>CM053986.1:12773578-15376078 GCA_028641955.1 Protonibea diacanthus
TTTACACACACACTTGCACACAAACAGGGTCACACACACACACACACACACACACACACACACACACACACACACACACAGAGTCAAGTCTCATCTCTATCTTCAGGAAAAAAAAAAAAAAAGATTAAGTCAATTTGCTGACAGTTCAATCTCTCCTGCTCTCTCTCTTACTCTTCATCTCACTGGTTCTCTCTCTCACCCTTACATCTCATTTTTTCTCTCCTTCCACTTATTCCCATTCCTCACACACACACACACACACACGCAGTCCCCCCCTCTCAGAGATTATCCCGGTCTATTCAGTAGGGAGGTTCCAGCTGCTGAGGTGCTCCTTAAAGAAGCGGACTAAACCCGAAACGTCAACAAGCTCCATTAACACAAACACACACACATGTTCAGACACAGACGCACAAGCTGTTTTCTCTGTACTGCACACTGAATAATGTAAATGAGACTCATTTTAACATAATACGGGGTGAGAGAGTGAGACATGACTCAGGTGATTGAGTGATGTGACTTATATGCAGCATTATAAAGACGCTTCAGGGTCTGCGTGACGCCAAGTCTCTGGAAATAGACCATTTAATGCAGCCTGTTGCACTGTTGCTACAGTAAAATGGTGCTTCTGTTGATAATACACACTTGTATCATTTCTATATTTCTTCAAATACACCATTATACCTCCAACACCAGGGCATTACTATGTGTCATCTACAAAATTTGGAGCCACGGTGTTCTGTAAAAGTAGGGTGTATATATAGCATGTTCCCACATGGGGGAAGAAAACGTAAAAGAGTGCCATTAAGTCCAAAACATAATAGAAAGAGGGTGAAATGTATGTGTGTGTCCCAAGTGGTGAAGATTTTATAGAAAACTTCTCTCCTCGACTCAAGGTAATATTGTTAACGCTGGAGGTGCTGAGAATTAGATATTACAGACCACAACTTTTTCTTCTCTCTCTGCATTTCAGGGAATGATGCCAAGAGCCATATAAAACAGATTTGCTGGTTCTGCTTTCTTTTGAACACCTGTCTTTATAGCTTCAATATCTCAGGTAGAGAGAGAGAGCAGGATATTAGGTGGAAATAGAGAAGTGGGGCGAAAGAATGAAAAGGCATTAGATGGAGAAGAAATGAGGAAAGAGAGATAGAGTGAATGAGAAGTAAATGAGTTAGAGAGAACAGGCGAGGGAGATATAGAGGGGAGGAGGGATATTATGAAGCCATTGAGAGGTGGCAGGGAGAGAGGAGGGATGATAGGTGAATTATAAAACAAGGGAGTGAATCGGGTGAAGGCGAGGACACCAAGAACGAAGGGGTGAACGGGACATGAATGACACATTTTAAATAAGATGTTGAAATGGGGGAGCGAGAGATAACGAGAGGGAGACGACTGCAACATCTGGTGGAAGCGATGAGTAAGGGGGCGAGGAAAAAGCAAAGAGTCATGAATGGAGGAGTGAAGAGAAAATGAATAAAAAAGAGAGAGGCAGGTGTCAGAGAGATGGGGAAGGAAACAGATTGTGTTGATGGAACTGTTAGCATAAGACTAGAAAATAAACTACATTTCATGGTATTGGTATTTGGTACATGCTATTTTTGGACAATGATGGAGGTTTATGGAACAGCACGGCAGCACAGTGCAGCACAATGGGACAGATCAAGCTTTGGCTACACAGGCCACACACACAGGCCAGAAGGATCAGTTTACTGTTGGTTTTGGTATTTTTGTGGGATTAATGGGCAATCAGGAAAAATATAGCACGCTGCCAGCCTTGTCCTTTAAAAGCCAGTGAATCATGAAGCAAATATGGGTACTAGTACAGGCAGACAGTGTGAGGTTTGGTGCTCTTCTGCTCATATGTGCATGTCTTTGTGTGTCTCTGTACACATGGATTAGAAGGACGAGATTACTTCATGATGCCACAGACTGAGCAAACAGAAACAGATAAGTGTGTAGTGGATGTGTGTGTATGAAGTGTATAGAAAGCAACGAATGTCTGACCAGACACAAAGATGTATGGTCAGATTGTATGTGGTTTGTAACGGCGGTACTTGATATTGATTGATTGATATTCTTCATATTCAGTAACATTATCATATCATGTGTGTGTAAAAATCTCTGAGTCTGTCTCTGATGCATTTCTGTTTACGGAAGCAGCAACATTAGTTTGGAATAAATACAAGAACAAGAGGCCTGAGATTCACAGCACACAAATCAGACAACTCTGAAACTTGTCCACAGTGTGCAACCAAAAAAACAAAAAACAAAGCACACCCTGTTGCCTACAAAGGATCAGTTCAGTGTTGGGAGGGCCACTTTAAAAACATAGTCTGATATTATAATTACCTGTTAAAAAATGCAGTCTGTGACCTAATCCAAGTGTAACAATATTAATGTGATGTAACTTGATTACTTTCCATTACTTCTGGACTACCTGAAGGCCAAATATGCAAATAAAGATGAGAAAATACACACGTTTCATTAAGTAAATCCAAGCAGTAGCCTACAGACCATTTTCACAGCTGGAAGGCATAACTTGTACTGTACTGTAATGTTGGTAATGTTCATCCTATTTCTCGGTTCAAGACAAAATAATAATGAAATCACACAGTGAAAGCATTTTTTTTTTCACCAGAGGCTTCACATGAGAGACCAAAGTGTCACAAAAATGTTGTAATATGTACACACTGCACATGTTCTTGGTAGTATATCTGTTTAATTTTTTTTATGTATTTTAAAACTGTTAATGCTAATAATTCACATTGCTAAATGTAGCATTTTTTTCTGGAACTATATTAGTTACCTTCTTTTATCTTGAATACCTAACTCTGTTACATGTAATCCATTACTAACCAAGCCTACACAACATGCACAGCACAACAATCAAACATTAACAATTAAGACATTAAATGCCAAGATCACGTCTCAAACCTAATCTACCTAATCCATGCATTTTGTCAATATTTTAGAGAAAACCATGTTTTCAGGGAACCTCATTACTTATTAAGAGGAGCCAAGCTGCCACTGCCTCCCCTGTTTGCACTCTGCTCACACAGACCGAAATAATGATGTCAGAAAAATGACAAATTAATGAAACTTCACTATTTGGTCAGACAAATGAGTACAGGATACAAGACGTTAATTCAGTCGGTGTGTATGTTTTGTACTTTTAAAAACATTTTTGGCCGTATAAGGCTCTGCTGAAAAGATGCTTACAGCTGAAAAATTGACAATCCCAAAAACAACTCAGCTCGAGCTAGAAGATCGGTTTATTAGTGAGCAGAATGACTCACTGGGTATGACCATAGGACACACCATACACACCATAGGTGTGTGTGTGTGTGTGTGTGTGTGAGAGAGAGAGAGAGAGAGAGAGAGAGAGAGAGAGAGAGAGAGAGAGAGAGAGAGAGAGAAAGATGTTAGATGTTAGTAGACTCCCAGCATTCACAGCTGTGACAGGAGTACAGTGCAGGGCAAACACTATGACAGCTGAGCTTGCATGGGACAAACTGTACAGTACACAACTTATTTTTTTTACCCTCACAAGCACGTGCACGCACTCACACACCTGTACCAGCACAAGATCCATCTTCCCCAAAACACGCACAATCTTTCTCTTTTAAGTGCAGCTACTGTATACATACACATGCACACAGCCAAACACACACTCTCACTCTTTCTCCCATGGCGCACACACACACACACACACACACACACACACACACACACATTTAAACACACTGTGGTAGTAGTGTAGCACATTGGTTGGGGTAATGGTCTAGTGAAAAACCATTTCACGGCGTAGCGAGCAGAGGAGAGGCAGAGAGGAGAGCGTGGAAATCAAGCAGAAGAGACTGATACTGAAGGGAGAGAGAGAGAGAGCAGACACACACAGACACACAGAAAAAGACACAAACACACACTTGCACAAGCACACACACTGTAAGAGGGGCTCATCTCTCTTCTTTCAACAGACCCTTCAATTTACCCATAAAACACACTACCCCATCACTTTCAGCACACGCATGCACACGCACACCTTAGAGTTGTTTTTTTCTGTCTTGGTCCAACTTACACACACACACACACACACACACACACACACACACACACACATGCACACACAGTGCACACACTCAAACAGGCCATCCTTTTCACTTGAGCTGTTTCGAAGATCTCAAAGGGATTTTGATCGACATGGAGTATTTGGTAGCTGAGACTACTTAGCCCAAATGTGAAGTGTCTCTTTCCTTCTTCCATGTCTCACTTCACCTCTTTTTGTGCCTTTCTTCAACACGTCTTCATCATCTCGCTCCTCTTAACCCCCTCAGACTCTTTCTCACCTCCTTCTTCTTCATCCTCTGCCTCTTCGTGTCCCCTCCTCTCATCTTTTCCCTTCATTAACCGCCTCTCCTTAAGTGAAATAAAGGGTTCTTGTGAGTACTGTTAAATTCTCCTCCCTGACCTTAACTCTTCCTTAACATCTCTTTTTTTTCCTGCCGCATCCCTAATGCTATTGTCTTACTCTATCTATGGTAATCCTTTCCATGTGTCCATCTATCACTTATCCCTGAATTTACGACTCCCCCATTTACGAGCTCCCTTCCCATTTACTTCCATCCTTCTCCCACATCCCGTCCCCTATTGTCTTTCGCTACCCTGTCCCTTCCGAAAAATCAATGATGACAAAGAGGAACAGTATAATATCTATCAGTCACTTCAGTTCCCTTCAGTGCTCTCCTCCTTCTAAAACCCCTCCCGTTCTTCCTCACTTCTATATCCGATAAAGGGGGAGGGTTCCCCCTTATAACGATCCCCTACCTTTCTCCTTCCATACATTTCGTTTAACTCTAAGTCCATCTGTCTTTCCCTCACTCCCAATGTCCTTTTCTCCTTCTGTAAATCGATAGGAAAAGATTCTGCCCCCTTTCTGTCATCCCTCCATTGTGCCCCCCACTCCCATCCTGCCTCCCACCCATGTAGAAATCGATGAATAAGGGAAGGCTGGTTCTAATCCGTATCAGTCATATCATTCTGCACAGCCAGCACTTTGGGCTGACTCAATTAAAACACAGCTCTGAAGAGGCTGCAATTTCTGTGTGTGTGTGTGTGTGTGTGTGTGTGTGTGTGCAGTATCTGCCGTCTGTGATATACCCAATGCCTGTGCATTTTATTGGGAGGAGGGCCACCTGAAGAAGCTTTTCCTGCGACTGCAAACAGCAAACAGCAATAAGTAACCACTCTTAGTGGTGCACTGTAAAATATTATGTTATTTAACATAAATACAAGTTACACTTGTATGTACTTGAAATGATAAATTATCTGTTTAACGTAAACGACAACCCAATGTCTTCAACAAGTCTTTGTACCATCTCATGAGCACCGTGATCGTCTGATCAAATTTAAAACAATGCAAAACACAATGAAGGTTTGTCCATATCAATCAATTCCTTCACTATTTCTTTGTAACTTGCGGATCTCAAACTTTGATCAACTGATCCACGTTTGGATGTGATAGTTCAATACAGGACGAGGCAGAATTCAAATTCAAACCAAATCAGGTGTTGTGGTGAAATATTATCATTCACGAACTGAAGCAAAACTCTTCATGCCTACTTTGCAGCACAGACTGTGAGTCAGACACAGATGTAGAAACTGGGTACATGAAATAAACAAAGCCAGAACACAACATGTGGAGTATCACAGTTTAGTCCACCTCCACCTGGAGTTGAATCTGGCTCAGCTTCTTCTCTTTCCACTTTTTTACAATGTAATGTGCATTTTTACAATGGAAATAGCACCGCCGGTGAGTTCTAAAATTTTTAATGTGGCTCTGTATATGTCTGACCTTAAAATTTGAAATATGTGGAGACAAAGCTCACGATGTGATGAAAAACAACTTTTTTTCAGAACTTTTTTATTCCCTCAAAACCTACTGTACTACTATAATGATATTCAGTCTAAAGAATAACTTAACATAAAACAGTTTAGGCAGCACATTTACAGCGATGCATCCATAAAAATATCAGCCCCCATCTTTCTAATAGTCATTTTTTTTTTTTTTTTAGAAAAGCCTTCCAGTTTTCACTCAGGTTTGTGACTCTGTGTAAAAACTGCTCCAGGTGTTTAGAAAATTACGACAACACCTGGTTAGTTATTAGTTGGATTTTGTCACCGGTTCATATTAAACACAATTCTTCGTGATTACTTCACCCCAGGCACACTTTTAATATTTCTGAGGGATGGAAAAAGATTTAAACACACACACGGGAGAAAGGAAATCCATGTGTGTGCAATTACATATCACAGTCTTGCACATCCACATTCTATTTACTGCTGGATGAATGCATCTTGTTGATCAAAAACGATACGTAGTATGTTATCTTCTTTAGTGAGGTAGAAAAACACATTACAACTGTCTCCTGTGTTTTCAAATGGCATATAGCAGAAAGAAGTCAGAGATTAGCTTGTTAGATTAGCAGATTTAGCTTTTAACCTTCACAAACTCTCTGCTATTCCTGGTCACATGCAATGGGGTTTTGATGCCATCCACTTCCAGTTCCTTCCGCTCATCAAGCAGCAAAAAAACAAGAAGACAACGTAAAACAAGCTCATCCACCCTGTCCTTCCTCACATTCTCCATCTTTTCTTCCCCCTACTGCTTGCCTACATACTTCCTTCCACTCATCCATCCTCGCGATCCATCACAACATCCCAGTCTTTATTTATTCGTCCCATTATACAACCTAACTCTCCACCCATTCACTTAATCCTATATAACATCCCTTCCTTCCTTTCATCCATGCATTCATTGTAGAGAAAGCAGTAATTGCAGCTGCTGGTGAAAAGCCATCCATTTTCTCTGGCTAATTAGTACACCCTCTTAACAAAGTAGTGCTAAAGGAAAGAGAGTACACTCACAAGAACATGCTTATTCACATTCACCCACAAGTTCACCTCTGCACACACACACAGACACGCAGCTATTCTAATGAGGTCTTTCCATCGTTAATCACTCTTCAAATGAAGAGTCTGTTGACCACTCAGGAGACAGTTGCTCCTCCATAGTCAACTGTTCATCATTTAAATATCCATCGGCATCATAGGTTGGTAGCTATGGTTGGCAGATATGAAAATAAATAAACAAATAAAAATGAGTTAAATAATAACACTGAGCCCTATAACTTTCTTCAGTGACCCAAACCGTTAACATTTCTACATTTTGAGAAGTTTGCTTTGATAATATTAGATGAGAAGATTGACAGAACTCTCATATCTATAGCATAAAAACAGGTAACAGGTGGAAACAGGTAAGCTGATTCTGTCTGACAAAATCATCCACCTATGCTTGAGCCTGTTTTCTTGAGTTTGTTTGATTTGTACAACAAGCAAAGCGTAAAAAAGCCAATTCTTATAGTAGATTACGAATCTTTTTTCTTGGCTAGGACCAGAGACTTCCTGGACTCATCGCTGGTTGCCTAGCAACTGCTGCACACAGCCCCCATAACTTGTAAAAAAAATTAAAAAGAGATAGAACGTGTTAATTGGTGAGTTTTAGAGGTGCCTGTAAGCAGATTTTTGTTATGTTTTGACAGATCCAGACTAGCCTGTTTCCCACTGTTTCCATTATGCTTTAGTTATCTTCTCAACCAACACTCTGTCAGGAAGCGAGTAAGCACTCCTTAAACAGGTACACCCATTTACTACGAGAGCTAGCTAGCTCAGAATGAATAAAAATAGTTTAGTTATAATAACATTTCTTTTCTTTTCTTTTCTTTTCTTTTAGAACTAAATGCGTTGGTCTGTTAGTCACCTGCTTGTAACTTTGTGATCCATCTTTGAGCAAACAGAAATGTACTGTAAGTGGGTGGTGTTCCTGTATGTGTTTACAAAACACAAACACAGTCAAAGCTGTGGGCTGCGGAGTGAAGTTTTAAAACCAGAAATCTCAGCACCTGGCAAAGTAATTGCTGAGTCATTGCTATCGATCAACCACCCCATGAAACCTCTGCAGAAACACACCATTTTGGTCACTTTGTGCTATTGGGCTGTAAAGTCTCCCTCGGTCCTGCTGAGAGACGCAGAGACTGACAGCTATGGGAGCAAGGGTGATGGAAGAGAAAGTCTCTAAACTCTAAGAGAGGTAGAAAAGTGATAGTGAAAGAATAAAATAATCACGAGCAAATTTGCTTATTTGTTTACAACACCAAAGAGGTACAAAGCGTCTTTATTCACAAACCTCTTCCTTCTGAAATGTCAGCGAAGCACTAGAATAAAGGGCTAAGAATTAAGACTGGTGCACAGTTAAATGTCACAGCACTGCTGAGCCTCTCATACAATTAAGACCACAGAAGGTCAATTTTCCCCAAAGCACGCAGCTTAGAGCCTCTCCCGTGAATACAGCGATTAATACTACTTAATGCACGCCATATCCTGTTTATTTATTGTAGGTTAGTGAGGAAGTGTTTGTGTGTGTGTGCGCGTGTTTGTATGCATATCAGTATGAAGACCTATCAATCAAATTAATTCCTTTTCTTAGAAATGGCATTTAAAAGACATGACACGGCAGGTAGCATCCCAACAAACTTGACAGCAACAACAAGCTGACAAGCAGCACACAGACAAACTTGTGTTTTGTCACTAAGGAGGGCATTAACTTATATAATTCTCTGGAGACATACCTTAACAATAACCACTGCCTGCCTAAACCCATCCCATACCCTTACACAAGACACAAGGTGTAAAACATTACATGACTATTTGTTTTAAAAATGTGGTATGAATGTATAAATGTATATGAATGTATATTTTGTAATTATGTACAAAATACAATTATTAGATAGAGCTATCATATGTATTAAACAGACCTGGTGTTGGTTATTGTCTTGTCTTGCATTGTGTTATTTAATTAAAGTCATAATGTACAGCATACTGTATCTTTCTGTGATAGAAGCATTGTTAAAAATACAAATGGGGACCCCAGGAAGAGTAGCTACAGTGGAGTAATTCTGAACAGGAAAAGGACTCACAACAAGGAGCCTGTACCTAAAAATGGGCCTGGTTTGGGTATGACATGGACCAGAAGATGTGGTCATTTTATTTAACTTTATCTATTCAGTGAATTTATTCAATTTTATTTTATTTATTTATTTTTTTTTAATTTGTAGAATTTAGAGAATTATTATTTTGGACTGTTTATCATAAATAGTGAGAGATTGCCCAACAAACACAACTCCTGGTTAGCTAGATTTTCAACAAATTTTCACACGTTAAGATATTTTTGTTGCCAAAAGATTAATAAAACACACACACACATGCACAGCCATACACACACACACACTGCTGTGCACTTTTACAGTTCAAAATGCTGCGTGTATATTTTATATAACGTTATATATTTTAAGAAGGGAGAGCTAGAAAAGGGAGGAATAGAAAATAGTAAGAGAGAAGAGGGAAAACAGCAAGTGTGGTGTGAAAAAGCGAGAGATGGGGATAAATAAATGATAGTAAGGAGGAAGGTAAGGCGATAGCAGAGAGGATAGGATTAGACTCTGCTGCAAAGCCTTTGGAAAAATACACACACACACACACACACACACACACACACACACACACACAGATTCAGCTATATGCACACATTCGAGTGGTGACATAGACACACATTATACATGCGGTAAAAAATCAAATCAAATCAAAGACACACAAAAAAATAACAAAAATAACATGCATTTAAAACACACACAGACACACACACCCATACCCACACACATACACACAGGTTTATCCAGTCCTTAGTGTTCATAACAGTTAAGCTTGTCCTTGAAAGTGCAAGGTGGGGAGTTGATAAGAGGAGAGAGAGAGAGAGAAAGAAAGTGTCAGGGGCGACGGCGTATATAGAGGGACAGAGAGACGGATGAGTAGAAGGGGAGCCGAAAAAGTGAAGGAAGATAATTTGGTTTCCTCTAAGCCCCATCTCTGCCACCCAGATAGTATATCCCTCTACCTCTATCCCCCTACTCTCCATCTGTGTCCCTCACTCCTTCTCTCTACCCCAAACTTCCCGACTTAAAAAAAGTTCCCCTTTGAGGATTAGAGGGAACAAAGAAAGGTGAATTCCAAGGAAAGACTGAGCGAGTGGAAGAGGGGAGGCGAGGTGGGGGTTAAAGGGTATACATTTTACCTGACGGAGACGTACAGATGACGGGAAAGAGGACAGCGACAGCAAAAGATGAGAGAAGGGTAAATTTCTCCCTGCTCTGCCATTTTTTATAATGTCAGCGCCTTAGGTATGAAAAAAATCTCTGCTGGGTTTTTTTTTAGGATCATTTATTTATTTTTGATACCTCAGGACTTAGCATAAGAGCATTTGTGAATAAGAGCAGCACAGCCACCTTTCCACTGTGTATGTGTGTGTGAGAGAGAGAGAGAGAGAGAGAGAGGATGTATGCATGTGCTAGTGCACGTACAAAATCTGAATATGAGTCTGAAAATACACTTTTTCTGTGATAGTGTGACAGTGGGAGCAGGTGGCTACAGTGGCAGGTTAGATGGAACTGTAATAGGATGAAAGACACTTTCTCTTTCTGGCTTCCTCACACACTCTCTTGCTCTTTCAGATGATTGGCTCCAGTCGGAGGGTAATGATGGCTGAGGTGTCTTTTTTCCCCCCTATGTTTTATATCTCTTCTAATCTCATGAAAATCTTGACCCCTTCTCTCCTGTTGTCCCCCTGTGTCATACTGTTCTAGTCTCAACATGTTTTATATCTTGTCCTCTTCCATTTTCACATTGCTCCCTTCCTTTCTCATCCCCTGTTTTTCTTCTTATTTGGTCCTCCTGTCATCTGTCCAGCCTCAGATGTCAGGTAAGTGTAAGCTTAACGTACTGTGACTAAGTATATGAAAACTAATCATTAGTCTGCAAGTGTTTTTTTACACTGATAAAATGTTAACAACCAAAAAAATCAGCAAAATTTTCATTTAAAGACAAACAAAATGTACATTGCGACATTATTTTTGTTAAATTATTATTTTAACATTTATGTCTCTATATGAAATGTATGACTGTGTACATGCGAGGCACACTCCCACACTAAAAAAGAAAAAAATGACAAAAAAGTCTGGAAATTTGAGGCAATATTTGCTTTTGTGTTGCATGACATGAACTGGATGGAGATAGA
Organism: Protonibea diacanthus; assembly: GCA_028641955.1. Lineage (NCBI taxonomy): Eukaryota > Metazoa > Chordata > Actinopteri > Sciaenidae > Protonibea > Protonibea diacanthus. Next base: position 12,784,761 of record CM053986.1, read on the forward strand.
AATCCACTTTCGACGGTGAGCTTTTGTTCAGTATGTGGACCTGAATCCTTGAACAGATATGTACACATGTACAGACACACAAACACACAAAGCCCAGCCTGAGTTGTTCTTTCTGGGGCGGGAATCACGAGCAATGAATCACAGAAAAATGCACAGAACTTTCACAAAGTCTTTTCAACTTAAACCTAAATCAGACCTTCAGAAACCTTCTGTTCTCCAGCAGTCAACTTCCAGAATGAGCCAAAAAAATAAATAAATAAACAGCTTGTTTACTGCACCCAGTTCTCATTGTATTTGAATGGTTGTGCTGACAAGGTATGATGATGAGCTTACACAGTAGAAAAAACTACAGTATATTATAGGCAAATGACTTCCTGTTGTAAGTGAAAATCACAAAATCCTCGCAAAGAGATGAGAAACGTCATTGAGCAGTTTTCAATTTGTCTGAAAGCTCTGACTTGGCTGAAGGGTCAGATATTACTTTTAGTACAAGGGTGGATAGTGCCATCTATCAAATACCCTCCAAGAAATGGAGATGGAAGTTTTCTTGCAGACACAAGCAGTCTGTTGCAGATTGGCCAGGATGTGGACTTAGGTGGGGTAGAAGGGGGATGGGCAGAGGGCAGAATTAGAGGAAGCAAGATGGGTGGGAAAGAAAGAGAAATGTAAGGAGAGAGCAAGATGAGGATTAGAAACCCTCTGGAAGGCAGTCACTTAATTTCCTGGCTACCTGGCTATGATTATCTCCTGGGTGGGAATTGAACGTTTGATGTCCTGGGACCAGACTAATCTTGGTGACTAACCTCCACCTCTCATTTCCTCTGGATTAGCTCACTCTGCTACTTAATAAAAAAGATTTTGGTGTATAGATATTAGCCTACAGTGAAAGAGAGAAAGGAGGGGGGGGGGTCTGTGTCTCTCTGACTGTGGAGACAGTCCTCACTGAGCAGAACGGCTGTCACTTTTTGTGTGAAATTATAATGTGGGAGAAAGTGAAATACTTGATCTGTGATCATCTGTTGTAATCAGCAGGTGGACCTTCCAAAAGTGTACTGACCATCTAACCAACTGCATGTCCTGCTGGCTTATCAGTAAGCTAGGTTATTATTGTTCTCCTTGTTAACACAAAATGGAGAAATATGCAGAAAAATGATCTGTGGCCATATGGAAAAGCTTTACTTTTATAGTTTAAGATGAGGATATTGGTTGCATCGTCATACTGACAGGGTTACCAGATCAGAAAATTGTATATTTGTCGTATATACGTTGAAGGACATGCTGGACTGTGAAATGCCTCCGGTATAGTCTATGCAATGGGAAGAAAAGGAAGGAAAGAAAGGAATGAGGAAGATAACTGAATAGATAACTTTATTTAGGACTTACTGTAAGACCAATAAATAATACATACAAGCATACACACACACACACACACACACACACACACACACACACACACACACACACACACACTCATGTTTGTCATGGTAACCAGTTGGCTGAGTCTTCTTGCCTGTTTGGATTGATAGTTTGGTAAAGCTGAAGGTGACACGTAGCCTCCAACAATTTTCGACCTCATGATTGAGGGTTATGTGCAAATTCACACGAGGACTGCAAGGACTTTCAACTCCCACAAATACACACTTTTACTAAAAAGCTGCAAATTAACTAACAATTTTCACTTGCCAAATTATGCTCAACAGTCTTTCCCTGATTTTTTTTTTTTTTTTCTCACCAGGCTTTTCTCAAGAGGGATAGTCTGAAGTGTTGCCAGGTTACCGGCCAATCTGACCAATGACATGTCACTTGACCCTTTTCTCGGCCAATGCCCTGTCTTCAACAACCGGCTGGGCCCCAGCTGGCCAATTAGCTCGCCTCTTAGTGTGGAGCTCGGCCAATGAAAAGCCCCGGGAGACTTCTGTTCATCTGAACTCACAGATGGGAGGACAGAGAGGGAGAGGGAAAGAGGAAGTGTGTTTGTGTGTTTTTGTGTGTGTGTGTGTGTGTGTGTGAGAGAGAGAGAGAGAGAGAGAGAGAGAGAGAGAGAGAGAGGGGGGGACTTGGCCTGAATTCCCAAACACTATTGAGACATCTTCACTGAAGAGGTTGGCTAGTTTTGAGTTAGCAGTTGGAGACAAATCTCTCCATTTAAAAGCAACCAATGGGAAAATTTCATTGCTAGCAGGAGAAATATAAATGAAACCAAACTGCAAACCTGCCAAATTTTAAGATCAAGACTACATATTCTTGAAACTCATGAAGTTTCATTCAAAACCTTAAAAGACAAGTTGCAAAACTACATTACTACACTACACTATTTTTTTTTTTATCTTAAAATAATGTGTTTATAGATTATGAAATCTTAGATTTTGTCCAATAGGTTCCAATGTGCTATAGTAGTTTGTGGTTGTGACTCTTAATTTAGATGTGTTACACATAGGAGAGGTTCAGTTCTAACTCAAATGACTTTATTTTCTTAATCCATTAGGCTTAATTTAATGAAGAGTACTCAGAAGTTGGCAAACAGAGAAATGTTCAGTATTAAATAGAAAGGCCTCAATGTCACGGGGCTGGGAAAAACAACAAAAAACAGAAAAGCTGTATAGAGAAAAATACAACAAAATGCAGAGTGGAACTTGAAAAGCTCTCCTTGCCTCACTAGTTACACTGATTCAGAGTGAAAATTCTCAGAGCATTTTAGCAGTATGTCTATTTTTTTATCACAGAAAAACATTAAGTGAAACTGACTTTCTTTCAGTCAGCATTTTGGACAGCTGTATTGAAATGTCACAGTTACATAAGCTCCCCCTCCCTCAATATCTCAGCATGTGACTTGAACTTCTATTTCTGTACAACTCTTACTGAATCTTTCCCTGACACATGCTCTTCCCCATATTTAAAGATAACGCTTTCTCCCCCACATCTCTCTTAACTACACTTTCGCTTCTCTTTACTGGCATGACATGAAGGCTCATCTGTGCTGACAGGGAAACGCAAGAGAAAAGTAGTAAAGAAAACAAATACGCACAGAAAAAAAGGGGAGCCTTCATGTCACATTCATCTCTGTGCACGATAGCTTTACACACACCTCGAATGTTTGGCATCTTAAATACAAGTCATGGGAGCTAATTAAGCTAATTATAGATCTAGATTTGATCAAACACAATGACATCGATATGTACGACCTATACCTGGAATAAATTGGGCATAATCTCCTAATTCTGTGTATCCATTTTCTCCACCCGTTGATCCTGTACGGGGTTGCCTATCCAAGCTTAAACTGGGTGAGAGGCAGGAAACCTTTTGGGCAGGCAGGTCACCACAGGGTTTATCCATAGAGACATTCACTCACTCACTTAGGTAGACAGTTTAGAATGCTAACAGTGATGGGACTATACTGTTTTAAGGCCTTCATTAACCCAAAAAGCCTGAGGTACAGATATTAAAAACAAAAGTCCTGGGGGCAGGACAATGCATATACAATTTCTCACACATCCTGGTCTTCAGGAGCTGGTTGTGGGTGAAATAATAACATGGAGAATATGTAGCTGAAATACCTTATTATAAAAGATTGTTTCATTAGGTAGTTTGCCAATTTCACTAAGTTATTATTGCCAATTTCACTGAGTTATTATTTTTGCAATCACAGCAGAATGCTGTACGTGTACTTACATCGGAGCCATCATTTCTTCGTGTTAATGCTCTTCTCATTTCATACTCATTTGTGAAACAGTTTGCAGTGTCCAATATGGACGCTGTTAACTGTCACTGATATTTGGTCATTAATCTTTCTGAAGTGTAATAACAATGACTGACATATCAACCTGATAGTTTATAGATACATGCGATGAATTACTGATATGTTTGATATAAATAGCCACAGCCTGCATAACAGTGGTGTGTAACAACAGCTGTTCTGATGCAAAATGATTGGTGAAACTGCACGTCTTCTTTGCCCCTCTTTTTTCTCTAGCGGTGGAGCAAGTAGATTTATCGAGATGATCGGGAGCATTTCTATATTTATGCCAAACTATGGGAGTCGAGATGGGGCTCGTGCATTTGCATCCAGTTCAACAACGATTGAGGTTTGTGAAACAGAGCTATGCCTGTGCACGGATTTAAAAAAGCTGACTTAAAGATTGAGTGTGTGTATTTCTGTTTTGGTCGTGAATCTACACAGTAAAGCAGGTGGTTGTCATTGTAAAGTTTTATTTTGTCACTTTCTTGTGCTGAGGATAATTCCTGCTTGAGACTAGAACAATTTATGTCAGAAAATGTATCAGAATTATATTTGCAGTGTCTTAACTAGGGAGTAGCTGATATGTCAGATATAAAAAATGACACCTACAGTACTGCAGCTTTGAAGTATTCAGCAGGAGGTTAGAAAAGGATGTTTGTGTTCCTGATCTTCCCCTCCCTTGCTTTCCTGCACAGTCCCTTTTCTCCATATTACTCTCAGGTATCTCTCTGTCTCCCACTCCCTCACTCACTCTCTTGTGACATCCAGACTTTCTTAAACCGGCTTGTATTGTGGAACTCACTGACTCTTACTTCCATCCTTTCCTCTCCATCTCTCAGTATTTCTTATCTACCAGATGACTCACCATATTTCAACGTCAGATATATATTTTTTTTCTCTCAGAAGCTCAAGAGCCGCATGCTGCTTTAAGAATCGCTGACAATCTCCGAATACACACACGCGTGCAAGCACTTTATCCTCGCTTGCTCACACAGACAAGTGTGTATACAGTGTGCTCGCAGGTACATGTATTTGACACTTAGAGGTGTGTATGTCCTCGACAACACAGCTGAGCCAACAATCAAGAAAAAAACATGGACACGCACACGAGCAAACACGTACTCACACACATGGACGGCAGTGGGATATCTGTCCTGTCCACAGTGCAGTGGCCACTGTTGATAACACTCTCCACTGGACCAAAACTCATCACTCTTTACACACATACCTGGATGAGGATTTGTGTTTGTGTGTGTGTTTGCCTGTTGGCATCTTTATAAAAGCCTGAATAGAAGTCATGAGAGCTAAATAGAAATCTAGATTTGATAATACGTAACGACATCAAGACGCATGAGCTAAACCTGAAAGGAACAACACGCACACACACACACACACGCGGCCACAACCACAAATAGGTTTTCCAAGAATGTGACCTCTACATAGTAAACTGTATTATTCCAACCATTTCTGCCCAAAGCACTGCAACAAGAGAGGCTTTCACGCTAGATTAAAGGATAATTTCTATTTCTGCATGTGATATTGATATGGCCCTTTGCTGAATTTGCCTAAGAACCAGATAAAAAAAACACATGCAGGAATTGAATCTCTGTGAAAAATGGCCATTGTGCCCATGTGTGCTATAAAATATGTAATATAAATACCCCTGTCCAGACACATAGACACCACATGCAAGGAATCAAATCAAATCATCACTCATCTGGCTTATTTTTGGGTAAAAGTCAAGTTTAATATTGCTTTTAAAACTGTGTTTAATAAAATAATTCATAGCCATCCTCTTCACGGCTGGGGAACCAACATGTTCCTACATATAATTTATAATTTATCTCAGACAATACATCAAAAAGTAGCATATCTAGAAACCCCATGCTATCCATTTATATACTGTATGCCCACTCTTGCGCATGGAAGCCTGGAGCCAGGGCACACGTCGGACAGGATGTTAGTCTATCACAGGGCGAACACACATAGTCCAGGGAATCATATTTAAAGCTTCAAGTTGACCTGCATGTCTTTGGACTGTGGGAGGAAACCAAAGTATTCAGAGGGCACGCAAGCACAGAAAGAACACGTAAACTCTTAACACCCCCTCTGCTCTCTTCACCTGATCTTTATCATCCCAATGAACTGGTTGCCAGTCATAAAAGGTTCGCAATGCTCACATTTCAATGTGTTTCACGCTTAAACATATATTTTGGATTCACCACAATGTAACAGATGTAAGCTGTGCCGAGAGAGCCGTAATGAAGTCACTTCTGGCTACTTTTTCACATTAAAGACTTATGCAAGTGAGGCAGTAGTCACTCTCTGGACAACAGTATGATTTCCTGAGAAGCTTTTCCTTTTGTTGAGCCACAGTTGTCATCCTTCCATGTGATAGGGACAGGTTGTTTCAAAGCTATTAGATCAGTGTTGTGCCTGGCTGAGAGTGATTTTATCAATCACCAGATCCTCCAGTTTATGCTCTACTTCACCTAGACATTTTGCACGTTGTGCTGGTGCACCTACATGAACCAAAATAGCAGGTGCGCTTGCAGACGCCCACACAATCCGCGCGCCCACGACTCACCACTTTGAATTTGTTAGTGCACTCCAATGATTAAAATATATTGCCCATAGACAATTTCTTTGCTTTTTCTGTTAGTGGATCAGGTGCAAGACTGCAAGGGGGGAATGGTAAACACATTTGGAAGAGGTTGTTGGCTCTTAAATGACAATGAAAAGAAGCAAAAACTCTGAGAAGAAGCAACAACTTAAACTTCATGTTTCCAAAAATAGTAGACCACAGTAAATTCTGACAAGGTTAGTGGCTCATATAAAGTTAAATAATGGAATTAAGGTCTCTTCAGTGTCTGATGTCATGGCCTACATGTTAGAAAGGGACTAAGACTCAAACAAATTACTGATGTAGTCATGTGGTGACCCAACAACCTCAGATCCATGAACGGTTCTGAATTTTGACCCAAACTTTATGAGGCCAGACTGTAGGGAATCATGCATGTTAAAAACAGATAATAAGTCATGACATGTTGACTCATTCTGCCCTGCTGGCAGAAAGAAGTCATAAATCACACGTGCCAGTGAGGGAGTCTGTGTATGTCTGTGTTTGTGTACGTGTGTGTGTGTTTAAGAAAAGAAATATGTGCATTTAGACATTTAGGCACACCTCTGAGTTAATGTGCGAGCATGTGTTCATTCTTGCATGCACTGTGCGTGTGTGTGTCTGTTCTTGTATAGGTATCTGATGTATGTTTTTATCCTTGTATCCTATTTTGTGTGTCTCTCTGTGTTTGTGTGTGTAACAGACGCTCGGCAGTCATCAGACCAGCCAGGCACCAGTTCCAGACAGCGAGGTCAGAGTCATTCACTAATCATATTAACATTCCTCCATAATGACCCAACGCATAACTCTCCCTTTTCAGTCTTTTTCTCTCTCCCTCCATCCATCTCCCTTACTCATGCTTTCCATTTCACCCCCATCCATTCTTTATATATATATTTTTTTCTTGATTTTATCTACCTAATCACCTCATTCTTCCTGCCTCCTTTTAACTATTATGTCCATCTCTGACCTTCGACAGTTGTCTCATTTGTTGACTTTACTCCTGTATGTTTTGTCTATTTTCCCTCCCTTCACATTTTCCCTTCATGGATTCTCCCTCTCTCGCTGTCCTCCTGTTTCCTCAAATTAAATGCCATCTCTTCTTTCTTTTATTGTGCTCTTTCCTCTGAAATGACACTGCGTACGCAACTGTCTGATCCACCAGTAGGTCATCAAATTAATCACGAGGGCACAGAACTATGGGCAATGAATAGCACCCTGTACAAAAGACTGGCAGTGAAAATGGTATTACGGGGTTTCGTCATGTCCTTTAGTCAACAAACGCATTCACATTCAAATTCATCGCAATGTTTTGTGATCAGAAGAACAAGCAAAAAGCACAACTTCTATTGTGGAGGAAAGTTTTTTTCTGCAATATTGATTTTCTTAAAAGTTTTACCTTTATCTATTTTGTCTTGACATTTTAATTTGGAGAAAAAAAAGTTGACTGTGTCTCAGTTTCTGTTCTCAGAGTTCAATGAACTGGTGAACTGAACTTGGTGTTTTTCCGTTTTTGGGTCGATAATGTACTTGGTGTCATCGGGGTGGTGCATTTATGAAATGAAAATGTTTGTGCATTTTGTTTGACTATCTGTGAAGTGTAATACTTCGGACTACTAGTGGTAGTACAACACTTTGGTATTCTTAAATTACATTCATCTGCATCATGGAGGAACTACAAACAAGAAGGCAAGGTAACATATCTGCTACTTGATTGCCTCTGGAGGAAACTACATATAGGCGATGACTGGAGCTGAAACAATTAGTTGATTAATTGATTAGTTGATTAAGTAAAAAAATCGCCCAAATAATTTTACTTTTTTCTCTGGTTCAAACTTCTCAAATGTGAGGAATTGTTTCTCTTTGTCATATATGACAGCAAACTGAATCTTTTTGAGCGTTTAGACTGTTGGTCAAACAAAAAAAACACATGAGCTCTGTGAAGTTGTGACAGGCAAAACAATTGAACTGATTGAAAAATAGTTTAGGAAAAAAAAAATAATGAGATGCAGCTCTCATGAGAGTTGTTGACTACATTTGATTGGGTTTATTTGAAATTAACACGGTGAATTGAAGTAATACAAAGAGTGTCATGCAATGATTACGCTTCTGTCTTTTCATTAGAGGATACATTTTCATTTGGAGATTTCAGATTTTCCCTCGGTAGATAAACATCTGTTTGTAATCCTAAAAAGTAGCAGGATTCCTCGGTTATCATTTTCAGTACTTTGGTGGGAAAAGAACAACATGGGTGACTGTTAGATGTAAGCTCACAGTTTTTCTGGATCAGATTTTTGCAAGGGATGGCTGCAATTCAATCAGTGCGGTGAGTCTCACTGTTGAAGTGTGTTGCAAGAGTGTGACAGAAGTATGCTTACTGTAGGTCAGCTTTGTGTTGTTTTAGGTATTTATACTTGCTTGGATAATGTGTGTGTGTGTGTGTCTATGTGGATCTCTATCAACACCAGGTTTGCTTCTACTGTTCTCCAGCCAAATCAAATAGTGGTTGTGTGACTTGGCTTAGACCTGTCTGACTCAAAATGGTAATGCGCTTGGATTGGTCTTCTGCGGTGGTTTTAGCTGCTTTCATATGGGCCCAAAGTGAACTCCTCACTGCACACACATGTATAATGATCGCCACCTTCCCAGGGCTCAGAGTATTTTTCAAACTGGAATCAGTTTTGAGATTTCTCTACATTTTCTCAGTTACTACATTTTCTCAGTTACTACATGTGCCATTACACCGCCCCATTCCAGCACACACCCACGAGCCCACTATCTTACTTGGTCAGTCGGCGTGAATGATTTAACTGTTAATGGCTCCAAATCTGTGACGATGAGTCAGTCGTTAATTGCTCCAGTCAGTCATAACCACCGAACCTTGCTTAAGATTACCTTATGACTCTGTGTGTGTGTGTGTGAGTTTAGCTCAAAGGTTCAGTGGTCCATAGGGATGGAAAAAAAAGAGACAGGAGAATGGAGGAGAGCGGAGGAACAATAAATGTCTTAGCATGAAAGTGTCTCCATTATTGACTGAGGCTATGAGAGGACGTATATCATATCTGTAGTGTGTGTCTGAGTACATCTGCGTTAGTCCCAGTAGACACAGCTATGTGTCTGGGTCCACAGAGTCGGCACTGATCCCATCTTGTCTGACTTGGGGATTACAACCCCCTGACCTGCTGCTGGGCATGCTCACATACATCAACACACACACACACACACACACACACACACACATAGATAGATAAAGCAGTGGGATATAGATGAAAGGAGGAGGTAGGAAGATATAGCAAGTAGAAAAGAAAATAATAAAGGTAGAAGACTGTTCAGTAAAGCTTTGCTAAAAACAAATACTGCACGCTGAACGTCTGCTCTCTAATTGCTTTGTATTTGCCTTTCCCCTCTCTTATTTTCTCTGTCCTCATCCTCCTTCTCTCCATCTCACAGTTGTTCTGGGCCATCAGCGTAAGCCCAGTTTTCTTTCTGTTCCATTAGATTCAGCACTTTCATACTGTTCCAACGCTCTACTTGTCCTTATAAGGCCAGAGTGAGTCACAGCATTAGGTTCAATCCCATGATCACACAGGAAACACCACTGTCTGACTGCAAAGTATGTATTTGTCTGCAGATGCGTGAATGTGTCCATGCGTGTGCATACCTTTGCATGATCACGTGTTGGCATACAAATGTTGTCTGTGTCCCCCCCTGCACCTTATAACCACTGCAAACCAGCTTATGGTAGTTCTTCTGATATCTGCTTAGAAACAGTCTGACATATTTTCTTTATTAGCGTTCACTTCTTTATCCAGTCAGTCATTCTTGTATTCACTGATGCCAACAAGGGAGTGCAGGTCTTACCATGCTGTTTCTGGAATAATGCTGATTTGTCAGATGATAAATTTACATTGCAAGTCTCCAGAGATGCCAAACACTAAACCTTATCCAATTTGTGCAATGGGTAAAATCTGTAATGTGATTCAATTCTTAGTCGGATCTGTCAGCAAAGTAAATAAAGGGCCCTTTTCTGCAAAAATGCTTAGTGCAAAGAAAGTTCTCACAGCTGAAAAGTCTCTCTCATACAAGTGAGCTGCAGTTAAAAATAAGTTAATTACACTGAGGCTGCATTCAGACAGAGCGAGAAACAGGGAATATGATCTGAGCAATGGATTTTAACGGCACTAATGTGTTTTTCCATGAGAAAACCTGCGGTTTAGTGTTTGAACTTGGCAGTGTATGCGTGAGTGTGCGCTCGGGTCTACTTTATGTGTGTTCATGAACTGCGGGTGTCTACTTGTATCTGTTTCTTTTTCCATGTTTGAACTTATTTGCGTTGATATTGGTGTGTAGGCATGTGATTTTGTGTTTGTGTGTGCTGATTTAGCAAAAAAGACAGATTAGAATCCTTTGAAATGCATTCCCTTCAAATCATCACATTAGAAATGCAGTCTGTCAGTGGTGTGTGTGTGTGTGTGTCTGCTGCCAGCAGTGCAGTCTTTGGTGATTGGGTGATGTGGTACAGTATATTCCAATGGATTTACGGTCACCCAGAGCTGGCATTAATAATGGAGACTGCAGAAATAAGGCCTTACATGGTGGAGTCAGCATCCTGAAGAACAAAACTCGACTTTTTCCCCCCCCCTTATCTCTCAAAATTCTGCTTTTCTCACTGCACTTGCTCCGACTACCTAATGTATTTACATGTACGTGATAAGCATAAGGTTGTTTGTATTTCAATCTTTCCTTCTGTCTGTGCTTGAACTCTGTGACGAGATGATACAGTATATATACATGGCTGGATCTATCAATCATCTCAACCAAACAACAACAACATTTTATTCCCCAATGTCATATATAATAGAAAAATAATGACGCACCTCTTATTGGAGAGGGAGAAATGGGAAACAGAGAGCTTTAGAGAGAGAGACAAAATGCTGAAAGAACCTCAACCAAACTGAACGTGATGGAAAGCTACATTAAAATGGAAAGAGAGAGAGAGAATGGATTGAGAGGGAGTTGAAAAACAGTTTTTATGTAGAGCACAAACAACTCTCTTAACCCTGTCTGTTATAACAAAGAGCCAGACTCAGCTACAAGGTTTACTGCTGTCCCTTCCTTCTAATGGAGAGTTGGGGTTCGATCCCCTGCCTGTCCACCTATAAAAACACCCAAGGTAGCACGGCTACTTCTATTTTATAATGGCTGAAATCACATGAATAGTTTTCAAGGTCACAGAGGAATGCGTTATGTGTGTGGTGTGGTGTATGTGTGTGTGTGTGTGAGAGAGAGAGAGAGAGAAGATGGAAGGCAAAGGGGTTTTGTCTCCCCAGCATGGCTATAAGCAGCTATAAAATAGCAAATAAGTTCAGCCAAAGAATATCTCATTTTAGAGGTTTGTGGCATATTTATGAGGCCTAACTTTATAGCATTGTCATGACAGAACAGGTTTTATCCAAGCAGAACCTGTTTTTGAAATAACTACCTGTAAAGGAAAATTTATGCACAATATCACCAACGTGGTCAGAAAGTGTAAGGACATATCTTTTGTTGTGTTGGGTCTCTACTACAGCACATGGGTTTAAAGGGGTGAACAGAGGTCCGCACAAATTCTTCAAAAGCGCTTGAATCAAAGTCTTTTGTCTGTGCAATAAACAAAGCTACTTAAATATTTCACTTAAACACATAATGCGATTAAATCCTGAGTAGGCAAATATCTGGCTACAGTCAACAACCCAGAGATTTCAGCACACATTTGCACACTGTGCTGTTGAGTTGGATTGAGGACAGGCAGCTTACTTTGTCAATGAGGAAAAGTTCACAATTTGGCCAAAGTCAATGCATGGTTACCTTGTTTTCTTTTTTTTCCCCAACAACATTTTTTTTGAACATTCTTCTGAAAAATAACCATGTGCTCAAGATGAATCAATGCAAATCAATCACTGTTCTGATGTTTGCACTATATACCAAATGCACTGTGCAGTGTATGTGCAGTGTCAAGAATGATCTCTTGTCAAATATAGACTATTAATTGTAAACAATGTAATGGCCACGCTCTTATTTTATGGCACTTCCTATCCAAAATATAATTTCATCGATTGTTGCTGTTCTAAGTGGAAAATACACAGGAAAAATAAATCAATCAATTAATAAACCACAAAAACTAAGAATCTGCAACAAACATCTGTGAAAATATCATTAATTAGAACTTCAGAAATGCTACATATTTATAGTGCTGGTAGAGTTCATGAAAGCATTTTTCCATTCCAAGAAACCTTTACGCATCAATAGATGAGAGGTTTTTACTAAGTTGTCTTAATTAATGGTTAACAACATCTCAATGAGAGAGTATGAGAATGACTGTAGACAAAGAGTGAGAAGTATCGCCTGAAGAATCCGAGAGCTAACCTTAACTCACCCTGCACTCCAAACCCAAAGATATGTAGTACAGTGGCACTGTTAGGGTGGAAGGATGGAAAAACTGTGTTCATTGTTAGTCATGGGTCTCAGTGGGTGATACTCATGACTAATGTACCCACATACACACAGATCGTGGCACTAAATTGTGTTATCACTGTGAAAAGGCTCTCTGTCTTTGCCCAGGTCAACACTCTGTCAGTCACAGTGCATTTTGAGTTTTTGGTGGTGCCTTTGAAAGACGGTATCAAGACAAAAGGCAATTATGTTTTTAATGCATGGGAAATACACACAGTTGTTAAATATCAGGTTCATCTAGACTGAAATGAAAGACAACATTAGGCCTTTATGTAAATTCATAATGTTTTGCAGACTGCACATACGTATGTTTAAAGTACTGAAGGAAATAGATGGAAGTGATAAAAGACATTTTACAGAAGTGAGTTCAAATTGGGTAAAACAAGTAGGATAAAAATAAGAAAGGTTATGGGAATCGCATGCTGGGATTTTCCCAAATTCTATTGTGAATCACACAATGGCTTGTCTGTCAGAGTGGTGACACGGTTAGAAAGAATATTGGACCCAGTTCAGAGGACTGCAACCTTGAACCAAAAGACAAAGAGAAATTCCAGGAGCACAAACACAATTCAAGATGAACACACATAAAATAATAGAGGCAGACACACAAATACATACATGCACAACGGTGTACATAGAGTACAGGACCGGACATAGTTCTGACAGTACAGGGAATTCAGTCTTGATCAACAGGATATGATACAAAATCCTCTCATAACCACACATGGGCAACATTTGGAGGCAGCACAGATGAGCCATGCTACTAGTTTCATGTCCAGGAGCGTTTTGCCATTTTTGATCTTCCCTGCCAACAACAACCAAACTGAATTTATTCCATGTGTTTCCCAAGACTTGTTGAAGGCAATACTGACCCTTGCTTTTACACATTGCTTGTCCATGATTATCTTCAGCTGAAAGCAAAGAAAAAAGGACTGCTACTGAAACAACAATTTCTTTTCTTATAAGACGGATAAGGTCTGTTTTAATAACAATCACAAAGATAAATATTCTTAAATGTTCGATATAGAAAAGTCATATCCAGCCATTTATCTACCACATATCTTTTACAAAAGGTTGTTGCTATGTGATTTAGAAACAAAAGAATGCTTTGGTTTTTTGGATGATCTAAAACACAAATAACCCAAGAGTACAGTATTTGACTCCAAAACGACAATTATATTTATTCAAACTGAATCATTGTTATGGACAGGAACATAACAAAGGGACTTGACTTATGGCCAGGCTCTAAACCTATTACTCTGCACAAGCACAGCGTGTGTCTGCGTGCACGTCTTTCTGTAAGTGAAGGAGTAATGGAATATCAAATTAGTAAATAAAAACCTTCTGACTCTCTGATTTTAAAGCTTCATTATATGGAGAGAACATTATACTGTGTGGAAAAAAAAAAATGAAGGACTGCAGGGAACAGCTGGCTGGACGCACAGACATCCGTACAGTATCATGAGGGTAAGGGGAAACAATTCCGACAGCAAAGTTGTTTTGTTCCAAACCCACAAATCCCAATTCTGAGACTAGTGATCTGCCGGCCGGCCTGCGAGGACATTTCTATGCAGGATTTGCATGTTCTCTCTTTTTCTGTGTGGGTGTCTTCCCACAGTCCAAAGGTATGAAAATTATATCAAATGCAAATTCCCTGTAGGTACGAATATGAGAGTGAATGTATGATTTAGCTGTTTGGTGGACTGTCGCCTGGCATGGCTCAGGCCAAGACCCATGATGCTGAACTGTAGACCAGTGCAGTAAACAGATGGGTGAATAATATAATGATGATGGCAATAACAATCAACATAGAATATATATATACATTTTCTGTAGTCTTGTTTGCTATTTTTGATATTCAATTATGTTATAATTGTTGAGCAAAGTGACACGTCAATATAATTGTACAGTCCAAAAGTTGACATATTTCTGTCCTCCTTCTAATTCCACAGGAAGACGGAGATAAGGTTGTAAATTGTAGAGACAGATAAGAAGATGAATCACTATCTTGTCCTTACTTTAACTTTTACTGGACGGAAAGGAAATAAAACACTTTCACTCCTCAGACAAGCTGACACATGTGCTCTTGTTTGTCAAAAAATGTGGGGGTGGTTTTGACTGGGACTTAAGCAGCTAAATGGCTCTTTTCAACTTCAACTACTGTGAAGTCACTATGTGAAATTTAGAAAATAGACAAAATCATTCCCAGATTTACCCTCGTCCTGTGGATTTTTGCTTGGTCACTCTCTCATTTTCTCTTCTTAGCCTTCTCCATCAACGTCCCCTTTAGTCTTTTCACCTCTAATATGTCCATAGAGGCTACTGAGACCAGTAACATTGCTCATCTCTGGTTCTGGCATGACCGAATTGCCATTCCTTATCAGTATACAGCCGTACCACTGACCTGAAAATCTCCTCTTCCAGGTTTTCAGGTCAAAACACCTGTTTTTGGGGGTCCAAAACACCTGTGGTACAGACTCTAACACTACCATTGTGCTCACAGTCCAGACAGTCTGGCTAACAAAGTGAGCTAACTTTAGCTGACAGCATCTACACTTCGCAGGAGTTTACTTTACTGACTGAGAGAGTTGACACGGAGCAGTCAGAGGACACCGTGCTGTGCTGTTGCATGTTTTCTGATTACATGTCACTGTAGCATCAAAATTACTTTAAATGTTTTATTTTGTGTTAGAAAAGTTATACAATGTTGCTTTAATAATTATAAATAAACTAATCGATACCTTTTTTTCTGCATATTGTTATATATATTGGACAATATACATGCCAATACCAATAAAACAGGCCACAGCTCTAATTGTAACTGCCTCATTAACACCGTACTCATTAAAAGTAAAGTGAAGAAATCTACACTCTGACAAGACGAGGTCATTTTAATGTGAAGGCACTCACACTTTGAAATAAGAACTCAGTTAAGTGAATAAATCAGAATGAAGTTACATAGTAGGGGATGTCAGGGGCTGAAAATATTTGTTTTTCCTTTTAGATTTTGAAAAAAATCCAGACTTTTCCCACAAATGTATCTCATGACATAAATCAGGTGTAAAAAGGGGTGTATGTCCAGACAACTCTTCACGGGATAAAGTTTAGAGATTACTAAAACAGCACTGTGAGTACAGACAGCAGCATTACCTGAGTATCTTCTAAATCTGAGCCTTTAATTCTGTTTAATTTTGCATCGCACTAGAAAATGCCATTAGTAATTAAATGACTAACTGCAAATGAACATACATATTTAGGCCCAAAGTACAGGAAAAACTAGATGAAAGCTCTTCATTATAATTAAATCTTATAATAAAGACTGTGTCACACCGCCCACAATAACAATTGGCTTCCATACCCTCTGTGTAGAACTGTGTGTGAATGTGTGTGTATGTGACAACAGCACCCTGTTGATTTAGTTCCCCTCTCCTTAGGGAGAAAGTCTGTTGTTGTCTTCCAAAATACACACACCCACCCACAAGCACACAATGCACTCACTTGGAAACAAACTTGTGGTGTGGCTTTTGTTGCTTGATAATTGTTTTTAGGCAAACATAATTTTGCTAGCAGAGACAGCTAACCCATAACCATGAATCAATGAGATGGTAATGGAGCCATAGGGGGGAAAAAAAAACACAGTATATTGTGGCAACATTGCATGAGGAACTCTCTTTCCCTTTCTCTTTTTTTGTCTGTTTCCTCTACACCTTACTTTTCATAGTCATTCAACAAATCCTATACAAAAAATAAAAACGTCTTAAGGAGAAACAAACAAACCAATAAAAGTGAAATTGAATTAGTTTGCCGTCGGCACTCCTCCATAACCATTACTTCTCCCCCTACCCTTCCCACAGAAAGCCAGTCAGGTAAATAATCGCCTCTGCTTTAATTAATAAATGCATCATCCTTAATGAGAGGCGCTTGTTAGGCACTGTGGCAACTGCTACTGGTCTGTTTTTCTTTTGATATTTTTTTCTCCTTTCCTTTTTTTAACTTTCAGACTTCAAACTTAATTTCCACCTCTGAAGCATGCTAATTGCTCTCCGTTCTCAGCTTTATAAACAACAACAAAGTTTTCTCATTTGGAGGCAGAGAGCGGTGTAATGTGCGGCTATCGATCGCAGGGGAAAGGAGATTGCCCCTGGCTGGTCACAAACCAAATGACTTTAAGATCAGAATTAAAGTGGGCCAGGTATAACTGTGGATAAACACACTGTGTGGACACAAACGCTCTGCATTTCTGAATCATTTAATGTTGGTTTCGGTATTTTGTTACACAAACACTAAAGTGCACCCCAGGAACGCAAATAAATTTAAAGTAACGAATAGTACTACAACAAATGATTATTTTCATTATCAATCAGTCCACTGATTATTTTATTGATAAATCATTTGGTTAGTAAACAGTGGAGACCCAAAAGTTTATCAAAGGCTGCTACTGCTGTCCAATCAAACTCCTACCTTGTGTAAAATTGTTAAAATCAGAACATCAGACATCAGACATCAGAACATTAAGAAAAATTAAACTCATGTTCACTTTTATAGATACTAAGATTGTTAAATATGCCCTCATTTCATCACATCCTAATTACCATAATGCTCTTTTCACCAGTTTCAATCCAAAAACAGGCTTTCCAAAAGCAGCAGAAAGGCTTTTTTACTCAAACTATTCAATATTCCACCTCTTCTTTAAATGGATTCAGTTCAGATTTTAATTCTATTACTAGTTATTAAAACATGGCTTGTCCTGGCACCTGGCTACATTATTATAAGTCTGCCTTCAG
Organism: Protonibea diacanthus; assembly: GCA_028641955.1. Lineage (NCBI taxonomy): Eukaryota > Metazoa > Chordata > Actinopteri > Sciaenidae > Protonibea > Protonibea diacanthus. The sequence goes on from CM053986.1 coordinate 12,802,393, forward strand.
CAGTGTCCTTTGAGCTATGCCACAGTTAAAGATAAAGATGGTGTCCTTTATAGCCTTTATGCTCTGAAAGAATCTGCCTCATATTTACTTTTAACGTGGCTTGTTTTAAATACTGACTTGTTGTCATTATTAATATAGGTCATTCAGAAATAACATGTCATACACTGAAGGTCAGGGAAACTAATTGTTGTGTGCATTGGCTTAGTTAATACATTTAGAACATCATTTCCTGGTATGTGCATTCCTGCAAGCAGCACTGACTTCTACTGTACTAACTGTTCTTCCTGATGTACAAGCATCCGATGTTTAGCATAACACCAAAATACTGGTGTGTTGTTACTCTTCTTAGTAATACTGTAATACTTAATAATAAAGTATAAAATACACACACAAAGAGTCCAGCTCTTACGGAAGGTCGCCTCCTCTGTGTATAAAACCCTGAGCTGTATTTTTCATTACTCAATAAGAAAACTATTTATTTAGTTTTTATTGTTTAATTTCACCATGATGAGGTTTGACAGTATCCAGGCAGAGAAGCCTCTGACTTCTGATCATGGCTTAGTGATTAAACTGTGATGTGCTGCAATAAACCTGTCCATTCGCCACAGCAGATTAAATTTAGCTCCAGTCACGAAGACCTCATTTTTGATGCTCAGGGTGATCTTTTTCCAAAAAAGCTCACGAAGGCTTAAATGTCACGGTGACAAGAAGAGTAGTACTCGATTTTTATCTTTTATCTTTATATTTTCTACTTAACGTTTGTTGTGCTTGGAAATAAAGCTGATTCTGATTCTCAAGAGAGAAAATAAAATTCAGTCATTACAGTAGTAAAATTGGTTTTGAAGTGAAGCTTAAAGAGACTAGGCTGAACTAGAGCAACTGTGCTCAATTATACCTTTTACTGTGTGATTTGTTTTTGTTAAGTTGTGTTATCCAACACAAAGCTGTAAAAAGACAGTTTTTGCAATTCATCTGCTCTATTAACAACATAACCCATTAAAAAAAACTTGTTTAGTCTAGATGTTAGGCTTAAAGGAAACATGCAACAAACATTACCAGCACTGATACACTGTATGAACAGCTAGAGAAAAATAATAATATATGCTTTTTTTGCTGCTCTAGCAAGGATGAAGGAACATATTGTCGCTGTCTTCTTGACAAAGAGATAAGGCAAAATAATGAGAATTATAAAAATGAAATCTGATAACCCAGAAACACATTTGTAATGGCAGTACTTTCATTTGCTTAGCGACTGTAGCAAACAAAGTCACTGCAGGGTGACACCTGGTACCAGCGTGGGAGGTGAGATCTTCTTAGCACATTGATAATTTACCCATCATTACGGCATCACAGATGTGTTTTTGAGCTTCATCCAGCATGACTCAGACAGCCTGAGCTCAGAAGTGGATATGTGAGGATGTGATTATGATTCTGTGATTTTGAAAAACAGTACCTGCAGGATGACAAGAGACTTACATCTCTACTTATATCCCCTGTGTCTCATCCTCAATGAAAAGTGGATCGTATCAAGTCCTATCAGCTCAATGCCCACAGGAGACATCCGCGTCAAAGAGCGCGTTGCGACTGACAGCTAAAGGGCCTTGATCACTTGACAAACGCAGTGAAGGCAGTGATCATTCTGAGAGCTGATGACACATATACACACCCACCATTTACACACAAGTACACCGTGATCACTTGCTTAGCTCATGATGATGGACAGACTGATGGAAGGCTGAACATAAGGACGATGCTTCAGATTAAGAGATTATCAGGCTATTCACCTGACCTTCTGTCTGTGGACTTGCTTTTTCAAGTGCTTGTAAGTGTATGTATGTGTGTTGTCTGAGCTCCTCACCCTGTGTGCATCGTTTTCATGTCCTCTGCGTCGTGGGTTGAGTTCTTCATAAGGAGGCACCATTCCTTCTCTCCTTGCCTGCTGATATTCTCTTCTCAGCTGCTGGATTCTGTCCACACTGCGACACAAAACACACAGAGAGGAAGGCGGTCACAAGCACGCACTCAGACTTTGTGAGCTTGCTCAGATTTGGTCATTTTCCCTTGGTTTACACGACCTTACCACGAGTAAGTAGGCTTGTTTCCTAGGATTGTTTCCCTTTGTCTTTATTCGTCTTTTTCTGATCTGGCCTTTTCTGTGTCTGACCTCTGGCCAGCGCGATCTGCTTTGTAATGCTTGATGCAGCATTTGTCGAAAAATACACCAGCCGCGCGGTTTCCGTGGAGAATTGCAGCTTCTGGGACGCTACTGAAACATGTCGCAATGCTTTTGGTGGAATCGCAATGATTGTCTAGAATGGGTGCGATCAGCTCTGCCGTCTGCTGCACAGCCGGAATGAGTAAATCCAGTGTCACTTTTGGATTCAGGATATTGAGAGCACTTTTGACAGAAGCCACGCTTACTGAACTGTCACACACAGCAGCTGAATCACATCACTATCAATATAATATAAAACACTTTGAGAACTTTGACTGACATCACTGCCAACCAGCTGTCCTGATAATGAGCCAGCCAATAGAAGCCATCTGTTTAGTCAAACAGTCATTTTTCCTGACAGGAGCCTGCAGAAGTTTCACTGCAGAGATAAAGACTCGACAAGCCCACCTGTGTACGCTTGCACACATATACTACACACGAACACACACACATACCCACAAAGATCAATCTCTTGATCATTCTACTGCCTACATCTATATCTGTTTTTCCATCTTTTTCTTCTTCTCTTGCAACAGGCGAGAAAACAAAAACATCAATCATATGAATATTCTTTCTCTGTCAACACAGGAAATATGCAGCATATCAACACTGAACCCTGGGAACCCCTGTGAGTCATGCACATACACACACCCACACATAAGGGAAATGCAGAAAGTCATATTCTACATGTATGTACCCATATACACTATTAGAACAGCAGTGTGGAACAATTTCATGAGGCAAGTTGATGGTAGGAGGAAAAACACCTCGATGCACCATCAGACGATTTATGAGAAGTCAGAAAAACGGCAGCACACTTCCTCACTGTCTCAAAGCTAGTCTGTGAGCAAAACTATACCTTCTGAGAGATCGCACTAACATTTAGCAATACCAGGACTCAGCACGTGACATAAATGTCGGTTTGTAAAAGATTTATGGATATTTGTTCCCAATCCCCAATCAAAAATATGTTTTTTTACATCCTATGAAACCTTTACTAACTCTAACTCTAGACTTGGCTTGATCTACTGTTTTTCCCACTTTGGAGGTCTCATGGAAAAACCCTGATCTGAAGTGGGGTTTAGTAAACCCTAAATACTAGAGCCAATCACTATACACACAACATAATGAAATAAACACAGATTACTGAACCACAAAGTCAGAAATGTGCAAAATATACACATGTAAGCGCACCTGAAGGTATATGAACTTACAGTATATTTCCTTTAAGTAAAAATGTGTCTTTGTAAAAACATTCTTCATGTGTGTGTGCATGTGTGTGTGCGTGTGTGTGTGTGTGTGTGTGTGTGTGTGTGTGTGTGTGTGTGTGTTTCTCTCTGACTACAGAACAGATTAGCTTGGGAAAAAAAACAACCAATCAAATGAACACTTGGGTCCTTGTATGTCTGGCTGTCGAGACAGAAACATTCAGCAGCGATGATGGTGGAGTGGGAAAAACATGTTACATATCAGACGCATGACAATAAAGGCTTAGTAACATGCTAGACGATGACATAGCAGATTCGAAAGCATACTTGCAGAAGGAAATGTTTGTTCATAGACACTTCAAAGGTACAATTGACAGGTAGAGGACCTGCGATAATGTTATTCAAAACTAATTAATTCCTACAAAATGAGAACAAAACCTTGATCACTTTTTGTCAGCCATTGTCTCATTTTGCTCTCACCCTTTGTTCCTTTCCTCTCTTTGAAACCATCAACCCAGAGAGCAGTGTGAATGACGGTAATAGCTGCAGTGCTGAAAATACATCGTACCTGGCCTCACCTGCTCTCAACCTCACATAGCAGAAACACTGCACTTAACTACTTCGGTATCCTAGAGTTTGTTGAACTGTTTAACTTCTTTAAAGCTCCACTGTGACAATATGTGGGGCAACATTTACAGAATATGGCAGAAATGGAATAAAGAATGCATAACTATGTTTTCATTAGTGTTTAATCATCTTGAAATAATGTACAGACAGAATTGCCATGTCTCTGCAGTAGCCCAGAATGAACGAACTAAACATGCCGCCATTTCTTCTTCACACTAGAAAGGAAAGGGCGAGACAAGGGTGTGTAATCTGCAACTACACCGGTAGATAACAAAAATCCTACAAGATTGTTACATTTTATAAAATAAATTATTTAAATATTAAATACATATATATTTATTTTTTTTAAGTTCTAATGCTAATTTGTGATTACTTATATTTATTCAATTATTAGATGCTTTGACTGAATACACAGAGTCTGTCTTTCATTCATTCTCTTCTTCCGTTTAAATTTGGCTGGGGGCATTGGAGTGTCATTGTAGATTGAGAGAAGCTATTTTTGTACAGTACATACTGTATAGAGAAATGCATTATCGTGAAACACAATCTAGTCTCTGTCTGTGCGTGAGTGCATTCATGCTGCATATTCTAGCCTATATGAGCGAAAGGGAGCTGTGTCAGCAGCAACACACAACATCCACTGTGCAAAGAGTAGATTTGGAGCTGAGTGAAATCAGATGCTAACTGCACTCGATGACTGAGCAAAACACATTTTTTAGTCTCAACCATTCTCACCTTCTTTTTCCGACTCAAATATTTCCTTTGCAGTTGAGGTTTTGAAATTCTCTATTAGTTTTATTGAAGCGTTATATTGTATCAATTTAAACTTAAACACAAAAATGTCGTCTTTTTATTTCAGTCAACATGTTTTATCAAATTCATCACCACCTTATTCATTCATCACGAAGACTACAGTAACCCAGAATGTAGAAAGCAGAGAAATACCTTAGGCAAACTGGCAGCTCATCACAGGGATATCACAGACAGAAATAAACACTCAGATTTATAGGCAATCGATTTGCACCCCACATGTTCCTTTTCCTCTTTCCCTAACACTCCGACCAGCCCCTTCTGCCTGCATGTGCTCATAAAAAAACTAGTAACCTCACATACAAAAGTGACTTGTAAACCCTTTCCCTGCCTCACTCAACAGCATAGTTTGCATTAAAGGCTACTCTTAACAACTCACAAATCATCATTAAGCTGAGCGTCTCTCACCACTCTTGTTGACAGTGTTTATGTGGCTTCTGTTCTGTTGGATTCCTAAGTGTGCGAGTCATGACTGGTATCCCATTCTCTTTTTATTAGGGCCACTTTGGATGGATTGGAAATTAGGGGGAGGGTTCAACATGAGAAGTAGAACAAAGGCTTAAGGTCTGTTTAAACAGACCTGAAGCAACTGCAGTCAGTGGCCAGTGGAAAGACATTGGAGGATTCAAACAAACGAAAAAAAAAAAAAAAAAATCTACTTATCCTGAAGCTGTTGTTGGACGATGGTCAAATGTATTCTATTTTATTCCTCTGCAGGCTCTGCTCTATTCTGTGCTTTTTTCTTTTCTTTTTTTTTTTTTTGCTGTGCTGTTTCATGTTTATGCATCACAGTGGAAATGATTTGTGTCACAAGGAGCTCCAGATGATACACACCTCACACTCACAGACACACACCCACACACCACCTCACCCTGTGCTCTATTTTATTGACAAAGGGCCTAGGAGGATGCGGTGGTAAAAATGTACGCAGCATTCATTTTCTGTTCATAGATGCATGCACACACACACAAGTAAACACACACACACACACACACAAAGAGTACTTTATACGATTTATGACCCCACATAAAAGGAAGAGGGTGGGCTCAAGAAGAAATAAATATGATAAACAAAGACAGAAGACAACACTCACACGGATATTTATGTAAATATTTCCATGACCGCAGACTGAGGAAGCTATTCACTAGCTTTACAGAAACAAGAAAGCCACAAGAAAAGGAGACTTGTATTCACTTTTTAACTAGCTCGTGGTAGTTAAATACCAATAAGATTTATTCATTTGGTAACAGCCAAAAGGTATGGCACTGTTCTGTGCTCGTGCGTGATACATTACTCTGTACTTAAAACATGTTTGCAACTGAAATGGTTTCAGCTGGTTAAATCTCATGTCAGCAATAACTTCAAGTGAGTATGACATTTATCTGAGGAACAATCCTGGTTTCATGGTTTCACAATCATAATGCCTTAGTTTATTTCACAATACTACGGATGTATACAATGACATGAGCAACTCTGTTTGTTTGCTTGTTTAGCAGTTTTAGTAAAAATTAAAGAATGAAACTGTTCTCAGTATCGTCATCTCTTATGCCATTTTGGTGAGAATTAGCAGCGTTACAAACTGATTTGTTGCTATGAGGTTACGTTGCACTTAAAGCCCAACTCTTAACTCACTGCTGCTTAATTGATTGAAAGCTACACAAACACTCGGTGTAGCTGAGCCTTTACGGTTACAAAACCGTGATGTTATAAACTGCGCTTAATAGTAAAGTTGAATAATTGCTACATCACTAAAGCTTACATGTTTCAAAATAAAAGCATGGGTCTGAGCTTCAGTCCAGCAACAGACTTCTGCTTCCTTCTCTTTCACACACATACACATACACAAGCCCAGGGAGATCAATCTTTTGCTCTTGCGCTGTCACACCAATAATAATTCTATAAATGTTTAAAATCAGAATCGGAGACTTGGCATAGCTGTTAATAATGCTGCTATTAATAATTAAAACTTCTGTTCCATTAATAACATGGTGAAATACACCCTGAAATATATCAGTGTCCACAGTAAAGGAATATGTCCTTGTCATTAAAGCCTATAAATATTTACCAGCATGGTTATAAAGGGTACACAGTCTTATAGAAAAGCCCTTAAAATGTGTTTTCCAGCTTGCTTTTAAATCAGTTTTGGGATGCTTGTCATTTAAGCCATCTAAAAGCGAGACTCCAGTGTTTAAGCCAGTGTGATGTGTGATCAAAGGTCATGTATATTCAACATTCATTTTAAATGATATGACATTCTGTCAAACACAATCTATCAGGAAAAATATACTAAGCAGAGGTTTAAATTCTTTCAAAGATATTTGTAAGTGTAAATACTCGCTCACTTTAAGCTAAACTTAAAAACAACATCTATGATACAACATATAGCCACCTTATGATCTATTGATTATTTCCTTCCGTTAGAACATTCATAAAGGGTGTATACAAAGGAAGACAGGGGCAGATGAAAAGATGGATACAAAAGAAAAGGGTTGAGACAAAGAGAGAAAGGTCAAGCAGATGTTCTTTGTCTGACATAAAATGGCCAATGGTGTGTTTTGCCACTCACCAATGCACACACACAGATGAACACACATGTGTATAAACATACGTGTAGGTGATGTATGGTCTCTTAAGATGTGTCACAGGGGGAATATTCAGACTCTTAGCTCATGCTGATTTATTATGTTTGTAAAAGTGTGTATGTGAGTGTGTGGCAGTATGTGTATAGATAAAAGAAGCTGCACAAAACCGCATAGGGGTACCTGTTTAAACCCCTGTGTTGTAAGATAGGGCGAGTGTCAGTCTTGCATTCTTGGAAGAAAGAAAGACAAGAAAATGATTTCAAAAAAATGCCACAGGCAGAGCTGTTGACCTTCTGAATAAACCGCAGTAGTAAAGTAGGATTTCCTTTCATTAGCACAAACACAAAGTCATGACAGCCATTTGGAAAAAATCAATAAAGCTTGAAAACATAAACTGCAATTGATTTAGAAGCTTAAGAGATGGTACACACTGTATATAAATGGCTCGTTCACCCTTTTCAAGGAGAGTGGGAAATGTTTGACTTTGCATCCTGCTGATGCAGATCACTGCAGTAAAAAAAAAAAGAAAAAAAAAAAACAGTTTAAACATCATTATCATTATTTATTAATTTTAGGCTGGTAACATCTCCTGGCAGTGGCAGGACACAAACCACAGTCAATAACTGTGAGGGAGCACAACACAAGAAATTTAGTTTAATATTGACCGAGGATGATGAGGGAGTTGTAGTCTTTTTCTTTCCACACATCAACAAATGTGTACTCGTCTGTGTATGTGTGTGTGTGTTCTCCCCGGTGTCTAGTTGTAGAGTAGAGGATCGTTATCAGCTGTGTCTTACAAAGATCAACTAGATCACAACAGTGGACACAGGTCAATGCATTATCTCACTCTCTCCCTGTATCTTGTATCTCTGTTTCACTTGGCTGCTTGCTCTCACTTATAGACACACACAAACACACGGACACAAACACACACACACACACACACCAGATTACTGGCAAGTAACAAAAACAACTTAATCAATGTGAGCTTCTGTCCCTAACGTGTTGGCATGGATATTAGCTTATTTTATATTATACGTTCTGTCATTTTGACATGTCTGTGACGTATTCAATTTTGCTTTCATTTATCTTTCCCGTGACTCATTTAGGGTGGTAAATATTCACAATTCTGTCAACCTTTCTCCACAATCTATTTTCAGTTCCTTGCACCTCCATTCATCCCGTTCTCACTCTCTTGCCGTGTTCCAGTTTATACAGGTAATCATCTCTGCTGTCATTTCCATCCCTATGTTGATACCACCTATCTCTCCTTCCCTCCCACTCCATCTTAATCTCTTCTTCACCCCCTCTGCCCTGCCTCCCTCTTCCCTCCCTCCGTTATCTCCCTCCTCTCGCTCTTCATCATCATCATCTTCCTCTTAATTTCCCAAGCTCGCGCTCGGCTCTAATTAGCTGACGTCTTCACAAATGAAGTTTGACAACAAAAGATCACCACTGCTGGCGGGTGGGTCAGAGGGGGTTAAAAAAAGAAAAGAAAGGGGCAAGAATAGAGAGACAGGGAGGGAGTGTATGTGCTGTCACGTTGCTCTGTTTTCTCTCCTTTACTCTGCAGGCTAACAGGAAGTGACACGTGTTTTTAAAATGCAGCTGACAGGATATGACACTGCTCCTTACGTGCCGCCGTCTAAGCACAGGGAGTAATTAGCGCTCTATCGAGTGCCGTGACATCAATCAGACGTGCTGTCTAAATGCCTGCCTGTGCAAGGGAGACACTCGCAGTGGCATAGGAGGTTGGCATCCTATCACGGCAATCAATGTGTGTGTGAGTGTGTATGTGTGTGTGTTGTACGTATTGAAACTTCTCTGGCATAACATTATTTAGACAAGCCTTCTGTGTTTGTGTGTGTATGTGTGTGTGTGTTTGACAGCCAGAGACAGAGGGTTACAGGTGGTAAACTGGCTGGCATCAACTCATGTAGGCAGGATGTCTGGCTCAAACTTGTCTTTTGACTTTAGCAGCGGTGTGTGTGGCAGGAGGCCTATTTGCCTGATGCCTCTGCCAAGCACAATAGCTGTGGATGGCAACTCTCTAAATCTGGATTAATAATTGATGCTAGGGGTTACCTGCTGCATGTTTAGATTCATTAGATTCATCATTCATTATATTATTGTTATGTTTATGTGGTTGACTACTCACAACAAAACCAGACAGATGTACTATGCTGCACATAATCCCGTTATGATCAATGTTTTCTAGTCAGAGTTCCCACTGCAATTCTGTTTAAATTATTTAATTCAATTTATGATAAGGAGCAAATACCAAATAGGAAACTATTGCCGTTTATGTTCTTTCATTCAGTGCAATACGATAGCAGCAAACTGAAGGCATCAAATCCCCACCAAGCCCAATTTGAGATAGAGGCCATGTAATAACAGCAATGGCATCCATCACATGTTGCAGAGTGGACCAAAAATACTCTTTTCCTTAAAGCACTAAAACATGCAGAAGGAGATGGCGTTGATAAATGTACTTGTATGTTAATGTAAAGGAGATGTTTTATGTTGTCTTCACTTTCCTCCTAATAAAACAACAGAATTGGTTGTTTGTCAGTGGCTTTAAAATGATCAATACAATGTTTTCTGATTTGATGCCCCATTTGGCAGGACAACATTGTTTGTCAGTGCCTTTTAAACCATTACTAAAATGATTCATATGAGCCTTTTTTTATCTCTTGTCAATAGTTTTAGGATTTGTAAAAGTTTGGGCACTAAAACTACTCGTGTAAGGAAAGATTATGGTTAATATTTGCTGGTAAGCATAATCTCTCTCTTTTGTCTAATGCAAGGGAAAGTAGAGGCAGAATAAACACAGATATCGGCTATATCGGAGCCTTTAATAGGTTATATTAGAGCACAAAAAACAGGAAAGGCGCAGTTTCAGGCTTCCACAGAATCAAAAAGCGACTGTTCGTAGAAGTCAGACTTTAGCATTCAAACTAATAAACAATGCTAGGGGCTTTTCCACAATCAATCCATATATCACTTTTGTCTGTGTCTTTCAAAGTGTTACTTTAAAGTCTAACATTAGGCATTTTTACACTTCCAGCTTCCAGATTCCAACTTCACTAAAAATGTAATCGAAGAAGTCACATGGCGCTGAACTTTACCTTTATCTCTCCCATGCTTTCTGTCAAATTTCCTTTGCTTGTTAATATTTGCTGGCCAAGTGGACTCAACTGAGGTAGTTTGATTAGATTTAATTAGATTTGATCTTTTCTTAAAAGGTGTGGTGATAACTTCAGGCTCACCTAAGGTGAAGAGAATCCTGTAGTAATTATTGATTCAATATGGCTGTAATATATAAACATATATATAAACACATAAACCTGTGAATCATTTATGAATCATTTATGATTCAGACTTAATAGCCATGACAATTTGTTAACCTGCTCTCAACTGGATTCACTGCAATTACATAACATGCAAGATTACACTGAGTATAGATGCAAAAAACATACACTATACATGTATTTTTTCTTGGCTTTATGCTAAAATCTCACAAACAAATGTATACTAACCCTCTCACACATGGTGAAAGAACAGAGCCACAAATGTATGAGCATGAGTGTGCACGTTGCTTAGCTACAGGTTAGCACTCCTGAAATTTCAATCAAATTCACTTTTTCATATCCCTCCTGCGGGAAAAAAGATATTAGATTGAGTACAGGAACAACAAACATCTCTATAGATGGGAAATAACATGAAATATATACAAAGCCATTTCAATCCCAGATTCTACACCCTTTTTGTGTCTTGAAACTTTTAGTGCGCTCATCTGTTTGTGTGTCCTTTTAAGAGCCTGAGTCTATGTGCCCATGTGTCCTTTCACCATGTACGTGCTCCATTGCGGGAGGATGTCCTTTGCATGGAATTTATTTTTCATTGAGAACTACTTGTGCAAATACGAACGGCGGAAATCATAAATGAGAGGAAGAGAGTGCAACAGGGCAAAGAGAGACTTAGAAAGGGTATATTGAAGGGAAGAGAGCAAGGGGGAGGAAGGGATGGGGCGGACGAGTGCCTCTTGAGAGCTTTTCCTTATTAGCCAGGCTGAATCACACGCTTTGAGTCACACACTCTGGCCCAAAGCCCCCCACCCCCCCCTCCAATACCTCTTCTCATTCCTCTCTTTTAGTCCTCTTCACATTCTCGACTCCCAGCATCTCTGTTCAGTTTATCCTTTACTTTACTCTACTTCCCCACCTCTTTTTTCTCGTCTGTTTAGCCCTGGACATTCACAGACCCCCGTTCGTCATTCTCCTTGCATGTTCCCACTCTGACCACCTAGTTCCCAATCTCATCTGTTGAATTATCCCAAAACATCCACTTAGCCTCTTTTCCCCTCTGAATCCCTCGCTACCTCCTCTTTTCTCCTTTTCAATTCACTAGTTGATCCACTTTTCTCATTGCTGCAATTATTTGGGTCCACTCTTGTCTCCTTTCAGCCCATATTTTCTCTTTCAAATGATTTTTTTATTTCTTTTTTTTTAGCTCGAAACATTCACTGGCCCTCACACATCTCCATGTCTTCTCTCTATTCTGTTCATTTGTCTGTTTTTTTTCTACTCTCTCTATCCTTTATCCTTCATTTCCTCTACTCTGTATCTGTCCCTTCCTGCTTTTAGAAAGAAATCCCCCTTTTCTTCAACACTTCCTACTGCTAATTTGTTCCTGCAGCTCCAAACACTCATTCTGTCTCTTTCTTCTCCATACATCAATTCTGCTTCACCCCTTCGTCGTTTTCTTTCTTTAACTTCCCTTCCTCTTTCTTCCTAATCCCACTTAACCTTCCATTTAGTTCAAAAACACTCCAAACTTCTCTCTCATATCCGCCAGGGTCCTCAAATCCACTTACTTCTCTCAGTTTTTAAACTAGCTGAAAATTCCACATTTCTTGCCACAGAATTTCCATAATAGTAAAGTCTCTAAGGCCTCCAATTGGTCTCTCAAATAAACAATAAGAGCACATTGCAGATCTCACATGCCAATTTGTGGGACAAATACATGCCACAGTAAAGTGTAGACATGTAAATGTAGCTAGTAAAGACGTGAAGATTAGGGCAGTCATTAATTGCACAACATGGATGCAGATGTCACAAAGAGACAGTTGGACATAGATTAGATTATTATAGAATTTATTCAAATGACTTGCTGCTTGCACCTATTTCTCTGTGAAATGTGTGATGTATATTATTTGCTTTAATGATCATGTGACTACTCAAATCTCGCAAAGATACACCCTGAAATACACACAAGCACACTCACACCCACAGCCCCCGCCCCACCAAAACTAATTACCTAAAAGAAGAGAGTGATGTGGAAAACAGCACTCCCACAGACCAGCCGGTCACCCACTAAAAGCTCCCTCCAGTGTGTGTATGTGAAAAGTGTGCAAGATGAAGACAGTGAATATGTATTACAGTGTAAAAAAAACAGGCCTCTGTGTGTGTGTGTGTGTGTGGCACTCATTGAGCTGAGAGAATGTCTGATTAATTAACATGGAGGAAAGAAAGCCTCTCCAGTGATCAGCCAAGCAATGCGAAAAGCTCATCTCTCCTGTACGAGCTCTCTCTATTCCTGGTTTCTGTTTCATCATTTTGACTCACACACATTTTGGGAGCTTGCGCTGTTCCTGTTTCATGTGAAGTAAAAGTGAAATCTATATATGCAGGCTTAAATATTTTAGGTTAAGTACAGTACATATTGTATGAATCAATATTTGTAATTTTTCGAGTCAAAAGAAGCATAGCTGCCTTTACACTACATTTTCTGTTCTGTCACACTTACTAGTATCTCACAGGAAGTCTGGTGGATTGCTATACAGAAGGAAAGACGATTACTGTATGCTATAAAACGGCTGCTCTTCCAGCACAAACAAAGCTAAAGTTTTCAGAGTTTCTCGCAATGGCAGATGGTGGGACAAGTGAAAGCCATTGGCAAAATCACTTCAAACATGTTTATCCTCTTCAGTCAAACCCAACACAAACAAGTGGAGCAACACTGAGGAAGACGAGAGGGATGGAGCAGGAACTTTGTCTTTTTTATAAGTGGCAACAGTTTATAAGCGTCCGGCAGATGGTTATTCATTTTAATTTGGTAATACCATTGGAAGGAGGGTTGGTTTTATTATGTGTGGAAAAGTGTCTCACAAAACCTATGGAACATACAATATCTCCTACATTATACTGTATGCCTGACAAACAGTATGGCCCTTGATATACAAACTGGGCAAGCTGTGGACATACTTACACTTGACTGTATATACAGAACAGTACATGACAACAAAAATGACCTCAACACCTCTCTAACACGGTTTGAAAACATGCAATATTATCAGCATCTATTTCGAGGCCACTGCATCGGACCAAGTACCATTGTGCTTTCGTATTCATATATTATAGGAGGACAAACACAATAGTCCTTTCTTTCTTTTCCTTTTTACGTTTCTTTCTTCCATTCTTGACTTTATTTGCTCTATAATTATCTTTCACTCATGTACTATAGTTCCCTCTCTCTCTCTCTATCTCTCTCTCTCTCTGTGCCGCAAGCTCACTTCACTCTGGTCTCTCCAGGCTGATTGTTTTCTAATTGGTGGAGTGCCACAGGTCGTGGTTGTTATGGTAACCTGCAAGGGGCACTTGGAAGGTGGTGGTGGTGGCGGCGGTGGTAGTGGTTGGGTGAGGGTGGGAGGGGACAGCCACTCAAGAAAACTGAGGGCAGCACTCATGTAAGGCTTGGGTGGTCACTTCAGAAAATGTACTCTCTGTGTCCGTGTGTGTGTGTGTGTGTGTGTTTGACATCCTAACTACTTCAGTTTTGTACATGCAGCTAAGTGTGTGAGCGCACAAAATGGTTTTAGTGTGACAATGGGAGGGAGTAAGAAAAATAGTGTAAATGTGTGTGTGTGTGTGTGTGTGCTGATGACAGGCAAAGAATCCTGCTCTCCACTTGAAAATCTTTTGAAGAGCTCCTTTGCTTGCATCCTTTTTTTCCCACCCACTCTAGTTTCCTTGCTACTTCCTTCCCCTATGTGAGCAATTCAGGGCCTCCAATCTGTCCAACTGTGTATTAAGCAGAAAGAGATGCAGGACGTCACCAAGAGAAATGACTGGACGTCCAGACTAAGCTGACTACATTTAAAAATGCATATTTTCATGCATCGACAGCCCACTGTGAATACATAAGGGTGTTATACATAAAGGGTGATGACATAAGAAATGCTTACCTCTGTGGAAGAAGAATCTTAGAGAAAAATGAGTCAGTAGATCATTTGGGCTTGTGTGAGAGACACATTCATGCTTTATGTATGTGTAATCTTTCCCAAAGGTGTGGTGTCTGTGTGTGTGTGTGTGTGTGTGTTTGTGTAATGGGTTTACTAAATGAGTCTGCATTAAACTCTGCCATGCATAAGGAATTGAGCTGCCTGTGCCCTTTAGAATTAAAGGTGGTGGGCTAGTTGAGAAGCAGACAGTGTGATATATCACTGTGCGGTGTGGTTAAATAACTGTCCTTCCATAATAGAGCTGTTTAAAGCAAACCACTGATAACACTCACAGCACACACACACACACAGATGTGCAAATGCATAAATGTGTGCTGGGTGATATGACTGATTATTTCAAGACCTATATAAATTATCACACACAGTCTGTGAAGTGAAGCGAACTTGCAAGTGTCTTAAACCAACATTCTTTCTCATGGGCAGCACGGGCTAGCACCATTGGCTGCAACAAAAAAGCTTAGATTGTCTTATGGGGAAATTACCCTGCTTCCCCCATTGATTACCTCATTACAAGGCTTCCTCGCAAATTTGTGGTCTTCAAGTCTTCTTTCATACACCATGACGTTCATTTTGTAAATTACAGTCTAATCTGAATCGACAATAAGGCAGGGTAATGCTTTGCGGCACTGCAGTCATACAAGTCATTATCAGTGAGTCCGTCTAGTGCAACACACGACTCAGATCAAACTAGACAGTGCTGATCAAACATGAATCAAGACTCAGTTACTGAACTGCCTATTTTTCACCTCAAATACTTTCAGAAACAGTTTACTGTTTAGCTGTAATAGATGAAAGTTTGGGACTAAACATTTTTTCAAAACAAAGTACAGCCTAACTCGCTTTACTTCAACTGTGCACCCATAATGCCAAATTCAGGGCTTCAAAATAGTTATACACAAAGCAATGGGTGCTGTCACGGTCAGTTTACACTTGATCTGAAACCTTCTCTAGAAAACTTAACTCTCTAACTTTCATCAGGCCAACTATGTTGAAACACCACAAGCATCAAAACTTAGGTGTCTGCGGTGATGAGAATTCAGAATTTTCCATCACTCATGCCGCCCAGCTTAATTGATTAATGCTCACGTATCTTCTTCAATACTTTTTTTTTCCAAGGTCTCACAGCCTGTTGCTCCTCTGCTGTGGAGTCCTCACAGCTTTTGTCAAACATTATGTTCAGGAGGGGCAAATACCAAGTGCACATGTATAATGGCAGATATGAATGAGCTTTTTTAGTGGTTGGCTCAGTCTCAGTTCTAGATTAAAACCACAAAGGGGCTTTTAAAATTAGTGGAGGTGCACCAGTATTTATAGAGCAGACTGCATGAGTGAGCAAAGGTAATAAAGGTAATAAAAAATGGCATAATGCTGATGCAAAGTCAGTTTCTCTGTGTATTACTGACAGCCAATGACCGGAAATTAAAGGCACGTAGCACTATTGAAACAAAACAGTAGTAATTATAGTATACAATAATGGTATAATTAGACCTAATTACTGATTAGCCACAACTTGTTTCCCTGTGAGTAAACAAAACAGGCAAAGTACAAATAATTTAAGATGTCATACAGTGTACTACTTTAAATGATAGTGCCATTAGGAAGACATCAACTTCTTAATGCAACATTAATTAATAGGGTGAAAGTAGAAGCCACGTATGTGTTGTGTGTGCTGTTTATTGAATATTCCAGCTCATGTTTATTTCTGAATCAAGACCTAAGAAATGTTAGGATTAATTTCCACTGACTGAACAAACGTGGTATGTCCAGCAGCACTCACAGCTTCAAGTGCGAGTTAGACAGAGTGGTCTAATGTCAGCCGTTGGTGTTGTTTCATCCTTTAAATTATCATCATTATCCAGGATGAAGCAGTGTCTGTTTTGTTGTCTGGATTTATAATAACAGTGACTTATTTTCTAACAGACAGCAGTCTATCTATATCTTATACACAGTCTGCATGCAGACACAACTTTGTACATTTGTGAGCTGTATATTGCTGTTTTTTTTTTATCACTGTATTCCTCTTAGTGTCTGTGTCCGTAAATCGGTGTGCTTTGCTCAGGTGCTGATGGAATGGACTCCTTAGCGATTTTGTTTATCTCTGTCTCCCACATGCATACTGCTGCTCTGGCCTCCCATCACACACAGTAACACCGAGTCACGCGCTCACAGACACCGCTGACACACTACCTTCTTTTTTTGGCACCATCGATTACTGTCAGCCAATACCTGGACTTCCTCCTGTCTGCATCATCAGGTTTCAGGAAGTGATGATAAATGAATAGCACTCTCTGCCAACACTGCTGGGGCAATGGATATTGGTTTCCAAAATCCTGACATTACACTTGCACTCGTTACTCTTCTCTTGAGGAAGGAAATAAAGGGGAAAACATCAGTAAATAGATAAAGTAGATACATATTAGATAAATTAAACTGATCAGCACAGTGTTAACCAGTGTTGATTTTGGCAGGTATGGCAGGTAGGAGAGCCCAGCCACAGCGCTCAGTCCTGAAAATCGTGCTACTATAATACAAGTATAATGCAATGATGCATGTTGGCGGTTTGTGGGTTGGGTTCAGGTCGTTGATTAATGGATATTTTTACGAGCTGGGCGGTACAGATTTGCTCTCATAACAGGATGGGTGCAGGTCTTAAAAAACCTTGACCCATGCATCACTGTACCTCTGTTTTCTGGGGGAAAAAAATCATGCATTTTTTCAATGCCTGAAAGCCAAGCACTAACATTTCATTTCTGCCTTCATCAACAAAAACAAAACAGAACCTACATTTTATCATAGTTTTTTTCATAGTTTCCATTATTAAATATCAATATTTAATGTTTGTCATGGCAAGAAAGCTGCTGAAGAATATCTTTTGTCTTTAATATAAATATTTTAATCTGCCTAATGTGATTAACAAATTCAACTGCACATATATACGTTTTTATTTCAATTTGTCTCTGTTTAAGAAGTATTTACTTACATTTACATGAGGACAGTGGTGTCTCACCCTTGACCTTGGTATAGTTTTGAAAGAATTTAGCACTGCTTTCATATCCCTGTCTTCAAATGTTTAAAACTAAAATAACAATCCCGTCACCTTGTGCATTAACATAAATTTCGGCAATTTACCTTAAATAAAAAAAATAAAAAAAACTTAAAACAAGTCTAACCTAGAAGCCAAGGTCAAATGAGTCTTGTCTTTCTATAATGGCACACTATTTATGCAGGGAGGAAACAATACGATAAAGAAACAGTGACAGAAAACACCTCTGTGAAGCCTGGAACTGTCCATCAAACAGGTTTACTTCCTTGCATGAAAACACAGTACAGAAATGAAGTGTCTGTGTGAGAATATCTGTACTTGTAGACTGACATAATAAAGGTAAGGAGTAAGGATTGGGGGGCTGAGTGGAACACATTGAGCCCTGCAGAGATTTTTTTGCTGGGATACACACACACACACACACACACACACACACACACACACAAAATACATATCTCAGTGGGCACACGAGTACACCAGTGCTTATACTGAAGCTCAAAGCAAGCACAAACAATTCAATCTTTCCTTTTTGTCTGTCTCCATCTCTCTATTGCTGTCAAGCACACACACAAGCACACACACACACACACAAACTGGCTTGGGGTAGATAAACCTTATTTAGACAGGTGAGGTGAAAAGAGAGAGAGAAATATGAAGCATCAGCAAGATAACGCTGCACAGTGAAACTGAAGAGGAATGGGAGAGGAAAGGAGTAGGAACCTGGGAGCTTCCTGCCTGGGTCTAGCTCTGGAAAGGGGTTTATCCGCAGGTTGCAAAAAAAAAAAAAAAAAAAAAAAAAAAACAAGAAAAGTATCTTAGAAAAAATAAATTTAAGAAGATAAATTCTGCCATCGTGTGTCAAGATACTGTGTAAAAAACAAACCAAAAAGAGAAGGTCATGGTCCCTTACCTGTCATTGGCAGTAGCAGACACAGGAGGAGATGTGGTTGCAGCTCCCCTTGGTTTATTGACCTTGGCATACAGCCTATCAAGCGGGTCATCGTCAGGCATGGGTGCAGGTTCATTACTATGAGTTCCATGCCCTGGAAAGGCTGAAGGGCCTTGGGGAGAAGGGGTGCGGGCATGAGCATGCTGAATTGTACTGTAGGGAGGTGACTGAGGCAATGGCTGAGGCATTGAACCCATATTTCGGTCCCTGAAGGATTGTATTCGGGCATAGTTGGGGTCTGCTTCGTCATCCTCAACATCTGGATATGTTGACCCGCTGCCTCCACCTTGTTGGTCTCTGGGCCGGTGCTCTCGCAGCTCAGGGTGCCCTGCCTCGATTCTGACACACATATGGAAAGCCTGTTAAGACTTCTAGAAATATTATTTCAACACTGATGATTTTGTTGAGTGGGCTAATGGTGATGATGAGTTACAACAAGGGCCACCACAGAGAAACATTTTCAAACGAACCACACAGAAGCATGCCATTAGCTGAGAGCTCAGGAATGGCAAGAATGGAGCAGAGAGGGATGGAGGATGGAAAGAATGAGAAACAATAAAAGAAAGGAATGACAGAGATGTAATAAAGTGATTTAATGCTTTCCACTAGAATGATAACTGAACAATCATCTGCCACCAAGAAGGAAAACAAAAGACGGTTATAGAGTTCTCCTCAATGAGAAAAGAAAATTTACTCTGTGTACTAAATACACAATATCTGTACGTCAGCTAATTTAAAGCACACATGTTCATAATCTCTCTGGAAAGCTCCCCACCTTTCCCTCTCATCTTTCATCCTCTCAAGCTCAAGATCACTCAGGATGTCTGACTTCTGTCGCTGCAGAGCTGCTTTTGCCTCCTTCTTTTCCTCCTTTTTCTTCCCGAACCTGAACAGAGAAACACAGTGATACAGATAGAAATAATTTAGAAAACATCAGAATGTAATAACTCTGTATGAGCATTTCAGTAGCCTTCAGCAAGATGTGATGCAAGATGGAGAACAAACACCACATTAACACGTTCATCTCACAGCCACACATGGCTGAGATCGTGCACATGCAGAACGCGGTGACGTGGACGCAGACACACACGCTGTGTTATTCAGTGTGAGAGTTTCGGGCACAGCCTGTGACTCAGTGTCAAGACCATTAGACTCTCTCTAACCTCTGACTAACAGACACACATACATAGCAAGAAGCACATGCACACAAATGAAAAAAGTACATCACACTCACACTCACACACACACACACAACAGCCACCACTTTTTGTTGCAGGTGACTTCATACAGACCATTTTAAGCAGCGGACATATTAAACACAACACTTAAACTTTAAAATCGGTGGCTTTCTGTCCTCCTTCTCTCTGTTTGTTATTCTTTCCTCTTCAAAATAGATAGTTTTCACTCAAACTCAATACAAACAACTATAACATACCAATGCTGTAGCTTTAAAAGTAAATATGGAAAATATTTATTTGTGTAGATGGAAAAACATCTGTAAAATGACTTTATATATAGATTTGTGGTTGATAACAGCACAGAACACTGGAATGAATAATAAACAGAAGGAGGCTCTACGTTAAGCTAAAACTTAATCTTGTATGTACTCTGTAGAGCCTAATCTAAATTAAAAGATGGCCTGAACATAATAGACTTAGAGATTCAATTTAAGTGGCCACGTATCAATTCTCAAACCACGAGTCAATACAGTTTTAGTGTGGTCAGTACGGCACACTCAGCATTACTGGACACTGGACAAGTCATCTGGAGAAGACCATGAACCATGCACACGCACTTAAACAAATCAACAACCCTGAGGAACTTCATAAGTGAATGTAACTGAACAATGATGGCTTCAGACTATGTACACACACTGGCATTTGCTAGTGTATGAAATGAGAGAAACATACAACAATTCACAGTGAATGATGAATCAAACTGGGCTGTCTTATTTTTTTGTTTTTCTTTATCAAATGACATGAAGTCATTTTTATGCTGCTGTCTGATTGATGTTTAGTCATCAAGAGCCATTCAGAGGCCAGTCCATGTGCTGATGCACAAAAAAAAAACAACACACTGCACTCATTATACTTTACACCCCAACAGCTACAGTATATGGTGAGTGTGACATGGTTAATTGAGCCAGTCAAACCTGCTAAATAGTTAATATCTCCAACATGCAAACTGTGACCTTATAAAACATGGTATGTTTTATTTATCCAGTGAATTTATTGATATATTAATCTTTTGCCTACACTTTTGCTACCCACGGCTGATGCTGTTTTTGAAGTATCACTATGCATGCATGTGAGTCATTTTAAAGTGTTCGGTTTTGTGTGTGTCGGTTTCGTGGCTTGATTGCTGTAGTTTTTAAAGAAATGGTGTGTGTGCCGAGTTAATATTTTTCTTTGAAACATTAATGTTGGGGGGGGGTAAAAAAGCCTATTCACCAGCCACATAGGGGGGCTCAATTGGCAATGAAAGGCTATAACCATGTGTGTGAATTAGCAGTGTGTATTTGCCTCACAGGGGACAAGCCTCGCATTAATTACTGCTACCTACAGAGTTAGAGGCTTACCCTTTCCTTCAACTCTCTCTTCCCTTCACTTACCCCTCCTTCACCTCCCTTCCTTTTTTACATTTTCTTACTTTTTTTTTTTTTTACCTCAGCACTCTCCTCCTTTTATCTCATTACCCTCATTTCAGTTTCTTTCTATCCATAGCTTACCTCACTATCACCCCTTCATCTCGCCGCCTTGTTTGGCATGTCGCCCCTCAGTATCCAACACTTCTCTCACAGCACTTAACCTCTCCCATCCCCTCTTTTCCTCTCTTCTATGCTGCGATCCCGGTTTCCTCCCTTCCCCCAGCTATTAAACACAAATAGAAATGATGAAAAAGAAACTGGGGATAGGGGCTGGATTTCACCGTTCGTCGTAATTGCAAAGCAAACTATTTTAAAGCATAACCATACACATTCATTACTGTCAAGTCAAAATGCTTACAGAAAAGAGCCTGCACGCAAAACCTATCAATTTAAAACGACAGTGCAGATGAATGGAGCTGGACTCAACACTTGTCAAAGTGGTAGCCAGGTGCGCAGCTTTTTGGTTGCCGAAACTAAAAATATGGTTGCCATTTGCAGTCACATTATATTTTAAGTAACTACAATACTATGCATCAGTTTAATAATGAAAATGCGACATAAAAGAGTTTAAAAGCTTTATCACAGTAACCAGACAAAATGTTTTGTAGTTGTTTTTCACACAACAAATATTTAAACAATTGTCTGGCTCCAGTTCAGACTGTAACAGCAAACTTTAAATATCACAAATGAAACAAATATTAAAAGTGTATTCACACATGTGCACGTTTTACTGTCCCTATTTTTAATATGTTAAAAAAATGGTTTCCTCTGATTACAACCAAAGGCCAAGAATTAGTTGGCAATTTCTCAAAATGGTTGCCAATGGCAACCTGGCAAGGACCACAGCTGTGTCCACAAGCCAAATCCATGGTCTCTGTTGGACTGAAACTGGAGGCCTCTTCAATACCTTCTCTGTAGCATGTCATAATAAATGAAGCAATCAGCTACGTCATCATGAAGAGGTCATACGCTGCTTTTATTTACGAGGGGAAGGATGATGATCTTGACTAAATAATATATAATAATTAACTCACCTGCCCACAATAAGAGTAATCCAACCACGAACCAAGAAGCAATACAGACATTTTAACCTCAAGATCATCTTCATTTTGCTAATTTGGGGAAACGCTGACAGTCAGATTACTAACAATTCATGTTTTAATATTTCAAAATCTAATTAAACACATTGCCTAAAAGAAATATGTTGAAATATGTCCTTCTCTACACACTATACTTCCTTACTTTCTATTATTTGTTCCTTCCTTCTCTCCCTACATCCTTGCCTTTGTTTGTGGAGGCGTTTTTTTTTTTTTCCCTTGGAGTCAAGTTTCACAGTGAAGATGAACAAGACAGATTATAATAAACAAGCAACCATCTGTAACTATGTTTGATTTATTGACATTTAGCAGAAAATGGAAGAGGAAAGAACAGTGAGGGAAGAACGTAGGGAAGGGAAATCTGCACCAAGATAATGGGCACCTACTGCTTAAGTACTCTCTTTCTCTCTGATCTCTCTTGATATAGTTATTACATGGCTATCGTGGGAGGCAACAAAGAGATACACTCATAAAATTTAATCAGAAATATATAGAGGCCATAGACATACAATTAAGTAAGAAAGTATCTATGTATGCAACCGTTTGCATGCAAGGGAGGAAGTAACAGAAATAGAAAGCTACAAGCCAAGAGTCTTTTTGTACATGCACATGTGAGTAAAGAGAAGAAAATGAAGTAAATTGGCTCGTCTCATGATGTCATGACAATCACCTTTGACCTTTCCTGTCCTGTCCTGTCTACATGTTTGTGTTTCAGCAGGCAAAAACATAATTTACTTCATTTCTAGTAGTTTCATTTTTCCAATTATGATTTCTGTCTGCCAAGAACTTCCTTCTCATGTTACTCCTCCAAAATGTCTTCTGTCCAACATGAGTAATCAGTCAAACCACAAACCATTAAGCTAAGTGTCACCACAGCACTCATTTACAAACTTAGAGAGGTGCTGGAGTTAAGACAAATGTGTCTATTTTTTCAGTTCATCTTATCTTTTTCTTCTCGATGATGAATTACTAAAAAAGACACACATAGACTGGTTGTCCAGAAGACTTAACAAGTTACGACATCATTTTACAAGGAATATCAGAGTAAGAACAGCTGATTAGCAGCCAGTTAGGATGAATAAATTACCTCTTGTTCTGTCATTAGTGGGAACAGAATGATGACTCATGAATATTCACAGGTTCTAACACCACAATCTGTATGGAAAGTGTATGGCTACTCATTTGCATGCGAGATGATTTAATTAGAAATATATACGCAGGTTGCTTAAAGCTTCCATCTGCGTAAGGTAGGGATGAAAAACAACATTCAACCATTCCCGGCTGTTGTCTAAACATGGATAATAAGGACTTCTCTTCATGACTGATTTTGTTGAGCTACCAAACAGTTGTAATTAAACAATATGCACAATCACAAAATCTATTGTACATAACATCTGTCATAATTTCTACCATTTCTTCAAATATATAACTTCCCTGCATAGAGCGTACCATCCCCAGAGATGGCCATAAAGAGCCCAACTGCTGTGTAACTTTGGGGTTAGTTTGCCAAAGATTGGTTATCCCTGAGTGGTTGTTTGATTTCTACTGTATGTGATTATTTCAACCAGAAACTACTAGAAAGAATTCTCCACATTTAATGACGGCATCCCAACGAGGAAAGCAGAATGAGACGGGAAACCTAACTGCTCACATGAACACTTCTGGACGTTTTGTTTATAAGTCAACAGCTAACCTCAATCCTCAATTCAATCTACACCTATTCTACTGCTGACCGTAAACCCTCATCTCTAAGATGAGCGCTGGCCAGTATGGCATCAATAGGTCTAACATTAAAACAGGTTATAACAAACGCATGCATCCATTCACATGCACACAGACGTGGTACTTAGAATGGGCTGTTCCACACTCATGCTTCTGAATAGTCCACGAAGAGAGAGACCACTGACAAACGAGCAGAAAATGAATGCAAACATCTGTGACTCTCACTTCACCTATTCTTTCTATTCTTCTGAGCTTCTCTCACTTCCACCCCCTGCCACTCTATAGTCACGCCTACCTTTGCTACCATTGGCACATGGGTCCCTGAGGAAAAGGATGATTGACGAGTGTGCTGTGCTAACGAGCACACAGACACGCACACACTCACACGATAACATGCATACATGTGATCCGATAGACACTGTGTAAGGAAGCACACTTTCAAATGAAAGCATACACGCACAAACAGATGATTGGCAGGCATGGCATAAGTCCGTGACACTCCAATGACTTCCTGTCATCATGTTTGATTGGCAGCTGGTAGGCCCTTCCCCTCCCTTTCAAGCTGTCTAATTATGAAACAATGACAGGAAATGTCTGGACAAAAGACTGCGTTATTCCTGCATTAAGGACTTGAAACCGCCTCCTTGCACACATTTCGCATTGCCTTAACTCAGACCTGACCACGATGTTGCACTGCAACATAGCAGAAAATCAGGCATAGCAGATCGATGTGCTAGCTAATCAAAAGAGCTTTGAATGAAATGCATCAGATACTAAATCTGACATCCCTCGACTGTCCATTACAATTTTCTTTTCTAAACTATATTAAATATTAAAATTAAACATTTTGTAATTATTAGTTTCTTGTTTTCTACATGTTTCCACATTGTTATGCTCCTATATAGTATTAAATCCTATTTCTATGATGCAAGCCTATATAATGATGATCTTGTTCTTTGAATAAAGAGTAGGGAAAAAAAGATATCCTAGCGATTTAGCAATGGCCAGTAAAGGCACCCCCACTGCTGAGATGGGATAATAGTCCAATGAAGGAGCACTTTCAGTCTAATGGAGGTACCACATTATGATCAGCTGGAGAGACCAGAGAAGGAAGAAGTTGAAAGAAGGGCGAAAAAAAAAAAAAAATCAAATATGGAGGAGAGTGTAATTATAGGCATCATCAATGAATGGTAAAGGAAGGGAGCAGACTCAGTGCTCAAAGAGAAAGATGGTGGACTAATTGTAACCATTTCTGCTATTTTTTTCATATAGTTTTTAATTCTCCAATTATATTTCTCCATGTATTTTAAGTTCTGGTATGGTAAACATACCTTTTTATGAATGTAGATTATGCAGCCGATAGTCAGCAATCATACCGTAATCCCAATTTTAAAAAAAAGTTGGGACACCGCAAAAAAAAAGTAAATAAAAACAGAATGCAATGATTTGCAAAATCTTGCATTGGAAATTTTGGAAAAAGTTGGGATGGGAATGTTTACCACTGTAGTCCATCACCTTTTCTCTTAACAACACAAAATTAGTTCCCATTCTTGCTTGATATAAAACTTCAGTTACTCAACAGACTGGGGGTGTCTGTTGTCTTAACTTGACCCTTCTCAACAGGAGACAGGTCCGGACTGCAGGCAGAACAGTCTAGCATGGATGTTGATGCTTTCAGTTTGCATGACAGAGACTGAACTCACATTTGTAGATGCAGTAATGAACTGTGTTTACCAGAGGTGTAACAATAACCTTCATACAATCGTGTTGGTTTTTAAAGCAGTGCTGCCTGAGATCTTGGAAAACAGATAATTAATGTTGGTTTTTCACCTTGCCCCTTATGTGCAGATATTTCTCCAGATCTCTTGGCATTCCGCAGTTGGACTATTGAGTCTACTGAAGGCTCCTTCCATACCCAATCATGCTTCTGTTACCAATTACCAATTAACCTGTACACCTGAGGAATGTTACCAACAGGTGATTTTTGAGCATTCCTCAACTCCAGTTTTATGCTGGCCCTGTCCTCACTTCTTTGGAACATATTGACATAAATAACATAACCAGTGTGAAGAACTATTGTGAAGATAAAATATTTTGTACTGAAATTTACTTTAAAATGAATGCATTCTGTTTTTATTGACATTTTTCCACGGTGTCCCAACTTTTTTTTTTGGATCAAGGTTGTATATGAAAAACACACACATGCATGCATACAGAGTGACAGAGGCTAGATGGAGGAGAGTACGGCAGTGCATGATTACAACCAAATGGGCAACCGTGCATTTATTATCATAGATTCCCATAAATTCACACCATTTTCAATCTGAAAATGAACAGCACGCACACATACTTTACAACGCAAATCAACAAGCACATAAACATGATGCACTGGCAACAGCAGCACCAGTCCCTCTTTGGTTCTGGTAGATCTTGTACATTTCCAGTCTCACCTAATAGATTACCATATTTTCATTTGTACAGGCCATCTCTCTCCCTCAGCCTCTCTTTCAACAAGCAGCTACACAGACACATGCACACACACACACACACACAGACAGATGACAGAACAGCTCGGAGAACCATACTCTCAACCCATGTTAATTATGTTTGTAGAGCGTTAAGTTATGGCTATAGGCCTGTGTGTGTGTATGTATGTGTGTGTCTGTGTGTGTGTAATACGAATGTTCAGAGGGTTGAGAGATTTGTTTGAGTATCAAACTTGATGGTCTGAGCAAAGAAGGGAAAAGATACACCGGAACAAAGGGTCACACAACAGCAGACAATTATGAGACCACACACACACACACACACACACACACACACACACACACGCACACACACACACACACACACACACACACACATTTACGGCGTCTGAGGAAAATTCACAGCAACCATGTGCCAACTGTATGACAACCATCTGACTGTGTGACCAATCATGTTTTATCACCGCATGAATATTCATGATGGTAGGATGGTTACCGCCACACACACACGCACACACACAGATGATTGGCATATTTGATTGGCAGGTGGCAGCAGTTCAGATGACAGAGCCAGCTGTCCACTTTAAAGGGCAATTTGAACAGATATTCAGAGTCTGACTATAATTTCCGTGTTAACAATTGAATGAAACATTACAGTAATTACATTAAACCTTCTACACCCTCTCTTCAGTGATGTGAAGAACTAAATTGTAATTCAGTCTTTAATGGCAGTTACAATTTCATAAAAAAAAGAGACTTCTACAGTACAATAAGAGATATATTTAGTATTGGAACATTGCAACATTAAACCAAACATGTGACTTTGCAGTTGGTGCATGGATAGAAACATAATGTAGTATTTGGTAAAGCCTTCTTGTATGTTAAATATGTGAACCTGTGGATGATAAACATTAACGTTTACTACTCTAAAACCAGAGTAAGGAGTAAGGTTGAGTATCTCATACCACCTCTCCTCCAGACCATTAGGCCAATCAAAGCTGGCCTTAGATGAATGAGACAAATCAGCAGCTCGGCCTAGATTGAGCTGCACTGAATAGCACCAATTTGCCTTCTCAAGTCTGCCACCATTACATGCAATCAAATGCAGATAGGTAGCTGGAGCTGGAGGGAGCAGACTGTGAGGAAAAATTGGAATGATGCAAAGATTACGAGGGAGAGAGAGAGAGGGAGAGAGGTTACAGTAATATAGCAAGAAAGAGTGGAAGTAGAGAAAGGGTGAAATTATCACTGGGCTCTAATCAAGGCCCTCTTATGGTGATGAGAGATGGGGTACAGAGGAAAGGTCTAATATATCCTTGGGTGGTATTATATGGTTTCTTAAGGCACTTAAGGCAAGATGTGATGGGGGAATTGGTGGTTAGATAAAAGGATGGATGGAAGGATAGGTGCGTAGAGGGAAGCAGTTGGATTTAACTAGAAATATTCTCGGGTGTGTTGCGTAGGTTGTTGATAGGCGGAAGAGAGATGGGTGAACACAGAAAGAAGGAATCTGGCGTAACCTTCCATGAACTCTGAAGCACTTAAAACATTGCTAAGATGGTAAGAGAGAATGAGCGGGTGAAGTAGGTGGAGAAAAAGCAGATATCTTTAGGTGTTTTATAGATTGCCTTGGAGCAAAGGCGCAGGGAGGGGAATGTGGGAAAGATGGAGGCGGAGAAGGAATGATTGAGATCCTCAGTTGTGTAATCTGTGAATTTACAAGAAGGAATATATCATAATGTGCTGCTATCCATTGGTTATACATAGCCTGCACATTAGTCCATTCTAACAGCATGAAACACAAAATGATATGGAGACTACAAAGAGCAAAAATCCACCATCAAAATCGACACCAGAACAATATAAATCGATGACTGTGTTATCTCTGCTGGTATTTACATAACAAGCATGAGGACGATGAACTAGAAGCGTTCGTTGATCTTAACAGTGATCTCGTACAGGTAATTTTTGTGCTCAATTCATGTAATGATGGACTATTTTCTTTAACGGTCTGTGAAACCTATTGGTCAGAAATAAGTGATACATCATCGTCAACAAAAAGGAAAAAAAATTAAGAGGGAAAATAGGTTTAGGGGAGTAGGATGGGAGTGAAGCAGGGAAAGGTGAGAATTGGGGAAATCTAAATGATGAAAAGAGCCAACAGATAATTAGTGGAATTTCTTGCTTGATGTGTTTGAGACCATTACTTGTGTTTAGAGGTAGTGTTGGCTGGACTGTAGAAATGTCGAATACAATCGCCAAAACCATCAAACACTATGATAAAGCTGGCCGTCATGAGGACCACCCCAGGAAAGAGAGGGGGGGGGGTTAGGGGAGCTGATCCAAAACACATCTCCAGCATATATGGGAACCAATGCAAGACTGTTTAAAATCATTCCAGGTGACTCCCTCGTGAATGCTGATTGAGAGAATGCCAAGAGTGTGCAAAGCTGTCATCAAAGCAAAAGTTGGCTACTTAAAAAAAAAAAAATTCAAAATTTAACACATTTGACTTTGTTTACACATTTTCTGTTTATTACATAATCCCACGTGTGCTATTTCACAGTTTTGAAGCCTTTAGTGTTAATGAACGATGTTGATTACAGATGTTACGTTAATCTGACAGCGGCCAATTCAGACTTGTTCTCTGTTGAAAGTGATAAGAAAATGTTACTAGGTCTGAACCAGAAATATTAAAGTTGTGGTTTCTACATAAGAGTGACCATAGAGTGTCTAAATTAGGAATAATTTACAATAAATTTAAGGGTCAGTTCACCCATTTAATTAAAAATAAATATTTTACTACTAACTACAAAAAAGTGGTGGAATGCAATTTTTGTGCACCTTCCTTTGAGAATTGTATTTGTAAAGCTAACAAATCTTAACCCAAAGTTGCATATTGTGCAATAACTGGTTGAAGTGGGCTTTCACCTGAGGCGGAATTGTGAAAGATGGAGGTATTTAAGTGGATAAGTAAGTCTGACGTTGAATAATAAGTGGGTGAAGGAAAGAACATACTGTAAAGTACATACCCATTTTCAGTCCACCTTCTCTTTACGTACAAAAATAAAACGTACTGTACAGTACGTATGGATAAAAATCCATTTACACACTGAACTACGTGACAAATAGATCCTTCTAACATTATATAAGGGATGTGCGGGCTCACCATAAAGTCTCTTTCTAAAGACTAAATGTTATAGCTATATGAGAGCAGAATCACACAGAAGTCAGCAAAACAAGGTGGAAAAGAGGTGAAGAAGAAGGTGGAGACTTGGAAAGAAAGAACATTTAACATATTCAATCAAGTAAAATTAGTAGTACATTAGTCTAATTGCCTAATATTTTCACTTTAAATAACTTGCAATTCTGAGATTTAATCATTGTGATAAAATCTGACTTTGAAATCTGCAAGTGTTTTTCTGTGTTCTGGTTAACACAGACTGCTCTAAGTGTATTTTGAAAGGCCTACCCTGTATTCTGTAGATCAAATTACAAGTGTTTTTCTTAAGATCTCTATCTATGTAATGGTCATGTGAAATCCCATTTCAGAAACAAACACGGTGAAAAAACTGGTAGTACAGTAGATAGGAATTATCTAGAAGGTATTTACACTGAAACACTTTGCCCCATTCATGCCTTGTGTCTACCTATGTCCCATTCACACTGGAAGACATAGTGTTAAAGTTAATCACATAAAATAGTTCCAACAGATCTTTTTCCACACCTCTTAAGAAAATTGGGGCACCGCTCTTAGAGTGGTCTTTGTGTGCCTATGAGCATGTGATAGCAATTCATGAGGAGAAAAAATGACCTCAGTGTTCATGTGTTCATTAAAGGCTATTTTTGTCTGATATAATATGAATGCATGAGGTATGCAGAGATTGTGTCAAAAAAAGTATTTATGGGTAACAAAGCATTAGTCGGATTTGACACAGACAGTTACTAACCTCAGCAGGCCAAAGCCTATTTTTTTGCTCTTCTTCTCCGTCTCCTCGGGCTCCTCCACTTTCTTTTTCTTTTTCTCTTCCTCTTTCTCTTTTCCTTTCAGCTTGTTCTTTTCCTTCTTCTTTGTTTTTGCTTTCTTTTTCTTGTCTTTTTTGCCTTTCTCCTCTATCCGAGCTTCCACTCCCTGGCGAGATGAACTACTTGCAGGAGTATCCCGACCCGAACTCGGCTCAGAACCATCATCTATAGGGAAGGAGAAAAGAAAGGTAGGAGATGAGAATTAGAGCAAGAACTATGTTTTAAAGAGTAGTACTAAAATAAAATAAATGCACTGGGCGGTTTGGTTTGAATCAGTTAAACTTGGAGGTTCTCGCACTAAGCTGAAGTAATAAACTCTTTGTAAAGATAACCAAAAAGATGCTTTATGAAAGTGCTAAATCTAAAGAATGAAGGAGTTATCACTAAAATACTAACTTAAACTACTTAAAGCTCTGACCTCTATTTGAATTGGCTTGAAGTTAACAATTGGAGACATGACATGATGACTTCATGAACATGATGTCTGTGTTCATTTTATGGTTTCTTCTTAAATATTAAATATAAAACCAAAAGAAAACTCTTCAGGTCTAACTTGACCATATCTTGATATACCACTGTATGGTACCAAACGATCAACGATCAACAACTAATATAAGAAATAATAAACATTCCAAAACAGCCCAAGAATCCCTTTCATTTATTCACTTGGCAGACACTTTTGTCCAAAGCTAATCACTTTTGCCAGTTTTCAGTCTTCAGCATTGTCAAGAACAATCAGTGTCCTAATTTTCAAACTACCATGAAGAGGAGGTCAGCACTGTAAAGGGAGAGGTCCACTGGTACATAGGCCTGTAGTTGAGACATTTAGCTAGGGCTCTTTGCCCAAGTGACTCATTATAGCTGTAAAATGAAGTCACATCTGAAAAATCCCACAGTGAAGCATAATACAGTGAAAACCACATATCTAGTTACAAAGAACACAAACAGATATACAAATTAAAAGAAACTATTACACAATAATGAACACATCCACAAATCAGCTAAAATACAAACAGACACATAATGGTAAACGTTCCCTACTCGACATCTCTGAGAGATTTATTAACTGTACAGTGAGTTAAGAAATAAGAAAGCCAAAAGTGTAAACTGTGATGCCTCATTACTTCTTCAACAGACTGGAGGCCTGTCCTTGAATTACAATGATCTCACACATACACACACACACACACACACACACACACACACACATACACGCACATGCACAAACTACTTGTCAGATTTTATAAGATAACCAAACCAAATTAGTTACTTCGATTGAGATTTAACTTTGTGGGGATATTCACTTCACCCTTAATTACAAAGACTGTCTAGCAACAGAATGGAATTGTAATTGCTTGTGTGTGTAAGTGTGTGTGAATATGTATGTGTGTGTCTGTGTGTGTGTGTGTGTGTGTGTGTGTGTGTGTGTGTGTGTGGTGGGGGTTTCAGATGCAAGTTGCATGCTTATGCAGGAAGCAGGTTAGTCTAGCTTTTATTTTCTCTCTGAAATTTGCTCAGAAATTCGAAACCACTAGTTCTGACACACTTGGGAAATTTGGTTAATCAAGGTTGGCCACATAATTTTCTTCTGATGTTGACATTGTGATATTTTATCATGTGTAAGTCATATTGAGCCAGTCACTGGGTTATTTCCGTAAGCACCTAAACACAAACATAATAGAAAAGTGTAAATATAAAATGGAATATTCCATATGTTGTACTTCACCAACTGGCTTGCCTGTCAGTTAGGTTTCATTTACTAAGTATAAAACAAAGACAAAGAGAAGAGACAAAACATAAGGTAACACTGCGTGCGAACAAATGATATGACACAGGATGACTGAAACAACTGTACAGCACTTTAATCCATCCCAGATGAACAAGACATCAAAGCCAATGGTCAAAGCCTCTGTAGTCCTCTTGACAACTAAATTCTGGAAACGGTGAAGCAATGTGAGTATTAACTGGATTCCTCCACGACGCATCAGTACACATGAACCCACGACTAAATATTCAATGTACTTGTCAAGGTTGTATAACATTAACCTTCACTGCTAATCCACCTCTCAAAACTGGCAGGTAGGAGCTGCGTTTACTCTTGACACTGAAGTGAAGATATGATTTAAACCCAAGTGGAAAGAAAGAAAGAAAGAAAGAAAGAAAGAAGAAAGAAAGAGAAAGAAAGAAAGAAAGAAGTGGGCTACACAGAACTGTTCTCTGTCAATTAACAGCAGCTCTCAAAGTGTTGAACATTTAGAAAGATAGTGACAGATGTGACCGCTGCGTGTGTGTGGTGTTGACATGCCCTATTAGTCCTATCCTGTGTGTGTGTAGTGATCTGAAACAGGCCGACTCATTACTCTGTTGGTGACTGATAAGAGTTTGCTGCTAATAACACAGCTGGGGTGAAACACACCTTCAGTGAAACAAACCCGAGCAGCTACCATTTAGCTCCTGAGTAAATATTTAAAGCTAAACTACTGGATAAAAACTGAATCACATATTGTAAGACAATGTTGCTGCTCTGCTTCCCATGTGCTCACTAACAAACTATTCAGAATAGACAACTATAGACTCACTGGTGGCTTCTCAAAATAATATGCACAAGGATGATTGTTACTGGGAAAACATTGAAGTATTGAAGTTTGAATCGCCATGTGGGAAAAATAAAGAGCACTGATGATACATGTTAACCATTGAGATGAAATGCAGATACAGAATTCCTGTTACTTTAGAAATGGCAACATATAGAGTGAAAGTAAAGGGAAAAGTGATGGATG
The DNA here is from genome assembly GCA_028641955.1 of Protonibea diacanthus. NCBI lineage: Eukaryota > Metazoa > Chordata > Actinopteri > Sciaenidae > Protonibea > Protonibea diacanthus. The sequence goes on from CM053986.1 coordinate 12,835,888, forward strand.
GTGAAGATCAGCAATATCAAAGCAGTTTTTAGCATTAACTGTGAAGAAAAACTTCTGTTATTATATGAAGCGATATCTTTGTCTCAAAGTTACAATATGCAGCCACAAAAAGTAAGTCTTTCTTTCCTTGTCTTCTCCTGTAACTGTATATACTGTACAGGGCACTACAAGAACACAGTAAACAGACATAAATGAGCCTCTTAGATCCCTTACCGCCGTCATCTTCGGAGGCCATATCGTAGGATTGCTCGATAGCTGCTCTGTGAGCTCGTTGCCAGCCTCTTCCCCTGACCATATTTTGGCGAGGGACGGTGGAATGGGAGGGCTTTCATTTTTCTGTTAACCTCTGTTTATGGCCGTCTGGAGACTCTCCACTTGAACTGGACTTCTTCAAGCCGGCGTGGGACGAGTTCTCACGGGAGTTGATGGGCTGAGAGGACAGAGAGAGAGAGAGAGAGAGAGAGAAAAACAGAAGAAAGAGACAAAATGTAGAGATATGTTACTGCTGGATGGACGACAGGTGACTTGGTATGGTTTTGCTACCCTTATTGAGAAATACATTTCTTTTGGATAATAGTCTAATTCTACTGGAAATGGCTACAATCAAATGCTTCATGTATCCAGTTGAGTATCAATTTTACAGAACTGATCAGTCTATCAAATAGATTTACTCTGCTGTGCCTTCCTCTGATTGGTTTAAAAATCCTGTGGAGACACTGGCTAGAGCCAAGTCATATAGTTGAACTCGAGGAGTGAAGAGCCAGGAGAAAAAAGAAGTACAGTGATGTAGTTAACTATGCTGTTCGTGAGGTTATGATGGATGTGAGGTCTGCTTCACTGTTACTGGTTCTCCATCCATCATCACAGTATATTATGAGAGATATTACTGAGGAGGAGGATCCAGCAGAAAGGATGATGAAGAGAGGATAACCATAGATTAGAAGACAGAGCCATGGTGGAGGTATTCAGGAGATTAAGGTAAAGATCGGATGTCGCGAGAAGCAACAACAAAAACAAGAGAGGTATGCCAACTTTGCATGTTCTCCTTTAAGCAACACTATGCAGTAGTTGTTAATATCCTGCTGCAGACCACTCCTGCGCTGCCACCTGTGAGATTGCAGGTTATAAAACAAAGCGAGGGAAGTGGTGTGTGTGTGTGTGCTGGTTTGCCACTGACTGCCACCCAAAACAGGGAGATGGGATGGTGTGTGCAAGATCGTGAAAAAGGGCAAGAAGACGACGATTGGGAGAGAGCAAATGAAGTTTCCTCTAGGGAATACCATGGTGACAGAGAGGAAGACAGAGAAAAATGGGGAAGAAGGGAGGAAGGCTGGGCTTGCTGTAGAGTCGCCTCAAATGGACAAGGGCCGCTAGCGTATGACACTTCATCCATAGCTTCAGACCACATGACATTCAGATGCATACGAAGTAGCACATTATACAAGTGTTATGTAGTTAATCTATATTGAATCGGTCAGATTCTGTAACTTCTTTGATACAGCGAATTCAAAAATGTTCAAATGTTTTTTGCTGGAATAGTAAATCATGTTGTTCTGTCACAACAAGCCAATTTCCACCTACCCGTGCACAAATCAAGTCTAGATCAATTACAAAAAAATGGCGGGGATGTAATTATCCGAACTGTGAAAAAACAAAACAAAAAAAAAACATTTAAAGATGTGACATGACAGTGATGCTGCAACATTTACACAGTGTTGACTTACAGTCTTGCTTAACAAATCAAAAGGAACAATGGAAAATTTCTGTATTCAAAAGATAAAACAAAAAGAAAAATAGGACTGGCTTTGTCTGACTGTTCATCAACACATGAAACTTTCCTCCCCACTGCATGTCAAAAGTTAAGGCAGTGTAATCAAATTCATGCCTACCATGTTATGCCTCCAGTTTTTTCAAACAGCTATGGCCCCTAATAACTCAATAACTTTCAAATACATACATTTCTTTACTTTGTAATGGGTCATTCCAGGTTCCTTCTTTTGCCATCTTGATCAAGAATCAAGGTTATGCTGGGGCCTGCTCAGCATTTTCATATTTGTGATGAAGGATCTTCCATTTTGTTCTGACCACTGATAACCAACATATGCGACCGTACTCTAGGCAAATCCTTCAAAGCAAAAGTATAGCTAACATCACATTCTTGAAAGCAGAGGCGCACCATATGCAAGCAAATGTGAGGATAGAGAGTGGTCGTTTTCTTAATAAAAAAGGTTACATGTGCTCATTTCAACAGATAATCCACTACTTTAAAAAACTATTAAGACTGCGGATTAGAGCTGCAGTAACATTTGAACCAAAGCCACAAAGGAACAGAATAAACTCAACATGAATTGTCAGGATTTCTGATGTATTATTCCTTTTAAGTCACACTCTAATCTGAGTCCTGAAAGTAACATGTTTGCAGTTATAGCGACATTCTCAGAACAAGTACCCTCCAAAGTTAAACCAACATCTGGCGTTGTTATTTCCAGTTACAATAAATTCATAATCCCGGCGCGCTTAGGTCCCAAAGACGTGTCTGGGTACATGCACATCAGTCACGCTAGTCATTTAGTCACGCCCTTGCTTTCTATAGATTAATGCATTCCATGTGAAAATATCTATGCGATTTAAATTCAGTATTGAGAGGCAGGGTCAGGAGTTCACTTTCCACCAGGGGATCTACAAAGTTTGAGGGCAACTGCAGCCAGTTTAAGAAGTCTAACACAGAAGGCATACAGTATGTACACAGACAGTGACCTCTGACTCCAAGTGGTCTGTTTGCAGGAGCTGGAGTATTAGGATAAAATAAATAATATCAAATATTTCAAGTAGTGCTGTTAAGTTATCTGAATGAACAACACACACACACACACACACACACACACACACACACACATATATACAAAATGCACATATATAACTACATACAGACAGCGGTGATGACCATGCATCCACCTACTCCAAGACACAAACCACCAAGTATTTTGCTGTGAGTAGCAGGATTTGTGTCATAAATGTAATTACTGCTGTCCAACTGCAAGATGATAGCTGCTTTTAAAGAAAGGGGTGGAGTGAGGAGGGTGGGCGATAAGCAAGAAGAGTCTGAAGTGGTTGGAGAGGATAGGAGAGACGGGGTTGGCAGAGAGAAAAACAGCACTGTGAGAGGGGCGCTATGAAAAGAGAGACAAGCGAGCAGACATGGGAATGAAAGAGAGAGGATGGGACAGACAACAAGAGGGAGAGGGAAGGGTAGGAGAAAGAAAGCAGAGAAAAAAAAAAAAGAAATTAAAAATTAAAAACAAAACACAAAGAAGAAGCATCAAGCTATCCCAAGGCTATTTTGTTGGGGCAGCGATACTTTCAAAGTCAAAATTACACCAAGGAGCGGCTTGGCAATGCGCTGCAGCCCAACAAAGCCAGCAGGACTCCGCACCAACTTCTAGAACGCAAATAACATGAAGCTCTCATAAGGAGATGCAACTCAATTTATGCTGTCTATGTCTCTCTTTTTTTCAGTGAAGAGGATTGGACTTCTCTCTGTCCCACCAGTAGAAGTTCCTCGGTTGCAACCCAGAAATGAGGAAAATGCTACATCAAGTCCAAATACTTCATTATCCTATCCATCAGGATGCAGTGTCTAAAGGAACAGCATTGTATAACTGTTCTTTTCAAACAAACAATTAAGTTTCACCCACGACATACTGAATTCTTCATGTAATATAACCTCAGGAGCCATGACTGTTTAACACAAAATTCTGTGCATGTATCTGCAACCTCATATGCCTTTCTCAACAGTGAGCAATCAGTATCCTTTTATGCAGCCAGAAGCCATTGAGATACAAGATTTCTTTTCAAGGGGTCAGTTGCACTTATGAGAGGTAAAGTGTGTGGACTGTTGTGTGTATCTGCAGTTAGGTGTCATAGGCTATGGGTGGGAAGATCATTCCTGAAAGCAACAGTTTTCTGAAATATTATGTGTGTGTGTTATGTGAATCTCAACCGATGAAATGAGTTTTCCTCTCCCACAGGGCTCCATAATAATTGAATGGGGATCATCGACCATAAAAATGACATCATCCTCAGCCTCGTGTCAGTATTTACTGGTTCCCACTGAGGTTAATGCAGATGCTGCTGCACTGAGACAGCAACAACTTAAAAAAAAAAAAAAAAAGAAATACTGAGAAATAATAATGCAAATATGTTTGGCAGCTCATAACGACAAGCCACGGGGTCCCGATTCCCAACAGTCGTGATTTGTCCATTCTGTGTCTTGAATGAGGTTTGTAGAGAACCAAATGAGTATATACAAAAGGAAAATAATAAAGAATATAAAATTGATCAGATCATGATGTACTCCTTATCTTATGTGCACACCTTAAAAATAAGTCTGCACTTAATTTGACCTAAGCAATTTAGTCAATAAATACAAATTCAGTGTTTGTGCAAAACAAATTACACTTAGTAACCCCATGTTTATTACTGTTGCCTTACTGTAAACCCACACAAGTGTCCCTTTGTTTTACCTGCAAGCTAAAGCTGCCAAAGTCACCGCGCTCACAATTACCTCAGTGCTCAAAGCTATGACCCCGAACAACCTTTAAACGTCAGAAAACATCAGTCACTGTGTAGGAAAATGTGTTTTTCAGGTTTGTTTTGTGGGCAGTGGCAGGAATGTAGCATTAGTCAACCTAACTATAGTTTGAGATGTGGTCCTAGATTGACAAGCGACATTTTCATTGTTCTGAAACAAGCACACAAAACTCCCTCCGTCATAGGGAATGTGACTGAGGTAGTCCAGGACAGACACAAATGGCTGCCCGCCCCACCTCTCTCAAGCATGATACCAAAATAAAGTACAGTACATGTCAGTGACAGTGTGTGGAGGCCTGATAGAGATGAATGGCTGTACCAGCAGAAAGCGACAGCACTGACCATCTCACAGTTACTGCTCACCTTTATTGGCTTACTGTGGGAGATGGAGAGGGTCAAGGACATTCAATATACAGAGAGGCAGCCAAGAGTACACACAAAAAGACAGTGAAATGTCAGTGTGTGCTAAACACTTCAGGCAGAGGCAAGAATGCTTGTAAAAAAAAATACAAAAGCAAAAGGTGTTCAAAATGAAGCACACACACACACACACACACACACACACACACACACACACCTGAACGCACAAAGTGAAGCAGGATGATAAAAACGATTGAACAAGCTTAGCGATTGCCCGTTCAGCCAATTCAATCCTGTGTCTAAGAAGCATTTACGCATGCTGGCGCACACAAGTGTACTACTCTCCCTCTGACAAATGAATCCATCAATCCACATCAGTCTAACAAGGTGGCTTTCAGTTAAATCACAGCAAGTCTGAAAGAAACCAAGAGAGACAAAACAATGAAAAAGGGAGAAAAAAATGAGAGGGGAGAGAGAGAGAGAGAGAGAGAGAGAGAGAGAGAGAGAGAGAGAGAGAGAGAGAGAGAAATGAAGAGACAATCACAGAGAGGGGATATGGGGAGATGCAGCTCTCTAAAGACTCAATTTTGGCAGAGTGTGCGACTGTCGTAGTCAAAGTCAAAGTTCCACGAGGGAGAGATTCAGACAATGGACTGCACCAGACTCCCTCAGCATCACAGTGGTCTCCTGACACACACAAACACATTTTCAGAGAGACGTTGTTCGTTCTAAGCTCCTCTGTCTGTTTGTCAGCCACTAAGCCTGAATGGCGTTGGCAAGAAAGACGGTGAGCCAGTGAGAGAGTGACTGAGAGCTTGTGGTGGGTGGAGGAACCAAAATAAGACAATACAAAGATATTAAAAACAGAAAAGTGCAACGAAGGCAGGCGAGCATTTTCGCTACCCAGTATTTCCAAAATACCAGTTTAACGCATGATGTGTTTGTGCATCGGAACCAGACCATTTTACCAGCCGTCACTCCTTTAAGTAGCACTTCTGATAGGACTAGAGGAGACTTGTTTTTATACACATGCACACACTTCTGCACTCCTACTTCTCTCTTTCCTCTGACAAGCTTTGTATCATTCCTGTAGATATTCGTTGCTCACCATTTATTTTCACAAGGAAACATCTCTAATACATTGATTCTGGCACACACAAACGGAGCTCCAGGCTGTCCCCATCTCCAAAGGAAAACACGGTGAAAGAAACACAGCTGCAGCCGTTTGTTTTATGTCAAGTCAGCAGTGTGCGCTTGCCTGTACTGTCCAATTTAAAGTGGTTTGAGGAGAGAATCACTACACTGCTCCACATATGCATATATTCAGTTTTTTTTTCTTTCCATTTTTCACCATGACACTGTTTATGTCATAGCTATACTGTATGTTGTGACAGTGATATGAATAATATCTAATTTATTTTGAAGCATCTCTTCTGTCACTCTGTATGTATCTCATGCGTTTCCACTTCAACAGCTGATTTGATTTATTACTGGAATGATTGAGCTCGTATTTCTGTGTGCCACCACAAAGACGTCTGGCATGTCTGACCACAAAGCCCGACACACACACACACACACACACACACACACACACACACACTTTTCTGTGTTAATATTTATAATAGCAGAATGCTGAATTAAGGACTTTTTGATGCAGCAGGGTGTTTGTTAATGACAAGTATTATTTACTGAAGAGAGTTTCAAAAATTCACTCAGCTGCAGCCTCTACACACGGGAAAAGTATTTAGTCACAAAAACAGCCACACACTCACTTCCAGGGAAGGTTTCCACGCATGCATACACACACATTTTTTTTAATGTGGTCTCTCCCATTTCCGTCACTTTGCATCTCAGATTCTGCAAAATTATAATATAATATGAAATCTTCCAAGGTTCACATTTTCCACAGGATGATGGAGACTTTCCATTACCATAACATTACCATAACAGTATTAGTTTTGTGTGTGTGTGTGTGTGTGTGTGTGTGTGTGTGTGTGTGTGTGTGAGTACTTTTGGTGCCCAGTGGTTTCTTGGGGTGTGGAGAGAAAGACTATTGCTGGGAGTGAAAACAGCATTCCCAGAAGTCATTGTCTTTAAACTCCTCACTTCCCAGTACCCCACCCCACACCCGCTTCTCTCTCACCAAAGTCCATGCAGCTGTCTGACGTCCCAGCACAGGGTTGCTGGAAGCATTTCAGTTATAAAAAATACATTAGAGCAAAGGAAAGTGGGTTGGAAAAAACAGTAATGCTTGCCAGGCACACACTCTCTTTAACAGCTCTCTGGGCTATGTGGCATTATAAAACAGGAGACACGTTGACAAGCAACAGGTAGCCTATAGGGATATTGTAAATAGGCTTGAGTAAAAAGACAAAAAAAAAATGTAAAAATCAAATAGGAAAAAGAGATAGGGGCCCTTAAAGGCTTTACTGGACATTCAACAGGCATATTACTGTGGAAACTAGAAAGGTTGGAAACTCATGGTCAGGTTTACAGTTTAAAAACAATCAGGTTGACCATGACCTAAAGTTCAGGTCAGTTTAGATTCAGTAAGGCATAACAGATAAGGCAACCACAAATAAAATGACTCTGCTAAACCTGCTGACATCGCTATGTATTCTGTCAATTTCAGTCAATAAACAGAGTTATACGACAGGGTAAACCTTCTAGACTATTTGTGTTCAGCAGCACATGCTCTAAATAGGCGTATCAAAAGCAAACAGAAGCCTGCAGAGCAGCATAAAAAATGAAAGCAAATTGAGGGGAAAAAAAAAAAAAAAGTCATGTATACAAATTTGCTCTGTATTCCTCCATTACAAGGCCGGATTACCAAGACTCCCAGGGGCACTGGAACTCCAGGTTCATTAGGTATCAGTTTGGTTATTTGAGTAATTATAAATTTGTATTACCAAAGCATAATATGAAATAAGGCAAGTCTGAGTCACTAAGGCTGAAGTTAATCTGGCCATGGTCCATACCTTTGCTGTACCAAATTAGCCATATTGCCCAAGATTCCTTTATGTCATTCACTCAGGTCTGTCAATGAGTGAAAATGTGCTCTCCAAGTACTGGAAAACAAAGGAAGTAACCGACAATGAGGCTGATTTCATTTAACATCTGTAAGCAATTCATAGTTATTCAAGGTTTTTCCATTTTACAGCCTTCTGAGAGCGAACGGGGCCACATAAATGTCGTCATAGATAGTAAAAGCTGACAAAAACATCAGATGTTTAGATTCGGTCTGCTGACAATCAAAAGCTTTTCTTTGGAAATGTGAGAAATATGCAACCGGAGTCTATGACACTTGAGTTGTACTGTTCTTTATTCTCCCCACAAAGCCTTACCTCTCTGTGTTTACCATTTCAAATCCCTCTGAAGTAATCCTCTTTGCTGTACAAGATCTTCCCCCTGCCTCCCTTTTTACATCAGTATATCTTGTCCAGAACACGTTAAACCACCATCCCCATGTTCTGGCTCATACAGCATGCTTTGTACACTACAGGTGCACTTAAGCTTCAATCCCAAGATGAGAAACTGAAAACTAAAAAGAGAAAAGTATGTTTTCTGCATCGTTTCAACTGTTGAAAGAGGACAGTAATTTTCTGTTTTGTTTTATTAGGGTTTCACTCTACTAAGACAAGTATTATAACTGCCTTGCATTCTTTCCATATCTTGTCTTTTATACCGCTTGTATCGCCTTGCTTGCTCCCATTATAATGAATATGGACCCAGTACATACAAGTATAAAACTGAGGCACAGCAGAATGTGGAAAAGGTTGGACTGATTGACAACAATAAGTGGCACACAGCGAGACAGACGTACATATAGTGGAATGAAGTGGGAGTGCTCTAACATTCAAGTAGCTACAAATGAAATGGGCGAGACTTCAAGGCGAGATGAAAAAAAAGAAACATCAAACTTTTAAAAAGGAGCATGTGCAGGCTACTGAAGGTGAGAGGTTTTGTGTGTCCTCTCTGATTGTATCGCTTTCTCTCTCTCTCTGTCTCTCCCTTACTATTAAGAACAAGCTTATCTACATGTGTCTTTAAGAAGTGGCCTTCTCTTCTCTCTCCAGTCCTTCTGCAAATTTACTTTCATCTGTACTTCTAACAAATCAAGTAGGTATTTCTAGAGGCAGATAGAGTGTAGCCAAGTGTATAGAAGACAGAAGAGGATGCAAGAGGAAAACTGAAGTAGCATGTTAATGCAACTGGAGAGAGGGAAGAGAAAAAAGGGAAACATCGTATATATCCTTTACTCTGCTTTTGCTCTGCTTTGTTGAGTTGAATTAGTTGAAAAGGTTTGTTTGTATACATTGTACACATGTATTTTAATATCTTTCCATGTATGTGACATTGACCATGTGTAGGTGAACGTTGTCTGTATTGGTCTCACCTGCAGTGTTTCCAACCAGAGATCCTACGTTGCTCTCATCTGCCACTGAAACACCAAAAACATAGTCAGTATGCAAACATTGACTCACAGCCTTCCCATTGCCTTCCCTTGACTTCTGCATTTTTATTTATTTATTTTTGTGCCTGTCTTGCTGAATGTGCAAAACTGCTGTCCACATGTTCCTTATCCCTAAAAACTTTGATCTCGTTTCAGTGTTATTGCACTTCTCCTTCCTCCCTTCTTCTCAGCCTCTCCTTCTGTCTCCATCTTTCTCTATTATTCTTCTGTCTTGTTTTACAAGATGGCGGAGTAGCTGCTTTTTTTTCCTGTGATGTTAAGCCAGCTTCGCTGCTACTGAAGTCATTTCCCTTCCTCCCTTCTCTCTCACTTCATTTGTCATCCACCCTCCCTTCTCTCCTTCGGCCTCTTATCCCCTTTCTCTCTTGTTGCCACTTCCCCTCAACCTGTCCCTTTCACCTTCTGCCCTTTACCCTCACTCCTCTTCTGAATGTTTTCATTTTTTCTCAAGTTACACTCATGTCATCCAGCAGTCTCCTCCCTCTTCCCCCCTTTGATCACCATTCTCTCCATCATTGCTCCTTGTTAATCCCCCTTTCACTTTCTGCCTCTACCCCAGTCTTGCTTTTGCTTTTTCTCCCTCCTTCCTAAAGCCACAAAGAGACCAGTGCCAACAAGGAACACATTGACTGGTAGCACTCAAACACACACACACACACAAACTCAGACCACAAAAACCAAGCACTAACATGGCTTCTCCCAGCAAATACTTTTATAATGAAAACCAAGCCTAAAGCGTAATTCTAGCTGCATGTGTGAGTGTCTGACGGCATCTGGCTGTGGTGAATCAACACGACGGCTTCAGCAGCCCGCTAGTTTGTGGATCACTGTGCATCTGTGTGTGTGCCTACTTCAGCATATCTGTATATGCCACGTGTAAGAGATACACAGAGGCATCTTAGAAAGAGTCTCAGAAAGATACAGACATGCAGACACACACACACACACACACACACACACACACACACACACACACACACACACATACTAGGGATGTCACTGTTTCCAAAAAAAATCAAGTCTAACTAACGTAATTCATTCTGATTAATTCAAACCCAACCTACGTAGCTTGATCCTAAACAAAGTTAGAGAACCAGTGTTTTTACTGTTTGTATTTGCGGCGAAAGCATTTCAATGAAAACAAAGAACAAAACCTAAAGACAAACAGAGGGACAAACACTGACAGAGACAGAGAGGAAAAGAGGCCAAGATGGACGGTGACGACAGGAAAGGGAGTTCATTATTTGGAACCAATCTTAAAGTATTCTTAAATTTTTAATTTGGCTGGAAAATGAAATCAGGACAAATTAAATAAAAATGAAATTATGTAAATGACTCACAAATTAAATGCTGAGAATGTTTTATGTCTCGCTTCCTACATTAACTTTCTTTAACACAAACAACAGCCAAAACACAGTGCGGGCTGGATTTTGTCTAAATGTACGTCTTACAATGCACAAAACACTTTTGAGACAGAATAAAATTATGACACGCAGTAATTATATGCTATAATCAGCAGATTGCTGAAAACAAACAAGTGATTTCTCATTTTGCTAAAAAAAAAAAAAAAAAACGACAAAAGTTTCCATGGCATGTCACCAACGGGATCATTTTACATTCATAGATGTTAGAGCCACATACTGTAGCAGTTCTGCATCCAACTGTTTGTCGTCGGCACCCAATTAGAGGTAAGAAAACATCAGAACCTCATGCCAGCTTCATTAATAATTAGCACTCGAATCGAGCTCAGTCATTGTTGATGGTGCGGCAGTCTAAACTATGTGATATCGCCTGATTTTTAACATTTTAATGAGCATTTCAGAGCAATTCTGCCACTAATTTGTGCCTCTCCGACTTTGTGGACACACAATGACACGTGGACGTTATGGATAATATACCAATTATGGCGGCATTTGTGAGTGTGAGTAAAAAAAAAAAAAAAAACTGCTACTCAAAAACTGCACATGAACAGAAAATTAATGTATAAGTCACATGTCCACCCAGTGAGCTGACATGACTGTCCTTACAGTACTAATAAGCAAAATCGTACTGCCATATTGTTACACAAAGTCGACTATGCTGACAGAGAAATATTTGCTAATTGATGCTCAGGTTAGTTGACATTACTACCTCATTAGCAACCTGGTCATGGTTTGTGGTGATAGCAAGACTTCAGGAGCATCACGGTGTTTATGGTGGTTTCCAGAACATTCTCCTGTTCTGTCAGAACATTGTGTCCATCCCATAAGACCCTACAAGAGACTGACGTGATTTTTTTTTTGACTGAATCGTCGTCACGAAGTAAAAACAAAATTAGCTTTGTGTACTTGTTTTCATCCACTTCTGAAATTGTGTACACCTTCTTAGCTACAGCGTTCTTGTCCTCTTTATGATGTGTGAGCAATCTGTTCTCCTGAACTTTATAGCGACAGAGAGCATGCTGGGAATAAGAGAGAGAGGGAAAAAAACAGCAGAGAGGGATATAGAAGGATTTCAGGCCATTCTGCAGGGATAACATTTATCCACAAAGATGTAAGGTCCTCCCCTTAACAGTATGTCTGGATATGAAACATCTTAGTCTTTGATAAATTCTCATCCTCTACTGTCAGTTGAGACAAAAAGAGCCACGTTTGTTACTAAGCTGTTATTACTAACGGCTTGATATTGCTTGAAACACATAATGCCGTCAAGCAGTAATTAAGTGTTTGTCAAAGTGATGAAAAGTGCAAAAGTACAAAGGATGTAACATACAGACATACAGTACACACCATTAGTCTGTTATTCGTGTAGAAATGGTTTTGCCATTCAAAATAGTCTCCTGCTCTTTTGTCCCATTTCCTCTCTCACACACATTTGGCTGGCAATGGAGCCAGCTTGAGGAGGAGGACTGAGGGAAGTGACATTTGAAACAATAAGCTTTTGTTGCACTGCGCCATCCACTGTCATATAACACAGATGTTTGCATGAGCACAGACGTGAACTACACACATACACATATTTCTAAAGTTGACTTTTTAACAATCACGGAAATGTCACTGAACCCTCGCATCAGAATATTAGTAATCAGGGAGCAACAGGTGACAAAGCTGATGTGGAAAGCGGGATCACTGCGGCTAATGAAGCTGAATTAAAACCCTGCGACACAAACTGTGACCCATTCTAATTTTCTTTGTCAGACAGTCAGAAAAATAAATCAGAGTTAAAAGAGGGAGGGAGGGAGGGAGTAGTTGAGTAACTGTAGATTTATACATGAGAAAATGTCACAGCTTGTCATTCCTACAGTAAAAAATGAGTCTTCTCCAGCCGGTGGAGCAGTGGTAGTGAGAGAGAAAATCACTGCGAGGCAAAGAGACAATCAACTGTCTTTCCACTTTCTCCTGCTGCCTCAGCCTCAGTGTTAACATAGATTTCCTCTGTGTCACCTGTCATCTACACCTTTCTTATTCTGCGATACAAAACTTCTTCTTACTGGAACTTTCTTCAGATATTGATGGAGCAAATAGGCTCTATATCTGGGTTATGTTTTAAATATCGCCACAATTTAGATGACACAAGTGCTTTCATACAAAGAGTTAAGGATACACGGTATGACAGCAGATAAACACATCAAACTGTGTCTGAATGACCAATCATATCAGATGTTTTCCAATCCAAGTAAGCATAGACAGCCACACAAACACACAGTACAGACATCATGCAACAGGCATAAATGGCTCCCCACCTGCATGTGCACCTGTGAGCATGTGTGTGTATGGCTGGACAATATGCAGTGTATGTTTTGCAGTGTTTTGAGCAGCATGCCATCGGTGCAGCAGCCATGCATCAGCAGATTTTCTTTCTTCTTCTTTTTTTTTTTTTCTGTGAATAAAAGATGCATGCAGCCACCATGCAGTGCATATAAACAGAAAAAATCTCCCCACCAGTGGGCTGCTGGTTCTGAGCCGTACCCAGGTCCATGCTCTTGGAAGCTTTGACATGTTGGAACTGCCGCTGATTCTGGTTCTGGGCAGGAGACTGGGGCTGAGCCGGGCTAGAGGTGTGAGAGATTTCCCTGAAACAAATTGATTAGACGGTCAATACAGACAACCGATGTCTTAATTAGTGTGATCTTTTTAAGTTACTGTAGAATGTAATTGATCTAATGCTATTTTCTAATAGTTTCAAGGCGGTTATGTTCTAAAAAAAAACAATTAAACACAGCCGCACCTCTGCACAACCCTGCCAGAAGGTGTTATGTTGTTGAATTTTGTGCAAACGCAGCCACAGTTGGGTGCACTTTGACCAGAGATGGTCCAACTCAGGCACGGCTAGGCTAAACATAACTTGCCACGTTTAATACGATAATGGAAATGCAAATCAACGAGGCATGGTTTGACTTGCCGCAGCCAAAAGCAAAATTCTCTTGCACTAAAAGAGAAACCGTGGTCTAATAAATGAGGCTTGAGAGGAAACTGTCTGTCTTAGTAAATTAACATATTTTTTACTGTCATAACTACTATTTAACAACTATTTTCCACTTGTATCATTTGTTCTGGTTTATATTTTATTATTTGGTTGGCATTCATATAGAAAGCACTCTGTACACCATCACACACCTTTCCTGAAGATAGGAGTGTTGGTTAGAGCTGCTGAACTCCGCTTCATGTCCATACAGCTCTCCATCTTCTTCCTCATCCATGTGAGAATAACTCCCATTGCTCACTGAAAAAAACAAAAAAAAAGTGACATATGAGAAGCAGTGACATAATGGTGACATGATGGGTTAGGTAAATGGATTGTACTTATACAGCACCTTTCTAGTCTTTCAATCACTCATAGCGCTTTCCCACTACATATGTCATTCACCCATTCACACACACATTCATACACTGATGGTACTGGCTGCCATGGAAGGTGCCAACTGCTCATCAGTTTCTGGGAGCTAATCGATCATACGTATTAACATTCGGGAGCAATTTGGCGTTCAGAATTTTGCCCAAGGACACTTCAACATGCAGTCTGGAGGAGCCAGAGATCGAACCCACTCCACTTCCTGAACTACAGACGTCGATGACAGTGTTTTGTTTATCGAGAACGTAACTGACCTGGAAACTGTGTCAGTAAACTACGATTCAGATGAACAAAGAGCAAGCAAGAACAGGCTTACCAGTGAATAAGCTAGGACAGAGCCACTCTCATATCCCGATAATTATTGATGGTGATAATTGGTGATTATCGGATGCTCAAAAAATGGGTTGCGGAACTCTTGAACCAAAAACACACACTACAAACACACTACTCAACACATGTTAAAAAGAGTAGGTTAAACCTAAGAGTAGGCTTCACTGACAAAAGGTCTTGAGAATGAAAGACAAGAAAAAGACAGAGTAAGATGGAGAGAACGATAAGCAGTTGAATGAGGAAAAAATAGGAAGGAAAACAGAAAGAGGATGAACACCACAGTACAAACACAGCCGCTCTACATGTACAGAATTTTGCTGCAGATGTAGCTCACTGATACGGCTGCGTCTGCTTGATAAACGATTTTATGACAACTTGATACACAGACACGCATTCCACCCAAGCACGATTTACATACAGTCATCACTTCTCAGAGTGCGTGCCTGCCACACAACACATGCTGGGATTATTGCACAATCTTCACTGCGTGTCCTTTATGTGCTTGCATCCGCACATGTGACTGAAAGTAGAGTTGCTGGAGCCGGAGAGGGAAACAGCAGCGTCTGAAGATATCGCATCCTCTCATCTCCATCTCTCCTCCTCACTACACTAATCACCTGCTTTATTTTTCTTCTGGTCCCATTCTTGCAATCTGATATTTTGGCTGTCATTTATCTCTTCTTTCAGATCTCCCATAAATCATTTTATCTCCCACTCAGTTTTCTGCCATTTTTTTTTTCTAAACTTCCTCCCTCCTCCTCACTGCCAGCACCTTAATCAGCTGAACTGTCAAAAACCCATTCTTCTTTCACCTCACACACACACACACATACACACACATGCACAGACACACACACACACACACAAATGCACAGAAAGCTGTTCTCACTGACTCCCACCCTTTGAAGTGAAAAAGGCATTTGCTGTGTGGATGACAGATCAATAGCAGTTTGCTCCAGTGGCAGATATATGAATCCACTTCTTTTGCACTCAACTTTTTCTTCCTTCCGTCTGTATTTGTCTACAACATGTCTGTATAATCTCCTCTCTCTGTGTCTCTTATTTCCCATCTCTTCCCTTTTCTCTCTGAGGAGAAACGAGTGTCAACAATTTTATGCATTAATCCAATGGCTTATGACAATCAAACAAGGGCCTGCATCACTAAAAGATGCTTAAACTTTCTGATCAAGTCAAGTTTATTTTGTCTGAACAGTACCCCCAAAACCCCACCGGGTATTGTCTCTGTCACGTAGCAGCCTCAGTGCTGTTTTGGTCTTTAAACCCAGGAGCACTTCAGAAGCATAGCAGTTTGCCTGCCAGACTTTGTTAACTTGCTCAGATTTGGTAATTTCGCTTGGTTTACGTGCTTCTAAATGTGTTAATATGCTACATAGTTAATTTGTTTCCCTTTTGGCTGTTTTAATGACCAGCAGTTTGCACAAGGTGTTTTATTTTGAAAATCGACCGGACTCTCTATGCCGTTTCTTTGTCTGGCTTCCGGCCCGCTCAAGCTGCTCTATGCAGATTGATGTGGGCTGCTAGTGGCATCTGTCAAAAATAGAACAGCTGCGTATTTCCTGCGAAGCTGAGTGGAGGCCTGCTTCTGGGATGTTTCTGAAACAGGCCACAGGTGGGGTTTATAACACTGACAAGAATGACTGCGTATATGTCCACAACTAGGGCTGGGCGATATGGACCAAAAGTCATTTCTCGATATTTTTTAGCTGAATGGCAATACTCGATATATATCAATATTTTTTCCATGGCTGGATAATTTCATACATCTGTTATTAATGGCACGCCAGTAAATCACACTCCCACCACTCATACTACAAATCCAACAATGCACTGCAACAGCTGACACACAGGTCAGGACCTGTTCACAACCTCTAACCCCGCTGCTTCGGTTGTTGGACACTAATCAGTGTTCCAGTGTTGACAACTTAGCAACTTTGTCGCTATATTTAGCGACTTTTCAGACCCTCTAGTGATTAGTTTTTTTCCCAAAAAGCGACTAGTGACAAATCTAGCAACTTTTTCTGGAGTTATTGGAGACTCTGACGTGACAACGTCAACGAGCAGCGGGAGACCTGGACAGAGGAAGAGGAGAAATAAAAGCGACCTGGTGGCTCAAGGGAAGAAATGTATAGTCTTTTTAACACAAAATAAACTATATTAATATAAACAATATGGTCTTGTGATATATCACGTTTGAAAATATATCGATATAGATTAAAATATTGATATATTGCCCAGCCCTATCTGCGACACACACTGAACACATCGCATCTGTGCGGTGGAATTTGGGGGTAAGGCTAAATGTATTGTGCAAGATTTTACTCAAGTGATGATAACCGATACCGATACCCGAGTATTTCAGTCACCGTTTTCCTCCTCTTCTGGTATATACAGTATGTGTTACACTGTTCACAGGCCCCACTGCTACATAAAACACCAACAATCTCTAAGCTACAAACACTGAAGATGGCAAGTTTTTCTAACTCTAACTAGGAGGGATTTAGCCATTTTAATTGCCTTCCCATCTCTAAAACTTCTACCAAAACAACCATTGCTGAATCCTTGGTTTAACTCCACCCAAAACGATTGTGACTGAGTCAAAGGAATTCAAACGAGTGTTTTTTTTTTTGTTTTTTTTTCCCTGTACCAAAATGATAATGGGTCCAGCAAGTCCTTTCTCCAGTGCTGACACAGCCCTAAAACAAAGCGTAAAGAGGTCTGGCTATGCAAGATTATCATTATCATAATATTATCCTGATAATCTAGGTAATTTCCTCAAACTTAGCAAATCTCTTCCAGAGCCAAAGAGGACATTTTACAACTATTTTTACAAGCTGAGCAGCAATAACAAGTAAACTGATCTTCAAAAACACACACACTGTACTGTTGGGTCAGTATTATATAAGGCACATTTTGGTTTTCGATCACAAAATGAATTTAAACAGGGCACATGGTTAGATGACAAATTTGGGTACGATTGCATAATATGTAAAGCTAGATTCAAACTGTATTTTATTTCGGTTCATTCCATCAAGTAAGATTAACTCTCCAGAGAGAATAAGGGAGAACTATAAAGAGATGAAGTGCACGGAGGAGTAAAAAGTGAGAAAGAATCATGGTAGCAGACAGAATGAGATGCAGCGATGGATAAGAGATAAAGAGAAAGATCTATAAATGTAAAAATAACAGATCTGCATAAATACATATGTAGAGAATCATTAAATTCAATTTATTCTTCTGCAAACGCACACATCAGTGCAAGAAAAAAAATCCTCATTTTCATTTGGACTTCAATGCCAAAAAAAATGAATTCAGTATGCGAAATAGTTCATTAGGAGAGTAAAATACTGGCAAGCGCACACACACACACACACACACACAAATACACACCAAATGATAATATCAGCACACACACGCACACAACTCACAGAGCCTGAGAAATGTGCTTACTGTATACAGACACATGCATAGACACACACTAATGTGTCCATGCAAATGGCACGATAGCTGAGGTGAATTTGAACAGTAAAGTGTATTCAAGGTCAGAGCTGTTTACCAGATCCAGTGCAAGCATACAAAAACAACACTGTTTAATACTGGCCAACAATCCCTCAACCGACACACACACACACACACACACACACACACACACACACACACACACAACCGCCATTAACACATCTAAACAGGCACAGATATTCAGAAACAAATACACTTTTAACAAACGGGCACACATAAAGGCTAGCAGGACTTTAACACAAGCATATACAGATGATATAGGAGCGAGAGTGGACAGAGTTAGAGAAAAAAAGAGTGATATAAAGCACGAGAACTAAAATAACACTCTATAGCAGGTCAAACCAAGCAATAACAAACAAACAGAACGACCTTGAGAAACATGAGAGGAAAATAAAGCCAGGGTGAGATCTAAGATGAGAAATGAATTAAGGCTAATTAAAGCTGCGGTATAGAAGGAAATGGATGTTTTGTTTATGTTTGTTTTAGCTTGTTTTATCTTGGAGACACTGTTTATTTTTCATGATTATTCAACTTACTCAGTGATTTGCTGAACTTATTGCAAATGATGCGCCCACCTTTGATCCCATTTTAATTCCAAAAAAGAAAACAGGGAAAACAAAATAATGGAAAAGTTAATGAAGTTCAGCTAAAATCAGGGATGGAACTGGGTCAGTATGAACAGGAGCACTATCTCAGAGAGGAAAAGTCAGCACTGAGCAGTGTTTCAGTATTCTACACGGCAGACTGTATGTGTGTGTTCAGGGAGAAAATGTATTAGACACAAGCAATCAGCAGAAATGAACAATGTCATAAAAGCATGCAGGGTTTCCCCCTGTAAATTCTCTACCACTGCATCTAATGGAAACAGCCCTGAAAGTAGAGGTAAAAGCATTTGGGTATATATCAAGTGCAAGCAATCTAAATGGTCTAATTAGCATTGTACGGCAGCATTTCTCCAAAAGCCAGTAACCAAGGCTCAAATGAATGCTTGCAAATGGGCCATTTTCTTCAAAACAAGGACATAATGCTTAGTGTAGATTACGACACTGAAAGGAACAAGGGAGGAAGCTGTGCTTAATGTTAAATGTAATACTGTAATTATAAGAAATTGAGGGATTTTTAATTTTTTTTTTTTATTTATTTATTTTTTGTATTATGGCCAACTAGAAATACAAATTTAGTGGGTTACAGCACTCCTGGTGGAGGAAGTGTAGATCCGTTTCAGCATACTGTTTTTGGTATTTAGCCTTTTTGGAAAGGAGTGGGCCTCAGATTCTCTAAACCTGAAATCTGATTTATCTTTTTGTACCTGAAATATATTCCTAAATGCCTCAGTAGAAGTGGCACATTCCTTTTGAATATCTTTTCAAATCAATTTTCACCAAATTTCACAATGCATGACTTTTTAGCAGCCACCAGGCAAGAACTTAAAGGGAAACTTTGCAATTTTTAACCAGCTTTTTTGTTATTACAATATGGGTAGTTACTTCCTTGCATCCTGAGCTTCCCGCTCATTTTTACCAGCTCTAGAATTGCCTGCCTCCACGGATGGGTGAGGAGCGGCGTGAGATGGTTAGGGTGAAATGCCAGGGCAGGTCGCAGAATCTAATGGATCACCAAATATGGTGTAACATGGGTTCACAAAACTCAGATCAAACGGTGACACTGGTGCTGATCAAATATGAATTAAGATTCTGTTGCTGCATTGGTCCTTTTCTCTCTCAAAAGATTTCAGAAACATATTTTTGTCTATGGTTTGGGTGTCGAAGGTTTGTGACAAGGCTGCCATTTTTTCCTTCTTAAAAATGGACACAGCCAAACTTAACTCCGCCAAACTCTCAGTGAGTCACCACCAGCCAGAACATTTGGTGGTTCAGTGCAGGCCAGGGCATTGTAGCACAGTTGTAGCACATTTTATACATTTTTGAGCATATACCTTTAGCTATACTTTTTTTTCTCTGGTCATGTAGCACAAATATCAAAAAAGTTCATGTCTTTCTACTGCATAGACAGCCCAATTTTATGAAAAGACAATCTTCCCAGCGGTAAAGAAATTAACAATACAATGTTTCCCCTTTTTTTCTATCAGTAATATACTGCTAAGAATAAATAAACAATCCTATGATTCTACACAAGCATCAGATGAAAACCTTTTATAATTGATGCTATAGAGACATTTTAGTCAGAACTTGTCAGTACAGTTTAGTCAGTACTTAAAAACAGATCTCATGGGAAACGCTCTAACAACCAATAAAAGCTTTCACTACAGTGCTAATATCAAGCAAAAGGTTTTTGGTGAATTTGCATAAACTGCCTTCCCTTATGTTACATATACTGTGCGTGAGGGGGACTAAGAAGGACACGAGACAGAGAGGAAAAAAAAAAAAAAAAAACAAGAACATTTTTTCAGGACTAAAATCAAATAAATAAAAATCATAAAATCTAATTAAATTCATGCTGTATGTAAATGTGATGTCTACTGGCCTTGTGCCTGAAAAAAAATCCACTCACCATTAAATGCATAAAGATTGTTGTTTGCCGCGGGAGGCCGTATGGGGCCGTTAGACTGGCTGACCAATCCTGTCGGACCGTTCACTGGGCTCCCCAGTCCTGACAAGCCAGAGGAGCTGTCAAATGAGCGATTGGGTGACACACCGTGTTGATCCTAAAACAGGAAGGAAACAATACTACTGAACACTTTCAAAACTTTTTTCAGACAGACTGATAATGGTCAGTGGTGGCTCCCGAAATTCCTTTTTTTAAGTATGTAAAAGCAGCTACAACTGTGAAAAGAAGCATCACTAGATCAAATCAATCACTAAAAACGTGGTATATCACATGATGATTCAATCTTCTATTTATTATTGTTATTTTTTTTTTTTATTATTAAACCTTCTTTGATGTAAGTATCTGGTATGTTGATTGCATTTGAACTGAGTGATGACCAGAGGAGTATGTGAGGGATTTGTAGTAGTCTATTCAAATACAATTAGATTTCAAGGAGGCTGAATAAAGAGAGTAGAAGAAGAGGGAGACACTCGAGACATGGTGGAGGATCAAGGTAAAAGATGGGACTCCGGTTCCCATGGCCTGTAGGGTTATAACGGCCTGTGTGTGGCAATGACAGTCACGCTGACACCTATCCCCTCGAGAGATGGCCCTCTTGGGGCCCTGAAATAGTCAAACAAAGCCTCAACACATCAGTGTTGATGTGCGTCTTTGTACGTGTATTATTTCTTTCGGAATATAATTTGCATGTGTGTGTGCATATTAATTCAAGTGTACATACACCCCCCTCAACCTGGGGCACATCGCTCTCCGATGTTCTAGAGGTCCCATGGGCCCACTCTCTTGCCTGCCCCTCTCCCTGGCACACATCCTTTTAGCTAGTGTCATAGTGTAATCAGATTACTCACTAAAACAAAATTATTTTTCAGGCAGCGAAAAGAGGTTACTGAGGTGGAAAAAAAATGTTTTTAGAATCAAATAAATATCTTTAATTTCTGTGATATATTGCTGTTTTATTTCTTGAACTCAAAAGTCTTACTACGGACAGTGCTGCCTTATAGACATTCGTAGATTTAAGATTATAGTATAAGTATTATAGTAAATAGCATTTAATGTGATATAAATTAGGTAAGGCAGGAGATTATTTTGCATTACAAGAAATTTGCATTCAAGAAATTTGACCATGAAACCTGTACAGGGCCATATTTATTTAGCTTGAAGATGTTGGAGATGTTCGGACTGTTAATGAATGAAAAGAGCAGCAGGATAAAGTGAGAGATTAGGGAGAGCAGGCTGGATAAATACAGTAGGAAGAACTGAGTGGGAGAAAAAAGCAAAGCACACAGACAAGAAAAAGAATGGGAAAAAAAGATCAGAGGGGAAAAAAAAGAGAGAGTAGAGTGGTCCACTTCTGTAATGTTAAAAGCATCAATACTGAAGCCCAAAAAAAGGCTTTTAAGGTACTAGTCTCTTATCTATCTGCCTTTATCTTCCTCTCTTTTTTATCCTTTCTTTTCCACTCTTGAGACAAAGAGCGAAACATGGATGCAACTCTTTGATGTTGCTAACAGCTTTCACCATCAAGCTATTGACAGAGGATGCCCTGAGCCCTGCAGCCCGAGCTCACCACTACATGCACACATACATTCAGTATTATTAGGCGCTCTTACCTGAAACTAAAGTTTAATTCAACAGCCTCGCAATAAATCCGACAGTCATGAGGGTTATAATGTTATGTTTTTTTAGAGTGGTGTTGAATTGATTGTCATTTTGAAGGCTGTAGTTCATGGTGCTGAACTGTTTTGCATTCTACTGTAAGGTAATGTTAATATTTTACTTTATTCATACCTAAATACTGGAACTTGTACTTGTATGTATTTTTATTTGTGCTCATCCATGCATCTGTGTGTTCATGTGTGAGTATATCATGCAGAGTGTATACTATATGTAGATAACCGCAGGCCATGCAAAGGGCCATTTACACTTGAGCCAACAACTCAGTTTTGTGTTTGCAAAGGTTTGTAGAAACACTCTCCAGAGCTGTGCAAAAGGCATGAGCTGAAAAGCAGCCGAGATGAAAAGCATCTTTTTTACCTCATAAAGAAAAGAGACACAGCTGAGCGAAGAACACTCTGGCACACATACACACAAAGGAGCACACAGACACACAAATGCACAAAATCTGAATAGCTGAAGTGTAAATGCTCTTTTGCTGCTGCTGTTAAGAGCAGGGAGACTAGTGTCAAGTATGTGAAGAATGGATGGAAGGGCTCAAAAGTCAGCGTGTGTGTGTGTGTGTGTAGAAAGAGGCAGAAGCAATAGACCAATGGAAAAAAAAGATGCTTTAAGTCAGTAAGAGCCAAAAGAGAGGATAGGGTGGTATCTAGAGAGTGAAGATAAAAGAAGCATGCATGTTTGTTGTCATGACATACATGCACTCTCACAGCTGGTGTCCTAACCTACATTCTGGCTGTCTCTGACAATAATAACGGATATTAAATCTATCATTAATACATTTAAAGTAGCACCTTTATGTATCCATTAAAACGGTTCCAACCACACACAACCTTTATGTTCATCAGCATTATGTTTTGTCTCCATGGATTTACACACATAAACACCAGAAACAGTCAAACTACATACACTTGTATTTATAGTTAACATGAACCAACCAAATTTTCATTTTCATTTAGACGTATTAGTGTGTGTGTGTGTGTGTGTGTGTGTGTACCTTTAGGGCCCGGAGAACGACTAGTTGGATTGTCCCTCTTACGTTTCCCTCCTGTGACATAGATCGACGGAGTGTCTCCATGGCCACATGATTGGAGCATCCCAGCAGCGACTCGCCATTTACTGCTACCAGCTGGTCGTTGACACGTAGACGCCCATCCTGTAAAACACACACAAACACACACACACACACCAGCTGGATTAGAAAATCTGCATACACGGGCAGTATGCTAGTTTGCAGACCTATGCATGTTTTGCATGCATGTCATTGATTTGAGCAGCATGTTGACGTTGTTACGGTGCATTCATGTTTCCTTGCTCTTATCTCAATGTTAGTGACTGATGTTCATGATGGAGCTAATCACTGAGCCTCTGATAGAGCTGCTGTATGTACAGGCACACATACACACATTTACCAGTAGTTTTCAATGAGCATCTCTCTCAAAGTAAAACCACCATAAATCCAGAGTACCAAAACTTTGAACACACACTAAATCGCACATACATTTCCTCCTGACAGCCACACACACACACACACACACACACACGTATACACACTATCAGACTACCATCAGCTCCATCTGTCTGACTTCCCTGGTGTGCTATTTACAATGCCTCTACAGCAGACCTGCCTCCATCTATTCCTGTCTGTCTGTATGTGTATAGATAAATGCTGCACAGGTGTGCGTGTATGTGTGTTGTCCGTGAGTGTGTGCGTGCATGTGTATACTTGTCTATCGCTGCTGTTTTTGACATGTCAAGTGTATCCTGGTGAGCAAGAGGTCAGAGGTTAATAGAACAGGAGCGCATGGCAGCAGAGAAGCAGATCCATCTGAGGCGGCTACAACACTCCCCAGAAGACATAAACAATATTTGTTATTTATCATTTTCCATACTGCTTCAACCTTCTGTTCATTGAGGAGTTGAACTTTCATTGACTCACTCACTATCATTCCCCTCTGGAGAATATTTTGCCTCCTTTATCTAACAAAACTGTCTGAAGCTTGGATTTCTTTTCAAATTTAGCAATTCACATTTTCTAGAACACAGTTATGTCATTACTTATTTTGCTCATTTTGGTGTATGTGTGAGAATATTTTCACCTTGTATGCAGCCCCTCCATGTATAATGGATTTGATGAAGATTCCCAGGTCCTCTCCTGTCTCCCTGGACTTGTTTCCTTTGAGGCTGATGCCGAGCCCCGCCGAGCCGCTGTCGTTAAGCGGCACCTCGAACATAAGCTGCTCCTTCCCATTCTCAGAAACAAAGCCCGGCACACGGGACACCTCGTCCTTCTGGGATTGGGAGAAAGTAGTAGAGTGGTATAGAGGTAGAGGTAGAACCGGGGGAGACATCGATAAAGGAAGAGAAAGGAGTGGGAACAGGGTGAGGGTGAGGAGACATAGGTCAGCTCATTGGGCTTGAATAGTCTCCAAAAGCTAAACTAAAAGCTTTTCCATTTGAGAGAAACTGTCTTTCTGATGGTTTCCATTTGAGAGAAACCATCAGAAGGAGCTTTTCAGCTAAATTTCTCTATGAGTGAAAAATTGCGGCTAGACTCTATTTTTGAAGGAGAAAAAAAAGGAAAAAGAAAAAAGCCATTTGGACTGTCTGCTTTTATATACCCATCTTTTTTTTTCCTTCTCTCAGCTCAGCAATATCAATAAAATGACCTGTGCATTTTCAAGACGTAATTGGAGAATACGGCAAACACAGAGAGCCAGGGAGACAAAAGTAGTGAGAGCAAAGGGAATATAGAGAGGAAAGAAAGATTGTAAGACGGAGAAACAAGAACAAGAACTGACTGTATAGATAAAAATTACTATTATAGACCCAGGGGGATCGTGAAAAACACCATATTATCAACAAGGAGGTATGGCGGTAATGAGTAAGTCTGAGACAGAGTGAGTGTGAAAAACACCAGAAAAAAAATAAAGCATGTGTATCCTGATGAAAGAGTGTGTTTGATGGCTGTGATGGCTCAGTGGGAGAGGTAGCACTACTGCACTACATATGGATTATACTTTTTTGAAATGCTATTTATGAAAAAAAAAAAAGCATTATTTTGTTCCAAATACTGAGAAAACTCAAATAAACACTTATTTGTGAAACCTTAAATTTCAACAGTAAAAGAACAGTTAGGTATAAAATATCTAGTCGTGCTATTAGATCAAGAAAACATTGGCTGATCAGACAAAAAGGAACAAACAGAAAACTTTGCACAAGAAATGTTATTATCTAAAAGCACCACTGTTGCTAACAATGATTTATGACAGTATCCCCAGACGTAGTATTAAAATTAGATGATTTAACTTTTAAAACATTGTTATTCATATCATATCAATACATAGCAATTACAGTGAAATCTAAGTGTGGTTAAGGCAGTGGTTCTCAAACTTCTTCTGTCTGTTTTTATCAATCGTTAAAATCCATGTAAAGGAAATTTTGAGATTTCTTTCAAAACAAAACAGACTGACCAATATATTACTGAAAGAGGTTAAAACAGTTTTTCACCAGTTTTCAGTCCAGGGTTTTTTGGGAGGTCCTAAAGGGTGGCTCGATGACACACTGAGGCCACCCTGAGCACACCCCTGCATCCCTAACAGAGAGATAGAGATTAATGATTTCTGAACTCATCTGACAAGTTTCAGTCACTTCAAAATGGCTGCCTGACTGCTCCCATGAGTGGGCATAGCTTCAGACAATGGCAAAGCAACTAATAAAAAAACAATTTTAGTGACAAATAAAGGTGAGCATGATAGCATCAGCAAACTTGTTTACTTTTTCTTACATACATCATATTCATTCAACTTTCACTACATATTTTTCCCCTGGTCACTCATGCCATCTCTGCCGTGGCTCCAGGTTACATAGTTTGAGAACCACTGGTTTAAGGTAATGTATGGTATGGGAGAGAGTATCGCGATTTTAAAAAAAGTCACTGAATATAGGTATTGGTATCCAGATGTATAAAAAATGCAACACATAAAACACTGACTATAGAAGAGGAAAGGATGAGCTGTGTGTTAGTAGCTTGTATGACTGTCTGTGAATATATTTTCTGTGTTTGAGCTTTCAGCAAGTTTGAATATGTTCATGTACATTGGTTCATCTATACCAAAATCCATGAATAACTACATTCTTGTGGTAGAAAGTCCACATCTGTCTGCCTGTTTATGCATGAATTCAGTCTGTGTGTATGTGTGTGTGTGTGTGTGTGTGTGCGTGATTGCGTGGGTCAGCAGTGTCAGGTTTAGACAGTGTTTGTCTGTGGGGATTGTAGGTTTAACAGCGTTAAGCCGACACAAAGTCCTCTACTCTGCAGAAAACTGTTTTCCCTGCTCGAAAAAAAAACCCCAATCAGACTGACTGTCCAGACCTGATAGGAAGCTCCACGACCTTGCAAAGAACTTCAAAACACCCAGAAGAGAAATGTTAGCTTCTTTCTGCACATAATTACATTGAGAATTTATTAGTCACTGAGATTCTGTCTGAAAGTAATGTTTATGATTTGGCATGTTTTCAGGTTTTTAAGCCACCTCTAAATTCTTTATTTATCCAATTTAACTTCCTCTGCTTTGTTAATTTATGATTTCTTTTTCTTGCACTCAGCACGGGACAGAACTGGTGCCAGAATGAATTTAGAGCAGAGGACGAGTTTTGTTAGACTGCAGAAAAGTTTGAAGCAGCAGTTCTCAGCTTGGGGGTCAGGACCACCCACAGGGCTGGGAGATGTTTTATGGAATCTGACAAAAATATGCAAATGTATGTAAAGTTGTTTATCTGAGTGATGAATTCAATTTCCCTGTAAAACAGTGAATAAGCACGGCCTCCAGGCTTCCTTCGGTAATTTACCAGACAAACAAATGGCCCGTGAGGAACGTAACAAAAAATAATCATTTGGTATCTAACCTGACTGTTCTGTGGATTTTTACAACAAAGTGTATAGACAGAGAAAGTGCTTCTAGTCAGTGGCTGAAAATTAAACAAGGCCCCTCTTTCTCATTAACTGCAATTGCTTTAAACACACTCACACACACACACAAACACAAACACACAGGAATGGACCAGGCCACAAACAAATTGTAAGCGCGCGCTTCAATTTCATGGAACATTTCCATTATCTCAGCCTCATTGCTATGATAGGTGGTTATATCTGTGTGTAATACTAAAATAATAAAGAGTGGTGTGCGCTCATGTGTGTGTTTTTCTGCTTGCTGCTATAAAAAAGGTGTTTGTATCTTTGCTACATGAACTCTATCAAATCTGTCTGGTTATAGAAAAAGCTGTTTGCATAGATGAACTCTCTCATGCTGGTCGTTTAACATTTAAATGGGTTTGCCACAATGATGGATCAACAGGAGGACACGCTATTAAAAAGACAGCTCAGTGTCTGTCGCTGTGTGTGAATGAGTACGCTTGTTGTTTTATTAAACTGAGCCAGAGAAGCGTGTGTGGGAGAAAGACGAAAAGAGCACTAAAGTAAAACACACAAACACAGATAAAAAGAAAAATTGCCCTTTTAACTCACCCCTAAAGGCCAAGCTGAACTGGAAGGCGGAGAGAGAAATGAAGAAAGATAAAAAAGGATAAAATGAGGGAGGAGATAAGAGGAACGATGATCATAACTTTAGTGATCTGGTGTGTGAGTAATATTAGTGTTACACTTTAATAATACTCTGCTTTATGCTTTATTATCATGCTTTTATATGTGTATTTGTGTTTAAGGACACCTGTTTTCATGGTCTTTTAATGAGAGCTGCTCGCAGATGCCCTTCTGCCCAGCCATGTGGAGAGACTGTGTGTGTGGAAAGCCCCATGCAGTGGAAATGACTACCCAAGGATCCATTTTACAAGGCCAAACAACAGTAGCTGCTGTGCTTAAATGTGGTGATTGGTGTGATAATACACATACGGACACACCAATGGCTGAGGTAAGTACTCCCAGAGAAAAAAAAAATTACATTATGGGCTATGCTTTTGATTTATGAAAATAACTGTCCCATCATGGACCACTCCTGATGGGCCCCTGTTGTCCAATCCCCATACACCCTCTTTTCCTACTATTCCCTAATGATCGTTGTAAAGGCTGTATTGGGAGACCCGCAGTCCACAATCTTAGTGTGACTGAGGCGCATTCATAACCTCGTAAAGAGAAAGAAAGATGAGGAGGCACACACAACGAGAGAGCGTAAGAAAGAAAGAGGTGCCAACCACAATGGCTGGTCGGGCTAACATAAATGTCCATGGGAAAAGCAATGCAGTACGGATGACTAGCGTCCGTATTTTTTTTTTCTTTTTTGGGGGGAGATCATATTCTGACAGTCAGTGTACAGTCACCCATGGAGCTGCATATTAGAGGTCGGTGTATGTAGGGCAAGCAAGCCTGCAGGTCCTGTGGAACCCACAGCAGATGTTGACGGCACAGGGTTCGCTTTCCAAGGCTACAAGTGGTCATGGGCGGTCACGTTGTAATATGGGGTCATGGTGCGCGCTGGGCAGCCTTCTGTTCATGTGTCGAAAGCTGCACACATGAACACCGGACTGTTTCTTGGCAACAGCTTGTAAAGCATAGCTGTTATCTGTCTACATGTTGAAACATACGATGTGGGTCCAGAGCTCTGCATGGGACGCCCTCTTCCAGGTCTCCCCAATGGAGAGGAGGTCATGTGACTCAGGTCCCACTTTGCAAGACCTGAAGTTGTTCACTGCCCTCCTGGATGCACACTGTCCACATATGTTTTATCGTTGTATTAGAAATGTTGGTATCAAAATTGTATACATTGTGATTTTGTTGGTCTGCTTCAACACTTTTTTTACAATGGGATACAATGTGTTATTTGTATACTATACTCAGGGGAGCTGTGCACACTGTGTTACCTTTGAGCAGAGCAAGGCTAGCTCATTTGGTGAGCTGATGGCTGTAGCTCCATATTTAGCTTCTTCTTCATGCTTCTTCTCATTTAACTCTCAGACAGAGAATTTCCCAAAATGTCAAACATTTACTTTAATTTGAATTTCTTTAACATTTTTTGCTGTTGTTACTCTCAACAAAATAACGATTTTGTTTGCAAGAATGAGAGCAACGTCTATCATAATGCTGCTGATCCCCAATGGTTTGAACTCACAACTGACGTGTGTGTGTGTGTGTGTGAGCGTGTGACACTTGTGTTGAGGGCTTTAAGAAACAGCAGTGACTTTAGACGATAGGCTGACGAAGGAGCTGATAAACTTTCAATAAACAGCGAAGAGATGTGAGATAAGACGGAGCCAGAGAAAGAGAAAAGAGACATGATACCCTTCTCAGCTGCTCTCCACTGGGATGATGGCAGCTCCTGCAGAGACACCAAGCTGCCAAGGAGTGTGTACGTGTGTGTGTGTGTGTGTGTGTGTGTGTGTGTGTGTGCATACACAGGTCTCTGAGGGTGTAACAGATGGGGGATCTACTGTAGTGATTCTGTGAGGTCACATTGGTGACGATATCAGTGAGATGTAACACACGCACACACAGAAATAGACAACAGACTGCAAAGGCGTGCACAAGCGCACACTGACTCTCTTCGTGCACACACACACACACTGCAGCGGTGATGGATGAGGGATATTCAGAATGAAGAAACTGTTCAATAAAGTTGTTTTGTTTTGAATGTGCTCTGTCACTAGCTGCCAACTGTTTACTGATTTAATATGTCAGTGTGTGTGTGTGTGTGTGTGTGTTTGAGAGGAGCATCTGGCACTAAGGAGAATGTTTCCTGTTGTGGAAAAAAGGACAGAAGACTGTCTTGCAGCTTGTCACATTCTAAATGCTAAAAAACATTTCACTCAATCCTCTACATTAGTAGTCAGAACGTGTTTGTGAATGGTTTATATTCATAACCTCCAATGCTAGGGTGTCCTATATTATATTTATCACCCATGCTTTTGTGTTTAAGGCCTGGTAGATGGTGATGAATGTTTTCATTTGGTTTATTCTTGTGTTTTGCTGATCCATAAATCAATCCCAACTTAAACCCTCCATCCACTTAAAAAAATATGTTTTGTTTTTTATTGCTTTGCTTGGCTGTGCAGACGGATCTATGTGCAGATTGTGAAACTTGAAGGCTGTTTTTGCATTTCTCTGCAGAAGAGTTTTTAAAGTGTAGACACAAGTATGATTTTGCAACTAGATCTGGAAACCAATCATGAAGACATCTTGTGTTCAGCAGTTCAAACTTTCAAAAAGAAAAATGCAAAAAGGAACAATGGAGGGAAAAGTGTGCCTCTGTGAACTGAACTTTTTCAACATCTTAAAACAAATTTAATGTTAATATTTTTCTTTAATTGTCAGACACAGACAGAGCTAAAAGTAGTGTACATTCGATGTTTACATTTTGTATGATGAATTCTTCAAATGTGTCCACAATATACAATCTCTGACTTTGATAAATTGCTAATATCTTATTTTATCCTAATCCTATCCTAAGTTATGATATCCAGCAGAATAAATTTCGACGAAAGAAAGGTGTGAAATGTCTGGAAGCAAAAAAAGAGCATCTTTGTTTCAAACATTAGTTTCAAGGCACTAGCCAACTCAGCAGGTGTATGCTTGTTCGTGTGTAAAGAAAAATGACTGAAAAAATGTCCTTTTATGTTGTATGTGTGAGTTATTGTGTGTACGTGTGTGCAACCTGCCTCTACAGAGAGCCGGCACAGCAAGTGAATGTATACTTGTTATATTGTGGAATGTGTATGAATATTGTATGTCGCACAAAAAGTGACTTTGAGTGTGTGTGTGTGTGTGTGTGTGTGTGTGTGTGTTTGTAGAGCTGGTGTAATGTCTTTGTTCTCCAGCGAGCACAGACATTAGCAGACAGCACCAGATGGTGGGCTAAAATGAGACAACGGAAGAGGGGGAGGAGAAGATAGACAAGATCCTTCCATCATTTCATCATCATACTTGTTCTGTTTCCTCTCTGTTAACATAAACAAGCTGGCATAAACCTTCACAGCAAATCATAAAAAAAAATAAAAATTTTAAAAAATCTCACAAACTGTAGTCATCACTGTTAAAAGTCTGCTGGAACATGATTTTAAATGTTAGAACTGTGCATAATGTTTTTTTTTGGAAATCATCAGTGTTAAGCTTTAAAACATATTGAGAAATGATGACCCCTCACATCCATTCCCATCTGCATCCTGACAATATCAACAGAAAAAGATTTCAAAATGGCACAACCTGTTTTTATTCTGCTTTTGACGGCAGTCCAACTTTGACCATTAGTACTTCTCTTTTAATTTTTTAAGAAATTTTGTCCTTAGCAAAAGGTTGATAAAAACGGAAACTGTACCTGGCAGCGGAGAACTATAAAAAACATAAAAGGTTCAGTGTGACCTCCCTAGAAAATGAGTGAAATGTTGACTTGAAAGTTATCTCTATCAGTTTTATTTTGTTCCGTTCAGTTCAATATTGGAAACAGCTCAAAGTCCTCTGGGAGGCTAATCTCATTCAGACAGTCACAACAGCAACGTGAGAAAATGTGTTAGTAGTTGTGATGGGTCAGTACCAAAAACACCATCTACCACCTCTGCAGCAGGGAGAGATCCACAACAAAATCCGCACATTTGTGTTAAAGTTTGTGAATGCTGTTTATGTGAAACAGAGAGTGCGAAGCTTGGAAACAATGTCAGTTAGTGAGGAGTAATAACAGATCCAGGCTTATGCTTGATTCTGAGATGTGAAAACATAAACACTGTGTGTGTGTGTGTGTGTGTGTTTTTTTTTTTTATCTTATTTCGCAGAGTTGAAGAAAGGTAACCAAGGAGCAAAAGTTTTAATCACTAAAACAACTGGTCATGGATGACTCCTACTGTCCTGAAATCCCCTCTCCTACATAAACACCGTGGGAGTGGGAATTCAGGATACACCCATCGATGAAGGTTTAACTGATAAAGATGTTTTAAAATGTGCTGAGTTGCTTCTGCAGCTCTGTGGGCCTCTAATTTTTCTTCCTCCCTCATGCGATTGGCTGCTGAATCTGTGGACTTGCACAGTCTTGGCCACTTTTGTTGTCTGTTTATAGTCAGAGATTTGTGTGTATTATGAGTTTGTGTTGGGATCCAAGTTTTGATTTTTTCCAAATGAAATCATAATTAATTTAACGTAGTTTCACTCAATATTGTCTCCTGGTCATCTGTGGCCCACCTGCAGTGACTCTACCACTGTGTTAAGGTCAGAAAAAGAGCAGATTTGTTGTTTGATTTGTATTAGATTCAATTAATTAGTTCAAGTTATTGTCATCTGTTTTTGTATCTTAACAGTAACTTTTAACTCTTGCCAAAAAGAGAGAGACTTGCCTGAATCTTTGTTATATTCACTTTCCTCCTGGTTTGCTTGTTACTTTGGTCAGGGCTCTCCCTGGCACTACATACAGGCATCCATGTTTAGTGATAACAGATTGACATACTGAACAAATTGTCTCCAGATAATCTTCATGTGGTTTTATGTTACTCCCCTCTACCCTAGACCAACTTGAAGTAATAAGACACACACTACCACACGATAACACAAGTAAAAATGTCTATTCAGCAGTGTGTTCACTGTGCAGAACAGCAATTGCATTTGTTCTTGAAACTGTTATGACCGCCGAACAAACACCAATGACTTGCAGAGAGGTCAATTCTATTGCCTTGTCAGTCAGGAAGAGGAGTGAGGGCTCAAGAAAGACTGAGAGAGATAGTGAGAGGCAGACAGATACAAGTCAGTTGATTGAAATGCTGTACGAACACAAAATCTCTCCCTTAGTCACCAAACTCTCTCAATCAAAAGTGAATCATGGCAGTGACGTGAATAAGTTTGTACAGTATTCAATTTTCTGATGTTTTCTTCTTTCAGAAACCACCAAACCCAGAAGTGGATTCCTTGTTCCATTTCCTGTTTGAAGGCCCACATCTTTCTCAGTCTTAATATCGTCATCCATCCACACACACACACACACACACACACTCATTATCGACCTAGAATGATGTATTCAAGCTGTGCTAAGAGTGCCAATGAGAAACTGCAGCTTACCCATGTAATTTATCAGTTTTTGCGCTAAAATTAAATGAAGAGTCAAACCATCCATTTTTCTTACTCATTCTTCATTCCCGGTGATAGGACTGGAGCCTCATCAGTCTGATGTTTCAACCAATACATCTTTATACTTTTTTTTTTTTTCCCCACCACATTTGTTCTGTTTTGCCCAGATATAATTTGCATCCTCATTCATTTTAATTCAGCAACAACAGTGGAAACGCCAATTTCTTTTTCAATTCAAGGAGTGTATTGGGATAACCTGAAGACCTCTTTGCCAGCAGCATCAAATGTTAGCACTATAAAGTAAGCCCAAAAAGATCCTTCGGACATGAGGCTCATGGTGTTTTCATAAATAAATACCAATAAACCATTTGCATCATGGACTTAAAAATACTGAACAAATGCAGGAAATATCCCTGTTCATCTGAAATTGTCAGTTTTTAAAAATAATAGATCTACTCCAAGTTTCTCTGAGCACTGAGTATATAAAAAGGCTAAATAAATAAATAAATGTCATTAATGGTACAAAACACACACACACACACACACACACACACACACACACACACACACACAGACAATACACAATTGCAGGCACACTGCCTTAAATACACACAAACGTCAGCAGTGTCCTTGAGTCTTTGCTTGGTTTAAACAGCCCTCCAGACAGACAGGGACAATTCAAAGAACAAAACTTTACCTATGGGAAACATTTTGGCGTGTCATTTTCAATGCTTTATTTTCAGTGAGCGTGTGTATGAATAATACAAGACCAAAGGAAGGTCAGTTTCCTGACTGGAAGAATGATAATTTGTTGAGTAGCCACGTGCTCAAGTTTTTTGGCAACCTGCTCAAAGTTAAAGAAAGTTAAGAAAAAGTTCAGAAAGATCCTACAAAAATACTGCACAACTTAAAGAAGCCAAGTTAATACACATTGGCTCAGTAAAAAACAAATTGTTCTCTGACCAAGACCTCCTGGAAAGGAGGACCGCCTCCAGGTGGACTGACAGAAAATGGGCCAATCACAGTATTTTGTGACTGAAGATGTGATTTTACAATAAATTGATTCAAAATCTAACCAACAATTAAATCAATTTTCTGATTAATGAATTTAAGGACTGTTCAGAAGTGATTTTATAATAAATGATGTGCGTATATGCCCTACAGGCTTTATGCCAATAATTTCAAAACCATGGTAACACATGCGCACAACACTTGAGTGTGGGGATTTGTATATTGTATATTTGTATAATTTGTTTTAAAAAAAAGTCTAAAGTTTTCCCCAGTTTACAGCAGCAATCCCGCTGAAAGGAGGTTCTACGCCTAGTTTGCGGTGTAACTACGGGAGTAGAGAAGTTTTGAGTGTGCCGAGTGTAAATATTCACTTTGTCAGCACACAAAGGCGACATGTCATCTGAGTTCAGACATGCGTACATGGAGAAACTATGGACTAGATACAACTCTCATAAATGATCTTAAATGTTAACACGTGTACACACTCTTGACACACTGCCCCTTTTCCTGTCTGCAGAAGCAGAATTTCCTATGGGGCTCAGGGTCACATGCACGTGCGCGCGCGCTTGTGTGTGTGTGTGTGCATGTGTCTGTGGGACTTCCTGGCAGCCGTTGAGGAAACATCAGTCAATACGAGCGGAAAGAGACACAAAGGGAAAAAAGAAACAAAAGGTAACATAAAAAGAATAAAATACAGTGAGAGATGGAAAAAAAAATGAACCAAAGACATGATGGAAGAAGGGGAGACAAAAGAAAACTGGGCCGAATGAAACATAGTGGTCTTATAACATTAGAAGAAAGTAAGCCTTTTTGTGCTAGCGTGGACACATTCTTACATTAACCACGTCAAAGCCTTTCATCATTTGCTCTGATGGTCGCTATTTTTCTGACTGCTGAGCTCCAGAAAAACTCCCCACAAATGTGTTATGTTACTATGACAATTGGCAACCATGTCATGTCAACAGCTGCGACATAAGTACATATTAAACAGAGTTTTTAAAATGGTGGATATGATATTATTTCTTTTTTCATCTGTTCTGATTATGACATGAAATGTAGTTAGTGTAAATGTTGCAGAATTTTGCTAAAAACCTGCGATAAATTAAAAACGATATGATCTTGCAGCATCCTTGACCCTCCTGAAGGCACCCCAGGGTGACTCAATACCCACTGCCTTAAAAACCAAAACGTAAATTTAATGTGTGAAAGTAGATCAGAAAGAAATTTCTGCAAGGAAAAGTAGTCATTGTGTTGAAGAGCGCACGGTTACAGTTTAAGAGACCATCAGGACACAACGGGAAATTTAGAAAAACATACATATATGGAAACAAGATAATAAACATCAGTGCATGCAAAGTAGTAGATCATGCAGAGTCAGAATGAAAGACAAAGCATGGAAAAATAGAGCAAAGATGAATAAAATAAGTGTTTATTAATCAAAACAGTGTTGAAATTCAGCAGAAACAGTGTGGCAGGGAAAGACAGGCACAGAATATTACCAATATCATTAGAAAACTTTACAATGTGCTCATTCGATGCAATCAGAATGGAGTTGCTGTATTACATAGTTGCTTTGTAGGTTCAAAGAGAGAACACAGACAGGGAATTATATCATCTTTCAGATTATAAAGCCTGCAATGACATTTAGGGTTAATGTCTATAAAAAGAAGCCTTTCTATAGGCTCCTGAGCTGTGCATCATCCAGGCAAGCCTGTTGATTGGACCACACATTGCAAAAAGTTTGAAAACACAAACTCGTAATGTAGTTGTGTGTCCGCCTGTCTTTCTGGCTGCCTTCTTAGAAAGATGAGTCAGAAACCATCATTATTATTATAACTGACCACTAACCCGCTAACAATCCAGAAAATATTGTTACAGTGGCTTACAAAATAAAGCTGTGTGATTGGTTCTTACCATCTCTCTGGGCAGGAACATATCTTCCTGCCGTAGAACCACGAGACACACACACTCTCCCTGCCGCGTGCTGCGTAGCATACACACCAACTCTTCCTGACCCACACCTGTGATATCCACACCGTTGACCTGTACAGTCAAAACACCACCAATATCAGCAGACCTACTTTATTTTTAATGTTCCTTTCAACGTCACATCTTTTTTTTAAAGTCTAATAAAATGCACAATACAGATGTCCTTTTTTTTTTTTTTTTTTTTAAATGAGTGCATGAGTCTAATAACAGTCAGCTGCCCTGTACCTCAAGTATGCGGTCTCCAGACTGCAGGCGTCCATCTTTGACAGCAGCTCCACGTGGCAGAATGTTTTTGACAAGAATGGGACCAGGACCATGGACTGAAGAATCTCTGGTTACTACAGTAAAACCAAGACCTTCTGAACCTAGAAACACACACACAGATATGCAAACACACAAATGTGAATAGAGGGGCGAGTACAATATGCAGGCATTAGTAACACTCCTAGGCCTATCTCAACACACACATATCCTGTATAGCTGTTTACTTTTTGCCACTGTATTTGTCCTCTACAGGCTTTGAGAGGAAAATCTCCTAACCATCCTCCCACACACACACACACACACAGATACACCTTAAACTACTCCTGAGAACTTCAGCACAGTGTTGTTGACTCAGCTCCTGGCTACATACTGTAAGTGTGATTATTTAAAGCCTTCAGAGAATGTGTGTGTGTGTCTGTGTGTGTCTCTTTAAACCCTTTAGCTATGGCTGGTGCTACAGTATCTGCAGGTGTGAAGGTTTTAAAAATGGGTTCAGGTGAGGGGCAGAGAGGAGGAAATGAAAATGAGAAGGAGACCAGGAAAAGGTAAAAGAGGAATGGGGTGTAACACAGCGGAAACAGAGAGTGAATGTTCTGGAAAGAGAAGCGATGAAGATTAAAATAGTAATCAGTGAAAGACACGTGCAGTCACAAACGTGTGTGAAAGCACCCATAAACACGCATGCATGAACAAAAAAAGAGCACGCACGCACAGACAGAGAGACTAGCTGTGTGTTTTATAGACTTCATTTAGTCTGGTCTCTTTAGCAGAGCCAAGTCAGCA
This sequence comes from Protonibea diacanthus, assembly GCA_028641955.1. Classification (NCBI taxonomy): domain Eukaryota; kingdom Metazoa; phylum Chordata; class Actinopteri; family Sciaenidae; genus Protonibea; species Protonibea diacanthus. The sequence continues at coordinate 12,873,351 of CM053986.1, forward strand.
GTTTGGTCCAGTATGAATTCATATCAGCAGAAATGAACAGATCAATAAAGACTTAATAGACCCTGAAGAGAGGGAATCAGGAAGATGGAGAGAGGAAGGGTGAGAGGAAGGAGAGTCAGCCAGGGAACAGAGAAAGGAAGCTTTATAAAAATAAGCACAATGCTGGGCGAGTAGCAGGAGAAATAAAGCGGGTCAATTATATACAGTGCATTCAGAAAATGGAAAGTAATAAAGAGGGTTAATAATGTACACTCTGAAAATTACACTGAAAAAAGGAAAGCAAGTAAAAATCTATAAAGAAAAAGAACAGATGTGACTCTATAAACTTTTTTTTAGTTCTACCTGAATCTCTGAAGCAGAGTGTAGATGTGTGCACACACATGGCAGAGCATTTTTTACACCCAGTAGGCAATCCAAATGGCTACAAACAGTCGCCATTTGAGCACAGAGAGAAGTAATAAAAATCTGTTGAAGATAATTGAACTTTTGTATATGAACACAGTGATTTCATGGGACAAATTGCACCAAAAGATCAAATATAATGGAATTCAGATATGTTTCCACTTGTCTGTCAGTCAGTGTTTTTCAAAGTCAGTGCCAGCAAAAAAGCAAAAAAGGGGAAGAAGAAGAGAGGAAGAGGGAAAATGTTAATACACTGTATATAATGTATAACAATATATCATGCCATGCCTATCTAATTCCCTGCCTGTTAAATCATCAATCATCACGTAAACTGCCAGTGTTGATCTGGTAACACTGCGCACCTGCCTTGAAGCTGGCTAGCTTAGTGATAACTGTTGCTGAATGTTGGTAAACATTGTATTAACACAAATGGAATTACTATTGCATTAATAAAAGTAAGAAATATGCCGTAATATTGTTGATGGGAAAAGTTTGAGAGGCATTGCAGTAATATTTACAAAACAATGTTGACCTGAGACCTCTCAAATCGAAACACTTTTTTTCTGTTACCGGGTGCTCCTCACCTTTCTTCAAATCGATCCTCAGTCTTCGTCCTCCTCTCTTATTGGCCACCAAGCTGGAGAAGGCAGGACTTTTCTTCAGAAGAGGGCTCTCACTCCTGCCCTTGGGTGTCTAGGTGCAAAATGAGGAGCACAAGAAGCATTTAAGTATATTTTACAGCACTAAAACACATTAAGAAGTTAGGCTATAAGAGAAGATGTACAGTGCAACTTTACATTTTGAATATCCCATTAGCCAAATTGTCTGAATTTGTCACATTCCACTTGCATAATCTAAACCCTCTGGCCTTTAATTACTCCATTAGCTGTTGATTTGGTCCCGTTTATTCAAAAGACAATTTTAAAAACTTTGGTCAATGAGCAAGTCATTGTCAATGTCACATACAAATGCTTTTACTTTGTCATTGTGAAAAATATCTAAATACACTTCATTAAAAGTGTAAAGGAAGCACATAAATCCATCAGTTCCTTACTATGACAAACCTGGACAATATGTATCACTAGTGAAGGGAAAGTTATATAGATCTCTGCTGAAGGTTTATGAAACTGTACTCTGAAACAAATATAGACAGTTGATTTATTTGGATTTTTGAGAATAAAATAAGACGATAATCAACTGTTGCTAAGTAACTGTTGCCTCTATGCCAGCTGTTTTTCAAATGTCAGCCATGTCACCATGGTGATGTTGACAACACAATTACATGTGTCTGAAAAAGAAAGACTTAATAGCTCTAGGCAAGAAGCAGGAACCAAGTTAAAATAGTGTGAGATTAATACTGTTAATACAAACTCAACATATTCTGACAGAATTCAAAGTCATAAAAGAAGCATACAATAAAAATACAGTGTAATAAAGAGTGAAGAAAATGTGGAGACAGAGTAATTGCCATGGGAAATATGTTGGCACAAAAACCTAAAATCATGACATATGATACCTTTAAATAATTTCAATCTTCAGTTCAATTCTGAGGAAGGCTGCGTGGAGATATAAAGTTAACCTGTTTTCCAAGAAAGTGTAGAAAGCTGCAATTTAACAGTGAGGAGAACTCTGAATGCAGTCTAGAGTAGGAGAACTTGAATGTTGTTGAATTTTAAGAGTTGCTTGTTTCCTATATTCAAAGTAACATTTTCTTTTCTCGATTTTTATGTACAGGCAATGTTTCAGACTTGAGATGCGTCTCATGCCACAGGTAGACTTGGGGCAGAGCAACTTACACCAACAGCAGCTTCCATACTGGCAGTTTCCTCTGCCAGCTGTGTGGTTGGATTCTCAGAGGGCTTAAAGACAGGTTTGGCTTTGACAGGTGGAGGTGGCTCTTTGGTCTTGGTGATCCGGGGGCTGCTGTCCGAACCAGAAGCATTGCCGAACAGCTGACCAATCAGACTCCTCTCATAGCGTTCTCTGTTGGAGGAGGGAACTACTTCCAAACGGACGATTGGGGAACGCATTGCCTGACGGAATACTTCCTGGGATCTGAGAGGGCAAGGAATAGAGGAGGAGGAGGAGGAGGAGGAGGAGCAGGAGGAGGAGGAGGAGAAACAGTAGAGAAAGAGTTTTGTTCAACAAGTGGGTGGAGTTTTAAGTGAATTATATGTACTACATACAGCACACATTTACCATGAAAGCTAATTATGCCATTAATCACAATTAAATACAGTGTGCAGTTATCAATCTCTGACAAGCAGAGTAAAGAGTAAAGGATATATAACTCAATTAGGAGAAAAATAATGCAAGATATATGGTAGGAGATATGGTAAGAGTTTTAACTATTTGCTAATTATTATAAATGTGGTGTAAGATTTTCAAAAACTGCAATATAGAGCAACATATCTTAGACTCATATCTTTACTAAACTGATTTAGAAAGTGACTGTCAATTTCATGACTGATGGGTATGGCTTTAGCTGGCTCAACTGTTTTCACTGGCAATTATTTTTGCAATGAATCCAACTGATTATCTAGTCTCAAAAGTCCATAATCCCATTTTAAATTTACAATAATATGAAAGAAAGAAAAGTAGGAAACATTTGAGGCTGGGATCCAGCTGATTATTTCATCTAACCCAAGTAAATCATAAGATGAAATGTCTGCTTCTCAGTTTTTTCGTTGATATGTGTGTCTGTGTAGGCTGAGCAGTGAATGTGAAAGCAAGCAATGAAAGTTTCAGTATTACTTTGAATGATTCTAATGTCTGATTCAACGGTTATCTTTATTGTTCCACAAGGGGAAATTTGTTCTGACTTGTCTGATGCAGTATCCATGTTGTATGGCCAACTGTTTTGTTTTTTGTTAAGTATGTGAAACAGTGAACGCCTTGTGATGCAAGACAAATTTCAGAGAAGTCTGGTAATAATGTGAAACCAAAATCAAATCAAATGCTCCCGTTGATTAAAACACACCATATGAATACTCACTTCACTTGAATGTCACTTGCTACAACCAGTATTGTAAACAAACACAAATATGCCACACTTTATTTAAGATGTATGTAAGACAGATGTATGTTATCAGTATTTGTTAACTGTATTTCACTATTATCTAAACTGCGTGATACAACATATTTTTATTTTAGCCTGTATATCTCTATGTTCCCATTGATCAGTATCAGTTATTTGTGCTCATTATTGTTTATCTTCATAAACTGAAGGAAGGACAGAGCAGGAGATGCAACACAGAAGCATGACACCTGTGCAGAAGGCTATTATAATCTCATGATCTATAAAAGAGACAATTTTGAAGAGAATTGGTTTATATCAGATTATGCTAAATTAATTAGAGGGACCATTGTGTCAGAGGTGATTGGCGCACACCATCATTCACCTCTGATAACCGACAGGGAAAATCCAGTTTATTTCAATTTTATTGGATTACGCTCCTATTATTTCCAGCCTAGATTATTATTAGATGTGTAATGATGATAATGGTTCTGTAACTAGAGACTATAGATGCCTCATTCATTGTTTTCTAAATATAGTCTCTATTAGACATGCAATAATAATACTTTATTATATTGATAGAAGAGGAAAAACCTATAGCCATAAACTGGTGATAAAATGGCATTACAGAGAGGTTTCCCTCTTAATCAGTAATTAGACTAAGTTAATTGACCTACAGCATAGCGAAGTCCTACTTTCTTGTATGCTTTAACTCTGCTAGTTAATATAATATTGTATTTTTTATGTTTAGGATGTGGAGGTAAGCGGAGCTCTATTGCAAAGTAATGCTCCAAACTCCCAATTTAAGGAAAAACACTGTGCAAATTATTAATTCCTAAAACATGTATACTATTTTTTACACCTTATACCTGTCAGCAATCATAGAGTGCTCACTAGTATTAGTTTGCATGTAAACCCAAGGGCCAACTTTGTGAATGATTAAGTAAGAAGTATACTTAAGTAACTAACAAAGTAAGAACTGTTTTCTAAGTAAGTGTAAATGTGTGTGTTTGGGATATGTGGCTACTTCTTCTCTCCGCTCTACTCAAGACAGGATTTGCATATTAAAACTGTTAAACACATTAGGCAGTCTGAGCAAGTGCTTGTGTCACACCTTGCTGAATGACACTTGTGGTGATTTTCATTGTATTAAGACCACAATACAGAACAATGAAACTAGATGTGAACGCTGTGTATGTTGATGTCTGTAGAGGGACCATTGTGCACAGATGATATCATTATTGTTCCTGATTGGACGACGTGTGCAGGCACACTTGTGTAAAAGAGATATTCAGAATTAAGCAGGCTACCTCAATGCTGCTGCCAAGATGGGACAATGGAGGTGTGTGTGTACGCGTGTGCGTTTAAGTGTATGTGTGTGAGTGTGCGTGCGTGTGTGTGTCTGTGTGTGGACATGGCACTCGCAGGGATCAGTGGACTTTCAGTGGCCTACTTGCACATATTTCACTGGACTCAATACACCTGCCATGACAGAACAATACTGGCAAGTGTGTATGTATGTATGTGTGTGTGTGTGTGTGTGTGTGTGTGTGTGTGTGTGTGTGTCTAAGATCACTCTCAATATGTCAATGTTAAGAAATGGCTTGTACACAAGATTAAAGACCTGCTTGTTTTATTCATATTGACATTTGTCTGAATATGTTGACATGGATATGGATATAGTGGAGTGTCCATTCCTCCATCTAAAATCTTTTTTTTATTGTTGAGTGTGTATGGGTGAAAAAAACGTGTGTGTCTGCTGTGTGTATATTGCTGTTTGTGTGTGTGTGTGTGAGTGAGTGCACACGGGACTATGTACGTGTCTTTGAACAATAGGTGCAAACCGGCCCTCTGGTGATAATCCATTTACCTACAGTACAGCATAAAATACCTCACATATAATCTTATTACCAAACTGAACGCTGGACAAGGACTATTGTGTAGACTGTATAGACACTGTAATGTGCTGTAATCATTCTAACATCCGTGTCAGTCCTTGTAATCTGTGCCAATCGTTTTTACAGGTGTGTCTTTTGTGATTTTCATGCTCTGTAATCACATTACATCCCCAAATACTCTCATGTTAATGTATGTCTTTTCTAGGGCTTCTGAGGTACAGTAAGCAAACTCTACTGAGAAACACACAAAGGCCAGCTCTAACAGACACACAGCTGATTTTAGAAGTAATGCTCTTCAAACATCTGCCAAGTGCCTCTTCTACTGTTTTTCCGTGATGGCAGTGGGACAGTGATATAAGCCCTCTGACAATGGAAAAGGGAAACAAGACACACAGATGCAAAAACAGCAGGGGAACAGGAAGAAAAGACAGGCCAGACCTTACTTCAAATGGTTTTAGACATGAAATGCATCTACTCATACAGTATATACACAGAGCTGTTTTTTTTTCCAATAATCTTGCGTATGCATCTTTCAGTATGCATTTTATTTTCTCACATTTATTTGTTTTTGTGTCTTGGTTGTATTAAGGTGGAGACAGAAACCTTATGTAAAGTAAGAATAAATGTGTCCTGAGTTTGTCAGACAAAAGAAGAAAGTGTTATTAACCACCCGGCCAAATTTGAATTTGAATGATTAAAAATATTGACAAGTTTATGAAATTAGGTGTCAAAATCGGTGAAATTGGCAGGGTCAGGTGAGTAATGAGAATAGCCATAAAAACTCATCCTGCTTTCTTTTAGGAAATCCCCATCCTCTGTCTGGCTGTCACACACCCAAAGAAAAGCTCTACATAGCAGTTAAATCTTTCTTCCTATTCTTTTCTGCTCCGTTATGTGTGTGTGTGTGGCTGCCATGTTTTTGTAGCATAGTGCCAATGTTCAGAAAGTGCAAGTACAAGTGCAGAACAGGATTACAAGAATGCAACATCTACTACTACTAGCTGGTAAATAGGTTAAAATGATTTTTGGGTGGTTAAAGGGCAGAATTAAGACTTGGACTAACTGATGGACTAACATTGAAACACTCTGAGCGCGATGAATTAATCTCTATCTCTCTGCTCGGGGGTGCACGGGTATGGCTCAGGGTGACCTCAGCGTGTCATCGAGCCACCCTTCAGGACAGCCACAAAAATCCTGGACTGAAAACTGGTGAAAAACTGTTTTAACTCCACATTTCAGTAATTTATCAGTAAAGTCTTTTCACGTTTTCAGCAACTATTTTCCAACATATTTAATGTATTTTGAAAGAAATCTCAGAATTGCCTTTACACAGACTTTAATATAAAATCGTAGATTGAACGTATACTATATTTCTCAGATAGGAAATTTGCTCTTTTATGCTCCTGATTACATCATCTGTACTCACAGTTCTGCCATTTCTATTGACAGTTCACAAAATGATGTATTCATTTGGTCAGAAAAGGAATTGAATATTGTAGACAAGCACATCAATTTTGTTGTCTATCCTTGGGACATGCTCTCAGCTCAGAGGCATTTTTGACCTCCTAGACCTAAACCACACAGTAGTGTTGCACTCACTGGCTAAATGTTTTGTCCATGAGGTCGGTGGTGTTGATCTTGACGATGCACTCATCCTCTTGAAACAAGCCCTCTTTTCTTGAGCGACTCTCTTCTTCCACTCCTCGAATGTACAGACCAAGAGATCTAACGGGAGAGAAAGAGCGATTAAGGGATAAAACATTGCATGCATCCACAAGCACACACACTTTCTGAGAGTGACTTTGGTGTGTCCCAGAAGACTCATGTGTCTGATGGGGCAGCCCATAGAGACCGTCCATATGGTTTACTTAGACACGGTGTTGTGTCGGTTACACTCCCCTAACTGTCTGTTTGTGTCCCGTTGTGGATTTCTATCAGTGCTTATATGATCCTACTTTCACTTATAAAAGAGAGACAGACAGCATAACGAACAAACACACATTAACAAGATATAAAGGTGAACAAATGAAGAGTAAAATGCAAAAAAAAAGGGGCAGATATACAGTAAAGGCTTTCAAATTTAAAGACAGGCAGTAGGATGGTAGGAATTGTAGAAAAGACTATGTGAGTACCATCTGTCCTCAGTGTTGCCTCGAAACACAACTTAACAAAGCAGAGGTGGTAAAGCTGACACACAGAAGACTCCAGCTGCAAAAGGATAAAACTAGGTTAAGAGGTGAAAGGGATGATGGCGAATGCTGGAAAGAGATGGAGGAGGTGTTCGGGAAACAGGGAGGAAAGGACAAAAAAATAAAGAAAGCGATGGAAAAGCGAACAGGGAGAGCAAGCGAGCAAGGAATTTAAGGAGGAGATTGGCAGGGTCAGGTGAGTCATGAGAACAGCCATAAAAACTCATCCTGCTTTCCTTTAGGAAATCCCCATCCTCTGTCTGGCTGTCACACACCCAAAGAAAATCAGTACGACTTTTCTTCCTATTCTTTTCTGCTCCGTTATGTGTGTGTGTGGCTGCCATGTTTTTGTAGCATAGTGCCAAGGTTCAGAATCCCTTACAAGTGCAGAACAGGATCACAAGAATGCAACACTAGGTGTACTATAGCTGGTAAATAGGTTAAAACGATTTTGGGGGGGTTAAAGGGCAGAATTAGGACTTAGACAGATGGGCATCTGTTGTTTCTGTGTGCATGCATGTTTGTGAATGTGTGCACAACTCACCGTCCACTGAGTGATGAGCAGTAGGGGACCACATGGATTCCCAGAGGACTGTCCTCTCCCAGGATCTCCACTGTTCTAGTCAGGCTACACACACACACACAGAACACAACCAAACACATACATACCACAAACATCACATCAGTAGGAAGAAAACAAGATATGTAATATTAGTCCTGAAATAAAATACAGATAATTGTGTCAAACTAACATAAGACTTTAACACGCCGACTGGAAAATAAAATTGGTGCAAATGTTGTGTAATGTAAATGTAGCATTCCTTTGTAATTATGGAAATGGTTGATCCCAGGATGAAGACAAATCAAGGCCTACTGAAGGATTTTGTTCAATATTTTAATGCTAGGTACTTTTGTTTTCTCAATCCCACAAAAGCATTAAGCGTTACCAACCCTGACAGCCTAACACCAGTCTATCACCCCTTTTTAGTGTTTCTGTTTGCATCAGAGACACTATGCGAAACGATTAACCAGACAAATCTGTGATACAAGCTACTATTAACTGGAAAGCAAACACTAAAACATCTGGTCAATCCTTCTTTATAAAGATATATAAAACAACAAATCGAGGAAGAGAGAGAAGAACCATGACAAAGACAGAAGGGCACAATAACATGAGTTGCAGGCAAATACAAACACATCCAGACATCCAATAAAGAAAATAAAAACTGTCTTGAAAGTGTGTGCATCCTCATGATAAATTTGGAAAGCAACTTCCTAGACTGACGCATCACTTTCCATGGAAGCATTGTGCTAAAAATATAGATTTTTTTTTGTCAAGGACTTAATCCTGTGAGCCCAACATTTGGGGAAGAGGATGCAGACACTCAAAGTCAACAAAACTTCAGTGAAAACTTGTGAAAACTTTTTGTGCTATTCATCTTCATGGGTTTCTTTCTCTCTTTCAATCTCTCAATTTCTCTGTCTAGTTTTATTTTTCACGTCTGTGTCTGCTTTACATTCTGTCTGTGTTTTAATATGCGTGCGTGCTGAAGTCTTTGTTTGTTTGATTAGTTTATCTATCAGAGCACAGCCATTAATCCTCCCCTGACCTTCTCCCTGCTCCCTGTGTGTGTCTATGTGTGTGTTTGTGTGTGTTCTAAGTCAGTTTGTCTAAACTTATTTTTGTACTCTTTAGTTCAACCCTCCTCTCCATCTCTCTCTCTCTGTCTCCATGCTTGTTTTGTCTTCCTCTCTCTCCAGACCATCCATCCATCCCTAAACCCCCATGAACTGATAGCAGTACAGATGCTGATAAACTCCAGAGAGGGTGGTTGATGATGGTGGGTGGCAACAGGGGAGAGATGCAAAATGCAAAAACAAGTTCTTCCTCTCTCTTTGTCTTTGTCTCTGTGTGTCTCTCTCTCTCCCTCACACACACACACACACACAGACAGCGGATGCTACCTCTTCATCACTCAGCAAATTTGAGTTAATCCAGACAACAGGAAACAAGGGACCGCAAGGAAGGGGAAGAGAGAAGAAGGCAAGGACAGAGGGAGGGTGAAAAGTAGGGAGGGGGAGAAAAGGGAAAGAGGCAAGGAGGGAATGGATTAAAGAATGGAGGCAGTGGATAGGTGAAACTACATAAGTAAAGGAAAAGTCTGGAGGATCTAGTGCCATCTAGCGGTGTAGTTACTGACTGCAACCCCCTCGACTCACCCTCTCCTCCCTAGCATGAAGGAGAAGCTACGCTGGCCACAAAATATGAAAAAAAGCAAAAGGCTCAAGCTAAAGCCAGTGTTTAGTTTGTCACTTTGGTTACTGTTGCATGGCAGTTCAATGGCACACTCCACAGAAGAGAACCAGCTGTGTCTGTAAATATAAAGGGTTCATTCTAGGTAATAAAATCAGGTGATTATACATTAATGAAAACATAGCTTCAATATATTGAATTCAATTTCTGTCATATTCTGCAAATAGAGTGTCTTAACTATTCAATTCCACCAGGCACAGCTCTGTGATGACGCGGCTGGGCAAAGTAAACTGCTGCAGGGGCTTGTTGTCCTGACATTACATGTAGATGGTGATGTAAAGTAGGGAATGTTTATCATGTTCATAAACCAGAAAGTATTTTATTAAAAAAAAAGTTCAGATAAACAACAGATAAATGAAGAAGAAAAGAAGAAATCGGAGAGGAAGAAAAGGGGAAAAGCAGGTAGGAAGTGAAAAAGGTCTGGAAGCAAGATGTAGTGAAATGAAGGGAGGAGGAGGAACTGAATTAATTAGACAAGCCTAATGAATTAGCATTAATACGAAGGAAAAATAGCATCTACCCCTCCCTCTATCCCTTCCTGCTGCTGTGCCTCTGATCTCTAACACTCCCAATAGAACACACACACACACACACACACACACTCACACGCAAGCACTTGAGATCCATTTGCGTTTCCCTTTTTTTTTTTTTTTTTTTTGCATGAGATGTTTGACAAGCTGCATCGCTGCAAAAGAAATGAAGTGGAGGTGAGAGAGAGACAAAATGGGTGAGACTTGAGAATAGTGGGAGGGAGCGCGACGAGCGAACAAGAGACGGAGAAAAAGGACGAAACGCACAGAGTGGGAGAGAGGCAGAGAGAGAGATGAAGAGAGCAGGTGTTCTCTTTATCCACCTGCCACTTCACTGATCCTCACTATGAAAGACAGAAACACAGAGGAGAAACAACAAAAAAGGAGGATATGCATTACCAAACCACTCTCTTCCTCATGCTGAATTTCACCCTCTTCTTATTTATCATCTCCCTAGGCTGGTCTTCAAAGTAAATATGAATAGAGAAACTTAATAAGGTGGGAAAAGCAGAAATAAACAGATCAAGAGGAACAAAGGCAGAAACTAAAGGAAACTAAAGAATAAAAGGAAGAGAGGTAGAGATGGACCAATGAATGGATATGGACCCAAGTATCTCAAAAACCGTCACAGCAGGGATCCTCACTGCCCCAAAATAACACGAATAGACTCCGTTAACCCTGGAAAACCTATTTCACATCCAGTTTGTCTTGTGCATCCAGTGGAACCTATTTACCTTTTCACCTCCAAGCTTCCAAAACACCTCCAACACAGTTCCTTATTTCACAAAGAAATATAATATGCTCGCAATGCTATTTCAATAAACCAATTTACCGTAAATCTGTTTCCCTGGATAAAAAGCCCATTTTGATTCAAAGGTAATGAGTTTCCTGGTGACCGTGTTGTGTGTTTAAAATTATGAGCCATTACTGTATTTATATGTGTAGCTTCACACTCAAAAGGCACACACACACACACACAAATAGGGAGGACCATGATGTGCATATAAACATACACAGCAGTTGACACCCACATTCATTCATTTAACGTATGCTTTACTGTTTCAATATTTATGGCTGCATTCCTCTACTCATTTTAGACTTTTTTAGCAATTTCAAGGATCGTTTCCCCGGCGACCACAAAAACCATTACATCACTTTTACATTACTCACAGATGAGATGGTTTGTGTGTGTGTGTGTGTGTGTGTGTGTGTGTGTGTGTGTGTGTGTACATGAGAGGATATTGAACTATATATATAGTACTATAAGGCGCAATGAAGCTAAAATTGTCAAACGATATTCTCTGATTCACTTTCATTCAGACGTTCACATTTATTATTATATTAATCAGAACTTCCTTATCATTCCTTCACCTATCAGGGTTGAGTGTCATAGTAACAGTAACAATTTAAACATGACATAGCTCAACTCTCCATGGCCAGACCGCACTGGAGAGCCCCTAAACGTAGTGGACAATGAATATGAGTGTATGTATGTGTGATCTAATCTCTGCCTGTCTGTCCTCTGTGGTTGCAGCTGGTTGCTATGGAGAGAGCGAAAACAGCTAAGGCTGAGGTCAGACATTAGTCGCTCCACACACGGCGCTCTCATAACTCTCTCTCCCTGCATGTCCTCTTTACAGGTTAACTACATGTTATTTTGTTTTAGCATTTATGAATTAACTGTCGTTTAATTGCGGCCTCATACTGACCTGTTGATTTCAATAACAGAGATTAATGCCCTATCCGTTAACAGAGGTCACTGTTGTCCAACGGATCAGCACACTGATCAATGATGTAACATGATGTAAGCCACTTTCTTAAATTTACAACTGACCCTTTCACTTCCTTGGTTTCGCATTAGTCATGCTTTGCAAAAACTGTTCTTGGTTTGCTTGTGTGGGCACTTTGGTTTTTTGTATTTTTAATATTCAGTCTGACAGAGACATTAAATCAAGTAAATGAGAAAAATTAAAATTACATTCAGTTATTTGCAGTTGGGTCAGAGCCACTAATGGAAAAATGTGGGATAGGGGCAATAATACTTTTGTGTAAATGTCATAATTACCATTACCTTTTTTTTTTTTTTTTGTGATACTGTTAGACATCACAGTTCAGAGTTCAGCAGGGCAAAAAACACAACTACTCAAACAATGAGAAGAAATTTTATAGACAAAGTAGCATTTTAGCCATATTATCAAAATAATTTACTGGTATGAAAACCATCACAATAATTATGCAAAACGTCCATACATACTGCAAGGCTACTTCCTGATTCAGCCTCTATACCCGAGTTAGTTGCAAACACATGTGAAGTGTGATTATAGCATTTTTTTATCAGTTGTGTAACATCATCTGACTTGTCCTGGTTTCACTAATACACTGCCTCTCTCAGCCTCTGGCACTGGTGAGTTAATAGTCAGATCCGTTTGGAATGAAAGCTACAACAAGAAGACCCTAGTCATTAAAGAGACACAAAAACTTCTTTAAGAATCAATAAAAGTAGCAAATCCCTGTGATTTCCAAACATCTCAGTTTTATTGCATTCTCTGTTTATGAAATATAATATCAGGTTAAAATATTAAGCTCATATTTATTTAATTTGCTAATATATTAAAATATTAGCACATATTTAAACCAATGGTGTATGATGTTATGCATCATGGATACTGAATAATAATTTTGAGGCTAAAGCTAAGCTAAGCTAGGTTTATATTTACTAGCTTTGTGATGATCGGATACCTAAGGACTTCGTCTGGGGATTTGCAAGTTCTTTAAGATCGTTAAAACTGTTTCCACCCAGAAAATCCCCAGTCTGTACTGAGCAAAGCATTTAGACATTGGCTTGTCAGTCTATATAAGGCCAGACATTACATTTTGTATTACATAGACATAATTCGTTTTAGTCAAATACATTTTTAGATAACTATTCCACTTAAAAAAAAAATCTAATTCTGTTTCCTCTGACTGAATCATAGATATCATATAAAATTGGATTATTAGTTCTGCAATGCAGAACTCTACTGAGTGAAGAGTCTAATGGTAACTTGAAAAAAAAAGGAATATTAATACAACATCTTAACCTTAGTAATGCCTTACTCTGATTATTAATAAATAGATTTGTAGGAGCAGAGTATATTGTTTTCTACATGTATGGTAACTATTCAACGGCCTGTGTTACAATGCATGACTCTGCCCCACACACTGCCAAAATAAGCATACTGTGCACACACATGCTTAAAAGGCTCACTGGAGACATAGGGAATTCTGCACCCATAACACTTAATTAAGCAGCACTCATTAGTGTATGCATGTGTATTATGTGTTCGGTTTGGTCTGCCTGTGAAAAAATAAATAAAAAATACAAGAGTGTTTGTAGCTGTTTATTTTTGAGGCCATGTGTGTATGTGTTCTGTGTGTGTGTGTGTGTACGGCCCTGACCCTGTTTTGGCAGTCTTTTGTACTGGGCTAATGATGGAGCTTCTTTAAACAAACTATATATGTAAGGGCCTTGATGTGGATTCGAATCTGGCTTTAATGAAGGGAAAGTAGGACACAAACATGCACATCACCATCAATAAATATGAATCTCACATGCAAAAGATATCCTCACAATGACATAACACACACAGGTGGACTGCAGTACAAGAATTACAATCAAACACACACACACTGACCTGCCATTGAATGTATGTTTGCCTTGGGGTCGGTCTACCCCTGCTGGCCTCTCCACAGTGGGAATGGCTGCCTGTAGAGAAAACACAAAAAACACCTTCCTGTTAGTCAGTGAGTGGCACTTGCAGATGAGACAATAAAAGGAGCAGAACAATAAGCTCCAACAGCACATTCATGTTGTCAGAAAGTGGGATACTTAAAGGAAAACAAAGAAAGAAGAGAGAGATAATGTGGATACTTGAGGATGGATTATCTTATAAACAGCGTAAGTAAAACAAAAAAAAAAAGCTGTGAATGAATGACTAAGTGGAGATATTAAGGAACGTTCCCTGTTTCAAATGTGGCTTTTGCTCCACTACACCCAATAATAATAATCACAACTTAAAAGACAGGAGAATACATAAAGGAATGAGTGAAGGAACTGCTATATTGATGGATGGATGACGTACAAATAGCAATTAATATGTGAAGGCAAGAAGACAGCGTTGTCAAGCAGTAATAAATAACACTGTCAATAGGAATGGCAACAGAGAGAAAAGGAGAGAGAGGTGTGAGAAAGAAGGGTGAAAATGTGAGCCATGGGAGCTGTAATAATTAGAGTTGTCAAAAGTATCAATACTTTGACACTTTTTCAATACCACATGTTTAAAATGATGTGAGATCTGCTATTTACACATTGGTTAGTAGCTAATGTACTGAAGTTAGTAAAAAACAGATGTACAATCAGAATAATAACATCGCAACCATCGTTAACTGGTGTTATTTTGACAAATGCAGACACAATGTTTATTTTACAAGCGCTGGCCGATGTTGGTTGGTTGGTTTCGATCAGCTACATCATTAACAACAAGTGAGAAAACGTGAGTTTTATCAGGACTACTGGGTAAGGTTGTTGCTATTGGTGGGCTTGCTATAGTAAAGTGCATTATATCGTGTGGTCTACCCCAACAGGTAACACATAATCATCCACAAAAACTGCATCACCAACAAAAAAAGAAGAAAACTGAGTGTTAAGGTTGAGTTTTGGTGTTCATTATACATTTTTTAAACCAAAATTACATGCATTGGGACTGCACAATTAATAATGTACAGACAAGTATTTATTTTTGTCTACATAACTTGCATCATGAGTTTTAAAAGCTTGATTCCAATTGCTTTATTTTCAAATTAAAGCACTTTAAGCATGCATCTCACTATATAGATTTGCTTCGTCTTAATTTCTGTTTCAGAATATCTGTCAAAATGATCAGAATTACCATCTTACCATTCAGATCTTTTTGCATATGTGTCTGTATGAGTACATGTGGATATTTGAGCTTTGCCACGCACGTGCTTGTGTGAACATATGCAGACAAACATGCAGGTCAATAAGGCTCAATGTTAGTAGCAGTCACTAATGGACTCCTAACATGACCTTTCACCTCTGACCTCTCATCCTATCTCCAAATGACCTACACCACCTGTCAGAGAAGGGGAGGCGGAAGGAAAGAGAGAAAGCAAAGAAGCTGGGAGCAAGACAAATGAGTAACGAAGAAGAAAATATGAGAAACACGTCAGAGAGATGAAGTGATTCATGTGAAAAAAAAAAAAAAACGGTGGCTGTTGGACTTGGATGAAGGTGAGATGAGACTCAACGGTCAATGACAGACTGCAGATACTGTAACCATATGTTTCGGATTTGGTGGCTTGGAAATCAATTAGTCTGGCCTAGCTGCAGATGCTGTCATATGAGCTTAATTACAACAGGATGACAGGTAACATTAATTATCCTAACCTCTTTGTCATAACAACAGCCACTCATACATTAATTGGAAAGCCTTTGGTGCTTAATTGTATGTCTCATTTAATAACTGTGAGTAGAAATAGTCTCTTGCTCTTTCTTTCTCTCTCTTTTTGAAAGAGTGACATATTAATTAGAGGCCAGTAACGTATGTTACTTATCAAAGGCTAATTCAGAACAAGCAAATGAATCTGAACACGTAAATGCATCTCGTTTTTCATATTAACCTCACAATCTCATAACACAATAACACAATAACACAGCAAAATATACATTACATTTTGCGTAAAAACGTATTTATTTATTTTCAAGTTAATGATATCTGATGCTGTTGTACACTTCTACCAATCACATGCAACAAAACTTCATAAAGCGTCCTGCAATGCGGAAGCTGCAGCAGCCAATAGCACAATAACAGAATAATAAAATCAGCTCAATTCAAGGTATGTTCTTAGACCATTACCAAGCTGCAAAATTCACTGGAAAAAAAAATCTAAATCAAAATGACTGCTTTGATTTAGATCAGCGCTGCCACTCAATCATGATAATTAGACTATATCCAAAGGTACCACGAAGAGCGCAACGAAGAAAGACTTTTTTAAACATGAGAACTAAAAACCTATGTGAAATAACAATTGAAATACCTGATGCTTTATGTAAGAATCAATCAAAAATATACCCCTTAAATGACAAAGAATTATTAGAAATAGATCAGGGACGACTGCAGGAAAAAAATGTATGCATTACTCTGCCGACCAAAGACAGCTCAATCGATACTTGTGAGCGTTAGTGGCCCTCCAAAAACTGGAGAACAGATGCAGAATTTCCATTTTAACTCAATGATGGATAATCCTACCTTGAATAACTATGCTTCTAATAAATGGGCTGCAAAGCATTTAGTCTTCTTGGTCCAATTTAATAATTGCTAAAAGTGGATGAAAACAGTGCACTATTAGTAATATTACTAATTACTGATTAACCAATCAGGCTAAGTGTTCACTGAAAACGCTCTCAGAGTGAGTATGATAAATTAATAGCAATATATGTGTGGAAGTTTGTGTGTATCTGTATGTTGTAATGTGTGTGTCTGTATGAAAGTGCTAAACCTAAGGTAATCTATCTTGAAATATTTCTTTGCAGATGTGGCTGATGAATTGAAGCGAATGTGTGTTTTGATAAATGCAATGTCAGAGGGCCAGAGGTTTGAACAGGGAAGTAAACATATATTTAATATTCAAAATGTAACATAACAGGCATTTTTTTGTTTGATAAATGTAGTTATGTGTTTAGAATAATAATTCCTAAAACCCTTGTTGATACAGTACATGTGTTTAAGGATTTTTTCATTCAAATATTGACATTTAAGTAAATAAATCCATCTACCCATTATTGGTAACCGCGTATCCTCATCAGGGTTACAGTGGTGCTGGAGTTAGATTCTCTAAGTGTACACACAGGCACTTTGTAGAGCACAAACACAAACACATAAAACGCACACATGCATATGTACACACTTCTAAAACTGCGTTACTTGCAGCAAGCTGCCGTTAAGGCGTGACACACACATAGACGAACACACGTGCACACACATCCAGGTGAAGCATAATAAATAAGTGGTGAACTCCCTTATTAGTCCCAGTAGTATTCTGGGCAAGAACAAACACTCCCAGTCTGATTAGCACATTGTGATTAACCTGTAACTCTGTATATGCGTGTGTGTGTGTGTGTATGTGTTGTAAGCAAGTCGTAAGGGAGAGAAAGATTTCGTTGCTTACTGTACTCGTTTGTGTCTGGCATTTAGTGCGGAAGCTGCACCAGTAAATCTTTGTGGATTGAAATTAAATAAAAGAGAGGGGACAGAGAGTAAAAGAAAAGACAGAGAGAGAAGAAAGACAGAGAATTACTGCAAGAAGAGTACTTTCTTCCCCTCATCACTCTCACCAAAAGGCCAAGTGACAATTTGAACAATTACCCGGAGCCATTACCTCTATCCGAACCTGGCTGGTTGAGAAGAGACAGACCTATGAGCAAGTGACTAAGTGTGTGTGTGTGTGCATTTGTGAGCTGTATGTGAGTGAAAGAGCAAGGGACAGTGAAGGAGACCAAAAAAGACTGTGACAGTGAAAGGGAGACAGAAAATGATGTTTGAGTAAGACTAGGGAGAAAACCAGCAAGAGATCTCCTTCATTTACAGTAGTCACAAAGTCATTTACCACTTCAACACTCAGGTGGTAGCTATTGTAGCACCGCAGGTGTGAGACAGAAAAGCATGTACAGAGAAAAGATGTGAGGCCCTGACGAACATCGAGCAGACAAAAAGATGTGAAGGGAAAATAGCAGAGTGAGATTTTTTGACACTTCAGTTGTAACAACTGGCCTAAACCATGTAATTCACCATGTAATCTCCATTGTGAATCCCAAAATAAGGCACATATGTTAATCAAGCGAAAAAATAGAATCATTCAATGGAGCTACGAATATGACACATTTACATAAATCAGCATGAACAAATAAAAAACACTTTTTATACACTTTAGTCCAATGATACACACACAAACAATTGATACTATAGTGAGTATTATGCTAAGGTAGATACCTTTGTAACCAAATATGCTAAGAAACTAAAATCATTGTTGTACATGTTAAAAGTTAATCAAATATTTCTTTCTTTTATGAGTACATAAATTTCTTGTTGACTCTTATTTGGATGGTAATCCCACATTTATGAAATTGGTTCAAGTTAAAATAATAATAATTCTGAGCAGGAAGGATTTGAGCTCATAAAAACAAGGGGAAATTACTACCTGACGCTCTCTTTCAGCTGTTTCATTATAAGGCACAAGCCTCAGACTAAGAGAGATGGAGATAAGAGCTACCAAAAACTTTCCAATAAAAAAGCTGATTGCGACTAAGCAGAATCATCACAGCTGATCATTGGACCTAATGACCTCTGACTTCTCTCACTTGACTTGAAGCCAATGAACTGGTTAAACCTCCACAGTCGGCCTGAAATGTCACTAAAACTGGAGCTATTCAGGTGGAGGTCAAAGACTACATGATGATACTCCCCCTGTTGTGTTCTAGTTTGGTTTATTTCATGTAGATCTGTATCTGGTTTGCAGTCTATGCTGCAACACAGTGACACTAAGAAATTAACTTTTGTCTGCTTCCATTTGTTTGAGAGAGAGAGTGTGAGAGAGACAAAGTAGTGGTTGCGTAGTAGTGGATACAGACAGTTAATGGGAGTAAGGGAGTGCATGAATCAGAGAAACAGAAAGTTATTTTCGGATTATTTAATAGCTTAATTCAGCCTAGTCACATGTTTGACGCATTTGTGTTTCAATTAATCAATCATCACTGTGTAGATTATTAACCAGAACAAGACCATGTGATAGCTTTAAGGCAAAACTGAGGGTAATATGAGCTATTGTTTTGATCAAAGCTCTAATGTTATGTGTAAAATGAGACAGCAGAGAAACCTGATAAACTAGCATGAACTGTAATAAAGAGAAACTCAGTCTACAGCTGGTGTGGTTGAGGTTACATATATGCATGATATCATGCAAG
Source organism: Protonibea diacanthus (assembly GCA_028641955.1). Taxonomy (NCBI): domain Eukaryota; kingdom Metazoa; phylum Chordata; class Actinopteri; family Sciaenidae; genus Protonibea; species Protonibea diacanthus. Next base: position 12,892,719 of record CM053986.1, read on the forward strand.
CACTCCCACAGATAAACACCCAGAGGCACACCGTCTGGACAGACCTACTGTGTAATTGATGCCCAGAAATATTTCAGATTGGCAGCCACAGGAATGATAGTGTGCAATGACAACGGAACTGAGATGTAAGGAGTCGTAGGTGGGCTCAGAACGACAAGATGTGCTGTCTTAAGCTCTGGCTTACATTTCACCAAAGATAGTAAATAGATTTGTGTTGGCAGTTTACATTTATTAGTGACATCCAGGTTTAATTTCTGCTAAACTGTGTTTCTGTGTTGTAGCACTATGTTGCTAGTCCAAACAGACTGCAGGTCCTTTTTCAGTTGCATGAAGTCAGTATAGTTAACAAGTGAATACACCCAGCATACAAATATAACTGATGAATAGTTAAGTCACTAAAACTGTAAAAATGTCTCTCCATGTAGCAGGTCTTTACATCTTTCTCGAAAACATTAATCTACTACTACCAGCCTTAGCAATGTTAAGCTGCGAGAGTGCCCACCTCTGAGAACCAATCACATTCCCCAAAAGAACTGAACCTTGCAAACAGGTTGTTCTATGGGGAATACAGCGTGAGTAAAAAAGGATGTTTGTCCAGTGAGGAAACTCAAGGGACGAAGGCTCACCACTCAAGAGTCCAATCAGGCATGGAGTTCCTTTAACCAGTGAACATGAGGGATTTGCTGTGTCCAACCGTCTACAGGGAGTATGAAACTGTATCATAACAAGTAATCAAAGCTACATCTCTATGTATTATAATAATATTTAGCACCATGTCCTCATAAGTGGACCGTATCTGTTTGCATGGCTCTGTAGTTTGTCTAGATAGTGAAAAAATGTTTTGCTTTCACAGAGAAAACTGAAAAACATTTAGGGATTATACCTATCTCTTAACTCCTATCAGATGTGAAAGTGGAGACTCAGAATAAGCAGCCGCAATATCGGGGGGACAGGGAGGGAGATTAGAGAGTAAACTGGAGAGATAGAGCAGCTCAATCTCAGTTCAGTTTAATTGACACAGCTGCTGTTTATATTGTTTAAATTGTAAATGTAAATTCCCTTATATAAGGAAAAGCATGAGATATGATTAACAATGATTATGTGTGTCTGTGCATGCGTGCGTGAGTGTTGGCTTAAATAAAATTAAGTAAAAGCTTAAGTAAAATGCTGAATGTATAACAGAAGGAAGAGATGAAAAAGTAAGGGGGGGTGAAAAAGGAGAAAGTGTTTGCCCTCTGCCCTTTTGATGAGGGGAGAGAAAGAATGAAGAAGGAAAGAGAAAAAACAGAGTCATCCATCTTTTTTTTTTTTTTGTGGAATCTGAAGCGACAAAGCATGTCTGAATTAGAAAGAACATGAAGACACCACAGGCACAACTCACACCCAACCTTTAAAGGGATAGTTGAAGCATTTTGAAGATAATCCATGTGCTGTCTGGATCAGAGTTAAAGCGGCACAACCAGAAAACACAAGCATACAAATGCTTTAAATTCTTTAGTCTGATTCCAGTCTGGTCTCGTGACCTTTATCCCCAAAAAGCTGATCTGCAGCATAATACAGGTTTATGGACTACAAAGGTTCTACAGTTAGCAGCTTTGTCTGACAGCAGGGCTAAGTGGTGGAAAAAAACTCAATATAGCTTAACTTAAACTGATAGACTCTTTTGAGGTGGGATTTTTTATGTGTTTTTATGTCTGAGATATGTTATACTGCTGACCTTGTCCACAGCAGTTCATAGTGCTGCTTCTGTTGTACATTGACTATGGATGATTACCTCACATAACCCTATTTCACAATACCAAAACTATCCCTTTAGACACCACAACACACTGTTGGCATATGCTGTTTGGTTGTGATAGAATTGCTGTGTTTACATTTTAACAGTTTGTATGAATTATATGTAATAATAAGCAGTAGTAAACTAAGCCAAATGTTCACTGTTTATCTAAAATCTATGGAGTAACTCTAATTGCATATTTCAATAAAATTTACAAATAAAACTAAATAAAACTTTCTTCGATGCAGAACAAGGCCTGACACAAATTAGAATCTCACTGTTCCAAAACTATTTTGTGTTTTTTACAGAGAGGTTTGGTGATTCCAATAGAAAATACATTTCTAGGTAGTATTAAGTATAAAAGACTATGTCAAGAACTTCCTGTGCTCTGGGCATTACCAGCAGTGGCATCTGGGAAATCCTACTTGAGGAAAGACCATGGGGTCAATAAAATCAAAGTGTTTCTCCCCTCGGGAGTTTTAATGTGCTTAGTATTTTTCATGGTGTTCTGTTTATAAGATTACAACAAAAGAGAGAGGAACGCTATAGCGTCCATGGGGATTCATCATACCAGATCAATATCTATATCCTATAGCAGATGAACCTATACGATTACAAAGCAAAAGATGACCATAAGACTTGATGAATGACCTTTAATGACAAAAATCAGCTTGCCTTTTTACACTTAAAATGTATTATCTGGTAATGTTAATGCAATTCACTGGTTTAAAAGAAACCATTCATTCATTCACTGCTAAAACCAGTAGTGTTGGGGGTGTTATTTAGCTCAGTAGAGCAGCCGCCCCATGTGCAAAGGCTCAGTCCTTGCTGCGGAAGCCCAGGGTTCGAATCCGACCTGTGGCTCTTTCCCGCATGTCATTCCCCGTCTCTCTCCCCACATTCCTATCACTCTTCAGCTTGAAAAGGCCAAAAAACATAAGCTTAAAAAAAAAAACAGTAGTGTTGTATATACAAGCAATCATTGAGACATCCTGTTTCTTACATTTAGAGTCTCTTGATGACACTAGAGGAAAGTTAATGGGACGTCCCGCATGAGGGTTTACTCTCAGAGCACTATTCTTAGCCTTCTTTTGCTTCTGGAGCCAAAAGTTCTTACTTAAATACTACTGGACATAATCCCTTGAAAAATGGTGTTAAAGAAGCAGTGCGTAAGATTTACTGGCATCTAGCAGCGTGGTCGCAGATTGCATCCCCCTGATATCACTCTTTCCTTCCTCGTGTGAAGGAGAAACTACTGTAGCAACAAAACTTGTGCATATTATATTCCAGTTCTACTGCATTCTGCAAACAGAGCCCCCTTAATCTTACACACTGGAGTAAGTTGCTGCTAATTGAAACTGAAGATTTCGTCCTGTTGCAGCTTCATTTAACTGGCGACACACAAGCTAACTTTCATTGTGAAGCAGTCACAGAAAACCCAATGTAATGAGCTTGACACTGACTGCTATCATTCATCAAAAATGTGTCTGCAAAACAAGACACTGATCATTTTCTGGCATTTTCTGACAGCGGATCAGTTTGAAATATTGCAGGGAATTATGGAACAAGAAGGAGGGGCTGCAGCAGTGAACTGCTATATGAAGAGCTGCAAGTGACAGGCTGCAACTTCTCTTTAACTACTTTTACTTTTGCTTTTGCTGTTGACAGACGTGTGTCATGTGCAGCATAAAGTCATAACAAGATTGCTCACAGAATGGTATAAAAAGGCCAATTATTGCCTGACGTCTTGAGTGTGTTCACACTGGTATAGGCTAATACCATTAATTCTGTAAGAAAATAAAGAATATTAAACAATAACAGATTATCTACATCAGACACATTCGCTAATTCTGGCCCTTGGCCATGTAGTTGAAGACCCATGCCATACATCATCACTGGGCTAGGTGTGTCCTTGTTGTTTTCACCAATAGATTTGTGTCTTCAATCACATGGGGAGAACATTTCTTTGTGTTGCTCTTTCTCTGTGTGTCTACGGTGTGTTTCAAACTGCACGTATCTGTGTCTTTTTATCCCAGTGCCTCGGGGTCTTACCATCACGGCAGTGTCCTCATTGAGAGAAGGTTCAGTCTCTGTTGGCTGGGGGCCAAGGGCTGAGTCACTGCTGCTTCTCACCAACAGGGGGGTGTCTGTGGAAAAAACAAGGACACACACACATCTGATATGTGCAGGTAGATTTTAGCATTTTCCATTGAGGCCTAGCTTAAAGATTTTGGTGGATACCTGAAGATACAAAAGCAAGGTGATGTGTAGCAATTTGCATCTACAACATGATGCAAAGCTGAGATTAGTCACTGTACTGCTTTTCAAACCTATTGCACACATTTTACCACAGCCATACATGGTTTTGCAGATAGGACAAGTTGGAAAGACATTGAAGCAGAAGCAGAGATGTGTGCATTTATAAAGTTTGTCTGCATATGCTGGATAACTGCTGTAAATGAAGACGTTCTACAATCTGTAAAATCAACCACTTTTTCTCACTTCTTTGTTCACGGTAGGTATCTGCTAGGGGAGTTTGATGACGAACTACCAAAACCAAATAACTGAAATATATTTTCTCCTTTTTTTCTGTTTTAATCCACATTAAATCTGCTGTATTTTCCACAAGCTGTGCTTGTTTCCCTTCCAATTTCCTCTCTTAAAAACCAGTGAAACCTGGCTCTCTGTCAGTCCAGTATGACACAGTGTGACTACTTCCTATCAGACTGTTAATGGAACATGAGATATGACGGAGAGGAAAGAAGAGGAAGAATGTGAAAACGGTGAGCACAGACAAAGTCTGCACTTGCACTGCTTCAGAATCTACAGCCAGCCTCTCTGATACACGCACCTTAAAATTGCTAATGATATTTTGATGGAGTCATAGTTCAGCAGAATTCATGTCTAATAATAATCTTTTAGATGGCAAGATACAGAAGAAGAGAAAGGAGAGATTAATATTTTTCAGTTGGCAAAATGCCAAAGTGCTTTCAAACAAAAACAGGAACATGGTTATTGTAAGAACACAATGTTTATCATAAAATGAGATATAACTCATCAAAAATGATCTATACATTGTATAAATGTGTGCATGTTTATTTACTGGTTAAGTTTTTCACAGCTACATCATCTAGAAAACAACCAAAGAGAATTTTAATAAGGTTTAGAAGAATTTTTAAAAACTTTTCCAGTGCATGTTTTTCTATATAGATGGCTCAGAAAGTTGTGTCTAAAAGCCAATGAAAACATGCAGCAGAACGTGTATTGATGAGCAGATGCCATAAGTGGCTCTTTGCCAACTCCATGGAAACACACATTACATCTACCATCTCTAGCTTGTTGCAAATAAATAATTAAAGCATGATATAACATTACAACTGGTGGTCAGTGAGAATATAGACAGAAACAACAAGAAAGAAGACATGAAAATATTCACCATGTAAATGAAACCAAAGGGTTTCATTACTGCTTCTTTTATTCATCCCAGCTCATCAGCCAGCACATCTTGAGTCATGTATGTATGTGTGTGTCCATATATGTTGATTACATACTATAGCAGCATCATCAGAAAGCTCATTCCTAAATGTTGTTTTTGGAGATGTGAGTGTGCACAGCTTCATGTGTTCATTAGGTCTGTAAGGAGCAGATCTGGCAGCCTAAGTGTGTGAGGAGGTAATATATGATCCATTCCTTTAATATCCCCTCAGTGAACACACTGGTGTTCATCTGTCCAAATGGCCAATAAGCAGCTGATTTGCAGATCACTGTGTGCATGTAGGTAACATATGATAGTGTCTCCCTCCTCACATCTCACCAGCCCACTGCATAAAATCATCATTTAACGGAGGCTGATGGATGACACACACCATACTAATGCCTGTGCTGCTGCTGGAGCTTTAGGAAATAGCGAAATGGTGAGAAAAGTCAACACTGCAGAAAGCTGCAAATAAATAACATTTATTATCGGAGGTATTATTATGATTTGTGTGGTACTCTGCCAATCCTCATATCTACCAACTCCATTCATAGCTCCCATCAATCCATATATACATTAAGAGCATTGTCATGTTAGCCTCTATAGTTCCACTGGGAATAAAATGAGAAAGTGGTGGTGCGGGTGGAGGAAACCTCTAAATGAGTGGACTACTCAGAACACATGGCAAATGATATTTGTAGGGTCATATATTGATTGTCACAAAATGGACCCTTGGTGCTCTTAAGACTGGCTGGGGAAACCCCTTAATCAATTCATCTCTTTAAAGAAAGGCAATGAAAGAGGGATAAATCGATATGGGGACAAAAGATGTAAAAATGAGAAACAGATGAAGGAGACAGCTAAAGAAATAAAAGGACTCCCAAATGAAAATATAGTGAGATACAAAGTGAGACATGAAGTGAGACATGAAGAAAAAAAATACAAATACAGTGACATGTAAAGAAAATGAAGACAAGAGAACACAAAAGAATCAACAAAAACAATTAGACAGATACCAACAGCTAACTGGGGACATAGGATGGGATGTGTCTGAAGGTATTCCAAGATCAATACTTTTTTTCCAGATTGGTTTTGTAGAATGCAATATAAATTTTGGACCACCAAGTAATCCCCAGTACCTACTGCTTCACAGCAGTAATACTACTATATAGAGCTAGACAGCAGTCGATAGCATGATATGCAATAGGATATTGTACTACTATTTCTGGTACTGGAATAATTGCCTTTTCCTGAATTCAAATAATGCATTCATGGTTCAATTGTTGTTCAGTTGTGTGAGAGTGGTGTATTAACGGTAGAAAAAGCACAGATGTTACTGATAGGGATAGGTGAGCAGGATGAGTACTCGAGAACAACTACAGGAGTGGTGAAGATGATGTATGAGGACAGGGTGGGTAAACTGACGGCTGACTGGCAAAATGCTACACAGAATTCAATGTTCAGCTTCACGGCAAAAGTGCCTGCACATGAAAAGGCCTGTGTTAATGTTTGTGGATGTGGGGTTTCTTCATGTTGGCTAATCCCTACAGTCTGTGCAGTGCAGAAGGATAGGATAATCCTAACCCCACACGCATTTTACCATGGATGTTCATTTCAGACCCTAGTCTCATGTTAGATTTTTTTTTGCAAGCACTCAGTAATAATTCAATACAAATACTTGAATATGGAAATTACTTAAAATGCACATGCCGAGTGACTTATAACATTACTGATGGCTCCGCTGTAATCTTAGTGTTCCAGTAAGCCATGATAGTGTAACAATGAGCCAGCATGTACATGCTGAAGTAACTAAGTGGGACTCAGTGATCAGTAATTTTATTATTTACATCTGTGCTTGACAAATCAAAATGTCTTCTCTGGAAAAGGCCCATCTCAGACTTTAATAATATAATCACACAGACAAACTAATGTATACATCATGTAGAATATGTGACGCTCCTCCATTTCCGCTCATGACGGGAACTGTTGGTCTCTGTAAAAAATATTATTAAGAGACTTCCTCTATAAAGAAAGTGTCATGGGATAACGTCTCTCGTGATTTAACACTATATAAATAAAACTGAAAAGTGAAAATTAAATCCCTTTTATTACACTTAAAATTCTAGCCATGGTAACAACTGAAGCAGCTACATGAGTCATGATAAGAGTACCACTCAAAAAACACTATAATCAGTGGTCTTTGACTACTATGGCTTATCCCTATTCATTCTAATGATCATCATGTTTCCAACCTAATTACTTCACTCTGATTCTTGATTTTGAGCAGTGGTGCTCATCAGCAGTACTATACTTCTATTTTTGAGCCCTTCATGGACATTCAAGTGTGAAACATCATGTGAGCCATGAACATATTTTTAATCATTTTGATGCTACACTGACTTGTGATCAGGTGAATGGACCCTCTGACTCCAGGTAAGCAGAAGTGCACAATACTTTGTGGCACTTTAAGTCACACACCACGAGCTAATTAATGATTTTAGTGACATTGTCTCATATTTTGATAGAAGAAATGTTTTCTGGTTTTCTCTCTCATGTCCTCCTGCTGATGGACAGTAAAGTAAACTGCTGTTAGTTACTGTAAGCTCAGTTAATTAGCCACGATGTGAGCTTGGTGATTGAACCATGCATTTTGGAGCACTGGGAAGAGTAGGTTTTCGGGGAAGATGTAACTGGGAAGTATGGCAGAGGTAAAGAGACTGAAGAAGACGATGGAAGAAGCGAAGTAGAGGAAAAGACAATAGTGGTGATAAAAGGTCTGAAAAACAAGAAACAAAATCAAGACATGGAAAAGAATGATGGTGATTAGCACAAAGATAAAAGTAGAAAAAAATCAAAATGAAAAAAAGACAAAAGAAGATTTGGAGCGAAAGAAAGAGACTTATAAAGACAGTGAGAGAGAAACAGGCAGTCAGAGGTAAAACATTCGACAGTGATAGAGGTCTAAGTCTGGCCTTCTCACACTGACACTGATAGTCTCCAGAGCTACGTTACCTCTAATCTACCATGACAGTCACACATTACTACTAATCTCTGCTGACAGGCAACCATGCCGAAACAGACTAAACTTCCTGTCTTAACAGTGTCTGGATCATACAGCTCAGGCCTCTTCCATGATTCAGGAAGGTCAAACAAGCTGAAATGTCAATTCTCTTCTCAGTAGTACAGACACATGATATGTGGCTTTTGCTGCAGTATGTAAAATTAGATGAAATGCAGCAGGAAAAAAAGAAAAGAACATTACTAAATCCACTGTCCAACACTGTGTTTATGACTTCTGAATCAGCTCGGGAGTCCTTGAGCTCAATAAACTGCTTAACATCCTTCAAGCTGAGTGAGAAATTTCTATAATATCATCAAAAACAACAAGAAATAATGAATCTTGCTGATAGAATGTAACGTGCACTATAATGAGGAGCATTATCACAGTTCATTTGGCATATTAATGACATTTTGAAAACAACCATGACAGATTATGTTTAAATGTCAAGTGTTCAACTAGATGATGGTACAGACTGTGCAACAAACCAGAACAGAGTCTACAATTCATAACTAAAGGAAGTGGAATGTGATTAGCTGACAGCACGAAGCGACTGGAAATAATGCAAAGGTTTTTGCACTGCAACCATACACAATCCATTACCCACATGGGTTGTTATGTTAAGGCAAATTTAATTTGGACAAGTCATAGTGACAGCTCCAAGCTCTCTCACACTCACATGTACAGTACCTCTACTGAACAGCCACTTGACTTGAAATAAGACAGAAAGAGATGATGGAAGGGAAAGAGGAACCAGGAAAGAGAGGAAGAAAGGTCACTCAGATAGGTCTATTCCAGGTAACAGTAAGCAGACACAAACATCAGAGTTTGTTCTGCCGCCTGACATTACACACACACTTCCTGTCTTCTCTTTCTTCTGCTTCTCCTCATCTGATTCCCTTTTATCCTCATCTCATTCTGCATCTCTGAGACAGTGCTGCCAACATTTCATCATTTCAATGTAATCACTTCATCTTTCATCGCTGTCCTTCAAAAAATGCCCATCACTTCCTGACCTTTACTGTAATTCAAAGTTAACATCATTTCTGTTTTTCTATTTATCTGTCTACAAAACATATGTGGCTTGGCTCTGACACTAAAACTATATAGTACCTAATAAGCCATTATGTAATATATTAAACATGTACTTTATTACTTCTCACTTTCCATAATGTTTCAATTTACAGATTATTCTTTTGAGATGTGTTTTGGGTCTTCACTACTATCCTTGACCCTGCACTGAACCACATCAAGTTTCAGCCCAGCTGAACCTGTTTCCTGTTTAACATCAGTTGTGACATTGACCTTTTTATGCACTGACCTACAGGTTACACCTAAAAGGTAAAATCAGGGGCTCCCATGAGGACTTGTTTTCTTTGTAATTCAGATGAGTCATTTGAAACAGCTTTTAGACCATGTGTCACTAAACCTGGGAATTGCAAAGTCCAAGCAGCAGAGTAGGGTCATCTTTTCCTACTTCCAATGTGTATGGAGTGGGGTTAAAGTCAAAACTCTTACAATACAAGTGTTGTTTGTCCTAGCCTAGTCAATGGGAAGTAGTGGAAATGCTTGGAGTATTTGGTCTGTTGGAGCCAGTGGGGTGAGACACAGAGCAGTTGTGGTTGCCAGAGATAACATGGATTGCCTTGTCTTTATTGGTACAATACTTTGTCTAATTTGTACAGAATGTGTGATGTGACGACAAATGCCAGAGCATAACTGATGTTAAGGTCATTGTTATGGTCAACTTATAAACTTTCTTAAAGTGTTACTGCACCACTAAATGCAGCAGAGGACTGCACAAAATCATCACTATATACAGGCATGGCCTTGTGGTCACATAGTGTGTGACATGGGAGGTAACGCCGACTAGGCTGACAGACCGACCACAGTTCAGTGTAACAGGAATAGAGCTGTGGTAGGCAGGCCTAATCGAGCTTATCTGCTGTCACCCCCAAAATCCACCGGGTACGGACGGTGTCATGTGTGCAGCGCCATTGCTGCAGTGATACGCAGCCATTCTAGTCAATGTTTCAAACCCACGATCCACAAGCGTCCCAGAAGCGGGCCTCCGCTTGGCTTCGTGGGGAATACGCAGCTGTTCTATTATTTTTTTTTTTTAAGGACACCGTGAGCAGCCCACGTCAATTTATGCAGAGCAGCTCGAGCTGCCGGAAGCCAGACACAGAAACAGCATAGAGAATCCGGTCGATTTTCAAGATAAAATAAACTCTGCAAATTGCCGGTAGTAATAAGAGCAAAAAGTGAAACAAATTAACTACGTAGCATATTTATACACGTAGAAGCATATTCAGAAAATGACCAAATCTGAGCAAGAAAACAAAGTCTAGCGGGCTACACGCTCCACTTCTGAAACGCTCCTGGTGGGGTTTGAAGTCACATGGAGGACGGAAAAGAGACGTGATATAGATGTGCACGGTGGGGTTTCGGGGTCAGACTCTCCATGCACTGACTTTTAGACCACAGAGTTGCTGGAACTTTGACAGTCACTTGAAGCAAATTCAAAACGAGAGTTTATATGTGGTACCTGTGTTGTAATGTTAGCTGAGAGCTGAATTAAGTTTACAATATGTGCTTCTGTCGGTGCAGCTATGTAGCAAATGTTACCTGCCTCCAGATCTGCCAATAGCAAATTTAAATTGCAAAAGCTGCGTTTAAACCAGCAGAGGGCAGTCGCTATGCTTGACATGATTTAAGGGTCATGCGTTGATCTAAAAACTCCAAATGTCAAGTTGGATCAGTGCACTACCAACAGAAATATGAAAGTAAATAAATAAATGAAAAATGACTTACTGGACTTGAGGGCTGAGGAATTGACTTCAATCTCGCCTCCTGTGATTGGCTGGAAGGCAGAGAGCTCGGATTGGTAGAGGTCTGGGCTGGGGGCTAGGCTTGTGTTTGCCACACCCCTCTGCTGGGCTTCCTGCTCCTCATACACCGCCATCAGCTGAAAAGAAAAAAAAACAAAACACACACAATGCAGCTTGTTATTATTATTTTTTTTTTTCTATTATTTTCATCCATTATATACTCCACAGCTGGAATCCTGTTCATAGATTCTCATACAACTTCTCTCACAGTCACTACGGGATTTCTATTTGCTACTCCCTACTTTCTTTCAACTCATATTGAAAAGAAACAAACTAATTTGCTCCATTATGCTGCATTATATAGTCCAGTCCAAAGCAAAACTCGGAGGTAACATGAATATATACAAAGTAAAGGAAAACGAATGCTGAGACAGCTACCAGATTCAGGTCCACAACCAGACAAAGACACGTCTTACCCACTTATCGTCAAAACGTAAGCTACAGTATGTTTTGCAGTTATCAACAGCTGTCTGATTGCAGAAGATGTCCATGGAGAAAAGTGAACAGACAGTCCTGGGAGAAACATTTTTAGAGCTAATCTCAAGCCAAAGACCCCAAAACACCACACTGGCCATGGTTCTTTTAAACAAAGCAAGCAAAAATTAAAAAAAAAATCACGTATGGCGTTGTTGGTACATGTACACAATTTCTGTGTTACCTTGTGAATGAGGACGCGGTAGAGGACGTCCAAGGAGCCCAGCATTCCTGTGACAGAGTGTGTGTTTATTGTTTGACAACAGCCTCCATTCGTGTGTCCCCCTTTGCATGCGTGTGACACCCTGCGAGTTCTAACTGTGTTATATAGTGGAATCCCTGTCTATTGAGTATTGCACTGAGTCTGCGTTTAGCCTAACATAGCACAGAGCTTGTCAACACAGTGTTCTAGGGGCCTCCACATAAAAGCTGAATAGACCTGTGTGCGTGTGTGTGTATCCGTATATGTATGTGTGTGTTGTGTTTATAGCGGTCAAGAGTAAAGAAAGAGGACTTTACCAGTAAAACCAGAGGCTTCCTGCTACACTGGAACCCACAAGTGTGCAACATACAGACATGAGCGTACACATGCTTGCTACTAACAGGCACAAACCATATGAACGTTTGCACACTAGTGTACACAGCGATGTGAGTCACTGCACTGTTTGCTGGCTGTCTCTACTGCACAAGAAAGCAAAAAACAACAAAGCCAACATTATGAAAATGTAATTCTAAAACCCAAAGCACTGCCAACACTTTAGACTAAGAGCTTACGCAGTTTGCTGGTATAGAGAAGTCCAGCGATGGATCTTTTTTTTTTTCCAAGGCCAACCTGATGATTAAAGCAGATTTTCACTGGAAGTTTCTTCATTGGGTTTTTGATAAATTAGGCTCTCATTGGTCTCGCTCAGTCTCTCTCTCGTTCTCTAGCTCTTTCTCCCAAAAAAAAAAAGGCCTGTGGCATTGGTCAGGTCTAACTGAGCGTTGAATCAGTTATTGTTCAAGACTTACATGCAGGTACATCACTTTGGACAAAACCGCCTGGCAAATGAATAAATGTAAAAGCTCCATAGTGACACTACAAGGTCAGGTAATTACACATATATAAGAACTATTTGAAACACATAGACTTAACATTAATAGTTAAATGCTGTACATGACTCATATTACATCTCAGTATAGTAAATTGTATCTTGCATCTTCCATGGCTCTTTCTTCTGGCACTTTTTCTTCGTTATACTCCTGATTCTATAATACCCATAAAATACTTGTAAAATACCAATACTTTTACCTATTTTAAGTGTGTATATGTGTGTGTAAAATCTCATTCTATGTGAACTTTCTTCCCCGCATAACTTCACCAGCCAGAGAGCAGAACAGTATCGACTTATACAATATTGCACTTTTCTCACACTCTCCCCATCCATATCTCACCAACTATTCACTCCAACCGATGCCCCTCTCACACATTCATGTTCTTTCACGCTGTCCTCTTCCATCTAACACTTCTCACTGTCTAGATCTTCCCTGTTATAACAAATCTCATTGACTTTTTTCGTTCTTTCGTTCTAACTTGCTTGTTTGTTTACCGCCTTCCCCTTTTTCACTACACTTTCATCATCACGTACCCTCCCTTCTGTCTCCGCACTGAATTCACGCCTTTCTGTCACGACTATAAAAACTTGGTTTAGTTATGTAACCACAGTGTTGTTAATTTGGTAATGTTTAGTTAGCATTGTCATGTTTCTATCGAAGCTGTTTTGGTGCAAGCATTTTACAGCTCTCCAGCAGCTACCTGCAGGGATGGCAATCAAGCAGACAAAAAGAAGGATACAGAGGTGGCGAGATGGGAAGTTCAATAAAAAAAAAACACATTTAATAAAAAATAGCTTACATTCTTATCTAGTTTCAGTAAACCTGTCTGTTATGGAGAGTAGAACAAGACTAATGGCTTTGAGATAAACACACAGACGGGGTGGCAGAGATTCCTAAAAAAGAACATCTGAAAGAATGACAGGAAGAAAAATGGGTAGCCGAATTCAACATAGCCTTGCTGCGTCTCTTTAAAGCTTAGGTGGAAATAAAGGAAAGACAGCCAGATGAGAGAGGGGAGGACTTCGCCTCTGTTCTCTTCAACAGGGGACTCAAAGACCTGCCAAACAAAATGACGCCGCAGCTTGAGCATGAGAGGAAAAGAGGGCCGAAAGAGGAGTGAGAGCTACAGCAAGGTGAGGCTGCATGGAGCGAAAGCACAGAAAGAGAAAAACCGAGAAATGGCCATTGAGAATGTGAGACAAAAGCAGAGAGGGAATTTTAATGATAATAATGAGAGGGACGGACAGGTGTGCTGTACTGTACAGAGAGAAAGAGCAAAAAGCACACCTGAAACTAGAGATTGCCTGAGTGTCACTCTGTGAACTGCTTGTGCAATGATGTGTCCATTTTCAGCCAAATGAGAAGTTGCATGCTGCTCAGTTTGCCTTTGTTACTCTTGCGCCACAACCCTCCTGACCACAAGAATAGTGTTTTACTTAAGGCTTAAGACTTATTTTTTGCAGCTGAACACTGCTACCAGTGTGCGTCTCAGTCATGCTATTATATGTACAAAATGTAACCTTCTCATCAGCTATGCTCTCAACAACCTTGGCAGACTTGAAGATGCAAAAAAAAAAAAAAAAAAACATCTGATTTTGCTGTTTTTCAGTTTCAGCTTACTGTCAAAACATATTTTACTTTGATCGTGTTGCTGACAACCTCATGTATTAATGTGTTTATCTATCAGTGAGTCTGACCACTTGAGCTTAAAAATGCATTTGACTATGGAATAAGGCTTCATTTTGTCTTCATTTGGGTTTGGGAAAAAGTAAAAAAAATAAATAAATAAAAAAAACAGGCTGATTTTGCCCAAAACATATGAAAGTGTGTTATTTTGTCTTATTCATAAACAAAATCCTCAATTATTCTTAGAGAGGTCAGGTCAACCACAAATATCAATGCTGTAAGCATGCGAGTTTAAAATGTCTAGCTAAAGGACACTTCAGCAGTGTAGGCAGCAGCCTCAATGATTGACTGCAGTTGGTAAAAAGGTCCATACTCACAGCATCATCACTCTACTAGCACATGATTCTTTGAGATGATAATTTTACATGTGTTTTAAGAGCAAAACAATTTCACGAAAAATACACTACTACTGAGACCACTGGGTGCGAAACTAAGAAAGTTTTGGAGTCATGCTCATTGAATCCTAGTATGCTTTGCTAAATTACAAAAATGTCCATGTCTCATTTGGTTGTCTGCTATAGCATAATTTAGCACAACTTTAATTAAAAGCACACACAGAAACCCAGAGGTTAAACACTAGCAAGCAAATCTTTCCCCGTAAGGTTACTTCTAAGCTCTCTCTACATCCTTTTTCTCCAAGCCGTATATTTAGTCAATACAAGGTTTACACAGGTTACCTAGGCTGGTGGAGGCTAGTGGGAGGTAACTTAGTGTGTCTTTGTGTGTGTGTGTGTGTGTGTGTGTGTGCGTGTGTGTGTGTGTGTGTGTGTGTGTATACGCTCTGGACTACCTGACCTGAGAGCTTAGATCAATAAAAGGTCTGACCCAACAAGCCAAACACTTCCACCCAGACACAAATACAATGATGAATGTCACATTGGGCCAATGGTCTCACTCTTAAATGCTTGTAAAATTGAGTGGTTAAATTTAAAAGTTACAAATTTTCAAAAATCTATTATTTTAAGCTGCAGTTTGAAAAACTTGGGCTGCAAGTAGCAATGTATGAATCTGGAGTGTCTTAGAAGGCATCAAATATACTAATATTGTTTCTTTCCAACATGGGAGAGGATTAAATATTCAAACTGTAATGACCTTGATTCAAATTTACAATCTAAAATACAGTCTATAATATGCCTTCTGATTCAGCAACATAAATTCTGTCTTACTGATTTGTCATTAAACAAAGCTAACAAATGTTGTGTAATGCCATGATATTAAGATATTCACGTTACAAAACTGTAACTACATTAACATGTATCTGCAGTGCCAAAATACACTTTGGCTGCCATGCTAACGTTATCATTAATTTTCCAGTCAAACGATGTTCTGAAAATATTGATGAGATTCGCTTAGAGATCCGGTCTCGCTCTCTGTCTTTACAAACTCTTAAAAAACTCTTTAAAATAGCTTTGCTGTATATTTGTTGAGACACACTCAGTCAGAAATGAAATGCATCATTGCATACTTAGTTTAACTCGACTGCCAATAATAACAACAGGCATTTATATACATTCAAAGGAGACTCGACAATCATTCAGGCTGATTAGACGTCCAGTCAGGTTGCAGGTGGAGCTGCGCTTGGAATGACGTCGAATCAACTAAACTCTATGTATGAATATGAATGATAAAGGGGAAAACATTAGGTTAAGAACAATAATGGTCTATACACTGTAACAGGTTCTACGGGAGAGTGAAGGAGATGTCAATCAAGGGCAGACTGTACACGCCTACACAGTCTTGAGAAGACGTCAAATAAGTCTACATGAGTGAAAACACCTGTGTGGGTGCAGAGACCATGAGCGTGTAGAGGCTTTATGAATTCATACTAGATGATCCATTTGCCATTAACTTTGGACACAAACTGTCTAATGTATATCATCAAATATGGATGCACGGGCCAGAGAATGAAACATGCAGTCAGCTAATACAAGTTTGTTTATCTGATAATACTGATGGATTGACCACACCAGCCTTTTTGAGTGGCAAAAAAGATTCTGTTACGGCCGCTGTAACATCTAGGTGTACGGTTGCCATAAAGTGATTGGATCCCAGCTGAGGAGGTGTGGCCCCAATGGCGCCTGTGCCTGGAAGCCGAGAGGTCCCGGATTAGAGTGGCAGTTCTGAACATCCCAGTCATTTAAACAGGAGCCACCAAACCATCGGCTTGTTTTGTTTTTTTTTGTATTTGTGAGCTTGCCTCGTTGCTAAAATTGACTGTTAATTGTGGTCAACCCACAATATAATACACAATAAATGTGCATTCTAATGTGTGCACTACTCAGCACCTCTGAAAATGTGCAACAGCATTTGGAGAAGTGCAGAGTTAGTTAATTTCCTTTTCCTTTCAAATTAAAAGAGAACATGAAATTTGTAGATTAATAGCAGTTCAGATTTAGGTGCACAACAGGGTGCATGTATGTGCACATCACTTTTTTCACATCGTACCCTTCATAGTCAGGTCGATTAGGGTCTGATTGATTAGTTTGGAGTAGATCGATAAAATGCTGCAATCACCCAAATGCACACACATGACAGTGCACACATTCACACACGCTCTCTCTCCCTCTCTCTCTCTCCCTCTCTCTCTCTCTCTCTCATGCACATATATCTTTAAATATACTTAAGCCATCTGTACACCACTGAGCTTTGATTTCCACTCATGACCACTTATCATAAAAAAAATCTATGATGTTCAAGCGTGTGTTTACTTAGGCATCTTAAGCAGTCAGCAATATCCTTAGCAATGACAAATCCATCGCCATACCCTGAGCGACACACTGAAGCGGAGAGGTGCAATATATGATGGCACCTGTTCATCATATGTGTAAAGTGCACGTGTGTGCAGGCCTGGACATGCTGCATTATGCAGATTATTTTATAGACTGGTTACAACGGGCTCAATTGGTTTTAGGTATGATACATTAGAGGATTGAGGGAATGTACGATGATGTATTAAAATAACAATTTTCTATTTTTTTTCTCTCTGCAGATATGCTAATTTACTGCCAACTATGCTATTTCAGCTTTTCGTGTTGCTTTTTTATTAAAAATGAATGTTATTAATGAACTTCAATGATCTCAATACAACAATAAATTCAGGATAATAAATGTGTCTTCCAGGTTCAAAATCACAAAGCTCTTAATCTGACACAACTGTTCCTCATAAGTAAGTGAATGGGTTTGATCACTCAGTGACACACACATACACACACACACATATAAACACACACACACACACACACACAATGACAGTGGGTAGACTGACAGCACCACCTAGCTCTACACAACAGAAGCTGCATCTGAAAGCACCTTTAAGTCACCGGCAGACCCCCACCCACCCACCTGCCTCTGACAGCTTCCACCCCTCTCTGACTGTCTGTTATTGTGTCATCCATGTGTTTCCTATCTAAACAACAGTTTTCTGTCCATGGGAAACAATGAAAGAGGAAGACAAAGTGCTTCTATTACAAACCTGTCTTCCTCTTTCAGCTCAAAGAAATCAAGTCTAGATGGTAAACCAGCGGCCCTGTGGTACCTGCAGAATGATTTAAACTCATAACACACTTGTGTCGATTAAATGTGTTTTTGAACTGTGGTGCAACACTTCACAAACCCAATGAGGCGCCTTCTATCAGCATGTCGTCATTCCCCTTTCTGCCCTTTTGATGTAATGCCAAAGTAAGAAAAAGGTATTTTTATGTCTCATGACATAATTTTGATGCAGCTCTTTGTGCTGCGCCCATAAAAGAAGTCGGTGCAGGGCTGGCAAGATAAGGTCACTCAGGCAGGCACACAGGCAAGCGAGCATGAGAAGTAATTTTTAAAAAGCTTTGCACATTTCTCTGTGATGCCCATAAAAAATAATTGTGCAGATCACAAAGAGAATTTGAATGAACCCTGAGGCAGGTCAGCTCTAGCTTCTATGCTAGGCTATGTACAAGTTGGCCTTTTCATCTTTCATCAGCAAATATTCCTGCTTAGCCCGGCTTTCCCCTCTGGCTTCACTTTGCCTCCTCTCTTTGGTTTCCTCTCATTTCCCCTCCTCTCTCCTGCTTTTCCTCCTCTCTGGCTGCCTCCTTTCTTCACAGTCTCGCTTTCTCCTGCTCCCCTGCTGCCTCCTTTTGCTTCCTTTTCTCTCTTGCTCCTGCTCTTCCTCCTCCTCTCTGTCCCTCTCTTCCCTCTGAGTTGTAGTGGCTCCTTACAAATCAGCTGATGTAAATCATCATGTTCCAGCACTTTGCTCTATTGGATACACCCACAAAGCAACAAAGAGCTTATCGATTAATACATGAATGTGATACACCAGCGCTTACTCTCTCGGTCTCGATGCTCTTAATCTCTCTGTTTTATTTCTTCGTTTTGTTTTGGGTTTTTTTTTGGGGGGGGGGGGGGGGTTGTCCCCTTTCTCTCGTTATATTCTCTTGTAATTTCTAAAGAGTCAAACATCAACGACAATAGATTTGTGGACAGATGAAGAATTACATAAAGGGATACACTGCAGAAAAGGACAGGGACCAAAATATATACACACACACACACACACAAACACACACATATCTCTGACAATGACCTCTCTGCTGCAGTCGATCCATCGCCATGGTGATCGATAATCGGGATGGTGATGTCCCCGTATAGAGAATATGGATGAATGAAATTCACCTTCTCAGCAGTTTAAAGTGTTTGTGTGCGTGCAGTGACCCCTCTATTGATCTCCAGTCACCTTACCTCTCAGTAGAGCATGAGAAATCCCGACAAGACAGACAGCAGGAAAAAGATTAATGGGGGACAGAAATACTGGGAAGAATGAGAAACACAAAGACGTTAAGAGAGCGAGAGAGAGAGAGATGGTCACAGACATATACAGTAGTGCAGTTTGATACACACAGACAGCAGAAAAGATGAAAATGCATACTCAAATTTACATGATAGACATATTATTGAGAGAAAGCTGAAATGATTTCATCTGTCAAAATTTCAAAATTAGCATATCCTCCATCAGCACCAGTGGTACAATTGTTCAGTGACTTTGTGAAGTTCAGAGGGGCAGACCTTCAGTGTCTGTCACACAGCCAAAATATAATGACAACTTCTGTTTCCTCAGTCATGCTGATAGTGTGTGTACTTGCCTGCATGTGTGTGTGTGTGCGCTTTTGTCCTTGTTCGTATTCATGCAGTATATGTATGCTTGGGCATGAGAAGGAATATCTGCGTGCACGAGCGTGCGCGCGTGTTTGTGTGTGTTAACTATCTACCAGCAACCTCCCTAAGGCTGTGTGTAGACCACACTTGGCCATATGGAACAGCATTATGGAGATACACAGTGGCACAGATGGACACATTCTGTGCAGGCCATATTCTCAATGATCCACCAATAGTGATCTGAACGACAGCACTCATAAACCAGGGGAGCCTATTATGCAGAGGAGACTGCACAGGCTCCACCCACCGGGAATAAGGGAGAAAACTTTTGTGTCAAATCTTTTTTTTTTTCAAAGCTGATATATTATTCGCAAATTTGGGAAAATGGTGATAGGAAATGGGATTTTGGGACTTTTTACAAAGAGAAAATGCAAACTGTCAGACAATTAACAATATATGACTTTTTCCTGATAATGATTTCCTTGACTAACTCAAGCCTGAGAGCTGATTTTAATACTTATAGCTCAGTCCTAGCAGGCACAGCTGCAACACACTGTGTCACACACACGCACTGCCGTGGGCATTGAAGTTATTTTCCACGCTATAAATAATGACTGTGATTCCGCCAGAAGCATCGCATTTTAGAAGTATCCCCGAAGTGAGGATATGCAGAGAAATGACCGAATCTGAGCAAGTTAAAGTCTGGCAGGCTTAGCGTACCCTCATTGATATAAATGGAGTGGACATGGAGTGATAAACTAGGGAAGCCTTGATCAAGATTGTTGGCCCTGTTTCTCATCTGAGCCCTTTAATGTTATCTGCCAATTTGTCTAATCCAATACTTTATTTACCCAAATGTTGATTAAATATGTTTCTAATGTATTCTAATGATGCCTACATTTGGAACAATTTATTTTGTCACAAGCTTCTTGATCCAAGTACTGAACATCCTGAATCAGAACTATTGACATGAATGAAAATTTACAGTGGCCTTACAGAGTGGATGTTGCAGAGAACAAAAACCTGATGATGGCCAAATCAAATATTGGGTCATCAAAAGGCTCACTGAGTTATCGTTAATTAGTGGCAACCGATATGACCAGTCACTAAAAACATTCATGATTTTCACCAATGACAGACAGCTAAAAGTTACTCCCTAAATGTTTAGTACACTGCTCTTTGGAAAGAGAGAAGAGTGCTAACAGATTCGTTAGCAACGGACACTAGTGACCATAATGTTTGTATTTTTGATAGGGAGGACAGGTCATTTGAAAGAGTGAAGGAAGCTATCTATGTAAAAGTAAAGAAACCATTCAGGCCTCAGACAACACTCATCTCCCCCGACATTGCTGTCCTGTCATCCCTTCTCAGGAGACAGAACAAAATTCACATGGGGCCTCGTGATTCCAATGACCACCTGTCGTCCACACCAGACCTCAGGTGACTTTAATAACTCATTAGCACTAACAAACCGATCTGGGTTTCCCCACCAGTCAATCAGAACTAAAGAAGCCTCTTGGATGAGAGGTAAAACATCTTCACAGAACTACTGTGATCCAACTAACCACTGTTAAAAGCAGTGTCTCCACACCAGCTCTAAACAACTCTATTCAATCATTACAACAGACCATGTTTTGACCCAAGCCATATATTTATCAGGTCAAAATGTGCTACATGGCCATGTAGATATTTGTATGTTATACCCTGACAGCTGAAAATCTAATTTATATCTAGATTTTAGACTTACTATAGCCATTGTTTTGTACATGACAGTATAGCCAAAGGATTTTCATTTTTGTCCAGAATTACAGTGATTTTTAAACGTTAACAATTTACTGATGTTAAAGTGTGATTCACAGAACATTTAAAAGTTGACAGTGTTCAAACCAACGTCAAGGTTCAGTCTCTCACATCCCCCGATAGCTCATTTATTCAGCCTTGCTTTCCTTCCGCCTCTTTTTTCTTTCCAACATCTTATCTCATTCAATTGGCTCTCCACATAACAATGGATGTCTGAGTGGCTTTTGAAGCAGGATTTGCTGTCTGTCAGATGTGACTGATTAGGCTACACACGCACACGCGCACTCACACACACATCCCTCCAAACCATGTTCTCTCTTACATACATGCAAACTCAGTTTCACACTCGTATTCACACATAAAGGATTTTGATGGTGATTATCTGAGGATTAACATGTCAAAATGCTAAGCAGTAATGACTGTCAGCTGACAGTTGTAAACCTGGATCAATGCACACACAAATAAACACAGAAGAAGAAGAGAACAGATTGTATCACACCTACTGCTACTAGAAGTTATTAGCTTTCTCAAAGGGACTAAAACATAACATTGATTTCAAGTTTTTCCTTGATTCTTTCATTCCTGTATACTTTAGATTTTTTTTAAACTTTGAACATGTTTGGAGGAGGGTCACTGGCCTATTCTATACAACACATGATTGCTGCTTTAGCCATTCACGTCTATAATCTGTAACCACTTCAGGGATTATGGGGTTAATTGTTAAAAGGTTGTCTCCTGACCCCCAGACAGCTTATCTACTGAAGGAGAACAATCAATCTCACCTTGTCACTTCAAACCAGGGGAAGAAAGAACACACAGAAAACCCAAGGAGAAATAACTTTCACCATTTCAAATCAATGATTCCTATCAAGTGAAAAACTGAAAAAGATGACTAACACTTATGTATGCAATTTAAAACACTATAAAACTATAGTTTTTCTAACACTCAACACAAACTATGCTCTATCTCACCTACTTGTAAGTCTGAGTCATTGTGAGCTTGTGAGTCTATACAGAAACCTGAAGCACCTAAGTCCACAAAGAACAATCTTTACTTCAATTCCTCATTATTTCCCATGGAAAGATGTTGATGATGGATGTGTCCAGCAACAGAGACAGGCTTGGTTTTCACATCATGGGCCAGCTTATAAAAACTGGACTTTAAAATGTGTGCTTCAAGGTCCTAGAACCAGCTCCTCTCCCAAGCAAAAATAATGTTCCAAGTTTTTATACATTCATTAACACACAGAGTTTAAAACCAGGAATTTTGTGTTGAGTTACTGTCTTGCCAAGATGCAGCTGACAAACGGTGTCTGTTTACCAAAAGTGAAAGCTAAGAAACAGTTCATGCAAGTATTTTCTTATTAGTGTTGGCTCTATTTCTCTTGACTGATTCTTACCCTTTTATTTCCTTTCCCCAACCCCTCCATCATACTGCCTTACCACCACCTCTTCAAGGTGAATGACAAAAATGATGTGACGCCTACTCAGGGAGCTGATGATCTGTGTGTGTGTGTGTGTGTGTGTGTGTGTGTGTATAGGGGTTAGGCAATTAAATGAGCCTGTTATCATCACTCACACACATTCAGGGACAGGTTCACTCTTTATAAAGCTTTCACTGCCCAGTGCATTACTCTGTCAATGTATGTAAATCTTTCTGCTAACTGCTGGTAGCTTTGTGCGTGTGTGTATTTGTCTGTCTGTGTGTGTGTGTGATGAAAACACACATAAATCTGTCCAGAACACATACACAAAGTGCCTTCAAAGAGCACACACACACAAATACACATCACAGACTGTTTTTTTTTTTTTTTTCTAAAAGGTTGACATGAGAGGTGGTCCTTCTAACATCTCTATGATTGAGGTGAAGAGTAAAGCTCATAGCTTTAACAGAGTGATTACATTAATCTTCCTAACAGATCATATCCTCTAGTCACAAGACCGTGAATCAAATTTATCTTGACATTAAATGATGTGTACTTAAGAAGAGACAATGCACATTAATACACATTAAACAATGCCAAAATCACAGCTGCAAAAGTTAGCCTAAAGTATCTCAGGTAGATTTCAGGCTTGCTGCAGCATAATGCAAAATAGCCTCAAACACTAAGATAGCCGACTTGAAGATTTTAAGTCCTTAGTCGTCGAGCAGCAAATTATGGCAGTTGGCAGGTCTTCATCCGTACAAATTTTCATGCTGTCATGATCTAATCTAAATAATCTAAAGTTGATTTGACTGGTCTCATACGCCAAAAATAATTATTTTGTCTTAGATTGATTAGACTGATTCTTCTTCTTCTGAGAGCAATTAGTTCTTTTTACAGAAATTCTCAATCTTGGTATATGAACTAAAGATTTATTAGACCTACATATGAACAACTCATTTTATTTGCTTGTTTATTATCTTGTACCATTTTATTTTTCTTTTTGACAGAGATTGAGCCTCTAAGATATTTAGAAATCAGGAATGCCACACCATCATTTCAAAAACAAAGCATCTAACACACTGTGAAAACTCTTAAAATCAGAGAAAAAACGAAAAAGAGAACAGGCGAAAAGGAAAATTACTCTGAATGAACGGAGGCTAAATCTGTGAGCTATTACTCTACTCTATACCTTTTATCATTCTGTGCATAGCACTTGATTTTCCTGTGTGTGCCCACACACAGACTAAGACCAATTCTTAGTCATCTGGTCATTTAGCTAGTTTATTCCCAACAAACCCCACATTCAGGCACTTCATTAAGATAATTCATCTGCACAATGAATCCATGAGGAGGTGGACTTCATAACAATAACAATTAGTAACACACACACAATTTCATGCAGTACGGTGTATCCATCTATGTTAGGTGGGTCCCAGGTGCAGCTGTGTTTTCTTAATTAAGAGCCAAGGCCCATCATCATTTATTATATTCGTAATTAACCCTTTCGCTTTCACCCTCTCTGCCTCTCTCTTTGTTTCATTTCAATCACTCTGTTACCCCCTTCTGTATCACTTAGAATCAATCTTCCATATCCTGCTGGTTAGCTGCCTCATGCAGTCACCTCGTGCCCATCTCACACACCGTCACCATTAACCCCACATTTGTCTTTATTTCACTGTCTCTTCTCCAATTCTTTAATTACCAGCTTCCCTCTGTCTTTCATTTTATTCACTCGGACAATTAACCCCTTTCTCTCTTGCACCTTTCCACTTCTCTTTTCATATGCTCTTACAAATTGTACCTATCTGTCTTGTTCACGACGTCTTAATGCTCTCATTCCCGTCATCTCTCTCTCTGTCTCTCTGTCTCATCCTCCCACCTCTCCCTATCTCACAGCCGCCATTACTCAATTAACCCCCCTGGTTCCTGGCTAAGGGTCAACATATGTATCTGGTCTGGATCACGTCTGTATGTGCCTTCGCCAAATGAATGGGTCCACACACACACACATGCATGCGCACACTGAAGTGTGCCTCTAAAATGATTGGCTTCATTAGAGGAAAGGGTGAAAGAAAGAGGTGCGTGGTAAAAGGAAGGAAGATGGACAGAGGAAGCGAGGAAGTGGGGGCCAAGGCATCACTAAGTACTGTTAGAGGAGTCAGGACATGGCAAGATGTTCAATGAAAAGAGAGACAAAGCAAGGCAGCACAAACAAGCAGAAAAGAGTAGACACTGAGTAGGAAGAAGAGGACGACGCGAATGAGTGTGGAGTGGATAACTGCTGTAAATTGGGAGAGTTGAGGTGGAGGATGGGCAGAACGGAGGGATGAGGTGAAGGTGACAGAGAGCATTTAAGTTCATTATGGTGACATCTCACTGTTGTCCTCTCTTTATCCTGTCATAATGAGCAACCTCTCTACGTAACAGAGATAATGATACATGAGCCAAGCCTCGATGACCTTTAGGAAAAATTTCCATTAATTGGAAACTCTTATGGTGGAGCTCCATGCATCTTAAAAAGTGGCTTTATTGTAACACTTAAGGCCATTTAGACCACAGTCTTTATGTTATTTTAATATATAGAATTCTTTGATGAATGAATTCACTAGATATATATATTTTTTTTTAATTACTTTTGTGTTATTTTTTTAACTTCAGTCCAGTCAATTTTCATCTCTATTACTGTATTGTTTTCTATCATTTACAATCAGCTCATTGTACCACAATTAGGAAACAATGTAAAGAAAGCATCAATAAATCAATAGTATACACAAGCAGCACTATTACCATACTAACTGGACAGCTACAGGTCGTTCCATACACATTTCAGCATGTATTTTCCTGCACTAGACACTTCACAGTTATTGTTATCAACATACTTCAGGTATATACACACCGTGTGCGTTTGGTGCTTTCTCTTTCCTATTAATTAGTAACTGAGAAGCAAGATACACAATTCTCCCTGAATGGAATTGTGCCCATGAATTAACTGTATCAGCCAGTTTAACATGATGAGTGTTCGTCCAAGCCTTCAAGGAATTAGACTTCAGAATTCATTCATATGCATGTGTGTGTGCAACCGTACACATGCAGATGGCTGGTGGTTAAGAGAGTGTGAATGATAAAATCTCCCCACTATTCCATCGCCTTGTCCATTATTCCACTCCACTTCTTCTGAAGAGTGCGAGGGTGTGTATGTGTATGTGTGTGTGTGTGTGTGTGTGTGTGTGTGTGTGAGCATAAGTCTATTTGTGTGTGGACATGCGTGCATTTAATCTCCATGTGTCTGTATCTAAGTGCAACAATCACGTCACTTGTGTCGTAAATGAACAATATTAAAATTAAACCATTAAATTATAACATAAAAACAGTCATTTAATTGAGGTTTTGCTCTATTCGGATTTTATTGTTTCTACTCATCATGCGTGACAAGTTGTAAGCAATCAAACTAATGGAACATTACGAACCTATTCAAAATGTGCCACGCGACTTATATGGTGTCACCCATCTGTGTGTGTGATCAAGTGAAACATGACATGTCTGTAACATATGAGGCCATGCGGCATTAAAGGTTGTGTTTGAAGTCATTGTGTTCTTAATGAGTTATGTGGCGTGTCTGTGTGTGAGGAGAAAGACGTACAGATGGAAGTGATGCGTGTCAGCAGCGTTTTGACAGATGATTCATTGAAATCAAACACACTTAAAGAGCTCACACCAATGACTAGAACTGAAATACACACACATGATTGAACACACACAGTGAAATCCCCATTAGAGTTTATTGACAAATAAAATTTAAGACCAAAGAAGGTACTACCCTACAGCCTGAAACACACACATGCACACACACACACATAATGGATCCCTGTTCAAAACCCAATCATGAATATGAATATATATATTTATATATATATATATACCCTTTTACATTATGAAAAACACACAGGACAGTATTAATTATACATACCAACACTGTAAATCAGTGCTGAAAATATAATGGAGTAAGTCATATATCACGAAAAGCTGATAATTCTGGCACATACATACAGTATGCACATAGAATGAAAGGTGCTATTATAATATATGTTGACTGTCAACGGAGACTGATATATGTCTTGGTGTACTGCAATTTAGCAATGAGGCCATAGCCTCATCAAATATAATTCACAATTCGGCTGATAGCAGATATCTGAGCTCCTGAAGAAAGATAAGGTTTATGGTCCCTCTACCCTTCTCAAGGACTACCAGATGCACCTTTTCACACACATACACGACAACCCATCAATGAAAACTAAAACCATACGATTATTATATAATGAAAAATGGCAGGGTACATAAAGAAAATGACAAAGGAATGCTGTCCGAGTCACATGTACGGTGGATAGGTAGGTTTATGGCTCTTGTACCCTTTTGAAGGACTGGGAAGAGCAAGTACACACATTCATAAATCAGAACAAAAGAAAGTGGTGACAAAAAATAAAAGTTTGGGTTTGTATGACACTAGCTGACATTGTGTTGCATTGTCATGTCAAGCTTGTCATTTACTATGATTTCTAATTTACACCACAGGAAATATGTAACGACACCACAATCCTAGGACTGATCTCTAAAGACGAAGACGTCTACAGGCTGGAGGTAGGGAAGCCAGTCAACTGCTGCAGGGAAAATAACCTGGTCCTAAATGGAAAAAAAAAAGACTGCTGAAAAAAAATCCATGACTTCAGAATAAAACAATCAATAAAAGCACCCATCCTCATCCACAGCCAATTACAATAACTGACTCCTTCAAGTTTCTTGACACACACATCAGCAATAACCTGAAATGAGATCTCAACACCAACCATCAAATGCAAACAGCCCAAAAGAGACTCTACTTCCTGAGAGAACTCAAAAAAAAAACAGCCAGGCAAGGTCTACTGATCCAATTTTACACAGCCATAACGCAAAACATCCTGTCACTATCGATTACTGTCTGGTATGGAAACACACCACAGAGAGCATCAAAGGTCATAAGCTGCAAACTCCTCACATCTCCATCTAACGCACCATCTCAAGAGCAATCAAGATCATGGATGACCCTCTCCACCCAGCTCACCATCTTTTTCAATGTCTCCCCTCTGGAAGGAAGGGACGGCTCCTTCCACAGAGCCAC
The DNA here is from genome assembly GCA_028641955.1 of Protonibea diacanthus. Lineage (NCBI taxonomy): Eukaryota > Metazoa > Chordata > Actinopteri > Sciaenidae > Protonibea > Protonibea diacanthus. The sequence goes on from CM053986.1 coordinate 12,920,693, forward strand.
ACATTTGATAAATGCACAAAAGACAATCAAATTGTAACTGTATGGTGTTTTTTTAAGCATCTTTTTGCACTTGGGTCTTTTATGGTTGCACTAATGTTGTATGTGGTGTCTTGTTATAGCTATTCTGTCCTGTGCTGACATTGTTTCCACCAGCCTAGCTCTGTGGTAATAAAATAAACTTGAATTTGAAGATAAAGTGCTATATGAAAGTTTGTTTGTCAATGACTTACCCTGATTCTTTAAGGCTAAAAACACAACAGACCAATACATGCAAATAACTATTTTTTAGACGGATTATTTTGTCACCAAAGCTACACACCAAGAAACACATCAGTGTGAACATAAGGGCTGTCACATCTCTCTTTATACAGAATTATGTTGGCTTTAACACATCCCTACTCTCACACACACCTAAATATCAAGATACCCAGTAAAGAAAACCAGTGAGATGTGTGAAAGCAATAAGCAGCACTGCTTTCTTTAGTGGAAGGTCAATATTATTCTCCCCATGTTGGCCACTTCATACCAAGAGCTGAGGGGGTAAAGGTGACTGCGATACTGTTAATATTACATGACCATACTGTGTGTGTGCGCGCGTTGTCATGTGTGAAAAGCACGAGTATGTTTGTGTGTGTTTGCCCTTCCTGCTCATTCACTTAACCTTTGCAAGTTGCAAGGTTTGCACACTTTAAAAAGAAAAAGATGTCTGAACTCGCCTGGCCTGAAAGATTTATTGATAGGTATGATTAGGAAAAGCTGGAAAAACAGCAGGAAAAATGTGTTGTGAGAGTGTATTTTTAACCTATTTTTATTCATTTCAATTGGTACAATGAAATTCCATGTAATTTAAAAGTTCATAGAACTAAATTAAATTCAAGGACAAAGAAACTAAGACTAACAAGGAAAATAAATATAAAAGCAGCATGTCTAAATTAGGAAAATATTTTCTTTCACCCCAGCAGAATTTTAGAACTTAATTCAGTTTCAGTGGTCAGATATAAGGTCTGGCACAAACACAAGCACTATATTGGATCCTGCAAGTGTCTGTTCATTGGTTAAAATAAAATAAATAATAAACTAACCTATAATTTATAATCATAGCAAAGCAAAAGGTGCAGGCCAAGTAAAATATCAACAGAAAACACACTTGAACATAGACTGGAACAGAAAAGCTTTTCATTAGATGCACTTAGTCTGGGGTCAGGCCCAGTCAACCTCAGGAGCTAGAGATAACAATGCAGCCACTCAGGAATATCAGATGAGGGGATATTTGGTCTATATTCTCAGTGGTATGTGAAAACATGCAAACACAAAGCGCCCACTACAGACAGATGGTGAAACGTCAATGCCAAATATTTCATCTCCACCTAAATATAGAATTAATGGTGCTAAAATTGACATTATAATAAAACTTGAATTAAAAGTTGCTCCGCCACTACAGCACTGGGAAAACAATGCCAACAAGACTTAATGATGCTGGCAAAGCTCCAAAAAAATAATCATCATTTATTAAATACTTAACACAATGCTAATATGATTATGAAGCTCAACACATAGCTTCAAGGTGAATAATGAGATCTGTTGGATGCCTGTCTGCTTGATTTAAGTATCAGGCTTTTGTTAAATTTCCTGGGATTAAAATGTTGTGATTAAATGTGGACTATGTCAGAGGCCTCCCACTCAAATAGCTGCTCCTGAATGTGCCTGCATGTTCCAAGTCTCATTGTTCTGATCTCGGTTATGGTCCAATTCATGTCGACATGTTTACCAGCAACAGACAGACACAAACACTCAAAATACGATAAACAATAAATAATCGATAAACCTTATCATTAACTACCTTAATGCACAAATACATGACTTACACAGCTTTTCGTACATATGAATCCAATCAAATACTGTCTGTCTGTCTGGCTGGTGTCTATTGTCTTCATTATCTTGTCACACCAGAATAAGCAGCTATAAATAATCACATTACAACTGCATCATCTTTACTAATCAGCGCTTTAAAGACAGCTTTGTGTGTGTGAGTGTGTGATTTTAGAAACCAAGGCAGAAGCTGGTGATCTTCACATAATGTTAGAAGGCTTCTGTCAGCACGTATATAGCGCGCAGACCTAATGTACATGTCATTTATGATGAAAACTGCAGAGGAGGATTATGGGGCATTATGCATAATAACCCTTCCAACAGGGTCATAATTGCCTCATTCTGACTGGCTCGTGTTTTGCTCTTCTAAATGACAGAGTGAAAGCTGGTGAGTAGGGGAACGGGGAAAGAACAGAGAGCGAGAGTGAAAAAGATAAAGAGAGAAAGGAGTAGAGAGAATGTAGAGTAGCGGGAGAGCTGGATGAAGAGTTGAGGAGGAGGGGACACTGAAAAAAGGTTGGAAAGCTAGAGAGCTTAGATGGTTTGTAAAACAGAGAGGGAGAGAGAGCCAAAGATCTAAAAATACAGCTAATGCCATATGTGAATTGCAAAAACTTAACATTCTCTACACACTCAGGCAATGCCAGATATCACTAACAATGGAGAAAAAAAACTGTACTGCACAAGATTTTTGGATTATTCACTTTATTAGGGATTTTTTGGTAGTCTGAATACCAAACATCATTTCACCCATCTCTACCTGTGTTTTTTTTTCCTTTGACTTGATTGCTCCAACCATCCTCTCTTTTCAGTACTCATTACACCCATCCATTTATCTCCAGTAGCTACATCCCAAGTTTATGTTCACCCATCTAGTCACTGTTTTAGCCACACATGACCTCTACAGGTGTCCTGAGCTTTCAAAGGCACTTCTCTTCACACTTGAAACATTTTCTACCCACTGTGGTCAGTGTCAGACCTTGGTAACAATATCAAAAAGGAGGTAAGTCATTTCTTCGAATTGCCATACTTGCTGAGGTTACTGCCAACCACAGTGTCTACACAGGAGGTTTGGTGCGAGCAGCAAGTTAGCAGTGCAGCAGCAGCTTCAGTGTTCCATCTGTGTGTTCAGGCACAGTACTGAGTGGAGGTCACTTGCATTTTAGCAGCACTTGTAACCCAACATATCACTATAAATGTGCGCATACAAGATGAAAAATAGGCTTTGAGTGCAAAATTTTAAGTCATGTTTATGCCCATGTAGAACGCAAGCTGTTAGGCAGCTTATGTACTGCTTAAAATAGAAGCGTATCAGTTCTGTAGGACATGCAAGACAGACAAATAAGTGCAGACACACTCTGGGTATTCCCCCTGCCTTTACACCCCTATCATCCCAGTGCCATACCCTTACAGTTCATTCTCTGTTACTCTTTGTCTTTATCCAGTTTTTTGACTCATGTCATTTCTAATATCATACCACTACTCATTTACCCCCACTACTGGATACAAGCACACATGCATGCATGCATACAATAATCATACATAGACAGAGCAATATGACAAGATACTACTACTACTCACAAAATATTAAATTAGCTGGTTTAAATACTTCCTAAACAAAAAGACAACTATATTTGAACTTTAAAAAAATGTGTTTTCAACCAGACAGAGCTATTAGAGCCACAGTTAATTACCTTTAAAAAAGTTAGAACAATCTGTAATGATGAATGCCTAAACGATTATTTTCCAGCTTCATTGTAAATGCTTTTTACAAGTTCACACAATCACTGATGACAGCAATCAATCTGTAAATGATGCAACACATACATTAGCTCGGCCAAATTGCTTTTGCTGTGTCTGTGTATGTGTGCGCGTGTGTGTATGTCTGAATATGTTGTGCAGCAGCCAGACATTATCATTTTTCACTTACACTTGCTAATTGAACATTTTCGGAAGGACTTAATTGATTAATTTGTATCAAGGACTATCACGTCTAGCAAATATAGCATTAATGTGCGTGCATGCTAAAAGTTACAAAGGCAGAGTTTAGGCAGAAATAAATCAGCCTGAACAGAGCAGCATCTGTTAGCAACAGCACCTTTGTGTTGTTCACCATCGATCAACAGAGGTTTTTATGATCGTGGATATCAACTAAACTGAAGAATTAAAGAGGACCCAAGGGAGGGACAGGCCTGCTGATAACAGCGAACCTGCTCTCAATAATTACCCCATTACATTGATTGATTCTAGTGTTGTAGTGACCTTCACAAATTTTAACTATTTAGGTTTACCTACTGGAATAATTATTTAAAAATGAGATAAGAGTTGTTAGACAAGAAAAGGAGATAAAATATTAAGAAATAGACAATTGCTAATTGTTGACGTCACTGACCTTTGATTAATATGTGGCTTGAGTAATCAAAATGAAATAACTTCTTTTTAACTTTATTTAGAACCAAACAAATCATCACTGCAAGTGCTCTTCTGTTCTAAAGTTAGTAAAGTAAAGTAGTAAAGTAAAGTTTGTCATCCTTACACACATTCTAAAGCGATAATACATTTTTAGTCAACATGCCAACGCCACAGGCGGTGTCTGTATGAATGCCAATATGTCTGTCCTCCTTCTACCCTCGAATGTGATGGCAACATGGGCCAGGAAGACAGAAAGGGAATCAGATGGACAAACAACAAAGTTTAAGGAAAAGAGAAAGTGAGAGCATTATTTAAATATTAACCAAACTGAGAGATGATCTACTGCCCCCTTTGTCTTCTCCAGCAAATGATTTTGGCTGACTCGAAAACTAACACACACGCGCATACACACGCACAGTGTGCTCCCCTCTGAGTTGGCTTGAGTCCACCAACTGTCCATCTTAACGTCTCCAAGTCAGACTTTTCTGAGGTTGCTTCAGCCAAACAGAATAATGGCCAGAAATGCTTCAAGTTTGATCAGTTCAAGTGTCTTTTAACAGGCTTAACAAGGCAATTTAGAAAGTTCTGCAGCAATTTATACTATTGTGGCATTGTGGGGCCTAACTGAAACTTCTCTGAGAACGTGCCCACTGGAGAACATTACAGATCTCAAGACTTCTTCTGTCAGTTTCACGTTCACTTTATTGACCCCAAGAGTCTGATGTTCATGTCAGGTTTGTTAACATAATAAATTCATATAAGGTTATTCAAGTGCAGGTCAGGGGAAGGATACAAGAAAATTTCCTGTACAGCGTCAATTATTAAAAGATGATAATAATGTATAAACTGCCTTGCTTTCTTCTCCTAATGTAGATTTCAATTATGTCTTTACCGCACAGGAGTTCTGTTAAACCTTAAGAAATAGTGTATCCTGCACACATTTTATCAATTGAATCTCTATACTTTCTCTTTTAGCTGCTTAGCTCAAAATGACCACAAACCACACAACTAAGTGGGTACTCTGACACTATCCGCTCTGGTGATGACTGTCACTGAAGTCTTACTTTCAAATTGTATCTTTTTTCACGACACAGATGATGAAGATCCCCAATAAAATGTCTTACAGGTAAAATATGAGACTAAGCTAGGCTGATCTTTGAGTTTAGTGGGGCACTAAACTGAACAAACAGGCCTAATCAAATCTTCATATTGAACAGCCAAATCCAATTCAATTAAATTCTGGTCCATTTTGCTAGAAGCAGAACCAATAGGAATTCCCGGTAAACCCTAACAGTATCTATCTAAATTAGGATGCAATCAAACCATTTGCTCTGTTTTGTGCATGTGTTGAGCTAACTATCAATGTGATAAATTGATGACACACTGATTGACACAGTTATCCATGATTAAAGCTTTTTTCATGGAGAGCCGCCCTACTTTCAGACTAGTTTGAGTTCCAGTAGTTTTTCTGATAGAGGGTTTCTTCAGACATGTTTTTCTAAATAGGTGAAACGTGATGCATTATGGATTAGAGGCAACTTTTACTGGTAATGTGAAAAAATGATATTATTTCACAAATGTCCAAATGAATAATTTAAAAGCATACAAAAACGCATTATGTAATTTTATATACAGCTGACATATTAAATCAGATATATCTGAAAAAGGCAACGTTCCACTGTTTAGTAGTGTTTGATGACTGTAGGTTTTTAATTACTCTACATTGACCAATAATATAAAGCTTGTGTGTCTTTATACTATATACAAACACACAAGCACATTACTGCATACTAATAACCTCATAGAAATGGTCTATCAGTGAACCTAAATAAAAATATACTGTAAATGGATGCTTGCTGTGATCATGTGTATGCATGCTTGAAAAAGAATATTTATGTTTAACACTGATGTGTCCAAAGGGGCGCATGCTGTGTGTGTATGTGTGTGTTCATTTGATCAAGAGCATGTGTTATTAATGTCCCACAACAAACATCAATATCAGACAAGGCAACAGTGTTTTTCCCTTCTCTCCATTACCAGCTAACCTTTTAAACAAACACCGGTCCCTGTAAGGCTGTTTCTGCAATGCCTATAAGATGGGAAAAATACATTAGGAATTACACTTCGAGCTACACTGAAAATGCTGATGGGAATCCATACTTCCTGCTTACTTCTCATTTTCTTTGGCATAAAGCTGTGAGTGGGCTTGAAAAACAACGTGCAAGGGAGACATTAGGGTAATGGAAAAAAAGGTGGGGGTGGTGGTCTAAAGGTAAACCTGCACACCACACACACAGAAATACTTTCCTCATATTATTTTTCCACCTGCTACAGTTGTATCATTTTCATTGAGGTAGGAGTGAAGTTATGCTGAGAGTCCCGCGGCTGAACAAGTTTCTGATTCTCTCACTTTACTCTCACCATCTAGAGCATTGGTTTGTTGGTAGACAAAAACTCAACACTAAACAGATTTTTGACATACCTTTGGCGAGGCACTTTTCTATGCATCCTGTCTTTGAGCTAAGCTAGGCTAAACATGTCCCATTTATCTGTTGTAGAGATGAAAATACAAAGATGAAACTGATAGGGTGCCCTTTGCTGCATGTCATTCCCTATCTCTCTCGCCCCACATTCCTGTCACTCTTCGGCTGTCTCTGTCAAAAATAAAGCTTGAAAAAAGCCCAAAACATACCTTTAAAAAGATTAAATTGATATCAATCCTCTCATTAAACAAAGATAAGATCATTTTAAGTGCGTTTCCCAAAATATTATGCTGAGCAGCGGTGCTTTTGTTTACTGGCTTAACACATAAAGCAGTTTGGGACCAGTGTTCGTGGTCGGACTGTTGGCTCTATGCTGTTATACTACAGCACATACGTGTGTCCAAGACAGACAGATATAGAGATACCATCTATACTATATACCAATATACAGATAAATACCATCAATTTAAAGTATGCACACCTACATTTCTTATATATATAAAATATATATATATATATATATATTTCGCGTCAGCCAAATATATATATATATATATATATATATATATATATTTTATATATGTTATGTTTTTTGTTTTTTTTTCCACTTCAAACCTACATAAATGTGTGCCCTTTTCAATACTTTGCTGAAGTGTATTTTAGCCATGGATTTCTGAAACTGTATTTTTGACCTCTCTCTTCAACAGACCTCAGAAATCTTCTCTGTTTTCTTTGTGGTTATAAGCCTAAAGCCAGGCAGTCGGAGTCTGCCTACAGTAAAACACTCATCTGGGATTATGAGCCATTTATTAATCTCAGCTCAGTAATACTATGAGAGCCTCGCTCCAGAATCCAATGAATATTTCACACTTTCATTTCATATGCAATCTCTGGTGCTCAGAAGTGCGTATTGCTGGGAATCATTCTGTGCGGTTTATTTCTGTGTGTGTCTGTGTGTCTCACCATGTGTGTGTTTGGGGAATTAGTGTGTGGCACTTTATTTGATCCCAATATTGAAATGTGTATTTTGTACTATGCACGTGCTTTTATATTTGGTTTCTGCACTGCAAACGTATTTTTGTGCAGCTTCACTGCATTCAAAGAACATTAACAAAAAGCATTACTATCCTTTTTGAGTGAATTTAAGGCAAGATAGTTCAAGACGCCGTTGAGACAAATACCACCCGATACACACACTATATTTATGGTCATTAAAACTCCATCCTCAATACAGAAACCTGCTAAACTAGCTTCAACTCTAAACCTACTATTCAAACGACCCAATATTTATCTAATCAGACTAGGCAGAGTGATATTTCCCTTTTCTGACATCAACTCATTTAATCAATGCTTCGTCAACCAACTTTCAAAGTAAGTGACCATACTAAATCACCATCGTCACTGTTCAATCAGTAGCTTTTAGCAGCAGAGTGCACCTCACGGGTGAAGGAGAGCGCCATAGTCAGCTCAGCTGTGATTCACAGTTTGTTACTTACTCATTAAAGGCATTTTAAAAAGGCAGCAAAAGCACAGAATGATAATTAGCAAACTGCCAGCATCAGACTTAATGTATTGCTGAACTGAAGAAAGTCAGAATCAGCGCTGAACGCCAGGCCGTGTGAACGGTGATGCTTTGACTAACTGTTCGCGCTGAAGTGCATTTAAACGGTGATGCATTCGCTTACTGACATACATAATGAAGTGCATCTAAATAATAGTGCGTTCACTTACAGACGCACGTCCTGAAGTGCATTCGAACGGTTATGGGTTTAGCTTAGGAAGAAAAGTAAACAAACTGCATAGTCAGTTACAATCAATTTTTGAGCTGAACTGAAGTGATTCAAATCAGCAAAGTGACTCTTGCACGGTGAGAGAAACAAACTCTTTAGAGATTGATCTGATATAATCAGAATATCCTCAACAACTTCAAATTGGCTCTGTCACTGTGTTTCCTAGTTTATTAAACTGATTTTATTTTCTTTAAGAGATGAATATTAAGAAAATATGTTTATTAAAGTGATCTTAGAACTTGGTAACAATACAAGATGCACATTTTCCTCTCTTCCTCTGGACATTTCACTTTAAGCTGATGCAGCTTTAAAGTTAATCTGATTGTATTCAATTCAGACTGGTCTTGGAGGTGGTTCGTAAAAGAGGTCCAACCTCATTAGATGGCTGTCGTGACTGTTACGTAAAAGTAACCAGGGTGCGTATTCAAACATGAGACCGACATGTTAAACTGCTGTCACATTGACATGATCTGAAAGGGGCTATATATAGCATTGGCTGGCACCAAATGCACTAACATGTTTGGCACACATTATCTCCATAGTAACAGCACAAACCTCCTGAAAGGAGGGGTATCTGGCATTGTGCCAACAGGGACGAAAATGCCCTTATAACACTACATTTTGGTGGTGTCTAAAAACACTCCCTATTCCTTTATAAAAAACACTACTATAGACTTTAGTCTCTCTACTCTACTCTTTAACTGTAAAGTTTACTCTACAGTAAGCAGTAAACAGATTTCAGACACTTTATCGTGGATGTATGTATTGTTGTATTGCTTGACAGTTCATTTGCATCTAAAAAACACATGCACATGCCACGGACCATACAATTTTCATTCCTTTGTGAAACTTTTGAGTGGCACAAGGCGAGGGACAACTACCCACCTACCAGTAGGAACAGTGCATGCTGCTCTCTGAGTCTCTACAAAACCATGGCAACTGGCTCTGATAATAGTAATCCCCTAGGTCAGTTCCTGGTCTCCTGACTCTGTTATTGCTCCTGTCACTGAGTCATGTGGCCCCTGGGCTGCAGCTTAGTGTGACATAAAAACCCCTTTTCACTTTGAGAAATGAGAGCTCATCAGGAAAACTCATTCAAGGAACAATCTAGGCTATAAATATTTCTACAAAATGTCATGTAGATCATTTTTTTACTGTAAAGATAGTTTTCATCTGTCACATTTCTAAAGCAGATATGTCCTTCTCAAGGCAAAAACAGAACATTATTCATTTAGTTAGGCTTGTGCTAACAAAATTATCGTGGTCACAAGATTAAAAGATTAGAGGTTATCTTGACATGAACAGGGTGCTGTTTAGAGCTACAGAGATCACTTGAGTCCTACCCAAAGGTTCTTACAACCCCAAGAGAAACTGCCAACTAATGCAACTTTGTTCTTAATTAGTTCAGAGAATCTCCACCACATCCTGCAGTATTTATACACCCTTAAAGGCATACAGTATGAGCCGAGGACAGGGAAATATACTGTACATTATATTTTCTAGCCGGTAGGTTCTTCAACTTTTTTTAAGCTGTGACCTAAATGAAAAATTCAGTTCACCATAGAACACAGGCTCATTAAAGCATGTTGATACTGTTTTAATGTACAGAGGTACCAACAGATGGTTCAAGATTCACTTAAGGTCCTAAGTCATGGTTCAAAAAGCCCTTAATCTACACAATTCATCACATTCTAATAATGCCCGGATCTATGAGATGATATTAAAAAACTCGGCTTTCCAAAGGGGAAAATGAAAAATGACACATTCCTCAGGGGGGAAATAAGAAAAACGGGGAATATATGGATTGAGTTTGCAAAGTCTCCAAAAGTGAATTGCTAATGACACTGCCTAACGCTGAAGGCGAGTTAAAACCTTTTCCCTTTGAATTTTGCTTGTGAGGCAATATTCTACCCAAAGGAGTGGCTTATAAGGCCACTGCAGCTCAATACTACAGAGTGTGAACACACACAAAATACAAGGCACAGATCCCCATTCAAACGTCCACCGCACAAGCACACATGCACACACACTGTTATGTGACTAATTAATAGGTATAAATCAAAAGGATTATATGCATTATCCGAGAGGCATCCAAAGGATTGAAGGGAAAAAGTTTTTGACTTAAATACAGTGATTTTGTAGCTCTGTGTAGAGAACAAGAGCCACTCTGTGCTTGTTTCTCTTATTTGTAGGCTGCCTGGCCGGATATTTGGTTAGTCACATCATGCATGTCTGCGTGCTGTTGGTCATTCAGGAAACAGGCCATTTTAATTAAAGGCTATTAAAGTCTAACCTCACACATGTTTGTTTCACTTCACGGGTATTAATTAAGAAGATACATGGTTGTCTGTGGTCAGCTAAAAGTCATGCAAAGCCACCGAAATCCTTGTTCACAGTTTTTCTGCTTTCATATGAAAAGGAAGTGAAATCAAATGAAGCAAAACTATCTCACTAATCTCTTGAATTATAATACTTTATCGCATTAAAAGCAGGAGGAAGCGCAAAATTAAATTCTACCCCGAGAGGTTCTTACCTTGTCTTTGTCCTCTACCAGATCACTGAGTATGTCATCTGGGTCCAGAATCCCCCCATCACAGTATTCAACGTGGTGAGTCCGAACCAGGAAATCTCCTTCCTATTACACAGGACACAATTCATGTAATTAAACAATTTAGTATGTGAATAAACCTGACACCTGCTGACCACTCCACCTATTACAGTATACACACATGTATCTGACTACTTTTTTTGGTGGTTGCTGCAGGTGTATATCTATCTATTTAATAAAAATACTCAAAAGTAGGGCTGATCACAATTTTAACATGATTGCCTATGATGTTGATGTTTAAAATCTGTGCACTTGAGAAACTTACATAAAAACAAGCATTTCCTAAACCAGCCAGCCACCAGGGGTGATTGATTTGGCTTCAGCTGTCACTGCAGTGCTGCTGCAGGGTGCACAAGCAGCAGCAGCCTGTGCAAAAATTTCCTGGATGTTGCGGCTGCAGTCCGGAGTACAGTAATTACAGTACTGTACATACAACAGGGAGTAGACAGGGAAAATTGAATTCAAACACCTGGAGAAGAAGGCGAAGAGCTATTCCCTCAAAATGGATCATCATCCGTTCTTTGGAAAGATTTGGGCAAGTAATGTTAGGCAAGACCAAATCATATGCTTGATTAAGACTTGTGTTTGGGCCACAAAGCTAACTAAGTTAAAACACCACAAATTGCAGTACAATGAATGCATGAACATTACCTAACTGATTCCCCTTCTTGTCCAGAATCCAACTCAGATATCCACAACAGCCACACTGTACATCACTATGAAATCAGTGTTCTGTTGATTTAATTGTGGGTAATATGTGGTGCCACAATTTTATTTCAGTTTTTCTTCCCAGAGATGCACTATGAGAACCAGTCTGATTGTGGTGCAAAGAACTGTACATTAGCAGAATTATGGTGCAACATGGAAGTGAAAGCAGTGCTCGGTTTACTGAAATGTGAAAGTGTAATGAAAATATTTTGTTCCTAATCATGATAAATAATTGCAATCTTAATACTGTTCAAAATAATCATGATTATAATTTTTTTCGTAGTCATGCAGCCCTGATCTAGAATGTGTAGCATTCTGTCAACCCAGAAACCCTCCTCACAGTTTGAACAAACATTCCTATTCACTATTAATATTCTATCTTGTAGCTTCAACGCCACATTAAACGGAGCTTCTTAATGTGATGTATGTCCTACAAAAAAAGGACATCGCGACGAGGGTATAAAACAGGGAGGATCAAAAACAGAAAAATGGACAATGGCAGTTTTGTCTCACATCAGGTGCAGAGTGGCAGGAGAGTTTCAAAATGGTCATGGACTTGGTAGAGCAGCCGCCTCATGTGCGAAGGCTCAGTGCTTGCTGGGGAAGCCCAGGGTTCAAATCCGACCTGTGGCTCTTTCCCGCAAGTCATTCCCCGTCTCTCTCTCTCTCTCCCCACATTCCTGTCACTCTTTAGCTGTCTCTATCAAATAAAAGCTTGAAAAGACCAAAAAAATTATCAGGTTATGGAGTTTTAATGTTTTATTTTTTTTTATTTTATGAACTCTTTTCTGATTTATTTTAATTTTGTTCAGTTATAATTATGAAACTTAACATAAAAAACAACTCAACTTGTCTTTCTTATGTTCGGGACGAGACCAATGTTGACAGCAAAAGACCTCCATGCCTGTTACTTCTCTCTGCTCCTCATTTACACACCTCTCTCTTTTCAACTCCCCCTCCCCCACTCCTTTTATTTCTGCCCTCTTCTTTGTTTCTTTCCTCCTTACATCTTCCACATCTTTCCCTAGGTGCCTTGTACAGATTACAACTCCAGCCTGGCCCTTTCCCTCTCCCTCCTCACTCCCTTTCTCCGCTGTGTTGGGTCTGTGATTAATGACATCGACACTGCACTGGACAGCTGACTACATAGAGCTGGTTGTTGAACAACATATTGAGACAACACACACATCCGCGCGTGCAAGCACAGGCACACATACAAGACCACAAACAGCCCAAGGAAAGGTATGACTCAAAACGTTACAGGGTGCCGCTCCATTAAATCACTCTTTCAGGGTCAGGTGCTTGTCAATGCTTTTCAAAAACTCCCATCAGGCAGAGGGTGAGATAGAGCAAAGTGCTTTGTCCCTGGATATCACGGCAAGTCTCATTGTCAATACCAGTTCTTACACTAAACACGGCTCTGCTGCAAAGGCCTTCTTTAAATTTACTAAAGTTAAATCACTAAAGTTCTTAAATAATCTGATGGTGTATTGTAGTTTCTTTGTACAAATACACATCAGATCTGGATAGAGAGATGTCTCCCATCAAAAAGTTTAATGGTGTTATGCTGTGTAAACTTAAAAAAAAGTGTTAATTAGGCTGTGTTCGAATCAAAATCAGGTGTTGCTGCGATTTGCTGCAAGGTTGTGTGGTGGCGTGTGGGGATGGGGGAATGGGGCGATGCTAGGAGTGTGTTTGAAAGGGCTGAGTGTAACAGCTATGAAACAATCACAAAAATAACTTTTGATTTTTCTGATTTTTCCCACACTCTCTTTCACTGTCTAAGTCACTCAACCAATGCTCACTCTCTCTCCCTCTACAGACTATGAGTCAGACACAGAAGCAGGAGCAGGTGCATGAAATAAAGGTACATAAATAAAAGCTATAACATGGGGGAGTATCATGAACTCTGAACTGAATAGCGTCAGTTTCAGTGACATTTCAGGCCGACTGTGGAGGGTTTGAGTGATCTGATCGTTTGATTTGACCACCGGACTATGACATTGGGTTGCATTTCTCCAAACAGCTTCACCATGGGTCACTTTTTCCCCCCCAGCAACCCTGTGGCACGCACCATGGGTCTGAATCAGGCTTTAAGGCCAGGCACAGCAATGTTTTGTTTGTTTGTGTTTTGTTCTTTTTCTTACCACTTTAATTAAAATATTTTATATATTAGCCTATAAGGCAAGCTGTGTTACTGCACAGTGGTTCTGCTTTGTAAATATATCCATCTCATCTCAATCCTTTCCAAATGAGACAGAAATAACAATGCTTAGACAAAAATTAGTTGTAAATTAGTGTTTTGTCTTGTCTATTCACCATACCTCAGTTTACCATACCCTGAGATATGTCTTACTTACTGTGTTAGATCTCTGTGTTCTGTGTTAGATCAAACATGCAAAGTTGTTATATGAGTCTAGTCTTTGTTCACTGTCACCTGGCTCCAGCTGATACAAGATATGATATATAATTAACTAACAAACATGGGCGTACATAAGATAAAGCATGAAGCCCAAGTTAAATGTAGCCTGGGTCCATAAAAAACATTTATTTTTCTATTATGTCATAAAACCAGCCACCATTCAACCATCACTGTTACACAAGACTCTCACACTGTGGCTGTTTATACTGTTAAATTGTCTCTCCCTCTTCCTCCCTGCCTCCCTCCCTTCCTGGTGGAATTCATTGTATGACTCTATTGTAATACTGCCTTGGCTCACTCAGGCCAGATGTATGAGAGACAGAGATTTTCAAACATTGTGTTTACATTGTTTTATTTTTTCTGCACAGTATTTATCTTCCTTGAACACTATGAATCACAGTTTTGGAACATATTAACTCTGGGACAGCACATGTAAATGTTTTTTTTATGATTAATAGGAAGAATTTCAGTTCCAAAGTGTCATGTAAATTATTTTGTAACTTTTCTGTCCTCGACGTTGCTCTCGTAGACAGCAGTGTTTTTATTACCACATGGACTCCAGAATGTGTTCCAATAGTTTTAAATTTTGTTTTCACTGGTTTAATGGCAAGTCCTAAATCCATCATCCTCACACAAACAGTGAGTCAGCGCACAAGCAACTTTAGTGACTATGCCTTGACAAAAAGACACCAAAAGCTCTACCATCTTTTACATTCTTAGATAACAAGACTACAAGAAGAGTTAAGAGTGAGGAGAGTTTAATCTTATAGTCAGATATTATTTAATAAGTGATCTAACAAGGAAGGAAAACATTTTTTATGTCAGCAAAGCCTACTCTCATCATTATGTCCACATCAGTGCCCTCGAGGCTCAGTGGGCCCCTGCTGACCTGCAGTACAGTCCACACAGCCGACTGCCGATACATTGCACTTCTCATTTCAGTTAATATTGTGCTTTAAAAGGTGCATGGTCCTAAACAAATTACAATTCATCAAATAACAACAGGCCAAATGACACATCGTAAACATGGAGCGTTCACAGACCCTGGAGATCTGGAGCCTCAGGGCAGTTTGCCGGCTTAGTGTAGTTAGTAATCAGGCAGTGTAATGTTTTATGTGAGCTGTAGTTAATCTTTTGCTTTTCTTTCACTCTGTTGCAGTGCACCTGAAAAAGTGATCCGTTGATTCTTAATAAAGTCTTTTCCCCCTATCATTGTTATTATTCTCATTATAAGCCCTTCTCAGACAGAATATGTAACATTTCTGTCTTCATTTATCTCGTAACCTCAACTGTCATTCAAACATTTTCAGCTTGGAGTTTCATTCAGACAGCACAGCACATCTACAGAGAGAGCTGTGTGCTCACGCGATATTTGGCAGCTGATGTGCGTGAGGGAGCATAGAGGAAGAGAGAGAGAGAGAGATAAAGAGAGAACAACGGTGAGTTAAAAAATGTTATGACAGCAAGGAAGTGTTTCTGTTCTCTCTCAGACTGCATCACAGATGGATTTTAAAACTTACCTCACCACTAAAGCCTAATTAATGAGCACTGTAAGCGTGAGGGTTCCCTGTTAATCCCCCGTTAATATATTTCCTTATCAGTTTCATCAGAGAGCGAATTCTGCTGTCAGTCTGCTGTCTTTTTTTTTTTGGTAATATCCGACAGTGCGCACAAGCACTGAATGACAGAACAATAAATTGGGACTCATTAAATTCCTATTTGCTCACATGATATTCATTTATATATCCATGTGCACACTGGTCAGATTATTACTGTGGTTGAGTGAGAGTTTTTAACCTTAGCGCTAGCTCAACCACTTAATGTCCAGTTACTGGCACATTTTCAAAACATTTTCTCTCTATATTTAAACTGACTGCTGCAAAGAGAGCCAGGAAACAGGAATCCCAATCAAATTATAGGTTTTAATTACAAAAGGAAAACGATAGCTGCTGATGTTTTTAGGTCAACAAACCCCTTTGATCTCTTGTTACAAGAGGCAAGCCATACAGCTAAAAGACAAGAAATCGAAAGGTAGCAAGATAAGAGCTGTGAGCACACTGATCTAATCCCATATTCAGAGGAAGTGCATGGATAATGTGTTACAGTTTTTTTTTGTGAACTGCAGAAACCCAGTGCCTCCATGTCTGGCAGTTTAAAAACCTAGAGGGACACTCAGATAGTGTATAGGACTAAAGATAAGAGTTGTAAACACACTGATCTAATCTGAAAATTAAGGAGATTAGCACTTAATACAGTGTTTTGCTTGATTCTATTACAGATAATCCTGAGCAATTTTAGGTATTTGACTCTCAGGACATGATCTAGAAATTATTATTAGGTTACAGTAAAATCCCGCCAGAGTTAAAAGACTATGTAGATTATTCTGTGTTATCAGGTATGTATTTAACCCCCCACCTCTCCCTCATTCTTTATCTCTGTAACAGTACGCCTTTCTAGTCAGGTGGCTGACACAAGAGTTTGGTATGCATGCTGTTGTCATGGCTGGAGGTAGTGCAAAGAAATGGACTTGGGTACACACAGCAGAACAAGATACAGGGTTCACTTGAACTCATGCGGTATACACAAAAAGTGAAAGGCATCCGCTTCAGACGCTTGCAGCTGCATGCTGCTTTATGTTGAGCTTGTGGAAACTCACATTAGTTCCACCATAAAATGTCCAATACTTAGGTCCTTAGCCAAAAAATAAAGGGTCTGGAATTACAATTTCATCAACATGCTACATGTTGTTATTTCGCAGAGGCAGTGAGTAGAGATGCAGCACCAAAATCTGGGAAAAAGAACTAAATCTGAGTTCAATTGTCCATTCACTCATCTTGTGACCACGCAGTAACAAAGATTGTTTTCTGTGAAAGGCAAAGCGAGAAAATTGCTGGGGGAAATGCCATGGTAACCATTACTCACCGTAGTAACACTTTTAGAATTCCCAATTGAAGCTGTGCAAAAGGTGATTCTTCGCTCGTAAAGGCAAAGTTAAGTGTGTCTTAATGGTTTAAAATCAGATTTCATTTTTAGCTACCAGTCAGAACTCATTAATGTGAATGTTTCAACTTTTCAACATTGTCTGCTGAAAATTCATAAGGCATGTAAAAAAGTCAAATTTAACCAAGAATAAAATTAACCACCTAGAATATAGAATAGAAGTCAGGATCGACGCATTCCTGCGGTGTGTCTGCAGTATAAGCGGCACGCGTCTCCTCCCTTCCCCTCCCTCCCTCTCAGAAATAATTGCTCGGGCATGGGGCCAGGATGTTTTACGATTTTATCAGCTTGTTTGGCCACGCCTCATCGGCATTCCTTATCCTGGCTAATGAAACTACAGCGCACACCCACATAGGGAGGAACTCTTTTGTACACATCCACCTTACAATCTATATGTGTAAGTATAAGCATACACACCGGTACACACACCATTAGCTTACAAAAGCAACTGGTTTCACACTTTTAGGAATAATGATCACTGATATGTTGATGTGATTGTGCAGTGTGATATTAGACAAATGTGACCTGACGCCACATAAACAGGCAAACGCACACTTGTCTGTTTGGACAAAGGTAATTAAGAAGTCTGTCAACACGCTGATAACTTCCTGACAACTCCCCACAAAAAAAACAACCTCTGCTCCCCTCCTCCCTCCTCTTTCTCTGGCCATGCTTCCTCTTCTTCCTGCTATGCCAGCTATCTCTCTTTACATATTCATCATCTTTGTTCTATTACTTTAAAAGGTTTATTCGTCACCTCTCTACAGGTACCTTGAGTATTACTGTTTTATTAAGTCTTTGATATCACTTTCATTCTCCTTTCCCCATGCCACAATTTCTGCTTTGCCTCCACGTTCATCCATCAAGAGCAATGGCTCTATATTCTAGCTGTCAGCCAGCCGTTTTTGCTTCTTGGTTTTATAACAAATAATTACAGATCATGGTGCACTTAGTTTCCTGATGTACTGAGTGAGGTGATTGATAACTGACCTATTAATCACACACTTTCTGAGTGACAGGCTCCTGACTGAGTTATCTGGTGAGACACTTCTGACTTCAGCAGTACGCCCCCACCCTTCAGCTTGGCACACTGCACATTACACAGGTGCCCTGAACCCCTCTGAGTGGTTGCATTGGCACCACATCACTAAACAATTAGGTATAGTGCTTGTGTCAAAAAACAGACAGACCAAACTCAAGGTTGTATACAGCAGGAAGGGAAGCAAGACTTAGTAGAAAAGAGCTTTACATGTGCTGAGAGTCTACAATATTCAGAAGAGACTTTTCAGTGCTATAAAACCCTATTTGTCTTTTCCATCCCCCTGGGTTCCATCCTGGGTAATACAAAGTAATACAAATTCTAATAATTAGGCCGCGATCAATGTGAAACTAAAAATAAAAATCAATGCAACCTAAAACACAAAATAAATCCTCGCTGGAACTCAACATAAGATTAAACCTCGAGGATCTCCTCACTAAAATGTAGTTTTAATGCCTGTTAGGCCTCTTAAGCACCGCTGTGGGAACTCCCAACAAAGCAACTGATAAGACTCAGTTAGCTACACTGGATTCGTGCAGCAACACACAAGAGTAAAAAAAAAAGTGTTTTGAATACATGCAGTATACTTTCTGAGTAGGATGAAGCAGATAGGGGGGAGGGGAAGAGGGAGAGAGACAGACAGAAAGCGAGCTGTCTCTGTGACAGTTTTAAAACATGATTTGCCTAGCACTGCAAGGGAGGATTAGGGACTGGACTGCTCTACAACACACACATATCCTGGCTTTCTAATCCTGGAACACATTAACAGCTGTAATTACACAGCTACAACAGATTAGTGTTACAGGGAAATGAATGAGTGACGGGAAGAGAGCAAGAAAAACACACAAAAACAAATACAAAGGGAGAAGAGGGGATGAGATGAAGCAATTAAAGAGAATGCGCATTCTCCATCTCAGCGAGGGAGAAAAAAGAGAGGGTGGAGAAAGACGTTCGGGAGGAGGCAGACAAAGGAGGTGAAGGGCGAGTATGAAAAAAGTGAACATAAACAAAAGGAAAATATTTAAAATGTCAAAAAACAAAAAAAAAAAAAAAAGGAGAAGAGGAAGAGGCCAAAACTATCAAAAAGTGGGAAGAATGACAGCGGAAAGAGAAGTAAACACAGAAATTACAAAGGGAGATAGCAAAGTGTTGACAAAGGTGTGGGAGAGAGTAGGAAGAGAGAAAAAAAAACAGAAGAAGAAGAGCTGCAGGAGAGTAGGCCAAAAGGCACGCAGTGTGCATTTACTTAACAAGGCATTTCATTCTCACATACAGGAAACAAAGTATTTAAACACTCAGAGTCCTGATCGATAGAGCAGGGAGGTGCATCATTACACACATCGCTCCTGGAGCACTCACACTGTCTCTGAACATTAAAAACACCTAAAATGCTGCTGCTCTGGTGTTAGACATGAGAAACTGCACAGCAACATGGTGCCTTTTGTTTTCACGTTTAAAGTCAAACTGACATTAAAATTCATTTGTCCTCATGAGCGCATCCCCTCGGTGTTTGTTTTGACTTATGTACTCAGTAAGTCAAAATTGTAATTACCAAAATGAAAAATTTTGAATCAATGAAAAAAAGTATTTTTCTGCAGTGACAGCGTTCCCCTACATTAATGTTATCCAGTGTGCGTGAAATTTTGGTTTAGACTGATGATGTCGGTACAGGCAATTTGACTGGTGTAATATCTGTGTGGGCGGGTATTAAAAATCTTCACTTCAGCTCCAAAGGCAGTTCACCAGTTTGGAGGATGACGTTATTTGTTAACTGTTGCTTAGTTCGATCTGTTATTTGAGCGCCCCTGTGTAGTCTCTTTACTCTGTGTCGTGACTCACACCACAAGGTAACTTAGAGAGTAATAAGGTTACAGTCTGATCATATGGTGTCATCACAGCTGAGCATATGAAGGAAACACTACACTCCCTTCTCTGTATATGTGGGAGGAAGCTGTGTAGGAGCTGTCGATGGCTCAGCAGGAAGAAAACTAAAAGTAACATCTTGTGGTAATCACATCTAGCTTCCATTTTCCAAGTGTTAGCTAACAGAGCAAACAAATTTCCTTAATGATGGCTCAGTTCTGTCACATGTCGCAGTAAGCCATGCTAGTGAGCCACTATGCAGTACACTAGGACCCTGGAATTACCTCATCTAAATGGAATGCTGTTGTTCAGTGTTATCAATTACACCTGTGCTTTTCCTGCTATGACCAAGCCAACAGCTGCCACTGGAAACGTAAAGCTTAGACAAATGGCTCCAGAAAATTATCATTACAGTTTATATTTCCTTTCGCAAAAAGTAAGAAGAATTAAACTTTTCAGTATGAACACTTTAAGGATCAGTGTGAAGCATTTAGTGGCATATAATACTGTACTTGCAGACTGCAACCCCCTCGACTCACCCTCCTGTTCCAAAGAGAAAGAGAACCTACAGTGGATGAAAAACATGCAATGCCCTATTGAGAGACAGTTTTTAGTTTGTCCATCCTAGGCTACTGTAGAAACATGGCAGTTCAACATGGCAGACTCAATGAAAAAGGACCTGCTGTATCAGTAGATACAAAAGGTTCATTCTAAGTTAACAAAAACATGATTCTTAGTTTATACACTAGTTTATACACTATTTGGAACATAGTTATGCATATTATATTCCATCTATGCCATATTATATACCTACAGTGATACTACATGGACCTAAAGCTGTATACATCTCCCCTGTCTATACCCATTTACTTAAATAAATTTAAAATGTATGCTATTAATCTCTACTTCTCGGTGGAACAGAGTCATCTCATGAAAGCAGAACAGGAGGTGAAGAAGGAAGTGTTCAAAGAGAAAGGATAGATCAAATGAAAGGGAAGCAATAGGTTTCTGGCTAAGTGGAGAGCTATGTCGAAGGTGAAGAGGCGATGTACTTGTGAGAAGAAAAGGATGATAAATAAGATGAACACATGGAGGTGAGGGCTGATGTACAGGTAGATAAAAGTAGATCAAGGGAGGCAAAAAAGGTAGAGACAGCAAGAGAAAGAGGAGGGTGGAAAAATAGGTGCATCTCCAAGTGCTGTCTCGATGTCGGTCTCACATAAACACAAAGACACATACACACACACACACAGCTTGGATATCTCCCACTCAATCACAACTGAGGCCAGCTATCTATATGACTGGTGTGCTCTTTGAATAATGGAGCCAATATGAAGAGAGTCACTGAGAAGATTTGGTCGTCTGATGGGGGTCACAGTGTTCCTGCCCTGAGAGCAGCACAGGGAATCAACAGCAGTCATAAAGAAATCACCAGAGGGATTCATTTGCATTTTACACTCACAACTAAAGTGGAAACGACTCGCGCCTGCTCCTGTCTGCACCATCGCAATTCATATCAGATATGCTTTTAATTTTTTATACAGCAATTATGGAGAACCGGACCTCCATGGCTTTGTCTAATTTCCCAAGACTTTGGGATGTGGAAAATCATATGGCCCTTTCATGGTGTAAAAATGACAGAGCTTTCGATTATTATTTTATGACTTCAGGGAAAACCTCAAATGTTATGAAAGTGCTGTTTCATAAAAAGTTATCTCGCCTCTTTTCTAAGTCTATCAGGAGTTCATAAAAATCTTCACACATTATTGCAAAACTCCTTCCGACAATGAATAATGTGAATAATGTAGCTGACTGATGACTCAAAAGGTCAAATAGCCTCAAAAAGAGTTAAAATTACTTTTTGTTCATACTTTTGTTCATGTTCTTGAGCACACTGGAATATTTGGTGTCAATGAAAAGGGAAGATGATTTCCATTCAAATGAGCAGCACTAACACAAAAAAGCATCATCATAAGGTGATACACAAGGTGAATATATTTTGAGACGTAACTGGCACAATGTCAGAGAGTTACCTTGAAATAATAGTACTTAAAACTGCACGTTTTAAAGCATCAGGCACGGTTTTGGTGCCAAAAATCCACTGTTGTATTCATACTAGTCACAAAACATCTCAAGCAATACCCAGTCTGAGCTCGATGCATGTGCCATCTCAGTGAAAAATGTCCGCATTTAAGTTAAAAGACAATATATTATGGGAAAAAAACAAAGTTCAAACATGATCCATACCAGCGTTTTTGCACTGAGCAAAGCATTGTTTAGTTGTTCTAAAGACAAATGAGTGCTGACTGCAGATAAAGGTGCGTTTCATGCTGGTGCATGGTACCTGTTCCAGAAGTTTTCTGTATCTCTGCGTGGCTTGCTGGATGAGGTCCCTCACAGTCCACCCATCCTTGCAGGGTACCACCACACCCGTCTGCCCAAACGTCACCGTCACCTTCATCATAGCACTCTCCACTTCATCCAAGACGCAGGCCCCTCTGGATGTGGGTGATGGGGATGATGGCGACTGAAGGCTCCTAATCCTCCTAGTTTGTCCCCCAGAAAGTCTTGATAAAGAGGCAGGGATGTGACCAAACAGAAAAAAATGGGGGGATAGTGAGTGGCTTGGTGGTCCAAAGATGTAAACACTTCACATCACACAGCTTGTCAAAGTTGTCCAACAGAGTTCCTTAGTAACAGTATTATACGTGTTTACTGTCTGTCCATGTCATTTCTACCGACCTCAACTCAAAGTGATAATAACGACATGACTGATATTACTTTGTCATGCTCTCCAGCACTTTTCCACTTCAAGTGTTGATACTAGTCAGCTGGTTAAACACACTACAGTCTTTTCATTATAGAGCTGAGTGTTAGCTGCTAAACGGGAGCCACTGTGTGTCATGTCATTCCTCAGAGAGAGTTAACTTCACTTGGCAGAGGCTAGCTGTCTATCAGCTAGCTCCACTTGGCTAATTTAGCTTGATACTGTACACTGGTCCTGCTAAGACAACAAGCCCAAGGATGAAAGCTTTCAGTTTGCCACACGCATTAGATATCGTTCCGTTTTTTTTCCCCCCTCCCCAGCCCACAACCTCCTCCTCAAATGATTTTGTTACTACTTGTTCTGACACGCAAACTAAAAGTTTATCCAAACTCTCACACCAAGAGTTATCAAGCCTGAGTCCTGCGCTAGCTAACGTTAGCCACCTTAGCTGAACTTTGGAGGGAGGGATGCAGTCGCTCGGGCATCACTCCATAACTTTTTCCTTTCGCAACTTTCCTTCTTCCAAAGCGGCCAGTAGCATCCACTTCATCACCGACACACACTGTGGGACAGCGTACTTGTTATTTTCGCCTTCGCGGACGAGACGAAGGTGAAGTGAAGTAGTAAACGGACCACGGTTCAGTGTGTTGGAAAAGTTTTGAGATTCCTTCACTGCCGTCCGCTCCTGACCAGTTCCTGACCAGCTCCTCCACCGCTTGTTACTGTCACTTTCTTAAAGGGGAAGTACTCCAGATCATCCGCACACTCTCTGCAGCTGCACAAGCCTACAGTCACTGCTCAGGCAACAGGATATGTTGTGAGAGAGGGGGAAACAAAGAAACGCTGGTGAAACACAAGAGTCAACTCCACTAGTAATAAAAGAGTGAGATGAATGAATCTATTGGGAAGTATTTTTATAGACATGGAGCACCTGCTGCAGAGGTTGCTCAAACTCTTTATTTAAGTAGGCTTGCAGCAAAAATACTGTAAGAGTAGCAAGTCAAGTAGCAATACCACAGTCTAAAAACACTTTAAAAGTCCTAAAGTCAAGAAAAGTAAAAGTACTGACCAAAAAATGTTATATATTATGCTAAACTGATGCCCATAAAGTTGTAATAACTTTACATTCCTCTTTTTATTTCCTATTTATACACATCAGCTTGATTGTAGTACGTTTCACTGTGATACGTTTGGAAGAGATTGATCAATAAAGTTTTGAGAAGATACACTTTATCAAGAATAAAACACATTGTCACAATAATTTCATGCAAAGAGGTAAGAATATTTCCAACTTCATGTCCAACTTCATGGGCATAACTGTATTAGATTATTATTATTGGTGCAGTAACATCTAAGATGCATTTCAGTGTTGTAACTGCCTGCAATTGAGCTACTTTATTTTCTTAGAATGTATATGAATTCATTGTAATTTATATGTTTATTCTAGGTTTTTAAAATCCTCACATGAAAAGTAACTAGTAACTACAGGCGCCTAATAAATGTTGCAGACTAAACATTACACTATTGACTTCTAAAATGTTTTTCTATTTTTCTAGATGTGTCTAGTGTGCATCTTGTATCTGTTTTAATTTGACTTGTTCTTGGGTTGTGATGTTGGCCAGGACTCCCTTGAAAAAATGTCAAAGTCATAAAAGTCAATGTCAAAAATAAAAGTGATGCTTTTGAAAAGACCCTTTTCACAGTAGGAAAATCACAGGAATAAATTTAAAAAAAAAAATTTAAAAAAATGGCCAAATTATATTTAGCTACATCAGTTCCAGGGTCATTATATTGTGAATGCTCGCTCACTGGGATGCTGTTATGGCTTACTAGAACGTTGAAACACAGCTCTATGGGTCGCTCCTTCTGTTGGTTGGGCAGTTGGTTTGTCCACAAAAACTTCCCTATCCTTTGGCAATCACAATTTTCACCCTAGGGGGCTAAAATTTTGCATGCAGGTCAAGTGTGTGTGTGTGTGTGTTATAATGCAAACTGGCTGTAAGGAAACATGGCAGTGGGAGTGGTCTATTGCAAAAAGGCACATAAATGGATTTACATGGCAATAAATATAGTGAAAAGGTTGGTCACGAGCCAGTGCATTTGATTAACTACTTCTGCAAACTGGCAAAAAAGGTACTAGATAATATATAGATTATATTATAAATCTGAACAGTAACAAAGGTTTTAACTTGGAACTGGAAAATCTGTAGTTGTCATACATGCAGTATAATTTAATGTCAGTTCATATTAATCCACATTAATATAGCAGTCAAATTTGCGTCTTACAAACCTTGAAGCCTACACAAACCCGTTGAAAGTCTTCTACTGGCTGACACTAGCACAGCACTGAAATGCTGAAGCCAACAGAAACATGGTATTTACTAAACATTTTGACTTCTGGTTTATCTTCAAAGAGGAAACCCCTCCCTGTGAGGTGGAGTTTGGCTTTGTAATTAGCAGCTCAAATGTATGCATGTGTGTGTCTGCTAATTGATTTGGGCTAGGTTTAGTTTCTGGGTCACTGAATTTCATTGCTACTAATGAACCCCAGGGGAGCAGGAACATTGTGCATGCATGCATTTTTTTCTTCTTTATTTCTTTGGTGAAAGTTTGAAAGTTAGAAGTACACTTATTATTATATTATAATTATTTGGCATATGAATTTTGAAATGTTTCAATTAGCTGTGGAGTTCTATGAAGAGTAACAGGAAAAATGGAAAATTATTTTTCTTTGCAATAACTTTGAAATTTGCGTTTTCTTTTACTTTAGACCTACAAATAACACAGATGTTTAAAATATTTAGAGTTACACACAATAAAAACAATAAATGTAATTAAAAGATTAAAGGACTGAATGTTGGGCTGATTTAATATCACTCTCACGGGATCCAATTCAATTATTTTCAATATGTGACATGTGATTTGTCAGCACCAAGCTAAACTTGATTTGTACAGACTTCTTTTTCAGATTACTCTGACACTGTCAAAAGGCCTTTTTCATATAGAGAACATTTTGACATGCCACATCAAAGCACAGGTGTAAATGATAAAATTAATGAGGACTTAATTCCATCTATTCTGGCTCTCTGTCACACTGCCAGAGAGCATATTGGGACACTTAAATGGAATGAAGCTATTGTTATATGTTATTAGTTACACTGATGCTTTGTAAGCCAAAATAGCCACTGTGAAAGAAGTCTGTGAGTGAGGCCATATCCACACAACAGCAGATTCATTTAGTGGTGTGACCCATCCTTGGGGCAAAAAGTAGTACCAAACAGCAAAAGAGACAAATTATGTGATGTATTTATTAACAATGTGGTAATAAATACAGTAGAAGATCAACATAACACTGAAATGAATCTAACTGGGAATTTAATCTAATTAAATCTAATCTAATAGATTCTAGTTACTTACTAAAACAGGAAGACATGATTAACAAATCGAGCATCACCCATAAACTGCAGGAAGACAAAGCCATCAGCATGGTGTCACAGCCCGGCTCTGAGACCATGACACAACAAGGGAGACACAGGCTATAAGCAAAATGGGAAAGTAATTTATTATTAACAAAGAGGATAAGGATAAGATGAGGTGTGTTTGTCAGTCTGCAACATGTAGTGGGAATAAGGTGTTGGATGAATGATTCAGTACAGTATTTGTAGGGTCATTTAAACAGCTTGACCTGTACAGTACACCCATGGCAGATCTTAACCCAGCTGCTACTTTCACAAACCTGTATTCAGACTGTGCCCTGTTCATCCATATGGTTGCTCATTCCCTCTCCTCACCCCATATGGTAAAACCCTAACCTCAGCAGTGTTCTGTGTCGTGCCTCGTCCATTATGAACTGTTATGAACCACGGCGAACATGCTAGGATGCGAATGCTCCCCTGCTGTTGGGCCAGGTGTATCCAGGCCCTGGCAAACAAATCAATATGTGTGGTAGAATATGTTCAGCTTTAAAAAAAACAACAAAGCAAGAAGGAAATTAAAGTGCGCAGAGGGAGAGCATGATAAGATGCTGGTGTAACACATGTAGGATGGAGACACACACATATACAGGGTGTAGTATATACTGTACATGAAAGCACTTAATGGACACATCATCTTTTGTTCGTCTTGTTGTCTCTCCATCACCTCCTAATACTAAAATAACAGAATAATAATGCTGAAGATCATGTCCTCATATTTTCCACATGCAGCATCATCATCATCCTTCTAAATCATCCCAAGCGACCTCAGATCAAATGCATTTCCAGAAGGCATTCAGAGTTAAGAATGAGAGAGGCGCATCTGGCATGAGACAACAGGGGGCCACATACACAATAATACCTACAAACACGATTCCAGGGCAACCATTTGGCTTAATGGTGATGTAACAGTCCTCCTTACGGGTTTGTATCAGACCATGCAGACCATCTCTGAATTCATGGTTACAGCCAGCTTTCACGCTTTCACTTGAGAACACTTGGGAGCGTTTGGTGGAGAAGGCATAATAGATGTTCAAACACACACGAGAATAATGAAGCATTTTTCCAGTGCTGTCCGACACCACAAGCTGCAGTAGCATTTTGCCAATAGTGATGGTAAGCATGATTATTGGTCACGTGTCTTTGAAGAGACAGACTGTCTGAGGATCTTAAAATACTTCCAAAATCCTACTTTCAAAATGAATGTCTTCATGCCATCTGTCACTGATAACATACAGAATGATATGATGGATTTACAATATGTTCAAAAATAAAACAACAGATGATTAAAGCTGCATTGCGGTGGCTCAAATCATTATGTGTAATGAGAAGAAAAATTATCACTCAACCCTGCAGTTTTCCTTAGTTTTATGGAGCATTTTAGAGTCTCTAAGCCACTGTACACTACTGCTTAACCCCAACAGGTAGACAGAAAAAAAAAAGAAAAGAAAATATTTTGCAGTTAAAGAGCTAGATATTTCCCTTAGGAGTTGTCGGAGACCAAATAAGGTTAGTCTTACATCGGCCAGGTGGCTAAGATATGACTCCAAATGAATGCTAATATTGATTCTGTGTCTGCTGGATGTGTAAATGAGCAACTTTTTGCTGACACAATCGCCGTAACAGCTTTGTAAGGTGATATTATGTCAATGTGTTTACAGCTTGTTGCACTGCCCACACATAGCCAAAAATGAATGATGCAGGTTTTAAGCTTTAAATCTTCAAGAATAAATATTTAACGTGAAATAATTTCAGTTCATTTTTGATGTTTTTTTGCATTTGGACAATAAAGTGGAAATACAGGGAAAGCAGAACCAGGATAGATTCTAACCTATGACTTATAGCCATCAACCAATCTCAGACATACAATTTCACCCCCTTTTCTTTGTGAACATGTGACCCAAAGACTTCTTAAGACATTATGATAATATGATACATTGAATAATTGTTGACAAAAGAACAAATTTCTATTGTAAATGACATTGTTGTGTGATAAAGCATGCATGTGAAATGATCCTATATCACTGTCTTCAATAACGTTTTCTTCATCTTAATGCTTTTGTTTGTTGTCTTCGTTCTGCTCACATTACTTTGCCTGCTCCATATTGTATTCTAAATACCCAACATCTCATCAATAAATTATATTAACAAAATAAATCCAGCCTAGACAGAGTGCCATGCCCTGGTGCTCAACATGTTATATGTTACTGAAAGATTTTTCCTACACCCTGCAGACTCGTGTATGTGTGTGTGTGTGTGTGTGTGTGTGTGTGTGTGGGGGGGGGGGGGGGGGGGGGCAGATCGATGCTAGGACTTGTCAGCGGGGAGGTTTCGATCAGTCCACACTCCTAAACCCTCGGTTCCACATACACACATATACACACAAACGGTCACACCCCATATCCCACTGCACAGTAAAAAGAATAGCAGGCTGTCAATAGACCCTTCCACTACACGCTCTGACACACAGACACACACACACACACACACACACTGGTAATGGTAGCCCCGTCGATCATGCCTTGTCCCTGCAAAGATCTTCAATGCATCATGTACTAGCCTACTATCCAGGGCAGAGTAAAAAACGTTTATAGTACCAGTGGGAATGCTGGACTAATTATGGATAGATGGATGGATGAGTATGTTTGAAATGGGAAAATACTGAAAGTAAAGTGTTTTAATATGGTTATTTTTCATGCTGCAGTGCTGGTTTTTATTTTGTTTTTGTTTTTTTTTAATTCTGAGATGCCTTCACTTTAATTAGGTTTATTATAGGGATTTTAAAAGTACTGGTCAATATATTGTACCTGAGAAGAGTGTTGTAATTAAAGATCACATGATTAAGAAGTGAGTTGAACCCAGGTGTAGTGACATCTAGTGGTGTACAGCTGATTGCAACCCCATCACCTCACCCTATGCCTCTGACAATGTTTTTAAGCATTGATTATATGTTGTTTTTTTTTTTTTTGTCTGACAGAGAGCAGAAGGAGATATTGTCTTGACAATGACGTTTTCTCGTGGAAACTACATTCTGACCCGGGCATGTGATGCACCAAACTACTGGCTCTAAACTTGATTATATAGTAGCAGTGAAGGAGAGGTTGCATGGACAAAGAATTAGACATGAAAAAAGGCACACATTTGGCAATGATACATAGAAGAGCTCAGGGAAAGTAAAAAAGTGCCTAAAGTTTCACTGTGAAAAACAAAAAAGCAAAATGATGCAAAAGAAACAGAAAATGAGAAAGAAAAACTTCTTGGCGTGGACACCACAGAGAACTTGAGAAAACAAAACTTGTGCATTAGAGAGGGGAAAAACGCTGGCTAAGGAGCGAATATAAACAGGCTCCTCGCCAGAAAACAAAACTGTCTTTAATTTAACTTTTGCTTACATTACAGCCTCAAGTACAAATGTTCATGACTAACATTTCCCATGAACATTGTTGTCTTGCATGGCAGATAGTCAGATCAGAACAAAAAGCAGAAAGAAAGGCCAAAGCAACGAGTTTTCCATCTACCCCCAGTTAATTTTAGACTCCCTTTTACCTGTTA
This sequence comes from Protonibea diacanthus, assembly GCA_028641955.1. Classification (NCBI taxonomy): domain Eukaryota; kingdom Metazoa; phylum Chordata; class Actinopteri; family Sciaenidae; genus Protonibea; species Protonibea diacanthus. Next base: position 12,950,679 of record CM053986.1, read on the forward strand.
AAAGCAACCTCTTCTTATGAAAATGGCAAATGTTCGATTTAGCTTTGTAACCTTTCTACTCTTTAATATCACGTTTGTGCGTGTCAGATGAATGACAGACAAATTTCCATTCCTTCCTTTTAGAAACAGAAATACTTAAAGTTTCACCACACCTATCAGTTTTATATAGTTTGCAGGTGTTAATTAGAGAAGAAAGACAGAAAATATGGCAAAACACCTGTGAGGACGCACACATACATAGACACGTGAACTAAACCTGAACACATCTCTGAGTTTGCATCTCCTCTTTCACACACACATACACCTCTGGCTAATAGCTCAATTAACACACTGTCACATCAGAAAATGTGAGCCCGCTAAATCCACTTGTCTCCAAGGAGGATAGCGAAGAGAGAGGAAGTAATTGATACTATATTCACAGAAAGCTACTTTGAAAACTAATTATGTGTGTATAACAAGCAGAGAATTATTCCGACAGCTCCAGAAACCTATTAGCTCTGTGTGGACTGAGGTGTGTGTCTGCACCTGACTCTGCTGTGATCTCTCCATTTGCTGCTGATGCCACAGAACAAAGTTGCAATACATCCAGACAGTTTGTGACTCACGTGGGACCACGCAAGCTGATCTCTAGTTCATTTTTATATCATTTACTCCAAGAAATATACATTTAAGTTGACAGTGAAGTCGGAAAGTGGTTCAGGATTGAATTAAATTGGCTTTTTTAAGGCATGTTTTGGGAGACGCTGGATTGAAATGGATTGAATATCTGTGTGAAGCCAAGGAAGTGTGGGTTGATCATGCATATCAAAACAGATTAATTTACAGCTATGGGAAAAGAAAAACAGAAACAAAGGAAACGCTTTTGTGATCTTGAGCATATTGGTTTCAGTCAGGCTATTATGCTGTTTTCTTCCAAAGAAAATATATGACATATTCTTCATATTCTCTCTGTATAAGCTTTCTTCGACTAAACATCAGCAGATCACATGAATCATCAGCTGTCACATTGTGATTTACCTTGGAGGTTGAAATTTTTCTCTATATTTCTTCACGTCATCTGTTTCTATGAAAAGACCAACAACGTGTGAGTCTCTCAGTACTAACCACCTCGTGTGTGGCACTCAGCCGCCACTTTTGGAACTCATCGGCTATTGTCTGATGATGATTTAGCCTTTGGGGGCAATGGCCATTGTTTCACAGCTTGTGTTGTAACCAGTGGATATCCAGAAAAACAGATATCAGATATCTGGGCAAAAATTTCCGATTAGTCCGATTCATTAGTTGATACACGAAGAGATGAAAAGAAAGGCACATTTCTGCTAATCTCTATAAACAGATACCTGCATATGAATGCAACAAAGCTAATAAAAAGCTTGAAACAAGAACATCAAACAAGAGCCCATGGGTTCTGAGATTGCATTTTGGCTAATGTCTCTCCTGCCTCTTTTGCTGTCCACATGGATTATTGCAACCAAAACCTGCCCCAACATGACTGGTCAATACAAACAGGAACCAGAATACTTACAATGTCAAAATCTTGGTCATTTGCCTAGATAATATGCATTCATACTCAGATATCTGTTCATAGATATTATTATTATTGGGGACTATTTCAGCTTTTGTATGCCAGTGAGTGTTTAGGAAATCAGGGCGATACTGTATGTGGGGGATTAACTAGGGTTCATATTCAACGTAATGAAGGAACATGTCACCCAGTGCAATGTATGTAGTAGCGCACTGATGTGGTTTTAATAGTTTTTAGACAACAGTGGAGCTCTGTGGCAAAGAGAAGCATGCTATCCGGCTGCACAGGCAGTGGTTTTGTTATTTTAAAGAGATTTGTTGGCAAGAAGAAAAATGTTGAATATCACTAGCAAGGTCCTTTAAATCAATACAGTTATTTGCCTTTTCATTGCAATACGAATTTGATGTGAGCTGATGAATAAGGGCGACGGAATGGGAAGCAGTCTAACTCCGAATTGGATTCAGAGGAATTGCAGACCAAAAGACCAATGGGTTCACGCCCTCTATCTCCTTCCGCTCTCTTTTACAAAAAATATGACATTTTCAATGCATAAAGCAATTTAATCTCTCTCTCTTCTATGAAAACGCCTGTAAATGAGCGTCTGTGAAATTAAGGAGATCGCCCAGAGATTGGTCAGTCTGTCGATCTCTCTCCCTCTCTCTTTCCTTGGTTCAGTCCTGTCTCCCTCTAATACAAAATATAAGATATTATCAATGCATGAAGCAATTTAATCTCTTTCCCTTCGCTCTCTCTCTTATGAAAACGTCTGTAAATGAGTGTCTGTGAAATTAAGTGGGAGATCGTTCTGTTTTCTCTAAGGTCAGTCCCTCTCTCTCTCCTTCTCTCTCTGCTTCTGTGATCAGTCCATTTTTCAGAGGTCAGACTTGTTCCCATCTGGGAGCAGCATCCTGGCAGCCAAACATTCCCCATTACCGTATGTAAATTCATTAATTGCAAACCCATAACTACATCATGCTTGTACTTTGACCTCTCCTATCCAGCCCACACACACGCACTATCACACCCTCTGCCCTCATGCAAATAAGAAACAAATAAATAAATAATTGAATATACAAGCATTTTATGTCTGGGGCAAATCCCCCCAGAGAGGAATGAGAGAAACAGACAGAATAAAAAAACAGAAAGTGAGGAGGAAATATAATGAAAAAGGCAGAAAGAAAGACCAAAAGAAAGAAATGTGAAGGGTAAGAAAAAGATGGGGGCTTATGGGGGCTTAAACAACAAGGCAATGAAAAGAAGAGATGATAGCAGACTGACTGACTGACTGTGTGAATGAAATCAAGGTTTTTTTTTTTCAGAAAACAGAATAAGATGCTGGGAAAAACATCCCTTTGTTATGTTAAGCACGCCATCTCATTGGAAATGTCTTGGCCTGCTTTATTCATCCTAACATTGTCATCGCGAATAATAGTGGAGATTGACACAAACTCTTGCTTCGGATTAATCCCCAAGCAGTTCAAAGAATTTCAGAATTTTACACTGAATGCGATGTGTTTGATGCCCCTAAGCTGCAGAATAATATGTATATGCACTTCTAGATATCCACCTACTGTAAGCGTGCAAACTCTTAAGCTGCCTTAGCAATGGCAAGAATTGTTCATTGTGTGCTTCCTGTATGCAAATGGCACGTTCCCTTTCAAGTGTACTGTATATGTGAATTACTGAACATCAACACAATAAAAAAGCAAGTCATGAATCCTTGACGGGAATGTGTACAGTGTGCTTCTGCTGCAGGCATCACTACTTGCAAGTAATATTTTTCCTAAAAAGCACAAGTTAGACATAAAATAATGTATGTACACATACATAACAACATTAAAACTGCAACAATAATTAAAAATTGATCATATGTAATGTGAAAGGGATTGCTGAAAGTGGCAAATGTGGCAAAAACTTTATGTAACATTTTAGCTTCTTTCAGCTCATTGTTTTGGTTATTTTACTGCCCTGGTTCAGTCTCAATTCTCAATTGACCAGGTCAGATATACGCTACCTACTTAACAGCAAACAGCAGACAATGTTAGTAAATAGCTCGTGAACATAGTGGAGAATTTAACATCTAAAGAGGTGTTTCTCTCAGGAGTAGGCAAATACAAAACTAGAGCTATAAGGTGAGTGACTCAAACTCAAACTCATCAGGTGACATCAGGTTAGCTCATGAGGTGGGGCTGGAGCCTATCCCTGGCATTTGGGCAAGAGGCGGAGTACACCCCAGGCAAGATGGGTAGAGACGTACAACCATTCACACTGATTTAGATTGTCACTGCGGGAGGAAGCTGAAGTACCCGGAAAGAACCCGTGCAGACATGGGGAAAACATACAAACTCTACACCAGGAACCTACTTGCTGTGAGACAACAGTGCTAACCACTGCACCACTGTGCTGCACCGCTAACACTATCATATTGTGCAAAAAACTGGACTACACTCCTAGTGGTACTAGCAACCCACTGGCAAGGATTAAGATAGACTAGGTAAACATTTCAGAAAGCTAATCTAACTTCACAGGCCTACAAATAGCTTATACACTGTCTTTGCAAACACACTGTGAAATTTATTTCTCAAAATGAAATCCAGGACCTCAACTGTGTGCAATAAATAATGACATTATATAGATACTATATATATTACTTTAAAACAAAATGCAGAGTCAAGAGGATATTTAAAGATGTATAAAGCACATCATTACAACTCTGACTTCCATTTTACTTAGGATTTAATTAACTCACTTCCAAGAAAACCAGAAATGAAGCGTACTGTGTGTGTGTGTGTGTGTGTGTGTGTGTGTGTGTGTGTGTGTGTGTGTGTCTACAATCACAGGAAAGAGACAGAAAGAGACAAAAGACATTTGTTCTCAATGCCCTTTTAAAGATGAATGCACTTTGAATCAACAGAAAGAAAAAGTTATTTGTTCTTGTTTTTAAAATTAATACATGACCTAAAACTCAATAGCAGAGGGATACATGTATTTTGTGTTTTATGCCATCTTCTCCTTACCATCCTGCCTTCTTTTTTCCAACAATTTGTTGGTAAATGAGTGGTAGACATTAATCAAATTTTAGGCCTTTAAACTTTAAACGCTTAAGTTGATTTATCAAGCTTGGGAACAACCGTTATGTGGGATTCTGAGCTTTGTGGTAAGTGCTCCCCCTAGAGTTTGTTGTGATAAATTTCAATCACAGATTTCAAAGATGTCTTATTTCTTTGTAGAGAGGTACTGCTAGAGGAAAAACATGTCATATTAGGTTTTTATATTTTGTAGTTTGTTTGGCTTTAATACACTTTCTCTTACCTGCTCTTCTCCTTGCTGCTCTTTTTCTTCCTTTATCTCATATCTCATATGGTCCTATGACTGTGTGTGTGTTGAACCATCATTAAATGTGTAAATCAATCCAAAATCTACCATTGCAGAGTTGAAATTATGTTATTGTTCCATCCCCCACTGTGAAAGAAAGTGTCTCCCACACAGGAAGTTAAGTTGAAACAGGAATACAAAGGAAAAAAGGGGAAGAAATGGTGACAAAAGAGAGACAAAAAGAGGGGAAAAGAATCAGTCACCAAGAGGGAGAGAAAGGATTCAAAGAGACAATGAGAAAGTGAAAATATTCAGCTCTGACTGTGAGAAGAAGTGAATCTATTTTGTGGGGGTAATGTATATTCAACTTCATACGCTGTTCTACAAAGCCACAGCTATCTTCAAAAACACCAACAGATCTATTTATTAGGAACAATATTTTCATAGTCCCCTCATATAAAATTCCATTCTTCTGCTCACTTTGGCGAAATAGAAGCCACACGTCCACAGTGCTGAGATATCGCTGTGTGCCTCGTGAAAATGAATAATATATGATTGGCCTGAGACTGTGGCGCTCCTGAAACCACAGGAAATCATATCCTTCTTCTTCACACTTTTTTTTTTTAAATTTCCATTTTTCTTCTTCTGCAGTTTGTGTTTTGTGTGTGTGTGTGTGTGTGTGTGTGTGTGTGTGTGTGTGTGTGTGTGTGTGTGGAGTGGACTGGAGGGGTTGGTCAGTGAACTTTTTAGCCTGTAATAGTGGGGGCAGGGATGGAAGTAGCCATCACAGCACTCTTAAATTGAATTTTCAACAGGCCATGGTTTGAACAGGTCACAAGGCTGAAAGAGGGAGAGTGAAAAAAAGAAAGTGTGAGAGAGATGGAGAAATAATGTGTTAAAAAAAAAAAGGATTGTAGAGTACTGTATGGAAAATGAAAGAAAGAGAAAGACAAGAAAAAGGTCTATTTTATTTGGCATTCAAGTACCTGAACTCAGGCATTGCCATTGACACACACACACGCACACACACACATGCGCACACACACGCGCACACACACTGACCTTTCAAAGCTTTCCACATTTTTGATAACCTGTTCTTTCCCCCTCCTTTCCTTTCATTACGGCTCAGGGTCATTTTCCTTAAATCACGCTCAAAAGTACAGTGATGAAAAAAACAACAACAAGCAAGCCTGTGAGAAAGAAAGAATGAAAGAACATTAATCGCATAAAATACTACTCCTGTTGAAACAGAAGATGAAGATCATTACGGCACAAAATGTCCTATTTGTCTATTGTAATTCTATGCCCATGTGGCCATGTTTCAGCCTTCAGCCTTTTGGCATATACTTCTCTGACAGGCACTGCATTTTCAAGACATCAGCATGAATGTTAATGCTCCATCGGATCAATAGTGTTTCTGGGAGATTGACCCTTTAACCTTCTCGAAGAAATAGAGGTACTATGTTTTCTGTAAAGCAAATCGAATTGACATTTTTGCTTCAACTTTTGGTGGATGGTGCTGCACATTATTTAAAGATCAATTTTGAGTGATTGGTGTCCTACAAGAAATCCGTATCTCTACACAGCTTCTGTTGACTTTCTTAAGCTAAAAAAACACAATATTTTTTACAGAAAGTAAAAAGCTTTGTGCTGTGAGTTCAGTAAATGAAACGTAGGGTCTTAACTAGTGCTAAGTGGATTTCATTACCTCTGGACAGGCCCTGGCTAGCTATTTTCCCTAGTTTCCAGTCTTTGTGCTAAGCTAAGCTAAGCTAAGCTACATAGATACAGATACTGGTGATAGCTTCATATTTGCAGTACACACATGAGAGTGGTATCAATGTACTCATCTAACACTTGTCAAGAAAGCAAATAAGTATATTTCTCAGTGTTATTTTTAGGCTTATTTTGTGTGCTTGCAATAAAATAAAAGTCGTAGTTTTCAAGTAAGAAAATCCCAGTTTCACCCTGATGTTACGGTTGGTTTATACCGCAGTAGTGCACACATGCACTCACAAGGATGGCCACATGACCTGTTTTATTTCTAAAGAGAACAAAAGATGTCTTGTGCATGCAAACTGGTGATTCATTTCTTTATAATCTTTATTCACACATGTCCTGTCATTACGGCTCCCTCAGTTTGTTTTCTTCAGCTCCCTCTTTCTCTGCACTTTTATCTTCATGCTAAACTCTTTCTGCTTAGGTAATCTGAGTTTAGAACTTTTTAAATATTATTCTTTCACCCTCCCCTTTCAGAGGCGATGTACATAGCACTCTGTTCATCCCTGGCAAATATATTCTTGATAAAGAAGAAAGGGATCAAATGTGGAGTAAGAGAAGTGGGGTTTAAGGAAGCAGATAAATAAAAGACAAGTGATAAGAGTTAAACAAGATGTTCTTTAGTTTCATTGAAAAAAAGATAACACTCAAAGAAAGAAAAAAAAACGGTGTGTTATTTTACTATTGAGTCTTTTCCTTTGAAGAGGGTTTGTCCCCATTTATCTCTAGAGAGAATGGTTACTGGCCTCACTATGACCTTTCCATCTTCCTTCACTCTCCACCTCCTCCCCTTCTTCCCACTCTATCATTATAATTCTCACTCTTTCTCTTTCCATCCATCCTTCAATTTCTTCCTCTCTTCCCCATCACTGTGAGCGTGTCTGGTTATAGCATCATAACCTCACTTTCTTCCTTTAAATGTTTCTTTCCATTTCACCCTCTTGTTACACCCTCACTTTATCATCTCCATTAAATTCTAGCTTGTAACGCTACACCTTCTTCCACCTTTCTATCATCTGTGGTCCTTATAGTTGCTTACAGGAGACAGGAGAGAGGGAGGAAGGTGAAGTTGGGTGTGAAATGAGCTGAGCCACTAAGTCTGCGAGGCAAGTATGGAGGCAGAGAGAGAGAGAGAGGCTCAGATGGTGGTACAATGCAGGCTGCGCAGAATGCCACAGTGGCATTTGTGTTTAACTACAGAAGCATGTCATTGTGGGTTCTCACTGCATGCTACAATCCTGCAGTAATAGGGTTAAGCAATATAAAGTGGTTGCAACAGTATGTGTCTCTGATATGGCGAATTACACGGCAATATCTTCTAGGCTGTGACTGTATCTGTGTGATCAAGAGAGAGGGACATGTCAGTAGTACAGGCAAGACATGAGTCTCGGTTTATGGTTCGTTACCATGGCACCGCGATGACACCCACTGTACATCTGGCTAGGGTGTAAACAGAGAACAGGCTCACACAAACTCGGTGCTGAATGTGTTTCCGTGTGCATGTGTTTGTAGATGTGTGTTAAGGCTAGAAGGGCGGCAGTGTTAGCATAATGGAAAGGATGACATTTATCCCACAAATTGCCTTGAAGTCAGCAAAATAATATCTGGTCCTGGCAAAGCAGGCTGTCTGGTGAGGGAAAAAGGATTCTGGGAGAGGAGAGGAGGCATATGCTGACAAAATAAAGTGTTGTGCAGGCTTAATGGCAACGGGAACAACTTGTTTTCTTAGCTGGAAAGGAAGCATAGTGGTTAGAGAAACCAAATGAATTATAACTGAGAGGTTAAGGGTTTGATCCCGACAGTAGCTAGAAATAGGTGCAATCAACTGCTAAGACTTACAATGAAGTTTTCTTGTGAAAGATAGATGACGCTACTGTATAAATAAAAATTATCAGGGTTGCAGGGGGTGACGGACGGGACACTAGACAGGTTGCCAGGGCTGACACATAGAGATACCACTAGAGTGCATTCCAATATTACCAATAGAGAATATGTAACCATGACATGGCTCATAGAATTCTGGGTAATAGTCACTATATTTAAGGATACACCTCCTTTAAAAATTAAAAAAAAAAAAAGAGAGAAAAGCTAAAATGGATTTCGCCCTGTATGCTGTCAAGTTGGCTTGTTGGGAATCATGAACAATATTATGGCAATTCATTCACTAGTTAGATATTTGTCTGGTCCAAAGTGAGACACATGTGGTGGCTAAAAACTGTACTAATCCAATCAAACTGACCTGATTTTTCTGTTGATCTTGGCGACCAATTTCCTCATTGTGCTGTAGTTCTTTTATTGTGCTAGTTAGTGGAGTTTTGATTTCTGTATGTGCACATGACTGTCAGAGAAGACAAATAAAGCCTTCACTGCATGCACTGAGAAATCCAACATGAGATGCTGCTAGGCACCTAAGCAAGAGCTAATGAAGGAGAAAAAGTTAGCCTCGGTCCATGCTTGTACATGTTTACAACTGCTGGTTTGTAATCAGTCAGTGTGAAACTTATTGACAAGATTGACAAGAGGCAACAAGGAATCTTTTTATTGTTTTCAATGCAACACATCTATGCAGCTATGGTCACACCATTATCTTTTACCTGTGGGTATTTTTTTGTTTTCTTTTGTTGTTCTGGAGTACCAAAAAACTCCAGAGTAATCCAGCAAAAAAAAAAAATAGTACCAGGATGCCCCAAGTCACCAGGAGTAATGAAGTTTGAAATGAAAAAGTACTGTTCAGTTTTATACATCATTTTTTTTTTGCAGAATCACAGCCAAATCTGCAACAGTAACAGGTGCAATGAGCTGCATTATGCAGGAGTAGGAAGGCTGCAAAAAGGACCTGATTTGCTATCAAGCTTTAATTGGTGCAAAGACACAACTAATGATCGTTAAGTGGGGAATGATAGCCCCAAGCTAACTTTTCTCACTCCATAAGGATATAATACATAATTCATAGCTAACAGCTGAGCAAATGAGGACAAAGAGGGAGAAAGAGAGAACAAGGGAAGAGATGAAAAGGACAAAAAGGAAGAAGGCCAAGGAGGCTGAAAGATATACAAAGAATGGAATGATGGATGCAAGCGTCATGTGCATTCATGTGTGGGTGTGCAGATATGCGGATATATGTGAATTTGGATGCCTAGGTTTGCATGCGCGCACACATGTACGCTCTGTGTGTATGTGTGTTTGTGTGTGTGCGTGCTGTTTGGCAGGATGCTTGGTGTGTGAAACTGTGATTGAGGTGACAGTGAGCCCGTGAGAATAGTTAGCATCCACCAGACACACACAAAAAGTCGCTCGCATAAACACACACATGTGCACACGCACACAAGAACAGCAGCTGTTGCTAATTATTAATTCATGCTCAAATTCCTGTGAAAACTCAATGTGGCAATGAACACTGGGGACAGGAAGAGAGAGAATGATAGACAAAGAGGAAGAGAGAGATGGAGAGCGGAAGACAGAAAAAGATGGAGACAGAAAACGGGAGGGTGGGAGAGATGAGGTGTGTGTGTGTGTGTAACAGAGTTATTGTAATAAAACTCCATATTTTTGTCATACATTTGAATGAATCAACTACCAGTATTTATTTAAAGGTACAACACTGCACCTTTGTCAGTATGAAGAAGACTCAGACGTTACATTCTCCTGGGATTGTAACAGCAGTGCAACAGTGTAACCAGCTTACAAAAGTGTGTCATATAAATTGACTACGATCGTTACAAGATGATCCATAAAATGATGTTGATCTCAACTCGCGACTGAAGAGTCTGGAACAAATATGTCATATAAAAGCAATATTGCATGAGAGAGAGAGAGTGCTGTTGTACTGCATTATCAGCACAGCCGTGATTTGGCTGAAATTAATCATGGCCGTGCTGATATTCAGCACAACAGCACGACCTCGAGTGTGTTATTGCTTTTATACAACAGCTGTACAATGTGCCATTTATTATTAACAGTAATAAGTGACAACGCATCATGATTTGTTTGTTTGTTTGTTTAATCATTTATTTGGCTCGCCCAACACAATTAGCTCCACAACTGGGTTAGGACTGCACGGTTGCCAAGCAACACATAAACCATCTCTTTTTACTTGCTTGCTAACTAGCTTTTCTGCAGGTCTACATGTTTTCGCAAGGCAGCTGCTTCATGTATCCAACCAGTGAAATAAGAGTTGGTTGACAGCCACATTGGCGCAAAAACAAGCACTTTTACTGGACACATGTTGTAGTAGTAGTTTGAAGTTACCCTTTAGAAGTATACACTTTAGGTTTAGTGGTATCCAGAAGACAGCCAGTGACCAAAGAGCTGTTAAGATGCGTTGCTTTATATAAGGAGGTCTGATATTTCATTTATCCAAAACGTCTTTTGCAACTCTCAACCTCTGGACTTCAAATGTAGCGGTTTCCACAATACTCAAAAGATATATATGCTTCTCTATTGTTTGACATAATTTAATAATGTAAAAATCTAACTAACTAAAGAAAAAAGCAATCACCAGCCATTTTGAAAATTTCTCAGACTTTGTGTTTTGCTGAAGCATTAGATGCAATCATAATAGCCTTTGTTGACATTTCCACACAATCAATAATTACATGTGCCTGGAATTTGGTGGACTGCCTAAAGTGCAACACTTTTCATAAAGACAGGGAACCGCTGGCTTATTAGTTACACAATGCATTGAGGCTTTTGCCTGATTCGAAAACACAACAATACTAATACGAATATATGGTGACATTTGAGAATGCTACAGTCAAAGTTGTTTTGTTTTTTGCTCCAATGACATTTCGTTGCTACATTTACACAGAAAGTTTGTTGCATTTTTAACTACATTAGGAAAAAAGAACACGATTGATTGTTATTTGGGAAGGAAATGGGGATATTTTGAAGGTGTGTGTGTCAAAAAATATCATTATAAAGCATATAAAGTATACAGTGCGAAGTAGTTTAGTTAGTAGTTAGTAGTAGTTAAAGTTGAAACTAATATGTAATTATAGTGTATGTATGTATACACACACACAGACACACAAACCTCTGGTAATTGTCAATAAATAGGATATTCACACAAGCTACAATCACGTTGCCTGCTTATCTTCTTCTAATTATCTCATTTGGAGCTGCACCTTTTCTTTCTTTCAAACGTTGAAGTGTGACTGTTTTACCAGTGTCAAGGTCTAACTGTGAATAAACCATAGAGGGTTGATTTAGCAGTAAACTAACACTTCACTTTTGTGCTAAGATCAGAAGTAAACAAAACAGTGAGGCTCTTCTCTTGTAGGTATTGTGAAAGTGAAACTAATCTTCACATCACAGTGACATGTTTGGCAAGAGCTACAAAACTACAGAATACCGAGAGCCTTTTAAAAGTGGTGCCTTCTTCTTTGTCACCTGCACGATGATAAATGTTGAGCAGTCAGTTCACTGTGATGTGAAGGCAGTTTTTGTTGAGCGTCACACTTTTAAAACGTGCCATACCTGCCAAAAGCAAACATTAAATTGCATTATTGTACTATGATTTGCATTTTTTTTAAGACATTTGAGCCACTGTGGGAACTCTGATGATAAAGCCAATTTGTGTATTTCCACAATTACTTTATTATGCAAAGCACAGACCATTGTATAATTAACCATGGGTGCATGCTTTCCAAAGACAAGCAGAACAAAGACACAAAATTTACAATTAATAATTCTTTCATCGTTAATTAAGCAGTCATGTATCTCCAGCTTGAACTTGACTGACCTAAGCAGCTAAATTAATTGATAAGTAATTGTTTTTAGGACACCGGCCATATTTATTCAGCAGTTGTATTTGCTACAAAGAACCCGTGGTTCTACGGGACAGCACAAGATGAAAGCAGACAGAATGGTCATGAGACTGCTAGGCACGTTGTACGTTACTGACGAGGACAGACAGAAAAATACTGTCATACAATTAACACACATTAATCAGGGAGAAGGCTCTGATGAGTCCGAAAAGAGTGTGACATCATTATGAGCTGCTGCGATCATAAATGCATACGTATGAACAGTGGTGTTGGTGGAGCAGACTTCACGTTTCACTTTTGCTTACACGCGCGTTGTTATGTCCGCAAATGTACGACCTGTACAAATGAACGATCAACAGACACATTAAAGTAATTCGCGAGCCCCTTATAGTTATTTTTAAAAGCTATTTTGATGGTTCCCTCACCAATTTCATCGAGACATTACTAAACCCTGTTTGGAGACTTGGCTCCCATAATCTGGAGTCCGTCCTGCTCCAGCTCTGCACTTTTGTTTGATTTGTGATTTGGTTTATGAACCTGCAGAGGCTTTAATGGAATAGACACACACTCTCTGATCCCCATTATCTACCTTCTGCTGCACAGAGAGGCAGATAAGAGGAGGAGGAGGAGGAGGAGGAAGAGAGGAAAGAGGCTAAAAATGAGGACCAAGTCATGGCCCTCATTATCAAATCCCATAAATGGGGGGATGGGGGGAGGCAGGAAAGGAAGAGGGCGGGTATTTATGAATCTAAACAGAGAAAATAGTGGGATGTTAATGACAAACTGAGCTAGGGAAGGAACAAAGAAGGAGTGATTTGCCAACTAAAAGAAAGTGAGGGTCACCTATGGAGTGAGAGATAATAGGAAGGACAGGCCAAGCCTCTGATGTGCATGTGTAAGGGGAGGATAGAGCCTGGTCAGCCTTCATAAGCCATTGATTTACAGAATCCCAGTCACCACCTAATATTTCATCTGTGCTACATTTGCAATCTCCCATCCGCTGAGGCCATGAGCCATTACCGATGGCCAGGATCACAGCATGGTGGCCCCCTCGGAGTAATGAGATAGAGAGAAGTGGAAAGTGAGAGACAGGGCGGGCGGGAAGGAGGTGGAGGAGGAGGAGGAGGAGGAGGAGGAAGAAAGAGTAGAGGACAAAAAATGAGGATAATGGAAGAGAAGAGGAGGATGGGTATGAGGGTGGATGGAGGTTTCTCAATATGCCATTATGGAGCATGAAAAGGAGAAAATCAGACATGGGCAGAGAGAGGGTGATTGAGATGGGGGTTGAGTGAGAGTACAGGTAGAGAAAGACAGAGAGATATGGAAGGGAGATTGCTTTTCTCTAATTATGTCCCCTTTCACAGTCAGAGAGACAGATACAAAGCTAATTCCACCTGCCCTCCTTCTCATCCCCATTTTTTTTCTAAAAGCCTGTACTCGTTTTCTTTACCCCCTTTCACATGAAGCGTGTTAGAGGCTGTTTTCATGATACTGAAATGAACAGATGGCAATATCAGCCCTCACAAAAGAGACATTTTGTGGTTGCTATCACCGTGACAACAACCCTCGACCACCCGCACAATGTACTTTGCTTCTGTTCTGTCGAAGGCAAAGCTCCATCTCCCTCCTGGTCTACCTCTATCTGTCCATTCATCTGACTCTAGTCACTCTCAGTCCCTCTTTGATAGCTTTGTGTTTTCACACAGTCATAATCAGAAGTAGCCATTGAAGAGTGTCGCACAGCATCAACGCAGCCTTCACTTGGTCGAATAGAACTCGAAATTGAATTGGCCGTACAATACGGCTCATGAGAAAGGCTGATACCTCTTTAATGGACGGCATGAAAAGCAAACCGACGTAAAGATGTAAGATATCACAAATGCAAATGCGCTCGCGGAAGCCACCTAATTCATATACTTGAATAAAGTATGAAGCATAATCTTACCACCATACATCAGTGGCCCTGTAATTGGAGCATTTCTTATTAAAACTCATATTATATTGTAACTTTATGCTACAGATAAAAGTCCTAATTATTCCATTCTGATTATATTTGATTAAGTCCTTCTCTCCACATGCTCAGAAATCACACAATCTCATTGAAGGGGTAATTTCCTACTTCAAAAGCTAATTAAGCCAATCAGAGCACAAAGGACAGGCTGTAGCCATGACCCAGCATGTACTACATTTAACGACCCAAAATTGCTAACAAAGTTTAATTTTCATTCCCCTTCTTTTGGCAAGGTGATTCATACTTACTTTTCTTTGTGTAACTATGAAGAAAATCGAAAATCTATCTATCTATCTATCTATCTATCTATCTATCTATCTATCTATCTATCTATCTATCTATCTATCTACATATGTCATGTATTTTTATTTTTGAGGTGATGGTGGCTGTAAGTTACAGCAAAAAAAACTGCAGAACTGGAGATGTGTGATCTTGCTTGGACGCCGACAATATGCACTTTTCACAGCAGCCCGGTACGCCGCAGAGAACTTCATAAATGAACTGCAAAATCCTAGCAAGGGAAAGCCCTTCTGAACATGCCCAGAATGAGTGGCAGGACGCTCTGAACACGACTCCATCTTGCCATCGCCACAGGAACAGTGGAACCTGAACGAAGGGTTCTGATAGGCCCAGTGGGGAGGAGATTGCTCTATCCCTGATTGGATGATTAGGGGCTGCAGGGGCTCAAATCAGCCGTTTTCAGGAAGAGAGTGGTTTGGTTAAGTGGATTGGCACTGTGTGTGCTCTGTGTGTGCTCTTTGTGTGTGTGTGTGTGTGTGTGTGCCTTGTTTGTCCTGTGTTTAAATGTGTGTCTGTCTGTATGTGTTCAGAAATAGGTGAGTCCAGTTCAATAAGGGAAGTATATTTGCAAAGAAAAAGAGAAGTGACTGAAAAACTAAACAAAGAAAAAGAGCGAGGACAGCAGCAGCGCTGTCAGTGGGATGAACGCATTTAGGAAGAAAAGGCTGTATAGGACAAAGCTAGTTTTTGTGAGTGTGAGTCCAACTAATGATGGGTTCAAGCTGAAGATGACGGTTGGATGCAGTGGCAGGGAGAAGGGAAAGCATCAAAATATGTAAAAAAAAAAAAAAACAACAAAAAAAACAAACAAAAACAAAGCAAAGAAATACAGCAAAAGAATAAATGAGAGAAAAGTAGAGAAGGAGTATTACAGATGTTTGAACAAAGAGCAGTAGTTATTTTAGTCAGCTGGGTGCCCATGACAACTGAGTGACTGAGAAATATGTGTGTGTGTGTGTGTGGGCTGCCTCAATCATCTGTTCATACACGCTTCCACTGCAACTGCTGTCATTACTAGCTGGTAGGATGTGAAATAGGTTTTAGAGACTTACATTTTACATCTTCTATTGTCTTGAAGTCACACTTCCTGCTAGCCTTCAAAGGCTGCATCCGTGTGGACTCAGCAGGTTTGCTTTGTTGGATCTGATGGTTGGGGGATCATATGTACGAGAGCTGGACAATTAGAATGATTTTTCCTGTTTAGTTTTTCAAATTTTGGATCTGAGGAGACCTAAACACACAAAAGGCTGCCAATGCAGAGTTCAACATGTGTAGAAAAATGGCAGAAAACATATTTTTGCATATTAGTGTCTGAAATCTAGCTCAGATCTATCTGCAGACCTGTACGCTTGAATTTCTCAATGTAAAGAATTCCATTGTGTCACTGCGCCGTAGAGAAGTCCTAATTATTCCGTTCTGATTATATTTGATTAAGTCATTCTCCTCACACTCTCAGAAATCACACGATCTCATTGAAGGAGTAATTTCCTACTTAAAAAGCTAATTAAGCCAATCAGAGCACAAAGGACCGGCTCTTGCCATGACCCAGCATGCGTGACTTTTAATTATCTAAAACTGCTAACAAAGTTTTAATTTTCTTGTCTTCTCTTTGTGATTGGCTTTATAGTTATGTGGCCTAACAACGTGTTTAATAAAGTCCAGCGTGAGTTTTGTGTTAAACCTTGAAACTCTGATCATATGACAGTGCTGTTGTTCCATTATAACAATAATCTTTCTCTTTTTTTTCCCTACATCTTTATGTCAGCTAACCATTTCTTTCCACTTTCCATTTTTGTGTAGGACATATTTCTGAGAAAAACTTGGTAAATACACCCAATCAGCGATTATTCAACTATAGTTTAGCAAAGCTTCAACTGTAACCCCGTAACCAGGCACAGCAGGTCTGTCAAGCTTTGGGTTTCTTTGCATGCTGAGACAGCATAGTACGTAGTGCATGGAGCACTAACAAAAGTGACCGTTTAGCATTCAGTATTGCAGGCGTATCAATAATGTATTATTAACGAACAACACTGCTATGTGACGTTACAGGTTATGTCAGACATAGACCTGTTCAGGACTAACACAGAATGCTGTAAAAAAGGTCCTGCATTATAGAAAACAGTACATTATGGTGTCATTTCCCATATCATTCTTGCCATGTGAATAGTGTTACATCCTGGGGGAAATTAGAATCAATGCAAATACAGAAAACCACTGTATTTTTAGACACTGAACAAAAAGTCTTGAAGTCATCTTTCTCTTGAGGATTATCTATCTGAATCCTGCACTAAATGAACAAATTATACAGTATGCTCGTATCAATCTGGCGATACTGGCTTTCTATCTATATACTCAATGTGTGCTCTTGAAAGCAAACTTTGAGATGATTATTTGCAGGTAAAACTGATTTCTGAATAGTGGTAATAAATTACTCATATTGGTTGTTTGCTCTGTTTGTTTGAGGCTAGAAGTGTTATTGTGCTTAAAGGTTTTCTCTTTTCCATGCATTTTCACCTAAATGGCTACTATCGGTTGTAATGTAATGTCACTTATATTACATTGAATTGTTGCTAACTTAAAAATCATTTTTGTTAAACTCATATTCTCACTACAGTTTTATTTTCTGTGCCTAACAGCCGTTTGCCGCTGGAGCCAATTTTGAGAGGACCCCGACCTTGACTCCTCTGCCTGTTCAGCCTCTAATCTCATACTACTGAGTTTTTCAGGGCACTTCATTGGAATCAGAGAGAGGGTCAAGGGCCAGCTGGGGCAAGATTGTCTCCAAGAGGACAGGCAGAGCCAGAAGAAGAAATCTGCCACAGTCAGGCAGCAGTTCAGTCCGTATGGACTTTGCCTGGGAACCACAAGGTGACTGGTTCAAGTCCGGCATGAACTCCTGGGTACTGCTGAGGTGTTGAATCCCTAACTGCTCCCAGGGTGTCGCTACGTGGCTGCCCATCACTCCACCATCTCTCCACATTTGGATGCCTATAAGCTTTGTATATGTATGGCTTTCATATACATACTACTTGAGTCACTACAATATGATTTTATCTGCCGACTGTCAACACTGACTGACTTCAATCAGCTGTCAGACCCAAATGTTGCTCAGTAAATGGTCTGTTACGGTCAGTCTCCCTCCCTGGCCTTTATTTCCATCTTTACCTTTGATTTTTCCATTTATGGACACAGAGATCCTCTGTTCTGCTTGTTATTGTTTCTCTAACTGTAAAAGTCTGGATCATGTTTAGAACAAGTTAGCTTTTAGAAATGTTTTGGAATCAAATGACACGATCACAGCCTGCTGTGGAAGTTTGACCTCATTCCTGTGATCACTGCCTTTTTCATAGAGCCTTTCTAACTACTTGTAAGGACATGTTTCCAAAGACAAGCAGCCCATAATTTACAATTTGCATTCTTCAAGATGTGAATGTAAATCAAAATGTTTAACCGTGAATGTTGGCTTGGGTGTACGTTGCATGTGTGTGTGTGAGAGAGAGAGAGGGGGGGGGGGGCGAGAGGGAAAAAGCTTGTAACCACTTTACTCAGTTGTTTGTTAGTACATCTGTTTGTGTATGTTTCTGTGTTTTTCTCCTCTGAGCTTTTTTGTGTGCAAGTGTAAGTGTTCACGTGTATGATGTGTGTGTACATGTCAGTGTGTGTAATCTCCAGCTGTGTGTCCTGTTCTGTTGTACAGTTTCTTCACAATAAACACATGTTCAGTCTTTCTCTCCAGAGGGACAGTGGACTCTCTCAGTACCTACTGCTGTGAATCCACAAGCTAATGAGCCTGTCTGACAGACACACACAAACTGGAGTACAGTCTCACACACACACATAGTCCCCTATACATATGAATGAGAAAAAAAACAAACCTCTGATACACTATATACTACACGCACGTACACACATTTCAAAGTAATCGTATACATGTCTAAGCCCCTAAAGGATTCATAAAACACTACTTTCAGGGGGTGGAAACAATGTATCAGTCAGTACAGTAAGGGTTCTGCATCATCAACAACATCAAACGAAAACACCCTAGCACAATGTGTCTAATTAATCACATGTTCAACAAACCGGTCAACTCGCTTGAGGGAAGAATGTGTCACTTAATCTGTTCAGCTGTGACAAGTACAGAAAGAAAAACAACTATTGCCCTGAACATTGTTTTGTTCTCGCTTTAGCAGAGTTTAAACTGCTGTTGTTATTAACGAAGATGACATATACGAGTTTAAACATTAAATGTCTTGTCTTGTGTTGAATTTAATTGAAGGCAGGTCTAAAAGACCTTTGAAAATCATTGCATTCTGTTTTTATTTATTGTCGGTAGGTAGTTGGTTGTAGAAGTCCTACTTGGGTTTTAAACGCAAAGGTGGTCTGGATATCTGATTGCAGTACCTCCCAGACGCCTCCCTGCGGAGTTAGTCTGGGTATTTCAACTGGGAGAAGATCTTGGGGCAGGCCCAGAACACACTGCAGGGATTTAATGTCCCTTTTGGAATGGAAGTGCCTCAGGATACACCAAAAGGAGCTGGAGGATGTGGCTGAAAAATGGATGTCAAAGCTGCTGGGCTTCTTCTGCCTCTGCAACTGAGGCACAGCCGTCGAAGAAAATGGAGTTAATGTTCACTACTACACACTAACTGAGTACACCCATTGCTACTTTGATTGGACATGCTGTACACCCACATATGTTCCCATATTTTCCATTAGTTCCCTCAAGTGGAAGGAATATTTTCTACTAATGGTCTTTACCTTCAGTCATTGTTTGGGACCTTACAGGAAGAAAAGGGTAATAACGGATGATGTATATGGTTCATGATCGCAATGGATGATAAATGGATATATTGAATGAATGAAGCAACAACCTCCACTTGGTGTCACATGGTCCTTTACCTCCATAATCCAGTTCCAACTGTGGAACTCATGGCCAGTTAACAACAATAAACATGACAATATGAGTCACTGTTTTCCTTATCGTACTCTTTTTTTACTCTTTTTTTTTTAGCTTGCTTTTCTCTTTTAAACATCAAAAAAACATCCTGTCCTGCTCCATGTGTTGCTAGGCAACAAGTAGCTAAACACCAAACAGCTGATTGTAAGAAAAAAGTATGTTTCACAAGGGCTGGGTTGAGGATTGCAATCCTGACCAATCTGAAAGTCTAGTTTCATTAGATGCAAAAATCAGTTCACTGACTGCTCTCAAATTGTGAACTTTCATGACATTAAAAGAATGGAAAATTGAACTGAATCACCTGCAATGCAGTATTATTAATTTCCACAGTGGATATGAATACACACAAGGCCGGACCAGGCAAAGTGGACAAGTGCCCTCTGGCCCCAACCTCTGAGGTGCACTAAGTTGTAATTTGAATAATTGCACAGAATGATATCAACTGAAATAGTAAATGCCCTGCTCAACAGGTGTCTTAGACACTCTGCTCTTAACCCTCACACTCTTTTTTAAACGTATTTCCCCTGAAGCAGTCCTTTAAACCACAGGCTGCCATCTTAGTTACAGGTAACATTATTTCTCCTTTGTTTTTTCTTTTTTACTTCCTGTTCCCAGATTATAGTACCATGCAGGTTCGAAATTAAATTTGTGTGATACTCATTATTTTTCCACAGTATATTGGTTGCACAAAATAAACACAAACTCCAAGCTCTTAAACTAAACTGCTGAAGCCTAAACTGTTGCTTTCATTGCCAACAGTTTAATGCTGGTGCATTCATTCAGACCACCTGTGTCAGAGGTTTCTTATTATTCTGTTTGGTAACTTGAAATTAATGGACTCCTGCCAGCTAATCAGAATCATGAATTCTCACTGGCCATGGTATAAAGAAAAAGAACTGTCTATCCACCAATAACTCTAGACGCATACTGAATAACATATTCAAATTTCGCAACAATGAGAAATTTTTTGCATGGATAGAGGTACATTTATTGTTTTCCTCAGTGAAATATAACCCTAGTAATGGAGGATATTAAATTCATGCACCGCATCAGCCTCTTTCCTCTTCTCAACACACACTGTATGTGCATATGTGTGGCAGTGTGTGTCTCTCTCCGGGTTAGAGAGACATGGTAAATATGTATTAGCAAATATTAGTTTGACTGACAGTGTGTGTGTGTGTGTGTGTGTGTGTGTGTGTGTGTGTGTCTGTGCGTGTTAAATAATCTAAACTAGACTATTATGACCAGAACAGACATGAAAGAATACACATTCAGTACATAAGTACCATTTATGGCTGATTTTCATGTATGAGTAGGTCCCCATTAAGAAAAAACACAATAGACAATCCTACAGTTCCAAATTTGTTAGAAAAAAAAAAAAAAAATGGAGCACCCTCTTGGACCTATGGGAGATAAAACATGATAAAGTGACCCAATGTGTAAAAAAATGTGATACATAGCTAGGGGCACCCTATTTTTCCAGTAGGGAACTTTACCCTAGAGTGCCCTTCTAGTGGAGAAAACATGAGCAAATGTCCTCTTTGGTGCCCTTTCAGTGTAGAAGGCATGATAAAAATTCCCCCTTGGATGCTTTTCCAGTGGAGAAAACATGATAAAGTGACATCTTGGGTGCCCTTTCAGTGGAGGGTGCTGTTGCAGTGGAGAGAATGTGATAGTGCCCTCTAGGGTTCTCCTCCAGTAAATCCAGGAAATGTAGTAATGTGCTCACTAGGGTGCCTTTCCAGTGGTGAGGATAAAATATCCTCTTGGTTTTCTGTGGAGAAAATATGAAGTGCCCTTTAGGGAGCCCTTTCTACTGTATTTCCTTTCCCCAGGCCCCGTAGACAGCCGGATTGAAGACATGTTTTTTTGTTTGTTCTGGTATGGAAGAACCACGCTTGACCTCAACCCCATCCAACACTTTTGGGATGAACTGGATAACATGCACATATTAATGTCTATGATGTTGGGATGAGAAATTCAACACATCACACTTAAGGGTAAATTCAGGTGTCCTTGTACTTTTGGACATAGTATTTTTTATCTGGTTACCTTTAGGTGACTGAAGGGATCAAGTGAAGGGAGTGCTTGCATGTAACTTTGTCTTGTTGCATCTCTTCTTCCATCTTTGCAACACTGGTGCTTCTTTCAGCACTAACATAAAGAAACAGACAAATCCCAACATTTGTTAGTGTTGCTTGCACATTGTGTAACCAAGAAAATAAATCCCAAGACATGCAGACATACACATAGACCAACACTGTCACCAATCAATCTTAATCTTTTTACACACAGGTTTCTTCATTGTTATCTTTGCCTTCACACACAGAAAGTCTATACACTTGTCCCAAAAGGATACATAGAAAATCATCATAGTGGCTTATGCTACGCCACTGCAACATTAGCAAGTGAAATGGACCAAACAATGCCACAGCATGGCTGTCTCCTCCAGGGCTGTCTAGCGTAATAGATCAGGATGGCATAGCCTGTGAAACACTCACACTGGAACATCGAGACAAAAATCTTCCTGCTAAAATAGCACCATTGTGATTTTTCATCAAACGTTTTGCAGGGAACAAAAAAACTACACATAATTCTTTGCATTTGGCAGGAGAATGGGCGGAGGTGGGGCAGATAGACTGTGACACTGTGTACATTTGATTAGAAGTCAAGGTTCGACGGAGAGGGAAGTTAGGCAGAGAATGAAGCCAAGCTGGGTTCACTTTACTGTGACTTCTATTGTCTGAGCTTAAAATAAAAATAAATAGAGTAACGAGGCTATTTTAACACAGTGATTAAAAAAAAAAATAACAGTACATCATATTCATACAAAATTCAATGATAGCTGAAGTAAAGAATGTGAATTTGGAAGTGGACGGTATAACTGAAAACTGTGAGTATGCTGTGTAGTTAAATGAAACAGAACTAAAGTTAAAAAAAAAGAGGGAGGATGTAAACAGGTAAAAGTACCATAAGACACGGGGTGAAAGCATTTTCCAACATTTGAAGGGTGAGTTTGTTGATAACAGATATTGCGACAGCTTCACCCAGCACCCGTACTGCTTACACGTGTATGGAAACATTCATTTTCCATAGGAAAGAGCCAGTTACTGGAACTCTACAGTATGATCGTTCACGCTGACCAGCAATGGCATTCATGTCGTATTCATGATGTTCATGACTGAGCACATTAGATGCAGGCGGCAGAAACTAAACAAGTAGAAACGGATGATGAAAGGAAAGAAGTGGATCAAGGAAGGAAAGAAGGAGGGATAGAAACATCAGGGGAAGGAAGTTCTGAAGTAGCACTGTGCTGCATTAGGAGAGGACTATTCAAGAGTGCCATCTAGTGTTGACAGGTGAATAAAATCGATCCTGGCCTGCTGTAGGACCCAGGTTCATCGAATGTACTCGAGACCACAGAAAAAAAAAAGAAAAAAAGAAAAAGCATACAACCCCATTTTGGGTCCCTAAATAATAGTTGAAGAGATATTGATGGAAATGTACTTTATAATATAAAGTAATTCGGAAAATTTTCTTTGCTGCTTTTTTTTTTTTTTTCCCCTACAGTGTTATTCCATTAGCTGAAATGTGCTCTGAAAGAACCTCCTCTCTCTACATCCATCACTGATCATTATGGCATCTTAGCGTAATTGCCCTCCCCCTGTTGTGTGTGCACACTCGCCGGTCCTGAATGCCAGCAGTAATATCTCTGAGAGAGAGAGAGAGAGAGAGAGAGAGAGAGAGAGAGAGATATGCATAACCAGCTCATTTCCACTGCCAATCAAATTACCTGACCCAGCCGCAATACATCACTGCCAAACTGTTTATTAAACAAAAAGCCATGATTAAATTATTAATGACAGAGATTAATTAAGACCCCATGCACCACACACTCACGCGCGCCAACACACTCTTACAAAACACGCACGCACGTAGGCAAGGCAGTGAGGCAAGCGCAGGCACATACGCATAAATCCATAAAGGCACAGGCAGGACGCTATTACACACACACACATACACGCACGCACGCTCACATGCCATTACTCTTTTGCACACTTTTCAAGCACACAAATTGATGCACAAATACACAATAAGTTTCAATGTCCGCAGCTGCTCCGGAAGAGGGAGGGAATAATTTGATGTACAACTTCTGTATGTGCAGCACATAGAGGAAAAGGAGTGTGCCGGCTGTGTAAACAGTAAACAGCATCAACAAGAAGTCAACAAACAAAGCAAACAAACAACATTAACGAGCCTGTTGTCAGCAAACTTTTCTTGATGTTACCATGAGGGTTTGTTTATGACGGTGCTTATGCTGCTGTAATGGTTTGTTAGGGGTAGCATCTGTTGCAGTTTGGGACCCAGCGTGCTTGTGTGTGTGTGTGTGTTTGGATGTAAGGGCAGTTTGGTGGGAGATGAATATGGGTTCTCACAGTGTGAAGTTTGGGTGTGTGTGTAGCTTTGCATATTTTTCTGCTTTTGTTTTCAAAAAACGGTCGAACTTAAAGGGACGTTGTGTTAGGTTGGACTTAAAAGAGATCTCTGTCATCTGTAGCTTCAGCAGCAGGTAACTCACTGCGTATTTACGCCTCAGTTTGTTCAAAGTGACTACTTGTATTTAGTGATTGGAACACAACATATATGTACAGATATGGGTGACCTTAATGACACTGTAAAATTGGTTTTGACGCTCAGAATATGCGGCTCTGGCCACCTCCGTGCTGGCAGTCTTTCTTCTTCTGCCTCCTGGGTACTCAAGAAATGGGCAAAGACGATTGGATCATCGGCAGACCTATGGCTGAAAGACACCTGGGTGCTTAAACAAGCCATCAAAGCGGCCACACTGTTAATCATACACAGTACAGTTGTCATGAATGTGGAAATTAGCTCCAAAGACCAAACATTTTTTTTTGTACCAGGTTGTAAACATGTTTATGGTTGGGCATTTTAATATGGGGGCCTATGGAGATTGACATAATCTGTAGCCGGCCTCAAGCAGCCACTCGAGGAACTGCAGTTTTTTGGCTTCATTTCCCAGCCACAGAGGTTTCTGCTTAGTGCATTCATACTGTCAATTATGCTGCACTGTGTACTGTGAGAACCCAGATGGTGCACTCATAACTGTCAGAAAGATGAGTGTGGAAGGGTCCGTGATGCACCGCGCCGTTTTAATGGTCACCATTCTGGCTACATAGGGGAGGGACCACGGGCATTGTGAGGAAGCTTCTGGAGTTGAAGAGGTTTCAATGAATATGATAATAATACAACCAAATTCCAAAAAAGTTGGGATGCTGTGTAAAATGTAAATAAAAACAGAAAGCAATGATTTGCAAATCTCACAAACCCATATTTTTATTCCCAACAGAACATAAACAACACATCACGCGTTGAAACCAAGGCATTTTATCATTTCATGGAAAATATTAGCTCATTTTGAAATTGATGGCAGCGACACATCTCAAAAAAGGTGGAACAGAGTGACAATGACAACGCTAACATTTGCTTATTAGCACTAAATACGAAGTACTGCTGAGGTTGATGGGATTGTCATAATCCAAAAAGTATTTGTCAGTTTAAAAGTTTGATCTGATGATGGCGCTGGATGAAATGGGATCACCAAAGCTATGACATTTTATCCTCTGGGGAACACATTTTCATGGCAATCCATCTACTGTAAGAGCTAATGGGATTTCTTGTTTATTTATTATTTATAGATCCCCTCTCTGATTCAGCTGTGTTTTTTTTGTTACTTTTTTATATCTGTAAACACTGCTGCATTTAACAGCTGTCTCTTTTCTGTTCTGACAAACATTTAAGAATGAATGGGCCGCAGTGGTCTGCATGAATGGAGAATATCTGCAGAGGAGATGCACCATAAAGGATTTCCAGCGTGGCTACAACAGTCCTACTCTACACACCACACTCATTTTATGATAAGGGAGATCTATAGCCTGAGATTGGTCCCAGGGCAGACCAGTACACAATGGCCATAAAAAATACACAAGCTATAAAAGAATGGTAATGTGTCCATGTGTGTGTATGTACGTAAAAAAACAAAAACAAAACAAGCCTGAGGAGGCCAAAACAATCAACCAGTATCAGCACTTTATGGTTAAGAATACTATATCACCGTGACAACAAAGGCAGTAAAGGGCTGTATGCCGCTGTAAAACATTGTGTGATTCTGCAGTGAGATGATCGTTAGCACATCTGGTTAATTGCCTGGCCACTCCTCTCCTGACATATGTGTGTGTGTGTGTGTGTGTGTGTGTGTGTGTGCAGAGGCTCTAGGCTGCACACAAAAGAAACAAGTATGCAAAGTATTGTACACATTCACAAACTATTCCCCAAAGAGGCCATAAAGACGTATGATAGATGAAGGGGGATGTTATTCAGGATAATCTGTCATGGAGACAAGGCAACATTGAGATGCTGCTTGTTGTTCCAAGACAAATTCATCACACTGCAATTAGTTTGCAAGACTTCAACCCCACAGTCTTTTTATTACTTTACTGATTCAACCCCACATGCACCGTACCTATAGTGTTTGTTAATATAGCCTCTGTCCCATTAAAAAAAGATCAGGATGTTTTGTAGCAGTGTTGTAGCATGAAAGCTTTTGTGTTCAGGTGAAAACCTGAACACAAAAGTGCTGAAGATGTATCTTGTTCCCATCCATAAAAGTCAGCCTTCTGATGTTTTAAAGCTACACTTTTCATATTTTGCATAGATCAATTAACATTTTATAGATCAAATAAGTATGCATAATGTCAAACGCGATGCTTGTGTTGATGAAGTCACAGGAAATTACCACTCGACTGGGCGGTTTGCGTCAACTATACGGACATTTATAGTGTCCTTTAAGTCGATGTTTTGAATTTCACAAAATTTGCTGTTTCGCATCACATGCATCTCACTGCTTTCATCAACCCTGTTTCTAATCATATAACATAGTGGAGCATTTTGCAGCTAAAGAGCTAGACATTTCCTTCAGGAGTTGATAGAAATCGAAACAAAGTAACAAAAAGAAAAGAAGAAAAACCCAAAACAAAAACATAACTCATGAATGTTAATGTTGCTCCACGTCTCTGATACAGCTATATATAATATATATAATTACTTAATGTCAGTGTTATGTGTAACAACTGCCCTAAAGTGTTAAAAACACTGGACATTTAGTTATGACAAGCTCAAGGTTTCAAAACTCTTTAATTCAAGACAAACTCAACTCTACAATATGTCATCAAGTCAGAAAAAAATAGACCACATTGTACCTTTTTTGGAGTACAAAACCTTGTCACTAGTCTAATATCTTACAAAGGGTACATTAAGCAAACATTTATCAAATTCAATTTTTATTCAAAAATGCTCAGTTCCTGTATACGGATCTTACAAACTCACACTTTTATCTCAGAAGGTGAAGACAGACAAGCCAGAAGAAGAAAGAAGAAGAAATGCAATGGATTTCTTCCTGCCAACATGGCCAATTGTGTTTGACTCAGCCAAACTGGATGCCCAGCTGTTGGGTACTGAAACTACAGTAAGTCCACGTGGTGGTGGTGGAGTCTTTCCCCCCTTCATCACCTATGCATACAAATAATGAACTCAATTTTGTACCTATTTGGTGGATTGACATGAATATATGACATCTGATGAGACTCATTATTTTCAGGTACATATCAGAAATTTACTTCCTTGTACAAAAATATACTTATACTCCTGCAGCTCAGATTTTGTGTAGTAAAATACCAATAAATCTCTTGGTTCTAGACAAATGGGCATCATCGTGACTGTACTCATAATTAACTTTTGATCAACAAGCTTCATTGACTTATCGTTTAGTTTTTTATTTTCCCCCAGTTAAATTTATTTCTTCTCCTTGGCCGGTGCACTCAATGATCTTTTCAGCCGTGTGTGCTGAGAGGACAACTAACATGGCATCTCATGGCATGTGACCAAACCCTAAGACAACACAGACGAGCACATAGACAAACAAGGGGAAGTACTTCCATATGCCTCTGTGGCTACAGTATGTGTGTGTGTGTGTGTGAGGTCTGTTAAAACCAATGTATTTGCAAACAGGAGAACGAGTGTAAGACTCATAAAAGGCATCTGTCCGATAACTTTCTACACTGTGCATGGTTTTCTCATATGACAGAGAGGGAGGTATCTGAAATATAAACAGCACCAGTATCCTGTGACCTATAAATCAGACACAGTCTTGTGTTAGCAGTAGCGGCTGAGTGAAGGGTGTGTGTCTGTGTGTGTATGTGTGTGTGTGTGTGTGTGAGTGTGATGGATCATTTAAATTAACTGATGTAAAAAAAAAAAAAATGACACAACCACCATGTCTTTCATCCATGACATTCCTCTTTCCTCTTCATTAAAGAACACATAGCCAGAAAATGTGTAAGATAGAACTACTGTAGCATGAGCAGCTCCAAGGTTAAATGGAAAGTTATCGAAAATCATCATAACATACTTTCAACTTCCAAACAGGCCACTTCTATTGAGTTTCTTTTCAGGCATATAATGCCATGGCTGACATCTGAGTATCAATATTGATACCATTGTATACCATGTTTTTTTGTTTATGAAAGCAGAAGAAATGGGACTGATACTCATACTACTTGCTATTAAGTGCTGCAAAAGATAAACAGTAGATGAACATAGATTCATAATGCTTCATATCGTAATACAGTGGCAAAGACTGGACTTCATTCTGTTCTGATTTTAGAGAATACGTTGGTTTGTTTGACAGCTTTAATAAATGTTTTATTTTTAGCACGTATTCTTCTCACCATGTCATGTCAAAGAAAATTACAGGCCTGAAAACATTTTTAGGGGAAGGCCACTGTGGCCTTTGATAAATACAAATATATCAGGACAGACATTGCAGCCAAAACGTAGGGTACCAAAGTGACAACCAATGGCGCAACAACAATAAGTGCTAATTACATTGTATGAAGACTGAACAGTACAATCAACAATTAAGAGTCAGTGTACTGAAAAACAGTACCCGATATGCTTGACGTTTGTTATATTATTAATATTGTTATATCTTAATGAATAAATTATATAAATGGGCTAGAAAAGGGTAAAATATGAGCAAGTTTTAACACCCATGCAACTGTGTTATACATGTTATAGTATTTGGAGAGTATTCTTTGGCTGTTAACCAAGTAACAACCCAGTTTGCAGCTTCCTGTTGATGCTGGAGCGTTATATGTGCAAACAATAAGTTTCAACCTGTCAGATTGTTTGTAGTTAGCTCACACTATGCAGCATTATCCTGTTTAAAATGTGTATTAATACATACACTGTACAGTATTTGGCTGCTCGTCATGATAACGTTAAATGCTAGCTAATGTTTGCTGGCTGCTACTGAGTAGAGTTGGTATTTTTGCAATTTAGCAACCTCCATTTCAGAGTACAATACCACTCTTGTACTTTCAGCCTTTCAATTTATGAAGCCATTTTCTCCTCTTACCTCCCTTGGTCTTTTCACCTCTGCCATCATATCCATTGACGCTTGTCCAGCTCCGGTTCTGGCACCGACTCTGGTCCCCGTCAGAGCTGCCGAGGTTTAAAACACGTGGTACAAACGCTAACACCCCCCGTGCTCTAAGCTCACAGTCCAGGCAGTGTAGCTTACAAGCTGAGCTAATATTAGCTAACATTAGCTAACAACAGCTATAGTTTGTAGCAGTTTACTATCCTTTAGAAAACTAAAGGATAGAGAGTTGGGGCAGAGCAGCTGGAGGACATCAGGAAAGCACACAAAACAAAAAAATATGAAAGATATGATCCAGTTTCACCAAAATAAGTTTACTAATTGGTGGTTTGTGACCATAAGCGTTGAGTTCTCGCGGGTGACTGTATGGGGCAGTAGGAATGACACCACTCACCACTCGTTTATGTTTAATATAAACATTGTACTACAAAGTTATATGCTCATATTAAAAATGATTCTCAAATTAAATTACTACTCTTCCTCACTTTGATAAAAACTCAATTCAACAGCATCTATTATCTTCTCATACAATCATTAAGCAACAAGCAGACCTCCGGATGTGAGTTTCTATCACATTGTGAATAAAACAGCATCACCCTCCATCTTTCTGCTGTCTTTCACTGTGTTCATGTGCGTGTGCATGTGTGTGTGTATGTGTGTTTGCAAGTGCACACCCTGCATTTGCCCATGTGATGTATGTGTGCGTGTGCAACAGTGTGTGTATATGTATGTGTGTGTGTGTGTGTGTGTGTGTGTGTGTGTGTGTGTGTGTGAGCCAGTTTATGGCCAGTCAGCACTACTACAGGCACTCAACGATAATGAGTAATGAAGGGGCATCAATAACAGCCATGAGCGACATATCCGACAGGACAGCTTTTAATAATGGCCACCCTCAGCAGAGACAGACAGACAGAGGGAGAGAGAGAGAGAGAGGGAGAGAGAGAGAGAGAGAGAGAGAAGGTGATGGAGAGAGAGATGAAGTGGTAAAGGAAGGAAGCAGACAAGAGGAGGGTGTTGATAGAGGCATGGATAAAGATTAGGGAATAGCAAAGGGAAGGTAGAGTAACAAATAGAGACTTAGCTGGAGCATATGGGAAGGTTGATCGCTCCACACTTTGGGAAACAAGTAGGGTACAACGCCATGCCATTGTTCTGATGGCCCATTAAAATATCCCATTGATCAGAAAGGCCATTTGTCCAAGAGTCTTCAAAAACAAATGACCATTGTTCTGAAGGCACATTGCTCCAAAAATACCAGACTGGTATAACGTAATTAACTTCTATCATATATGTAACACAACAAGTGACATAGCTAACATTTTTTTTTAAAACCCAAACCGTGATCTTTTCCTAAAACGAACCAAAAAGACTGTTTAACAGTGTTAACAACATATTTAGAATGGATACCATGACGACAAAGGTCATTTGATGGAGGTCACCTGATGTTTGGACAGCAATACACTCTAAGATAATATATATGATATCAAGGGCAAAAAAACTCTGAAAAAGTGTGGACATTGAGACACTTTCAGACTATCCCTCACGGTACAGCCTGAATACATTACTAGTCTTACAGATTCAAATTCAGACCCCTCCAGCTGCGTGGCAACAGTGTTATACTGTATCACAGCCAACATGCCAGGCCTGAATTATTAGGAGGATTCTAGAGGTTAAATCTTTTAAGAGCGATACACATCAGAAGAGTCAACTGAAGCAAAAACACCAGCTGTTTTCCATGTGGCATTTCTACGTGACTTTGTGCTGAGCAGCTTCTCGAAATTGTTCATACTGGTAACGTTAGAGGCAAGGGACAAAGTTAATCATTCAGTTTAATATTAAACTATTCTCACCTAAAAAGCAAAATGTCAAACTATTTCTTCACAGCACATTTTCCAACTTTTGACCACTCCATTTTCTCACTTTGCCAGTCAGTCCCATGTTGCTTGCCATCCTAATGCCTTGGGTGCAATGAATTCTCCTCCAACTCTTCATTTCTTTCACAGTTTCTGGATATACCCCCTCTTTTAGATATTTGATTCATTTTATTTTATATATTTTGATGCCTCTGTAATGTACTACTTTAGTTACTGTAGATAGTTTCAGATAAGGTACTGTTATATGGCCTCTCCTCCTCTGTCATTTCTTCAAATGCATGCATCATACATTCTCAGACTGTATAAAACTTAAACTTAATATTACACTGGAAATTAGATTGCGATTAATCTAGTGAAGATCCTGTGGCATATTGATAATTATGTTGTAAATATGGAAGGTAGAGAAACTGTGCCAATTTCCTTCATGGATTGCAGGAAATGACTCAGCTTTATAGAAAGCAAAACCAAAAGCAATTAAGACCTTTTGCAGTTCATCACTGAAATTGAATTGTGTGAAATACAACCCAGTCATTATTAGCTGGCTGTTGGGCTGTCGCCAGACGCTGAGATATATATATATTTTTACAAATAATTGCAAAATGCAGAAGAAAATGGATAGCGCAATTTTAATTAGGCTAGAGCTATTATGTTATCATGTGTACCATGTTAATAAAGAATAGCCATAGCCAAGCAGGGATAAAGTGTCTAATGAATGGTATGTCTTATTACCTTAATCAAACAGATTTCACACAACTCTGTTTGACGGAGAGACAATTCAGTGGAAAAATAATTTGCAGTTGCAGGAGGGGTATGTCTCTTTTCTCAGTGTCTGGTTTCATGTTTTTAATGAAAGACGCAAGAGCGTGTCTGCAGCAATTTCTTTTGGTTGACAGCGCCAAAGACCTTATGTCTTTGGACATGAATATGCATTCGATATTGACATTCTGTGTTTGTGTGAAAGGGTGAAAGATGGACAGGGGACGAAATGAAGAGATATGGACGGACAGACAGGAGCACAGACAGATAAAAGCTCCATCGTTCGTCTTTCTTAAAATGGAAATGGTTGTGTTGGGATTGGTTAGAGCTTCACTGCTAACGAGGCACATCGGGGTGATATATGGAGCTTTAATTCTGAAAAGGAATTGAACTACAGGCCTGGGAAACATTAGTTAAGCAGCATGACACTCTTCCCATCCATCTGTGCCTCACCATCCTCCCTTTCAGCTCTTTTTTTCCGCCCATCCTGCCACCTTGGTTTACCATTAGTCAGACACCATGTCCTGCCTCTGCCATCTATCAATCTATTGTTTCCTCCTTCTTTCCCTGCATCCACCACTTTTTCCTTTCCTTTTCTCCTCCTCTTCGTCCTCTGTTTATTCATCCAGCAGCTTATTACAAATATGCTAAAGTTCCATTTAGAATAAATAAATACATTTTTTGCCATGCAAGCTGCGTGGCCATAGGGATAGTAATTTTAGTCTGTCCACCACTTTGGTCCAGATGGAAACATCTCAACAACTAGTAGCAGGATTGCCATGAGTTTTGGCACAGATATTCATGCCCCCCTCAAGATTATGTTTATTGACTTAAGTGATCATTTTTGTCTAAATTGACACTTTAAAGATTAAGATTCTATCTTCAGAGAAGAGCCCCAGAAATCGAAACATCTGAAAAAAGAGAGCAAAATTAAATTATATTGACTATATAATTTAGGTGTAAGTGCAACCCTGCATAAGAATTCATTTCCTCATTCTTTTCTTTTCCCCATCCCTCCTTCTCCTCATCTAGCTTTCCTTACCATCCTCCCACCTGCAATGTTCCACATTCATCACCCCGAGGCCGGCACTGTTTCGTTCCTACTGTGTACTTACCTTCTCTCCCTCTTTCCCTTCAACATATTATTCCTCACACCAGCCATCCGTACAGCTGGTTTGATCCCTCCCACTCTTACACTTACTCATTCCTCTTTATCGCATCCTCACGTCTCTCTCTCTCTCTCTCTCTCTCTCTCTCTCCTTAGTGTCCACAGTGCCACACCCTGCCATCCTTCTCTCTGTGTTACATATTCTTCCCATTTATCAATTCTCCTCCTTTAAAAACACCCGTCCCTTCACCTGTCCCTCTTTACATCTCACTCTCAAAAAAAGTGGTCAGTCCGTTTGGTACTCACATTATTCATCCTCCTTCCTCTGCCTAATGTCTCTTTTTTGTCTTATCCTTCTGTCTTGCTATCCCTACACCAGTCTTATACTATAATATGAGTTGTTTTTTTTTTTTTTGTTTTCGTTTTTTAAATTTAGCCATAACACAACAATCTGTTCCTCTCTGCTTATGGTCAATCCATCTTCTGCTCCTTCCCTCCCTCCCCTGACCCCACCCTCTCTCTCTCTCTGCCTCTATCCATCTATCTACTTCCCCTCCTCTCCATAGAACTACATATGAGCCAGTAGCGATGTAATGATTGGTTTAAACAGGTAGTCTGTATGCATGGCGGCTCACTAAACCATACTAATGTGTGTGTGGTTGTCTATAGTTACCCTCTGCTGTTCCTGTGTGTGTGTGTGTGTGTGTGTGTGTGTGTGTGTGTGTAGTATGAGGCTATGCTGTTTTTTTATCACATTATCAAGTACCAGTATGATGAGTGTGTGCTGCCTCATAGCCAAGTGTATGTGTTCAGTGGTCTTATTGTTTCCCCAGGTGCTTTATCAGGGTTAAATCGAAGCGTATGGCTAATGAGGACCCAATGTGCACCTGTGCGTTGAGTTATTCCTGTATCTGACACACGTTGTTAAATGTACAAATTAATGTTGACTACGTTTCTGTGTGTGTGTTTTGCTTCCCCTGCATTCCATCAGGCTATAATTTGATTTTCTTTTTGTGCAGAGCATCAGAGCTCTAAAGTGTAAACCAATAGGCTTTTAGTTTGGATAGGCAGTAGATATTTTGAGACCGCTTTAGTGGTCGGACATTTCAGTTACATGCAGCAGGAGGTCACAACTGAAGAAGCAAGTTTGCCAGTAAATTCAGGTTCTGTAAAGGTACCCTATGACGTTTTCTTTTCATTTTAAAGCCTGCAACTACAAGATGAATTGCAACCATAAAATTGGAAGCAAAAAATGGTGATGCAATAAGAGTGAAGTGAAGTGAAGTACTTATCCCAGAAACCATCATACTTTTCCAACAGCTTCCAACTTAATGCTAGTAATGTGCTTCTTAAATTTAACCTAATGGTGTTGTAATGTAATGTAGTTTCAGGTAGATTCATGTTAACCAGCCTGCAAAACTTATCACGGCTGTCTTGTCTCTTTCATACTGGCCAAAACAGAACCCATAACCTTAATTCTCTAAAAAAAAAAAAAATACAGTATGTCAAAAACAAAACTATAGTTGTTCTCTGTTAAATGTGACGTAAATTATCATAGAGTTCAGTTATAGCAGTAACTTACGAGCTAAACCTGTTGTAAGTTGTATGTGTGTAAATAAATTAAAAACAAAAAAAGAGAGAGACACTTATTTTACACTTCACGCTTATGGTAGTGCTTCTCTATGAGATTGTGAATACAACATGTAAAACAGGACTTGTGGCTTCTACAAGAGCATACAGCATTATTTAACAATCTTATAGCTCCTGTTAAGTCTACCATTGGATGGTTACTGTAAAGGAAACCTGGTGAGAAATGATTCACTTGTAGTTTGAGGAAGTTCTCAGGAGACCGTGATGACTCACAGCATTATTTAGTGAAGCTCAATCAAGGAGAATGGAGATAGATCAGCAGTACGGGTGAATCACCGTGGAGATGCCAGCCCAGTTCTGAAGGTTTTCTACTAGTATTTATCCCTTCAGGACCTACTGAGATTCACTACATGTCCAAATAATGTTATTCTTCACCCATACACGCATGAGGATTGGATTAAAAACAGCGCCCGCCACACAGCGCCTTCAACAGAAAGCCAGTCAGTCTGAAACAAAATAAACTTTGACCTCGGGTTGTCAAGGAGACAGATCACAGTGTTCACCCTTTTCAAAGCAGCTGTGTCAGTCTAGTCAGCCAAAGAGATGAGACAGAGTTTAACTTATTACCTTGGAGAGTCAAAGGCTTTAACCAATGGCTTACTTTAGCTGTATAAATGACCCCAATGTGACATGAGGACACTCTGTATGATATTACCCCTGTGACATCATGGCTAAGAATGTAAATCCTCAATTCAAAATATAAATGGGATTTTCACTGTTGAGCTCTGTTGTAAGCATTTTCATAGCTAGCTTCATCAATTCCACCCATCAGAGCTGTTGCTGTTACACTTTGGGCTCATGGGTAGTGTAGTGCTTCTCCATGAAATTGCAAAAACAAGGTTGATATTACACAGACATATGGCTTCTACAGGAACACACACCATTATTTCACAATCTGATAGCTTGTGGTAAATCTACTTTACTGTGATGGTTACTCTCCCACAGTGCCTTCTGTCCACCTGTAAAGATGAAATGTTGGGCTGGGGTGAAACCAATGTTTAAACACAATATTTTCAAAGACTACACCGGCCACCATCCTTATTGGACTTGACATATATTCCAGCAAGAAAGTGGCATCTATGTGGAAATATTGGATTTCCCCTAACGTCTGCATAGGGAACACAATGTGACTGAATCAGAGACGTTTATGTAATGCTGAGGTCTCAATTGGGGCTACTGTCCAACCATCTTAATGTAAACAAGTACTGTTTAGACTTGTAAGTGAGTGTGTGTTTGACAAATGGTTTAGGTTGTGCTTGGTTGTGTGTATGTCTGAGTGTGACAAAAAGAGTAATTATGCAAAAGACGTGAAGAAAAGTGCTTTTTAAAAGGGCACATGTTTAAATGGGAAACAAAATGGGGCTAGCTATCCCTGAATTGTGAGTTTTACATCACGCTAGCTGAGTTCACAAAGTAAACATGTTTTGTTAATATAGTAGTTAAGAAAACCATCCATTAATGTCCATGAATAATTCTACAAATGAAGGTTAGGTCTCATTTTAGTGCCGAGTGATGACGTTTTCTCTCATTTAGAATAAATTAACTTTAGAGGAGGGAAATTCATGTATTGTTCACAGCATCAGCTAGCAACTTTTATGATTTGTTGATCTGGTCTGACCCTGAATGTCTGCCACCAACAGCTCAGCAGCTTTATGACTCTGACACAGTAGCATGAGGAATGATGACACCCTGACACATGCAGGAAAACTGTATGCTTCTTATTTGGCTAAAGGGCACGCTCTCCTCTGAGGACAGTCGGGCAGGGGCCCAACTCAGGTTGGCTCCTGTGTTTACACGTCTATGCTTGATTACTCTAGAGCATTATCCATCTTGTACAGTGGGTGTGCGGCTGTACAGTAGTGTGTCTCTCTATGATAGGGTGTCTACGGGTTACGGGTTACGTTTATGATTTGACATTAAGGTCTGCCACATATATTGAGAGCAAGAGAGAAGGGGATGATAATGAAATCAAGAAAAAACATAAAGGGAAAAATCAAAAAAACTAACGGGGCAGAGTCTCATCCCTTTGTTAACGTTAGAAAACTGAGAAAAAGCTGAAAGCTGTTTTTCATTTAAACT
The DNA here is from genome assembly GCA_028641955.1 of Protonibea diacanthus. Taxonomy (NCBI): domain Eukaryota; kingdom Metazoa; phylum Chordata; class Actinopteri; family Sciaenidae; genus Protonibea; species Protonibea diacanthus. The sequence continues at coordinate 12,987,315 of CM053986.1, forward strand.
GCTGGTAAAGCGAATCAGTCTTCACAGTTCACAGTTGTATACTGATTTGTGTGGGAACCACCACCTACACACGCCTACATACATCTACACACAAACACAACGAGTGAGTAAGAGTCAGACTAAGAAAAGACCTTTGATAGTTAGCTTTCATCAATTGGTAAACATCTGCTGTGCAGTTCTAAATGAGGAAAAGCGCTGTTATCTTTTTAGGCAATTGCAACTGATTTTATACTTATTTAATACTATGTGATGCATGCATATTAGGATTCATGTTTAATATTTTAAAATGAATGCAACAATCTACTATTAGAGTGCATGTTAGCTGGCATAAAAGACACTTAGCTTATAGCTTCTCCTGTGCTCTTGTTCACTGAATGTCCTTCATGTGCTCAAAGTAAAGTGAAGTTCCATACATTATGCAGCCAACTAATCCAGACACGCTTCCTCACTTGGTGGTTGCCAGAGTCTCAGCTGTTGTTGTCTTTGTTTGCTGTTTAACAGTGCCACCTAGAGGTGGAGGTCAAAATAACAAAAGTGAACTTGAGTTCCTCTGTTTCAAATCTTCCTCTGTTTAAATAATCACAGTTAAGTATCTGTTTTCTTGCTTTAAAAAAGACACAAACAGAAAGGCCGGACTGTGCAAACCTGTTCCACAGCAAGTGTTTCTGTAAGGAGAGGAAGAGGATCACGGTGTGTCGGTGTGCATGTGTGTGTGTGTGTGTGTGTGTGTGTGTCTACATATCTTATTGACAACTTCCAGCCTTCCATAGTGGTCAAGCATCTGTGCCGCTATTGATTACCATCATTATTCACGATGAACTGTCAGGTCATGACACACAAATGCTCACAATGATGCAAACATCGACACGAGACAGACATCACAATACACACACGGAAGCATGCACACACACACACATATTCATTATCCAGTGGTACCATAAATCAGCATGTGGATCTATAAAGCCGCAGATTCAATCCATCATGAACGTATTACTTTCTCATGCACACCCAAACTTGTGCACACTTTCCCCAGAATGTGCCCAATAAAATGACATTAAGTCCAAGTTTATGCCTTCCCACATTATTAAAACTGAGTAACTCAAACTCTGTCCAGGAATGGGGACATTCTTTGCCATATTAAGTTAGTCATTCTGTGTTTAATTTCAGAATTAGCCTTGTTTAAACACTTCTTCTGTTTATTTCATTATTTCTAGAACACTGTTTTTCCATCTTCAGGTGAAGAGTGTCCAGAGAGACTAAAAATGAAAAACTAAAGATGCGCGATACTACACACAAAATCTCACACACATCCAAGTACACAAATCACAAATACAAAATAGTACCAGAAAAGAGATGTCCATCAGGGCATTCTGTGTGTTGCTTCAGTGTATTAGTGTGATATTGGCTATTTCCTGTTTTGATGGCAAGTCATTTTAGAGGCGGACAGAGACACAGATGGCCTGATCACCTCTTGGTGATGGTCTGTGACTGGCATGATTGCTGTGTGGTCTCTGTTAGTTTGTTCTCTCTCTTTCTATTCCATTGCAATATTCCTCATTCACTTTCCATCAGTCTCCCTCCTCTGCATCTTGCTTTCTACCCTCTCTGTTGCTTTATCTCTTGGTGCGTGAACAGGAAAACCGGATGAGAAATATTTTCATAGTTATCTCATGTAGAAAATGTCGGGTCAACAGTTGGAGTGAGCGCGCCAAGCAGGAAACCGATGGAAAAAGTCTTCCCCTGTTCAAGCAGATGCAATTGTTCATGGGTGAAAAAGAAGTCAGAAAGGTTAAAATAACAACTTTAAGAAGCTTGTTGGCTGTCTGAGAGGGGGGATGAGGCAGTGGAAGTGTTTCATATTCTATAATAAAACATTTAGAGAAAGACTTGGGTACAAAAACTATAACTACAGAAGATTATGGACAGATGTTTCAGCACACACAGCAAGAGAGAGATTTTTAGCACAGTTCTCCACTTGTAAAGAAGAGGAAAAGCTGACCCAAGTTGAAAAGTTCATCCTGGTTAAGTAAATAAAATAAATCACCCTTGTGCTCACACGGTCACTGGTGAGAACTGGGACAAGAGAAACAGTAAATCCTCATGTTTTTACAGGAGAACCACACCTAATACATATCTGCACATCAGCATATCCTGTTCAACTGAGACAGACGGAGGGATTTGCCGTACTTCTAAAATAATATCATCGGTAGATGCAAAGGAAACCATAATTATTATGTGATAACTCGCTGACGTAGGCTACCGAAACAACTGCGATAATGTTCTATGTGAAATACATAGACACAAATGCAGACTCATACACAAGCTTATCATGAATCAAAGACAACTGAAGACCTTTAAAAGGCACCTGAAATCTTTCATCTCATTCTCGACAGCATTAAATATTCATAAGCAACAATCAAAATTAAAGTTAGGAGAAAAACAGTTTTAATACTCAAAAGGTCAGCTAATCTGCTTCATCAGGACTCTGTGTTTTGATCAGTGTCTTACTGGAAACTTGAATAAAGCTAGTAACTAGACATTTATTGTACTTTTTTTTTGTTAAAGCTGCTCTGATCAATGCTTAACAATTAATTACTTAACTATGTTTAATGTGAAAGATTGCTTGTAGTCATAGACCCACAATGATTAGTACCTGGCTGCAGTTCCCTTTAGCGTCTTTCAGCTCATTGTTTTGGTTTCAAAGCACAGAACTTTTGTCATTTCCAGAATCAGCAGGCTGACGTTTTCAGCATAAAAGCTCTGACAAACCCACTTTAGACAGCTAATTTAGCAACTACTTGGTGAACACAGCAGTGCATTTAGCAAAGAGCAAGATATTTCTCTCTGGAATTCGTGGAGACCACAACAGAGCCATAAACAAAAGAGAATATTGGACTTATATTTGACAGGAAGCCAGAAAGAAAACTCCATAAGAGTGCTAATGCTACTCTGTAGTGACAGACAACAAACACTCGCTCTTGACTGGACCTTTCAGGTATTTTGAGAGTTTTACAGCCACCGTAGTTACACATGTTGAAGAGTAGGGTGAGGTGTGCAGTATTCAATTGGTTACAATCTCACTTCCACCAGATGCCATTACAGTTGCTGTTATCACACTAATTCTGACTGATTATTTATGGTGTCTGATTGCAGAAATAGATTACATCACGTTTTTTCTTCTATCAGAACTGTGCTGTCTTCAAACCCGTAATAAGAGTTTGAATGAAATGAAATCTCTCATGCAAAATAATCAAAACTGTTCTAACCCTGCTGTAAAAAAATCATTCAGGCTCCTAATAAGAACATATTTTGAAACAATTTACAGTGCCTTTAGGAAGTCTGTGAGGGAAGGAAGATGAAGATGAAAGATGCCTTTAATACAAACAAAATCCACTTTTTCAATGAGGCACCAATGCGAGCATCTAGACAGTTAATAAGAAAGGAAGGAAGGAAGGGAGGGAGAGAGGTTGTGTTGTCTACTGGGCTGTCTGGTGATAGCCTTGACAGAATGATGATTTGAAATATGACCGCTCCACTTCCTGAGCTTTGTGTCAATCCAGTGTCAAATTCTTTCCATCCACCTTTGTCTGTGTTTTTTTGTGCGTTCCCTCCCTCTGTGTCTCCGCCACTGGACTTCACACACTTCTATTCTCTCACGTAACACATACACGTATCTCTCATGGTAGACTGCCAGTGTGATGATCATGTGTCATCCCAAGCCAGCTTTGTTATTGATCACCAGATGTAATGATCAAGAGATGCAGATGATGGCGCCACCCCCATTGATTACCAGTGACAGTTAAAAAGCATGGCATAATTCCCATTGATCGTCAGTGACAGGGTGTAAAAAATGGTGTCATCTACATTGATTAGCAATAAAAGTATGTGGCAAAGATGTGTCATGGGTCCACAGCAGAGGAGCCCTCTCACACACACTTCTATTCATCATTTGATACACGTGCAAACGCACGTTTGAAAGAAGCTGAGGAGCTCCATGAAACACACGAATCTCAGCCAAAAACACGACAAAATATCAGTGGTGAAACGTACTAATATACTGCGGAAATCAACTTGTGGAAAAGAGAGCAGTATAACGGGTTTTCCCACTGGTATCCATGTAAACTAGAGTGGAGAATGTGAGCTAACTGTGGGTAAGTTCTCACAAAAGCTCTGAAACAAAAACACCAGTTCTTTTCTTTTAACCTCAAACGTCTGGAAATTGAACCCTGGCTGCCACCTGAGGGATTCATAGAGAGTTTGCGAGAGTTTAGATGTATTGTTTCGCCCAAAAAACACATAGTTAAGCCTGAATAAACATATTACTATGATTTTCTTTAGCTGGCTGTAATTAACATTTCAACAAGGTTTCCATTGCTGAAACATTATAGGATTTGTCCAATCATCAACAATTCTTTCAGTACAGCACATAGGATTATGTGAAACTCTCCATAGTCCACCTTTTATTTTAAAAACCTCTCCACTGAAATCGTTGTCTGACCCAGAAGCAGAGTGGTCACCGTCACATGACTGGTGCCTTATTGATCCGAGACTAAAATAGTCTCTTGAACTATGGAGGGTACCAAGAATATCACGGCACCAATATGATTTAATGAGCTTTTTGCTGGGTCAAACGAGAAATAAAAATATGTTAAAGAAATCTGAGCTCCATGTTGTATTGAATCATCTTTTCAATAAAGGCAAGGCTGAATTCTTAAAGTTCACCTTTACCCCACGGTATGGTTGCACCTTGGTAGTTTATAGATCCAGAGCATACAACTCGACTTCCAGTTGTCTCAAAAGGAAAAATATTGTATATGGGTAACATTAAATTGATACATTACATACTACATACGTTTACATTGCAGACTGCTTTGTAATGTTAAAATTTGTTTAGCTTACAACCGTCAACGTAGAAACTTTTCAGAGTTGTTAATATGGTCTCATAATATTCTGACACAACTGTGCAATAGTTTTGCATTTGATAAGCCTACTAGCCACCTTGCATTACATCGACACCCACACCAGCACAGCACAGTGCAGTTTTTTGGTCTGAATGCCCACTTTCGTGAGCTCCGATACAGCACATAACAAGAATACAAAAATGATGGAGGACGCACCTACTGCAGATGAAACAGTATTACTGAGCATTACTCAGTTTGTGCGTGAACCTACTCACTGCAGTGATTCTATCAAGTCACTGCGGTGGTTTCTGCTCCATGTCAAATCCCTTTCTCATTAAATTTGAAGCACATGTTTTATTGAACACTAGCCTGTCCTTGTATTGTTCCTGCTGAGGTATTTACCACTGTCTGCACTGGTTGGACAACTTTGAATGCATTTGGGGGCCTAGCTCCTTTCACTGCAGAGAAAGTCGTTCACTTGCGCCTTTTCCTACTTGACCTAGATGGTCAAAGAGGTCTACACCCTGATTTACTGAACACATGCTTGTAAGTAGGCTTGTGGAGCAGTCCAGAACAGACAAACCAAACAGCTCTTGATAGGACTTCCACATTTTTTGAGAGTCATGCAGCCACCATAGTTTTTCCAACACACTTTGAAGGGCAGGGTTAGGTGACCAGTTTTCAGTTGGTCGAAATCTGCAGTCTTCTTGCCTTTTGCCTTAGCTTTTGATTACGTTGGGGCTTGAGCCTTTACCATCATTACCATTATCCAGAAGGATAATGGTAACAACGGTTAATGTACTGTGATAAACAGTCTCACTTCATCTATTAAGCCCACTTATACTACTCATAATCAATGTTTGTCCTCCTGACAAGAATACCAAAAACCTTCTGTATACCATCCTGGGACCTCTCACTCTGTCCCCTGGCTGTCGATGCCTCATTCCAGATGTTATGGATCTGCATGTTCATCCTCCAGGAGATTCAGCCTCAGTTTCAATTCAGTTTCATTGTAACGTTAGCAGCACGTCTGTTCAAAAGTTTAAAGCACAATCAAAAGTTTGACACCATTAGCCACCATAAGCTGGTCATACCATACCAAGTGAAGCTGTGTGCAGCTGCAAAACCCCTTGGAATTCATTGAATTGAGTGTGTGTGAGTGTGTTTTACTGCTCATGAATAGAGATTTTCATTTGAGAAAGATGTTATTTACTTTTCTTAGTCAAGTTAATTAGTCTTCCTTTAATTTACGTTGTAAACTGATATAGAATAGCGTTTGAACTGTTCCTTTTAATAGACTCCTGCTGTCCATGGAGTGCTAATAATTAAAGATTTTATTTACCAAATGACTCAAATGATAGAGATCAAAGCCAGTTATCTTCTTATTTGAGAAATACGATCAGGTTGTTATATTCACATTGTTTCATTGTGGATTTTTTCGTGTGTGGAAAGTGTCAGTGTAAGTCATTACTGTTTACTTTAACTGAATCCATTTTGTTTTGTGAGTTACACACTGTGCTTTCCTGTATGTGTTGTCCTACATCATTCCCCCCCCTCCTCTTTTTATTGCCTTCCTATACTCCCCTCTTTGTGTCCTCCACCCATTCTTCATTCACCTCTTCCTTGATGGGTAGGCTTGATGTCTTCTTTGTCTCCTCCCCACATTCCCTATCTTTGTGATATATACGTCCACGGCGTGTTTTTCCCCTGCTACCTTGATGAGTCCTGAACCACACATGCACCCACATAAATAGATGGATGAGCTGGTAATAACTAAACCAGCCAGACTTCACTGTGAATTATAATCACCTTCAATCTGTGTCTCTGAATCCCTGCCCAGTTCTTATGTTCATGTGTGTGTGTGTGTGTGTGTGTGTGTCAGGAGGCTCTGCTGTGCCTCACCAAGTCATGTGTGAGTATCTTTCAAGAGTGTAAGTGATGGAGCAGTGAATAGTTTGTTCCCCGAAGGGCTGTGTATGTGTGTGTGTGTCAGTGTTCCTGCTTATTATTCTCTTGGTCCCCTGGTGTTTGACCCGACTTTCTGTTCTGTCGAGGTTTTATGTGAGCTGGAATATAATTCTGTTTCCACTGCCGCTCGAATATAGTGTATGCACGCACACACGCACACACACGCACACACACGCACACACACACGCACACACACACACACACACACACACACACACACACCTTTAGGGAACAGCCATCAGGGTGAGTGGTCCATCACTCACTCTCACATAAGGTATTCAACTGCACTATGTCAATGTCACATTGTCAATGGTTAAGTGTGTGTCTCTGTGTGTGTGTGTGTGTGTGTGTGTGAGTGTGTGTGAATAACTGGTGGTCTAGCAGTCACTGAGGTAGCAGGGGAGGATACACTCTGGAAATATAAATCTCAGAGAGAAAGAAAGGGCGAGAGAGGAAGTCTGAGGGAAAATCTTGTCATCTAAAGTTCTCAACAGAAACCGACTCTATACACAAAAAGCAAAAATTTGTGAGCAAAAATGAACCGTGAACAATATATATATATAAATTTAAACTTCAGATCTAATGAGAAAATGTCAGATCTGTCAGCAATATGAGTAATACAGTGAGATTTGACCCCGAATCTCGACACAAAGAAGTTCAGGTAACGATGACTTGAATGCCCACAACTCTCTGAGCTGGGGCTAATTACCAATGCCTTTGTGGTGAGGTGTAATCCTCCCATCACTTGAGGACATTAGCTCCTCAGACATGACAGGAATAACATTTTCAGTGGAAAACCTGTAACCTTATTACCTTCCTACGCCACCTGAAACCTAATTTCAGAGAAACTGTCTTCAAAATTCATGCTGCAGTGCAAAGAAGCATATAACTATACATGATATTGAATTTTCTGCTGCTCTAATAACCACATATTATGTCATGGTCATTGGCAGATACAGATAAGTTTCAATTCAATTCTCAGTGCAGTACTGGTTTTCCACCAGTGTTTATAATACTGTGAAATTGATTTTGGGTGTAGATGCATTTGTCTAAGAACCCTGCTTTATTGCTATTTTCCATAATTTATAGATTAGTAATGAATTTATGAAGAGTGAAGTTGTAAAATGTGTCTGGATGTAAGAAGCCTGCATGGACAAGGAGGACAATAAAATGAGGTGATACTGCCCCCTGCTGTGGAAAGCAGGAACAACATCACCATCTCCGCACTAAGAAAACATCAAATATTTTGTTAGTCTGTCACCTTTTAACATAAAAAAGGATGAATAGTGTAGCAATGTAGCCATTAGCAAACGCACAGAGGACCTCAGGATTTGATAATTATGTTTATTAACTTTATATGTAACATTTAAATGATAATAACATTTGGGTAAACGTCTCTCAGGAGGCTATACAATAGATTACAGACAAAATAATACCAAAATACTAAATCTATTTGTTGAAACCACAGGTATTAATGTCTTAGTCATTTTGAGAGAGGTTTCCCACCACCAGGATGCGCTATATACTGATCTATGGTACACCCTTGTGTGTTTACACCAAGACCCCTGTGGAGAGAGACACAGCCATGATAGTGCTCCAAATTGTTATAGCAACCCCAGCAGCGTTAGGGAGGGTACCACTGTTGAAGGCCTTGTCGTGAACATATGTGATGATGGAGAGAGCTCCTGCAAAGGCCTCCTCACAGGCCGGCTGGATCTGCTCCTCTGGTAGCAAGTGGCTGAATTCACCTGGAGGATGATTTCGTGATATATTATTATCAAGTAAAAGCCGGGACATTATGTTTGGCTGATGGTGAAAGTCCAACTCACCTTTGTCTCTCAGCTCAAAGGTATACGAGAATGGGATGCCAATGAGACGAGCCCAGTCACGACTTGAGCCAGAGTTTGCATCTAAAGGTTAATAAAGCATTTAAATTATATTTATTATAATCGTGTCTCGAGGAAGATGGAGGCATCTATAATGGTGGATACAAAACATGATACAAACCCACAACACCTGATGCATTGTATCCCATTCAGTGACAACAAAGGTTGATTTCTAATTTGTCTCTATCTATATAGTTTTTTTTCAGGCTGCTTAGGATAAGAAGATCAGAGTGACATGTCAAAGTGAGATCAGATAAGACCATGTCTTGATAACAGCTATCCAAGACAGATAAGGACAAGTCAGATCGGTGTGTGAGTCTTACAGAGGATTTGTGGAGATGTTCCTACAGTGTAGTCCATCCCATGTACCTTCTTCATTTCTGCTGCTGCTGCCTTACCGACTGAAACCTGCAAAGTTCACAAAAGTTATAAAAACTGTTTTCTGGCACCCATACAAAGTGAAATATTTTAGAAGTTTACTATGTGCATGCAAAAGTCATACTGTAAAGACAAAGCAAAATGTTGTTATAGTAATGTTGGTGTTTTAAAATTGTGGCAGGTCCAAGGCAAAGTTAAAATGCAATAGCCAAGTTTCAACCAGTAGAGGGAGGTATCTATGCAACTGCTGTTACTCTAAAGGTCTCCTGCTTAACCTACACTAATACTAATTCATAAAAAAAGTACACACACTCACCAGTTCATCGTAGTTGGGTGCAGAGATCTCAGGGTGGCCGTATGGCAAGAGTATAAGTTGCCCGGCGGAGTGGATGGTGAGGAAACACAGAATCTGTTCGTGCATTTTTCCTAGATACAGACAGAAGGAATAAGTGATCAATGTCAACAAATATAAGGTCTTCTTATGTTTATTCTTATACCTGAGCACATGTCATTTCATAGATAGATACAATAGTTACCAACAATGTCCATCACGGCTTTAGCCTCTGGCTCTGACCCTGCTGAATTTCCACAGTATATGTCTGAACAGCTGTCAAATGACACACCAACCGCTAAGGAAAGAAAGTACATACCAAACAAAATCACTAATATATCATACTAATGGTTAAATTATGCTTGCTTTGCTATCAACTAGTAATCAACGACACACTGATATTGATCCCCTGTAGATTCCCAACCTATACAAGACAAAAAAAAAAAAAAACATTCTTGAACACATGCAACTTACTTCCCCAGTTGGCATTGAAATTTCTGTTGAGGTCGACACCATAACAGGTACTGTTTGGAGGAGGGTCTGAACGAGACTTCCTCCACAGACGCGTCTACGTGGAAACAGCGCAGACACAGAGGTCAAATAGTTTGTTATTAGATTGTGCAAGGTTAATGAAAGCTAGTTACCGTAGTCACATCATTGACACAAATGATCATAATCGTATTAGGAAGTAAACACAGGATGGGGACAAGTAGCTCTATCATAAACACAGATGTGTTTGCTGAATTATGTCTTAAGTGAACTGAATCCAAGTGAAATGTAATTCAGAATAAAACCTGAGAAGCACTCACAGTGTTATCGACCCAGGTGTACATATATCCATCCACATTGATCACAGGAGTAACATAAACATCAAGGTTCTGCAGCATCTGCTCCAACTTCGTATTGGTTTTATAGGAATTGACAATCTGAACAAAAGAGGAATTTCAAACGCTCACATATCAGAGTGTACTTGCTGCGCTGTATGTGGTTATCGCATGAATCTTATCCGAGTATACAAACCTCTTTGACAAACCACTGGCAGAAGGCCGGAGCGATCCACTCACGAGCATGGATACCACAGTCCATCCATATAACCTTCTTCTCTCTGCCCTCTGGGTTTTTTAGTCCAAACTGGAGACACACCAGATGACTCATTTCAGACGAATTATAAATAAAGATTTAAAATATTGTCAAAGTTGAGGTAGAGTAAAAATTCAAGTTGAAGCTTTTTGATGCACATACACATTTTTACCAACTTTAGCGTATCTTGTATTTGTAGTCAGGTAATCACCAGCATAGTTTGGCATTCACTTGTGTTATGTCAGTCATACATAGTTAGCGAGTCACTTTGTGGAGGAGCACTTGGCTCCTGTGACAGAGCAGGTGAAAGGAAATGTGTTGAATACCTTCAGCAGTGTGATGTTTCTTCCTTCATAAGTATGTCCATACACAGCAGAGGAGACCAGTTCAGGGTTCCCTTGTTCCACATCTTCCATCCACCTGTATATCTGTGTTTCAATCTCTAATTAACATATCTACAGTAAAATCAAAGAAAGTCCAACTTCTATAGAAACATCTGTATAGTAAATAGAATCGTACCTCATCCATGGGGTGATATTTGGTGTAGTCATAAGCCCGTGTTGACTCCAAACCCTCCACTAAACTGTGAATACAAAAGGAATATAAAACCAGTTGCATTATTTCAATTCCAATATGTCATCATATTAGAATACATGTTTTCCATGTTATGAATATGGAAACATGCAACAAAAGTTGATCTGAAGGGAGATAGTCCAGGGTGTTTTGGCTTTTTATAAAAGTTTTACATTTGACTGAATTTATTCACAAGAAAAAAGTTCAATTCATTGTGACAAACTCACCTGTTAGAAGTCTCCAAAATACCGCTTAATATCAGCAGGAAAATCCCAAATTTAAGTGTATTTTTCTCCATTTGCTCGTTCTGACTGAAAACTTTTAGCATCTGCTTTTCACCTGACTCACTGTTTCACTCGTTGCTCCTGCTCCTGCAGCACCAACAATGCTGTCAGTCACTTCCAGCAGCGGTGCTAACTTTTATGCAGCCGGGTGACCTTCGATCTCAAGTGATCCTGTTATCATGTTAGCGAAAGAGCAATCACATTTTTACAGACCTACAAGACAAACATGACAAACTGTAAAATTATTAATCAGTTATGAATTAACATTTATGAACTGTCACTAAAATTATGTAACAGCTGATATTACAAAGCAGTAAACCTATCGCTCTCTCTATGTGTGTTTGTCTTATCCAAACAACCATCATGCTTCCTCTCCTGCAGGCATGAACACATTTAACATAAATGGTTTCAAAAGCAGGCTGTGTAAAAGTATAACTCTAGGGCTAAACTACAGCGTGCAGTGAGCCTGTGTTTTGCAGCGATAGACCAAGAAAGCTGCCTCTCGTGTTGCATTCTGCACCATCAGGAGTTGCTGAATAAATGTGCCATTCATCCCTGAGCTGTCCTGTGTGTGTTGTTGTTGTTGTTGTCCCCTGTTTGGACTCACGTGGATAATGTAATTGACAGACGGTTCTCATTCAGGCCAGGGTAGGCACAGGAAAAGGGGGATGGACAGGGCAAGTTAAGATACTGCCTGGATTTTAAGTCTTCAGCATTTTCAAATGAGGACATTTCAGCTTGGAAATATTTAGATTTTCTGAGGATTCTGGTGGGAAGAAGTGGGCTTGTTGTAGGATTTTGTCAAGGAGGACATATTTTGGTTGTTGAAAACTTTTGGAAAGGGCCAATGGGTGCCAAGTTTACCATCTGCTGCTGTCGGTACTATCTGAAACACAACAAGGAGGAGAAGAATGCTATTTTGCGGTGAGATAAACACCTCACAGACATGATGACAATCCCAGGCTTCAGCCTTTAATCTTCATTTATATTAACAGAGTAGAATCAAACCCAACCTGATACGTTTCAAAGTCATATTATCCTGCTTTTACAATTATTTCCTCTTCTTCTTCTTCTTCAGCATGCGCACCACCACAGCTTCCAAACAACCAGAGCCGTTATCCAGTGAGTCCAGCGACAGTGACACAGAAAAGGAGAGCCTTTTTGGGCCACAGCCTTCAAGAAAGAGCCCATGGAGCAAAGAGCTGAGTCAGAGGAAACCTGTTGATCCGTGGACCACCGTAAACAGATCCAATGAATCTCCCATCAGGCGAGGATCGGACAGAGAGCTGCAGGCTTTTATTAGCATGAGAGACCAGACTGACAAGGCTACAGAGGTGAGAGAAAAGTCACTGAAAATAAAACTTTGATGTTTTTAATTACATCCTGGGTGTAAATAAATATAAAAGTAAAGCTTTAAATTAACTGCTAAGTACAGAGTAGAGACACCAACTACAGTATATCCAGTAAGCAATTTATGGGTGGGTGCCATGACCAAAATGCATCCCCCTTGCCAACCAGCAACCCCCTCTCCATCCCCCAGTGGCAGAGAAAGTGCACAGGGCACAGTGGTGACTATGTTGTAAGTAAGTAGTAAGTATGTAAGTGTCTACTGGACTCATCAACCAATGTTTGTGCAAGTTAGAATCTACAGCCTACGACTATGGCTCTGAAATTTCAATAGCCTGATCATGTTGTGTGTATTAGTAAATCCATGGCACTGTCTGCAGTGCTGAGGTAGTAGATGAATTATTCAATAGTGTCTGTGCTGCTGAAAATAAACCCCCAGACTCATGGGGCAGCTGTACCCCAAACCCTACCTTTTGATCCCCTAACTCTCTCATTGGGTCATTCTCATGGCTAGATTTTTTTTTTAGAAAATCCACGTGTCTAGTACATGTGTGGAAAGGGATGGGGGACAGTAATTCAGTAATTCTCTGTTCCTCTGCAGATGTCTAATGTTATTATCTAATGACGGGAGAGGACAAACATAGGTGGCTGTCAAAGAAGCCTTTGACTCGTTTTCATGTAGACCTACCATCAGTAAATGAACTTGACCTGGATTCCAAAATAACCGAATTTCAGAAATATCATATTAGAAGAAATTAACTTGTAACCAGAATAGTGAAAAAAAAAGTAAGCCAGAAGAAGTCTGCTGCTATAATCCCACAGCAGCTAGCAACCGTATCATCCAGTATAGCTATAAACTGATACATCTTATTTCATCATGATAAAAGGGACTTCATAGTAGGTTTGCAAACACATTTCAAATGCCTTCATCTTGTAGTCATAAATTTGAACGTTTATCAGAATTTATTGGGGGGGGGGGTGGCAGCTTTGACTGTCAATTTTATAGCATGTTTCATGTTTTCCTTATTCGCACACACACACACACACACACACACACACACACACACACACACACACACACACACACACACACTGTACATATACAGAGGCAACATGTTACTTTATTAACTTAATCAGTGACCTGATATTTGTCACACAGTAACTTACTTACTGCAGGTTGTCTACTACAAAGTTATACTGGGTCAGACATACAGTAACTCTGTGTGAGTGTTAGACGACGGATACCAAAACTAAAACACTGTGTCAAACTCAAAAAACATTTATTTTTCATGTTCTTATTCATTTTCTCTGCAGAGCTCAGTTTGGTGACGCTGCACAGGAGTGACTGCAGTCTATGAGTTTTGTGAACATGTGACAGGCAGACTTCATGTTGAGAATAGTCAGGCTGCGGGACACAGTGGGCACATTGTGATAACAAATTCCTCAGTAGAGATGTAGGCCAACAGCTTGGCAGGCTGTTCAAAGAAAATATTCAATAAACCATCCCAGTGTTGTGATGATTAACACGGTTAATATTAGGTCAAACAAACTGGAAACCAGTCTATAAATTCTTTGATTTGTTTGAATTACATTTATCCATATTAATTGTTGTTTATGAAAGTCAGTTTCAAACATTACCAGCTCAGTTGCTTGGCTTACATGTCCAGTTTTAAATACAACATGCCTTTTTCACAGCAACAAGCGAACAAGTTTATTAAGTCTCTCCTTGTTCAGCAACTCTCAAACTTGAGCAATTTTTAAGGGAGCCTGGGTATATAGTGATTGCTACCTCAGTGGATAAATTAGATGAAACAGACAGTGCGCTCACAAACACCTGTTGCTGATCTTGGCAGGGAAGAGAGCCCAAATACATAACATGCACTACAGTGAACTAAATGGAAATCAGACAGCGTACTTCATGTGTAGTCCACACCATATGTTTTCACCACATGTAACCCTTACCCTTATTTGGTCTGCATTGGGCCTTAATGCATCTTCTGTGCATCCACAGCTGTACTTAGAGCTGTTCACTTCTGATCAGGTCACCCAGGATGTTAATATAATTTAGGAGAATGTGCCCTTTAAGACCCTGCAGACCTGTGCAGGTGTTTTCACTGATGCTCAGGTTGAAGCTGGGTCTCTAAACTACATTAATCATTTATCCTAAAAGATATAAACCACACTAATAACAGGGTCATATAAAGCTGTATTGTCCATGATGACAGCTGTGTGGGTGGACTGCTGTATCAGATTAAACTAAAACTGATCAGTGTGAAACCCAAATAAGACCTATTATATGATATACTGTGCATTTGTCTATAGGAATGGGAAAAGCTGAACTATGACATTCACACTTTACGCTATGCCAGACGAGAAGTCAGAGCCCGATGGAAGAAAATCCTACTACAGCTAGGTGAGACCCTGATGTCATTCTTTCCAGTTAGTATTTGCACCTGTCAACACCTGTCGCTGTACTCGTATGTGATTTACCCTTCGTCTCTCTCCAGGTTATCAGTGTGAGGTAGATGCCTTGCTGTGTGTGAACAAACAGAGCCGGTACAGTCGAGATCAGGAGCACCTTAACAAAGCAACAGAACTGCTGGAACAGCTGCTGAACCACACCTCACTGTTTCCTCCAGGAACTGGACACCAGAACAGATACCTCTGTATCATGGTACACACACACACACACACACACACACACACACACACACACACACACACACACACAATAACAACACAAATAATAATTCTGTAGCTTCTTGCCTCATGGTTCGTGATTCATTTTGGGTATGTTATTTTAGCTGCCTTCCGGGGATAGGTTGCCGGTTAAAACTACAGTGCACTTTCACATGTTCTCACCTTCAAATCAACCTTTTTTCTTCCTCGTCTCTTCTCTGTAATCTTCTGACTTTTTGCCTCCTCTTTCATCACCCTCTCTTATGTCCCTCTTCCTCCGTCTACATCTACCAACCCCTCCAATCTCACTTGTTTCACACACCTCTTCTTTCTTTCAGGACCGCCTGGTGTCACTGGACAGTGCTGAGGACTTTGTCAGACTGGCCAAAGAAAAATACCCCAAGAAAGTAGGCTGAAAGACAGAGAGAGAAAGACGAAGGGTGAATAGGAGTGTAAAAATAGGATAGAGAATATTGAGAGACCTTGACAGATTACAATACAAGCAAATTTGATCGTAATGGCAAATAAAAAAATGATTTTTTTACATTTGTTGTTTTGACCATATAATTCACAGCGCTGTATAAAAAATATTGTGTTTTTTTTCCCTTTTGTAGTAATTAGTAATTAGTTTTTAAAGTAGTAAGTTCCACAAAAGTAGAAGTTTCACTCTTACACTACATATTATTACATTTCTGGTACATTGTTGGTAAGCCGGGGAAATTAGGAGTTCTGGATTCGACTGGCTTATTTATAAACAAGCTTATAAGTAATACAAACACGTATGTAACATCTATATTAAATATGGGATAATCCATTTAAATGTACTCCTTCATCTCAGTGCAAACATCTTTAACACTTTTATTGTTAACCGACAATGCTGATGATAACACACTATGTTTGTTTTTTTCTGTAATACTGGATTGTTTCTTGCTCACCTTGTTACCAATAAAGTATATTTCAGCTCAATCCAACAGTTGAAGGTGGTCAGTCAGTCTCATTCAAGCTTACTGTATTTGTCCAACAGGTGGCAGTATATACTGCAGTCATGTTGCAGTGGGTTAAACTGGAAGAAAAAGTATGGACATGGCTTGCTGGAAACTTCTGTGGCACAATAGATAAGTGACTCATGAGGTAGTTTCCTCAAAAAAATGAAAGAGAAAATATTAAGTATTCACTGTTAAAATAATGATGTGAAACTTTGAGGAGGAATATGGTTATCAGTAACATTTGTTTGTTTTATTGACATTTATTGTGTGCACAGTTCACACTGTCAGTAATGCAGTCAGTCCATGGGAAATTAAACTTCTCCTTCTTCATTTACTGAACTTCCCTTTCTTCAAGCTATGTGTAGGATGCAGATGATAATGTCTCATCTTGCCTTTCACCCAAAGACATTTTTGCATAACCTTTATACACACTCACAACCACACACACACCTACTGTCTTCAGGTTTAACGAGTATGAGACTGTCTTCATACAGTCGATGATTGCGGCATGTCATACATACATTCATGCTTGTGCTCACACATGCATGAAGAAAAAGTGAGTTTACTCTGACCCAGATATTGTTCTCTCCAAGGCCCCCTTCCCAAGTTTGGGAAACAGATGTGGAACTAAATGAGGGGGGAACGCTGGGGGAAGGGAGCACCAAGAGAGGTGGACCAATAGTCTGGCAGCTCTGAAAGGCATTGTGCTGCTTGCACCTTTTTCTCATTATACAACTGCGTGTGTGTGTGTGTGTGCATTTTAGATCGAGTAATGCTGACATCATTCTTCAGACTTTAACTGATGTATTCCTGCATCCCCACAGAGAGTACATTTGAAATTTGAAAGAAGAAAATGATTAAGAGGGTGAATTTGAATGATGCTGGACTACAACAATAGCAGAAAAAAAGACTACTGTCACATTCTGGTTGCTATATGTGTCCACGTGGATGTGTGCTCAAAAGGTCAAAATCTACTACTGTATTCTTCATCACAAGAAAGGCTACTCATCTAGCATTGTGTGTGTGTGTGTGGGGGTGTGTGCATGTGTGTATATACTGCACTGCTAAAGACCATGGCATGCCAGTGGCCATGCAGTCACACACACAGACTGTGACTCCTGCGGATGGTCAGATATTTTATGAGAGCCTCTAGTGGGGCGTTGGCCACAGACACATACACACACACAGTGTGTGTGGTGAGCGATGGTTTTCTCGTCATAGCTTTGGGCAGTCACAGTGAAGTTATGTCTGAATAAACTGCCCGTCCATCTTGTTATTCCTTCCTTCCAGCTCGTTTTATATTTATTTTTAAATGAACTTAATTATCCCTTTATGTTTTCAATAAACTGCATTTCATTTCATTAAACAGTTCCCCATTTTGGGGAGTATAATTTCTTACTGAGAATTAAATAAAAAGATTTATACAAGTTACAGCCAGAAGGTAGTTAGCACAGCTTAGCATAAAGACACCTGCAGCACCTCTAATGCTCAGTAATTAGACTAGTGGCATCTCCTGATGTAGTTCTCATCCAACCCGCCTCACCCTCTCTTTCCTAGTGTGAAGGACAAACTACAGGGGCCACCAAATGAGCAAAAAACACAAAACGCCCAATCTGGAGCTAGTGTTCAGTTTGTCCATTCTTGGCTACTGTAGAAACATGGTCGTTCAAGAAAGAGGACCCGTGGCTCAGGAAGTACTACAGGAAGTAACTGTGCCCTGCTAAGAAATAAGTAAACTGATTTTGGTACTTAAACATATCAATAAATAAAAGACACAAAGACATGAAAATGTTGATTGTTTCTCACTCTAGCTGTCTCACATTTGAGCTTACAGAAAGCATTTCTTTCTCAGCATTGGCTTTTGTGTGCAAAGACTAATAAACACAGACTTGGTCTTGAGTGTGTGTTGTCCTTCATTGAATTTTTACACCTCAGGCAGTTTACCATGCAGACTCATGACTCATGAGATCAGTCAGGACCTTCATGTTTGTGTCCACATACGTACATAGCTGCAGTTTGCTGCAGTGACTAATGGTTTACTTACTTAAATGTCAAAGTGTTAATGAAGATCTATGGAGTGACTTGGATTTGGAGCTCATACAGCGGACTCAAATAACCAAAATGTTTGAATCAATGACTTGATTAACACATATAATAAACATAGGTTAGAGCAGTGACTAGATAATTACTCATTCTCTTGGAGACTAAACATGCGCGTAATCTGTTATCTTTATCACTGTGTATTCCATTAGCACCTCTTAAATTTGAACAAACAGGAGTTTCTCATCGTACACTCACACTACACATTGGACTGGCCAGACACTTTAAGATAGTGTTTTATCTTCAGCGTGAACAGCAGTTAACTCAGCACTCCAGCAGAACTAATGTTTCAGCTGTGTGGCTCTATGGATAGTCATGCTGGTTAGTCAGTCCACCACTTTGGTACAGACCAGTCTATGTAGACAAATATTGTGGTCAACATTTTACTTTGTCCAGCACTTTGGTTTATTACTTTTTTTTTACCAAATATTTGGAAAACTAATGCCGCTCTCATTAGCCTCAGCTGTACTTCCTTGCGTCAGCAACGAAATGTTTGCTAGCACATCAAACTAAGATGGTAACCATTACACACCAACAAACACCAACATCCTAGTTGCCTTTGTGAGCATGCCAACATTAAAATTTAGCACATTAACATTTAGTATAGCCCAAAGAGCTGCTTGCATGGCTTAGGATGGCGATTTCAGGATCGCTTTGGTTGGGGAGAGAGAAAAGATTATGCTTCGTGTTGTTTTGGTTTTGCAAAACAGATGAGATCCTTTATGATTCACAGATCTGTGAGACAGCAGGTCATAATGATATACCACCATTCATTAGGTTTGTTCAATATTGTCAGTATTGCAAATGTGATTGAATGCATTGCTCTTAAACTCAAATGGAGTTACACAGGCTCAATTTATTTACCTTTTCTTTGACTCGAACAGGCAATATGCATGTTACAAAATGCCCCATTTTAACCTCTCTTGAAGCCTCAACTGTTTATCTCAGAGAGTAATTTACGATGAGACAGTGTTGATGGCAGTGTTACACCCATGCACACAAACATTACCAGATATATACATACATGCACACACACACACACTCAGTAATTTGTAACGGATGTTTGGAGAAGCAGATAAATATGCCGTGCTATGGTGCGCTGACCTCTGTGACTCCCGATAGAAGGTGAGAGGTCAGGAGTCTGCTCAGGAAAGCCAACATTATTACATCGGTTTAGGGTCAAAGCCCTTCTAATATTGTTAAGAGAAGCAGCCAAGCTATAGCCTACACCATTTTACCATTACTAATTGGATTGTAAGCATTACAATCCAGGTAAAGGTTTTGCAATCCACAGTTAATGTATAAACCTTCTTTCATTTCTAGAATTTACTTTAACTGTAATCAGAGCAACAGTTTGTGTTTGTTATATATTTTTAAAAATCTATTTAGTGCATGGATTTGAAAAATAAAAACATTGCGTTCTAAAACTAAGACATCACCAGCTGACACGCCTCAGTCATGGAAAGCATGTTTTTCTTGAAATCACTGTCATTCTTAGTTTCTGAGATCAGGACAGAACACACATACACACATATGTGCTGTACACACACACACACACACACACACACACACACACACACACACACACACCACAGATGGGTTGAGCAAGCCTTTGGGCAGGGCAGGGTGTGTTCTACAGCATGTCTGTGGTCATCAGTAATTACACAAGTCCACTGATACTTTGGTAATATCCTGATTTATTTCCTTAATATCAAGATCACTGAGTCTCCTGAATTTAAGACTGCATGTGTGCACATTGTTACTGTAATTGTTAATTGCAATTGTCATTACTGGACCCAAAAGGAGGATCACTCCATAGTAGTTCAGCATCCAACAATGGTACTTTGTATGCACTGTATGTTTTAGTAAGCCTTGCATTCCCAGATGACTGTTGGGGGGGATTACAGCTGAATATAAGAACACACACATCTTATAGTTTGAGCTGGACACCAACATGGGAGTAAAGGATCCATCCAGATGCAGCTGTGTGTATGTAGATTAGAACATTCACTGATGTGGTTTTAGATATTTGAGTTGTCTCACACAGCTGTTGAGGCTGCGCTCCTACCCGCAACCTGCCTAAGACTCACTTCCACATGTGTGTGTGTATGGTTTCATTACTTTCACAAGTGCTGTTACGAAATCATGGCACCAATTTGGATGCATCCATCACAAAAATGATAGTGTACAGATGGAATGAAACAGCTGTTTTCATTTTTCATATAGCATCTCTTGAAGGCTCTACAGCAAATGTACGTGTTGCTACACACTTCTGGGAGGCTGTGATGATTATATTTGGATCATATGTGTAATCATCTACTTGTGGAAAGTAAGGTATGGGTGGCAGGCAGCAAATGGTGGGTTTCAACTAGAAGTATGTTTGTATTTCTTTCGATTAGATTTGGCAGTATTACTAAAACTTCCGTGCACAAGGGGCAACTAAGGTTGAGCATGTCACAGACTAATCCGAACATCAGTGGTTTGTTTCGTGGCTGTCATTTGTGTGTGTGTGAATGATTAACTCCTTTCTAAAGAGCAGTTGGCACCTTGCATGGCAGCTTATGCCATCAGTGTTTGAATAAGAGTTAAGACTAGAAGGGCACAAAGGTACAGTTCTTTTACCAAGGCCATGGTTGTAGAAAGCTATTATATATGAGCACTGTGTGCAATGGGGACAGGAGGACACACAAGGAGGAGGGCACACAATTGAAATGACCATATACTGAAGGTAACTAAAAGGATGTATTCAACTCCTAGAAGGAGGACTGATGGAGAAACATCCGTAGTGAGTAAAGGGCTCTAACACAAATTCTTGTTGTCATCCTCATCATCGACTCTCAGACAGTGATTCATTCCCCTGTATGATCACCTGGCTGGATTTTCTGTCAGCGCTCATTTGATGTTCACTCAAACCATCTGACCTGCAGCCGTAACCACAAAACAGCCCCCCTCAGACCTACGCACATTCACCATTACTTTGAGATGAATCAGAGGCTGGATGAGCCCTTTCTGCACTGATGGCATATAAGACAGCGTACGTGCTGACAAAAGAAGAGAAGAGGGCCTCCTTTTGTTGTAATAGACGTCCTGTCTGTGGATGATGTCATGTAATGATGGCGCAGATGGAGGGGCAGCTCTGCTTTTGTTTACAGAGATAGCAATATACAAGGATAAACAAAACAGGAAGCACTACACACACACAAACACACACACACACACACACACACACACACACACACACACACACACAGTAGTGTAGAGTAGAGCTTAAATATGTGCCGCTAATACCTCAAAATAGTTGGTCCAGTCCAATGTTTAAGACATCACCGTCAGACGTCTGTGTGTGTATTTAATACCACATAGGAATGCATGTGCCACAGCTGGGAGGTCAATCGTAGGAGGCAGAGAGAGTCCCTTCACAGAAATAGAAGCAGCTCTGGAATACTAATAGAAAAGTCATTTCGATTCCATGATCCTATCTACCACAGGACTGGTCACAAGAACAGTGACTTCATACTCTATGTCTGTCTCTTTAGTTGAGTTTCCATCCAAGTATTTTTGAAAAGTTGAATGAAGTTGAAGACAGGAGTAAAGCGCAGTAAAATATAAACAAGAGATCCTGGTTTCAGAGTATGGAGGGTGGACTGATAGCTGGAGAGGTGCCAGTTCAAAACCCCAAACTGCTCCACCGCTATGTGTGGCTGCCCTCCATCTCTCCACATCTGCATATCTATTAGCCCTTTCTGTGTGTGTGGTTGTATTTTGGGTAAAACGCATGTAAAGACTTGAGTGAAAAAAGAATTTCCCCTCGAGGGATCAATAAAGTATCTTCCCGTTCTTCTATTCTGCTGTTTCCCAAAACAATCGGCTGTTAGCGTGAAAGCTGAGAAAGTGATAATGACTTCAGAAACGTTCAACAACAAATGCGCTCATTGATTTGATGAAATCATTTTTGGACGAGACAATGAAGGTGCATGGCAATGAGGATCCAGCTAACCTCTATTGGTCTTTGACTAATAGCCACGCTTCACAACCCAGCACCAAATGGACAGACAATGTTGCAGGCTAATCGAAAATGTACCAACTAAAGTTTTTTATTAGCCAAGAAAACAGGCGTAAAAATAGGGTCAATGATGATCATGAAGAAACCAAACTCTGTACTGTATGCTGTATGTCTACCATAGCCCTGTGATGAACTGGCGCCTCTCGTCCAATGTCAGCTGGGAGTGGCTCCAGCCCCCCCATGACCCTGATAAAGATAAGCAGTTACGGAAAACGGATGGATGGATGTTCACCATAACAATGACAAAAGTTGGTGGCATGCATTAGTGGCCTTTGGCTTTGGTGTTTTTGTAGGGGCAAGACAATCTATTAACATGGTTTTATTATCTATTCATAAAATAAATGATGTGTGACTATCTGTGGGAATGTTTCTGTCCAAAACATTTCGGTGTATCCTCGACATAATTAGACCTAAGACGTCTAAAAATGTCTTAAATACGATATACGAGATGATAACTATAAAACTTTTGTCACTTTTGGTTCTTTGTTTGCGCACAGAGACAAAGTCAAAAAAGGTTAGACACATGCACGCACGCATCTCCTTGTTCTTCTGTTTTGACTCACATTGGTTTCCATGATGGACACTGCACAGTTTAGCTGAGGATGTTATTGTAAAAATACCAAAATGACTTTCCAGCTGTCTGTCCAGTCTTTACAGCACTGTCTGCGGTCATCACTAATAGCAATAAATTTATGTAATCTGTTTTGAGACAAGCTGAAGGGGCTTGTTGGAGCCTTCACAATTTTAATTTCAATGAATTGCATCTATGCCACAAACTTGTAAAAGATCTGGCACTGTTATCTGCTCAGCCACTGTGGTTGCGTCCTAGTCTCAACTTGATTTAGATGAATATCTTCGTGAACTTTGATGCTCATTATGTCTGCTCAAAAGCAGCCAAACATCAGGACGATGCATCACTTGTGATGTCTCATCAAAGGTTCAACCAATCTTTCTATTCATCCTTTATTCTAAAATACCTTTGAACAAATGTTATCTGAAAAGAATAATACTTTGTAATCTTTCTTTTATTTAAAGAGACTTTTCTGTCATTTTCATATGCATATGTGAACGAGCTATGTTTAAGGATGACTGTGGCAACAAATTTCCTTGTAAGGACAATAAAGTTTCTATCTAAGACAAGGTATCACTTTTTTTTTGTATTTTATGATGTTCATTTCTCAAAATGTTGAGACTGAGCCTTTATGATTTGGGTTTAAAAATCTGCATGTTGGAAAGTAAGCTAACATCAGGTAGTAATTTCATTAGCACTAACGACAGAATTTCAAAATACTTCAAAAAATATATGGTACTTTGCTGTCTGCAAATAAGAATAAGATAAGAAATGTTGATTTCAGAACATAAAACAAGTATTGGGAGGGGCAGAGAGAGCACAGACCTCTACCAAGGCCAATATGCAAATCTGCAAGTGTAGCATAAAAGCAAGCATAAAACTAACTCATGCATCCGTCCTGTGACTCAGATCTGCTTCTATATTTAATGGATTCTTCCTTGCTCCATGTTTCATCATTCCAACAGGTTTAATGAAAACCAGGCCAGTATTTTTTTTTTTTTTTTTTTCCATGATGCTGTTGACGAACAAACATCACCAAAACAAAACTTTGTTGGAGGAGGTAACAGCTTTGATAAAAGTGATCTTTGACAGTTTTATCAGCAGCTATAATAAGTAAAACATTTGCTACACCTGTAGTAGTATAGCTAGATCCTCCCCGAGGATATGAGTGAGGCTAACCGTAAAACGGTTGGCACAGACAGCCAAACTAGTATAATATAGGACATCTGCTACTGAGGTGGATTTCTAAATCTGTGTGTGTGTGTTTGTGTGTGTTGTGCGTGTAGGTAGGGGGTGTATTTTTGCTCAGGGACACTGGGATATGTATCTGCCTGACTCTGCAATCTCCACTTTCTGTGACTCACCGCACAGTAATCCACTCTGGTAGGTCTAACACACCACTCACACAGACACCCACACACATACACGAGCAGACATGACAAATACTGGGCTTCCACCAATATGAGCTCATTGAAAAACAGCTGCCATTTGCTCACAGAGGTCAAATAAGGGGGAAAGCTGTCTAACCTGTGCCTTTATCTGACTATCTTCTGATATTTATGTCTATACACCCTGTCTGTATCTTAGCCTCACTCCCCTTTTCTGTCTGTTTAACTGACCCTAAGACTAATCCTAGTTCAGCACAACTTTGAACTTTGTTAGGTGGACAAAACTCCAACAGTTCAGTCAGATTATAAGCTATTTAATTTGAACATAAAACCAAAAGTGAAAACAATAAACAGTTTGGGTGATAATTTTATGCTTTATCTTCACTTTCTCTCCCAAATACATTTGGCTAACCTGTGTTTTTGCTCCATTTATCTTTTTACAGATATTTCTTGCACATGTTACGGATCTCTGCAACTAACCAAGCAAAAACAGTTTCATTATCGCAAATATAAATTATGTTCAAAACAAATAAAAATCCTGATTCTTTTAAACAAAGATTATCTTATCTAAATTGCTCTAACCCCTTGAGTCATTATTCAACTTTGGAGTTTCCCACAGCTCTACAGAGTGTTTTAACATCTTTCAGCTCATTGTTTTGGTTTTTCTCCTTGCAAACATTTGAATGAGAGAGCGAATGAAATTGATCCAAAACAGACCAATAATAAACTATTGTGTTATTTTCAGTCAAAGAAGCCTGCTCTTTCCAGCAAAAAAAAAAAAAAAAACTCTGACAACCCCACAGCACACTATAGCCACATTTCCACTTCATGACACAACTCGACTCATTTTTGGTACCAGATACTTTTTTCAATTTAGTTTTTACACTGCAGATAATTCTCCCTCACTGTAGTGGGGGATTCTTAGACAATCGTCATAGAGACGCCTCATGAAACTTCTTCATCTTCAGCATCTTCAACACGACACAAACACAGGAGCAATGGAGGATATCGAAGGGATGATGTTTTTAATTATTGGCATGGAACTTGATTGGAGGGTGAGGCGAGTTGGTTGCAATCTGCAACTTCACCGCTAGATGCCACTGAATCCTACACACTGGACCTTTAAATAAATAAAAATGATTACTTCAACTGCTAGGCTAAATGTGGCATTGCCTTTTCTTTCTTTTTTTTTTTTTTTTTCTTCTTCTCCTCTCGTTTGTGGGCCTGTGTGTCTTTGTTTGTGACAGGGAGAGTGCATGTTTCTTTTCATGCACTTCATCTGGCCCAGCATCCTATCTGACTCAAAAACTTTGCTCCTCCCTTCCCTCTGGGAGGGACACATTAGACACACACACACACACACACACACACAAGCATAGAGGTAGACCCATCAAATAGAAGGCTTTTCCCAGTGTGGTATGGTTAAATGATAGAGCATGAGCACAGCGGTGGTTAGGCAGTGGAATGGACGGCAAAGAGGAAAGTAGAGTCAGCTGCTTCAACACGAAGGCAGAGAGGGAGTGACACTAAAACCACACCTAGAAGCACATGAGGAGAACAAGTGATGAATACACGCAGATGGAAAAGAAGTTCTAAGAGGCTCTTATGTATTTTCTTTTTTTTTAACCAAAGCATCTCAAAAACCTGAATGAACCCATGCTGCTATCATGTGAAAACCTCATGACTGCTAATTTTAGTGCTCCAGATCAAATATATCCCCATCAGACACTTTAATGTTTTAAGTATTTTCTTTTAAAAAAATCACACATCCACTGAACTGTTTTTTGTTTGTATTCTGGGGAAGGGGAAGAGTATTATTTTAAGATGAATGCCAGGAAGTTGAGTATTTGTATATGTGGTGAGTAGTGTGTGGTGATCTAAAAATCCCCTCATTTGTCCACAAACTTTTTTTATTTTTTATTCCATCACTATCCTCTCTGTCCATACACCCTCCTTTCTTTCTCTTTCTCTTTTCCTAACTCCCACTCTGCTCTCTCTGTGAACGCAAATCAGTGTTGATGCAAGACATACGTATTTGAAACCCCCTTTCTAATGACCCACAGTGGGATCAGAGTGTTTTAAGACAACACAGCGAGGGAGTCTCTGGTTTGTTATTTCTGGCTATGATACATAAAGCCTTTAGCATCATAAATGAACCGTGACTGGCTCTAGGTCTCTCAACAGTCTCTCACTGACATCATGTTGGAGTTAAAGTGAAGGAGAGTTTACATTTTTAACTGGGAGTAAGATTATTGCACAGAATTGCTAAAATTAAAGACTAGTTCAAGGTTCTTGGATGCACAATTCCAATTAGGTTTCAAAGCTTTACGGCTAGATTTCTTTCCTTTATCTGCTCATTACACCTTTTTTATTCTGCTACGTGACCAAAGTTGTTTGACCTCAGATCATAATTAACCGTGTTTCCACCACAGGAAATTTCACCGTGCACTAACCTTTTGAGGAACAAGAGTCTAAATTAAGTTCCCAGGACATAATTTTACCCCCCCACAAAGTCCCGGCTTGCAGGGTAGTACTTTCCAAAAGAACTTTGGGGTGGGATTTTCACTGCTGAACATTTATCACTGGTCGAGTCGCATGAACTACAGCATTGCTGCTCAGCCTTGATTCCAATTTTGCCCAGTGGCCGCTTGCTGAATTGCAGCGAAAAATTCCTCTCTGTCCCAAAAAGCATGTTCTTCATAGATCATCATTTTTTGACTATGTCATCATCCTGCTTCATGGGGTTTTTGGCCATAGTGAACCTGCATACAACAAGACCAACAGGTTGGAGGAACCCTTTAGTTTCATGAAAAGTCGTGGGCACTTTGAGGCAGGCTTTTCTTTGTAGCCACTTTACTTAAAGACTGGAAAAAAAGGTTATTATTGTGTCTACGGAAAAGGAAAGAAATATGACTCTGCTCAAAAGTGATCAAAACCTCAGTATTATACACTGTGCACTTCATGAATAATATCATGAACACGGGGAAAGTTGTCAGACCTTACTTAACAGAGTCCATATCTTTGCCTAAAAGACTGATATGAAGGAGGAAGAGGAGGGGGGAGGTGTGGGCAGGCAGAAGATGAAATTAGAGAAGAGATGGAGAAGGAGGGTGAGGAGGTGAGAGCTGAGGAAGTGACTAAGGATAAGATAGATCTGAAGGAGGTGAGGGATGTGAAGGACGGGTAATGGGAGGAGGAGGAGGAGGAGGAGGAGGAGGAGGAGGAGGAGGAGGAGGAAGGGACTCTGATATAGAGATTGTGGATAGAAGGCTAGTCTGGCAAACTTCCTGTCCTGTGACAAGAGGAGAAAACCAAACTCGTTCTCATGCTCTTTTCTTTTCTTTTCTTTTCTTTTGCCCTCTGCTTGCACAGAAAAGTTGCCATGTTTTCAACTGTACTGCAACGTTCTCTTTTCTTTTGCCTGCTGGCCTGGTAATCAACTTATTTCTCTTTTGTATCTGCATCATCTTTAAATGGAGTCTCATGAGGGCTGCGTGATGATTTTAGGTCAGTGCAATTATGCTCATTAGGGGTGGTTACACTGTCCGTGTACAAGCATGCGTGCGTTTACTGCTGAGAACAAACCTGTAAACTTCCTTAATATAGAGCTTAACTCTTTTTCACCCAACAGCAACATTATATCAACATAAAATCAGACAATATGATTCTTATCATGTGAATTCTGTTGTCTAGTCACGTCCAGCTGTGCAGCTCAGCATAGATAAACACAACAACATGCGTACTGTTTACATAGAGGTCAGAGTATGCAAAGAAATGAATCAGTAAATCCTCTT
The DNA here is from genome assembly GCA_028641955.1 of Protonibea diacanthus. NCBI lineage: Eukaryota > Metazoa > Chordata > Actinopteri > Sciaenidae > Protonibea > Protonibea diacanthus. The sequence continues at coordinate 13,015,644 of CM053986.1, forward strand.
CATTAACTTTGGTATGCTTGCATGACTGATGTGGATACAGTGGATATCACTTTCAGATTAAGTTTTAATGAACTTAATGTCTGGATTGCGGAAACAGTTTGTCTTTGTTTGTTTATTGAGGAGAAGATGAATCCACCAACAGGAACAGGAGAAAGGGCGAGACAGAGAGAGAGAGAGAGAGAGAGAGAGAGAGAGAGAGAGAACTAAGAAGAACCAAGGGGAGGAGACGAGTAGATTAAAAAGGAGAAAGAAGATAAAACGTGACAAATTAGGGCAGCATCTGTTTCTCTTTGATGTGGGGAAACTCTCAAAGGGGAAATCTGTTTTCTGCCTAGCAACCCCAGTAGAGGGCTAATTAAGTGTTTATCTCTATTGGGTAATGGCCAGCTCGTGATGTGATGGTTTTCTTGGATGAGACACACACACACACACACACACACACACACACACACACACACACACACACTTTCTGTACTGTAACTCCATTAAAATCAGATCAATCCTGCACTCTTCATGATGTATTAACTGAAAGCGAGTTACAGTAAACGCACATACAAAAGCACACACCCATACAGCCGGCCCTTATACACACATATAGGCATCTTTTTTTATAGTGACTCTGAAGTAGATAGAGTGATTAAAGGTTTCTGCTGAGGGATGAAAAAAAAAACATGGTGGCTCTTACTGTAGATCAACTCGGGTCAAGGAGGAGGAGGATTACAGACAAGAAGAAGAAGAGACAATGGGTTTTAAAAAAGGGTGTGGAAATTAATTGAAAGACGTAAAAGAGAGACAATAAGAGGAAGCGAGAGAGAACTTCACGTAAGCAATAAAAGAGGAAGAAGAAGAAAATTTATGGTAGAAAGCAGAAGAGAAGGAGAAAGGGGAGAAAACAGATGCTTGAGAGAAATAGACATAGAAAGGAAAAGACAAAGTCCTCTGCCAGACAACTTGGACACATTTTCAATACATCAGTAGCAAAAAGTCACAGCAATCCTCCTGTGTGGCTGTATGGATGATTATAAATGTGTGCAGTGTTGTGGTTGGCTGTGCTGGCAGTTTCCATCAAATGAGTGCAGGGAAGCTGAACTTGAACACGTTGAAACACGTATGAGATGCACCCTGATGCCAGATGTGCATGGATCTCTGGATAGATCTAATTATCAAACACTATGCTGTGTATGTGCATCATAACTATAAAACAAGTCCTTTCAGGTACTTAAATGCGGCGTTATGTAATTGGTTTGTCTTGTTTGCTTAGAGAAGTTTATTCAAATGTAGAGGCTGATGGGAACCACATGGCTTCGAGGACTTCTAACAATACAACTTAACAAATTTCTACAAGGCTATTCTCACTGGACTCATGTGAGATGTGCGTGAGTGAGCAGGCCCGGGAATCTGGCCTAGAGAAAATAAAGAAAGTGGGACGTGTGAGAGAAGCTGTCACAGCATGCCTTCGTCTAGTCTGCATGAGTGTGTCTGCTTCCGTCCTCTTGTCTTCAGAATGACACCATGTAGTCATAATCTGTCTCGTACTTCTCATGGTCCCTGCACCTCTCTGGAGCCACATGAGGGACAAAATAAAGGGCAGAGGACAGGACACTGCCATTATGATCAGTGTGCGCACCCATCAACACACACTGCCCATCTTTACCCTGCCACACTATTGCTGTAACATAAGTGGACCATTCCTTTGAGATTTAATATGTTGTAAAACAGTCACAGGAAAGGTAATGCCTTCAAGTATCGTTTTACTATGTAATGTGAGGCACTGTGAGGTAAAACAAACAGTAGGTCTTGGAGATTGGCTTGATGGGGCAGAAGTGCCATTTGGGACGGGCCCTTGGAAACAGAACAGAAAGGCTGTGTGTACTTAAGTGATAAGCTAATTTGATCATCATTACATGAGAAAACGCCTCAACATTAAATCAGCTTTCACAGCAGCCCGAATCTGTCGACATATTTTATTGTTTTTTTTTTTCTTTCTCTCACTCTGACTGCAAAGGAAAAGAAACCATGGAGCACATCACTGGGGCGGTTTGCACAGCCACTGTCCTGTGTCTATTTCAAGCCCAGACAATTACACATCAGAGGAAATTATGTTTTGATAATCCCCCAGTATTTAAATATTATGTGACATTTTTGTACTTTTTGACCAGTGCAGAGGTTCACAATGGTTTTCCTTTTTTTTTTGGTGAAATTATTTGGATAAGGTTGGCGGACAAAGTGAGAGGATTGTTTTGAATGTGTGTCATTTTACAGTGGACAAATGTTGTTTCACAAAACAAAGCGATGATGTTGCAATGTCTGAGGCACGCACACCCACATACACCCACATACACACATATACACACACATGCACACAAAAGCAACCAGAGCAGCAGACTATGTCCATCTATGGTGGGGTAAGTGTTCTAGTGTCTCCAGAATTTGAAGAAAGCGGTGAATCACTGTTTTTCTTCCTAAGATGCAATTTAACAACTGAAACCATTCAATCTGTTCAATCTGTGTTGGTCATTAAAGTTCCCTAACAGGGATATTCAATGGATCACAGATATGATAAGGAAATATCTATTTTCTGTTTTGTATTGCTTTTGTTAATTCATAGCTGATGGGTTGGATGCAGCAGGAAAATGAATCAGTATATGTTGCTTAAGCGCGGATTTACTTAACTGCATGATTACAACATTTAGGGGAAACAATGGCATTTTAATTTACGCCCAGTGACACTATGGAAATTGAAGCTGGTCAGTCAAGTGCAACAACAAAAGACATAGCACAAACACTAACACTCTCTGAACTCACAGTCCAGGCAGCCCGGCTAACGTTAGCTAACAGCAGCTATATTTTGCAGCAGTTCAATTTCTTACTCTTTTAGCTTTATCTGTCACTGGTGAACTGCTGCAGCAGCTGAAAATAGTATGTGTTGGTGTACTTGGTCCCCACAACTGACTCACCTGGCATTTGTCCCTTCTCATTTTCTTGTCTCTCTGCACCATATATTATCAGAAGGATTAATAAAGAGCTTGAGGAAAGTGGGCTGCCTGCCTTAAGTAAAACAGTCACTCTTCTGTTCAGATAGCAAAGCAGATATTTGAGGGCAGGTCACTGCGCAACATCAAAAGACCTGACCTGATTTATCTGTCCTGGTTCAGTAGACAGGTAGCAAAGGAACAGGGGCTCTTCTAATAATGTATCCCGTCTAAAGACATGAAAGGAACCAAAACCTTCTCTTGATCTCTTCTATTTACTGCACACATGCACACACATACATACTTTTTTTTTTTTTTTTTTTTCTGACTCAAACAGTGAAATCCTCTTCAAGCACAAAAGAGGATGGGACTTGTTATGATATTTATATGCAGAAATCAAATCCAAATATTACTTAATTTATTCAACATTTCCATCCTTCATTCACAATTTCCACCCTTTTCCCTCCCATCTTATTTCTTTCCCTTCGTTGCTTTCATTTTGTGTCTTTTTCTTTTTTTCCCACCAAGCGATTTTATTACATTTCATGATCTATCCAGATGTTTGGTCAAGTAACTGAATTTTTTGTTTGTTTATTTGTTTTTTTTTTTAGTGGCCAAAGAAACTAGATGTTCATATGAGCACCAACGTGATGTAAACATCTATCAACACATCCGTGATACAGTAAATGTACGGACACACACATACACACACACAGAGTAACACGTTACATCAGCTTGAACACACTACCTCGCTCCCTCTCCCTTTTTGCCAGCCAGTTGATGTCTTTCCAGTGCTACTGGAGTGTCTAGTACAGTGCTATGCAGCCATCTGGAAGTTTGTGTGTGTGTGTGTGTGTGTGTGTGGGTGCAGTCTAGTTTCCATTCATTATTTTCCACTCAGACTAAACTGACTCATTCAGGTTATGATGTAACACTCAAGTTCAGAAAGAAGTAGAAAGAAAATAAAGCTGCAATTTCGATTTATACTTAATTTACACACATATCGAAAGTGATCGAAAGGGATCGAAAGTGGACCTCACTGTGTTGAGGTTTGGGCATGATGTTGTGCTTCATCTACTTGCTTGTCAAAATGGGATACGCTGTTACAGGATCTTTACCTTTACAATAAAGATGACTTAATCTACAGAGATGACATCATTTTGTAATGTCTTCAAAAGGCTTCTACAAGCTACTGCAAGCATGAGACTATGCTTCTAATCAAAAACCCTGTGGAGGGTTAAGTACAAAGGGAGCCTGGTGGGTTAACCCGTGTTGACCCATTAGTAAGTTTCAACTAAAATGTTTTTGAAAAGGATTGAAATGAAAATAGTGACTCTATGTCAAAAAAGTATAGGTGTTACCAATGTCACTTATACCTATAACTCCCCTTTACACAGTGAGCAACTGATTTTCCTTTAGCTTAGTTCTGACTTTGTTGTTTTGACCAACTAATGTTTTATGGCACTGGTGACGTAAAGCTGATTCATCTCTCTCCAGCCTCTTTGATAAATTAATAAATTGAATTCATTTAATGATGGTTAGATAGTACCTTTACCCTACAGGGTAAAATCTGTTTTAGTACACTGTGGATCATCACCAGATTTGCTGTGTCATCTACAAACTGTAGTTCTGTTCTTCCCTGTGGTGACGGGACGGAAAAAATGTCATGTGAGTAAGAAAGATATTTGTCAACCTCCGCGCCCTTGTCACAGTGTTCTGCACGTTGTGATAAAACAAATAGGTTCCTTTAATGATACATTCAGGACACACACACACACACACACACACACATATGCAACTCTCCAAACATCTCCGTCTGCAGTTATATACCTCTAATTAGAACATGACTGTGTATGACTCAGATGTTTGAGGGAAGTCATCATTTCCCAGTTCTCCTGAATTTCCATGCCCTCTGTGCTTAGTAACTGTTTTTCTGGGACGTTATACTGACTCAACCAAACACATTTGTGCACAGTGCAAATGCTTCCTTTATGCTTCTTCTTTATTCTCCTTCTTTCTCCCATCGTTTCACTTTTTCTTTCCGCCCATATTATTCCTTTCGGTCGGGTTCACTCTGCTCTTTCCTCGAGGATCTTCCTATCATGTTATGCCTCTGGAATTCTTCAGCAGTGTTATGGGGTAACCATGGAAACCCAAATCCAAATCTACCCGAGTAATTAACATGAGATCTATATCTTCATGCAGTGATGGGAAAACAGATACTGACTACTAAAATCCACTCACTTTTTTCTTACTTATAACACAATATTAGTGGTTTTGATGTTTTGAGAAATTAAAAATGTGAAAAAAAAAAACTTTCACCAATAATTTGTTGTTATAGAGGAAGATAGATTTCAGCCCTGAAAAAAAAAATAACAAGAGGAAAATGCCTTTAATGTCTTATTTAATTTTATCCTTGCATCTACACATATGCAAATGAGGATGATAAATATTTCCAGGTCAGTCACTGGGGTCAGGATCAGGGGTCAGGTCACTGTCTGGGCTCATACATCTTTCTTAAGTAGCCCAAAGACGTCTTTGTTCATTCAACCACCAAGACATAGTACTATCTTTCAATCTGCCAAGAAGTTTACAAGCCAAATCCCTTCTTCCCTCGATTTACCACAATAACCAAAGGCATGAAAAGCATACAAGCCTCATGTAGGAGATATTTTGTGGAGATAGACACCTAATCTGGGAACCAACACAAAAAAATTCCCAGACCAGTATCTACATTTCTAACACAGTCCCAGACTTATGAAAACAAGTAATTCTACCATATATAGTGAGAACCCTTCAGAGAGAACTTTTAACTCCCTTTCAGCCCATGCACATAAGTTAAAGAAGTGTTTTTCCAGTGTCTGGGTCTAAAAATGAGCTAATAGTGGTTATTTTTTAAATAGTGTGTATAATGTCATTTATCTTTTCCACAATGCGTGAATGACAGAAACGTCTGTGATAGAGCTCTAATGAAAATGATTCCCAAGTGAAAATGTCTTTCTGACTTACGAAACTGCTTCTCTCTGTGAACATCAACACCACCCTCAAGCAACAGAACCGACTGCAACACCTGAAGACTGACATTTACTTCATTCTGTGATAATAGATCATAATTTATTAAGTCAGTGAAACAGATAGTATAGTGCATTATTTCTTCATTACTTACCCATGTGTATAGGCTGTTTCATCTTACTTCATGAATCTTTGTTTTATGCAGCCTGTTGAGTTCCCACTTGTTGCTCCTGCTGGCCAGGCTACCAAGCAAACAGCAACCATAATCTGCATTTTAATGATCAATATGGTAAATAACAATCTATTATTGATAACAGCAGATAGAGAGAGGGATTACGGAAGCGTATTGCTTGCTTCACTTGAAAAAAAAAAATCATTTTTTTCTGAATAATTTATTTTTTGGTTTGTTTATAAAAATTAATCACCTTTCTTTCATTATATTGGCATGGCACAAGTAGAACAAGCCATTCCACATAACGTTAGGTTATATGCTAAGAGTATATGCTAACACTATAGAGACATAACATGAGAATACTAACATAGACGTTGTTTGTTGTTGAAAGGCGATTCCAGCATGATGGAAAGAAAACTGTTAGCTTATCTGAAAACTGAAATCATGCCCGTAGACATGTTCAGGAGTCACCAATAGATCCATGGGAGTCACTTGCAGGTTGGATGTTCTCGCAGGATTTCGAAGTCTCTCAATAATTCAGAAAAAAAAATTACCCTGAAAAACAGGGGAAAAAATGTACCACAAAAAACAAAAATTATTACTCCGTAAAACAGAAAAAAATTCCTTAAAAACAGATTTTTTTTTTTCAAGTGACTGCAATATGCTTCCGTAAGGGCGAGTGCGTGTGCTATTAATGGGAAATTCACAACAGAAATCCACTGGTTGACCACAACAAAACCACTATCGTTTTTCACAGAGATCTCACAAACAGAGATGCTTATTAAGATGGATGCACAGAAACATACTGAATTGCCAGCAGGCTTTTCCCAAAGCGAATTCAGTGTGAGTAATGGGGAACAATATCCACAGTTCTATTTCTGTACAGAAATAAACTCCAAAGCTCAGCCAAAGATAACATGAGGCTTCAGCAGCCTGATCTTCGATTGAGTGTTCGGACTAAAAACAGCCGATTTAAAGGACCAGATTTAGTTGCATCTAGCAGTGAGCTGATAGCAACCCCCATGCCTTACCCTCTCGCCCCTAGGATAAAGGAGAAACTACAGTGTTGTGAAACAGGGGAAAAATCTGAAAGGCACGATTTAAAGCCAGGATTTAACTCTGGAAACTTATCACAGCAGACATTATTTTATACAAAGTAAACCACTAAGACTGTGCTCTTCAGTCTTCCAGTTGGCCTGAACATGGCCTTGGTCTAAGTGAGCATCCTCCAGTTACTGTCTTTTTAGCACAAAAATCCCCATTTGTGTTGCTATCCACGCAACACAGACAAGGAAACACAAAGAGGAAATTTAGCACTACAGAGACCAATTTTGCAAGATACTCATTTGATATGACTGATTCAGAGAGCACGTATACACAAAACAAAGACTGGGCAGGATTTTACAAAGATCTCTGTGTCCATTGTGGACAGGAGTAACGATGACAACAAACAAATACAATGTACGATAGATAGTAGAAAGTGAGGAAGACAGAAAATGTGTTGCATGGTTTGAGCTTGTCAGAGGGAGAGAGAAAATCTGTCACAATTCCATATTAGAAACTTAAGGTTTTAATTGTATCGGCTTATGTAAGAAGGGGTAAAGTTTGAAAACAGACACTATAAGAGGCTGTAAATCAATGTAATCATTATTAGATGCTATAGGTATGTTCTGTGGCCCTCACATAGGGCTGCCGGGAAAGAAGGGTATATCATATACTTTTATGGTGCTGTTAGGATACAGCACAGTTCGCATCTGTCTGTGAGATCTGTTCGCTGTAACACACACACACCACAGACCACCATACCCCCTTGTGATTTCTAACTTCCTCCCATCCAGCTTTGGTTCCCTGCGGGGGTCGACAGCCCAGTGCATTATGGTCTGTCACCAGGAGATAAACCAAATGCAATGACATCATCTGTCTGTTTGTTTATGGGGGGTGAAGGAGGAAGGGGGAAGTGCAGAGATGGGCTGAAGGAAGAGGGAGGGATTGGGAGCAGTTGAGGAGAATGGGGTGTTGAGAAAGACGGAGAAAGAGAGTGAGACAGTCTAACACTGAAGTAGAACGATTGAAACAGGATGCATACATAAACCCTGAATAAGCAAATGTAACCCACTTTGCCTCCTCGGTGTGTTTATCCTACAGTATGCTCACTGGATAATCAAACATTCACAGTTTGGGCTTACTGCCTGTTTGCTTTCAGAACACAGCTGCTTAGTCTATAGATGAGCTTTTCAATTAAGTGCAGCTTATATCTGTGTATTATTCTTTGAAGTTAACAGATATGTCAGGACTGCTCGGGTTATTTTGTTTCGTGTATCTCCAAAATTAAATACAGATGTAGTCTCGTCTGGTTCCTGGTTTTATTCAGTTTTTCTGCTCTTTTCCATCAGTGATTTAGTTTGGGGAAAATGTGTTCAGGTTTTCTACTTGCTGGATGCATCGGGTTCTTCCAGAAAGACTTTTCAGTCATAGGGAATGTATATATTGTTTGTCTACAAAAATATTATCAGTGATACAGGTATAGTATATAAAAAAGCATACCAATGGTGCTACATATGCCTTATTTCATTTGCAGCATCTAAAATGGTGACATTGTTTTCCAAACAGTGTAGAAATATTACTGGGAAAAACAAACAAAAGTAAAATTAAGTTGAAGTCAACATATTTCTATTACAGTTAATCCTGCTACTGTGAACCAATCATACTTAACATTACTTCTCATGTTCTTAAGATGTACGTCTTGATGGTCAACTGCAGCTCGTAGCTTAGATGCTGTTTCAGGTAAAGTCAAATTTAGGCATATACTGTTATGCATCTAACAATGAATTAACTTTATATGTTGCCAGACCAGATGGCTCTGCTGTTACATTGACAAATAACATACAGATGACTTCTTCCACTTCTTTCCACATGGTTAAAAAAAAACAACAAACAGACCTCATTCCCATAAAGATGACTGCAAGTGGTCCATGAGGCGTACGTGACACACTAGGAGGTTTCCTGTCTATCTGTAATAATTCAATGGTTAAATCTGAATCACTCATATCTGTGGTACTCTGGAACTAATGGTTGTGGAGGTGGTTAAACGCCTTGTTGCTCTCATGGTCTCCAAGTAGCTGGCTATGAGTAAGGTCACACAGAGTGGGAAAATATCCGGATACCCAAGGGGTAGCACGCACACCAAAACATTCTTCATTTGCAGAGCTAAAAGTATCCAACATCCATGCAATCTGCATCAAATATGCCACTCAAACAAATTCTTTACACTACATATCAAGTAAATTAAAACATAAATCAAGATATACATTGCCTCTGTGTTTAATGTGTTCTCATACAGGCGCTTCATATTTAAATGTTTAAGGGACCACCTCTGTAAAGCCAACATCTGTGATACTGAGAGACAAATGTTAGCTGCTCCGTCGGCTTCTGAATGGATGAAGGATTACAAGACAATAATTTAACCTACACAGTTGCGCAGTGATTTATGCTACATTTCTAACCAGGTTTGAACATTTATAAATACTGAGATGTTTTTGAAGATATCCAGAACTAACCCAGCTAAGTGAACTCCTAATCACTCCATCTTTCCTCACACTGTTACCTCATCTCCCAGGAGGAGGAGGGGGGGGGCTGGAGGAAGAAGAAGAGAAGAAAACAGGGGGGGGGGGGGGAGATATGTCGACAGAGATTAGAAATGTTCCTTTTGTATAATTCCATTTGTTGTAAGAAAGTGTAAGAAATCCACATCCAGTGTAGACTGATCCAAGCAAGATCTACATGCAGATCCAGCAAAAGCAGACTCAGAGGCTATGAAGCATGAAGGTGAATGCATGAATGAACATATGAAACTAGTGTGGGCCTCCTTCTGTAGATGTCACAGGAATGAAGTTTTAACCTTGTGCCTCCTCCTCCTCCTCTTCTCCTTCTTTCAAATGGTCTACGGAGGATTCATCATCGCTTCACTGTGGCTTCCCCTCCCTTGACTTACAGAAACAAAAAATGATTGATGATATCAACTCAAGTTTATGAGTGGTGATTTCTTGTTGATTTTTGATTTTTCTTCTGGTGCCACCATGAGGGCTGCCATTTGTGGTTTTGAGTGAAATATCTCATTAGTCATTTTAAATGTGTCGTTAATGGCACCACCATGAAGTACAAAATGTATTCAGAAATGTGTCCAAAATGGAAATACCTGCATCAGCCCACAGCCATCTGTACTTGTACTGTGTTTAGCAAATGTTAGCATGCTAAGAGGCTAAACTAAGATGGTGAACAACAGCATACCTTCTTAACATCAGCATGTTAGCACTGTCGTCGTGAGCATGATTGCAGGTTGACATCAGCCTTTGGCTCAAGGCACTGCTGTAAGTAGAGCTTCACAGAGCCGCTAGCATGACTCTTGGTTTAACATCCATTTAAGTCTTTTTCATTGGTCAAAGTAATTGAGTCTATTTACTATGACCAAAGAACTGTTTTATGTTGAGTATATATAACCTGTATTTAACTAGGGAGTCACAGTGAGATTAAAATGTCTTTTACAAACAAGACAAAGTCAAATTACAGCATCTGATACATAACAAGGACAGCAACATCAGATCGCAGCACCAACAACATGTACGACACAAACTACATTGCATTCACGTTATTTAATTTAGGCTTGTTTTGACAACCGTTGTTCTGGTGCAAAGTGCTTATTATGTCTGATTATGACTGTTTTGCAATAATAAAAACTTCTGGCTAAAGTAAGTACAAAATTTCCTTGAGATGATCTTACAGGCTAAAAATGTGCCAGTTTGTGTGTTTTTACCAATGCAAAGTAAGGGATGACCATCCTACCATGCTCTACAATGTACAATGACGGATCCTGAAGCTAGAATTAGTGATGTACCTCAGGGCTGTGTGATACAGAGGGTTAAGTTTGGACAAGGGGTCAGACCTGTTAATAGTATGATCTAAATCAATTTGACTAGACAATTTTTTTTAATATACCATGGACTTGAGTTGATGAGGACTGTTTGACAACATCAGAAACAACATCAGAAACAAAAGAGTTCAGGATACTTGATCCAAATTTTGGGGAAAAAAAATGGTTGAAGAGGCACAGAAAGGGGCTCACATTGTAATTCTCAGCTGCGTTTGGAGCAGACTTTGGGATGCTGCACCCTTGTCGCCCCCGTTGCAACATAACTGGCCTTCAAATGTAGACTAAAAAGAAGCAGCCCCTAAAATGAACACCTATACAATCAACTGCAGTCCAATGCATGGAACTGTAGGCCATATGTACAGTCTTGGTCTCTGTATGTACAGTATTCTCAGGCATCATTTGATATAAAACAATGCAGCTTAGGGAACTTTCTTGTAGAAACTCTTTTCACCATACTATTAAATATGCTTCAAGTAAGAGGGATGGATGTTCAGAATACAGCTAATAAACACAGAGGCATGTTACAGCATTAAAGATACAGACAGAGGATTGCAAGACATCTTAAAAGCAGAAAATACTGTATGAAAGAAGGACTGGAAAGAGAATAGTGTAAGGTGAGAAGACTAAGCCAGTGGAGACTCCTCTGGGATGCTGCAATAATATGTGAGGAATGGCCAATTATTCAAAGCAAGGGCAAGACACTTGATGATGCTAGAGGGAGAGAGAAGAGAGAAAGACATGACAGAGGCTCTGGACAACACTGAAAGACGTTCAAAGTAACATTTTTAGAAGATCTGGACTTTGGATGTTGGATGAAAATGTGCAGCAGCTGTATGGAGACTTTGCAGCTGTGACCTCTTTCCTCACCCTTGTCCTCCTATCATTGTGAATGTGTTGTGCAATGCAGTCACAGTGTTACAGTATGATTTCCACACATCAGCATAAAAAAACCTTTGCCCAAATTTCTCAACTCTCCATTCATTCTCGTCATGTCATCACTGCTCCCCCACTGTCCATACCTCCCGCAGCACTGAACTCATGGAAACCTCCAGAGATCTCTACACTTTTGCTTTCACCCTTCTTTCTCCTTTCAAATTTCAGGATTATATATATATATATAACTTTTTCTCTCTCTTCAGGAGCGCTTTCCAAACATCCAAAATAAGAGTGTATCTTGTATAATCTGCTCCAGTGTCTGCATAAAATCACAAGAAGTTTTCATATCCTCTGCATAAGGACGATTCGAAGTTCGGTCCTTATTTGTGTCTTTTCCTAGAGCTGGATATCATTGTCCCTGTCAACAATGTAAACAAGTTGCATACTGGAAAAGATTGTCGCAATTTTCATTGTGATCATCCTGCGTGATTCACTTTTAATGGCAAATTACCACTTAAAACTAGCCTTTATAACCATAAGAATGTTTATATTTATATACAAAGCCACAGCAGGCCGTTAACTTGCACAATAATCAGATAATGGCTTTAATTGGGATTTCTGGCTTCATCCCAGCATCACAGGAACAGTGGTTTGGAGACGGTAACCACAGGGAATGTTTGTAAATAAATGATTAACGTTATTTGTGAAAAACAAACTTAAAATGTCTAAGGATAAAATTCTTGTAGTTGACAAAGAAAGGCCCAGTGGAAATATTAAATCTGGTGGTTAGCGGTTTCAGGTCAGTGGACAACTGCATTTAAATGTAGCATGACTATCTCACTACATAAGATTGATCTAATTAGTATTACGTCAGTATTACACATGTTGTTTTCCTCTCCTCGAGGCCCGAAGGTGATTGTCCCTCTGCGATACAAAGTTTTTGGAATTGTCTGTTGTCAGGCTGTAAGTTCAAGTTCAACACGGGAACTTAATATAATCAATGTCTCCACGGATAATGAAAGAGGGTCAAGGTGTAAAATTGCTGTCAGCAGTATATCAGATGACCTTTTCACCCATTCACCTTTACGTGACATCGCCATCCAGTAAACATGTCCATATATAGACGAGTGTATTCTGTGGGTTTAGGGGGAGGGTGAAAGAAAGAAAGACCTTAAAGCGAGGGTAACTATCACAAGATTAGGTGTATACACTGTAGGCAGACTGATGTACCTGAAAACATACGTGGAGCTTCTCTGCTAAAAAGAACAACACGAAGTATCCTCAAGAAGACTTGCATGTACTGTTCATCCTTTTAAATGAAATAAATCAGACCTTCACACCGACAGGGCTACAGTTGTTGAGTCTTTAAGTTTTATCACACGTCTGTGTCTCAGACAAATCAAGAAAAGAAATACCGTGCCTGCATGCCAGCCAGCAGATTTCCCATGCATATAACAAAATGTAACAGATGCGTCCTCGTATTGAGGCGTATCAAAATAAGTTCCTCCGTAACTGATCATTGTTCGACTGGTGTGGAGCACATGCTCAATAAATGACGGTGTTAAGACAAATGTCACGGTGAAGCCAAATGATGCCAACTTCAAATCTCTCTAACGCCTCAGAAATGTCTACACTCGATTTCCTGACACACATAAGATATCCCACATGGCCTCAGTGAGAGGACCCATTCTCCCTTTTTTTTTTTTTTTTTTGGTAAGGCTTGATTGACGTGAATTACCAGCTGACTGATGATTAATGCTGTAACAGTTGAGCTCATGACACTGCTGGGGAAAGAACGACACCCAGAGTGCTGTTTTTTCCTTTTTCTCATGGACAGCAAATTACTTTCGCATGCAAACCATGCATCAAGTGTCAGCAATAATCTGTGTATTATCTTGTCTCTTGTCTTTTTTTTTTCTCAATGGCATCTGTGGTTTGAGTTTTTTTTTTTATGAAGTAATGCCAGCTGCTGTTCATAGAATTTCATTGTCTTTGATATGACCATCTTTTGATTGACAAAGACATAAATCAAACTTTAGGTCATCTCTGATCAGTTAAATTACAAAGTATATTGCATATGAAATTACGACCCTGTTTCACATGACCAAAGCAAAACCATGAAATATTTAATAGCTCATGCAAAAGCTATGGAAAAATATTCCAAAGACTGTATAAGGATCTGAATCATCGTTACAGAGGATATTATTTTAAAATTTGGCTAAAGCGTGCAAGATGGACTCCAGAGAGTCCCGGGACAACAGTTTCTTTATTGAAAAGAAATTCAGGGACTCACCATGCATGAGTGTTTCAACCTCAGAATTGTCTGGGGGTGACATGGCAGGAAGTTTTCACTCATGGGGTGGGGAAACAAATAAATGATTGGACTAAACTGAAGCATTACTGTAGTTTTCCATTTACAAAGTGGAGACTAATAACTATATCTATAACAGAAATTGAAACGAAAATGTAGGGAAGCATAGACAAAGAAATGATGCAAAAGAAAACTTAACCTCACTGTCCCAACTGCCAAACATAAACTCTGAATGTAATCCAGGCTTTTCCTACTAAGTGCTGCTAAGAGACACTGAACAAAGCAATTGCTAAGGTAAACAAGCAAAGTCACGGACAGATGAAGTAGCATCTCTTCTTGCTTTATATGGTGTTGAAGACTTGAACTGGAGAACCTCGTTTGAAATGAACCAACGAGAATTAGACTAGCATGTGCAGAAGAAAGGAATCAACTATTTACCACTGCGGAGAAATGACAGCACAGAGAGAGGAAAGAGTAACGAGTAAATTTAAAAAAAAATTGATCTCTTGACTTGCACGTTAGAAGAAGTTAGTTGATATCACAGGGGGACCATTTCAATAAAAGCCTGGACAAATAAACACTTTCCAGACATTGAAACTTTAGGCTACTGGAGACTTTCCAGACACTGACGCCATTGACCTAATTCCTACTGATCACTACCAGGACTGTGTAAAAAACTATAGGCCAATGTACTGTACCACGGCGGTGTGGCTTAAAATCACACAGACCAGTAATCAGGCACCACTTGATGACAATATCAAGAATGAATACACAGACCCTTGGAGCTTTGATGGTATGTGTGAATTTGTGATGTATTTGGGCAGGCAGGGTGATGAATTGTGGATAAAACACGTCTTTTGTTCTGCATGAATACATGATTTCAAGCAGAAAACGAGCGCGAAATTGATTTAAATTAACTTTCACGTACACCTGGGAGCTGTCAGACATAATTGGGGTCGATGGTTGTTGTAGTTGTAAGTGACAGTAAAATTACAGGAGGTTTGAGTGGTTTACTCATTGTGGATTTTCTTTTCTCCTTGGATGACATTACAAGAAAAAAGCAGATGAGAGAAGGGCTACACCCCTATGGCCAACAGGGTCCTAAACCCCAAACTCTTATTACAGAATGAACTACATCATCTGTGCCTCTGCATCACGAGTCAAAGATATCTTAAAGTTTGTTTACATCAGTTTTGTAGGTTGCATGGAGACAACCAAAGCATTAAAAAAAAAAGCTGCTAGAAGAAGAGTCTATGACCTGAAATTTGCGTGATCATCTTTGTTTCGTAAAAAGTTTGTATCTCCACTATACGTACTGCGTGGGTAGTCGGTCTCTTTGTTGGACCTCCCTCCTCTGCCTGAAACTAAGCCATGCCCAGATAAATCACTCCCACAGATCAGTAGAGTGCACACTGGGGGCCGCAGAGTGGAGAGGAGCGGACTGATCGGGGAGGCTGGAGCGCGGCACAAGATAAGAATTGCACTGGAACCGACCTCTCTCCGTAACTGGAGAATCAAAATTTGCACACGGAGCACCTGCAACCACATTCTGCATTAAACCGAGCGGCTTGTATTAAACAGTATGTCCGGCACCACCATAGCCAGGGTGCTGGTTGCGCTTTGTATCGGGAGCGCGGTGAATTGCATGCCCAAAGGGACGCACAAGAGTCGGCGACAAGCGCAACAGCATCACGTCCCCTCAGTCTCTCAGGGTAAGTTTTACCTCCACTGATAAGTCACAAGAATGATGAACGTAGAAATAAATAGTTGCTTTGCGGTCCGGGGGCCACCAGAGGTCAGAATTTGAAGGATGAAATGACAATTAATTATTATAATTTGATATTTTATTTGGTGAGATAGAAAGAAATATTATATCTAACAGGACATATATTCAGATTGTATTTTTCTCAGGTATAATCTGTTCAGCGTCCGTGCAATTAAAAGGAGATAATCTCATTAAATTCATGTCTTGCGTATCATGCTGATAAAATATACAGAAATTATAACCACTTGTTAATCTCTAATCTTGGAATCACTGTATGAACCTCAATCCCTTTTCTGATCTCCTCAACTGCATCCATGTGTGAAGGGCAATGACAAAACAAATTAAAAACAAAAAAACACTTGGCTTCAATTTCAAACTTGGAAGACAGAGAGAGAGAGAGAGAGAGAGAGAGAGAGAGAGAGATGATCCTGGCATGTGAAGTCATGAGATGTGAACAAAGAGCATGCCTGGTGGGGGGAGAGAGAGTAAAAGTGTATATTATTCTCCACTCTGTGCAGCTGATTTATTACTCAGCCTTGGGGGGGCTTTGAAGTCAAGTTAACACATCCAGGGTCAATTTCACAGACATGGGGGAAAGTCTTGTCCCACAATAGAATGGTTATTCCCATTCAGGGTTTGCTTACATGCTTTTATTTTGCTATATAATAAAAACCCTTTTGTCTTTTAACCAGTAACACTGGTCTATGTGTTTTGGAGTTATGGTTAGGGCTAAACCACTTTCCAGTGGCAGCATTTGTCTTTCCACTTTGAAAAAGATCACTGTAAGCAGGTACAGTGTTTGTGGGTGTGTGTGCGGGTGGAGTCCCCCCCGCTCTCACATTTTCCCTGCAGTGTATGTTTTTCTGGTGTAGGAGGAAAGGTAGGGGTTATTTTTTATGTCACCTCCCGCTGCCTGATTCAAGCTTGTACCAAGTTAAGTTTCATCAGCTGTTTTTCATTTTTTTCTCCTATCAGATGGTTGTATAGAGAACGGTCACCACTATGCCAGTAATGAGCAGTGGGAACGGCCGTATTTGGGCAGCATTTTGATCTGTACCTGCCATGGAGAGACTTCAAGCATCAAGTGCAAAAGCAAACCTGAAGGTTAGTGACTGTGCATTGATCTACTGTGTCTCCGAAGCACATGTTCTGCATCATTTCTCGTCTTCATTTCCCCCTTTCTTTTTATAAAACAGAGGAAAGGTGCTACGATAAGATCAACCAGCAGTATTACACTGTGGGAGAAACCTATGAAAGACCCAAGGACAACATGATCTGGGACTGTACGTGTATCGGATCTGGGAGGGGCAAGATCAGCTGCACCATTGCCAGTAAGTTTGTGTTCTTGTGTGTGTTTCTACGAGTTCTACAATCAGCCATTTAACTGTTCTAACCCGAGACCACACATCCAAGCTCATGGTTTCCCAGACTGATGCCAGTAAACTGGTTAATCTCCATATTCTCTACAGATGATTAGCAACTGGTGCCGTGCAGCTGTTAGCAGTTAGCCGGGTGGCTAGATAATTGGAGAAATGTCTGAGTGTGTGTTTCATTGTTTCTTTTCGTTTTGGATTCTTCCTGTGAAAACCCACACGTGCATATTAATGTCTCCTTTATCCAGACCGCTGTCATGAGGGTGGGGCTTCATATAAGATAGGTGACACCTGGAGGAGACCCCATGAAACAGGAGGCTACATGTTGGAGTGTGTCTGTCTGGGCAACGGCAAGGGAGAGTGGACCTGCAAGCCTGTCGGTGAGTCATTCAGACAGCCGTTGACTAACGGATGACTGTATTTTAAACTGTATTTGAAAATCTGACGGATGCTTATCATAATTATGTATTACTCATCCTCAGTTGACTGTTTTACAGTCAGCCGGTGAATAAACATTACTTTATACTTTATGGGGTTGAGAGAAAAAAAAAAACTTGAGTTCTTCATAAGTGTCTGTTTTTTTGCAGCCGAGCGTTGCTATGACAACGCGGCGGGAACTTCCTATGTTGTTGGGGAGACGTGGGAGAAGCCGTACCAGGGGTGGATGGTGGTGGACTGCACCTGTCTGGGAGAGGGAAGTGGACGCATCACATGCACATCCAGAAGTAAGAAACCCTCGCTTATCATCTCACCATTTTCTTTTTTGTTCACGGTTTCTTTGAATCATCAATCCAGCTCACTTGAGAAGTCACTTGAAAAACTCATTTGCTGTCTCTGATGCCTTGCTGGCAGAACTTGAAGGCAAAGTGTTGCTCACGATTTGTTTGAGGATTTTAACAGGCTGTGGATGGAGGGGATGTTTACCAGTCGTGTTTCCAACTGGAGCGTTTACTTGCATCCGTTATGATGCTGGCTCATGTAACAGATGAAAATGAATGTTGCCGTCACATGCAAGACTTCAGGGTGGGCTTGGATTTTGTAGTGGAGGTCATCAATAAATTGTTATCATGCCTTCATTCAACAAGTTGTCAACTAAGCACAAACAAAGAACCAGCTGGTGACCAGGAGGGATCAATCCCCAGAGAATCACTGCATACTTTTTGCACATTAACATAAAGGTTTCACCGTGTTTACCAACCTCAGAGTTTGTGCTGTCTCACATTTTTTATCTTATCTAATTAATTCTTTTTATTCACCTCTCTCTTGCAGATCGCTGTAACGACCAGGATACTTTGTCCTCCTACCGTATTGGAGATACTTGGACCAAAACAGATGCCCAAGGCCACACGCTCCAGTGTCTGTGCACAGGGAGTGGCAGAGGGGAGTGGAAGTGTGAGCGACATGCTTCACTTCACACCACTGGCCTGGGTGAGAAATGATAATGTCCCTCTTTTTTTTTTTACCCCCCTCCTGCTCTCTCTGTTAGGAGAGACAAATGTATGCCAGAGACAGATGCTGTGAGGAGGGAGAGATAAGAAGTGCCAAGTGTCCAAGTGTTGAAGTGAGAAAGACGTGTCTTGCAACTCATGATCATGACCTCATGAGAGAGAGAGAGAGAAGGGAAGAGGGAGAAATGAAACATGAGAAAGTTAGTGGGAGAGATGTGCTTGAAGTGGTTTGTCGTGATTATTGGGTGTGAGACAGAAACATATGCTCCTCGTGACACGGACAATGAAGAACTTTTTCTAAACGGGACATAATTATTGATAAGTAGTGACAGTTGCATGCTTAAGGATGTTTATTCTTGTTTTGTTTTTTTTTGTTTTTTAATTAAAAGCAACGCTCTGTGTTGTTTTAGCCCCATCATCATCAGCCATTTTTGGATGTTGGCTCTTTGATATTATTGCTGCCCCTGATCTGAATCCAACAATGCGTTTCAGGCACTGGCTCCCGTGTGATCACTAACATCCAGCCTGCAGTCTACCAGCCTAGCACTGTGCCTGAGCTTCCCCAGGAGGGACCCTGTCGGACGGAAGCAGGACTGACATACTTCATTGGCCAGCGCTGGATTAAGAACCAGGGAACCCAGCAGATGATCTGTACCTGTCTTGGAAATGGAATCAGCTGTGAAGAGTGGAGTAAGAGATGTCGTTTTGTCTTTACAAAATCACAGCATCCCAGTGGAAAGTAATTATATGCACGTGTCTACTCATTTTGGCAAGTGGAATGCAACAATCATGTGTTCCTGTCTTCACACAGATGGGCCAGCTCCGGTCTATGGTGGCAACTCTGGAGGTCAGCCCTGTGTGTTTCCCTTTGTCTACAAGGGGAAGACCTACCACTCCTGTACCTCTGATGGACGCAGTGATGGACAGCTCTGGTGTTCCACCTCATCTGACTTTGAAAAAGACCAGACATATTCTTTCTGCACAGAGAAGAATGGTGAGCTGATGAAAGCTCAAGCCTTGGCTGTTGTTTGGATAATATGCTCTGCACATACTAGTTTAACCTTGCTACATACCATTTTGACATTTGAAGATAGAGTGGACTGTCTTTTTGTTGTTCAGAAAGACCAACAGTGGAGACTCTTTCTCTAGAAATCCAATTACATTCAGATACATAACGTTTGCTAGCATTGAGCATGGAAAAAAGGTAGCTTATCTAGGCTGATTAAAATTTTATTTAAATTTTAAATGTTTAAACACATGACACATAATATTAATGTGAATATGCTCACTTCAGATCCACCTTTTAATATTAATACTATCTATGTATACCATTAAAAGCACACGTGTTGTGTTTGAACATTAATAGTGATACCATATATTTAACACGCATTTCTTGTAACAGCAATCGTGACAACACGAGGCGGCAATTCTAATGGCGCCATATGCCAGTTCCCCTTCATCTATAATGGCAGAAACTACACTGACTGTACTGCAGAGGGGCGTAGAGATGGCATGAAGTGGTGTGGCACCACAACAAACTATGATGCAGAACAACGTTTCGGCTTCTGCCCCATGGCTGGTAAGTCTGTGTGTGTGAGTTTGTTTGAAGTTGTGCGATACTGAAGGCAGTTTTTAGCCAGTCAGTCCATTTTAAAGAAAACTAGCAACTTTTAAAACATAGTTTCACATTAGTTTGTGAAAAGAGACACCTGAGACCATGTTACAACCAGTGTAACGCTTGTTGCACTGTTGTGTTTTCATTCACTGTAGCGTTAAAAAAATGTTTGAAAGGTTAAAAATGCTACCTTATTCAGACATGTGTTTCTAAATGTATCTGTATTACTGTGGATAGCATCACCACTTGCTAGCCACGGGGGCCACCGACATGATTAGCCCGGCTAATTGCAATGTCCCTCCCAGTCTTGAGTAAATCCGTCTGTATCTCCGCCCGGTCTGAATCAGTGAGTTAACATAGGCTTTGTATTAAGATGAGTAACCTTATTTAATTTACATAAAAGCCATTATCAGAGTGATGTTAACAAGGAGTCAGGACTGAAGGTACAGACAAAATCTAATTTGCAGTTCTTAAACCATTTATCTATGGTGTGGCCAAATTCACATTGAAGTCACTGCTGCCTTGTAAGAAATGTGTTGTCGTGTTGTATAGGTGTCAATTAAGTCTCCGTGGGTAACAAAAGAGACTGAAGCCGGTAAAACACCAGGGGGTCGTTGACACTACACACTAATGTGTAAAGCAGTAATGAAATGGTAATGATGATACCAACATGCCGTTAAACAAAGAATATGAACGTCTAGATATCAGAGCTAATGTGTGCCCAATTTAAAAAACACCTAAATATTTACAGTAGGTCAAAGTATGTGGTAGATTCCAACGCTGGTTAATACAAATGTACCTGAGTGAGTGTAGTCTTTGGTATAACTGTGAAAATCTTCAAAGGGAGATCTAAGCCTGCTGATGGCTTTTTAAACAGAGGAACACTGAGGTTTATCCCAGACATTGCTTAAATTTAGTGTGTGCATGATGTCAGCGTAGTTGGATGTAAAATGATATCCACAAATGAGAAGGTGTCTCTGTTTTAAACAAAAAATCCATCTTACTGTCTACATCAAAGCAGACTTTTCTCGACTTCAAAGTAGACAGATGGGAAATGGAATAGTTTGGCAGCAAGTTGTAAAACGATGACACACATCTACGGGACTTATTTGAGATAAAGCCGTCTTTGAATTTAAAGATAAATGGGAGCAGTGGATTTATTTTATCTTTGTATGTTTTTTTGCAGTGTAGTAAGCCAAATAGATAGTCCTTTAAGATGTTCAAATACTTAAAACTGTAACTTGGGTTTAAAGTCAAGGGCCTTTGCTGTGTGCAGATGTAGACAGCCTAGAATAGTAATTCTTGTGCTTTTTTATGACGATGACTTAAAAATACATAGCAAGTGATGAGATAATAGATTTTTTTTAAACTATAATTTTCTTCAGAATTTTCTTTCATATGCCTATTACAGTTGCATGACCCACCTTTGGGACGACACCCTGTTGTTAGAAACAAAAAACAAAACACCCTGTCAAGATTTAAAGAGGAATAAAACAGCGTTCAGGCCCTTTGGCCAATGTCAGTGTGTTAAACTCAGTCCAGCAGTCAAAGCAGCAGGGGGTCTTTGATATTGACATTAATGACCTCACAGGGATCGTTAAAACAAACATGGTACTTGAGATGTTAATTGTGGTGTGTAAAGAGCAGTAATAGTCTGGAGCCTCTGCTCCTCCACCTGTGGCAGACCTCTGGAAAGTTTGCTAGATAGGCTAATTTGGTCTGCCATGTGTTCTTGGGATGATAGGTCAACGGTCTCAAGCTGTGAGCTCACATTCAGGGCATTATGCAAACTGCATCATTTACATTATTAGATCTACTTTTCTCTTCTACCCCAACAGGACTCAAAAACATGACCGTAATTACTTGAATATCAGTCCTTCAAAATCAGGTGTTAAGTATCCATTCTGCACCAAGAAACTCAAATTCAGCCCATAATGTTTTTTTTCAGTCTCCTGACTATCAGGTAGTTATGAATCTGTTGCAGCTGTTGGCTGCAATTTCCAAACAGCCTGTTAAGTTTTAAATTGCCTCTTTCAGAGCCATTAAACCACTGGTTCAATTACCCTACGAAAGCAGTGATTGGTTTTAAAGAGATGCATGTTGGATGTATATTGGTTGTAGGCTGAGTTGAGGACAAATGCATTCACACTGTAGCTAACCCTTTGACTTTAAAGGGACATTAGCTTGAACTGCATTCATACAAAAATTTACCACACACATTTTTGATTATGACTTTACACCAAAAAAGTACCATCTTCAATATAAAAGGAGAAATTAAAGTCATAGAGATTTCATGGAGTTCAAATGTCTACATTAGCTTGAGCTCCAGGCAATTGCATATCTAAAACCACCGCCCAAGTACTTGACATACCTTATCCTAAAAAGCTCCATCGCCTGTACACAGTCACCAAACCAAGTCCAAAGGATCTCTACTCTGGTCCAGATTCCGCCTGACCTAGAAAAGTCCAGGCAGGATTCCAAGACAGCAGATCTGCCCTTTATCTCCCCCTCCACCGCCCTACTGTTCACAGATGCGTGCACTGGCATGCATTTCTGATGTGCGATAAGCCGATATTTTTCAGATGTTAGATTGGCGTAGATATAGGATGTACATCATTATGTTGATTGTAATACGCACAGCTGCATATAATTGGAATGTTAGTGGAATATTAATTTTCATTAGCCATATAAACAGCTTAGTAGGAACATTTTATTCATGTTATCGCAGTCGCTGTCAGAAATGACTGCTAGTTGCTAGATTTTGTCACCATTGTAACTTTAAGGACGTCCTGGTAAGTTCTGCTGCTGTATTACTCCTTTTCATTTGTATACAGGCCAACACTCATAAAAAAGCTTATAATCTGCAGTAAAATATCCAGTAGTGTAAAGAACCTCCATTCAGCAGTTAAATACCATAAATGTTTTACAGGCGTGCAGTGAGATTACATGGTCCCATATAAAGACATTGCAGAAGCCATTTTTTTCCTCCGAACACACACACACACACACACACACACACACACACACACACACACACACACACACACAAACTCAACATAGCTGCAGGTCTCTGCCTGTCTCAGCCACCTTCACAAACTTTCTATCTTGCTATCTTTCCTGATAAATAAAACGACTCCCTCTTTTAATTAGCGGAGAGCACATGGTGAACACACACACAGCTATTCATACACACAAGGACACAAGACAGCTGTTTCTGGCTGGCTGGTTTCAATTCCGGAAAACCTTCTTTCCTTTGGGCACAGGTGTTCTTTGGAGGTTGCGTCCTCTACGACCTTGTGTAGTAATTGTGGGGTAGAATCTGTGATCTCCAAGGGGGATCGTTCAGTTTTAGTTCTGTTTCCATGATGCAATGTTTGTGTTACTAACAAGATGTGTGTATGAAACGTTTGGATGCATGTCATCTCTAAGCCAACATATTAGTATATTAGTTTTGTAACCGGCTCTGTCTTGTGTGTTCTAGCCCATGAAGAAGTGTGTACGACCAGTGAAGGGGTGATGTACCGTGTGGGAGACCAGTGGGACAAACGTCACGATGTTCTGGGTCACATGATGAGATGTACCTGCGTTGGCAATGGTCGCGGAGAGTGGAGTTGTGTTGCTTACTCCCAGCTTAAAGGTGTGTGCTTGAATGAACACCGAAACCACAGCAACTCTCAATCACCTTGTCTGCCGGGATATGTGTGTGCGTGTGTGTGTGTGTGTGTATGGTGGTGTAATATTAGAATTCTCTGAGTGAAGAGGTGAAAGGTCACGTGAAATAATCACTCACCTGTCAAAAGGTTAAAAATGAGCCCGCACACCTGCACTTTATGGGGATTTGGTTGCACCTGTGTCACGCAAACACACACACACACACACACACTTCAGAAAAGCAGATGTTCAGAAGCAGTCAGGTTTGTAGAAAAGCTGTCCGTGTCTTAATATACTTGTCTTTGTGTGTGCAGACCAGTGTATTGTGGATGGTCTGACCTATGAGGTGAACCAAACCTTCACCAAACAACACGAGGAAGGCTACACGATGAACTGCACCTGCTTTGGTCAGGGACGTGGCCGCTGGAAGTGTGATGCCATTGGTGAGTTTAACATGTTAGAGGTTCATATCTTAAAGGCTCCACCATATCGGGACAAAAGGTCCTGATATGCGATACAGCATTGTATCAGCTCCAAAACTCTTGTCATTGGTGTTGTTTGGTGACTCTGCCCTCAGACCAGTGCCAAGAGCCAGAGACGAGAGTCTTCTATCAGATCGGGGAGTCTTGGGATAAAGTCATCCATGGAATCATGTACAAGTGCTATTGCTATGGCAACGGCATTGGAGAGCTTAGCTGCGAACCCCAGCACTCCTACCCTGGTAAGATGTTATTAATATCCATTTAGGATTTAGGTTGGGATAATGATACTTTGATACTGTTAGACAGATTTGATCTGCTATGGTGGGTGATATTTTTGCCTCACTGCATTGAAGGAGCTTGAGGTGACAGGTATTTATTCATTATATATTTGTATTTATTTTGCTAGGCTAGAAAAAAATCAGACATTGTTTATTTTGTACATATAAAACATCTCCCGATTTTTTCTATCATTATATATATTGATATTATTATTGAGTTGTTTGCCAGGATAGTTGTTGTTAGGATAGTTGTTAGGCTAAGATAAGGCAGTAGACTAAAACAAATGGCATGGATTCTTTATTTTTCCTAAGAACTTATTCAAAACAAACGTTTTTGCATCTTTAACTAGGAAGGCCAGGTAGACGATATGAGCTCTGGTGCATCAGGACAATGAATGGACAAAATGTTCACAGGCTCGAAATGTTCGTTTAAGTCACCTCCAAAATGAGGCCCTTGACTTTGATGTGAAACAGGCAGAAATGGGAGGGGGTGTGATTTCCTCTTTTTACAGATACCCCCCCCCCCACTCCGAGCCTTTGTTCTTGCTAGCATGTGGTCCATCCCCTGTGCTGTTGCCACAGCTGTACAAAACACGACACTGCATGTGTGTGTATAAACGCCCTGACATACACACACACACACACACACACACACACACACACACACCTACCACACCTTAAAACACCTATTGAGTTTTAAATTTGGTGGATTGTAGCAATCACTTAAAATGTATCATCATGTCTTACAGTTTTAGCCTTTAGCCTGAGCAGGGATAATTTGTTCATGCTTCATTGCACAACATGTGGAGCCACAATGGTTAAGTTACCTCATCGCTGATGACTTGAAACAAAGCCTGGCTTCACTGGACATCAACTTTTTACAACAAAATCTCTCTTTTAGTTTTGTCTGAACGTACTCAGTTTCCTCCTACGTGTGTCCTTTCACAGGCTGTTGACTTGTTAGCATTCTGCCCCCATTGTCATTACAACTGACCTAGTATGCAATTAGTTTCAGGCACTTTTCTTTCTGTATTTTTCCATCAGTCAGGGTTTAGATGCAAGCTCTGTTAGGCTGTAAACAATTTCTCTGTGACTTTCTTTGGTTTCTTGTGTTGTAGTTTTGAAAGGTATCGCCGAATAAAACATTTCATAGGGATGCACATGCACAGTGCAAGTGACTTTTGTGATGCATTTGCTATTTTGAAGATCAAATAAAAAAAAAAATATCTCCGACAGCATGAATAAATCTGTCATTTTAGCTCCATGTGAGTCTGCAAAACTACGGTAATGGAAACAGAACTTCAGGTTCAACATTTCTTACGTAAAGGAACATTTGAACTGTTGCTTGTTTGCTTTGTGTGTGAAGCAGGTTGATGGAAGACACAAAATGTAGGGCACCATTCTGCCGTAAGTGGCTGTAATGGCAACCAGCTGTGAACTGTGTGTGTGCCTAGGCATACAAAATACAGCATGCTAAGATTTAAGGGCGGGCAAGAGGCAAATGCAGACTCCAAGTCAGTTGGCTTACTGGATAAAACTCCATAAAAGGTAAAAATGGAAAACCCATGTGCAGGATCTGTAAAAGGGTTTTCACAAGTCTCAGATTTAGCCCTACATTGATAACATCTCCTTAAAAAAAAAAAATGTTTTCTTTTCTGCCGTCTGTGTTTTATCTCTCCTTGTCTGGGATGTAGGTTAATCTTTTGGGGGCATTTCTTATTGTTAAGATGACTCTGAACATTACTTCCCTTTAATGTGGTCCTTATCACTATCATGCTGCACATCTGTCTGTATCAAGAATGAATGTTGTGTCTAGGCGTGCAGAGTAAAGGGGGGTGTGAACATGCATGCGTGTGTGTGCTCGTATGTACGCATGTACGTGCACGTAAAGCTGGGAGACTCTGTGTGTCTGTGTGTGTGTGTACATCCACTGCAAGTGTGCATCCGTTTTCATGCGCGTCCCACATCTGATTCTATGTAACCCTTACCCTCACTAGTGGCCTGTGGGTCTGTAATAGGGAGTAATTGGTTCCAGATTGTTTTTGAGGTTTGTGTATCTGCTAGCAACTTCTGGTTAACCGAGCCACTTGCTCAGAAACTTTGATTACAGGTCTGCGATTTGGAGAAGTGGTTAGAAAACCTCAGTTCTTTATAGAAGCTACCAGTTTGTATCAGCGCAGCTTATGTCAGTAGTCTGCTCGCCACATGACTTCTGTTTACATTAAAAATGACTTGATACCCTTTTCTCATTTCCGAAACCAGTAAAGGCGCTACAGTTCTGAGCTTCTACCGATGCAATGTTTCTTCTTTTGTATCTGCTATCCTGCTGAACCTCTTGTATTCAATGCAGTAAACTGATACATGTTAACCTCTTTTTGCAATACAGAGCCCAAGTTTATCCAGCGTGCTGTCAGATGTGGTAATGACACAATACACACGTTTGAGGTTTTCCAAGAAATCCACCAACAGACTGCATAGACATGAGACAGCTGTTACATGTTTGGCAGCGTGTAGTGAGACTTAAGGCGTTTAGCTCCGAAACCGAAAACCATGTTTCAAGGACTAAAAATGGACTTACCAAGCATGATATTCAATCCATCATTGTTACACCAGTTTCATTATGATGAAGTGTGCTGATAATGAATTCTCTTGAGTTTCATGGTGCTTGCAGTAATGTCCAAACTGGAGGGATCTGAACTGAGGTCAGAGATGGGAGAATTCAAGGAGAGATTCTTTCTTTCAAAGAAAATTATGATTATTAGTTTTCAGAGGTTGATTAGTCTGCTATGTTTTCCCTTTTTGTTGATGAAGTGTCCTGTAAATGCTGTTCTCAAATGAACTGTCTCTGAATTCCAGCCTATCCAAGAGTTCAGGGAAGGTTAGAAAACACGATGAAGCGGAGAGGGTTAAAGAGCGGAGAAAGCAGAGTCAAAGTTCTTCCCCCTCCAACTGTTGAAATCTGGCTGGAATCTCACAGGGACGTGCAATAATTTCCTGTTCTGTTCAGGAAAATCTTGCTGCACACTAACTGATACTCACTCACTGTTAAGTTGGGTTATGTAAAACTGCAGGTTTTTGTCAATTGTAGAAGAGCCAGCTTGTCTTTTTTTTTGTCAGTTCTTATCAGAGTTAAGATTGAACTAAGACTTACAACATTGAAATCCCCACTCCTGTCTGTTAAATCTGTGCACAACAAAAAAATTATCTTAACTCTCCTGATCTGTTTTGTTCTGTATAACTGCTTACCTCTCTATCTTTGTTCTTTCTCTCTCTCAGATGGTCACCGCCCTGTCCAGGTGATTATAACAGAATCTGGAAACCAACCCAACACCCACCCTATTCAGTGGAACGCCCCACAGTCTGCTCACATCACCCAGTACATCCTCAAATGGAGAGTGGTGAGTTATCTGTCGTGTTGTCTCTACACTGGACCTGGTGCAGTCTCTCTTGACATTATCTAACATTAAACTCCTGTTCTGTATGCTAAGCTTCAAAGCACAGTTGCCTCTGTTTTTTTTTTTTTTTTTAATTATTATCTTTTACTACATTTTACAGAAAAACACCCTGAGCCCATGGAAAGAGGTGTTGATCCCTGGCCATCTTAACTCCTACACCATCTCTGGACTGAAGGCAGGCATCACATATGAGGGCCAGCTGATCAGTGTGCTGCGATTTGGACGCCAAGAGGTCACGCGCTTTGACTTCACCACCACCTACGGATCACGTAAGTTTTGGGAGTTGACTGTTCCTGTTTGGATGACATGGTGTCATTTTCCATGCATTTTTTTTTCTGGATACTGCTGCTTAATGTTTCTCTGATCTCCAACTCTCCCTGGTTTACAAAATACACAATATTCATATTAATATTGAAGACAGACATCTGAAAAAGTGCTCCTCGCTTCAAAACATTGTAATTGTTTTGTCCATTTTTTTCATTCTGTTCTGTAAATTTCAACGTTTTATTCCAGACATAAAATCTTTTTTTCAGATTGTTCTGGCCAGTACTGCCAGTTCTGATCTCAGACTCAGCCAGCTCTTTTATTTTCCATCTCTGCCTCTCCTATAGTGGCCGCAACACAAGGCGAGACCACCCAGCCTCCACCTGTGGTTGACACCTCAGAGTCGGTGACCGAAATCACCTCCAGCAGCTTTGTCATCTCCTGGGTTTCTGCTTCTGACACAGTTTCTGGTTTCAGAGTAGAGTATGAGCTCACTGAGCAGGGACAGGGCACTGGACAGCCCATTGTGCTAGGTAAGTGCAGATATACACACATGAACATACATGTAGTGGAGTAGTGCATTAATTTGATGCATAGCAAAATAAGTCAGATTGAATCACTTTTACCTTTTTATTTCTCAGAGATTACCAGATTATTTAGCTGCTTTCAAATATTCATATCTATAGTAAACATTGTGTTTATACAATATGTTTTCTTCCTTTCAGATCTGCCCAGAACAACTACCTCAGTGAACATTAATGAGCTTCTGCCTGGGAGGAAGTACACTGTAAACGTCTATGAGGTTACAGATTCTGGAGAGAACAACCTCATTCTTTCTACTTCACAAATCACTGGTTAGTAGGCGCAAAAAACATTTTTATATTTCTCTTCTCTCTTCTCTTTCTCATTCTGGGCATAAAATGTTCCCCTGCTAGAATGAAATATTGTTTTGAATCCCAGATGTACAAGCAACCTAATGAACAAGTGCCAGGGGCTGCAAATCAAGTGATCCAGGAAAAAGGAGGTGGCTGTAATTTTTCTTTCTCACACTTCGCACTTCATTTTTTTTCTCAGCACCTGATGCTCCTGTTGAGCCTGAAGTCGAGGATGTAGGAGAAAGTTCTATTGTCATCAGCTGGGACAAACCACTGGCTCCCATCACTGGTACGCTAATATCATCAATATCATCAATATCATCATCTCAACCAAAATCTATTCACCATCCTGTTGTTAATTTCTGATAATTTCTCTTCCTCCTTGCAGGCTATCGAGTCGTCTACACACCATCATTAGAAGGCGAAAGCACAGAGCTGAATCTCCCTGACACAGCAACATCTGTGACTCTGAGTGACCTCCGACCTGGGAAGTTGTACAACATCAGTATCTATGCTGTGGAGGACAGCCTGGAGAGTGAGCCTTACTTTGTACAGGTCAACACTGCTGGAGATCCACTGCCAGGTAAAAGACTGAGATGTTTCAATCAGAGTTTGATGGATTGTCATATTTAGGTTTTTTTTTTTTTTTTTTTTTGCTTTAATCTGTAACACTAGCTCAGACCTTTTATATGCATATTTTTGGACCCTTCTGAGAACCACTGCATTACCACCAAGCGTTACAGGTCAATATTTGTCTGGGAGAAAATTGGTGCCACTTACTGATCTAATCTTTTTGATAGTATCTGGAAGGGTTGTGGGGCCTTGCAAAGATGATTAATGCTTCATGGGAAATTCTGTCCCTTATTTCCGCTGGCACCAGGAGCTGGTGTGCAGTGACCAAAACCCTAAATTTCACCATTTGGTCCCTTTCAGAATCAACCTGCATGTCACTCTGTGGCCTGTTTGGTGATTTATGTGGAAGTGTCCAATTCTTAATAGTAGCAGTGAGGAGTTTTCCTATAAAAAGTGAAGTCATTGAGTTCACAGCTGTTATGCGACTTCAGTTATGTAAAACTTCTCAGTCTGCCAGGTTGAATATGCTGTTGGGCCAGTCGAGCAGATGCTGGTAGTGTGTGTGTGATTCATGACCTAGTTGAGTGTGTACTGCCATCTTTGGATAGACAAATAAGGCTTTACTTCTCTGTTCTCCTCTGTGGCAGATGAACACAATTACAAATGGACTAAGTTTACACATGATAACTGGTCTGAGCTGCACTTTCCACTAAACTGATTGTAGAGTTGGTTCCAAGTGCTTACCAGTTACGCTCTCTCTTCTTTCCCATTACATCTGCTCTCATCTCTTGCCTCGCCTGATCAAGCCAAATATCTGTTTTCAAGACTTTATTCTATTATTATTATTTATTATTAGACTTTATTCATATAGCACCTTTCATCAAAACATGCAGCCCAAAGTGCGTCACGGAGCAACATTAAAGTATAAATAGAAAGATATAAATAGTCAATTTTTATAACACAGTATACCACGCTATCGGTATAGTGCTGGGAGTTTGTTTTTCTGATATGCAAAATAAGAGCAAAAAATACTGCAGTGTTTTGCAAAGGAATTCAATGACGTATCAAACGCATATTTGTAAATCACATTTTAATCTGTTCCGGGATAAAAACACAGTCATGAGGTCATGGATTTTTTTTTTTGCTTTCCCCATACCACGTTTAACAGATTTTATCCCAATGACTTTTCTGTTTTATTCTGTTGCAAAGTAAAGGACTAAAGGACTTCTTCATTTAAACAACATGCTCTTATAAACGTACATTTTGTATTGTGTCAAGTTCCAGGGTCCATGACATGCATTCACCAACTTTATTTCTAACAGCTGCATCAGAGTCATTCCAGTCAAAGTGAGAACAGTCATCATTCATAGTTGGAATTTGGCCTAACTCAGCACTGATATAAATTTTCTTAGATGGACGCTTCCTTGAACTGAAGGAAGGGAAAGACATTAACACACTTTGCTTATGGGTACTCGTATGCACTGGATGAGCAACTTTTTTTGGAATGAATGGGATGCCATGTTTTTCTGGCACATCCATTGCTCAATATGCACATGCTTGTAGTAAAGCGTGGGACGGTTTTATCATGACTTTACAATCATGTCGGCCTTATAATAAATAATGAAGAACTAAATACTAAGTTATTGTTTTTTTCCTGTCCACAGATGAAGTGACCTCTCCTACAGACCTGCAGTTCTTCGAGGTGTCAGACAAGAAAATCGTTCTGACCTGGACTGGCCCAACCAGCGACGTCTCAGGTTACCGTGTCACTGTGGTCCCTGTTGATGAATCCGGTGCTCCGCAGAGGGAGATGACGCTGCCTGTCAGCCAAAACTCATACATTGAAGTGTCACACTTGCAGCCTGGAACACTATACCGCTTCAATGTCTACACCATTCACAATGGAGAGGAAAGTTTACCACTAATTGGGGAGCAAACTACAAGTGAGTACGACAGACGCCCTCGGGTCTGTAGGGAAACGACTAAACACACAAAATCAGTTTCTACAAGTTTATTAGAAGCTGTGTGTTCAGCTCTAACAGTATTTATTGACATCTCTCTTTCTAGAGCCCGATGCTCCCACAGATATCCATTTCACTAATGTGACGGAGGACAGTGCTGTGATGATGTGGTATGCTCCCCGTTCCAAAATCACCGGCTACAGACTCTTCCTCACCATTGAGGGCTCGAACCCCAAGCAGCTGCGCCTGCCTGCCCGCTTTAATCAGTACACCCTCCTCAACCTGAAGCCTGATACAGAGTACAGCGCTACGCTCCATTCAGAGCAAGACAATACACTGAGTGAAGGAGAGACTGCTGTTTTTACCACTAGTGAGTTTCTGATGCACAGATTATGTATATCAATATATTACATAACAAAAGATTTAAGATGAGTAGAGGACATTATTGTTGTATCTCTATAAAAGTACAAAAATGTCTGCAGCTTATAACGTCTTGGATGCCAGGTTACAAAAACTGATCAGAACACACGTTTCCTTTCTGTGTGATTGCAGACCCACCAATGGGCAACGCTCCTCATTTCAGCACTGATGTGACTGACACCTCCATTATAATCTCCTGGACTCCAGTTCCCCGCATTTCATACAAGGTACACTCATTGGAAATACATAATATAAAGTGTTTTTCACATTTATGCATAAATGTTGCCATGTTTACCCATTCTGTCCCTTTTTAAAATCAACAATTGCATCCTGTGATTGTCTCCAAATGCAAATTATTTCCTTTCGTCTCCTGTGGGAAGCACTTTCCAGTTATTCTTGGTTTAGGGAAGGCCCCATTAGAGTTAGATAACACAGGAACCACAGACCTCGGGGATACATCTGATTGGTCAAAATATGTCACACCAGAGATGAGAATCTTCTGCTGGCTTGCATGTTCTTGGGAAAACACTGACCCCTGACTTTTACCTCCTGTATTCTTCAGTCCATGTCTCTCTCTTTCTCTCTGCTGACTTTGTGTGAATTTGTCTTTCAGTTGACAGTACGGCCCAGTCAAGGCGGAGAAGCCCCCAGAGACGTGACCTCTGACTCAGGGAGCATTTACATTTCCGGTCTGACTCCGGGAGTGGAGTACACCTACAGTGTCCAGCCAGTCATAAACGGCTATGAGCAGGGAACCCCGATCACACGACGTGTTGTCACCCGTAAGAATTAACCAATAAATATCAACTCCATCATCATGTTGTTTTCTTTGTTCCTCCGATACTATGTTTTACTCTTGTTCCTTTCCTCCTCGTCTAACTCCACTTTTTCTCCCTCATCTCTAGCTCTGTCTCCTCCTACTGATCTCAACCTGGAGTCTAATCCAGGCACTGGTGAGCTCACAGTCCAGTGGAGTGGGGCCAGTACACCAGGTACACAGTGAACTACAGTGTGTCATTTCATTAAAAAGTCATAGTATAAATTAAACTTCGTTTAGACATTTTTATTTGCATTTTATTGTTTCTTCCTCTCATTTTCTGGCTAATGTTTGTCTTTTTCCCACTTTTTTTCCCCTCAAAGACATCACTGGCTACAGAGTGACATGCACTCCCACCAATGGGCAGCAAGGAAACAGTGTGGAGGAGTTTGTGGAGGCAGGACAGAACTCTTGCACTCTGGAGAACCTCAGTCCAGGAGTGGAGTACAACATCAGTGTTGTTACTGTCAAGGATGACATGGAGAGCACTCCTATATCAACTACTATTACACCAGGTGAGTGATTTATTATTGGAGGTTGATATGGTTTTTCCAGACCATGTGTTATGGAAATTCAACATTCATTTTTCATGATTATTTTGTTTGTTGGAAACTTATGTAGACAGGTAAGAGCAAACTGCCATTCACAGACATAAGACCACATTATGTTGAAAGTTAATATGTTAAAATAAAACATAAGCTTTCAACAACTAACAGATACTAGGTCTAATCTGTTACCATCGCCTCTCTAACTTAGCATTAGTAGCTGAGTGTTTCGCAACACTAGTGCACACATTTTTTCCTGTGTATATAATATGAATTTTCAATGGAGACACTTCATTGAATAAGAGTTGAAACCCCACTAGCTCTATACCAGGAAAAGCAGCCTTGCATTATCTCTTCCATTGGTGTGATGTTTTAAATATTTCACCTGAATGGAAGTATTCAATTTTCGATTGCTCATCTTGACCACTGCTCCTGTCTTTTTGTCTGCTGGCTTCCCTTCCCTCCCGCCTCTTCTTGTTTGTTTGGTGTATTTCTGTTGTCCTCTCTCTTCCTTTCCTCTCCCATACACCCCTCCTCTCCGATCCCCTCCCCGCCTAATCAGACGTCCCACAGCTGACGGACCTCACCTTCAAGGACGTGAGTGATACCACCATCAGTCTTCTCTGGACACCGCTCAACACCACAGCCATCACCGGTTACAGGATCACTGTGGTGGCAGCCGGCGAGAGTGTACCCATCTTTGAAGACATGGTACTGCCGACGACCAGTCAATATACTGTCTATGGACTGGAGCCCGGTATCGACTATGACATTAGTGTGATCACCGTTACGGAGAATGGCGAGAGCGAGCCCACCACTCTCACTCAGCAGACCTGTAAGACTCATGTTTCCACCAAACCTCCTTTTCTACTAATATGATTCACACACATACATTTTCTCATTGGACTATTTAGTTAGGTGGATGGTGTGATTTAAGCTGCCTGCAAGGGAGTCACAAATGTGTGTACTGAGTTATATCATGTAATAAGGTTCCTATTAACCCTGAGACATGGCTCTTCAAAGCAAACCTTTTAAGCTGCTTATGTAATTGCACTGCATGCTGTGTTGTCAGTTTAATAATCTTCTGTATGTGTGTGTGTACATGTGGACCATCTGGTTTTAGTGGAGGGTTTTTTTTATCATACCGAAGCTCATTTTGTCCCCCAGTGCAAACACTGCTTGTTTTCTCACTTTAAAGATGTCGTAAAACTTCAGACATGGATTTACACCGACACACACATGAAACACAAACTCTTCCTTTTAAAAGATGATAGTGCTCTTCAAGTCATTTAATTATTTTCATGTTTCTATATATTCCCCTCCCTTATCCCCCCACATTTTATAGATTTATTACAATTCTCTGTCCACCGTTTTACTCAAACTAACAAAACTTGCGAATCCACCACGAGCATTTGAATAAATTCTGAATCTAGCTGCTCTCTTTTTGCTATAGCTGTACCAGCCCCCACTGATTTGGGCTTTGGCCAGGTTGAGTCAGACAGTATCGAAGTCACCTGGGTCTCTCCCAATGTCCCCAACCCTGCTGACATCAACAGCTTCCTCGTCAGGTATGAACAGAAACATAACAATGTTCTTAAAGCTCAGTATTGTTTAATTCTGTTTGAATTTGTGACACTCACGTGTTTCCTTCTTATTCAGATATCATCCCATTGATGATGAAGATGACCTTACAGAAACTAGCGTATCAGGCGGGAGTAACAGCGTGGTGCTAAGGAGTAAGTTATTGCAAAAATAAAGAATGCACACCAGCACAGACACACGACTACATTTGTATGTATTTATGTCTTTTCTATTCACTGTTCACAGACTTGCTGCCTAACACGGAGTATCTGGTGAGCGTGGTGTGTGTTTATGAGCAGAGAGAGAGCTCGCCTGTGGTTGGTAACCAGAAAACAGGTGAGTCTGATTTAACAGGAACAACAGGGGCAAATCAAGTCAGAAATATGTATCTAAAATCAAATAAGCATCTTTTTCGGAGCAAAGATGATATAAATATCAGTATTTTGGTGACCTGGACCTTTTCTTTCTTCAGCTCTGGATTCACCAGTTGGCCTGCGTTTCTCTGAGATCTTCACCAACTCCTTTACCATCCACTGGCTCGCTCCCCAGAGTAAAATCACTGGTTACCGTATCCGTTACCAGATGGTCAGCGGAGGAAGGGCCAAGGATGAGAGGCTGCCCCCCTCCAGAAGCCACTACACCCTGACAGGACTTACTCCAGACACAGACTACTTGGTCAACATCTATGCTGTGAGCAGGACAGAAGAGAGTTTGCCACTCAGTGGGACCCAGAAGACAAGTACAAAATTTACTACTTGATTATCCTCCAGTTACTCACCATATTACTATCATCACGTTGTTTATTTATCGGCTTATCACTCTCTCTTTCTTTCTCTCTAGTCTCTGATGCTCCCACAGACCTGGAAGTGCTAGAATCCACCCCCACCAGCATCACTGTCCGCTGGGACCCCCCACCCGTCACTGTGCGCTACTACAGGATCACTCATGGAGAGACAGGTGAGCATCAGAGTTGTTTAAGATCGTGATTTTCTGATATTTTCTACTTATATGGTGTTACAGTGGTGTAAATTTTACATTTGGAAATTGAAAAGAAGTTATTACTCTTGATTTTATGGATTTTTCAAATATTGGTTTATCACATTGTCATTCTTCATCCAGGAGGTCACAGTAACCCTAAGGAGTTCACAGTGCCTGGCTCTCAGTCGACTGCCACAGTCAATAACCTGAAGCCTGGTACTGACTACATCATCACAGTCTATGCTGTGACTGGTAGAGGAGACAGCCCCGCATCCAGCACTCCAATCTATGTCACACACAAGACAGGTACAGACATGCGCACACATACACTCACATTTTAGTGACTCTGCCTTCCTCTATTCACACCCACAACGTTCTCCTGTTCATCGTCCTCTCTTAGTTGTCGACTCTCCCTCTGACATGGAGGTGATGGACGTGAAAGACAACAGTGTCACAGTGAGGTGGAGCCCCGCCCAGGGCCCAATCAAGGGATACAAGGTGACTGGGGTCCCCAGAAATGGAGAGGGACCGTCTTTCACTGAAGTGGTGGCTCCAGGTATGGGACTTCCCAGTATGGAGTGTGTTGTCAATATTTTAAAGCTGTCTTTTTTTTCCTGTTTTCATGTCTTTTTCCTTCTCTTCTCCAGATCAGACAGAAATTACTTTCTCAGGACTGATGCCCACAGCAGAGTACATTTTGAGTGTGTATGCTCTTGGACAAGATGGAGAGAGCTCTCCTTTGGTTGTGAATGCTTTAACAAGTGAGTATACGCTTTCTAGAGAGACGTGTGAAACATTGTTCGACAAACTTACGCTAACTGAAAAACACCACCCTGATCCTCTCCCTCTACTTCTACCTTTTTAGATGTAGACCATCCCAAGGACCTGGCCTTCTCAGAAATCGACTCCACCTCACTGAAAATCACCTGGGACAGTCCTGAGGGAATTGTTACATCTTACCGGGTCTTATATTCAAGTGCAGAGGAGGGTGAAAGAGAGCTGCGCCCCGCTCCCCGAGGAGATGCTGAGTCCACTGTTATCTACGGTCTGCAGCCCGGCACCGAATACACTGTGAAGGTCATCGCTCTGCACGATGACACTGCCAGCACACCACTGGTGGGGACACAAGCTACAGGTATGATAAAGTTCAGAAATCAGACAGAAGACTTATTTTGGGTGACATTGGTCTCCTTTTAACCCTCTTTTTATGTTCTTTCCTCCCTCCAGCCATCTCAGCTCCCACCAACCTCCAGTTCTCCCAGGTTGGCCCTACCTCTTTCACTATACGCTGGGCTGTGCCAGGTCAGGAAAACCGAATTAATGGCCTACCAGGTCTCACAGGCTACCGTGTGGTTGTGAATCCAAAGAACAAGAGTGGTCCTACTAAGGAGATCAACTTGGCCCCAGACACCACACAAGCACACATCTCTGGACTCATGGTGAGAGTGCATGATTTTTTTTTGTTACTAGACTTTAAAAATTGACTTTTAGAGACATCCATTACAGTGAATATCCATTACATTGGAACAAAAGCAGAACTAAGACAAATTGTCTGATTACTGATAAATTATAATGTGATGAAACGTGTTACATTGTGGACATGCACACTCACATGTGCAGCAATAAACACACACACATATGTGAAAGCATGTATACTTAATGATCTCACAAATCAGAACTTACAGACAAAAAGAAGGCTCAAAGTCAGACACGTGGACACAGTGAGAGACTGAAGTCTTTTTGTTTTTCTTTCTCTTTTTCTCCCCTAGGTTGCAACTAACTATGAAGTCAATGTCTATGCCTTGAAAAACTCTCTGACCAGCAGACCAGTCCAAGGAGAGATCACCACTCAAGAGAGTAAGTCTCTAACTCTAACTCTAATAAATATTGAAATTATGACAAATAAATGCAATGTTTATAAACATGGAAAGATGGCGTGCTTTATTACAGTAATGTTGCTTCAGAAAGTTCTTACAAAAAAGCTCTCTCACTTCTGGTTTTGCTTCTTCTCACACTCTTCTCTTTTTATCATCTGCCTCAAGATATCAGCCCCCCTCGTCGCGTACGTATCTCCGACGTTAAAGACTCCTCCATCACTCTGACCTGGCGCTCCAAGACAGAAACCATCTCTGGCTTCCTAATTGAGGCCACACCCACCATCTCCTCAACAGGCTACATACCCATTCAAAAGACTATTGAACCTGAATTGCGTTCATACACTATTACAGGTGAATGGATATAAGAATGCACAAACATTTAAATGCACAAAGGTTGCATTGTGAAACTGTAAGAATGCACATAAAAATCCCTCTCTAACCCGTCACTGTGTCTTC
The DNA here is from genome assembly GCA_028641955.1 of Protonibea diacanthus. Taxonomy (NCBI): domain Eukaryota; kingdom Metazoa; phylum Chordata; class Actinopteri; family Sciaenidae; genus Protonibea; species Protonibea diacanthus. The sequence continues at coordinate 13,054,328 of CM053986.1, forward strand.
ACTCCAGGTCTGGAACCAGGCACCAATTACAAAATCAACATCTATACACTGACCGGGAATGGACGCAGTGCACCTTTCACACTCACTGCCACCACAGGTAATCATTAATCTCTATCCCACACTGTCAGTGCCAAGAGTGGTACATTATTTTGAGTGTAACATGTTACATCTTTGCAGTGATGGCAAGAAATGTATATTAATGTACTTATATTTGGATACTGGCAACAACAATAGACTTCATCCATGTGCAATACATTCCAATATTTAATCAGGACAATGAAGTATGAGCTTGATCTCATTACAGCTTAATAAAGTCTGCTTCAAATTTAAAATGTCACAGACATTTCAATATGTACAAGCTAGTTTTGGTTGCAGAGGTTTTGTTATGCTTAAGTATTGCAGTTCCAATGTGTTCACTAAAATAACGTGCAATTAATGAGTACTTATTTGTCCATCTCTTCCAGCCAAACCTGTGGTCATCCCACCCACCAACATCCGCTTCACTTCCCTGAACCCCAACAGCATCTCTTTCACCTGGGAGCCATCACGCAGTCCAGGGGTTACTGGGTATTACGTCACCTATGAGGAGGCTGGGGGTTTGCCTCGAGAACTTACACCCAGACCTCATGCAGGCCAGAGCTACGCCATTATCAGTGGTGAGTGTGGAGCATGAGACTTAACTGTGCACAGCAGAATGGTGCATTCATGCAAATAAAATGATAGCAAATGATAATTGTTCATTCCTGTTTTGTGTATTTGTTGTTTGGTCATAGGTCTGAAACCAGGAACAGAATATGTCATTAAGATTGTCGCCCTGCAGAATGCTTTGAGAAGCACACCTCTAGTGGGCAAAGCCAGGACACGTAAGTGCATCAGCATTCACCTGCTAGCATGAAAAGACTATGCAAACTTTAAGTCTTTTTAAAGTCTTCTTTAAACTGTCTCTATATCATCCTTTCAGCTTGGGTAATGAAAGTATACTGGTGCCATGGAATAATACAAAATAGCTGCTATTAAGTAGTCCCACAAAAATGTTGCTAAAACCATAAAGTACAACATTATCGGCTGTTTTTTATATTACACACATTCAGGAATCATGCCAGGAATTGTACTAATTAGATGAAGCAATCTTGTCTTTCCACTCCAGGCAAAAACTTGCTCTGATTATGCTTATTATTATTATGACTGTAATGAAGAATAACTTCCAGACACTTTTATGTTTCTTTTCCCATTTCTCTCTCTGTTTGAGAGCTTTGTTCTGCTGCCCTCTGCTGGCTTTCTTTTCTAACTGCTGCTAAAGTAGAAATGCAGCATGTGGCCCTTGACATTTATATTCTTCCACATTAAACACTCATTATAAGACATGGGAAAGCGTTTATGGGATAATCTACACTTGTGGATTCTCAGCCGGAGGGTCAGATGTAGGGTCAAATTGGGCAGCAAACCGTGATTTCATTTCACAACCATCCTGTGTTTTTATCTACTCAATGTTCAGCTACTGAATCTAGTGCATTTGCTTTGCCTTGCTTGCTTCTAACCACTAGCATATATATGTGTATGTCTTGTCCTATCAGAGCCTGCTACAGATCATCTTCTGGTCCCCGAGCTACCACAGCTTCCTGTTCCTCACCGACCCAGCACTGACATCCTGGATGTTCCACAGACCTTCGATGATAAGATGTAAGAACCTGCATAATCATACTGAAATGATTCATGTTCTCTTTTTTTTCTCAAAGACATTCACATTTGTATCTCTTTTTAAAAAATTATTTCGTCATCACTTTTATTTCTGTGTCCAGTTTTGACTCCAACCATGTTCACTTGGCTGGTACTAGTGGTCAGAGCCAACCAGGCCAGCAGGGCCAGCACATCTATACAGAGTACCAGAACCTGGGACCTAATAATGGACTTAATGGCCCCTATGGTGGACCAAAAGAAGGCCAGAGACCGACTCTAAGAGAACCCTTGGTCTATATTCCTGTAGCAGGCCCAGATGGAAACAGAGTACCATTGGTCAAGGTACGTGACACTTTTCTTTTTTCTGTTTCTGTTTTTATTTAATTCAGAATTTGTACTAATTCAGAATTAAATATCTTGATATCCAAAGTTTAAAATGAGGCTTGCTCCTTATCATGTTTTTAATATTTAATAGAAAGTGTATATTGAACACTTCTGGTGATTTTATGACTTAACATAATCTCTCATTTGATCCTGTAGGTGAGTGATGGTTCTCTGCCTGGTCTTGCATTTGGTTTCCCTGACAATGAAACCGAGTTGCCCCAGGAAGCACAGACAGTCACAACCATCTCTTGGCAACCCATTCCTGAGACTTCAGAGTATGAGGTGTCATGTAACCCTATTACACACCTGGAGGAAAGAGGCTTCCAGGTATACACACGCAGACGTAGTCACACACACACACATTTACTACTGGAGATGTAAGAACCACTTATTAACTTTCTCTTCTTCCATATAGATGCGTCTTCCTGGCACCTCCAACAGTGCCACACTGATTGGATTGACATCTGGAGCTTCCTATAACGTTGTAGTAGAGGCCATGAAGGGCACGGCTAAAGAGAAGGTTTTGGAGGAGGTCGTGACCGTTGGCAATGCCGGTACAGTACTCCACACTGACAAAGCATGCTATTGTGTGTATTGTCTGTCATAACAAGTCAGGACAAGTTAGACAACATCAGTTGGCTGTGTTTTTACATAAACACATAAACATATTTTCTTCTTCTCTCCCGTAGTTCCAGGTGACATCCCCATTACGACCAACCGGGATGTGTGTTACGACACATTCACACAAACCTACCATGAGGTGGGCTCCGAGTGGGAGCGTATGTCTGAGACTGGCTTCAAGCTGTGGTGCCGCTGCCTGGGGCTGGGCAGTGGTCATTTTAGGTGTGATTCATCCAGTGAGTGGCTTAATAACCCTAATCCCAGCATGCTTTGCAAACACACCATAGAATTAGAAATCAAATAATTCTATGTGATTTATTCAAGAGGAATTTATAAGAGAAATGTATAAATTTAATATAACATATTATAGTCAAAACTGAAAAGATTTAGTCTTAGGAGTTATGTTAATACAAATAAAATTATTGATATTACATTGCACACATTATAAATTCCTTAGCTGCAGTTCAAAAGCCATAGAATTGTACAGTTTATGTTCTATGTGCAGCAACAGGCAAAAAATAAAATACCAGCATGGGCAGTCTTGGCCATGATAACTAGATAATTTCATCTATAGTCTGCCTATGTTGGTATCTCTGCTCTGCCTTTTAAACTGTGAAAACATCACAGTGACAGCTTAGCTAACTGGCCAGCATCAGGCTCAGTTATTTGTATTGTCCATATAGCTAACACGACAATACCAGAAACTGAGGTCACCATAGGTTCAATGGCATTGAACCGGTACCGGTACAACTCTTGCCCTGTGTGATCTAAAGGATGTAATCACATGATATTTGAAGATGTATGCCTGTTTTTGCATCACTTAGGATATTGTGTTTTATGTGATTGTGAATTAAGCCATGTGAAAATGATCAGTGTCTGTGAATGCTGTGAATCTTTCTCTGCAGTGTGAAGAGGAAACGTTTAAACTTTACATTAACCTAATGAACTTCTCTCATATATCGCCATTTCTCCACCTCCTTCTTCTTCCCATCCTCACGCCTTCCTCCTCTCCCTCCCTTGCTCCTCGCTCCCTTTATTCTCTCTTTGCTCCTTTGCTCTTTCTGCTCCTCCGCCCTCCTTCAGAGTGGTGTCATGACAATGGTAATAACTACCGCATTGGTGAGAAGTGGGATCGCCATGCTGAGAACGGTCAAATGATGAGCTGCACCTGCCTGGGCAATGGCAAGGGAGAATTCAAATGCGAACCTCGTAAGTATAGACTGGCACAAAAACACAACTAGGCTTATACACATTTAGACGTCAGACCTGCCCTATTATGATGCAGGATAATTCTGTTTAATTCCATTTAGTATGTTACACATCATGCAAAATGTGTCTCTCACCCTCCAGATGAGTCGACATGTTATGATGATGGCAAAATGTACCAGGTGGGAAACCAGTGGCAGAAGGAATACCTGGGTGCCATCTGTACCTGTACCTGCCATGGAGGACAACAGGTGTGTAACTGTGCCCTGCTGGATAATGTTGACAAGTGCAACGGCAAATTCTCTGTTCTGTTGTGTATTACCATCAGAACTGCGTTATGTGGTCCTTGTGACGAGACTCAAGTTTGTTTGTCTCACCCCCTTTTAGGGCTGGCGTTGTGAGAACTGCAGAAGGCCAGGAGGACACACTGAGGTGGACGCTGACCTCCTTCAACCTGTTAGCTCAGATGCCTTCGACCGGTACAGAGAAAACGCTCTACGTAAACTGGTCAGTGTCTCAATATATTTTTATATATAGTTTTGCTACTAATATTCTGCTCTGAAATAATACAAATAAATGTATATTATTATTTAGTCATAGATAAACACATTGTATGCATACTATACAGTACAACTTTAAACTTGAACTAAAAAGGACTTTGTGTCATTTGTCTTCTCTTATCTTTCAAAATATACAATGCAAATTTATCTAAATATTTAGATATATTTATATATTTAGAGGATGTTGCTATGAATCCATTTATTAATATCAGCTCTTCTCTTCTCTGTTTTCCAGAACATCCAATGTCCAATTGAATGTTTGAGGCCAGACCTGCTTGCAGATGCTCACAGCCCCTCAGAGTAGAGAAGAGGGTAGCATGAGTAAAGGAGGATGAAGAAGTGAGACCCCTTACAGTGTCGCTACCACTTCAAGAAGGAAGCCTCCTCCCGCTTCCCTTTTTTTTTTAAAAAAGAAGAAATTTCCATCAGATCTGTGCCTTTTTTTAAAAAGGTTTTTCCCTCGCCAAATTTAAGTGCCTTAATAAGACTTTTTTTCTACATCAACCTCTGTGCCTTTTCAAAGATCTCTCCAACTTTTCATGTTGGTTGCGATCCTTTCTTATTCAGTAGAAACAAGGATGTCTTCTTCCAATGAACATCAGTCTGTCAGAGCACAAATCCTGCTGCTTTATCACCTCAAACCTGCCAACCCCAAACATACTGTTCACACACACACATGCACACACACACACAGGCACACATATACATACACCATATGCAGTATTGTTGTGTATTTTTTACTGTTGCATTAGGACTTTATTTTTTATTAAAACATTCCACCATCCTTTGACCAAGCCAAAAACACACCACTTCAAATGATTTTATATGATTATCTTCCTGATGCGTCTCACTGTGACTAATATACATTTAGAAAACATTTAGTTAATGATAGAGATGAGTCGTTAGCGTTATATCAGGAAGCGGTGTTAATTTTACAACAATTACAAAGCCATATAGTATTTCCATCACTTCCCAAGACCTAGACAGATCAGTCACAGTCTGTTTTAAATAAAATTGAGTTACAGTTTTTATTAACTTGAATCATTATTATTTTGTAGTGAGGGGAATTACAGTTGGAAAAGCTGTACAATACTTCAGGTATCCCGTCTGTTTCTCTCTGTGTCCATCTATTTTGAACAGAGCAATGGTTCAATCAAAATTCAAAACAACAGATTTTCCTGAAAAAGATAAGCACTGTTACTTTTGTGTTGGTATTAAAAGTATTGCCTAGAATATCAGTATAGGCTCTTGAAGTCACCATGTAGATGTGATTCTGTGATTTTTAAAATGGGTGTTTTTAAAGTACCTATAAAATTAAAATTTCAAAAGCTGACTGACCAAAAGTTAAACTGTCATTTCAAAAAATTCACCATTATTTCTAAGTGAAAAACACGTTAGTTACATAAATGTTTGTATTTTTTTTTTTTAATTTCTTTTATTTATCCCTTTTATTCAGGCATTTGTTCAATGCTTTTTTGGGGTGTACACTTTATTTTTGATTAACTTGTTTTTATATTGTTGGTGCCAAAATCTGAACTACTGTGGACTCTTTTTAATAAACTAAAAAAAATCCAAGCCAATTGTTGTTTGTTTGTTATTGTTTTTGTTTGTTGTTGTTGTTGTTTTTCGACATTTTATTCCTATTCTTTCTTGGATCAGATCATACACAGACTTACATTTTGTAACATGTCTCCATGAACCATGGCAAATAACATGGCATAAGTAGATACAAATTTCGTTGTGATACCATGTGGTATAAATGAAGAATTTGAGCCAGGTTTGTCTGTACTTTTACTCTGAAAAATAAATAACGGAAATCATTCTCTCTCCGCAAGAGAGACGTGGAATGCAAATGGCGTCCTGCCATTGGTTCTTCTGGGAAGTTTCCCGCTATCCCTTCAGAATAAAATAACGGAAACGCTATTGAATACATTTTTGTATTTTCGAAGATAAACATGTTCCCACCAACCTCAGTGGTCTTCTTTTGATGGTGTATTGTTAAATTTACACACACAAACACACACACACACACACACAACACACACATATATATATATATATATATATATATATATATATATATATATATATATATATATATATATATAAATAACAGAATATATATATATACTTGCGATTAAACTTAACACTAAAGAAAAAATCTTAACGTCAAAAGAAAAAAAAAAAAAGGGAAGGAAAGTATGTCAGAAAATGCCATTATGGCTCAGAAGAAACAACTTACAGCCAATTACTGGCTAAACCAGGACACAGTGAAGATCATCCATCAAAGAAAGTTTTGGGTGGGTCAGTGAGGGTATAGCAGCCTGAAAAAGCAGACGAAGTTGCTAAGGAGGCAGCAAAAGAAAGGAGGTGGAAATGAAAGTGGAACCAACATTGAAAGAACCAGGAAAAGGGGAGACATTTATATAAATTACAAAGTTGCTTGGGAGAGGTAGGATGTTATGGAACAATGAATAAACAAGTAATCATAAGCAGAATAAGAACAGGGCGCAGTAAATTGAATAACACACTTAAGATAATAGGAAAACATCTAGCTGGTAAGTGTGGCTGTGGGAGAGTTGTGATTACAGTGTCTCTAGATATGAAAGGGGAAATGATAATTATAGTGTTGCAGAAGGCAGGAATAGGAAAAATATTTTCAAGAATATATATATGAAGTAAGTAGGTCGACATGATGCTTTTATTCTGAAAAAACAGAGGCAGAAGTGCGTTCTGTTGCCGCCTCTGAACAGGCAAGAAATTGGGACACAAGTTAAGAAAGCAACTTAAAAAAATCATCTCGACACGCGACGGAATGGACAACGTTTGTATCGACAGTTTTGATCCTGAAACCACGATGTGAACGCGGTGAAGTTTGGAGAGTACAAGCTGAAGAGCGGCATGATGACACCCATTTTACATCGACCTGAGGTGCTCGTGTCCTACCTGCGCTCATGAACCAGGTAAACACGTGCTGTCCTCGCCGTGGTGAACGGCGTCCAGCGGGACTTTAAACAACGACAAACAGTCTCGCTGCGTTATCAAGGAACACGGTGTTGTTAGTACTCCCGTGTTAAAGTGAGGTGTGATTTTTAATCAACAGTCACTAATGAAGCGAACATAGTCACTGAACCGCACTTCTCCATGAGCAGCAGCAACAGCGTGTGTCTGTATATATGTATAGTATAATGCAGTCCTAGTCTGTTCTTACAGTGTCAGCAACATTGAACATTATCACACTAATAAGTAGAGTGTTGATACTGCTCTTAATTCAGGTGACGCTTACATAAGGTTAGGATTATATGGAGTTCATGTTAAGGTAGATCTCACCAAAATGCTTTATGGTTGCCAGTAGAAGGTTCAAACTACTCCTCAACAACCATTTTACAGGTTTACACATCGTCATGGACATTAGCGTGTTAAATCTTGTAGCATTGTGATAAAAGTGTTAGGACTGCCAGGGCCTTGTTGAGGGCTTTCATGGCCCTCAACATGTTTGTGGTCAACAAATCACATACATCACTAATAACTGAATGAACAGACACACACACACAAGAGAAGCTCTACAGGAGAAATTTTGACATAAATACTACAGTAAACATACAATGATGTCATGCCAATGATGCTAATCAAGATGACATTATAAAATAAATAAGAAAAATAAATGAGAAAGTTGGCCTAGAAATAGATTTTGTTTGGATTTGTCAGATTTTTCTCATCATGTCGGAGGTGCTGTGGTCACACACATTATAATTTATTGTAAGTGAATATTTACTGAAGGCTACAAAGGCAGTTCAACGACATGAGGGAGAGACGCTGTACTGCTGCACGAAGAGCTGCTGAAGGTTTTCACAGATATACTGCAGGCAAGATTGTTTTTCACACATGCCTTACTTTGCATGAGATTTCCGCGTAGGTAGGCATCCCTGAGCAAGTCAGTCAAGTTGAGAGCGAGCAGCATTGGAAGTCACAGTGAATGTGGCCCTATAAACATCACGTAAACTTCTCATGAGGACTACCGTGCCTTGTTTATCACGTAACACTGCCACATTAATATCTGACATTCATTTTTTCTTGTTTTATGTGCAGGTCTCAAGTCTCATCTACCAGCGAGTGCAAGATGAGGGGCTACAGTTTGACTCAGTGTGTGGGGTCCCATACACAGCCCTGCCATTGGCCACCATCATCTGTTCTGAGTATGAACTGCCCATGCTGATCAGGCGAAGGAAGCCAAAGATTATGGTTGGTAACTGGAAGGCTAGACAAAGTTTATTTATCTAGTATTGATCTTGGAGTTGTTTTGTTAGAAACTTCATCATGATGGAAACGAAGGTAAATGACCTGTGTTAAACAGCAACATGCAGACTACTCTTGCATATTTAGTTCACCCAAAATATGCCAGTAATATGTATGTTGTTGCTGCTGCTTGACTTTTTGAGATCAGCATTAATCACGGATGGGTACGACAGCTACATACATTTTGAGTGAAGTATTCCTTATTCTTTGAAGGAGTCTCTTGTAGCATGCCACAGTAGGGGTGTTAGACGGGGTTGAACGTGTGTCTGGAGGTCACTGCAAGGGCAGAATTGTATGTTTTAGTTGTGACTGACTTCTCTCAGTGAGATACAGCAGCTGACTGTGTGTGGAAAGCAGGCACCATTCTGATCATTACTATGGTAACCGAGGTCAGAGGATAGGACTGTCTCATTCCTAAGACACAAAAGAGTTAAACCTATTCCCTTGTTTTAGACAATAAATAACCAGTTGGTAAATACTACTATGGCACTGAATTTTACCCGTTATGACTCTTTGATGCCATAAGGAGCTCCTGCTCTCTATGGGGCAGTTTTGGTCACATGTCTCAGCTGGTTGTAGATAATTGTATTCTTTCCTATATAAACAAACAGTGGACATTGACCTGATGCAAGCTCTTTGTCACTCATAGACTTTGCTACAGCCTTCAAATCTGTGATACATTCCTAGAAATCACTTAAGTCTTGAAGGTGGACTTTTTCTCACTCTCCCGTGCTCATGAATTAGCTGTGTCAGAAACAGCTGTCAGAAACCTTTGCTCCACGGTGACTTCATAATAAGAGTTGCATCAGAGTGAAAGTGATGCAATAATTGTCAATTTGTGTTATGTAACCCATGCAGAGACAGTCTGGTGGAGGGCTCATTCCGTGAGGGGGATACATGTCTTATCATTGAGGATACGGTGACCAGTGGCAGCAGCATCCTGGAGACTGCTGAAGTGCTCTACAAAGGAGGACTGAAGGTGCAGTATCAAATGGGTTATATTAGGGGATGATAATCCAACATGGATGTTTTTTTTGAATGATCACTGTGAAGGTGGTAGAAGCCCACTAAGTGCAGTAGTTCCTTTTGTAAACAACAACCATCTTATAAACCTGGTTTTCTGATCGTAACTGTCTGTCGAAATCTTAATTTGTTTTAGGTGTGGACGCCATAGTACTAATGGACGAAGAGCAAATGGCGTAGAGATGTTGGCTTCTCATGGAATCAAACTCATCCATCATCTCCATGTTCAAATTGCTCAACGTGCTGTGGCAGTACTCAGCCTTAAACCGCCCAGAGTGTTCGCAAGTTCATCCTGGACAACAACACTTTCAGGTACGAGATGCAGATAAGACAGTGTTACAGTGTTAGTGTATGTCTTTTAAATCAGATTGATGTAGTAGCCGATTTTTTTTTTTTTTTATAGAAATGGGTGGTGGGGTCATTTAGATCTATATTCTCTTTGTCTTTGCATTTTATAATATAAAATCTCTACTAAACTCTTTCAGCCCCAAGGAGAAGAATGGCAGTGATGCCCCCGCCACAGAAGCCATGTGTGGAACAGAATGTGGAGCTGAGCTATACAAACCAGCCACATTACCAAGTGAAGTCTTTCAACTAGCTCAAATGGTCCAGGACTACTATGTATATAATATCAAATGCTGTTCTTTGTCCTGGGGTTTGATTTTGATCAACATTTTAGACATTTTGTTAAGAGACTGCCATTTTTAAATGGTGACTATTGCTGCATTTCAAAGCTCTTCATCAGTGTCTCCTTCCTAACGTCTGCAGATCTTCACCCTCTGGCATCCCAAGCTGCTGAGGATCATGGAGAGAAAGAAGTCTAACCTCAGTGTCTGCTGATGTGATGAGCAGGAGCTGCTTCAGCTGGCGATCTTTAGGTCCGAGCATCTGCCTGCTGAAGACCCATGTAGACATCCTAAAGGTTGGTGTTAAACCAGTCCATATTTTCCAAGAAGACTGTTGTCGGGCAAGCAGTTTAATGTTATTCACATGTCTGCTAACAGGACTACAGCGGCCAACTGGCCAGAAACTGCAGGCTTTGGCTAGAAAGCACAACTTCCTCATCTTTGAAGATCTTAAGTTTGCTGACATTGGGAACACAGTGAAGCATCAGTATGAAGAGGTGAAGGTGAACACATTTTTGTTTTGTTCATTCCAGAATCTTTTGTCAGTTTTTTCTTGTAAGTAACTGTGTGTTTGTGCATCTAATCTCTTTCCCAGGTGGTTTTGTGCAGATCTCATCTTGGTCCCACATAGTGAATGCCCATCTTGGTACCAGGGCCGGGGTTGTATGAAGGGTCTGAGTGGAAAGCCCTCTGGGCGAGGCTGTTTGCTCATAGCACAGATGAGCTCCAGAGTCACACAGCTGCTAGTGAATACACTAACGCTGTGGTAAGCACGTTAAGCAATCTGCAAGTTTACTCACTTAGGGTTAGCAGTTGATACTTCTTTAACTGTGCTTTCTCGTTTTGATTGCAGATGGCAGAGGCAGTCGAACTTTGTGTTGGGTTTTATCTGTGGCTCTAAGATCAGCAAGAGACCAGAGTTCATCCACATGACCCTGGAGTACAGATGCAGGCTGGAGTGAGATTTGATTACATTTTGTTTAGAAGTTTAGATTTACATTTAATTAAAAAATCTTTGAAATTGTGTTTTTAAAAGGCAGATTCTGCCCTATTAAATGCTCATACACATACATAGATGAATATGTACACGTTACATCTTTAATGTTATGAATCTGTGATGTCCTTGAGTTTTAGGAGTACATTTTAGATGCATTTTAAGTTATAATGTGCTTATATTTATTTGAATCCCATAAATGTTGGACATTATTTATGAGGATATCATTCACACAGTTCAGGTGATGAGGATGCAAACTTAGTCTGATTAAACTAGGAGTCAGGCTTAAACCTCATTATTTCACTCTTTCTGTCTAAATACAAAGGTGTACCTTAAGTGCTGTGGGATTATTTTCCTGTTGGTGATTGATCTTTGATGCGAAAACCTTTCAGTCTGCTCCTTTTTGTTGTTGTGACGTGTCTTCACCACAAGGAGGAGCTGTAGTACAAGAAATTATTGCTGTAGATCAAGTCGCACACGATCCTCAAAGAAACCTCCCCTCTTTCTCTGTCTCTCCTCCTCACCCATTCCTCCCACCTCCCTGTCTACTCTCTTCCAGGTGATGTGTTGGGCCAGCAGTACTCCCACTCCCAGAGGAAGTCCTCTACAACAAAGGCTCTGATGTCATCATGATCGGCAGGTATCATGAGGCTCCTGATAGGCTGATAGCTGCTGAGTCATACAGAAAGTCAGGCTGGGAAGCGTACACAAAGAGACTGGGCCGGTGTGAGCAATAGGAGCTCTGGAGCCGTATCTCTGTTACTCGCCCAATGTAAATTTAAGCCTTCACTAGCACATGTCTACGGACCTCTGCCTGGTAATCTGGAAAATTTTCATTTTATTTTTATATTTTCAAAGAGAGCCCTCTTGTACACATAGTCATATACATAGAATCATTGCTTAGACACACCACACTGCGCATCCAAATGCACTGTTCTTACAACCATGTGGTTCATTAAGTTTTTAACCTGGTGTGTAGGACCGAGACTGCTATGAACATATCTGCTCTGTCCTATTAACCAAGCAGCTTTTAATGTATTCCTCGATTCCCTCACTCTTGGCATAGTGCACAACGACCTTTAGATAAAATGGTTCCAGTGTTTCTTTCTTTGAGTTCATTCCACCTGTCCAGGTCGAACCGTGCAGAGTTTATAATAGCTAGTTTACAATTAGGTGGCTGCTAAACTCTTGACGTAGCCAGAGGATTTGTTTGTTAAAGCAGGAAGACAAGGTGTCATTCCTGAATAAGACTACTGCTTCAAGTCAAGGTGAAGCTTTTTCTTTGTCACAAATCCATAATTCTACGTATGTTGAAATACTAGTCCAGATTTGTAGTAGAAATAACAGAATTTGAAATAGTTTTTAATTGTTATGGGTGTTTGGATTGAAATTCAGGGCATGTTCAGCCTTTTAGCTCAGCGATTGATCAATCTTTTGTGGATCACTGCAAGATCACAGACAACTAGATTTCTTCTAGTCATACATGTTGAGCTCTGGCTTCTTCAGTATCAGTATTGAGTTGATTTTAAACTTGTATGTACATTAGGTTCATTTCTGCAGAAGTGGAAAAGAACCTGGTCAGGCACAGATCAATAGATGACAATATTTGACTGTTTGTGATGCTTTTTAAACAGTAACATAACACTGTAGATAAACACAGAATGATGTCTTATGATTTGCCTGATGGATTTCAATCCCCTAACTATTTTCAGCAGAAGCAGTTGTGGAATGAGTTTGAGTCATCAGTGCGGGCGTCTCACATTCTTTAAAATGACAAGATGGGTCACTTTTGTGTCTTAAGTCTGATATCTGCGTCCATGTTGTAACACAAAATAAGAGTGCTGACATGAGGCATTTTTTTATAAAGGGATATGAATTCAGTTATGATGTGACCTAATCAGCGATCCCACAGAGCCAGTCTACAGGTTGTTTTTTCATTGTTTATCAACTGTCTCCAAAAAGAAAGTTGATAAACGAGTTTTGCACGACAAAAGATAAATTATCTTCAGGTTGTTACAACTTTTGCCTTAACAATGCTGACTGCAGTTGAATTTGTAAACAGCGTGTCTGGGCAATTGGCAGTTGTTGCTGTTAGTAACAGGCTCATGCAATAAAAATATGACCTCAAGGTATTGTGGCTGATGATGTTGATTTTTAACGTTAATATCTTCTGTACAGTGACCTTGTTCTTTGTTTCCTCCATGCTTTCTTTAGACTAAAATAAGTAGAGGGTCTTTTCATAAAGTCAAACAAAAGAAATAAATCTATGGTGAAAACCATTCTTTCCGAGTTTTATTGCTACCCTACTTTACATAGGGAATTGCTGTGATATTATACTGCTGTGTAGGTGGACTGAAAATTAACCTTTGTAGCAGAGGTAAGTCTGCTGAGCTGTGAAGTATGAATTAAAACAAATTGCCTTAACAGTGGTCGCAACTGAATTTCCAGTTTAAAGCAGTCAGTCAAATAAACACAAATATGGTCAATGTGAATCTTGTAATCTGTTTCTGGATTTGGATCTGAGATTTCTCCATAGAGGAGTTCTTCACAGCTGTGAAGTGCTGTAGTCTTGATTAACTGCAACCGATCATTAAATGTGCATTTATTTCCTTTAAAGGTCAGTGTGTAGATTTGAGTGTTGTCTGTAGTTGGTGATAAGCGCTACCTTCCCCTTCCCATTCCCGGTAGTAGAAACTTCACAGTGGCTGTAGAAACGGAGTTTAAACATGGCAGACAGAGGGCCCACAAACATCTGTAGATATCAGCGCTCATTCTAAGTCCCAAACATAATGATTCTTATATTTTCAGGTGATACCTCAAAGCTTATACTTCACTCTATTCCCTAAATCTGACACACTGGAGCTTTAAATAATCTATAGATGGTTTTGTCAATATGTGTTTATTATATGTTTACTGTTCTTTCATATCCTGACATTTCATTGACTCTATTTTAAACTTCGTCTTTGGATTGTGCCTCAATAAAATTTGTACATTTGGCAAACAGAATGGTCAAAAAACTGAACCATCGAACACAGAGATATCCTGACTTTTAATCCTTGGTATTAGTCAAGCATGGATCCTTCAGTTACCATAATGCAACTCAACTGGATGCTTCAATACAGATCTTTCCTGCCTGTTATGCTGGCTTTCATGCTCTCCTGTTTTAGTAAAGGTTTTCGGTTTCTAAAGCGATTTAGAGATAACCTGATGACGTCGTAAGAGTTATTTTCAGACATGACAAATTGTGGAGTGTGTCTTTTCAATTTAAAGACATGCAATAAGTTTGCAGGAGAAAGTCCAACCCACCGAGCAATGACAAGCTTTGATTGGCCAGCTATCATTGTATAAACAACTGTTGTTTTAGCACTTTATTAATCCTGCATGTGGAAACTTTTTTGAAAAATGCTTTTTCAGTTTCTTTTTTTCATCACACACAGGCTTGAACACACACAGAGAGAGAGAAGACTCACACGCAGACATGCATCAGTGGAAGGCAGCCGGGCTGCTGCATATTCGGAGCTCAAGCAATTGAGGGTCAGTGTTTTTGAGCTAGAACCGACCGCCTTTGGTTCCTAAGCAAACTCCCGATACGGACTGAGTTGCCGCTTCCATTGAGTTAGCTTAGCTTTCATAATCATTTTGTTTCATCATTAATATTTTAACCAATAGTTTCTGTATTCCCTCTCATATAGATATACCCAGTCACACTAAGTGCAGAACTTCACTTGCTTTTATAGTAATCATACCACACAAGTTGCAACTCCACAAATTGCCTTTATGTTATTAATTCAGGCGTTGATGCTCTGATTTCCTGTTTGGGAAAATACAGACTGCATTAATGTTTCCTCAGTCTTCGGGTGGATTTCCCATTAATTGGCAGATCTCGTTTGTTTCAACATGTTCCATCCACAGCCAGCTTACCCCAAAGGTTGTCAGACAAAGGTGAGCACCCAGCAGCAGAAATGGTAAGGCATATGATATGGAAATGATGGCGAATGGGACAAACTGAGGCTGCAGGTAGCTACGTTACAATGCGCCTTTTGCAGATCCAACAAGCACAAGGTCAGACGTTGCCTGGCACACAGGAGGTGGAGGAGTAGTGATGAGAGTAAAGTATTTGATAAGAATAATTCATTTGTGTGTGTGTGTTGAGGCGCGCACGAACACACACACACACACACCACACCCCTCCCCCTTTATGTCAATATTGGATCAGAGCAACGCACCGTGCGACAGGTGTCTGAGCGCGCCCTAAGGATCCTCTCTGACGTTTTCAAGAAATTGGAGAAGAGACATGATGGGTGGAGAGAAGACATGATGGTGAAGATAAAGAGAGGGGCCAGAGAGTGACAGTCAGAGAGCATGTCGAGGTATAAAGGTGACATACCTGTCACGAACAGCCACATTCAATTGTAAAGGTGAATTAAACCTGGCCAAGTTTGCGCGTTTTGCATGCTCCTCTTCTTCTACGATTACGCGGTAAGGCTTTCCATTCGCTTTTGATTTTCCTTCAAAGTATCCATTCTTTGAAGCGTGTACATTTGTTTGGTGTATTAACTTTTCCAAATCTCCCTCCAAAGGTGACCTGACACCAGAGCAAACCAGCTGTTAACACGCATCACGCCTCTCTACTCCTCTGGATCGTCATCGCTTTTTGTGAACTTTTCTTTGTCTGTATTTGCTTCGTTGAGCCTCACGCACAATACCTGAAGATGAAGTTTGTTCGTTCGACTCTCGCGTTATGCAGGTACAGGTTGGCAACTGGAAAAAGACACAGATTTTATTTTTGTTTGTTTTTTTTCGACGACAGGAGCATCATTGTTTAATACTGTTAACACTGCCAAGACAAATGGTGGAATGTTGTTTTAGTTGGTTGTCTAGAAAAGATTCCCCAGAAAATCTGTTTGAGTGGCACAAAGAGCCAAATGGATAAAACCAGATATTTACTGCAGCAACAAGTGACAAAAGTATTGTAATGAAAATCGTATAAGACACTTCTTTGAAAAATATGTCATTTTACTTAACCTAAGATGACTTTATAACAACGTCTACGTTCCAGTAACTGGAAAGTACACAAGGTGTATATAATATTTAACTGAATAGGTTGCCTTATTTGCATACAGCTGGCAACAGGCTCTAAAGAAAGCTTTGGACAACTGACTCGGGCAGCCACATCCTGCCATCAAAGGATAAATGTTTGTGAACTGAAAAACAAAAAAACTCATGGAAAACGCATGAAGTCATTTCTTGACTCAATGAAATATTCTTTGTTGAAAAAAAGATTGATTTAGGTTATCAAGACAGAGGTTCATAGATAAAACAAGTTTCAACTTGAACTCAGCATATGTTTTCCTCTTTTGTTTACTGAAAAGGTAAAAGAAAATGAATCCAGTCGAATAAACCCACATGTTCATGCAAAAGGTCGATGATCCAGTAATGACCATAAATTGTATCAAACTGTCAAATGATGGTCATTCACTGTTTATTGGTCGTAGTCATAATATGGTATCATATGTAACTGACATTTACAGTCAGGATGATAATCTGTATCTCCACCGTGGTGCTTTTTTGATAATCATTTTCCCGTTGGCACATTCATGATGACAGCATGTATTTTCCACTGGGGGCCTATTCATTACCGTCCATCTCCTACGTCATGAACTAAGGCTGCAGGCAAGCACCAAAGAGCAGAGAGATGGGCTTAATGGAATTATAGTAAATATTAACTAACATTAACGCACACACACACACTCTGCGCACATGCACAAACACACAAACGCAGACATCTGATATGGGCCATCTGCCATTTGGATGCTATGATGCAGCATTAAGCCATCACTTTACTATTCTTTATGCAGATCATTCATATTTAAGTATATCTGCCTTTGAAAGCTAAATGAATATTCGAATGATACACTGAAGAACTGAAAGCTGAAGTGGAGCGATACATTTATAAAACAGTGTTCAACTGTTTTATCCAGCTAAAGAGAATTAAACTGATAAATCCATCCCATCCAGAGTGCCAAAACACGTGAAAATTCATCATATATTGTTACGAATTTTAATCCTAAACCAATGTAACCAATGTATTATACCACCAGTACCAATGTATTGCCTTGTTTATTAAATCATGCTGAATGAATTTATATGACAAAGAAAGATTTCTACTGGAAACTAGGTTTAAACACAAGTGCTTAAAACGTGTAACTGTTGATCTATCCATATGCACCAAGAATGACTATGAGTAAAACAAAACCATTCTCATCTATAATACTTTGTCGACCATATTATACAGAGTAAAGGTCATTTTGCAGGTGGCACCTCTGTGACTCTTAATAAAAAAAGCTGAACATATTGTCTCACAGTATAGCATATCTTATCTATTTGGTGTCCCCCCTTATTTTCTTATCTAAAAACATCTCATATGTAGATATCACCTTGCAAGAGAAATAATGTGACAGCCATCACCATGTCATTCTTTACCTGAAAGAGCCTATTTGCCTCTGGCAGGCTCAAGTCAATATTTGTTTAAAGCCAGATGAGGAAAGCTCACATCCCTCAGTATCCTGGTTGCCCACCACCATTTAAACCCGACTGTCCCAGCGGTCCTGCAGCTACACCTACCTACCAGCTCCAGGGCTGTATTAGCATCAGAAGGACTCAATGTCTCTTAAAGCCTGAATGGTACTGTGAGGAAATTTGGTTCTAATGCAGCAAATGGTTTTAACAATTCCATAATAAATACAAAATCAAATATTAATATATTTGAAAACATTTGATATACTCTCTCAGGGGAAGTTGATACAAATGATCATTTTGAAACATTATGGGACAGGTGGAAAATATTATATTGAATGCTAACTTAGTGAGGAAAAGAAATTCCAGCAGTTCTAGAACATATGCACCACTGCTACATCTAATGCATGTCTGTCTGTCTGTCTGTCCTGGAAGAGTGATTGCTCCTCTGTTACTGTTCCTGGGGTTTTTTGCCCCCCCCCCTTTTTTTATACAATGTAGCTTGTATAAAAAAGCTTTCTAATACATATTTGTGATTTTGGGCGGTACAAATTGACTAAAAATGACTGAACCAGCAGGTTTAAAGCACCTTCTCTTCTTTCAAGTCCCCTGTTGCCCCTGCTCGACCCTGTGATCTCTGCAGGGCCAAGAAGCATATCAGTACCATTAAGACAACTGTTTGCATCTGCACAACAAGAACATGATTACATTTGTGGTGCCTGCCAAACTGTTTGCTGCTCTCTGTAAATGGTGAAATGAGTCCTTCCCAGAGGCTGTGTGTATGTGTTGTTATAGGTGTGTGTGTGTGCTGCCTGTAGGATGTGTGCTGTTTCCTCCGACAGTTACTGATAATAAAGAGTCATGCAATGCCTGAGGCAGTTCCCTCCTTGTTGGCTCTCTCTGACTTTATGATGGTACATTGAGTGCAACTGGATGAAACGCTGATAAGTTTGAGATGAAAAAAAAACATAAGCTAATAATATAATATAATATTGTTTAGAAAAACACAATGAATGAGAAAGTAACAAACATGAAAGTCAAAGATTCTCACGCAGCTGTTTCGCCATTCAGGAGAAAAAAGTGTATGCTGTGTCTGCTTGTACACTGATTGCAGCTGATGCATGTATGTATAACTATCACCACAGCTACAATCTGTTTTCTATATTGCCTGTCTACGCCGATAAATCATGTAAACACCAAAATATTATAATAATGTTGTACTTCTGTTTTCCTGCAGGTAAATCCAGCTGCTTGTTTTTGTCGCTGTAGAGATCATGGGGACAAATGGAGGTGAAACCTGAGCAGATGTCTTTGCTCACATCATCCTTACCTGGATTAGTCTCCATAGTAACCTTCCACTGAAGGGCATTTATTTACTGTGTGTCATTGTATTGTGTTAATGCGTGTCAGCGTGCAGATACAGACAATCACGTGTGTGTGTGTGTGTGTGTGTGTGTGTGTGTGTGTGTGTGTGTCGCGGTATTGTGTGTGCATGCGCTCGCGTATAACTAACAGCATTTGTGTGTGTGCAGGTGTATTTATGACTATTCAAATAGTTCTGGCTCAGGCTGGCCAGAAGCAAAATCGCACTTACCTACCTGCAACCGACCTATCTGAATACAAAAGTTAGCCTGATTATAATATATTGCATAATATGATACATTTTATAATATAATAATATTTTATTCTCTGCATTTTTGATAACTCATTATTGTAAACATGTTATTATTTTTGCACCCACTGGCACACAAACGTACCAAATCTGTAAGAATTATAAGGTGTTACAGATTATTAATATCAATCTTCTGTTTATTGCTTTTTTGAAAATATGTGTCAACATGAAAAAAACAAAATATACGTTATGATCTACTTTTAAAAATATTAAGCAATTATGTTTTTATGTTGTTAGGAGTAAAGCACGAGAAATGCTTTTCTGCAGATTTCTAAAACAGATGGGGACGGCAGTTGGATAGCTGGTAGAGCACAGGCCAAAAAAAAAGTTGCGGATATTAAAAATACCAACATTTTGTATAGTGTATGTTTTTAACTAGTGAATGATGCAAGTCGCAAATCTTATTGAGTGCTGATGGTGGAAAATGATGGGAAGCTGTCATCCAGACACCCAGAACATCCACAGTTCCTATTAAAGCAGCCACTACTCATTATGTTATACATTTAGACCTTGAACTTTGACCGCTCAAACAAGCCATGTGGGTGCAGAAATGTGAGACTGTTTCTGGTGGATCCAAAGTCTGCCATAACAAAAGACTTGTGATCC
This sequence comes from Protonibea diacanthus, assembly GCA_028641955.1. Taxonomy (NCBI): domain Eukaryota; kingdom Metazoa; phylum Chordata; class Actinopteri; family Sciaenidae; genus Protonibea; species Protonibea diacanthus. Next base: position 13,074,509 of record CM053986.1, read on the forward strand.
TGTATGTGCTTCTCTAATGACATGAAACAAGTGGCCGGTAGATGTGTCATGTGATCAGTGAGAAGAAATGAATGGGGTTTTTTATACAGCAAGATAAGGATTCAAAGTAGAACTGTACTAGCTCTCTACTGGTCGTCTACACTGTACTTGACACATGCAAATTCTTCCAACTGTATTTAACTTGGGAAATTAGCTACGTGTTCATATTGTGTGTGTGTCTGTGTGAGAGGGCAGATCTACAGCTGATCCATCTGATCAGACTGATGAAAGACCTCCTTCATGAAACACACACACACACAACCCTATGTATGTAGATACATGAACGTACCCTGAAATACTTGCTGACACTGCAGACTGAACATCTGTGTCTATATAAGCCTGTCTTTTCACCTGCCCATCACCTGCCCATCACCTGCTTGGGGGGTGGGCGGGGGCTGACTACACACACACACACACAATGAGGCACACACATGAGAAGAACAATGAATGGGTTAACAGGGAACAATGAAAGCTGTTCACACAGTAAACAGCTCACATGCCCACAGGTGGAGACACACAAATCATGCACAGACACACACACACACAGTCATAACCAAACTAATCCAGTCCTTTGCTGTATCTTTCTTGTAGCTAAATTGTTGTTGCAATTTAGCAACATCAATTCAGGAAGTCACGATATTGTAGATAGAACAGTTTTCATGTGTATTTGTTATGATTACTTATGATCAAAAACTAGCGAGTCAGCCAGAGCCAAACATTGAGCAGACAAGACATAGCAGTCAGCTAATATTACTTACTAGTCCAACAGTAAGAAGCTCAGTGTTTATCTTTCAGTCTCTTATTTCACAAAGCTCTCTCCAACGACTAAAAGTCAGTCCCAGATTTACTTTTGTCCACTGAGTTCTTGCTTAGTCGCTCTCTTCTTTTCTCACTTCTAGCTTCCCTCAGCAATGTCTCCTTGGTCTTTTCACCTCTGTCATTATGTCCTTACATTGCCCAATGGTACGACATTATCTCTGCTCTTCGTAAGCTTTTGCCTGCTCCCTGGGCCTTGAAACCAGCTTTTCATGGTGGTACAAAACGACTGTGGTACAAACACTGAAACTTCCTCAGTGCTCTGAGGTTACAGTCCTGGGCAACCTAGCTAACAAACAGCTAACAGTGGCTAACAACCTTCTGATTTACAGCTATTTATGAGCTGCTGCTGAACCGGAAAACGATAATTAAGCGGGGAAGGCATTTCTCCGCAAAATATGATCAGTGTCACTAAAATCAGTGAAATCGATGTTAGTGTGTGATCTAAATACTATGTGGTGTGTTTCTGACCCATTTTTGGTGCATTATTACATGAACAGGTGTACATGGTGCAGAGGAAGCGACAATATCATCATTCACCTGATCAGTGTGTCAGAATTATTTAAAATGCTATTTTATGGCAGCAAAGTTACACAATGTTGCCTTAGGAAGGCAGGCAGGCCATTTTTAAAGCCTCTGCCAACCTGAATGTAATAGATATCTTTGCCACTAGATGTCACCAATGTTGAAGGAAAACACATCTCTAACATCCACAGTTTCTTGAAATGAAATGACAAAGTGAGATATAACAAATCTGTGTTTTGCTTTGAGAGGACAATAATTTGAAAGAAAGAGGAGCAGTGGTACCGGCGTACAGTCAGCTATGGAATACAGTTTTATTATTACACAAGTATGATAAAGAAAATGTTTTTTGTTTTGTTTGTTTTCTGGGTATATGTTTTATAGGAATGGACCTTTTAGACCACTCAGAATAGTATTAGAAACATACTAATTGTAATTACAATATGAGCACACAAAGAAGAACATAAGAAGAACTGTGAGGTGTTTCTTTATTCATGATGTGTCAGTGTGATCTTTCTCAGCTACTGCAACAATATAGAAATGAATACAATAATCAAATGTAGAAAATGTAGCCTCAACACTAAAACTGAAAAGCAGTATTGTAACCTGGTATGACCCCAATTTAAATCACAGGTCTGTTAACATGGTGACTAACACTCTACAACATTACCTGAAAAAGCTTAATTAAAATAAAATAAAAGATAAAATATAAACATGAATTTTGCCCATTAGAAATGCTCATATGTCTTTCTTCACCCTAAATGTCATTTGTCAACCCATATGTTAAATCTAATGTTGCTCTTGATAAAACCTCTTATTTTCTAATATTACAATCAAATATTTATACATTTAAATACATTTTATATTAATGTATGACCAGACCACTGGTGTTGGGTTAAAAAACACCAAGATAATATACTGTTACTAACTCTCACCTGTATCTCCTTTGAGACTGTCCAAAGGGATCTTTATCAGTTCTTTTGTCAGAAGAGAAGTTCTGCTGTTACGGTGACTTTCCGATTAGCGATTCAGGTTGATCTTCCAGATCTTCTACATTAATGGATTTGAAAAGAAGAGATAAGGATATCCTCCCAAGATGAAACTGGCTCCTTGTGCTTTGTAGAGATGCTTTGGGCCCTTTTCCCACCTCTAGTTTCAGATCAATTTTACCTACAGCAGGGGAAGAAGAGAGTGAGAGAGGAGATCAGCTCCCCCAGAATGTGTCTATTATCCTGCCACACCAATCAAACTGTTGTGTCAGTGTGTTACCATTGTATAGTCCTGGGTCAGGTTCCCTCTGACCATGGCTGCCATATTGATGACTAAGTCAGTTTGGGGCTCTGCGGACAATGGTGCTATGGAGCCTCCACAAGCATGAGCTAATGTGTCCCCTTTCAGCCGGCCCGCTCAGCTGCTGGGTGTGCAGGCTACTGGGCTTAAATGTGGAGTGGCGCAGGTCAGGGGCCTGGCTAAAAGCTGAGCAGGGTCTCTTCCCCGACGTGATTATACTGGATCATCCCACCTCAGTGCTGTCTGTAAGTATACAGCACACTACCTCCAGACTCAGCTAGAATCAATGGGGGATAGCTAAGTGTACTGGGGTGGGCCGACAGCCACCAAGATGCTGTCCATACTGTGTATTTGATAGCTAGATAGATAGCTGTGGATGCTCTTTGAAACTTAATTTGCTAAGGAGTAAAAACGTGTGAGCCATTTCATGCTGCTGTTTCTAGGGTGAATTGGTAGCTAGCAAGATGATGCCTTACTGGTGTGCTTGTGCCCGAGTTGGTAACAACATACAAACATTTTCTTTTTTACAAACCAGTAATGTGGATGTGTTTTTGCTAGCTTCAAAATCAAGGGAATTGACTATGGATGGTTAGCAACTCTGCTCAAAGCATGTATGCTTTTAGCTATGGCTTACAGAAATGTGACTGTTGTTGCATAATGTAACAATAATTTTACAGTACAATTTATAGGCAAGCGGGACATGGGACATTCATATTTGGGCACATTTGGAAAGTGACCTTAACTGATAATATTTCCAGAAAAAAATTACCTGAATGTAATTGTTTTACCTCATAACTGGTATAAAATACAAAGTTTACAGTTGTAAGCTTACTGAGCTGATTTCTACTAACTGATGAGTTTACTTACAAAACATCACTTTACTTACTATACCTGCAGGGACAAGCATGTCTTACTGAGATTTACCTTTTCCATCTATTAACACTGCATTTTGCTGGAACGCATACCTTGGTCAGAGATAACCCCAAAGGGAGAAGCAGCAGCCATGAACACTCAACAGATGGAGCAGATGGGCCAGTTCAAGATCTGATCTGGGAGGAGGAGAACTCAGGGAAAGCGCTGTGAGTTCATGCTGGAGTGCCAGAACATCATGGAGAGGGGCTTCAACAAGATCCGCTCCATCAAGGTTGAGAATGGACCGTAAGTTCACATTGTTTAACGTTTTCCCTCTCTCTTCTCCTCTGCATCTCTCTGACTGTATATAACTCCTGAACTTTCCATATAATTATTAAATACTTCACTCTCACCTCATGACCTGTGTTTGTACATGTTTAAAGTTCTGACATTTTTATGATAGCAGCGGTTGAGTCAACAGATTGTTTAGAATCTGGTTAAAATGTACTCTTACGACATCTAAAGTAAACCCCCATAAAGATGTATAAATGGTGAAGTAGTAATGCCAACAGTGAGAAGTTACAGTATGTTTCGAATGTAGTTTTGTATAATTTATTAAATATATATATATATAAATAAATATTGCTGCTTATAAACAGTGGATATCGAAGAGCAATTTAGCTCCATAGCAATGCCTGATAAAATCACTTTGTTTACTTCTTGAAAAAGTCTGATTAAAGCAAAAACAGACTCTATCAAGTGAAAAGGCAGAATAACAAAAAAAACATAAATTACATCCAACAGTCTTATTGCATTGCTAGTTGGCATGTATCATTTGTGTGTGCGCATGCATCCATGTAACCCTGTTGTGATATGACTTGGCTGTGTGCAGAAGCGTAGCCATTTTGTGAGCCAGAGAGGCGGACTGACTGACGACTGGCGATCAGATAAAAACCTAGATTGCAGCAGCAGCAGCAGTGGTGGAGGCAGGAGCAGCACTGTTTTAATGTTTGCTTTGTGATCCTAGTGACAAAAAGAAGCTGCATGCTCTTTTCCTCGAGGCGCTGTCCATGGGCGTTGGACTCTGTTGTTTTAACAAATGACAGTTTCAGATCTGTTGCACTAAAACAACTTTGCATTTAGTGGTTTGGATATTTTATTTGGTGTTTTCTCTCCTCATTTAGCCTCCACATTTCTTTTCTTTTGTTCCCTCCATGTCTCTCTCCTCCATCCTTCTACTGTTTAGCTGGTGGTTTATGAGTACCCAGAGTACCAGGGACAGCAGTTTGTCCTGGAGGAGGCTACCCTCGCTAGGCCTGGAGTGGAAGCAGCAGCTACAGAATTGAGCATGGCATTGCGCTGTAAGTTCCACATCCTCCCATTCATCCTGTTTTCTTTCTTTTCTTTCTTTCTTTTTTTTTTACCAGATACATCTCTCTGATTTCCTTTTCTCTTTCTCTTTTGCAGAAGCACAGTGACAGCAAAGGTGACCCTGTGCAGTGGGGACTTCCAGGGCCATGGTTTGGGGATGTGCGATGACTACCCCTATCCCTACAGGCTATGGGCTGGTGCATGCAGGAGAGTTCCCTCTATGAAAGTCAACTCGGGCGTAAGCTATACATCTTATAGTCATAATTTCCACAATTATTTTGTCATTTGGAAAAGCAGTATTTAAAACAAACTAGATGTGATTTGGAGTTGTTGTCTGACACAGTTTATTTAAATGATATATTGTGTTCTTTGATCTGACCTTGACCCCTCCTGGCCCGCCTCTCTCTCTCTGCAGCTGGGTGGCCTACCAGTTCCTAGTTACAAGGTAGCTGAGCACATCCTGGAGAGAGACAGACACAAGGCAGTACAGAAACTACAGTACAGCACCCGACTCCCTGTGGAGTGCAGTCCATTCGTAGGATCAGCACTAAGCCTGCATTCTGCCTTCCCGAACCCTTTTCTCAGCAGGCGGACAGACCGCTGCACAGAACGGTAGATGGACAAACTCTTTCCTATCTCTCTGTGGCTCTGCATGTATGGATGTATCTAAGTACCTACTTCTTCTACCATGCTAAAGCATGTTCTTGATATAGGAAATAAAGGCTTTTCTTCAAAACTAGAAGTCTGTTGGTATTCCTTTTTCTTTTTACAATGACATTGATCACCTGACTTAAGTGAATAAAAATGAATATTTCAGAAAAGCAACTGACTACACTGAGCTGTCAATCATCTTGCACCTTGGTTATGAAGCCGTAATCACGCTGATGCACTTCAAGCCAGAGCATCTTATTCTCTTGCAACCATGGACCAGAGCTATTATCAGAGATAGTTTTGCTTTTATTTATTTAAAGGATATATTTATCATTTTAGTGAACATACACAGAAAGATTTGATTCAAGTCTCTCTGTTAGGCTTTGTCAATATTGTTCTTGTCAGACTGTATTCGCATTTCCAATAAACAAGAGCACTACAATACATTTGTTTCTATTGTTTATTCTTACACTGTTATGATCATAATTTGCCAAAATGACCAAGTAAAGTGAGAGCTGTAAAGAAAAGGAACAGATAAAATCTGGTTACATACATATTCTATATACACACCATATTTATGAACTCGTGAAATACACTTTTTGAAAAATAGAATGGATTCATTATGGTGCTCTTGCTAGCTTTCCCTATTTTGTAGCCTGTGTGTAAATGCAGATGCAGTGTCAAATCCTGTTGTCTTGCCACAAACTGATTGTGAATGAAACTTATTCATATATACCAGTCTTTATAGAGTATTATGCTCTTTACTAACACTGATGTCAAAACATCAGCATATGAGTTGCAATACAGTATACCTAAAAACTATTTGGTTAGCATTAAAGCCATAAGGGTTATTTAAACTCATTAAGAAACTCTTAATCAGTTTAGCTGAAAAGTTAACCAAATTTGGAGGTAGATGGTAAAGAGTAACAGGATTCCACTGGACAGTAATGCAATAACAGTGTTAATATGTATGTTAAATGTACAGTGCATTGATTAGTTCAAGAGAAAATATTATCCCTGAGCCTTATTGGTTCCCTTAATATATCTGTGCAAATCACAACAAGAAGGTTCATTTTATTGATCCCTCATTGGAGAAATCAGGTCAAGTTTTAGACATATAGGCCCAAAATACAACCACACACACATGTAAATGTGGAGAGATGGTGGAGTGCTGGTTAGAAATATAGCTGACACCCTGGAAGCAGTTAAGGATTTGTGCAACTTGCTCCAAGGCACCTCCTCAACAGACTGTGCATACTGGTGAGTGGCGTAGATGTGAAAGAAGTAAACCAGTCAGGTAAAGATTAAGAAAAAAAAAAAAAAACATACACCAGGAATTACTGTAAAAATCTGTGTAATTTACAACAATAACAACAAAATAAAAGTCTTGGTTCATCCATTTTGATGTCTCTCATCTCCCCTCTACAATTTTGCTAAGGCTACCCCATTAACATCTAGTAGCTCAGTCGCATTTGTTTGTTTTATTCTAATGTTACACCATCATGTTTTGTATCTTACAGTCTGCGCCAGGATCTGGAGTGTGTTTACACCTCCACACACTCCTCCGGTTGAATTAGGACATTGGATTCCGTGTAACACCCATAAACCTGCACTGGCTCACAGTCCCACACCCAAAAAACCAGGATCTTTTAATAAATGTGTAACCATGCACACACACCTTTCTCAAATATACATTCCGCTGCAGACTGATTAAAGCAGCTGCACCGTATAGAGGAGTGACACTTGGGTAGTCTAGTAAGCTGCAAACTCTGGTGCTTTGGCAACGCATTTCAGAGGACCAAGGTAAGTTAAAGGCTTTACAGGGGAACTTTGCATTAATTCTTGATGGCAGCTGTAGTTTAATGAAGGTATTGATTCATTTACTGTAATGAATTACAGACGATATTATGCAATTTAACCTGAATGTTTATATTTACAGCCTACTGTAGGATTTACATTTACACATCAATAAACAAAGCTTACTTGCAATTACTGTCAGGATAACTACCATGAGATGCAGGCTTAACTCTTTTTGATAACTTAACCAACTGATGTGTTAATAGAGATAAGGGGAAAAAGCTAAATAAATGAATGTTTCTGATCTTTCTATGTAATTGTGTTTTCATTTTCCTTTCTATAGATCGTTCTTGCCTCATGCTGATCACAAACTAGGTTACCCTTACTCTTTATCTACGCCTCATCATTGGTAGTCCTAACTTTTCGAGAGCTTGTTTTAAGTTGCCTGCGACTTTTACTTGGACACAGGCAGCTAAAGCAAGTCTGGGACGCCAGAGAAACACCTACAACCGCAGCCTTGAGGATCGCTGCCAAGAGAAGAGTGAAAAAATGCAGCCAAGACGAAGGAACGTGGGGAATTAATTCCGCATTGATCTGTTATGCAAGATTTTGCTCCCTTTTGTCTGAGAGGAAAAACCTTGACACCATATGTTACATTTTATAAACTAAACCAGTCTAGGACAAATGAAGAGGCTACATCGGATGCGATCTGTTTTAAAGACTGATTATGTAAACTTGAATAAATAAATAACTTACAAATATATAGCTTTAACTCATTTGCCTATAGTGCATTTCTTCTAGAGTGTTTGCACTGTGAGCTCAGTCAGGTGAGACATCACAGAGCACATGATGAATGATTAGCAGACTTTCATTTCAACACAGGGCTGCAAAGTATGACTTGCATTCATTTTTGTTTTTGTATTTCATGTTTTTTTTTTCTATTATTTGACAGATTTCACTCTCTGGTGATACTGTGATGATTGATCATACCCCCTAATTTCCACCTTTTCAAATTAAGCTAATTAGAATCCATGTAATCCAACAACAGAAGTGAAAGTAAGTTGTGTTTTTTAGATTCCTTCAGTAGCATTGCTTAGCCTGCTTGTGTCATGACAGATATATTGAATTTTCAGCAAGACAAAGTGCACAAGATCCCAACAGAGATGCATATATATCAGTGTCAGAGTGTTTTCTCCTTTTAGAAATATTTTTTTATTGACCCTTTTTCATAATTCACGCACAGACAAGAAAAGGTATTTAGGTGCAATTTATATTTAATATATATATTTAAAGACATTTTTTTAAAAACACACTCATGAATTACACGGATTTCCTCTTTAAATGTATATTTGTTGCTTTTTAAGTGCTTCAGATCAGAGGCATAGACTTTAAATTATAATGATACAGAGCTGGATTGATTGCATTTAAACACTTTTAATCACAGAGGGTTGTGCTGTATCATCCTCATAATTGTATGTACCTGTATCAAGAACATATGGGAATTATCAACGTTATTTACCTAAATGATGTTGTTCTATCTATCTTCTGAATATAAAAAAAGGACAGCTAATGTCATGCGCTTGACAGTCATTTAATGTATCACCTTTAGAGCTATTGTACGATTTTACAATGATAATACTAATTACAAATGGTGTTTAGACTATATACTCTTTGTGTATACTACATTCAGCCCCGATTCTACAATCCAAATAACTTCACATCCCTGCCTCTAAAAACGAATTATAAAAAAGATATGAGCTGGACCTGGTAACGTCAGTGAGCGTCAGGCGCCATGGTTTAAAGTTACAACCTCATTACCCTCAGATTGATGCTGTATAACCTTAAACCTACAAACAGAAGGTTATGGGGGGGGAATGTTCTTGTTTTCTCGTGTGCACTGAAGCGTGTTTTCAAAGGTAAATATTCTTTCCCAACATGAAATAGGTCTTTGTTGTTTGCCAAGAGGTAAAGAGGCGGAAAAGTGAGGAGGATCTGAACTGGTTTTCCATGTCCAAACACTTCATTCACATAAAACTCAGATCTTAGCATGGAAACTTTATTAAACTGTGATGGTGGATTGATAAGAATGAATTTCTATCAACTCTTTTTATTAATGGGCACCAGGCAGGCTGACAGAGGTAAATTGCTCTTTTAATTAGAAAGCAATGCACCAGGGAAATTGCTGTCTGAATATTGTCTCGAGATGGAGCCAAGTGACAGTTGCCTGGAAACTTCAATCTGTCCACCCGCATTTATTCCAGATCACAGTTATGAGATAAAGTTTAATAAAAATCTTTTCCTCCGCCACCAACGAAATGAAATCCAACCCTTTCTGAACAACTGAACACAATGAGACAGGACTGCGGAGGAAACCTCATGTTCAACATGTATCTCTCAGGTTCGTCATTTTTGTCCGTTAAAGAAAATTATAAATAAAATGTTATAATTGCTTGTAATTCTGATCTGGGTGTCGATTGCCTGATGCGGTGATGCTCCGCTTCAGGGCAGAGCTTACATTGTTCAGCCTTTTCAATCTGAAAGCCCGTCTGCTCTTTTGTCGGAAATCGGAAATCCTTTTTCCTGGACGCGTTTCCTGGCTTCTCGGAGAGAGGAGACCGCAAAGACGACACGCTTCTTCCATTAGACTGCGACTGGACGAGGACAGAATTAGGATTTTAATCAATTTTAACTTCGAGATGGGGCAATTTTAACATTTTATTTTAGTTTGGATCTTCAGACTAAATCTTCTTCTGATCTGGTCAATTTTACAGGATCTCATAGCAGCTGTTCTTTACGGTTTCCTCTAAAAACAGATGAAAAGAAATCCGTCTGAAAGATTATTTTTATTTGTTGATTCATCTTATCATGATCATGATTTTGTTTTTCCTTGTTAGAAGATATGACAATTATTTCTAGAACGTTTTTGGACATAAATTATTAGAAATTACTTTCTTAACTTAACAAAGTAAGATTAGAATAAACAGTGTGGTCTAGATGGCTTCTAAAAAATGATAATTTATAGACAATATGAAATAGATAAACGAGTCTGTGCTTTAACAGGATGGCTCAGCAGCAGATGATACTGACGATGTGTACTGTTTGATTTCAGATCAACAGAAAATCTGTTGAGAAAGAAGCAAAGGAGCAACCTGGGGTCCAATTAACACAGGAGTGAAAGGTAAGAAGAGAATCAACTGACCTGGCCTGGATACACAAGAAATGTTTTATCACCACTGAAACACAGTGATGGGAATATTAAATGAGCTCATTATGATAAATAAATCATTTAAAATCCAAATACCGATGATGAAATAATAATAATAATAATAAAATAGCTGTTGGGTGAAATCCTCGGAGGCAGACTGTTTCTTTATTATTATAATAACAAACCTCTTGAAAGAAATTGTTCCAAGAATCAATCAAGCTTACCTGCTAAATAAATACTATTGAAATATTAAAAGACTCATTTGATTTAATTTATATCTCTGATATATTTAGTGCGCGCGTTGATTGAAAAATGAATTCTTTGCGGCTGGATTATATTTTGGTCACAGATAAAGTAGCAGATTTTGTTTTTCAGTGAGGCTAATAAAATATTTGTATTCTTTCACCCATATGTCACACACCGCAGACTCAAAACTGAATCATACAATTTAAAATAATAATAATATAATAATAATAATAATAATAATAATAATAATAATAATAGTCTAAGTATATAAAATAAAAACCTTACCACAGAATCCATCTGCCGTCCGTCCTCAGCTCATGATCACTGATTTAATTACACTGTGATGGAGTGCTGATTGACTTGAACGGGCATAAACACACCTGGAAGCCAAATGGCGAAATAAAGCAGTTTATGCTGTAATAATAATAATAATAATAATAATAATAATAAAGAAAAATACTTGAAACAAATATTATGAATCACTACATTCAACAATACCATGTTTAAAATACATTTGGATTATATCATATGAATCCAAATTCAAGACAAACGCTACCAAATTTGCTGCCAAAATGCCAAAATTATATATTATCTATTATGCAGATATAAACTACAAAATGTTAAATCATTTTTTAAATATATATTGGCTGTATATATTAATATTGAGAACCGCAGACATGCCTTTCATGTGGTTTCACAAAGGATTCCTGGTTTTGTTTTGCTGATTCGTTAGTTTAGATTCTTCTGTAATCTTTGATCGGTTTACATGAACGTTAAACTGATGCTCATGGTCTCTTCCACACAGGCAGTGGTCAGATTCAGCTGTGGCAGTTTCTGCTGGAGCTGCTCTCTGACAGCACCAACATGTCGTGCATCGCCTGGGAGGGCACCAATGGCGAGTTCAAGCTCATCGACCCGGACGAGGTGGCTCGGCGCTGGGGGGAACGCAAGAGCAAACCCAACATGAACTACGACAAGCTGAGCCGAGCGCTGCGCTACTACTACGACAAAAACATCATGACAAAAGTCCACGGAAAGCGGTACGCTTACAAGTTTGATTTCCACGGCTTGGCGCAGGTGTGCCAGCCCTCCACCACAGAGCAGGCCATCTACAAGTTTCAGGGTAACTTCTCACCGATTCCCTTCTCTGGGATTTCCAAATTGAACCTCGTGGCTCCCGGCGTTGGACCGTCGGGTTTCTCCTACTGGCCCGGTTCTCCTTCGGCGGCTCTGTATCACAGCCACAACCTCCAGCCTCCAGGGCCCTTTGGCACCGTGTCTCCATCCCACATCAGCTGTGTCAACAACATCAACAGCCTGAGTAACATCAATAGCCATTACAACTGACTCTTAACGCATCTTTTTAGACAAACTGTAAAAATATAGACACCCCACGTAATAAAAGGAATGAAAAGAGAAGACAGCAACGAGAGATCGGTTTTGGTCATTTGCATGGGGAAGTACTGGCTTCATTTGGTTAAATGTGAATGTTTTGGACACGTAACGATTGTTTCAACAGCATAGGCTATATTTAAACGTGTAATTATAGACCAGTAGTCACGCAAATGTTGCTGAGACAATGGTTATATGTAAGAAAGACATCTAAAACACTCCTAAATCCCTGTTAGATTTTAAACCAGTTATTAAATCCATCAAGAGCCTCCTTTCAAATTACGCACTATGTTTTTAACTTTTACGCGCGGTATTTGAATAATTATATTTTGATTGTTTTATTATAGGATGTTAATCTATAACGATCCGAATCATGGGATTTCTTCATTTCAGGCACAAGCTATGACATTAAATGAGAGCCCGGCTTTTGAAATGAACAAAGTAGAGTATTACTTAAAAAAGGTAATGGAATCTTCTGTTTTATACCTATCCTCGTCTTTTTCAGTTCCTTTGCTGCCTCCCATTCTCCTTTTCTGGAGTTCTGTGATTGTTTGCACACTCAGGTGGGTTCATTTCCATCAGCTCCAGAGCAAATAACCAGTTATTATTGGACTATTGGCGCCATCTTGTGGTTTGGGAATGGCCTAATGCCTGATGGATTTGATTTTTTTATGTGTTAAATTATCACCACTTGGAAACAGTCACCTGAAATACATTGCCACTTTAATCACTGTTTTCAATCACTGCCCACTGCTTAGAACATTAGACACATCCATCCTTCTTATAAGAATATCAAATGTGACCCACTTGCAATAAAAATGAAACCAGTACAGGGGAACAGGGTTGTGATTTGTGTAACGTGAATAGTAACCGAAACTGTGAATTCATGAACTTTTCTGTAAATACTGTACTGTGGAGATACGCTCCGGCTATCGCTGCTTTTTAGTGAATTACACTGCATTCATTCACTCAGCATCATACTGTAGCTAAAACAACTGTACCAATGAAAAACAAATGAAGTCAATAAAACAGATTGTTATGAATAAGTCTATTTGAATTATGTGCTGATGAACTTTTGCTTTGGTTCAAACTCCAGCGTATCACTAGATTTTTCTTCTGTGCCACATTTATGCTCACACTGCAAGAGATGTCAGAGTTCAGTACAGATTTTGAAATGGGTTTGTATTCATGATACATCAATTTAAATGTCAATAAATACAATAATGACTATGGGAAACAATTGCATGACAAGATGAATGTTCACTCAAGGTTGGACAGTATTATACAGTGTTTGCCTGTAATGCCCCACCTACATGCAGCAACTCAATCACAAACACACAACTTTCCTCCTTATCACTAGTTTTGCAATCACTGAAGGCTCGTTAAAATTAGGTAACTACAGCAACTAACCATTTAACATGCTTTTATCCAGCCAAATCATCCACTTTTATGATCTAATAGGTTAGTGTATATTTAATATGTTAGCAACTGGTAGATAACAAAGCAACATGCATGAAAACTGCAACAAACAATAGCTGCTGTTAGCTCAGTTTGTTAGCTGGGCTGCTTGGACTGTGAGCTCAGAGGGGAGTACCACCAGGGGAGTGTTAGTGTTTGCACCACAGGCAGGAAGAGAAGGTTTTCAGTATAGGGGCACAAGTGATTGCTGGCAGGAAGTGGAGCCAGTGTCACTCCAGAACCTGGGTTGGGCAAATAGGCAATGTAACTGGCCTCAGCAATCTCTATGGACATAATGACAGAGGTGGAGAAGAGAGAGAAAATGAGAAAGTGACCAAGCAAGAGGTCATCAGACAAGAGTAAATGCAGGATTGACTTTTAGTCATTGGCAAAGACAAAGACAGACTCCAAGCTGCACTTCATTGATGTCTGACTGTGTTAGCAAAGTTGTGAACTTGCTAGTCTTTGGTCATATGTAATAAAACTGTAACAAATAATTAGACTGATTAGCTTAAAAAACACAAATTTAATTTCCTGAAAGAACTGCGAACATCCCTCAGATCCTTCAGGTTGGTTAGAACAGTTTACTGCAACAACAACAACAACAACAACAACAACAACAACAACAACAACAACAACAACAACAACAACAACAACAACTCATTTTGTCAATTGAAATAGGCAATAGCTGTTATGAAAAGTTAAAATTAATGTAAATCTTTCAGCTTTCCTTCTGTAACACCTACATACAATTCCTGAAAAGAAATCATTAGGTACAACCACAACTAATACTCTCAGATCAGTCATGGAGCCTCCTGAAACCTCTTTTTATAGCACTGAATAACTCATTAAAACCAATCTTATCAGAAAAATTAACACTTGAACATAGAACAGCTGATAGGAACTGCCTAAAATGAGTGAACCAATTTTTAGGGAAAAATTAATTCGGCATGTTCTTTGATATTTTAGTTTGGCCCATGTCCTATCTCTTTATGGCTTTACCATACTTAGTACATTTTCTAGTTATAGATGCCTATGTGCTTGATTTTTATGTCTAGCTGTCTACTTTTCGAGACAGTGTACAATCATACTGAGAAACAGTGAGACGCCTGCTGGTCATTTTTAAACTACTTTTGGCGTGCTTGCTGTTGGTTCTCTGTCAATGAGTTTCCTAATTATTGAGGACATAATTTACTGTCCACAGCAAAAAAAAAATACTATAAAGTGATCTTATTTTCAAAATAGACTATGAATGGCAACACAATAAAACACGGTTGCATTACTTTGTCATCTATGCACCAACAGAACATTTGAATAATATAAAATGTTTTTTTGATGATATCATGGGTTTCACACAAAGCAGAGCCAGGAAATATGCAATGCACAAGGTAAGCCAGTTCTTGGATTCAAGGCCTTAAAGTCTTCTCTGTTACTATCAACGTTAGGCTTTTTTTTTTAAAGCTTCTGTTCTGCTGTATACTTCAATTGAGTGTATTGCTGTAAATCCTGTGGAGATGCAGGTGACTCTATGATGATGAACATGAAGAGCATATCAGGGAGATGTTGGTGATGATGATGGTGAAGGTGGTGTGCCTGTGGAAAATTGTGGAAAAAATGTGGAAAACAGGAGTCCAAAGAGTGCCTCTGAAGAATGCTGCAACTACTTTATATCCATAAATGTTAATACTCAATGCAACAGTAAGGTATTTGCCAAGTGGTCATTATTTATTAAACAAGGTCATACAATATGTTTATCATTCTAAAGTTGTCATATAATTCTGTGAGGCTTTCATGTTATGTACCTATCTGTTGTGGCTAGTGAGTGAGAAAGCCCTATCCTCCTTGGTTACCATAGTAATGATCAGTATGGTGCCTGCTTTCTTAAACAGACATACAGCTGCTCTGTATCTCAAGGAGAAGAAGAATCAGTGTCCCTATATGAATCTAAGATTAAACACTATCCTTACAGTGACCTCAAGACACATGCTTGACCCTGTGTAAGCCTCACATATATCACGCTAGAACAGAAAACTCCCTCACAGTGGTGGTGATGAAGAAGAGGAAAGAGATTATGAAGAGGAACAGTTTGGTGGGGTGGAAGTGAATGTGACGAAATGGAAACTGAAGCCAGTGAAAATCCAAAAGGTCACAGCAACAAACAACACATGCACATTCTGACTGCATTCAAATATCCAGCTGATACTGCACATGTTCAAAAGCACCATGTGGATTACTCTGAGAGATTTATAGAGTTCTGTTGCTCCACTCGGTCTTGTCAGCCAATTCTGAGGTGTCCCAAATCAGAGGGGGGCTCATTCCACAGGGAGTGATGCGAAATAAACCTCTGGCTAGAGTACCTTGTGAAAAATGAGTCCAGGTTCTGCAGACTCCATTTGAAGGAGATAAAGTAAGACAGCTTGGCAAACATTGTGAGTTAACTGGAGAAAGGGCAAAGGAACAAGGGAAGATGAAGGAACATGAAGAAACAGAAGCACACGTGATGTGGAGCAACTTCAGACAAAGACCTCTGGACCAAGATTTCAAAAGAGCAGGCATTGAAAGCAAAGCCAAAAAGGAGCAATGGTGTCAGAAAAACAGAAATCATGCCCTGGCTAGTGGATAGAACGTTTTCTTTCAAGTTTCTTGCAAGGCAAACTTTCTTGAACTTGTTTAGATAATATCAACCACATGCTCTCCTATCAGAGAAAAACAGAGATGTTTCAGCTGACCTAGAAGACACGGGATGACATAATCAAGCCCCCTCGCTTATGTCATTCTCAATGAAATGGATGAATCAAAAACATTCTTTTGAATGAGATAACTGAGATATCCTGTGATGATCAAACTGTCTTTTGTTGTGCTCTTTGTCATCAAGGAGTTATTTTTTACAACTTTGTGACATGATGGAAATTACAGTTACTCCTTGAAGAAAGCACAACTGAAATACATTAAGAAAGGAAAGAAAGAAATTCCAGTAATTAACTTTTGACAATGTGCACATGTTAATTAAAACCCTGTCAGACAGACCTAAGCCTGCCACTGCAAAACACTGGATAAATAAAATCTGAACAATTCCCATTCATTGTGGTCTGCTTGTGTATTTTGACATTTTACCACATTACTAAATGCCTATAGCAACAGCTCATCGGATAACACATCTACAGTGCAAAAGACAAATAAGAACTTCACATTTGAGGTATTACATGTGATTATATAGGAGTTATCATGTAAACTGTACATTTTATGCCGTGGTTTGCTGGTGTTGCTGATTCTGATAATACTACATATTGTAGCAAAGACAGACAACTACTCTAACCATCCACGTGGTGGCGCCATAACTCTTCCAACATCAGAATACTGTTTACGTAACCAGGTGATAATAGAGATGGTCTATGAAGAACATAGAAGCATTTGCAAAATAGCAGAATAATCCCAAACCTCATTTTTATCAGTGTACATAGATTTAGGTATGTCTGGACTGAGGATCATCAGATGATTGAATGGACATGGGGGATGAGATATAACTGGAGAGGTAATGGATTTATACATGGTTATTTGGTAAACAGCAATAACTGACAATAATCACACTTTATGGGTCAGCAATAGTTCAGCAGGTGCACCTGTGTTCATTGAAGTCAAATGAAAACCTGGTACAGAGGCCAAAGGGTCGCGTGTCTATGAAGACCATGCAGCCTGGGAATGAGAACAGGATGGCCTTTTTTGATGGAGCAGATTCAGAAAGAGGACGTTTGTGTGTGTGATTTGGGGTGTTGGTGAAAGAAAGAGAGACTAGGTCACTCATTCACAACTACAGTGTTTGTGTGTGTGTCCTGCATATCAATAAGAAGACTTGGGGTCGCCATTGACAACTGAATTTCTCTCTCTCTCCCTCTCTCTCTCTGCATGAAACTGCTTAAGTCTGTAAGGATTTAGGGTGAGGGGGAGAGCTGTGCATCCCTGATATGTTCACCCAGCCTAGGCTACTTATATCGTGCTTCTTATAATAACAGAGGAAACTCTGCGGGGTTGGAGTCACTTCCACAACATTGTAATCGCCACCGTCTTCTCTGCTATGCCACTAATCTGCTGCTTCTATTGTTGCTGCTAAGCAGCACTCATCCTCTCTCTTCTGCTTGCGTAACAAACTGGGTGGGTGTTTTCCTTGCAAGCCACAAGATTAACACTGTGAACGTAGGAGACTGAGGAGTGAGAAGAAAACGTGAGGAGGAGGAGAGGCAAAGAAGAGAAAAAAATATCTTAAACTGCTTATAAAAATAACAATGAATGGTGTTTGTGGCTCAGATCAGCAACTTCAACAATTAACTGATTAACTGAAGTGCATTCTTAGTCATTCATTCTTCTAGTTTGGATATATTACAGACTGTCTGTGGGCGGACAATGAGTCTTAAACTTGTCCACAGGACTTGTTGCTGACTCAGTGGGCACTTTGCTTTGATACAGTGCCCTCTATGGGTGCCCTTCCAGTGGATTTGAACTGATTTAGTGATTTTAGATAGGCTGCCTATTAGAAAATGACTTACTCTAAATAGATAATAGTTAATTATTATAATTAATAATTAAGGATGCAGATCTTGTTACAACAAGTGGCAGGGACCCCAAACATGGAATTTTCTAGTAATTCCTGGAGGACATATTTGTTTTCACAACCGGTTCAGTGTAGAAACACAGCAACACACAGATAAAGACAGTACACAGAGCCTCCCTAAATACAAAACATGGTACAGTGTTTAGTGACAAAGGGGTCAAAACTGCTGAAGTGAGTTCTCCTCCATTTTAAGGTCTAGCAAGCTACCTAAACTAGATACATCTAAATACAGATCTGGATGAGGATAGGTTAAATCACTTGAGGCAGTAAACACAGTCTGGTTATGTTTTTAAACCTTTTATTGTGTTGATGACTTTTTCTTTTTCTATGAATTACTTAGAAAGCATCTGTCACAGGACTGTAGTCACCAGCTAAACTCACTGAAGTGCGACTCACGTGCTACAGATATGGAATCTGGGAAATGTAGTCCAGTAGGTATGTGGGTGTCAGGATGAAGAGGACTGCTAACGTATTCCCCAAATTCCCACTTGACGAGGACACCTGCAGGGGACTTAAACCCTTTTATGTGTGAAAATATTTTCAAATATCAATTGATATGTGCATGGAGGGTTTGACCTTAGCAGTAGGTGTCTTTTTTTTAAAATGGCATAAATTTTGAGATTTTATTAATGTGTTTTTTTGTACAATGTTCACAGCCATGTCACTATTCAGACATTCAAAACAGCTTGAGGTAATCCTTTACAGTGAACATATGTCAATCTTGAATTACTGTTATGTGGTAATGTTTCCAAAAAGACTTTTTTTCCAGTTGATTTTTTAGAGGTGTGTTCAGGTGCTGGTGGAAACCTGAGAGCAGGTTACTGTATGGTGTTGTGTTCACAGGGCTATGAGCTATATGTTGTTGGCAAATCAGAGCCTGAAAACATGAAGACAAAGTGAACGTCATGTATAGAAAAATGTGAAATTTGTGTTCACCATGAGAAGGAGGCAGGGGCTTAAGGTCACTTGGCTGAAATTTGCACCAAACCATGCGCTGAAACAAAATCTGATTATGTTGGACAGTGTGGAAATAAAGGGCCAAAACTCTAGGTTAAAGTTAGTGCAAGCAACTTTTCTTAAAGAAAAAAAAAACAACAACTTTTTTTTTTATTACGTTTGCTCAAAATTACATTTTATTATGACAGGTATTCATGAGTCACATATTCAGGAAAAAGAGGCCTCTCTGCTCTTCAACAGTGCATTATTAGGATACAGGGTAAGACAGCCAGTGGGCTTTGTGTGGCACTAGGAAGTGTTGCAGTCAGTGAGTCATTCTTCCAGCTGGAGAGAGTGGTAATGAAGGCTTAGCTAAATTAGGACAACACACCTACATGGTGCTGAAATAGACTTGAGAATAAGAGGGCGAGAGAAAGAGGCATGGAGAAAGGTGAGAGACTCAAAGAAAAGAAAGGAAAAGTAAAACGAAGCAAGAGAGGTAAAAGAAAAAGAACCATTTAAAAAGATGTGTTTTACCCCTTTTTCAGTTGTGTGGAAACAGACCCAGATTCTATGACCTAAAAAAACACAAAATAAACCTAATTTATTCCTTCCACAGTGCTTTAAACGGCTAATATCAAGGTTAAAACTGGCAGGGAAAGATACCCGGTCAAGACATTGTGATGTATTAATTTGAAGGCTTTTAGGCATTTTTGGGAAGAGATGTTAAAAGACAGCTGTTCCCATATATGAGTTAAACTGTAATCAAAAATCCATCTGCCGACATACTATGAAAGCACTAGTTTGGTGCAATATGAGTAATCTAAAAGTGACAAATATTAAAAGCTGGAGGCGGGGAACATGTAATGGTTTGCTTCTGACATGTAAATTTGTCAATTTAGATAATGGTCTGTGATTGGAGTACCTCTAGACTTCGAAATCCAGGGTCGTGTTTTGGCTGTTACATAAAACTAAATGGATGAATAATCAATGCAAATTCATGTAGTGTGAAGTGATTCACTGGCAAAATAAAAAGAGAAAATAACAATGAACACTGTGTAGGTGTGTGGTGAATGGAGGGATTAGTATACTGTTCTGCATTTGTTTCATATTGTATAAATGAAATTTAAATGTTAAAACTGTATATAGCTGTATAACATAAAGTACATGGCAGCAGATGAGTCACTCTTCAATAAACTAAACTATGAAGTGAGTCAAGATTTTTTTTTCTCTCTACTGAGTGACTTCACCCTGCTTTGTAAAGTGATGGCCAACTGCCTCGTACCGCAACTGCTCGCTAACTAGTAATCTAGTTAAAGAGATTAGCAGGGTGGTTATACAGCAAGAAGACAGCAAAATAGACATAATCTCTATGGGGTGTTTCCTCAGGTAACCTAGTCTGTTTTCCATTTGGGTGACGAATGTTGGATGATCAGAGAGAGTACCTTTGCAAGAAACAGACTCAGGGCTTTATACTGTGATGACGGCTTGAGCAGATGTCTCCCTCCAAGAGCCTGGCGGGTCATCAGGGAGATGCAGCTCACCTCTTCTGGCTGTAAAATACATAAGCTGGTGGCAGGTAGCCAGTCGCTTCCCCACATGGCTTCCACCATTTCAGTTATATGAAATAAACACAGTTTTAGTTAAAATTATTGCATGTTCTTCCCTTCTTGGTCCAGAGCCAGGTTGTGACAATACATACAGATAGGTAGTGGCAGAAGACATTTTCGAAGCCTTTGAGTACAAGCTCCAATTTATTACTTTGCCAAGAGGCAAAGCCAGTTCCAGTCACCCTGTGCAGGTCAAGTGTTTGTGAACTCTTCTCAGAAATAAAGCTTATGTGCAACTTTCCAAATAACATATAACAAGATCGGTCTGACATCCATAAAACAGCAAGCAAACTGTTGAGCTGATAAGATGAAGACAACAAATCCAGCAGACCACTAAACACAGCAGTACCAAGGCTGTATGTGGAGGAGTCAAAGACATGCCTGCACCGACAGACACTCGCAAATACTGAGTGAGTGTCCTCTATTGCTTACAGGGGTATGTGTGTGTCTATGTATGTGTTGTGCAGTGGTTCAGCCCACGCTCAGCCCCACACAGCTCACTTTGTCCAGCTCTCATTCACTTACCTACCCGTTACTATAGAGACACAGCAGAGAAGAATGCTGAAAGCAGGCTGGAAGACAGATATGCAGGAGACCTGGGCTGAATCTTAATAATAAAGAGAGCGCTCACAACACTGAGCACTGAGAGGCTGTTGCATAACGCTGCTGCAGGATTCTGCCATGAAATCGGCTTGTAAAAACAACTAACTATTACAAGAATGCTGTTTTGACTATCATGACATGTAGTTCTCCACTAGTTTGATCTCACAGATAATGCGATTAAATGTGTAACTCTTTAGTTTAGATGAAAGTTGAAACTGTCGTGCCAAAAAACATATGGCAGTGATCAAAACTATAATTTTAAAGAGGATTTTATATCATATTCATCTTAAAGGACTAGACATTGATCAATCCAGTGACAACATGCCATGTTTTAGTAGTGCATTATGCATACACAATACAAACCCTCATTAATAAGTCAACGAACTTGTGTTGTGAAACTTGTGAAAATGTGTCAAACTGTAAACTAATTTACATATGACCATTTGCAGTCATAATAGATTTTAATAAGATTCACCTCTGCAATGGTCATTTGTAAATGTATTAGACTAATGGAATGGGGTTTTGATCATATTCTTTATTATCATCAAACTGGCATTGGATGGCAGTGCATGAATTAAACCTCACCATGTTCTCAGTTTTGCTTTTTTGATTTTCCCCAGGTGTACTCTCTCTACCTCTACCTCCCCCTCAACCTGTTCCACTCCTGTTCCCTTTCTGTCGAGTTTTTCTTTTTGTGTGTGTGTGTGTGTCATTTTGTGCTCTCTAAATAGATGTTGTATGTCCCTATAAGACAGACACACACAGAGAAAGAGAGGGAGAGAGAGAGAGAGAGTCACAGACAGTTCTGAGACTGCAGCAGATTCTAACCAATCACATGAAGCAACCCTCCAACCCTCCAACCCTCCAGCCCACGTGGCTGATTCATAAAAAAAAGAAAAAAAAAAAAAAACAGGAGGAAACCCTGATCAATATAGCTCCAATTTCTCATACAGCATATTATTATGTGCTAAACTAAGATAATTATTGTGTAAAATACAACTCAATTATCCATATCTAAAAAGGATTATTGATAATATAGACTTTTTGTCCTCCTCCTTCAATTTACTTTCGTACTGTTTGGCTTCTGTGTTCCCATTTCAGTATGTGGCCCCGATTTGAATACCCAGGACACACAGATAGGATGCCAAAAATATCCTCTATATGTGTCAGCTTACTTCACTGTTCTGTGCACAACACAGGTAAATCAGTTGCTGCATATTTTGAGATATACTGTAGGTTTTCTTACCAATATATATATATGCCATTTTCCTATGCACTCTTAAGGATATAAAACATCCAAAAACTGCATCTTTGTGCCAATATCTCTAAAGGTTTGGTGCAGTAAACTTTTCTATGTAAAAATACATTCTGATGAGTTTCATGGCAACCAATGAAATCTCCTGAGTTTCAGTCTCATGGCAACCTTTGGTATCATCCCAGTAAGCATATTCGTCATGGACTTATTTCTATTGCATAACCATGTCCCAAAGGTTTCCTGCAAATCAAAGGATTAGTTAGTGGTGTTAAAAGATAAGAGGTTGTTCACGTTAATTACCTCTTCAGCAAACTGCAAGGTTTGTCCAAACATGGTCCCCGCTATATATTTATATATACACACATACACCAAAACAAGGCGCAAGAGATAAGAGATCCTACATAAGTTTGGGTTTATTTCATCATGGTCACCATTAAACAATTACTGCATTGACCTTTTTAACATGTAGAGAGAGTGAATGCAACTGTGGTGCAACACCACAGACAACACGCACATCTAGATTTCACTTTCCATAGTTGACATATAGGAAAAATGTACTGTACAAAAGATCTAATTCACAGGTGACTGAAGACTCGGTGACATTAATTGCAAGTGAAATGGCTCCAGTGACTGAAAGGAAACACTGGTACACGACTGTTATATTATACCACTGTGCAAAACATCAAAAGTTTGTTCTCAGCTGTGCAAAATAGCAGCATTAGATTCCACTTTCCAAGCAATGGGTTCACAGCAACAACAACAACAACACCACAATGATCATTTAGAAAGGAGCATAATACTGAATAACAACCGTAAGGTATGCCTGAATCACCTTTAGCTTATAGAAACTGAAATGATGTGTGCAAATGATAGTTGTCTGTCACTTAATAATGAGACCTTCACATTCGATATTTACATCACGAGGAAACATCCTGAATTGACTGCACTGAAAGTGAATTGAACCCCAGCAACACTTACAGACCATTTAAGCTCTACACACAGCTGCCTACAATACAAGCAGAACCGAATAAACCACAGAGCCATTTTAAAATGTGGGATATGTACATGTAAACCACGTAGTTTCAGGCCAAGAGTATCTAATAGTTGGCACATAGGAGATTTTTTAAAAAAAATCTCTTAAACCTGTACATTCAGTGCCTCTGCAATGTATTGGAAAGCAATACGCAGCAGAGGCCTTGGTTTGATAATCTTGCTGCATGGCCATCTATGGGCCTCTTTAGTGCAGTTCATCATATACATTCCGAGGTGGGGGGGAGATACTCCCTCCTCTACTTTTATCTGCCCTTGACCCTCATTTTCAACTTGAACCAACTGCCCACTTACAGGTACATCACTACAACATCACATCTGTAGGCGAAAACAATTATTCTTCTCAAAGTGAGGTCGTTTATATGAAGAGATTTGTGCTTTTTAACACACAAAAAAATGAGCTGAACACGTTCCAACCAGGCGTGTAGATATAGCCATACACAGCATGATGCTTTCCCGCAGATAGAGAGCTGTCACCCTTTGAAGAGAACACGCCGCCTGATGATATCTGTTGCATGTCTAACAGCTTAACTATCAGTAGGTTTTAAAAAAAGCACAATATACTGTATACCCCTACTTACAAGGCTTAGGCTTATGTACTGAAGGTGTGCAGAGGGTGTACTGGGCTGACTCTTGTCTCTCTTAGAGCCACGCTTGGCTCTGTTGTGGCAAAGCAGCAGGGAGCAGGAGGAGAAATGTCCGCACAGGTCAGCACCTCGGACAGCTCCGCCTTCTTCGGCTCCCTCCACAAAAACACGGATCTATTTCTGGGTCCTGCCTGGAAAGCTCACCTCCACTGCGACATCCACTCACTTATAACCAGCAAAGTAGGCTAATCATGAATGAAACGAGGGGATTTGAGTGTCACTTCGAATGTGATTTGCACCACCGAGTCAAATCCCTGCGTCACTCAAAAGAGGGACAAGACAAAAGAGGACAATATACCATTGGCATGCATTGTATTAAATCTCCTACACTGTATCCTAAACACCGGTTGTGTAACATAATTAGAGAGATGTTCAACCCAGACGCGAGATGCCTTCAACGATGGCATTTAAATTCAAAACCACCTTTTTTTTAAATGTGATTTTGCAAATACATTCGTCTTTTTTTTATTTAAAAAAACACACACGCCGGTGTCTTGTTTGTCTCAGCGGTCCAGGTTTGACTCGCTGCTATCTCGTTGGTTTTTGAGGTCCTGAAAGACCTCGGTGAAAAAGTGCGGGTCTGCGTTCAGCTGCAGCATTTTGGCACTCATCCTGTTGATGATCCGGAGCGATGTCTCCCAGAAAACGTCCTTGTTCGAGTCGTTCATGAACGGTTTGAGTGGGTAGGAGATCTCGTTGCCCATATAGGAGTAGGCAAGGTAAAGGCAAGTCTGAAAGGTGCCCTGCAGCTCGGCTGGGCTGTCGATGCTGTCCTCGACCGTGTCTTCGCACAACAGGTACACAAACACCACGTTTGCCGGCGTGATGAAACCCTGGTCCTGCCAGCCTTGGAGCAAAAGAGTCCGATCGATATTACGGAACCAGAGGATCACCTCTCCGCTGTTTAACTCTTTGAGTTTAAAACACCTGCGGCACATGAAGTCCCCCAAACAGCGAAGCAGCTCCCCGGTTGAAGCCTGTATGACTATCCGCCTCGGTGACACCAGAGACAGGTTGCTGGACTGTTTCTGGACCGTGGAAGTCTTCCCATTTTGGACAGCAGCCTCGTTGTTTTGCGTGGGGACCGTGGGCACGGGGACCGGGATCGGCACTTTGGGTTTCTTCTCTTCGGTTTGGTGCGTTTTCCTGATGTTTTCGCTGTTGAGCTGAGCCACCTGACTGGACGGTGCCGGCAGCGGATTCGGGGTCACTTTCTTGGCGCTCTTCTTGGCAGAATTGGCCACGAGCTTCTTCCAGGACAGAGAGACGAACATCGAGTGCCGCTTGATGCTCTTGTCGTTTTTGACACCTTCTCCTGCGACCTCGGCGTCCATAATAGATGCCTTCTTGGTCGCCGGAGATATAGAGAGGACGGTTCCCATGACTGCAAAGGTGAGAGCCGCGGTGGTGTGGATGCTGCTGCAACTTCAACGCAGTCTTTTGCGGGGTGAGAGGCGGTAGAGAAACAGTCACGACAACGATTGAAACTCCATTTACACGTTCAGTTTCTCGGTGTGGTCGCTCCTGGGCGGCGGGGGATGAAGGTGAAGCAGAATGAACTTGTATTCCAACAGATGCTCTGTCAGCGGCTCAGCGGGGAGACGCTGCGACACAATCCTATGGCTGTAGCCGAACGAGGATTAGTCGCCCTGCGTTAAGTCGTGGGTATAAACGAACCAGCAAAGGCAGCCAATGACTGACAGCCGAGCCAACCAATGATCCAATCACTAGGGGTGTTGTTTTTAGTTTTAGGTTTCCATTGATAGCCCATATACAGATAAGAAGCACTATTCTGGTCCCTGTTCTAGTCCAGTTTGGGAAATGAGTGCTATCTATAAACCATTTCATCATTTCCTTTTAATCTTGTCAACAGTTGGCAAAGTAGGTCCATTCACTGACCAAGAATGGCAAACAATATGGTGGATAGCTCTATTCACACATCACTGTCCTTAATGCTTTCATTTGTTTTAATTAATGGATGGTTAATATGTCTGTGTAGTGGAGTACTTACATGTCATTTTGAATAAATGTAGAGATATCTTCCAAACTGTGTTTTCCCGGTCACATTTTCACTCATTTAAATCAAACAAGCAGGTAAATGCTGCAGAGTAACAATATCTGGAGTAGTCAAGTCTAATGGCAGTTTTTACATACACATCAAACTAAATTGCTGTTGACATGAGTGTTGTTAACACAGTGATTTGTTGGACTGGAGGCAGAAGCTGCCTCATACTCCATGTCCTGACCTCAAAAGAAAATGCAAAAACAACAAATTATAAAGTCAAAAAAAATATCCATAACCTCATCATAAATTCATCCTGTAAACAAAACACGAGGGGTTGCTAAAACTGAATTTCTGAGCTGGTTTTAATGTATTTGAAAGCACAGAAACACTCTTTTCCCAAAAGTTCATACAAGAATGTTCCCTGAAGAGTTGCAGGAGATAAATATATCAGAAGTATTTGCACCAGCTCTGGGCAAACTGGAGATAAATTCTGAAGAATGCGTAGTATGCTTGATGCCAGGCACTTTTCAACAGAAGAAAACATCACCTGCAGCTGGCCATTCTTCAGGTTCTAACCTTACCCTCTTGAAATGTTTTTAGCACAACAGGCTTGCTGCAGTGGTGATTTCATGTAGTAGGCCACAGTCCTACACCCAGCTACTGCTGCAGTACATGCATGGCTTAGGACACTCCATGAGTAATCCAATTACAAACAGCAGAACTGGCACCCTCCCACATGACTGTCTGGAGGGGAGACAGATACAAATATCACTGAATGTCTACAAAGTCTTCAGAATGGGCTTCACCATTTATCTGAATATTTATGCAATAACTGGAAACATGTTCTGATATCATTTTCTTACTTGTCCCATGTTGCAATTTATTGAAATGTGACTCACAGTTTTCCAAATTCATGTGATGTTTACTTTGCATTCGTTTCATATTTGGTCAGTGGTGTAGCGGGTAACAGTGTTGCCTCACAGCAAGAAGGTTCCTGGTTCCGATGTACATGTTCTCCCCCGTGTCTTCATGGGTTCTCGTCAGGTACTCTGGCTTTCTTCCACAGTCCAAAGACATGCAGCTTAATTAGTGACTGTAAATCGAACGTAGGTGTGAATGTGTGACTGAATTGTTGTTTGTCTCTATGAGTCACTCCTGTAATGAACTGGCGACTTTCTCTTCCAGCTGAGTCTGGCTCCAGCCCCCCACAACCCTGAAAAAGATAAGCGGTTATTGAAAAAATGGCTCCATATTTTGAGATGTTCCATGGCTGTAATGTTTTTAGCGTACAGACATAAGAGAGATATCCAGTAGCTTTTTATAGATTTTCTTTCTTTCTTTCTTTCTTTCTTTCTTTCTTTCTTTCTTTCTTTCTTTCTTTCTTTCTTTCTTTCTTTCTTTCTTTCTTTCTTTCTTTCTTTTTTCCCAATTCCATGAGTATTTCAGGACTTTGACTGAATTCCTGTCATCCTCCACTTGTACTTCATCTCTTGTCATTTTGGATAGTGGATAATGAGGAATTGTGATGCCAAAGGGGATTATAGATAATCAGAGTATGAATGTATTGAGTTTGGCACAACACAGCTAACATATAGGCAAGGAAAAATTAAAATCATGCAGCAGATGATCTATAAAGCCACCTATGGGTGGCACAATAGAGTTTAATTAGGTTACTGATTTAGTGTAAAGTAGAAGAGATACAAAGCGGTGTCTGTTGGGGATTTAATTGCACCGCATTGTTGTTTGAAAATGAAATAATTTGCATATTTCTTTACTTTTCTTCCACCCATTGTTGTCATCATCACAAATTGTCAGTCATCATCACTGTTACCACAACAGGCACCCTCAGATTAATCTGATTATCATCAACACCATCATAATGATGATCACACTCAATTCAGGTCTGATGATAATCATCCATAAGCTGTCTGATACACCTGTTAAAACTGTCAACCAAAACAGCTCTGAAGATGAAAGCTGTGAAGTAAGGAGGTAATTTAAACCAAACCTAACAAATTAAGATGAAAGACAATACAATCCCAAAACTGCAAAATGCTTCCCATCTCACACAAAATTCTTTTGATCATGCCAACCTTTCATCCAACACAGCAGGAATCAGATGGCGATCAAAAGAAACTCTTTCATCGCAAATCAAACAAAATGCTACAGGATGTGGCAGAGGAATAATCTCAATATATTACACATGAAACATGAAGCTTTTGTTGCTCTATTGTATTTCAATATTTGGATTGCACAGGGAAAAACTTAATTATAAGGTGTGATGAAACAAAAAGGGACATGGGAAGTTGAAAGGTTTGCTTCCTGTGTAGTTTTTAAAAACTTTTTAAAGCATGTTTTATTTGTGTTTCTGGACACATTTCATTATATATCATATATTTTTTGCAGTACTTCAGTTATTATTATGCTGTATTAATATTCTTATAATCTAAATTTTTAAAGCTACATTAACTTTTTTTAGCCAGGAGTAGGAGTCATGTTTTAGGTTAGTTTAATAATCTAATTTCAATATTCACTCTCCTTTTAGATGTTTTTGATGCACTAAGTCTGAAGGAAATATCTGGCTCTTTAGCTGCTTCACTCTGTTCATAAGCTAGTTTCTAACTTTGCTGTTAGCATCTTTTAAATTTTTTTAATTTGTGGACTTTAGACATTCTGCTCATTGATTGGTAGTTCCTGATATTGCCACAGAATAGGTATTTTTTGTTATCTTCTTCGCATAATTAATATTAGATAACAACATAAGATATATTATGATATAGCACCCAATTGCAACCTTAAATCCCCAATATATCCTCCCAACTCAATGTTTTCAGCTGAAAACAACAAAGCTCACAGATGAGTTCAGGTTAGCTTGGGTTTTGGATATTTGGGACTTTTTTTGAACTACTAGTAGGATGACATATGCATAACATCAATATCAAACTGAACATCTATCCTATGTTTCCTTTGTTATTAAAGTTTAAAGAAAACAGGGTAAAACATCATGAAAATTTCAGCTGTGGTTCACATTCTGTATTCTGTGTTATGTGTAAGATACATAAAGTTTCTCCATTTTCTGTGGCAAGTTGCCTCCTGGTGGTGTTTTAGTGCAGCTGCAGGAGACATTTTCTCAAATCATAGCACTTTATCTGAACGTGAACACGTCTCTCAGACACATTCATTTTTTTTTTATTATCATGAACAATCTATTAATTATTATTTTAATTTCAGAGAAAAAACACAAACTAATGCCACACCTGTAAAGAGGATAACATGTATCCATGTTTCTATCCAACAGGCATGAGAAAGAGAAAGAGTAAGTTGAAAACTATTTTGAGATTTTCAAGGGTTATTTTTGAAACCTTTTATTTTAAGCACATGCGATACCTGTCAGATTAAACCCCTATTAAGTGACAGTAGTAATAATAAAATGACCAACCTATCTAAGTCAAACATTTTCAATCTGTAAATGTGTGACAAGTTACAAGTTGTCCGCTGGAGGGCAGTCACATCCAGCTAACTGCAAGTCAGCCTGGACTCTGAGTGGAAATATTTGTCATGAAAGGCTTCCTGGTGACATTTGCTGTCAGCATGCGTCTTCACCACCTCATCCTAATATTTAATTAGTTCTAGTGAAACTGTGGGATGATATATCAGGCAGAACGACTGAAGAGAGGAGGAGTGAAGGTTTCTCAGACTAATATTAGCTTTAGTGACAGAATTCTCCCGTCAACTCACTCAGGGTCTGCCAGCAGGACAGTGGGAGTGAGCGGGGAGACGGGAGAGTTTGGTGGAAACAGTCCACAACACTGACAGGAAAAGATACCGCCATACTTTAAACCCTTTTGTGTTTTGATTGTTGTGCACATGGTGGTGATATAAAACATGGGCACACACACTGAAAATACACAGAAAGCAGAACAAAAAGGAGCTTCATGAAAATGTGCTTCATTATTTTTTAACAAGGAGAGATCTGGTTTATCATTAAGAGCTTGTTGTTTTGTGAAGTGTTGATTCATCCACAGTATTCAGTAATAATGCAATAACATAGCCTTTTCTGTAATTGACATATAATGTTATGATTGCATATTGACTCCCAAGTTGATGTTTAGAGCCCAATAAAACAAGTAAATCATTGCATATAAGCAATGCATAAAGTCTACAGTGTGAATAATAAATGATGAGAAAAGCTTTATTGCTTCTCTAGTTATTGAGAAGCTGACTTTCTGAAGAAGATTTTCCCACCGCACATGGTTGGAATTAATTGGTTTTATTTGAAATATCTCATAGGTAATTATTTATACAATAACAAGCAGTAAATTCAACGGGGCTAAAGAAACAAAAAGTCAAAATATTATAATTTATCATCCCTGCCTTTTCTCGACTGTTTTGGTCTGCCTTTTGAAAGTGTTCAGACGGGAGTATGCCAGTGTGTGTATGTGTGTGTGCAGATCAAACGCTGGTAAAGGGATTGGGTGTCGTGTCTTATCGCAGACGTGTCTGTCAAAGCTGGTGGGAGGGATTAGCATGGCTGACACGGGCAAGTGAAGACAAAATACAATCGAGGGAGGGCAGAGTGAGAGAGAGGCAGGTGGGATCAGACACACACACACACACACACACAGAAACAGGTGGGTCACTGTGAATGTCACAGACTTGTAAAAGGGCTGCCTCTCCTCCTCTTGTCTGCAGCTGCATGGCCTTGGACTTGCTGATAATGGTACACACACACACACACACACACACCCACACCCACACCGTTAGCAGATATTCACATATTTTCTCATCCATGACAAAGCAGGATTGTTAACACCACTGAATGGGGAAGTTCATACATCAAGAGTCACCACCTTATTGAGAAATATATGTTATGACAATATATGTTTTTACGGTATATGTTTGCTTCCCCCTTGTGATGGTTTATGACTAAAATTCATTTAATATGTATGATATCAAAATATGGAAATGGATTTTCTGCTAGTTTATTCTTCTTCCCTACATTTCAAATGCTTGAGTTTGCTGTAAACACAAACATGAGGTGAACTGTTTCTACTTTGAAAAGACTTTCATTATGGTCTGTGTCAGCAAGTATGCATTCATACTTGCTGACACAGACCCAACAATCTTTGACAAGCTGATCAAAAAAATAGACCAAATGAGAGCAGCTCTGAATGTTCACTAAATGCCCAGGTTTGTGTGTTTTATAAAAGCACAGCTGGATATATTAAGAATTTGTCCATTCAAATAAAAAATTATGGATACCAGCTTTGAAGCAGAGGTTGACAAAGCTTGTGTGGCCACCCTGTTCAGGCACATGTAACACATGTAATGACACAAAAGCAGCATCTGGTGTTCAATGACCCCACCTGCCGCTTCCTATTGAATTATGTAACAAAAGACAAAGGCAGCGATATCAAAACAAGCCTTTAACACAGTACCAATTCAATCAAACGCAGCCAGGTGATCAAAGGCTGTGATCTCGGTCTCTCGCTCTCATACACACACTCATGGTTACGGGTGGACGTAGGTCCTTCCTCTCACATAAAACCAGCCTGCAGTTCTGTCCTGTACTGGCTCACTGCTATAATTAGAACAAGGGACGATAAGCATTCAAATGCTTTGATGCTCTTATCTGAGGCAGCCAAAAGGCGGATGGGGACACACACGGACATTGGCTCCATCTCTTACTCATGTGAAAACACACACACACACACACACACACACACACACACACACACACACACACACACACACACACACACACACACACACAGAGACACACACATCGAAACACAAACTGGGGTATAAAGGAAACATGCTCTTAATGTATTATTACATAAAAATGAGGAACATATTCACACAAAATCAAACAAATGCTCACCTGGGAATCATTTTACTCTAAATTGTCCAGCTGAAATGATCAGCTATTAGTTAAACTATAACTCTAATAAATGTCCATATTCCATTTAATACATGTTACATTATCATCACAAAATAGTATTGATTTTTCTGGTACAGAAACCCTTAAGATCTAGACATCACCTCATTATGTACAGTATAGAGTGCCCATTCATTGACTTATGTTTAGTGTTATCGGATTAGAAAGACTGTCACAGAAATTATCTTTAGGCCAACCCAAGACTCTCTCTTTCTGTGCAAGGCAGCAAACAAACGTGATAGAATTACTTCCTGAGAGTTATGTTTTAACATATTAGGATGTAATGGATCCTCGAGTGGTTTTATCTTGACAAAGCCATGTTACAGCCAAACCCACAGTTCTTTGAATTCCAGGAAAATATCCAAAGTTACTGAACTTTCAAGGTGAATTGATGGGAAACATGTCTAAAATTCTTTACAACTGTAAGCACAATTTACGTTGAAGCAGACGCATTACATGCTGCAAATACTGCTATAAAAGTAGAAAAAAAAATGCCTCTGGAGTTCATGGAGTGCAATTGCTGTGACGAAGATTAGGTGACATTACTCTCCATACCCACCAGGCTGCGCCCTTGTCTGACCGTAGGAAATCGTCCTCACTCAGTGTGTGCTTGTATACATGTGTATGTGTGTACATGAGCAGTTAAGTGTGTGCATGATGTGTGTACATTCATAGACTGGGCTAATCCTAAATGCCAAGTCCCCGAGAGACAAAACCCACACTTCATAAAAAAAGCCCAAGTACTGTAGATAGTGACAGACACAACTGCACTCACTTAAGTTTGCGCACACACACACATTCTCTGCTTGTCCTCAACCCCTGCCTTTGATGGCATGCTGTTTCGTACTACCATCACTCTTTGTTCTTCCAAAATAAACCCTCTCCTCTCCAACACATAAGAATCCAAAAACCCCAAGGTTGGCGGTTCGATCCCCGCTCTCTCTGCTCAAAAAAGATTGCCACAGCTGAGGTGCCCTGGAGCAAGCCACTGTGTGTGTGTTCAACTCATGTGTATGTTCAACGCGATCAATAAGGTTTCTTTTTATTTGCTCCACATAAAGCTTTATTTCAATCACAGCAATCAATGAATTACTCTGTAATCCGAAATAAGCAGAAATCAGTTTAAATTTCAACATTTCTGGCAAGTTTATTATTTTCCAAAAATAATAAAGCCAAAATATATCTTTATACTGTGTGTAGCTGTCTTGTAGAGCCATACGACTACACTAAAACTTTGAGACGGAGACCGCACATCTTGTTTTGAAAAGTGGCGACCAGTCATCCGTGCTTTCTGTGTGCTTTAGGTAAATTAGATCCAAAACAAGATAAACCCCTTTCAGCCCACACCCTAATTTCCCTTTGCTGAATGGTGCAGTATAGATGTTAAGGTCCACACGCAGGTTCAAATTCAATCTGCTTCACAGTTGGGAAGGACTGGAGTCCTGTTTACACAGTAGGGAGATTCCTGCTCAATAGGACCAGAGTGTCGAAGCTTTGATGCTCAATAGGAGCTACTGAAAGAGAGGCAGGAGGAGGACAGAGGGAGAGAGCTGGTTTGGAGAGAGACAAAGATTGAAGTGATGATGACCTTTCTTAAAGTAACCTCGGATTGCTCTTCTTGGAAGGTTCACAAAATATGGGTAACAGATGTTTTATGTTTTTGTCTTTTGGCTTATCATGCCCACAGGGCAGAAGCACTGTGATCTGTCCTGGTTTCTGTATGTGTAAATCTGAAATAAAACTCATTGAAACTGTAGAATCTGCATCATATTTATTTAAGTAAATCTTATTGTTGATCAAACAATTAATGGAGGCTGACCACACAAAGTCATTTATTTGTAAAGTTGCAGGTGCGAGCTCAACTGACAAACGAGAAAACAATTAGCACTTCCATTGTAAACTGTCAAATAAAATACAGACAAGGACAATACTCTTATGATAATATTCATTTTAACTGCAACAAAACACAGCTGCCCTGTGAGCTTCAATGCAAACAGACCCTTTTCAGCCCCCCCCCCCGCCCCGTAGCCTCTGGCTGTTGTATTTTCTCTGAGCCAGAGATCAGGGAGAGCTCCACAGTTCTGCGGCTGCTGGCCAGCTGGCTGCTACACTTCTATCAACTGGTGGCTATCTAACTTCCCCTCCCTCCCACATCCTCCTCCCCTCCCTTTTTCTCTCCATGCCACTATCACATCAACACAAAAATGTAGAGATACACACACACACACACACACACACACACACACACACAAAACAAATACAGTGTGAATTGCATAGACAAAAACTCAAAGCTGTAGTTGCTTCAGAAGTATCATCCTTGGGCTGATCAACACCAACCTCATCTAAAATCCCCCACTGATGTGTGTAAGCTGTCAAAGCAATGGTTGGTTTTTGGTAGAAAGCATGCATGAGTGAATATAAAGTATGATTCTTGAATAAAAATGTTGTGTTATTTCTAGAGATTACATTTGTTTTGATAAAAAAGAAGAATTGCAGATGAACTCATGACAATCTGTGAGAACAACTCTTTAGAGAGAAGGCGATAAGATCAGGTGAAATATGGGTCAGGGGTCAGATTTGTCTCTGGAGGGCCCTTAGCTCCATGATCCATGGAAGGAGGAGACCTTGGGACAGACACAGAATCAAGAACATTCTTGAGGGACTTCATTCCCCAGGTGTCCAGTGAATGCTTGAGATGTTTCAGGTTGAAAGAAGACAGTAGGTAAAAGGACAACTGTGCTGCTCATATCGTCCTGTTGCCATTGTGACTCATGGAAATTCATACTGTAGATGGATAATAGAAAATCCCCTTGGAAATTACCCCAGGAAGAATAAATCTCTACTCAAACACATTTTAAGCCATCAATCAATGCAAAACACAGTGGCACAGCACCTCAAACTACAGGAAAATGCTTTGGAAAGAAGCTTGTTTTTTACTGAGTGATACAACACTTCACATTCATATTTTTACACATTCTGAGCTGGGAAATGAAAGAACGATATGTCAGTTTTCCATCAGCTGCTTGAGGGTTTAGATAATTAGTGTGGACAGTTAGAAGCAACTATGACACAAACAGATGTTAAGTGTGGCGGCTTGTATTAATTATCATTTGGAAAATCCATTTCTTGAAGAATGTATGGGGACCCCATACATACAAACAAAGAGTTTTATAAGCAAAATGTGATGCGAAATGGCCACTGTGACTGATTTATTATTAGATTTTACACTGATTAGATTGCTAAAACAGATTTATTAATGTGTACACTAAGTAGCATTTTAATCGTAGGATGGAGCTAGTTTTAACTTCTTTATATACAGTTACATTATCCAGTCCACAAATTTGTACTCATACTTTCAACTTTTATATAATGGATGATTTTACCTGTTTGGGTCTCAAACTATTATTTAAGTGAACTGATATAATAGAAAATCAATGTTTGGTGGAACTACTTACAAATCATAGATATATGAAATGTGACCAGGGGCCCAAGGTAGACACATTCACAAGCCTCAGAGGCCAAGTACCACTAGTTTAATCTTGTTTAAGGACAATGATATGCTAATGTGAAATCTAAACCGAAAAAGTAACTAGCTGTCAGGTAAATGTAGTCCATCTTAAACAAAGTGGAAGGGAAGTAAACCCAAAACTGTATGTAAGTAAGTATAGTGCTTGCGTGGTTGTACAGTCACAATTTTGTGAAAATAAAGTGACTATAAAGTGAGATATTGTCATGGTCTTACCCAACAGCAGAGGGCAGCATTGCATCCCAAACTTTCTCTGTCTTTGCATTCCCCCGCACCCCCCCCCACTCTTGATGCTGGAACACATGACATCAACCCTTACATTCTCCCATGTGAATTACCAGAGTCCTCACCCAGGGGTAAGGAGTCATCCAAGGAAAACAAACCAAAGCAACCGAAAGGCTCTATTACTGGAATGTGGGTTTGTTACACCCACAGTGATCTACCATCTCTTCAACAGGTGCTGAAAATATGTGGAGGATAGTTTTCATTAGTTTGATTATACTCATAAAGTGTTTAAAGTACCTCCATGTTTTTTTTAATTGGCTCTCACAACATGGAAAGGAAAATAGTGAACAAAATAAACAGTGAAGATTTACACTAGAGTCTCAGGTCTTAAAGCGCCTGTGTGGTCAAGTCCTATTCCAAGACACTAAATTCCTGCCAGCTCCTAATACACAGCTCTGTAGACAGCCTTGACCTCTGACCCATCCTGCACAGCAGAAGAGCAAATGGAGAAGCCCAACTCCAGCATCTATTTTAGCATTAAATGTTATTCATATCACATATCAAAGACTGAAGAAAAAAAAAAAAAAAAAAACTACGTTCAACAAACTACAGCCGAAAACCATTTGCTCCAATTATGTTTGATTTGTTGTTTTTGTGTCATAGCGTCACATATCACACGGTAGGCAGCAGCTTAGTTTAGCAGACAGATCACACGGCTACTGCTAATGTGGATCCTGTTATTGCAAGGGCACCCAGAGGATCATTTCAGCCCCACAGTGGGCCTCCCTTACTGGGCTGCTATCGTCCCACATCAGCCCTGGGCTCCTTGATGTGGTTTGGGAGGACATGACGGGGCCGAGCGGGGCCCAAAGTGATCAGTCGCGCAGTAACATCTGAAACCCATTTCCCCACAATTAAAGAGAGAGAGAAACTATCAGGACCAAACATCGCCCGTTTCCACGGCATCGAGTCAAACATTTGCATGTGTGTGTGTGAGCCATACCTCCCCACCACAATCACTCGCAGACACACACATTTCTTTCCCACCCTAAACAGTGACAGAGCATTTCCAAATGTGTTTACTTACAAAGGAAACCACTTGCCACCAAAAAAATGAGAGATATTAAGGCTGATACAGACAGACAAATAAACAGGGCAATATAAAGAAACAAAAGAGATGATACAGTGTCAGGAGGTGCTAGCGGATGGTGTCAGGCTGTTTCCTTTTTCTTTTCACCTGTGCTGCTACCGTCACATACCAAGTGTTGGCATGACAAGAGAAAACATCAGACCTCAATCAGAATGCGCCAGTTTAATGGTGCCCTGTCTGAGATACCTCTCCACCGTGTGTGTGTGTGCGCCTGTCTGTGTGTACATTAGCAGGCTATGCGTGTTGAGTTGCTCCGTCTGGATGCTCATCGGACATCAAACACAATAAAGCAGCGAGTGGAATGGGGCTGATTGCTATCTCCAAATGTAATCAAACCAATTCAACCCACTAAAACACAGGCACATACTCTCTCTCTCTCTGCTCTCCCTATTACAGACACACACGCACACACACACACACACACACACACACACACACACACACACACACGTCCACACATCCTCTCCTACTCCAAACCCAGAGTAAAGGCCACACTCTTCCACTCCTTTCTCAGTGCCTCCTCCCTGGTTCAGATCATTGGTCATGATGTGCTCGCCATGTCCTTGGCCCAGGATGTACGGCAAAGTTACCGAGTGCTGCTCTTTACTGTGGTATCAGTGGTCGGCCATTTTACAAACATCCTCCAAGAGAACCTGTCAGTGAAGTTCCTATCCAGTTGAGCCAAGAACTGCAGCTTCCCATGACCCTCAGCTTTCATGGGTTAGGCTGACCTACAGTGAACCCAAAGATGACCTTTTGGAACAACTCAAGGTTTTTTGATCAGTTTGTCTGTTATGAATGAGGCATGAATATGATAATATCAGGCCATGTAAAAGGCTACGTATCATACTCTTTGGGGTTTTTGGGTTAAGCTGCCCTGTGTTCTCTGATCGTCTTTGGCTCAGTGGCTCTCCATAATGACCTTGGATCTTTGTTAGAGTGTGTGGGTAAAAGAGATGGATAGAGAAAACAAGTGACAGAAACAGAAAGAGGTTGTATGTGTGAGTCAGACATGAACTTCGGGATAACTTTAATTATTTGATTAGTGAAATCTGGATGATATCTGACACCAAGTAGGGCCTAAATTCTGGCCAGAGAAAAGATGCCAAGGATAATTTTTGGTTCAGGGAACCTGGATTTTATTAGTTTGGTTGACAGTTTCAGAACATCAGACCTGGTCACATCTTCAGCTCTCTGATCATGTTTGAATATGACTGACCTTCTTGTGCGTTGATGTCTGGTGCTGTACTTGGACAAGTAATGTTTTGCTGGCCGTTACCTAGTAGTAGACTATTGTAGACAGAACAATCTGTTAAAGCACGCAGCAGAAACTGAACCAGTGGCATATGAGGAGGTTAAGACAACAGAGAGGAACACTGACAGAGAAGAAAGCGAAGACTGAGACATAGAGATAAAGCCAGTGGGCGACAAACCAGAGATTAAGAAGCAGAGACAGTGATATAAAACTTTGAGAGTGAGAGTAAAGGCACAGGCTGTGAGACAAGAGTCAAATAAAGACAGAGCCAAATTATCCTTCTTGCTTAGACAAGCATGTTGTAAGTATCCAGGAGTGTGTGGCCTTCTCTGAAAACACCATGACAGGGAAAGTCATGACTTAACCTTTCACCTTTTGTAACTTGGCAACAGTCACCCATCATCTCCCATTTGCCAGTTTGCGGCTGAGTAATATCAAAGCTCGGAAAACAGAGAATCCAAACTGCTCTGTTATGGGTTTGGATTGTAAGGTTTACTTGAACTGCTCCATGCATACAGGTCAGATGTTTTGTGGATAATTAAAATATACTATAACATATTTAGTGACACACCCACACAAGTATGCACTCCTGCTAAACAGATGCAGACGTGTACATTAAAGGGTGGATCAGGTCACATATTTCTGTCCAAACCTGACTCGAAACCGAGAGAGTAGTAACTTAGCCCGACCTGCACCCACGCTGTCCTGCCCGATGCAGTAAATGTAAGCTGGAGCACTGATTTTCATTTTTATTTATTTTTATATGAGTGATATATTCATTGAAAAGAAGCCAACGTGACCAAACCTGACAGAACTCTCAGGTATCGTCCCTCTAATGTGTATGCTCAAACAAGCAGAAATGCTCCAAAGATACAGTACATGCAGAGATGCAGAGTATATGCATTACATATAGTCAACTTTAAAAAACAGAGAAGTTAAACATTTCGTGAAATGCACGTCACACATTTGCTTCTTGCTGAGAGTTAGATGAGAAGATTGATACAACTTGTGTATCTGAACATTACAGCAGGAGGCTACAGCCAGCAGGAGGCTTACCTTAGCTTAATACAAAAAAACTGGAGACAGGGCGCAACAGCTAGCTTGGCTCTGTCCACAGACAAGCTAAGCTAACCAGAGACGCCTGTAACTCCATTATTTATAGTGGTATTGATTTTGTAATCTAACTCACTGAAAAATACAAATGAGATTAAGAACTATTTCCAAAGGTTTTCTTTAAATATTGAAAATGCAAGGAATTCTAAACCAAACTTGAATTCTTGAGTCAAATGCAGTGGGTGTAAGACAGTAATCCCACCTGACATGTATAAATAAATATTCATTTTTAGGGTACATGCATCATGCATTATCTTGCATAACTGTGTTGTCTTACAGAAGGTATACATTATTATTATTATTTTTTTTTCTACCACTGAGTTCCACTTTTGCTGTTAACCTCTGCAGAGGGCCCCTTTTGCAAAGTCATATGAAACAGATTTACCTGGCCAGTGCAGGAAGTGGAGAACTGCCGAGCAAGGAACAGAAAGAGTTAGACAGAGCAGTACACAGGGGAGAGGTGGGAGAGGTGGTGGTGGGGGGCAGAAAGAGGGTGAGAGAAGATCCTCTGAGGGCAGCAGCTCTGGTTTCATCCAACCACTGATGCTGACTGGCAGCCATGTCAAAAGCTAAGAAGTCAAATGATGCTGATTCTCAAGTTCATCTTTAGGGCATGTCAAAGTAAAGCTTATTATTCATGGTTTTGGAGGGCCAGGAATGTGCAAGCACACTAATTCATGTGCACAAACACACGTATAGAGGCACACACACACACATGCAGACACGATTTGAAAAATATCTAATATGTACACTTAAGTATTTTTTACTCGTGTTTGTTATGTGTGTACAGAAGCAGGGATACACACACACACACACACACACACACACACACACTGTGCTTCATAACACCACGACTGTCAGTGTTTAATGAGTGGTAAAAACTTTCAGGCTTATTTTCCACACATACTGAGGCGGGGATTAAACATAATTACTGATAAGACATCTTCATCTGGAGATTATCTCTGTGATGTACAGTGAAAAATTCAGGCTTAGACCGTTGTTAGGACACAGGGCTCATAGATTACTGATCATAACACAGGAAGGAAAATCACATGTCCTTGTTTTTTTTCCTGTATGTGAGGTCCCTTATAACTAGTACAGGTTGAAATCTTTGTAATGTAGAAATTGTAGGTCTCTTATGACTGTTGCAGGTCCAGATGTTGTTGTTTGCTTAAGTTGGTCCCATATTTCTTTTGTAAGTTTAGGATTTCCTTCAATGGCTGAATGAACACTGTGGTCAGTAACCATAAAAAAACAAGATATTCACCATCTTTCACAGAATTGTTTGATGCTTTGCACTCTCTAAATACCGGTATCCAGACATTAACAAAACAAAAGGATAAATGTTTGGCTGGTGTGTCTTTACTGAAACCACCACCATCACAAACCACCTATTAAACAGAATAATTGGACGATTGAATTTGACTGTTTGGTCTGGAGGCCTACACATGCTCACACAAACCACCAAAGAAACAGGAACAATGAATGTGATATTTTCCTGTAATGTTTCTTATTTAACAAATATTTGAACTTGATCAGTGCCTAACATGGCTCAGGGCACAATTGTTTCATTAAATGCTTCAATTTAGTTGTTACTTTTTCCAAATTTTGCTGTCATCATGCTGTTGTGGTATGGCTGTGTAAGACAAAACGACATTCCTTATTTCTCTTAAACCTAAAGTGACATTTTAACATAGGCGTCCTCAACATAGTGATTGATTTTGTTTAATAAGCGAAGACTCAGTCTTCTGAATGCAAAGTATTGCCCAAAGAATAAATGAAGCGTCCTTTGTGAGGCTCTCCTTTGCTAGTTGGCAGGCTTTGGTACACAGCAGGGGTGTCCCTTGGTACCATCCATCTTTTCCTTACTTCTTTTCTTCATGGCCTTGACAGTTGGAAACCTCATTTATGAGGATAAAATAAGTTCTTTGTGCAATATATGTTTTAAAATATAAAAATAAAACAGACAGGAGTTGTACATAAATATGGAAGAAGATATCTATTCTTTATGATACTGTATGTCAAGATTATTTGGTGGTATATACTTTTCAAATGTTTATTTCAGTGGTTCCAAAATATCCTGAGGGTTCACTCAGAGTACAGGTTTGTCTGATGATTCATTGCCACTATAATAGTATGTTTCATAGCCTCAGCAACAATGCAGCCTCAATAAATGTTGTGGTATGAATATGATTGCTTAAAAATATCATAGTAGAATAATAAAGTGTAAAAAAAAAAGTTTCAGTTTAGAGAAAAGTTTAGAAATGTTTTTTAAATGTTTGTTTCACCACATTCTTGAACACAGTAACATGTGCGATACATACAGCTATATATCTGTTTTTATTACATGTCCTGCTATGGTGTGGTATGTTCTTCACTGAAATGGGATATATACCATATATACATATGCACTGGACTCACACACACGCGCACACACAAACAAATACTCACATACAAGGATGGGAAATCTTTACAAGGTAGAGTAAATCACTAACCTTAGGTATTTTTACATAGGACACGCTGAGATAGTTTTTCATCATGACTTTAATGTGAATTGCTGGTGTTTCAGTATTGCATCCAAGGCAACTGGGCCCGTTGGTGATAAAGGGAACAGAACTGGGGTAAATGACTTTGGACTATTGTGAAGGACTTTGTCTATTACCCAACACTGTTAATTCAATTTTCCAACGGCATTAAGTGTCCATCAACTAAATTCAGGAATGAGGCAGAAAGACCACATGCCCGTAACATTCATCTATTTTTCATGAAGCCATAAAAATGCTCCATTGTGTTTTACAGCATTGCACTCCATTTTATGTTATTTTTCCCTCTGGTAGGATGTGTAACAATGACATCAGGCACATCAGAGACTGACACTTCTGGCATCAACAGCATCTTAAGCTAAAGAGATGTTCAATCGCTGCTGCCACACTGGTGCTGCACTGGTACCATTACGCTTTGATTCTGCAGAAATACTCAGCATACTACTGGTGGACGTGCTCCATGAGCTTTCTGAGGGCTATTACACAACCAGACCACGATACCCAGTGAAGGGTGATCAGTCCGCGGATTGAATGGTCCTTGCCTGGGCATGTCTTGACCTACCCCTTTGCCTCAACACTGAGATGTAATGATTGTGAATGACCTGTAGAGGGAGCAGTTCCCTATGCTCTAGCACCATCTCCTCTTTCTGTCACAGCTGGCTCTAACACCTGCTCTCCACATGTCTTCTTCCACAAGAGGAGAAAATGAGCTTGACTTTCAAACTTTGTGGTACTTTTTTCAATCAGCCTCTCTCTCTCTCTCTCTCTCTCTCTCTCTCTGTCTCTCTCTCTTACTATCCTTAAAAAAAACCTCTCACAAAGGCAACCCTTCTTTGTGAACTCTCGTCAGCTTTTTCTTCTCACCTCTCACTTTCTCACCATGCTTTGATTGTTTACACAAGTCTTTATTATACCCCAGCTGCTGGAAACGAAGGTGAAGTGAAGGAACTGAAACATCACCTGGCGTCAGAATGTAAGAGACACAAGGAAACCTCTTCATATCACTCCATTACGCCACTCCCTCCCATATGCCTTCTACACGCTCAATAAAGCCTCTTAAACCGACAATGATGAGGTATTTGTTTTTAATGCCTCCTTTATACACTTCAGCACCTAAGTGCACTTTGGTTGAATTGTGTAATTAGTATATTTTGCTTTGGGGATGAAGAGAAGGAGGGAGTTGCCACACGCAAATGTTTTATGAGTCATATAATGATTCAGAGGGAAAATTAATCTTAACTTGAACAATGCTTAAAGTGCTGCATGTGGGTTTCTGTCAAGCCGTCTAAAACGAAAGGTAACAGTGAAATGTTAACAGCAGTCAATGAAGCGTCCTGTGATTCCAGGTTGTTGGAGTGTAAATCCTTTGCCCTCAGTGCAATTATCCACTGTGTGTTTGTAGTAAATCTTCAGGCATATGGCCTTGCCTTTGAAGATGCAGCTACTAATCCCGTAACCCTGCCAGAGAAAGAGAGGGAGGGAGAAGTGAGAAGGGACAGCAAGGCAAAGAGAGAGAGAGAGAGACCAATAAAAGGGACACGAGAACATTCACTTGTAGCTGATGATGGAAAACTCTGCAATGATGATTTCTGTTAAATCCTTTCAGAAAAATGCATTCTCATATTTTAACAGCTGGGAGACATAACAGGAAAACATCAATAAAAGTAAGCTACTGAAAGTGTTTGAACAGATGTTGATGCTTTGGTGTGTTTCTGTTTTTGTTGTATTTTTGGATTTTAACTGATTCTTCAATATTAAACACAAATAATGGAGCGTAAGATCATATTGATTCTTTCTTTTCTTTTCTTTACACTGCTACAAAATGGCACGCAAATAAAGGATAACAGAAATGGCCAAAGGGGAAGGCCAGGTCTTTAATATTTGTCAGAAGAGGGAAGCCACAGGGAGGGTGTTTCCCTCTGGCCCAGGGGCCGGTGCTGTGGTGACCGCTGCCTGCCTGCCGGGGCCGCCTGTTAGCAACAATGTTTGATCCCGGGAGCCCGAGATCCCTGGAAAAGCTGAACTCCATTTGCCTGGGTTGGTTGACTTCTGGAAGCAGAACAGTCAAGTCAGCAGCGGATT
This sequence comes from Protonibea diacanthus, assembly GCA_028641955.1. NCBI lineage: Eukaryota > Metazoa > Chordata > Actinopteri > Sciaenidae > Protonibea > Protonibea diacanthus. The sequence goes on from CM053986.1 coordinate 13,118,692, forward strand.
GGCCCCGATTCTGTGCAGCTGCTTGGAGAGCGAACACCACGAGAACCGCTCAAGGAACCGCTCGGGGAACCGCCACGGAACCGCGTGGAGAACCTCGACATGTGTCATAGCCACAATTTACAGAGTTGTGTGTTGTGAAACAGATATATGATACCACGACACTTAACAAAGTTATTTTGGAAATGGTATATAAGTCCTACCAACTACGAGCTTGGCTGCAGCAATGTGGAGTTTCTCATTAAAGCATGCTCTCTGCTTTTGTTCACATGCACTTGCAGTAATTCCAATTTTCTGGGTATCACACTGTCATGCCTTAAGGTCTTACCAAACAGCGCTGAAACATGCACACCCAGACTTCCATGGAACTAGGCTGTGCAACTGCTTAGCACGCACTGAGATGCTATCGCTCACCGAGGAGGACGACAAAGTCAAATGCCTAACTGAAGGTCATGTTTTAATTAGTCACATTTTAAATGCCACTGTTATTTGTTTCAATTCACTATAGATGACTAACATTCCCCAGTATCGGTCTGAGGTAATAACACGAGCATAATATTTAATTATACTGAGACTTGTTTTGGGGCAAGTCTCAATGTTTGTGAGTGTATTAATGTATTTATACAAGTACAGTAAGTTACAAGTATAGTAATTGTGTGTTGTACTTGTAAATTCCTGATCATTCATGTTATAGTGTTACACTAAGGCTCACTAAGGCAAAGTGCGTCTGAATGTTTGCCTATACTTACAGAGTCAAAACTTATAAAACTAAAAATGGAAACAAGTCAACCTAATGATGAAGACAATGTGTTGGGTTTAAGGGACAAAAAGCATCCACGGAGTATAACAAGGGATGTCATACCCACCTCTGCCACAATGAACACAAGCTGTACTTGAGTCATGCTGTTGCTACATGGGTAAACACAACTAAACAGAACGCAAAACAATGGAACGAATTAAAAAATTATTACCAGCTGAAATCATATAAGTCATGTTGTAAGACATTAGGGTTATAGAACCCAGACAAGCTTTTGTAAAGTGTGTGTTCTGAAAGATGAGGAAAGAAAAAGAGGCACCTACAGTATGAAGGGAATGTTGTAAAGTCTATTTAAACACTTTCTGTGGTGTGTAGAGCCACAGTAGCTTACAGAAACAGTGTAACCTTGTGTAAAAAGTGATATTTTTTTTATCATAAAACAACATCTGAGAAACACACGAACATGGAAAAATCCATATGCATATAGCGTAAGAGAGATTCATTCCCAGAAAGATTGATATTGATGGCGGTGTACCATTGGGGGTTAGCTGGGCAGCTGCTCTTAGTATCTGAAGCAAATATTCCCAGGCCATCGTCATGACACACAAATACATAATGATCAGTATGGCCACATTGGCCATCAAAAAATCTGTATACTGTACACGCACACATGCACAAATACACTCATGAGCACACACACAGAAGGTTCCCAGACGTTCTTGGTGATGTGTGGAGCCTCATGCCCCCGTCACCATGTGTTGAAGTAACGCAGAGGCAACCACATCAGGGTCTATTTGCCCCACCCTGCTCACCCACTGCAGCCAACAAGAAAACATAAGCAAAAACACGCACACATACACACAAACATACATACACTCGGTGAGCCTTTTGTAACACAAATATAACATGTATGAACACTAATATGCAAGTACAACACACACAGACAACACTTTTAACTGTATATAAGCAAATGCACTCACAAACCACATAAACACACACATAAACAGATGCATGCTCAGGCTGACCATAGACATATGGAACCATGCAGGGGTTCAAACCAATAATGTTTTTTCAACTAAGAATTTTTGCTGGTTGAATCTGGTTGATGCTGCTGTGGTTTTGGTTGGTTTTTGAGAAATTTTAAGAAATCTAAAAAAAAAAGAAATGCTGTGGGAAAGGAATGCAGCTAGAATTTGAATCGTCATCAAAGAAAAACGTTAAATGCCATTTTTCAAATGTTTAATGGATGTTGTTTTTGTGTATTCTGCAGCTGCTACTGTGTTGTAGTTCTATTTTTTGACTCAGTGATGTCATGCATGACTCTCCAAATCTTTCTTATTTTATGTTTCCTCAAGACCCTACAGCGATTTTTCAGCTATTTAATATTCTTATCTAATAGAATTCACTATTTTTTGAATATCACTGTCAGACAAACTAACCATATTTATTATAGAACCACAAAATGTGATTGTATCCTATAAACCTGCAGGCTCTCCTTGCCTACTATTAAATGGCACTAATAAACAAGTCAACAAGTATATGCTTAAAATGTTGCTGGGGCATGTACCTTTATCTAAAAAAATAATTTATATATTTTTTTTACGAGCTACACCTGATTTCAAGTACTCTCTACGAAGGAATCCAAGCCTCTTCCTTCATGTGCCAGTAATTTATAGTCATAGATTTACTAATTGATAAATTATTCAGTATCACATCTAGCTTCTGCAGATGTGTTGTGTACCTCAAACTCTAAACTCTGAAGCTTTGCACCCACTTCAGATTCCCAGGCCCTGAACTCATTTTGTGAAGAGTGATGGTGATCCTCTTTGACCCTGTAGAGGACCTGCAGGGGGGTCGTACCCATTAGAGTGGTTATAAAATCTTTCTGGTATTCTTTCTGTCTGTAATTAAAGCAATAAATTACCTGCTGATGGTGGCAGGGTGTTAATGGTGACTTTATGGGGACAATAACATGAAGGCAATGCCTTTGGGCTGATGCAGATATCGTATGGACAGTGCACGTCAAACACAAAATGATTGGTTATTCAAGTATCTTAAAATAAGCTAAATGAATGAATATACACATTTAGTACATTTATTCATTTTTTTACAGTGTGTAATACAGAATGCAGGAAGGGAAAATAATGAACTAAATTCAAACCCACAACTCTGCAATAAAAAATTGCTGTTCAGTAATGTTTAACCCACTTGTTCCCAACCTTTTTTCCTCTGGGGGGGCACTTTTCTATCATTGAGTAAACTGAAGACCCCTGACTAAGTGACACATTTTATGGATGTTTCATATTATATTTAATGCACAACAATAGCAATACAGAACAACCGATAAACTCGACCAAAATAATGAATGCAATAACTGCCAGAAGTTTGTGTAAGCAATTTGGATTCACATTTTTCCTATGTATATTGCATCAGAAATGAGTTTACGGATATTTTTAAGAACATTTAATACACTATTTTGTCTTGATTATGTAATTTCTGACAAACATAAACACACACACAGTGTTATTTACCATCTTCTTATGTATAGTGGTGATATATACATTGTCTAATTAGCATGCATGTTTGTGTTGTGTATAGCTGTAATTATTACATGTTTCTAAATATATTTAGGTGAGTGTCTCTGTTAGCTGGCAGTGCTCCAGGAACAAAGCCAGACTAGACTGACGGTAGCTAAATGTTAGGTCAGTGTGGAGTGAAGTAAGCGTTTGACCTAATGGAAATATTGACCAAGTTGTCAACGTCTCACCCCTCAGTCTGGACCTCTAGTCCGCTCGATAAAACCTTCCCATGATACCACATGTGCACACACGCACACACAGCCATAATCACATTTTCATCAGCGTCTCTGTCTTGTATGGTTGCTATGGCTGTGAATGGCCCTGATTTCAACCGTAACCAACCCTCACAGAGGTCCAAGACCAAAAAAACATCATGATAACCAGTGACTGTATATTTCAGAGACAGTCAGCTTTGTTCTTCTTTCCAGTGCAGTGATTTAGAGTTCAAAATAACACAAGCAAATGAGAAAAGATGGAAATTACGCTAGATGTACTGGCTCATTGATGGTATGTTTTACTCCAAGTTAGTTGAAAATTTCTTTTTCACTAGAAGGCCTAAATACGATGTCATGATTCATGACATCAGATCTAAAGGAGAAAATATCACGGTTATGTGAAGGGATTACAGTATGTTTACTTTATTTATTAGACAGGTTGTTTTCAACTATTCATTATGTGTAAAGACTCCATTCAGGCAGTCAGAAAACAACTTGATTACTAAAGATATGATTATGGGAACTTTAGACCATAAACATATTGTAGTTTTTACTCCTCTGCATTTCTCTGTCAGCTTTAGTTACTTACTTTCACATTTCATTATGATTGTATCTGCATAAGTATATGTGACAATTGAACTTAACTTGAACTTGATTAAGTCTTTTCATACTTTTCTGGTCCAGTGAAAACCCGTGCCCCTCCAAATTTGATTTGATTTGAATTTTTTCTGATAAACAGATGGATTTAGTGTTCTGCAACTATTTTAAAACACTCTTTGATTAGCTGGAAAACGCATTTCACTTTTTAGGGATATGTGGTTCTCACAGGAGAGAGATGCTAAAATATATGATGATCTTAGAGCATATATTGCATTGATGTAGATAAAATACTAAATTTAGCTGATAATACTGCATAAATAAGGTTTTAAATGCAGGACTTTTACTTGTCAAGTGTGATATTTCTACTTTTACTAAAGACATGGATCTGAATACCTCTTCCACCACTGCCTTTGAGGCTATCTTTTGGACACCCTGATGTGGGAGCATGGGTTCATTGTGTTTGGTCAACAGATGATGAAAGTCTAATAATAACGATGCTTATCTCAATCAGAAGCTGCAAGCTAATTTGTCAGTTCTATGTGTGCATTTGTAAAAACAAGTAAAAAAAAAAGTTCCTGTGAGAAAAGACTTTAAACTTTAAACAGATCCTCCCCTCCGTCACAATCATCTGGATACAATTGTGTCATTACAGCCGACTCCTGTCTGCAGAATGAGGGGCTGTTAAATACCCTGATGATAAGACTTCAAAATGAACTTTTATTTTCTCTATCCATTCCTCGCTTGACTCCCTCTCGTAGGAGCCACACAAGTAGCCTGTGAATACAAGCAGATCGCTCCCATTGAGGCAAATGGGACCTCATTTGCCCTTTGACCTCACTTTGTGACTGGCTCAAGAATGGTGACTCAACGCAGACATACACAAACACTTACCGTAACTCAAGGCTCTTGTTCCCGTAACATTTTCAAATAAGCAAGACATGTTGAAACTGTGTGCAGCTTCTAGGGGAGCTGGATGTGAGAGAGCAGCTGCAGAAGTTTTACTGGAAACAATAATGAAAAAGGTGTTTTCTGTGAAATCACCTGGTTTCAAATATCCATACATCAAGAACACTTTATGATAATGCGGCACAATAATTTCTAGAGTGCAGCTTTTGAGAGAGAGTTTATATATACAGCCTCTTTGTACCAAAATGCCTGTAATTTTCCTTAGTAGTGAAAAGAGAGGGTGTTGTTCTTGCTAGATTGATAATCCTAGCAGAGAAAATTATTCAATTGACATAACCATAGAGATTTTCTCATTTTCCTCCAGCATGTTATGACTGTGCACTTAAAGTTACTTCATGTAAATGCGTGTGACCATGTGGGCACACATATGCTTATGAGTATGTGTGTGTGTGTGTGTGTGTGTGTGTGTGTGTGTGTCTAAGTGTGGATCATTTCACAAATTATTTTCTCTTGATCCTCAAAAGGGACAACCACTCATTCACCTGACCTGGGAGTCGACCTCACCCTATTATTTAGCTACAGCAAATAGCCTTCCCCCTCAAAGTGGGTCAGTACTAACTTCTTCATCTAATGACTCCCAAGTCATTACTTAGTCTGTCCGTAAAATCAAAGACTTCATCCCACATGTAGAGCAATTTATGGGCGTTTTAGACATCTTAACGGTCAGAGAGATTTATACTGGCGACACATTATAAATATAGTTGATTTTATTGAGAAATCGGTCAGTCCGTTTCGTAAATAAAGCAGATGAACAGTGTGTAGAAGATTTGTTTTTCACAAGGTTTCCTAAACTTTTACAATCTGGCACCTATATTTAGGAAATACAGGCTCATCCTGGGACACAGGCTCATTGAATCATAGACTTTATGTGGTGACCCACCAGACACAAGCCTGTGACTCATTTTGGATCTTGGGTAATGGCTTAACATCCAGTGGGGTAGCTGCTTTTTCTTTGTTGTTCGTTGTTGCTTTTTATCAACAGTAAGTATGTATAATCTGTGGATTTAATGAAATCTTTATACACTGTCTTCCTCTTGTGATAATATTCTTGTATAAATATATGTAGCGTTATGACTGTCGGATTCCGGATGAAATAGGATTGAAATAGATTCATTGGATCTTGTAAGGAAGACAATTTTAATGAAATATTATGCTGTGTTTTCATTTGACACATTCAACATCTGCATTTTTTCTTTCATCTTACACCACTGCACTTCATCATCTTTGTAGTAGCTAAACTGGCTGGGCCAGCTGTAGCTAAATATTAACCCTTTATGGTTGCATTTGTTTCACAAGTTATTAATGTGAGTACAATTAACCAATTTGTGTACACAGGATAAAAAGAAATGGCTGCTTACACCTGCAGGCTTTGTTAAACAGCCATGTGAACATCACACGAAAAAAAAAAAGTTTTTTGTCTTTAGTTCTCCTTCCTTTCCCTCCCCAGTAGCTCCTACTGCTACTGATTAACAACATCCTGATGCTGCTGTGTGTGTGTGTGTGTGTGTGATCAGTTCTAGTGTGGGATGACAAGATGACTGCTTTGATCTCACCATCACCTCCCATGAACAGACACAGCTGGCCATAATATGTGTGTGTGTGTTGTATTGTACAGCCTCCACGTGCATGAAATGTGAATGGAAGTCTAATACACGGCGCGAACATGTGTGACAACAGTTGAGTATTTTTCTAGTAAAAAGGGGAGGAGGGGGGGCTACTCATCCCATTGACCCTTTACAATGTCGTGTTTTTCAAACGCTGGAACGGTGAAACTGAGGTCAGGTAACAAATGTGTGATTCAACACGACCTTTTCAAAACATTATGCTGCATTGATCCTTCCTGGCATTCATTTCATAAACCACAAAAGCCTCAAAACAAAGTACGTTTCAAGTGAGTCTATGAATTTGTACCGCTTGCCATCAAGAAATCAGGACGTCGTTTTTTTTTTTGCTTCATTTGCCTATAACCAATGTCCTGTTTTGTTAGTCTTATCAAATGTTTTCATAGTTCTGTATGGTCAGCTTGCATTTTGCCTCAGTGATTCAGCGTTTCCAAATCTACACATTGTCCTACCTCTGATCTTACTGTAACCAGATACAAAGGTCTCTGTTGCATTTTAAATACTGTACTCAATGCAGCATTATGCTGTTGGAATGTGGAAAACACAGTGCATGACAGAACAACACACACACGCACACTGCTGCACATGTGATTTTAAGGCCTTGATGCTTTAAAACTCTGTTATCATTATACAGACAAGACCCTATCCAATTAAAAATGTAAACCCCTTGATTCTTTCATTCTGCTGAACAAGACAGCTACATGAAACATGCTATTTAATACACTTTTGTTTGCATTTCTATGTGTCTACGTTAATCTGTTGGCTATGTGCAAATCAGGCTCAGCCCTCTTCCAAGGTAAGTGTAGCGTGGGTGAAGTTGTTTGGTAACTGCCAACTATTCGGCAAGAAGAATTACTTGTGCACCAGTTTAAGTTAAACCACAGATGTATTAAGGAGAACTGGTTAGAGAAAGCACACTAAAGTCCCTGTTCAGACTGAATTTCTGTTGGCTAATTGTATACATGAATGGGATGCGATTTAATTATATGTCTCTGTTAGACTCCAAATGTTATTGGACAGAATGGATCAAATTTTGGGAGTTTGTGTCACTCAGTCAGTTTTTTTTTTCTTTTTTGCTACGCCTTTCATAATGAGTGTGTATGAGCCTGTGCGTCACATGTAGGGCTGTCAAATTAATGCGGCAATTTCGAAAAAAATCATAGAAAAAAATCAATGGTCATTCATGTCTATTATTCATTGATTTATTCAGCTACTAAATTCAGTTTGATTTGAAACATTGTTTTTTTAATCGCTTGACAGCCCTAGTCACATGATGTTTCTGTAAGTTGCAATATTGAGTATGGCCACTATGCTAAAATCCAGCCCAGTCCAGCCCAGCCCAGAAAATATGGATGTATGGATAATAATGTCAGCTCCCAGGTAACCTAAAAACAGACATAGAAGCGTAGTGTGGGTGGAGCTGAAACAGGCAGAGTAAAGCCCAGTTGCTTGATTTTGCATAACCACAAGCCTTAATATAAATGAATATAATAATAAAATAAAAATTCACCCCGGTACAGTACAACAAGGAAAGTAGCTATAGAGACCGAAACCATTTTCTAACCCAGGCTGTAAACATGTTTGTTTCGTAAGTGAAGCATTTTAGCACTGGGGGCTTATGAAGACTGACTCACTTTGTAGCCAGCCTCAAGTTGCCATTTGGTTTCAACACTGACAGTTTAGCTAGCAAACAGTTATGTAATAATAAAGACATGGATCGCTCACATGGATACAAGAGAGACAAAAGTTTTCTTCACAGGCTCTCATTAATGCTGCTCACTCATAAATAAGCATCTACTATACTGTGGCTATCACAGTCTACAATGCTACAAACCAGTAAGGAGTCCTCACAGTTCAGTTGTAATGAGAATTTTTGGCCTCTGTTAAAAACCTTTTGCTGCCACTGCCAACCCAAGGCAATGTAGAACATATGACAGATATTACCCCGCTTTCTTTTTATAGCCCTAACCCAGCCTAACCCTGCCCAAAGCTTTCCTCATGGCCCCAAATCTGACAAGCAAAAAAGGACACAAACACACACACACACACACACATAGAAATGCATTGGAGTAACTAATAAACAACATTTTTTCTGCAAATGAGATAGTCGCTAAAGACAGCGAGTGGGGATATCTAATAAGTGAAGGAGAGATCAGAGAAGGGGAGTGAGATGGACAGAGTAAGTCTGGATCTGAGCTCTATAGAGGAGGAAACCACAGAGAAAACCTCTGTGGCCAAAGTATCCATCATCCTCAAGTTACTGCGATGGGAAGAGATTGCTGACCTCACCAGCAGATGTGCAGCCTGCTAGCTGGGCTGGGCTGGCCAGGGTTGGGCAGAAAAGACTGATGAATTTACATGGATATTCCCAACCAAGTTCTTATATTGGCTATTAACCTAGCATGCTTGTAATTGAATGATCATCTTGCTAGAACCTTTTGATTTAATGGTCATTTAGCCTATATGTATTTAACTATAACTGATGCTAAGGTGAATGCTAAGAAGTGAATATTTCCTTTGTTAGAGTTGTTTAGGAAAGCTAACGTACCGGCTGATTCTGAAGCATAAATAGCTGAGGCCAATCATCCGGGCAATGCTAACATTGTGCAGTGATGATAGGGCAAATGGGGCAGTGCTTTTTTTGAACTGGGAATATGTTACCAAGTAAGGTAAGGGATGACTAATATTTGGTGGTGTCATTCACTATAATTTAGTCCACATGGTAAATCTAGCTGGTTGGTAATTGTTTAGCCAATAGGATCATACTCATTAGTAAACATTTTTGTAGGAAGTGTAACACTGTCTAGACACATTTTATATCAACATAGTGCAGAGATGTTTAGAAGAAAATCATTCACTGTTGGTGTATTTCATTTGATTTCCCTGCACTTTTGGCAATGGACGTTCTCTTGGTTATACTTAGGAACCTCCAATTGTTTTAATTTCATGTTAATGGTTGGGGGAAAATTGTGGTTTTGGTTAAATATTTGAAAATGTCAACATTGATTTGAAGCATTAGATGGTACACGTTGACATTTAAACAAAATCACCTCCTTCTGACCATAACTAAGTGTTTTAGTAGCCTAGACTTAACCACATGGGAGACCTGTCAAGTCAATTTGGATCAAACCAGTTTTATTTTGTCTAATATCATGGTGCAAAAATGTCATTTGAAGAAGTTGAAGCTGAACTTTATGCAAAGAAGGTGCAAAGATTTGCCAAAAAAGAAGCAAGAAATAAAGAGTGACATAGAGGTAGGAAGTTTAGTGCTTACCTGCAGCGGATGAGCGAAGACGTTCACTGTACTTTCGGAGATAGCTCTCCTCATGGATACAAACAGAAATGAAGTGCTGCTTTGCACATCATGTAAATTGCGTGAGAACATGCAGATGTTGTACGATTTGTTTGCTTCCAGTGGGTCTTCTCAGTTAGACCCTTGATTTGGATGGGAAGAACTCACCCTTGAAAAACCCTTTAACAGAGAAAAATCACAAGGAAACTCATAAAGAGACATGCAATAGATGTACAAATAATAGGGACACTATTATAGATAGATTGTAAACATAGGCTATATGAATAATCTAGATCTAGGAGGATGTCAAGTAACTTCCACGTGTCAACACCAGATCTGAGCCACTTGACCTCCTCTCCACTGTGGAGACCAGGAACAACAAACACAAGGATAGAGAGAAAGAGATAAGGACAATATGCACAGAATGTTGAGAGACAATAGAAGAGGCTGCATATCCTGGAGGACAAAGATGCTGATCTGAACATCTGGAATAAGGCACCGACAGTTAGGGGAGTGTCAGAGTCCTTTGCTCTCAACTGCATATTTCTAAACGACAACAGTTCATGATTGAAAACCGCTGGCCAAGATCAATGAGTATTTGCTCTGTGCTAGAGAGGATGTAAGGCTGATTTACAATATGAGGTCCAACATCAGTGTATCCTGCACCAAGATGAGTTATGACAACAGCGTAGATCAGCTTCTCTTAAGAGCTATGTAACTGCTAAAACTACTATAATCAAGAGAATTACACTTTGCCCCTAAAGGCCCAGTGTTCATAAAGACTTGATCTCATGTTGGCATATTTACACCTGTAAATCATCAGATGTTTAACTCTCCAGGATTTTCAGCATCTATAACACTTTAGCCTGTTTAACAGCCTAACAGTCTACCAGATGTTGAAATAAGCCGATCAAGTATATTATGACAACAATTAGCAATAAGACAGTCATTCTAAATCTGTAGAGACATAATCCCACTTAGACTAAATCACATTTAAACTATGTCTCTATGAAGAGAAGCCTAAGCCTGTTCATTTCTCTGAAATTGGTACAACATTCCATAGCATCTGCGTTGCGAAATCGTCTTACCTTGAAGACAAATCAATGAAATTAAACGTGTCTACTTGTCTACTCTAAACTCACCACTGTCTGCCAAATAAATTTCACATCAGTAAATATTGCCTTAGATATGAGCAGCATTTGTCAAGTTTCGTTCTAATGTCAAAGAAAATATTTGAAACACTTGTTTTCTTCATTGTTCTCCAAATTCCTCACAAATCTCATCCTCTCATCTGCTATCCCGCCTCGCCTAGTTATGTTATCGCTGTTACTTTTTTCCACTCATTCGTTCTCTCTCACGATTATTTGTGTCGAAGCCACCTTGCACTCTCTCCTCCTCCTTTATCCCCCCCCCCCCCCATCGCTTGATCCCTCTCTCACTTCTTTACTGGAAAGTCCCATGAGTTTAGCAGTGGTACCAGGAGCTGCAAGCAGCAGTGTTTGGGTCACACTGGTGAGGGGAAGGCACGCCACTGGCAGCTGGCCTACCACATTAGAAGACTTTGGTGTATGTGTGTGTGTATGTGTGCTTGCATGTGTGTGAGTGCATGCATGTGTGTACAATAATAAGAGCCCTGCTGCCTGTCAGCCACAAGGCAGCAGCTGCTCTGGCCCACAGATTAGAGGCTTGCACTGCACTGGATGCCCTTAGTGAGTGGTTAGATGGATGGATGAATGAACGGATGGATGGATGGATGGATGGATGGATGAATGGATGGATGGTGGTGAGAGGTTGGGAGCTGACCGTTCACTAAGACACCTGCCAAGCTTTGCATTCTAGAACAGCAATAGTTGGAAAATTACTACTGAAAATGTATTGTGATTTTCTGGTCCTTGATTTCAGAAAAAGAGAAAAGCAGATTTCCCAATTTGTTCACTGTACAGGCTGAAATTACTGAAACGAAATGAAACTGCTGTAGCAAACTAGCTAGATATTTAAAATACAATTCTGTGAGTTAGTTGAAATCTCCATCTTCAACTGACATTATAATGTTACCAGCTTCATTTGAAAATTACAACCTATAAACATGCCTGAAATATGCACAATGCAAATTCAGCCCTTTTTAAAGATGCACAAAAACATGGGGAAAAAAAGCAGCATTGATGAACTGAACTAGTCAGCTCTAGTCTTGCTTACTCTGTTAAACTTCTACACGACAAAGCTGATAATGTTAACTCCCACCCAGTGAGTGTGCCAGTTGTCAACAGGGCTTTTTTTCCCCCATTATAACCAGTAATGTACCATAGATGAGGTAGTGATAGTCTTGGCCTTGGAATTGACTATAGGTCACTAATGTGTGTTTTAAACTAGTTAGCTTCATATGCTAACGTAGCAGACAAACACTCAACACAGTTTTTTCCACTTCAACATGTTGAGAATTACAAAGCCACAAGATGAGTCATTTGTCTTACACACTCCCGGGATTCAACATACATTATTTGAGTGCATCTTCAAAGAACTTTGCTAGTCACATTTGACACTATCCCATTACTTGTGGAAAGTACTGACAATCCCATTCTCTTTCCGTTCCTCTCTTTCTTGGTGTCTTGACTGTCAGGAACTGCACTGTCAAAGCGTGTTCACATTTTAACTGAAACACAGCCACAATGTAGTAATTATAGTCCATCAATGGCTTTTAAAAGAGTCACTTAAAAATTGTCCTCACCAGAACTATGACATTGTTGGTTGCTTGTTGAAATGTTTCCAGCAATATGTGTTTTCCTGACAAGGATCCTCTTGTAGTGTCCCCTGTCCATTACACAAACTTAAGCAGGAACTTCCATGACTGTGAAGTAAAGCCAGTGTAGAAGTACAAAAACTGCAGTTCCTTGAACGTCCACTTGAGGTTACAAAACAATTCAGTCTCCATATTAACAAAACACTCTTTTGGTCTCTATAGCTAATTTCCCCTTTTGTGACAACTGTACTGAGCCTGTACTGAGACAGAATTTTTATATAACTCACCTGTTCAGATTGTATTAAGTCATAAAATCATGCATAATTAAGAGTGTGGCCAACAGGTGGGTGCTGTCACAGAGGCCTCACTCAGCCTTCCTCAGGAATGCTAAGATGTCGACAGCCAGAGCCACCACACTCTGAGCTTCATAACAGCCCTTCAGAAACCTGTGGGTTTTTACTACATGCACAAACCTCAAACCTCCCAAACAAAACAAAAACCCTTTAGAAAGTAGGCATGATAGCAATGTTTTCTTAACATAATATATTAATTTTGGCTATATTTGCTTTTGTTGGACAGTTGATAGTGAAGAGGCAGACAAAGGGGAGAGAGCACGGTATTATATGCAACAATGGTCCTTGGCCAGAACCAAACCTGAGACACTGAGGTTATGTGCTGTTCCCTGTAACGAATTTGGCTCAATGTGCTCCGACCACAAACTTGGTTGGCATATCATTCTCATATGAGCTGTTTTTCAATCATTTGATAGTGAAGAATTGCCGGTTACAATAGCTGTGTTGTTGTTGTTTTTCTTTCTTTCTTTCTTTCTTTTTCTTTTTTACAAACAACTTAAAGGTAGAGTGTCTCAGATTTAAGGATCTCTATTTACAGAATATAGCAGAAATGAAGTGAAAGGTTTTTATTACCTTAGAATGAGCCTTTTATAAGTTTTCTTCCGCTGAGTCCATTATGTTTGACTGCCATGTTCATACAGTAGTAATAGTCGTAAAATGGATAAATTAAATTTAATCAAGCACTGGCTCTAGAGGGCATTTCACTGCCACATGCAGTCTTTCACAATAGGAAGGACAGGGTCAAACAAGGTGGTTGCAATCTGCAACTACATACCATTAGATACTACACACTGGACCTTTAACTAATAACTGATTTATTTTCTGTCCATTACATAAGATCACATCATAAAATGCCAAATCTCAATTGAGACCTTGCTCCCTTTGAGGTAACCTTGGCCTTTTTCTGCCGATTGTTCCTAGAAATAAATTAAAACAAGGCAGCTCTTCATTCTTCATTGTTTATTATTGTTGCTCCATAAATACCTTAGCACGTTTCTACTTGAATCTAAATTTTAATGTCTCAGTTACAGTACAAAGACAGTTTTTTATAAAAGTTCAATATGTAACAAATGAATAAATGGATTTCACTGGAGATGAATTCTTAATTGTTCCTTTCATCTGACAGCAGCAAAAAAAAAAGCTTCCTCTTCGCTATTATGTTGAGCTTGATACAAAGACCCATTCTATTCCACTTCTACAAAAAACACAGAAACAAGGTGTAATTTCTTCTCACAGATTTACTGCCAAATGACTAATCCATCCCACAGGAGTTCAATAAAAGTCTTATTTTACACATGCCGGTATAATTATATCGGAGCTCTTCAGACCCCCTAGGTCAAAAATCATTTGAGGTGTAAATGAAAATCCACCCTGAATGTTAACTCTTCATCATTAATCTCAGTACACTGTCTGAGTCTCTATTCAAATGTCTCTTCAAAAGCTTCCTTCACTCAAAGGTCTGTTGTTGCTCATAAAATACTGTAACTGCAAACAAATTGCTACAAATGTCGGTAAATAGGAAACAAGCTTAGCGGCTCATTTCATCTTTGAGCTTTTCCACACAAATGTAATCTTATTTTGGTTTAGTTCTAAATATTGAGATAATATGGCTCAATACAGGTAAAAGCATTACTGTAAACAGGACGTAACCATCCACAAAGACCTTTTCTCACTCATCTTCCTTTGATGACATAGTACAGTGGAGTCTTGTGTAAACCTTAACAGCCAAACACCTGTAATTAAAAGCTGCTCCTTTGGCTTCTGTTATTGTTGATGTCTAAAAAGCTTATTCTATCCACCCAACAGTTAAAACTTTCATTGTATTACCATTGCTTAGGCTAGCTGAGATAAAGTTGACTCTACCAGCATCTGAAGTCAAGTCATTACCCATCAGCTGCTCCTCGACAATGACGTCTTCAGGTATTCAAAGTGATTTAAAATTAGTTACCAGCTGCACAAGGACTACTATAAAAGAAAAAGTGTCTCCTGTATGTCCCACCTGTGCATGAAGTCTGTTTTAGGGTGGAATTCCCCTTTAGGCGGGAGCTATTAGTCATTAGTTATGTGCCAGTGAGGTATCCCCCTTGATCCTCTGTTGTGGTTTCTCTGGGTGAGATGAAGGCTATTGCTGTGACACTGGGAGGTAGGCGAACTCTTAAATGCTCCCTGTGTGTCTGATCTCTTTGTTCCTTACACACTGGCACGCGCGCACATGAATGGAAATACACAAAAACCCATGAATAAATGCAAGTACCTGCAAGCACACACATACACTCACACTCATGCACGCACACGCCATTTGTTGATTCCTGTAAGGGTATACTCTTTATGTCATAACCCCAATAAAAGCGCAGCCCTCCAGATGTCTGCTGTGTGTATCATTGTATTGGGCAGATCACGTAAGATGAATGCCCACTCGCTACATCAGACAGAATACTCAATTCCCTCACACACACACAAAGACACACACCATGCAGCCAAAAGGTGTGATCATCAGTGTTAGAGAGGTGCTGAGATACTTTCAGTGGTTGCCTCATACAAAAAGGAATGCTGTTCATGAGACATCTGGTGCAGGTAGGGATGTAACACGGTCAAATATTATGTCATCATCTTCAGGTGCTGGTGATGAAGAAGGGGGATGTTTCATACACGTCATGCTTCACACTCAACACACGATGACATAAATTGTCTCATTCTCTTTGATATATAAGCATACACATTTAATTCTGTAGAATATTTTTTACAATACAACAAAAATGAACCAATCACATGAAAATCTAACAATAAATTACATTAAATGCATGATTTTAGTACCATTATGAACATCCAACAACCATATCTTGTTTGAATTATGTTCATATACAAATATTTTAGCATGTTATGGTTGTGTGCATGTAAAGGTGTAAGGGGATCTAAGGGGATCCTGCCTCACATCAGCTAGCAGCGTGGATAAAAAGGTGGCAGTGTCTGTCTGTTGGTTGGTTGGTTGGTTGGTTGGTTGGTCCACCACTTTGGTGCAGACTGAAATATCTCAAAAACTACTGGAATGATTGACATTCAATTTTGCTATTTCGCAGGTCAAAGTCTTTCCTGTGAAACATCTATTCAATGGATTAGCACAAAATCTTGTACAGACATTCATGGTTCCCAGATGATGAATCCTAATTATCCTGATGATCCCATGGGTTATGATTCTACAGCAGTACCACAATGAGGTTGACATGTGGTGGCAGGTTTACTTCACAGTATCATATTGTAATGTGTCCATTGCCTGCCCACTGACCAATCTGATGACTGATAAAGCAGTCATCAGTCCTACAGGATCCTGACAAAAATCCTAAGTTTACAATAATGAAACAAGTAATAAGGACCAATATATATGTATATGTTGATGTGATTTTTATGTGCAGCATATTCTCAACAGTTCATCATCTGTCTGGCAAAAAACACCAGACAGATCTCCTTTTTCTAATGTTATTATGGTCTTGTTGTTTCATTGTATTCTTTATTCACTTTCATTTTTAAGTGTTTTATCTCATCTCAATATTTTATTCATGGTTCTGATTATGTATTTTGTAACATAGCAGTTTGCAAGCAATGAACCTCAGTGTTTACAGAGACAGGTGATAACCAGCTACATGATAGTGGTTATTATCTAGGATAACCGCTAAACAAAGTAACCTGAGAGAGACCCGAGGACAGCAGCTGATGATCTGGAGGTTGGCTATTAGACAACTTCTAAAAACTTTTTTTTTCTTAGCCACCATGATAACATTTTTATGTGAGTGTTGAGTTATATACTGTGTTGGTGCTTACCTCAAACCTGCATCCTATCAGTCCTCTTTCTGTCTGCCTCTTCTTCCTCTGCTATCGCTTTTTCCCAGCAGGTGTATTCGCACTCATAAACACATACGTATATACTGAATATCTTCTTCTGTTGTTTCTTTTGGGTTACACAGCACAGCACACACTTTGCAAAGGCATTATATCCTCATTATCAAAAAGCTTTCATTTTTTCCCATCCACAATACAGTCCAATACAAACTTATTATTTTCAAATTTCAAAAATGTACTACTGTACTACTTATGAAGTTAATCATTTTGTGGTAGGAATTAATCTGGTTTAGTGTGTATGGAATGCCAAAAGAGAAAAAAAAGTCCTATTAGTCATATTACTGATGGTCATTAATGATGAACCTAATTAAGATAAAGACTTTGTGTTTATAAGTCTCTGTGTGGCTTAGGTCTCATCCACTGGGAGGTCTCTGGTCTGTAGCAATGCATTCTTGGAGAAGACTGTATATGTGTGTACATGCACATATACATGTGCACTCACACACCCGCCTTGAGCATGGGGCAGGTTTGAACACTGTGGTAGCAGTGAAGCCTTGGCACTCCCCATCTGACATGTTCAAATCTGTCCTCATCACTGATTCTCCACTTAATCTGCACCTGATCACCTCTGTCTGTCACATCAAAAAGAGAAGAGAGGAGTGGCATTATGTGTGCCCTTACTATTATTTAATTTTAGAGGTCAAAACCCTTGAGTTCAACTGGAAGAACAGGGAACAGCATCTGCAGGTTTAAGTGGTGCCGGTGCTGGAGGTGTGGTGGGGACATGAAACAGGAGTTGTGAGCTCCAGTCACACCTGTACAAAACAGAAGGTGAAAGTTTTAAGCTACATTCCTCACACTCTTCCCTTTAGTTAAACACATGGAATGTACTGTATATGGTGTATGCCTGCAAAGAAGTGAGAAACTGTGTGTTTTTCAGTGGTAGCAATTAGAGGTGCAGACATCTACAATGCAGGCAACGGATGGTGTTTGCTTCTACTGCAAAGGTTTAATTCAAAAACTGGAAAACCTTTGTGAAACATCGGGATGTGTACTCAGACATCAATGATTAACTGCATTTTTCAGTCTCAGATGTTGAAAAGTGAACTTTTTACATACATTTCTGTAGAAGTAGAACCGGTGTGTTTGTGAGAAAGAAAGAGAACAACAGAACATAAGAGTTTAAGCACATAGTAAAATAAGGCCAGGTGATCCAGCTTGTTCCCGGCATATCTGTCTACGTTGTACAACACAGTCTGCAGACAGGGTTGCCCTGCGGGATCATGGGAGAGAAAAAGAAGGGATGGACAGGAGGGAACGGAGGAGGGAAGAATGTGAGGAATGAAGGGTGAGCTCAGCCCGGCAGGTCTGTGCAGAGACAGCATGCGCAGTGAACTCTATGTAAGGTACTAGAAATGGCCCAAGGACACATCTTTGCCTCTGCCTCTGCACAAAGAACTTGCCACTGATTAACCTACATCTAATCAACTTCTACGCCCTTCAACATACCATCTCCAACTGTAGCTCTTTGATGATAATGGTCAAAAAGGCAATTAATATAATAAGGTAAGCAATGTATCTGTCTGTCTGAATAGCACTTAATTCATTTAAGAAAGACCAATTAATAATGTACTGGAAGAAAAGTGTTGACAAATCGTCAGTTGACTCCAGCCAAATCACTACAGTAACATGAAGATTCTTCTAACACGGTATCTACATGTAGCATCATAGTGGAGCAGCAGTAGTGTAGGTCACCTTCTCACCCACTCAGAGCCCAGCATACAATAGCTGTAGTTACACATGTAAAAAAGGACTTAGTGTTACATATATGAGTGTAGAGCACAAGTGAAATGCAAGACATTATGCAGCCTGCCAACTGTGTTGTTATCAGCGCTGCAAAAGTAAAATTTTACAGCAGACATGCAGAGCTGTGAACCTTGAAAGCTCCAATCTTACTGAATTCTTTGTTGAGCAAGTGACTACATAGGTCCACAACCATCAAACCACCCTCATGGTGAAGCTGATACAGTTAATTGTCATTGCATTTTTCCAAAACACTGACACAACTGGGAGCTTTACTGGCAGAAGCCAACTGATTGTGATTAAGTCTTTGTGGCAGTGCTCTGAGCTGATTTTAATGCAAAAAAAGCTTGGAGAATTAGGAGGAGACCAAAGACTGACATGCCCAACAGTTCTTAAGTTTTTGTTAATATAGCCCTTGATATATAAAGTATGAACACAAGGATAAGACCGCAATAGTTTCTTTAGACATCAAGGCCATGCATACAGCTGAAAACAGTTTTGGTAATGACCATGATTAAGGCCAAGGCCATGAAGTTAACGATAAAGATTTTGACCTTCATTACAACGGATAACTGGAATTCCCCTGCTCTGTTGAATGTCCAGCAAAACACCATAATGTTTACATGGCACTGTCCTTAAAATGTTCATTTGGTATGACAGTGTCCTTACTGAACAATACCTGGATCCTCATGAGGATGTAAATTAGAAAAATGTATGTTTCAAAAAATATGTTGTAAATATATGTGCTTTGCATTTTCTATGAAGACTACACAGTGTAACTCTACTTCTGTGTGCATGGGAAGCTCACTGACTCAAGCTAAACAGTACAAAATATGCAATTTATGGTGTATCATCCAATCAGACCAGACCAGCAACTCTGTAGACACTTCCACTCAGTTACTTTAACTCCACTGTTGATCCCCAGAGTTCATTATAATCCTTCGATGCCCAACAGGTCACAAGAGAATATCGACATAGACATTACAAGACTGCAAATGAGAAATTACCTACAAATGCAGTCATTTGGCCAACCACTAGTTTTCAGATCTGTCTATAGAAGCATACACACCCTTTCTCTGAGGCTCAGCGTCTGGTCTGGTAGAAGACCGTGGGCTGCAGTCTATCACGGGTCTGTAGAAATAAAGAAGAAGGTAGGCGGTGGAAAGGAGAAGGGACATAAAACAACCTTCTGAAAAGCTTAAGATTAAAGGGTACCAAGGCTTGTCCCTCGTTGTGTTATTAATGTCGAAATTACTAATTATACTGTCTTAGATGTTTTAAAGGCTTGGTTGATGATGCAGCAATTTAACTTGTTTGGGGCAGATAACTGATCAAAGCAGGACACCAGCCTGGGTCGTAAAGGGGAGGCCTGAGGTCCAACAGCCCATGCAACTAGAGAGAGAAGAAGAGAGACTCTGCAAATATATGACATGACTTGTGCAGTTAAAGCAGAATAATATTGTTTAAATTTTAGTTGAGCTTCGAAGATTTGATTGCCTCATTAATGGGAAGTGAATAAAAGCTACCTGAATTAAAGATCATATGGACTACAGTCTGGGAATTGCGGTCATTCTGACTAATGGATCATGCTAACTTTTCACTTGGTATATATTACGATATGATATAATGCAGTATACTTTGCTCCTGGGAAATTTGTCTTGGGCCCAAATACTGCTCAGATATACTGTAGCTGTCTCCATGTAGCAATAATAGAAAATTAAGAACATAAACAAAGCCTGAATGATGCCTGGGTGCTCCAATAAGCCACCTTTAATGGCAGTTACCTGTCAATCAAGTGACAATGCTGTTAATTTTGCACAGCTTTAAGCCTTAATATAATTTAAAGGGTGAGTTAAAAAAAATGTCGCCCCTTCAGAGTTGTCAAGAATGGGGAAATAAGCTATAGAGACCAATTTATGGCTGTACCAGGCTGTTTATTTCTGCTGTAAAATTGGGCATTATGAAGTCTCCAGCGGCCGCTCAAGGAATAAGAGTTTTTAGCACCTCCGCAATGGCTTCATTTCCCAGCACAGGAGGTTGCCTCTTGGTCTGGTTGCGTTTTCCTCCTCAGTCAGCTTTGGGGAGCAGTTACCACAGAGATACTATAAGCACACAGTTGTAATGATATAGAAACACAACTTTATTTGGAAAGCTTCCTACTGCGATATACGTGTTTTACTGGAGTGGCAAGTGGCACGTACAAAGTCAGTGTGACTCATAGTCAGAATGGCCACAGTTATATGATTAACTTTAAGCATGTTTAAATTTTCCTTTAACTGCTAAAGTTTTCCTCTCTGATCTATTTGTGAGTATGCAGTTGTAATTACCAACAAGAACAAAGTGGTCTTAGCTAGTGTCCAATGAGTTACAGTTTTCTAAAACGCATAAATAGCTTGAGATTAATACAGCTATGTCATTTCAGCCTAATCTCATATAATATGAAAAAAAACACTCCACAGCAGATGGATGTTGGTGAGGACTTTCAGGATTGAACAGAAAGGGTTTCCAGCAATCCAACAGAATGCATGACAGAAGAGGAAAGAATGCAGAGATAAAAGGCCAAACATTAATGACCAAACATTAAGTGCATGCCTTTGTTTGTGGGCAATAATCAAGATATCAGCCATGCTTAGATGTTTTCTTTTTTGTCCACTGAAGTTAAAGGAATAGTTCCACATTTAGGAAAATACACTTATTAGCTTTTTTGTTGAATAGATAGAAGATTGACACCACTTTCATGTATGTTCAACCAGTATGAAGCTATATCAAGCAGCCAGTTAGCTTAGTATAAAGACTGGAAACAGCTCCTAAATTAAAACATATACATATATCTATATATATCGGTACAAAAATGAAGCAACTCTGCTGGTTGTCTGGCAGCCTATCGGGGATAACATGACTCTAGAACAGGGATAATCAACTGCTTTGTCCTGGGGCCACTTTATCAAAAGGACAGGAGGCCAGGGGCCAGTAAGCCAATTATATACTATAATATCATATAATATAATATATTCAATTCAAACCCACTGGGAGCATTTCAGAAGCGTAGCGTTTAGCCCACCAGTTTTTCTTTACTTGCTCAGATTTGGTCATTTCCTTGGTTTAGGTTCTTCCAGATATGTTTCCACATGTAAATATGCTACGTAGTTAATTTGTTTCGCTTTTGTCTGTTTTTATGACCAGCAGTTTGCACGGGGTGGTTTATTTAGAAAATCTATTGGATTCTCTATGCTGTAACTGTGTCTGTCTTCCACCAGCTTGAGCTGCTCTGTGCTCGCAGCGTCCGTCAAAAATAGAGCAGCCGCGCATTCAACACGAAGCCGAGTGGAGGTCCGCTTCTGGAACGCCTCTGAATCGGACCAAGGCGGGGCCAGTGGCCTTTGAAACATTCACTAGAACAGCCGTGTATTGCTGTGGTGGAAAGGCGAAGTCATCCGTTCATTTTTCATGAAATTTTTCTTTGTTTTGTTTGTGAACATTTTTACATTTGCTGTCCTTACTCATTTTTGCCAAGAAGAAAATCCAATCCAGGCAATTTATTTTCATTTCCACCTGACACCTTATTGTAAACCAGATTTAGCCCATGGGCCTTAAGTTGAGTATCTGCATCATGAAATACGAATTGTATAATTATTTCCCAGAACTATTCTTTCAAGATGTGATCGGATTGGAAAGACATTTTGTAGAATAAAGTTCTGGAGTGATCTGCACCGATTAATGTTATATGTTATATGTTAAATGTTATAAAATTAATATAATGATAAATGGCTCTCGCTGAGGAACAAACTGATTTAAATTTAAACCATTCATTACTGTCTTACCACTGTAACATCACTGGATGTATCAAACGTGACCATGTCATGCATTCAGTTATATCTTCACTATCATGCATGTTCACTTATGTGAACATGTCATGTGCTTGTAAAAGGGATTGTGGGAAGCTTTGCACTGGGAATGGCTTTGCAACTTAGATCACTCATTAATGAGTCATGTAATATGTTCAAATAGGCCTTTCTCAATCTACCTGTAATCTTGTCTGTACTTTTGTTATCAACATCGTCAGTCTTTGTACTGAGTTGTAGTCCACTTAGTCCAAGTAAGGCTATACTTTGTTGTCTTCTACTTTGTTGAGCTCAAAGTGCAATATTTCAACCAGTTCTTGGTGAATCAGTGGAGCTAAAGGTTCTTTCTGGGGAAAACCGCTGGACCAGAGAGGTTAGACCTCTTCCATATATAGCCCTTCTTGTGAGGAAATGTTTGACCCTCGCTGATCAATATTTTAGGAAATTGCTCCTTGTGTCACTCTCCATCTCCCAAGCTGGCAAGGACGTGATTGCAGTATGTGTGTGTATGAGGCTTGAGTTAAAGTGAATCCGTCAGCAGGGCCATAGCATTTCTCTCCACCATCTCACTCCCTGTCAGGCTTCAAGAAAGTGGATCTCAAATCCAGTGGAGCAAGTGTCAGCTTAGGTCGAGCGGAACATGTTGCAAATGGTGTTAAAAGCATGTACTTGTTGGCCTCCAGTCTCAATAATTAATGAGGAAAGACCCACAAAAATGATCCCTGTTTCCTCTTCGATCTTTCCCTGGTGGATGGGGGCATGAATTAGTAACGCAGATCAAACTGCAGTGTTAGCGCAGATCAAGTATTTGTAAAGAAGCTGAAAGGACTATATACAAGAGAGGTCCTATGAGATAATGTGGATGTACCTTGCGTGTTCCCTGTTCCTGTCACATTGAATTTTAATTTGGAGTGGAGCAGTTCTACAAGGTATAAAAATGATGAATTAGTTATCAAACCACCAGACCTATCTTTAGACAGATAGGTCTTGAAAAGGAGTTTTAAAAATGCTGTTTTCATGAAGCTTAAACAGAAAAATTTGCAACTGGAAAAGGGAAAGAGAAAATAGTCATTAATCCGCTGGAGAATGTACGTTAACATCTTTAAAGTCAGTGAAGGATTCACTCGATAGAAGATAACTTCAAACTGATTTAGCTTCAGACCGTTGGTCTGTTGCAGATAATTGGATTAAAGTATTCACTTGTGTGGCCTTCTCTGATCTAGCCTCAAAATGGCCATCTATGCTGACATGGTATGTCTAAAATGACAGTCAGGGACTGCAGTTCTTCCCAATTTTACCATAACATGCATTTTAAGCAGTCCCTCCTGACTTTGAAGTGACTGGTAATGAGCAATCTACTAAGATTAAACCGTGCAAAAGAAAAAGCACAAGCTAATATTACTTTGCTAGAAGTCCCCATTTCTTGATAGTACACTGGGCAGCTCAGTATGACTAGTTTTATGACTAGTATTTGGCGATTCACAAACTCCTTCATAAATCATTGATCCATTTGAGGGAGTCCTCTTGCTACTTAAGCAAAAACTGACACATATTAAATGGATAAAAAGTTGTAAATAATAATTGAGTGCGAGAACATCCACAGAGCTTCAATAACCACCGTGTATCATATCCTTAGGCAGGCAGAACACTGAAGTCATTCATCGCATACAGAGTCAGCTGACTCTTTATGATCAGTCACACACTGATGTTGTCAAAAATGTGATACTGGTGGTCACACGGCTGATCATTAATACTGTTGCTGTTGTTTTGCATGACTTGATGTTTGCTGCATGCACCCACAGCATATGTGGATTACTGTTATAATGCAGTATTCAATGTTCTTACTTGTAGGGACTGGTCCCTCACATTTGTTCTTTTCAATCCACCCTTGAGGGAAAAGGCAAAGAGAACATTTATGCCCCATCAAGCTTGTAGCAGCTAGCTGCCTGCCTGTCTCCTTATCTTCAGCGTCCTACATGTCTGTATCTTTTTGCTTGCGATATTGTTTGCTTGCTTCTACTGTGACTCTGCTTGGAGGCTTTCTGGACCTTCTTACCAAAGGCTTTACTTCATTTCAGCAGTATTAAGTATTTTCTTGTTAAACTAGCAACATAACGAGTGATGCCGCTCAAGGTCTCCAGGTTCAGACCTCAAGAAGGACAGATATGAGGTGTGAAAATGTTATTCAGAAAACGGCATGCACACATGTAATGAGAGAGGAACACTTGCATGCATAAATGCTCATGCGCCAACACACACGCCATTCTAATAACATAGCTATGCCAGAGCTATCTCTCCTGCCATCTCTTGCGCACATACTTTACACACTGATTACAGTTTGCAAGCTGTGGTCTTGTTGCTTCTCGGAACATGCAAAGTGCATGCCTCTAATTAAATTGTTTACTGTGTGGATGATTGGGTTATTAAATCATTTCTACCAGTCATCTCAGAGAGCAACAATATAAATTAAGCAATTAAAGTTAAGATTAATGAAGATACTTGTTGACAGTTGGGTATGCAGTGCCAACAGACCAAATGTGTCATCGGAAAACCTTTTGTTCAGAATGTGAGAGAATCAGGTGTGTTGTCCCCACTGATACAAATTGGTAAGGATTAATCCAGTTTTGATGTGTAATTATTAATTTACAGGTGATGTACAAGTTAATGCAATGGTCTTACATACTATTTTGGTTTCCACAGGGAAGACACACGTCACTACATGTTATTTGCATGCACAGTGACTGTCAAGGCGTCATTGCAAAATAATCCAAACTTGTCCTTGAAAACATTAAAGGTTGTTTAACAAGTGATGCAGACCTGCTAGTTCATGCCAAGGGATCATAACATAATAAATCTCATTCACCAGCATAATGTTGTTTCAGCTCAAATCTGCAGTCACTTTGAGACCTGTTCTCTATCAAAATAACAGCCACTGTTCAAATAAACTCAGCACACAAGTCCAGGCCTGGTGTTTCTTCACAGGCAGAACTATTCTCATGAAGATTAATGTTTGTTTTTTTTCTTTCAAGTAATCTGATATTAAACAAGTATTTATCAAGGATTAGAATATCTGTTCAGGTTCTGAATAGTTACGTGATCGTTTGACATTTGTTTCTTTCCACGGAAGATGAAATCATTACAGCAGAACAAAGGCAAGTGATTATCATTCAGTTATGTACAATTACTTCTTATTAACAATAGAGATCAGCAGCTAACCTTTGATATGCTGCCAACTGGTAGAAGAATCCAGCAGCGATCTCGACAGGCTCCTTACTGTTTGCATCAGGTCATTGTCAATGCATTAAACAAGTATGCATGCACACACCCTGCCACTTAAGTGCCGCGCAAAAGAGAAGAAACACACATGATTGCATAAACAAACACACAAATGCAATGCACACACGGTGTTGTCACCACTGAGAACACAGCCCTACATGAACTATTTATGCATGTGGAGAGGGAGATGAAGAGCATGTTCACTTAAATCAGTGCACTAAAAGATTCACCATGGTTCCCTAAAGTCAACATACAGATGGTGCACCAGAGAGGCGGGAGCAGCAAAGGAAGCTTTCTTTTTTTTCCTCCCTGAATGTGAGCAATATGTTTGGATAAGAATAGACTGCCGGACTCTGAAATAGCACATTTTTACTGCACATCTGTTGACTTTGAAAGTGTATCTCTTGCATTCTTACACTTGACTTGGTGACTTCATCACTTCCCTCAGGGCACAGAATATATAAGTGAGTCAGGACGCTCAACAGGATTTCTCTCTGCACGCAAGCAGCAACTGGTAAGGAAGAGTCTAAACTTGACCACGGACTTGTGGTCTTATCTGGACTGGGCATATCTTCCTGACAAAACATTCAGGCTATGTACAGTTAAATGTAATCACTGTAATAACTGTAATTATAATATGGAGGCCAGCTATTCCAGTGATGGGTCTTTTCTGTAGGGTTTTCCGTCAACGTGGAAAGAATAAATGCTTCTGCACACTTGCTTCAAAGCAGATTTGTCATTTATTAGCTGAGCTATAGCTATATTTCTTTGGATATTAACACGTAATGTATGCACTATTGTCTTTAAGGGACAATCCCCTGATTTGTCACATCAGGTTGAGTTTGCTTACCACCTATAGCCTATAGCCCTGTGAAAACAGGTGTAAGTTTGATATATATGAGTGTTTATTGGGCAGGGACCAACACTGATGGGGTATACTAAGGGACATGTAGGTTTCATCCAGTGTTTGGGGGGCTTAAATCAACATTGAAATCTTTAATATCATGTTGTTGCCACACCAATATGTAATGAATGGTATCTCTGTCATTGCTTGCTGCATTCCTTCTGATGTAAACCGTCAAGAGTAACAATAGCTGCTGTTTGTTGAAGTGAACTCAGTTTGTTAGCCAGGCTGCCCAGACTGTGAGCTCAGAGCACTTGGGGAGTGTTAGTGTTTGTACCACAGGTGTTCTGTACCACTGGGAAAAAGGTTTTTAGGACCAAGGTGTGGGTGAATACTGATGGGGAGCAATCTGGGATTGACTTTGAGTTGTTGGTGAGAGCTTCATGAAAAAAAAAAGGGTGAAAGACAGACACCGGCCTGGGCTTCTTGCTGTTGACCTAGTAAGTACTATTTGCTATGTCTTCTGTTGTTCCACCTGTTTCACGTTGCACTGTGTTAGCAAAGTTGTTGCTAACTGCTACTCACTAGTTTTTGATCATAAGTAATATAATCAGAACCAATATACAAGCACAACTGCCCATATTTTTACAACAGTGGTATTGCAGTCTGAAACTGGACGCCTAAATCTCAAAAATACCAATTTCTAAGCCATGTTGCTTTTAACTATAGAGAGCCAAAGTGAAATCAGAACTTAAATGTTCTGTTATCAAATTTAAAAGCCCACTGACAGTTGTAACTAGTAGTAACTACCTTATAAAAACAAACAAACAAACAGTATGTTGCGTGGCTCACTTCACGTTTATATAAGGATGTTAGCTTTTTTGAGAAACAATTTAATTTCAATCAATTTCGAGTCACCAGATTACCTGCTTGTCTTTGGACTGTGGGAGTAAACAGAGCACCTGGACACAATGGACTCAAGGATTCGAGTCTGCCTGCCAGCTAGCAGGGGCCTTGTTGTAGCTGGGGCTGGGGCCTTTCTGTGTGGTTTAGTTTTACATGTACTTCCTGTGTCTGTGGTGGTTGTTAAAATAATGAATGATGTTTCACCCTTTTTGACCCTTTTTTTTTCTTTTGTGAGCCTGCTACCTCCTTGCGTTTTAAAACACAACAGAAACAGCAAGTCAGTCAATTCTCAGAGATGTTAGGCACATATTTACCTGTGCCTCATGCAGCATCATAGAGGTTTAATGTTTCTGACAGTGGACCATCTTGGTTTTTATGACAACTGGTTACCCGATTCCTTCCTTCCTGACTCTTCTACCTATACAAAATAACCATGGTGCAAAATAACATAACAATTGTGTGTTCCCATAGGATGAAAACAAATGACCTCTCAAGTAACCATACCATAAATGTACTCTAAATATAACAGAACTTGGGAATTCATCATCATTAGTATGCTGATGGCAGCTGACAAAATAAACATTGAACCGTTCTCTTACCAAATACACTGCTTTCATGTATTTTATTATTCATCACATTTAAGCCCCTACTTTATGGCCATATTATGGTCTTTATTGTCTTACAAATATTAAGTTATCCACAAAAATAAAATAACTTAGATAATAACCATATTAAAACATAAAAATACATACATACATTACATTTATGACATAAAAAAAATGCATATTGCTGATATCTCCCAGAGTTTTCCTGGACACAGTTCTGTATGTGCAAACTACTTATCAGAATCAAAATAATTCCAGATTTTTTTTTTCTCTCTGTCTTTATCTTTCTGCTTTCAACACAGAAACACACTTTCTTGAAATAAATTACACTATCTGATAAGAAGCCTCACTCATACAAGATTCTCGAGACCAAATATGATCTTCAAAATGTGCATAGGTAGAAACATATATCAACTTTGTTATTAATATACTTTTGAAGTTGACATCAGATTATCCCTGTTTGCACACGTGGAAGAAGTGTGAAGAAGGTGAGTGTAGATATATCACAAGACGCTTACATTGTTGCACACAGTACGTTGCATCACAAAACAGGGAGATCGATGACCTTGATCTCGGGATGTTTATAGTGTGAGGAACTGAAGCCTTTGCATGTGTGCTCACGTGCACTCAGTTTCCTGAGGCACTTTAAAGTTATTGATGGTGTTTGTGCAGCATTATTTAGTTTTATTTACAATGCCGTTCAGTTTGTGCTGAATAAGAAAGCTGTACTTGTTAAATTAAGGTCTACTGTGCACGGTACTCTTGAGGGTCCTCTTACAATACATAGCACGCACAACACAGACCACACATGAAACATTTTGGACAAGGTTAACTCAAGACAATGTATCTGTGTTTTAGGGAAGCTGTAATATACTATTTCACCTGTACAAGCTCTTGTCATAATGGTTTTCAAACAGCAATTTTCACATACAATTCACAAAAAAAAAAAAAAAAAAAAAACCTTATAGTGTAGGACAAGTGCTTGTTCTTACTCTACTGGAAGATGTTTTGTGTGGATTTCATTTCAGTGCCCTCTATTAGAGGGAAAGAAATGGTTTCAGTTGTGAGGATCAGTTAACAAGAAGACATAAAATCGTTTCAGCTTCCTCTTTGCTGTAACGTCCTCCTTTGCAGAGGCATTTATCATAGACGTTTGTCCCTTTGTTGCAGCCTTCTAATTTAAATAGTCCAGTCTGTCTCGGGACTCAGTTTTGGACTCCACTCTGCGTTTTGTGTGTGTGTGTGTGAATGTGTGGATGTATTTATTGAGGGTGTCACCACTGACAAGCAGGGTTGCACATGTACATACAAAACAGTAACAATGACTGATACATCTATAGAGTGTCAGTTGAGCCAGATAATCCCCTGATGTAACTTCAGGTGTGAGATGATAATTGCTATAAACATTGAAACTTCTGAACTGCCCTTGAACAAGGCACTAAATCCTTAAGTGCTCCAGGTGTGTCGTGCTGTGTCAAACCCTGCGTGACGTGAATCCTGATGTGTGAAAAGATCTATATTTGTCCCTGCACGTAGTAGATAGGAGACATGGCAAATACTGTGTAACAGGACTGTTTATGCTGTAAGTCAACATGTAGATGTGAGTAACAATTATATGTATGATCCGTCTGAAAAAAAATGGGATGCAGACATCAACTTTTCCATCTTATATATTGCTGGTGATATGAAGCAATTTTCTTTCTGCATGCTATCTACTGCTTACTCTCAGCTTCCTCTTTGCCCAGCTGAATCTCACGTACATCAGTCAACATATGCTGATGAAACAACAAAAAAAATGTTGTTTTCAGAGCCCAAATTTCATATTTGGAGCTTTCAGATATTTATCTGATATAACTATGTTCCTTTGTCTCAAGAGGAAAGCAGCAGTAAACATCCAAGCTCTCTGAGTTGTGGCAGCTTTAGACATATGCCGCATGTGCCAACATGCACATCTATCTTTCTGCTGGCTCAACTGCTTCACACACACGCAGTCCACCGCAAAAAGGTACATTACAGTCATATTCCCCTTTCAAATGAATAGTCTTGATTTAAAAATGTCTCTTTTTCTTTGTTTTCTTTATTGTGTACTGTCTTTTAGTGTGTGTTTCTTCATTTACAGACACTGACCCACTCTGTTATCCTGCACTCTTCGCACACCACATAGCAGCACCAGTGAAACTTGCAGTTGCAGCGTTCGCTCCGCGTCTGCTGCAGGATGTTGTGGCCTCTCCCGCAACATAGACTCTCACAGTTGTCCATGCCAGGGCTGGTCTTGTTGCAGATCCGGCCCTGAGTGCCCGCGGAGTCCGACCCCAGGTCCCGCTCGCAGAAATCTGGTGACTTTTCAAAGTAGACCAGTTCGTTGATGCTTGGCCGTCGCCGGTGTGTGTGGTGGTGGTGGTGATTGTGGTGGTTGTTCTGATGATGGTGATGGTGGTTGTGGTGGTTGTGATGGTTATGGTGGTTGTGGTGGTTGTTGTGGTGGGAGTGGTCGAGCTGTCCGGTGTTTCGGTTGTGAGCTTTGATAAGCGTGGCGATGTGAAAGCGCTCTTTGAGGATTGAGCCCACGACCCGGAACTCCGGGGTAACCTGCCAGCAGGTCTTCAGCTGGCAGCTCCCAGATGTCCCGTGGCACTTGCATTTCCTTCTCATGTGGTCGAGCACCACCTGCGAAAAAACACAGTTGGAGACAGACAAAAAGAGAGAGTGGGATGGAATGAGGAAGTGAGCAGAGGCGAGGAAGTGAGAGGAGGGGCAGGGGGGCGGGGAAGAGAAGGATTAATGACTTTCTTGATCACTGCTTACATTTGAAGTTTAATATGTACTGGGTGTTGAAGACTGCATGTCATATTTCATACAGGCTTTACTAGTATTTGTTCTTCTAAGCAAGCTACAATTCCACTGTATCGTGAATGACACGAATAATGCCCTGAAGGAATATTGGTTCCGCGTTTAAAAAGCCAGGTGGTCTGAGCCTGTTGTCAAACATACTGATATCAAATAACATAGATGGATGCAGGCATTACCCAAACAGCGGAGTCATTACTCATCTTTTGGTATCAGCTATAGATGCCAAGCAACAAGCGCATCAGAGCATCACAGTATTTATTTTCACTTTAATGGTTTAATGCCAGTCAATGGAACCACGTGAATATCAACAGCTTGTGTTCATCTTGCTAGGCTCACTGGCGTAGCAAAGTACTACTGTTTAAATCTTACATGGAGGTCTTTAAGTTTCCTACCATGTTATAAACAAGCATTAAGACAATCAACACTGCTAGACACAGCAGCACGCGTGCACACACACACACAGGTACACTGCATATGGCGTAAAAGCTGTCCAGCCCAGTCATACTCAAGGCTACATTTATTCATGTGTGTATGTGCCTGTGTGTGTGTGTGTGCATATGTTTATCAGTCATCACCTGTTCTAAACTTTAAGATCCAATTACCAACAGGAACACCAGGCCACCCAGACTACTGACAGATGCTGCTGTTGCCACCCCTATCAACACACACACACACATGCTGGACACTTGCACAGTTAAACACATTCCACACATGCTAGCAATAATGCTAATCCCCAGACACACGCACCCACACAGACTGTGTCATCCACGCAGAATGAAACAGCAAAGGTAAACTACAGGTATGAGCTGGAGATAAGTACAGGACTTTACGAAAACATGGTGTATGTTTGGTTGTGTATGTAAGTGTGTGCACTATATGTTCATGCTTGTGTGCCTATGGTTGGGCATGTGTATGTTTCTGTGTAGGAATGATCCTGCAATCTCTTCTTGCTTTGCTTCGGAGCATGGATTATTTTTTTAAGAAATTATATAGTCAAACGCCCTCTGTAATCCACACCAGGATCTCATCTATTAAAGAAACAGCAGTAGGAACATAAAGAAAGAGGGAAAAATACAAATGGGAGAGATCTATAGTGTATCTTTTTAGTGAGACCATCCAGTTATCCACTTCTCTAAAGTGGACTCAATTTGGATTGATGCCAGATATCAGGTTACAGTTAGGGTTTCTTCTTTCCTCGTTTGATCACACAGAGAGCCAGGGTAAGCGAGTTGTTGAATACAGTAAAGGATTTGGTTTGTGTACTCTAAGGCTCCGTTCCGTGTAGTACAGTGAGTTTGCCAACTGAGCAAAGAATGCAGCGAGTAAAGAAGGAAAAGAAAAACATTCCTCCTTGTTCTGGAGTATGAATGAGCGGAGAGTTGGATGAGAGAATAAAATAGTGATAAATGGAGCTGCTTGACTCATCCGTCTGGAATGAACAAGTGAAAAAGAGCATCAAAAGAAAACACTCCTTGTTTGCCACTGAGCCAAAGTTAATAGTCATCCGTCACTGTCTAAAAAAAAAATATAAACATCAGGTGACTGTTATAAAACCTGTGGAGCAGTGAAGAACATGATGGATCCATCTGCAACAAAATATTAACTAAAATGTAAATATGTTGTAAATGTGTTTATAGAGTTATATATTGGTTTCATACTTATTTAGACAAATGTATATCTTTGTAAACCTGTTTATGCTAAGATATGTTTACGTTACTATCACTCATCAAACCCACAAGTCATGAAGTACATTTAAGAAAATTAAATGTTAGGAGCAATGATGCTGCAGCTTGAAATCATTTCGAGTGTTTATAACAATCACATTAATGCTAAATATTTTCAGACCCTAAATGGCTGCAGGTTTTTGCTCATAATGTGTGTCCGGACAACAGAAAGTGACAAAGAAGTATGCGTTTTGGATACACATGGTTCCACTGTTATTGAGAGTGTTGAAAACAAAGTTGAAAGAAGCTGTGATCAGTGGTGAGGAGAAGAGAGAGGCTGTAAGACTTTATAGTAAACAACATTATAATAGCTCAAACAGCACTTGCACTGAGTTCAGATTGCAGTGTTTGGTTCAGTTTTTACATAGGGGCAGAGGCAACCCCAGAATCACAAACGCGCTGGCCTTAAACACACAGCAAAGTCTGTAATCATAAAACTCTCCAACCCACTTAAACCTTAAAGAGACAAACTGGCCTAGGAGTCATAATTGCATCCACATTGCTACTGTTTGAAGGTACATTCACAGTAGGATAGGCTCTTCAAAGGAAAGTAAAACAACAAAAAAAACAGTTGGAAAGCGTTATTTCTGTTGACATGTGGTCATCCTTATGCAGGGTAAAGAATAAGAAGTCCACAGCAGCATGTCTCAAACTTTTTTCATGTGCGTCAGTGCAGTTTACATAAGATTTTCCTGAGGTAGAACAGCATATGGAGCACATGGAGATGACCTCACTAATACTGTCATGCCGACAAAACAACTTTCCAGTAGCACAGCATGTCTGGCTTCCATACCTAATGTTCAGAATGCAGCAAAATGCAATTGACCGTTTGCGGAAAACCCTCCCCCAGACAGCAATTGTCCGATCATAGCGTAGCAACCATAGCTAGGCATGGTAGGCCTGTTGAAGCAGAGTGTATACTGTAGTAAGAGTGAACGAGTTTAGAAGGGGGTGTCTTTCTATCTGCTTTAACTTAAGATTGAAATATTAGCTTGTCCTTGTCACCAGCTTAACTTCCTACTACTAGTAGTAATAGTGCATTACTTCCAAGGCCAATCGAGGATCATTTACTACCTATCTTTCTGGGGGCTAAAAGAGATCACCATTCATAAGTATCACATATATTTTTGCATAATATTTCCTTACTATGTGGACACTGGTGCTATCACTGTTTTGGCCAAGCTTAACAAACCTATCCTGATCTTTGGAGTTTTGCACACAAGCAACTCCAGCCAACATGATCTCCAACATTGTGTCATGTTTGTCAAACTTCATTTAGTCCACATCCAAGTCCAAGACTTTTCTCTTGCAACGCACGTACTGTCAGAAAATACAATATTACAGCAGTAAGCTGAAGGCTAGTCCATATCATACTTATAAAACCAAGATTTCTTTTTATAAAGCTACAAAGTTTTTTTTATGCTGGGATATGGAAATGCCCTCAAGTGCACATGTAAGAATTCCACCTGAATTTTTACCCTAGGTGGGCGAGGGGCCGCATATGGTAACTTCTTTGACTTTGATTCGCAGCCTTAAACTGAAACTTTTTTAAAAAGTTAAAAAAGAAAAAAAAATGTCTTCTTATATCCACCAATAACACTCCAGGTTTGAAATTTTAAATTTCCAATTATTTCAATGAGTACTGTAAGTAATGGGTTTTTTTCTTAATCAGAGAGCCATTGTTTTAAGAATTTTAAATGAACCTGCCACCTTAATTAGGTGCTGTGTGAGAACAGACAAATGTAACAGGCATGGCAACAGTAATAAGGTGTGGACCAATTAGGTTAATATGTTGCTACTCAGCAAGTCCAACCTGTTAACCAATGGCAAGGCATGCAGAAGTATTTTGGATTTGAATACTGCACCATTTAAAATAAATTAACATTTATGGCTATTCGACAAAAGAATAACTCCTGTGAGATCTGCGTCTGAGTAGATATTAAACACATGAGGCATGTTACACACCCTGTGCTCTGACTGGGCAGAGCTTAAAAGAAGTTTGCAGCCTCTTAAAACCTCAACAAAAGAACATAACTCCGGGTGTCGAGTAGGCTACTTTGTGTGTAGAGGAAATGTTAAATATTCTTTTGACATGCAGTTGAAAGGCAAACAGAGAAAATCCAGATCTGTAATTGAAAATAACGAATCTGTCTGCTCTTGCTATATTAGAAGTGGTCTGTCAGTTTGACATGTGGAGTGCTGATCCATATGACAAAAGAGTTGTAAGAAACTAGTTCAGTACATTCTGTACGAGAGGAAAAGAAAAATATGAGCACCTGGTCTTATATCATACATACATATGTTTGTATATATGTTTATCATACATATGTACATGCTACATACAGTATATAACCAAGAATCAAAGTGGACTTGCTGATTTTCCAAATGCAGTGTGGATCAGAGTCAGAAAAAAAAGTTTTGCTAGGCAGCTGGACTCACAATAGCACAAAACCAAGGCTTCACTTGAGAATCCATCTCACAGATTTCAAGCTATGCGCTTATGGTAAATGACAGCTACAGCATGAGTTATTGGTGTTGTTTAATGCTACGTTTTTGTGACAAAGTTTGTGAGAAGTGACTGTTCTGTAGATACTGCTAGCATCAGTTATATCAGAACTGGAGGAAAGAATGGCAGTGAAGGCATAGCAAGAGGTTTCCTCCTTCGAACCCTGACTGGAGCCTTTCTATGTTCTATGTATTCATCGTCTCCAACCCTGTATGACCCTGATAAGCAGTTACAGGAAATGGATTGATGGATGATCTGACTGGTTAAAGTTCGCATCTGAGAGATGGTGATAGTGACCGGTGGTACATTCGATCACCTGCAGTATTTTTTTTGAAAATGCATGCCCTTTTCCAAACAATTTCCAGTGATGACTTACCAGCTGGTTCTGTGTAACAAACCACCAAGTGCAGTCAGGTTACCAACACGATGAACTTTTAATGACTCTTGAAAACATTTTGACTGTTTTTTTCCCCCCCAGATTCTTAAGAGCCAGACTGATTAATTAATGATAAGATTAAAGATCATGACTTTCTGGTTTCTTCCTGTTCATTGTGATCTGTACCTGAGGCTATAGCTGTGTGTTACAAAGACAAGAGAGAGAGAGACAGAGAGACAACACAGAAAAATGTTGTGTCTGTATCTTTGTCTGTGTTTACGATGTCTGACGTGACTACTGCAGAAAAGAGCAGGAAACTGACGCAGTGATTTATTATTGCCTTATTGTAGATCTTGGGAATTAGCCCTGAGGACATGAAGGGGCCGGTAGAGGAGGGGCTGGGACTGGAGCTGAAGGGGGGTGGGTACAGTAAATGTGGAGGTGAGGGGAGAGGGGAGGAAAGGAGAGAGGAAAAGAAAATGACAGGAGGGGGAGATGATCTCTGGATTATCTCTTTACTGTCCCTACACCGCTTCATACACAAAGGCTGTTTGTGTGTCTGCGAGGGTGTGTGTGGGTGTTATTACAAATCGCCTGTCCGTCTAGCTGATACTCTATCTAGGCTCAGGCATCATGTCCTGCCGCTATTAGCCATATCAGTAATCCTATCTAACCTGTCATCAGCTGTGATTGTCTTGGCAGTGTGAGCTGGGAAATATACAAATATTGAACATCTGACACAACTTGAGTCACTTTATACAGGATATAAAAAAAAGCTTGAAAAAAATCACTCTGCAGCACAGGCTGACTGTCAGTAGTGCTGGTGCACAGAAAAGAGCATATGTTTTATAAAAGAAACAGTGACAATGATAAGAGTATTGCACATTTCCCATCGCAGTCCCAGTCTGCAAGTTTTTGCAATGTAAGTTAAAGAAATCTAAATGTATTTCAAAAGACGCGATACCAGATAAGATTTCCAAATATATGCTATTTCATAGATTTCTCACTGACTTACATTGCCCATACGCATGAGAGATGTAATTGCTTCAAAGTCAATGGTGGACCACAGTTAGAAACAAACATCTGGCAAGTTTTAATTGGTTCAGAGAGTAAGACAGAGGCGTCTATAAAACAACCCCAGACAGAGATCAAATACAACATGTTGGTGGCAGATTAGGACTTCAGGCTACAGAATACAGTAGACCGGAGAAAAGTACAGCATACTGGAGGTACAGCAGAGCAGACTACAGTGTAATGAAGAGAAGTAAACTAAAGATCAGAGCTGGTGTCTGGCCTTGTTACCATGATGTTGAAAATACATTAATTAGGTGAAGGTAAAAGAGTATTTACTGGGGTTCAAACAGCAAGCCAGACAACAAGAGCACAGAAGAAAAGGTGATGACATGTGACCCAGGTGCCCAGCCAGGACTAAACTGCTATGCATGTGCCTGTATGTACACGTACTCGCACTTTGTCCTGTTTTGTTTGTTATTTTACACATGACCTGAATCATCAGTTGACTCAACGTTCATTTTTTTGTTTTGTGTTATAATTAATGAATCCATTTTTTGCACATTCCTTATAGTAGCAGTCATCATTTTCTGGAGTATACAAACTTAATGAGGCATTTTTTTTTATATACACAGCATGCAAGTACCTGTTGCAGTACCTGTCATAATGACCACAGTATGCCAAAGGTTAAGTTAGTTCCCATGCTAATGTTTGATTAACTTTGTCATCCTTACTAAAACATCAAGATTTGGCTGAGTCAGTACTGACTCAGTGGTAATTATGGATTTGGTGATGACTTACAGCTGAGCTTTTTTTATGTCGAGGGAAAGTCCTGTGGCATGACACCACCAATCTCTGATGGAGGGAGGCAACAGCCAATAAACACTTAAGCAAAGCTGTGTCTCTGTGCTTCTTGTTGTCATATGGTGCCAGCCTTTATGTACACAAGCAAGATCAAAAGTCTGTAATGGTTTATTATTTAGAGTAAAATGTTGGTCTCCGTGTTAATCCACAATAAATAATCAATACCTTTTGTATAATACAGGAAATGTTCACCATGTGGTGGTACAGTCGCCATGTCATAACCAGCTTCACTGTACCAGAACATGTATAATTTATGTCTTACTCCCTGTTTTGTTAGGTGCATTGAATTTAATCGCTGGCCAATCCCTGTGTCATCACCACTAACCACCTTTGGGAAAATCCTAATCTGATGTCTATGTGTCCCACAATCGACCCTTCCTGCTGATAAACAGCAGACTAGTCTGCGTGCTGCCTTGACTTTGTCAGTTCAAAGAAAATCTACTAAAGGACCTTTAAAGCCAAGCAGAAAGCCAAGGCGATATCAAAGCACACAAACAAATCCCACAGCAGCACATTAAGCCCAGACATCACTTTAAACAAATCAAACGCCTTGCTTCAAAAGAACAGTTAAGCGTACGCAGACAAATACATTAGACGCACAACACACGCACACATGCAAACACGGTGACATGCAATTACCGAGCCAATGCATATCTGCAGTACGCAGCGAGAGCTACATTAGAGCCTGCGTATGTTTGTGTATGTGTGTGTAGTGTTTACTCACTCACACAACGTCCACAACTCTCATTTAGAGACTCTAATAAAATGTTATTACCAGCATAAGCACTTCCACCTGCTGAGCTTTTACTATGAAACATTTGCCACTGTGTATATTTACGTGTGTGTAAGTAAAGGAGAAATACTTTTAAGGCTGGAGTGGCCCTGAGTCTATGTGTATATGTGTGTGTGTGTGTGTGTGTGTATACATATGCACATGCATGTGTTTGTGTGTATACAGTATGTGGTAGGTCAGATCAAATGCTCTGCCTCTGTACTGTCAGGACTGTGGAATGCTCTGCACACCACTGATGATATGAAATGGCCTCAAAGGAGCACAGGACCTACTTTGTACTAATGCTGCTATTTTTGATCATACACATACTGCTTTTCATGTGGGTTCTGAATCAGTGAATTAACGGGAATGGGCTCTCCAGAGCAGTTTATCATTGCTCAAGGGTTAAATTTGGCATGAAATTATCCTAAGACTCCCAATATTGTTAGTTAGAAGTTGTGCTGCTCTAGATTCATTATGGTTTACTTTTACAGTATGTTCAACGCACTGGTGAAGCAATGTGTTGTGTCTTAGCACACACAAAATGGGCCTGAGAACACCAGCTTTACAAGCATTTTCAATTTTCCACTTGGTTGCATCTCAGTTCAGTTCAGTTGAGAGTGTTTCACTTTTGAATCAATCCAATCACAAGTCCTTTCTTTTGCCACTGTTACATACGGTTTGTGCATCAGTGACAAGGGTACCCACCCATAACCGAAAGGAAGCTGATATTCTTGTGCAATAGGTGCAGAACAAAACTGAATATCTGTCCATTTAAATTGAGTTCACCTCAAATAGATGTTAACATACTCAGTTACTCTGTCTATGGTCCAAGCAGAACCATGACAGTCTGTCATGTGACTATGGCAACTGGGCCAGTCCGCCCCATGATAATGGGGACTGGCCATAGATGATTTGACTATCTCCACAATTTGTACTTTGCATCCTCACATTTCTATTGTTGCAATTGCCTGTAATTTAATAATTTATCTCTGTCCTCCCGATCTAACACTATAGGTGAGGGAGGTGTCAGCAGCTCTATATCTCTACTGATCTGTATATTGCAATGTCTCTGCTAAGTCTTTGCTAAGGGCCCACTTTTGAGTGATCCAATAAGATTCAATGAAATCTGTCTTTTAACTATACTCTACATTATACAATTGAGTCAGAAATACAAATTCAAATAATGAACATACTCTAACTGCCCTTTCACTTTGGCTGTGCTGGTCTGTTGGATCATTATTGGCTTCCTGCTACACCTACTCTCCCACTTATGCACTTTGAAGAACACAGAGAGTCAGCAAAATACCAAAGGCACAAGTACCATCATGAACATAACCCTTAAAAATCATTTAGAGAGATGTTTAAAATCAGTTGCCAGTATTGAACTGCTGACCACATATTCATGAAGGAAAGAAAAAGAGGTTGAAATGTATATTTTCCTTCCTGAAAAGGGGGATACCATCTCTCCTTACTCCCCTCAAGTCATGCACTGATGGTAAATTGTAATTGCTAGAAGAAGTCTGCCAGTAACATGGAAGACTGTTGCACAGCCAGCACTGTCACCACCTGCCTAATGAACAGACAGGATTCAACAGAACCTCAGTATGGCTTTAAGCTCAGCAACATGAACGCAGGAAAAACGTGCCAAGCATTTGTTTTTAGGTGTGCTCTCTAAACGATTGAGAAGGACGCTTAAAAGAAAAAAAAAGAAAAAAACTTGGCCAAGAAATTTACTGCCCCGGTGAAATGCTTCTGTGTCACTGAGCCAGTTTAAAATGCTCTTGTTAACTACTGAAGAGTAGTGTGTTTTGGTTCACTGCAACAAGGAGGGCTGAATTGCGCAACTTCAAATAATCAAAAATCAGTTAAAAATAAACATTTTACATAAAATAGAGTTATATATATATATTTTTTTTTTTTTCAGACAGATTTATTTAACAATCTAAGTGTTTGAATTTTATTCATTTTCTAATCTAATCATTTTTTTTTTTTTTAAGTGTAAACAAACAGCAAAACAGGTCAAGCTTGAATTTTGCTTTTATTAATGTATGCATGGTGTTATTAATATGCTAACATATGTAAATAAATGTTCCCTCCTGCATTCATTGTTTGTGCCTCCTTAGCGTACTGATATTATTTCTATAATCAGGCCTGCTGGAAAGAAGTTGGAGGAGGTGGAGCAGGAGAGGGGTAAGAGGGTAGGGAAGGAAGGGCGAATCTCTTTCTACTTTCCGCCCTGGTGTTTGAAGTCTAAAATCTTTTGCAGGGTTTTAAACATCTGTTTCCAAACTGCCAGCAGCCACTAATTAGGGCTAAAAACAAGACGGGACGTCGTGAGAACCCTGGGGTGGGCATGAGGCGACATGCACACCCCGCTAAAAAACCACCGCATTCCTCTGCTTAAAGACTACCTCTCTGAACGGGGGTGTAGGGGGTCGAGGGGGAGGAGCAGAGCCCAGTGAGGTGAGGTGGTGGTAGGTGGGAGGAAAGAGATACGGGAGGGGTAGGCATTATTTTGAAGCCCCACCTGTTGGTGTTTTCAGTTTGATTCTAGGGGCTGTGTGTGTGTGTGTGTGTGTGTGTGTCTTAGAAGGGTTTTGTTGCAGGCTTCTTTACCATTTGAAGTCATCAAGGTGCGTGGTATTTTACAGTATAACAGACCTGCAATGACTCATGCTAAGTTTGTTCTCTGTGTCTCCCTTCAGTGACACATACTCTTTCTCTCCAGCCAGGAATTGCCTCTCTACATTACACTTAATTAAAACGCTGGTCTCCAGTCTCTGGCAAACTGTCAGTCAGATCCCTCTAAGCCCCTAAGCATCTCCATTTAGATAATAGTTTGGTATTGTACTGAAAGCTCACATGGTCCCTTTATTTTTTTCAACAATGATATATCCAGGTCTGTCAGATAAGTGAGTAGCTTTTAACCCTGCCAGGGTCACCAGAGGTCAACAAGCTTGTGTCAAAGTACAAGATGTAATGGATCGGGAGCACTGGGTGTCATTTAATCTTCACTGGTTGAGATCTTTTCCAAAAATGAGGTATAATCTCTTTGATGTCAATGACTTGGAGTCAAAGCTTCTCTCGTTTGATTGATGCTTAGGAAGCGCTTGGCTGGAGATTTGCA
The DNA here is from genome assembly GCA_028641955.1 of Protonibea diacanthus. Taxonomy (NCBI): domain Eukaryota; kingdom Metazoa; phylum Chordata; class Actinopteri; family Sciaenidae; genus Protonibea; species Protonibea diacanthus. The sequence continues at coordinate 13,160,153 of CM053986.1, forward strand.
GCCTGGCACGCTGAAAACAAAATTTATTGTTCGGAATCTGAGAGCCAATTTTTAGTCCTTCTGAATATCCTCCTGGAAGGATCAAACTGTACATTAGAATAAAGTTGAGTAGTGATGTTTTAGTTTGTTTTTCTATGAGCTACTGTTGCTCTTTTCAAAATGTAAAGGGTGTAGTGTATTATAAACTTTGTAACTGAGCCTCCCATATAACACACCCTCATGAACTTGTGAAGGTGAAGATCTTTTCTTGTTGATCAAATTCACAACACATCCCACTGGCTATTGTATTTTCTATCGCACGCATTAAACTATTACACTGCAAGACAGTTTAAGCCAAAATATTATAGTAATTTCTTTTACAAAACATCAGAAGAGAAATTGTTCTTTGCCAGCGTTTTGTCAAACTGATCTCTGTTATGTGTCACATGTAATTTAGGTGATGTTGACTGTATAATAAGCAGCTTTTAAAAATGAGGCTAATAGAATAAGTAGTGCCTGTGTCATCATGCCTCATAAAAGGGTATTGTGTAAAGTCAGCAGTCATTGATAATGATATATTACCATCTCATGCCATTGTAAAATTAAGCTTCTATGTTCTGAGGGCAGAATTAGCAGCAAGTCCTGGTTAGTGATTATTTCAACAGCCATTTACTTACTCACTCAACTTGTGTTTGCCCTTTTCTTTTTCTGTTACTACTTTATATAGTGCAATATTTTGCTTTTTATACATATTAGAGACTCAACACAATCATTTTTTTGTCTTGTTTTAGTCTCGCTCAAGGGCATTTTTGGCAGGATAGCTGCAAAAGGACAAACTAACTAGGAAAAACCAGATCAAACCTGGGGAGCTCTGGATGTGTGACAATGTACAAGTCACTCTGCCTCTGTCAGGGTTCAGTTATTGGGAAGCTTGTGGCCTCATGAGATATAGCAGCGTGACCCTGCCTGTTACCAAGTTTCATAACCTTGCTACATCTAAACAAAAGGGACTCAAAATACAAATGATTATCTTTCCTTCTCTTATGAACGCAATATACTTATGTCATATCAGTCTCCACCCAAAGTCCACAGCACTGATTTATGTCACACGTTCTACATCGATGACTTTTTCTACAATTACAGCTACTGCAGGGAAGCCAGCTGTTGTTGAGTTCAGCTGACGTGCTCCGCATTTGTGTTTTGTCTGCATAATCAAGGAAACCAGAAGTAAACTGATGGAAAGATACTGGTACAAATTACTTAGGAGGAAATGGGGAACAATGAGCAATTTACAGTCGCTTCTTGTCTCTGTTCCACCACAGTGCTGGATATCGTCAAGGCTTATCACTGTCATTTACATCTTTTCTCTCCCGTTGCCCAAGGCTGAGACCTCTGTGGGAATGTATTGGCCAAAAGAAATTACACCAAGATTGGAATTTATTACAGAATCATACAACTTAGATTAAATCTAATAGTTGACCCTGAAATGCTTTACTTGATCCTTTACTCAAATCACCCCACAATATATCTATAATAAACAATGGTGCTGCTAATGATTACTTATTCACTATGTCATAGGTGTCTTGGCCACTTTGCCTACATGAGAAACAGGAAAAATCTACTTCTTAGCTGAAAAGATACATGAAACTATAGATGAAGCTCCCTGCTATTGAGTACCATCACTCTACTTAACATCATGACTGATCTGAGCACACAGTCATCATCACAACAGAACCAATGTAGCCGAAACTGGCAATCTTCCGCAATCTGTCAAACAGAGACTGACCTGAAAACATTTTAAATCCTGAGAATCGAAGAAATTACTGGAGTTTCCCCGAAGAAGCAACAAAACAGTGACATAATACAGCTGATTAAAGTGATGTCAACTAAGCCAAGCTATACAAATATGACAACCAGAGAAAATAAATGACAACTCAATCAACTCAGCTACTGAAAAATACAATTTTAATCACTTTCACCCACACCAATCATCTTCTTACGCTTTATAATTTATCTTCAGAAAAAAAAAAAACAACAACTAACTAAACAATTATTTTGGAAGACATGAACTCCAGAGTAACCATTACTGCGCAGCTTAGGCAAACCACTATAAAAACACACACTCACACACACACAGTCTCTGCCAGCAGAAATAAACGGCAGTGTAACAATGAAAGGCCACTGATGAGCTTGCCAATAAAATCAAATTGTGTTATGCACTGTAGCGTTATCATTGGCCCAGTAGCACTTCACCCACCCACTCTCCACCTGTTATTGCGTAATATGTTTTCATCTATAAATGTGTATATATATAGATAGATACATATAGCATTCCAGCGATTTATTATTGCACTTTCATGAAGATGTGAGAGGCACATTTAAATAAATATGGTAAAAATCGAAGTAGCAGAGACCTGACCTTTTGTCCTAGGTATTGGCCACGCTCCAGCAACACTTGAACCTATATTTCCCACTTTTCTTGGTATATGTAGATATATGTAAAACTTAATGCCAACAGTTGACATTCATTTTTAATGCAGATTTTCTGCAAAATAAATAGTAAGCTCCAACTCCATGTTGAGATAAACATCATCAGGGTTATTTTTGAAACTTTGGAAAGTTACCCTAAAGCCACATAAGACACTATACAACTGTGTTTACAGACTGAGTAGTACTCCTTGTAGCAAGTAAACTGAATTTAACGTGTAAAGAGTTGGAGTGAGGCTTTATACTGAAGAGGAAAACACAAATTTCCAAATTCATTCCAGAGAGAAACAAAGCTGTTAGATAAACGTCCTGGACACTAAGATCACTGAGACTAGGATAGTAGGTTTTGGGCCTTTGAATGTGTCTGATATGAATCTTGTTCTCTGAGAAAATATTGAGAAAATAAAGCCCACTATTGTAATATTACAAACAGTACAATACCCAAACTTGGAGAAAAAAGAACACTTCAGATTCCCTCACTACTCACCTGTCTTCCAACTCTATTATTATGCAGCCTCATACGGGCATGGATGTCCTTGTAGGTTTCGCGGGCATCCAAGAAGTCCCTCGAGAACTTCTCGCCGAATTCCACATCGGGGCTGCAGCCGCCCCACTCCCAGGAATCCTGGGGACCCGGCAGGTCGGCAGGGAAGTGCTCCATAACACCATGTACCATACCCTTCCCTCGGTGGATGGCTTCCAGTTGCAAACGGTGCAGTTTGATGCGGAAGGCCTCCTCATCCCCGCGCCGCTTCTCATCGCAGCTGCATGCCTTCAGTTTGCCCATGGAGCAGGCGTTGGCCACTGCATGCACCACACCTGCTGCTGCGATGGCATATGCAAAGGCACTCTCTCTGAAACCTGTAGGGAAAAATGCCAGGATAGTGGTGTTGATATATTGCCTAATGTACAAGTGGATAGCTACATGAAGTGTCACAATCAGGAAACAGAGTTTGTGAAAGGAAAGAAGTGTCAAATGACACTGATTTACTGCTATGTCCAAAATAACACACAAAACACAAAATGATATCAGTACTCTGTCAATATTCTGCAGTGTTGCCATGTTTCTTATAAGAAGCCTATGTAGAGTGCTCTAAGATGGTATTTATTAATAGTAAAAATAACAAATAATAATGAATAAATAAAATAGTAACCCATTTTCAATAACCTGCAGGCAGAACATACCAGTGTGCATGTGTCATGAACCTGTCATGTGAAATGAGAGGATTTCCATGTAGATAACAATACAAACTCAGATTTAAGGTGCTGTTTACATGGTGTTTTGGTTGTGGTGCATTTTCTATTTTTAACTGAAATCAGAAATAGCGACAAAATTCCCCTCAATAAAGTTCTGTTGTAAAACTGCTGGATACAACTTTAAGATGTCATGTGATTTTCCTAGCCTTAAAACTCAGTTTAACAACAGCTAGACAAGAAACACAAAGAAATCTTTTAACCTCTCTGTCAGCAACACATGTCATAATGCTTAGTGAGTTTGCACTTTACATAATTCCTCTGTTTTGACAGAGATCCACATAAGGATTTATTCACACTTTTTAGATGCACATACTCTCTGCTGAGAATCATATAACCAGGGGAAACATCTGGGACAATAGCAATTAAGTGTTCCAAACACTTGCGTACTTTGTCTCCATGGGCCTGCTGAACATGAACAGACCCCCACCACTCCCATCAGAGGACTCACAGAGGACTCACACACAAAACAATGCTGTGCCTCCTTCTGTCTGTCCTACTAGACATATCTTGTATATGTGCTTGAGCAACTCACTGCTGTCTACCGACATGTGTTACCTATCTAAATGAGTAGAATGGTGCTAGATCCTAAATTTGTGCTGGTATCACTGTACTAAATACGACCTCTTGACGTTTTGAACCATTTTGTTTGGTTGTAACTCTCTCTTGGTTAATCTTTCTCAATGCTTTCCCTGATGCCTTCTTTAAAGTCTTCAGCTCTGTGAAGGAATCTTCCATCCAGCCTGTAACCATTATTTTTGCTATTCTAGGGTGAATGACACTTGGTCATTGCTGTGATGTCTGACAGATCCTGACTGATCATGACATGATATCTTGCAATGAAAGTTTAGGATCAAACTATGTGTTTCTGTAAGTGCGTGTTTTTGGGTTAGAGACGCTGATTAAGTCGTACCCGAGCTTTTGCCTTTTAATCACTTTAAATTGGACTACTGCATGTAGCGGAGGTGGTTAAATGACTGTGTGCATGTAATCTCTCTATACGACGTGTGACTGCTTTTCCCTTTAAAGCTAAACACATCCCTTTCTCCTCGACAGCAAGTCTAACTTGCATGCGGCACATGTAATGAGTACAATTCTACCACAACTGATCTGTAATTCAGGAGAGTAATGTTACGGTAGTCTTCTCTTGCACACACACGTACTGGCAATATAAACACACATACACATTCACCCGGTTCGTGTTGATATATTTCTGTGACAAAGAAATCCATGTCTAATTGTGGAATCCGTGAGTATTGAAGGATGAAGTGCGACAGCGGCACTTGCACTCATACCCTTGACAGTGTTTGTTGTTAGATCTCAGCTTACTGCCTGTGAGCATGGTGCCCTCGGGTTCCATAAAAGCAGCCCCACTGGCATTCACTTACTGGTGTAGAAAACAGTGGAGATTATAATGGAAACTTGTAAAGAAAACATGAAAAGAAACCACTTAGGAGTTTATAGCACACTGCTTGAAGGGAAATGATTCAGGCTGCTTGATGGAGTCAAATAAAAAAAAAAACTATTAACTGGAACTGCCCCTTTTAGCACTGTTTGATGTTGCTTCCTTATTTATGTAGAAGTAAAATTGATATTATTTTGTTTATAATGTAAAGTTTGACACATTTGCTGAGATGCCGCTCTTCTTTGCTTTTGTATATTTGGCACTAAAAGTTGGACGCAGCACAATTACTGTGAGTAAATGAGAAACCGTCTTCGTTCATGCAACTATACTGCACATTTTGCTGTATTGCAACTACTACCGACATACATACATGCATAGATTGAATTACAAGAGTTGTGTCCCTCCATCAGAGCATCATCTTCCTATTTAAAGGCTCAGAAAACATGTTATTCATACACCTCCATCTGGATTGAAGGATGCAGACGAAGCTGAACAAATTTACAAAATCCTGAATGATCACATATAGAAGTTTGTCACCAGCAAAGTTACATTTTCATATCTGAAGCTGTGTATTCATAATCTGTATAATAGTGAGATGATGGTGTTCACCAGCAGCATTGTATATACCAGTGTTAGGCTATGTTCATACCGTCTTGAGCCCTGAGTTCTCTTTTTCATTTGAATAGAGCCAGTCCCTCAGCGCAGCGGGGGAGTCAACACAGCCCAAAACATCACAGGGTCGTCTGGCAAAAAAGGTTGAACCAAGCTCAACTTTTACTACACCACAATGTTAGTCGGCAAGACTCTAGATTAACCCCTAAACAGCCTTAAACAAGAACCCCAGCTATGGCAGCCCCCTGTGCAGGTTTAATTCAGGGCTGTCTTAATACGTGGCTGTTTTTGGTCTGAATTCCTGTTAACTTTTTTATAAAAAGCAGAAAGATGACCAGATGCAACTCCAGTTAGCAAGGCTGACAGTCCTCAGTTCAACAAGCCTGTTCCAGCAGATATAGGGCAATGATGGTGTTCACAGCTTGTGTCTGTGTTCACCTGATGCATGCAAATCCAATGTTCATTCCAATTTTACTTCTGTTTTGGTCTCCACCAAGTCCTGAGGGAAATTTAAGCTCTTTAGCTGCTATATTCTCCACTATGTTCACCAGCTAGTTGCTAACTTTGTCTGCAGTTTGGTGCTTGTAAAGTAGCACACAGTGGGTTTATCGGAGCTTTATTTGCTAAAAACAACTTCATCTGGAAACATGAGAGCAATGAGACTGAACCAAAACCGTAAAGCTGCTTGGTCGTAAATCCAAACAATGAGCATAAGGACTCTAAAACGCTCTGTAAAACTGAGGGGAACTGGAAAGTCGGCTGATAATTCTCTGTGGGTTCGTCACTATGAGTGACCCCTTTAACATAACAACATACAAGTAGCAGCTTTAAAGTTGAACATCTGATTAAATGGTGGCAATGGTGAATTTGTTTTTTTTTTTTTTTTTACCAGCGAAAAAAAAAGACTCTTAAATTGTCCTGACTATATATAATTTGACTCACTTACTCACAATCCGCCCTCCTACACCTCCTCCCTCACCCTACCACCTTGACCACACAAGGTGGGGGAAGTGAGTGGCATGGCACTTAGGCACATCCTTATCTGCAGAAAGCCTGTTTTAGCTCTTGCCCCGCTCTGAGCCGGGCTCTGCAACGCAAGCCCCCGGAAGAGTAGGAACAAATCAATCTAACAAATAATTCACCGGCTGCGGCACGCCCGGCTGAACTGATGGCAGAGGAAGTGACAAAATGAATTAAAGATTCAAAGGAAACTGTCACTTTGTGTTACAGAAACCGACTAAACAGGTTTATGCTTTTGCCGCAGAGAGTTGGGAAAGTGCTGAGAGCAAATTCACAAGCACTTGCACTGGCAAGGGAAGTAAAAGCATTAGGAGTAGCCCAGCACGGTAGGGCACAGACATAGTGACGGAGAAAGAGAGGAAAAAAGACAGAAAGAGAGAGAAATTCTCCTATTTCTGTCTGTCTTGCCTTGCAGCCTCTTTAGCCTAGTTTTTAATGTATGCTAAACATGGGCCCATAAAAGTTATCAGGATCCATCAGCAGATAGATACGTGGCAGAGCCACAGAGGATCTGAGCAGCATCTGATGTAAAATTAGACACTAAAACAAACATGGACATGCAGAGATCCTGATACACAACTCAGAAACTTTGTGGAACATCAGAAGATTTGAGAAATCTCTGAAAGAATATTTTAAGAGGCGAGGTTCCAATCCCCAAAAGGTGTTTCACTTGTATCAGTTTTCCAAGAAAGGTTTTGTATCTTAGTGTAAACATTGCTTCACAGGATTTTAAATCATAAATAAACTTGTTGTTATAGCATATTAATTATGAAGCAAACATACATAAGACTTGTGTGTGAGTAGGCCATTTATTTTTCTATGAGTAGTTAGACTGAGAGTTTGTGTTAATCTCCATAATGCCATCTAATCCGTGTCTGTAAATCTCTCTCAATGAATGCGCTGCCCTTTTGCAGTAGCTGCACGCAATAATGGCTGCAGCATGTTAACTTGTATCAATTTTTTAGCTTCTGTGGAGCGGAACGTATCAACATGTAACAGATGAATCATCCGATTTAAAGAGCTTGTTTATGTCAGTGGTTTGGAGTTTCTGCACCCGAGGCAAACCAGGGATGCCAGACAACCAGCAACTGCCTCTACTAATAATGACAAACAGCCTTTCAATGAGTCAGTGAGGAGTGAAAGTAAGACGCGAGGTGTGTAAACATATAGTATAGTTAAGAGTTTTTTTTTTTGGTACCACAGGAGTGGAAAGATATACATTTATAGGGTGAGGGTTGATGTCATGAAGTTTCATGATTGTGTTGCACACAGATTAAGAACATAAATTATGGCAACACCCCTCCAGGAAAGATCTGTCATATTTAATCAGTTAGTGTTTTTATGATGGGGAATTCCATCAACAATTCAGTGCCACTGTGTAAAAGGATTCTTCCAAAAAAGAAAGTCTGGTGTATACACTTTGTTTTACACTTTTTTAAAAACTCAAAACTTAAATGAACAGATAAATGTTACAATATATTAAAATTGATTGCATTTGTACTATGAGGCACTTCATTTAAATATCTCAGGGTCCTTTCATTAGAAATTCATTTGCTAAAGACATTTTATAGCCTTGATTGTGAGTCATTTCTAAAGATGTTCATGCAGCAGTTGCATAGAATCTATTAATAATTCAGCTTGAAGTTCTTCCTCATTCTGGAAGCTGAAAGCAAACTCAACTCAAGACTCAAACTACCAGCCGCATTCTGTACTGTTCATCCAACCAGGAACTCTGGCAACTAAGAAATTGATGCCTTTTCCAGTCAATAACCTGGGATGAGTCCATCTAAAGGCTTCCTAATGTGAAAGATCCTCTTTCATCCTTTGTGGCTGACTTGCAAAGCTCCAAGCACTACAAAGCGTCAGAGAAAACTGATCTGCATGAGGTTTGGTAATCTTGAGGTGACTAACTGCTTTTGAAGCTACCTGTTCTTTTGTACGGGCTATTGAGTAGATACGTTGAGGTGATTAGAAAGTAGATACCAGTCTGCTAGTCACTAGAGATAGCCTAACCATTTGAAGGACTTCATTCCTGTGTGATACCATTCAAGAGTTGTATCTATGGGGGTAAATGATCCCTTTTGATAATCTTTTGACTGTTTGGGAATAATATTATATCAGTGCTTGTTTAGGATGTGTAACTTTGTGGCTACTAATCTTTCTAAGCCTATCCTTTCAAGGTATTCTATCAAAGTGTGTTTGAGGATGAAACCACAGCCTGTTTGAAGACCAAACTTTTGAACTGCAAGCCTCCATGTACTCCATTGTTTTCTTCATAAAGTAGCCTATGGTGACACCTTACCTCTGTAGCCTACACCTCATTGCCCTGAAGGCGTCTTGCAAGTTTTGTTTAATTGGCTTTTTGCATACAAAAAATACAAAATATTTTGTACTGTGACCATAAAAACTGACCTCTTTTAAAGACTATGCTGTCGTAGGGTATTTTGTTCCTAGTCTCCAGGCTCGAGCAGTTCCAGCGGTGCCCTCTAAACTGGTGCTGGCACTCATGGATGGCAATCTGAATTCCCTGGATTGCAGAAGCTGTCACATCTGGGTTACGCATGCACACCTCCAGCTGGCGTCGCGTCAAACCTGGCAGTGTCAGACACACCGTGTTGGCATTCAGGATTGGGTCGATATTGGGGAGCTTCAGGCCCAAGATTTCATTGGAGCCTACCCTGCATGGAGCACACAGGTCAGGTTATTGACAAGACAAACACTGCTCATAAATGTTTTCTGCTCCTGTTTGTTGGTTGTCACCCCACGCCCAGTTTCCACAGTACCAGTAACAGATGTCCTGACTTGATGATCCCTATTGTAGTTAAATCCTGAAAAACCATCACCACATGCTTGCGGTTTAAAAAGGAAATGTAATCTCAAATCTGCTTACTAGAAGACTATCACTATGATCTGTTTAGGTACTAAAAATAACTAATGCTTAAAAACACAGAATAAAAGCAAAAGCTTTGGTGGGTGCTTCTAGAGGGATGTAGGTTCATACCGATTTAAATACATGTGCCAAAAACTGCAAGAAGCTGTATTCACATTTTGAGTTTTTTAGGCAAAATTCAGGTTTGTCTCCTAAGCTGCACTTTGATGTTGACCTAACAGTGCAGGTGAGTTAAAGTGGGGGGGTGAGGGAACAGCATCCACTCTGTTGGCATGAATCCAATAGTTCTAGTAACACTTTTGGATACACAGCAAGGAAAAAACATATTCCCTCCCTCATAGTGTAAAATCCCCTCAGGAAATCAGTTAGCATGTAAAGTCAGTGACTTTTTAGCTGCAAGGTGTGCCTCTGTGTTCGACTATCTGCTCCTTCTGTTGCAGATCAATCACGTGAACGACAGTAATTGAGCTGACAGTGGTCAAAGCTCTTTCCTACTTCACAGAGAAACAGTAACAAGGAAAACACAGGCTGCACTGATGATGGCTTGAGAGCTGAAAGCTGCCCAGCCTTTTCTTTTCATTATCATTACAGGTAAAACACAGGTTGTGCGTCACAGTGTTTGTATGACTGTGACAAACGAGTCCGAAGCATGTATGGCTGTGGGAACACACACACCAGTCTACACACATACTCAAGCACACCCTGACGTGCATACACAAATACCAGGCGTAGGGAAACATGCACAGTGCACACATGCTCATGCAGCTGCAGAAACTTTGCATACTATTTCTTTTGTTTCATCAACATGTGGGGCTTCTGCATGTTTCTCTCCTCTTTCAAAAGACATAAAAGTTCAGAAACCACCTCTGTGCTCTTTCAGAAAAACCAGCAGCTTTGGAGTTCAGTTAGAATCAACAACAACAAAAAAAAAGTGGCATTTTGACATCAAATGTTGTTCATTTGAATGGTTGTGCCCTACTTTATAGTTGGCATTGAACTGTGTGTCCCTGTAATTCCAGTTAGTCTTCTGTTGCTACCTGTTGTGTTTCCTGCTTTGAGAGTAGACCTGTTTCAACAACTATCTTTCCAAAGGGCAACTTTTTATTGATTGGAAACACTGTTTGAGAATGCATGGGAAGCAGATAATTGGCAGTAGATGTGAAAACATAAACTAATATTTCATGCTTTATTTTTTTAAGCACACGTCAGACAGAATAGTATGCATGAATGAACTTCATGCTTCCATGTTGTTAAAGTAGATAATTGTTTATTTCACAGGGTTCTCTTAATAACTAATAATTTATGACATGATAAAAAATAAAGTTGGTACAGTTTTATAAATGAACAAGAGATGCTTTTAAACAAATGTGAACTTTTTTTTTGTTTGAATTCAGACATTACTTATCAAACTCAACTCACCTTTTATCCAAGAGACAGATAATCACCAAGAAGCATGTTATTCTGAGGACTGAATGTTCCATTTTGTGCCTTGTAATTATGAAAAAAAAAAGAAAGAAAGTTTTAAAAATAAAGACACAAGAATTTAAAGTCCCATATTCCGCCTTAAAGTTTGGGGAGAACAAAAACAGAAGAGTGGTGGGGGGGTCACGTCAGGTCCGGCTAAACGTTGGCGCTGGACTTGACAGCTCCGACGTCCCCGAGTCCAGATGTGCCAGCCAGCGGCGGGATACTCATTCAAAAAAAAAAAAAAAGTTTCATCCACCTCTCAACTTACTGAATGGAGGAGGTTGCTACAAGTTTGAGGAAGCGTAAGTCTTGTCTTTCTCATACACATCCGTACACATCCCGGTTATCTCCGCCAAGGTATTTGCATTTGTACTGTATAACATCCGAAAGAGACAGCCGAAAACCAAGATAGGCGCTCTAAATGAAGTCTGCTTCACTAGTGATGTTTCGGTGCGCACCGATAGAACTACTGCACTTAGCGCTTCGCCAGCCCACTTTTTTGCGTCAGCCAGGGAGTAGGAGAGCGCCGAGGGAGGTCAAGTGCCTCGTTAAAGCAGGATAGAGATCCTTTCAGATAAGGAAAGCAGAAACACTTAGCCTGCGCCCCCTATGAGGGAGAACATTCATATTCACTGGAGGAGCGATGCTGAGGATGAGGATGATGAGGTGGGCTGTGTGGAGCAAAAGTGGAATATACTTTTGTACTCATTAAAGATGTAGTTAAAACGTTCATGATGGTAGGGATAAGAATGATGATGCAGTGGTGCAAGGAAGACAGGCTTTTCTATGTATTTCAGTTGATCAGGTGATCACTAGATCGATTTATCCTCCAATGGGACCATGATTTTCAACTCCTGTGTGTATTTGCATTTGCCTACACTGACACACTTGCTGTAGTCAAAAAGACAGAAAAAGCTAAGAAAAGCCAAAAATCAGATAAATCCTATCCTGTATTATCCTGTATTTTATGCTCAAATTCTTAATTTCAGAGCAGATCTCTTATGCAATTCAATTATGTGTGCGAGAGGTTTATTTTCCCTGCTCTGATGGGACTTTAATTAAAGGGGCACTTTATTTTATTTTTCACTTCCATAAAGTAAATGGGATTCTAGAGATGTATTATTATATTGAGAAGCACATTTAGTCCAAGCTCCAAAAGTACAGGATCTTGCACATCCTATAATGTAACAGCATCTTTTCATTACACCCTCCATGCCTGGTAACCTCTGTTTACATCATCCACAGATGACAGTATTTAACTGTTTTCACAAACTGAGCAGTGCTAATGATGACTAAACTGATTTTAATGAGTAAAATCAGTGGAGTTGTCCTGCAACAAATTCTTCACATTTTTTTTTTCAGTGAACAAACATCTATTTAAAAACAGTATGTGAGCTGCAAAGTTTGAGTTCTGTCACTGTGTGGACCCTCTTGTGATCCGTGAGTACAATAAGTAAAATAAGGGCTTGTTAAAATTGTCGGCTGAAGTTCCCATTGCTCTCTAACCTTGCCTGTGTGTCATGGCCTTTAATCTTTCCATTTAAATGACTATAAAGTCAAACAAAAAGCTCCCTTGTTGATGAAGACCACATGATATCACTCATCTCGGTGCTTTATGAGTAGCCTAGAATAAAGATTCAGAGACCACAAATAAAAAGGTTTTCCCCCACTAGTGGAGGGAAGCAAGCATTCTGCCAGCATGGAGTCACCAGAGTAGTAAAACACTACACGAGCTTAGCATTGAGACGTAATTAAGTTGCCATACACAAATTTAGAAGATCAGGGAAACAATCCCACATCAAATTTTCTCCCACAGAGATTTATCACAGCACCCTGATCTGGAAGATTTGGCAGCGGCGGCAACTTTGCGTTAATTATTTCAAGGCATGTTAAGGAGAGCAGATTTAGTGGTTTTTGTGACTTTGAATTTGGCTCTTACGGCAGGATGTGTTGAATGCTGCCATACCAATCTTTCGGCCTCTCTTTTTTCTCATGATGACTGATGATAAGATTATTTTCTGAATCACAGTTCCCTATAAATATGACTCATATACAGTATTACTCCACTGTCTCCACTTGGTAAAGCAAAAGAACAGCAGCAGAGAGGACCTCCATTGTTACCCAATGAGGCAAGTCTATAAACCAAATGAAGAAGAGGTGTTAAAGATGTTTTCTTCTTTACTGTAAAAACAATCAGAGGGATGTACTGAAGCCCATTACAAAAAACTTCCGAAATAAAAACATACATACTAAATAATGAGATAATAAGTCAGACATTTTATATAATTTAAGTCTATGTAAAAGTCTTTCTAAACATTCCTCCCCTTAAAACTTGACCTTTGAATCAATAAGTAGTAAACGGTCCTTTGCTCCGTGGTTTTGCTGCTATGACCTTACTTCATCTAGTATGACTAGTAGCTTACTGTGGCTAATGTTAGCTAATGCTAATACATGTTTAGCTTTGTGTTGTTTTGTGACTGGCATTTCTGAGTCAGTTTGTTCACTGTGTTCACATCTTGAGTGAAGCAGGTTTATGTACAGTAACCATGTAAAATGTCAACTATAGGCTACCAAAAGGTTGCTAACATTAGCGAACATTAGCTACCATAAGCTATATTGATAAATTCAACTCTTTATCGGTCACATGAATGCGTTAGTTTATCTTTAAAAAGTTATTTGTTCTCACATGAGTAAAAGAAAGTTGAGACTTTAAGTAAAAAAGAATGAGATAAACAGTCAAAATTCGATGTTACACATCATGAAAAGTAAACATTTTGAGACAGTGAAAAAAAGAAAAAAAAAAAAAAGAAGAAGAAGAAGCCAGAAACAAGATACTGAATCAAAATTAAGAGATGACTTTTATTTCTATCATGACTAACTTTTTTTCATTTTCCTTGTAGATATGGGCTTCCACTGGGGGCACTGCTTTGATTCAATCCACAAAGTCAGAAATCTTAAAGTTGTACTCTGTCACTGATGTCACTGACTGATTATTGAGTAAATATTGATAATACTATGAACCGTGAGCCCCACCTGTTTTTATTTAAGCATTCAAAATATGTCATGAATGATCATTTTGGGGCCTTTTTTTTTTTACATTTAAATGATAAGTGAAGTCCCAGCAGGATATGGCACTTTTTTTTTACACACATTGCATATTCATGCTATGGACCTTTTACACATTATTCATAATGAAAAGGATATTGTGCACACACACTCATCATGCACATGTAGACACATAATACACACAGCTTCCACATCTGGACTTGAGTCCTCTGCCAAGGAGCTAGGTCTGCCGTCTTCCTCTCTCCCTGCCTTTTTCTGTGTTTCTCATTCGCCCTTTCTATCTCACGCTCACACAAACACACACACACACACACACACACACACACACCTTTAATTGTTTCCCATTCTTCACTGGAGAGTATGTTTTTGTTCAGATACATTCATTAAAAATGATGTGGGAAACATTTCAGCACTAGTCTCACTTCAACTTGACTGAAGTGTCTTGAGACATAAAGATTTTATTTTGGTCAAATGCTCATGCCAGGTTCATTTCACAGCTCCCTACTTTGTGCCTGAACGTTTTTGTTTTAACATGATTTCCGTGTAACCCTTGAAAACATTTATTATTCTTATCTTGCATTTTTCACTCTCGCTCACTCACTCTGCTACATGAAATATGAACCTGCCGAACATTTAATTCAATAATAAACTAAAACACTGAGTTTTCCCAACAGCGCCAGTATTTTTGTCGAGTTGCAGTGTCTGGTTCAATTGAAACTTTATTGTCCTGCAGGGAGAGACACGGCCGAGCTAAGTTTTCACAGTCTGGTGGCGAGTGCCATGTAAACACATTAGGTCATACAGAATTTATGAATATATAGTTTCTGGTCTTGTGCAATCCGACTGTTAACTTTTAGTGTGGCAGTATCATGGAAAAGCGGTGATTTACAGCTCAAATAATATAAGATTTTATCCTCAAACTTGTTTGGCTTTGTTACTCTTCTAGTCAGGCAAATACATTTTTAAAATTTTAAATTCTTTTTGGGCTTAAGAGCCTAAATACATAAAATGTTAAGACTGGTTTTTTCATGTGGCTGATCACCTCAAAAAGTCAATTCAATGCTTGACAAAATGGTGCTTTCAGTGCCAGGCATTGTCTTTCACGTGAACTTGCATGAACATTGAGTTATGACTTTTTTAGGTTGCAGATTAATTAATCCCCTCTCTATACACGCAGTAATGGATTATTATTATAGCAAGACTTTACAAATGTGAAAGACATAGTCAGACCAAAGTTGTGATGGTTTTTGCTCAAGTACAAAAGCAGCCATGCAGTTTCTGTCCTTTTTAGTTAATTAAAAAGAAATATTAGTATTAGTGAGCTTTAGACAGTCTGGTCAACAGATCATGTTTCTTATTTTGCACAGAGACAGTCTAACTGTTTCGACTTGGTTTCTGTAGCTTCACAGCGTGAACCTGAGGGTGGTATCAGACTGTTGGCAATTATTTCACAAAATGTGGAACTTTTCTTTTAATTTGGATCAAAGCTTTTTTTGTCGCTTGAATTTACTCTCCTCTTAGGTATATACAGAAGCCAGATCATTTTCTCCCTCTCAGCTACAAAGTTCAGCTGCATTGCTGCTTTTATGCTTGGTTGAAAACCATGGTAACTTTGGACTGATTACATGTCACACTTAGAAACTCAAAGGTGATCTATGAATGGTGGTGTACTATACTTACTGCCTTTAAAGGGTCTCCCCCTCACTGCCATGAAGTTTTTTATGATTGACTTCATTGTTGCAGAAATAGCAGAGCGGGTGTCATGGTTACTTTCACCATTTAATGCACTATCATGAACCCAAACCACTGTTAGTGCCAACCTGGGATCTCATACATCCCAAATTAAGTAGGAGGTAGTTCACTATGAGAGGATTTATGATCAGAAGGTCAGAAATAATTACAAAACATAGTAATTTAAAGATAGCTTGTGGCTATTGGTGAAAAATCCCTCATCTCCTCTCGTGGCCTTTCTTTACCTCACTCTCGCTCTCTGCACATGGACCAATAACACTGTGACAGTATACTATGCAGTATATTAACTGACAGAAGTTTTACTTGTCACACCCTCACTCTCTGTGTCTCTCTGAGAAGGGAGTTCAAGCAAAGTTCATGTTTCTTGGAGAGTTTTGGAGTGAGCTGACGAAAATGAGCAAAGCAGAGGAGAGCGCGGCAGAGCAGAGGTTAGTCAATTACAAGGCTCTACTCTAGTAACAAACTTCTAACAAGCAAATTCTTGGCTCTGCGTGTGTGTGTTTGTGTGAGTTTAGAGAGACAGAAAGAAAGGAGAAAAAGAGTGGGTGCACAAGGCTGTCAATAAGCGGGGGGTGTTTGCATGTTTTTGCATGTAGGAACATAATGTTTTGTGAGTGATTTTGTGTGAAATATGGAGAGCAGACAGGGCAGGACAAACAGTGCAAAAGAAGAAGGGACAGCTGTGCAATTACACTACAGGGAGCTGGGACAAATGACAGGGCTGCCAGTTAAACAGTTGGTATTTGAGATCGATGGCATCTGTGGTTGAAGTTTCAGAAGAGAGAAAGTTGAAAACAAAAAGTACTCATATGAAAGCTGTCCTCCTTTCCCCCCACACTGCACTCTTAGTCCTTTAGCCCAGGACGCTTTTACTGAAGCAACAGTATGACATATGTTTGGCTTTACCTCACAGCACAAGAAGGATGGCATTTTAAATCAGCAGGTAAATCAGTGGGGCTCTGAGTTTCTTCACTACAGCTGACATATAATATTCATTTTCTGTGTCACTATATAATCCAACACTCAGTTTATTTTAGTAATCACAACACATACACTCACATACACTATACTATGTCTGTTGTACCTCTGAGTGCCAGTAACACATGCATGTTATTAGAACAGTCACAAAGTTGTTTCTTACTGTAACGTGTTGCAATCCCCATGCCGAGACTTCAGCGTGGTTCTAATCAATTAACCCATCACTGAAGGGAAGTGAAAATATCCCGAGGTTGTGAGAACTGGCTTTATTTTGGATGATCCTGACGATTCACAGAATCACAGAATGTACAGAGAACACACGCCTGAGGGGAGGTAAAACTTTGCTGAGGATCCTTTAACAAAACAGGCACCAAAGTGATTTTCTGAACTTCCGTGATTTTTTTTTTTTTTTGTCCCTATGGTGAATGGAAACAAAAACATTACTTGGGTTGTATTTTTTGGGAAAGGAGAAGATAAAATAGAGATCTTAGAATCTCTGTTCAACCAAACGCACTACAGCTCTATACTAATGTATTTCTTAGAATTGGCCTACTTCTGTCATTCCACTTATTTTATTCTTATTGTTTTGTTTTATGTAAGTTTGCATCAAAAAGAAAACCTTTTTAAGATTATTTTATTTTGGCTTTTTCCAAGCTCTTTTTTTTATTGTACAGAGACAGCTGAAGAGCAACAGGAAATGCGGGGAGAGAGACGGGGAATGACATGCGGCAAGGGGGCCACAGGTCGGGACTCGAGCCCAGGCCGGCCGCAGCGAGCCTTCGCATATGGGGCGGCTGCTCTACCGACTGAGCTAAACACCGCCCCAAAAGAAAACCTTTTTGACAATTTCAACATTATGAGCTTTTTTGCATGTAGCCTCTCATACGTTGCAGTGTTTATTATTGAATTAATTATTATTATTTGCTTTTGATCCCTGGAAGCAGGTAGGGTTTCAGTTTCTTACCCAACAACTTTTATGAGGTGTCCTGATGGTCTAAAGTGTATGTGTGACAGTGCTGTCCTGGATATGAACCCAGTCCCACCCCACCTTCATAGCACCCCATCTTTCCTAAACATTCCGTCTTTCTTCACACTTTACAGTAATAAAGGCCAAAGATGAGACTCGGGGTTTAAAGCACAAACATTGTCTCTAGTCAACAAGCTAACTAACTAACTAACTAACACACCCAGCAGAACACTAGACCAAAGGACTCCATTTGTGTGTGTGTGGGTGTGTGTGTGTGTGTGTGTGTGTGTTTTAATCTGAGAAGTTGAAGAGGCTGTCTCTGTTACTGTGTTGGCAAAGCAAGGACAGAGATCACAGGAAACTCATTCTGTTCTGAAAACTTGAAAATTCTGTTTTAAAAACAACACACACACACACACACAGTAATCTAGTTCTCTTCTTAACAAGTATTAGAAATGCTTGTTTTCCTTACTGCCTCACTTAACCCTGGGTATCCCTAATTGGGAAAGATGTTGTCTCGTTATGTTGTTGTTTGTGTGTGTGCATGCTTCTGCGATTCGTGTTTTTGTGTCCATGTGCATGTAATTCAACTAGGGAGGTACACAAGGTAGCAGGCACAGCTAATCTGAGAGTGTGTTTACAAAGCCTTATCGTTGTTTCAGATGAAGAACGGTTAGATAATTATATGGGTTACTAAGCTACAAATGTCAATAAAAGTATCTTTGTCTTTCTGGCACATATTTGAACTCGTGCTCACACACAAGCACATGCACAAAGCACACATAATCTGAGCGAAAATAGTTACATTGGCTGAAAAGTTGGGCTCATAGAAAGCAAGCCAAATGACGGACAGCTGTGCCTAAAACGCTCTGCAAGTGCACGTCATGTATGCTTAATACTTTATTCCTTAATTGTTGTTATTTTATTATAATGAATTTCACTCCATTAAAATGATTTTACTTTAGTTCATTGATCATGATTAGCATTATAATCAGTCTTCTCCGTGCAGACTATCCCCAGTAGGATATTAAGTAAATTAACTTTCTGCTCCAATGACGCCATCTTGTGGTCAAAAACTAAAATGAACAGAGCGTCTCTTTCTTTGACTATGAATACAGTATTGTCCTGCAAAACAAGAGTAGTAAAATAGTCACTGCTTAGCCCTTTATTACTGTAATAATGTCATAATCTACCCAATCAGGCCAGTATATACACAGCATGTCACAGTAATGGGATTCCTGACTTAAACACACATCTTGCTGAGGTTGAGGGTCTCCAAGAAGGCCTCCTTGTCTGTGTGTGTGTGTTCTGCAGAGTGATAAATATAATCATTATTGCTCACTCTGTTTGCCCCAAATGGAAAAGCTGCGTTGTACGCTGATCACACACACACATGTGTACGCACTTCAGTAAGCTGGTTGTCTGCTTCCCATCAAGGCTTTCCATGACTGTTGTTGTACAAACAACCTTGTTTATTGTCTCTGTCCTAAAGAGAAAGAGACCTGCCCTGTCTTCACACAGGAACAGACACTGAGCCAAAGCAGCCACAATAGACAGCAGGTCTCCCACCAACCTCTGGCGGCCATGTTTTCACAACTCAAGATAACAGAGAGAAGGAGAGGAGGGGGTTGTGAGAGACAGTTACGGAGTTTGATAAATGACACAATCGCAAGTAAGATGTGACGAGAGAAGAGACACACAGAGAGATTTGGGACCGAGGTGGAGAAATTTAGAGGATTTGGGGGTGTAAGAGATGACTAAAAGATAAATTACGAGATCATCTCAATGTTTATCCACCCACGACAGTGATGTGGGTCAATAAGTGTTTCTCAAGGAAAGTGTTGTTTTAGGATGTTGCAACGATGACAGGTTCTTCAAGAAAAGCACTCATACAGTATATTTCTCAGGGAGGAGGGTCATTTTGCCAAAATACATTTTAAAACGAGAGCTGAGCTTTATCTGCACAGCAATTTATCTCCACTCACCTCGTGTTCAGGAACATCCTTGTGCATGATAAGTCACGTCTAACACTCCTGATGTGTTTTGTCATACAGTAAATGTCATTTAAGGGTCCTGAGGCAAGCCATGCCTAAAAGGCAGAGATACAATGCTGTGCACAAAATGGACTATTAAATCTCTTAGCCCTAGAAGCCTATTTGGGTGGGCTGTGGAACTTAGGCAGCAGCAGAGCCATCACCTCCAGGGCCTGCATTAACTCATAAAGATCACTGTCTCTTCCAAACGCACTGAGCCAAAGTGGAGGTCATGTGTGTGTTCATGCGGATGTGTGCAAATGTGAGAATGTGGGTGTCTTGATCTTGAAAGCATGATAAATTATACTTTTAGTGCATATTTCATCTGTAAAATAAGTCAGATTGCTTCATTTCACGGGTTTGTATTAAACATGTTCCTCTGTGTGTGTCTGTCTCTGCCACTCCTATAATTACAGTCACCGGTATCAGATGAAACCCCACACATAGTTGATCTCTAGATGTGCCCTTTGTGTAAGCAACATCTCACTGCTAGATTGATAGGGGATTGGAGGAGAGTTCACACAAATGGAAGAGCATTATAGTGTCGGGTTACCTCTAAGTTCTCTTTCTATCTCTCTCTCTCATTATCTTTTTCTCAGACCTTTCCCCCGCCCCCCCCTCATTAATAATTCCCCCTCCCTTGTCACTAATTTCTCTCTACTAGCCCACTCAGTTGTCATTTTTATTTAATCTTGTCCCTCCTATCTACATTCTAGCTCTGCCCTTGTTTTTCTGCAAGTGAACACACACACGCACACGTGCAGCAAATGCAGGCTAAATAAAATCAGCAGACCACCAACACTCAGCTGTAGGAGATAAGAAATAGCAGGACTCTATTTATCTGACTGATCCGCAGAAATGACTGCAGCGTAACACTATAGATCCATTTACAGTGGCAACCCCTCATTAATGCTTTTTGTGTGTGTGCGTGTATGTGTGCACTTAAAAGTTATTGTAGGTGGAGGCAAATCTCATCTCTAGTAGGGACAATGTTACATTCCTCAGGTAATATTTCTTTCTCTCGGGGGGGACACATGGAAAAGTACACCCATTCAAGCCTGGCCGTGCACTCCCACAGACACACGCAGACACATATGGATACATGCACACTTACACACACACGCCCGCGCGCGTGTGCGCGCATACACACTGACTGAGAAAGACAGACACATGCAGCCACATGCACACAGATGTCGACAGGCAACTATATTTATACCAATGCTCCAATAAATCTATCTGCTCACTTGTCTATTTTCTCTGGCTTTGCCCATGCAGCACTGAATGCCTGTACAGCTTAAAGAGGGAGAGGAGAGGAGAGGAGAGGAAAGGAGAGGAGAGCAGAGCAGAGCAGAGCAGAGCAGAGCAGAGCAGAGGAGAGGAGAGGGCAAAGGAGCTACAGTAGGAGAGATATAAGGAGACGATTTTCCTCCGCTTTGGCCTACCTCACCATGTCTTAAACACAACTGCTGGCCCGACTCTGCTGCACACCACCATGCAACAAATTCCTGGAAAATATGAACTTGTGTCAACTTGTACAGCTCAAACTAATACAGGCCTGCTTTTTTTTTTCTTTTCTTTTCTTCCTCGTCTTTTCATTTCTACAGCATAAACAGCTCAAAACAACACCTCTTTTTTGGTGAGTGGCAAAAATAATCAAGCTGAGGTGCGGAAGTGATCTATTTTGGTGAAAATCATCACTTTAGTGAAGACCTACCTCAACCCTGCACCTGTATGAAAAAAAAAGATGCATTTAACACTCACACAATGTCTGGAAGAACTCCAAAGATAGAAGTGATGTTATTAAATTAGTCTGTAAATGTTTTGAATTTTGGCAGTCTGGAATCTGCCTTGTGCCGCGTCTCCTTGTATTTAGTATGAGAGGTTTGATGTGGAATATTTCTGTCAGGGGCAAATCATGGAAAATATGCTATGGAAGAAAGTTGCTGATTTTCCTGTCTTTTTATTGATACTTACAATTAATTTCCTGAATGTGTCAGCATGGATCAAATAATGAATTTGCCCAAATAAACTCCAACATGCATAATTATTAAATTATAGAAAGGAGTGTCTCATTACCTCACATCTCATGAAAGTCTGGTACATCGCAGGGAAAGAATGAGATAAATGAGAATGTTTTACCTTTTATTTGAATAGTGTTTTTTGAATGTGAGTCACATACAGTAGTTTTATGCTAAATGCAACATAACATCCAGATAGGAAATGATTTCTGAAGAATATAAAAATGAAGAGCATAATGAAATGTGAAGCAAACATGACAAAATGTCTTTAAAGAGATGACAAACTCTAACACCTGTGTAAAGGTAACTTGTTTGACACTAACGCAACCTAGTTGGCCAAAGATATGTTGCATGAGCTGTCATAGAAATGTTTTTTTAACAATTACCATTACATAATTTCCATCCTCGTAAAAATGTTACCCACTTACTGCTGCATTCTGTTGTTTTCCACCAAACACAGTCAGAATAATGAAAAAAATTCAAAGTACTTGGAATGTGCTTAACTCGACATGCAGATATTTAAATGGTCGCTCATTCATACAGGTCAAATGAAGAAGTAACACAAAATCAGACAGCACTGTTAATGTGACTTTGTCTTGAGTCGCTCTTGTGCTGTATGGCTACATGGCTGAGTTATGGCTACAATCTCAGCTCAAAACATCATTCAAACATCATTTATTATTATGCGACTTTTGCAGTTCCATTATTTATGGTAATTACCATCATCACGGGGCATTATATTAACACAGTCATAGTTACAGCAACAATAACTAACTGGAAAGCATGTCATCATGATTACCGTGTACATACTACAGATTTATTGTTGTGTGATAACATATGGCCTTTTCAAAAGTAGTGTGTTTATGATTTCATTCCAGTAGTGAATACATTTGAACAGAAGCACTCTCGGTTGCTTGATTGCTGCAATAGTGAACATGTTAATAATGACCTAATTTGTTATGCTGCGCACTTTGACATTGAAATGATGCAACTACACTGCAACTCATGAAACTTTGGGCTCCTGTCACACAAATGGATTTCGACTTTTTTCTTTAAATAAGTGATTTCTTTCCAGAATGCTTTATATGAATATTTCAAAAACAAAGTAAGTATAGTGTCTTAAATTAAATAATATGATAACAGCTAGCATCCACTGTGACTCAAAATTGACTTTACCTGTATACCAGTGTTTTTTGAATGATATCTCACTTTGAAATGAAAATGATGCTAGTCTAGTTGAAAAGTTACTAAACAAAGCTGCACACATATATTTTACTTTAAAATGTTATAAAGATCTTGGGAGATATTACCCACATTACATCCCAAAAAAGTAGTCAGTAATGAAGCTGGTCATTTGATTTTGGCCCTGCAAAGAGTCAGCATACATCACATACTCAAAGTAACTATGTGACTTTGGAAACAGCCAAATCTGAATCATGCGATCTTCCTGAAACATAAACGCTACCAACTGCATGATCAAGATGAGATTATTCTATATCCTTCAGGGGAAAATCCTACCTGAACTGAATCAAAGACAAACATCCTTAACAGAACAAATGGAAGCAATGTAGTATCATAGTTCAGCATACTTGCTGTACATTGTCTGGTAATAAAACTGAAGTGTAAATGAGATGATTTATGGTTTATGGGAAACATACTTCCTCTGAAGGCAAAGAGGAAGAGTCAAAGAGCTGTGTGCTTTAATAACCAATGTAATGCAGTTTAACGTCAGACAGCAATTTAAAGATATATAAAATTACTGTCAACTAATGATACGGTGATAACTGGCCAACTTGCACAAACACATACGCAACACTTTCTCTCTCACACACACACACACTAAACACACATACATATGCACATACAGTATCAAACGAAAGCTAACATCCAAAGTGCATTATTACATTAGCCCTGTATATCATAACAGATAAACAAAATACATTACATACATTTTCTTGATACCAAACAATGTCATGTAAATAAAGGTTCCTCTTTTGGTTTAATAGAAACAGACAACGCCCAAAAGGTTTTATTGCCAAGCTATTGACGAAAGTCCACCGCAGCTATTGTATCCAAAGTGCTTCTGAGAGAGATGGAAGTGAGTAGTCTTATCATCCTATCTTTATATAAATAACAGTCTTTGCTGGTAGGCCACTCCTGCAAAACACGGTGTTGACAGCATTCTTTAAATATGATAATGTGTCACCATTTCCCTTTTTCAACTTTTTGTATTTTGTGCATGTGATCAATTAAATGGAAAAGTTGCAGTTAATGTAACAAGTTAATGTATGATATTAACATTTTAAAAGGTTTTGGGGTTTGTAAAATGTAAAGATGTTCCTATCATTGTTTATTATATGTATTAACAGGTATATTGTTGCATAGTCATGAACAAACATGTCAAAGTAAAATGAATGAACTGGAATTAGGAACACAGTGAGATCTATAATGTGTCTATAGTGTCTTGGAGATGAAAGTCTAATACCAAAAAATGTCTCTGGAGGACTTAAAGTAACAGTACATTATCAATGTGGCCCTTGTAGGTTAGCAGCCAGTTTATACAACTGACCATGTACTACATCCCAGAAATTGTCCAATCATAGTTTAAAAACGACTAACAGCAATGCATGGTGGGTGTGTCAGGCTTTGGGTTTCTCCACATGCTGAAAGGGTGTGCATCGTCTGTAGTACAAATGACACTCTGCATATAAAGAGTTTGCATGAGTAAAAGTATAAAGAATGAATTAAACACACAGTGTTTGCCTACTCTAATGGTGGCTGCAAATGTTAGCATGCCTGGCTAAATATCTTACTACCTACAGTAGCAACATAATGCAGAATTACTCTCAAGGCTGGAAAAGGTGTTTCCAACCAACTCACACAACTGTAATGTCACCTGGCAAAACTGATAATGATAAATCTGCTTGATAGGGGCATACATAGGAAGTAATTAAGGGGAGAGGGCTTTAGTGAATAGTCAATTAAGTAAATGTCATAATTCATTCAAATGCAATAGCAGAAGCTGAAACCTGAAACTCTTTGGTTTTAGAAAGCAGTCAAGTTCTGCTGTTAATGTGGAAGTGACAAAACTGTGTCACGTGTAGGTCCTCCATGCATAGGTCATCCTGTTTCATTGAGAACTTTCACATTCTTTGGTCCTTTTTCATATACAAGAAAAAGAAAAATAGGTAGTTCAGAAAGAAACATTTCTCTATTTTACTTTGTGTTTTACTTCTTTTAGTCCCCCTTGACATTGTTCCCATGCAGTTTCATCTACTTTCTGTACCTTTTGAATCTCTGGCCAGCACTTCTTACTGTATGTCTGTCAAAATTCCTGGGAACCAAACTAAAACTGGGATCAAATACTATTTGAGATGTACATTGTTGGGGCATTATTGGACTGTTGCATGAACAGAAACAAAAGGTTCACCATGAAAGTCCATCAGTGACAGAGACTAAGCTCTTTTCGAACCAAGCATTTTTTGCACTGGACCACACAACACCAGTGGAAACGACACAGACAGTTCTCCTCAAACACCACAGTTTCCTCCCGGTAACCCCGCTCACAGCACAGCAGGTCACAGCCACTGATGTCCATGGCTGTGCTGTTGCATATGCGCCCCCGTGTCCCCAGTGAACCGGTTTTCCGATTTGCAAGGCAGAAATCGGGCGATTCGTCAGAGTAGATCAGATCCTGCTTATCTGGTGGCTTTATGTTCTGTCCGACAGGAATCAGGGTCTTGCCGTCATTACCCCCCATCACCTTTGAAGCGCCATTGAAGCGTTCGAGCAGGCGGTCGCCAACCTCACGGAAAGGAGGCATCTTTTTCCAGCATGTGCGCAAGGTGCACGAGCCCGACAGTCCGTGGCACTTGCACTCTGTCCGCATGTAGAGCTTCACCGCCTGGGAGGGGAAAGCATGGAGAGGTGGGTGGATTTTCAGGTTTTGGGTGACAGAGGAAAGGAGAGGTGAAGGAGGGCAAACGGGATAAAAACAGAGAAAGAGAGAAGGTTGATCAAACACAAAAAAGGGGACAAAGGGAACTTTTAATCTTGTACCCTGAAGTAAAGCAAGCCAAACTGCTTTTTTTTGACAAATGACAAGTTCTCTAAAGAAGTAATTTATTATTGTGTTTTCATGATATATCACAGACAAAGCCACTGGATCTCACACACACACACACACACACACACAGATAGCTAGGTAAGATAAAAGCAGACGCTATTCAGAAGGAATTTAACTCCACAACCCCCCTCTCCCTCCATGTTGCCTCTGGCCTTCCTACATCTAACAAGCCTTGACAACAGATCATTCACTTATACTGCACATAATTAACCCATCACACACACACACACACACATACACACACACACACACACATTCTTGCAAAATGTGTATACAAGTACACATGCATGCATGCACACAAACAGTCATTTGCACGCATCACAGCACACTTATTTCTCAACCTCTGGGCATTTGTGAGCAAGTCTCGTCTTTTGTTCAAATGGTTTGTTTGCTAATACGACAATTGGACTATATCCCAAAATCCTCCACTCCTTTCTACCTGCCTGTGACCCAATGAAAGAGAACTTTCTAACTCTGTATTTTACTTGTGTGTGTGTCAACACAGTGGGTGTAACAAAATGAGACCAAAAAAACAGCTAAAAGTACATGTGACCTGGAAGATTTATGGAGCTATATTACTAATTCACATAATTAACTACTCTCAAAAGTTGTTACTTTATCTCTGCTCTTTCAATAGCATGTTGACTTGACTGGGCCATACTTCATGCAAGCAACAAAGAGGAACTTTAAACTTCTACAAGGGCTGTAGAAATGTTAGATGCTACCTGCCTTAGAGGCTTGAAAACAAAATGTGTGGCACGCTCTTGTTTTTGTGTTTCAGAAACCTGATTCTTGTAAGAATATCAGCTTACGCCGCTACACAAATATGGCTGGGGGCGATGTCTTTCTCTATTGCATGTTCGTGGAATGATGGAACATTCCACAGGACAAGGAACACGTTTGCAGCTTAAACCTTTGTGAGGATATTGAAATATCAGTACTGTGTTTACTACGGTACAGTAGCACCTATAGGTATTTTTTCCCCCCCAAACAAATCCTACATAGACCTATAGATCTCTTTCTTACCAGACGACCAGCCTCGTTGTTGTGCAAGTCAACGAGTGTCCTGATGTCGCTCTTGCCTCTTCTCCTTTTGGCGTCCATAAACTGTTTTGACTTTTCATAACCAAACTCCACATCATCTCCGCAGCCCCCCCACTCCCACTTGACTCCATCCCCAGAGGAGGAGGAGGAAGATGAAGGCGGTCTTGGTGGTGCTCTGTTCCTTGTGGCCTCACAGCCACACTGCAGGAGGTCTCCCATGCTGCACGCCTGGGTCACAGCGTGGGTCACACCAGCCGCCGTGATGGCATAAACAAACGCTGTTTCCCGGATATCTGACAAGATCATATGACAAGAAAAAGGGGGGGTTAGTTTATTGTTTAGCAGGAGCAGATATCAGTATTTGAATACTGATATCTGATTGTTATGATTTTACCATAATTCATGATTCAAATGCAAATAAGAATACCATCATTTTTTTTACTCTCATACTGAGGTAACAATGATCAAAGCAATAGATCAATATTTTGGGAAATTTTAACCTACTGTGACGTCACCCATTGGTTTCTTTACAGTCATTTCGAAACTTTGAGTTGGCATTATGGTCATTGAAATCTTTTTGGAGCCAGAAGTGACCATATTTAGACGAGAGGGTGTAGCTGCTGGCTTGACTCCTTTTCAAGCAGGAATAAATGGCGGCTTGCCTCAAAGCAAGAAATCAACACCAGAATTTTGATTCATATTCGATCAGCAGCTGTCCAGTTTTACAGTTAAGATCTGAGTTTCATGAGCGCGATGCATACATACTCTGCTCATTGTCTATTTTAATGTAAATTGTAGACAATTCACAAAACGAACATCATGCTGTGTGGAAGATGACTTAATACTAACAACTGAGACCATGGAAAATTGGAAAAGTCCTACGTGAGAAAACCGAAAAAACTAGAGGAGGACCTGGCAAAGGCAGAGGAGATTTCTGATGTGACTGATAAAAAGTTGGACTGTTTGGAAAATCACACACTGATGAACAATATCATTATTGACGGTGTGCCTAAGGAAAAAGGTGAAAGCTGGGAAATGTCAGAAATTAAAGTAAGGGCTTGAATGTGAAGGATATTGAAATAGAACAGTAGGGAAGTTGTATGAAAGTCGGCCAAGACAGTTTGTAGTAAAACTCATGTGCTGCGAGGATAAGCAGATGATAGTATCACAGGCCAAGAGACTCAAAGGAGCACAGATTTACATCAATGAAGACTACTCAGATCTTATCAAGAAGAGAAGAAAGGAGTTGATGCTTAAGCTGCGTGCCGCCTTGGAGATGGGTGATTTCGCAGTGCTGATGTATGACAAGCTGATCATCGAACCCAGAAAAGTTCTTGGAACTACACACATAGGACTTCATGACTAAGGCAGCTCCTTTCTCACATAATGACATTGAATCTTTTAAAGCTCTCAAAACAAAGTCTCGAAAATTGCAGATGTTAACATCCCTAGCATGATCTATTCAGAACTCTGAGTTATTAGTCAAATATGTCTCCCTCTTTTGGATAGACAGACATATACATGGAGGGGTAAGTAGCAAGCGAGCTGAATATAGTATTAGATTGGATCAAAACAAATAAATTAGCCAAAACTAACGGCATTGTCTTTGGGTGATGAAATGAATTGGTTTCTGAGCCTAAACTGGAGATATCTATATCTGATGAACCCATTCAGTAGAAGAATGAAGGTAAATTAATGGGCCTAGTCATCATGACTTGCAGTCATCATGGATCAAGCACATTATTACAATGGGCTGGGGTACTGAAATCACAAGAAAGTGTCTTCTCTATGTAAAATCGCAGACACTGCGTCAAGTTTCTGAATCGTTCATCTGGACTATTGTTCTATATCCTTGCAAAATTACAATTTCTATTCTAACCATCCCTGGAACATACAGCCACACACACTCGGCTCCATACACTTACATAAGGCTCAGTGCAAACCAGCTTTTTTTTTATTGCAGCCAATGGCACTGCCCCCTGCTGGCCTTTAGAGATAATTCCGGTTTAAGACACTTAGCGTCATTGTTAAGAGTTAGATGAAAAGACTGTTGCCACTTTCAAATCTGTATGCTAAATATGAATGCTATAGCCAGCAGCCAGTTATCTTAGCACAGAATAACGACTGAAAACAGGTGGGAAATCTGCCTACCAGCATCTCAAAAGCAAGGACCGAGCCAAGCAGTTGGCTTCTGTGCTAGCTAAGCTAACCAACTGCTTAGCTAGTTAGAGGGAGCACATTCCCTAAATGTCAATCTGGTTTGGGAAAAGAAATAAGCAATTCAAATGTGATTGCGAACACACACAGGCAGACACAGATGTTTATGTTTTATTATTTTTCTTTTCAACGTTATGAAACAGTGACACAGCATGCGCATGATAAATGCCTACAGTAGCTTAGCCACAACACAATCAGACATCTACTGATCTTTCCAACCATCCACCCATTTGTCCAGGCATCCTTCCCTCCAGTCAGTCAATAGTGACGCTACATGGAACAAGATAAAAGCATCGTTCTTGCAATCCTGGTTCATTACTATGAACTCAAGTGTCACTGGATTTGTGGTGCTGAGAGGATGGCTATTTCTCCCTTTCACATGCACACACATACACATGCTCACACATTCATGCACACCACAGCTGCTGCTTTATTTCTGGTGCAGAGCTTAACGCTCCTGGCCAAAGGCACGTCCAACCACAACTGCAAATTGATCGTCTGTCCTCGCCGGTGGATACAGCATCACTCTCACCCTCAGCTCAACACGTCTTTATCCTCAGTTGTTGCAGCTATTGCCATTCACTCGAAAACAAAAGAGCAGCTATGAAAGAGTCTCAAGAGACCTGCTGGGCTGAAATAAGATCATTTATTTTCCTTGTTTTTGACAGTGACCTTAAATTAGTCTGTTTTAGCATGGTTAAAACATTGGTTGGATCCAGGAGGAATCTAAAAAATTTTACATCCTATTTGATTTAACATTGTTATTGTAAGCAGCACAGCCCATGAAAAGACCAAAACCAGAGGAAACTGGTTGTTAAACTAACAAGTACCTGTTTATCCTAAACTTAATATATCTCATTCTCTGTGGCAATAGAGCTCTGTTTATGTCCATAAACAATTAAAAATATTTAAAAATATTATTGAACCACTCCATTGCACTGGGTGATATGTTCTTTATTATTTTGCATACAGTGAGAGCACTACTATTTACTTCGGTTTGATTAACGTTCGCTT
Organism: Protonibea diacanthus; assembly: GCA_028641955.1. Taxonomy (NCBI): domain Eukaryota; kingdom Metazoa; phylum Chordata; class Actinopteri; family Sciaenidae; genus Protonibea; species Protonibea diacanthus. Next base: position 13,190,482 of record CM053986.1, read on the forward strand.
AAAATGGGCTTGGGGCTGAGTGCCACAGTACTGAGAGACAGTTTAATACCTTGTTTTTACTGCTGTCCTTTTGACGAGATTTGTTGACAGTTAGAGTGTGTAAATTTTGCCTAGGAACAAGCACGCAGTGGGAATTGTTGGGGACATTGATGATTTCAATGGCAGACCACTGCCCAGATAGATGAGACACTAGGGACTGAGTAGAGAAAAAGAATAGCCACTTAGTGAGCCATTGTATGTGTGTGTGGAGACTAAGCACGACTTTTTTTTTTTTAATTCCTATGAGCTGGAAGGCGGCGAGCGTGCAGTCACCACCGTCGACACTGCCAACTCCATATCGCATGATTCAGTGAATGGGATTCATTAGGAATGGTAACACACACAGAATGGGTGGCGTGCGACGAGACCTGCACACACCAGCGAGCCGTGATATCAATACCAGCTGTACACCCCAACACCCAGAGATGTCTCCAATGCAGGCGAATTCGTGTGTCAGTGTGTATGTGTGTGATCGTTTTATGTAGATTTATAGGATTTATGACATTGAACACATAGTCAGCTTGTATAATGTTTAGTGTCATATTTTGATACTTGTTAAATGAACAAGTCCTGTGGATTTTTTATGTCACGATTTGCATATTTGTTTGGGATTGGCTGTGGCTGATTAAATAAAATACTTAAATGTGTGACTTTACATGTGCATGGTGATACGTGTAGAGCATTTCTGCAACTGTGTGTGCGTGTGTGCGTGTGTGTGTGTGTGTGTGTGTGTGTGTGTGTGTGTGTGTGTGTGTGTGTGTGTGCTGTATACCCTCTTGCTGCTCAGTTCAGACCACACCTTGCTTCTTACTGTTGTTCAGCAGAACAGGGCTGAGATTTTCAGGAGCAACGACATACTCAAATCAAGATGTGTCATCTCCAAAACATCCCTGGATCCATTTAGAGACACGTGTGTGAAACATCAGCACACAACTCATTATTAGTACAATATGGTGATAGCAACGCAAGCTGTGTCCAAACAAGCCGGGAGCCTGTCCAGATGTCCTCGGATGCACTGGTGAAACACTGCATTTAGTGCAGGAAATCTGCATGAGGCAAATGTCATGTGTGTCTAATTCAACCAAAAAGTATTGTTTGACCTATTTATCACTGACATTGCTGTTTTGGTTTATTTTTATCCACCACTCGATGACATGGAGCCAAACCTCTTCCAACAAACAGAGAGAGAGAGAGAAAGCCAAACAACAGAGAGTAACAGGAAATAAAAAAGACAGGGCAAAGGGTTGAAAGAAAGGTAGAATACCGAGAAGAGTATTGTTATGTGTAAAAGACGCTATCAAAAATCAGATGATTTGAGGCACCCTGTTTCATATTTTCCTTGGAGACATGAATTCCAAACAAATTCTCTGCCACGGCGGGTGTCTGGGCCTGTCTATGTCTGCTTTTAATTCCAGAAAGCCCTTCTGCAGGAATTAGCACATATTCTTTTAATACTGACTTTTAAGTAATGATACAAAAAGGTCTAGGATGTTATAGCTGACAGTAGTGTAATGTAAAATGATCTCACAGTCCAAATAAGCACAGCTTAATGACTATTTATTTGTTTTCTTATAGCGTGGGGGCGTTAAAGAGGATCATCTGTTTTGGTGGATTCGGTAACAGTCAAATTGCACCATATCGGAGAGCAGCTGTGAGGGCTGTAGGAGATTGCAATGCATCCTGGATCATAGTCTGCCAGAAAGCTATTGGAAGTCTGTTGTGGACGAGGCTGACTGCAAGCACCATCAAACTAGACATCCTGTGGTAACAGACCATCACCGATCTGCGAGGAAACTATGAGTTAAGTAAAGTATTAGTTGACAAAAGGTACAACAAGTGGAAATAAATTAAAGATATAGTGCAAGGACAGCAACGTGACAAAGAAAATGAAACACTCAAGAACAAATGATACTTGTCTAACCTTACCAATGAACTTAAATTAGAATGAGAGTTATCTGTAACCTTAATACTGGAGATATTCTTGACAAGCATAAATTTGTCAGTTCATATATCCATTATGAGACTATCCTCTGAAGAAATAAAATTCTTTTGAGGAAGTGCCCCTAAATTATATATAGTTCCATTCAAGTACAAAGCTCTGTAGAGGCCATATTAATTACGACAGGAGCAAAGGTGGAAGTCAGCTGATGTTATTACAGAGCAACAAAGTCAATGTAGACGGGAGATCCCGGTGGATGGATGAGTCAACTAAACATCAGACTTTAACACTGAGAGTACTGTTTCTTTCTCATTTCCAACCAACATTTTTTTTTTCTCGTGCTAGAGTGGAAGGACAAAATGTGTTTTAGGATTGAGGATTGGCCATTGTACAGCCACAGGTAGCTGCTCTGTGTGACAATATGTCTTACATCTGAGTGGATCTGAGCGTAACTCACCATCAGCTCTTATCAGACGGTGAGTCATAAATCATCACAAGAGAATAATAGTTTTTTTTTGAGGCGAGACGGAGTGTGTGAACTGTGAAGTACAGGGAAAACTGATGTGTAGCTGCTTGTTTTGACCACAGTTGCTTGTTAATTGTTGGCTTACCATGTTGCTGCAAGCATTGGTGTGTCTCTCTGTTAGAGTCAACTTGGGTCAACCATACTTTAGGACGGGCCTGACACTCCTCAGGTACCCTTTGAATCATGCCAACACTTACACAAACAACAACACAACATTTATTACTTTATTTATTTAGACCCAGTCAGCATTTTGTGGATGACACTCTTTGTACTTGACTTTGTTTAAAATGATACAATATCATATAAATCAAACTTTGAATATACTATCTACATGATTTCTTTCACGATCAGGTCCAGGGGGAATCACTGCGACATATTGTCTATCAAACATGCAGTACAGTATTTACTTACATTAAAATAGCAGTTAAATACACGAAAACACACAAAAGTGTGCAAAGGTATGAACGTGTGTATACCTGTCTACTTGTTAGGATCATTAGTGATAAAAAATCTGACACGATTGATGACTTGTGTAATTACTTTGCAACCACTGTACAACCCAGAGTAGGAGGCCTTGTTTATTCTACAGCAGTGCAGTCCTCCACAGGAGCACACACCCATGCACAATCTATCATGACTTTAAAAAAAAAAAAGAGCCGCAACATCCCTAATGTGATTACTAGCATCACTGTATGCTGGCTGGCTCACACCGCAAGTCATGACCGCTCCAGGGTCTGTATGTTATTTAAACAAGGCAAAGATCAAGGAAAAGAGGATAATAACTACCAATTAATGACGACAAAGCCAGAAATTCGACCTTGTTTTGGAGATGACTGTATGTGAAAAGGTTTCAATTCCGCAGGAGAGAACATTTCAATTCAGACGTGAAATGAGTTGTCATTCTTGTGTCGACATGTTCATTCATTCACACTTCCTGCAATAAAGGTGTGAAATGGCAGTGTTTCAGTAATGTTGTGAAATCGACTAAAACCCCTCTTTATGAACACAGACACACACAAGTACATTTCCACACCTTTATCCCTCAGGATCTCTTTCTCTTCTAGTGGCTTCATGGTGCGTTCAAGGTGCAGCGTTCAAGCCAAGAAGTAGACATACACCATGCTATATCCATGTTATTTCAGCCATACATCTGGATATGTGATCTTTGTATCATCACGTTCATCATCTAAAACATTAGAATGAATGAAATACACAAACACAATGTATCTTTTTATCCTACTGACAAGATTTACGATCTGTTTCTTGCTCAGACATACATGTTGACATACAGCAGCCGTGCCACCCTTTAACATGTCACAAAGCAAAACAGCGCTGCAAGGTTTATGTTTGAATAGAGGGTGAAGGTAGCCCAGAGATGTTTTCATAAAGGGAGGCAGAAAAAGATGGCTCAACCAGCTTGGTTGTGTTCCAGACCCATACACTCCGTGGCTTAGTTTTCACTATAGAGTTACCCTAGTTACCATAGAGTTAATATGACCACACAATACATACAATATTCTTTGTCCAGAAATCCAGTTTGGGGGTTGCACACAGATGTCATCATAACCATATATTAAGACCTACATATGGCAATCAGATTACTATAAAGAATTTACTAGAACACTTTTTCGACAGCTAATTTAGTCATGCAATCCACTAATAGGTGTTTCTTCTTCGGATCAAATGCAGTTGTAGACTTAGTACAATGTTAACAATAAAGTTTGAGAGAAAGTAAGGCACAAGTCCACCTTTAAAACCACTATCTGTAGTATTTTATCTAATTTAATTCTTAAAAATAGTGGTAAAAAAGAAATGCTGGGCCTAATGCAGCAACTTTCACTTAATTTTCTCTTAAATGTTCTCTATGTAACATTCTGAAAACTTTTGTTAATTATGACACCTCTGGCTCTTGTGAACTGTATCCAGCATCCCATGTTTGCACTCTTACTCTGTAGGCATGCATCTGTCCGGTCCCTTTGCTACATGAGCTGACAAAGTAACCTGCACACCAAGCCAGCCGTGGGAGTTTGGATGAATTAGCTGAATTATTAGATATTTTCTGCCCAAGATTTTATTTTGCTCACATCACATCACTTGCTGCACATGCCCAAGAATGGAAGAGTTACCACCATTCTGGGGTGTTTTTATAGTCTTAATATGGGATCAATGGATCAATAAATTTCTTTAGTAATCTTAACAATCAAATAATTTATAAGACATATTAATATATGTTGGTTTTTAAATTTAATGTCAATTTAATTTATGTCATTGCATTGGACAAACAATTTATGGACTATGAAAACTAGATGTTTTTTATCTGAGAAAATCCTGGATTCAAACAACAAATAAGAGGAGATGTGTTCATACAAAGAAAAACGCATGTCATTTGAAAGAGTCTATTATCACATATAATACGTTAAATAGACTTCATTGAGGTTAAGTAAACCACTTAGGCAGAGTGAGCAATAAATACAAAGGCACTTTTATTTTGACATTTACTGGTAGTTCATGATAAACACACATTAAGAGCAGAGCCAGGTAATTGAGGACAAAGGCTTCAGAACCGAAGAGCATTTGGCCTACCTTATAGACAGGCAGGAATTTATGATTAATTGCTAGTCTGTCTTCTACTGGTAGATTCTTGCCCTTGTGTCCTTCTCTCTTCCTCTCTATCTCAATCTATCTTTGTGTCATTTTTTTCCTTCCTTCTAGCTTTCTCTGGTTTCTTCTAGCAACACTGGTAGTATCATACATTCAAATTAGATAAGAGGAAAAGAACATGCTTTTTTTACCATCAGTTACATGAATCACTGACATATAATGTAAACTTTTATGATAGCGTAAAGCCAAGTGAATGTTTTAGGATATAGGAAATGTACTTTTGTGTAGCAGAGACATGATGCACTCAAGGAAGTTCAATTACACACAACTGAATGACAATTGAAGCATCCTATATCCTACACCCTACATACACATGCTATATAGTCCTAATAGTACTACTATGTCTTTAGAAATGATAACAGACTTGGTCTAAGGTACAGGCTGCCTGTAGCACTATGATCTAAGATCTGGCTCAGGGGTCTTTTTTTGATGCATCCAATTATATATTTCTGATTTGTGAGGATCAACATTGTGACCTTCAGCAAGTTTATATGTACAAACACATGGATGTCGGCTGTTGACTTTTTATTTCCAATATAAGACAATGTTAAAAGTTTTTGTCACAAAAAAACAAAAAAAAACAGCATTTGTACTTCATGAGGGGAATTTGGAATTTTTTATGTATGCTTAGGCCAAGAAGTAATCACAAGTTTTCCAAAATGTGAAACAGCTTTGATGTTAAAAAAAAAAAGGCCTGAAAATAACAAATCAGTATTGACTGCAATATTACGGCATTGGAAAATTATAATGATTAAAATGTCTGGTGCCACCTCCTTGTGATGTTAATGATAGGTAAGCACAAAACTTCAGTATGCATATCTTCTAGCAATGAGACCCAAAATGGGTTTAATAACATGCTTGACACATTTTTTGTTGTGTATTTTATATTAATATCAGTTATTTACTGTTTGTTGACTAAACACAGGGATAAAGGCTCTCTCTACTACCAGTCACAGAAGAGACAGGCAGCTCTCTATGAATCTAATCATACAAGAGAAAAACCAAGACAGTAATTGGAGAAGACCCACCGCTGACCCAACATCAGTTATATTACAGACTTCAAAGAGCTGGAGGAAGATGTTAAGAGATCTTGAGAGAGATGTTAAGAGAAAAGAGCAATTTTAGCTGATCATTTCAAGCGTGCCCAATCTGATGAAGAGGAGAGTCAGTCAAGTGTGAATACGTCTGGTCTGAAATACAACAGCTGCCCTTGTCTGTTGGAGTGCCATCAGACAGGGATCTGACCTCAAGTTGATGTAAGGCCGTCAGCTGCGGTCATGAGGTCATGGGTTCAGATCCCATGACCTAAGGTACTCACGGCTGAAAAATGGGACATGACAGTATTTTTAATGTGTTCTTTTTTAAACCATGTGAAAGGCTTTTGGGAGGGCTGATGAAGAGAGAAAAGATGATTATGGGGATTTATATCTCTTCCATCAGCTACATACGTGTAGATCAAGGGTCGAAAAATCCATATAAGTGGGTCAAAAGCAAGTGTATTCATTTTTTAACAAGTGTCTGACCAAATCTAAAGAAACGCCATGACCTGTTAGATAGAATTTGGCTGATGCTAATGCTTATGTAGTCAGTTTACCTGTGTCAAAAATTAGACATTTTAGCACTTATTTGCTACTTGCCAAGAGCTAGATAGGAAAATCTATACCACTTTTGCATCTGTCCATTCAGTATAAGGCTACAGACCCAGGAAACAGTTAGCTTAGCTTTGCAAAAAGACTGAAAACTTGGGGAAATATCTAGCCTTCTGTCTACAGACATCTCTGAAACTCATTAATTGGCACGTACTGTATATCATATATCACAGTGATCCTAGATTGTGTCCCACATGTACCACAAATTGACATATTTATGCTTACTTTTTCAAATGGATTAAACTAAGAAGTAACATGTTAATGAGTTTTATATATGCTGTAGGCAAATTGTGTTACTTTTGGACAGATGCAGACTGTTGCCCCTTGTTTCCAGCTAAGCGGCTGTTGGCTGCCGCCTTATATTGAACATACAAATATAAGAGTGGTATCACTTTTCACAGCTAACCCTCAGAAAGAGGTGAATCATTTCTAAAAATGTTTAACTACACAGGTATAAGTGACCCTATAAATGTGAAATGGGAAAAGACAAAACAGTTTTGATAAGTAGAACACATCCGTTCCTCACTCACCTTGCTGCAGTATTTTGCCAAAGTATTTGTTGTGGCTAGTGCAGTTCCACCGACGGTACCTGAACTGATACTGGCACTCCCTGACTCCCAGCCTCGCCCCTTTGGCCACCTCACTGACAATCTCTGGCTGAGTCTGGCACAGCTCAGCCTGCTTCCCCGCCAGACGCTTCGCCTTCCTGCAAATGCTGTTAGGGTCCATCACCAGCGGACTGCCCACTGCCCTAGAAAAGTTCAAACAGTGTAAGAGAAGGGAATAGAACAAAATCTCTCAGTAACATGACAACAATAGCAAGTTTCCACTATTCTTTTTGGTGAGCAACACCTGTTAACTTAATCACACAGTAAACAGTGTGGCTGTACTCATCAGCAGCCACAAACCAAATGCAAGTTTTCTCTGCGGCTGCTAAGCCTGCCAACTCTACCCACCACTTCTCAGCTGTGGCGACAATGTGCTTCTTGAATAGGCACGTGGGAGACAACAGAGCGCCGAGTTTCCCAGAGGCATCTTAGCTCTGACGTCAGATTCACAAGTCTGTATTTTGCTGTTGGACTGCACTTGGTAGAACTGTGTGGTCCTCACAAAGTTGGAAGTGGAACAGTTGGAAGTCTTTTAACAGACAGGCCGTTTACAGTTGATCTTAATGCTAAGTTGATTTTTGGTAAACCAGAAGACAGACTTTCTAGATTTCCTGATGATATAGCTTCTCTGGAGATTCTGTAGGAGTTAAGAACTTCACCGCTTAAACCACACATATCCCCCGAATCAGCTCTACTAAAAAAAACAACAAAAAAACATATTAAACCCATCTAAATGAAAAATCTACATATTATTTTGCAAAAATAGATCACAAAATGAATGTTTAAATGTGTGGCAAAATAAATCAGGCATGCCTCATGTAGTTCAAATATTTAAAACATTAAAATGCATATACATACATCTTGTATTTGATAAATATGCACCCTGGACCTCCTCAATAGCTTTGACAGATGAGTGTATATAATAAAGATAAATAGTTTATTCTAACTCTTAATGGGAAAGAGGGGCTTGGCTCTACCACTCTCCAGAACTGCCAGCGTTTGTGGCCACTTCAGTGGCATAACAGCAAAGTGGCTTTATGAGATGACTTTATTTCCACTCTTTTCTTCCTCTCCCTGCTTTAGCTGTTTCCCACTCATCCCCTCCATGCTGTTAACATTGTGTATATTCAATTTTCTCACATCTCCCATTTCATTTTGCCGTCTCTCTCTTGGCTTTTCTACAGCTGACTTTAAGTCAGTGAATCTCAGCAGATGTGATCCATAACTTCAAGTTTTACCATGAAATAGGAGTAAGAAGGGTGTGCATGACAGAGAGAGGGAGAGGAAAAGACCGAGACTGAGCAAAAGACTACCTCATAAGTTTTCATTCAGCCTTGTCCCTGTTAATCGCACCGCCTGATATCATTCATCTGCTTCAAGAGTTTGTTTTAAGAAGCAGAACAAACACTCTTGCCAATCCCCTCTCCTGGCGGTCTGATACCGAGCAAGACACACACTTGCATGCACATTCATCCTTGCACATTCAGTCCCTGCGTTTCTGTTTTTTTTTTTTTTTGAAAACCTGCTTTTATTTTATAAAGCTATTTATACAACACGACAGAATAGCATGTCAACACATGATTGAATGAAAACACCATTCATAGGGAATCTTGTGTCAGTCTCAGCCAATAACATCATCGAAAGGCAAATTGCCCAAATACTGCTACCCACCAGAATTTGTGATATGGCATGTGATAGTGGCATACAGCATGAGTTGTAGTTATGCTGTCCTGTAATTTATTCTAATGATTCAACTTATATCTGATGTATAATGAGAAAAACTGCATGCATGGAGAACTGCATGTACCAGAGCATGCGCATACACACACCGCAGAGACCCACTGTTGCATTCCTTCTATGATTAATGCAAGTGTATTGACAACATCACTATGGAAACAATGCTGTATTTTCAATACAGGTGTTCGGTGTTTACAATGTGTGTTTTTCTAAAGTGTGTGTGTGTGTTTGTGTGTGTGGTAGTCAAACCGATAATGAAATCATACAGACAGTCTGTATGTGTTAATTAGCAGGTACAGGTACAATACTTAGCAACACACACACCCTCTCAACAACCACTTATTATCTACCCACTGCAATGAGGCAGTGAAAAAAAATGAAAGTGATGTGCACGTATGCAAAGGTATTTCTATTCAGTATGAGAATTTTGTGCATGTGAGAAAAATAATTTGTGTTTGCTTGTTTATGCCCGTATACTGCATGTGTGTGTGTGTGTGTGTGTGTGTGTGTGTGTGTGTGTGCTTGCGCACTGGGAAGCCAGCTCTGTCAGCAGCTCACAATAGCCAGCCTGGTTTTTACAATGGGAGGTGTAGAGTTGTAAAACTAGTGAATGTACTGGATGAAGTTTGGATGGAGTCCTAGAAGCAAAAGAGAGACAGTTAGAAGGCTTCAGCAATGAGTGAAAAGTTTCCTTGTGATCTGTTTTTGCAACGTGGACTGGTAAATGAGATAAAGAAAGATTATTCCTGGTGGAAGATTAGATGCAGCAATGAATGCTGAACTACGCTATCAGTGTCTTCCCTCTTTCCTCTTAACTCCGTCTCAACAAGCTACAACAAATAAACACAGTAAATTCTCATACTGCCACGTGCTTCTTGCTTTGGTGCCATATGAATACAATTTAATTCATTTCAACAGAATCTTCCTAAGCCTGAGCAGCTGCTCAACAGTTACAAGAAACAACAGGGAAATTTGTCGGAGCAGAGAAATGAACAGCAGGGCTGATTATATATCTGACCTTTGTTGTGCAAGGTTATAGAAGTATTAACAATTTAGACCAATATCAAAGGAAAGATTAAAGACAGACAGATGAAAGTATGTACATCAAACTAAAATTGGGAAACCACTTTGACAGAGTAGCCTAAAATCATCCCTTTCATTTTGGTTGAAAGATGTTTTATGATCCCTACTGGACTGTCTTAAATGTAAATTTAGAAACAGGTCATGATGGGAAGAGAACGGGGATGTAGTCTGAATCAGAAAGTGAACTGAGGTAGAAAAGCGCATTTCTGGGATGCATTAAATGGATAATAGGATGACCGTAGGTTTCCCGGAATTCTTGCCCTTGTTTGGAGATTGCTAGATAAAAGTGTGCATCCCCGCGAAGTCGAGTAGAATATGGGATATTGTAGACTCCAAAAAGTCCATGCGGCAGATGTGAAGAAGAATTGAATTGTTTTTAATAAATAGATCAGAGCTGCTTAAGATGGTTTATGTGTTTAAAAAGTGCACAGTGGACATTACTAAAGAGATCACAATGTGTCATCCATGCATTTGACTGATATCCCTGTCAATATCTGTTTTTGCAAATGAACTCTGGTTTCTTTGTTCTGTGGCTTTCTGTGGCCTCAGTGCAGACAAAACCACACAAATAAGTCAGCTACTGGCTCTAAAGCAACATATAAAGATCAACGTGAGTTCTTAAAGCTCAGATACTGGATGCTTCAAATGGCTGCATACATACACACAAATACAGTTTGCACACAAACACCACGCTGAATGAGTACCCACATGCACGTTTATCCAAGCTGACGCATTCGTTATTGTGCAGGCATGCACAGAGATAAAAGCACATGTACACTTGGAGAAGGAACTACAAAGTCAGACAGTAATCAGATCCTCTTCATGCAAAGTGCCACTGTTCCTCTGCCTGTCATTTAAGATACAGCTCCTGAACAGATAACACCAACGAGGACGTGCAGTCATTGATATTATCAGGGGTTTTAGGGAAACATTGTCTTGCATGAACAGTTCTTCATAATGATAAAGTCCCAACAGAGACATGGGGTCATATAGTGAGAGATAAAATAAGATGAGGTAACAAACATACTCATATCAAGAGTACTGATAGTAGGTCTATGCTGCTACCACCTGTGACAAAATGAGAGCTGGTCTGAATCTAAAAATAAGTGATATGTTGTTTCATAAAAGCTTGCATGGACTGTTAAGGGCTAAGGGCTAAAAACCCTGAAGTTTGAAAAGGAAGATATTAGAATAAATGCCTTATTCAGTGTTATTTGGACCCAGAGGTGGGTCAGAAAGAGATTAAACATTGGTGCGCAGAGCGACCTCAGGTTTCATTAAGGATCTCACGGCACCATAGATAAAGTGCTGTACTGTACGGGGCCCGTCTTTTTTTTCACTCCACCCACGAATGAGTGAATTTCATCCCTCCTTAATCCCCCAAGTATGCTGGAGATGAAGACAGTCACGACAAGCGCTAGTCTGAGACGCCAGAGCGAGAGAGAAAAAGAAAAGAGGGTCAAAGAGAGCTAAAGAGAGGGTGTCTGGGGATAGAAAAAGATGGCAAGGTTTTCTGTGTAAGATAAGGATGAGACAGAATCAGAAACAAAGAGATAAAGCAAAATGATAAAGTGATGAAAATCAAAACATAAAATTTGTCTGGGGTCCCAAACAAATATAGATGGAAGATAGATAGGAACAAATTCAACGCCTTGCCAGCGTCACTACGATTGCAGTCTGAGAGGGTCTGTGTGCCCTCAATAACCTCTTTCCTGTTTTCCTGACCCTGCAGTCTGGGACATGTCGATCACTTTCAAACATGTTTGTTCATGTTGTTCTTGGTGGTGTACAACAAAGTTGAGAACAGTGAAATTTCACTCAATAAAAACTTTCAGCACTCTTAATTTGTAATGCACCCAAATTAAATAGTAGCAGTAAAGTGTGACCGAAGGGAAACCAACACCACCAAACAAATTTCACAAAAGAAAAACCTCCAAATGTTTGTTCAGTTGTAACAACTTGGTAGAGTGGCACACCCAAAAGCACTGACAGCCAAAATATAAAAATTGTCCAAGAGTGGATATATTCAGATGAAAAACGCTTGGAAAGGATGTTTGTGGGGCTCAGTAGTAGCTATGGGATATTATAAGTTTATTTGAAGACTGGTACTTTTTGTACCTCATGAGCTTCTAGAGTAGAGTAGCGTACATTGTACTAAGAACTAAAAAACAGTTCATGGAATTCATGGAAATGGCTCGATAAGCTAATATTCTAACTATATTCTAACACTATATTGATTTTAGTCATTTGTTTTCAGTTATTTTTAATGTTAATTCATCAGTAATGTTAGCAACGCCTCTGATGAGTGATATGTTAGCTACTGTAACAGTGATGCTAGCTGCTGTTGTCTTTGTCAGCGATGTCTCTGAAATCCGGTGACATGAATATTTGTTAATTGTTGATTTTGTTATTGTAAAATTGATATTTACAATGGCACAGTCATAACAGTCTTTATCACATATGTTTGAGACAGATTTTAGTCGGTTTTTACTGCAAAAAAGCCAGTGGCCATAGTTAGAAAACTGTAAGATTGCGAGCTAACGTTAAGGGTGCGTTAGCTTACATTTCAAGCTGCCAAGTCCAAAACCATGAGAAGTATTTGCTCCATGAATCATAAACATCTTCTGACATTTCTTGGACCATTTTTGTCCTTGGCCCTATATATTTCTGACACTGGAACATAACTTTATGTATGAATGCCCACAAAAATGCATGCACGCACAAAAGCGCAGACACAGACATACCCACACACATAAACACATTTAATTCAGTTCTCTACCTGATGCCAAACCCACATCGTCATTTAATCTTTATCTGTACCCATCTCCCTGGTCCTGATTAGACATCTAGCTTTTCAGACCAGGAGTGGAGTGGACAAGATAAGATCTGTTACAATGAAACTCTCCTCTGGTGATGATGGTGGCTCTGACTATAGAGTCTCTTCTGTGTGTGTGTGTGTGTGTGTGTGTGTGTGTGTGTGTGTGTGTGTGTGTGTGCAATTATGTTCCCATAACTGTAAGACTGGATAAGTGCATTTGTACATCTCTGAGTGCATGTTAAACAGATTAACCAGGATTCACTGGTTGGAGATATATTTGGCCTGACACACACATAAACACACCAAGGAGAAAAGCTGACACACACATGCATAAATGCAGTGTGTGTGCACCTGTAGGCCTGTGGCACGCTCCAGGCGGGCTGTCCGCCAAACTGGGGCTGTGACAGACATACACACACACACACATAGAGCAAAGTTGGCCCTGCTAAGCACTGCGGTCAAAACCAGTATAAGAGAGCAAAGGCATTCCTCACCCCTCTGAGGCTCTGAGCTGTGCTCTCTGCTCTCAGGCCAAATGATTAGAGCGCTCTAATCAGCAGAGGCTCTGAAAGGACGGCTATCTTCCCGCATTTCATCTCTCTCACTCTCTGTCTATCACTGGAGCTCTCTTCTCTTTTTCCTTCAGCGACAACCTATCTGCCTGATAGGTATTTTCCCTCAAAAGACAAGTATGGCTAAAGACGCACAGAGATAGACACCGTAGAGGAGCGAGCATGAGACAGAAAGGGAGATGTATGGTGGTATGTCAAGCGGCTTTCAACAGAGAGCATCATTGTCCTGGCAGATTGGGGAGCTACCCACAGGTGTGGCTTCACCCTAGCTGCACCACAGTCGACCACTGTGTGTGTGTGTGTGTACGCGTGCGCGTGTGTGTCTGTGTGAGGGAGCCAGTGAACAAGTGAGTGAGTGAAAGAGGATGACAACGTATGTCAGTGGGGATAAAAAGGAAGTAGCTGATTTCTTTGTGTTGATTCCCTTAATCCACTACAGCTTTATTTTAAGTAAATATCCTCAGTCCTGTAGAATGTGCCGATGTGAACGTTACAGAAAATCTTAAATTATGATCATCTTCTTCAATCCTTTCCAAGTGATCATGCATCCGTAAAGTAATGGGGACAGAAACAAATTATGCTTTGACTGGTGATAATAGTACACAGATTCATAAAGGTTAGACAGATTTTAATATAGTACTATATAGTAATATAGTACTTTAATATAGTACTATTCATGTCTACATCTTTTTCTCTTTTAAGTGCTAATTAAACCCTGTAGTAAACCAAATAAACCAAATGTTTTGAAGGTAATGTACATTTCTGACCTCCCTGAGGACACTTTCCTCTTCAGCTGGCCCACAACACAGTTCAACTACAGACCCCTGCGGCTAAATGTAACTTCTTCGTCTTTGTCGATACTAAACCGGGTAAATTTCACTATCTCCAATAACTCCCGCCTGGCGTTTCAGTGTGGACAAGGAAAACCAAGCTTATGGGGAATGCTCACAAAAGCCTCCTCAGACACTGCCTCTAACCCACTCTGTGATCAGTCAGTATTTATGATCACATGGTGCACAAACTGGCACTAACCCGTATTTCTGTTTATTTTATCAGACAATTATGGATTATTTGATCAGCTAGCATTTTTGAGCCAAGATCCAATTACTGTGTCACATTTGGTCAGCTGTATGAAAGCATAAACTGAATAATAAAGGGTAACAAATTATGAATTTATCTTAATGTGAGACGGAAAGAACATGAGACAGGAAAAACGGATGTTGGCTACAATTTGCTTTTTGCAAATTTTGATAATACAGTCTCAGATTAAGCCAACTTAACCGTGAATGTAGTGTTCGCCGTTTGACATTTCAGAAGGCAATGTGCTTTCTGACAGGAGAGCTTGAACCTCTGTCCTACATTGACTGTTTCTATCTATACTCACTGTGCCACCCTGTAGCCGTAGTATTCATCCTGCGTGTAAATCCTACATTTACAATAAGAAAATCAAACTGGTAATTTAATAAAGACATTTCCATATCAAACACATTCTGTAGACACGATAGAAACTATTCACGTATGCAAACAATGTTCATTCTCAGTAATTTTAGTAAATTGCCCCACAGGTCATCTGTGTTAATCTTGCATCTTTAAAGATATGTAAAGTGACAGAATAACTTTAAAGTTGGTCGGGCAGACACGTCCTCTGAAGCTACTGGTCCATCTTCCAGTCAGTCCAGAAGACTTCAGCAGATTTTCAGTAGACTTATACAGCCTCTCTGACACTACAACCCACATTGACCTTGACTGGGCTGTGAATGAACAGTGGGAGGATTCGCAGAGAAAAAAAAAATCACAAAGCTTCACATTCAAACACTGCCGCTTTGCAGAAAGTGTGTGTGCATGTGTGTGTGTGTGTGTGTGTGCGTGTAAAAGAGAGAGAGGGAAAGAGAGCCAGAAATATTGGATGTTGTCTAATGAAACACTGCACACAAGACAACGATAACACTACACTACACAGGCAGACAGAAATACTGACAGGCAGACAGACAGACAGACCCACATGGATAGAAAATATGTTATCAGCAGATCTGCAGGAGTTGTCTGTCTGTCTGACTGTCACACACCTTGCGGAGCTGAGCCTATATGGATTGTTTTATGATGACATATCCACTGCGCCTAAAGGGCCACCTGACATTCCTGACTCTGAACCCCCACTACACACACACTACACACACACACACACACAGAGAGAGAGCACATCCACCAATCGAACAGCAAACACCTCTCTCACCACTGCTTCTCTGACTCTTTGTCCTTCACCCTGGGGACCCATATTTCCCATATTTTGAATTGGTGACTTTCTTTTCATTATCTCAAGATTAGCACATAAACACTGCCTCTCTTCAATTTAATATTATAGAAAACATTTAAAATGTGTGGGGGTTTTTCTCCTTAAAAACACTATTAAATAGATGGTTTTTGTTATGCATAGGGAACTTGATGTCTTGACTACTGATTTCTTATATTATGTTGGCTCTTTTTTATCCATGATATCGCCGCTTTCATTATGACGATCAACTGTCTATGGACCAGATTCTAATAAAAGAGACACACACGGTTCCCGGGTTATCCCAAGTATTTAGGTGAAAAGCCGGTAAGCAAATGCCGCGGATAAATATAGAGAACAGGACTATGCCTCATGTTTGCGTAGAAATCAAATAACACTGAGTCGGCTGAGATCATTTAAATCCCAAGTCGACACGAGACAGAGAAACACAAAACACGTGGTAAATACAGAGCACTTACCACCAGAGTCCGATGATATTGACCGGACAGAGTAAGATAAAGAACAGGGCCAGTTGGATCCGTGAGAGACGAACCATCGTGGTGAACGCAGCAAATCCTCCAGGAGATTCCCCAGCAAAGTTTAAAGTACTGACGAGCTCAGCCAACACCGAGTTGGATTATTTCTTAAATACATAGGAGGTCCTTGTTTTCTGACGGCACGCTCAGCAAAAGCTCACTGGAAATTGTCTGTCAACAAGAGCGCAAAAAAGTTCATCATCCAGCTCCTCTTCTGTCGGGCGCATCTTAATGCGCAAGAAAGTTGGTCAAGAGGCTACTGAAGAGATGTCCGCTTTTAAAGGTGTGGTTAACCTCTTCATTGTCGTTCTGCTCTATCTGTCGCAGTGCGTTATGCTTTCAAAAAAAAAAAAAAAAAACGGAACGAGAAGTGACTCCAAACTTTGAATTCCGCTCTGACCGCGAAACAGCGAGCGAAACAGCTCTGGTAGCGAGGACACACGGAGTCTCGACACTCTTTGGGGGATTTTTTTTTAAAACGATGACATTAAAGAAGAAGAGGAGCACTACTTTCTGTCTTAGAAATAATAAAAAAATATATATACATATATTTGAGTGCTGCTGGATGTTGGACGTTCTTTACGCGCTGTGAAGTGACGCGCTGATGAACTTGGTGAAGTAATTTTCGGTGCGCACCGGCTGCAGGTAGAGAGGCGTCTGTGTGCCACAGTGTGTCGATGTGTTTTCCTTGGATGATAAAGGGAGGAAAAAATGCGCTCGTCTTCTTCCACCTTGGTGTGACGTCGCTCCGGGCGAAGCAAAATCCTCGCTGTCACTCAGAGAGGGAGAGAGAAAGAAACTGCAATTAGGTTTAGGAGGACCCGGCTGAGAACAGAAAGGGGGTAAACACACACACACATACACACCGATCTGACATAGTGTGTTTAGGGTGGACCCGAAATCAGAGCTTATGGAATGAGGTGATGTCAGCACAGGTGTGGTAGTACCTTTCTGATATCTGTGCCAACAGACTGGCACGCTGTGAAGCCACCTGGGTGGGTATCTTGTCGTGTCATACATTATTATTGTCCTCGAGAGATTTTCTTTGTGTTCTGCATTACTAAAGCTGTGTGAGTGTGTGTGCGTGCGCGTGTGTGTGTGTGCGTCTGTGTGTGTGTAGGGACTGGGTAGTATTATCACCTATCTGGCCAAGGGCATATCTATTGAAATTCAACACCACTGTACTGTAGTCGCCCATAAAAGCCCTGACACCCGACTTCGTTTCGCTGCAGTGATGCAATCAATCACGAGTGTAACACAGGGCAAACTCAGCCAGTCAAGTACCAGGCCCAGGCCCCATTCACTTATAGCAACCGTAAAGATGGCTGCAGCATGCCTTCACTCACACTGTGAACCCCCAACTTAAAGCTGACAAAGTCTTCAAACTTTTCAAATGTAATCATATAATCATACTTAAAGTTGAAAAATCAAGTGTACATTTTGCCTATAGTCTCCCCTGTAGAGGTTTCATTTATTTATTCAAACTCTTCAGTCATTTTTGTGTGTCAACGCCATATGCAAAGGTTGAAACAACTTGTACCAAATCCATTGAAAACACAATCAGGTTTTTCTTGATTTGGTCCATTTAATATTTTATTGCTGCTGACCAAAGCACACCATAGCTTTTTATGACTTTCCGTCAGACTTGGTTTCCATTCATTTGCACCATGAACATCAGACTGTACAGACTTGAAGCTTGCTTGAGGTAACGTGTCACATTAAATTTCATCTCATCTGTTGGTCAAAATACAGTATTATAGTGTGGTTACACAGTTTAAACACCAACAAAACAACATCTTTCTTCCTTTCTTTCTTCCTTTCCTTCTTTCTTGGGACTTGCATGTGGGCTCTTTTTCATATCCATATTCTTGATGCAAGAAGCATATTTACATGTGCTTGTCATGACATCCACATTTTCATATTGTTTGTCAGCTAAGTTTTATTTTTTTATTATTATTATTTTGACAATCTAGCTTGCGAAGCTGGCAGCCAAACATCACGTCTCAGATATCAGATACTTTGCACAAGCACACGAATCCTCTGGAATCCATTGGAACGTGTTTCAAGTCAGCCCACGCTCTTTGAAACCTTGTCTGCACTCCAGTTGAATATGTAGCCTATCTTTTGTCTTCATGTTGGCCTCATATGCACAGCATCCCGCAAAGAGTTTTTTTTTTTTTTTTTTTTGGTATGACTGACAGCTTGTTAGGGTTTTACAAACATGGCCAAAGTGCATCTGCTCAGCAAAATAAAATAACTTTGTTACAACTTCAGCTTCCTCTGTGCTTGTTTGATGTGGTGCCTTCTGAGAACACAATACATTTGTTGTCACTGACTGTATTTGTCTCTTTCTGTTTATGACAGTGATTAAGGATGTAAGTCAAAACATAAACCTTGGTTAACAGGTAGTATGACAGTCATTCTTTATTTCAAACCCGTTTGTTTGTCTGGAAACGTAAGTTTCAGGACATAAGTAAGAAAATCTAAACGAGTCAGTCTATCCATTCAACCAGGTTTCTCATGTGGTTACCTTGTGAGGCAGCTGGATTTGCAAGATCATACAATCACATGAGAATCCACCTGGACAGGTTTCAAGCTATGTCTGAGTGGTTTGCACCGATCATTAAAACAGCAAGGGCAGTTCCAAAAGAGGTTAGCTATATCAGAACTAGCTACTGTGAAAAATATGGCTGTATCTGTTCCTTCCAGTGCAGAGAAACCAAAAAGAAAGAAATGGTAAATGGACTGTACTTATATAGTGCCTTTCTAGTCTTCTGACCACTCAAAGCACTTTTACATTACACAGATCTCATTCACCCGTTCACACACATTCATACACTGATGGCATTTGGCTGCCATGCAAGGTGCCAACTGCTCATCAGTTTTTTAGGAGCTAACTGTTTACACACATTCACACACCGATGGTGCAGCCTTTGGGAGCAATTTGGGGTTCAGTATCTTGCCCAAGGACACATGCAGACTGGAGGCTGATCATCTGATTAGTGGACAACCCGCTCTACCTCCGAGCCACAGCCGCCCCTTAAAGAAGAATGACACCATCTTTAACTGTCTTGATGGTATTCTTTTATAAAACTTAAATGTCTGTGTTAAGGACACCAACTGCTTGTGGTCTGTAAAATGGGTGACCACTCTTATTTTGACTTGCCCTATGGAAGAGGTTTGTCACAGAGCATGCTCTCCAGTGTACTGACAAAAAGGCTATAAAGTGTAAAACAAAGCAAAAAAATCTCTTCTCTTAATAAGTAAGAGAAAATCATCTGACGTCCTTCATTCTGAGTTTTCCTTTGAGTTTGTCCAATAGAAGTTTCCTGCTATTAACTTAACTAGCTATGATTCATTCCAAATAGATTATGCCGAATGCAACATTCACATCCTGTCAGGTGGAAGGTAGTGATGGGGAAGGTTTTCATGGTTATAACTTGTAAGCGTTCACATCAAAATGGTAATTGCTTCCTGCTGTTTGATATGCAGAGTTGGCCATGTGGATGTAACAAATAATGTGCATAATCCTGATATTTGGGTTCAGTTAGCGGTGTACTTTGACCGATATAAAAATTGAAAATATAAAATTTTCAGCCAGCTAATATTACTTTCTTAGTCTCTGCCATGTCATTGTAGGCTGTTGAGCCCAGTTACATTGCCTGCTTGCCCAGCTCTGGTACGACACCAGCTCCACTCCTCATCAGCATTCCCCCAGGCCCCAGGCCTGAAAACCCCCTCTTCCTATTAGTCCAACACACCTGTGGTACAAACACTAACACTCCCCCGGTGCTCTGAGTTCACAATCTGGGCAGCTAACGAACTGAGCTACTAACAGCAACTATAGTTTACAGTAGTTTACCAAAGTAGTAGATCCAGTTTCACCAAAATCAGTGAAATAATTGGTGGTGTGTGACTTAGTGCCGTAAAGGATTACGTAATTCTCGTGGGTGATTGTACCCAGAGCAGAGAGTTACATAGTGCAGGAAGAGCCGTGCAGGGCGCAGAGTGAGAATGACAGATTTGGATATAACAGAGACACCATTCAGCTGCATCAGTGTAGCATCAAAATGATTTATGATATAAAAGTTACACAATGTGGCTTTAATACCCAGAGGCCAGTCACTTGGAGCAGAATTACCAAGTCATCTTTATAATGTGAGTGCAATCCCAAACAGTTTTTTTAAATGTAAAGTCAAGTCAATTTTATACTTAGTTCAGATCACTGTCTCTCAGAGAGCTTTAGTCTGTACAGGATACAACACTATGGGTTCCACATAAGGTCTCTCTCAGCAGGTACAGATTTTATTATATTGTTTTTACAAGGTAGCCATCCCTTTAATATCCCAGTTGTATTACGCCAATTACTAGACAATATTGGATGATGTTTTTTACAGTCACAACATAATAATTTGATTCAACATATTTGTACAGCTAATCACATAATTCAGCTTTTTTGAGACGCATGCCTCAGTCAGTGTAAACCCCTGCTCCAGTACCGAGTTAATCTCCGCCTCAAGTTAATCTTCACCAAATTCATAAGTGATACTTTTTGCATCTTGTCACCAGTAGCTCATTGATTTGTCTGTGCAGCTTTGGTCTCAGATGAACAGACTGTTTCTTTCTTCTCTCATAATTCATTTATGACAGCTCTGGCCCGCTGGAAAATCAGCCTCTGGTTATCTTGTGATCAGGCCTTTCTGAATCCACCCTATTGTTGTCTAGTTTCTTAAGAAGTGATGTATGCACTATCTGCTACTCCTCCAGGTGTGTCCAGGCTCCCTTTAGTTCTCTAATGCTTTACAGAGACAATGAAGAGTTGAATGCATTTTAGTTTTTTGCAAGTTTTATACATTATCTTTGCCTCTGTGTCTTTTGCAGATCTCACTACACGTGTGGTCAAAAAAGTTGAAAATTTAGCATTGGCTGCAGTGGCTGAAACAGAACATACTGTGATGTTCTAGCAGAGAAAGCTGAGCTCCGAGGAGAATTCTATATTGATATGCAAACTGGGACCAACCACAACAAAATTAGAAAGTTATGAAAATTGAGTTATCTCTCAATGACCTATAAATAACTGAGCATGAGCATGACCATTGTTCTATGCTGTGTACTGGCTGTTCTCTCCCCACCTCTCCACCTCACCCTCTGTTTCTTCCCCATTTTCTTTCTGCATTATTCTATCTGTGTCTCACTCACCCCCAATTTCTCTCTCATCTTGTCCCTCTCTCTGCTGGATGAGTGTGTTTTGTTAGGGAGGGCTGATTCTTCATACTTGGCTGAGGCTTTATGGACAATAAAGATCTGATTTCAAAGTCCGGCAGGGTGTTGGGCCTGGGGTCTTGGCTCACAGCTTTAGTTGCCTGCTGGGAGGAGACACTGTACAGCCCCTAACCAGATGGCCATCAGCCCACATACAGTAGATTCATATTGTACATTATGTGTATTGTTCAAATTCGTCTATATACTTCACCACCATAATGTGGATAGAGTCACAATGCTGCACTGAACACCTTAAGATGACTGTTAGTGTTACGCAGGAGGCAGATTTATTTCTAATAGAAAGATTATTTATTGTTGACTGAACAGAGCTGGTTCAAGAACCAGAGTGAATTAACTTAACAAGCTGATATTGAAACAAAATATTACAGGAAATGCAAAACTTTTTTATTTTTATTTTATTTTTTTTAGTATTTAAAATGATCTTCTATTATTATTTGAGATATTTCAGAGATTCCTCCATGTACCACTGGAGGGAGGTTTTGTACCACAGGTGGTACATGTCCTAAGTTTGACCAAAGTTCAGCGTGGTAATTTGTAAATCACTTGCCAATTTCAAGCCGGTTTTCATGATAGACTGAGCTGAAACCAGCTGACTGGTTGCTCAGTATTTAAAAAGTAAAAACACTTGTACTTTTGCAGGGGACTTGTGGTTAATGTGCTAAAAGAACGTTTCTTGTCCTCCTGTTTGCCTGTTAGTAACAACTCTCAGAGCAAGAGATTCAATGTCCTACTCAAAGACACTTCCACAGGACACATGGTAGCCAACACAGGAGCTTGACCCAGAGTTCTATGGTTGAAGCGTAGTCTCTCTACCCTCTTAGCCTTCCTTCCCATGACGACATGTTGACCTTAAACAGCTTTGTGATCAACTTGAGACCCTTTAGTTGTTTGTTCCCTGACTGTTTCATCTTAATCACATAGCTCAGAGTGTAGATATGTGACTTGTCCTTCCAGCATGTATAATACATCTGTAGGGACTTAGTTCATTGTTGTAAAGGAGAACGCCCTGATAGATACAGGAGCTTCACTAGGAGCTGCCAACAGTGCATTTTTCAGTCATTACATTTAACTTATAACATTGTTTTTTGTTTTGTAAGATATTTTGAATGATGACAGGGATGAAATACATGATATGAGATTGTGTATAGAGAAAGATAAGAACGCTGGGGGTGAAACAGGGATTTACTTTGTGACATGATAAAAGTTGGATTGGGTCTCACAGCATAGCATGGTCCAGAGTGAAATATTTCATTTCATTTAACTGTCGGTTGAATTCGTGTTCCCAGTACTTTGTGTTCGGTGCTGTTTAGCAAATGTTACACTACATACTAAAGTGCTAAACTAGACTATGAACATGGTATCAGCATGTTAGCAGCAACATGGCCTTGCTACCATATAGCATATAGGCTACTGTAGCTCACAGCACCACTGTGCCTGAGTACAGACTCTCTGAGATGCTAGCATAGAGGCAGAACTCTATGCTAGCATCACCACTTTAGCATGGTCTAGATTGAAATATTTCCCCTTAATGTCACAGAAGTCACAATGTCACATTAAATATACTGTGCTAGACAGTATTGTGCTGTGTACTGTGTGTCATATTGGACAATACTCTGTGAGGAGGCTTAGCGGCACAGAAAAGAATTACAAAATAAACCGTTGTAATAACTTGCGGTTTCCCTGTGGGTCTGTCACTGATTGAACTGAAAGAGCATTGGTCCGGGTTATGAAGTGTTCCCTCACTCCCTCCTCCACCTAGGAAAAGCTAACAGGCCTAACCCCTGTCCTGCCACACCTATCATACACAGGCTACACACACATTCCCCCTCTCACACTGCTTTCATCTGGGCGTGAAATGGATTCCTACTGTCTGCCAGAATGCACCACCTATCTCTGTATGTGATTCCCTTTCACCCTCCTACTCTTTTCCTTTCTCTCTTTCCCTGTGCCACACATGTGCCCTTTTGTTTCCATAGAAAAATACCTCGCCCGCACTGAAAAGTCCACAAAACACATTCCCGGGTGGATGTGATCGAAAATGAGTAGAAATCCCACCGGAGCTAATATTTTATATGACAGCTCAAATTAGATCTAAATCAGAAACACATGACGGCCCTAACCTTTTTAAAACAAACCACAGTCATCCCTGGAATCCCCAGGAGAAAGGCATGTTCATGAAATTCCTTCATAACTGGCACACGCATACACACACATACTGAAAGTGTGAGAGGCTGTAGTATAAAATATTGATACCTCCCGCTGCCACATGATTTTACATGTCCAGAAGCAGAAAGTTTGTTTTCAGAGAGGAAGGAACTGAGGTTATGCAGAATTATGGTCTTGTTACAGCAAGTAATGAAAGTAAACCCTGTTCCACGCAACTGCCTCTCACTGAGAATGGCTGCAATCTGTCAACAAAAGCTACATAATTTGGTGTGATTCCTGTTTTTGTCTCTCATAGGGCTGGCCCATGTCGGCTCAGTGACCCTATGATAATTGGATACACATTATTTGGATCATAACAATCTGCAGACACTTGGAATGGACCATCTGAACAGTTATCTGTAAGAATAAATTGTAACTCTGCAGCGTGGTGATGATAAGGAGTTAAAAGGTTCCATGAACCAGGTACGGATCTTTTCTTAGTAAGGTCTAATTTACATCACTTGAATTGCCCGAGGAATTTGAATTCAAAGTTCAAATGATCTCTGACATAATCTCCTCCTGCAGCGCCATATTTGTACACAGGCAGAGAGTAGAGGAGAAAACACACAAGTACATAATGTCTGTGCTCAGTTCTCAAGGTTTTATTCAATTTATGCATCTATAAATGCAATTCTTATAATGTCTTTTTAGGGGATTATTTCATTGTTTTAAAGGCAGTACTAAAAAGAAAAAAAAGCCACATTCAAAACACAAGACTGGAAACACTTTTACATTCTTAGTTCACATTATAAATTTACAAGATAAATTCCAGCTACATAAAAGCGTTTGAGCCTTCTTGGCATTTTATAGCTTTGATGGAGTTATTAGTGAATTGTACCCAGCAGCAAGAAGTGTACTTAAGGAAGGGGAAGTCAGTCAGGGGCAAATATTTCACTTTTTATTCTCTTTACTCTTCAGTATTTATTTCACAGCTATGGTTGGCAGTGTCTTTGCAGATTAAAGGTGCCCTGTGGAGTGTTTAACCTCTTGTAGCAAACTGTTTCATTGTTATAGTTGCATATGCACAAAGACACACATACACGTGGGTGGGTAAACTTTCTGATTCTATTCTATTCCACTAATCTACAGGTGGTGAGAAATGCAGCAATGTGCCAGTAAAGGCGGGAAGATGAAAACTGCACACCAGCAAACATGGATGTAAACATTACAGGTAAAAAAAAAAAAAAACAGTATAGTATTGTCCAACAGTATGTTACAAAGTAGCAAAATGAGATCCCTGTTAAGCGCTGTTTACATGTTTCTATGATAATAATCAGATTATACAATTTATGATATGGGGTGCCCCAATTTCCTTCCATCGTCCAAAGGTTGATTGGAGACTCTAGTGGGTAGAGTTATGGATGGATACTTTTACTTTTCATACTTGAAGTACATTTTCTGAATAATTCTAGAGAGGTTTTGAATGCAGGATTTTTACTTGTAATATTTTTCAATTTGTGGTGTGAATATTTCTTCCACAACTGCCCAACTAGAATGCTCTGGAATATATGATTTTTATAGGGGTCAACAAAATGATAAGTACAGCTGCCCAATATTACACTCAGGGCGTTACACATTGAGTGTTTTTACGGGTTATGACATCAGCCCATCAGCAGCTAACAATAATAATAATTAATAACAGATTAATAACAGACCCAGAGCCATTGGGAACATGAAAAATGCTGTGGCAGAACCTAAAAACTCCTTTATTGATCAATTAAAATTTGAGCTGAGGCTTAACTTTGTCATAACACAAGAAAAGCAATTTAAAGTCTCCTGTCAAGGTTCAAAACATTTGAGTATCAGGGTGATGAACTACCGCACTGTCCTAATTTCCCGGCGAAGTTAACCATTTGGCCTGTGTTATTTTTAATCGAATAGCGGCAATAATTTAGGCAAGACTGGGACAGAGTAGACAAGTTCTCCAAATACGTCACATCCATTTGTGAGTAATGATAACATCACAGCTGAACTTTTGATTATTAGATTAGATTTGGCCAAAGCATAGTGTGATGTTATTCCCATACACTGTGTGTTTGTGTGTACATAGATCGATGTGTGTACCGGCATGTGTTTCCACTGTCTAAATAACATTTTACAAGTTTCCAACACTTTTGCCAGTTTCACTCACGAGCACAAGGATGTTCTTTTTGTCTTTACAAAATATATATATATATATATATATATTTAATGTTCAGTGTTTATAATTCAAATTCAAAAGCTAAATGTTATTACAGCAACACAAATGCACTCTCAAGAAATGAAAACTTACATAATTTTTCTATTTCTTTTCTATTTTCGTCTCACAGCACACACACGCAGAGAGACACACACACAGCCAGAGTGACTATTCAGTGTGATTCATCAGCATTACCGGCAGAACAGTAACTTTATTATAACAGATCTTATCTAGCCTGCCATGCTCTCCGTTTGAAAGCTCTGGGTCTTTTCTGCTCTTTCTTCTTTGTCCAACTCGTGTCCAGAGGGCTTGTGGTGTTGCACAGAGATAGAGGGTTGAACCAGCCAGATGGGTAACACACACACACACACACACACACAGATTTTCTCGGAGATATGGGGTGCAGATGACTTTTGGATCAGCCTTCATTCACTGAACTGTGTCTCACCAGCCACACGCACACACACACACACACACACACACATACACACAAACACAGAGCACTTAGGACACACACATAGCTTTTCTAACAGAAGCACATTCCAGCATTGGCCTTCTTAAGCACCAATATCACAATCTATACTCATCACAAATTCCTCCACTGTTTGAAGAACAGAACAGAGGGTTTCATTTATTTAAGTGTAATTTTGATTCCCGAAAAGATCAACACAGTGCATGACCTCAATTATTAACACAAGAGACATTATCAGATGTGTTGTCCAAGCATCGAACTCTGCATTTGCACATATTTTAGACACTGTGCATATCAGAGTAAAAGCTACGTATCGTAAAAACTTGTGATTTTCTGTCTTTTATTTGACGAAAACAAAAACAGAATGTGGATAAAATTAAGCTCAGCTGTGACTCGAGGTAAAGTGAACTATGAATGAATGTCAGTTTGTTTGTATATAGCACCATCTTGTGGACATTGTTAAAAACTGTTGACAGACAATAGCCAGCAGAAGGAGGCACAAAGGGCCACTGATTTTGTTAGTTTGAAGAGGACTTTATTGAAAGTCGAAGTTAAAAATACACCCAGCTACCATGCCAGCTACAAGAAATGAGCAAATCTCTGAGAGCATAAAGAGAGCCCCCCTTTTTTTATAGCTTATTATAACTCATTAAAACCAAACTTAACAGAACAATTAAATGA
This sequence comes from Protonibea diacanthus, assembly GCA_028641955.1. Lineage (NCBI taxonomy): Eukaryota > Metazoa > Chordata > Actinopteri > Sciaenidae > Protonibea > Protonibea diacanthus. Next base: position 13,217,739 of record CM053986.1, read on the forward strand.
AAAGCACTTGGTTGGTGGGCGGGATGTCGTGTTGACCATCTTTTAGTGTATCATTTTTAGTGTATCTTAACTTTTTTTCTATTTTATTTTTATTTATGAGTACTTTTTGCTGCTGTGACAAGTGAATCTCCTCTGTGTGGGATCGTCTATGTTATGTTATGTTGTTGGTATTGTTGTTTTCAGTATATTACCATAGTCTAAAGCTGTGAAACCCGCAATAATATATTGATATATGATGATATACAGTAGTGTCAAGCTCATACGTGACCACACCCTGCAGCCCCCCACCACCTGATTAACACCAATCTGGAGCAGCACTGCTCGGCCAATCAAAAAGCAGTATACGGTTACCACAGAGCACATGTAAACCATGGAATCTCTAATTTCGCAGCCACTGTGTTTACTTTTCATGGTGCGCACGTAAACACAGCAGCAGTCCAACAGGTGAGCGCAGCCCCTCTCCACACCCCGGTGCCCACACTAGGAAGATGAACTAACTGTGTACCAGCTTGGCAGACGTATGCCACCTAAAACAGCTGTGAGATCAGCCTCTCAGTCCATACAGCAAACCACAGAGTAATGCGGTTGGGCTAGTTAACATCCCCTCTCTGAAGGGGAGGTGATCCCTGAGCTGTGCTCCAGCCTGGCAGGCTTCCCCAGCAATGACAGGGCAGAGGGACTGGCCACTTTACTCTGAGCATGTGTTGAATTTGGCTTAGAGTCCTCAGACTGATGAATGAGAGCCCGGACTTCCTGTACAACAAGGACATCAATGTGACACAGCTCTGCCACCTGGGTTTTAGGTGGCATTCACCCTGGAAGTCCACCAGTCAGCCATGCTGACACAGGTCCTGGACTGTGGAGGTGTTGCTGTAGAGGAGGACATTGTCTCTCCCAGTGAGGCTGCCAGAGTGTACACCCTGCTGGCTCTGTGTTACAATCCTGCCAGCCAGCAGCAGACACTCGTGCTGTCCAATTTGCACAGGCACACAGAGGCTGCTCAAGTCAGCAATGTACTGCAGTACCTGTTGAAGTTACAACAGAGACTGGTAGGTAGAAAAGCCACTTCTAAAGCTCCCCTTTCATTTCTCACATCTAAATGGTTGTTAAGGCTCTGTGCTGCAGGTGTCTTAAGGGGCACTATGGAAGTGTATATCTCTCTCTGTAATTGTTCTTTATACATTTTAAGCCAACACAAATGTAATGGTATAGATCTGTCCTACTATGTTAAGTATTATAAGAGGATATACTGATATTTGCTTCACAGGCCATTTCTCTGGTGCTGAGGTTGAGTCACAGAGCATCACAGATCTTTAAATATTTGAATGACGATGAAGTTATTATGGTTCTCTCTATGCTAATGATTATATTTTCCTCAATGTCTAAATAGAATTCATAAACTTAATGCATTGTCTATTTGTAGTCACAAGGATGTACTGTATGTTCCACTTGGTGTCAGAAACCTAAAGAAGTTCTGAGATGTGTATGTTTCAGATCAGGTAATAGAATAGAATAAGCAGTGTGTAAAAGCATATTTTATTATTGGAAGATATGTATCCAGAACCGTAAGTAGCTGGAGAGCATTTTATCATCAAGGTTTTCACAGTTTCAGCCTCGCTCTCTGAAAGAGGTGCTGCATGCCTGCATCCACCTGGGACGCTTCCCTCTCAACTACATGTCCAAAATCTTCAGCCTGTTCTTCCTGCAGAGGCTGCAGAGTGTGTGTAAGCCTGCTTACTGGGAGAGAAGAGGAGGGGAGGAGAAAGTTTGTCACAACCACTCATCAGGTGTTCCTTCATTTCCTGTCTGAGATTCTTAAAGGATACACACACAGTTAAGCTGAATCATGTCAGGGTAAGTCGTGTGCTTTGCTGCTTGTTGCTTAAAGCACACAATGAAATCTGCCATGGCAGTTTATATTGTTCAGTTTTTACAAAAATGTGACCTCAGTGCTTAAATCTCTATCTGTCAAAAAAACTGAACATTATATGAATCTTAAAAGTAGACTTAATCACGGAGCAGTTGTACTGGATTGCATTGTACTGATGTGTAATTCCAGACTGCCCTACTTCCTCCATGTGAAGAAGTTTTCCTCTGTGGACCAGGCCTTTGAGACACCTATGGAGAGTCTCTTGTACAAACAGGTCAAAGGCGCACTAACACAGCTGCTGGGAGAAAACTCAGCCAGGAACTCGCAGTGGATACATTATAGGTAAGCAATAAGCATACAAATATACAACCATACGATCAAAATGAGAAAATATGTCAATTTATGTACTGTAGCTAATGAACATCAGTCTCACCTTTATTTGCCAAAATTGCATGCATGATATACATGTTATTGGAGCATTCTATTGATCATAATTCAAAATGAGTCAATCATGCTCATTTATTCAGTGAATAACCTAAGAAGGAGGCTGCAAAGACAAGGAAAGAGACACATGTGAATAGGAACCATTTTACAGTGCTATGATTCTCTTGACAGCAACAGTCTATTAGTTTGTTTCCTTGAAGCATGTTCAGACACAGGCTAAGCAAACAGTGCAACTGAGGACTAATATGAACGGTGTTTGTGGTGTTTTTGAAACTATCACAGTAAAGGAATACACGTCAACTGATCCAAATCACCGACCCCTCCCAAAATGCACAGAAATAATGGATGTACTGAAGATGCCTTTGAGTCAGTTGTTGTATAAATATATCAACTCATGGGTCCAACTTAATTTACACTGCAAATTGTTTTAACAATGAAGAAATTGTATGCAAGTCCAATAGAGGCAGCCAACAATAGTTAGGGAGGAGCAGGACAAACAGTGGATGGCACTGGCTGGGAGAGTGAAGATGGAAAAAAAGAAGGCTGATGGACAAAAAGTTGGATTTTAATGAAGATCGTAGAGGGAAGCAGACCTCTGGGATGTTGGATTGATGGTGGGACTCAAATTCCCGCTGGTTCTTTTCTGTTTTTCTCTCTCTCCTCAGCCATGGCTTTGGACGTCTTCCTGGTTCTAATAGAACACACAATATGGTAGCCAACAAATAAATGAAGAAAGTCACACTGCCAGAGTTGCTGTAAGTGTGTGTATGTATGTGTGTGTGTGTGTGTGTGTGTCTTCACCTGGTAGAAACAGGTGGCAAGATAACACTGCGTGGGTGCGCTGTAAGTACAAGCTCTCCTCTGACAGCTTCCATCATCAGGTTCTGGAGGGTGTTCAGCAAAACATCCTCACACATGTCAGCAGACACACGTTCAGCATGTAGTGTATTCTGTGTGGGGGATTTGGTTTCTGAACATCCTGCAGTGCTCTCACTGTCCACTGTGCTGTGCTGTTCCCTCTGCCCAGCGACTGTCTCACTGAACTGAAACTGAGGTTGAACTGCAGGGTGAGAAGACGTGGAACAGGGAGGGAAAGGGAGTGAGAATGGAAATGAAGAGTCGTTGGAGGGGTCAGTTTCTTGATGCTGGTAGGTGATGGGCTTGGATGGCGAAGTAATCAGAGTCTGGGAGAAGGCTGGATCATCAAGTATGCCCCTGGAAAGGGAGAGAGACCATTTATTTCTACAATGCTCTTAACCTAACTGTACATCCAACCATCTCTAGAATTCCATCTGATGTCCCAGTGTCTGTGCATGATCAGGGTGTCTGTGTGAGTGTTACCTGAGCAAAGAGATGAGTACGTGTGTGGTAATGTCTCTCACGGGGCCATGTGCTGGTGAAGGCTGCCCAGCAGGGAGGGATGTGTGTGAAGAAGCGGTTTCAGGTTGTTGGGGCTTGACTGACTGGATACTTAGGAAGAGAGCACAGATGCAAAATGTTTTTGCTACTACATACATACATGCTACACCTGAACAAAGAATCTTAATGTCATTAAAGATCAAGCTCTGCATATTAACAGTCACAACTTATTTCCTAGCCTATGTTTAGTTATGTTTATGTTTAGCATGAGAGTTCAGTCTGTCTGTGAATGCTTTACCTATAGTGCTCATTGAACTGGTTGGGGAAGTGTGTGTGGCACTCCAGAAGCCCATGGGAGTGTGCTGTAACTCCCAGATGCAGCAGAGCAGGTTGGGGGGGCTCAGGGCACTTCCATACTTTTGCTGTTTCTCGCTGTGCCTTCCGCTCAGCTCTTGTTAGCTTGGTACAAATGGTACCCACTGTTTCACAGCTACCACTGGCACAAATAGGAGGAAGAGTCTGGAGGGGAGAGAAAGTGAGACATAAAGGCACAGTATAAATGAAGCGGCGTACTACTGCACATCTGTAGATGAATTTGGTTACACAGGACAGGCCTTATATTTACAGTTAATGAACCACCTTGTATTTCCTGAGTGGTGGCCCTTTTCTTACTGGAGATGCTACAAGTTCCTGTAACAAGATTAAAGGTGAATACAGCACAGAAGACAGTTACATCACTGTCAAAAACGTTACTTTCAATTTAAGGAAAGACCTTATCTGTCATAACTCCTTGGTTTTCTGGAAGGTTTTTGTCTGTGATAGTGAATTCATTTTGCTGTCTCTCTTTCTCTTCCTTCCAGCGCTGCAAAGCATCACGATACCGAGTCAGTGTGGCTTCCTGAATAGCCTGGAGAGAGGAAGAGAAATAAGTGTGTGTAGTGATTTGCAAAAAAAGAAAATTTAAAACAATAGTGTGCAAAATCAGGACTGAAATTTAATTGAATATTAGAAAAAAGAAAAAAAAAAAACACAGAACACTCATGCCACTTAATGCAGCTTTAAAGATACACCAGTACTGCTGTGGTACCTGACATATGACATCTAGCTGATAACAAGTGGGGTAGTCAGTAGAAGTGAAGGTAAGGACACAAGGGGCACTTTCCCGTGGACACAGACTACCTTGCTCTGGATAGATCTGCAACACCTGAACAAAGAATCTTAATGTCAGGCTTTACAAAATATCCAAAGAAGAGAAATATAAAGGAATCACTGCGTACAGTATATTTGTGAAGCCTATGACAGACAAATATATGTAATATATACGATATAGAACATTAAACAAATATAGAACATTAAACAGGCTAGATATACACTTCCTGTACCTGCTGATTGCTCTGCTTGAGCAAGTCCCAAGAATAGTGGACGGTGTCTGTGTGAGACACATTAGTCAGGAAGAGGATTCTTGAAAATCTTGAGCACACAGGGATGTTGCCTAGCGAGACACTGTCTTCAGACAGGAATACCAACTACAAAACACACACACACACACACACACACACACACACACATACAGACATTGAGATTAATGCATACAGTCTCAAATGGTCACAGATACAAAGACAAGACGGCTTATAAGGAGTACACTGATAGCATTGAACAGAATAAATTAAAATATGATTTGAAAAGATAAGAACTGCCCTCACCTGTCCTGGGAAGGGCTGCCTCTGGACACAGGGATCAGGTGTCTGTCGAGTATCCCTAGAGGTAAATGGATTTTTAGAACCCACTGTGGGAGAATTAACCCCACATCCTTCAAACCTCACCAGCGTGGAGTCCCCATCCTGGACGTGGATTGGAATATCCATCTGGTGATACACAGAAACAGACAAGACTCAAAATGTACTAGTATGCTAATGGTATAAATATTATGGTATACGTCATTATTACAAATAAATGAATGAATGAAAAGTCATTAAATTATTTACTTGTTTAATAAGATGACTTTCTGTTTCAGCTGGATTTCTAAATTGCTCTTACCACACACAATGGAGAGAAACATGATGTCTACAATAAAAGCTGCTCAAACCAGTTGTATAAAGGGTTTGATGGGAGAGTTGTAGGAAGGCAGTGGAAGATAGGATAAGTTTGGCTCGATCCTTACGTGGTACGTCTTAGCCTCCAGTGGAGAAAAGATCCATTCTACTTTGGCCGTCTCCCCAGGTAGGACCTCTCCCTCTGGATTGAGGCAGCACAGCAGTGGATGGTTAAAGTTGTCCACCTGTAGCTGTGACAACACAGCCGAGTCTACCTCATAACGGACCGGCAATGCACCACCATTGTGCAGTTCATACACCTACAGGACAAACAAAAATATATCAATTCTAGCCTTTTAAACAAGCTTTTATGTACATGAACCAGCCAATTGCTTTAGTGGAACACATCTATGTTAAATCTGTGGAAGCTGTTTCACTGAATATGAGTAAATGTGAGAAATACTATCAACTAGAGCACAAACTATTTCAATGCACCATTAATAGGCCACTCCTAATAGGTTTCATGTTAGGGAAATGAAATACACACCTGCCTTGGAGGAGTACAGTCCCCGATAGTTACAGGAGTAAAGACATGTTGTTTGGAGGCAAAGTGAAGATATGATCTGTCTCTTTCCACCGTCACCCCTTGAAAGTTCAGCTGCACACAGAGCCACATAAGAAGCACATGAAGTATAGCAAAGAAATTTGCATTTTGATTCTACCAGTATAGTCAAGCAGACTGATTGTGTGTCGTTATTGAGTCTTGAGTAATTTATGCCTCACCATGATCTCTCTGCCATAAGAAAGTTTGAATACGACAGGAAACCGATCTGTTCCAGCAAAGTCATGGCTGTGAAAGACAAAGTTTGGATTATTTTTCCTAGAAGAGACACAGTTTGTATACAGATCCCTTCTGTGTCGAAGAAATTTCACAAATTTCTAATAATTGCTAATGATTTTAGGAAACCCATCTCTGTTATACGTGCTGCATCCTTCACGTTGATTGCTGACCTGTAGCTGAAGTGTACTGCCCTCTGCTGGCCAGGCAGCAAAGTTCCAGAACGGGGAGAAACGCTGAACACATGGTTGTCCTGAACCTGCCAGTGAGATGAAGATATTTGTGTTTTGTGTGTCAAAAGGTCAGATGTGAAATATCTGAATTGCAATCAATTTCAGTTTCAGTTATATTTTAAACTATTTCATATTTTTAGATGACATGCCTGACCTTCATCTGGTACAGCTCCGTGCTGCTAAACTCTCCTGTCTCTGCCCAGTACTCTAACTCTATCAGTTGATCCTCTGGAAACAGGAATGACCTAATAGCAAAGAGAAAGGCTAAAATTCAGCAGATCAAGAAAAGATCGATTCAAATGGTCTCTGAGGCTCTACTGTATATGATATTTTGCACTGTTTACTTACTAAGTAAATAGAGCAGTTTTGACAAATATAAAAAGAATGCTAAATGCAGTTCTCTTGGACTGGATTGACTGTATTCTCTAAAGTTTGATTTTTAATCACCAGTCTACAGGGATGGGGCCTGGGTTGTGAAACATCAACACAAAAGTTGAGGGGTCTGAAGTCAGCGGAGCAGCACTAAAGTTGAGATCCAACATGGTTTTGGTGAAGATGGAAGGACACGAGCGCAGACTAGAAGGACAAGAAAGGACAAGGTCATCAGTGTATATAAGTTATGTATTCAAATAATGTGTATTATAATATACAGGTATTAAATAAAGTAATAAATAAACACTAAAATCATGATTGTAAGATACAGAATTAACAAAAATCTGGATGAAATTCAGACATTTACATTTCTCACAAAATAATCTATGATGTTCTATGATGTAATATAGTATACTAACCTGTGTCTGGTGGGGGTTGTATAAGTGAGTTCTACAGGGGAGGGGTTGGAGAGCAGGTGCTTGTTGAGGGTGTCCAATGAGAAGAGTTTCCACAGATGCACCTTGCTAAGTTTGTCAACACTGCCACCGCCGCACACATCGATCACCTTTAGGGTGGGAAACACGCCGTTAGCTCGTACCTCACACAGTGCTTGGGGAGGGGATGACACAAAGCCTGAGGGGAGAAAGAGAGAGAGAGAGACATATAGGGAGATAACAGTAGTCATAAAAATGGCATGTGTTGTCATGGCTACATTTAGGTTCTTAGTGTATATGTGTGTGTTTTCTATCTACCACTGGCATTCAATGTCTGGTAGCTGATAGTCCACTGGTACTGGGCTTGTCTCTGTGGTCTGATGGTGGATCGAAGCCGCATTGCGGAGTGTGAAGCGATTGTTCCCCTCTCACAGTCCAGCTTTAGGGCTAAAAGCACCAAACAGGACATGTTTAGTTTATAACACTGGTTCAACCACTGTATATCTGTCTTTTCATCTACAGACCAGAGGCTCTACAGTGAAGACTCCTCAGTCACCTTACTAACAAATGCACATGTTAAAATGAAGAGAACTGGTGAATATCATGCAAAAGGTCACAAAAATATACTTGGTGCAGTTCTGGGATCATGAATAGGTTCCTCATCCAGAAGTATCTGCTGCACAGAGAGACAAAAGGGGACAGGACAGGGACTGCTGTTTACGAGAGGAACCTCAATTAACCGATAGCTTCCCACCAGAATCTCCCCAACATCCAGAAGCTCCTTTTCTGCCTGGGGAGGAACAACATGAGTACACTGCTTGGTTTGGTTGTTCAGTCTTCAAAATGTGAATACAACAGTCATTTGAATTTAGTTGAAAAGTTCTAGTATACACACACAGTCCTACCTTTATGAAGCCTTTAGAGCCCATTCCTATCACTTTAAGGGAAAGTTTTGACTCGTTACACCCAGGTGTCTGGATCGGCCAGAAGGTGAGACTAGGTTTGAGTGTGTATGTTTGTTCTGCCAGTGGACTGAAGGACCATATCTGGGCCTGTAACGAGTCATGAAAAATAGTTTAAAAAAAGGTAAATAAATTCTGATTTGTTTAAATCAGTTGTACAATTTCTGTAAATGTGTTTATGATTGTTGTTTTCAGTCTCTCACCGAGCTCTCATTAGGATGCAGTTCACCGGCATCTGGTTCAACAGAGATAAGCTCCTGGTCTGACTCTGGAATGCTCCACTGGAATCTATCATAAAGGACAATCACAGAAAGCCAGCTGTAGACAAGATTAAAGACGCTTGGATAAATGCAGACTACAAACATTACAATGAAAAATGGCAGAAATACAGCAATCGAATAACAACCCACCGCAGAGGTAGGCAACTAAGGTTCCTGATGAGGTGGGTGCGCTGCGTCCGTGAGCCCACTGCTGTTGGGTGGAAATATAAACTGCCATCTCCTTCCAGAGACACACACAGCTTTTCCACCACACTGACGACTGTCAGCTCCTAAAGAACACAAAGACAGATGCACTGCAAGAACTGTGTGGTGAGTGCTATCATTTCTGTTTTTTTTGTGTTCTTCTGTTGTCTATATCGTACCTTCGTGTATTTGGCTGAATTGAGCTGAAGGCGTACACTGTACCCCTGTTTGGGACTGTCTTCTGTGGGAGTTGTTCTGAGGGTGAGGATTTGGTGATTCCCAGGCTGGATCAAACCACAGCTCGGAATTACAGACACAGATTCTGCCAGGGCAGGGTCTGAGCTGTGGTCCAGACAGAAAGTGAGTGGCAAGTCTCCACAATTTTGGAGGAGCACTGTCCGATAGGAAAGAACACTAAGGGCTGGAAACACCTAGAAAGAACAAAAACAGTTACCAGGGTATCCTCTCATAGTGAATAGCAGTGTTATACAATGTTGTTTATACTGGTCTCAAAGGAACATTTTTAGTTTTTTTTTCTAAGCTTACTAAGCATCTTTTTTTTGCTGTTTATTGAGAGAATGTCAAAACTATAAATAAAGGACAGACTACAGGAGACAGATAAATATACAGAAAGACAGAGAAAGATATACTGTTTTGTGATGATTTGTGCTCTTTCTCATGCTTGTGTCTCACCACTCGTGGGGGTTTGAGGGAGCAGCATGGGATGAAATGCTCTTTGCCTGGCTGGAAGGAGTGGCCTACAACTCTGACAGTCACACACCAGGGTGGACACAGCAGTGGCTCCTCTGTATGCTGATTCTATGAGGACAGAGTGGCAGCAAAATTTGTTGAATGAAATTATTTTGGTTCTCACCAGAGACAGGAGACAAATTAAATATACCTCTCCAGACCTAATTTTTGAGGTGTTTATTCAAAAAAGAACTTACTACTACTAAACTACTTACTACTATAGATTATAAACATTACCTTATAGTATGCAAAGCACTCAAGTTGTGCTGCGTGCAGAGTATTGAGCTGCTTGGGGTCATAGGTCACTCTGAATGAGGTGGACTTCAGTGGAGCCAAGTCACACAATAAGGGAGATATAGAGAATGGAGAGTCTTGGGCAGCAGTCCACACCAAGCTGAAGCCAAATCAAATGCAACAGAAACCATATTATATAAAAAAGAGATTACAGTCAAGTTTCTTATAGAAAAAAAATGTATGTAGTGCCATAGTGAGGAGTCCCAATCCTTGGTGTGAAACGGTACCTGAGTTTACCCCTGGTGTGATTGGTGATGGAGACAGACTGAGTGGAAGTGGATGAAGTAGGCAAAGAGGGCATTTTGTGATTAAACAGTAGCTCACTGGGCACCACAGATACATGTGGCGATGGTAAAGAAAAACTGGAGGAGAGGGGATCCATGCGCCCCAAGCAGGATTGGTAATATTCCTCCATGGGAGAAGGAGCAGCATTGTCTGGTCTCTGCTAGAAAATGACAGAGGAACAGTGAAAAAGACATACTTATACTGACTATCCTTCAAAGGATAGACAAATCTCTTTGGCACTTTACCTCCTCCAGGGGGCAGAGCAGTCTCTGTTTATCCTGATCTTGCTGCATGGCACTGAGAGTGTCTAATGGGTCCTGCCTGCGGTACCAGTGGAGCTTGTACAGAACCAAATGTTCAGGTCTCAGTACAGCTGACTGCTGGAGCTCTGAGTGACAGGTACCAATCAGGTCACAGAACATGGGGTCCTACAGGGGAGGTTAGGTAAGTAGATAGAATGAATAATCTTGATGGCTTGTGTGTGTGTGCGCTGTGAGTGTGTATGCATCTGTGTATTGGCTCCTACCCTGTGCAGTATGAGACATGCCACTCTCCTGTGATGTGCAATGGGCTGTGTGGGTCTGTAGACTGCCTTTAGTGGGGTATGGCTATGCGGGAATACAATGCCACTTGCTGGCTGGATGCTGAACACACTGTGCCCACTGCAGTCCAGGTCCAATTGAAAGATAGCCTCAACTGACGAAGAATTAATCAGCTCCACAGTCTGTATGACTGTTCCTCCTTCCTCAACACAGCCAAAGTCCACCACAGAGGTAGAGAATGAAACTTTGGGACCTGGGTACAAAAAGAAATATTTTACAGACATCTATCTAATTTAAGATTATTAGTAAAAAAAAATTTATTTCCTTCATTTCTTTGCAAAATCATGTCTTTTTAGATTGTGTATGTGTGCCTGTTTGTGTGTTCTACCTTCACAGTTTCCAGTGAGTTTAAGCAGTATGTTATTGAGTGCCCCTCTACATTTTAGAGATAGGTAATCAACAGAGACAGTATCCACTGCAGCAGGAGTATAGGTGACTGTAGCCCGTAATGATCCACCAGCCGCCACCTTACCCCTAGTCACATCACAGCTGAACTCTGACCCCAGCAGAGGTACCCCATTGGACAGTCGTGAAAGAGAGAAAGATGCAGTCACCTGGAGGAGAAGGGGCGAAAAGACGGATGAGAGAGAAGGCCATTGAGACTGTACATTTGTATTTGTGTATCTTTGTGTGCTACTCACAGGAGAGGGGTTGAAGATGTCAAAGTGTTTCTGCAAACTTTGGCCAACAGCCACAGAGCCAAAGTGCAGCAATGGATCACACTGTTCTTTTTCAACCTTGGTACATGGATTTCTTAGCTGTAGACATGGGTACTTGGCTGAAAAAGAATGTAGATACAAGACAGCCTCACTTCTGTAAACAGCAATACAAAGCCAACAATCAAGCTAAGAACAATTCTGCATCCAAATCTGTGTATCTATTAATCTCATTTTGTCCTGTCTCAGTTGCAGTACCTAGCCCCTGCAGGAGCACAGTGCAGCAGCTCTCTGCCTTGTCCTCTTCTTCTCCAAACCAGCAGTAGGCCTGTTGCTGGTACACCAGCGCCTCTTGTGGCCGGAATACCACTGCGATGTGACACTGCTGGCCAGGCTTCAACAGGCCTTGCTCAGGGCTTAGTTGGAATGGTGCTGTGCAATCCCACTGAAAGTATGTCCGGAGTTTACTGTGGAAAGATGAGTATTCAGGGTAATTGGGAAAACACAAGAAAGGTAGCGAGGGGGACTGGGATTGATTAACAAGAGTGCAGTGAAGGGAAATAGTAAAGAGTTTGACCTCTTCTTACTGCAAAGCAGATACACACAGGTAAGAACATGAAGACACAAACACCTAATATACATTCAAAGAAAGCATCACTTCTTTTCTGTATTAGTCTCAAACACACATATATCTACCTGACATTTCTGAGCAGGAAAGTAGTATGTTTGGAGTGTTGAACAGCACAGAGTGGCAGTAGCACAGAGTCAGGCACCTCTAGGGCATGGCAGGGAATGGTGGCACGGAGGTATACTTGGAAGGTGCCATCTTTACTTTGAAACTCAATGCTGTCCTCATACTCACACTGCCTCAAGCAGTCAGACAGACACACAGACACAGATAGAGGACATGAAACAGGAGAAGCAGATCATGTAACATCTCTATAAATATGATATGAATAACATTATTTAATCTTTTTAAAGTCATATATGCTTGTTGTGGTGCTGTTTACACGTTTTCCTGCTCAACAAAGAGTACAGATTCAAATTCTAAGTAAGTTGAATTATTTAGTCTTGTAGTACCTGCCCATTTTTGATGGTGAGACTACAAACTTACTTATCTTGAATTTAGACCACAGCTGAAAACCCATGGGGCACAATATTTTATAAATTATTAATACTAGTGGATGCAATTTTGTATAAGTGTGATTTGTTACCCTCTGGAGTGGTCTAAAGGTGACTGGTACTGAGAAAGAAGTCCCTGGGCTGAGAACAATTGTCTGGTGAATCATGGTGGTGAAAAACTTGGATACTGGAGGCCTGAGAGGGGGGCAAAGATAAAATATGAAAAACAATACTCCTAACTCGTCTGTATGTGTGTTTATATGAACATGTGTATGCATGTGTGTGTCTACCTGACGTGTAGCTTCTGCAGCTTGCTATGAATATTCTTTAACACTAATGTCTTGGTGAACTCTCTTTGTAGGTCCCAGTCCTCCCAGACCAGCTCTGGTTTCATTTCCAGACCTAAGAAGCAGCTTCCTTGGCTGGATGCTTGTCGCTGGTGCTTTCCACCCTGTTGCCTCTGGTGGGTGAGGCATTGCAGAAAATGTAAGTTGAGATGAATGACTTTCCAAGAAACCTCAGAAGATGCCAAAAAGACATTATATGCATACTGATACTGATAGCCATATCAGAAAAGCATTGTGTAATTCAGACGACAACATTATATTGTAGGATAGGCCTGGGAGGAAGAATGGAGAAAAATGAATGCATGTTTTTCAGCGCAGTGTCCACCAGCTAATGTGTAATTACTGGAACTGTTTTAGAACATACAAAACAGACTTATATTAAATGTGATAAAATGTCATTAAGGACTTGTATGGTGCATTTTCTCTGCCATAGAAAAGAAGAATTTCCTTTCCTAAAGTTCCATAAAGGACAAAGAAAGAAAGAAAGAAAGAAAGAATGAATGAACCACAAGTTATTAATGATGACAGGCTGTTTAGTTACTTTGATATCTTTCCCAGCGGTGGAGGTCTTCCATGGTGATCCTGAACCTAAGCGGTCAGGACCCCGAGCCTCAGCTAACATGCCTAGAAAAAGAGACAATTCAATTACCCAGACATTTACAAAATATAAAAACCGGGGCAGAGTTTCCTGCTGCCTGGCGTTTAGCATGGCTTTGGATGATTTATTATTGTACACAGTTTAATTTAAATTATTTACACCCTCAGTCTCTATTTATCACCACGCTGAAAGTGTTTTTCAGGTAATACGGTAAATTAAGCACCATAACTATTTGGGTAATACGTGGTGTAGAAACCTGTTTAACGTTAAACAGGATAATGTTACTGCTTAACTAAACACGGCAGGTCTAACAGAATAACACATTCTTACCTTCTTTCAAACGTCAAAGAATATAACTTGTAAATTACTGTTATTTATTTGATTTGGGCAATGAAAACACTGATAGAAACACTCCCGGGATGGGCTGATAAGTTTGTCCTCCGCCGCGTTACCACGGCAACTAGTAAGTGTTTGAGTCGCCATAGTAAATACGGCAGGCGAGGAGGGACATTTACGGATCGCGAAATAGTAAACATTATTAAACTACACATATGACACGATGTTATGACGTACAGTTAACAAGCCGTTGTGATGGGCCGTGTAAATGCTGTTCATGAATAGATGACACTACCTAAAGGATCAAAGTAACTCACCTCATGTTGAAACAATCAGAACTTTAACTGCACATTTCATACAATTTCATTCACTCTGTCTGAACACGCAGCACAATAATTCAACTTTACTTATTTTATCATTACTTTATTATTTTTTATTTTCTCCACAACAGCACTAATGTTGCATTCAACGTGAAATATATTAAATTCTATAATGTTAAATTATATTATAACATAAAAGCTTAACATGACAAACATTTATAAAATAGAAGGAAAATTCCATATTAACAGTCAATTTCAAATACAATACAGTACGTGCAGCCATTCATTTCTGTGTTTGTGTGTGTGGATTTAACTAAAGATAACATGCAGATTCAAGAAGTTAATACAAAACAAAGAGTTTGTACAACGCCGATTCATGACTATATAGTCAAAAAAAAAGTACTTCCATAGCAACAGCTGCATTTTGCCACACCTAATGCCCTTAAAGTTTAACTGAATGAATGTGAATGTGTGAATGGATTATTTTGTAAAGCCTTCTTAAAAATATGTTTCAAATATTAATAGAATATTTCAGTCCAGTCCAGTATTTGTAACAGATCAGGACGCACTGATAACAATGTAACAATGACACTCAATAACATGAGTCTTCAAGTTCATTTTCTGTCTCTTAGTCCATGAAAGTGCTATTATCCATTCATACAGTTTAAGTACATGTACATCCATAAATAACTGAGCTTTTTGGACAGGACAGGAGCATAGGCAATCAATTTCTTTCAATCACAAGTACAGCATGCACAAAAATGCCCATTGGTTATTTGTAGATTCTGAAGTCATAACTTAGATGGATTGCAATATGCACATATGTCAATATACCCTTTTGCTAATTTGGGAGCTCCAGATGGCACTATGGGTTGGGCTGTGAAAAATGAATGATGCTCTTCATGCCACCATGTTTGTGCACCTGACTGCATTGTGTATTGTCTGCTCAAGAGTAATAAACATAAAAAGACATACAATAAAAGCATGCTGAACTTTATGACTATGGGAAAACCCCACTTCCTGTTCTTGGCCCTCCCTCCTCCAGCTCCTCTTCTGAGTAAGAGCTGTAGTTCCCTGTTCCTTCTCCAGCATGCCTCATGAAGCCTACTGAGCCTAAAGAACCGGCCCTCAGCACCTCTATCTCCTCTTTTTCATCCTCATCCTCAACCTCCCCTTCTAGCTCCTCTTCATCCTCTAGGCTCGAGCTGTGTGAATCACTCTGAGGCTTGGCGCTGTGAATATCCATCCCAGTTCTTTCTGTGTCAGTCAGTGGGGAGGTTGGGGTTGCTTGTTCCTTGGCTTTGCGACTTCTCTTCCACTTCATACGTCTGTTCTGGAACCAGATCTTAACCTGGTGGCAAAACAATGTCTAGTTAAGTTTAATTTACCTTCTCCATTTCCATTAACAGTTAATGTGAATGTTAGCAGGATACCATTCCTCATACTTGAAAAAGGACGTGAGAAGCTAGCTTAAACATATAGCTTGTAAGGGAACTTTCATGAGTAGTAGTAAGTAAAATGAACAACATATTGTCATATAAAACATATACAGTATTTTACACTTTAAACTTCAACTACAACACAAAAAGTAACATCATAGCAATGACGCTGTTGTAGGCAGCTACAGTATATCATATGCTTTCCAATCTAAAATAACTATTATTGGTTACAAAGCTGCTGAACAATTTAATGTGAGCATCTCTTTTTCCAGTAATGAAACTAGTCAATTAAGCTGATTAATGAGATTAATAGATAATAATATCATCATTAGTTGTAGCCTGCTCAGTCAGCACTTAACTATTCTGTTTGTAATGTTGCAATATATTATAAAAGTAAATAAAATACAAGGCATTAAACACTTTTTAGTGCATAGTGAGCTTATAAATAAATGTCTGACTCTGGCCTCTAAACAGACATACATCAATTTACACTGTGCACCTACATTGCCCTGCAGCAGCATGAACCTGTGCATAACCTGACAGAGATTAGGATATTGGAGGATAAGGGAATACAATAATGTGCATTGTGATACAATAAAACAAAAAACAAAACATCCTACATCCTCTGGCCCTCTCACCTGAGTTTCAGTCAGCATGAGTGAAGTAGCCACCTCAAAGCGTTTGGGCCTGGACAAGTACTTGTTGAGTTTAAACTGGTTTTCTAATTCCAGCAGCTGCTGGCTAGTGAAAGCTGTCCTGGGCCTTCGACACTTCCCCAACATACCTGCCTGGGCTGGGGCTGAGAGGGTAAAGCAGACAGAGGCAGAGACAAACAACAACAGAGAGAAGGGTTATTATTTCATTATTTTAATCATTTCTACAGGAGCACAATATCTGTACTAGGCCCACTATTCATAATAATACTGGGCCTACAACCAAAGGATGCCAAAAAAAAAAAAAAAAATCACAAATCATTCCAAAATCTTCTAGTTTCCAGTTCATTGTTTGGATTCCACAGGCCTATATCTACCTGTTCGTCCCCCAGCCTGTATATCTTCATTTCTCACTGTCCGTTAACATTTATTGCCATGATGTGAACTCCTGGTGAGAGGATATTGCTTTGGAGGGGTAATAAACCATCACGGAGGGCCATTACCTTAATGAAAACACTGTAAATGTTACCAATTGATTAAGTAGTAGGTTTATTTAAGGTGTTACCTTTACCGTAAATGTTGCGCGTTTTTTTTTTTTTTTTTTTTTTTAATATGAGATTGTCCCTTCAATGTCACACTGACACTGTCTTTAAACAAACAAAACAAAAACAGTACCAGCGCACAGGTAGTCTAGGTCACAGGTCTAAACTGTCCTATAAGGAGCTACAATTACTATTTTTTTATTTTTTTATTTCTTGTTTTCAATGAGATGAAACAATAAACAAGAAAACCACAAAGACGTTATAGAGAGAAATATTTGAATAGGCCTATTTACAATTCGATACTATTTTGCATAAATATCACACTACCATAATTAATTCTATAGGCTATATTAAATATAATCGTGTAATATTAAACATAAGATTATTATTACTGTTGTTACTCATTATTCTAGAGCTCAGAAAAAAATAAACACCTGCTGTCATGGGGATAGTTTAAACTCTGATCCATAAATTCAGAGGTGGATAAACATCATGCTTTTTGTCCTTTCACTATTTTAAGTTATAGGAAGCACGAATATTAAAGTTTGTAACTACAGGAAACAAGAAGATCCACTCACCTCCATACTCTCCCACTCTGGGTATCATCATCCCGGCTCTGATCCAGTGCTCCAACGGGAGCGTCGCGGCCATGGTGGCCCCCTTTAGCTGCTCCGTGTATGGCTGCATCAGCTGCGTGAAGCCGGGGTATATAAAGGCGTGGTGCTGGCCTCCGAGCGCTGCAAGAGGATACATGGAGCTCGGGTGCATTCCCAGAAGACCCCCCTGGTGCAGAGCAGTGAATCCTGATTGGGACAAGTTGACGAGGTGGGATTTGGTCAGGAGTCCTGGCTGGGCTGATGTGGAGTTTGTTGGGTTTGGATGAGGGGAGGGCGTCTCTGAGCCGCTGTTTGACACCGGACTACCGCCGGGGCTCCTGCTGTAATACAACCCTGGGGACGCACCATCGCTGTCGGTTCTCTGTTCCACGTCGTGCGCCAGTAGCGCATCAATGCGAAAGTTTTTAGATTTCTCCATGGTGGTGGTCATTCTGCCCCAAGACGTCTCCAATTAACAACTGATGTTAATTCGTTCAAAACACAACTCCTGTTCTAGTTAATATCTTGTATTTGTGTTCTGATGAACTTTAAATAGGTCTAATGTCTGAACACCTATGCAGGCTCTTAAAGTTAAGAGAAACTACGAGCCTATATTGTCACTCCTCTCCCCTGAAGAAGTGTCTTCTCTCTGACCTGGGCTAGTCCTGTACGGGGACCACTTCACTCACTCCAGCAGTGAGCTGAAAGATTACTCACACCCAATAGCACTATAAAGTTTGCTCCGTTGTGATTGGTCAGAGAGCCCTGCAGCACAGGGGCAGGGTGTATTTCTCAATGGTTAATTTTAGGCATTTGTGCGCTCCTCTATCAGCTGAATATGTTGAATTCTGGACAAATACAATAAAGTTGTCTTTACACGAGCATTAATATTGTAGGATGTTAGAAATCTATCCATATTGATTATTCCAATATCTGATTAATTTCATTTTAAGAATTTAAAATTCTAGTATAAGACGTAAACATATGCGAGTTTTTCAGTTTGTGCCTTAGCTGTCTGGCAGTTTGACCTAATTTTTTTATCCCTGTCTCAGGTGTGATTGAGGTGTATCTTTCTCACACACTGCATCCACACATTACACATTCACAAGCATGTGAGACACACACACACAAACACACTTGAAAAGTATATTGCGTTAATTACTGTAATGTCACTTCAGAATTATGACGAAATTCATAATTTTACAACTAACTCTTCATTAAATTTTATTGTCTGCTAAGACTGCCATAAACCCAACTGTTGTTATCAGTGGTTGCTGCCATGATTATCGGTCATCACCACACTATGGAGCAGATAAAGGGGGCAGTAAAGTGACAGAGAGCAAACTCATTTTCATCTCCATGCAGAGTGGAGTATGGACAGGTGACACAGAATCCTGCAGTAGTTCTCTGGAGTTTATTTTCTCATTAATCAGATATGCGCATATAGTAGCTCACAACTTCATGAACTGCGTTGGTTGCAGCAGTACATTTTATACAGTACTGTAAACAAAGTATAAATCAAAACCCAGCTTTGTAGAAGACACCAAAGCTTATTCCTTCTTGACCTGAAAAGATAAGGCTTCAGGTTGACTCTAAATTGCATCTATGTAGACTCCTGCCATAGATTAACTAGTGATGATTTCCTGCACCCGGTTTATACAGGACTGATAAGAGACATTTACAAGCCTGGGAAAACAAACTGTTCGCACTTCAAAGACAAACACACCAACACCTGCTGAACTACCCAACATATAAACTAAACGGCCTATGCAGATACATATATGTGTGTGCAGGCATGTGTGCATATGGCCATCATGTCAAATGATTATCTTAGTATAATTATATAAAGGTTATAAAGACATTAAGATTCCGAAGAAATCATAATAGATTGTGTATCATTACTCAGGATCACATAGAGCCATAGACCACAGGTGAGCTACACTGTATACAGAACAAATGGTTGTGGAAAGAAATCAGATTAGATACTTCGTAAATACATGTTTCTCATTAGGAAATCTTGTAATATTTTGCTGCTGCTGCTGCTAATTGATTCTATCTGTGAGACTATATGCACAATAACTATTTAGAAAAGCAATCAGCCTAAACTTGTGCAAAAACAAGACAGCAAATAAATCTGTTTTGTTCTTCTATCACCTTTCTTTTTATCTTTTAGCAAATGAAGTGATTAAATTGCAAATAAAAGCACACCTATGGCAAAATAAATGCTTTGTTTGTTAGTAATTAGGTCTTCTTTTTTTTTCCACTGGCCTTGATAGTCAGAGCGGCAGGTGTAATGTGTGAAGCACCGGGATAAGACTGAGGTTGTAAAAGCTAGCTGTAAAATAATTAATACTCTGTGATCTGTTGTACTTTAGATAAGGAAGAGAGAAATGATATAGCTCACCGTTTAATAAAGTTTGTACAACGTATCTTGACAATGAAATCCAAGCACAAATATCACGCCGTTTGAGATAAGGTTCAGTAGATATAAAGGACACATCATTTGAAATATCACACCACTGAGTTATTGCAGGATAATGGGACTGTGATTTATGGTCATTAGATTGCCATGTTAATAACCCTTAACAAAAAAAGTCTTTGTATTCATTTAATGCACACACATTGCTTTTATCTATTTACAAACAGATAGCATAACTTGATACTTTGTTCAGTCCTCTAGTATATTACTGTACAATCAGGTGTATGAAGTCTACCTATCTGTGCCTTGTCTGATTGAAATGGAAACATCGTTAATCAATAGCATTCCTTCATCTACAGCTGTCTTTATTAAATCAGAGGTCACGGCCTAAACTGGACTGCAAGTCTGTTTAATTAAGTCTTTCAATGTCAGAAAAGTTTAGATTTAGATTTAGATTTATGATTCAGCGCCCCCGGTTTCAGAGTGCAAAACTGCTGTCATAAATATGGACAGCTGCATCAACAACTTTGCTAACAGCCAAAAATCAGGCAAGTACAACAACACAAGACATAGCAGCCAGCTAATATTACTTACCAGTCCAACAACAGGAGGCCCAGGTCAGTGTCTGTCTTTCAGTCTTTTATTTTTCACTGAGCTCTCGCCAACAACTAAAAGTCAGAAAGTCCCAGATTTACTCATGTCTGGTGGCTTCTTGCTCAATCGCTCTTCCCCTTTATGTTCTTAGCTTCCTCTGTCATCCTTTTATCTTTACCTCTGCCATGTCCACTGAGACTGCTGAGTCGGGTTACATGGCCCCCTCACCCGGCTCTGGTTCTGGCATGACACCAGCCTGAAAACATCTTCTACCCAGTGGTCAAAAGCTCCTGTGCTAAATGTTAAACGGACTCCACCTTACTAGTTTTCGTCATGCAGAGCCAGGGATCGAACTTATCATCTGATTAGTGGACAAACCGCTCTACGTCCTGAGCCAGCCATCCTACCAGTTTAAACACCAGCACTTCCCCAGTGCTCTGAGCACCAAGTTCTGGGCAGTACAGCTAAGCTAACTAACTGTCATGAAGCTATGTAAATCACAGAGAGTTGAAGTGGAGCAGCCAGAGGACATCAGAGGGGTAATCACAAAACATAACATATGAGGATCGCTAAAATCAGTGACATAGTTGTGGTGTGAGACTTAGTGCCGTAAAATGTTACACACTTCTGCAGATCTACAAAGTTACAAAGGTGCAGAGTGGGAATGACTGGGAATGAATGCTACTTTAAATTGCGTAAATTTAGGTGAAAATTAAAAAGTCATTCTGCCCCATATTGGCAGTAACTACAGAAACAGTGAAGTTGAAAAAAAATCAGCTTTTAGACGCACTCTTGAGCGACACACCTCTATAGTCATGAACGTTTGGCATTACAACTGCTCTATTACAGATGGGATCGTTTTCTAAGAGCCACATTTGGGCTACAGCCACACAGGAAAGCAGGCACACATGTTTGTATTCATAGACACTTTCTCTCTCTCTCTCTCTCTCTCTCACACACACACACACACACACACACACACACACATGCACATTCACAAGAGCAACAATGCAGACGACAAAGTCAAAACAGACAAGAGCACGTCTGGGAGACACTGAACAACTACTCAGGCCATGGCTCCTCTCTACTCTAAGCTGTAAAGGAACTATTCATGTTGCCTCTATTCATACACAAATGTAAGAGAGGTTAACCCAGTGGGCGATTATATCAGACCTCTGTTCAGACCTATGTTAAAGGCAAAAAGGTTATGCTATTCTTGCACCGTGCACAGAAATATAGGAGAGATAGAGGCAGAGGGTAAATCAAAAGTGTTTTTTTTTTTTTATTGTAGTGGCAGTATGCCAAAAAAGGCTTTTTGTGCAAAACAACATAATATCAATAACATTAACATCAGTGGGAATTTCTCACAATTGAAATGAGACGATTACATTTACACAAACTTTGTGTATGTTATGTCATGAAGAAGACAGATACACTACAATACTAATGATTATTGCAAGATATTGCGAGCTGAATATATTCCCATCTTTTCAATTTGTTAAGACAATTTGTAAAATTGTTTTTGCAACAATGTTTATTTTTTATGTTGCACATTAGGAATTTAACCATGTTGAAGACATTAGTGATCCTTGGCAGATGTAAGTTACACAGATTAACAGGGCCAGTGTGTTAGTGAAGTAAAATGTGACTATGTATCCCAAGAGACATTAAGACTAAGAAGAAAATCCCCCAAAATCCTCAACAGATAGAGTATAATAAAGCCTGCTGTCTGTGTCCTATTGTGGATTCAAGTCTAATATCTGCTTTTGGCTTCTATTGTTGTATCTATTGTCATGTCTCAGTTTTGCTCTGATTGGCCTAATGGGCCGCAGGGGAATATAACACTTCCTGGTTGAGCAGTGGTGGGTGTCCAGGGTTGCAAGGTTCAACGTCGTTCAAAATGAGTTGATTAATGACAGCCGTCACCACTGAGCCCAGGCCATAATGAGGAGGACAAGCGGGAGGAGCGGAGGAGGGGAAGAGGAGGGAAAGGAGGGGAGGCAGGAGGAGGAGAGCTGAGATTAGATGATTATTACTTAGCACAGTAAACAGAGAGATGACAGTACAATGAGATGAAGCTTCAGGGTAGAAGAAGAGGAGGCACACAACTAATTAGTCCTGAAAAGAGGTCTGTGAATGAGAGGAGGAGACAGACACACGTAGAGCTGGTTAACACACAAAGAGAAGGGCGGCAGAGTGGTGGCTGCAGAGAGTAGTTAAACATCTGTTGCTCTGTGGGACAGCCAGACTACTCTGCAGGGTCAGGTTCCCAAAATACTCTGAACCCAAATATGTTCTTCCTTTAACACAAAAAAACACAATGGCTGTAAACTAGCTTCTACAAAATGTGTCTTCTCTGTAAAAGGTTTGGATAACTGGAACACATTTTCTTCTGAGAGGTAAGAAATCACTTCTGTGGATGTGTTTTTCTTACACAGCAAACACACACATTTCATACTCGTGCATCAGTCATACAGAGATTTTCTTCATCAGACCACAGATGAGGTGCTTGGTTGTTATATAATTTAAATAGATTTACAAAAAAGTTTTCAATGTTGTTTTGTGCCACCCTCATTACAGACTAAGTATAAATGATATCATAAATACTATAATAATGCTAGAGATATAAATGTTGACATGTACCAAGGGAGGAGATTAGCGTCAATCTCAAATGATTTCCCCTCAGTCATTGAACATGATGTGATAAAATGAAGCATGAGTTGACTGAATCTGGATATAACTACACACATCTGCTTGATGATGAAAATAAATATACACAAGGCATACCAAGCAGAACCTTGTTGGCCTGCTGCAATAAACTAAAATAAAATTTGACTTGAGAAAAGTAAGGCTTGGAGTCAGCTGGCTTAATCCTCTGGGGACCTTAAATATCTGTAAGAATTTTCACAGCAATTCATCCAATAGTTCATGAGATTTTTCAGTCTGGGCATTGTCTATCTAGAAGAAAATCCCTCAATGGATGGATGGAGGTTGTAACAGTCATGGAAGGGGAATCATGCACCATGAATACATACAAAACAAGACAAATCTATTCAAACAATTTTTTCATTCACATTTTTTTTCTTGAGCGTTCAGGTATGAGTGAACAACAACTCTCCGTCAGTTGCTTCCTTTCTATGCATTTTTTATACCACTATCACTCCTGCATGTTTAATCGAGTCCTCATCATTCTCTCCACACCCCTCCATCCTGTCAGCGTGAAGACAGTTCAATTAGCCTCGTGGTTCATGGACACTCCCACCAATCCATGTTTGTGGGGTTTAATCAGATGTGCATGTGTTTGTGTGTGTGTGTGTCTGTGTGTGTGAGAGAGAGCGCGAGGGTTAGGGTTAGGTGATGAAGGCAAATACATAATTCTTTATCACCACCACAGCTGACACTGCAACATCACCTCTCTTCTCTTGCTTTTTATTTATTCTCTTTTGCTCTTGTTGCAGAACCTGAAGAATTCAGATGACAAACATGAGGGAGATTAAATAATAAAAGACTGCAGGGAGAAGCTTATAACTCAGGGAATGAGTGTAGGTTACAGGTTTTTCCTCTCAGTGACTGCATTGTTATGTTGCCATTGTCTGTATATGTAAGAGAGTACTGAAATGACCTGTACGGTGATTTATGGCTTTAAAGCAATTTGGTAAAAGAGGCAATAAGCAACCTTGGTGACACGTGTCCTCTACTGTGACATCTTTATCATTGGATTTGATTTGAAAGACATTTGGTATACATAGTGCTTTGTACTGTTCAGCTATAGTGTTAACTGAAAATTCAACAATGAGGGTGATTGTGTCCTAAAAAGCTTAAAAAAGTTGCCTCAAACTTTGATTTTAAAGTTCCTGATGATGAAAAGGGATACATTAACGTTGAGATTTTTTGGCCTTCATAATAGCATTTTCTTTATATAATGATGATTTGAAAAACAAAGTCAGTTCACTGCTACAATTTAATACAGGATAAAAAAAAAACACACACACACAGTGTAGTTTACAATAATGCAAACACACAGAAACAGACCTGAAATCCACTCTGTGATGAATTGATGCCACAAATGTGTTCATGTGCTTGTGTACAACATGTTTGATTTCTCCTATGCATAAGGAGGTTCGGTTCAAAGGCTATTCAGGGGTTAACGTGGGGATTAGCTTTGCTTTAATTGGTCGTTTTGACAGAGGCGGGACTGACAGGCTTAGAGGAGGTGCTGTCACCGCTTGATGTATGTTGTCCCACACTGAAGACGAGATTTCATTTCCCTAATTGATTCCCTCTCCACTTACTTTACACCTACCTCTCTTCTTGTTTTGCTCTACCTTCTGCCCATATCTCCTCTTTGCCTTTGCTCCCATCCCAGATGTTGCTTGTCTAATGGTAGTCTGAACAATTTAATCAGCAACAGTGATAGGCAATGAAAGACCAGGTGTTGAACCGATTAGCATCATTAGAGGACATATGAACTCTATGATGAAGAATCATTATTCCCACTGTTTCACTCTGAGCAGCTTCTGGGCCGATTGAAATGTCGGTTTACACCTCTGTCAGCCAAAAAAATAAACAGCTATTCAGCCCCCAAGGTTTGCACGTCAAAGAGCAATGTCCATTTTGGGTTATTATATCTGTTTCAAATGAAATTTCAGGGATCTTTGGACTAACATGACAACAGCGTCTGATAGCCTTGGGGCTATCAGTGGAAAGGATAGACCTGATTGAGGCAACCGTGAGAAAAACATCACAAGTTAGCTAGGTCATTTTAGGCTTGTTCCTGCCACAACTAGTCAAGAGCAGTAGATAGTAAAGAGCAAGTTTATGGGAAGACAACATTATGGCCCACATGAGATGACAATTTCCTCAATGCACAGGTTTCGGATGGTAGAGATATACACTCATGCACATGTTTGCTCAGAGCTCAGACAGCTGAAATGAACATGTATCCTGCTCCTGTCTGTAAATGAGCACCTAATGATGTGTGTGCAGCTATTTGCTTATCCGTATCCGTTGCACAGGTGCTTGTTTTCACATGCAGGCATACACATTCACAGACTCATGGACTACTTGGTGCAATGATGACTGAGCATAGAGATAGTGATAATTTATTAGAAGAGAGACCTGTTTTTTTACCACAAGATTTCTGTTGGTTGATGTGACCAGCAAAATTTCTCCAGAAGTAAAGTCAACAGTCTTAGATTCCACCAAAAACACAAACAAAAAAACTTTGCATTGGTTGGTTGGTCCACCACTTTGGTCTATACTTAATTATGTATCTCAACAGAGAATATTGATGAATTTAATCCCTTTGTTAATCCCTTAACATTTTGTCTAGTACAGTGTAAAATACCTGTAAAACTGCTTTGTGTTTAGCGCTAATGTTAGCGTGAGAGGCTAAACTAAGATGGTGAACATTATACCTGTTAAACCAGCATGCTAACGTTGTCATCATCACCCTTTTTGCATGCTGTGATAGCACGCAGAGATGCTGGCATGGCTGTCGACCTTCAGTCACGTTAAATGGTGAAAGAGATTATTGAGAGAGACAGAATATGAGTGAAAATTTGAGACCACCAAAGCTCAGTTTATATCTCTAAACTTTTTTCTCAGGGCACAAAAACTCAAAGAAACTAAAGACGATATTCTTATAATGAAAAAAACATTGTGTCTGGTCAATGATTCATTCAAATTTCTTTTATTGTTTCAGAAGTGAGCGGCTCTGAAGCTGTGCCAGTGTCTTAAAAGTTAATCAGTCATAGCTAAAGTTATATATTATATATAAGCCTTTCTTTTATTTCAGCAAGCTACAAAGTGAAATGGCTGTGACAAAATTTTTAAAAGTTAGTAATAAGCCTTTAGCCACATTCATCTTACATATATAGAAGAGATGAATAAAGTAATTGCTCCTTGCTTCACCCATGTTCAGCTAGCCACAGATGGTGCGGCAGAAGCCCATTTTTCGCCTCGATCCTTAACTCCCCTCCTCCTTCCATTCTTTCCTATTGACGTGATAATGGCTACAAATTGATGAAGCCATTGAGTGTGCCGGTGACACAAGGGTGAGTGGGGACACAAACTCTCCACCACCCAGTAACACTCATTAATCAGACCTCTTCCAGCCCTTGTCCCCTCCCTCCAGACTACCTGACACACTGCCAGGCGCAGTAATGTTACACTGTGTGTCTGTCCCCGTCTGTTGGGGTCCATCCCTGTCTGCCTTTAATTCCAACTAATTTCTGCACACTTGTTCTCTTATGTCTGTATGTCAAAATCAGTCACCACAGTTGCAGACTCATTATAAAAGTGAGAGTGTAATTGAAAAATGATGCTTCTGAAAAATCTCAGATGAGTTAAACGACGAGTTAAAATTGTGTTGTTCTTAGAGGACAAAAAGATTAAAAAATGACTGCTAATGAAACATTTGGAGCCACCTGAAAGATGTTCTCCTGTTCAACCTTAATTTGGTGTTAAAAACATATTACAAGGGGGAAAAAAACAAAAATAGAAACTGAGAAGAAAACAAAATGACCTCCAAACCTGGACATTCACCTTATTAAACCTGTATGGAAGGTACACAAAATGAATTTCCTCCAAATGACAGATAGTCTGTTTCTGGTCTTGAGGGGTGGTTTCGTTTAAATCACAACATAGATTTATGCCAAAGTAAATCAGTAGGCTGGCGGCCAACGTGTTGACATCTACATCCTAAACTCCCTCACCCAATAATGAAATCAGCCTTGATGCTGTGACAACTCAATACAGTCAATACGATTAACTAACTTCCAGCACACGTAGGACATGTTTGGAACATATCACTGAGTAGATGGTTTGAGAGCACAGTCGGAGAAATGCTTCTGCTGTTACATGTCCCTGGAGGCAGACAATATGCTAATTAAATTACAACAGAGAAGTCACAATATGGCAATATCTCATGGTCCAATATTTTATGTAGAAAGGAGGTTACTTATGAAGATTTCATCTCTAATAATATGCAACATTAAATTAATGGCTGAAATATAAAAAAAAGGTTGGGAGAAGGAGAAAGGTGGGAGGAAGGGTTTATATGCTGAATTTAGAGATTCATTAGTTCACACTGAACTTTGATCTTATTGACTCTAGACGGCAGTAAATTCAGGACTTGGAAAAACCCATGGTAATCATCCAGGGACATAAAAATGGCAGCTTCCTGGGTTTAATATTATTTGGCTTATTTGGGTCGCGTACTGTGCAAACTGCAGTCATGATTAACATAGTTCCAGTTGTGCACTATACTTTTTTGCATTATAGAGGCAAAATTAATGTTTTTTTTTGTTGTTGTTTGTTTGTTTGTTTTAAAGAGAAGCAGGTCAAACACGCAAAGCCCTTTCTGAGAATGTAAAATGTAAATGCATTGTATGTATTTAAAATAATAACATGCATTGTTTGTCCATAAAATATTTGAGAAGACCTCATGTCAATATCAGATAAAGTTGAACACAAACAAGATCTTAACCGTTTTATTAGCATCCTCACCAATTTTCAAAGGACTTCTGGGCTTCTCAATTTCCTCTTTTCAGACCACCTCTGAAAATCAGTGCTTTTAAAGGGAAGTTATTGTTGACCCCACAAGCTGAATTTGACTGACCCCTAGTGTCCAGAGGCAATGCCAGCTAATTCAGGGTCTTTTAAATGAGAGCGCAAAGAAAGCTAAAGCTCCACAGTAACTAGATCTGGTCTCATCACAACAGACTCTTTAAAATTATATAATTTAGAAATTAAATATGGATTTTAACAATTAAAATAAATAAATAATGCAAAAATCAATACCAGACAGTCTAAACTGTCATTAAGTGAAGTTTGACTTTCAGTAAGAAGTTAAAATAATTTTTACTCTACGTAATTGAGAGAACAAGATTATTGATTTTAGCTAGTATAACACCACCAGCACTTATGGATGCACTGATTAAAATGTTCTTGGTGGAGGCCTGGTACTCCTTGTGGCGCTTGAACTGAGGCGACTTTACAAAAACTTTAAGCTGGCATCAGAAATAACTGACAGCAATCAGCCGCGATCAGCCATATCTGAAAGAAATCTATGCTACAAAATTGCAGGAAAATAGCACATTATCAGACACAACACTCTTCCAGATCACCGTTTATCTTGACTGCTACCATCAGGTGAGCACTGCTATCACAGCATCAAGGCACACACCGCTTTTCAAAGACAGCTTTTATCCCTGGGCAATGACTTTTCAGCAGTCAGGGACGAGTAGCCACAGTGGGGATATTTTTTCCATTCATTCATGACCCTTTACTTATGTTTTTTTTTTTTTCATTCTAATACTATACTTTGTTCATATGTAACAATGTGTACTGTGTATATGCTGTGCATACAGTATAGTACACAGCTGATCAGAGAACAGTTAAGGGCACAGCTGGAGTACTGGAGTCTTTATGATGCACTTTCTTCCCTTTCTTTTGAAACACTACAGGAGCATCTTTAAGAAATAATCTTACTAAAACTAAAAAAAAAAAAGAACCTATAACTAAAATAAAATCCAGTTAGTGGGTGGTTAATTACAGTAGTTTGGGTATAAATAAATGTTGAGGAACAACACCTTTTCACCACATTTTAAAACATGGTTTCATCTCCTTGATAGCAAAATCATATTAAACCCATGGACTCAAAAGATTAAATATGAATTGATAATTTTCAGGTGAACAGTAGTAACCCAAAAAGGAGCTAGCATATTTTTATGAACTGAATTTCACACCTGCAGTTCACTTACATTTGTTCACTGTTTCCCTGTCCCTTTATTGCCAGCAGCACTACAATCCACTGCAGCTGATAAGATTTTGGACAGGATGTGAAATCCCAGAAGGAGAGTTCCCAGATTCATTCAGTTGTTGGAGTCTCTCTAACTGCATGGTCACTTGGAAGCATATGAGAGATTATGCATGTCTACTGAGGCTTTTGAATATAGTTTTGAGAGTTTGAGGAAAGCTGCTTTATTCAGTGTATAAATAATTTGTAGTTAAAATTACATCCATTACCCAAACGATGCTGTATGCTGACTAACTACAGAAGTCTTGTAAAACATGTCAAACATGTCAACTAAAATACAGTCAACTATGCTAAAGGAAAGAGAATATTGTGTTTGCTTTACAACATATTTATGTCAAAGAGGCATATTTGCTCTTTCTGCAGATATTTACGGTCAACTTCAGTCCAATAAGGAAAACTTTATAAAAGGTTTATAAGGTGCACATAATGCTTGATCATCAGTTTATTAAGGTTTTATTTATCAGTAAAATGCATCACTAAGGTAAATCTTCTAATGTACGGTATATCTGCGTGCTGTTTTTTATATTGTAATGTCATCTATAATCCATGGGATGTCGCCAAAGACTACCCAATCTCAAAGCAAACGCAGCGTGATTTGCCCCCACTCTGAGATGATCCAACTTCCACTAGAATATGTTAATATCTTTCACAAACAAAACTCAAATGTGTTTTCCAAGTGACAGATGAATAAAGCAGATCTGATAAATGTTAGTACAATATTAGACAAGTAAATGGCAACAAGGACAGTGAATTTCCACAAGCCACTCTTGCCCAGTTGTGCTGATTTGATGCAGAGCTCCATCATCGTTTGAACAGTACAGGCTTTGCAGGAGATGGGATTGTGCATTGTACAATTCCTTTGCACTCCCACTGAGGGTTGGATATCCACTGGGAGGTTCGGGCTCCTCCTTCCTTTCCCAGCCTGCAGAGTGGTGGGAACCGGGTACTGGGCAGCCCAAAATGGTATGCTATTTTTACCACTCTGTGCTCAATCTGAGGGCTGCTCCCTGGAGACCTGTTGCCGGCAGCTCTCCCCAAGCCGCGGAATTTAACCCTAGGACAGCTCTCCCCAGAGGTGATGGAAAACATCTGGCCAGCTGCTTGACGACAAGGCTTGGTTTGTCCAGCCTCAGTGCTACTTACCCCCATAAGAGTTTTCAGTCCTGGTCGACACCCTGTTGATTCGGCTGATTCCCTCACAGGAATGTAAAATTTAATAATCTGATTAATTCTTTAATAATCTGAGGGTAGGCTCTGTATAAAAAGAGCTTATAAAAATACATCAAAAAGTGCCAGGCATGGGTAGGTGTGGATGACTCCCAGAAAAAAAAACAGCATGTATTAACAAAATAATAAGAGTTTCACAAAATCTCAGAACATTTATTTATTACTGATTTTTATTTAATTTAAAAAAAAGATTACTTGTAAATGTTACACTGAGTTCTATCGAAACATATCCAACTTCTGTCTCTCAGCACAAGTTAACATTAGGCACACAAGAATGCAGACATCATTTTGCAGTTTTAGCCATTGTTCAAATACGAAACAGAGAAGAGAGAGGGGGAGGAAGATGTCACCTTAGCAAAACTGCACTGAAACCATGCAGTGCCAAGGAAGAGAATACATCAAAAGTGGCTTTCAGCTCAATCGTTCCCGTGCGAGGGACAGCAATAACTGATTTCTCAAGTCCCTGTGTCACGTGTGACATCAAAAAAAGCAAAATACAAAAGCAATTCACAAACCAAGGTACCCTGGATTGCAAAAAAAAAAAAAAAAATGACTAGACCAACTTTGGCTGTGTTATTCCCTCACAGTCACCAGAGAAACATCTGGTTGACTTAGAAATCAACAGTACAAAACCCACTACCACTACATCCAAATAAAGATTATTATAGTAAACATACCTGTTGCTTCTTTGAAAATGCAATTTTGGATTGTGAAAGCTGAAAGAATCTATGGTCATGTGCGCTTAATATTTGGTCTTTCCCCTTAAAAAAATACACATTAGGTCATTGTGGGTCAAGCGCTACTATAACTCAAGCTGCAGTGGCAAGAAACAGCTATTTCACGAACACAGCAATTAAAATTGGGATACTAAAGAAACCCTTTGTCCATGCCAGGGCTACAGCCTATGTACAGCTTATGGTACAGTGAGGGCGACTGCTATGGGTTGAAGGAGAACAATCGAGACAAGTGTATTTATTGCACACACACACACCAAAAAAAAAAAAAAAAAATCACTATCAAGGGGTTCACTTAATATGGTGAAGACACTGTGGAAGGTGTGGTTGGGTTTGCTTCTTCTGGTTGGATACTTGTCCTTCCACAGGAATGTCTGTGCTGCCTTTGTCAATATCTTTTAATGAAGTCCCTCTTAAAGGGAGGGGGTCTTCTAGTTATACGTGACAGTCTTTGAGTTAAGGATATGAATTCAGTTTACCATAGCTCTTTGATTAAATAAAAGCTTAGATAACTGTGCTGTGCTTGGAAGTGGAAATGGAAGTTGATCACATGTACAGTCAAAACTTACAAGAAATTCCCACTATAGCTTGTCCCTTGTTCACAGACATTTGACAGTTATACTGTCAATAACAGTAAATGATCAGGGTCAATCACCTACATGGTTTTTCTGTTTGTATTTGTACACTGACACGTGACAAGTCATGGGACCTGTTCAATGGCACGTAGGAATTGCAGACACAAAAAAAATGTTTTTACAATTATCTAGCAAATTACATTTGACTTCTTAACTGCCCACCTTTTTTTCCTCCAGAAAAAAAAAATATATATATATATAGAAAATACAACATACAATCAAATTCATTTTCAGGTCATCCCCTTTTGGTTACACGAGGTGAAAACAAGTGCAGTATTTTGTCAGAAATACTAAATCTGACAGGCCAAGCCCAAAAGTTCCCAGGTCATCTCAAATTTTAAGCCAGAGCTGCTTAAATCAAAATAATCGATGAGTCAAGGCCAGTTGAGGCTGGAGCTTGTCATACAGTTGTTATAATGACATTTTCTCTGAAGACTTATTAAACATACAGGCAGAACAATCATTATTAATGTCCCCACTGGTATACTAAAGTCTCTTGTGCTCCACGAAGACTCTTTTTCATCCATCCCTTTACCCCAGTTTTACAAAACACCGGTGAAACATTTTACCAAATTTCTGTGGCATGCAACCCAGAGAAGGGCTTTCTTTGCCCAAAAAGTGGCACATGGTTACAGCTATAGTGGTGCCATAGTAAATCTGATAAGAAGAGAATGGAGGACAGAACAACAACACAACAAGCCAAATAATTGTCATTTTTGGGCTCAGGGTGGGCGCTGGGGTGATGGTTCTTGAGACGAGAGGTTACAGAGTGGGTGGCGGTTCGGTGTTTAAAAATCGACCTCCCCCCAATCTGAGCACTCGGGAACAGCACTGGATATCTCGTGAGAGAGCTGCACTTATGCCGTTGTGGGCACCGACACCTCTAGCAGGCGGTTGTTCTTGCGCTTGCAGGACACACTGTTGCCATTCTTGGGGGCTCCTTGGATGAATTTCACGCATACTTTATCTTGTTTGAACTGCACCAGAAACCTGCGACACACAGAAAAACGCTATTAAAATGTCATCCAGGTTGGCAGACACATCAAATCCTTTGACCAGAAGAACCAGATGTTTGTTCTTACTCATCTGAGATGTCAATGAGGAGCTGCTCCCTGTCTGCATCCGTGGCCCCGGTGCGGTGAAGTTTGGTGATGATCTCAATAAGATGTTCACTGCTGAGTAAGAAGTCTCCTTTGATGGCTGAGGCCGACCCCTAAAACAAAAATCACACAATGAAAATTGAAGTCCAGTCCCCTGAAATCATAAATTGAGTAAACTGCACACAAAACATTTAATAAAAAACTGTTTTATGAACAATTCTCTTGCTGATAGATGAGAAGATGGATACGACCCTTGTTTGTTATAAATGTGGGTTACACCAACCAGACTATAACTGAATCATGACGGCACTAAGACTACACATCATAACACCAGCCTTCCCTCACCTCTTTGAGTTTGAGAGCAAAGAAGCCGTCGCTCTGTGTGCTGACTGACACACTGGCGAGGTCTGGTAGAGGAACGCTGGCCTTCACCTGACCCGTCTTCTGGTCAGCCAGGACGACGCTCTTCTTGGTCAGCAGGAAGATTCGAGCGGTGCCCTGCAAAGCACGTTAAAAACTGTTCACCCTACTGTCTCTCAATATCATAGTGTGCTACATCCTATATAATAATGGGCTTTTAAGTTTTTTTATTTTTTTTTATTTTTACGCGTCACTCTCGTCTTTAAATCCAGGACAAGGTTAAAAGCAAAACATAATACACCTGTCCAGATGTCTATGCTATCTGCTGGAACAAAAATAATGCAGGTGGTTAAGATGTCAAAAAAATAATATCAGATTGTTGCGCAGCTGGGTGAAATACTGATCAAAACAACTTAATAGTTTTGTGCTCCGCTGGCCTGTGCGGAGCAAATCTCTAAAACAGCAGGTCACGAAGTAATCTCTTACAACAAGCTGAAAGGATTGTAAATATTGTAGTGTGAATGATCTTTCTTACCTTGCCATTGGCCCTGTTAATCTTGTTGACCACATCAGCCAACAGAACCTTCTCATCCACGGCACTGTTGAGTTTCTGATATTTGGGGTTCTTGCTGATCTCCAGGTAGTCTCCTTTGAAGGGCTGGTTCACACTGAGGCACAAACAGAGACAAAGACATGCCACATAGGAGGTATGAGTAGGATGAGGGCTTTCTGTTTAAGTCAGGGGTCTTCAACCTTGTTCAGCCCAAGGACCCCTTTTATTTCACCTTATTAACCTATTTATATACTTAGTTATTAGCCTGTATGTGTTTATGACTGATAAAATATTCAGGCATAATGGAATAATTTATAAATAATATATAAATAATAATAGTTTTTGTCAAAAGTAGCTTTTTTATTATGGTCAAAATTGTGAATTATGACAGAAATTGGCAGACCCCCTGCAGTACTTCTGCAGACCCCCAAGGGGTCACGGACCCCTGGTTGAAGACCTCTCATTAGTGAATCTCTTCATTTCATAGCAAACGGTATATTTATATTCTGATCAATAAAGATCAGTGCGCTCCAGTGAATTTCAGGTACCTGCTTGGGTAGAGAGCCTTTTTATCCTTGAAGATCTCACTTGCCTCCAGCTTCTCCTCATAAACTGCCTTCTTCTCCTCTGTGAATTGGCTTCTGTATTTCTTGCACTGAACACACAAACAAACACACACATGGTTTAAATGAGTGTTGCTGATAAATATTACATATTTTTTGAACTACCTGTCCAATATTTTCTATTTTCAGGTTTCTGCTGTGTTCTGTGGATCTCACAATGTGTTATTTCCCGTTTACCAATAATACTCATTCTATGTCTATATTTGATCAATAATAGACAGGATCATTGCCTGGGGGAGTTTGTGATTTGACTGTTTTACTGATTGGTTTAAAGATTTTGTTGTCATGCTCATAATCCTTCATTTCATTCTACTATGCATATGTGCGTTTGATGTGTGACATATGTGCAACAGAAGAATTCAGTATGGGTGAATGGAACAGGTAGTGGGAGAGAAGCTATGGTTATTTGTGACCAACCCTCCAGAGATGGAAGATTCTCCGCAACTCTTTGTGGACACCATCCAGAAAGAGGTAAGGCCTAGCGGGCCAGTTCTTTTCTATGGGTGACATGGAGGGCATGGTGTTCTTCAAGCCCAGGAAGTATTTTTGCATCTGCACAAATAGACATGAATATAAGCTGTACTGCAAGGGCAAACATTTGATAAAGAAAACAACTAAGGAGTTTGTATGCATTTATTCAAGTAAATATTCAAGTCTGGCTTACGATTCTCTGGATGATGAAGTCATAGATCTTTTTGCCGGCATTTGCCCTGAAGAATTTTCTGTACTCTCTGCGGACCTTTTAGAGCAAAAAAAGAAAAGAAAAAGTAAACAATAAATAACCTGTCAATCATCAGTTTGGAGTGAAGCAGGGAAGAAATGAAATACGCCGAGAGAGGAGGGACAGTATACACAAACAATACTGGAGTAACAGACATTTGGTTAGTCACAAACAATGAACACCTGCAACAGACAAACTCCAAGCTGCTGGAATTAAATGACAATGATTATAAAAATTAATTACTGAAAGTCAATGATGGTTATGACAAATGACCTTCATGGCGACCTCAATTGCACAGATTGAGTTATGAACAGGTGCACTGTGGTCAATTAACATGATGAGAAGATTAACGCCGCAGCAAATGACGAGTGTGACGACAGTTCTTCTAAAACCAGACAGAACCGCAACATAAAAATCACCAAAAAACTAGGACACATACACACACAAACGCACACTTCACACACCTAAAAGCAAGGAAATAACAAGCAAAACAATTACTGGTGGAAACTCAGGAAAGTGCTTCTTTATATGGGGTTAGTTGCACAGATGCAGAGGAAACAGTCAGAGTAGGACATTTATAAAAGGCAGGACAGAATGAGAGAGAGACAGACAGACAGCCTCTGTTGGTTTACATTTTCACTATTAAAAAATAAAGAGTTACAGAACAGATGTCTCCCAATAATTACCTAAAATTATAATCTGTATCTAAAACTACAAAATTACAGAAGGAAGTTTAACCCTTTTTAGCTTTAATCATATCTTTGACAACTATTTACTGCTAGAGAAATTGACCTGATGAAAACATTTGAAGGCTGTGTGTTACTTGGAGTAACCAGAGCCTGGTTTCATTGTGGTAGATTGGATTGTTTTGTCTTCCGTTTCAGGTGAACTTCCCCTTTAAGATGACATCACAGTTACTGTGTTAAACACACTTCTCTGGGCCACACAGGTGATGAAGGGGGAAATGCTGTGAGAGAGCAAGTCCTGCAAGTCCCACATGGACTGCACTGCAGGGCACTGGTATTTCCATATTGGAGGGAAAATATGAAAACTTGACTCTGATTATTCCAAACAGGAAAAAAATCAGCTTGTGCTCTAGTAATCATTGTAAACAACTATATGTTGTGGTTTTTTGTTTTTGCCTGGTGATTGTGCATGAAACCAAGTGCATTACTGTTTTGGTGGTGGGAACGGCAATAAAAGTTAATGTAATATATCAACCAATAACCTAACCTAAAGTCTTTTTGTTGAAAGCTGCACACAGTTTAAAATAACGCGATTGTGGGTGATGAAATTGTGATCACAGCACTGAGCAGAGAGTGGCTTCCTGCAGAAGTGTGCAAAAAGTAGACAGTTGTGGAGGATGAAGAGGTTGAGGGGTGATGAGTAGGTGGCAGTCTTGGTCATGGCTGTGCCGTGGGGCTGGTAGGTACCTTGAGTCCCTGCCAGTAGGCCCAAATCACAGCGACAGCGTGCTTACGCCTGGCCTCTTCCTTCAGTCTCCTCAGCTCCCTGCGAGCCTGTTCAGGGGGTGGGCGGGAAGAGACAAGAGAGCGGGAACAAATGAAGCAAGAGAAGATGAGAGGAGGAAGAGGGAGACATAGTTTTGCCTGAGGTCAGTAAACATCAAATGCACACACAGGCGCGCGCGCACACACACACACACACTGCACACCAGCCATCTGTAACCATCAAGAGACTGTAAAAAGAACAGCTCTATTGCTCCAGACTCCAGAAACAAATGTGGCACACTGTGGGTCATTTGAACATTTGTTATCAGGAGAACTTCTGTAATGGAAACAGACTTGGGTCTTTTTAGTGGAGCGGGAGAAGAGCAAAAGTCAAAAATCAGGCGGCAACGGATCCAAACAGTTCCATCTAAAAAAAGACAAACTAGTACTGCAATGCAAAGAGCAAACATGCATTAACTACACAAGAAGGAAGAAGTCATGCAGATGGCAAGCAGCATGCACTAATAAGGCACGGACCATAGAGGAAGAAGCTGACAACACACCCAAAAAATGATCTCATCTGTCCCTGAGGTGTGTGTGTGTGTGTGTATGAGAGACTGTCGTCTTGGAAATGGGGTTGCCTACATAACCTTTAATCACTAATTAGTGCTTAAATATGCAAATGTATTATATCGCCAGGCAACAGAGCTATAAAGACAGGCTTCTGTGAAAATTACTGTTTAGTGTATTAATTAGTCTCCTCTTTTCACTTCAGCATCCAGTGGACGGGTGTGTATGTGAGATAATGTATGGTAAACTGCCTTACATCAGTGTTTAAAGTGGGTTGAGCAGAATGATGGATATGTTGAGGTTTTCTTGGGGGTGGGAGACGGGAGGGGAGGAGGGAGTCGATGGAGGCGGCAAGTCACATAGTCACGGCAAGTCAAGTTAGCAGGCTTCCCAAATACCTTGGTGCCCTGCCAGCCGGCCCAAATGACCGTTACGGCATGTTTATTCCTCGCCTCCTCCTTCAGTTGACGCAGCTCTCTCCGGGCCTGATGAAAAGCGGTGGTAGTTGTGGAGGAGGTTAATTTCAGTGACAATCAAAACTTAATTGTCCCAGGAGAGGGTACTGAGTAGGTGTGGAAAAAGCATTATGAGGAGACATTGACGAAGGACAACAAAAGATGTCGAAGAGATGGGACAACTAGGTGATTAACATTGATGTGCGAGCCGCTTTTAGTGGCCACTCACGTTATTTGACTCTGCGTACGATCGTGCTTTTTAGGGGAATTAAATGGGAGAGTCTTTGTGTTTGCTAAGAACAAAGTTTGCCCAGGGAATAGTCGTTACCAGCATCTATAATGAGTCAGAATCGATGGATATGAGCAGGCTGTGAAACCTTGAAATAAAATATTGATTATTAACAACCAATGATATCTTAAACGATAACACAGTAATGGCTGAGAAGATAATAATAATAATAATAATAATAGCATGCTAATTTATAAGTACTTCCTGGTGTTTTGCTCTGAGCATAACAGTATATTAAAAGAGAGGCTTCTCAGCATGAGCTAAAGTAGATAGCACAGGGACAGTCATCTGTGAGGTGGTAGGCACTGTATGGCTGAACTAATTAGATTATAGAAGAGTAGGTAACACATTTAAAAACACCACACTGGATAGAAACCAAACCAAAGACACACAAATTTACAACGTGTGTGCCATGTTAAAGGAACCATTTAGAAAGCTAATTCTGGTTTGCAACTCCATGACTGAAGAAAAATCTTCAAAAAAAACAGCCAAAACTTATCAAGACGATCCAACACGTGACAGCTACAAAACAGAAAACATGACGAACAATAATAAGGCACACTAAACAGGCCAGATGATAACAGTGGGACCGGGATTGAGGTTTATTCAGAGGAGCTGCTGCTACTCTATTAAGCAGTGTCATAGAGGGAATGGGATGGGATGGGACACGGTGTATAGGGATGACAAGCTGGGACGGAAACACACTACAGGCTGGGGTTGAAATACCTTGGTTCCCTGCCAGTATGCCCAAATTACTGTCACAGCATGTTTATTCCGCGCTTCTTGTTTTAGACGTCTCAGCTCCATCCGAGCCTGGCGGGACGTGGTGGGCATTCGGTAAGAGAGGATGAGGACGTGAGAAGGAAAAGAATCAAGGAAAGAAAGTGAAAGAGGAGCGGGGGGAAAAAAAAGAGAGAAGTGGCAGTCGTGTGATCAGCAAAAGAAGCAGGATTAAAGGGGAAACAGCAGCAGCAACAACATCAAGGATGGCTTTGTTAAAGAACAGATTTTTTTATAGTACTGTTGGGCCATTAGGCAGGAACACTGCATAAAATGAAAAAAGTATTTTAAGCAATTGTGTTAAGCCTTTAAGAGCAGTTTTTTTCTTCAATATAAACCCCGGCAGACACACTCTGTTGAGGTAAACATCTCTCCGCATTAATGAGTCAGTACCTGGGTGCCGTGCCAGAAGGCTGAGATGGTGGTGACTGCCTCTTCACATCTCTTCTGATATTTTAGCTCTCGCAGGAGTTTGCGGGCCTGATGGAAAAAGCACACACATTAATGTTTTTTTTTTTTTTCTGTCATGATCTCTGCATGGCTTCATGCTATGTCATATTATAAAACAGAGTGAATTCATCGGCAGGTGCACACCTGCCATCCTCTGGTGTAGGACTGCACCACAGTGGTGGCACTCTTGATCTTCTGGTATTTCTTTTGTTGCTGCAAGGTAGAAAAAAAATGCAAAAGACAGGAAATTCATTAACGCTTGATGCATTGATGCCTTTGGGTTTATTTTGCCTTATGTGTGAGTTTGAGTCCATTTCCTTAAAAAGAGCCTCACCGCATAGCGGCGGTACCACGCTGCCACCACGATCTGACTCTTTTTCAGCAGCAGGAATTGGCGACGGCACTTCCAGCCACGGTAGATCTTCTGAATGAGCGTGGCCAGATCTTGCAGGCATTGCCTCCTCCTCTCCTCCAAGAAGAAGAGCTGTTGGGAAGAGGAGAGAGTTAACGGTATAAAACAACAAGAAAATGTGTATGTATCAACATCAAATTATCTTTGCAATAAGACCATGAGGGGGAAAAAAAGTTATGAAAGGGGAAAAAAATGTAGAAAGAAAACACATTGCCCTCTGTGAAATCAATAGAAATATATTTTTATCAGAGGACAAACTGATTCAGCGATATTAAGAACAATCTATCTTCAGGGGGGAAAAAAAAAATCCTTTCTTGCTTGGACTTCCAGTAAGATAATAAAAAAATGACCTATGTGAATCGACCTTTCTTCATAAGGAATGTGAGTATATTTACAAATTCAGGACAATTTCATAGTCCCGCTGTGAGCCACTGCAATTTAATCTGCAAAGAAAGTATCTTGGTTCTTTTCAAACCATTGCTTTGCATACATGTAGGAAAACTGAATCTCTCAATGACATATTTTTATCTAACTTTATTTCACCGGTACTGTAAGATAGCTCAAAGAGCTTCAGCACAACAGAAATATTTTCTGGATTAAACGCAACTCAGCTAGACTCGATGTAGTGATTCTCCAGCTGCAGATATATAAGGGAGATAAGTTGATCAGATAGAAAAAAGCATTTAAAAGAATTCTTCTGCTATGAGATCATGTTATTCCAAGCTGTGTTTGCCCCTTTGCTGGGTTGGGAGAGTCCATTCAAACGCTGCGGGCTTCAGCAGTTGAAGAGCCTACAAGCGCTGCGTAAAGAAGCTAATTTCCCATGTTAGATGGGATGACTAAGTGAAACCATGTGTTTTCAGACTGGTGGTTGCATGCTAATTGCTGAAATGGGGGCTCCAAGTGCAGCCCACCGTGCTTTACAAACATCTTACTGTGAGAAAACAGGACTGCTGAGCACACTGGATTTAATCTTCAGACATTTAAACATAGCTTGATCTACCAGAGTACACAGCAGATGTCAACACTGGATAGAAAACATATTTAAGGGATGCAGGGCTTATTTTTCTGTGTTTTCTACCGTTCTTGGGTTCCTGATGAAGATCTTGGAGCGGCCATACGAGAACTCTTCTGTTGGGACCTGGAGGTCAGCCATCAGCACCTCCACTCCTTCCCTATGGGAAGCCAGAAGAGTCAGATGGGTCAACCATAACATACTTGACACTTCAAGTGGCCATAAACAACACAAGAACAACTGTATACAAGCAGTGCCAAGGTGCTGGACACAAGAGAGAACAGAAGAGAACAACATTCTCCAGAAATGGAGAAAATGGTTATTAAAAAAAAGGGGGGGAGAAAGAAGCAGATCTAGAGACACATGTGGACAGAGGAAATAAGGAAACCACACAAAGCACTGAGGGATGGCTGAACAACTAGAGTAGATAGAAATCAGTACGTTTACCAGCACAGAGAATGAACCATTTTCCTCTTTGACATTTCATCCTTATCTGTCTGTCTTATTTCATATCAAAGAGAAAAATGGTTCATTTCTGCTGAAGGGTGAACAGCTGGTATGTAACAAAACTGCTCTAAAAAGGACACTACGAGGAGTTTCATGCGGAGTGTGAAGATTTCTGAAACGGTGCGTGTGTACTGTATGTAATAATTAGGTTGGATAATAATTACAAGACAAGCAAACATCAATATTAAACTATATGTTCATATTAAAAAATATATATATTTCCCTGAAAGAGCCAAGTGTACATTTGTTTTAGACTGAGCTTTCTATCTTTCAAAAGATCAGTATGTTGGGTAAACTGTTGTTCAGCTTATTGTTTCCCCCCTTTAAACCTTTGTGTATGCAGGAAAGAAAAAGTCATTTGAGCCCTTTTCAAGCAATAACCTGCTTCACATTCACACAGCTTCACACAATCACACCTGGGAGCTGACCACTCCAACTACAGTCTATTAGTGCTGGTCACAGTCACTCCACTGGGATTACTCTGAGGTTCAGTGCTTTAGTTAAAGACACTTGAGAGCCTTTCTCAGTTTCCACACTCACATTCTCGCACAAAAACCTCGGAGGGATTTGTTTTGGCAACAG
Organism: Protonibea diacanthus; assembly: GCA_028641955.1. NCBI lineage: Eukaryota > Metazoa > Chordata > Actinopteri > Sciaenidae > Protonibea > Protonibea diacanthus. Next base: position 13,259,586 of record CM053986.1, read on the forward strand.
TCCAGTGACAAAATCCCTTTTCCACTCCCTTCACCTGTCCCACAATTAGCCACTGCTTCAGAATAAACACAATTACTACCTTGCAGGACCTCTCCAATGGGGCCAGGTCCGTTTGCAGAGCATTTTGTAGCGTTCCAGACAGGGCTCATAGGCCTGGCGGAAGGCGTAACCTGCTCTCCTCACACGGACGTTCTCCATCAGGCCGAGGTAGCGTGCCTGATGGCGGACAAGCGAGTCCGTGAAGATGTGGGATGCCTTCTTGTCATTTGGCTTGATGCACCTGGGAAGAAAGAAGAAAGGTTGTTTACACCGAGGTTAGACTGTGTGTGGAGCTGATATTACCCTTTGATTAAAAGCAAATATGGGCCAGAGCTATCATCCAGATTTAATATGAGAAACATAAATCAGACTGGCAGCATATTTTTCTTTTTATTGTTCAACAATACACCGTTTTACTGTTTACCTAAATTGATTCTAGATTAGCAGCAGCTGTTTCACAGACATAGATACAAATATTAAGATGGAAAAATGTTTAATATTTTTCTACTCACTATGAGCACAAACTGATCTACATCTGCCAGTAAACATGTACAAGTACAAGAATAATTGGGCTAGTTATAAGCGATTAACAAGGGTTGACTGGACAATCCATTTTCTATTTATTTAGACCAGAAATTAAAAAAAAAAAAAAAAAAAAAAAAAAAATGTCAAAGACTACAAATCTCAACCACAAACTACTACTGCTAACTGCTACTGGCAGGGTAATATAGTCTCTGTATGAATAACAGGACTTTACCGGATGTAATTTGGGTTCTTGGTCTGCAGGTTCCTCATCAGTGTGCCCACTGAGGCCCTGAATTGAAATCCAGCAGTTGGTGGTCTCTTCAGGTTGACTTTGGTTGGGTTGCCCTCAGGGAACAGCTGTTTGATGAGGCTGTGGGTGGCTTTGTACATGGCCTGGGACAGGTCTCGGTATAACAGATCATTGTTCTTGTCTACAAAGCCCTCGACACGGTACAGCACCTTCATATGAACGGGACATGGTAGAATTTAGTAACATATATTTTCTTTGTATTCGTGGAAGGACAACTCTCCCCTTTATACTCTCTCTTATAGTGCCCTACTGAGCGCACATCATGAAATGAATTGAATTGTCTAACTAGATGAATAATTTGAATATATCACTATCTATATCACATTAGTGTTTCCACAATTCTCTTTATGACACTGTATTGCTTAACAAACATATTGCATTTTATCTGCAAATCCCCTATTGTTCTATTAACATCTTAAGCTCAGCCTACCTTGCCAGCATAGTGTTGGATGCGGAAGCAACTGTGGGGCAGGCTGTGGTCGGTGAGGAACTTTGAATTCTTGCTGAGACGACTCTCAAAATGCTGATGTTCAGCACAGATGGTGTTCAGTTTGTCCAGGAAGGTCTCATCTGTGACTGTCCCTGGCCTCAGGCACTCCTCGTCCAACATGGCCAAGATGCCATTTTGGTGCTGGACATAGCAAGGTTGGTAGACATAAAGAAATTTGGTATGAAATACCAATTATAAAGTGTTCAATACTCAAAGTTGGAATTATTGGTATGGCATTGTTCTGTGGCCTGCAGAATGCCTGACTGCTGCCTGTGCTACGGCTACAAAAGCAGGCAGACTTGAATGTGAATTTACACTCTACTGGCTTGCGGTGGAGTATTGGGAAGCTGACTCACATTCTCAATGAGGTCGCAGATAATGGCATTGTTGAAATATTCAATGTTGGTCCACTCGATGCCCTGTAACAAAAGAAATGAAGGTCAAAGGGACAATAGCTTTTCTATGTTTTACCAGAGCTAACAAGACATTCTTTCCACACCAGTGAGACTCTCACAGGTTTGAGTGGTTGATGAAATCACACTCTTGAACCGGCCTGTGATTCAACAACACCGAGCCCCTGGTCAAGTGCCTGACGGATAGATAGTCACCTAATCAGTGCTGCTCTCACCCAGTATTGCAGGCTTTGCAGTAAAAAAGAAGAAGACAGCGTGCCCACTTTACAATTTTATCAAACCTCATACATTTGGAAAGTGTGAGGCCAAACATACATTCTCGCTGTACATTGTTATAATCTCCTCCATGTTATAGTATCACAAAGTAAATGAATACTTGAGTAGTAAATGGAAACAAAACATTTCTTGCATCTCTGTTTCTATTTCTATTCAGGAAATGTGCCACTTTTAACCCTTGAATGGGTGGAGAGCAATGTATACACCTCAATGTGTCTCTACCACTCATTTAATGCCGCAAGTTTTAGAAAGTGAGGTTATACCACGTCTAGACACTTTAATATTACACTTTTTTTTTTTTTTTACATGGGAAAGTTGGGCCTAATGAGAACAAATGTTCCGTAAAAAAAACACTTAAATGGGATAGGCCCCCTAAAGTTACAGTTCTAATTCCTTATTTAAGCTTTGATCATGAACTTGAGTGCATAGATGATTAAAATCAGCCTAAATGTTGGTACACTTATGTTCGTAGGCCTATTTATTCTTGCTTCAAGTATTCTCTGCATCTCAGCCTTCCCATCACCAGAGTGGAGACACAAAGCCTTTCTGGTAGAGGAGAAGCAAGACAACGATCCATCAACCATCATACCGTCTAAAAAAGACCAGTGTTCCTCGAAAAGCCACTCTGCTAACATTGAATTCACAGCAACTAATGGTTGGGGAGCATAGCTTCAGCTGATGTAAGGGATGTGACAGATATTTTGAGGGGGACGGCGCCAAAAAGGTGTGGCGTGAATTGATTGGTCACTGCCCAAATTCCTGATTGGTGGGTCCTCCCTCCCTTCTCCAGCCCTGTGGTATTTTCCCATGCTGTATACTGGATAGAGGCCAGAAGTGGAATATCATTGGTGGTGCTGTTAGTAGGGAAGGGGTGTGGGGGTCACCGCCGCTGCACTCACATGCATAGAGCTTTGAAAAGAAGCAGAACAGCTTACAGGCCCCACAACGGGGGCAGTGTTTACTCTCACTGGAGTAAAGGATCACTTCCGTCCCCGAGACTCCACAGAGGGGAGACGGGGGGAGAATAAACTGATAGCATGATGGATGACATAGACGGGATAGGAGGCACAAATGAAGCAGGAATGCGTCTGGGTCAAGGGCAACAATGTAGGTTTAGCTGAAATAGCGTAGAGGTTAAACAGATGAGTGACATGACCAGGTTGGGATCACGCTGCGGGCAGCCTGCGATGATGAACTGCCAACGCGACAAATTGAGTGCCGACATGTTGAATGATGTACATGTTCAGTTGCAGGTGAGAGAGTGCTTCCAGGGCTCCAGGCTGGATTTGTTGTAATTTGTCCAACCGTCCACTACCAGTCTACTCATGGAAGTTCATGGAGCATGTGTGAATGTGAGTATACAAACGTACCTCTCTGACATACTCCTCCTGCTCCTCACGCAGTGTCAGCTCAATGAAGATCTGCTGCAGCTTCTCGTTGCAGTAGTTGATGATAAACTGTTCGAAGCTGTTGTCCTGTATGAGCAGAAAAAAGCAGTTAGTACCAGCTATTGTCGACATGGTCTATCCTCAAAGTGCCTGTAACCTATGGCTATGTTATGGTCAGTAAAATGGCTTTTCTTACTTTTTTCAGCTGTTAGGAAATGCTCTGAATGTTTTTCTCACACTGACATTTCCTGCTTCAGTTTCTTATTCTTATTCCTTCCTAAGTTCATTTAAGATCAGACTGCATTTTCTTTTCTGCAAGCATTCAAATGGCATTCATGGTCACCTCTTGTCTATCAATTTCCTGCAGTGTTTTTTAAAGAGGATGGTCGTACCAGCATGTACAGCATTGTTTAGACATGTTTTTGTTGACCAAAGATAGTTCCTGGAATTTAGATTGATCATATGTGAAACAGGAATGGAATTTCATCTGAATCTGAGAACTACATGCACAATGATGCCACAACGAAACATTTTCAAAACCTGCAAACCTGGCTATTTAAACTGACCATACATTAACATAGGGAAGTGTCTAAAGTTACATCCAGTTAAGAGAAACAGCCTCTCTGAATAAAACCCTCAACTTGAACAAACTACAACCTGCATCTCACTCCTAGTACTCAACAATTCCCTTCCTCATCACTTTGACAACCATCACTGAATAAACATTTAATCTGGAGTGTAAATGACTGAACCCGTGACGATAAAAGTTCCTGTAAAGTGTCATAGATTTAATTAAACATTAAACATTTAAAAGTCATAACAGGTTTTACTTCACGTTTCTCTATTGTTGTCAATTATGACCATTGAGCGGTGAGTCATGCTTCTTGGCAGATGGCCTTATTGTGTGCTGGGTTAGGTTAACATTCATTTGCTAAGGACACAACAATGGTTAGAGCAGCATGTTTAGTCTAAGAGCTCGGAGTGAAGGACACGCCAAGGTTTCTCTGACCAGGAAACAGAACACGTAGCCACAAGGAGAGCAGTTATTAATGTTAAGACTCCATTTCCTTATACTGAGAAACCAAAATGTCATCTTCACCCCTAACACACACTCACACAAACTCAATAGCATATACCCAGGTGGCAGCAGACACCAGACTGAAATATGATGGCCTTTTACTGTAAACCTAAAATATTAAAGCTGCAACTGTGCTGTTTTATGACAAGCGGTTTATAGCAGCTTGAGGAAGTAACAATCTTGGAACTATGTTTGAAGTTAATGCTCTCACTTCTCAGAAGTGTTGATTCACTTTCCCCAAGGCAGGGGAGAGTCTATCATTGTAGATGTCTGCACAGAATAAAAATACCAATTTACAGCTAGGAGACTGTTAGGAACACAGCTAGCCTGGCTCTACCCATAAGTTAAAAAAAAATCTGCCTAGATGTGCCTCTAAAACTCACTAATTAACATGTTATGTCTCATTTGTTTAACCTGAGCAAACTACAAAAGTGCCAAAATATTTCTTGGCTGGGTGCAGTAATTCCCTGTAGTGAGCAGCCCCAGTGGGGTCTCCACTGGTTGCCTCATGACAATGAAGAAACTCCAGAAACTTACTGCTTCCAACCAAGACATACTCAAAATTGTTGCTCTGGGACAGAACTTGGCAGTCTGTTTCAGTTTTTATGCTAAAATAAGCTAAGCTAACTGGCTGTAGCATCATATTTTGAGCTATATTCATTTTCTCAAAGGGAATAAGGGTATGTCCCAAGATTATTCCTTTAAACTACCTGTTAATAATAATAATAATAATAATAATAATAATAATAATAATAATAGCAACACACTCGGTTGCCAGCTTATTAGGTATACTGAGCTAAATCAAATGCAGTCTCAAACAGTCCTGCAATAAAGCAGATTTTAGTCTATCCACGCTGATATAAACAGGATGGACAAAATTTTAGAAATGCCTCCAAAATGCCTGCAAAGCTTGAAAAAAAGGCCAAACATTTTACTGTAACCTTCATGAATGTACAATTTATTGCAGGGCTGTTGTATTAAACCGTATTTGTTCAGTTTTGGTGTACCTAATAAACTGGCAACTTGATGATGCAAAGGTGCCTTTAGCATCTTTTCAGCTGTGTGACTATGCTGCACACCAGGAACCCTGCAATCGTCTTTAACGAGGAGCTGAATTAAGTCAAAGGGAGTTTAGATCACAGCATGCACACTGGGAGAGCACACAGGCCGGTGCAGGTGTTACTTACTCCATCCTGGTGACCCAGACACAACACAACAGTCAGAGGAGAGGAAGGACTTGAGAGTGAGTGGGGTGAACAAGCAGGCATATGAAGAAGACATGAACATATGGGGGGGGGGACTGAAGGCATCAAGCAACAAGGCAAGGGTATTTATTCAATCTTATTTTAGTCTGTACAGTGCGGCAAGACTCTGTCTCCCACGTGTTTGCATGCACATACATGCCCAAATGTCTGGTCCCTCTGTAATTAACATAATTGAAAAATACAACCTATATCTATGTTGTGCTATTTAATGTTGTAAAGTGACTACTGTGTGATATAATTGGCAGTATAGCCATAACATGAGTGTGTATTTTACTGTGTATTAGGCAGTTCCTTCATTCTGTGGCCATTTTTTCGCCTGTGAAATGTTGAAATCACATTGTTGCCAAAAATAATGTCACCCGCTGAACTAATTTGACCTGAATGTGGTTTTATCAGCCCTTACTAACTGTTGATAAGCTCCTCACAGATACCAAAACATGCACGCAAAACAGCCTGGGGCAAAATCCTTTTAAATGTGATAAGGTTGGTTTGGCCGGTCAGATTCTGTCCTTGCGGCTTATCAGAACAAGGAGAGTGGGTTTGATCGGGCATTTGTCTTACCTCAAATATCTCAAACCCATAGATGTCCAGCACACCCATGACCTTGTGCCGAGTTTTAGTTTGTGCCTGCAGGGAGACAATACTGTCAATATTAAATAAACGCTATGCCAGTGTCTGAAAACAGAATAGTTTATTAAATTACCTGAAATACATTCTGGACAGCACTTACTTTAATGCTTTCGTTGATTCTGTTAACCAGCCAGCTAAACAGACGACTGTAGAGATTTTTGGCAAGGGCGTCTCGGGCATAGTAGGCCTGTAAATAAACACACATTAAAGGTTTTTAATTCATACTAATTGTCAGTATATATAAAATACTATATATAATATGCTAATACTAATATTTCTAGACAGTAAAAAATGCAGGAAAAGACAACCAACAACAAACATACACTGAATTTGAGGTCCTAGAACACAACCAACACAGGTTAATCTCTCCATAAACCATTTCATCTTCTGCTTTTGGACAGGGCCAAATGATTTGCAGCATCAAATACATAAACAGTCTGTGAACTCACTAACCCTTAAAACATGACCTACATTTGAATTTCCAGGAGGAATAAAACTTATCTATAATGGAGAGGTTTTCATGTAGCATTGAGATGGATGAGAGTCGGCAGCCAGAGAGCAAGTCAGGGGGAAGAAATGGCCCTTTATCTTGTTATGCACTGTGAGGGTGTGTGTGTGTGTGTGTGTGTGACAGTTTGTGTGTTAATGTCAATATAAGTAGGACAGAGATGCATTGGTGCAAGACAGATTAAGACAGTAACTATCCCTCTGACCTGGGCCACATTCAGTGTAGTGGATACTTTCTCCATCTTAGCTTCCACTGTTCGGTAGCTGAATGCTCTTTCCAGTACTGACTGTTCGATCCCCAGCAGCTCACACATCTCCTTCAAATCTGCAGACATGTACAACAACAATGGCAACAAATAAACCACTTCTCCAAGGATCAGAGGAAAAGGATAAAATTCTGACCTAGTAATCAATATTCTATATTTTATTATGCAGCTAAACGTAAAGGTGGTAGATCAAGTAAGTAAAAATGACAGATGCCAACTTGTTTTGTTTTTGAAGATTCAGATCACCATCTCTATATTCCACAAAAATGTGTTCCCTCATTCAAATGGAAAATGAATACAAATAAGATGATGACACAGATCACACTGATAGAAATTTTGAGACATGAACAATCTGTTGCAATATGATCACTACATGCCAGTGATGCATATAAAAAATCAGGAAGTGCATTTTCTCAGCAAATGTGGTAAATGAATCATATCACTGTCAGAGAGGGAAATATGTAAAGGTAATATTTGCCTAAAGAGAGCAGCTGGGGAGTGATAATAACTCTTGTTATGTCAGTTCTAAAATACAAATATGTATTTGGTGAGGGCAACTGCAGAAAAGATTAAAGCAGCCAATAGGGGGCAGTGCCTCAACATCAGGCCGGCTGTGGATATAAAAAAAAAAAAAAAAAAAAAAAAAAAAAAAAAAAAACTTTTATCAGATATACAAGGGACAAATAAATACAATTGTTCAGCTTGTCTGATATTGACACCCAGATGGCTCAGGTGTCAATGACATCATACTGCCCAGTCATTCAAATTAAGATGGAAATGAGTTATAAAAGGATCAGAGATAGTTGCATGACAGATTTTTTGTCATCTGTCAAACTCACCATTTTTGTCCTTAATGCGGCTCTCATCGGTGCCATTACAGCGCGACTCTGGCTTGAACTCGATGTTGCCGAGCTTCAGCACGGCTGCCACCAGCTCCAGCACCGACTGCATCTCGTCCTCCATGAAGCCCACAATCTGCATGGCATTCTGGGAGGGAACAAAAAAAGCCACAGATGATCAGCTCATGTTATTAAGAAACATGGACACAGGGTTGAAAAGGGAAACCGAGCTATAAATGCATTGGAATGTGACGGTGTCTATGACTGTGGAAACACACCAGTTCAGTAAGAATTAGATGTTATTATTGCAGCCTGTCAGCACTTAAATTAGTGTTGTCATGATAATGAATGTGACAAACAGGGCTGGACACATTCAACACAAATGTCGAAGTTGTATTTATGGACACCGGAATAATTAAATTGAAAAAAAAAAAAGATTGAACATGGCAGTGCTGCTCCAATTAATGGGCTGACAAGATCACCATGTCTTTTTAACCTTTAACTCAAGAGAACAGTTTCTTCAGACTAAGGTCTCTCTATTTTCAAGAACTCCAGGCTAAGAGTAAATTTGATTTACATAATGCATAAGGGTGCCAAGAAGAGAGGAAACCAGCAAAAACTCATAAAACATATGAGCTCCATCTACCCATAAAAAACAGCAAATTACCCAACTGAATGTTTAAAAGTCTTGAACTAAATCTTAGTCCACCATGCTAGTGCCAAATATGAAACAACTTCCTTTACAAAGCTGCCAAAACAGACAATTAATGTAAAGAGTTTGTTTTACAAAAACCCACAGCTTTATGTTTCTTAATGGTGTGGTACTACAGTCAAATTTGTTGAAATTAAACGTAGCACCATAATTAAGACACCATTCCAAATTAAACATTTAACTTAATGTTAAAAGGAAAGGAAAGCGTGGCCGTCTTTGGCTGTGTAACAAACAAGCCCATGTGCGGGGAATCATTGTTTAGAGGGAATGTCCACTTGTTTTTCCGGTGGTGAAATGCAGCTGGATGGGGAATACTGTGAAAACTCGATGTGAGAGGTGATGAGAAGCAGGATGTGAAATGCAAGGAAGCAAGCAAGCGAGTAGGATGTGACAGACTGCAACTGCGTATACAGTAGCTGAGTAGAACACGCCGGAGCAGGACTGATAACAACAGAGCGCAGTAGAAATAATCTCTTATGCTGTAGACACAACATCATGCACAGATGCCGAGATCTTCCATGTATGTGCACAAACTTGCCAACTGCCAATGTTTAACCGCTGTTGAAATGTTGGGAAACACTGCACATGGAATTCCCCAGATGAAAATCTTGAATTTCAGGTTTTAGTTAACTTTTTTTTGTTTTTTTTTACATTTCTAGCAGTCCACAGACATCATTTGGAATTATTATTAGTAATATAATCTTCTTATTCAGACAAATGTGTGTGTACTACTCACTCTGACTGTCCTGAAGTTGGCTGCATCATCCAGCCCGTTGACTGCAGCAGAGTCCAGGCTCAGGTAGTTGTACTTGCTAAAGTCCCGATCCAGCTTCAGCTTCTCTGTGGCACACAAACCATGTGGTTGCTATTTAAACTACATTTACTTAAAAACAGGTTGCCTAAAGACCTTTTTTAAGCCTTATTGAAATTAAATCCACATTACACACCACTTTGTCAAGAGGTGCCTGATATAGTTTTGTACTATGTATAAGCTTCCGCACTTGAAGGTGCAAAGGTTCAAGTGGGTGACACCCTTGCACTCTGAATACAAATTTGTCCTTGAGGCCATTGTCACTCCAAACACCAATTGTACACAGTAAAGGCTCTTACTGCTGTGAACATTCTGAAAGATCAAATGGCCTTCTTAAAAGCCCCCCTATCTAGTAGCAAAGAAATCTATTCCTCTTGTGGGTGCATGTGTCAGATTTCATTAGTGGTTGCATTAGCTACAGCTGAATCAAGCCCCCTTGATGTGTGTGCTCCAAAGTCAATGACCATTATATTGTTCTCCTGTGTTCAGGACATAAAACAATGCTCTGTCCACAGAAAAGCAAATAGAGGGAACAGGTTTCTCAGCTAGTCTTTGTTCTCTGCGATGTTTGTTGGGCAGGAAGATTGAGTCATTAATGCATCGGCCATGTGTTCGTGCAGCTGCAATCCTGCTGGGAGATGTTTATGTAATATTTTACTATAAGGACATACTGATGCATCCAGATGACAATGAAAGTATGTAATTCAAAACCTTAAATAAGGGAACACAACTCCATGCTCATGTTAACCACCTCAATCTGCTCTATGACAACAAAACCAAAACATCAACAATGGCAAGTCTAGTTTCCTCTGGTTAGGTTTGCTTACTAGCTACTGTGATGTCTGATTTATTACTTCCTGTAAACAGAGATGTGCATATTCTGAGACCAGAAATTATTCCAGGCATACAGGCTAAATATATTACAACACCAGTTTGTGGTTTGGGTTGATAAGGGTGGATTTCACTTTAACAGTATTTCAAAATTACAGTTTCTCTCAGTTCCGAGGGGCCCTTTAATCTTCAAGTTAAGTTTATCACTATTCATATGATTTAAAAAATAAAATAAAAAAATACATTGACACTTTCATTCAGCTCCCATTTCCAGCTTTTCTATGACTTACTGAGTGTGTCATCGGAGGCTCCAGACAAGAGCTGATAAAAGATGTGGAAGTTCCTCTCTCCCCTTGGCTGTTTCACCACGCGTGACTTCTCCAGCAGATCTAAAAGAGTAGAGGACAACAAAAGGAAACAATGACATACGATGACAAAAAGTCATTTCCTAACAATAGTCTTCACACAAACTGTTCTGTGGTGATTCACTGAGGTGTCCTTGAGTCCTAAGTGTGGGGCTGACCCACTGGGATAAGCATTTAAGGAAGCCTCACATGTGTATGGAGCTCATAGGGGTTCCTGGTTTAAACTAAAATAAATAAAACTGTAAATATTTAAGTTGCCAAGGTGACCAAACCAATGTTGGTAATTATTTGTGTGCGCACACACACACACACACACACACACACACACACACACACACACACACACACACACACACACACACACACACACACACACACACACACACACGACAGGAAGTGTACAAGGAAGAAACCGCAAAGTTATCAAACGTCAGCCCTTTCTTCTGGGCTACAGACCAAGAGCAACAGTACCTGATTAAAAGGGGACCCATCATCTGCTCACCGCATTAGACTGAGTATGATTTAATTAAAGACTGACTGCAGAGTTCAGCATCTAAGGATGATTGAGATACTTTTCACTGGCCAGTCTGGCTGAATAACAGCATTTAGTTTGTCTGCTCAGGAAACATCTTATTTTAGGATCCTTATGAGTTTACATTGTACTGAAGTGGACATTTTAGAAGAAAATATCCACATGGACTGCCATTTTAACAGTGACCACATTTCTAGCCGAAAAGAACCGTTCCTGGCTTTGCCAGCCTTTAGACTAAACTCTGACTCACCGGGTGTGTGGGTGCCGAGAGGACAGAAGTGCCACTTTGCACTGCGTCTGTGGATACACTGCAAGTGCCTAACTAGAGAGCCCTACACAGAGGCCTGGGGTTCTCAGAGTCAGTGGTGGATCGGGCTGAATTGTAAATCTGTGGCACCCACTGGCCATGAATCATATAAGAGGCAGCATCAATAATACAACACCTATGACTGAGTGGCTAGCAGCAGCAATAAAGACCTGGGATTAGTAATGTAGAGCTATTTAATGTTTTTCATATATTTCTTTTTACTTTTGTGTACAGACTGAAGTGACCTTTCACGTTGTGTACAGCCAAACCGTTCAGTCGTCACATTATTGCTTTTTAGAGCCACGGCTCTCCGTTTTGTGCAGTAAAGCATCCTGAACTGCATTTATTGCGTGCTCTGTTCACAACATGCTCTCTCACCCAGAGATAAGCAAACATGCATTAAAGCAGCAATGTGGAAACAATATCCTGTTGAAGGCTTAGGCTGCCAGAAACGTTTTTACCACGCTGTCATTAACAAAGCTACTGAGAATTGGCTTTTCAAAAGATTATGGCTATCTAATCTCAGTTGTAGGATGCACTGAGGCCTTGAATGATGAACAATTAGGTGAAAATAATGAACTGAGAAGCGAAGAGAAATCCATCCAGCCTCGCCACACAAGAACACCCTTAACCATCTGTCTAGCCAGCTCCGTCTGAAGCAGTCACATGTCAGTGGCTCTCCTTCACAGACAGCCCCTTGTGCTGGACTAACTCGGGCAAACAGACAAGAGGTTCATTTGTGCTTTTGGCCATCAGTTTCTCTCTTTGTTTCTGTGACCTCTGGCAGAGAAGTCAGTGCAGACAAAACAATGTGAACAGAGGCAAAGTAAAACCAAAACAGAGAAAAGAGCTGTGTCAGTCAGAGTCAGCGCTTTGTTCAGTCTGGAAATAAGATTGTTTTCAACAATGAATTGATCACTTTTAAAAGGCCTTTACAAAATGTGCAACTGTACCTCAGCAATTTGAAAATTGGAATGGCCTTTTAATCTGCTACTGAAGAGAAGATACTTGTTTATCTTCTACTGTTTCATTTAATTGAAGTTTTCACCTGAAAAATTGGGCTTATATGATAATGATTAAGGAATTGTAATGTGTGCAAGAAACATTTAGAGATATTAATTTCTTTTCACAGCATTTTTAAATGCTACTCACAGTTGCTGATGACTCCACCGAGAGGATCTCCTTTAAAGTCAAACTCAATGTCCATGTACTTTCCCTGTGGATCAGAGCATAGCATACATTATAGTTAATACACACTGTACATTATGGGCTGGGGCCAAAAAAACAGCTCATGAGTTCAGACTAGTAAGAATCTCTGCACAAACCCATTCAAGTTACAATACAGCAGCAGCTACCAATCATAAGCCACTATGAAATAACTGGCCTCTGTGGAGGGAAAGCCCCTTCCTCAGCCAGCCAAGTTCTTTCTACAGGGCGACTAAAACAAACCATTTCAGGCCTCTCTTTTTCCTTCTTGTTTGAAACTTGGAACTTAGAACATAGAGTCCTGTGTGTTTGATTCCCCCCCCCCATCCACCTTTCTGATGTATTAATAGCAGACACGTCCTCAGAAGAGGCCAAGCTCTGCTGGTGAGTGCACTTCAGCCAGATTCAATAAGCCTGCTGCCCTCAGCAAAATGAAGACACACTTTGAGTCATAGTTCTCTCATAAACTGATGGAGTACTGATGAACTCGTATCGAGTGGAGAGGCCTGAGGTTCATGTCCAGAAGTTCATGCCAAGGTTACCTGAACATAAACATGTGCAGATGAGGGTTGTAATCCTTTATAATACTCCCCATTATAACTACAAGTCCAAGCATTGGCATGTGTTCGCATGTACTCGCATGTAGGTCCATGGTTGAAAGTAGTGTGAAAAGGAAATCTCAAATTGGGATTGGAAAAGTCAATTGGCAGTTAGCCTGCTAGCTGCTACTGGCTAGTATAACCACTTTCCATTAAAATCCATCAAACATTCAGGCAGAATCCCTTTAGTCATATGGCACCAGGTCAGTGTGTTGCAATCAGACCTTAGGATGTACTGGAAGTTCTTCAGAAAACTGACTCCCTTTTTTGAAGAATTTGCTGCTAATAAACATTCATGTCAGAAAATGAACACAAGTGGTAGTGTGATAGGGGTGATCTGATGTAATGTAATGTAATAAGGGAGGAAACCGAAGCAGGCTGCTGCTGCTGGATCGGGTCTCCCTGAAACTACAGCACCAGAAAGTGTGAGAATGCCCTCTTGGGAAAACAAAACACACCTCTCTCTTTTTATACCACCCCTGCTTGGAATGAACTTATTTTCTGGATTCTGTGTACAGGGTGATACAGACACTGAATCATCCTTATGGTGAGACCACTTGGTGCATCTTCCTTTGGGATTTCCAGAGTTTATTAATTTTTAAACCACAGTAGGTTGTTCAGGTAACCAGAAGAGTAACCTATCTAAATTAACTAGCCATACAAGAGTTTGGTTGGCATTTGGCCACGCTGTGCAGTTGATGAACAGCAATTTAGGTCAAAGGCCTCGGCCTGTATGCTATATTCAAAGAAAGGCCATTTAACATGTGCAATACCAATATATCATGTGTGCAAGGCCGGCTGTAATTCAGACAGTGTGTGGACTGGCATACCATACAGATCTAATATACTGTATATCTTCATGTTATGTGGGAAATCTAGCAGAATGCACATGTGACAAAGGCGCCATTCCATTTTGTTTTTATCAGTGCTTGATATCACAACGTTGTTATGAAACATGTGGTGACATACAACACTTACCAAGGACATGCGTCTACAAGAAACATCAGCCATAACATACAGCCAAACCAGTTTATATGTACAAACTCCCGCACCTCCACTGAAAGCATCTAGCTGTTATAAAAGGCTGCTGTGACTTGAATGCCACAGTAGAAGTACCGTAACATTGTAAATCCTAGTTTAAGTTCAATTTAGTAATAGCCAGGGACGCAAAGCACATGAATGAGAAATCCACTGAGCAAAGGAATTAAAAGAGATCTAGAGGACACAAAAGTAGGGAATTAAGAAACACTCTGGGGCTTATTTTGAAGGAAAGAGAAAAACAGAGATGAAAGTGCCAGATTATGCACTAGCTCGAGTGAAGTCTGAATGAAAACATCCAAGATATTCAGAATATTTAGCAAATGAGGCCACATTAGATAAACAATAATCTAATTAAACAGCAACACTTGTTTATTGGCTCTGACAGGGATACTTACGAATCTGGAAGAGTTGTCATTCCTCACTGTTTTCGCATTTCCAAAGGCTGAAAAGAGAGGAAATCATAATGGGACATGATGAAACTATTGCAACCAGTGTAGAATTTAAGAAAAGCCATCTAATAGAAAGTTATAGTAAATATATTTACAAGCTTGTTTACAAATATCCTAAACATTATTAATGATCCTTAACATTGTGCCTCACTCCAGCTAGCTGTCAATCATATATGGGGCAGATGTCAAAGCCATTTGTGCTGATGAGGTCCCATAATTCTGCATGGATTAAGCAAAGCAGCAGGGCTTTCCAGGCTTGGGGAGGACTGAACCTTTGCTGTCACACCACTTTTAAGTCAAAGTGCTTCAATATGTGCCAGTGCTTATAAACAAACAATAACAAACATGATATTCAAAACACACTGTTGCCAAGTATGAATATTTGCGTGTGAGCACATTAAATGCATCACGAACACATGTGCATACGTAGGCCTTGTGTTAGGTGAAGTTAGTCTTTCAGAGCAATATTTTCCAATCCAGAACCCTCTTAATTCCCTTCCAACCACGGTTCTACATTAAAATGCTATTAATGTGTCATGCATCGCAGCACTATTAGCATAAGTGCTTGATTTCTGATAACAGCTGATTAAAGTGTGTTTAAGTCTACCACTGAGAAACGAACGGTAATCAGAGCAAGAAATGAAAAGAAACAGAGGGTGACAAAGAAACCAATAAAGATTCTGTAAAAAGCCAAACAGACAACGCATCGCAGACACATTGTGAACAACACGATAACTGTGTTCCCCTTTCCCTACTATTTTTCTTTTTCGTTTTAGCATTTTAGCAATTAGATCGGCAGGAGCTAAACTCTTGCAGATGTGCAGGGTTTCTGCAGCGACTCAACCCGGGCATACAGCTTCATCATTCATGGGCATTTCCTGCCCACTGCCCCCAATTAAAATACAGCTGTTCCTGCGCCAGCACTGAGCTGTGGGAATGAGACAGTACGTGTGTATGTGCATGCACATGTGTGTATGGATAAACTGGAGAAATAGAAGTGTCCACAGTACAGTGTAATACAGTGTTTATAGGATGCCTAAAGTTCTTTTGCTGATCAGTTTACTCATGTGTGACAGTTCAATTTCCACGTTTATGTGCCTGCCATTGTCTGTGTGCTATATCTAAAAGTTATGTTTTTGTAATTGATGTGTGACTTATTACATTGGCTAGCCAACTATGAGAAGTTCTGCAGTGATCAAATGTATTTTTCTAGTCATTCCAAAACCAAAGCAAAATTATCAAAGACTTTCATTAAACTCTGTTAATGAACTAACTACTGCACTGTGATAGGTAGCTGCAAATAAAAATCATTCATGTCTTCCAGCTTTTGGAGGCATTTTGAAGAGCCTTTGAAATCAGGCAGCACTGTTAATCTGTTAACACAGATTCAGTCTCCGTGAAGACGGTCCAGCCCCTGAATTGGGACGCAGCTCGAGTTTGAATGGCGCAAACTCACCCTCCAGCACGGGATTGGACTGCAGCAGCTGTTCCTTGACCTTATTCACCTCCTGGCCCTTCCCACACACCGCTGCCACGTATGACATCACCAGCTTACTGGCCTCTGGAACACACACACAGACATATATAGAGATACATATTAGGTCAAAGCCTTTCTAGACATGACTGAAGAACAAGTGCGACATGCCCACCCATCATACCATTCCCCATAAAATTCCCCTTACCTCATCCCCCCTGACACCCATCAGGGCAGGGTGGGAATCGTTCATTAGTCTGGTGTACAGAGTAGAGGAGGAGGCCTCATAGTTTAGACCCACTTTGTTTAGTTAGTGGCCATTATTGCATCATGTTATCATCATCCCTACTGATTTCACTGGAAGCTAGGAGGATGTACTGAAGAAACACAACAGCGTATGGATCAACAGAGATGATCCCCGAGCATCCACTTCTCATGCTAGAGCCAAAGCAGATTTTACACTCAGAAAGTGTACTGTGAGTGAAGAACGTTCCCAAAAATATATATTTTTTTGGATGAGAAATAGGAAACAAGCTTGTGCTGTCTCAAACAAGTGACATGCCTTGTAGGATGACTGCTGGCATCAGGATCATCTCTCCCGTCCAGTAAGATGACAGTGACTGATGTGCCAAGGAGGGATAGAGAAGAGCACAGTAGTAGCAGTAGTTGCTGGTATAGACTGCTGATGACTCTGGCATACAAACAGCTCATAAATTTAAAAACAAGGTAGAAGAACGTGTGCCATACAAAAAAAACAACAAAAAAAAAAAAACAACACACCGTCTTGCTGAGTAACACAGTACGCACTGCTTAAACTTTTTCATTTTTATCTCTCAGGATTGCAAAAACGTCCTCAGCCAGCACCCTCACAGACAACAGGACTATGTTATGTCTCCTGCGTGCTTTGCTGGCATCTGATAATGTTCTTCACAGCTCTTCGCTCCTATAGAAGCCACAGCCAGACAGAGCGCAAGAAAACGCCCAGCCAGACATGAATGTCAATGACCCATATCGATGGGGTAGGCACATTTTTGATGGCCTTATTACAAAGCTTTGGGGGCCGATGAGATTAGCGAAAATCCAAATTTATCTCCATGACTTGGCTGAGCAGCTTCTTGGAGTGGGGTTTGTAATATCCATGAGAAATTGAGAGGGCCCAAATAAAAGGCTAGCGCGACATGCTAAACAGCGCTCCAACTTTCAATAGCTTTACCCTGGGGCTGTCACTGCTGTTCACTATTGAAGTGATTATGATTACTCTTACACAGTGTTGACAGTGGCTTTTGATATAATGGTTGTGTGGCTGCATAGCTCTTGATGTTTGCTACCAAAGTGCTTAACAGAAAGTTATGCTGTGAAATGTGAGCTCCAGCCACAGATAGATGTACCAACACAACCATCAGCATGAAAATGCAAGTCATATTACTGCATCAAATGATTTAGCATCATTGCAGTTCACAAATATATTCTAGTCCTTATAACAAAAAGCTACGCAGGACATGTGCATAACATGTTGCTCTGTAATCCTGAAGACTTCATTAAATATTCCAAAATAGAGATAACACTGTGATAGTTGATGTTGATATTATTTTTTTTCCCCCCAGTATCGCTCACCCCTTGATTAAAGCCACATGGCCAGTTTTAAATTGGAACCAAATGGACACTAATTACAAATCACTCCCACACTCAAAGCTTCTCAAACATATACAAATCAATTTTCTGCTTTTGAAGCAGACAGTGAAATCCCACATCAAGTCTAGATACCAGCACAGTGCTATAAAAGCTTTTGGAGAAGACCCATAAAACAAAGTGTGAGGGGTCAAGATTAAGGATTGTAAGTAGTCCTTGAATATATGTCGGTCTTTACTGTTCCGGAAGATGTTTTATGAGTATACTTCTTTCCCAAAGTTTGTGCTCTGCCAACTCAATATGGCTTTTACCTGTGATACAGCACTGTTAACAGAGACCAGGAAATTCCATTTCTATTGGATTTATCTAAGGTATGTGAAACTACACCATAACATGGCCTCACTATTATAAAAAAAACAACAGAAATAAAAGGACCAAGGACACAGCTGTCTCTAGAATCAGCAGACTACATTTAGTATCTAGCCCAACGCACAGACTGACACAAGCTCTTGATGTTGACTGCAAACCAGGAGTTACTGTCGCCTTTCATGTACCAACATGACTGTTCTCAAAAAACAAAAAAAAACAAAAACATGGCATCAAGCTGCATTTAAAAAAAAAAAAAGTGGATCTGATCTAAATCTGCGCTCTGGCTTTATACAAAACAACCCTCATCTTACAGTGGCCTACGTTTTGACTACACTTTAGTCAAAACACACTACAAACAAGAAGTCCTGATGATACATTTTAATTCTTCGGGGATATTGGCTAACTACTGGGTAACTTGTTTACTCTCTTCTTAATCATGTTCTCCTCTCCTTGACTCCCGATAAAGATCTTTTCATGTTCATACTAGAAACAGATGCATTACTGATACTGGTAACCTTAAGGTGTGTTTGTGCCAAGGACATCCGCGATATGAATATTTGCAACTGAGCCTGTGAAACAGAGTGATCGTTGTGAGTCAAATTTCCCCTGGAATGAACAGACGTCAAGTTGAAAAATAGTTCACATTTTGCCACTTACCGGTTTTCCCAGCCCCGCTCTCTCCTGTGATGAGGATGCACTGGTCCTTGTCCTGGTCCCTCAGTGAACGGTAGGCCTCATCTGCCAAAGCATAGCTGCAAAAGACAAAAAGCAAGACATCATGACATAGGCCTTCACATTATAAGTGCATACCCTCAGCTTACATAATATGCTAATTTTTTATTTCCCAGGATATTTGGGAGGTGATGTAGAGAAATAGGGGTTTAAAAAGTTCAAGGAATTGGCATGCTACCGTGCCAGGCCACATGGCGTCCAACATAATCAATAGCATGTGGTTTTATTGGAAATTAGGTCGAATCTGTAGGACAGCCACAGAAGCTTTTTTTAGCTACACTGGCTGGTTCACATAAGCGATTTGGCTCGAATAATTGGAAAACAGATAATTTCCTACTCCTTTTCCTAAACTTAGCTACTACATGAACGTCTGCACTCAAAGACAAACAAAGAACAGTCATATTATAACTTACAAGTAATTGATCTTCTTTAAATTATACCCTGGCAGGTGTTTGAATGCAATTAGACACCGAGAATGTAAACCCTTTGTGTATTGGTAAACGATAAAAGAAGAGTGCCGAAAATAAAATGAATCCTATTGTCATGCATTCCAGGACAGTGATACAATGGGAAAGAGGCACAGATTATTGCTGTTACACCCCCACTGGATTCCAGAACAATATATTATTTGTTCTATTTACGCAGACAAACCCTTATGATGGTTTGAGAGATGGGTGTGGATGGTGTGAGGGCCATATCACAATGACAACTTTTTTATCTTTTGTGGTACAGTGGTCTGTCATTTCAATGTGATGCACTCAAGAAGAATGAACACTAAAGGGTGAGGCTGCAGCAACAGTTTTTTAACAGCTTCCATTTGGCAAGTAAACAGTCGTGTACAATGCTGCAAGAACCATGTACTAACTTTCTCCTCCAGTAGGACACAAGACTGCAAATTAACTTTCTTCTCCTGCCCCCACTTACTTTGGCATTCATTACCCCGGAATTTTTTCCAAAACCGCGACTGGTAATAGCTGTGATTGTACCTTATGATACACTCAAAATGTCTTTGCTGTTGAAAAATTGGGTGAGTTAAAGACAAGGTGAAGTGGATACGGAAGACTGTACTCATCTAAGACCTCCATGATGAGTCTCTCCTTGAGTCTGTCTGAACTGGTGGACCATCACAGGAAGGAAACTGGGCTAAAGGGTAGTGAAACTGGGGAGAACATCAGTCACAAAACTTTGTTTTAAGTGCCCTTGAGCAATGAATACCAGCTCTACAGGTGGAGTCTAAATATAACTATCAGGCTGCAAACTTCAAAACCATAAAGAGCTTAATAAATAACAGCTTTTTTTTTTAAATATCAAGCTAGGATCAACATCTTTAAGTTGTATGTTTCACATTGAGTACAGGGTAAATCTAGCTTGAGGTAATTTTGGAGGAATGCATCAAAATAGTTTCTCCCCGGTGTCTAATTTAGCCCTTGCCTGGAGGGTAGGGGCACTCCCAAGTCTTCCAGGTCTGACTAATATCATTAATCAAGTATTTATATGCACTAAGTGTAGTAGACATGAATGCAAGAAGGAATGTCTGACATTCACAGATGCTGACAGGGGTTTTCATACAGCTCTACTGGCCAGGCTCTCTAGCTGGGTCTGAAATGAGATATCGAACTCTGAGCGCAGTTGCTGAGGTTACATTTACTTGTAGATGCGATGCTGTCAGATTCAAGTATGTTGCACATTGAAATGTCGTGTGGCACCAACTAGCAGGCTAAAGCACTGCTTAAACTGGGTTCAAAGTGATTTCTAAAAGAGACACAGCATTCAAAGCTGTATGCTCAAAGGTTATGTGGGATCATTCTAAAATTTGATTATTATCTAGTCCAACTTCCACAAATATACCAAGGCGTGGAAAAAGCAGCTAATGCCTAAAAATGTCTAAATTTAATTTAGGGTTCAGCGACGAATGTATTAGCGGAGTCAGTGCGGTGAGGAGGAGAACGCAGAGCATATAATCACACGCTGAACTAACACTGACCTCCAATTTGAAAAGTAGCTGATTGCTAGTAAGAAGCCATGACTGAGATGGGGGCCAGAGATGGACAGCCAGATGAATGCATTCCAGACCACAAAATAAAGTTGAAGCTCAGGCTGTCTAATAGAGCTCAGGGTTCTGCACCGTCACACATTGTTTTGGACCAGAGCCCATGAAGCCCTGCAACCAGTCCCCTCCTTCATCAGCACCCAGTGTGGGCCCTCCAAGACTAGAGCAGAATTTCTCATCATAAAAAAATCCTTTGGGTCAGGGTAAATTTTTAAATGGGGGTCCTATTGTTAGTGATGCGTGTTTCATTAGTATGACCGAAGGATACATATGAACACAGCATTTACTTATTTTAAGACCTGGCCTACTGACTTTACATTTGAAATCACATCTAACACAGTTTTGCAAGTATGAAACCTTCATGTTTTAAAAATTCATAGGACAAGGAGTAATGGTTGACTTTGTCTGAAGCTGTAAGTGTCCTGTCGACAGCTTTGCAGATATTTTTGGGAGTTAAAGGGAGTATTAATTGGTTTCTTAGATTACCACAGTTTGATACTAAAGAGGATTGATCATGCCAGATCCCACTAGATCAGTGGTGAAGCAAAACATATCACTGCCAATGGTAGTAGGCAGTATCGAAGATCATTTCAGTATCTGAAAACCAACAATGCAAGCTTCAAAATATTTAAAATTAAATAAATCTGCATTGCACATGCTCAGTGGGCCTCAATGACGCATACATGTTGTTATGGTTAGAAACTCAAAAGGAACACAAAAACAACTTAACCAGGGAACCTTAAATGTAACATTTTTGGTACCCTCATTTGCATCTAATTATTTTTTCTGTCCATCAAAACATAAGGCTCACACTCAGAAATCCCCACCCTGCAATCTCGGATCACACCCCAACCCCTGCTCTCTCCTGTACACCACATTTGTATGGATGAGACTTGTCACAGGACATTACGTCACTGTTGAAAAGGGCCGCACAGCACAGCAGATGTCTGCTTTGTGAAAACAGCCCTGTTGCCTGACCTGATCCTGACAATGACCCAACCATCACACAATTATCCGGCCCCCAGAGGAGGCCTGTGTTTGGGGGGGGGGGGGGTCCTTTGCCACATATGAATATGAATGGCCATCACAAAATCACAATATGAATAGAAGTCAGCAGAAGCAAGGGGCCACACCCAAAACTGTGCAAGTGCACGCAGATGATATCCATGTTTAAATCTGAAACATTTCAAACAAAACAAGCCACAACTGACCTCTCACTAGAAGCTAATCTGTATTTTTATTCCCACGTACAAAAGCAAGAAAAACACAGCAGAACTACAATTAATGTACAAACCCTGTGGCAAGAACATTGTGCTATCATTAGGACCATGAAAGCAATATGAACAGTAACGAGCTGTACCACTTCACAAATCTGAAAATTAAAATGATGATGAAGCACCAAGGTCACCATCAAAGGCAGAGGAAGCAGTGAGTGAGACACCAAAATCCCAAAAGGCCTCCCTGATCAGTGTGTGTGGAGCTGGGTGTGCGGGGTTAGGCTGGGATAAGGCCTTGGACCATAAGTGCTGCTTGGCACCTCCCCTTCACATCTGCCTGCAGGCTGTAATTTGGGCTTGCACGTGGCAGCGGTGAACACAAAGCCACACTGGCATGAGGTAAGCAGTAGAAAATAGCCTAGTCAGTTGTTTTTACTACCATCCTCTGGTAACTAGGGCACAGGAGAAGATGATGGCCTGCAGTGTGTGACCTGAATCTTAAACAGGGTGGAGTGCTTCGAGGGCAGATGCAGCACACTTTAAAAGTTGTGATTTGTAGACGCTAATGAAGCTGTAATGTACGGGCTGGAGCACAGCCCACCCAGCTACTGGAAGATGACAGGACTTTTGCAAACAATAATAATCTTTCTCAGAGGCTGTTAGCCATGCCCTCATACTGACAGGCAGCGCATTTACATTTTTTTAAAGTACAACTTTGTTCAGTTCCCAAACCCTCAACTCTATTCAGTACTTTGATGCTAAATTCAGCTAGGTTTTTAGTATGTGTTTGAATGAATGGGGGAGGGGAGGTGGGGAGTAGTACAGTAGCCTGTGATCTCAGTGTGATCTGGTTCCTCCAGGGGCCACAGGAAATCCGCCTGACTCTGATGGAGTAGCCAAGGAAGCAACTCTTTCCTGATGCTTTATGACCAGGTGGAAGAGTGGGTGGCTGTTTGCAAGAAACACACACGCATACACAAACTCAGTACAGTGGCACGCATTCAGAGATTGTAGGCGAACGCGCTAGTGTAGGTGGGCAAGGCGCAGATACAAATACACAAATACAGGCAAAGAACTTAGTGGTTATGGGGAAGATTGGCACACGGGGCAAGAATCTATCCAACACAAGATCACAATTGCATTTAAAAGAGCACATCTTACAAGGTGAAATAAAGAACTACTTCGAACGCTCTAAATTAAAAGCACAGAGTGAAGTACTGCTGCCATGCGGATCTCTAATTTATTCAACACACACTGGAGGTTGCCTTAGAGCTCTGCTAAATTACTCATTGATACTACCCCACCCATACATCAAACTTTGAGGGGGTCCAGGGCTTTAATTTACTTTGCTGCAGAGCAATTTAGTGTTCCATAGCAGGAGAAAAAAAAAACACAGGCTCTAGTTGTTTGTCTGATCCTTGGAAAAGCAGGAAATAAGCTGAGTAAGGTAGCAAAACATCCTCAAAGCAACACTCAAACAAAGACTTGTCTGAGCCTCTTTTAGCAGATTTATGTGAATCAGCATTCAAAATTCAAAATGACTCCCAATTGTCAGATGTTAAAAGGGATAAAGGAGTTGACCAAATTGTCTGAGTCATGAGATTTTATACAATGATAAATGACGAAGGCTTTGTGCTTTTGGCTGGAAGATATAGAAAAACATACTTAAGGAAAAAAAATACATAGCCACATGTGCTCAGCCACAGACAGGATGATGGAAAAAGAGCAGCGAGATGTCTTTTTATAGCCCAGAAAGCACCAGCTCTGTCAGGTTTGAGGACTTCCTCTCTTCATCCTGCTCTCCATGTCGTAGCCTTTCACTGTGGCAGAGTTTCTGGTCACATCGGGGCTTCTCAGTGGCTTTGCAACATAAAGAACACATCTTGACGCTGAAGCATAGTCTTGCTGACATATAATGACCATCTGAGCTTCGGTTAAACAATCTGTGCTAGATTTGTGTGATGATTTCTCCTTGAATGACTGCTCAACATTGGCCCGAAAAGGAGTCAAAAAAGAAGACTTGCTCTTTGAATCTAAGGAAGGAATATTGTCAACATATCACATTTACATTTACCTTAAAAGTGGATAACGTCTCATCTTTGTATACACTTTTGTTTGAAAAACAGTGTAATCTTTGAGCCCTACAAGCATTGCAACACCCCATGCGCACATAAAAAAAGCTGCATAGAAATAAAATGTTATGCCTAATTTAGTACAAGATCGCTTGGCATGTCTTCAAGGCAGAGCAAAGGCCTCAGGCTGACCATGTGGTCTACTGAGTACATTCAGACAACAGATATAGTCATTGTGGGTCTGACCAACAATTTAATGTTGGTCCCACATCGGCACCACAGTCACACCTTCTCTAGCTCTACAACAGAAGAGGAGGAGGCAGCAGACTGAGAAGCTTTGGTAGAAGGGAATAAAGCTACCAAGGGGTTCTTTTTCCAGAGCCAAAATAAGCAGTTTGCAATGAAATATTACAGTTAAAAAGGGTATAAACGAAAAGACCCTGGATCATAAGATGTAAGAAAGCTGAAACTATTTCAAATTTTGCAAAAGTCAGTCAAAGCACTGCCATCACACAGCAGCATTTTAAAGCTGCCTTGGCTGAAATAAAGGTCATCAAAATCAAAGACCAACCCTAAGTGAAAAAGAGCATGCCAGTGATCAATCACACTTCACATTCAGTTAGCATTATTCCATTAAAGCACCATGTTGCAATAAGAGAACAACAGATAACCCCTCCTGAATTTATTCTGACAGGAGGCAAACAACTCATCTCCATGTCACATGACTTTCAATTACATATAAACCTATCCATCCTTTATTCTCTTTTACTTAACTGCATCTCAATCTTGCTGAAACATGATGCATATAAATTGCCCAAGCCCAAATTTCCATGCAAAAAGCTAGCTTGGCACTATAGATTAGACAACATAACCCTGCTACGATGTCTGGCAAATTATATTTCCATTAGCATTTACAGTTTTTCTATGTAATGCCGACCTGACCCTTTGGGAGGTTTTGGCCAAATATCCACAGCCAGCTGAATCCTCAATCCAGACAAATCAGTTCCAAAAAAAAAAAAGGACTGACAGCTTGTTTGATTTCATGTGACCAATCAGATGATGCCTCACCATCACTACAGAGCAGCCACACAGTAAAAACAGCTCTTCAGCAGTACAGCAGCAGGAGTCCTCCACCACTTTTCATATTATACTGCTTCAACTATAGCAGGCTACTGACGTGTATGACCAAAGGCTCAAAGATGTGCAAGTAAATTAAAATACACAAAAAAGAGGATTTGGTTGCAGTTAGACCCAAAAATGTATCCAACAAAACAATAAAACTTTTTGGTTTGTTTGTGCAGATAATAGTTAGCTAGCACCTTATTATTGTCAAAGATATAGGGTCCCATGGTGGACCAATATTCTACACAACTGATACGAGTCTTATCTATTTCACTCCATTTTGGTATGCCCCTTGTGGGTTGTTATGCAAGCTGTGCACACATACAAAAACATGATACCAATTGTTCTGTATGAATAGATAGAATTTACAACTGTTCTTGGCCAGTCACAGACAAAAGAAAATCTATTAAATTAAATGATATGCTCACAGAAGCAATAAATGACAGAGCAGGCAATGTTTAACCAGCGTTGTGTTAAACTCTTGGCAGCAGATGCATTATGTTTGAAAAGAACAGAGGAATTCATAATATTCCTCTATTAATGATTGCCACTAGGCTTAATAAACTCAGATGCTAGGTGTTACCAAACAGAACCTGGTTCACACTGAAGTTCAACATGCAAAACGGCACTGAAGTAGAAATAAAATTGTAATTAATTTCTTAACTAGCATCGGGCTCTATGACAAGTTCAAGCTTGTATTATAATAATCACAGCATTATTATACATGTACCGTTTGTGAAATTTAGCCTTTTTCCTGACATGGAGAGTGAGGGGAATGATATGCAACAAAAGTCCCGGTCCAATCTTGAACCAGGACAGTGTGGTTATTATGTGTGCCAAGGGAAAGCCATCACCAACAAACTGAAAGCTGTGTATCTAATAGACCAAGTTCCCTGTGAGAGCTCTGCCTGTATACACAAATAATTGATTATAAATGGTTGCATTATCCAGTATAATACATTTGCATTTTATTCTTGGTTTGAGGAGGTAGGTGGAACACAGACACACTCACTCAATTCATCCCTCTCTTGGTTCACAGAGCTCACCATTACGCCAACACACATGCTGGAGAGGACTCACTCTACCCACCTGAGTCAAAATGCCATTTCAACAAGTGCCCACTTAAATCTACCTACGTGCAGGTTCTGCGCTGCAGCTCATGTACGCCTCCTTGAAAATAGTCGTGTTTATATAATAACAAAACAGTGTACACGTGGCATAAAGCTTGTTACCATATAACAGTGCAACTGCAGCTGTAATGGATTAAAAAAAAAAGAAGTAAGAATGAACAGATCCAAAAAGATGTGTACTATTTTACAGAGATGTGCCTGTCCATGAATCATACCTTTTAGCTGGCAGTGAGAAACAAGGACACATCAAATAAAACCTCCTTATATTTTATATATATTTATTTGGGGCATCACAGTTGTAGGCCGACTTGAGTGAACTGACCAAATACATTCTCCATTTTACAGTAAATGCAAGATTTACAACGTTATTGCCTGTGTTCACACTGACAGCACTGGAAAGACAAACACTGGTAATGCCATGATGCAGTAAATGGCTCCAAAGTCCACCCTATCCACAGAAAAAGCGTTAAGTTATCACCAGCCTTTTATCCTAACCCAACATCCTGCATGTAAAACGACACCCAGTGATGCTTTAGTCTATTCATCAGATTTGAAATGAATCCTAAAACAACTAAATGGGTAGTTAGGGTAGTTGGGAGTTTTGTGTTGCACAACATAATATAATTTGCTCTCAAGCTTGGCAGCGGTTTGATACAAAGATGCCAGTTTGACAAACACACCACAGTGACAAATGCTAAACACTACTGCTTATTCGTACATGGCTGTTCTTGCCCTGGGAAATTCAGCTAAATACAGGGCTTCTGCAAAAACCACAGTTCAATGCAAAGGGTCGTGAGAAATCTGATAACCCGTTTAGAAGCACCACATAGTTATAATGTATGTACGCATTATGTAGGACGAGATTGCATAGAGCGAAAGCTTCTGGTGCGATGCAGATCAGGCAGGCACTCAGTACAATTACCTTACTCCCACACAAGATCTCTACAGGAGTGAATGACTTAACACAGTCTGTGCATTACAACGGAGCAATCCTGTAATTGTAGACCAAAGGTAAAATCTTGACCAAACCAAGTAAATAATTTAGAGCTACAACTTCACGTGACCTCATGATACCTGGGGTATCATTGCACAGGCACACAAAAATGAATGAACCACTCAGTAGTATCTCTCAATGCCAAAACTCTACAATAAAGCAGATTTCACAGTCAAGCGGTCATAACCATGTGCGCGACAGCTGACATACGCCTTGTACGGGGGCCTCTTTGCTCCATTAGCCAGTCGTGATGCCCCCTGTAGCCAATGCTCTAGTGGCACAAGGTACTGAGCGCTGAGAGCATCGGGGGTCTCACTACCTCATTAAACATTGGGGAAATACGATCCTACCCTAGAGACACAGACCTAGTGGCCGGTCAACACACACACACACACACACACACACACACACACACACACACACGCACGCACTTCTCTCAATCTGTGCCTGGCTTGGGTGGCAAGGGACATACAATAGATGACTCCAGGCCATCTGTAATGCTGCTGTGCATAGAGAAAGGCCACTTATTAGTTCATCTCTAATGCTACAAATGTGTGTAGAGGGGAGGGAAACACCTGCCAGTTAATTATGAGGCGCCTCATCTGGGCAGAGAACAGTTTGCTAAATTGGCCGGCTGAGGAAATTATGGACACATGAGTGGCCCTCAGCTGGCTTTTCATTCAGATATCTGCAAATGTAAACCAATTAAATGTCTTACACATTTTCATTCAGAAATATTGGACTGAATTTCTGCATTTAATTTTCATATAGCTCTGGATAGTTGTCATTGTTTTTGGAATAATGCATCTGTCCCCACAAATTAGAGTACTTCTGTTTACAATTACATAACAAGCTTGCTGTCATGGTTATGTGACCTGTGTTCTCACTGATGCAAGTCTTTGTTTCATTGTTTTAGTCTTCCTGGAAAGTAAATTATTTCTTTCAATTTAAAATCTTTCACATCTGACTTTTTAAGTCATCAATACGTATGGCTCTGGTTTCTGGCCAAGGCAAGAGCCACTGCTTACCGTCAATAACTTTAATTAAGATGAAACTTAACAGGCAATTAGTCCACAAACAACTTTAGAGATGGAGGACCAGCTGCAGCTCTCCCTCAAGTTGATGTTGCACACACACACACACACACACACACACACACACACACACACACACACAGCCATTTGTCTGGGGAGTACAAAAGCAGGTGTGAAACAGATGAGCACCTGCACATACACAGACTGGTCCTACACAAAAGCACTGTTATACATACACAAGGCATTTCAGACATCCTTGGAGACACACACACACAAACACACACACACACACACACACACAGACACAGACACACACGCGATGAGCCAATGATGATGCGACAGCTTTAATCAACAGCAACACGTTTTACAAAACAAATTCAGCTCAAGCACCTTTCCCCGACTTTAATCAATAACCCGAAGATAGATTAATCTTTCATCTCAGTTAAAACAGAATGCTACAACAACACCAAGTTTGACAATGAACGAACATTCATACAGAGTGTCCTGTGTACTCTGAGGACAAAAAGGACCAGTGATTGTTTTAGTGCAAGACGATGCAAGGTGCAGCTGATCGACACATATGTGTTGTTGACACAGTGTATGTGGCTTCAGGCTGGTTTCCGAAAGAGATTTAGGAGTTGAGCAGTTATCTATTGCTTGTTAATTGCTCTGTAAATTATCTCTGCTGCAACATTAAGGTGAGACATTCTATTAAGCCACAAGCTTGAAGCTTCATACTAAACAATACTGACATAATAACAATCTATTTTCTGCTTGAGTATGTTTAGCAAAAATTTCCCACAGATTTCCTCTGTTGTTCTTTAATGAAAATTATTGCAACACTAATTTTGTCCATTAAGTTCTCGCCAACGTTATTGCAACATCATGCAATGCCATTTTGGTTTAAGAAGGAGATTATAGTTAAATATTGTCAGAATTTAATTTATTGTAAAATGTGAAATTCATCATCATCATCATCATGATATCATAATATGATTGTTCCCCCTCTCTGTCTCACAGCAAGTCAACAGGGCTTCAGATACATAGCTCAACATCTTTAGGGGCTACGTCCAAACACCCCATTGACTGATGCAACGTGTTTACAGCTGCTGAGTTTATACTGTTGAAGTGTCGACTGAGGATCAAACACAGGAAGAGGAAGATTCCTAGGGACCCCCTGTTGTTACCTTAATTAAAACCCAACATTGATCCCCTTCAGTCACTGTTGTGATAATGCCCTTCAGCCAGCTGAAGCTCAGCCATACAAAAAAAAAACAGGTCAAAAAGAAATAGAAACTTTTTCTGGTGTGGAAACATCACAAGTAAATGGACGTTTTTTGTTTTGTTTTTTTTAATTTAAAGTTATTGACTGGAATCTCTGTGTCTTCTTTCAAAAATTATGTGGTAATGTCTTATTAGTCTTTCTGTGGTCAAATGAATTTGCTCTCAGGCATAATATGGCTGAACATTTAGCTCAAACAAAACTGTGTTGCTTATCTACCCCTTCAACCAAATTGTCATATTTGTTAGATCTTCTGTCATTTCAGTATGCCGGGTAGTCACAGATAGATTTGGTTTGGTTTTGTTTTCTTTGCCTTGCTGAAAATTCAAATATAGCAGACTTGACTTCTGAGGAGTGTCTGGCTCTGAAAAATGGCAAAGAAAATACAAGAAACTTCTAAAGGCAGAGTATGGCAAGGCTGCTTTTTAACTTTTCAACTGATTTCCTTTAAGTCAAGTATTGCCTAATACATCTATTTACTATTCCCCTTTTACTGTTACTGTGGCTTTACATACAGAGAAGATAAGTGAGAGGTCTAACAGGGAAAAATGAAAAATAGTGATTTGTTTTGTGTTAAGCAAACATTAAGGCACACATACATTCAAAACGCCTGTAGTGATGAATACTTGCTGCGCTGATTTGAATACCAGTCAAGTCAAATGTATTCAAATTACAACATCTAAATGTGTTTCCAAAGCACAACTAACCAGCTGCTTCTGGGTTTCCATGCGTGTGTTCAAGGGAAACTCTGACATACTGGGGAAATACACATATTTGTTTTTTTACCGGGAGTTAGACGAAATGATCAAATATCAATTTCCCATGAGTACACAAGTAGCGTTGTTAGCCTGATGTTAGCTTATCACAAACTGTGGGCAGCAGGTCGACTCGTGCCTTCTAACATCTCCAATAATAATCAAATAAAAGAGACGATAGTATAGTGTCAGACTGACCAAAGCTCGAATGCAGGACAAATAGCATGAACTGTGATAAAAGTAGAGCCATGTTGTTTGCTAAAAATGACACTGGGTTGAGAATAACTGTGCCAATACATTTAACAGGACTGAGGGTTTAACATTGCTTGAGGACGATCAATGCAAATCCACAAAGCTTGGTCCAGATGGCCTGACCGGAGGATTAAGATCAATTTATGTAGCATGTTGAAACAATCTGCCTTTGACTGCCA
The DNA here is from genome assembly GCA_028641955.1 of Protonibea diacanthus. Lineage (NCBI taxonomy): Eukaryota > Metazoa > Chordata > Actinopteri > Sciaenidae > Protonibea > Protonibea diacanthus. The sequence goes on from CM053986.1 coordinate 13,290,756, forward strand.
TTTTAGGTCTTGTACAAGAGCCTGTCCTATTAAAACAGGGCTTAATCTTCTTTACTTAAAGACTAATGGTGAGATGATTTAACATGTTTAGGAGTACATAGCAGTCAATTGAAATAATTTCTTTTTGGTTATGTAACAAACTCATCCATCACTGGAGATCCTGTTGAGAACAGAGAGGCACGTTGTAGGCTTATTCTGTGGTCACTCTGGTGCATGACGTTTCGGCCAGCTCAGTTGAAATGGCTCAGGCAAGTAGTCTCATGCAAATAGGGCAAAACGTATTCTTCTGAAAACAGCAAGCATATCTGTCATTTCTTATTCCATTCTATAGAGCTTGCATCTGCGAAGAAAAAGGACCGTACCTACATTCTCACACGTTTATCTCAAACAAATGTTTCATACTTTCATCTCTGTCTTTTTAAGGCAGTTTTTCAGTTCGTGTCAGTGTGGTATGAAAATGATCTTGCAAAGATCTTTGACAAATGGCTGGCCGTTTAGCCTTTAGCCTCCGGTAAGTGTCCAAATTATCTTGTGGTATTGCAGTTAAGAGCAGAGAGCATTTTTGAAAACGCTTGTCCACTGCCAAACAGAAACGTTTTCTAAATGCCCCAATATTAACCATCTTTAGGTTATCCTTCTAATGACATATGATCTAACATCTCTGTAAACACATCATGTTTTCCTGGAAATTATAGCAACAAGAGGGGGGAAAGGCCAAATAAAGCACACTGTTACCTAATAATAAAAAAAATGGATTAAAAGTATGGATTTCTCTGGGTTTCAAAACTATCTGAAACATTTAGGATAGACAATATAAGTACACAGCTCAACAAAATACATAACATGGTGGTGGTATTTGAACACTGTAATGTTAAAAAAAATTCATCAGCAACCTGGTCTGTCCTATGACTGGCTTACATCAGTGCACAGCCAGAAAATGTTCATGGTTAATTCTCTGTCCCAGCTTTAAGCCAACAAAAGCACATGGCAAGGAAAGAATGTTTTCTTTTGTTTGGATTTGTTAAATAAACGTTATCACTCAACAGGTAAATCAGGATATCTCCCAAAAACTTGATGCATTCCTTTATGACAATGCACCAAGTAGCAGACCGTGACCAAACCTCCTTGTACACACCGATCAGTCCCTACCAGTATACAAAAGAAAAGAGGGGAGAGACAGGCACTGGAAAACAAATAGGGGCGTAACAGTCTGAAAATGTGTCATGCCAGCTCTGTATAGCTGGCTGTAAAGTAAAGCCAAAGAACTTGCTTTTGTCTGCAGGGAGTATGTCTGTTCTGGGACAAGGGCACTCTTGCTCTTTCAGTCTGTGTCTCTGAGGGGTTTTGCTGCAGCCTAGAGACACAGCAGGCTAATTGACGAGTGCTGCGCTTTGTTTTATCTTGGCAGCCTAACAGAAATGCTGATTTAATGTTGCCAATGGACAGATGGCATGCCACAATGCTGAATGGCCAGCAGAAGCACCAGACTGACTCTCCATACAAGAGCTAGTGTCCGTCTGATCTCAAACCACCCCCCACCCCCCCAGACCTTACCACCTCCTCATTAGTCACTGGGTCCAAATTCATAATCCTTGCAGAGGTTTGCAATGCACTGTATCTTCAACAGACAGATGTTAGTTCATGCTCCATAAAATATTCAGACGAACAAAGCCTTGAAAAACACTTTTGTGAGGTGCCAACCGAATTCAAAACCTCACCGTTGAACTTTAAGTGTTTGTGCCTTAAGCGAGGCATAAAATTTACATAAATACTAGGTGGTTTTGGAGAGGATGTGGGAGACAAACTCACATGTGTGGACTAAGCTCATAGAAGTTCCTGTTGCGATACTCCTCCACTTTGTCTGGCGTGTAGATGGGCAAGGACCTGTAGGGGTTCATGGAGATCACCACACTGCCGATGTAAGTCTGGAGGGAGAAGAAAAACAGTTGGTGTGAATCCATGTGGTATTTTTTTTTTTCTATTTTTCACAGGCTGACAGAAGCACTGTTTTCAACAACTTGTCCTCTCATCCGTCAATTTGGATGTTAATTGTTAAGTCAAAATGGGAGGAATTCTGTCTCCGTCAGCTTTTCTCAGCTGGGTATTTTTAATGCATTATTGAGGCATGCAACGCTTTAAGTGTAGACATGTAAAAACAAGGAAAGGTTTATGGAATCTATGGGCTGGGCAGTCAACACAGACCGCAAAGAGGTCAAGGTGCTAACAGAGAGTTTTATGGTCCAAGTGTATGCCCGAGTATAGAAGTATTCATGCTGCCATATTAATTGATGTCAAAAAAAAAAAAAAAACTCCACATAAAATAAGTTCTCAAAAGAATACCTTTAGGTGAGCTGCTTCCCATTAAATTACCACAATGCCGTGTGTGCTGAAGGTATCTAATATGTCCGCAGTAGATTTTTAATCAAAAATATGTTTCATATTTTTACATAAAAGAGCACTTTTATGTAACATTCACACAGGTCCTGTTCAACAGATAACACTTGTCAGATATTTCTGAGAGCGAATGTAACCAGCCACCACCACCATCATCATCATCCTCCTACGCTCAAAACAAAGCCCAGATAGCACTTTCAAACATAAACCTGAAACATTTTTTCCTTGCTTTCCATGGTAATGGCTGTTGCATAACCCACTCTGACAAGAGTGGATCATGGCCTTCCCTGTGGCATTGCCACAACCTCCCACAGTCTCCTGTTCAATAGCCCACCAGAGGCAAACTGAGCCCTTTTCAAGTGCAGAGGACGGGTACAAAAGAGAAAGCGTGTGTGCAATGTAAACAAAGTATCATGTGTTAATGAGGGGTTCAGAAGCAGAAAGAACAATACACATTTCCACATCACAGAGACAATCACAAGTTGCAAGGGACTTTCATGAATCTTCTGACAGATCATATCATAAAGCCATGAAACCGCTGTGAACTGAGGGACTTTAAGCCTTTTCGCACAAGATCCAAAAAGATGTCTATAAACAACCAAAAAGGGTGTGGCTTTTATACATATTAACCCACACTATCAAACGTGGTGAAATTTTTAAAGTAAAAGCAGGAAAAACAGTGAAACTATCCCAAATATAATTGCAAATATGTTTTTTTATGTATTTCTATTTCTCCCCCCCATTTTCCTTCCTGCTACTTGCCCACTACTAAAATAATGTAGTATGATGTTTTTTTCAACAATCTTTTGACAATTTCCGCTACAAAAACAACATGTCTATCAGCAGAGCTTGATAACGTGCACAGACTCATACTAACCATGCTGTCCAGGTAGTTGGTAATTTTCTGCAGCATGTTTTATTTTACATTTCTACACCTGCAGCCCCACTTGTTACAAAACTCCATCTGTTCAGTCACCAAAATTATGGCAGCTTGGATGATATACCACATGCCCAAAAAAGTTAAATTGCCTTTTTCTTTTGGCACTCAGCTTTTTAAAAAAGGCAGTATGACAGTTTGGAAATATGTGTACAACACAGCAAAGATAATATTTCTATTAATTTGGCAGGTGCTTAAGTCTTGGGTTATGGTTAATTAAAAAACACATTCAATTATGTGTAAAACATATGCAAGTATCTTGATCTCTTCATCGGTCATGGGAAGCCTTTAAACATGACTTATACTTGGAATTGGGAGTGATCGTCCTGTTATAGTTTTCGTGTGGAGCACCTAATGCTGCAACTAACTAACTAAAGTTAAGTTAAGAGTTAAACTTGCGAAACACTCATTGATTCTTTTTGGTCAAAAAAAAAAAAAAAGAAATAGAAAAATGAGTTGGGCGTAGTTAAGAGGGTGATTTTCATTCTCTTTGATTTTCCACAGAGTTATTGGATACACGATGCGCTGTCCCTCTGGAAAACAAAGCCATGTTTCTTCTGCTGTGAGCTGTCATATGATAGTTTGGGGTGGGGGTTGGGGCCATTTGTAAGGAATGATGCCACATGAGGGGAAAAATACATTCACATGCAAGGATTGTACACCACAAATTTATTGGATAAGTACAGGCTTCAGCACTTTTCCTGGTCATCACTCTTGAGGTGCAGCTTACGCACCAAAAAAAAAAATCTTCCATTATGTACTTTGAACCATGTGATTTACCTTTCCATGAAGATGCCATTTTTACTTTCACTTCATAGTCAGTCAGTACTAAACTAAAAAAGGTTATACTAGAAATATTACTGAGCATATATTACATAAATAATTTTAGAAAAGGCACAACTGTGCATATTTCTAGCTCCGCAACATTTAGGTCAGCACCACACAGGAAATAAAAAGTTCTGAGCTTATAGTTTTGGACACAAAATTGAGGGCATTTGAAATATGAAGACACCATTCCCATTCCTCAGCAGGATGTGGGCTGCATCTCGACAAAGTATCTAGCGCGCGCCACTAAAGCAATCATCGCTAGATGAGGTGACATCATCCCTTGGGCTCTGAGCCCTGTGAGCCAACAGCAGCCAGAGCGGAGCTGTAATCATCTTGGCTGACGTCTTGAGCAGCCAACCTGCAGAGAAGAAAACCATGGAGCACCACAGCACAAAGCACCAGAACCAATTGTCTGATGCAGGCTTGATGGTTCCATCCTCTTGAGATAGACAACCAGGCATCCAGTCCCTTCTTGTCCCTGAGCTCTGGATTTCATGCCTCATTTAAAGGCATCATCTACATTCCTTGGTTATGTGATTTATTGATTGCCTGGTAACTGTGGTCTCTGTATCTGTGCCACCTCCGTAGCCAGTAGACTGGATGAGTGAAAAGAATGGAGGAACAATAGAGGTCCTTAGGGAGGCCATTTACACCAGTCTTTGGAGGCAGGGATGAGCAAAAAATATTCACACAACACAATATTGTTGTGCTGCTACTTGAATGAGCTTCGGTTATAGTAATGAAATCATTATTTGAAGATAAAATGACAGACTTACGTAGATCTCATTGTGGTCAAAGCGGTTCCTCAGGTTCTCAAGGAATGAGTCTTCAGACAGGGGTTCTAGGAGGACCATGTCGCCGACCCCAATCATGTTATCTAGAAGTGACGTCTTCACCTCCATTTTGGCTGCAGGTGTCCCCCCCTGGACAGAAATACACAAGAAGGAAAAGGTACATCACATATACTGTACATTCAAAAAGGTATCCTGTGGAGTTTTCTACCACTAGTACCACTATGAAGCAATGTTTCTACGTGTAGGGTCCATGTGCAAGCGGCATTATTGCCACCGTCATTGGCATTATTGTTTTCACACCAACATGCCGATAGACAGGTGGCAGTGCTAATACTCCAGCAAACAAAATGAGTCACAACAATGCATGATTTCCTTAAAAATATATGCTTTGTATATGTTTTAAGGAGGTATAAAATGCACTCATGCACAATGTGTTTTGTCAAGAAACACTGATTTAAAAAAGGGCATTAGGCCATTATTTTATGTTTGCTGTCCATTATTTGTGAGGTCTCTGGCAACTTTCCAGCATTCCCCGATCAGAACATAAACAGTCCTAAAGTTAGCCAATGCAAATAAACTTTGGGGTGGACATGTTTGTACAGCAGTGGTTTAACTCCAGGGGAGGAGTAGGGCCTTTTGATTGGCTCTTCAGTCTTGTTCTCCTGTGACATGTGAGAATGTCCCATAGGCAATTACATAACTAAGGATCTTTGCCCTTGACCTCTCGGTGTCTGCACAACTGGAATCTGCTCCTGTTTCAAGGCTTGAAATAAAAAACACAAAAATCTGCAAAACAGTTAACCATTTCATAGCTTTGCTTTTACCTCGCTTGCTTGTTGCAGCAATATAATATTTGGGGCTGGTAAAGGATCTGGGTCGGAGTGCACCATGACAAAGACAGTGCTAGGGGTGGCAGTTTTCATTCCAGGGTTGCCTCCCTCTCTCCAATGGGACAGTAATCCCAATGCTATAGGGATGGAGATAAAAGAGGGGCCTAGAATACATTCAGAGCCTTGATACGGGGCTTTGCTGTACTAAAAACCCAATGTCTGCTGTCATGACAAACAATTGAGGCCATGTAGTCATCTACCGTTGCCTGCTTCTTCTTAGTGAGGTCTTTTTTGCATAACCAGAAACAGAACCAGACACTTGTTGGTACAGAATAAAAAAATATGACAAAGCTCCACATTGATGTGATATGCTTTTCAATAAATATAGCAGCAGCGAGTGGAACATGCCCTGAAATTAGCCAACATCTGCCACGGGCCTGTCTGATGGGGGGAAAAACTTCAAAATTTCCTGCATAGATTAATATCACACAAATATCCAACAGAATGTTCATGTTTGGGGATTAAACAAATGGATCAGAGGGTATTACAGTATGTGAGCTGCGGCAACTGGTGTATAGCCAGGACAGGCCGAGTCAAAGCTCCAACATTTTAGCACAAGTCCCTCTATCAGCCGTCAAATCAACTTTTAGCAGCAGCTTCAGAGCAGCGTGACATTCCAGAAAAAGAAAAAAAAAGTGATCTCCTGTGTAGACTTCCACGTTACTTTTTCCCTGGCTTCTGTTCCCCTGCAGGGCACAGTGTTATTGGCCCATAAAGAAGTTGCCTAGCTCTTGGTAGGAGGCAAGACTCAAGTTCCAAAACCACTCACTCTTACACTCAGCATGAAAACAAATCTTTAATAAAAAAAAAGTTGGACTAAGACAGATGGGGAAGAATGCTGAAAAATGGTTGATGTCAGTTTTGCAATTAAAATATTTTTAAAAGGGGGGGCTGTAATGCTGCACAGACAGCAACAGCTTGATCTTGACTAAGGGGGATGTGCAAAACAGGGGAGGCATATTTGCTTACATGATTACCTGCACCGTCCAGTGAAGTCTGCTACTTTGTGCCTGCAAACTAGTGCAATGTGCTGATCTGATGGCGTGGTGCCAAAACATTCCAAGTAACAGCTCGTGTCTACCCGTTGTTTTGGTTGTGTGCAATGTGGTTTTAAAAAAATCAAGTAGTGTTTTTTCACTTTCTTTTAATATAGTCGCTGATTCTCTGGAGGGATGAAACAGCAATCAACCTATTTTGAGATGGCACACCATATGTTTTCTCTCTGTAGGGGTGTAAAGCTGTTGCTTCGCTACAACATTTCAGGTTTCTGTGTTAGCCTCAACAGGTGAGTTTTAGATCATTTTAAATAGATTTCTGGAGAAAGGATTTTAATCAAAAATATACACCATACATGTGAATACATTCAAATTTACAAATGAATAACCCTCATTGAATACTGACCATGCAGAGCATCAGATAATGTATTCAATAGCCAGGCCCAATCAATACTGCCAATTACAACTAAGCAGTTAACTACACAGAAAAAGACAAACTCACTGCCTGACACAGACATGCTATGCTGAAAGTGCTCAGTGTTGTCTCTGGTATGAACAAATAGGAGTTTAAAGGACATAGCCTGCTCCCCCTCCCCGAAAACAGATGATGAAGCCTGTCGGTGACCTGAGGGAAAACACTGTGCATGTGTCCATGTTGCCTGCGTGCCTGTGTCATTCCGACTAACAACATATTGCATCTGTCTGCAGCCTCGATGCCGGATGCCCTCTGCGCCTAACCCACTAGCCCAGATTTGGAGCTGGCTGCTAGGCAGCTAGTGACACAATCCCATTAATAAGAGTTGCTCCCTGCTGGTAACTGTTGTACTGGATCCAGACAGGGGGAATGAGAGAAAACCTGACAGCCTTGATTAATACCCAAGGGATTATCTTCACTGCTGAGTGGTGGAGAGATGAGAAATATAACCAGTCAATATTAGTAATGGTACTTTTTGTTTGCTTAAATGTACACAGGAAGGACAAAAGGTCTATTGCTATTATGATCTGATTTTTTAAAACTCATCTTATCAGTTTAAATCCAAATGACTGTATGATGAATTACTCTTGGAAACTGGATTAGAAGTGCCCCGCTTTATCAATCTCTCTGATGCATTTTGCATCAGAGTTTGATTAAATCTCTTTGATGCATGTAGTAGGTAAGCATCACGTGCCCACACGGTTTGGCTGTTATTAATCTCAAATCTAAATCTCGTAAATCAGAGACGTAGCAAACATTTATGGTCCAAAACCCCCATCTGGACATGTGTCACCTTAACTGAGTGCGCTTTCCAAAACCTGACTGACCCCTCATTAAAGTTTGGCACATTAAATGCTGACCTAATGTAGCAAAGGCATACAAAAATCTGTTTAAAATAAACAGATTTCATGGCTGGATCTGAATGAACAGCAAAATGTAGAGTGTTTCAGTAGGATTCCCTGGTGCAACTATCCTCCATCACTCACTGTCAGCTATCTGCAATATAAATTCAATGTAACACCTGCCACTGGAGCTAGGCACTCCCCTCCACCCCCTCTTCCCACTTGGTGTCACACAATATACATTATGCTGGTAGAAATCAACTAGGCCACGCCTTGAATGTCAGACGAAGGGCACCGCACGAGTCACTGTTTTGATGCCACATACAACATATAGTACAAGTCACAGAATTAAATTTTCAATCGGAGTTTGATCTATAATTCCCACAGATTAAATTGCCGCATTTAGATCGGCCAAGTTGGTCAACAGAAAAAATAAAAACACAAGCGAGTGAGTGATTTTATCATCAAAAGTCTGAGAGCGATGGGTGGGCTGGACCTGGGATTTCAATGCATGTAACCAATGTTATGAGACATGCTATGCTTTCTGCCTCTGACACTGACCTACATTTCCCTGCAAGATCAAGCTACAAGGAAAATATCAAGAAACACCATTAAATGTACATATATTATTTACAGGCCGTAGGCTAAAGCCTCGTGTTCTTTTCTGTTCTTTGGCAGGGAGAGGTCACCCGACCAAAAGTCAGCCACGCAGACAGTCGTAGGTGTTTTGTCTTGAGACTGCAAAAAGTGGAGCCAGTAAACCAGCTGTTACTCATTAGGATGTGTCTTCTTAATTAAAAATAAAGCAGCTCAGATTGGCTGTCAACTTGGAAGTGGTCGATATTTTCATCATAATCAACAGAGCAGCACAATGACATGTGGTCTGTGTGGAATTACAAAAAGGTGGAAAAAACAAAAAAGGTATTGTGTGAGCTGCACGGAGAGATGATTGGCGTCATTTTACCTTGGGAGCAGTTGTTTGAGAACACAGTGGTGTGGCTATGTGCAAACAAATGACAATCAAATCTATTATGCTGCGTAATCGTCTGTAAATTTCCCGCACATCAAGTCGGCTTTGTCACGGGGCAGGAGAGTCACAACATCAAAAGGCCGCTGGCAATGACACCAATTTACACCCTCCCTGATGGCCAGTGACAGGGCATGGGGCTATGCCAAAGAGCAGGCCAGCACAGAGGGGACCAGCCTGAGTCCAGAGGCCTCAACACCACTCCAGGTGTGTACAAGAGCTGTACAAGAGTGTTAAAGCAAAGGTTTGCACACAATTAAAGCGGTAGTTACTCTACTCGTAGGCAGACTAAAAAGACTGAACAAAGTGAAAATGATTTTGAACAATCCAAGCTTAATGACTGCTATGGAATGGTTTCCGTCTTCTGTCAAAAGTGCACACATTTGCGAGTAGAATAGAGTTTTCATGGCACACAACCATCCAGGCTGGTTAAACATAAACCCAAACAAACACTGGGTTTTATTTACAATACAGCTCAAACAGCAGAGAGAGATCAAGACTGGTAGATTTGCAAAACATGAGCCTACAGCTGGCAATCAAAATGACAAAGGATGCAACCACCGTACCATAATTAATCTACTAAGCATACAAAACATTGATTGAAAAGAGACCAGACCACTGATAGGAGTAACTGTATTGTGTTAATTTTAAAGGCCTCTGAGAACATATTTTCCTCTATCAGCAATGGGATCCTACATGACCATAAAATAATTGAACCATTTGAAGAGTTCTGTTTATGTCATTTGACAGATGTCTGTATTGGGTGTGTGTGTGTGTGTGTGTGTGTGTGTGTGTGTGTGTGTGTATTTCTTACTGATTTAAAGTGGGTGGGGCTCAGATGGACAATGGTGATGCTCCAAACAGGTTTTGACAATGTGATGATCAAAGCAGAGAGTCAGCAAACCATTACTCTTTAGTGGAGCAGGTCCAACAGAGGAGGTTAAACAACACAACTACTAATCTATGATGGCTTGCTCCATTTTGGACTCTCTGGCTCTCGGTTCTTTCAAAAGAACAGTCTTGTTTATATGGCTTACTATTGGTCAACGCCGTAAATTTACTTGTCCATGTTGCCCCAATTTGCACATAATGTGAAAGTTTTGCAGGCTTACTTCGTTCTTGTGAGCTTGTGCTTTTCCGTATGGTGACATGTCAAAACGTCTGCCATGAGAAGGTGTTTTTTTTTTTTTCTTAAATGGCGTCAGGCCACTGTCAATCAAATGTGATCAAACCACATCCTCACACAGTTTAAACTTTAATATTTGCTGCATAAATGTGTAATAATTACAAAAAACAAACAACAACAACAAAAAAAAAAAAACAGTGAAGTGAAAGCTATGAGCCTTTGCCACCAATTTTAACTTGCATCACAAACCAGGTGGCCATTAACTTTGTACCATACACCTTTTTGCACTTACAGCTGCAAATGTCAATGAGAGGCAATCCTGTAAAATGTCATTAGCAGCAGGTCACAAAACATGCTCATGTAGTTTTGCAGGAAAAACCCAGCCTATGGACTATTTAGTACAATTAATATGGTCAACGCTTTTTCAATCAGCGAACAAATCACTGCACCCAGGAGAATCCTGCAAGGTTATAATTCTTCACTTATTTTAGTACTTGAATATACTCCAGTATAAAATGTTCCCCAGACTGCTCCGCATTAGCAGTTTCAGCATCATCCGCACAACGGGCAGTCAAACACTTGGTCTGGCTTGGTTTCCTATAAGTGAATGGAGAAAGCAGCTGTACTGGACTTAACAAATCAACAGTGAGCTGAATCAAAATGTACAGCATTATTACTCCAGCTCCGTAGGGAGACCAGGGGCGTAGGGTTTAAGCAGTTAAGTTCAATGGGTGGAAAACATTGTGAGTCAAATGGCACCGGGGAATGTTTTTTTTTTGTTAGAATCATGAACTTAAGGACAATGCGTGAGATTTTTACACTTTCAGTTATAAAAGTAAAATAAAGCAGCAGAATCACAAATAAGATCTGGTTCTGTCAGTATTGCTTTCGAAGATTCTCTTGTAAAAGAAGGTGCAAAATCTGTCACTAAAGGCTTTTCATGGTCCAGTCAGTGGAGCTCCACGTGTGTGCTCCTGTCTATCTCTGTTGATGCAGGGCTGACACGGGACACACGCCTCACTACACTAAGCTGCATGGGCAGAAAAGAGCAAACACGACTCATCACTGTGGAACAGGGACTTTGGTCCTTTATACGCATCACATTAGACCACAGAATCTGAAGCGACAGTGTTCGTGAAAAGGCTTTTGGTAGAGAGAAAAAAAAAAAAAGACACTGATGCAACTAAAAGCGGGCCGGCCAACAAGCTCACACAGAGGAGAGCTACTGGAGTGGCCAACAGTCCCACACAATGTCGTCTTCCAAGTGTGAGCTAAACGGTTGTTACTTTTTCCAGGAGTCTATCGGGCAACTCTGACTGCTTACCACACACTACCTTTCACAGTCATCTTACATCACTGTTTGTTTGATCAGTGCGGGTAATAAAGTTCCCATCTGGTTTCCCGACTGAGACTCTGGCCAACAGAGGCGGGACATATTTGTGGAAAACCACAAAGAGAAAAGACACAATCCTTTTTTTTTTCCTTTTTAAATGTCTTATCTGATCCTCTTGGGATTACCGAGTTCACAAATGGAATTAGGAGTTGAAAAACTGCAGGATTCTAAAAGTAGAGCCAAGCATAGAAACAGTCTGGCACCAAAAAGCAACAAACTAGAACATTTTACGGATAACAAGACTGCGAGTCTGTAACATGTCCACAGAATTCATGTTTTGAATCACTTATGGCCAAACTCTCGCCTGAATGAGGAAGCATTAACATTTCTATACTAATTTATGAAATTTATGCTTTATGCAAAAGAGTTTGTGTCAACGTAAAACTGACATACTTGACTGATGCACTTAAGTATTTCTAAAAGTATGCTGAATCCAGTTAACATGGCACTGGGTTTTTTACGCGAGCATGTCTCCAATAATGATTTAGTCTATTTTTATCAAATGCAGTAACAGTGCATCTTAATATTATAACTTTTCCATCATCTATATTTCTCTTCCTAAAAAGGTTTTGCTCCTTTGATTTTACAAGTTTCAGTCTGGATCCCTCAGGGGAGAGAGAAAGCAGGTCAGCTCTGACAAGAAGGAACTTTGGGATGTTTCTCAGCGTGGTGAATAGTTTTATTCATGCAGTCCATGCTGAGCAGTAATTTATTCCAGTCAGCAGCGTTAAGATTTCTTAAAACCTGTGGCGTAGTGGAAGGTAAACCCACCTTCAGTCACTTTATCCACCTTCAAAGCTGACATTGATCTTGTTCTGTTATACCATAAAACCACAGATTAGGGTTTACATAATGTAAGGATATACTTTTTAATGAAATAAGACGGTGTTTGACTTTGAATGAGGCGGTGGAGGTCAGAGTTGGCTGCTTTTCATGTAGCCCCGCATAAAGTGACTAAAACGCCCATTTCACAAAGAACTGTACACTCACACATCGCTCAGTTGTGTGATGATATATGGTGTTGCTGAGCAGGATATTCTGTATGTGCGCTGCGCCAAACTTTAATAACATGCCTTCTGAAAAGAAAAAAAAAACTGTATTAGTTGACACATCTGCTACTGTCCTCAGCGTAGGGATCTGCAGTGGTTTGACTCATGAATTACAAAGATGGTGTTTAAACCAGCAGATGTAGGCAATTAGCGACCACACTTTTCATTAACATTGCCAAATGGCCTTCGGTTTGGATTAAAGACAGAGGCAAATAGCGAAACTAAACTTGGTTATAGTTCTCCCAGCGTTATCCTCTAACCATGAGAAATAGTTCACCAAGAAAAAGAGGGATAAAACAAACAAAAAGAAAATCCCAACCCCCTCCTGCACGAAGAGGAAGAATGAATGAGTTGGGAAGCAGACGGTCTGAAGACTATGCAAAGTTAACTTTTGAGAAAAGTTGCAGCGAGTGCAACAGTGTGACACACAGAACCCAAACGGTAACAAAGGACTCGCAGTTGACTACAGTTTCAGCACCCAGCAACCTAAGAGAAGATGTCAAACTTGCCTCTTAATCACTGCAAGAGTTGCTCCCTCTCGTCCTAAATCCACTCTGCGGACAAAAGTAGGATCCCAGAGGTGATTCTCCAAGTGTGGAGTGGCTCCTGAAGCCCTTTCCCGGCTGCCTTTGAGTTGAACTCGTATCTTGCTGTGCTGGATGAGGCTGAACGTGGCTCTCATCAGGATCTCAGCACTTTGAATGGAGCTCTGGATGGACTTGAGAGTGAAGGGTCCGCCGGGCGTAGGGAGTGGCTGGAGCGGCGTCTCTGGGCTAGTCCAGCGTCCCCTAATCACCTCCAGCGCAGGGGGGAGGTGGGGCTGTGATGCTTTCAAGTGTTGTCGGACAGATTGGTGGTTCTTTTTTTTTTGTCCACATGGAGGAGTCTTCCTGAGTGATCACTGTAATTGTGTGTAAATTCAAAGCGTGACACAAAAACCAAGTGTTTATCAAACCAGACTTTCTAATATTAAACCACATATCCAAATCCAATATCCAGTTTATGCTTCACCCCAACTTTCCCTAAGTTAGAGGTTGGTATTTTTTAATGCAGTGAGACTTTCTGCAAAATGAATGGCTGAATGGCGGAGGTGGACTGATCATAAATAATGCAACGTTAGGCTCAGAAAACGTGTTTGATCATGTTTAAAGAAGTTCACGGAGTTAGAACTCTGATTTACGAGGTAGGTTTTAACGCAACATTAAAGTTTTCCCTTCATCCCACACACAGATGGAGCATCCACCCGACAGCACAACACCCCCCTCCTGTGTCTTAATGCTAGATAGCAACGACTTGTTTAGCCCATTGTTTTTAATCATGTTAACTATGTGTGAGTTTGCTGTGTTGATAGTGAGAGGGGGTGTCAGGAAACTGATCCTGTAACAGTTTTCTGCGGGTTGAAAACGTTTCTTCTCTTCGTTTACACGTGAACTAAAGAAAAAGTCATCGAACGGTACATGGGGGGGTCATTTAAAATATAGTCGTTATATTACCCTATCTTGTATGATAGGCAGGGACGAAATACAACAAGATTTCACTAGGTGGTATATCCACCGTTACTGTACCGCGGTTGTCTACTTCTGGCATGTTTTTCTCCGTTTTCTCACAGATTGTGAACTGCGTCCACCCCCTCCCCCCGCGCACAAATGTAACGACCCATATGGAATCGGTGTTAATGCGCATGCGCGCCAACAATTTCCTCTTCCCTGGACCTGATTGCATTGTATTACTTTTTATTCCACGGACTGATTTTGCTCATAAAGAGGATTTCGGTGAGTCGCCGTTTTGTGATCTAATTTAATGTAATCGAGCTGTGATCACTTATTTGATCGTGTTGTGGCACCGCGACAGGAAATCAACGTTAAATGAGGCTAAAGCTGACTGTGCTAACACTAAGCTAACGTTGGCCGTTGGCTCTTTGAAAATGAAATCATATTTAGTGTCACTGTTTATGTTTTTCAGTCTAATCTAATGGCATGTCATCTGACACATTCGTATCTTAACAGTGAACACCAGTAACTCAGTGTAGTGTGAGTATTTCATGTCCTGCAATCAGGGATCATTACATGCCTCATAGCATAATGTGTCAGGTAAAGAAGGAGGCTTAAATCAGCCCTCATCATACAATTAATAGTTGTTTTTAGTCATTTCCATAGCCTAACAATGATAGATAATAGGTGGAGTAAAAATTTCGTTTGCATGTCCTAATCTTGATCTCATTTCATTTCCTCTTTTGTCTTCTAGAGTGTCTTTTATGAGTAATCAAAGGCAGCAGAAGCCTACGCTAACAGGCCAGCGTTTCAAAACCCGGAAAAGAGGTGAGAAATATGAAATCATAAAAGTATATGCTGGAAATTTTTCAAACAAGTTGGTCTTCATAAATCACTTTTTATGAGGGCAACTTGTTCGTCTTCCAGCGTTTCACACTACTGACCTTTGATATCTGATACCTTATCTGCTTATGATCACAGACACAGTAGGACGATTGTAAAGTTTGATTGCTGACCATACGTTTGTTCACTGGCAAGATAGTCAACACATTTTAATCCCCACACATGTATTTGATATTAAAGGTACATAGCCCTAAACAGTTGTATGACGGATAAATTGTCATTTTTGCACATGGCTTAAAGCAAAAAAAAAAAAAAATCGTGCTGCAGCCCAGTTTGTGAAAAATGTTACAGGTTATGTTACTTGGCACGTAACCTGTAACCTTTTTTTAAAAAATTCCATTGTATAAGCAAACATACACGTGTTGTTCTATAGAACTTAACTGAAATGCCTTTTGTTAGGAAGAGAGTATTTGGATATGGTCATCACCTGAAAATGATTTTGTATATATCTTAAATATATACATCTTATTTATTTATTTATTTATTTATTTATATATATATATATATATATATATATATATATATATATATATATATATCTTTTTAAATATGTCTTTTCAACAGATGAAAAGGAGAGGTTTGACCCTTCCCAGTTTCAGGAAAGCATCATACAAGGTCTGAACCAAACTGGCACTGACTTGGAAGCTGTCGCAAAGTTCCTTGATGCCTCTGGTGCCAAGCTTGACTACCGCCGCTATGCTGAGACCCTGTTTGACATCCTGGTGGCTGGTGGAATGCTGGGTAAGAGGAAGGTGTTATAAAAATTAGGTTTATACTGTGTTTTAGATGTCTCAAGTCATGTTCATCAATCAAGGTTTGTTTTCACTTCTCTAATATGATTTTGTCGCTAAGGCTGGCAGGGTAAGGCAAAGTTCAGGTTAATGTTTAAATAGTAGAAGTCCAGAACAGAACGAGGGTCAGGGACAGGTCAGAAAGGCTACATTTAAATTGGGGAAATGCTAACTATTAGAGGAAATTAAGAGGACTTATGATGCTATCCGTATCTATGGGGAGGTGTCCGAAACAGCCCATTAGAGAGTGTATAAGAACCAACTGTTAGAGCTCCACAGGGAGCCTTTATCTCTGTAACCCCTTCTGTGTGATACTTGGAATCCACTCTTCCTTATTGAAGGGTCATTTGAAAATTCTTATAACAAAAGGACTCTTTCGCATTTTTTTTGCCTTCTCAAAAACATTAGAAAATAGAAAATATAAGTTACGCCTGAGCAGTCCCTATTTTAGTGTAATTGATGGTTTGATGCCGATGAAGTCAGTTTAATGGCGTTGTAGACATAAACTAACAAAGTGAAGCAACTCACTGAACGTATGAAGCATCAGACTCACAAATAAGAAAATGTGTTGGGTTTTTTTTTCAGCCCCAGGGGGAACCCTGGCAGATGACGTGACCTGCACTGAGTTCTGTCTCTTTAAAGCACAAGAGGACATGGAAACCATGCAGGCATATGCACAGGTGAATATTAAATTCCTTCTTTTCACTTTTATTGTAGCGAAATTAAGAACATCATTTTTCAGTTGGTGCAAATAAAGAAACTTTCTGTGTTTCCTTTTTTAGGTCTTTAACAAACTTATTAGGCGCTACAAATATTTGGAGAAAGGGTTTGAGGAGGAGATTAAAAAGGTTTGTCTTTTTACAAGAGGCATCTTTTCATGAACACATTGTTACTTGTCCAGGTCAAGTTTGTGAATTCAGCACCTTTTTATTCTAAGTTTCAAGAGTTGTTTTTTTTTTTTTTCTAAATTTTTCTAAATTTTGCTCTTTGGTAGCTGCTGCTGTTTCTCAAGGGCTTTACAGAGTCTGAGCGCAACAAGCTGGCCATGCTAACAGGGATTCTGCTGGCCAACGGCAATCTTTCTGCATCCATTCTCAGCAGCCTCTTCAATGAAAACCTAGTCAAAGAAGGTACCTATTCTTCTGCCTTGTAGAAGTTGTGTTTGTTGTTTTGCAGATGCGATCAGCAGGTAGAATACGTTAGACTAAGGTGAACTAATCTCATCTCTTCTAATCGTAAGCTTTCATCATTATTAAAAAGTGAAGAGAAAAATGGACCAACCATATAAAATGCTGTTGAACGTTTCTAGTAATACAATTAAAGGGAATTGCTCATTAGTGATGTACCTTCAAATTAACACAAGCACCTGCATTGTTACATCTTTTTTTGTAACATTTCCCTTCCAATGATGACAGGATTTGAGGATTATTAACAACATGAATTAAACATTTCGGGGAAATCTCCATAAACCATTGTGGCTAATGCCAGTTTGTAGTCACACATGCATGCAACTTAATTTCATAGACTGGCACACCAAGCTACCCTCAGAACCAGTGCCAACAAAGGGTAACTGATCAAACTATAGCCTAACCAATGCTAGATTTTTGAGGCCAATGCTGATAATGATATTTGAAATATTAAAAACATCTCAAAACTGATTTATCTGCCAACCAGTTACTACATTTTTTACATAAATTCATAACTAAAACATTTTTTATAAGATTTATTAATGACATATATATAAATAAATAAAGATATGTACTCAGGGCACATTTTACAGTTTGAAAAATAAACTTGTCATTCCTTTCTGGTGGACTTAATTAACAGACAGTGTTTCTAAACTTCAAACATATCTTCAGCTTTTCTCTACTGCGACTTCAGTGAACATGCACTGATGCCAAAACATCCACAGTAAGCTTACACGCTTTTCTTCACATCATTTCAAGACTTCAGACTTCAGCTGACATAGACATATGCTTAACGCCCACACAAGAGTAAATAATGAGCTGATTGTCTCTATTCCTAATCCAAAAAGAAGAAAAAACTCAACACCTTTCCAGCAATGTGGAAAAACCAAAATAAGTTGGCCTGTCGTTTGTGTTAAAGTCTTTATTATGTGCTTGGAGTGTGAATTGATGTCAGGAAAGATGCAGATGGCAGTTTTGGCAGGTCTTGCTTTGACCTGGCATTATCAGTGACTTGTCCTTTGCTTGTCAAAGAAATAAAGATGCAGTAAAAACTGTGGCTAATGGACAGCTTAATGTATCAGGACCCTTCAACCCACATGATAGATGGATGGCAGCTGGTCTCCCTTTTGCGAACTGTGTCATTTAAATAATGCTCATTTAAATCACATTTTGTATTTCATTGAGATATAGTTATTTAATACACCCGCGGTCCAAATTAATTGAGTTGACTACTTTTGTTTTGTTTTGTTTTTTTAGGAATTGTTCCAGTTAAAACCTGTCAAATCACATTCTCTGGAGATGTTTACTCATGTATTACTCAGGCCTAACTTTATCCTGGCAGGTCTGTTAGCAACAGATGACACTTCTTCATGCATTTGTTCAGGTGTTTCGGCATGCTTTGCGGTAAAACTCTTCAAATCCTGGCTTTCTGAAAAGGACATCGGATCTGTTTCTGCCAGTCTCCGAAAGGTTGGCATGGACAACAGACTCATGGTGAGAATGACAACTCAAACAGGAAATCTTTACAAAGCTAAAATGCAGTCAGGGTCAGCACTTTGTCTGTGCATACTAAACAAGAATGTTCTGTGAAAATAAGATTAATCTACACCAGTTTTGTTCTAAGTTATTGTGACATCCAATACTCCGCTGAATTGAACAAAAGCTTCTTAATTGCTGATGAGAGCTTGTCTGGCCGAACAGGCTTTGCCTCAGTATTTTACTGTGTGCTTTTTAGGAGCTGTTTCCTGCCAACAAGCGTAGTTGTGAGCACTTCTCAAAGTACTTCACAGACGCCGGGCTCAAGGAGCTTTCGGACTTTGCCAGAAACCAGCAGTCCATTGGTGCTCGCAAGGAGCTACAAAAAGAGCTTCAGGAGCAGATGTCACGTGGGGACCCCCTCAAAGATGTAAGCCTTGTTAGTTTTTCACCTTTTTTGTGTGAGGGTGGCACTTTTAGATTGCTTTCTTCTTAACTTCTGTCTCCTTCTTGCCTTGGAGTGCTGGAGAAAAGGGTGCAGCGATTTAATGACAAGTTGCTGAAATTCACTCAAGCCGAACATATTCTCTGATCCCGCAAGCCCCGTTTGCCTTGCCAGTGTTCTCATACCTCAGACATCGACAGGATTCAATATGGCTATGGTTTGCCTGCTTTGCCAATAACATGTGTTTCATCTCTGGGCTCGGGTTCTCGCAGATCATCGCATACACCCGCGAGGAAATCAAGAAGAACAACATCTCTGAGCAGACAATGATTGGACTAATCTGGTCGAGCGTAATGAGCTCTGTGGAGTGGAACAAGAAGGAGGAGCTGGTCACAGAACAAGCCATCAAACTTTTAAAGGTGACACCTCCGTTATTATGGCTCTGCTATTTGGAAACGAGAGATCTAAAGAAACGTACAGGTGTCACTCTTAAATTATGCCTTAAAGGTGTTTCAAAATCCAGGCTGCTGTAAGCTTTGAACTTAGCTGAGAAGATAATTGATTTCCTAACCCAAAGCTATTCAGAGTCAAAAATTAATGTAAGAAATCAGACGAAATTATCCTGAATGTTTGTTTTTTTTTTTCTATCATCTGTGAGGTCCTGAAACCTCCCACTCACCTTTTGTGTGAATCTTTACAATTTCTGCACAGCTCTCACTTTTAATCTTCCCTGTTTCACATTCTCAGCAATACAGCCCACTGTTAAAGGCGTTTACCTCCCAAGGCCTCTCTGAGCTTACTCTCCTGCTGAAGATCCAGGAGTACTGTTATGACAACATCCACTTCATGAAGGCCTTCCAGAAAATTGTTGTTCTGCTCTACAAAGGTAATCCGTTTGCGTTCCCTTTCCCATTTGTGGCTGTTTATTTTTTTTGTCATCCCCACATTTGTGGGAAAATATTCATTTTTAAAGTGGGAAGCTATGAATGATGCCAGATGGCCAGAGATTATAGCCAAAACTTTGTCTCGATTTATGTCTCCAAACAGCCTGACGAAAATTGTTTTTCAAGCACCTGCAGACCCATTTGTGCTGTTGGCATAAAAAAAAAAGTACTTATTTTCTTTAAAAAAAATAAAATTTCTTTTTTTTATGTCTTTTTATATTTCTATTTTCTTTCTTTTAAAGCGGATGTCTTGAGCGAGGAGGCAATTCTGAAGTGGTACAACGAGGCCCACCTTGCCAAAGGAAAGAGTGTTTTCCTTGAGCAGATGAAAAAATTCGTTGAATGGCTCAAGAACGCAGAGGAAGGTAGGCACTTCAGTCTCCTCTCATTTCATTGTCTTTGTTTTTCCGTGTTCTTGGTTCTACCTCCTCACAACCATAGATGGCCAAAAAACACAGCAGGTTGTGTGCTGAATAACCAACCAATTTAACCGATCTGTCCCCTGTTTTCAGAATCTCTGTTCTGTCCCTCTTCTGAGTTTAAATGACATTGATGATGATGATGATGATGGTGAAGGCGATGGCTCAGTTGGCATCGATGTTTGATTATAGTGCTGATTGATGTTTTCCTTTCTCCAGAGTCCGAGTCTGAGGAAGAAGAGGCAGACTGACGACCTCTAGCTATAACTACCACATTGATTTGTATTTTCACATTAATAGCATCAGATGCAGTAGAAGGATTTGTAACAGAAGTCTGTTTATAATTTGTTTCCTCCTTTTCTATTCCCTCCTCATATATAGTTCAACTGTAATGTAAGGGCTTTAATATTGCTTTCATTTTCAACATGTTTTCTGTCTGAATCAATACTTGTACTCTTCCTTATACTCCTTCGGGAGCCGGTCACAGTGCCACATTTAGCTAAATAGACGGAAACCCCTTTCATGTAATATGTAACGAGGGGGACTTTTTTGGATAGATGGGTCCCTTTTTAAAATTAGCCTGTTTGGGGGCAAATTTCACAGCTATTGTATTTAGTCATGGAACACTTATTTGCCAGAGGTCCATCTGTGTAGCCATGATATCTTGGTCCCCTGAAAGGCAAACTGTTTTTGTAACCTCATTTCACATTTCTGCCAATTACGTGACAACTTCTGAATTTTATTTATTTATTTTTTTTTTGCCAGTTTTTAGATTCCGTCTCTATTGGCGATGGAGACGTGCCATTTCAAACAGCAATGGTGACAGCTGCAATGCCCCATTAAAAAGAACTTTAACTGTTCTACATCTTATGTAAGAGAATCATGCTAACTTGATTTCTTTTATTTACAGACTTTTTAAAATAAATGGAAATTAATGGTTTTCATTACTGCTGTATTCACTTTTACACACACAGTCACATCAAATAACTATTGGAAGTGTGAACATGCTAAGGAGAAATATTCTGAGAAGTTAGAAGAAATTAGAAGAACATTTCAGTCCTATATATGCAGTCAATCATATGGAAAGGTTATTATAGAAATTCAGCTAAATCCATCAGTTGTGCCACAGATCAACCTCCATTTTTTCCATTGGTTGATCTCCTCTAGCCTCACCTAATCAAGTAATCAAGAAAGGCAGCCTAGCATGCGTGACCTGAGGTGCAAACAACCATCTCATACACCTCACTTCTATCCCACTTTAAATGGTAATTATGGCTCAGTCAAGCATGCGAAAATGAGAGCGAGATGGTGATTCAAGATGTTATGAAAACAGAGGTCCACGCACATTCATTATGACAAGTCGTTTTACAGTCCAAAATATGGACCCTTTTATTTAAATGCTATGCTGCAAAACGGATTCAGAATTTTGAGTGCATATTTTAATCTCATGCCTGGCTGGGGATGTTCCAGTGTCAGGAAACTTTTGGTTTTGATTTTCACAACCACCCAAAATTTCTATTTGACAGTTCTTACATCCGTCGTCCTGGACTTCAAAGTGTTAAAGCAAGACCATTATCTCTTCCTCTGCAAAGGAACTATTCATGCATACTTGAGTATGTTTTTGCATATCTTCCAGAGGAAACTGATTCACTTCATCCCTATCTATTATACAGTTATTATACAGTTACCCAGGCCTTGAGTGCACTGGTTATGGTTAGAAGTACAATAGGCAAGTAGAGGAAGCTGAATGACTGAATAAGAATTGAAACCGTGGCTACATTTTCTCAAGTGTCTTTTTACAATGATCTTGCTATGCAGAATGGGTGATGTGGTCCAAGTCGGCATGCATATTCCGAAGGAATATACCGTACAGTGCAGCCGAGCACAAAGGACATTATTGATTGATAATAATTTTCACTCGGTACCAACAGATGGCAGTAAGTCCTTAAGAGATGCTTCCTCCTCCTATTAAAGCCCTCTGCAGTTTAACAGGGAAGCTCAAATAGAAAATGCCATTTTGAAGAAACCAGACTAGAAAGTATTAGACACAGGCAGAAGTACAAAGTATCCGACGAGTATTTTCTCTGCCTCTGTGTCTCAGGAGGATTTGTTTGCCTTTTGGTTTTATTTAGTCGCTCTAAAGAACATGAAACAATTTGGGAGAGTGACATGCCGGCAGGGGGAAACACGACTGCTTTTGAGATTTGTGTGTGAAAGAATGTGCGCATTTGCAGCTCTGAATGGCAATGATGCCCACCCCTTCCTGTGCAAAGCATTGAGCATTACCATCTTGGTGGGACTGTTATCTGCTTGTTACCAGCGTTGCCTCACTTCACACCACAAATGGAGGGCTCCTCCCTGCAAGTCATTTTGTACAGGCACTGAGCATAGCTGTGTGCTGAAGAAGGCTCTGTTATAATGAGCTGTGCACACTGTGACCTGACAAATCTGTTTGTTTTGCTCATTTGCTCATGTTTAAGTAATTACATATGCTGGTGAATATACACAAGGTATCCCAAGGCATACATGCTTTTTTTTTTTTTTTTTTCGCAGGTGTATAGCAAGGCATGTCAAGATGTGACAACCGGCGGTGCTGAACATACCGCACAAGACAAACCTTGTCTCAGTGACAGGCAGGGCGCACGTGTCTGCATTCCCTTACTGACTTTTTGTGCAGTTTTTATTTCATCATTCACAACGCAGACATTATGTGGAATTTTTTGTAATTTTGGAGTGATTTTTTTCCTACAATCATGTGAAAAAACATAAAGCGCATAATATTGATTTACTGTAATTTATTTGTGGAAAAAAAATTCTATCCGAGTTAGACGTCCTGCTTGAACTGAACAGACCAGCACAATGTGCCAGGGAATGCCAGGGGAGTTGAGGAGAGCAATTATTCTGGATTTCACACTGCGGCTTTGGTCAGTAAACATGACTCAGACTGCAATGCAGAACTCATCTGAATAATGTCAGAAAACACAGGGAGAGACAGAAGAATGAGAGGAGAGAGACTTAAGTTGTTTTTTTTTTTTTCCTTCCAATGATTTGCTAAGTACAAAAGATGCCTTGTTTTTGTTTTGGGCAAATTGCAAGTGATATCTGTTTGCTTTGCATTTGAAGCAGCATTGTGTCACAGGCCAGGTTTTTCTGCTCCGCTGCTTTTGTACGTGTGGAAGACCATTCTAATGCTAGGCTTAGTACCCAGGTGAAATATGGAAATGAGGATCAACATGTTGACTCGCTAAATGCTGCCAATTTGTCCTCAGATCAACTCTTGCCAAACAACCTAAAGCAATGCAGCCTCCCGACCTCAATGTAGTCGTATTATGGACAAGTGAGCACCGCTGTGACTGGAAATAGCTGCTAAGCTCTTAAAACCAAGAGGGCTCAAGAGTTTTTGGGTTATAGGCTGACAGCCGCTGTTGTCTGTCAGCTGTGTCCCCACTCGGCTCAGGATGGTCTCTGTCCCTGGAGGTAACACCACCATCCTCACCAGCTTTGTCACCTGGAGGCAGGTGGTACATTGCTGCCTTTTTTCTTTTTTCTTTTTTTTTTTAATGTGGCCTGGAACAATTATTCTCAAGGTTATTCATCACATATCCTGTTTCAGAGGCAGCTTAATTAATGATGACAACTATAGGTGTGAACTTTTTAGACCATGGCCCCTGCCTGACTGAAAGTACGGTACAGTTTTTGGGCTTTGGGGTCTGTATTCCTTATTTTTCTCTCTCTTATTGGTCTTGTCTTTGTTATTATGATTTGTAAAAAAAAATATATTAATAATAATTAATTAAGGTAGTAATAATTGTCCTATAATACCCAAATATCTGTCTAATGTTTAGGCAGTATAGTGACAAATGTGACATGGAAATTATGATGCAAATTTGTTACAAATTCTATGAAAGTCTTGCAGAAAAATAGATGTCTAGACCCGTGCAGTTCTGTACTCACATCCGTTGCTCTGGCAGACAATGCTGGCATGATCAATTCTAATCAAACCTTTCCACAGAGTGATAGAATCACATCCTTTGTGTCAGACAGGAGGCAGACAGACAAGACGGCAACATGTTGACAAAAGATTTATTGTAGGGAAAGAAGGCGTACGGGCAGAGACATATAGGTGCAACTGCAATGGTGGGTGTATTGTAATACACTACAATACCTTTTACTGAGAGGGTCTTGACTTCATCGCTGCTCTTCAGTTCTCATTTCCCTATCTCTAAACCCAGTCTGTCGCAGTAATGTCAGAGAAAGAAAAGATGAAATCTCACTATATGTTTTTCTTTTCATCCCAAATGGTAAAAAAAAAAAAAACTATCTGAACAGTGAGTGAATCATTTCAAATGATCCAGCTGTGGTTATAGTGCACCTCTAATAGCTTGTACACATGCTGTCCAAAGCTGAGGCAGACATGCAGCAAGAAAATGTCTTGGCTACCCTTTTACAATATCAAACAAGACAGCTAAGCAAACAATTATAAAGGTTAGCGCTACAAAATTGGGTGAAGGGAATTATAATTGAAAGGGTGAAATGGCGGAGTTGTGCACACAGGGTTCAGTGATCTGGTGGTCTCCACGCAGCCTCAAATAAGAGCATCTTCACTCTCTGAAAGCCCCTCTGCAAGCTTATGGGGACCGCACTGAGTGTGTGTAATGGCCTGGCTGTGAGAGTCCAGGGATTTAGCAGCTAGACTTGAGTCAACACTGAGGCTCATCACAAACATCATTACTTTCTCTTGGCTTGTCCTTTTCCCTCTTCAGTGGCCCAGGTCTGATAGCTGTGTACAAACGACTGGGAGCAAAGGGATGGATGGCCTAGTTTGATAAAGAATGATCGACTCAAGGGCTGTTATTTACTGAGTATGTGCTCGTCTTTGGTTCCATATCCACAGAAAAAAAAAAAAAAAAAAACGCTCTTCAGGCATCTTGAAGAGAAGACACTATTACCATCCCACCCGCGGCGCCTCACGTTGCTTATTCTAGAGTTTCCACTAATTATTCGTACATCTAATCACTGTCATCAGGGTTTAACAGGCCACTGCTGGAAATGTTTTAGCTGCATTCAGTAGGAGCTGTGCAAGAAGTGAAAGGGAAGGGGTGGGCACTTTGACAGAGCCCTCATGAGAATACCAAAGCTACATCACAACACTTTGGCTGTGACAAACCGCACTGATAACTTGCAAATGGAATGAAAGTTTGCATCTCCAGAATGTTTTTAACGAGTCTCCCTGGAGTGTGCCATAATGACTGTGGAACTCTGGAATGAGAGAGAGAGAGACAGTGTTCGGTCTGCATGCAGCTCTCAGCTTTCTTTTGCCCGTTTATGCACCAGTGGCTCTGGGGACTCAGACAGGCTGTGAAAAGACATGAAAAAGCCTCTACAAAACTGTTTGTTTTTGTAAGGAATGGCAGAGTAGGGAGGAGGAATCTTCTTAATATTAAATAACTACTTTTTTTCGACTGCATAGCAAATATTCAATAAAAACCCACCCAAACATGAAATACATTGACATTTTTTTCAAATTGGAATAAGAAGAAGCTCAACGAGGACAGATTAGGTAAGCGACAGGAAAACCTTTTTACAAGACGGTTCTCCAGATTCAAGACTCTTTCACACTTGAAGTGTATTCAAAATGAGCTTCACATGTCAAATATGGACATTTAATTTTTGGCATTACATATTTAGATGTATGTTTGTATATAATACGGGTTTTTGTTTTTTTTTTTGGATTGTTAAGAGAATAGTAGATACCTTGTAAGGCATATTATTACAATGTAACAATGGAACATGGTTTGATCTAATGAATAAAAACAATTGCCATCGAACCTATAATACCAAAAAAAAAAAAAAAAATCTTCAGGGAGTTTGGGGCACAAGCGAGCATCATCCTGGGAATCAACCCAACATCCTCAAGACTAAACGATAAATTACAATCACATATAGAATAACATTACTATCTCTAATTATGGATCACATTAGCTGAAGTAATTTGGCAAGCTTACATATCCACTCCATGTGTTTTGCTAACGATAACGTTATGGGGAACCAGCGAGCTGAAACCCAGTGAGGGTGCATGTATCCGGCTGCATTGCGATGCCAGCTGACCAAGAAAGCTCCAAACGGCAAGTTAGCCAATTTATCAGCCAGTCATATTATGTTATTTTAACTTATATGCAGAATAGGCAACCACAGAAAGGAAAATGCAGCATTAGGCTACTGTATCTTTATCGGCTGACTGCAGACTATACAGACATCAAGACTGTTTATTTATATTTTAGCCTAGTTAGCTTGACTCTCCAGACAAACCTAAATTACCAACTAAATTCAGGCTTTGCCTGATGATGGCGGATGTCTCCAAAAATTTGTTTTTTAGAAAACTTAGTTAAAAAAAGTAAATGTGATAAGCAATCACAGATGACTTAACACAACCAATTAACACTACAGAAGCGGGATTTTCTGTGGAGGCTTGATCAGTTCTTCTGAAAAGAGGAATTATCCAGCATTTGAACTTCTGTGGCACAGTCACACCCTTGTGTAAGTGTTGCTTGAGTTATGTAAGAGTATGAATTGCTGTGAAAATTCTAGGGCAAAGATATTATTACAAACAAGAGGTAAAGTCTACAGAGAGATGGTTGTCACATCCTGGCTGTAATGGATTCCTTCACACCTCTTTTAGACCGTCAGTTTTCTGCACCCAAGTTTAAAGATCCAAAATGTTTTTTTTTTTTTTTTTTTATCAATATATTGTAAATCATATATACATGAGCATGGTGTAAGTATAAACAGACCATTTAGGGAGGATTTTAGGTTAGACACGCTCTCCATATTCTGCAACTGAAAACAATTCACATGCACTGGCCTGGTTGTGATGGAAGAGGCAAACCATTTTTACATAGCACATTTTATACAAAAGGACAGACTCAATAGGCTTCATATGAAATTCAAAAAAATCCATTCACAACCTCTGTCAAACAAGAAACAAAAACAGACATGCAGGTAATTTGAGAGGGGATCCCAACCCTTCTTGTTAGCAAAATGACCAAAAATGCATCCCTGTTTCTATCGCCCTCACCATGGCTCTGAAATATCAGTAGCCCATCTGTTCTGTGTACTGATAAATCCACAGTGCTGAAGTGCAGACAGATGTGTAATTGCACCCTTTTCTCTCAGCACCCTTCTCTCATTTTCATCTTTGATCTATAATCTCTAAACTATATCATATGAATACTCTGTCTATATACCCTATAGAGTAGTGTCACCTTCATGATGAAAGTGACAAGTAGCAACTTGTAGTCGCAAAAACTAAAAAACACCCAAGACAGAGCCACCTCTATAACAAAATATTTTAGGGCATATAAGCAGATATAGTTTTTACTACAGGGTTAGAGCCATTCCCCTTTAAAAATGAGCAGACTGACCAAGGGCGCTCAGCGCTTTCTTTGTAGTCCTTAGTAAAACTCTGGCTTTAGCTTTTTGAGCTGCGGCTGAGGCAACCCGTAATGGGTTGTAACAGGTCATAAAAGGTCATAACAGTATTCATCTTTTTTAAAATTTTGTTTCAATGTTTCAAAGTGAACTAAATAGTAAGGAGGAGGCTTCAATACAAGCATACGTTAGGATGTGCAGGTAAAGGGTAAATGGACTGTACTTATATAGCAGTCTTTCAGTCTTTAAGTGTTCCGTTCAGTCAGTAGATCGTAGTTTGGGCCCAAATATATATGTATAATAGGTCGGTCCTACCAGACCAGAACGTGAGGAAGGAAATCCATCTTTACAGTAGTAACAGTTTGTACGATCTTTTTAAGCTCTGTAGCTTTGCTTGATATTCTGCCGACTGGAACATCTTTACTTTTCAGTGGATACTCTCCTTGGCATTATACTTCCTCCAAATCTTCCAAACCAGTTCCTCAAATACACCTCCAAGTGAAATATATTCATGAAAATATATATAGTTGATGTCAATCTAAGATTTCCACAAATAACTATTTTTTGTAGGAATGTGCTACTTTGAGGATAAACAGTTACTGGATGTAACACCAGTTCTATGAGCACATGCATAGCCCTCAAACACACTTTGATTTTGATAATTGTCAGGCACATAACCCCTTTGTAAAACCACAACATGTTTTTACATTATTTCTTTTGAACAGGGCAATGGTGAGGGTGCTGGACTTTGACATCAGAGATCAGTCTGCATCCAGACTGGTTGGATTTAGTCAGGAGAAGCACATTGGTTAAGGTTAGGAAAGATTGTGGTTGAAGTTTAATGTAAATAAACATGTTGTGTCTTAAT
This sequence comes from Protonibea diacanthus, assembly GCA_028641955.1. Lineage (NCBI taxonomy): Eukaryota > Metazoa > Chordata > Actinopteri > Sciaenidae > Protonibea > Protonibea diacanthus. Next base: position 13,319,457 of record CM053986.1, read on the forward strand.
TCACTGAGGACGTTTTCAGTACTGAACCAGAATATGATGTTCCCCTAATTTTCTACCTAGATAAACAGAGAAAATTGAATAATGCTGTACTCACTAGGAGCAGATATTGTATTGTGATATCAGACATTTTGGTAGAAAACACATGAAATAAAAGGAAAAATGCCAGTGAACATTTAACTAATATGTTCAGTATCAACATTTTTTCCACTTTTCCATTTTTCCTCTACTCCAGAAATCTCCAGAACAAATGACTGAGTGACTGAATGAGATTTATCTGTGAAGGAAACAAAATTGCACATCTAATCCATTTTACTCATTCAAGGTGAGGTAGAAAACGACAAGTTGAGCATCATTTTGAGAGACCATGCCATCTTTATGCACTACCTAAAGATATTCTCATAGATTTATTATTGTTCCCTTGGTGTTCAACTGTACTTGTTGTGATCTGCATTACTTTCCTCATACAAGTACATTTATTCTGTATTCTATAGCTAAAAATGAACAACAAAAAGAAAACACAATTCACTCGCAGGCCCTATAGTGAATTATACTGATTGCTGAAACGCTCCATGTCACACACATACAGTTGTATACAGCAGGCAGTATGGAGAGATATCAATTTTCATACTATTGCTAAAATCTGCAGCAATCATGTGATTCTCGGGGTTGTGTTATTGTGAGATATTTCACACAGAAAAAAAGGACATCTTGTCTTTGTCACTGATGCGATAAAAGATGTGAAAGCCATCATGCCTTATTGATTTCACCTTTCAAAGCAGGAGATGAAGAGGAATAAACCAGGCAGAGGAAGATTTTCAAAGGACAAGCCCGATTGTGAGGCTGCAGCTCAATGTCCATAATGTCTTGAATGGCTTTGTTTAGTAAATCATGTAGTGGTAGTCATGGTATTATAACTTCTGTTTGGTGGCTTCAACTTCAAGTGTTTTCCTTCATTACTCAATAAAAAATAAATAATGTGATTGTAGCATGTTTGCACAAGCTGTTCCCTGCAGTAGTAGCCTACATATCCATGCATCATTGCACACCACTGGGCAACGGTTCAAAAGTATCCCAATTAAACCAGCTACATGCTGACATCTAGTATGTTGGAGTAGACATGTTTTTATGGCCAAAAAGTAATTAATTGTGGGAAATGCAACACCTTAGTACATGCAACGTACTGTAACAAGGAACAATGTCAGCTGCGTTTAATATTACTATTACATTACTTTTATTTTTATTGTACTTAGCAACCAGAAAAGAAGAGAGGGGCTTCAACAGTTTAGGATGATCAAAGTTAAACCTGATTTGCACAGGTAATGTAATGCATTCATAATCACATAACATAATTCCTCCGTCACCTATAGTTTAAGAATCTTGCAGGGGTTATAGAAGAGGTGGTAAAGTAAGTAGGGTGTTGTTGGCGCCCCTCAGGTATGAAAAATCTTCATTGTATTCTGAAAAAATGTTGTGGTCAAACATTAATATTGCATTGGTGGGTGTAACAAGTGCTCCGACTGGCTATCATTTGAACTCTTGTGGTATGCAAATTTTTAAGGTGGCAAAGATGAATAATGTCTGAGGGCCAGAGGCCCCAGGTGTGACTTCTTTCTGCCATTTTGAAAGTGTAACAGATTCCAGAAAGCTCTTCTTAGAGCACAAGTGGCTGTTTATTAGTAAAATAGGCCACAAATTTAAACATGCAGTCATAAATTACCAGGACAACATTAACTTACCCCACCAAAGTTTAAGGGAAAATGCTTAATTGTTGTTCGTTGCAGCTGCAGATATTCTTTGCGGTGCACTAAATTCAGGTGCGTTTACACAGACTTACTAGATTAGTTACCAGATTAATAGTTACCGGATTTTGAATTTGTAATACAAATGGAAAAGTTTGACCATTATGGAAATCAGTAGCAACACAGCTTACACCTTCACAATCTTTTCTGTGTCTCCTAAACTGCTCCTAGCTCCACTTTAACCTCTCTCTTCTCCAGCCTTTACCATCCCACTGGTTCATAACTAGACCATAAAAGTGATTTTGTACTGTACCGACTTGATTTGCAAGCTGTCCCAGCAGCTGGAGTTATGTTCAAAAATGCACAAATTTGCATCTGCCTTATGTTGCTTGAGAAATAGGTATTTAGTCTGTGGTGAATCACTGAGGTAGTCTATCTAAAAGAGAATAACACATACTTGCCAAAACATTGATGAAGATGACAAATTTTAAGCATATGGCCCCAATTTAAATAATATTACCACAAGCCTAACCGGTGATGAAGACTGGACGTTGTTTGAGGACAGAGTACTGTTTTAGCCTGCTGGTGTGACATGATGGTAAATAAGCAAGAATATCACTACAACCTTTTAATCCCACAACAACATGTTTCTCCTGCAGTTTAAGGTGTTATGAAGCGCTTTCTGTTCTGCCATTCCACTACCTCACAAGTTTGCTCAACTTGGGGGCAGGTGTGTGCCTGAGACAATCACAGCAGAGGTGAGGTGGATCTGACTGCACTCTGCACTGCCTTGTCTACTCATCCGCTTCAGTAAATCAACAGCACAGGTGCCATTTGCCATCTGAGTGCCACTTTATACCAATGCCGTAAACTTATTGTAGTGGAAATACACCATAAAGGACATCAATAGATTACCTGATGTTTTTGTAATATGACTGAATGTGTGTCGTTTGAGCTACAGACTGACAAGCTGATAAAATAATGGTTATCCTTCAGTCAGCTTTATTTACTGTTTGTAGGTAGAGAGGTAACCATTTATTTGAAATGGACTGAAATGCTTTGGGTTTGTGACCAAAAATGCAGACCAGACTGATTATTTAAGCTTGAAAGCTCTGCAGCCACTGAGGTAACGGGTATGATTAATAATACCTGCTAACCCCTGATGATGTATTATTGTTCTTTTGTGCAATTAAGCAGTAAACTATTCCTGATTGTATTGTGTGCATATAAGTACACAAGGTGAACTGATAGTATGAAAAGCCTGAAATGGGAACGAATAATTTAAAATATGAAAATATGAAAAAAACAAACAAACAAACAGTACATCTTCGCAATTGCAAGTCATTTTTGTTGTCATTTTTTTTGAAAAACATTGAGCATGAAAGTATGATTTCTTCCTTTACTTACTGGAGTATTTTACCTAAATACGCAACCCTTTCTTCCATATTGACTGCACCACAGAGCGCTTAACTCAGACGAACAAAGATGTCTAAAAATCATGAATGTCTTTTCATCCGTACGATGAGGGATTTGAATTAGAATAGCTGTTGAAGCTTGTAAGTTGGGTAAATGTATTGAAAATCAGAAAAAGCAGCACGGTTAGTGCCTCAGCGAGCACCCAACAAGCCCTGATTTATCTCTGCTGGCTGATAGGAGACAGTGGGACTAAGTCATCCAGACGGTGTGTATTAAAACAGTCGCATTATAACTCCATAAACCGCACAAAAAGCAACAGTGGAAGTGTAACACACGCTGACAATGACACACAGGAATGAGGTGATGTGCAAGTAAGCACCAACACTCTACAGCAAAGTCATTCATTGACAGAATCAGCATAGAGGGTATTTTATCATGAAAAGTTTGCCATAAAGCAAACATTTGTCGGATTTATGCTCTTCCAAAAGAATTTCCCCCTGTTGGAATGTGTTATGTTCAGTCTAGCCACACTCTGTGAAAAGAATATGGGCATAATAATCCAAAATTTTCAGGAATGTAAGGTCTTTTCTATGCTTTAGATTCTGAAGATTCTACAAAAATAAAGTACATATTTGTACTGTAGTGTATAGGCATTTACAATTATGATGTGATATGAGTAAATGTAGAACATTTAAATATTTATATATATACTGTGTGTTATATGTGTCATACCCCAGCTGGCGCCTTTCTGTGTGGAGTTTGCATGTTCTCCCCGTGTCTGTGTGGGTTATCTCTGTGTACTCTGGCTTCCTCCCACACTGGTTAATTGGTGACTCTAAATTACCTGTAGGTGTGAATGTGAGCATCATTTGTCTGTTTGTCTCCATGTGTCAACCTTGTGATGAACTGACGACTTGTCTAGGGTGTTTCACGCCTCTCAACCAATGTCAGGTGGGATTGGGTCCAGCCCCCCATGACCCTGATAAGGATAAGTGGTTATGGAAAATAGATGGATGATATATGTGTGTGTAATATTTCATTGGGCAACCCTATGTTGTAACATGACAATGAATGAACCTTGATGGCATGACCTTTTTTGAATAAGGTTGGCTGCTGAACACTTCTATGTGTAACCCATGGTTACATTAGAAAATTTGAAGGTCTAATGAATAGAAAAGTGAGCTCTGTTCTATAGTCAAGACTGTACCCCAGGAAAGTAGAGCAAGCAAATTGTGAAACCCTTATAAAAGCACACAATATGAAGCTTTCGGTTATAATGTCATCAGAAAGGCGGTCTTCCTTAAGAGAGCATGGCAGCTGGGCAATATGAATAGAAGAGGAAATAAAATGAAGAATGAGACAGAGTTTAAAAGATGTAGTGCATGCCCTGATCAGCCAGCCTATATAGGTGAAACTCCAATCTCTTTGAATAAAATGTTCTCTTTTCAAAGTGTGTACTTGGACTAGCCTCAGTGAATACATCAGGCTTGGCCAGAAGTTTTAAAACATTCTATACATCCTGCACCCTGCTGTGGGTTTCTGATCTGAGCACAGAGGAAATACATTTCCCCTGTTGATGAAACAGTTAATACATGGACATGAAGGCCAGGGTAAGGACATCATATAGAACATGGACATAATAATCAAAATGTTTTCAGGAATGTAAGGTCTTTTCTATGCTTTAGATTCTGGAGATTCTCCAAATTCTACAATGCTCTTGAACTTGAATCTACATGAATGCGCAAGCTGACCTTGTTGTGTAGCTGTTGGTGTAAATTTCTCAGTCTTCAGTTTAAATGGTAATCTTTGGCCGTTTAATTCAATTCGGTCCACCTTTACTTATATAGCACTAAATCACAATAACACAACAATGACACTGTCCATATAGAGCGAGACTAGACCATATACCATATTCTTGGTGATCTATACCATACTCTCCAAGAATTACAACCATGAGCAAGCACTTTGCAACAGTGGCAAGGAAAAAAACAGAAAACTCCAGAAACCTCTTGCAGAACCTCATGGTGGTCATCTGCTGCAACCGGTTGAATTTAGAGAAGGAGAGAGAAACAGAAAGATGCACAGCAGAAATAATAATAATAATGATAATAATAATGATAATAATAATAATAATAATAATAATAATATGTAAATAGCAATTTCTAGATTTCTACTGTAGTTTTATGAGCGTTGCATGATGTAGGGTGATTTCATAGTGGACAACAGTGCAATACTTCTGTGCAGTGTCTCCAGCATAATAGTTTGGTTCATTTTTTTTAAATTTCAGATCTGATTATGGCTCTAAGTCTGGACACAATACATGCAGTATGCTTACCTGTGGTGGCTGCTCTTCAGGGGTCTCTGTCAAGCCATTTTGCTACACCCATGTGCAAGATGCATATGAGATATAAATTTTCATACATTTTTAAAAAAGTGCTTCATTTGGAGTAGATAATAATTCCTCATATTTCAACTGGGCGGTGGTTGCATATGTGCAATGAGACAACTGACAGAGCATTTCAGTAGAAAACTGATTACTGCTAATTGGTATGCGTTGTTTGCAAGTGTGTTTAGTGCTAATATTACTTTGTCCACATCTCTGAAACTGACAGCCTTATGGTTTGATTTTATTATATTTGTAAACCTCTTACTGCAAAGTTGGTGTGAGCAGGAGGGCATCTCCAAGCTCTGGCTTGTAAATTCAGGGGAATGTCATAAGTCCTGTCACTCTGTCACTACTTTCAGAATGCATTCTGGCACTCCATCCCAGAAGTCACAGTGCAGTGTGGAGCCAAACACTGGATTGTTTATAAGCAGCAGCCAGTGACATCAAGCCCACAAGCTGACCACCATCACGTTATCCAATGTTTTTCTATGAGGGTGGCAGTAAAAAGAAGAATTAAAGTATAAAAATAGATGTGATGAAAATGTCACTGCACTGTAGGTGAAAACTCATTCATGTGGGATTTTCATGGATGGCCACAGCTTTTTAATTCCAGTGTTAAATCTTTACTAGACACATTTACACTTTAATGACCTCAAGTGCAGTGACAGATAACTGGTTTAATTTCAAAAGCCTGGAGGACTTAATTATCATCTAATTCTTGGTATTTCAAGGTGGTGAACTGGGGCAATAACTACCACCACCGCCACCACCATCACCACCACCACCATTACTACTGCTACTACTACTACTACTACCACTACTACTTTTACTCATATCTAACTAATGCCCTCCTATGTTGTAAAGGAATAGAGAGATAAACCGAGTATATCCACGGCTGGTGTCTCAAAGCCTAATCTAAGTCTACTGCAATTCCTCTGTCTTGATTGATAGCAGGCTTGAGGGACCTGCTGCTACAGCTCATTGTTTGTAAGACAACAGAAATGTCTGCCTTGTCAAATAATTACCTGTAACGGCCTTGTGATATGTGTGTTATGGGCGTCTGTCTGTATCCATGCATACCCATGTCAACAAATGCTGTCACTGACAGTATAGGCTCATTTTTAAGAAGGCCTTTGGTTGTCAGGTTCAGTTTCCATCAGTTTAGTACCACTCTGAAGCACATAAATGATTGATATTTCTGACTGCATTTTGGTCTGCAGTCCAGTGGACCCAGTTGTATGTCCAGTTTCATCCAGAATTAAATGCATCTCAGAATTGGATATACTGTATGCTGGCTTACTAAAGGACCAACAAAATGATCTGATATAGTTTTTAAATGGAAAGTGAGTTGAGTCATTTAAGAGGAGGACTTTAAATTGTATCATATAATATATATATATATATCCTCTCTCTCTCTCTCTCTCTCTCTCTCTCTCTCTCTCTCTCTATATATATATATATATATATATATATATATATATATATATATATATATATACACACACACAAAAGCTGATATACTGTATCCAATATGCATGTATATACTGTACAGCTCAAAGGCAATCTGGAATGAGGTCCTCACCTGGAAATTCCCCACGGAAGTCGAAAGGAAAATAACCCATGTATAAATGTTATGAAGCATGGCAGCAGAGTCATGGTCCTACACTTATTTATAGTCTTAATTTAGATGGACTGAAGCAGCCTGAGGTAACAGTCTCACAAACATGAATTACAAAGTACATCATGTTGGCTGCGCAACTGTCAGTGACAATAGATCTTTTTAAGAATACATTTATTAAATAATAGAAATTAAAGCCTTTTATCTGAATAGTGGTGTTTAATTATGTCGGGAATGATTAAAGGTATGATAACCTTTGTCTATTGCTGCTGTGGGTGTACAACAATGGTGACTATTTACATTAAAATAGTCCCAATAATGCAATGAGCACCATGAATGAGAATTTTATTCTTTGACAAAATGCTCATTAAATTCATGAATTCAAAACGATTTCATCAAACAAGTTTTTCGATCCTGCCTAAGTCTTTCAATGATTTTTCATCCAGCACACTACAGTCTGAACAAGCAAAAAACAAAACCAGAAAAATCACAGGAGCCTTCGGAGAGTTAGTGAACCTATAAATGTTAAGCAGTAGGAGCCTCTTTGCTCTCTGATGGCCACTGTAGTTATCTTCCACCAAGCCTCCTGCGTAAAATCAATAATCTGGACTGGTCGAATTCAGCACGACAGACAATACATTGAATGTGTGCGTCCAGTCTACCAGAGTGTTCGATGCAAGCCATAGCATATATATCATATGTGAGATATGTTGCTCCATGATGTTAAGGGCTGCTCAACGGCACAAATAATGAATGTGCTTCTTCTTTGGGCTCCCTAGTAATGACTGGCTAGCAGAATAATCACCCGACTTACTCACTTTTACCTTCCATACTGATGTGCTCCTGTGTGCCTTCAGGGGCTCAACAGCTTGAAGGAATCACTGGGCCTTCTGCAGAGCTGAAGTTGAAAGGTTTCACTACATCATTTCGAACCTGACTTTCAACCTTGGCTGCATAAGGAGAGAAACACAGCAGCAGGTCATTAATTATATTTCTTGAGTGCAGTACTTTATGAGTAATCCAGAGAGTTATGATAGAAATTATCTTTTCTGAGCTTGCACTGAAATAAAAAGAAAAATGGTACAGCAGTGTTGGAGAAAGGAAGTTGCTTTCTGCGCTGGTATAGCATGATGCTCACGAAAAGAATATGTTTTTCAGAGAATGTGCATTAAAAGAGCAGCACATGGTCCATCAAGGAGTACAAAAAATACTCACAAAATATAATCCTTCATGGAATACAACAGCGGAAGTAGGCTAGTACTGAAGGATGTTACAGCGATTTGCAAGCTCCTAGAAGTGATGTCTATATACAGCACATAGACCACACCACACTAAAATAGAATACACAACAACATTGACAAAATCACAAAATCACAAACAGTTATTTTTTTTTTATTTCTTATTCTCATCTTATTCTTCTTATATTATTATAAGTATCGTGAGGTGACAGAAAAGACACTTGTATGTTGTCTGTGAATTACTGAAGGAAACTTCTTGTCTTATAGTCATAATTGTTTCTTTTCCTCCCCATGTGTAGCCTCTGCAGGAACTTGGGAACTGTGGGTTTGGACTGTTGATTCAATAGTTTCATTTGATTCTTAAATGACAGCACCTTCACACATATTTTCTGCGTAGGCCATACTTATTCCATAATTGGCTCCCAAGGGCTAAAGTCTGCCCAGTCTTTCCCCGATTCTCTCCAAAATTCTAACAATGGCATCATTGAACAAATAAAAAGTTATGATAGACAAACTGACTGTATTAGACGAGAAGAAAAGAATCCTCACTCCTAATGCTTATTATCCCTCTAGGGCTTCATCAGTTGTCATGACGGTGAATAAGCTGAATCACCAATAATGGGCATTCTTTCTGACCAGAGCCTGGGGATCTTCTTCCAGATTTACATGATAGACGTGTTGTTCACCGTCACAGAACCTGGTGAATGATGGGATAATTCTTTTTTTTTCTTTTGTTATAATAAGTTGTTAGGATTTGTAAAACCTGGGCCCAAAAGCAGAACAGGGACTATGACTGCTGTTCATACACAAGTCTATCCAGATGAATCCTGGGTTGAAGTCCAGTGAGCAGATTCAGAAACAGAGGTCGAGCTGGGCGGGCATACTAAGCTGAGCAGGAGACAGGCTGACTAACAAACAGAAAAAAAAACACGGGGGGAACTTGAAACACAGGAGAGCAAAAATCGGCAACAAACATGAGGAAGATCAAACTAGAATTACTGTCATGGCCCTCGTGTGTGTGTGTACCACAGATGTGACAGAACGATCTGGGAAAGACGTGAAGAGCCAGGGTAGATATACAGAGCCTTTATTAGCGGATGAGATACTGGTGTGCAGGTTGCAGCAGAGGGAGAATGATTGGATACCCACGTTCAGACAGACACACAGAACATACGCCATCACAGACGGACAAACAGGGGACTGACAAGCAACACTAGAGAGGGGGAAAACAGGGAACAATAGGAAAGAGGGAAACATACAGCTAGACCATGACAGCTATGTGATTGTTGCAATGTGGTTTTATGATGGGAATGTGATGGGGATGTGTTTGAAAATGTAACTGAGATGTGTGAAGTGCTTCCACTGTAGGCCATGAAATGAGATGGGACAGATATGTATTGACCAGGGAGCAAAAGTGATGGAAATGTGTTGACACTGTAGATTTTGTTGAATCTGACTGCAACACCTCTATATGAGTCATATGCTGACCTGCACCAACTGACTTTTCGAACACTTTCACTGTCACAGAAAGACAGACAGTATAAAATCCTGAAAGTTGTGTTCAAATTGTGGCACGTCATCTTGATCATTTGATTACGTACGGAAATTACGTTCAATCACATGAGCAGTGTCAACAACCAATAGACGTGTTCTCTCTTGCACCATCAGGAAGCAGGCAGCTGGCTACACAGTAGTAAATATAGAGGGGACTCTGGGGAGACGCAAGAATGTGAAGTCTCGGTTCGCTTGGACTGTAGAAAAGGAGGAGAAATTGGTGTAGTTGTGGAATGAGTGAGATTGCCTCTTTGACGTGCCCTTCCATTTGTACCACGATCGAGTGGAGAAGGAAAAAAGTGGACAGAAATTGCTGCAGCCCTTGAAGCACAAGGTCAGCTGTGGCAAAAAGCTGTTTTTGTTTCTCCTCCATTGTTCAACCGATTTTATTCTTGTAAATTTCCACCAGGTGCAGGATGTGGAATAATCTTAAAATGAATCTAGTTCTTGTTCTTGGAAATGCTTATTGAGCAAGATCCTCAGTCTTTGCAAAATCTTAAAAATTTTGTGACTTTTGATACTGTCTTTGGATGTGAGTGGTTGTCAGACTTCAGCCTTCTAAAATCTTTTCAAAGCCTTAGTTAGACAGAGTTCATAGACCGATGAGAACACTTATAGACACTGGTAATTTGCTGTCTGTTCTTGTAGAATAGTCCCAGTGTGGTCAGGAGTTCTTAGTTAGCAAAGGAGAGGAAATGATCAAACTGAGCGAATATCAGTGGCAATTACCCTACCTTCACCTGTCCTCTTGATAGTATTAAAAGACTTTTGAAGTCAGTAACACTGTACTAAATAAATAAATAAATTAAATTAAAAAATCCTGGTATCCTTGGAACCAACGTAGGAGAAAAATAATGAACTTACTAATTAAATATTGAATTAGTATTGTTGCTTACCAAAAAAAGAAAAAAAAAAAAAAAAAACATGTATCTTCTCAATGTCACTTTTATATGAAATAGTAAAAATGTTTTCATTTGCCTGAGATGTAGGAGAATTTTTAAGCCCATTATCACCTGATAACCTGAGAATCATCAAACATGGGGATTCAAGATTTTCAGTGGTCGGCAATCAGAAAAGTCAATCGTCATGGAAAAAGAGGGGGAAACATAGCTATCCGAACATGGTGTGCAATCTACTGGTAGTCTATCTAACAGGATTTTGTTTTCTCACCCCCCTCTGCTGCTGCCGCTTGTTCTTGTTCACTTCACAGGGGAGGCACAATTCATCTCAAATGAACCTGTAATGTCATGGTTTGCACCCAGATTCACAGTCTTTATGCGCTGACATCATTAGAATACTTGATATTAGATAAATCGAAAGCATATAGCTACCTATAAGGTGATATTAAGTAATTTAACATTACCATGACTTGTAGAAATGGGGACTTTGTAAGTATGTGCAATTAAGTGAATTTACATACTGTGATGATTATTAATTATTATTTATTATATAATAGTATACTGGATATAGGAAGTATATTGTTGTATATTTTATGATGTTTTTGTGGACGGTTTTTTTGTTTTGTTTTTGTAGAGCTTGGTGTGAAGGATTTATATCCTGTACCAACAAATATTCAATACATCTCAAAATTTCAGTAGTGTGCAGTCTGTTTACAGACATCTGATGTATTATTAACATTCCTTTACACATATATACTGTGCATGGTGATAGATCACCAGAAAATCATTCAGTTGAACTGAATACACATAGAAAACCATGTACAATATTACCCACCAGTGTTGCCATCGTTTGTATAATGTTGGATGGTGACTTCATATAGTTATGATGAAAATCATCTTTGTTTGCCTACAAGTAGAGAAAGGAACTTCAGGTCAACTTATAAGTGTTTGATTCCTGAGTCAACATTCAGAGGATGAAAAAGGTTCCTTTACTGGATAATGCTAAGTTTTCAAAGTAAAATAGAAACATCCCTTAATTTAGCCCAGACAGCATGTCGTAGTAGGTGGTGTTTTTGGCAAGTGATGAAAAAAAAAGAAAACAAGCTAATTTAGAACCTAAGTGGAAAAGTTGCTGACATGGCCAGTCATTCCTACTGACTCATTGGGGCACTTCCCATGGAAATTCAGCATCCATCCCTGGCAGTAACAGCCAAGAGGGTCCCGCTGTTTACTGGCAGTGATTATTTGACATGACTTCAAAAACCTTTAACTCATGTCAATGTCTTTGTAGCTTTCCACGGTGCTGCTGTAGGTAGTGTCTTTGGCAACTTGTGTGAAAAATCAACAAATTTATATGTGGGAAAAGTTTCTGTGACCTGGCCAGTCTGACTACTGACCCAAAGAACAGTATAAACCCCCTTGTGTAAGAGCTGGGTAGGTATGCATTTTTTTTCATTGTCACGTTCCCCAACATACTGTGAGGTCAGGATCTCTCTCACAACAGAATCTAAAGGCATCTATAAGGTAACAAAAACAGGGATCCTTACTGTGGTGATTTTATTTTATCTACGAGGAAAAACCCATGGAAGAAATCAACATTATGATGTACATTTCAGGATCTGGTTACTGACGATAACTTAAGTGATTTAAGATAACAGGTATAGATCTTTATTTTCATTGCTTTAATTCACTGGAAATAATTGTGAAATAACGGGCTACAGTGAAATATTGAACGGGTGCTCTGGAGTCTAAGGACAGCCTAAAAGGTGGAAAAAGATGAGTGAGAGAGAGAGAAATTAATGAAATAGGTGACAGGTGTACTGGCTTATGTAAACTCACAATGCTGGATACATTTGTGACCACTAAATAACTTCTTATTCAAATGAAGGACAATAAAATACATAAACCCTATCAAATAATGATCATTGGGGTCATTATATTTCAGTAAATACTTCTTAACTTATGTAACAGCTTAAAAGCCATAGACAAAATAGCATAGGGGACATTGTGTGGAAGATTTAAATACCCTCGATAGGACTGAACATTATTAAAACAGGAAAGACATGAAAATATAGGTCTGTAAAAACGTATATGTATATATACCAGAATGCTGTGGCCAAATGAGCAAGTCATGAGTTAGAACTGCATCTACCATATCAACAGCCTCCGCTGTCTGGCACAAGACTGTTTGCACGGCAATTGCCTCCTCCAGTTTCTGCTTTTCCTAAGCAATCACCTCGTGTTTGGGCTTGCTGTCTTTGTTATTGTCTGTAAATGACAATGTGATGGCCACAGACACACATGGAAATATCATCCCAATTCAGACTCTCTCAGCTCATTAGTTTGCTACCTACAGGTTAATTCCATTTGCATTCAAGCACATCCAAACAATTAACATCACAGTTGGTTTGATATGAAATAAGTTAATTTGCTTTAATTCTTACATTGTTTAGATAGAGTGCTTGTGTAGCCGGTCTGGCCCAACACTCCATTCTCTATGAACTCACCTTTCCTCAGCATAGCCTGCAGCCGACTGAGTGTGTGACTCATGTGACACTAGCCTTGAGTTTTAATGAAAGACATTCAGTCTTTCATCATAACTAATAAAACAAATTCCATTTCATTCTGATCATGTTGTTACAATTACAATGTCCATTCAAAGCTATTTGCTATTTGTACTTCTTGAATTAATGTTAGACTTTAAATGTGAACATTCACTCATTATTTGCTTCGACTGGCTTCTATCAGTTTAAATAATTGTCTTAACCACACCCTTAACCTTGTTCTGTTATATGGCATTGAACTTCAACATTCAATAGTCTCTCCACAAAATCCTTTTTTATCTGACAATTTTTAATAACTTTTGAATTCCTGTTACTGGACCTCAAGCTTTTAGGCAGAATCTGCTACAGCAGATGTCTATCTGATAGTGCTGCAGCTAAATTTTAGGAACCGATTCCATCAGCATTTAATTCAATGCCATATCTCAATATAACACAGGACTCGTTTGCTACCTTTAGCCATTCTCAAAATGATCACCTTGTTGATAGTGTTGCAGGCTTACTGCAAATGACACTCAACTCTATTGCTCCTCTAAAAAAGAAGATAGTGAAACAAAGGAGGTTAGCACCATGGTATAACTCCCAAACCCACAAATTTAGGCAAAAAATCTGAAAGCATATGGCGTTCCACCATACTGGATTCGTGTTTAGTCTTTAAAGATAGTCTTAAAACATATGGGAAGGCTCTCTGTGATGCCAGAGCAGCCTCATTATTACAGTAATAGAGGAAAATAAAAACAACCCCAGATTCCTTTTCAGCATTGTAGCCTGGCTGACAGACAGCCACAGTTTCATTGAGCTATATATTCCTATAGGCCTCAGTAGTAATGACTACATGAGCTTGATGAGCATGATGAAATTATAACTACTGGATCACCTCCTGCCTCAACAGGCACCGATTTATCTTCAGACACATGAACCTGAGACAGCTGTAAAAACCTGATATAAATTTAGACCGCTTTTCTCTCATTGACCTTCAACAATTTCCTCACGTAAGCCATCAGCCTGTCTCTTTCAACCAGGCTAGTTGAAGATATTTTAGCTTTAGTTAGAACTTCTTTACTACATATGATTGATCTGTCTATTTTCAGGACATGCACCACAGTGCTTTTATAGTAGCTGTAATCAAATCCTTTTCTTAAAAAGCCCACTCTTGATCCATTTTTTTTTGTTTTTATTAACGATAGCCAACCCTCCCGTTCACTCTTCAAAAGAGAGAGTTGGATATTATTTGAAAAAGTCACCAACCAGTTGGGTGACTTTAGTTACTTTCATTTAGGATTTAGAGTGCATCATAGTACAGAGACAGTGAAAGTTACAAATGACTGTATAATTCCATCAGACAAAGGACTTTGTACTTGTCTTGTTTGATCTTAGTGCTGCATTTGATACCTCTGACCATCACGTCCTATTACAGAGATCTGGATGCATCTGCACTAAGCCTTACACATTCTGTTATCCAACAGTGTTGTTCAGTAAGGTGACAATGCAAGAATGACTAACTTCTTACAAGGAGTCTAGGGTTTCAAATGCAAACAACAACAGACTGGGTTTTTTGGCTGTCCATTGATCAGAGCAGCCTTTTGACAAAAAGGTATATGTTCTAGGTTTAAAGGCAGTTTGTCCTAATGGGTTTTATTTCTCTAGTGCACATTTGTCCGCTTCATTCTAAACAATTGTTTCATTCTTTTAATACTTTTCTGTCACTTCACAATAGTTATTAGAATTACTGGATTAAACGAATTACTCTGACAAACACTCATCAAGTGCCTGTCTGGCACAGGGCAAGTCATTTACACTTTTGTCTTGACCCTCTTTTTCTTCTTCCTGTCACCCATTTTGTAACGTCTCTGCAGTTTTGTTGCAAATTTAGAGCTGACATTAAAAGTACTGAAAAAGAGAACAAAATATTGAGGATATATTTCAACAGAAGACAGTCACATGATTTTATTCTCGACATGCTTTCAACAAAAAGTCCCTTTGAGTCCCGGAAACAAGCTTAAAAGCAGAGTGACTATGTAAACAAACAATGCCAGTAGTGCTATCTTTTCAGAGCTGCATGGACCTGGCCTGCTGTTTGGAGACTGAACTACAGCATGGGGTTGACTTTTGAATAAAAGCATGAACTGTTAAAAATGCTTTTCCTGTGCTCTTATCGAAAATCAAAACCAACCATTCAAAATGGGTACAGTGGACACATAATACATGCATACAGAAAGCATGCAAGCTGCTACAGTACGTGTTTGAGTGTTTGCCATGGGTTCTTCTATGGTTGCATGAGCTGTAAACATGGAGACAAAACAGCCAGTCTCACCAAAATAAATCTTCCAATTAATTTTCAGTGTTGGAGTCCACTTCCTGGCAGAGACCTGGCACTGTGATGCCCTGTGCTCACTCAGAAATGTCTTAGACCACCGATCTTTTCTTTTGATATCCCACAGTATATCCAGAGAGAGTGCTACAATTTACAATAACAATTTGTCATGTATCTTTTGCAAAAAAGTCAATGAAGAAAGAGATTCACCTTTTATCTGTCAGTAAGTTTTTTTTTTACTATTTATCTCCAGCTCTCCTGACTGTCAATTTCCATTCACTAATTTAACTAAGTTTCCATAATTTCCTGATTTCTCATGCCCCTCATGTCCCAGCACAAAACCTCATCACCATCAACAATCTGTTTGTCTCCTGTGTTCAATGAATCAGCTGATGAATATTGATCTGTAAATGTCATAGGATTATTTTTTCTTTCAGATGACAACATTTATTTTTTACTGTACATATTCGCAGCTGAGAAAACCTCATTCTTCTAACATCTATAGTGTCCTTACTGATAAAGCCTGAATGAAAAAGCATCTGTTTCCTGTGTTTTTAAATAGATATTGCTATTCATCTCTGCTTGATCTCTCTGAGTTAAATACAATAA
Source organism: Protonibea diacanthus (assembly GCA_028641955.1). Lineage (NCBI taxonomy): Eukaryota > Metazoa > Chordata > Actinopteri > Sciaenidae > Protonibea > Protonibea diacanthus. The sequence goes on from CM053986.1 coordinate 13,335,791, forward strand.
CTGGTGTCAAAGCTTCCCACCACATACTGGTGCCAAAGCACTTAGGTTCACATAAATGCACGCTGGAGCTTTTCAAGCTAGATTTGTTTGGATTGCCAATGAAATTACAAATGAAAAGCAATGCTTACTGGCTTCTGAACTAATTAAAATTCACTGATCAGTAAACATCATGTTTGAAAGTATGCTGTGTTCCATCTTTAAACACTGAAGTACATGTTTTTATAACTGTGAATCACACAGTACCATTACTTTTGATCATCCTACAAATCCAATTAAGCTAAGTCACTTATTTATATCTTGTAAAGGTTAATGCATACAGTGGTAACTTCTCCAGCTCTCCAGTGACAGTAACATTTTATCTCAAAATGCAAATGTATGGATTTTCAGCAGTGAGCAGATAATCTTCCCTGCAGATTTCAATTCACTTCTCAGTTTTGAAAGTCTGTGAATAGATGTACTTGTTAAATAATTGCATTTTCCTCTGTGTCATTATATATGAAAGTCAAAATAACCTCTAAATACCATTGATTTCACATTTTTCTGTATATCACTGTACACAGAGGTCTACAACATGTAGACCTAAGAAGAAAAGGAATGCAAAACTGAGTGTCCACATGCTATTAAAACAGACTCTCATGCACCTCTTGTATCTTTGTCCAGGATTAGGCTTCCACACTATACTTGATGGGTAATTTGAATTATTTTGGCCCATGTCTGCAATTTTCTAAAGGTTACATGCAGTGCAGATGCATTTGTGTGCAGAATTGTGACAAAGCTGGCAGCATTTTAAAGGTTAGAAAATATATAAGTAAGGCATTAACTCCTAGACCCCTTGAAATAAAAGCCTCTCTTCAGAGTGCCTTTTTCTGCTACTGCGTGGAGCATTTTTATTTGAATCATTAAAACCAAACACAGAGAATGCATACATACTCTTTTGCTGCAACGCGGTAGGTGGGATGTTGGAGTTGAACAGAACAGAAGGCTTTTTATTGCTTCACATGTTAAGGAGATATTATGGAATGACAGTAATGTGCAATAAACCGATACTTAATGTGAGAAATGAAACAGTGGCTGTTTGAGAGCTTATTGATTTATACCTTGTGGTAACTGCTTGGTGACAAATTGTAATGGTAGCACTGACAAATCGTTTCGCTTGACTACACTCGGGCTTCATCTGTGTACAGTGCATGAGACCTGTTAAGTGCCACTTTTTGAACCAACTTTCTATTAAGAGAATGCTGACATCAGCAAAAAGTCATGCAAGCACCATTTATAGGAGGGTTGGGAACAGTGAGGCTGTGTGATTAGTCAAGAATAAGAGCCTGAAGTTTAATTAAAGTCATCGGGCAATTAGGAGCCAGCACGATAGTGCTTCACAATGCATTTCTGTCTTGTCCATTACCCAGGCTTAATCAAAGGAGTCCCTTCACTGATGTTATGAGCTATAAATGTTACAACAGTATATGGGTCAGCCACATGGAAACCGCTGTTGAAAAAGGAGCATTTGTCAATTAATTTAAAATGAAATAATAAATGATATGTCGTAAAGCGTATGCATCCTCGAAATGTAAAACTGTAATTAAGCTGTAAGTAATTGGGTTGTACTGATGTATAGATTTACCTTGATGAAATGGGTCATATTAGATAAACATTGGGCCTGTAGTACAACACATTTTATTGGGAAATCATTATTGAAACGATTATTGAAAATGATGTTGAGATTGTCTGTAGTGTATATGTTAATTAAATCTACTGCAATAGAAAGTCTTGTTTCCCTGTAAGCGCCTTCTAAACTTTTAAATTGTGGTATATTTATTGATGGCTAAGATGTATCCATGGTTGATTGATTGCAGGGCTGTGAAGGATGAGGAACAGCAGTGGGGAGGTGCAGACACAGTATCCACATTGATCTGCAATTGCCTGTGTGCCAGACACCAACATGCAGTAATGGAGTGTGAAAGTGGAGAAGATGAAAAGTAACAGATGAGGAAAAATGAACTTGACCAAGTACACGGCTGATGTGAGACCCCAGGTTTCATCGTAATGATTCAATACTGTCAATATTTATTACTGTAGCTCCATTAGCAATGACTGTAGCTCATTAATATGTATGCAGCAGCTCTGGATGGCCTTCACAGTCACTGCTGTTCAGTTCCAGTTACATCAGATTGAATAGGACATATAAAAAAATAGAAGAAAAAAAAAAACTGGCTTTGTTAATGGACATTTGGAGCCTTTTTATTATCAAGCAAAAAAATGAGGTTAATGGGTTATTGGGTTTAATCACAGTATTGATTGTCTCAGCACTACTTGTGTGTTTTTTAAATGTCCATTGCTGATTTATTTTTTTGTTTTAAGTTAATTACGACAATACAGATTGTCAGAACAATGAAACGGAAAAAACAAAGCACTATTTAAAAAAATGAATGACCTGCCCTTGGCTGGTTGGCTATAAAATCACCCTGAAATAGCCTTTTCATTAATTTGTAATATATTATTATTATTATTTATTTATTTTTTTGGCCTTTTCAAGTTTTATATTTTGGATAGAGACAGCTGAAGAGTGACAGGAATGTGGGGAGAGAGAGACGGGGAATGACATGCGGGAAAGAGCCACAGGTCAGATTTGAACCCTGGGCTTCCACAGCAAGGACTGAGCCTTCGTACATGGGGTGGCTGCTCTACCAACTGAGCTAAACGCCAGCCCAAATTTGTAATATATTAACAGAAATTAATTAATGAACTTTAATATATATTCACATAATGTGCTCATCCCTTCAACCCTTGGATTATTATTTATCAATAACTGGGTGACGTGGGGGTGCCACAACTGTGGGATAGTCTTAGTTACCTGTATGCATTGTATATTTATGGGCTTCTCTGATATAAATATTTTATATATACATCTAGGCTGTTATTTGCAGACCACATATCAAAACTGGATCAGCCTATAATTTTATCAATCATTGACAATAGGGAAAGCAACTAATAGATAGAACATGGAAAAAATGGATTGTTTATTTTCCCTTTATAAGTCATATTCATTTAACCTAGTATCATTCCATATGTTTCCCCTGTCATCCATGCCCAATGAGGTCCACCCTGCAGTTTGACAACCACTAGAATGATCACATGCATTTTACAACATATATGGGCTAACATTGCACATAAATAAATATCAATACAGTTATAGTGATAATCTTGACTGTGAACAGTTTTTAACATTATGGTGGTTGTGCTTTCATGCATTCTCAGTGATGTCCTGGCTTTAGCTTGTTGACTGTCAGTAAGCTAACGCTGAGTCTGCTGTTGCTGCTGGCTATTTGCTCAGTTTTAGCTTTTTTTTTTTTTTTTATGCTGTGCTTGTTGCTGGCACTGCCTGAGATTTGATTTATTATAGCCTGAACTGTTGGGGTTTTATTGCTGTCAGGAATACTGTAATGTCTTGTGCTGCTGGTTGCTACGTTTGCTCCATAATGTTGCTGGATTTATGTGGCTTCATATGCATGGTATTGATTGCAAATTACTTTCATGTAGGAGTGAAAGTTTGTTGGTTGTTTAGTATAAAAAATATCTGACTGATGTCATGAACTGAAATATGAATATTTCTCTTTATAGGCAGTGATGGTCATGAGCATATTTTTCGCTATATTTTTGATGGTGATGGTTTGAGGTTTTCATTCTACCAGCTCCGTGCAAAAAAATGTAATTTGTGTATTATAATTCTTGTTCTAGGAGGTAAGTACAGTAAGTCAGTGCTTGACTTGGAAGAGCAAAGAGCAAGCAGAAAAATGTACTTTTCCAGCAGCTACAATAAACTATATATTGTAGCTCACAATGGTGCACATAGTTTGCCTCTTCTTGCAGCATGTTAATGTCCACACTTAATATTCAGAATTAGAATATATTTCATGATGGCTGCAGTGTCTTTTTATATCCTCATCAAATCTAACAGCTGAACTCGTGCTCATTCTGGCTAGCTCTCTGGGAGGTGAGAGAACTTTACTTGCTCACCCAACTGTGGTGTTGGATAAACAAACACTGATGGTGTCAAATTGTTACATTGGAGGGTTAATCAGGGCCATGTTAAATGTGCAGATTAGATGTGCTGTGATGGGGGGTTGCAGTTTTAGGAGACTCATCACATCTGTCCTTCAAATTACAGCGCTAATCCACGCGTATCTTTTGTGTCATAAAGTTCACCAACACAAACTCTGCCCATTTAACCAGAAATGATGTGGAGATAAGTCGTGCAAGCAAATCTGCAAGTGAAGGATTGGATGCACATGATATTTCCAGTAGAATCACCTTGTTACTCGTGCTGTACTTTGTCTCTTTGTCTAATCCTTATTCATCTACTGTGCCCAGTGTCATCCTTACAAAACAGAGACAACTTAAGTGGTATAAATAGCACATAAGCCATTGTGGCATTGTTGTTTCTGCCTGAAGATTTGTTGGAGTGCATTTTGAATAGTTCATGCCAGACCCCTGAGGCTATGAGTCAGTCAGTGTCTTGAAGCTCATATGGCAGCAGCCATCTTTGACAAGTTAATTAATGACAAGTTGCCCTTCTGGCTGCAATGCGAGACAGCTACAGCCAAAGGTGAGATACTGAGGGGAAATACGCAGGAAACTTCCTAGAGCTCGGCTCAGTTTTTGATCTGCTGGGATCGTTGTTATCATTGTTCAGTTTCATTTATGGAGATGAAAGTGGGGCTTCTTTTTACATCTACAGTGCTGACAGCGTGTTAAAAAGGCACAGTTCTGCTGTGAGGGTTTGACTTCAGACTTACATTTCAATTCGGAATAACTTCTTTCCTTTCAGTTCATGATATGTGTTTGAATATACAGTAGACAGTATGTTGTACTTTTTAATTCATTGCTACAAAAATCTGAATAAGATCAAAATAGCATCCAAAGGTAAAAAGCATTAATAAATAATGACATGATGAATCTGATTTATTACAAATAAATGATGGTGATACTGTAAAGACAATTTCCTGACCATCACAATCATTTAAATGTAGCTCGTTAAATTAAAAGGAACCAGAATGATCATAGCACAGGAACCGAAAGTCATTGGAGCTTTCTTGGTGAATGCCTTGGGTGAGCAGCCTTCATCTGAATGAATGTGCTGCTATGTTTGGACACCTTATCCTTTCCAATGTCACATTTTCTCAGTCTATGAGTCCAAACAAGAATTCTTTAAGTTTGGAAATGGGTGATTTTTCACTAGGGATGAGTACTCTGCCCTACTCTGCCCTGTGCAATCCAGTGATCACAGTGAGCCTCACAGAGAATGCATACTGCTCATTTTAATAAAGGCCTCAAGCCACCCACGAACAAAACTTAGAAGCCTCAGACGTGCTGACCTTTTATCATGCAGTAGTTTTATTTATTTATTTTGCTTCTGCTCTTAAATAGAAGAATGTAAAAGCCCTCGAGACCAACAGGAATTAGCTCTTAATTAAAGCAAGCTGCAAATTACATTGTCCAGTCCCTGTGGCAGTAAATATTGATAGGTGCACAAGTTGCAGAACAGTAACTAACTTACAGTTATTGGTGATACCCTCAAATGAAGGAAGGTCCATCATTATCTCTGACAGGAATAATCCCGAAGCATGCATTTGCGCGTGTGTGTGTGTGTGTGTATTTGTGTATAGCTAATCTTGCATACTGGACCATCAGCCTACTATTTTATTGTGCACATTTATGATTTTATGCTCAAGGACCTCTCATTGTTGTGGTGATTCAGTTTTTTGAAAAACCTTGAAAAACCTTTGTATTGACAGCTGTGTTTTATAGCAACTGTTGAATCCTCATTCTTTTTAACCAGCCAGGAGGAACCTCAAGTAATCAGCAGCTGCTATGCTAAAAAAAAGACTTATTGTCTGTTGTGGTGCCCCATTTGGTCTTAGAAACTCTTGGTCTCATCTTGGACTAATGCCATACCTGATATATTATCCACTAAAATTAAAAAATATACAAGATGAACAAATCCCTGACAGCCAACATTAAAAAGTGCATGCCGCCACCTATGGCACCAGACTGTGTAACATTGCTACTTTACAAAAAAGTTGCATTTATAAAAGTGGTTCTGGATATTAAACTTGTTTCATTTGAATAATTAAATAAACCCGCTTGAACCTGCAATTGTTTGCTTTTTTAAAAACAGGCATTTAGTGCTCTCCTCACTTCCTAAATCCTATCAGCACATGTTCAGCAGATTCCCTGCAGTCACAAGTTTCACATTTATCTGACTCTGTCTTTTTTGTGGTGTATAAAGTGAGTGAGTGAGCCAGGAGGGAACAACTGAATAAGATCCAACTCTTCTTTATTTGGGAAAGGGATTTATGGTGCCTGTATTTTGTGTTACAACAAAATCTTCTAAATAAATAACACTTACTGTCCTGTTCATCCTGCTTATTGTCTCCTTATGAAATTTATACAGTTAGGTGAACCCAGGAAGCCTCCTGGGCTTGCAATGCAATGCCATTTCACTATTCACTATGCAAGAACACTTTATTCAGCTTTGCAAATCTCTGCTGGTTGCGTCTGGCAGTTGTGGTGGCATTGCAGTAGGCGCTTCACCATCTGTTGCCTGGTCGAGATCTGCATTCTACTGAGTGCACTCTTCTAATGTCGTGATTCAAAATAGAGATTATCTTCTCACTTCCTGAATGAAAGGTCAAACAAGCAATATTTCTGACATAAGAATTTAGAAAGTAATAACTTTCCACTGATTACTCCTGTCAGCTGTATCCACGTTTCCGTGTCATTATTACACCAGGAGCCTTGGCACATGAGAAATGATTTTTAGCAGAGAGACTCTTTCCGATGGATGTGTTTTATGGCTTGTGAGAGCAAATCATCATGTTCATGCATGTCAACTGTTTCAATTTAATGTTGTTGTTCTGTATTTGTAAGAAACTTGTCAATATAATTAAGTTGTTAACTCACCAGAGTCCAGACACATATTCTGTGTTAAACTGCCACAAGGTTAAAGGCTTTCCAATACCAAAGCCTGTGTGTATGTCTCTGTCCTACTGTACTGTATGCGTAAGCATATCCATGAACTGTACATACTTATGGAGACCATGAATACTCTATCCTACCCACAGTGTGGCACCCTGCTGCTCCAGTGACTGCAGACCAAGGACATAGCTGAATAATGCAGCAAAATAAAGCCAGGCAGATTACTGAGGTACGAATGTGATTGTGAATGCATGATAGCTTGGAGTGAAAAATCCGCAAGGCACGTCATTATAAAATAAAAACCCTTTCCAACTGTGCAACCATGTAGGATTCAAACTGTGTTATGACTGTCATAAATTGAAAGCAATTCAAGCTCACAAATCTAGGATCGGTAAATCAAAAGTACAGTATATTTTAACCCAGAGGTTGAGGAATGTAGTTTAATTTTAGAGTCAAATTATTAAGATGTGGGCCAGTCATTGCATAGAGTGATTGTTCCAGAGTGTTTTAAAGGTCTTGCAGATGATTTGAATTTCATAAAGTATAATTAGATCTCTGCGAAGCGCCAGTAGTCCATGCATTGCATATGAGCAAGTATAACATCAATTGTATCTGTACAAAGTAATACACAAAGTGTCCTGATTTTCTAGGTAACAAGCGAGACAGAGGTGAAGAGGCCCACAATGTGAAGTCTGCCTTAATTAATTTATATCATGGCAAATCAGATCATTTGAGTCTTTGAATATCTTTTGTGAGTAGTTGTTTGAAGCAGTATTGTCTGGTAAAATATTCTAACCTCTAGCTTCATGGATTTGATCCTATTCAGCTACAAGGGCATTAGTGAAGTCAGCCATTGAAGACACTGAAGGTGATAAAGTTCCAATTCATCCTAAAGCAGTTGTGTGGCATTGAGGTGAGAGTTCTGGGCTGCTCAGTCAAGTTCTTACACACTAAACTGTTTAAGGACATTATTTTGTGCAAGTAGGCACATAACGTCAAAGGCATACTGCTGGCTAAAAATATCATTCCTGTATACATATCATTAACAGTTTGCTTTTAAAAATTGCCCCCAACCAATACAAATAAAGATATGAACAAAACTGTCCACCCACTTTTGTCTATATGTGTAAATGTATGTTTTTAAATGAAACTTGTTCAGTATCTTTTTTTTTGTGATATTAGCAGGCAATCACAGTTATGTTGCAAGTCATTAAATACAATTAGTATGCAGAAAGCACCCCATGCTGCTGTAAATTGTAAATGGTGAATATGTAAATGATGAAAAAATCTCACCAAAATTGTAATTTTATTTTACTGACAGAAGTATGTATCAGGTGTAAAGCAGATGCACATAATTAAGTTTTGCTTTTGTTTTTGTTTGTCTGAGCCACGCTAAATCCATTAACGTTTATTAAATTTGTAGTGATTCAAATGATGATTGCATTTTTGATAAAACATGTGATGTCCAAGTTCTACAGCGTTGCACCTTTGCGGAAACAGTGTATGATGAAAGAGCAGAGGTGGCGTGTGCTGTGTTGGTACTCAGCTCTATGAGCAACACAAGTGCAAATGATCAGGACAAAACACACTTAAATTTTCATGTTCACTTACTGCTTAGAAAATATGTGCCTTGCTGCATTTCCCCAAACAATTCCAGATGGCAAAACAGGCGAGTGAGAGGCACATCGCATTCAGAATTATATGCATACCAGCCTTTGACAATCCCTCTGTTCCCGTTTTACTTTGTAAGTCATCTGGATCACTTGCTCATTTAATTGAAAATAGCTGGCATATGCTGGAACAAAAGCAGTTATATATGTATGCAAAAAAAAAAAAAAAAAAAAAAAAAAATGGAACATATTCATACACTTACACATCCGTGCACTCTACTGCAGCATAAGCTTTGACTTTATATACTGGTCAAAGATATTGTTGAAGGTCTGAGAAATGGAAAATAAAACAATTACGGTTTTATGGAGGAGGGGAAAAGATGTTGGCAGAAGTATTCACTGGAAGCCGTAACGACGGCGCGCCTGAAAAATGGGGATGAAATCGTTGAGTTGTCAGATTGCCACCTGGTATAACATACGAGGAGGGAGATGAGCATGAAATCCTCATAAACCAAAATGCAGCAGTCTATCATCAAAGTGAGATGAGAAGGAAATGTTTCATACAAGGTCACAGTGAAGCAAATGTGACATTAAAAACAGCTCAAGACGTTAATTCACTCTAAATGTGCCATTTATATGCCATGGAAAGCTTACCTGACAATATATGCCTTGTAAAGCTTTGTACAAAGGTCATTTGGAAGTTTCTCCGACACCATTAGAAACTTTTAGGGGTATTACTTTTTTAAAGTGATGACAGCTGACATCAGAAAAACAGTCCTCAGCATGGCGAGGTGTCATTTTTGGCAACAATCATTTTAATATTTGATCAGCTACTTGCAAAGACATGATGGGGTCTGATTGCGATATACCACCAAGTGATGGCTTCTTTTGTGAACCTATTTTATGTTGCCAGAACAATAAAGAGTCTGGATTTATAGCTATTTATGCGGGCAAGTTCTTTTACGCTTTGCAGACATCCGTTTCTGTAATTTGCTGGTATTGCACAGAGGTTGTGTCACAAGCAGACTGTGGAAAATTAGACTGAAAATTATATTTTCACTCATCTTCAGCACAGTGACTTCACTTGCACTGATTTTGGTCTGGTTTGTGAGGCCCGAGACTTGTTGATCTGTCATGGCTGATGCACCAGCTGTATTCAAAGACATTTAGCTGTGGGGCCAGTCAGGTGTGAGAGGAGTTGGACCTGGGTGGCTATAAGCAAGCCAATATCCGACCTTGGCCTTGCTATGTGAGCTGCTTGGCAAGAAATGTGCTCCACAGTGAATGCAAATGAAGGGGATGAGTGCAAAACAAGTTACCTGGAACACTGTGAGTAACCATAGTCTGTAGTCTGTACTCTTCTTTAGCATGCTGCTCACTCTTGAGCTGTGCTCTAATATCACCCTTGTTTTCTAATAAAAATGACTGCAGTCCATAAAAGAATGTGGATAATTTGAGTAGGAAAAAAAAAAAAAAAACACAGGCAGAAGGGCGACTGAATGAGTGATGCAAAGTAGGTATTTTAAGTGGTTTTTTATATGTGGAGACCAGTGCAGACTCTCTGGGGCCCTCAGCTAAATTTTGCTCATAGGCCCCACCATTCAGTTCATGTAAACCATTTATAAGCAGCCGCACTCCATGCCCCAGTTCTGATGTTAGCATGCGTGTAATTTTCACAGGGGACCGGGGGTCACACCCTCCCGAATATATGAAAGAGAGAAATCTGACCATGATCCAAGGTGCCATTCACTGACATTAAGTTCGAGCTCTCCCTATTGTGTGTTTAATTACACTTGGTCAGAGGAGGAAGTGTCATACCACAAAAGGAACAAAAGAGATATTATGAACACTGTGTATGTGCACACACAACTTTTAGTAAAAAGAAATGCAGGTTCAAGGTGAGAACCAACACATTGTGTTATTCAGACACTATAACAATATTATGTGCAGCATGTTTTTATTGTGTTTATTATTTCAGAGTTTGACCGGGACAAGAAAAAAATAGAAAGCTTGTTGTAGAAATTGTCTAATTGAACCTAAATAATAACCAGTATTATGAAGCTGTCACCTGTCTCTGTTGACTCTTTTCAGCATCATCCTATTAGCTTCAGTTGCAGTCTGTTTTTTTTGGGATGTCAAAGTTTGTACAGAGAAGAGTGTACAGCAAACCTGAACATTAGTTACTCTTTTTTTTATTGTACTCTGAATTTTTTACAAGTTCTCTGCTGCCCTTAAGTTTACTAATGTTGAATTGAATTGTATGTGAATGTCTACTGTGTATGTGTCATCTGTAACTCTGTCATATCTGGTCTTTCTGCAGGTGTTGGATTTGGGACAATCACCATGTTGTAGGCAATATAGTAAACTGAAGAGCTGGCATTAGTGGATAGAGACTAACTCGAGTTAAAATAAAACATGAATATTAATACTTGGTTTTAAACAAACAACTAGGCATTTTTAAAAATACTGAACTAAAAGTGATGGAAATTGTATATATTGTATTACAGAAACTGGAAGGAACAGGGGTTTAAAGCTAGACAATGAGCGCAGACAGATTTCAGAAATGACAGCAGAGGAAATTAGAGAAAACCCTAACCAACCAAACGTTAAGGACATACTGCCTCAATTCTTAGAGTTGAAGACCTTGCAATTTCAGGACAGATGGTTCCAGTGGTACCCATGGCCTCATCACAGTTTTTTTTGTTAAACAGGGTGCTGTATTGTGCTGAAGCCTTTAATGAACAGAAGTCACATCTAGCAAGTAAGCCAGATCTTGCTTGTTCTTTTTTTCGGTGGATTTAGTTTGGATTTAAAATCTGAAAGAAAGCATTAGAAAGATTTGACTGTCATTGTTTGTTTAGCAGGAGACACAAACATGACTTGATATGCATTGTTAAGTAAAGACTGGCCCATCACTGCAAAACATACATGCACAAAAGAAACAGCAAGAACAGGCAAGAGAAAACCTCTGCAAGATTGTAGGTGGCATTTAGTATTCAGCTGGCAAGGTGAAACTTTGCGAAGACCTGAGATTAATGAGGAAAACTTTAAACAGTTACTAAGGTACAAAGAATAAAAAAACAACCCCGCACTGACCTCCTGGCTTCAAAGACATTTAGATTTTACTAGACCTTAGGTGCAAAATGAAACACTGCAGATCATGAGCCGTCACACAAGCGATAAAGTTCCTGTCACTAGTGCTCTATGATCATTGATGGAACACGGGGCATAACTGGAGTAGAGCAAGAGTGAATATGCCTTTGTCTTATTGGCAAACACCTTGAATTCACTGGATTTTATGAAGTAAATAATGCAAGCATGAGGGAATTACTTAGGTTGCCACTGATGTGACACATCGACTGGATCTTCCAGTTTTACAGTTAAAAGGGAAAACCTCATGTGTAAGGCGTAGAGGCTAACATGGGGAAAGAACATCTGCTAGCACAGTGTGCACATTTTGCTGCTTGCTGTTTGAAAGAGACTACAGCTAGAGCCAATGGACTGCATGAGACTTTCACATGAATGCTTAAACAGACAAGCAAAATGTCTTTATTAACTTTAGATACGTGAAAGATTGCGATGGTTAAAAGAAAGTGATGTTGTCTAACTAACGCAAATTGTAGTCTCTAGTGTCAAAGTCACACACTTTGTGCATAGGACTATGCCAAAATGCCACTGACCTACACAGCAGTAAGGTGGCTGATTACATCCAGTGTACGCACTGACAGAGGACTGAATGTGCTCTTGAGGTGCTGCTTTAGCTTAGCAGCCTGTGAAGGGTATAACGCCATGTCTACGCGGGTGGCACAACATGAACAGCATCAGCAGATTCATTGCTCTGTCTGTGTTTGCAGAGCACAACACACAATCACTGGAGTTTGTGTAAAATAGACTTGAAGCGTAAAAAATACGTTTTGGTCATGTTTACGTGATACATGGCCTACAGAGGTGGCTGGATTGATTAAGCGTATCTGTTCCGTCGTATGCCTGCGAGACGAACGACTGAAAAAGAATCACCTCCTGTGTAGACACGCTGTTAGACTTTGTGATAGAATAACAATGTCGTTCCACCACCGCTTTTCGTGCTGAATGTAAACATACTGTATGTCAGCAACAAATGACCGATGCTGTCATTTGACTCGAGGTTGACAAGAGGTTACTTGTCAGAAATAATACTAATAACAATAATAAAAAAACACAAACATGAGTTAATAAATATAGGCTAATATGAGAAGCTGTTATACAGCCATGTCAATGCAGTGATTTGCAGTGAAAGACTCTGGCGTCAGGTGTTTTCAGTTATCCCGACTTAGACTGCTGCTCAGGTTGGTGGAGCTATGATAGAAATAATGTGACACCACTAATGTGACATCACTGGACTGGACTTTATTCTAATGAGAATAATAAAGATGTAATTGGTGGCACATCAGCAGGTGCAACCAAGACAAGAGAGTTAGGGAGATATCAAACAATCATTACTCTTTTCAAGCCCATAGAGTTTTGAGAACATCCAAAATTCATCAGCCAAGTGCAAGCCCATTTTAACTTCTTAAAATCAATTCCTTGAAGTTTAAATAATCAGAAAAGCAGAGGTGGAGGAGGTATTCTAGACCTAGGATCTTTTCCTTGACTAAAAGTAGCAACACTACAGTGTACAAGTACTCTTACATTTAAAATGCTTTGCAAGTACCAAAAGTAAAAGTGCAATTATATATTTTGATGCATTAATGTGTACATCACTTTAATGTTGCAGCTGGTAACGGTGTGACTCATTTTCAAGGCATATTTATATATTTATATATAGCCTAATCTAATCTATAACTAGTAAAGTCAAACCTGTACTTAAGTACAGTAGTTGAGTTAATGTATGTAGTTACATTTCACCGCAGCAGAAAACATTATCTGTGCAACATTATTCTATATGAAGTAAGCAAAAATTCATTCTCATGAGATGCTGAGGGACTTTGCTGTGCCGATTCCATGCTGTCGTGCTGTGTCACTTTACAGGGGAAGCATGGAGGACTGTGTATCTTGTGTACCGTGTATAGGATCAACCAGACAGCTGGGTCCTCAGAGAGTACTGAGGATACTACTTGACTCTCAGTTTTAGCCTAGTCATCACAATTGTGATCTGAATTTACACTACCATCTTTAAAGTGTATTTCCTAGCTCCTGTGAGGTTTCAAATATGACAACTGCGGCCAGATTAAGGCATCCCATTTTCATTTTTAAAGGATGTGATTAGAATGGGCTTTAGACTATTCCTTACACTTTAAGTCATTATCGGAAATGCAATGTGGGCTACAAATGCTAATGTGCAAAATTTAAGTTTATGGATCACTGTGCCAACATTAGAGAAGAAAGGAGGTACACTGGTAAGATACTAAAACAGTGTTAAAAGGTTATTATAGAAAGGGAGAAAACTTGCATGGAAAAGTATTGATTATAATGAGGAATCGAAATTGGATTAGCAGCAGGCTTTAGAATTACACCTCCACAATGAAAGCACACCTTTAGTCTTTAGGGACTAGATGTGGCATTTATTTTTCACAATAAAATATAAGCATCCTGAATCCATAGTATAACAACCACCACATGACATTTCTGCACAAATAGAAGAGCTCCTTGGAGCTTTAAAGTCGAATGGATATCCCAGCATGGTGGGATCACCAGGGGAAAAGAGCTCTTGTTCATGTTACAGTAGCACAGATTTACCACCAAACAATACAGCAGCATGGACGCACTCTTTAGAGTTTGTAGGCAGTGATTCTATGATATGATGCATAGGGGTTAAGTTACTGCACCATTGTGCCACAAGTTGAAGGTCCTCATTGGTCAATCTGTAGATAATTCAGTGGATTTTAGGTTATGTGGGATCTGTCACAACAGGAAACACCAGGTATTGGACCCAGATGCACACAACTAGGAGCCAGTGTAGTACAATTGATTTAATTATACAAAAGTGAAAGAACCAAACGCTTACAGATAGTTAAGCAGACTCAGTTGAAGGTGGAGGTGGCAGATTCAGGACTGGTGGTCCAGAAGCCAGAGCCACCACACTAGGAGCTTCACAACAGCTCTTCAGAAACCTATGTGTGTCACATCCGTGTGTTATACTGTCTATGGTGGAATGGACAATCAAAACTGGCGGGAAAAAACAACAAAGGAAAAAGATAAAGTTGTAAAGTTTATTTTACAAAATAAAACAGGAAACTCTAAACATGAAACCCAAAACCATGACAGGGAGGGAGCATACTCTGCCATCTATAGAGCTGAATTCAACTTCGCGTTTATGTACCATTCCAACTTTAATTTTACATGAACATCAACGGTATACTGGAGGAGGTTTGCATTCCATTTCCTATTACATTATAGAGGTGCTTCTGAGGGCACAAAGCAATTTTCACATTTCTAATATAGAACTGAGAAAGCACTGACTGCAGAGACTTTTTAAAGCACTACTCCGACCATCATTTTACAGGACATGAAAAATATTGAAGTGGTGATCAGTGTTGGTGAATGTTTGTGCAGGGGGTACTGCATTCATCAGATGATGCTCATTAACCTTGTTAAAGCTGTGGAAATCTATGTGCTCCCACACATTACGCTTGAAATGTATTACAATCAATATGTTGTAAAAGCTGCAATTAACGTTGATTGCTCTTACATGATAGTGTCATGAATCATGTTTTGAGGTTACTGTACATGGTGTACACAGGGGACTAATGTAGCTTGAAATCTGACCATAAAGGGCTTTACAAGTTATCAGTCAAATTACAATTAATTCTAAAGCTCACAGACAAAGATTGAGACAGAAAAGGCAAGAGTAGATTGCAGGGGTTTTCAAAGTCTGAATGTGCGCATCCTCTCAGAAAGAGCTGGATACCCACAGAATCATGATTATGTTATTTGATCCCATAGACACTCAACACTTGATCAGAGATGCACCTAATATTGCTGTCTGACATAACATCAGGCTACACCATATACATGAAAAAAGGTCTGCCCTCAAGGCATTTCTTAGTTTCTGATTCTGGGAAAGTAAAACAAACAAACAAACAAAAAAAGTATATCTGAACTATCCAAGTCAAACACATTTCGGCTGTTCTAAGTTAATAGCAACTGAATTGAATTTTTTGTGTGCACATTCATTAAAAGAACAGCCAAGGAAAGTAGACCTCTGTTTTAGGCGTCTACATAGATATTAGGGCAATTAGCAAGACTGCCAACATAGTCATACCTGAATAATGTTCAATTTGTGGAATATAAAACATAAACTTAAGCATTTACTACCTAGTTCTGGGTATAACAAGCAGTTTCAATTTATATCAGAAAGCTTTAAGTAGACAAGGCAGTTGCCATAGAAATTAGTTTGTAAATGTTATTTGTTTCCAAGCCTGTGTCGCAGCAGTATCAAATTTATTGTCTTTTCTTCTGAGATGTCATCATGTAGTGACTGCTGACCACAGTGCTAAACATCTCTGCTTTTACCTGTATTTAAAAATGTTCCAGTTCTTATCTATTCAATGCAATAATGACACGATGCTTGAGAACACAACACATAAATCATCCCCGGATTTGTCTACATATTTAGAGCCATAAACCACAGTGCAATACAATTACATTATCACAGTGCTAGCACTTACACTTACATTTACAACACTTACTCACTGTGTTTTAATGTTAGAAGTATCAAGTAATCTCAGAGTTGTGCTGTACTTGGTTTTGGATTCTTAGTCTACTAAACTGACTGAGTCTGACAGCAGCTGTTCTTTCGTGCGCTGCTATTATTTATCACAAAATTTGAAAGACAAAATTAGAATCTTAAAAGCAGGCAGTGCATCACGAGGTCTGAAAATGTCTATTTCAGTGCAGAGATAATTAAAAAAAGTTTCTCTTTGTTTGAAAATAATTTATTAAGCAGTTGTTTTACAAATCTCAGTGAGTAAAATGTTTTACAAGATTTGAAAACAGGCTAAAGAGGTTGCAAAAGGACAAAGGGAGACAAATGATAGGACCAATAAATATGCATTAACAATATTTGTTCTCAAATAGTTTGATCATCATCGGACAAAAAACATGAAGTTCTTTTTATATAAAAGAGTTTATAAATGCATTTGCACTGTACTATGTTCTGATGTTCTCTATGTTATAATTACTGTATATGATTATATCCTTGGCATCACAGCTTTGTTTAATATCTTGTAATGCCTGTGAAGAAGCTTTGTGAAATATGAGAAGGCAAAACATCTTCAAAGAGCTAACAGTCAGTCACCCATGATAACCAGGCCGGGCTCATCTCAGTACAACATCCATTGTTCTAATTATGTGTCTTGATGCAGCAGTTAATAACAAGCACAGTGCTAACACAGACAGGTGGTTATCAGCTTTATGATACTGTTATTAAGGCCTAAAACTGTGCATAATGAAGAGCGGAGTCACATAAACTGACAGGTAGCTTGTTTGAGCAAAAGCGCTCTTCCATCAAGCCTACTCAGCTCAGCCACACTCTATGTGTTTGCCCATGGAGCCTGGAGATCAGTGGTTACTGGCCGAACATTTTGACATGTCGTGGCAGGAAAAGCACAGGCGCATAATATTGGTGAGTGGCGTTATTGTTACAGGTTTACTGTCCTGTTGCTGGGAGACTTAATGGAACTAAACTGTCATCAGTCTTCCTGTGTTTTCCTGCTGTGACATGCGAGATTATACAACCAGTCCATTGCTCCTCTGGATAATAGAGATAACCTGCGATCCTGATCACTTGATCTATCGATGTTAGCACTTAAATCTGTGTTTTTCTTGCTATGTCAAAATGTCTGCAGTGACTGCAGGGCCTATATGTCCAAAACACCTTTTATGTTGCTTTATAAACAGTGTTGTTGGTATAATAAATTATAGTGGAGAAACTAATAACTGAATTGGAAATTTTTGTGTGCACATTCATTAGACAGCCAGAAAAGTAGACCTCTGTTTTGAAGCGTCTTAGATATTAGGGCAGTTAGCAAGACTGCCAACATTGTCATACCTGAATAATGTTCAATTTGTAGACCTCTAAAACATAAACGTTTACTACCTAGTTCCTGGAGTATAACAAACAGTTTCAATTTGTTATATCAGAAAAGCTTTAAGTAGAACAGGCAGTTGCCATAGAAATTGGTTTGTAAATGTTATTTGTTTCCAAAGCCTGTGTCATAACCAGTATCAAATTTGTCTTTCTTCTGAGATGTCATCTGTCATAGTGACTGCTGACCACAATTAACACAAACATCTCTGCTTTCCTGTGTGCAAAGTGTTCAGTTCTTATCATTCAATGCCCAATATGTACGATGTGAGAACACAACATAAATCATCTCCCGGATTCGTCCATATTTAGAGCCATAAACCACAGTCTGTGTTGAATTACATTTATACAGTACTTTAAGCACAAAATTACAAGTAAACTTGGTTGTTTTACAAATCTCAGTAAGTGGAAATGTTTTACAAGATTGAAAACAGGCTAAAAGAGGGTTTGCAAAGGACAAGGGAGAGAAATGATAAGGACAATAAATATACATTAGATATTTGTTCTCAGAATAGTTTGATCATCATCGGACAAAAAACAAGTTCTTTTATATAAAGTTATAAATGCATTGTGCTGTAATATGTTCTGATGTTCTCTATGTTATAATTACTGTATATGATTATATCCTTGGCATTCGCAGCTTTGTTTAATATCACTTGTAATTACACTGAAGAAGCTTCATGAAATGAGAGAATACAAAACATCTTCAAAGGCTTCATAAGGTCCAGTCACCCATGATAACCAGGCAGACCTCATCTCAATACAACATCCATGGTTCTAATTATGTGTCTTGTGATGCAGCTGTTATGTCTCGTCAAGTGTGTTGAAATGTTCATGTCCAGTGTTTGTTCTTACTTCCTGTTTTATTTTTACTCACCTTCCCTCTCGTTCCAGACCTGACTTCCTCCCTTTGTGTGTTTTCCCGCCTTTGGTATTGTTTGCCCCGCCCCTGATTGGTTTCACCTGTTTGCACTCCCCTCATGTATAAATAGTCCTCACATCCCCTTGTCTTTGTCAGTTCATCTTGTTCATGTTCATGGTGAGTTTGTCCAGTGTGACCTTCGGAAACAGCGGATTAGAGCCGGAGCCGTTTGTCCTTTGATCCTCTTTTGAGGCGCCTTTTGTTGTTTTTGCATCCTCCTTGAGGCGTCTTTTGTTTGGTTTTGCATCCTCCTTGAGAGCGTCTTTTGTTTGGTTCTGGACGAAATAAATATCTTTTGATTACCCGTGTTGAGTCGTGCTGTTGAGTTCCTCAGAACTGCCTCAGGTCGTGACAGCAGCAGTTAATAACAAGCACAGTGCTAACACAGACAGGTGGTAACCGGCTTTATGATATTACTGTTATTAAGGCCTAAACTGTGCATAATGAAGATGGTCACATAAACTGACAGGTAGCTTGTTTGAACCATGCTCTTCATCAAGCCTACCTCAAGCTCCTACCCACACTCCTATGTGTTTGCCCTTTTGGAGCTGGAGAGATCGAGTGGTTACTGCGAACATTTGACATGTCGTAGCAGAAACTCACAGGCATAATATTGAGTGTTATTGTGACAGGTTACTGTCAATGGTACTGGGAGACTTAATGGAACTAATGTCATCAGTCTTCCTGTTTTCTGCTGTGACATGCCGAATTATACAACCAGTCATTGCTCCTCTGGGATAATAGAATAACTTGATCTGATCTTTGGTGCATCATTAATGTTAGCACTTAAATCTGTGTTTTTCTTGCTATGTCAAAATGTCTACAGTGACTGCAGGGCCTATATGTAAAAGCTTACCTTTTATGTTGCTTTATAAAAGCAGTCAATTGTTAGGTATAATACAATTATAGTGGGCTTATGCTTAACTGAATTGAATTTTTTTGTGCACATATTCATTAAAGACCTTCCAAGACCTCTGTTTTAGACGTCTTAGATAGGGCAATTAGCAAGACTGCCAACATTGTCATACCTGAATATTTCAATTTGTGGAATATAAAACATAAACTTAACTTTACACTACCTAGTTCCTGGTATAACAAACAGTTTCAATTTTATATCACAAAAAGCTTTTAAGTAGACAAGGCCCAGTTGCCATAGAAATTGGTTTGTAAATGTTATTTTGTTTCCCAAAGCCTGTGCTCTATGGCAGTATCAAATTTGTCTTTCCTCTGAGATGTCATCTGTCATAGTGACTGCTGACCACAATTAACACAAACATCTCTGCTTTCACTGTGTGCAAGTGTTCAGTTCTTATCTATTCCAATATAATAATGGCAAAATCTTGAGAACCACAACACATAAATCATCTCGGATCAGTCCATGTTAGAACCATAAACCACAGTGCAATACAATTTACATTATACAGTACTTTAGCACTTACACTTACATTTACAACACTTACTCACTGTGTTTTAATGTTAGAAGTATCAAGTAATCTCAGAGTTGTGCTGTACTTGGTTTGGATTCATGTAGTCTACTAAACTGACTTAGTCTGACAGCTGTTCTTTCGTGCGCTGCTATTGTTATCACAAAAAATTTGAAAGACAAAATTAGAATCTTAAAAGCAGGCAGTGCATCACGAGGTCTGAAAATGTCTGTTCAGTGCAGAGATAATTAAAAAAAAAAAAGTTTCTCTTTGTTTAAAGAAATAATTTAAGTAGCTTAGATTGTTTTACAAATCTCAGTAAGGTAAAATGTTTTCACAAAGATTTGAAGAAAACAGGCTAAGAGGAGTTGCAAAGGACAAAAGGGAGACAAATGATAAGGACCAATAAATATACGTGTGATATTTGTTCTCAGGAATAGTTTGATCATCATCGGACAAAAACATGAAGTTCTTTTATATAAAGTTTTATAAATGCATTGCTGTACTATGTTCTGATGTTCTCTATGTTATAATTACTGTATATGATTATATCCTTGGCATTACGCTTTGTTTAATATCACTTGTAATTACCTGTGAAGGCTTCTATGAAATGAGCAAAACATCTTCATAGGCTTTACTAAGTCCAGTCACCCATGATAACCAGGCGGAACTCATCTCATTCATCCATTGTTCTAATTGTGTCTTGTGATGCAGCAGTTAATAACAAGCACAGTGCTAAACACAGACAGGTGGTTATCAGCTTTATGATCTGTTATTGGGCCTAAAACTGTGCATAATGAAGCAGTCACATAAACTGACAGGTAGCTTGTTTGAGCAAGCGCTCTTCATCAAGCCTGCCTCAGCTCCAACCACACTCTATGTGTTTGCCCACTTTTGGAGCTGGAGATCAAGTGGTTGCACAGCGAACATTTTGACATGTGTAGCAGAAACTCACGAAATAATATTGAGTGGTCGCGTTATTGTTACAGGTTTTACTGTCACTGTTACTGGGAGACTTAATGGAGACTAAGCTGTCATCAGTCTTCCTGTGTTTTCACTGTGACATGCCGAATTATACAACAGTCCATTGCTCCTCTGGGATAATAGAAGAGATAGCTTCGATCTGATCTCTTTGGTCCATCAGTAATGTTAGCACTTAAATCTGTGTTTTCTTGCTATGTCAAAATGTCTGCAGTGACTGCAGGCCTATATGTCCAAAACACCTTTTATGTTGCTTTATAAACAGTGTTGTTGAGTATAATAAATTATAGTGGGCTTAATAGCAACTGAATTGAATTTTTGTACACATATTCATTAAAGACAACCCAAGACCTCTGTTTTAGACGTCTTAGATATTAGAGACAGTGTAAGACTGTAACATTGTCATACCCCTGAATAATGTTCAATTTGTGAATATAAAACATAAGCAAGCATTTACACTACCT
The DNA here is from genome assembly GCA_028641955.1 of Protonibea diacanthus. Classification (NCBI taxonomy): domain Eukaryota; kingdom Metazoa; phylum Chordata; class Actinopteri; family Sciaenidae; genus Protonibea; species Protonibea diacanthus. Next base: position 13,357,231 of record CM053986.1, read on the forward strand.
AGTTCCTGGGTATAACAAACAGTTTCAAGATTTATATCAAAAAGCTTTAAGTAGACAAGGCAGTTGCCATAGAAGTGGTTTTGTAAATGTTATTTGTTTCAAAGCCTGTGTCATAGCAATTATCAGAATTTGTCTTTTCCTCTGAGATGTCATCTATGCATAGTGACTGCTGATACAATTAACACAAAACACATCTCTGCTTTCACTGTGTGCAAAGTGTTCAGTTCTTATCTGTTCAATGCAATAATGGCACGATGCTTGAGAACACAACACATAAATCATCCCCCGGATTCGTCCATATTTAGAGCCATAAACACAGTGCAATACAATTACATTATATACAGTACTTTAAGCCTTACACTTACATTTTACAACACTTACTCACTGTGTTTCTGTGTTAGAAGTATCAAAACAATCTCAGAGTTGTGCTGTACTTGGTTTGGATTCATGTGATCTACTAAACTGACTTAGTCTGACAGCTGTTCTTTACGTGCGCTGCTATTGTTATCACAAATTTGAAAGACAAATTAGAATCTTAAAAGCAGGCAGTGCATCACGAGGTCTGAAAATGTCTATTTCAGTGCAGAGATAATTAAAAAAAGTTTCTCTTTGTTTAAAAATAATTTAAGTAGCTTGGTTGTTTTACAAATCAGTAATTAAAATGTTTTACAAGATTTGAAGAAAACAGGCTAAAGAGGGTTTGCAAAAGGACAAAGGAGACAGATAGTAAGGACCAATAAATACGTGCTTGATGTTGTTCTCAGAATAGTTTGATCATCATCGGACAAAAAAACATGTATTCTTTATAAAGTTTATAAATGCATTGCATAATACTGTGTTCTGATGTTCTCAATGTTATAATTACTGTATATGATTATATCCTTGGCATTACGCGACTTAGTATCATATAGTACCTGTGAAGAAGCTTCATGAGAAATGAGAGGCAAAACATCTTCAAGAGCTTCATAGGTCAGTCACCCATGATAACCAGGCAGGCCTCATCTCAGTACAACATCCATTGTTCTAATTATGTGTCTTGTGATGCAGCGGTTAATAACAAGCACAGTGCTAACACAGACAGGTGGTTATCGGCTTTTGCGATACTGTTATTAAGGCCTAAAGCTGTGCATAATGAAGCGAGTCACATAAACTGACAGGTAGCTTGTTTGAGCAAGTGCTCTTCATCAAGCCTGCCTCATCCCAGCCACACTCTATGTGTTTGCCCACTTTTGGAGCTGAAGTCAGTGGTTGCACAGCGAACATTTTGACATGTCACATGCTTAGGAAACTCACAGGCATAATATTGGTGGTCGCGTTATTGTTACAGGTTTACTGTCACTGTTACTGGGAGACTTGACGGAACTAAATTTGTCATCAGTCTTCCTGTGTTTTCCTGCTGTGACATGCAGATTATACAACTTGATCCATTGCTCCTCTGGGATAATAGAGATAACCCCGATCGATCCTTGGTCCGCTATTAATGTTCTTACTTAAATCTGTGTTTTGTACTATTCAAAATGTCTGCAGTGACTGCAGGGCCTATATGTCCAAAACACCTTTTATGTTGCTTCATAAACAGTGTTGTTGGTATAATAAATTATAGTGGTCCATGTTGAAAATCTTTACATCTGTGTGATAAACAATTGACTGGACAGAGTCTGAGTGACGTCACCCGTAGGTTTCCAAAGCGCTGCTCTGATGTTGGGTGTACTGCCTCTTCCGCCTCCCAGCTAATCTAAATATCGGCAAGGACGTGGATCTTTGGTGGACCTGAAGCAGGCGGAATGACGCCTGGGTGTTCTAATAAGCCATCTGTAATGGCACTTACCTGTCAATCAAAGCTGCAACACTGTTATTTATGCACAACTTTAACTCTATTTCGATGGGTGAGTTTAAAAAAAAAAAAAAAAAAAAAAAAAATGAACCTCCCGCACAGTTGTCATGAACGGGGAAATTAGCTATACAAACCAATCAAAGGCGTTATCTGTACAATGCTGCAAACATGTTTATTTCTGCTGTGAAGCTGGGCATTTTAATACTTTTGGAGATGAGAAGAGATGACTCACTTCAGAAGTCTGTTTCAAGCACTTCTGCATTGACTTCATTTCCCAGCACCGGAGTCCAAGATGTCTTATGCTGAAAGGTTTATTGAAGCTTGGCCAAGGTGAATGGAGTATTCACCAATACGCTTGTCATTACATGATACCGCCTCAGTTTTGAAGAAGATGTCCTCTCTGGCTCGTCTATACATGTCCCACTACTCTAGAGTGCCACAACTACTCTATGTCACTAATTGGTCATTAGCACAAACAAGTAAATGTGTTTATACTTAGTGTTCTGACATTGTTATCAGACTTTGTAGAGGCTTCTATGTTATCCATGGTGTCTATAGAGTGAGACACCTCTGTCCTCTGATCTAGTGATCAAAATGGTGCTGGCCTTCCTAATCACAAACATACAGCTGATCTGTATCTCAAGGAGGGAAGTGAGTATCCTAATAATGATCTCAGATTTAACCCTATCCCCACAGTGACCTCAAGACATTTGTCTGTTCTGTGAAAACAAAAAAACATACGTTGCGTGAAAGAACAGAAAATTCCCTCATACAACATCTCAAACTTTGTCAGGATTTCAAAACTTTAGTCATTCAAACAGGACAGCGCACAACAAGTTGTTTGGGATTCTGGTGGGTTCTCAGAAGTGTTGCAAATAGACATCTCAGTCTGTTTCAGCTGCAAGTCACTTCACTGGTAATTGTGTAAACAAGAACAAACTTCGAGAAAAGTTTGAGCTTGAGAAGTGCTGCACTGCAATTACACAAGATCCTCCACTGTGTTTACCATGATTAAATCAATTGGAAATAACACCAGGTGGTTGCAAAATAATCCCACACACATCCGACTTGTCAGTTATATATCTCAGTATTCTGCCAATTTATGAGGGATATGACAGATTACCAAGGCTCATTAGTCCCATTGGCCTCCAATCAAGTTTTTCTATTATTAAGCATCATATCCTTGAAGTGCATCATGATGAATTCAGATGATTCATGTTCTTAGCATGCTCTGCCTATAAGAATAGAAACAGCATTCAACATCTTGCTGAACACGAAGGACACAAGTCCCATCACTTACTGTGGTTCTTGCTGCTGTCTCTCTGCAATGCACAATATGTTAAAAAAAAAACCAAATCTATCAAACTATTGAATCCTCGTTCATTTTAATAAGACAATTGTGTTGATGCTCCACGTATTTTTTAAATAGAGTTCTATGTTTGTTGATCTGAACACACACACACACACACACACACACACACACACACTTTTGCTTACATCATGAGAAATTACATTTGGGTTTGAATTAGAGAGATTGATCACAGAAAGTCCAGTTGACAGTCAGTGTGAAAGTTTGGGTCTTTGAAAATTTGTGTTGCCATGCAAAGTAGCTCTACAACTGGATGTGCAGAAAATCTAGGTATGCAGTTAAAAAATGCAGTTTTCTTCACAGTAATTTGGTGGCAAAGAGCATGGTTGACAGTGTTGTGAGGGCAATTACTGCACATTATACAACCTACTGCCTTTGAACTCAACTGTAACTAAAGTTTTTGGAAGTTAAAGTTGTTGACAGATTTGCTTTGTTTTGATTTCATTGTCTCTTCACACACACACACAAAGCTCTTAATGAAGCCTGAGCAGAGGAGATAGATCCAGCATCAACACTTAAATTAAAACACTTTTCAAAGTAATTATTCTGCCCTAATTAGCTTGGAACCTGGTTCCACGTATAGAAACATTCCTAGGTGAGAATTAATAATTTGATGTTATGTATCACAGTTCTAGAAAAAATGTTTAATTTTACCAGATAAACATCCAGGAATATAATCACCAAAGGGGATAGTGAGAAATCCCCTTTTCAAACTAAAATGATATTGACAGCTAATGCAGGCTTAGAGGGCAGCAGGGTAAGATAAGCACATCCAGAAGAATTGCACTTGTGATAAACTTAATTTAATGTGCCATCGGATTTCATGATACACATATTTTTTTGCTTTGACCCACTGAGTTCATATTTTTTTCAGGTGGTGAATGCTCCTCTACAGTAGGTATAAAAGAAGAAAAATATGCCAAGACATTTCAGCATTAAGGGCTCCTGTGAAACTGATGTTACGCCGGGTTTTCTTTTCTTTTCATTTCACTACCAAGAAATATTCCATTTCATTCTCAAATTCATTTCAAATCAAATCGAATCAAATGAAAACTCAAACCTAGCTAAACTTGCCTTGGGTTACCCAGTATCAAACTTATGTCCTGTAACTACACAAAGAGATAACAGAAAGAAGACCTGTTTATAAAGACCATTAACCAAATCAGGCTAATATATTCAGTGGAGCCTCTGCTGCCTGTACAATTTATTATCTTCTCAGATTGGCAGTCTGGGTCTCAGGTTTCCTCAGGCTGGAGATGGTTGGTCATACACTAAATTACATATTGAGGCTTAAGGACAAAATACATGCAGTCCCTTGATCAGGGAATATCATCTCTTTGGGTTTTATTAAACCTAAGGTCTGTGAGATGTGACTTCTTGTCTTTGTCTTTATTATTATTAGCTTTATGTGAAGAGCTATAGCCCATGCCTGCCTTCAATTAAATACTGGATATTAGTAGTCTCTTTTTTCTTTTCATTTGTGGCATGACGTCAGCTCAGAATGGAAAAGGATAGTTGCTGAAGCAGTAAGAAGTACTAGCTTCATGCTTCAACAGAACTTGAACAATATCTTTAACCTCTCTTATACACCTGGACAGCTTTTGTACATCAGATGTTGCCTAGCGACACTGTGTTCACTGCTCATACAAACACTTTGTATTATTCTGCAGGTTAAATTTAGGCTGAACATGGTATTGAAATGCAGAGGCAGTGACCTTGTTTGATATTTTTTAGCCCTTTTTTTTTTTTTTAGCTTTATTTGAGAGCGACAGCTGAAGAATGACAGGGATGTGGGGAGACAAAGAGAGAGATGGGGAATGACATGCAGCAAGGACTGAGACTTCGTACATGGTGCGGATGCTCTACCAAATGAGAACCCAGTGCTCCATCTCATGTGCAGCAACATGCAACGGGTTTCATGCTTTGCACGCACAAATTTGCCACCAGGAAAGGCCACATAGACACAATTTCCAGAACTTTTCAGCACACTCACACCTCTGAATCAGCTAGACATGCTGCCTGGAATGCTGTGCTGTTATTGGCCACTAAGTATCTTCCTTTCTTTATGGTGGTGACCCCTTTAATGTGTGCTGAAGGGTTGTTGGGTCAAGCTATAAATATATACAGCATCGCAGTCCATTTGATTGTAAACAGCCAAGACTTTGGTTTAAAACAGCTAACTACATTATATGGAACAGTACAGGCAAATTGATCTGAGCTCTGATTTAATGAAAGGAACTCACTCAACTGAGAAAACTCAGCAGGAGGCGCAGCTCCTGTAGACAGCAGAAATATTTCATGCTACAACATGTACTCAAACACACTGTAGCATGTTGTAGTCAGTTAATTAAAGTGACAAGCGGCAGCATCAATCAAATCATTTTAGTGTTTATAAAGCACTCTTTATGCAGGGTTATAATGCAAAGAGTTTGGCATAGAACTGACAAGAAAGATCTAAGTGACCAGAAATAAGCTCTCTCAATTATGATGTGAGCACCTTCTGAAGAAGTTGGTTTTCCTCTGTTCTGTTTTTTTTTGTGTGTGTGTGTCGATAAATGTTCTTTGTGTGTGTGCGGATTGTTCATGCAACAATGCCTCCCCTGCTCAAGGCACTTTGGTGGCTCCCACCATTATTCTCCACCATAACATTTTACAATAAGAATAACAAAATTGTTTTCTACAAAGAACTGTGCAATCATGGCTTTGGGGGAGCGTCGTTAATTTGTTTTTTTTGTTAACTCCTGAATAATTTTGAATTAAAATCTGATGATTATGATTATGATGTTAGATGATGAGAAGAGATACACCAGTGGAATCATGAAATTATTAATTTACTTTTCAGTTTGGTACAGCACTATGGCATTATTGCCACATCTGAATGTAACCAAATCTACTGGATGCAACAATATTGATAGCTTTAGTGAAAAAGTATTAGTATTCTCAGTCTTTTTCTATTTATAGTCACAAACTTGTGCTATAGGGTTAGTTAATGCAGACATACAGTATTTTTTTTTTTTTTCTTGTGCAACAAGAGAAAAAAAACACTCACTCAGCATCACAGAGAAACATTAAAACCCCAGCAGTGTGCCTGTGGCAAATGGAGCTGGACAGGCACAGTTTCTTTAGTTCATAATTATTGTCATCCAGAGAACACACTTACTCAGTCTCTCTGTCATCCAGTGTTTGTTCTTGTCAGATCGTATTTCAGCTTGCCCTTGTGGCTCATTATTATTATTATTTTAGTATTTACATTCTTTCACAATATGTGATCTTTAGAATTTCAAAAATGTGTACAGCTATAAAAAACGATAAATAAAAAAAATGTTTTCTTATAGCTTGTTCTTGAGTCTCTGCCTCAGCCTTTCTTGTATATACAGTATATGACCAGAAATGTGTGGAAACCCTGGGAGGCATTGAGAAAAAACAAATCTGGTGTTTGCTGGCTGCTACATCTTGGGTTGTTGAACAAAGTTGTCCACTTGCTAGTTTTTGATCATTAGTAATGTAATCATAACAAAAATATGTGCACTCACACTCATTGCACTCTGAACTTGGAGGCAACAAATCACACAAATGCCAAAGTGTTCCTTTAAGAACAGAAAAGCCTTTGGTTTGTCTGTGAAACTGGTATAAAATATAGTTTTGGTAGGTGAATATTTATTTTTGTCGGGCTAAATTAGTGATTTGTTTTAGTTTGTGTAAAGTGCATGAGAAAATTAAATCTCACATGGAAGAGTACATGAACTCATTTCGTCCTATTTAAAACGAAAATTTAGTTGCAGACTTTAGATGATTTAGACCAAAATGGGTATTCCAACAACAAACAACCAAAGAGAAAACTTTTTTTTTTTCACAGATGAAAAAAAAAAGTAACTCAGAAGGATTATACTGCTTTTTTTCCCACCTGTTCTTAAGTCAAAGCTGAGAAAACAATTAAAATTAAAACTTGGATCACCAGAATTTCTCTTCTTATTTGCCTGTCAGGACTTCCATTAAAATGTATGTTTTAGCTTTACATTTTGTTTCCTAGATGATTAAATTTGTCCAGCACTAAGCTGATAAGAAGTAATTCATGTGCAAGTCCACTGTATGTAAAGATTGCTGGCGAGCCCTGAATTAATAAGCTTTATGTAACCTCCCAAAACCTGAAAAAGTTGACGGACTGGTATCGTTATTCAATGACTAATAACAAGGAATAATGATATATGACCTTTATTCAGACAATAAAAGAGAAACCCTTCATAGTGTAATCCAGGGAAAATGTTATCAGTATTCTGATTCTGATCCTCTTTCTGTATTTTCACTTTATCATAACCTCCTTAGGATCCACAGCTGTATATAAATCCCAGTGGGACAGAAAAAAAGCAGTATATTTACACGGCTGTCAAGGAAAGTGAAAAAAGTCCCATAAGTGACTATAGAGCCTAAAATACCTAGCCTTGTTGCTGAGAGTTTTGTTTTTGTTCTGTTTCATTTGGGTTGATTTCTTCCCCACAGCAACACAGTGGTCCACAAGGTGAATGGAAAACAAGCACCATTTTAGAGAACACAGTGAACATTAATGCGATATGCCTCATTGCCAGAGTTGAATAATGGTCCTTATTTTATGCTCAGGGATGTTTGCGTAATTCATTTAATCAGTGTGTGCTTGCTTATTTTCTTCTGGCCATTATGGAGGATTGCAGATTACCTTTACCAGCTGTAAGCTGTGGTGTCATTCAGCATTCAATGCATTTAAATCAAGCCATTGTACCACGGCCAGCCTGTTCAAAATAGTAACTGTTTATAATGGAGAAGATATTTTCTATTCATGAAGTTGCTCCTTATTGATTGTTGCGGCTTGCAATGTTCCAGGAGAGTAACTGGTGCAGGAGGCCAATATGAGGCTGAGAGAGAACCTGAGGTTGGCTGTATTATGCCCCCAAAGTCATGCTCACTGTTCAGAAGGGGAGAGTTCAGTTTAATTAAGGAAACTTAATGCTGCTTTTTATGAGGCCTGGAGGGGCCACTCTCCTCCTCGTCTTTCTGCATATTTATTCCTGTTTTGTTCAAAGGACCAAAAAAAGGAACTAGTATCCTACATCGAGGTATGACGGTGATTAATGCAAGACATTAACACAAAGGGGAAACACCAAAACCGTGTCTTAACATTACAGTAAAAAAGTATAGTACAGTAGAAAGTAACTAAGTGCATTTACTCAAGTACTGTACTTAATTTTAAGTACATTTTAAACCTCCACTCCACACATGCGTCTCTCACAAGACACAGGGGCAACTTTTCTGCAGTACCAGTGCTTTTATGTTGGATACTTCAAGTACCTCTGTACTTTCAATTTGGACTACTACTAATTTGGACTGTATTTACAGAGTATGGCAGAAACTGATTGTACTATGCAAGCTATGTTTTTCTTCCCTTAGAATGAGCCTTTTATATGAGATATAGAGATGCAGCAGATTCTTGTTGAACCACCATGTTTCTACAGTAACCCAAAATGGACACTCTAAATAAGGTCTTTCCTAATTTTCATAGACTGTGGCCCCGTTGTTACTGGAACAATTGTCACAACTTTGTAGAAAGTAGAGGGTGAAAGGGGGAGGTTGCAAACCACAACTACAAACCTAGAGCCACTAGCCACCAAAGTCTACACACGGCTCCTTTAAGTAATGGATTTTAGGATCTCTTCCAACACTGTTTAGGTGTTGTTTATGTCAAACAGGAACAGAATTTCAACTATTCTAAGAAGTCATCCTATGTTTCAACATCACCCTGAAATATGTCAAATACGAACACAAATAAGCACATCCACGTGGCAGCTATCACCAACAATGCTTTATAAAAAAAAAACCCTGAAGATCCACTGTTGTTTTCCAAACCAATTAATGCCAAACAAGCAGACTGATGGCAGAGTCGCATGAGGAGTTACTGTCACAACCTTATCCCAAAATAGACAGTTTTATTACCATAAGAGAGGCCAGTCGATCTGGAGCTGAAGCCAGAGGGGGCTGCCACATGTCAGACAAATGACAGCCTGGACGTGATTCTAATTGTTTTCAATGATTCTGTTGTATTTTAATCGCCACAGAAGTGAAGCGTGAGGGGGAAACAAATGTTTGTTTTCTTGCGTGAGTTGCTACTTTTAAAAAGTCAAGCAAGGTGGGGAGTGGGACAAAGACTCAGATGTGGAGAAATATTTGCACATCCAAAGTGGTTATCTAAGTGCACCAGAGTCGAGGTTACATATCATAAATTGAGGAAACTACAACACACAGCTCTTGCATAAAATCTATTTCAGCAGGCATGCAATGTTTTAGTGTTCCCCACAGAGTGCAAGGCCTGCAGCACTGAAATATTAGTTTTGGAATAAAACGGTGAGTGAAGAACTTTGTTTTTTAGCACTTAAATAGAATAAAATAGATACCCACAGTCTGTTTTAAATAATTTATATTGTCTTTGAATTGTCTTGCTTGTTGTCTGTACAGCCCCCCCCAAAAAATTATAAATTGATATGGTATTTTTAGCTTGATGTACAGCCAGAATGAAAGCATCAATTCTTTCCCTCTCTCCTCCATTGTATAGAAATACTGCACATACCTATCAACCTTAGGAGATTGACTGCTTCCCTGTCTTCGTAGATATATAATCAACAATGGAGTCGTAAGCCACCCTCATAGTCAAAACACACCCTCACAGTCTGTACAACTTAGCTTACTCTTCTTTCCAATTATTTCCTTCATAGTTCTGTCCAGAGGACATACATTTCAGAGGCTACATGAGTGGCTGTCAAAGACAGTCGCTATCAAAGACACTTTTTGTTCCCCATCCTATCCCATCATTGCACCAAGAGAGAGGGCTTCACCCTGCAACTTAGTATCGTTCTCATCTCGGTGTGAAGGTTTTGTATGCACTCTGCTTTCAGAGCTTTTAACAAGAGGACAGTCGGCACCACGCTCTGTCACCACTCTTTATTGTTTCACATGAAGTGGCGAAGCCCTTCACCAAACAGCCGGGGCATTGCAGACAGTGCCTCCAGGTCCCTGAGGAGGTCATTACGATAGGGATGAGGAGCTCGAAAGCACTGTAAGACGGACGACGGAGTGACAGCAGGGGAGGACAGGACACAATGTGAGGGGAAAATATAAATTGGAATGTGCTGAGTTGAAATAGATCAGCTTTGTGTTATAGAAGAAAGTTTTGACAGTTTGCGATCTTGCTTGTATCAGCAGTCTTCTACTTGAACAAATATGAACAGAATATCTCTCTGAAAAACCCAAACCTGTAAAGATGTAGATTTCTGTAAGTCAATTACATTTGCCGTGCTAAATGTCAAGCTGCTCTTGAATAAAAATGACAGGAATATAATTTCATTTATGGTTTGTTTGGAATAAATAAAGCTGTCTGGGTATTAGCAGCCATCATTGTGGTAAAAGACATGACTTAGTATATTATGTGATTGACAGGTGGTCCACAGAGTGCAGAACTACTATTACAGTACTGTATATGAATTAATCTTTTTTTGGTCCCAGATTTACTGTCCGGCATCATATTCTGATGATTAATGTCATTAAATTTATATTATATTCAAACCCAAGTCTTTGTGTATGTTTTTTAAGCTTGCACAGAACCATCAATTGAAATTCAACTTATATTATTATATATTCGGTATATTTCAGAATCTTTGGAAACTTTTGGAATTTTAAATAAAGTTCTTAGAGTCTGAACAGTATTTGGTTGCACAGCACGAGCCTTTGCCCGCTGGTGCTGCTTGTTAAAGGGTGTTGAGCAGTGCTGTTGGTGTGCAGTTTTCTGCAGTTTAAATAATAATTGATGAAAACTGAGAGTGAGATATTTTGTTGTAGGTCCCCAGATTCCAAAATTTCTGAGCTGTGTTGAATTTCAAATGATCAACAACATCATCGGGGAATATTTTCTAACAGCAGATTGATGAAACAGAATACTGGTACTGGATGATTCTACCAAACCCAGTATGTTTTCATTAATTAATCCTACAGTATCCACACAAGGCAACTCAAGTATGATATTGATTTAGTACTTGGTTAACTTCAGCATAGTATTGTAAAAAGAAACATTATGGTTACAGCATTTGCAACTCCATTCTCCAGTTGATTTTATAGGCATTAAATTGATACTGTACTCCTCACCAGAGTAAGCAGCTCCATAAGTTTTATAATTTCTAATCATTTATTCAAGGATCAGTGTATTGGATTTAGTCAAATCTAGCTGTGTAGTTGTGGCATGCAGCCCTTTCCATTTGTCCTCCCATTTCAAGCATGAGGGAGACATTACGTTGGTCATGAAACTCTTGAAAAAGCCAAAACACCCTATCAAGAGCTAGTGTTTGGTTTGTCCATTCTGGGCTCCTGTACAGTAGGAATGTGGTTGTACAGCATGGTGGACACCATGGAAGTAGATGCCTGTCAATATAAAGGTCTCATTCCAAGGAAACATAAAACATGACAATTCTTATTTTCAGTTGATTAATCACTAATGAAAACAGAGTTATGCATATTATATTTCCACTGTATTCTGTAAATAGAGCCGAATCTGACGTACCTTCAAAAAAAATGTCTATGCTCTAAATGTCTATACTTTCTCAACAAATAAACACTTATTGGTTGAAATATCGCAACAAATATTAGATGGAGATGGATGGCTTCCCTCTTCCACAGAGGATGAATCCTATTGACCTTAGTCTTACTTTTCATGCAGCGCCATGAGCACTTTTCTCAATGATTTAGTATGTGTTTGGTGCACACAGTTATTGTTGCCAGATGATATGTTCTAATGTCCTGAATTGCAGATATTTATTCATTTTTAATGCTTATTAGTATGTAGCATAAACTACTGGCATACACCGCAGCATTTAAAACCTATTTGTGTACAGAAAAAACACAACACAAACTCAGCGATAAATGCATACATAAAAACCCAAACAGACATTTGGTACTGGCATCCCCTTTCAGGGTAAAGTGACCGCACCACCACGCCACAATATTTTATTTGTTAGAGTGCTTTCGTTTAAGTTCAAGTATCAGAAGACATTATCACACATCAGCATCAGCTATACTTTGTCAGTTTAGTGCTAACTGAGATGAAGAACATAGTAAACATGCCTGGTAAACATCGACATGTTAACATTATCACTGTCAGCATGTGAGCATGCCGATGTTAGCGTTTAGCTCATAGCACTGCTGGGCCTAAGTGTAGTTTTACAGAGTTGTATGGCTGGAGACTCAGCCTTGATTTCAGCACATTGGCAGTTTGTCCTACCTTGAACCATGACCATGACATCCTTCTAACCTTAACCAAGTAGTTTTAGTTACTGAAACCAAACCTTAACCATAAAGGCTGCAGATCAGATAAACTTCATATAAGTCATCCTTGGATTAGCCATATGGGACAAGCAATTTAGTTGTTTAGGTGTGAGAACTTCTTTGATAATCTTGAAATTGGTAGAGAAGGTTAATTTCTTCTTGACCATGCCTATAGAAGCTAAATTACATTGAGGTAGTATGGTCCAATTATATTAGTGCAAATAGTGCAGAAGGGTCTAAAACAAAATTGCAAAAGTGCCTCTACTTACTTATATTAATGCTGGAAATATTCATGATTTTCTCAAGAGCAGCTCCTGAAGTTAAAACACACAGACACATTTGAGGCACTGCATAGGGAAGATACAGCTTTGCTTGCAGATAGTAAAGAAAACAGACTCCTTTAGGGACTTTGCACTTTTAATATACTCATTTATTAGTTGGGTTGTAATTATTTGGAAACTCCCAGTTGACTCATAGATAGAGGTTTCATGAATATACTGTAGATATATTTAATTAGTAATTATATAATAATTATATATATATATATATATTCCCAATAATTATTATTAAAAGCTCTGCATACTAGACAATAATGCTATACAATATGATTCATGCTAATCAGTGGCTGTTTGCTATAACACGTTCATCTTTAAACTCCACTCTATTCATTCTCAATATTGAGCACATCACTCTACAGTACTGTGAGATTATTCTATCTGAAATCCATTTTGTGTATTTTTTTTTTTCATTTCTAGGAACTAAATGTTCAGACTCTATCTGTTCCTTGAACAATTCCTTCCAAACACATTCTTGCTTCTTTCCGCCTGATAGGAATGCTTGAGTGGTTGAGTTTGGTTGAGATGGAGTGACATTTTAGGCCTACTCCCAGGCCTAATAAGACATTAGGATAGTGCAACGTCTACATTTTTAATTAAACAGTTAGGAACATATTTTGAATACCCATCCCCCTGGCACTGGATGTCCATGCATTTTCCAGTTTGATCTGAAGGTTATAGGTTTTAAGGCAGTACATGTTGTGACATCACACAGGGACAGCACACATCCTCAGGGTGGCTCCTGGCAAGTCCAGTCCAGAGGAAACACCAGAGGTGACTGAGCTGTTACAGTCAGAGCATCTGGGAAAGCCCTGCCTGAGGAGATCTGACCAGCAACAGCTGTTATCTCACTTATTTGTTGAATTCTTGTTACATTTCATTTGCATTACCGTTTTTTGTTTTTTCAACATGACATTAATTAACGTTAATTTTGAGCTCTTCACTTATGTTTTTTTATTTCTGTTGCTTGAATCATCATTGTTATTATTATCTTATAACAAACTATTGATCTACATGGATAGGGTGGCCTTTATTTCTTGGACTTGAAAGAGTATCCTCATGCTCGCTGTCCTGCCAGCCTTTCATGCCTGTCAGATTATGTCCTGGGTGCCCTGGCCTGTAGTGATATGGAATTGAATTGTGCTGCTGGGATTTGGTGAAGCGAGATTGCTCTGTGAGTCTGCAGCCACACTTGGGCTGCTTGATACTGTTATGCCTCCATTTTACCATTTCAGAACTGCTCAGGGATGCTGACTGTTTTCTGTCCGAGAGCAGTAGATTCTGTAGATAGAGGTCAGATTAGACACAGGAAGACGGACACAGATATGCAGCCTTGTTTTCAGCAGGAAATTACAGAATCAGGGGCTGTTGTTGATGTCTACTTAAAAAAAAAACACTCTTATGTAGAGATATGCAAAGCAATAATTGAATATTAAAAAGTGTCTGGGGTGTATTGAGTGTTAAGTGAATATATTTTAGTGTGTTTGGCAGGCATATGTTTTAATTTACCAAAACTAATGAAATTCTTCAAGGGTCAGGAGCCACGTAAAACAGCAACTAACTTTACCTTGCAGTACTAGGTGATAAGTGCCTTTGTGCCAGAAATTCATTTACAAAAACAAATTGATTTGTTCCCGAAGTGAATGAGTTTCTGTGCCTTCATTTTAAAGTGACATTTAAGTTCAGTTATTCATTTTCTTGTCTCTGTTGAGGCTATTTTGAGTCAAATATAATTGTCACATTACACTGTCTATCGTGGTTTCTGAATATGCTTAAGATTAATACACGTCTTAAAGTGGTGCAGTTATATGAAGTCTGAAAGAAATATCTTGCTGTAACTTTTTCCTTATACACAGCAAACCAAGAAACTGAAAATCACATTGTTCAATTAAAAAAAAACAAAAAAAAAACACATCCTCCTTTTTGAAGTAGCACTAAAACTGTTGTAAATAGCTATTTCCTTTAGCTACAACAACAAACAAACACCAGTACAGCATGCGGAATGATTGAAGAGGAAAACATTTCCCAATTTATATGTGAAAAAGTCACCGTGACCCGGTCAGTCCTCCCTGCCGGCTCACTGACTCTGTGAACTGTCCCCTAGAAGACAGCCTCTGTCTTGGCAGCGAGAGCTGGTTAGGTCCCGCTGTGATTATGTGATGAAATTTCAAGCAACCCACATTGTTATAGCAAACAACAGTAATGTGGTAGCAGGAAGTGTCTTTGGCAACTTATAGGAGAAAAGATCTTTATGTGCAAAAATCACCATCCTCCCCTGGAAAACAGGATCCGTCTCAGTGAGAGAGTTTACTGATGGCGATTATGTGATATGAGCAAAACACACAAACTCGCGTCTTCGTCACTTTTCATTCATGGTAGATGCAGCATCTCCCTCACAATCCCCACAGTCTTACAGCTTCCATCAGCTTGTAAACTGGGGACACTTTCGGTGGAGCCATTTTTAGTTTACAGCGGAAACCCATGAAGTAAAGGAAAAACCTAGAAATCGACGTAATGATGTGTATTTCCAGTTACAGTTATTGATGACAACCTAAACTATCTACAATGCAAAGCTCACTACTTTATTTTCTGTGTTTTAAGCACTGGGAATCATTTTAAAATTATTTGTGCTCCTAGACGTTATATTGGAATATAGAACAGCACTCTGGGGTCTAGAGGAATATATATAAAGTTGCTGCATGGATTTCTACAAGCAATTTGCCTGTTGTGTTCAATGTTACAAACACATATGCTTATTGCTCGCATGCGTCACATTAGACGGTGCTGCAGGTTTGACGTTTTTTTTTTGTGACGGTTCTTTTATACTTTGCGGTGCTCCAAATATGTTGGCAAATAAGTGTGTCTATGAATCGTAACTGGCACAGATGGCACACTACTGTAAGCAACAATATTTTTTCAGGGTTATATTTAAAGGGGGGAAGCAAAAATGTTGCCATACCAAAGATTTCAATGAACAAGGGTGGTTCTCTAACAAGGTTTAACTTTTCAACATAATCTTTACTTTCTTTTATTTCTCATGCTGGAACAAACATGGTGGAGTACCTCTAGTAGGCTGAGGTGTCAAGGCTGTACGGCCACATCTGACAATTGGAGATGACCACCAGTGATCCTCTCAGACATGTGTCATTCTGGCGTGACAGGCTTCGGAATAAAGCATACTGCTTTGGACAGTTGATGTGTGTTTCAAAGTATTTTATATCTCTGACAGTAACTACTCCAAGAAATGTGCTCCTGTGTGGGATTCTTTTCAGAAACGTTTGTTTTTTGCATAGTATTTATATAGAATAGCTTACTTGACAGACTTGTTATTATAGTAATAATAGAGTAATAGTTGCTGATTCAAGATTTGTAACATCATAGCATTTCTTAAAGGTGTGCTGCCCATTGCATATATATGATTTGCAACAAATCTTCAATGTTCAAATTGTAAAAGGTCAGTACTACTTTACCAGACGTGGTCTGATGAAATAATGTTTTTTTTTTTTTTTTTTTTTACTTTTGCCCAACGTTTTGAGGTCAGTTGTGACTAAAATTAATAAAATGTAGAATTTGCAGAAATGAAGCATCACAATTCTAAACTAAATTTGAGACCACACACATTTTGAGACCAAAAAGTCAGAAAAGTGAGACATGCACATATGCTTTGTGATCAGTAAGTCAAAACCAAGGAGATGCCTAAAGTGGAACACAGCTTACATGCTGTCTAATGTCTTACTGATCTTTTTTCAGCAGAGTAAGGCATTACATACAATATTTATGTACAGCATTTACATACAATATATACTTACTTATATATAATCATTTAATTACACATTTGTGTAAGTCTTTTAAAGTGTGTTTTGCTTTTGTTTTTTTCAAATTTGATTGACACTGTCACAGCTTTCTCATCTGCATATATATAATTATACAAAAATAATAATAATAAAAAATATATATTTTTTAAAGACTTTCATTTTGGAAGTGTAAGTTTTTAAATAGGTTTTGGAATAAATGAATTCTGCACATTGCCAATATAGAAAGAAGCCCTGTAGGTTATCCGCATAACCTGCAAAATTAGCCTGAGGGGGTATAAGAATAAAGATTAAAGTCCCTGATGTTCTTAGATCCTTGGAGTGAGAATAGATGAAACTCCTTGACAAGCTATTTTCCTGTCTCATTTGTACTTTACACATGTCTGTGCTTTTCTCACAGGACACACAAATGATTTTTTGTCTTCTTTCCTGCTTGCACTTGTGTTACCTCCGACGGACCATGATTGGATAAGACTGAGGACTTTCCACAGTAGCACTCATCAGTTTATGCCGTAAATATTGATCTACTCTAACTGCATCATCATATCGGAGAAGAGCAACACAGATAAACTTATGTCAGATCTTCAATAAAAAGCTAAAATCAGCCCCTTAATACGTCATAGCCTATGTGCCACTTTGTTTCCCTGATGTATACCTGAAATAGACAGAACCCTAGTCCTGAGGCATGTACCAGACTGTGACTTTGAAAATATTTCCTCTATGATGTACACACATAATGGGACGAGCTGCCAACTTATACCTGTCCTCACTTGTTTGTCAGATATTATTAGATAGATTACTGACAGCTGACATATGTCATCTATGTGGTGTACATAATGATATGTAAATCATAAGAGCGTTACTTATGTCACTTCCACTTGAAATACTTGTATCTTTTGAGGAGAGCACCAGTCTTTTCTGATCTCTCCGTGTGTCTATGTTGACAAAGGTATATAGTAGTATATATTGACGTGAATTAAGACTCTTTTATTCAAACAAACCATCTTTTCAGTATATTTTTTACTCAGGCATTTTACCACAAAAAACATCTGTCTAGTATATCACAAAGACGAGCCCAACAACAAGAACACTCAATGCAACCGCATAATGCAGAGCTATCCAGCCCACAGTATCCAAACTGACACAGTTTTATACTGACGGAACAAATAGCTTGAAGTAGACCCATTCACAGATGAATCCTTGTTCAGGAAAAGAATGATTGTGAACCAAATTGATGGGCTTGTTATAGTGCTTTTAGCATCAATAAACCTACTGTTCAAGGTGACATCTTCTCTCTGTAGAGTTTTACCTACCCAGAAACCTTCCTGTCTACAGTACCACACATCAATGCATCTTCAACACAACAGTGGTATGCCTGAATGCAATTCTAGCTTCTGATCATTAGTGACCTATAAGCACCTTATAAACCTATGATCAACAAATGTTTTTTAGTGTAGAAGATTAAACATATCATCAACTGCACATCAACTGCACAAATGGTTTTCGTCCTAAACCATTTGCGCAAATGATCCTCGATGTTCAGAAATGGCAAGTTTTGAAGGTAGCTAAATTGTAATAGCTGGGTGTCAGTCTGTCAATAACCCTGAAATTCAAGACATCTCTGTCTGCTGTGGGCAGCACTGATGGCGACTTAAATCATTCAGACTAACACATTTAGTTCCCACAAGACTTTCTGGCTGTCGGGCTCAGACTGATACGCCATAAAACTTCGGACTGAATTTCACTTACAGACGTGTATATAGAGACAAATAAGCCAATGTTGCAGGTGTAAATGTGTTGGTATATTACTTCAGCAGCATGCTGAATTCCCCTAGTTCGGGAGTTAACTCATCTGTGTCATGTGATGTCATCTGTTACAGAAATAGGTTTGAACTGTCAGAGCCAATGAAGTTAGAGATGGAAACGTGAAACCGTCTGAATGTCAATGAGGGATGATTGCTGCAGTGTTGCATCAAATTGATGTGCACTGAATGAGACTGTTTGAATAATTTCATTCCAGGTGTACAGTGCTGTTTAGGAAGTGGAATGAGTCACAATAAAATATGACTCTATTAAGAACTTCTTTCCAAATTTCTGGTTTCAAGACACTTTTGATTCTTTATTTGAACCTTCTGCACATTATACAGGCTGACTAAGCTGTCCCCGCAATCCTTTATTGTCACCTACTACCTGAATACACTTTTGGAAATATTTCCCAGGCTGCATTGTCTATTTTAGATGGATGACTTCTTGGAATAAATGTGTGAGACTGTTTTAGAAGTCGAAGGTGTCACTCAAGGTCTGATGCAACCTTGTGCAAATATGTTGAAGAAATACTAGAAGTCTCCTTGAAAATTATTTTCTTCTCAACTTTTTTATAGTTCTGAATGAGTAAGTTACTTTAAATAACTGTCGCCCCCCCTCCCCCTTTTGTACTAACTGGTTTGCATGAGAAATCCTCAAGCAGTTTTTTTTTTTTGTTTCCAATTAAAATCCAATTTTATTATGAGGTTGTCAGACGTAGCTACTGTGTAAAGACCATATTGTTTTGATCAGCTTGGCTCTGTTTTTCATTGTACTAATGCTACTTTAGTTTAGATGGATCTGTGCAAGAGAAAAACAAGTAAAAAAAAATGAAAAAAATGGTGTAATGTATGGCAATTGTCTCATTTCTGACAATGTTTTCCACAATCTATATTCTTTTTAAGGTACACTGCAGGTGCTTTTATTGCTGATTCATAAAGACAGTTCATACATTAAGATTCTGTGTCTGTATGTAACAGTATGTATGCATGGGATAATTCATTAACAAATTGGAAAAACTACAAAATCCATATCCGACTTTTTGGAATTTAGGGAGGGATCGTGCTGTATAAAAGTTAATGTCAACACCAATAACAGATACAGAATTTTAAAAAAATAATAATATATAATTCTCGTCAACAATGAAAGAAAAGTAGAACAGGCAGGCCTAGAGACACCCTATCACATTCAAAGAGAATAATTCAGTTTGATACTGAGAATTACGTAATGTCTTTATTCAGAAAGGTTAATGTTGACTAATTAGAAGGGATGAAGGTCACAAGTAGAAGCTGTCAGAATATCTTTTCAAACTTTTATGCTTAAAACGCTTTCGGCAAAAAATTTAATTGAAAAAAAAAACTTTAGCCCTTTGTTCCAGACAGGTTCTATTTGCAGGAAATGAAAACAGCACCACAACACCATGGAGGCTGCGGTGTGAGAAGGAAACAGAGCAAAGTGTGCTGGTCGCGGTATACTTGTATCATTTGTTTCTCAAAAAAGGGAGAACATTGTCTCTGCTGCACTGTGGATGCACATTCTCCATTTTGTATCTTGTCTGTGGTGTTGTAGCCTTGGGGTGACTCTCCCCCTGCGGTTCAGATTGAATCTTTGTCTGGGAAGAAATGTTCCCTCACAGCCAGGCATGATGACAGCATGGGGAAGACAGGACCCCCCCGCCACCACCACCCCCGGAGCTACACAGAGAGGCAGCCTGCTGGCTCAGCTGTGATGAAACATTAGGAGACAAGTATATTTCTTTTGCAGGTTTCTGCTTTTGGCATGAGATGTGTCCCTGAGACGTAGACAAAGTCGGGGTCAGGTCAGAATTTTAAATGCTCAATTTGTTGTTATACGACAGTGAAATGAGCCCTCAGCCAACATCGTCCCATTTTATGTAGAAATAAACAAGGCATTCACTAACCAAGTCACACTTTGCATTCAGTTTGACCTTTCCATGTTTAAATCTGCAAATGCGGTACTGCGATTGGATACGGCTGCATGAGTCATAATTTCACCATCCAGATGGCGGTGTTCAAAGCATCATTGCTGACATGTTGAAACACACAAACAAAAAAAAAAAAAAATGCTAAAGAAGAAGAAAAAAAAAATTACAGCAAACTCCAGCTTCTCTCCGGGCTGGGTGGACATGATGAACTGACAGATGCAAACAATTGCAAAATATTACCTTCAGGTAGTTTAAAATGTTTGTTGGGAATGTCCAGTAAAGTTGTCCATTAAATTTTGATAGTAAGATGTTCATGATATGGTGTCAAATGCCTGCCTGCTTCAGTAAATCAACCTGGATTTAATAAAGAAATGTTGAATGGGAGGATTCTAAAACTTTTCTATCTCAATCTATATGAAAGTCAAAAGTAGTTCACTCTGAGCCAGGCGTTTATGCATTCTGTATCTGTAAATGCTCCAAAGCCGAAGAAAGAAAGAAATCTTTGTGCATGTGCCATTGTTTAGGGATAATTGTGTCTAGAAACAAAGAGCTTACACCACAATGATGAATGTGGATGTGCTTTTCCACTGAGCAAGGGAAGCATGCGCTGACCCACTTTAGACCCATATGTGAAGGTGATGTATGGAGAATGTTGGGGAGGAATTGCGGGAATGAGGCACTGTGGTGAAGCTGTGGACGAGAAGAAAACTGTCGGGATTTCAAGATTGCTCCTAGATTTGATAATAAATGAATTTATTGCCAACTGATAATTGTCATGTTGGGCACATCATCTTCTTTTTTCTTAATCAACAACAGCTCAATAAAGGGTCATTGCCCTTCTTCTAGGGATTATATGTACATCAAGAAAGACTGAGAGATGTGCTTTAATGATAGTAATAAAATATTAAAAATGTAATGACTAAGAGCAATGAATTATTGACCAAATACCGAGCCCTGTGGGTTCAAATAACAAAGACTCAATATTAGACTTTTTAAAAATCTCTGACAATCACTGTTAGGGTATAGCCTGCTGCTGAATATACTCCCTCCAGTCTGGGGTGTTCGTAATTTTTCCATTCAGAGAAAAAAAAAAAAAAAAAAAAAAAACCTGCATATTTGAGGTCAAACTCTAATGTGGTAGCTATGTTTGGCCTGTTTGGATCAGCTGGGATTTGTGAGGTCCACAGATAGTTGCTGAGAGTCAATGATACATGATGCCTATAAGGATGCAGGGTAATTGCCGGTTACATTGCGAACATGACAAATTGCCTCCACCGCAGCGAGGTCTCTCAAGTGAAACAAGCCGCCATGAGGTCACTCTCAGGTTAAGAGTGTTATCAGCTATTGACCTTGACTGTTCACTTTCACTTGTGCATGGCAAGGGGTGGCAGGGGATTGAGGCAAGAAACATGAATGCCCATTAAAAGTCTGATCGAGATACTCCAAGTGTTGGGTAGTGCCTGTGTAGAAACCCTGAAGCACATAACGCCTGCTCAATATGCATTCTGCATAAGTTTATGGTAGCCTGTAAATCTGAGTAGTTTTCTGCAATACATCTGAAATACATTTATTTGTCTGTGCAGTGATATGAAATTAACACCAGCATAGTTTAGCACGAAGATCCCGCACATAACCGTGCATAAAACCAGAAATTGCATCATGTTAACCAGGCAGATTTTTGTCACCATTTCAAATGCGCAGGCTAGGTGTTTTTTTTTTTTTTTTCGTGTTTCCTTTCCTTCATGTTTGTGCTAAGCTAACCAGCTACTGGCAGTAGCTCTCACCAAGAAAATGAATAAACATGTCCAACCATATCTTTAAGGCCTGGTTCAATAGCCTGTCTGTGTCTAGCAGCAGAGTGTTTTCTTAGATATGAGTGCCTCCAGAGATGTAAAAGCCGCATCACTCACACTTGGTTTTTCTTCTTTTTTTTTTTCTTTCTTTCTTTCTTTTTTTGAATCCCTTCATATTAATGAAGCTCCCCATCAAAAAATAAATAAATACATTATTTATTGCTTTTTGTGTCCCATCATTCATACAGAAATCACACCCTGAGACATTAAACTTAGAAATATGAAAGCACAGCTTTTTCAATGACCCATCAATATTTAATTTGTCCACATCAAATTTGCTGTTGGAGCTCATATTTTTAGATTGAATTTGTTATGCCATATTTCACTGGGTGGTGCCCCATGTGTATCCAAATGGAGAAAGCGGTGCAAGGATGATAACTTACTAACTCCCTTGATCTTTGCTTTGCTTGGCTCTATGGCTGAATCCTACGTGGTAATAGTTGCTGCTATTTTAAACAAACCATGGGGGATGCATCTATTTTGCATTAAACCATTTCATTCTGACAACTCTCCCTGGGCTGCTGACAAATACAAGTTTCAGAGGCTGGATAGTTGTGTACATGAACATTTTGGACATGAAAGCCCCTGTGATATTCCATTCACGGTAGTTTTTCACAATCCAATAAAGTGTTTGGAATAGTGCGTGGATAAGGACATCCTATGTTTTGGTCACTACTTAAAGAATAAGACACAAGGGAGGAAGATTTACACACTGTAGTACTATTTCACTTTTTTTTCTTTTTTCTTTTTTTTTTTTTAACAAGGTGGTTAAATAGAGCCGAGTCTTTGAAATCCAATCCCGGTCTATATATAACTCTCTTAGTCTTACCTTTCGGTAAACAGGCAAACACAGGACCACAGGGCCCTTTGGGTGCGAGAGGCAATTATTTGGAGAGAGTTGCAATGTTACAAGTTGAGGGAGGCATGTTAATTACCTTAGTGGATTCACAAGATGCTGCCTCTTCTGCTGTGCTGCCGTTTCTTTTGTTCACTCTCTTTATGAGCTAATTAATTATGAAACAATGCACAGGTGATTCATCTGAGAGAAGGAAATGTTTAAACCTTTCTTCTTCCTTTCACATGTGCTCTGCAGCTAGAGGAAGGCTCTTTATCATATGTCAGAGAGGTGCGTATAACTCAATACATAATGTACAGGAAGATTTTAATGGATCATCAAAAGAGAGGGCTCAGCTTGGGGAAGGAGAAGTTGACTCACAGTCATGGATTTCCAAGTAGTCGCCCATAAAGGCTTGTGACTCCAATTAGATGATTTTATTTTATTATAACAGAATAATACAGGTGCTTCAGTGTATCTGTGCCTGTGGAGATAATGGCATAGTACCTGTGATGTCTCTTGTAGGCATGGAGAGAGGTTTTGAAGTGCTTTTCACACATGCCACCAGCAGCACAGCTTGGATTAAATATTCACTACGTTGGTGGTTTCTTGCATGCACCACCGGGTCTACCACATGTGAAAAATTCCATATTGAAACTACTCACTCATGACGTGACCATTCTAGATAGATTACTCTTTTTCTGCTCATCACAGTGGCAGCACTGTAGGACAGCAGCAGGGAGTTGGAAAATCATGACACCATTGAAGAGGTGAGCTCCGATCCAGCCTAAGCGATGGAATTTAAAACTTATTTTGCAGCTGAATGGCTGTGTTATCCCCACAGTAGACCTGTCAGCTTAATTCTAATGAAACAGGGAGAATGGTGACGGTGAATGTATAGAAATCAGTGCAACCCTCAACATTTTCTTGGGTGAATCTTGAATCACAACACGAAAATACTGTACTTGTACTTCTTTTACGGATGTGAAGGGGACTTTTGCTGACAGTGCTGTCAGGAGTACATCAGCTGAAGTCAAGAATGGGACTCGGCGGCGCATCAACATTTCATTACTGCACTAGATTTACAATGCAGACCTTTGATCTTAATAATTATGAAACAATACACCAGTCAATCATCTGAGAGCAAGATATGTTTACTGTCACAAGTTTAATGCTGTAACCTTGTGCTTTCTGTATCCATTAATGATGCTGAACCTTTCACACCTGAGCTGTAAAGTCAAACAGCAGGGAAATTGACAGCAGAAAAACAAAATGATTTGCACTTTCCACATGTGAAGTGACATAAAAATGTATTAGCACTTATATTAAACCACGCAAATGCACTTGTGTTGTCAACCTTACCTAACCTTAAAAATAACCGTTTTTGTAGCTAGGTTTTGCTTCAGTGCTTAGATGAGTTTAAGGGATCATACTGTGGTAGATTTCTGTTCTCAACACTGCTGTGCATACACCCCCCCCTCCACTTGTCCACTGGCAGGCAGATAATATTTGAGTTCTAATATTCAGGTTTGTACTGAGGTGGCAGGGGTGCTGATTTTGCTGTTGGCAGTGATCAGGTCCTATAAAGGCAAATTTGAATATTTTGGCAAGGATGTCAATGTCCAGCTGGGTAAGCTTCTCACTTCTTCCTCCCCCGTGGACATCTCGCAATGGTCCCCACTTTCTTTTTCCACTTTCTCCATCTCTGTGGTGCTCTTGGCTCAGGAAAGCCAGTCAGGCAAAACTGTTCATGTGTCTCCTTTTGGGGTAATATGCGAGTTGTACACATCTAACAAATGGGTGAAATCCAAAATTCTGAAGGGTCTCCATTGTTCTGACACTAATTGCTGGTGTTGCTCTTCTGTTCTTTGACTGGACATTGATGGTTACATGTACTTGCACAAGTCATTTTTTTTCTGAAGATATTTTCCCCTTCTGTTACATTTCACAAGCTTTCTGGACCCTCACAGAGTAACCCAGGCTATTGGAGAGGTTTACTGCCACATTAGTTCCATACTCTTTCCAAAAAGCATGAGCAGTGTTGGGTAGTAAAACAAATCGTGCAGTGATAAAATTGATGTAATTGATTTTTAATTTCATTGCA
This sequence comes from Protonibea diacanthus, assembly GCA_028641955.1. NCBI lineage: Eukaryota > Metazoa > Chordata > Actinopteri > Sciaenidae > Protonibea > Protonibea diacanthus. The sequence goes on from CM053986.1 coordinate 13,382,454, forward strand.
GTTTACAGTAATGCTTCATTACTTTGACACCGGGATCTGGGAAAGTTGCTATCAGTGTTGTTCATTTCTTTCAATTGCTACAGAAAGACTAGTCCAGGATGTGTTACCCTCGTATGGACAGCAAAGCAAAGGAAAGCAAATGGAAATGAATGGACTTTACACCATGAAAAATGGAGAGCGAAGCCTTTTCAAGTTAAAAGTAATAATAAAAAATAATAAAGAAATAAATAAACCTCCATGATCACCTCCATGGCACAGGAGCCTTTTTTCAGTTGAAAAAGTATGTTGCATCTAAAAAGCTTTACAAGGATTTCATTGCACAGTTTACAATCAAGAGGGAAGGAAAATGATTTTCACTCACATTCAGACTGAGTCCGTCTCATTTGTTCAGGTTACAGCACAGTAGACCATGTATGACATGACCAGTATAAAAAAATACATCCCGTTTTGTAATGAAAGTATCTTACTCGACCTGAAATATCAAATTAAAACATTCCAGCTAGTCACATTTTCATAGAAATGCCACGTCAAAATAGTGACAGTTATGTGACAGTGACAGTGAGTGACAGTTCAGTTGACTGTGATTAGCGGGAGTAAAGTGTTTTATACTAAACCACAAGTGATGAGCATAGATGATGTATTGTCTGTATTATTCCAGCCTCCTTGTTTGAGTATTGTTGTAGGTATTGTTTGTTGTTGTTTATGTCTTGCCTATACATTACCATACTGTACAGCCTGCAGTAGACCAAGACTGGTCTGAAAAAAATATGTAAAATTTATATGTAGGCTATAGATCTAAATATCAAATTGTACAAAATAAGGTAACAGCTGCCTTGATGACCAATAGTTTTACAACTTGTTATTTTTCCTGAACAGCAAAAAGTCATAGCTGAGACTACGAGCAGGATGCTGCTGCATTATTAATTCTGCGTCTTACTTGTTAAATTATTTTGCCGAGATTATGCTTGCAGTAAAACTAGAATAGCATGTGTGCAGGTGTGACTGTGATTCATGCGTGGTCAAGTTCGCACAGGGCCTCTCACCCTCCCTCTGCGACGCCCTGGCCTTCACCTGGACTAAACTAGCCGTTGGTCAGTGAATCCCTCGAAACTGTGGACCTGGTGCCTGTTAATCCACAGTGTCTCATTTTCTATTCATACGTGTGCTATATACGGAAAATGGTATGTGTGGGTGTGATGGCTTTGAAGATTCAGTAAATTAATGTTCTAGTAATGTCACAATAGTGTCAGTAATTACTTTTTGCTGTTGATTAAATAATTGCAATTATATTTTTTTTACTAAACTAAAAGAAGTAAGTGATTGCATTTTTTCAAATGTGTCTTTGCTGCTGTAGGGCTCTATCCCCAGGTGGCCGAGGAAGGTTTTTTGCATTCCACCCCACCTCTCCCATTATTTTTTTTAAATTACAGCTGGCAGTGCATCTTTAAGACTAATTCTATGACACTTTATTAGTTTCATTCATCGTGAAAACATATAGACAAATGAAATTAAATAACAGCATCCACTGATGAAGTCGTACATACCGTAGGCAGGATAAATTCAGCATTCTGCAGACAAAGGTAGACGAAGAAAGGGGGCGTCTCTCTGTCATCTGTCGCAGGGCCGAAGCTGAGCCTAGAAACTATCAGGAAGATGATGTGTCTCTGGAGACAACAACGCCTTGGGAAGCGGCAGCTCTTAATCATCAGGGACCCACTTCTTTGGCATTTCTCTCATTGTTGCACGTTCACCTCCCATTGAAAAAAGTGTGTGGGGGTCACCTGTCTTACTCACACCTGGATAGCTATGACTCACAAACACTTAAGGCCAATTTAAGTGACAAATGTTGCTGTGTGATGGTTCACATGACAACGTTTCGTTGCGGCATGCCTTCAGGAATGGCTTTCTGCTGAATGTGTGCTATGCATCGCAAAACAAAGGACGGGCAGCAAAGCTGTTGGGACCATGAGTACTCCACATGAATCTTTCGATGAATTTTGTTCATTGTGCGAATTAAACTGGACTTTTAGTTGCACCTCTATCCTGGTCACTTTCTGTCATCGTATCCAAACATTCTGACCTGGCCCTCTCTGCATAGATTGGTGCCCCTTTAAACCATTTGAGATCCCATCAAAGCTTTTACATTTTTAACAGTGGATGCAAGAGGGAAAGAATGGACAAAAGGTAAATCGCATTTATTATATTTACGTCTTCAGTAAAGTTCACTTTTAATAATACATAATATTCCCAATCTTGTGGAAAACTGGCACTAACACTACAACTCAAATGAGACAGTGGTCTTGGCCGTGGCTATTGAATATTGGTAGGCTCATTTATAAGAATCACAATTTAATGATTATAGATGGCTTACATGTGCCTGAAACAACATATTTAAAATATTTTTAATATCATTTTTCAACATCTGTGAACAAAAGAGATGGGTGATTTGAAAACTGTTTAACATATTACTATTAAGAAATAATTCAAACAAACTCATTTTGTGGTTTGAATATCAAATGAACAATACTGGCAAACCATCTTAATATAACCAAATGAAAACAATAAATACAAATTAAATAACAGCAGGCATCTGTTCCACTTGCACTTGTTTTCTTGCTTATATTAGTTACATTTTCATACATCTTTGTATAATCTTTCTAGATCTCATTTTATATATTTCCTATTTTTTATTCTCTTTGATTGTCACTGAGAAGCACTCGTAACGTCCTCCCAATTGCCAGGCACCTTTTGTCCTCTGGGGTCAAAATGACCCTGACGGGTTTTACCTTTTATTTATAGCATAAAGTATAAATTGTCAATCAAGTCTGTGTTACACCTTTAGTCTTAATTCAACCCATTATCACATTTTCCCCCTTTGTTTTGGACCTTGTTTACATGAAACTCTGTAACCCTCCTGGTGTCCTGTGGTCAAAACCACCCCAAGGTCAACAGAAGCAAACAGGTTTTTGCACTAAATTGCCATATAAATAAAATAAACTTAAAACTTTGTGGGATTCACAAATCTATATTACTTTTTTCCAGCTCCAGTAGATTCCTGACTAACTAATTACTGTGGTTACAGATGGAAATATTTAGTCTTGTCATCTTGAAAGTCTTCTCAAGATGACAAGTGGACAAAACAAACTTAAGCTGAAAATGACAGAGAGACTTTTGTTCTAAGGTAAAAGGAACTACATAGTTTGCACAGTGGTGTCATGCCCATTAAGCCATTGCCGCATGTGCCCCACTTTATTTTATTTTGTACTTTAAAATGAAGGGACGATGATTATGGACAAAACAGAGGCTTCTGGCTATTATTTCCAACTAAGCTGCACATATACATGTATATGTGCCTTGGCTATATTTTTCAAGGTAGGCTGAGGAGCTTGGTGAATAGCTTACCACTACTCAGGCTGAGCTTTTAGTGGCAATGACGTCAGCACAGACTCATCTGTACTCAAGCTGCTTCCTGTACATCGTGTTTAAAATTACAGCTTTTATCATGTTCTTTTCATCTGTGGCTTCTGTATTCTACATGTTCTCTAAACTAATTTAAATTGTTGATCGTCATAGTCATAGTCATTTCATGAGACTTTATTTATTTATTTATTTTTAGATAAAGCAGTAAAGATTTAGCTGTTTTTCAAGAAAAAAACCAGCAGTGAAAAAAGTGCAGAAGCTCATGTAGAAGACTTATTTTCAATGACAGCAACAGCACAAATAACTGACATGTCACTAAATGTAAATGTATAGTATTTACCCTAAAACGTGAGTTTACTGCCAGAGTTGACTAAGTTTTAAAATTATTCATCCAAAGGCTTAATATATATGTCAAATTGCAGAAAATTGCATCATTATTTACATTTTTTTTTTCCTGTAGAAGGACTGCCCGTACTAATTGTGTACCCCCAGAATTTTGACTTGCATGATTCCCCTGTTACCTAGTGTGCATGGGAGCAGCAAGCAGCCACTGTGGGCAGTTTCAGCCAGGAAGCACAGAGCAGCCAAGAGGATGATCATTTGTTGATCACTTGTGTGTAGTAGGCACACAGCATGTGGGGATTTTGTCAACACTTTCTAAATCGACTGACGAATAATTGGGACTGAAAAGCAGGAAATGGGCAAAGGGTAGAGATGGGGAGGCTAAAATAGAAGTAAGGGCAAAAGAAATGATTGAAGGGAGGTCACACAAAATGAGTTCCATCTAACTTCATTGTCCAACTGCATGTTCAAATCTCATGTCTGGTCTGGTGTAAAGTCCAAGTAGCAGTCAGAAAATTAAAGATGTCTGTCCTCCACACTCTGCTCTTTAAGTCACACAGCCTTTACTTACTGTTGCTCCTACAGTAGTGGTGTGATGTTCCGATCCAGATTGATGGATTGATTTAATGATCAATGGTCCAGTATCATCAATACAAAGTGATAACCTCTGAATGTTGGAACGTGCTTTCAGCTGTAATGTGCCAGCCACTAAAGCCCCAAAGCTACAACTGGATCCTGAGTATATGTGATTTTTTTTTATTCATTTAATCCATCTCATGTGTTATGGGAAACCTGCTTCAGGTGTACAGGGAGTTGAAGTCAATTTCTAGAGACCCGTATCTCCAGGAGGATGCTGGTCTTTGGACTGGCTGACAGGTTGACACAGTGACACAGCAATTTATAATAACAAGAATAGAATAATAACAAGAATAATAAGAATATGAATAATAATAATAATTCAGGTAAACATGGCTGAAAAATGGTTTGAAAGCCTTGTGACAAGTGATTACTTTTAAATTATTTTTTCTGTACCTAGGTCACGGACACCTTATTTGACATCCTGAGCGGTTGCAACCTCCAGGCACAAAAGCCGCCAACTGGCCTGAAAAATGGCCTATCATCGGCCAGGTCCTGAGAGACACAAGAGCCTACTTGCCATCTTTCAAAACCTCAGCAGTTCAACTGCTTAATTTGTCCTGAAGGTAATATGATAATAATGAAGAGGTTATCAGATGCAATTAAATTATTGTTATGAATGGATAAGGGATCACAACTGTGATATATACATAAAGCAGCTGCTCATCAAGATTCAGATTTATATTTCAGATTTTATGCAGCTGTCATCAGCATCGCCAATAAATTGTAGTAAAGTAAAAATATAAGCATCTGCCGATGTTTGTGCAATCTGACCTCCACTGGTTTGTGTGTCTGCAGGTGTGCATCATTGACATAATGCTCTTGATGGTCCCTGAGCACTTGAAGTACATCCTACGTACAAGTTCTGCCAAGAGCATCTGGAGCTTTCTTTCAGTGCCGTACATAATGCAGATTTGTACAATGTAGAGAAATAACATTTGAAAAATATAATGTAATGTTTTTTTTTTCTTTTTGCAAAATGCCAAAACCAAAAAGTGCAGTGTCTGTTTAAAACATGCTTGTTTGGAATGGGATGATTTGACCTTGGGTATTACTGCTTGCAGCTTTCTTGAGAACTGCTTATCCAAACAACTTCACACTTGACACACTGTGCTTCCTTTGGGTCCTCTGTAATTCACCTGCCAATTGTGAGGTTGATTGGATGAGCAGTTGTTGATGAAAACTGTAGGACAGATATAATGACATACAGAGACTTTCACTTTAGTCCGATTCTTCAAGTTTAACATTTAACTATTCCTTTCAATGAAAATATTCCTGAACATACAAAATACAGTGATACGGTGGCAGCTACACAGGCTTTTGCACTATGACACACAGTGGTTCTATGTTGATTATGATGCGATTACTAAGTATTTTTCAGTATTTTGTCAGATTGTCATGAATATCATTATACCCTGCAATAACATGAAATATTGCTCCTCAGAATGCTGCAAGCTGGAGGCCCAAACACTGACAGAGACAAGCACAGAGAGGCATTCACTGCAATTGAATTGTTTTAATTTGTTCATTCCTGAATTTATGTATGAATTTGAAACATTTTAAGCATTTTTGCCATTTACTTTAGGATATTAGTAATGTTAATTAGTATTTGTCCGTGTGTGAATGTATTTGCATGTATGCGTGTGTGTGTGTGTTTGAGAGAGAGAAATTAATTAATAAATTTATTACAGTGGGTGTGCTTCTATCTTGTTACCAATATAGGCAATAATACTGAATCTATTTAGGATTCCTACATAAGAAATATTATTTGAAGTAGCATATAGCTATATAGCATAGCTATATTAGTCATTTTGAATACCAAGGAAAGAGGTCCAGGAAAATTTGACTTCCTTCATGATTGAAAGCGCAATGCATGCTCTTGGAGAATAATAATCATTTCTTCCCAGACCTTTGCTTTTGGGGTCATTCTAGGCATTCATTAAAATAAAAAATAGTATTGGTAGAAAAATGCAAGGATTGTACAAACAACATAAGCTTCCTTCACCTGCATGTTTAAAACTGGACCCAGGTGAGATGGCCACCATATGGTTCCATCCTAGAATGGCAAGCCATGTTGTAACTTCTGGTGTTACTGTGCTGCTGCGAAGACAGAGCATAAGTTGATCTCAGCCACAACAACAAAACTCTCACAGCAGGGATTAACCGTGAGTCAGGAGCATAATAACTTTATTGTTTGGCTTGTGTGAAGGGAGATACTGATCAACCAGGCAGTGAGACAAGATGATTCTCTGTTTCACATTGACAGCCCTGTTGGACTGCTGGGAACTGTTTTTGTCTCCTCCCTCACCTTACTGAGTATTGCCATTCAGACCTTTTACTGTCTGACTGCACATATTTATGACTGTCAGGACAGCTGTTACACTCAATCAGTCTCTCATCATGTAACTGATTGTGTTAAATAGGCATATGATAGGGTTGCCACCTTCAGTATAGAAAAAAAAAGGGACAGCTTGCCAGTGGCCCCATGCCGGGGGCACAAATCAAGTTGGAGGTCTATGGGGTCCTCCCCCATGAGGTACTGAGTGTCACTTTATTTCCTACATCTTTTTTTCAATGCATCAATTTCGTTGTCACCTGATACTCTCAATGTGAATGAAAAGGAAATAGGAGTTAGTGAGAGCAAAGCACAAATGCATCTATTGTATTAAGAATTACAAAGAAATTACATGCTTACTGACAGACTCTTCTTTTGGCTTGCTCTTTTGAGACTTGATATGTGTTTGAGTATTATTACTTTATTCTTTCTCGATTTTCTATCTCATCTAGGAGGGTAGGCTGCGTCCCGTACTGATTCAGTAAGGGACAGTGCATGCATTTTTTATAGGCGACCCTATATTATACAGGACGGACGCCAACCTAGTCGTTGTTATAGTTTAGTTCAAACTGTGAACAGAAATGCAGACAGGAAGGTAGAATGAACAAAAGGTAACTTTGACAGATAGGATAACAAGAAGCAACAAAACAAAACAACACAACAAAAGGCAACTCAGGGGTCCAGGTAAAAAAAAAAAAAAAAAAAGTACTTCATCCAACAATCCAAGAAAAATCCCATCAACAAAAGTCCAACATCGAGAAATACAGCATTAAGATTCACTAACACAGGATCACTGATAGAAGCACTAAGACAGAACAAAAAAGGATAGATGCAGGTGACCAGAATCGATATATAGTATCGTAATGAAACTTGTGAGTGTGTATGATTAAACCCCTAGTTGCCACATCTGTAAAGCTTTCCCTTCTTGCAGAGCACATATGTAGTTTTCAATGATAACAATGGCAGATTTAACATAGAACTTTATTATTATTATTCATTATCATTATTGAATTATTATTATCTATTTATTATCATTGTTAATGAAACAATGGCAGGCTTGTCATTGCATACACACTGACTGCTGATTTTTCCAGCGGAAATAAAAAAAAATGTTGCTGGCAGATTTTATTAGCTTTAGCTAGCAAGCTTTTTAAGCTAACACCTGAGGTAGTTGAAAATGCCGTCTTGGCTGGATTTCCAGCTGATTCATATTAAAAAGGAGCACCCTGCAAATAGTGATGCGCTTGACAGCTGTATGATATTGTACTAAGTGACTGAGGCTGAAGCTGTATTGGGGGGGACAGGTTATTTTGCCGGTGCTTCACAAATGTACAGACATGAGACACGCACCAAAAGAGAGTTAGTTATGAAATCAGACTGAGCTGTCACACAAACACAAACAGAAAGAACCACACATATGGTGTGTGCATATGTTGTTAGTTTACAGCCAGCGGTTGAAGTAGGATTTGGAAGGTGGGACAACCCCAAGATCCAATGTAACCATATGGGATGCAGTTGTGAAGAGGGTGGATAGAAACAATTAGGTCTTCAGCATTTCTTTTCTGCTTTACAAAATGTGAGAATTTGCTTCACATAACACAATGTTTTAGATGTTATATATATGTAGCTTGGACAAAACAAGTAATTTGAAGATGTCACTTGCGCCCAGAAATGTACATAATGTAATGCAATCAGAGAAATGTTAAAATAACTAAATACATGAATATATAATTCTATTTGTTAAACATTTAGAGTGATTGAAACATTAAAACAAACCCCTTCACTCCTATTTATATGGTCTTGGCACATATTTAATCAATTACCTCCAACAAAAAGCAGTAAAATGGGGGCCACGCACACTACACGTGTGTTTGTGTGCCAGCTTCACTGTGTGCATGTGGAGTTTTGCCAAGTGATAATGCAGTTGGTTATGCAGGGATTCGAAGTGGAGGCCATATTAATGGTGCTGAATTCATTAACCGGATCATTTTGACTACATGATCATGGATACACATTGATTCATTTTAATATGAAAAGTAAAAACACTGACAGCTTTGCTGAGTCACATTGCCTCTGGTGCAATGAGGTATTTATTTGAATCTTTTAACCAGCTGTACTTTTTTAGATAGAAAAACAACTAACTAGCTAACTAACTCAAAAATAGAGATGAACTGCACAGGCGTCTGTGACCCCTGTAGCAGCTGCAGTTGATTCTAATAGTTGTACATTGATTAAAATTTGCATGCCACACCCCTCATATCTGTCCCATGTATTTCAGCTGTTACATGCAAAAAAATGAAACTCATTTTTAAGCCAAAAAAATATTTAAAAGTAGCATTATTTTTCTGACAGTGAACATTTTTAACTCATTGCACAGGATTGTGTTTTTCTTGTTACTCTGTTTTGAAAAGAAAAAGTTCAGGTGTCATGTCTTTGTAAAGGTCAGAGGACTTGCATCATGACATGATTTGATAATGAAGACTTCAGCCCTTGAGTGATTGATACGAATCACTTAGAGGCTGTAGTTTGTGGTGCTGTCTTGCATTACATTACTGAGATACGTTGATATAATATTTCACCGGCAGTTACTTAATTGGAGGTGCCACATATAAAATATTGACTGATCTCATGTAACTTTTTTAATTAATCTATAATGAACAATTATGTCTGAGAAATTGTCAGAGAATACTAAAATATGCCACAATTATCTTCCATTTATCTTGTTTTGTCCAATCTAGTGCTCAAATATATTGTTAAAAAAATACACAGTAATACAAAAATAAATAAATAAATAAAATAAAATAATTGTTTCTCATTGAATGTTTCAGCCCTGTCAAAGCTACAGATGGGACTGCAGATGAGGTCAATGAAGAGGTAGAGTTCAAAGCCTCCACTGGAGGAGAGGAGGGGGAGGGGGCAGCGAAAAAGAAGGACGAGCTGCCCATCCATAGTGGTCCAGGCAGTGTGCCAGACAGTGGTCAACCAGGACTCGTCCTCCAATAGGTCTGTCCACAGCTACAATCACATTTCTTAAGTTCTGATTAAAAATCACAGAAATAACAAGGCAAGGTAGTAAAATTCAGTATTTTCTTAGAACAGTGACAACGGAAATGTGTCTGACAATCTGAAATCTTTTCAGTTTTTTGAGGCAGCACTTAGCTCAGTCGGTAGAGCGGCCGCCCTATATGCGAAGGCTCGCTGCAGCTGTCCCTATCAAAAATAAAGCTTGGAAAGGCCAAAAAAAAAATCTTTTAAAAAAAGAAATCTTTTCAGTTTTTTTAACTCCTTAGGAAAAGATTTGTGAGGAAAAAAAAAACAAAAAACATTTCAGTGTTTATTTTTATGTGAGCAAAGCTGACTGTTTCACTGTATCAGCCCTGTTAATGCACCCATGGCCATAACATTACGTTACATTGTGAGCCACACTAGAGCTTTTCACAGCCTCTGGTCTGTCATTAGTTTGTTGTTGACCATGTGTCTGTATGTTTCTCTCTTTCTGAAGTGTTTTTCCCCATAAGCAAGCAGAAGCATCTTCTTTTATGAAGAGGAGTTTTTAGAATTTGTTTCCAAACCAGCCCAGATCTGTTATATGAACTCTAGCCTCAAAAAGCCTGCTCACACTGAGCAGACGCACACGTACTTTATCAGAGATGTGAGCTGCCAGAGGGAGATGTGGCGTTCAGAACCTCAGGCTGACCTGCAGCCAAACAGCAGCCAAACTCACACATACACTAAACACTGTCCAGGAGACTAAACCTAAAGCTACAGTAACATTTAGCAACGATAACCATATGTTTTCTTTAGTGTATAATCACCTGAAAATGACACCTGTTGTGTTTTTAATACCATAGACCTTTATATCTAGAGGTGTCCTCTTCCCCAGAGTCTGCCATGTTTAGACAGTAGTCCAGAATGCCCATAAGGCAAACTGAACACTGGCAACCGTAATTTCCCTTTCTCATTATGAAGACCCTCTCTTTGTTCAAGACCAACCAGCCCCCTGAGTTTCTTGATCGTAGCCAGAAAGTGAGGCAACTGTTTTGATGGTTCTTGTTGTTACTAGTAATTTGACCTCTGTGCATCAAACTCTTTGTGTGTTTGGGATGCTCACAAGTTTCTGACAACTGTTCATGGATTATATCAGGAGCTGTTCCAGGGAGTCAATAACCTTGTGAGGCAGATGGATTCACGAGATCACGAATCCATCTTGCCAGACTTCAAGCTATGAGCTTGTTTCTGAACACAGTGGTTTGGACCAATCAGCATCCCTTGAGGAACTACTGACAGGTGCAGTTTGAGTTATGGTGTGGTTTAAGATTTAGTGTGTGATGATGTGTGTGAAAAGTTGAAAAAAAAAAACAAAAAACAAAAAACAAAAAAACAAAATAAAAAAAGAAAAAAAACAAAACAAAAAAAAAACAATGGTGGCTGCTAAAGAGCATAACATAGATGCTGCTATAGCATCTGGGTATGTATTTCATTATATGGTTTGTTGACCTGATTGGTTGAAGTTTACCCATGTTGAAGTGGATAGACAGATGGTTCATCCAATCAACTGCCAAGTATTTTTTTGAAAGTGCCTGACCATTTCCAATGTCCAATGACAACCTTTCATTTTGTGTAACAAACCATCTGGTGCAATCAGGTTGGGAAGTCACTGCCAGCATGTGAGGAACCTACAGGTGTCCCATAGAGCAAACAGCGAAGCATCTTCCAAAATAGTGTTACCAATTTACATATGCACATATTCTGTTAATATCTACCTCTGAAATGTCTGCCACCGCCACAATACAATTCCTTCCTTCCTTCCAATTGTCCCTTTAGTATGCAGGCATGAAGCCCAGTCCTCCACCATCCTGCCTCTGAACCTGGTGCCTGAAGGTTCAGTCCAGCAAGGTGCTCCAGGATTTCCTGATGGTATTACAAGCGCTCATACACACAATCTAACACACACTGTGTTATGTTATTGTATTATGTACAGTATATAGTACATAACTGACAGCATTTTGTCTATGTGCTGTGGTTCAGGAGAAAGATTTGGACAAGCGGTCAACCTTCTTGACCTTGTCCAAGTGAGTGACAACATATCCAGCATCCAGCTGATATTCACTGACCTCAATGGACTAGACTAGACATTTTTAGCAAACTCTGCACAGTTTTAGATTATTTTTCTGGCATACATATCCAGGCAGCCATTAGTTTACCCTCCAGACTCTTGACTATTGTATTGTAATTGCATTGATATTGCCATTTCAGTGCAGATTGATTTGGCAAATCTACACTGAATTACCTCATAAAAATAATGGGATTTTGACAAAAACGTATATTTAGTGTGAAATCAGAATTCCAGCTGCTGCTCCCACAACACTTCGTTGATTAATTGGTCATTTAAGATGGATTGATCAATCAAGCAAAGTAATTTATCTAACAAAATACCAACAATTTTCTGGAATCATCATGTCTTTTTTTTGTTTGTTTGTTTTCTTCCTGCCAATGTGTTCCCATCATTTCAACTGGAGAAGCTGTAGCACCCAGTGGACCAGTCCAGGGAGCTGCTATGACCTCCAGTTGGGTAAGAAATAAGCCACCTGAGTTCAAATATACAGTAAATATTTGGTCTATTTGTACTGGTGTTTTATTTGTGTGTGTGAGAGTGTAAGTGTGTGTGAATGTAACTGTTCCTTCTCAGGCTGAGTCTTGGTACAGTTGTCATCACCGTCAGCCAATTTAGACTCTGGAAGGAACAGGTAAGATAATCACACCAAAGTCAGACTGTCATCTTCAGCAGTTATCTATCAGGTTCTCAGACACATCAGCTGTGCAGATGTTATGTTATTTTTACTCAGACAGCTTGAGTAAAATGTGTTGTTTTCTCAGGAAAGAGGGAAACATGAAATGCTGATGTTTCCTGAATCCCTGTTGAACATCACTTCTAATTGAGTTGTCTTCATAACGTCTACAGGTAAGATACTTGACCTAATGACAAATTATAGTTGAACTTAATAATCCAAATTGAATGTAATTCCACAACTCAAGTGAAAACAAAAAAAAAATACTTATTTAAAAGAAATAAAATAATTAGCAGAATATCTTCGTCACTGAATTAGATACTTACCGTTACTGCAATATCCATGGATTTACAGACAAATATCAAATATCTATCTACTTTGATCCTGAGTAGAAACTAAAATATGATTCCCAGGATGAAATTATAAAGAGTGTCTTCTGGAAAATTCATGGACTTTTTGCAATGGACATTGACAATAGTGATATCCTTAGTAATTCTAAGCAATACTGGACAACCCCGGGTAGAAGCTCAAGTACATTAATTGCCTGCGGCTGCTGCTGCAATTGTTGTCTGCGTTGATAAGCAGGTCGAGCAGGTAATCATTCCATGCTACTGTGGAATGCATACATATATGTACGCACACATCTATATGTTTCACATAATCAAAAAGGCCTTAATCCTAAACATCCTAAGGCTACAAACAGTTGTGGGGAACAAACTGTAAAAGTAAAGTGAAAGAGGCTAAACTCAACATACATGAAAGGGGTTTTGTGATATTGGAGAGGCGTGCGTGTGTGTGTGTGCACCTTCGTCAACCAGAGCCACGCACAATCTGCATTTTCTGTAATAATGGACCAATCTTGGAGCTGGGATGTGGAATTCTGATGTAGCCCCATGTGCAGAGGAAACCTTATTAACCTAACAGCAGCTGTATATATATTTTCTCATGAAGTAGTGGCTTGAGGCTGCCTCTCATTTGGCGTGAGATTAAATGATATTAAAACAAGATGACTATACAGATTACCACAAGGAAGGGGTTGTGTTATTGTGATAGTTTTGAGCTGCTACGTAGAGATGGGTAAAAGTTACAGAATGACAAAAAGATACTTTTGATCTTGCATCTTCGTCTTTGTCTTTCCCCTGTTGTTTGAGCGTGCAACTTCACCACAGCATGACAAGCATTTTCTCAGGAGCAGCTGTTTTGTCTCAACTGCACTTGTCAAGACTGATTTGTCTGACCTCAGTCTAGGAGAGAAAAGGGAAACAAAAAGGAAAAGACACACTGGCTTTGGACAAGCAAGCTATTCTCTTCCTCGGGTCATATTATGAACTATGCACTGTGCCTCCTGAAACATTGATGCCTGCAAAATTCAGTGTACAGTTTGTAAAAAATCGAATCAATTATTCATCTGGTACTGTTTTTGATCCATCAACCTTTTTCAGAGTTGAGTTAATGCTTCATAAAGGTTAAACATGAAGAGAGAGACAGGGCAAGGAGAGGAAACTCCAGACATGGTTGACTTTTCTCCAACTATCCATCAATCATACAGTGGTAGACCATTAGACGAGGCGGCAAGGCACAACCACAAACTGTCAGCTTCTACATAAATGCTATCAACACAACTCATGCAAGATAAACAACAACATCAACAACAACAAGAAACAACAGTGCGAGGACAGCATGGGAGGGTCTTGATGGCCAAGCTGGATGTGACAGTGCAAGTGGTCAGAGATAAAATGTCTATGAATGATCAGTTGCGTATGCCACTGCTGATGCAACATGGAGATTGTGTTCTTTATCGCAAGGGTTCTTTTTGAGTGGCTTTCAAGCTTGGCATGGATTTCAAGAAACAGATGGTGCCTGTCTGTAGATGCATCCTGGCTGATAGCAACCATGCAATCCAATGGCAGATTGTAGTTTTAGTTATACAAACATTTCCAGGAGGCAACTGCTGCGGAGGTAGAAACAATCTCATTGTTTGATCTTAACTCAGAGCCAAAGAACCACTGATCTTTAAATCTCAGCGCGGGGCTATTTAGCCTATGCTAGCAGCAAAAGAATGTTAAAATATTAGTTTCCCACTATTTTACCTCAAGTGCTTACTTCAATATTGGAATGTAGACAAAAAGTCCAAAGTGAGATATTTTTTATTATTATTTTATTGATAAAATGTATTTAAATATACCCATTTTTTAAAATATATATTTTTTAGCCTTCTTCTAGTCAACAACCATGAAGCTTTCTTTTAACCTCAAATGTTTTTGAAAATGGATATGCCTCTCAGAATAAATAATAAAATGAATGAACATTTTGACATGTCATAGCAGAATACGTTAGTGTTAATGAATCCACCTGTATTTTTCTGGCTTTGACAAGTCAAAATGTCTGCTGTCCACTGTGCACACTGTAATTACTTACTGAGACATTGGAATAGATTCAATATTATTCATAACGCCTGTGTCTTTTTTGAGAATGGTAAGTCAGAATGTCTGATGTGACCTTGACCTGTGTTCACTTGTAGGCCAAAAATAATTGCCTAGTGTTGCAGGCTTGCTGCCATTCGGGGTTCCCCAGCATAGACACAGGCACAACAGTCAGTTGCAAATTATTAATTTGTTCTCTCCTCAGCCCAACAAACACTTCAACATGATTACACCGTTCATTAACAAAACTACAATTCATATATTTTAGGATAATGCATTCGTCAGTCCTCTCGATGGGTGTTTGTGGTCTTCTCCCTCGAGGTCCAGCACACTACTGCGTTAAAAAGAAGAAAGACAGCAAGCTCCAGCTGTGTTAATCAACTCACATGGCACTGCTCTCCTGAGCTGTCCCCACACCTCTCTCTGCTGCAGCTGAATGCCAACGCAGGCCTCCCTCCACCCAGCTGTGTGGATGGAGCTCAGAATTAAGGTGTAAATACATTGTAAAATGAAGCTCTCCATGCATTGTGTTAAGACTTGCATACGATGTGCTGCTGAACCACAGAATCATGTTTCATCTTCAAAAATGGTCAGTGACATGGCAAAATAAATTTGGACAGAGGCCTTTTTTTTTTTTTAATGGGCTTTGGTTCTATATAGAGCAGTAAAGTTGAAGGAATCATTTCAGGTATTCATGATCAACATTTGAAAGTGTGGTTGAATCATCAGTATAGACAGACAGAGCCTAAGTGACATCACCCATTGGTTCCCGAAGTGCTGTTTTGATGCCGAAAAGCGCTGGATGCCGCCATGTTGGATGTACTGCTTCTTCCACCTCCCAGCTAATCTAAATATCGCCATGGAAAGACGTGGATCATTGGTGGACCTGAGGTGGGCTTACTTGTAATTACAGTATGCGTATCTTTAAGCCTTAATATCACTTGAACGAGTGAGTAAAAAAAAATAAATCCACCCCCGTTACAGTTGCCATGAATGGGGAAGGTTGCCGCTTGGTATGAATGTTATTTGTAGTAAATAGGCCTAAAGTTAAACTGGTACCAAAACCATACCATGTAATTTTGTCCTCAGTATGACTTATGTCTCTCTCCATAATAATACCATAATAACTCAATGAACTGCCAGTCAAGCAGTCAAGTCATACTCTGGACTGGCTGTCCCCTAATCAAAAGATCTTTTGAGAAGTCTCTGTTTAGTAAGGACTTGCTGTGTATTATTAATAATTATCTGTTTGTTTGTTGAAATAATGTAAAGCTATCTCCGCTTCTGTCTAAATTGCATTAAGAAAAAAAAAAAAAAAGCAGACTCAAACCAAGCATGAAGCTATAAATGCCCTAAAGCAACCTGCAAACCTGGTATTATGTTGGAACCTGTCAGGCTTCAGCTTTGTTTGAGAAAAACCTCTCTGCCCATGCATTATCTCTGTCAGCAAAGCCATTGTGACTCTACTGTTTGTATAACAATGACAACTCCAAACTGTGCAGGTAGGTAATAAGGTAATAAACTCAGAGAGGGAGAGAAAAACAAACAAAAAAAAAAAACAGCACTCATTGCTTTGTTGCTCCTTGCTTTTCATTTCTTTCTCCTTCTTGAGTCTGATAAGACTGCGCACACATGACATCATCGAGTTTTGATAGCAAATTACAGAATTGATCTGGAGCTCAGCAGGCAATTAACAGTGTAGAGCCACGGTGCATATAAATGAGCCTGGGCAAAGAAAAAAAAAAAAAAAAGTTTCCTGCAGCACGTTGCTAATATTCCACATTGCAAGACTCTTTTGATGTCAGTACCTGGGAGCTCTGTGGGAGACATTTCCAGATCACTGCTGTATTTGATTTCCTCCACTGATCAGAGGAAACTGATTTCTGACCCTTCACACAGGCATGATAAAAACCTGCAGTATAACGGATTATTTCCTCCCTTTGTCACTTCACCTCCAAAATCCTGCGACTCCCTTTCTCTCTTTCCTTGGCTCTCTTTCTCTCTGCTATTCAGAACTGAACAAATACTTCATGTCTTTACAGGTACTACAGACACAAAACCAATATTGAAGCAGACATAACCGCCAACATTACTGCCGTACTGTTCCCTCCAACAAGGAGATGACAACAACGGTGCTATTCAGTAACCATGCTGGGAAGTTGGTAGTCACTGCTTGTTGATAGAACACTCTCTCCCTCTTTTCCTTAACGCCTGTCGACTTGGAAAAGGCAATTAATATTCCTTTGCTGAGTAGAGGCTTTAGTTTTAGGCTGATCACGTGGAGCATACTGGCTGCCACCTCCTCTCTCTTACAAGTCAGATAATTACCTATTTAGATGTTGCTGAGGAAATGTGTGCATGTGTGTGTATATGTGCATCCCTGTGCATGTGTTGGCCTGCTGCCACAGCTTGTGAAAAGAAGAACCATGAAGTGGATCTGTCACTATGAGTTAGAGACACAGGATGGCTGCCCACCAAGAAAAAGAGAGCGAGAGAAGCACAGGACACTAAACTGAACTTTCGAAGCCACAGACTGCATAGTCATGCCTTGCAAACAGATTCACACTCTGACAAGCTGTTTTTTAATTTTTTTTTTAAATTTATTTTGTGATTGCTGTTTTTGAATGTCCACACACAGCAGCCCACAAATTTCATTAGTGCCTTTAGGTAATTATGGCGGATTTAATCGAAAGCTGTCATATTCCTGTGGTTAATGGGCTTCAAGTGGCGGCTGTTGAGGTGAAGGGCTTTCTCAAAGGTCAGCTGACTCATCACCGCAGCTTACCCCCTTCAGCTCTACGTACCCACACCTCTTAAACCTCAATCAGGGATGGGAAGCGTGGCCATTCATTAGCTTGGTATCCTGTGGCTGTCTCTTTCATCTTACTCCTCACGTGCTCTCTGTCGGCCCTTCTTTTACGATCCTTCTTCCTCAGTTGAAACACTTTCAGTGGACCCCCAAAGGTACAGAGGGTTGAACTGCTGGGAAACTGCTATTGAACCCCCTCCAGCTCACGCATGCACACTCTCTCTCTCTCTCTCTCTCTCTCTCGCTGCCTACATATCTCCCTCCTCCACACTGAAGCCATCAGGATCCTTCGATGTCTCCCGGCTCTGCTCCTCTATCTGTTTTTTTTTTTTTTTTTTCCTTCTCTACTGCCAATCAGCAGAGCATTTCTCATGGAACTACTTGTGGCAGGAAAGAATGACAGTGAGTGGGAATGTGTGAGGGCGTGCTCGTGTGTGCAAGCATGCGCGTATGGGCAACAAAGCCTTGCACTAAGCTGAGGGCGGCTCCAAGGTCCCCCCCGAGGCAAAGCTGAGATTGAGTTCATTATTCAGTAGGAGTGTGTTCCAGCTGTGCGAGGAGAGAGATGGCAAGCCTCTCTGTCTGTGTTGTGGCTCGTCCAACCCTGCCGTCCACTGGGAATGGACACAAAATATTGCAAAGGACAAAGACTTTAACTGTCACACACACATATGGACAGACAGCATTTGTTCGCCTCATAGTTTGGCTTTCTGTTTAAATTGGAACGGTTTTTAATTTTGAACACAAGATCACACTGAGTGTACTTTTTATTTGCCATTTTTGATTTCTAATTTTATAGTTTTATTGTAATATAGACTATCTATTGCCCCCAGTATGACTATGATGTACACATGGAGCAGCACTTCACCAGAATTCTTATGTATCCCTAGATGGCAGTAGTAAGTCAGTGCATTGCCCACCACAGAGTCTTTGGATCTGTGTGTGAGCATGTCTGCTTGTTTGCCTTCCCTTGAGGTTGATAATGCCTTTCAGTATGATTTCAAAAATAAATTTAAACACTAATAAAGATACAGTATTTTAGAATAGTTGTGGTGTCATGCTGTTCCTAACTTACAGGACTCCTTCACTCATGAATAAATACAGTTGTATTGTTTTTCTGTTTCTTTTTTTTTTCCTTTGTTTTTAGGTTTTATGCAAAGGCAATTACCTCAAAATTGCTTTGTTGAAATTGCTCCTCAAACAGCTTTGTGCAAGCACAGGGAATGGCATCACAGCTACTCTGCATTTGTGAGAATTAATTGTATGATGTGATGTGAGTTCTGCATGAAATTTGCACTTAGGAACAGTTTACATTGACTCTGGCTGTTGATGACTGGACAAAGAACATCCATATTTGGCATCATTGTTCTAGTTATAGCTGTGGTACGTGAGTAAAGACTATTAAATCAATTTGATGGCAGCGTATCGTGCTGAAACACACACACACACACACACACACACACACACACACACACACACCCACAGGCACACGCGAATCAGCTCTACTCACATTACCCTGACAGCAACCCTGTGTGCAACAAAGGTGTAGTTTACATTCACCTTTTCAAAAAATGCAAGTCATTTTCAGTATGATGAGAGTGCTTCAGAGTGATTCATGCAGCAAATGGCTTGTCATCCCACTGCTTGATTAACAAGCACTGAGACCGTGGGGAGCACCCGTGGATCCTCATCACTTTATGGCCCTGGCAGAGGACTGTGCTAGCCCTCCACGGCAAGACGAATCTGACCTCCATTCAGTGCCTTTCTTGCTTTTCCGACTAATAACTGTCAAAGCAAACAAAACTCACGTCAAACCAGATTTCCGGGCTCATTCCTCATTTTATAAAATTTATTTTGACTACTGAGGGGAATCTTGCAGTAACCCTGCCGGGAATAATGCTGAGGCTTTAAGCTGAGGCAAAAACCACAGCGGCAGAGTTATTAGCCTGATAATGAGCCCGCAACTATGACAGGGTCAAGCAGGGTCAATAGCTGCAGCTAATTTTGGATGACGGCATCGCCAATCCAAAGCAAGAGTAGCTAAGTGAAGCCGAATGCAGTGTGAGAGCTGGCATGGTGAGCCGCAGTGCCATCATTCACGTCAGTCATCAAGAGGAGCTCCAAGGGCATGGTGCAAGAAAACGATCCACAGAGCGTCACCTTAAACAGATGTACGACCCTGAGGTTATGTGGCGTGTGCGCTGTGTGACTGTTTAGCTGCATGTCATTGTGTACGCATGACAGGTAGACAGACCCCATCCAGTCCTGTATGTCAGGACCTGTACCGCAAGTGAGTGACACGCAATGCATGAGTGGTTATTAGGCTGCCCTAGCCTATGCCATTCAGTAGCACCACTGCCACAAGCACTTGATTCCCTCTGACACATCTCCACTGAAGCCAAGCCTGCTGGACCACGCTGAGCATTACTCTTATTGGCAGGTGCACACCCACTGCAAGCATTGAAATACTTAAATATTACCAAAAAGGCGTTACATTTAAGCTGATGTGATTATGTATAAGTGGATGGCTTTTTTTTTCTAATTAAGGGTAAAGGTGAAAAGAAGAGGCAGATAAGCACACAACACTGACACAGCTCTAGTGCTAGCGCACATGAATCATCCAGAACATATTGTAAATCCAGCACTTTTTAACGGTCAGAAAAGTTGAAGCCGTTCAATCAAAATGTAGCCACTATGATTGCGATTGAAAAACGCAGCCTGCTCTCAACATTCATTCATTCAAAAAAAAAAAAAAAGCCTCATGAAATTATTCATCTCTATTTTTTTTCCCTCCAAAAGCAGAAAACAGTGCAATCCTGGCAGCGAGGAATAGCTGAGACTCAATGTGATATGCCCTTGAAGACTTCCTCATTCTTTGTGACAACTCAATAATAAAACACGACAGATCGTTCCGCATGAAAGTTCGGCATGTTGCCATCTCGTCTAAGATACATTCCTTTGTCACCTTAAACAATGTTTCGCTTAATGAATTTATAACGCCGTGACAGGACATGGCTGCTTATATTTAAGTAGCCCTAACGGCTTGCTTCTTAGGTGGATAATGAACATGTGTTGGAGAACATATGCATTTAGTAGACAGATTGAAAGAGTGTATGAGAATAGAGCTAAGGTTACAGTGATGTTTCTGTCTGCCATTAGGTCTAGAAATGGCTATTAACAGAGATTATGCTCAGTGACTTCATTAGCACCAGTCTTCACCTGTTACGATTAGATCTATTACTTGCAAATGGTTTGTGATATAAACGGAAAAAAAAAACTCTCTCTTACAAAATGTGTTGAACAAGGTTGAACAAAGTCATTAAATGGATAAAACATATGCAACAGCCCTTCTTGTTAATGATATATTGAAAGCTGAGTTTCATTCTTGACCTTAGAGGAGGCAAACTAAATGGACCTTGAGGTGAGATGGTTTGGTCAGCTGCTGTTTTCAAGATCACGAACAAACATCGGAACTTGATATTTGTTGGCAAACTTCTGTGATCTTACTTTCCTTTGAATTATCATATATTATTATTCATTATATTATTTGTGGCACATTGTAAACTAACGTTGACTTCAGTTTTGTCCAGAAAGATTTCTTCACCAATCTTGCCTGCTCCCACTTTCCTCTCCACAACTCACCTGCTTTGTCTTGAAGTTAGCTGCAGCAGATGCAGCAGAAAACATTCTGCAGTCGCTTCCTCTTATACTGGCCTATACTGTATACTGCACGACAGACTCTAGCACTCTTAGTAGTATGACAACTGAAGAGCAATCCAAAGCTTATAGGCATTTTATCCTTGAATTATTTTGACATTGTGACAGTGCGAGAGATTTTAAATTCATGGCCGTGAAATTTCTCAATAGACACAAAGATGTGAATCACACAGGTAAAAAAAAAAACAAAAAAAAAACGAGGAATTCTGAAATACATTTGACAAAAAAACAGCCCACATCTCAAATAAGACTATTATAAATTTTGCCTGCAAGATCAGAATGTGAGAAAGCAAGCACTGTACTATACTGACAGCCTTGATAAAAGTTGATCTGCCAGGAACACTTAATTCAATTATATGATAATTTTCCCTCTTTTTCCCTTCTTCCTGCATATCGTATTAATGCATTGTTCATTGTAATCATTTCAAGACTCTGGTGGGCCAATTAAACTTAAAAATAGATTAAAACTGATTTCTCCTTTTAAGATTTTTTGACTTGCATAAGCAAGTAGTGCTCGTGCATACTTTCATACAAAAAATCTTGTACCGCTTCTTTGTTACTTTGAATGAAAATCAGCAAGGGTCCAACAAAGAGCAGAACAAAATGGATTGCAATGGTTGACCATGGGACGTTTATCTCAGCGGTACACATCCTTCGAACAGGAAGACTTTTGAGTTCATTTTTCTAGCTGTGCGTCCAGCATTTTGTTTCCCTGTCAAAAATAATTGCAAACAAAGGCAGCAACATGAGTGAATGACATTAAACCCAGCAGCCTACAAATTATCCTTCCGTTGCTTCATTTAAAATCTGACAGCCACCTCAGCTACTGCTACTTTTCATGGTAACGTAAGACAATGGCGTGGGCCTACTCATTTCATGAACTACTGCTGCAATAAGTGAAAGCACTGTTAAAATACAACAGTAGCAAAATTACAAACAAACAAACAAACAAAAAAAATCCCACACTGATCAATTAAGGTCCACTGAGGGCCGTGTTGAATTATTGTCATGTAGTCAGGTGTAGCTGCTCTTTCAGATCCATGCCAGACTGCAGTGTTCTCTGTGTGGTCCAGTGTGTGACAGTTTGGGGTGTCCTTGGCTGTGACTGTAAACAAGTCCCACAGCTCAGCAGTGTCTAATGTGACATTTGCACACTTTGCTATTTTCTAAGGCTTACAGGCTAAATCTGTAGCAGAGGGTTTTTATAGGAGTACAGACTATTGAACTCTGTGCTGGAGAATATGGTGAGAGCTGAAATTACTCATGCCTCATCCTACATTCTCTGACTTTTTCTTCTTTCTTTGAGGACCCCCCCTCTGACACCCACACCACTGTCTGTACAGCCACAACCAGTATGATGAATTTCAGGCGAGCTGCGCCACCTTGACGGCATTTAATCATTGAGAAAAGCCAGGAAACGTACTCATTCTTTATCCTCCTACTCTACCACCCCGCCTTTCTCTCCGTCTCTCTGACTCTCATCTCTCCCGCCGTCTCCAGTACGTCTGTTTGCTGTACAGAGCGGCGTTGTGCATGTGTCGCGGAGCGGGGGGAGCGCTGCACTGTTCTGCGCACTGGTTCATCGAATAACGGCTCTCGACAACCGGGTGGTGGTGGAGGGGGAGAGTGGACCCGGACCAGGAGCAGGACCAGGAGAAGCACCGTGGCTCCTTATAGCCCGCTCTCCGAAAACATGTCCGAGTTTTTTCTACTCGCCTTTCTAGCCCTATTCTCGGGATTATTTCCGTGCGCCGAGCCCACGACAGTGTCGGACGAGGATAAAGGTAAGGAAGAACCCGGGCCGTCGGGGATGCGCAGTCCGATGAAACTTGGCACCACAGGCCGTCTTAGTGCAGTCTGATGTTGTGCAGTTGCTGGATCTAAACCTCCGTGTTTCTTTTTTTTCATTCAATTCATGAAAGATCAAGACCAAGAGTTGATCCTCAAAAAAAAAAAAAAAAAAAAAAAAAAAAAAATGCTCGGTCTTCTCTTTTTGTCCAGTGTGGGATGTCACGTTGGAAGTCTGCATCTTTTCTCTTGTTACCACATAGGGTGATAAAATGTTGCATTGTAATGCATCCCCAGCTGATAAACTACAAATAACGATGCCACCTTTGAAATAACACATTGAACTTGCCCCGCGCATTTAGCGGAGCCTTTTTGTATTTTCAGGAACCTTCTTGAGGCTGTTGGGAGCCTGAATAGATTCAGTTAGTCTGTCTGCAGGCGCGTAGCAGCGCTATCCTCCAGTGCAGCAGGTGAAAATATCGCTGTGCCAAAGTGTATTTTGTCTTTCCCCGAGCTGTAGCCTGTATCTCTGCCCGGGGATCATCTCAACATCGGATGGAGATGGAGACGCAATTGATAGGACTAGTTCTGCACATGCAACTCAAGATATTCAGTACAGTGTCTAATACAGTGATGTCGGGAACTCATTATTGACTGTTGCATGTCTGAATTTTACTGATTGATATAGAATCTGTCGCTAAATTGTGGCTTATTTGTACCCATGCTGAGTGCTGTTTCAGCCTTTCTTTTTGTATCATATATGTAAGGAACATTGAGGGTAGAGCCAACTAAACTCACTTCACCTATTAGGCTTTTATTTGCACAGTCTCAATTTATTTTGCCTATATCTTCAGCAGCTTTTTATATTGAAGGGTTTGTATTAAAAGTATCATGGACCTATGTTTTATATCCATATATATCATTAAAAGAAATCATTAGGTTACTTAATTTCAATGGAAATATGATTGTTTGCTTAAACTATGTTTCGACGTTCAGTTCCCATTTGAGTAGAGACAGGCTGAATTATGGGTGCTGGGAACGCATGTATAGCTTTAGAACGATCGAGTGACATGAAGCAAATGTTTGAAACAAAAAAAGCATAAATTAATCCATCCATAATTTCATGCCTCAACGTCACAGTTCCCTCACTTCTTCATCCACCAGCATAGCAATGAATGTCAAGACTGCTTGGCTTGTTGTGAAATGTCACCACATGCCCTCCAACACAGCGTGGAAAACAGCAACTAAGAGTTTGCTTGGCAGTCACAGTAAGCGAGAAAAACACTGTTTATCTCTCTGTGCATGAAATGAAAAGATGCATCTGTCTCTTGATCTTCCTGAGGATGCCCCCGCTCTGAGAAGGGGTGTAAGAAAAGAATACACCCACCTAAAATTTTTAAAAGAGTTTGTTTTTGTTGTCAGCATTGCAGCACAGTGCTTTATTAGTGTAGCTTGAATCAAAGGGAAGAATTATGTGCCATTCAATGCACATTGTCTGGGCTGGTACAATATTTAAATTGTGAACAGTTAGGCTGAGATACATTCAGACACAAGCAGATCTGGAAGTGTATTTGGGAATCTGAATCTTTGTCTGCAAAGCGATGCCGTCCTGCTCCTCTGTGTTACATGCAGAATAAAGGAAAGCTCTTGTAGCTTTGCCTAAATGGACAGTAATGATAATAGCATTTCTTATTTCTTCCAACACCAAAGCTGGTTGTTAGGCTAATTAGTCAGATATTAATTTGCTTTGTGGTAGCAGCGTTGCTACGTTGAATGCCAAGTAGTGAGCCTTCGCTTTTCTCTACATGAATTTGAAGCATTTCCAGAGCTCATTCATAGAATCACATTGTCTCATTGAAGTACCTCCACTGTGTTCCACTGCTTATCACTCGTGTCCATCTAACATTGGGCAGGCTGACCTGGCCGGGCCGGCATGGCTGCACACTGCTGATGTGACAAAACCGCAGGCTTGAGAAGTTCAGACAGTACGCTGCCTGTTTATTTTATTTTTTTTAATTTTTTTTTTTTTTTTTTTTTAATCCAAATACCCTTGATCTAAGTCAGTGACCTCAGCACCAGATAAGCATCATCTAGCACAAACAGCTCAAGGTTGTTTGAAATGTATACCCCATTTAAAAGATGATGGTATAGTGGAAGACACAGATAGGTCCACGCACTAATGCAGGGAAGGCTGCCTTTAGGAGCTAATTAAGTGAGATAGTGAGATCGTATCGGAGGAGTCTACTGTATGTGATTGCCTGTGTGTGTATGTGTGCAAAGGCCAGCACAAAATCTAGATGACGGACAAGTCATTCACTGTCTGTGTGAAGAAATCTGTAGTTTTTCTTAATTTGAAATCATTTAAGTTTGTCTTCCTTCCTCCAAATTTACAAAAAAGAGTCAAGACATGTTTAGGACAGTGTGATAGTAGTTGTAGCATGTAACATGTAACAAAAGACCTACAGGATTAAACCAAAAATGCATAAGATTAGATCATATCTTTGAACATAGCACAGAAAATTATGTTGTGTATAATTTAGCAAAGAAGAGTAGCTTAATGTGCCCCGTTGAAGTCTGATATTTTACCACTCAGTGGAATGGAAGAAGGAACACTGATTTGTTTTACAACCTTAATGACACTGAAAATGAGTCTCATTGCATTTTATAATGTCATATTGTTCTGTTTTACTGTGAACTACACAATACTTTGTGTAGTAAGACATTCATTGATTTTTGTAAACATGGATGATGCAATGACCTGGCATTTCACATATGAAACGTTTAAAGGACATGGCTGTCCACTGATGTTAAACTCGAAGTTCAGTTTTCTCGTCACGTGGAGTGTATTTCATCTGTGAAAAAAGTTGTATAATGTTTTGTAAAGTCTGAAAAAAAAATATCTTAGCCTCAGATACCCTCAAGCTGATACCCTCAAGCTGTATAATGGCAATTGTAGGATTCAGTGTTTTCAGAACTTACCCCATACTAGGGACGGCAGGTCAAGATATTTCATTCTGTGCTGCTTCAATTTTGACCACTCTTTTTTTTTTTTTTTTTTTTTAAATCTTTCTCTTGTGAGTCTTTGAACTTTATGGACGTGCAGCACTACTGGAGTACAACTTAAAGTCTGCGAGTTACTTGGAGAAAAGCCTGGGAGAGAAGAAAAAAAAGCCTCAGGATAAACTTTAGGCTGTAGCATTTATTGTTATCTGGAAGTAGAAGTACACATAGTGATATAACTGATGTTTTTCTTTTGGATTTGTATCAGAGGTGTCTTATCAATATTTATTTTCTGCTGTATAGGGATTTCTACTAAGTAACTATAACTACAACTACAAATACTAGTACTTCTAATAATAGTAACCTAATCATAAGTGATGCCGTGGTGTTGATAAGTATTTCTTAGGCACATAAGGGTTTTTATTAATGTCTTTTATTATGGATTGTGATAGTGTCACATATTTAAAACTGTCCTAATTTAATTGAATGTAATCAAAGCCAGACTGTTAGTGTTACAGCAAGGGACACCATGTAACATTTCAGGGATTTAGGCATTAATAATCTCTGACATGTGCACAATTACTATAACTCTGCTTCCTTAGTGCTGCTGAGTTAAATAAATGTTCACTCCACTTAATGTCACCATTGTATCCAAACTCATTTAATAGATAGCTTGGAAGCAGGAAATTGGTCACTAAATTGCAGTTGGACATGATAAATTGCGACCAAATGGAGATTATGTAAATCATTTGCCTTTAGGGACACTAAACCCAAATTTTTTTCTGTTTTTGATGGTCCTGAGGCCTTTCTCTGACATTCAGTTGGTATTATACTGTATGAAGATCAGGATGTCGTTTTTACAGGAGAACTGCAGGGTACTGACTAAAGGTTGACCTTCAAAGGTTGGACTGAATTCTGTTTTCATAGCTGTTTCACGTCTTTTTCTGGAAAGCATTAACACAAAATCAGCCCGCCAGCTGCGAGGCCTCCTTTGTAGGTAGCTCGATTTTCTGTCCGCATCCTGTTCTGACACGGCAGCATAAATGTCCACCTCAGCAATAGGTGATCCTCAGGACGGAAAGTGCTACTCTGTCTTCATCCAGTGACTTGAGAAACCACATGTAGTTTCCAGTTAAGGTCTGGAAAGAGTGAATAACAAGGTGCAGGAATGGATGAAGGGGAGGGTGGTCTAAATAGGGGGTGACACACTAGCCAGCACTGTATTTCTTGTATAAGTAGAAGTCAGCGAAAGGAAACTTGTGGAGTGGGTACTGGCTGGTGGTATGGTGTTGTTTTTGGCATTCATATCATGCGTTCTGTACTTCAGGTGCTTTTTATTGACCCTTGCTTCAAAAGTTTGTCTTGGCTGGAAAACCAGACAAGTCGTCAGAACAGCCTTTCAGCTGGTAACACGTTGAGGTCAGCTTTACTTTGCATGTGGGCCGATCAAGCACTTCTACAGTATCAAACCTCAACATTTAAGTTTTTCTCCCAAAAGTACTTCAAACATCAAACTAGTCATCACTGGTTTTCTGAGGTTTGTTCGAGTGAAGTGCTTAGACAGCATTTTTGCAGGATTGCATTCAGTATTTTACGAGCTATGAAAAGACATTAAAAGAGCTGACACATCTATCCAATGATGTCAGCTAAGTGTTGCTGTCATTGAGCTGTTACATCTATCTCAGGGCAGAGGTGAAGTATGGCCTCAAGCTACAGGAGACAGCAGTGAAAACAGCCTGCACACATCTCATTATGTTCTGCGGTATGGTAGGGCTGGGCTGACTGAAGTTATTGAACGAAGCCATTGGATTTTGATAGTGTCACCTTTAATATCACCTCACACAGTCTTAATGGGTCACAATTGAATCAGTAATGTATTGGCTCAGGTTGTGAAAGCCATTGCCTGTAAATTGACTTGTGTCATTGATTACCAATGGAAGGAGGAGCTACATTTTTGACCCACATGATCCGTTTGTGTTGATGTTCTGGGCAGACTTAATTATGTGGATGGCATGAGGTTTCATATTAGATTTTTCCAAAATGTAACATAATCTAAAATATAAATATCTAATCAATACGTCTTTCTCCGGAGAAGCCCCATTTTATAAGAGTAGAATACAAGAGCTAGGCTCAGACTTGATAAGGATGTGTAGATAAATTATTAATGGAGGAAAGCATAGCTGTTTTATTGCCAAATATGTTAATGAAAATGGGGCTCATACGGGCAGTGGTGGGATAAACCATTCTTCTCACTAGTCGAGTTGAGCATGAGATCATTAGTGGGTGATGGATAAGATAGAAGGTGTCATAAAATGAAATGTAAGGGTGATGTAATGTGCTTTTTAAAAGGGAAAAATCCCATGCACATGCAGAAGCGGGACCATGTGCTGAAACACAAATCCAAGTTATAACACAGACCAAATCACAGACCAAGTTATGAAGCAGTCTTAGGATAGAATAGATACTTTAGGGATCACTAAGTGGGGAAATTCTTTTTTCACTCAAGATTTTTTGCATATATACAACCGAAATACAGCCACACACACACACACACACACACACACACACACAGAGGGCTCACAGACATGCAAATGTGGAAAGATGGAGTGATTGCAATGTAGCGGCACTCTGGGAGCAGTTATGACTTCGGCATCTTTCTCAAGAACTGGCACCTCTCCAGCTACCAGTCCACCCTCCATACTTTGATCTATGCTGGACTTGAACTGGCCACCCTCCGGTTCTCAAGCCAAGTCCCTATGAACTGAGCTCCTGCCACCCGTCATATACTGTATATCTTCTAAGGCACAGTGGTGTAGCAAGTATTAGCATGAGCTGCCTGCATAGTAAAGGTTAAAGTTGGGCAAACACCTTTCTGGGAATGTCTTGAAGTGGGGAAAGTGTCTCTGTCTTAGGCTAAAGCCTGTCTGTCAGTTTAAAAGAGTGACCTGCTCGCTGGATGGAGGCAGAACCCTGAGGAGATGCCCCCTGCATAATATTGTGTGCTCAGCATGTGTCGACGTTCAGTGTGGCAGTAATGGACCCTTGTGGATCGCACTGTTGCTCTCGCCTAGTTCTTCCATTCTTTCTAGACAGGGCCAGAGGAATTGCAACTATAGCCTAAGCTTTTGATCAATGGGCTAAGTATGCAGTGTGTGTACACCACACCTTGGAGTGGCAGTAGCTTAGTCTGATTTGGCTTGGGTGGTTTAAGTCCAGCGTGGACTAAGGTACAGTATAGAGTGTGGGCTCGTAGCTGGTGCCAGTTCACCTCTTGGGCACTGCCGAGGTGTCCCTGAGCAAGGTACCAAAACCTGAACTGCTCCCAGAGTGCTGCAT
Source organism: Protonibea diacanthus (assembly GCA_028641955.1). NCBI lineage: Eukaryota > Metazoa > Chordata > Actinopteri > Sciaenidae > Protonibea > Protonibea diacanthus. Next base: position 13,412,049 of record CM053986.1, read on the forward strand.
ATAAACATTTTAGTGAAAAAATAATTTCCCAATTCCCTCAATAGATCAATAAAGTCATCTATTCTATTCTTCTATCCAAACGTGCACCTAAATACAACTTTGAGGTAGCAGGGACCTCTAGCAGGGACCCGCAGAGGTTATGTTACCATGGGAATAGATAGAGTAGAGCGCTGCTCAAATATATATAGAGAGAGAGAACAGGAGCATTAACTTCACTTTTTTTTTTATAGTTTAACCTCGCACTTAACTTGCGAGTCTTTTTTATCTGTTGTCTATCCTTGCAAAAAGGACAGAGCTCCTTTGATTGATTAGCTGACTGGTTGGTATGCAGTTGGCTGACCTAAATCATTTTATTGGAGGTGTTATTGTATTGTTCTGTGCTTCACTGGAGCCTCCAGACTGACAAAATGAGACACAGCATTATATTAGTGTCAGTTAACATGATGAAGCATACTGTTCGTTTAAAAAGAGTTAAGGGGCTTTTCTTTTCCATGTGTGAGGCGGTGAAGAGGCGGCCATATTTGGTGGGAGAAAATCATGCTGCATAGAGAGCTTGTTCATTGTTGTTTGAAGAAGCTGTTATATTTCTTGGCACACTAACATCCAAATATTAAACTGGCAATATGGAGATCCTCTGGTTAATGTATGAGCTTGTGCGTGCCGAGCAGCCTATGGCCCAGCCCCAACAACAAGCATCTCGCTGATTAATACTTGAAGATTTGATTCATCACATTGTGTGGGCAGAGAGCATTTCCTGCTAGTGTCCATACAAGACACAGTGGGATTTAATTTAGGTGAATAGTTCAGAGATGGATGCTTTGCTGTACTGCAGCATTACTTTGTGAAGCTCAGTGAATTATTGCAGTAAAAAAGTAAGCTTGTGTAGCATATTTTCAGATGGTGTCTTTTTCTGATTGGTGGATCACACCTGAAATTACTGGCTGACAAAAATGTGGACAAAAGACAGACTGTCTGTTACAGGTGGACCATGACCAATCTGCAGGTCAGAAGTGCTGGTGTCGAGCCCCAAGTGACAACGGTGGTGGCCAGAGGACCAGAGTGAGGGCTGATGAAGCCTGGCTGGGGACTCTCTCTCCCAGCTGCCACCTGGCACAGACCGAAGGCTCAGGGCCCCATCATGCAGACTTGGCCCAGAAAACCAGAACAGGGGAGGGATTCATCCATCCCCCAACAAGCTTCATTCAGCAGACAAACCTAAGGCCAGTTGGTGATGCTGGGCTGTGTCCTTCGTAAAAGAGGAATTGGAGCACTTAGCAATTAAGAAATATTGAGCCATTGAGGTGTTTTATTTTAATGTACAGCTCCATAATAATCCATAATTTTCCTTTATGGATTTAAACATAAAATGCTTATGCAGTAACAGCTAACCACAGAACTGAAGATATTTTCTTTTTTGCCTGATTTGTTTTTCAGTCTTTCTCACAAGCCATTGCCTTTTAAAGAGCTGCAGTATATTTCCGCCATTAACCAGAAGATGAATACACAGAATGAAATGATCTTTAGTTAAGATGCAGGGCAGTGCATGGTGTACAGTATTTACACGAGGCACACAGCATTAATGGTTTCTTGGTTACCAAGATACCAAGAAAAAAAAACATACATGCTGTTTATTGTATACCACACACATGCAAAACACATGCTCAGGCATAAAATGACACCCTGTCTGTGTCGTGGTTGTTTTCCCTGGCAGAGCTCACTGTAGCTCAGTCCAGTTAGATGGAGGATAGAAAGGGAAATTACTGGCATCGTTTTCATGCCTGTGTACCAAGCAGTGAGTGACTACATCAAATGTGCAGTCAGTTTATTGTCAGCAGCTATGAAATTTTGGGCTGCACTGAGAATATCTACCAGTCTGATTCTTTCAATATCAATTTGGGGGAGCCAGTCTAAGACTATTTCCAAGCCTGACAGTGCACTAAAAGAGGTTTTTGGTCCTAAAATATTTGTGAGACAGCCACTAAGGATGAATAATTTAATACACTTTCATAGCATAGTGCATGAATTGAAAATCAAAGATATAACCGCACTGCTGCCCCTACTTACACCTGCAGCAAGCACATTCGCTCTCAACAGCTGTGATACTGTTGGCCCACGAGGATTGAGTTCAGTCTTGTGGCAGCACTATCACTGAGTTACTTTGTGTTAAAATTAGATTGCCAAATACATCACCACCAGCTGTCATCAATCTGATTCAGTATGATTCCCTATCATGCTTCCGAGCTGGTATTGATCTCTGGTCCCCGCTACCCTCCCTTCTCACACGCTGTTGGATTGGGAGCCCTATTAACTGCGTTCCCATCAATCACAGTTCACCCATGTTTGTTTGCAGAAGTCTTTGATACGATTAGAGCAACGCTCTCATGCTACGTGGTTTTCTCCCGCTCCATGTCTTGTGTCAACTGATTTGAAAGGCGTGTAGTCAGTACCCTCTTGCTTTAGTGATGTCCCTTGCTGCTCTGTAGGAGAGACCGGAGATTAAGCACTTGGGCCTCAAACATGTCGGCTGTCACAGGTATCTTTCCCTGCTCAATGCCTGATAACGGCCAGTTGTTCCTGAAACAGCCCTTGCCAAGAAGAGAACCCCAGAGAAATAAAAACCCCTCTGGACATACAGAGATTTAATATGTTTCTCTTAGCGAGTACATTCCTATGATTGCTTTTGTAGCCTTAGACATATCAACAATTGAAGAGTAGTACCCATATATTTTTTTTTATTTTGAAGAATGATGGAATTCTTTTTTTCTATTTAATGTCAGTTCTGACTTTTGACATCCGTACTCCATGATTACAAATACTTTCAAATCAACCGTGCCATGCCTTATTCATTCCTATTACATTTCAATGCAAAACTTTGCCCAACATTTCTGATTCAGGCAAGAGTTAAGTTCCTTTTAACAAGAAAAAAAAATGGCACCACATTGATACACAGCCTTCAAATATGGTGAAAACACAGATAAACATAAAACATGAAACACAAAACATGGATGTAGTATCTATAATGTCATCCATAGGTTTCTGAAGAGCTTAGAGTGTGGTGGCTCTGGCTGCCGCCATCTTGCCAGTCCTGCCTGTGCTAATCCAAAAATGTCCATAGACATAGAGCATGGGTGAAGCCAGGGGTACTCAAACCTGTAATGGCACCCGCCTGTCAAAGTGGATGCCCTGTTAATTATGCACAACTTTAAGCCTTAATATAATTTGAACAAGTGAGTTATATAAAAAATATAGTATTGCTGTCATGAACAGGATTATTAGCTATAGATACCAAAACTGTTTTTGTTGTTCTAATTGCCACTTTGGTGCAAACTAAAACAGAGATGCTAGGTATACTTTCAAACTAAGCCCTCTGCGGTAACATTTGGACATGGCTCGTACTTACAGGATGTAAATATGGAAGAGAAATTAGGCATTTAGTCATTAAGCATTTGTTTGAAGATATAAAACTAGAACAGTGCTTTAAAAGCTTTTAAAATTATTTTAATGCTTATTGTGGCTGCATGTTGCAAGTCATGAAAAAAATAATTAGTTTTCTGTTTCAAAACCATTAACCATGGAAAATATTTATTTTTGCCATCACTTGAGAGTCATGTTCTCTGTCATTTAATATAATCACATAGTGAGATCGTAACTACCTCTGTTGATAACTGATTATATAATATTGAATAATGCTTTAACAGAATTTTATCATAATCTGGTCCCCACATTTTGTACTACTAAATAAATGTAAATGTTTCATGTTTTATCTGAAGGGTTTTTAATTGTTTATAAAAAAAAAAAAAAGCATAGCAGGCAGCTTGGTATTCATTTTTTTTCTTTAATTTATTTATAACAGTATACCAGCATGCACAAAGCAAAGGCAGAAAAAGACATGATGATATTTTGGATCTGGCAATCATAGTTGCATGTCCATCACCTCGGGGCAGTTTCTGCACTTCACCAGACTTCATAATATTTGGACATGGAAACCTTAAAACCACTTTAAAACCACTTAAAAATATGAAAAACGTTCAAATTTCATACAAAATAGACCAGAACTTCTGACCGTGCTAGTCCTTCAGCTATCCAGCCAGGTTCACATTTGTAATCTGTGTGAAATGAGAGAATTGACCTAAGTCATAAAGTGAGATCAAAATGTGAGAAACTGAATCCAAGAGATGCAAAATAACTTTGTCTGTAAATGTCTCCAAACATCTGTTTGTGTCTGTGATTAAAGCATATGTGTGTGTGTGTGTGTGTGTGTGTAGCAGGGGTTGAGTTAACCAAATATTTCTAATGATGAACTGATTTTTTTGATCAAAGGCGTAAAAATCTGAAGGTCATTTATCATTTTTCATTTAATGTTAAGGAATTCACAAGCAACATTTCAATAATCACATGTAGACCACCTGCTATCGTAGCTATCCACCTAGCTATCATAAAATGTCATGTTATTTGAATGTCCAAAGCCTAATAATTGTGATGTTGTTGATAAATGTGGGGAAAACAGAGGTATTGACGAGGTAAATGGTGAAGGGCTAGCAATTAATATTGATATGGTTCTACCAGCTCCTGTCAGCTAATAGCAGCAAAGAGGTAAAATTCATCTGCTTTGTGTGGTGGTGTCTGATCATCTTTTCTCTGCGTCCCTTTATAGATGCATAATAAGTTCTGGTTATTAAATGTTATTGTGATCAAGTTGTTGTATGTTGATGTTTCTGAAAATGAAATGCTATTAAATGTGCTCCGTGTCTCATTATCATTAAGGAATGAAAACTAAAACGACTTAATTATAGAACACTATCTGTTAACCTCTGCTGTGCAGATATGTATGTGTTGCTTGAGGTATGTGGCTATAATTAGGTGTTAATTCAACTTTATGCTGTAGGAGGTGGCCAATCAATGATACACAATTATCAAGGAAAGGTCACACCAGGATAGTGTTCAACTATTGGAAACACATTAGCTCCCAGACATAAAATGGTGGCTGAAAATCTGGAGTTAATACCTGAGGTCATGACAATACTTAATAAACCTGCTGTGTTATGGAGATTGTTGGTTGGGGGCATGCGCGATAGCCCTGTTGTTTTATTAAAGTATTCACTGATTGGTGTGATTTGGTATTTTCTTGGGACCATTGACACATCATATGTGTGTTGTATTTTCTTAATGACATGTTGCCCCATGCTCCCCATGTAGTCTATAAGTGGAAAGACTTTTACTCAAGAGAATTGATTTCTTCCATCTTTGCTGTATAGTTTCACTTAAGTTACAACATAAAAATACATTGAAATGTAATTATTTGTACAATTTAACTGTAAAACACAACGTACCCAACAATATTTATTTTCTTTTCCTAGCCTTTTTAAAGGAAGTGATAGTTGTTGTATTACCAATTAACTGTCCACAGTCCTGTCTGCTGTCTGAGTGTCACTCTTGTCAAATATTTTTAGTTCCTGTTGAAAGACAACATTTGTGTGTATAATAACCAAACGTAATTTAATCTTTGACTTGTTCAATGTAAACCAATTACACCTGGCTGGTTTGTGTTTAGCCAGGGCACTTGTGAGGTTAATACTGTAGACTGACTGCAATTTCTGACACTATTGTCTAATCGTTTTATTAGGCTCTCTCGTTCTCTGTCTCTTTCTCGCTCTCTTTCTGTCTGCCTGTTTTTTGTCTCTCTTCCTCCCGGCCTCATATTCTGCTCTTCTTTTCATCCTTTTCCAAGGAATTAATAGCCTTTGGTGGATAAAAAATCAGAGGTATAATTCTAGGAAGGCAATTTTTACAGTTTGATGAGGACAGCTGAACAGAAGGTGGCCCAGACAACGCTTGTAAAGTTATTTTAGGGAGAGAAGAAAGCAATGAAAAAGAGCAACATCCTCTTGGAAATGTTTAATCACTGTTGAATGATGGAAGCCTTCACGAGCCACGCTGGGGTGACATTTATGTTGATGTGTAACACGCACACTTGTTTGAAGCAACAGATTGCATTAGGGTTGTTCGGTGACATAGGTGCTATTGCTGTTCCTCCATGTTCGTTTGCTTTCATTTGAAGTAAGAATTTGAAATAGTTCATATTGATGTACAAACAACAGCTAGTGCTGTTTGAAAAAAAAAGTTTGATGTTCAATGAATCATTGTCAGCTGTGATTGTTTAAGCCCTCAAATCCAAAGACTTGTTGTGTACGTCCCAGCAGAGACATCACATCTGTTCTGATCATTAGAGAATCACTTTATCCTCATTAACCAGAAAATGTCAGTAGACAAAGTAGCAAGTATTTACTAGAAAGAAAAGTGATAAGCATCAAAATTAGACAACAACACTCCCACTGTGGCGTTTGTGGTTTTATGATTTCCTGTAGTTTGTTTATTTTCATGTTTAATTGTACAGTATTATGTACTTTATCATAACAGAATGGAATTATAGAGACAGATAACAACTAACAACAAAAAAAAAAAGATGAAAATGACTGAATTAGTTGCAGATTAGTTTCCTCTCAATTAACTAATTGATTGCGTGACAAATTGTTTCAGCTCAACTCAACTCGACATACAGTACAAGTCAAAAGTCTGGACACACCATGTCATTTTGTGTTTTTTTAACTTTTGTTACTTTCTCTATTCATGAGGTGGTATGCTCAAATGGTTTCCCATTAACATGTGTGTCTTGCAAAAAGTTAATTAGTGGAGATTTGAGACCATCAGCTCTGTTGATAGTGTTGGCAGTAAATAACCCTATTTGACCACTGTTGTCATCCATATTACAACAAAAATCACTCAAGTAAAGAGAAGCAACAGTCCATTATTACTTTAAGACACAAAGGCCAGTCAATCTGGAAAATTTCAAGAACTTTATGTGTCTTCATGTGCAGTCGCAAAAACCATCAAACACTATGATGAAACAAACTCTCATGAGGACCGTTCCAGAAAAGGAAGACCAATAATTATCTCTGTTGCAGAAGATAAGTTCATTACAGCCGTTACCAGCCTCAGAATTTGCCCCTCAGATTAGAGACCACATAAATATATCTAGCAGACACATCTTAACATCAACTGTTTGGAGGAGACTGTGGTCAAATTGCTGCAATGGAATAACTGCTGGGCAACAAGAAGAAGATAATTGCTTGGGCCAAGTAACACAAGGAATAGACATAAGACCAGTGGTAATGTGTAATCTTAAACAAATTTGAGATTTTTGGTTTCAACTGCCATGTCTTTGTAAGATGCAGAGATATGTGCATGTGTGTTTCTCATTGTTAAACTTGGAGGAAGAGGTGGTGTCGATTAGCTCAGCTGGTAGAGCATCCGCCCCATGTATCAGCAGTGACCCAGGGTTCGTATACGACCTGCGGCCCTTTGCTGCATGTCGTTCCCCATCTCTCTCTCTCTCCACACATTCCTGTCACTCTTCAGCTGTCTCTGTCCAAAATAAAGCTTGAAAAAGGCCAAAAAAATATCTATATGTCATGGAGGAAGAGGAGTGATGGTGTGGGGGTGCTTTCCTGGTTGGTGATATTTAAGATTCAAGACCATGGCTACCATAGCAGTCTTTTGCGATATGCCATCTTATGTGGTTTGTGCGTAGTGGGACTATAAGTTGGAGTACAGGAAAGGCAGCCAACAATTGCTCAACATATATGGGAACTCCTTCAAGACTGTTAGGACACCATTCCAGCTCCTCATGAAATTGATTGAGAGAATACCAAGAGTGTGCAAAGCTGTCATCAAAACCAAAGGTTGTCTTTCCACGTTTACAATTTGACATTTATTCATAGCAATGATTTCAAAAGCTGTACTTAATGATGAAGTTGACTAATATGACATTGTGTTGATTTAGTGTTGATTGTTCTTAAAGTGCCTCATCTTGTGGTTCGTGAATTCAATCAGATGCACAGCAATTACATTTTGCCCCTTGTTATTAACCTCTGAGATTGTACAACAATCAAGATGAATGTGTCTTTCGCACATTAATGTCATGAGACATTGTAATGACAGTAATTGGCTGTGTGCTGACTCTTACCCTAATCTTTTATGCAGCGGTAGAAATTACCTGACAAGTGGCTTCTATAACTGAGCGACCTCCTGAGATACAGCTCACCAAAGCAGCCTATTAACTATTTTGACAAGTGCGTCTTCTTGTCAGGTGTGTCAAGTCTTTTCTGTGAAGCTCCTTAAAATTGACTGTAGTACATACAACAAAGAGTTCTAAAAATAAGCATTCGTGCAAAAGGAGTCTTGAAGGAATGTAATCATCAGTTATGGCAAGCATGACATGACAGTTCTCATTTTTAGATATTCTCTTCTTGACCTTAGTCTTGTTCAGGTAACCGACATTTTTATGTGTGACTCAAATTTACCTCAGTGGTCTGATTTATCATTCATAACAGTCGCTCAAGACAAGGCATATCAGCCCTCTGAAGTCTTTGACGCAGCAGCTACAATTCAGATATGAAGCCTGCGGAGATATTTCTAGGCAGCCTATGTGTTGTGAGTGCACCAGTTTTTCCATTTCTCTGCCATCACGCCAAGATTCTTGACACAGTTATCAGAGGTCAGGCTCCAGCATCTGTCTCCCCGAGACACTCCTCACACAGGACATGTCCCTTATCTATGTGGTTACAGTATTCCATAGGTGATGTCTTTGCCAGAACTGAACTGAACTTCAGTAGCAAAACAGAGATGTGAAATTGTTACTTGTGGTAACAAATAAAGTGCTGCAGGAATGACTTCTAAAATCTGGAAATGAGATAGCATTTTTGTACTTCCAGTTCCCTCATCTCCAGTGCAATAGGTTTTTTGAATGGGTTTTTGGTTAAATGCCTGAAATAGGTTCTGTGGTTACCACAAGTTTAAGAGATTTTAATATTTTGCTCTATAACATAAAATATATCAGCAAATACCCCAAACATGAAGATTATTTTGACTGAATAATAATTATTATTATTATCATAATTTGTTTGGCACAGAGCTTATTTTCTGCATCTAAAATCTGTAGCTAAAAACTCATTGCCTTGTTAGGGCTAGGGCAATGCTAACTTCCGGGTTGGCCTGCAAAAATATGTCATTCCCACAGCACTTTTGGGTTGCACCAATTCAGTAAAAATAAATTAGTGCTGAGAGCAAAACTAACTTCATTAAACAGATCAAGTATCAATCGGATCGGATATGAATGATCCATATTAACGAAATTGTCTTTTCATAAACTTATTCACTGTCTTGCAAATAGGTAGATGAGATAATCAATAATACTCTATCTGTTCAATAAATACAAAGCCACAGCCAAAGACTGAACCCATAAGGGGTTATGTGTCAAACCATTTCTTGTCCAGGCAATACTAGTAGTAGCAGTAGTAGTAAGTTTGTTCGACCAAGGGATAATCTGACACATCTGTAAAAAAACCTATCTGTAAAAAGAAATTTCACAAATCAAACAAACCACTAGTCTTTATGCGAAGCTAAGCTGCTGGCTGCAGCTTCATCGTTAACGGACCAACACAAGAATGGTGTCAATCTTCTCATCGAACATTCAGAAAGAATAAGCACATTTCCCAGAGGAACTATTCTTTTAAATAGTATTTCTACAGTTTTGTATAGGTAGTTAAACATTTATTGATGTGAAGTTGCAGCCTTTTGTTTCTTCCCACATAATGAAGAATGATCCCAATAAGTTCTATGCTGTGAGGTATACATATTTATAAGAAAAAAAGAAAACCCAAGAGTACTACTGTAGGAAAGAAGAAGTGTCTCCTTGGTGACAGAAAATGTAATGTTAATAATACATTATGCTTTGATAAGTCACTGTTTGGATATCAAACTGAAAGGAATAACAGTGGTGTTCCTTTCTTACTTCTAAGGAAAGAAGCATATTGCCCAGGTCAGTTCAAGTATGATGGGAGCTTATGAATGTGTCATCTGATAGTCAAGCCCTGATGCTCACACTGTGACATGAATGGAGTCCTGCTGTAGAGCTGTTTGAAAAAAAATAGAATGTGCCACGTGTGCAACAGCCAGTGGAGCCGCTAGTGTCCTCTGTTTTCTACAAAGGCCTAAATTTGGATGTTAATTCTAAACCTAGGAGACTTGGGAGGGGATTTGCATCTGCCCAGTGTTTTGGTGTGCCCAATTCTCTCACTGTGGTGTTTTCTATGCAAATGCCGGAGGTCTCCACTACTGCATGTTGAACATTTGCTATGTAGCTTATTTTGGTATGTATATTAGTTATTTATTTCAATAGTTAGAGGTTTCATTGTTATCTTTCACAACAAGTATACTCGCCATACACATGGGAATTAAAACCTATCCATTTCCTGGACAATGCTTGTGATTTTCAGACATGGGCAAATAAGAAGTAGAATTTAGGGTGTGATTCTATCAGATTAAAATGCTGTCAACAAATCAAACAACTATCACTTTAAGGACTGTTTGCCATCCAGTTTCTGTTAGATGTGTGGTGGGACCTTTCTGCACCTCAAAATCTTTCATTTCCATAGCCGCCTCAGTGTGAATGTCTGCTTCAGGCGGTGTTTCCCTGTGGATCACAAGCTCTTCATTATTAAAGGCCCCTTGCCGACCATCCTCCACACTTCTCTGACCTAATGACTTTCTGGAGAGCGGAGCTACAGCTTAAAGCTCATCCGTGTTTTGCTCTTTCTGTCTTCTTCTGGAACAGCAGCCAAAGCACTGCATCCTTGTTTTTATACCAATTGGTAGGATGAGAAAATGGGATTGCCCTTTTGTGGCATTAAATATTGATGTGTATTTTCACACATGCAGTAGGGTACAGAACTAAAGTTTAACTAGACAAAAGAAAGACTATAAATATCTTTTAGTCACTGCGCCCACCACCAAAGATGCAACATGTATTTTAAACCAAAGTTTTCCTTCTTACAGTGCAGTTACCTCATTTAATTGTTGGATATATAGATTTTGAAGCTGGCGTTTACCCACTGAATACTGTTACTATTTTTAGTGTTTTTAGAACAACAACCTATCTTTGTAAAAGTATTCAACACAGATGCCGTAGCAAGGGCTTTAAAGGTAATGATCCACCACGAAAATGTCAAACATCAACTTCTTAATTCAATCAAAACTAATAACATGTACTGTATGTTATATATATGTATTTTTTTGTTATTTTTATTTATTAGTTTATTTTTTTTGTTTTTTAAATTTACAGTACACTGCATTCAAACAGCCTTGTCTGCAGACTTTTTATTTCACCTTGAAAGAAAAAAGAAGATTGGAAAGCAGAGTAAAAGTCAACAATAACTTAAGTTGTACAGCTATTTTTTTTCTTTTATCAATATTTTGTGTTATTGGGAAATACTTTGAAAAGCCTGTTGTGTGACTGCGGATGAGAAATGTTATTACTAAGAGGGAAGACGCAGTATCTCCAAAGCTTGTACAGAATGTTGAAGTCAAACATCCTGTTATTAAGGAAATCTATCTTCATTCATGTAGCTCTTGTATGTAGTTATGCCTACTTTGCAAATAGTAATTTATTATTTTTCATTTCATTTTGTTGTGCATATGCTTAAACATATTGACGACCTCTGTCTCTGTCTCCTACTGAAAAAATCCCTACCCCAGATATTTGCACAGTACTATACTATGTGTGTCCTAGCACACACAGTCTGACAGTAATAACACTGAAGCAAATAAAAAAAGAAGAGGAAGACGTCTGCAGCTCACCTCACTCCTACTCATGTACAGAGAATAGCACAGACACATTTTTCGAGTTGAAAGATTGTGGATTGCGTGCATATGGGAAGGTTGTTCATGTAGAATAACATAGAGTACCTCTTTGTTCTTTGACAATTTATCCAGTTCTGGAAGTTTTTGAGTTTTAGTCAAGCTTGTTTTGCGTGCAGTGCTTGTCTTTTATGCTGGCAGTACATTGGCAGTTCACGAAAACAAGAATTCTAATTCCCAGAACAATACATACTGCAAATTCATATATATATACAAGTTAGATTGAGAGGATGTTTTCTTGTGGGTACATTACATTGACTTTGTATGAATTCACAACTGTGGATTAAGCAATATAAAGCTTTCTCTTCAATATTTAATGTCAGCCACCACATTTTTGGAATGTGCCTTAGGCCATGACATGTATTTTATGTCTGCAGCGTATCTGACATTATTTTACAGTCTGAAAAATGACATTCTACCTTTTCCTTTACCCATGAGTACATGGAAAAGTTGACATCAAAATGTCAGTTAACTGTGGCCCTCTATGAGGAGTATATGTGCTGCATTTAGTCAACGCTATTACCTTTGCTCCGGTAACATTATACAACAGGCATGTTGTTTTTGTCAGTGTATGCACTAGTAATGGTAGTACTCCTACCACTTGTTATAGTTGTGATAGATAAAATAGATAAAAAACGAACTAGCGCAACAAATCATTTAAAGTTCTACTTTTCTCCTAAAATAATAAACTTGAAACGCCTACTGCTAATGCAATACACGCACATATTTTTCACTTGACTCACGTGACTTTCACGTGACTAATTAGACCTCCTCCCAGGACTGTGGGTGAATGTTATGTTTGATTGACATTTGAATAACTCTCATTTTGCACCACTTAGGGCGGGAACAACCTCTTCCGCACTTCTTATTGGTGCTTTAACTTTGGCGACCTCACGTAAATCCTGCCTGGTTCCGCCCAGCCTAAATCAAAGCAGACATCTAATTAGCCTGTAAGTGAAAACACCTGTGTGAGTGTGGCAGACATGGCACTCTATATAAACCATGTTTGCATTTTTTCTTCTTCTTCTTCTTTTTTTGTTTTTTTTTTTTGTTTAGTTTTTAGTACTTTAACTTTTTTTTAATCATTGTTAGGAGAAGAACTTTTATTTCTGGAACTCTGGATGCACAAAATAACTTGGCTAACACGTTAGCAAGCGGTTGCTAACTTACACAGACACGGAGCAACGTTAGCAGTCATTTGGAGTTTCCAGCTATCTGACAAATGTAAGTCCAATATTCACTCTCCTTTTAAGTCTGTGTCTGACAAATATGTCCCGGTAAACAGTAGCTGATACGTTTGGTGTTGGGAATATGGGTCCCTTTGATGAAAACTGTTGTTCACTGCTGCTAGAAGCTCGACTCTTTTTTTTTTTTTTTTTAAATAATGATAGTAGGTAGGCTTACAAGGTATTACTTTGTGACTCTATAAAATGGCTAGCTGTTGGAAAACAATTAGCACTTAACCTTTTATAGCTACCTAAGGCACTAGCTACAGTTTATGCTATGCCAGCTGTTTTGCCAGATAGTGAAAACAAGCTTCTCATTACTTCAAAACACTCTGGAAAGAAACCATAAGGTGAGTTTTAGAATTGTATCCAGCTGCTCATTGACATGATATTGATATTATTTTATTTTATTTATTGAACAGTGCTGCACCACATGCTTTCCAGTCTGTATGTGCGTACAAGTGTGTGTATTTTGTGCAATTGGTGCATGTTTGTGTGGATTGTACTTGTAAAATATGAGTGCATATAAATGCTGTAGAGTCTCCTTTTCTGTATGGTACCCTAATTTCTGTAGGATGTGTAGTCAACTGTTAATCTCACCAAGTACTCAGAGGACTAAATGAGAAGTGTTCGAACAGCTGGAATCAAGCTATAAAATGTGAAACTAGAGGGTGAAAAATCTCTCCTAAGAGAGTGCAAAGCACGAACGTGAAACATATGTGAACCATTTCAATCAGGCCAAAGCAGCAGGAGACCGCTTCTTTCACATTTAAAATGGTGCATAGATTGGTGCAGTATGTGCAGCAGTGATGACAACAAACAACATTGTGTAGAATTCTACTGCTGGCATGAACATTGAACTTGTGTGAATTCATGTTTCGTTGAATAAGGATAGTGTTTTGTGCTTTCAACATGAACAATATTTATCTACATTTCTACAAAAGCACAAAACAGTAGCCCATGCCGAGGCGAGGATCATGAACCCCAGTCTCTGAGATATCAAACAACTCTTCTGTACATATACATTGCTGGATGTTGTCTTCATGTTTGGGGCATTTCTACATTGAACCTGCTCAGGACATTGAAGATGTAGGTCATTTGAAAGAATCAATGAGCTTCATACACAGTAGTAGCATTTCATGAAAACAACAACAACAACAACAAAAAAAAACATCTGATGGATCCTCAGGCTTTACTATTGACAGATGAGTCAAATGGTCAACTTCCTGGCTGACATAAGCCTCATTATTTCCAGTGAAAACTGACAGTGAGAATGTCAGAGAAGGTGGTTTGTTGCTTTGGGCTATTTGCTGGTTCAGGAAAGTGAAATCAGAACAGTGTTTTTTTTTTTTTTTTTTTTTTTCTAGCATTTCTTGCATAAATGGAGCCAGTACAGTATAACAACAACAGGAGCAAGACTTCATCAAATGGTCAAAGAGAAGGAAATATAAATATGCTATACATGTTTTTATACATGATATATAGAATTGTTTTAGAAAATTGCATATGATTATATATCGTTATTGGTATACAGGATTCTGACATATTGCACCACCCATACAAAATACAGTGAATAAAAAGGTATGAGCATTTACTGCTAGTTCCACGTTATTGCTGTCAATCACTAATTGGTTTGGACTTCTGATCTCTTAAATTAAAACTGCACATGGAGAATAGCACTTGAACAAATGAGCTTTATTTGAAAAAACAAAGCCTCATCCTCCAAATTCAGCTGTTCTGTCACTGTGAATGACTTACCAGTATTTACCTCATGTGCAGCAATGCCACATATTTCTCCCATTCAAAAAACTCTGACATGGAATGATGTTTGTTGCTACGCCTGACAGTGAGGCACTGTATTTTAAGTCTGTGTAGGTGTCAGACTATATACCATTGTCATCCCGACTGACTGGAAGACAACACATCGTCTTCAGTCGTGTCGTGACACAGCCTTTGTGATTTCATCGCATAATTTTTTTTGCTCCAGAATATGCTGGTGGAGCAGCCTAGCTGGGGCCTTGTGCATCTGGCTTACTGCTTTGTTCGTATGATGGGATTTACTGATAATGTTAATGTAGTCCAAGAACTCCTCTGTACACCAGCGTCCTGTCTTCCACCCCCACCAGTGACTATCAATGAAAAAGTGGCTTTAGACCAGAAAATGGAAACCTGATACCCCGAGCCAACACATTCAGTGTGAAACATTGTGTTTACATTTAAATGATGCCAATTTACTGCTTAAGAGCAACCATTATCAGTTCCATTGAGGCCAAGATAATTGACTGAGAATTTGATTTTCTCAGTCCAAACATGATTATGGTGTTGCTTAGTGGGTGTCTGAAAATGCTGATTTGTTGCAGGTTGTTGAAGCTGGAATTCAATCAAAGAGGAACTATTGATGAAGCTATTGCTCTGAGAAGATAGCACTTCAACAGCTTTTCACAATGTTTCGACAAACAGATATTGGTGAAATAGAACATCAACATAATGAGGACAAATCAAATGAGTATATATTTTTCTGCAGGAAAGCAAATCAGCCCACCGCAGTGTGACCGTCAGATTACACTGACATTGAGGCCTGTTGTAAGATGTCTCAGGTGGCATGCCATCAGGGCAGAAACAGGTGGCGCAGAGTCTTTCGACATTGACTCAGAGGAAAGTGCATATTAATCAGTGTGAGAGACTTCAGCCTGACTTTCACACTCTTAAAGTAAGCTAAAAGATTGTTCTCCTCTTCTCCAAACCTCACCTTGATATCTTGGCCCCTGTTTGGTGCAAAATAAAACAGAATATTGCTGCTCTCGCTCCACTGCAAACACACATTCTCATTCGCTTGGCAGTTTCTGTTGCTTTAGCTTTGCTATAAGCCTCATGGAAACACACTTGAAAACAAAAAGGCTTTGCTTAAATTAAGTGGGGGATGGTTGCCCTCAATATTGTTAGTAAAGGAGCTTCATGGGTTACAAATCAAGTATTACATTGTGTGTGTGCGCTGCACAAATATGGTTGTATTGTATGAAAAACCATTTCCATTAATGCCAAGACAAGAGCAAGGACATGTTTCTAAGTATTTGGTCAATTTGTTGCTCTGAGGCACTGCAGCAACAACAAAGCTAGGAGAATGTCAAATGTGCCACATGAGAGAGAACCTTTAGAAATGTTGTTTTTGATTTCAATATTTGACACTTGGTATTGTGATTTAGGCTTAATCACGGGTGAAAATAATAGTAAATTCTTTGCTGGATAAGATGATAATGCTCATCCACTACACTGGCTGGCACATATGTGAGAAGATAATACGATCATCAGTCACAAAATGCAAGTCTTTAACTCAGAGGCAAGTCTTAAATCACAATGTGTATAGAAACATATTTCTACAAAAAAATAGATAAAATACTGTAATTTGGCTGATGCAGCTTTTCCATGTACATCCTCTTCAAAGTATATTTGTTTTTTACTTGCTGTGACATTTTCCACTGTTGTGTTAAAATAAGCCACATCTTTCTGTTTGACATTGGCTCATGGTGTAATCAGCACAGTTTTTAGATTGTGTCATGTCACATGTTGTGAAGGGATGAACTCACCATCTCTGGTGACTTGGCTGTAATGCTGTGACATTGAAGATTGAAGTGACAAAGGCATTTCAGTGAATGGTTTCTAATCATGTCTAATGTTCCATGTAAAAGTCTACCATGTCTCTGTCCTCCCTCATCACAGAGGCCACACTATGCTGGGGTTAAGTGTGTGTGTTTGCAAGGCAGGGCTTTGACAGCAGCACATTTGGCTTCTCAGTGGACCATGGAACTGCAACTCAGACTTGGAAGTGCTCTGATGTCTCTTCATAGCCAGGTCTCTTGGCGCGTGACCTTATTCCCTGTGACATTTTCAGCCATTAATCTGCAGACGTATAGTGATGGAGTACCGCTCTGGGGTTACATTGTGTTCATGTCACACCATTTTCGAGATGGCACAGAGGTCGTGCAACCCATGTGGTGGCAATGCTACTGTAGGATGAAATCTAGCTTTAATGCAGTCAGCTGATTTAGGAGGTTGCTGTTGAGTTAGTGATGCTTTTCATAATATGAACAGAATACACTGAATCGTGCTTAATGTTGTTGAACTGTTGTTAATCTTGGTACTTCAGTTTGATTCATTTTCTTCATATTTTAGTCATTTGATTATTGATAGTCTTCATCTGGTCAATAGTTCACTAGTATTTTTACAGTGTTAATAGTATGGAATTGAAGCAATATTAGTTGGGTTAATTAATTTATAAAACAATAAACAATGAGGGATACAGACAAGCCAAGACTTTACACATGATAGCATTAATAGCATTAACACCTGTTCAGATGGTGTTTATGCTAGAAAAATTAATTTACATATATTATAAAAAACTTTGTTTAAACTTCTGTTAACACCAGCTTGTTTCTTTTATATTTTTTTCATTTTGAGATATTTCCATGAAATTCTTCTTTGTTGGACTTTGTACCTCCTAGCTGAGTCATTTTCAAAAGGGAATAGCTATATAGTGAATATTTATGAGATGTGTTTTGACAAACGCATCACTTCAGAGTTGTCAAAAATGTCATCCTTGTACAAGGAGTGTAATCTTCCCATCACTAACGGCTTCTGAATGCCTCCGCAGCAGAACATCTTAACAGAGCATTGAATAATTATCCTGACAGATTTACTTTCCTTACTGCTGACCGTAGTACAGCTTCTATTACAAACTCATGTATCACTCACATTGATTATTGATACCATTGCCATTATCAATTCTGCTTATTGGACCAATTCTTCCATGATACCCTTATTGATTCTTGATCAGTTTTGTATGTGAAAAAAAAAATGGTTTTCTTAAGCAGACAAACCCTTTGCTAAGGCTGCCTGTGTGGTGCTAATGTTATTATAAGATATTTACCCTCAGTAATGGACATGCTGCTTGGTTGGAAAGCAGTGGCACTTGTGCACACTTAATTGAAATGATCATTTTACAGACATAACTAGCACAGTTGTGATCTTGGTGAAATTAATCCATGGCTTTCTTTTCTCTCTGCCTGATGTCTTCTTGTTCCAGGTTTCTGGCAACATAGATGCATGAGTTTGCCAGTGTTTTACAGTGCACAACTGTCACTGATATAACAAAGTGATAGGCTTGGAGGCACATGATTCTGATGGATTGGATGATTTGGAACCGTTTCTTAAGTGCAATTGGTTCGGCTTGATTCCCACCCATGTTTAAAATCTGTATATGGCTTTCGAACCCTTATAATGTAGTTATGTGAGATGTAATGACAAAGGACCAGTGTGTAGGATTTAGTGGTATCTAGCAGTGTAGTTGCTGATTGCAACCATGTTGCCTCACCTTCTCTTTAGTGTGAAAGAGAAACTATTATTCTATCTAGAACCTCTGTTTAGTTTGTCCATTGTGGGCTACTTTAGAAACATGGTGGTTCAACGTGGTGGACCCCATGGAGGAGAACCCACAATATGATTTCAAGTATAACATGCTCCTTCAAAGGTAACATAAGAAACACATTATTTACAATTTGAGGTGATAATACACTAATAAATAAAATAAAGTAAATTATATTGTATGTTCCATTTCTGCTATATTCTGTAAATAAAGCCTCCTAAATCTTACACACTAGACTATTAGTGTTTAATGTACTATCAATATTTATTAAACATAAAAAGCGTTTTATATTATTACATTTTATTTTACATTATTACAGTGTTTTATAGTGCAGACTATTAAATGTGTACATATTGCACATAAATGCTACCAAAAGTGTTACCAAAATGGTAAAGTGGTTTCTCAATATTCTCCTGTGGGCTTGTTAGTGATTTACTGTCTCTTCTAAGAGAAAAGCAACATCAGGATAACCAGGCAAAGTAGGCAGATTTAGGCTGCCAGGTGTGTTGCAGTGAAAGGTTAGGCTTGTCACTAAAACAAGGGTGTGGAACAAAGCTGACACATAATTACAGTGGCACATCTGTCTCTTCCCATCGACATTTCTTTATCTTGAGCAGTAATAACATTTTATGGATCTGTTGACAGACTGTCCAAGGCAGTCATTGCACACTGCTCCTACCTTATCACAACCATCTGAAATTGCATTAATGTTTGCTTTCTGTTCTCTGGGAATCATGGCCACAGGTTGCATTATCCCGGTGTCTAGGAATTCATAGAAATGTGTTTTCTCTGATAAATTGTGAAATTAATGCTGCCACTAAAAGACTTGAATTCTGAACCTTTATGCATGCTTTGCATGGAATATTTAGCTATATCATGTTGGTGGCAGATGTTGCCACAGTTTTTAATGAGGCTTTGGCACCACAACATTCTGGCAGTAAATAAACCCCCCCCCCCCCCAAAAGAGAAAATTTCTAATTGCACAATGATCTGTTGTCGCCATTTTGAGCCATATTGCATTGTTTGCTCTCCAGTCTTCTGTTGTGTGAGAAATTGTAAATAATAAGATGTCTGAGAGGACATGTACTTAGTAATTAAGTTGGCTTCTTTCCTGAGCTCTGTTTACTCAAAGGATAACTCTCAACTTTCGAAAACTACTTTTGTAGTTTATTTTCATGGCCATAGAAAAAAAAAATTTGGATTCCAGTGGCACTCTGTCTTGACCCTACATGTGGGCTGCAACCTCCATCTTTTTTGGTGTGGGTATTGACAGGTGGGCCAGAGAGAAAAGCCACAGTATTACACCTCCAGCTGTTCCAATTTCTCATCTCTGCTTCTGAAATGATGCTACCACTGCTGTAAGCTTGAAACTGAATTAATAATGAACAAAGTCAATAGGTCTCAGGATCCTATTCTCCCAGGTATCACCTTGAAGTGACTTTGGTCAGGTATTGAGGTACTGAGTATAAAGGGAAATCCTACATATTTACTGCTAGAGTTGGCTCTATCTGTTACCACATTACTATGTGAAAATGTGTTTGTCACTGTTGGTGTTTAATTATACTGGATCTAATATTTGAGCTCCTAATGAGGGAGTAAAGAGCACTTTCCAGGACAATTAAATTCATGTCCAACAGCAAGTGTCCTCGCTGTTGTCCTGCTTTTTTAAAGGAAAAGAAATTCTCATACTGTGAAGCATTTCTGTCACGTTACCCTTGCAGTCATTGTGCTGAGAGGCATTTCAATTTTTAGTGTGTGTAAGTACTCGGAAATGAGATTGTTCTGCGTCTGTTTTGTTTTGTGCAGACTAATAAAATATGCATCAGCTGGATGCTATTTGGAGCCCTGCTGATCAATACACGTGCCTGTTTTTATGAGAATTCTCAGAAGAGAAGCCTTGTCAATCTGTCAGAGATCATTAGCAAGGCTGGTGGTGTGATAGATTGTGGCTCTGATGGGAAAGAAAATCAGGTAGGCCTGACATTAACATCCCATTGCCAATTTTCCATCTGTCTCGTTGTCACCAATTCATGCTACTGAGAAACAGTTCCAGTAAACACACACAACATTTTCCATGTTTTTACTGCACTAGACTCTTTGATAAATACAAGGATATCTTAGAACAGAATATATGCCTCTTTGCATAATGCCCAACATATATCACTGCTGTTTGATGCTTTATTGCAAGACAATTGACAGGACAGGAGAACACAAGAAAAACAAAAGAATACTTGAAGGACATTTATAAAGGTTTATTCAAATGACAACAAAGTGATCAATAGGCTAATACAATCACAGTCAACATAAAACATGATGTTAAATGATCAATTACTGACATACTGTGAATGCTTATGTGACGTTTAAACACATGAAAGAAAAGTACAGTTGTGTCTGCTGGTCTTGAGTGGCTTTCCAGGTTCACGTTAACTCCCAGCTGAAGAACGCAGAGTACCTGCGGGTGATCTCATGCTTTTTACACTCCAAATAGAAATGCTAGAAGTAGGAAAAATGTGCCACACATGCATGCTTGTTCCACGTTTGTTTAGTGTATTTTAAGGTGGAGTGAGAGGGAGAACAAGAGGTGGGAGATTAAGTGAAAGCAGGGGGGAAAAGAAAAATGAATATAGACTAATGCTACTGCTACTATTGCCATTACCAAAAATAATAATGACACCACGGCTACCACTACTGCACTACAGCAACAGTAGTAATAGTAATGCCACAAATATTTTCATTAACAATCACTACCACCAAAACTAGCATGACAAAATATTAAAATGTAGAGATTGCATCATTTTACCTTTACTGTACACAAATTAAAGTTCAATCCACAAGTCAGTTCAATTCAGTCATTTTTGTTTACATTTCCAGACGAAGGTCCACTTCTTCACCATGACCAAGCTTTTTTGGATCTTATAAATTGTTTAGCAAGTGAAATGTATACATTCATTTTTGTCCTTGTTTTTCATGATATATAATCTGTTTGTCAGTTACATCTTAGTACCCCAAACAAAATCATGACTATGACTGTGCAAAACTGACTTTATTTGTTGTTTTTATGACTAAAAGATCACACAAGGAATATAATTAATGTTCATCCCGAGCCAGAGTTAGCTCTGTTCTACTAACAGAGCACATGATGAATCTAATTTTTCTCTATCTATTTTCTCTCCCATTCAACCTGTAAGACACACAACTACCCTACAGGTATACTGCATGTACTCTGCTGTTGTTGATCTACAACCATGATGAATCAGGTCAATGCATACATTAATTGTAGTTACCTGTACTTCACTGCATTGGCCTGATTCATCATAAATGTACTTGAAGTGGCATTGAAACAGCAGATATCATCTGGAAAGTTAACACTTCATTATCTTATGACCAATATGTCAGAGCCTACTGCATCATCAAGAACCAATGTCTAGCTTGATTACATTCACAAAGCAGCTTATTTCACACTTAACAATGTACAAATGTAATAAGGAACATCTGCAAAAATTACTTCGTCGTCGGATGCTATATATCTGGCAAAATGTTATTTGTTATCTGAATTAAAATTGCATCTGATGAGACCAGATGTTATTTAAGGGCTTTGACTGGACAATAAAATTCTATTCTAAATTGTAAAATCAAGCTTCATAGTGTGAAAACCAAAACAAAATTGTTTTCTGGAGGGATGTTTGCTAAATTAGCTTGTGAGTTCCAGCAGGCCTACAATGCGCACGGTTTGTTGAATGTAGCCCAACTGTGTTTTGGTTACACCATTGCTACGTTAAGGCAGTTTTGATTTTGGATGGAGTACACTTACTAGCTTTAGCATGTACCACACATGGTCTGTTTCTGATATTGTGCTCCTGTTTTGCTTCTGTGTTGTGGCAGATTAGGATTAAAACCATGATGCCATGATGATTTAGCTCCCTTCTTCCTCCTGTTAAACTAAACCATCGGGCACATTCACACATTGTCCAATAAAATCACAGTCTTGTACTTTTGGGCACAGAGCAGCTCCAGTGGAGCAGTCTCAGATTCAATAAATGTCTTGCTTTAGGGCACCACAATGGTACAGTTGTATTTCACAGAGAGGAGACCTAGTATGTCAGGATTACATGTGGCACAAACAGAACATAATCCTAACAGCAGTGCTGCTTTAGACTGTACCTTTACACTGGGGAATAGTGTCCATGAAGAATTTCATCATGGGACATAGCAATATATAGACTGAAACTAGATTGCTTTGAGTCTGGCATATAAATGACTTGGGTGCAGCAATGCATAAATTCATATACATACGGCAGAGGACATGTGAGCATATAGGTCTTTGTCAGTTTCAGCTAAGTAGGACTTAGGAAACCATTTCAAACTGTTTTCTGTATGATGGAATCACTGCAGCATTTCAGACCTGCTAATTTGGATTCCATAAATAAAAAAGCAAAAATCTGTTCAAATATTCACAATTCTTTGTCATTCAAAATAGCCATTCAAACTCACTTGCTACTTCACATTTGGTTACTTTTGATTGTTCTTGGCGGTATACAAAAAGCTCTCCCAACATGCCATATGTCAGTGGGTGGATGTGTTTATCAAAAGCACCTTGCACTTCCTGAGTACTTTCATTTTTTAAAATATAGATGGACACAGTGGGACTGGAACTTTTAACCTTGCTTTTGGCATTGAATGTTAATGGTGTGCTCTTTTTCTATTTTGTGTTGTGATGTATTGTTGTGCTGAAGACCTTGATCCGACTAAGGTGCCTCTCTTGAATCTCTTTTTGCACTTAAAACATTTCTAAAGGACATATCACAGTCAGAATGTACATATATATTTTAAATATATTTTGGTATCTTTGTTTTTTTTTTTTTGCTGGAGGTAGTCAACATTGTGTGTGTTTCTGCGTGTCTGCTGCCTGAGTGAAAACCGTTGTTGATTGGCCAGCTCAGTTACCACCCAACTGGGTGCCTCCCTCAGTATACTGTAGCAGAGAAGGGGGAAACAGCACATGCTCATTATTTTCCTCCTATAAAACTCAGCTTTGTCATCATTACTGTTCTGTGCAAAATTAATTGGTAAAGTTACAAAATGTGACAGTGATGATTGTCAGACAGTATTACTTAAAAATGACAGAAATAAACTTGGAGGAGTATATTTATTGTTCATTGCAGGAAAAAATAAGAAACTTTAGCATAAAATCTATTTATCTGGAATGCAATTACTTTTTCACATGATGAGATACAAGATTGCTGTCGATCTCAATGGACCTTGATGGGCCTCATTCATGGAAGAAATACATTATGGGTGATCAAATTAAATTACTCCCCTACTCACGAAACAATTACAGCATGAATACAGTGGAACAAGTGCCTGATTGCATTTAGAACTTAGATATGATTTTTTTGGTTGTAATTTTCATCCAGGCTTCATAATTGAACATTAAAAAAAGGACAAGTGATGATTGTGTGTCTTTTTAAGATGCCAACATTTATGACTGTTCAAAGTAGAATTCCTACAAAGGCATAAAGAACAAATGACAATTTTACATTGGAAAAATGTGCTTTAAATGTGTCATAGGTGACAGAGTACTAATATACCAGTTGAAGACAGGGAAAGGCAGCTCAACCTTTTTCTTTTTCTTTTTGAATGGCTGAGGAGACTTGGCTGCAAGATTACAACATGGGTGTAATTCAATATAGTATTATAAATTCTTTAACTCCCACTGAATTGCAAGCCTTTAAAAGTTGCGAAAAAACTTAAAAGGATTGTCAGATTAATGCATCAAACTTAACATATCTGCTAAATAGCACAAAACAAAACAAACCAAAAAAACATCATCCACTGTGTACTGCAATGGAGTTTACAAGGTGGTTTTAAGAGCCAAGTGATCACTAACTGATTTCCTGTGAGTGAAACTGCTGCTGTGTTAGCTGATATGATTTGCTGTCTGCCCTTGCAGAGATTAAAAGAAGGATGTATTGCTTAGCCATTAACAATCCACTCTATCCCTGGATTTGTCTTTTCCTTGTACTTGTAGTTAATGCCAGCCACTGTCTGATTGCCCAGAAAGAAATCTTTAATCTAAGGAAAACTGGCTAGAAAAATAAAATGTCATTTAACATTTTACATTTGTGTTTATTAGTGTGACACATTTGTTGTTTGTGTGTGAGTGTTTCTGCAAAGGACAAATAATAAGTAGTATATAGCCACAGGTATAGTGAAGTGTCTGGCTTTTGTCCTACAGATTTATCTGGATAGAAAGGACAAGAAGGAGCCAGAATGTGTACATTGAATGATTGGCAGAGCTTCTTACAATTAAACTGTAGCTGTTAAACAAAAGAGAGGATTTGGATCATGAGAGATGTCCGCTAATGTCCCTGTGCGTGTCAGCCCTACCTCTGTCTGCTGCGCCCCTCCAGGCTTAAACGGACAAGCTTTGCTCGCACCCATACCGGCTGTAGTGGGCAATTACGCTATCGCAGCTCTGTGTCTGCTGTATTTTACTGTTATCTTTTAATTGAAGAAACAGGGGAGTCATTCTATACCAAGGATAAAGGAGATGTGTTTTACCTGCCTTCAGCTGGCTAAGAATAGAGTGGAATAGAATAAGAATATCTTTCCACCTCTGTAATGTGATTTCACCCTTAGGCCACAATTTTAATAGTCGGGGATTGCTTTCCCATTGAGGTTACTTTCATTTCATTGGCATGATGCTTCTTTTGTGCTGGCCTTGCACTATGGGGATGTGAGATTTTTCAGGTTTGTCATTAGCGGTCCTGTATTTAAAAAATTGCTGTCACATTTCTGGAGGGGTTGCATTTGTCACATCAGCAAAAGGTTGAGTCCAGCCATATGTAGTTCTTTGTGAATGAAGGATAAAATGTAGGGTTAAACTGATGAATGATAGAATCAGGTTATAGACATATATCCTCATCTGTCCTTGCTTCCAGATGGAAAACTCCCAAGAATCAACTGCAAATCATATTCAGTTTGATTGTACTGCCAAATGCCATGATAAATTATGCATAAGTTTTTAATTGGCTGGTGAAAGGTGGTTGTGGAATTTCTTTTGAGAATGTGTGACGTGAAAGGTGAGGTCATGTTGTGTCTTGCACAGGCAGTGCTGGATGGTTTCCAGAGGTCACATAGCTGAACAGTAGGGAACTCACCACCTGCTGTGCTGCTCCTTCCCTCCACAACTCTTCCACTGCCCCGCCTCACCCTACATTGCCTCTTGATAGCAGCCAGTTTACCCTCAGGCCAATAAGCGGGGACATTTACCACATGTCCATGCAGCTCTGATTCTCTTTCTGTATAAATAGTCTTAATATAGTTGCCCTCCTTACAATGAAGGTGTTAGACAAAGGACATGCTTTTGACCTTATTTGGTTATCCTACAAACACTTTAAAGGAAAAGGCCAGACTACCTCTGACTAAATCCTGGAATCATTACACCTGAGATTCAAGCAATTTTTATCAAAATGTAAGGAATTTGGTAGTTACTTCTCATTAAAGTACAATTTTCCCATGTATTGTCACATAAAACTGGGAGTTGCAGCAGGACAGGACGTAGTGGATTTGAGAATTTAAATGTAGGTAGAACAAAGACACAAGATGTGGAGGTGGAAAACTGACTGGAATATGCACCTCCGATCCACTCACTGATCTTGTTAGACTGAAGGCAGTCCTGCAGCTTTGTATGGTTGGCTTTATATGAGTAAACTACCCAGCCACAACTGGCCCTATACTGGAATATTTTTTGGACTCTAATAAAGGTGGAAATGCACTCATTGTGATTCCTGAGATTTGGTAAATCACTGTAATAGGCCATTAGAAACAATTGCAAATGCTCTATCAAGTGCTAATATCAACTGCAATAAATTGCAATTAACAAACCTTTTAAATGACTTCTCCCACCACTAATGATCCATTAGCTGTTCTATTGCTTATGGTCCAGCAATTGTGGTGCATCCATATTTTTGGAGACCCCAGAAGTCTGGAAATGTAAGTTAAAAAACGGAGAGCTACATTTTCATTAGCAAAGTTAATCTGTTTTGTTAGACTGATCAAAATATGTTTATAAAATGTCACATCTGCAGCAAGAGGTGATATTTGAAATTAGTAGTGAGGCATGTATCCTTTCTGTTGTACAGAATTAGAGCTAATTGAATTGTGAGGAACCAAGAGAGGTTTCTTTAGATAAGCCTGAAGTAAATTAGCTTGTGTCTAGCAAAGATGTGCAAAGTGCAATTGAAGCTGATAACATGACTTATCAATGAGAAGTCAAGAATAAAGAGTTACTGATCATTTAAATTGGCACATAATTAGTTGTACATCGCCAATTACTTATATTTATAGACGTGTATGTGTACCAGTATTAGAAAGGCCCAAATAAGTACTGCTGTATAGAACCTATCCTACCTTAAGTTTATGTTGTGGGTTAAAAAAGGCCACTTCCTTTGTCCAAGTCCAAAGTTGTTTTGATGAGTCACTGAATAATCTTGGTGAATTATATTATTTAAATAAGAAGAACTGGTTGTCATTTTCTTTTAATGAATAAAGAGTATATCAGGACTAGTCATAAAGCAGTGGCTTGCAATGGCAACAAAAAGAAAAGTATATAGATGTATGGAATAATGAGTGCATGTGAGCACAGACGCAAAGTGGCAGATACATTGGCTCAGGTTCTTGTCAGTTTTCAGTGCATATGTCAATTTCTTATGCATTTAAAATGCGACACTTAAGAAACATAAGTTGAAACATCTGTGTATTCTAGCAGAGTCTTGGGCATCCATAGACTCGGGCTGCCATTGCTATGTAATTGTTAAAGACCTTTGCAGTACCATTACAGAAAAAAGTGTATTCCTAAGGTTGTAATACAGTCTCACTGTCTACATTTGCATCAATGCAGGCATTACAAAGATGAAAATTAGCTCTGTTTCATTAATATACCTGCCTCCATGCTGTAGAATATAGTCAGATAAATGGACAAATGCTTCCTCTGAATCACATTACAACATCCCTCCAATACTTCAACTTCATCTTCAAATCTGGTCCTATTATAATGCTATTGTGGTACACCCTTTTGTCGATTGTATCATAATTGCAGCAGTATTTTGTCACCTTCATACTTTGAGAGAATCATTTTAACAGTAGCTTCAAAATAATAGAGTGTGCATATTGATTAAAAGTGAGTGTTGGGTCGAGTGGTCATGAAGGGCAAAACAAAAAACAAAGCAGAGTGAAGAGTCTCAGTCAAAATCTTTGTTATGCATCCTCAAGCAGTTCAAGCTTGTCATGTGTCACTAAATGCAGTGGAAACACAGATAAAGACTCATGATTGAATTATATGCATGGTTAAAACGCCCTTCAGCAATGTGACTATAATAGGAGTACACATATTTTGAAGCTTAATCCAACTAGGAGTATAATTACATTACATTACAACATAATCAGATTCTGATGTTTACATGGACTTCTTACATTATAACTGAATATACATGTAGACCAATGTGAAATTTACAATGGATAGTCACAATTCTCCAACGTGACAACAATTTTATGATTTATTGTTTTAATTTTTAGTTTCCTTTTTGGTGACTTGTTTTGTTCCTGTTTTTTCTAATATGTCATGTTGTTTGTAGAAAATTAAAACTTAGTAGGTAGAAAATGCACAGAGCTCAGCCTTTTGTCAGATGTTGGTTAGTTTGAGAAACACTGTCCATGGTGCTGAAGCACAGGACCTTGATTGTATTGCACAGTGAGAGGATTTTAAGTAGTATATGGCAGCAGTTTTTCTATATGAATAATTTTACTCATCTAAACGAAATAACAATTCATCTTCAATTTAATGAATTGGGTAAGTTCTTCAGTTTTCAATTTTCACCTTGCCTTTTATAGCTTTGATATCATCTTAACATCCAAATAAATTGAATTTTAAATTACCTTGTAACACTTAATCATTGGACCTACTTGCAGTCACTGTAATGGCAATTGTGGCACTGCATTTACTTTATTTTAAAAATGTGTGAAAACCATCTGATGCCGCAGCTAAGTTGTCATCTCTACATAAACCATAGTACCACTAATTTCACCGCTCCCTATTTAGTTTAGTTTGACTGTATTTTGTTTTGAAGTAACAGCTTTGAATCATTACTGAAGCTCACTATATTAATGAGTCTCTTAAAAGCCAACACATGGCCTGCCCACCTTGCCAAATGCTGCATAAACAGTGGACATGATGAAGGATGTTGTGCCAAGGTACAACTATTGCTTCCCCCGTGCTTGTTAGTTATAGAAGCATAGGCATTCCCTCTCTCGTTTCAAGCAATGCATAATGGGAAGGCCATCTGATGATCTTGGAAGGGTTTTACATGCAGCACACAAACTCTGTGTCTAAGCACACAAAAGAACAAGCAGTGACAGAAGACTGTATGAAACATGGACGTAATCTGATGTCACCACACAATGTAATATGATGTCACCACACAAGAGTATGGTGGCTCTGACTGTCACCATCTTGGCAGTTTTGCCTCTGCTGCCTCCCAGCTAATCCAAAAAATGTGCAAAGATGTGGATTGTGGGTGGAGCTGAGGTGAGCTGAATGAAGCCTAGATATTCAAACAAGTCACCTGTGACGGTCCACCTGTCAATCAAAGTGGCCACACTGTTAATTATGCATAACTTTAAGCCTTAATATAATTTGCAGGTATGAGTTATATAAAAATTCACTCCCAGTACAGGTGTGATGAATGGGGGAATTAGCTAACATGTTTATTTATTTAAGATGGGCATTTTAATTTGGGTGCTTATAGAGATGAAGTCCTTTTGTAGCCAGCCTCAACTGGCCTTTCAAGGAAATGCAGTTTTTGGCACTTAATTGTTGGCTTCATTTCATAGCCATAGATGTTGGTGGTTGGCAGTGAAGCTGTCTGTTAAAATATCTCCTCATACAATAATACCATGTACTTCTATGTCAGACTTATGGAGAAATACCAATTTAATGGTGTGAGTTTGAATGGCCCTCGAAAACCCCACTTGGTTTCTCCACTGTAATATCAAATGATGATGCTGTTTGATAATGCCCTCACTCTCCTAAACACAACAATATTGCCTCCATAGCTCTTAGTGATTCCTGCCTGCTATAGAGTTGCAAGCACTTTAAATATATTTAGATGGAGTTCAGTTGTTACACACCATTTATTGAAATGGTGACTATATCAGATACTTTTTTGGGTGATTTCTACGGTTGAACTGAAACATTGTTAATAAATTGTTAGTAAATGTTTCTCCGCTATCATCTCAGATCAAAAAGACTGATATGTTTAATGCAACAAACATCCAGATTGCATTGTAGCAATTCCAGAGACAAAGTGATATCATATGCCAATGCACAGAGGGAGGCCAGGATGAAACATCTATGCCCAAAGCAGCCTCTAAGACCTAACTAGCCTGCAGCCACACCCGCAAGGCACCAGTGCACTCTTTTCAATATACCCGGGGGACTCGCTAAAAAGGTGTGACAAGTTTATTCTTCTTAGATGCTGCTACAATGTGACTTTGAGCACAGCCACTGGTCTTCAATAAAAGGAAATGATCCAATCCGGTAATGGAAAGATATATTTTTCAATGACTACCTCGGTCTGCACATTAATCACACCATATGCCAAAATACAGTGCAGTAAGACTGTGCATTAGGAAATGTGTTACGACATAACTACCTAATCTCTTATATTACTGTATTGATATTGGAACCATTAAGATCATGAACTGCAGGTTATTTTCAATATTTTGGTTCAGTTTCTTGAAAGCTGAAAAACTGCTAACAAAATGGGTAAAGATTAACCCCCTTGACCCTCTTTTTTAGTCATAATAGATTTGCAAGTCCTGTTTTTTGGTCTTTTATCCAACGTTTTTCTGTTTGTCCAGTCCTCAAATATCTTAATGGTAAAACTGTACGTCTAAAAGCATCATTTTTTGTGTTGGTCTAAGACATCACAGGGTAACTCTTTTTGTCATCTCCACAACAGAAGCCTGTGGCAGGGATTGATTGCTGCTCTGCTGATTCCTATGGACCCGCTGAGCTGTGCAAATGCCTTTTGACGTGGGGTGCATTTTTAATGTGTCAACTGAGACCTAAGGCAGAATTACCACAAACTAAATTACAGGCACATTACTCTAGTAGTAGAAAACCTGCATTTTTAGGCTTTTGGGTGCAGTTCTCGATGTTAGGTATGGCTCATTGCCTGACTCCCTAAATGGCTAATGTTGCATGATAGATGCAGACGGCACACACTATGGTTTTGTGTTAAAATGTTTTTTTTTTTTTTGGCTTTATGTTTTAGTTTGACAGGAATGAAAGACATTCTTTAAAGAGAAGTGAAGTCAAACAACGAAAAGTCATACAGTCTTGATTCACACTTAGGATTCCACGCAGTAATAATAACCTAAAATGAAAAGAAACTTGACATCTTGACTGCAGGCAAAAGAGCTCATTTATATGTTGAAGGCTGTTTTCAGTGCTGTATGACCAATTATCATATAAACATGGTGAAATAAAAGCGACAAAAGGGTTTGTGATAATGAGATACTATTGCATCAGCTCAAAAAAAGGTGACATTGCGTTTCATTAAAGGCAGCTACAAACAGTTTGCACTGGATTTTTGAGGAAGATAATTTTGCAGGCAAGGTCCAGGGGTGTATTGGGAATCATAACTTGCCTAGCTCTCCACACCAGGGGGTGAAGTTTTAAAGAGCTGCTGTTTGAGCTAACACACTGAGACCTGACCTGCATTCTTCCCACATCTAATAGGTTTATCCTTCATGTAGGTTGATCTCTCGTGGTAGGGAACTGGCTGTTGGCAGTGGCTTGGTGAGCAAAGTCATGCACCACAGTTGGGTGTCCCTGGATCTGTTGATGGCCAGGACAAAGCTAAATCAACTGAATATCAACAACTTCCTATTACTGTCGAGAAATGCCATAGAAATGTATTACATTATACAGCTGCGTTTTGAAGTCTTGGATGGTGCAATCCTTACAGCACTGAAAACAAAAAGGAACAGTGTGATTACAAATTCTGTCGTCATAATTCTCAATTTCCTTTTAGCATCGTCATAAGCTTAACTGACCTTCAGGTGATGTTAATCATCTTTAGCTAATTACTGGTCTACCTGAGTAAACAGTGTGTTTTTTTACACACTGCAGTATAAACATTAATCATCACACACAAGTGAGAAGTTGTAATGAGTTAGATAACAATAATTAAAGTTTGAAGTATGGACTATTGGTTGCACTAGAGAGGACACTCTTAGCATTGTTAATCATCGAAGGTAATTTTCTTAACAGGCAAGGGTATCTTGAGCTTCCAACGTGCATCCATGGAGTACTTTCAAGAAACTTAAGAGTTGAGATAAACTGATAATACTAATTAAAATCAGACTAGATATATCTCCTCTTTGCATTGCTGGTGTACACTCCATTAGGTAGTTTGTAATGTTAAATGGACAACTCATCAATCACAGAAAAAATATTTTCTTACGTCTTAGCGGTGTCCAGTTCCAGTTTGTGTCTCTTGTACCATTACACCATACATTCAAGTCTCAGATGTAAGCATCCTAGTTCTTAAAAAAATAAATATGTAGTGCTATATTAAAGAACCAGAGGGCGGTTTAGCAAAACGTCCTGCTGTTCTTCTTTTGTGTGCTTTTCCAAAATCCTCGGACCATCTTCTACCCTGCTATATGCTATAATACAAATTGACCAGTTACCTAATCTAACTTTTTTATGTTCAAAAAATAATTTATTACAACATTATTTATTATCATTATTATTATTTTCAGCGTCACAGCCCGACATAATGGTTGCACATCAGAATTTGTCTTAAAGGCACACACATGTGGACAGTAGGATTTGATCTCCCATTACCTCATCCAAAAAGAAACTCTTACAAACTCCTTATTTTGCATTCTGCAGCTGCATTGGACTGTTTGTTAGTCTGTTTGTTCAATTATATGATTTCTACATAGGTTTCAAACTTAAAACTAATCAAAACTAATTTCAAACTAATTAAAAAAAAAAAAAAAGAAAGAAAAATGCATTTCAAAGGTAAAGTACAGATAACACTTCACATCCTTAATGTTTATTATGACATTAACTTAGAACAAAACTGATTGAACAAAGGGACAGTACAACTTTTGCCAAGTACTCAAATGGTCCATCTGGAAAGACATTACCAGATGGTGGATATTAGTGGAAAGGAACAGGTAGAGTATATGTCTGAAACATGGAGGGAGTCTTTTAGTATTTGAAGCTATTATTCCAGCAGAGGTTAAGTCATACAGCTGCAGAATCTTTACTGGGCAGATTCTTTTTTCACATTTTGGTCAGATTTTGTTGTTGTTTGCTGCTGGGGTAATATATTTTTTCCCTTTAAGCTATTAACTTCAAGGACCCTGCATAAGTTAGGGAATAGCAGTGAATGAGCTTCTGCAGATGCTCCAGATGTTTTGAGACAGATGGGCTGACTTGTTCCTCATGTGGAAGGTGAGCCGCATTCCTAAAAAGCTGGTGACGTGCTCACAAATATGTCATTGAAATACTCTGTGGTCTCTTTCATAACATTGTCACGGAGCCATACTACTGTCACTTGATGTTTCCTGTCACATAATAGATAAATGGATTCAAGCTAGTCAGTAACAGTAAAAGTAACACACACACAGTCATACAAACTGTGTTTTGCAAGGTTTTGGTTCATGGGAGTATTTTAGACTCACCCAATAGCTGTCAGTCACACAAAGAAGATCAGAGAGGAATGCTGAGTGTAAAAATATTCCATCTGGAGTTGTTTGTTGCTTGTGTTATTAGGTGAAGTCTGTGTGGAGCCATCTCAGTTGGGGATGTCACTTGATTAGAAACATTTATCAAGTGGGATTATTATCAAACTGGGCAGTGTGTTTTGGCCCAACACTTCATTTCAACGTCACATTTGACAAACTTGCTCTACCAATCCCAACATTTGTGCTATGCAAAACTGTCCAGCTATTTAGTGGTGCATTTGAATCCCTTTAGCCCCAGAAAAACATTCAAACTAATTTCATGTTATGCACCAAAACAATTACTCTCACATTGTCACTTTAGTTTCAGCGTTTTCAGTTTTCTCGCAGGACTAGCACAATTAGAGATTAACTAAAACATGCAGAATATATTAATTCTAGACCTCTATCATTCCATTTCCATCCATGCCCCTGAGGATGCTCACAGCTAATTTGCCCTTGAAGCTACATTTTCCTTGTTAAGGCTGGAAGGCTTTTCTTTCATCTCAGCCTTGACTGTACTGCATATTTCCAGTATGTCTGATGTATGTGCAATGAAAGGCCAATAGTGCTTTGTATAGAGAGGAAATTAGATATGCTGTCATATTTCTATGCAGGAAAGCATTATTTTGGCTGTTAGGTTTAGCTAACATCTGCCGTCAGGTGCATGAATTTTGCAGAAATTTCAGGGTTACCTTTCACCCCTTGCTTGTTAGCAAGGTTATTCATAAGTAAGTGAAATGACAGGAAACACCTTGGCAGTCTTTTGAACTATGACAAAATCTGTGGAGAAAAACAAACAAACAAAAAAACATATCTGCAGTACTAGGTCTATAAAAAAATCCGTTGGCTGTATGATAGCATCTTAGACACTATTAATTGAGTAAGAATGGTGAGACATAAAGCTTTGAAACAAACAACAACAAACTGTGTTACTACGGCCCAGAGCTGAATGCTTTTCAACCAAAAAGTCTCTAGGGAAAAAGGTTTAATGACTGATTAATGTGATTTTTGAATTTGTTTTCATCTACTGTGGGTCCACTAATATGTTATCACATATCATAGCACTGAATTAATGCTGTTCTTGTATTTCTTGTGTTTATTGATCCTGTGTATAAGATTTAGGGGCCTCTATTTACAATAAATGGCAGGAGTGGATTATAACATGCATATACAATGAATATATAAACATAGAGGACACAGCTACACTGCTTCTCTGCCAAGAAAACTGTTAGCCAAAGTATATGCGCTGTATAACAAACTGGACGACCTCCGTTCCTGTGTCAGTTTCCAACAGAACATCAGGAACTGTAAGTTTTTTTTGTTGTTGTTGTTGTTGTTGTTGTTTCACTGAAACATGATGAAATCTGAAATGCCATTCAGACAAGTTACTCTTTTTCTGTATATTGATCTGATAGAAGAGAGGAAAAAAGTAGGTGTATGCTTTATAGTGAATAAGGATTGGTGTCACAGCCTGAATATAAAAATACTGTCCATCTTTTACTTAACATCTTTTACATCAGTCACCATCACACCATCACAAAAGATTTCACTCAGGCTAACCTAAGCTGGAAATGCTCGACTTCTATTTGCACATAGACTGTGCCACAAGAGGACCACTCTTACACTCCTAATTACTACACAGCATTCACATACAGCTACTGAGCTTCGTCTGCCTCCTACAGTAGCTAATCTAAAAATTGGCAAAGTCGTGGGTCATCGGCAGACCTAAGGTGGACTGAAGCCATTTTATCTGTCAGTCAAAGTGGCCATGCTGTTAATTATGCTCAACTTTAAGCCCCAATTTTATATTATATTCATGTATAATATAGGAGTCAAGAATCTTCACCCTCAGTATAGTTGCCCTGAACAGGGAAATTAGCAAGAGACCAAAACTGTTTTGTTTTTGTTTTTGTTTTTGTTAAGTTTTTTGAACCAGACTGTAAACATTTTAATTTCTTCTGTGAAGCGCCATTCAGGCGCTTATGGAAATTTACTCACTGCTGCACCCTGTCTCAAGCAACCGCTCGAGGAATTACAGTTTTTAGCACTTCCACACTGGCTTCATTTCCCAACACTGGAGGTTGCCGCTTGTTCAGAATGAGTGATCATGTGGCCATCTTGCTGAGGACAAATGATGTGAACAAACTTTAATGCATGCCCCCAGTGATGGAAGGAAATGGACAGGCCAATCAGAGGCCAGATGAATTCATTTGTAAAACAACAAAGCAACTGTACCCAAAACACCAGTTAAATCACTCCACAACCAGAAACCACTGATTCATCCGGCATACAATTAACTCTCACACTGCAGTTGCGGTCTGGAAACAAGGCCAATTATAAAGCAGCAGCCTACAATGTAAGAAGTGCAGTAAGAGAGGCAAAAACATGGAACTAAAATTTCACATGGGCAATCATAGAGACATGTAGCAATGATAAAGAAGATTACAGATTAAAAACCTGCTGCCATCTTCATGTCAAGTGTTTTTCAACTTTTATGTTTGCTTTGAAGCCAATAAGCAAAAAATAGTAATTTAAATTATTAGTATATTGTAGGAACTAGTGACATGTATTTCTATCACATTTTTGGTTTATCTCCCTGTGATTTGGACCTCAGGCTACAAAGTCCATAAAGAACTTGCTGTTTCTTGTAAAGCTTACTGCTGAGAGCGCACAGTAATGACTGAAGGCGATGAGCACTCCAATTTTTCTCATCTAGAGATGACTAGGCAGGATGAGTGGACCGTTTAGAGAAATACCAGAGTGTAAATCAAGTTTAAAATGTAAATCCCTGACCTTAGCGAAAATGCCAAACTCTGCTTTCCATCACCAATTAACACTAAGCACCAGTGATTTAACAGCATGTAAATAAATAACCTAATCTAGTAAGAAACAAAGAGAAGCATCATTTGTGATCTGTTTTTCTTGAGTGTCGTGAAAATTATTACTTTACCAAGAAAAGGGACATAACAGGTGACAGCATAGAATCGTGGGAAATTAGGAGTTGACAGGAATGAGCTTGCAGACATGTCAGTAAAATGAGTAAAACTCACGGAAATACATAACATGCTAAAATGTAGTGCTATAGTTGTCCAAATATCCAATCCAACTGATGGAAAACTGCACATTATTAAGGCAAACCCAAAATATACGTTTGCTCCAAGCATGACTTTAAGATCAAAAAATATTTTTTGTTTGTCAGTATTGGGTGTATTTCAATCATGAACACACACAGGCTCTGTTCTGCAGTCACAAGAAAGCATATCAAGTAGCTTTTCTGCATCTGCTCCTCAGGGTGTGGTGACAGGGTGATGAGGGTTCAAGATGCCAGGTGGGAAAACATTTTAGGCAGGAAGAGAGTCACCTTGCCTGGGGGGGGGGGGGGGCAAACCTATGCAGTTTCTGAAGTAGCTTGGTGTTAGTGCTGAGGACATGCAGTCAGTGACTCGTTCTGGCCCAAGGCCACTGGAGTCTATCACCTTCAGATGGCCATTTGCCCATTGGTGGAGAGACACTTTGACTGCTGGTGCTCACAGGCTCAGCCTCATACACAGAGCAGGTGGCATGGACATGCTGCCAACAGGGACGTCTTTTTTTGGAATCAGTCTTTAATGAACATGGGGAATCTTATCAGGATATTTTGACTGTGCTGAGGACAGTCACTGAACTGATTTTTAATTAAAGATAGATGTTTGAGACATTTGATGCCTTATAGCAGAGTTGCAATAGTCTTTCTCTCCTGATTATTGACTCTTGACTTCTTACAGTAACAGGTGAAGAACTGAAAATGAACAAAAGAAACATTCATCATCAGCAATGTGCTGCAATGCTGTTGCTGTTTGACTATACAAATAAAACTGATTTGCTTTGACTTGAGATTACTAATATGAATAATGGCTAATAGAAATAAATTATTCCTTGTGACGAGTGGAACATGAGATTCCGCACAATTCCTGATAGCTGTGTGTTGAGCTGCTGCAGTGAGCTGAATGGTGCATGTGTGAATCCTTGGTGGTGTGTGGGGTTATTAATTGAGAACATCAATAACAACATACCCTGTTTCTCTCTCTTTTGAGGGGAGCATTCATCATGTGAGGTCAGTGCAACTAGGCAAGAGAAAATAGGACAGATTTGGTCATAGTAAGCAGGGTCTTGCTGAACTGGAAATCTTCCCTATACCCTCACCAAAATGACAAAGTGCCATAACATCAGCCACACTTTGGTGTGAAATTGGTACAACATGTTTCTGCCTGTGGACATGTGCATGGGTGCCAAATCCAATCAAGTATTATACTTTGTGTGTGTATGTGTTTTTTTTTTTTTTTTTTTTTTCTTTTGCCCTTTTTGCCTTTGCGCATTTGTAGTACATGTCAAAACTATGACTAGAGTTAGAACATGCGGGACCTGAAACACAATGTGGATGTAATTCTGGTTTTATACAGAAAGAAATTTACACATACCAAAAAAAAACAACAAAAAAAGTAAGAAAATACTCTTTGTAATACTCATTCTTTAAAGCTTAAACAGTTTTAGTATATATATTTTTAGTTTTGTTGTTTAGTTCTTTTTTACTTGCTCTGTTACTTTACTTGTCATGATGACCAAGTGAAGTGTAATTACTGGCATTGCATTATTTATCTAGGGGTCCCTGCATAATGGAAACATTAAATCACTAGTATTCCCTCAACAGCTATTAACCAACAAGCTAAAATGCTGATTATCACTGCATATTTTCCACATTACAGTATGTAAATGATGTAACCCACCCAGAATTTTCTTGTCAATTCATCAAGCATGTCATGTGTATTTTGTGTGCCAGTTTCTGTTTTTTTTGTTTTGTTTTTTTTTTTGTGCATCTGCTTTTTTCAAGTTTTTAAATATGTCTACTGTATGAGCCCTACAGCAGCATTTCACACACTCAAAACATATATACCGGTAAATAAAAAAGAAAGGTTTGCAAGGCCCAACGCAGCTACACCATTCATATATTTCTGTGATGGCTCTGATCTTAGACATTGTGATCTTAAAATGGATGTCAAAGCATCAGCATTAACATGACTTTTCTGCTATATAGTTGTACATACATACACTTAAAGTCAGGTTGAACTCCTGATTTTTTTAAGTGGCTGCATGGTCTTCCATCATTAAAAAAACATTTTTAAACTAACAAAAAACTGATTAAGAAGTGTGTTAGTTGTTGACCAGAGTGGCATACTTGTTTGTTCAAAATTCACTCCAAGCTGTTTATTTACAACAAAAGTGTGGTTCACGTGTAGCAAAAAATATATAACTGAACAGTTAACTTGGTTCAGCTCTTGGTTGGTTCAGACTCAACTTATGACAATGCAAAGTACAACCTAAACCAAGCTTAAATCACTACACCTGATCAGCACTATGTTTCCATTCATTGTTCATTCTGTCCTCCTCAACAGACAAAAGGCCACTGCTTAAATAGCCTCTCCACCTGGCACTACCTCCCTGGCTCTACCAATGGTGAAGGGGACTCCACTGGCTCCTAATTTATCAGAAGTTTCTGAAGAATCTTCAGAAGTTTATAATCACACAGATTACAGTAAAAAACACTCTTCCCTGTTTTACCCTTAAGCCACATTTTGACCATACATAAATTAAATAACAAATAAACCTAAATAATACCTAGAACTAATTTATCTTACCTTCACTCATTTGGACTAGTCCAACAACCTCCTCCAATCATGTTAGTCAGGGTATAAAAGCAGGAAATGTTGCAGCGCTTCCTTCTTTTGACCCAGACCCCATGGTGAGTATAGTAAGTAACACAATTCAATGTTAATTTAACTAATTTTGACCAGAAATAAATCAATCAACTGTAACTAAATTTATTTTACCCAAAGATGTCAGACTATGAAATATGACCAAATGTAATATGAAGCACAAACAAACCTGGGATAGTCTGTATCTGGAAAATGATGATTATTGATGGTAAAATGGCTGAAAACAAATTAAGTATGGTTAAACTAGAGATGGTATTAATACATGGGACAAATGGCCTCACCCACAAAGTGCATTCAAGCAACATTACATACTTTATTTTAAGGTGTTTGTTTGCACACAATAATGGATTAGCAAGACAAAACTGTTTGTGAATCCAATGTGTCAACAAATGTTCATAATTGTTCTGGCATCTTCCCTGACCACAAATTGTCATTTAAAGCACACAGTGATTGCTCATATGATGGCATTGTGGCACTCTATTGCCTAAGGAAGTTTACTGTCCTTAGGATTGACCAAACTTTCCATGTGTGTCTTTTACTGAGTCAGTTTTTTTTTTGTTTGTTTGGTTTCCAGCTAGAAATATGAAACACAGGAATGTCCTTAACTGTATCATTGACTAGGCCAATGAGATCAAAATGGCATGGCAGATATGTCAGGACTCTGTGGTAGACTGAATGTGCAAAAGACTATTTACTGTAGACCAAATACCACTCTATGATGAATTCCATCTGCCTTAAGTCAAAAAAAAAATATCCATTTTTCAGCCATCTAATTGCTCAACATGACTCATAAGATCATCTTTGGTGTCTTGAATGTAGCTGTATCCGCTGCTAATCAACTGTTTTATACAAATACACACACAACTGAACTTAAGAATTAAAGAGAACTTTTGGTAGTTTAATATATAGAGATTTTAAGAACACCCTGCAGCCACTATAGCATTTTCTTCCAGGGGTTTAATTTGAAATTATAATGAACTATGTGCATGGGTGTTAGCTGTATGTACAGAATGACATATGCAGTATATTTGATAATGAGAAAAATAATTAGCTCCTTTATTAAATATACACCTCCATGTCCCCAGGAGCTCACTCCTCCTCTCACTTTATCACATACTGTATGCAAAGCCAAACCCGAGTTCATGCTGGTGACAGGGACAGAACTTGGCATAAACAGCATGAATCTGTCGATCAATCTGACCTGATGTCACAGGTGCAGCAGTGGAGTCATTCTGTCTGAGGGGTACGGCTGAAAAATTTGAAAGGGCACCGGTTACATGAGTTGGGGCATCACCATATAGAAAAGTCATGATGCATTTATGATGAAACTGTCTCAAAGCACGGTTAGATTAAAATAGTTTTGTGACTCAGAAGTACTTACTACATATCTGTAATTAAAAAAAAAAACACTATTTGACTATTTGTAGGGATGTAGAAACCTAATTTTCTATGTAGGGCAGCCTATATGGCACTACCGTTCGAAAGTGCCTTCCCATTGGGCCACCATAGAGGGCACTTAATCATTTTTTATCTACCACAGGGGCATCCAACAGGCACTTTAGCTGCATTCTTTTCGAACACGGCCCTCCTGTTGCCCCCTTTAGTCCACCAGTACACAGCAGTACAGGTTTGTCCTTTGGAGAAAGCTTTTTTGAAAAACAACGTCTAGTACTGATGCTGCATGATTTGAGAAAATCTGTAATCATCTGTACTTTAGAAAATAAGATAAAACCACAAAAAGCTAAAATTGGCTTGGCTAGCACTTGCCAGCAAATCAGATTTCAGTATGATGGACTTATTGCTGCGCTCTGTGTGTAGCTTATTTTGTTGCACTTGGGCTTCTAAGCATGATGAATTTTAGCTGTCATCATCTGTCTTCATTTACACACAAACTGTGCATCTTAGAGTTGTTTTTTTTTTTTTTTTTGGCAGTAAAATGTTGTCTTCATCCCTCTCAAAACCTCAGTCTTGAAGACTGAGACTCACATTTTGGTTTTCATTGTTGTTGAAAATTACTCTTACTATTTAATTTCATTGTTCCTACTTAGCTAAATTAAAATGTTGAGGATGGTATATTTGACAACTTTTAAAGAAACACACCATCCAGCACCTAATTAAAACAATACAGCTTACTGCATAGTCAAATCTATGAAAAGTTGTTCAATTCTATTCTAATATTCTTATCACTAGTAGAGTTGTCTGCATGATCCCAACAGCACACTGTAAAGCTGGTAATTTCACAGCTTACATGTTGTAAAGTCCAGGGGTAGAGACCAGTCATTCATACATCATTATACAAGTTATTCATTGAATGAAGTCACATGTTGAGTCTGGTGACAC
This sequence comes from Protonibea diacanthus, assembly GCA_028641955.1. Classification (NCBI taxonomy): domain Eukaryota; kingdom Metazoa; phylum Chordata; class Actinopteri; family Sciaenidae; genus Protonibea; species Protonibea diacanthus. Next base: position 13,453,343 of record CM053986.1, read on the forward strand.
CACACCTGTTTCCTGGGCAGACATTTGGTTAAAGTGAGTCATAGTGCACACTGGATGTGACAGTATTACCTGAAAGCCTTTTTTTTTTTTTTCTTCACGATTTAAGTGAGACCGCTCTCTGTGCCAAAATGATTTAGACTGAGCTGTAACATGTTTTCATCATCATGTACCTAATGAGGTCTTTATCAAAGCAACATTCCCACAGCCTTTTATTAAATATGTATAGGCTTAAACTCAGGTGTTGACATGATGTTGCTGTGGGAGTTCAGGGAAGAATATGTTTTGTGCCTCAACGATTTAATATTGAACTGTATTCCTTTTGAATCTCCTCATATTACATCATCGGTTTCTTGTTTAGACACTATTGCCCTCAAATAGGATGCATCTGTATGCACACCAGCATTTCCCTCCTTATTTATTTATATATTTTTTTACATTGATTCACTTTGAACAACTTCAAATTTCAATATTGAATGACCATTTCATGTCTCGTTCCAACACCCCACTGTGCTTGCGCTGTGCTGGCATCTCAACAGTGTCTTGGAGGAATAGCAAAATGCCAACTCTTATTCAAGATTCACAAAACAGCTACCAGCAATCTTGTACCTCTGAAAAGCAGCCGTGAAACAACCCATGGCTTACATTTTGAAATCGCTGGCAGCCAAGCTGTAAACAATCCCAAGAAGGGAGATGAGAGAGGAACTCACAGCATGTTTAAATTCATATTTCATTAAATAGTTCATGTCAAATTACTTTTTTTGTCTTGCATTATTTCCACAGTTAATTTGATTGGATTTAACCTAAGAAAGGATGTCTAATAAAAAGCTTTAGTTCTTTTTTTTTGTTTATTTTACATTTCATGTCAGCCAGGCAAATTTCTCCACGCTAATCCTTGCCATTTAAAGTTTGTTGACATGGCTTTCTGTTTAAAATGTGAATCTATTTAGAGAACCTTCAAAAACACTATCAATAATGTTGTCCTCCAAACATTGCCTCAAAGTAGCATTGTACCATTTTTCCTGGTTGCCACTCAGTAAATAAGTTGTGTGTCCATACAAAGAATAAAAACCCTTTCTTTACCTGTCATGTCTGAAAGCTTGAAAGCCTTTTTCATCTTTTCAGGAGCAGGAATTGCTATTATTTGTCTTGCAAAGCTTAAAAGCTTTCAGCTTATTTTTTCCAAGAAGGAATTGTTTGAACAACAAGCAAGACAAAGCAGGAAAGTCTTTGACAGCATGGCAAAAAAAAAAAAAAATAAATAAATGGTGGCGCCTATGCTACAGTGGATGGACTGAAGCTGACAGATCAGCCTGACTAATTTAAGGCTGACAATAAACCATAATGATTACTTTAACATTTTCCTACATGGCAAGCTGTCGAAACAGCTCAAGACTTAAAACTAAGCTCATACCGTGTGACTTTCTTTCTTAATTGGATTCTGTTAAAAATGCAGTGGGTAAAAAGGACTTTCACAAGGCCCAGAGAGAATCAACACCTTTGGAAACACCTTCTCAATGTTTATTACATTTTCAAGTTTTCACACTAAGAAAAAGGCTTTATCTGCATCTTTAAAGTAAAAGAGCGCAGCGTGGTGACTAGATATTGCTTTGGATCTGTGTTCGGTGTGTTTGGCTGCATTTTTCATTCCAGCAAGAACAATGTTGCATGTGCGCTGTTCGTTAGCACTGCTGTAGCATCCTGAAATCCTGATGAAGATGTGTTATGAATGTTTTGACAGTGTTGACTAGAGCATGACAAAAGCCAAATAGCAAACATATCTTTCCTCATTTTATTTAGAAAACATCTGAACAGGACACTCATAAAGTTTTTTTTTTTTTTTTTTTAGGTTTTAATGGTGTTTATACTGTAGGAATATGAAACATGGCAAATTGAGTGAACACTGCACAGTAACCTAAGCTGATCTAACCATTTAAACATCTAAGCACACAACACACATTTTTTTGAGATTTTGGATGGATGTTTTTTCTCATTTCCTATGTAGTTTAAATTGCTGGTGCTCTATGCAGCTCTTTTTTTTTTATTTTAATCAGCCTAATCTTTTCAGTCTTGACCTTTTATAATGTTTTCTGAGGTACTGGAAATTGCAGCATGACATATCTTGGAGGCCATAGTTGGTTAAGACTGTAATCGGCCATGGATCGCTAAAGTTAATGCAGTTTTATGAATGGACCTTCATATCAGGAGTGACAATGCCCTTGATAGAGAGACGACAGAGGCAAAGAGGAAAAGAGCTGATGGGGGAAGAGCGTCACGCTGGTTTCAAAACAGCAGCTGGTCAAAAACTGAAAGATTATGAATCCATCTTTTGTTAAAACTGGAAGTAAGCATGTTTTATGAACTATAGAACATTGCAAACTGTATTATGACAGTGTTGATCACTAATCTACGTGAATCAGTTTGCATAATTAGAGGATACAAGTGTGTGTGCCTATGTATGTGAGAGATGAGTGTGATATATATATTTTTAATTGATCCACAGCACTTCGGGGTTTCTGAATCCCATCTGGTAATTCACAGCCATCTTAAATCCCACAGTTGATAGATTATTCCCCTCCTTTGGACAAAGCATGTCAGATTTTACAGACTGCTGCTCCCACAAATCTGTACTCTATGTTGCCATGACAACCACCCGTAGTTATATATGGTGAAAATAAAATAGCTCAGTTCTGGGGGCATGTAATCAGCAAGAGTTCATTTAACCTGATGCACTGATATGACTGTTTTTTAAATTAGTTTATTAATATTTTGCATTCTAAGACATACAGACAAACACCAAGCCTGTCTGCTTAGTGTGCATTAGACATGAATACACACGCTTATTTTCTCACTCTGCTAACTGCTAACAAGTAAGAGCTCACTCTGTACTGGTTCTTTGTTTTGTTGTTTTCAAAAAAAAAAAACAAAAACGAGAGTCTTGCATTCCATGTTTCTACACAGTGCTTTACTACAGTATAGCTGTGTGTGTTTGTGCTGGTAGTGGTGTTTAACAAGGCTTCTAAAAGGTCACATAAGTTGTTTTACTACCTTTTCTACTAATCAGATTTCCCCATGCCTTGTTTAAAGAGATCATGTACGGTGATGCGCATATTGCACATTAATCCACAAGTTGTTGACAAGCTTGTTAATGTGCTGTATAAAGGTCATATACTAAGTAATAAAGGGAGCTCTGTCTTGACTACAGTAGACTTTAGCCCTGGCAATTTGGAGCAATCAGGCTGGACTTCATTTTCACACTTAATTGGCCTGGGGAGTGTATGAAAAATCACAGCTTTCACTAGACATAATCTTGTATTTATGCTCATTAGTAGGGCTAGTATATTTCTCTGTCTGTCGAGCAAAATCAAATTTAGCACGTTGTTTTTTATCATTCATAAAGAGTGCAATCTGACTTTAAAACTTACTGCACAGAACAGTCAGTATTATAGTGCTTTTACAAATTGAGTGAAAACATGAAATTGGATTAAGTGAATTTAATCTTGCATGCAGCATATGACATGAAGGGTTATTTGTTTTCATAAAGGAATGATCATTACCATACCATGTCAAAAAAAGTCATCTCATAATCGTATACTGTTTTGCATGACAGAGCACATCTGATGACCTTTCTGTTATTTTTTCCAGTGCCACATGTCATGAGTCATAGAGTCATGGAGCTGTCACAGTCAGCTTTCCCCCACACGCTGTACTCACTCAGTAGTGAGAGAGGAGGAGATGCTTAACAATCTCCCATTGCTCATTTCAGCCCTCCACCTTCAGCATCGGACACACCAAATTGATTTTAATCAGGCAATAAAGTAGATCCAATCCTCCCTCTGTTGACTCACTTTCATGCCCCAAAGAGGTTGACCCGATCGACTTTTCTGATGAATTTTACTCATAACTGCCTATAGCCGTGTTCAATACGGACAATGTCTTTCATTTTAGTTGCATTCAGTGAAGACTGATGCTGTGTTGGTGTTTGCTGTGAGCCTTCAACAGTTTTATTTATTAAATACTTTGATACTTTAATTCCTGTCTCCCTGAGCAGCTCAAGAAGATAAAGACATGCAGATCTGATTATGTGATAGTGAGCTTTTTCTGACGTCTTACTCTGAAATGAACTTAGGAAGGTACATACAGTAGCAGACTGAAATAATCATTCTGCCTGAGTTTGTGTGCAGATACCTTCATTCATTTTGACTTTAATATTTTTAGAGTAAATAAGTGTCTTCTCAAGGGATCTAAATGCTAAAAGTACTGTTAGAACTACTGTTCACAGACATTTTAGGAACTTGAATAAATTTTTAAGAATGTTAGTTGCTGCTTGGAGTTTCTGTCTTTTCCCTAGAGGGAGGAGGGAAGCGTAATATTATAAACTAAATCTTCAGTTACCTGAGAGAGATGAACTATCACTTGAAGTTTTTAAATTGTAAACAGTTTTCTTTTTTGCTGCTGTGCCATTAAAGATTTGGATCTCTAGACTTGAACTAAAAACTCATTGAAAACTGCAGGTCCTAAGAAAGTTCCTATGCTTTTTAACAATCGATGAAAACAGTGAAATATTGGCACAAAGGCAAAAAGCACAAGGGCACAGAGTTAAAGAATCAAAGGCTCTAAAGGAATACACTAAGCTGACACAAAATCCCAAAAGCTGCGATATTCAGAGTCACTCACTGAAAAATTGTTTCCATTTTAAAATATGAACTTTGTGTTATTGCAAAGGTCAGATGCACCCTTCAGGTCCATCATTTCATTGTCCTTTGTCGATTTCAGTCCCTTTGGAAAAGTTTGCAAAACATGAACATTGCAGAAAAATAGTAGGCAGTACTGATATAACTGCTGCAATGAGCACTGCAAATCTTGACAGCAGTAGATTTACATTAAAATGTATATGGATACATTTACCTTTATATTCAGAACACCCATGGCAGATTTGTAAAAAGGAAACATGACTAACGAGTGGTCATATGCCTTGATCAAAATAAAGTCCTGGATTTGCTTTTACATTCCGGGTTCATTCAGAATTCTACAAGGGCTTGCATATAAGCCTATAATACAAATCACATTATATATCTGCAGGGCAAAAAGGCTGTTCTTCCTGTTCCGTGGCTTTGGAGAGGAATTTAGATATTTTCTCGTTTAGGATGTATTAATGGAGCCAGATTAGTCTCCGCTTCAGGCCGCGAAGTGGGAAGCACTCTGTTCTCAGCTTTGTTTAACAAGTAATTTGTGTTCTTTATCATTTTCTTACTTTCATTAGCTTAGAGACCTGTGTTGGATACAAAAATGCACTGTGTATGCATTCACATATACACATTTTGGCATGTTAATACATAATTAATATGTACTGGTCTGAAAAATGACCTAAAACACCACTATTTGAATTTCTCATGTATAGGAGATTACATTGAGCACGAGCTGTAATTATCTATAATTACATCTGTTTAGAGGTGTGTTCATTTATAAATAGTGACAACAAGTGCTTCATCTTAATGTCTCATCTCACCGTTCTGTCCATACTTTTTGTCACTGTTAAAGAAGAACTACAATTTATTGCAACTGGGGTTTTACTTTCGTCGCTCTGGGCCATCAGTTGTACTAGTTCCGATAACATTGTACCCACCCAGAGTAATTGCTGAGATGTAATCTAAAGAATTGCTAAAGAAATGGGCCAACAGGGCAACAAACACAAGCTGTCAGACGATTATGTAGGTTGTAAGCAAGCTGATAGTTTTGCTAGATTAGCTACTATATTTAAATACGAATCACAAGTGAGCACACATGTAATGCTCAATGCCTCTTCTTAAAAAATGTGTACAAATCTGTCTACAGAGGTCAAAGGAGAACCAGAGCTGCAAGTGATGTTTGACAGAACGGTTTGATTTTAATTCCTGCTTTTTTTTTCTTTAACCTTGATTGCCTGATGGCCCATGCATGTTGCAGTCAACCTCTAGTTTATAACTAGTCCAAAGCATCCATAAGAAACTTGAACTATTTATTCATTCTAAATTACATCTGCAATGTTTTATGACTGTTCATAATGTGGATCAGAGAGCATTATGTGTGTTTGTGAGTGTAGTCATAAAGCATAATGAATGCATTATAATTCACTATGAATTCCGCAATTATGCTCTATAAATGTGATCCTCATAGAAAGTGTTACATAAATATTTACTGAATTAGTCTACCAGTAATAAAACAAGCTAGGGCTCAACACACTTTCACATTTACCAGAGATAAATGTTTACTGTAATTGAAAATAACCTCCTAACAAGTCACCCAAGCAACCATTAGGTTTTTCTTACACAAAATGCTTTTGTTGTTTATGTCACATTTAATATATAAATTTACAGTACAGTATAGTATACTTATTACACTGTTCATACAATTATACTCAGATACATGCAGACCACTGAGGCTGGGGTGCTCTAGTGTCAATTATGAACAAGAGGATCATGACGAAGTGAAGGGAAATGAAAGGGAAGCACCTTTTACACTTTTTAAAGGACCAATTTGTGGCATCTAACAGTGTAGTTGCTCTCTCCTAGAATGAAGGAGAAACTACAGTGACCACGAAATGTGCAAAAAACAACAGAGCATCCAGAGCCAGTCTAGCATGTGTGATGTGAAGTAACTTTTTTATATTTGCATATGGGAGATAGCTGTCATATTCCACATGCTGTCAATGACATGCATGTGTGGGAGTATTAGAAGCTGTACTACACCACGGCATGGATTACTGGAATATTTTATCTTTTATGGCTCTATAGTTTGAACAATGCAGCTACAAGGAGATAACTATTGTACTACTAAAAATGCTGTATTTCACGGGGTTGGATTTGTTGTAGAGAATATTTTGCTCATGTCTTTGTAGTTTTTTTTTTTTTTTTTTTTTAGGTTACATTAGAAGAAGGTATATACCAATTGCGTGAAATTATTTGCCTTGTCACTAAAGCTCCCTTTTCATGCATTAAATGCCAATGGGGAACTGTACATACTTTTCCTAATCAATTTCTTGTGCTGATGATGCAGAAATATGGTACACACCTGCAGTTAAAACTGGTTCTTGGTTATGCCTGAATTATCCGCTTAGTGCTTCCTGAGCTGAACAATGATCATGATCACATAATTACAAGGCGTCTAATGAGACCATCATTCCCACATCCGTCCAGGTGTAAAGGCAGATCTACTGTAAGTACGGAATATGGTCTGTGACTCACTAAACCAGGCTAACAAGATGTTTACACTCACTGATGTAGCATCAAAAACTTAAATCCTTTTTTTTTTTTTAATTTAATTAACAGTTTATCCGTTATTTCAAGTGACAGTGGATATACATTATATTTATTTAGCTAATTCTGGTTCAGACATGAAAAGAACAATACAATGCTCTTACCTGGGTGGCTTTTTCCCCAGTTCTTTCTTCATATAAGAGTTTAAATAGACACTGCTATCATGGCTAATAAGGCTGATTTGTGTTGTGAGGCACAATGGTGGAGACATGTAGCATTCCCCATTTCTAATAGCTAATCAGATCGGTGTATAAGCTAGCTCCCAGCTGTGAAACTTTGCAGACTTTACTGAGGAGTAAAAAGTGGAACTGAAATAAAGGACAGGTTCATCTTGATCACATACTTCTATGGTCCAGTAGAAGGCAGCAGGACAGTAATGCCACATTAGCAATGTGAAGTGGTTTATTAAACCGTATAGACAATTAAACCAGTTGCTGATTTTGGCCTTGTATTAAATATTACATTTTGGCTTGTTAATTCATTAGATACATTTTCTTTGGACAGTTAAAAATATTGAATATTTAGTTTTACATTTAAAATAATTTTTTAAAAAAGGCCAAATGTCTTCCATGGACTAACAAAGAGCAAAATGTACTGGGTGGTAAATCAGTCTCCAAATCCTTCAGTCTCATTTAGTATATTATCTTTTATATTTTAGCTCTTGGATTATTTCTTCTGAAGAGCTTCTTGAACACGAAAACACGTAGGCCTGCGGCATGATGAATTCAGTATTCATTCTCAATTAAAATCAACTTCAGTGGGTGGTAAGGGGAGAATGTAAACCAAACAAAATCTTATTCCTTTTGTGCTGTTTTCATTTTTTTTTCACCAGTTGTCTTATACAGTATACACAGAATATGTGGTTGATTTGGGACCTCTCTGTCTAATGTAATACCTTTATTTAATTTGTCCTGTTAGACTTTGATGATATTATATTTTTTGAGCACTACAATGTAATTATTTTTCAATTTTCAAATTTAACTGATCACAGTTAAGGTGGTTTATTTTAACAAAGCAATGTGTCTTTCTGTGCATCTTTTTGTCTTTGAGAGAGAGTTCAAACTTATTTCTACAGTTTAATTGAGGTAATCAATTTTCAGGTTTCAAGGTCCCTATGGACTTGTTGATAAGGTACAGCTCACTTGGTGTCTGCAGTGGTAGAGTGGGGGACAGGGAGGATGTGATCCCTCACCATAACAGCTCTCGGTCCACTCCAATAATGCAGTTTAATCTGGAGGCTACACCCAAGGCACTGACATGCCCCATAGAGTATCAGCCCGCATTGGACAAACTCAGTGGAAACCTTGACTGGCACTTCACCCCTCAGTGATGACAAAAACCCCTGTCTGCTTAAGCAGCTATTACTCCACCTGATTGGTAATCATGACATGGAGCAGGGCATAAATCCCTCAGACTGCTGCTGGTTAAGATAGAGGTCTTTGAAGGAACACAGTGATTAGGTGACCTTGGATGGAGCATGGAAAGGGGGCCATGCGAGAAGAGACTGGGGGGGATGTACTTTTCTATTATTGGCAGTATAATGACACATTCTCATGCAAATGAAATGCACCTGCATAGTCTACATTCATACCACCTCAGAGCCCCTAGAAATGTCAATGGTTGAATGTCTGTTTTTTTTTTGTTTTTTTTTTACAGGAGTATAGATTACAATTCACTTCACGCATTGAGATGCCATAGGTTTATCCTGTTTGCACAAATTCAATGCACTGTGGTGTCTGAATGTTCCAGGTAACCAAAGTTAAAGATCCCAAACACTTAAATTGACACACCTTCAAAGGGTTTAGCATTACATCTACATCACGCATATCCTGCATGGGGCTAAGAAAAGCATTCCACTTGGAGACATACATAGTGTAACTACAGTGTACATGAATGGGATTGATACAAAAAAAAATAATAATAATAATTTTGTAAATGTTATCTACTTATTAGTTGATCACTGCTGTTTTGTATATTTGATTACATATGTCTTGACCATATTTTGCTTAGCTGGGGTCAGTCATACTGAAGAAAGATAGCTGATCGTTCAGTCTCATTTGGCAGATGTCAAATATCTAAGTAAATGGGAAACAAAGTGTCACTGAGCAAGGCGGACAGCCAGTGAATCAGAGAAATAGGACATATTTTCTGTTTCACAGTGGTTATTTTCTAAAGCACAAACAAACACGCCCACACCTCCACACACTGCTGCACAACACTGCAGTAATCACAGCAACACCTTAATGTAAGATAGGTACGTTGTTTTATGTGTCTTTATTCATATTTGGTGTCAATGTAATGCTCCTATCTATATACTACAGTCTTAATTTAATTGCACATGATAATTTGTGAAAATGATCATGATGTTAAATTAATCATTAATAATTTGAAAAATTATTAAATCTATGTAGTTTTCTTTCCTGGTTCCGTGCAGAGTATGCCTGATGCAGGTGAAATGTCAAAAGTGGTAGCTGTGCTATATAAAGAAGCTGCTAATAAATAAATGTCTGTGTCAATCAGCTAGTTGTGTTTACAGACAGATACAGTATGCAGATTTTTTAGGCCTCCGATATCTTTGACTGGCATCACAAATTGCAGATGTCTGTCAACACAAGCAGTAAACATAACACAAAATCCACTATTGGGAGTCAGAGATACTAAAAAACAGTCATATTTATAGGACCCTGCTTGTGCAGTGAACTGCACTCATAAAAAGTGAGACATTGTAGTTATATAGTGAGATATATGGTTGATCTTAGATTTATAGATCAATACGAGTTAGGATGTAGGCACACTGTATCAACAAGCAAGCCAAGTAAAATGGTGTCACTCACAGGTAGTGGCTGTTCTTCAGAGAAACAGGGTGAGTAGCAGCAAGCGCGATGAACAAGGTAGTTTTAAGTAGTGTGAAAGAAGTATCAAAAGGATAGTCTTGTCAGGAGTGTTGCTATTTAAACACATGTACTTGCAGTGTGAATGTGTTGAGAAGATGTGCTTTGATCACACGTTGGCATTGCATATGTGTTAAGTGAGCAGCTGAACTTGGAGTTGGAGTAAAAAAATTTGGAGCATCATGACAATGCTATAAAAAAATAAGGGTCAGGGTGAAAATAAATAATGTTGTCATTTAAGTTATTAACTTTCATATGAATATTACTTGTGGAGCCACCAACCGATGCAAATCCACCTGGTAACTATTTCTTATATATGCGCATCAGTACTTTTTGCTGGTGATTTGTTCTACCCCATCTGATCCAATTAGGAGCTAGACATTAACCTGACACTTTGATCAGGTCAGGTGTGATAAAGCTTGGTTCAGAAACACATGAGGAGTCTTTCAAAATCCTTACATGTGGAGTAAAAGGGCAATAAAAAAAAAAAAAAAAAAAAAAACATACAGCTTAAGATCAGTCTTATGAATCATTCATTGTTTACTTTTGCAGGGACTTATGCCAAGGAGCAGGAGGCCATTCAAACTCTGTCTCCTGAAACTTTTCATGTGGTGCTCCCTTTTAATAATTTGTTGACATGCCCCTCATGTTGTCGAGAAAATAAAAGTGACCTTGCTCTGTGGTGAAGGTCATGCAACATATAATTTAGGCCCAAAAGTCTTAAAGCATTGATTTCTTAGTCATTTCATGGCAAGAATGCAGAGTTGTCATGGGGAATGGCAGAGCTGCCGTTTCCTAGGGCCAGTTATATCTCCAATTGTGTAAACAAAATGACTTCTCTTTTTCTGTAGAACATCATTATTTGCGCTTTTTTTTAAAGAAAGCATACTTTGAGTTAGCTTAGTGATTTTTAAAAATTCCTTGAAGAAAAAAAAAACAGCTCTACGACCTAGGTGGAAGAAATGTTGGAGTGCTGCAGAACTGACGTGCACATATAACTAGGGGCATGCGTCCAGAAGTGCTGTGACATTCTGAAATCATTCATCAGTGAGCAGAGTCACGGTACTCTCTCTAGTCTCCATATTCTGATCAGACTTGACGTGGATGACATTTAAGTCTAAATACCACATGGCATATGTCACTTCTAGAGATACGCTTGTAATAAAGAGTCATTATGAATGTGTGAGGTATCATTGAGATGCATCACACTACACTGCATCTTTTGGCAGATTAAAGATATGAAGATTAAGGGGGAGACTGCATTATACTGTTGTTATACTTAATAACCTGCTTAGTTTGGCTCATAGCCCTATGCTCATCCATAATGCATATGACCTGCAGCTGGCCAGGACGCTAAGTCTGCTCTGCCAGTGTGAGGGGGTTTAAAATCACTAATCTATGAGCGTGTACGTGGATGGAGGTGGGTTTCTTGTGTGTGTGTGTGTGTGTGTGTACTTGACAGAAACTCTCCAAGTACATCTGAATTTTTGTGCCCCAGTACACTTGTCCTCAATAACTTGTGAAACATTTGTATGTGATGAATTTTAACCTATGCGTTTGATTTATGTTACACAATCCATGTATCTTTGAGCAGAATATTCCACCCTCATATACTCAGAGTGTTATATATCATCAGACCGACATCAGTGCTTTCGAGGAGTTATTTTGTTATGAAGTGTTTTGATTTACTTTTTTGGAGCACCCACTTTCCCTCCACCCATCCTGTCTCCCTCTACTTCAGATAGTCATTTCACATATTTCCCAAAATACTCTTTTAAAAAGTCCTAAGAGAATGGGGTTGAACTTGTCATATGCGACTTTTGATTTTATACATGCTGTAGATGGAAACAGAAGGGATAGCTATACTAAAAATAGGAAATGGAGTGTTGCTTACCCTCATCTAAATGTGTCTTGTTGTATTGCCTTGTGGTCTGCTGATGCAGTAGTCAGTAAAAAAAAATATATATATATATAATATTTCTGTCTTTAAAATAATACTTAAACATTTTGGGAAATATGCATATTCACTATCTTGCATAGCTTAGCTTAGCACAAAGGCTGGAAAATTGGCTGTTCAGATTTTCAATGAAAAGAAAACACCCAAAATACACATTTTGATGTTAATTATACTAATGTTATTCTATTTCCATTAATAGATTTATCCTACTATATTTATTTTGTTTTTTTACTATTCGCCTCTAGTCCACACAACATATGAAATTTTATAATACAAATATTTAAAAGCTGTTTTCTCAAAATGAGTTTTTTTTGTCATGCTCTGACCCAAAATTGTCCACTTCAGGGGCTGTTACATCAAACTTTCCAGTTTTATTCCCAATTATTTGGAATGTTTTCTACAGAGTGGTTTGTATTATTCATAGCCTGATTTATATAACATTTTATTCCTAAACAAATTGAATTTTTATGACATTTTCTGATTTATGGAGTGATAATCAGATGTCTGTAAGAACTGTTGACTCTATTATGTCAACAGAATGAAACACAAATGAAAAGTAATGTATTAATGTCAGTAACAAACTGTGGGAGTTTATACCTATTAGTTAAAAATGTTATGTTTCCACCTGTAGCTTCTGTTAGTTAGAGCTTTTGGTAGATTTTTACTTAATCACCTTCAGGCAAAGCCATGCTTGCTGTTTCCCTTAGTTTCCAGTGAAACCTACAAATAGCAAATAGGCATATTTCCCAAAATGTCAAACAATTCATTAACATCTCTCTATTTCACAATGTTGCAGCTCTAGAGGAAAAGTCCTTCCTGTTTGATTCTGCCTGTAAAGCCAAGGTATTACCCATTTTTGTTTCAGACAGTCAAAACATTTCCTGCCCATTACTCCTCATTGTAGCTGAGGCGCTCAAGAAGCCAATCCACATAATCGCAATGTCCTCCCTCCTGTCACTTTACTGGCAACTATCAAATGAAGTCAAAAATGACAAAAACTCTTCACAGTTTATACCAGCTGTAGTTTGTAGTTGAAAGACTTTGTGGTAATTTCCCCAGAGAGTATACAGTATGTTTAGGCTTGCATATTTTCATTTGTTTTCAGATATATTCCACTGCTATTTTCTTTTTTCCCTCACACTGGTTGTTGGGTGACCTTGAGCACCCTGAGTGTAACATAGGTCTAATGGACTATCACTGCTCTGACAAGTCGACACATAGCTTTCTATGTAGAGCTGAGCATGTTGGATGAACTGCAAATAGCTTCTTTAAGAAGCAGCTCCTTCTCAACCTGCAACCGTGAGATAGGCCTGAGTGAGAAATATTCTCAGATCAGCTTTTTTCAGCTGCACAACATGGATGACGTTTAATTCACCACTCTGAGCTGTGTAGTGCACTGCTGCTTTTATAACACAGGTTTTGTTTGAATAGGCCTGTGGCTTACGACTTATCCACTGAACCATATTGTGAACTGTGTGTCTGATGCAATTCAGGGAATAGTAATGCCTTGGTGGTTTGTAGCTTACCTCATTGCAATATAATATTGTTTAGAACGATAAATGAAGACCTGAGCTCTCATGTAATTCAGAGTTTAATAGGGCTGAGCAAATAGGAGAGTGGATGCTACAGTATATTGCAAAATGCAGGATGAAGAGATTTGTTGTGCTGTCCATGTGCTTATGTTGCAGTATACTGGACATGTTCAGTAATTGGGTCAACACACTCTAGGATTCACACTTCATCTGAACTAAAGAAAAACTTGATCAAAATACGTGCTGCAAGGAGTGCTGGCTGGTTTTCCTTCAGCAGGTTTGCAAACTGTCTTCCCTGTCTGCCTGCCACCAAATAACTCTTTGTTCCTCTGAAAATCTGGCACATTTCAAAGGCTCAATGGCTTTAATGAGCCACAATGTTGTTCCAGTGGTGGCTGCTGGGTGTCAGGAATGAAGCTCGTGATAATGTGCCCAGCTGAGTGCCACTGTGTTCCCCACTGCTATGATAATGGAACCAGTTTGGCCTTTTTTTTCCCTTCATTGAAAGCCTCTGCTGCCTTTTCTTTTTTCTATTTGTATTCCTGCCATCGCCACTCATTTGTTTGTATAGAATTACCTGCAAAATGCATAATGCTGTGTAATACTGAACCTTTACATATTTCACAGTGGTATATAGAAAGGGGACAAAGGAACAACAGAGCAGTTACCTTCCTTCAGTTGTGTGTTTGTCCCAGAGTTGTTCCCCACAGCTACAGTGACAGTGCAGTGAAGTCAAGGAGAGGCTGCTTCCTAAAGCAGAATAGAAAGATGAATTGACATAAGAGGTCATTTGGATGCTTCATATTTGGCCCCTTAGCTTTCAAGGTGAAGTGCCATGAAAGGAGGTAAAACATCAATGGGTAACCGGTATACTCAGAGGCCGGGGTTTCTTTCATGACTTCCATCTCTGGCTGAGGACATGGCCCTTCTGTCACCAACCCTCTGCCTTTCAATGGCAATCAATTCAGCTTTACAGGCATAAGAGATATCTCTTTACAGACTAACCAAGCTTGTCCCTGCCAACAAACTGAGAATGCCTCTGCCAACTGTAAGCCCAGCGTGTTTATTGATGCCTTACTATTTTTTGAGAGGAAATGTAAATAATATTCAGGTCATATAAGTTAATTTGTTATGCCTGTATTTGGACTGGACTACTTGTATCTGATGTAAAATTCAATGTATAACAGTTTGTCATCATAGCACTGTGTTACGCTGAGTCCCGTATGACCTTACCTTTATTTTTCACTAAACAGTCAAATCATGCATAATCCATCATGTTATTAAAGGCTAGTACTATATTAATATTCATTGCAGTGAAAAATCAATATGCACTGGAGGTTGAGAGCTTTACAGAGATCACAACATTGTGTTTGATGATGGTTAAAAGAAGCATATTGGACTCTGGGTTTGCACAAAAGTGGTCTTTGTTGTTAGGAAGTTAATAGTGTTATATTTGACTAGATGCATTTTTTATGTTGCTGCTGTTCCACTGTTTAGAGACAAAATACAAATCAGGAACCTATTCCTCATGCAATAGGCTACCTTGAGATAACCCTTTTCTCATTTAACATGACATGCAGTTAATTTTTTTCCCTTTAAAGTTTTTATGGTTTTGGTGTGCAATTTTATAAGAATGCCCCCTGTTTAAAACCGTAAAAAAAAAAAAAAAGCTGTTGAATATTTCAAAAGAGACCTTGATTTAAATTGTAAGATTTCAGATATATTGCATCAGTGGGAATCGGAGAGGTAGAATGGATGATATGTTTGACCTTTTCAGATTTGTCCCTGGGTAGTGAATTTGCTGGAGGGTGCCGGGCAGGGAGCAGCAGTGCGTTGAATTATCACTCTCACTGTTCATATGCTGCAGACCTGATCTCCCACTTGCTTCACTCCCACCACTAATGGGTTAGGAACACACAGGGAAAAGATGGAGATGACGAGAGAGAGTGGGAGGGGGAGTTAGAGCCCGTCTGATTGTCTGCGGGTTAAGCTTAGAAATAAATTACCGTTTTTGCTCACCGCCGAGGAGAAGTAGCGTCAGGTCACATTGTGATGTCAAATCTTAAGCAAAAGCTTGTGTCATTCTGTAGAATGATCGAGCTGAGTCTCTGACAGCTACCGGCAGGAAGCATGTCAACACTTTGACAGATGCTTGCTATATTGAAAGGCTATGATGACTTTTTAGTTGACTGGGCTTTCACTGAACTCCCCCAGTCCTACCATCAAATGAAAGCACAACACCAAGGAGGCAAAAGATAAGAACAAACTTGCCAAACTGCTTTATAATAGTTTGCCAAGGCGTGAAGGACATGATGTCTTTGTTAGAGGAGAAGAGCTGTCAAAATCACAATGCCTGGGCAGCATCTGTTTCGTCTGCCTCTTTGCTAGCTTTTTAATCTTGTGGAAAAAAAAAAAATGTATGGCCTTCTGTTCTCACAAAGAATTGTGGTTTGCAAAAGATATGACGCTAACAAAAGAACATACTCTACAGCACTTGATTGTCACCCTTTGAAAATGTACATACAGTATCAAGCTGAAGCCTTTTTGTGTGATTTTACTGCATGCTACCATTGATAATGATATGATTGGATGGATTTTACTCTTCATTATATCCATCAACAGCGTGTAATTCTATAGAAAGTGAAGCTACTTTGTCTCCACTCATGCTCATGTTCAAGTATACATCCAGTACATATTTGCTGGTGAAACAGGTGAGCCACCTGTTCACTATCATCGCCTCATGCTGCATCTCTTCTGTCTTTCTCTCCACCCTTTCTTCATACCATCCAGAAGCCATCTTGTGTGACGTAGGGGAGTTTCACTGTCACGACGAGAAAACCTGCATCCCCGAGGCCTGGCTCTGTGATGGTGAGCCGGACTGCCCTGATGACTCGGACGAAACTGATACAATGTGTAAGTCGCTCATTCCATCCATTAGTCACTGATGCAAAACTGTCATAAAATTCTGCCACAGCACCTCATTTGTCAGTGAGTGTCACCTTTATCGTATAAGGACTTGTGTTAACAGCATCGTGTTAAGCATTAAGTGATGTTCCACCAAAAAGGTATCCCTTTTATTATCAAAGGCTCTTGAAGTCTGCTTTCCTCTGTCAGAGAGACCAGCAGCTGTGGTCATTTAGAAGACATGAAGCTCACTCACATCTTGTTTGTAGGTGCCTTGGAAGCTG
Source organism: Protonibea diacanthus (assembly GCA_028641955.1). Classification (NCBI taxonomy): domain Eukaryota; kingdom Metazoa; phylum Chordata; class Actinopteri; family Sciaenidae; genus Protonibea; species Protonibea diacanthus. The sequence goes on from CM053986.1 coordinate 13,470,203, forward strand.
GCAACAAACGAACCAGCTTGTTTAAGTATACTTTGTTAAAACTGTGAGTGTCTGAAGCCAGGTGGACAGCAGGACTGTGAAAATTGTGATACAGAAATGATTTGAAATGTTTCTATGGACATTTTATTGTTGAATTTTTCTATTTGTGAAAATGGTCAGCATGGTAGTATGCTGTTTTTGACATAAATCAGTTGCTGTTCTTTACATACTACCATCCTTGGGGTGTATCTCACCTCTCACCCAATGTATATTTGTATAGTTCAGTCTCTTTTGACCTCTTGCACAGGATAAGCGATTAGAGGTTGTTTTTTTTTTTTTTTTAGTATGACATCGTCACCTGAAATAGGCTTACTATTGCCCTTTTAATTGAGAATCTACAAGTACATCAATTTATGTTGTCTGTACATTTGTGTCAGAAAACCATCAAACTCAACCACTCGAAGTCGATATAAAGACTTAGTGTTTTGCTGTATTTTTCTTGTCTGGAGTGAAACTTTTAATATAAACTTACAAGTTTATTATGCATATATTATTATTTTGTCTAGTAAGTAACAGGTACTTATTTAATTTATATATTTTTTTTTATTCAGTGAGAAGTGAAGTTTTCCTAAAGAGTCCATTGAGGTTTTATGACACTAAATCTGATGATGTTTTACAGAAAGAATTGTGCTAATGGCACCTTATAGCACTCACACTAAGGAACACGGCAGCATGAATTGTAAAATTTAACACTTCATTTTAATAGATTTTTTTCCCACATGATGGAGTGTGTGCTTGATGATCGAGGTGCTTATTCTATGATATGTTTTTCAGTGTGGTTAAGGGGGGTGCACATCCTGTCCTGTACACTGAATTGATCACGTACAGTACATTTGGACACTTATTTTATGGAAAGAAAAAAGAAATACTGTTCAATCACAGGAATCATCACTTGCAGTACGGGTTATGAAATTAAGTTGTCTTTCATGGGATAAGCTACTATCACCATTTCAATACATCTAGATATAATAAATCATATAACGCTGATATTTTTTAGAACTGACATAGCTAATTCTTCAATTTTGGTACTGAGTTCTTGTTGTGTTTGTGTAATATTTATCCAACAATACCTAACTACTTCTAGCTTTCATGGGTAGGGCAGCACCAAGAAGCTAGTCTTTCAGGCTGAAACAGAAGACTGCCAGTCTGGCTGAAAATGGGGTAGGCCTATTATTGGGAGTGCTGTATTATTCAGTGAACAAGTGGAAGTGCTGTATTATGCTGTGAAGAATCTGCTCGAAATATCCGGCTGCAGTCATGTGAACCTTCATCCGTCCTTCACATCGGAATAGGTTGTGGCATGTATGCTACTGGGTATTATTTACACACTTCTGGGACATAGATTTCCTCTAATGGATAAACAGAGAAGCATTTTCATGTTGTTATGAGCTGAATTAGCCTTTGTAAATCATGATGAGACTGTCACTGGCACATCGTCTATCACAGCCAAAAAAAGGCAACAAAACCAGATTGTTAACATTCACTCCAGGTTTGTCATCAGTGTGAGTTATTGGGTATAATCAGGGCTTTATAGTTTTGGCAGTAGCATCTGCGCATAAATTGTCCACAGTGCATAATAATTATTAGTGTGCAAGGGGTCATATATCAAGTTGGTTACTTGTGGTATGCAGTGCCTGTTGCAGAAAAAGATAGAGGCCTCAATGCTTACGTCAAAACTATATAATTACAGTCACCGGCTGTTGACATGTTCACAGTCGCCTGAATGCTCTCTATTGTATAAATACTATAGAGTGGCGTGTTCAGCGTTGTTGTTGGTGCATGCTGAGATAATCCAACACAATGCTGTGAGGATGTGATCCTGTGGGGTCAGGTGGTATAGAAATGAAAAGGCAGGATGTATAGTCTTTCCTCAAGACTGTAAAAGTATATGTAGACATTGTGCCAAATACTGTTGCTTATTTTCCCTTCGATGCTTTGTTGATGAAGTGAGTTGTTGCCAGTTTTTCTCATGGCTATGTAAATCAGTCCAGCATATATCTTGCGCTTCTCCCATTGAATGCCTTTTTTTTCTTTAGTTGTTGCACATGTCTCCACCTTTGTGCCTTTCGCACAAAGGACAATGAACACATATTTCATGAGGTTATTATAGATATCAGCTGTACATGTCATACCAGATCAGCATGGACAGATGCACCTATGATGTTAGCAGTGAGGGCAAAATGGCTTTTACAATACATCAGCTCATCAGTTTTTGGGATTCAGCCTTCTGGAGCAATTTGGGCTTCAGTATCTTGACCAAGGACCCTTCGCCATGCAGTCTGGAGGTGCCAAGGATTGAAGCACCGATCATTGCTGAGTAGTTGACGACTCTACGCTCTACCTTCTGAGCCACAGCTTTAATGTGGGCTCTTGGCTGAGGAAAACATTAATATATTATTATAATACAATATTTTCAGTGAATAAGATGATTACACATTCGTTTTTTAATGTGTAAAACAAGACATAGCTTTGACATGAGTTTGGTCGATAGAATAAACATTTATGGGTTATGCTATGCAAACTATTAATACTATGTATAGTTGTATTGTATGTAAAATTGGGTACACTGAACCCCTGTTTGTAGATTTGATATCATCTCTGATATCATCTGATTGTTTTCTCCGTCACCTATGATCTTTTCACTCTCCGTTTTACTCTCCCTTTTTGAAACCTGTTTTAAATATAATAGATATAATATAACCTCTATGTGGTTGCTGTGGGCCAAGTCGTATAATCTCCAGAAGGCAATTAATTATCACTTCGATTAATGTTCGCTCCATTATATTTACAGTGCCTGCAGAAAGAAGCCTTTGCATATTCATCTAAGGAATTTGGCACAGCTCATTATCATGGATTATGTATTGATAGAAAGGGGAATTAGATCAGCTTTGCCCTGCAAACAGAAGACGGGATTGGAATGCATTCTGCCTTTTTAAATGATAGCAAGGGCTGCAATAACCTGTGAAAGAGATCCTTTATAGGATGATATGCACTGAGTGAAGCCTTAGAGGATTAAAATAAAAGCACAAAAAAATCATGGGGTAGAACCATCAGTGCTTTGATTTCACTGTGAATATTTGGGGCATTATACAGGAATTTATTATCTTAAGAAAAAGGCAAAGTAATACATTACACTGTCGTTGTCTAGAAATATAAAAATGTTGGTGCCACTGATGGCCTCTCTCCTCCCTGCTCTGCCTCAGTCAGGGAGATGTAATCACTGCATCTTCAGGGCCTGTTGGGAGGAGGGAAGGGAAGGTGGCCTTGGATTGCAATACCTAGAGACTAGAAGGAGGCACCGGTTTATCCGCTCAGCCGCAGGTCTCTTGGGACTGGACAGCTGACGACAGTTATTCAGGGAGAGCGAAAACAGCATGCCTTCAGGAGTAGCTAAAGAAAACCAAGCAAAATGGCAATTCTCCAACTGTGTGCAGTTCAAGCAAAGACGTTCTGTGCAATAAAGAGTCAAACCTCTAGAATAATCACATTCTTAGTTTGTCCATCATACTTAGAAGGCTGTCTAAATGTCAAGATGTCTGGGGACATACAGATCAGCTGTTTGCTGTGCATTTGAGATAAAGTGGGACAGCTATAATTCACTTTCTGCAAATATCTTTTCTAGTATAATTCTATAAAAACTGTCACTGTTAATGGCTGTCAGCGCATGACTCTTTCCCTGTATAGATGCTACACTCTTGCAAACAGTGTCTTAGAACTTAAATCCTTCATGAATCCTTCAGGAAAGGATTTCATGGACTTTTGGCTCGTCTCAGTGGTGCTGCCATGAGGAGCTTTGTGAATGCAGTGGACGTGGAGACCAGTGAATCCCTTGATTGAATTGTCACTCCCAGAGGAAGAGACAATAAAAGGGGTCAGCAGCTGACTTCAAAAACATGTTCACAGAAGCTGTGTTTCATGGCTGCTAGCTTGGCTCGACCCAATCAACACCGATGTTGATCTCAATGTCCTCAAGGTCCGAGGGGAGGCTATCTGTTCAAAGACAGCTCTCTCTTGGGTTCTACCATTTATTCCCTTTCAACAACAGGGGAGGGCATGTCTCCACATGCCTCCCTCCTCCTCAGTATAGTCCTCAGATTCTTGATATTCAACTCATCAGTATCCAGCAGAGGGGTGCAGCGTCTTTATCTCATGGTTATGTACTAAGCATATTTTAGTTTCTGATTTCTTGTGCAGCTCATCTCATGTGAATATTAAGAGCATGTAGGTGATGTCTTTATGAAGGAACTACTGACCCTGGACATGTTGTTTTTGTTTTTCTGCTCAAATGTGTTATAGTACTTTTTGTACTTTGTATACATATTGTGTTTACAGCAATGGGGTGCCAGCATCTTATTATAGCTACTGGACAAAATGTAGCATTCATGAAGGTAAAGAACAGATATATTTCTGAGGAGTTGGTAGAGACTAAAGTGAGGTTAAGAAGGGAGTGACAATTACTTGAATTTGTCAGGTAGTTTAGAAACACAACTCAAAATGAATAATAATATAATCCATATAGTCCAGCACTATTTATTTTGTCTCTGTACTGTATATAAATTTCATTCTAATGTAGGGAGCCGTATGCCCTATATATAGAAAGAGAGGCAAGCCATGAATGCGTGGAGGTCATGGTGGTGGATAGTCGTGTACCGCATCAGATGTTAATGCAGTAGAATAGAATTGATAACTGTAACCTTTTTAGATACCTAATCTTTTCCATACTGTGCCTTAACCTAGTCTGACATAGCCAAGACCCTTCCCTCACTGTAACTCTTCCTTTGTTGTCATGGTTGTAAAATAACCTTTATTGCCTTTTTGATACCCTGAGGGGAAAGTCAGCATTTTTTTTTTTGTGGCAGAAAGCATAGTTTTTTAAGACCTCGATGTTCTTGTCTGCTGCTAAGGTTCATATATAACAGCTTTATGTTATTATTATTATTATTATTATTATTAGTATTATTATTGTCTGCATGTTGTTTTGAGATTTTATGACAGCCACAGCTAGATTCTTCTAACCATACTCCACTAAAAAAACTAATACATTTATTCTGATTCTGAAGAACATGTTAAATTCACATTGCCCTTTAAACATATGGAAGTAACTGCCCCTGTAGAAAAATTGCTTAGAAGTGCAGAGAATATTTGATCTGTTTGTGTGTGATGAACGTGCAGTAACTATAGCCAGTGTATTCAGCCTGCCTATCAACATCCTGCAGGGTATTTTATCTGGCAAGTCCCATATTGAAATAAATGTATCACAAATGTGTGTGGTTCCCAAGAGAATTGGCGCCAGCAGGATGGAGGTTTAGGGGGTAATGTAGCGTAGCACCTTGTTATTGAGCTGAAGGACAGGGCCTTTTGCATTATGTAACGTTTATTTTCCTTCCTTTCCATCGCTTTCTCCCTGCTGACATGTAAACCTTCTGTTGACTCATCAAAAAAAACTAAAACATGCCATTCTTACAAATGCAGCATGTTTACATCCAAGCATCCTTCCTGCATATTTTCAGAAGTATTCACTGAAAGTGCTAGACTCCACGAGAATCAAGACGCGTAAAAGACCATTAAATCTGCATGAATCTGCTTTCATATTGCTGTTTTCTGTTAAGATGATCTGCCCAAGTTATTAGAAATGCACACGATATGTCAGCACACTATGTCTACAACATTGTAATGTGACTTTGAGTGTTAGTGCAGTGAAAGTTAATTGGGTACCAGGTTTGGTTTCTCAGTATTCTCTATATTTGGTTTGAGATCAAATGCAACGCACTGTCCTTTGCTATCAGCATATTTAACCTGCCACACTTGTTTGCAGGTATATGCAATTGGCTGTTTTGTAGAAGGAGGCGTTAGGCTTTGAAATAAGACTTCTAATTTATAGGTTCTCTCCCTGTCTCTCCTTTACATTTGGAACAGAACTTATGTACACTTCCTCAGGCATGTACCATCTGTTTTGCCAGTAGTTTCAGTAGGCGGGGGAACAGACACAACAAATATCGAGTAGACTTTCGTGTCTGTGTATTGTGGAAACATTTATTTCCATGAAAGCAGTGTAGTCTCTGATAAAGATTGTCTCTTCTGTCAAAATGCCATAGCTATATTAAAGAAGAGTCATCCTCTTTGCCCATAACATAATATTTGCTCATATTCTGTGCTCTGCTTGCATTGGCCCTCTTTTAGTATTGTAACACATTTCCATATGTTTTAGCATTTGTCATTGGAGAAATCATTATTGCGAGCATGAGTTTCCTTGCCTGGTGACAATCTTGCACCCGCACAATGTCTCATCCATGTCAGAAGTGATGCATTGGGGGGAGTACAATACTGCTTTGTCTTTGCTTTCACAGCCCCATCTCAACAGTTAAGCTGCTCTGACACATTTTCCCTTTCGTATTCCCTTCTAGCATGAGTACTGTAAAGGACAGAGTCCCAGGTTGTCACCTGAAGAACCCAAGAAAGACACATTTTAAAACTTGACGTGCTTGCTGTCATGGACCCAGTGTGACATTAAAGCACTAAAGTCTACATTATCTTCCTGCTGCTGCAGCAGGGAACAAAGCACCATGGCAATATGAACTTTAACTCAGAGCAAACACAATGACACATACAGTACTTACCTCACCATGCAAGAGGATAATAGCCAAACCGTAACTTAACCACTTTGATGACTGCTGTTCTTCTCACAGTTATACAGTAACCCGTACTTTACTCTTAATAAGCATGAATCAGTGACATTGGCCTGTATTTATTCATTAATCATAAATAATGGGTAGTGTAATAGATAGTGAAGGGAATAAGCTAATGCCTTCTCTTATAGCCACTCTATAAACATGGTCATAGTCCAATGATTATTTCAAGGGAGCTGGGTTAGTGCCAGAAGAGAAAAATACATGCCCTCCCACTCACTGTGTGTGCTATAACCATGGTCCTCATTAAAGATGCCTTAAAGCAAAAAAAAAAAAAAAAAAAGAGGACTTATTTACTTGCTTATGATCAATTGATTTACACCATAGGCCAGCACACCAATTTAGTCCCTGAAACTCATTACATACTGTGAAATATAAATAAAACCAAGGATCAAGTCTTTTCAACAAAACTAAATTTAATTGCAAACCAAGGCCAAACGATACACAAGCTCATCCAGTTTATGAATTTAAAAGACATATGGTCAGTTCACAGTGTCATCCACTTTGCTTTCTCCTGCTATGATCATAGATGTGGCCAAATCTTGAATGCTGTAACAATATAAAAAAAACCTAACCTAACCAAGACAGCTTGCTGATTTCCACCTTAACCCAATGTAATTACCCACTACTTACAAACCATATAAATACTTTTTGTAAATGTAAATTGTTACCTAATTTATAGAATGTGCTTCAGTTTATTACTGAATCATTGCTTTGTGAACTGGCCTACATGAGTGTTTTATGATTTAGTGGCTATACAGTACTTGCAGCTATGTAGTTAAGTTCTGGTTAGGTTTTTGTGCAAAAATTACTTTGATCAGGTTTGGAGGGTTAGTGGTTTTGGCTAAAAAAAAAAAAGATATCCTTGCAAGAGACGCCGGTCTTAGTGAACTGGCAATTCCCCTCAGTTGTATGCAGAGATTTAGCACCAGACAGCTGAGAGAGAAAGTTAATTATCAGCTTATGAATTTTGTGGCACATTTGGGCAGTTAAAGAGCAGATATTTCCCTCATGAGTTGACTGAAACCAAAACAGAGCTAAAAGGATAGTGAATATTGGACTTAAATTCATCAAGACAGAAGCTAGTCTTCAGCAGTCTGAATTAAAGAAATCAACTGGAGATCTTGCAAAGTTACTTTCTTCTTAGTATAAAATTCCCTCTCTGTACTTGGATGGATAGTGTTTCAAGACACAAACTGGGACCTATCCCAAAATCATCACAGCAGATCTTTCTGCATTTAGGTCCCAAAATAATATCATACCAAGATGGGGTCTGAACACTACTGTATGTGTTTGTTTGAACATTTTGTTATACAGAATGTTGAAGAGTTATCAGCTTACAGCACCAAACGGCGTTGATTGTGGGTTTGCAATGCATGTTTGATGATGCTCTAAAACAGTTATTTACTTTAGGCAATGCTATACATCAGAATCTCATTGCAACAATGACGTTAATTTAGATAACGTTATCACCATTTTGTATTTATTGATGAAAGAATGCCAGCAGTAATGCTACCCTGTATATTTGACTCATAATGAGATCATTCTTCTCTCTGAATATTGGTTTTAGCCTCTCAAACTACAATATACTGTATGTATAATTCATTTGAAGCTGGCCCCAGAACAATTAGATTGGTACATTTGCATAATGGTTGGTCACAAAAGTATCTCTATTGACTAATTGTCACTGTTTTCCAAATAATTATAAATTGGCCTTTTTGCTGTTTTTATATTTTTGTTGGTGTTTGTGAAATGCAGCTTTACTACATTTGGGGCAGCTCATTTCTCTCTGTGGACTTATGTATAGATTCTTGATTGTACAGTAGAGCCTGGATGTCACAGATGCCAACACCCGGCTTCATTCCACGGCCGAGTGGCAACCTTTTTTTCTCTCTTTCTAATAGATTTGATTGAATGCTCAGCATCAATTTACACCAAATAATAAGCCACAGCACACAGGAAATGAGGTGTCAGAGGAGCCCTGTGCACATTACTTTTATCATTTTGCACTGATTTATTGGACACAGTGCATATAACATGTAGCACTGCCACCTGAAAAAAATGCAGTATTTCTAAGTAGTAGTGCAATATTAGTCATTTTATGTGCAATGTAAAGATTCAAATGTGAAATTCACTGATCATCTTAAATTTACTAATGCCAGTGGTGCTATGTTATTTTGTCATTCTGGGGGGTCCATTGGGGGGATTGCTGTGTTTGAAGAAGTTAGATTGGAGGATAGTGAATTTTGCCTCAGGAGAGATACTGGATGTGTGTGTATTAGCCTGTGAGTTTGAGACTTGGGAAAAGGCCTGGCCTCTGCTAAAAGGAAGAAGGCTGCAACTTTCAGTAACTCTAAAGTTGCTTTATTAAAGCAACATTGCATAGAAATTTGTATTTTTGCGATTTAGCACCCACAATTCCAGTTCAATACACTGTTGAACATATAGACAGTTGTGTATTTGTTATGACTATATTACTCATGATCAAAAACCAGAGACTCCAACTTTGCTAACGAAATACCAAGCAAGTGCAACAACACAAGACATACTGTAGCACTCAGCTAATATAACTTACTAGTCCAACAGTAAGAAGCCCATCAAAAGACTTCTCGCAGGTGACTAAAATGCAGTCCAAGATTTACTTGTCTGGCAGCTTCTTGCTTGGTCACTCTCTCTTTTTCTCTTCTTGGCCTCCTTCATAGATACTGCTCAGCCTGGTTACATTGCCTGCAAAACCAGTGTTCTGTTATGACACTGGTGTCACTGCCCATCTGCATTCCCCGAGCCTGAAAACCTCCTCTTGCTAAAGGTCCATTTAGTGCTGTAAAGCATTACAGACTCAGGGTTAGTACACAGAGCACAAAGCTACATAGTGCAAAAGTAGAGTTTATGTGTTGATCACTGAAAAGTTACATAATGTTGCTTTAACATTGCTCAACAGTGTGAAGGACAAGTAGCAAATACATCATCTGGGGTCAATGACCAATGTTATATCTATTCTCTGCAGTCCCTATTTAGGATTAGCAAGTTCACAACACAAGAATGACAAAAAAGACATTTCGGTTAATCCCTCTAAACAGATATCTGCATATAAATGCAGAAGCATTTTTAAAATGTGAAAGAAAAGATAAATCATTGTCATAATAGTAGATTTGCAATTGTATTTTCTCTTTCTCTTTTAGTCTTCATGCAAATTATTTACCTGTATGCGACCAAAGCCTGTGTGAACATGATTAGTCAATACTATTCAAACTACTAACATAAACCACAGCACTTCTGATGCCAAAATCTTTTCATGCCTACAAATTCTCCAGTCAATCTGAATAATAATAAAATAATACTAAAAACACAATTAGCCTTAATGTGCAGATGAGGCAACTAAGAAGGTTTTAAAGCCAAACATAGCAATGATCTTGAGTGAAGGTGTAAACATGGCTCCAGTCCAGGCCTGGAAGAACATCACCAAATGCTGGCCATGCATGTCAACAAACATAGAAAGGCATACATATTTTCCCACCAGGGAGTTGTAGAGTTCATACTGTGCCACTGGCGGCTTTCCAGCAGCTTCATGCGATTAGTTAGGAGCCAAGTGATGGTTCATTGTCCTGCATCCACATCTTTCTCCAGGGGTATTGAAAATCATAACATTTAATCCCATGGTCATATAGGTTCTTTCACTTTCTGTGAAGAATCTCGGTCCTTGAAAATTCTGACTTATGGAAAATATTACCTATGTCTTGGGTCAGACAAATACAGCATAATAAGCTCTTTTGGCTGAGTACATCATTTCAAATGCTGAGGATGTAACCCAGAAAATATAGAGCTCTTCCTGTTAAGACCATTGCATTTTTTCATACCACCACATGCTGTGATGAAATGTAGTTTATACTTGGTTAAATGTATCCATAACGTTACCAAACTCTGCACTTCTTTACCTCATTCCACTTTATCTGTATACTGTACATTTTAAGCAGTATTTCTTTTTTTTTTCTTTTGCAATGAAACTGGTTTGACTAGTTTCAGGCATGTACTTTGAATGATACACATTCTTTATGGGTGGCTGTGGCTGAGGAGGTACAGTGGGTGTGCTTGGACAAGACACAGAACCCCAAACTGCTCCAAATGGTGAGGCCAGCACCCTGCTTGGTAACTTGCTGTCGTCAATGTGTGATTGGGTCAATGAGCAACAAAATCCGTGTCAAGCGCTTTGGATAAAAGCGCTGTCAATGCAGTAATTTATTTGTTTACCTTTTTTGCAATTACTAGCAAGATAAGTAGTGCACCATTATACATCCAGAATCTGCCTATGCACTCAATCAAGCTGAGATATGCTATCAGTTATTCAAGTTTAACCACAGCATCACAGAACACAGGCATTTTAGAATCCAAACACCCTCAAGCCTTATGCATGACATGAATAATGACTTCAGCAGACAGACAACATGCAAAGGTGAAGAGTTCATCATTTTCCAGTCTTGATGCATCAGCTTGAACAAGCACACACACACACACACACTCACCAAATACACAAAAAGGCACACAAGCAGAATGACTGATATATTCATGCCTTTTAAACTTTATATTTATTCTTCCACATCAGTGGCACAGTTTATGAGCCCAGAGGTTAATGTTAACAACATTAAAACACTACTTCTGGGGACATCTTCTCTGTCATGGTTTGTTTTTATGAACTGCTCATCGTTGAATTTAGTGAAAGTACACTACTGTAGCTACTTGTTACTAGGTAACATGTGTCTTAAAAAGGCAAAGTACATACACTCAAATATGTTTGAATATGATATTCAAAACATTTCAGTTTAGGCATATCTAACTCTGACCACATAGACTGTAATAAATCACTGCTTGTGTTAATTGTGTATCTGGCAGACAAAAATATCACCTGGTTGAAATGTCTCTCTAGAGTGTTGCGAAAATAAATATATAAAAACATACTCTCTACTACATATCTAAGTGAGTTTGTTACGGTGCATAAGGCAACGTGTCAAAAGGTTAGTTGTTATCTGCCTACAGCTCCAAAGCACAATGTGTTGAGTGAAAGCTATTGGTCTCTGTGTTGTTTCAGATATGTTGACCTTTCAGATTCACCAAAATGATTTTGCAGAGTCATCATACTCAGGGGTTAATTTGGGATTTGTTATGTGGGTTGTCATGGATGTGACTGATACATAATCAAGTGGGCTGACGATGTACCTCTGTCATTATTGTTTTTGTGTTGCAACCAAACAAGATTTTGATTTTATTAGTGTTGGTCGATGTCGGCCAGTCCTGATGACATAAAAGAGTATAGGGTGCTATGTGCTGAGGCTGAGCCCAGAACATTCCCAACCCCATTTAACCCCTGATCATGCTCATGTTTAGATCAGTAATTTATGTACTAATAATAATAATAATAAGAAGAACAATGAAGAGGTTAGGGCTGAAAAAATACTAATGCCGTTGTAATTGTGGGATTCACCCGAATACAGCATATTAAGCTATTATGGGAAGTCTACATTGGTGTTGTCTCGGGTCAGACAATGGGGTGCTACTCTGAGCATCAAATTTAACTATAAATTAAGGTCTCCTTAGAGATATGATAATTCCATGTGCATAGAAGTTCAGTGAGTTCCTCTGTTGATTGGTCTTCTGTTTTCTTTTAGGAATTAATTTTTCCTATAACTGGTAGCAGGAACATCCTCCTGAAATTCTCCTCTAGAAACCTCTCATTTTTCATTAAATAGAGATATTAGTTAGGCCACCTGATCCTTCTTCTTTCACTCCTCAAAGTAGGCTTTTTTATTTATTTATTTTTTTGTTTTAATTAAACCCATAATGCAAAAGTGTTGAGGTGAAATGTGATCCAGCATTCACCCTTAAAACTTACCTGCTGTGAAACACAAGTCATGTCCCATAATTCTTTGCTGCAAATGAAGTTTTAGGTATGAAACTCATCTTCAGCACAATTACAGCGCACAATATGGGTTTGCTTTCAGCAGTGCCAGTAATATATGCACAGTATTTAGACTAGATAGGGATGTTTTATTTAATTTATAGTTGTGTTATTGTAAAATATGACATTAATAAATATTGATGCTGAACTTAAATGTTTTCCGCTTTACCCGAATAAGCATATTACAGTATCATATTTTTTATAGCTTACCAGGGGAACAGCTGCCTTCCACTCAAAGGTGTTATGATTAAACTGGTATTTAAGTGTGCTTGCCCATTTCATCTCTGGACATTATTCATTTATCAAACCATTACTAGGGCCATGCAGTTTTCATTTGAAATAATTGGAGGTTTACACAATGCATCAGGGACCTAATGCACAGTTGATCTATCTATCTATCTATCTATCTATCTATCTATCTATCTATCTATCTATCTATCTATCTATCTATCTGTCTGTCTATCTGTCTATCTATCTGTCTATCCGTCTGTCTGTCTGTAAGGAGGAATTTGTATTTATAACACAGTTCCAGCCTGCTTGATTTAAAAAAACCAACCAACAAACAAACAAAAAAAAACGTTGGCCAATTTGTCAGAGGAATTCAGCATATTTGGGAAGTTAGAAACATTTTCAGTTAAATGGATGTGTCCTCAACTAACTTTCATTCAACTGCAATCCATCATTTGCTTTCTCTTTGATCCCGTCTTTCCATTAACTTTGTGCATGTGTGCTTCCTCTAAACGTCCACACTGATAGCTGGCTCGCTAAAGTATTGTCTTGTCCTTTTTCTATTAAAAACCGCTGTGCCAGGTTACAGGGCTCTGCGTCTGACTCACATGTTTTAAATGATCAAAAATAAGGCTTGAGACACTTGTTTCCTCTTTTCCATTATTTATTTTAAATAAAAACGAACAACAAAAACACTCTCAAACTAAACATGAGGTCAAAGACTGTGTCGGTCCTATCTAGTTTGTGTCCACCTGTGGGTTCAGACAAAAGGACCTCTTCAGACACACTCCTTCCACTGCTGATGGAAATCTGAGTTAATCACAACAGCTAAATACATAAACAATTAATAAATCCAAATGACTATTCTCATACTAAATAAATCATCTAAATAATTAAACACAAAAAATTGGCTCCAACAGCACTTGCTAGTTTGTGATATATTTATTCTTATTAGGTCATGATGTTTGTTGATTTCTCATAATAGATAGATATAATAGATCTAGCATGGATCTACCCAAAGTCGTCCTGAGCAGCCAGAATAAAAAAAAAAAATAAATAAATAAATAAAAAAACTGTCTGGGTGTGCTGAGCTTTTAAAGCAGAACATTTTTAAAAAATCAGAACGCACACACTTTTCATGGAAGACATTTTGACATATCACGGCAAGAAAAGCACAGGTGGGAATGATAAAATGAATGATGGCTGAACTCCATGTAAATGCCGATCCAATTTGATCTGTTCCACTTGAATAGATAAGATGTTAATGCTATAAGTGACACCTGTGCTTTTCGTACTATGACAAGTCAAACTATATGCTATGAAAAATGCTCATTCTATAATATTGAGGGACTGCTGTACGTTTAAAGGTACAGTCATTAAAGCCACCGTGTAGGATTTGAAACTGCAGGCTGCTGCATCCCTCCCTCTCCTATCTGATCACTGAGATGATTCAAGGCAACATGCAGACTGCACCAGTTCTCACTGAGATTGTTTAATTTGTCAACAAACAAAACCATGTGCCATCAGAATAATGATATTTATGATCTACATATTCAGTGGTCTTAACTAAATCTACATAATATACAATAAACATTTTAGGCGATAATTTTCTCCAGTGTTGTATTTGCATTTGTTTAAACACTGTAAATTTAGAAATACATCCATGTAATATCTGACTTTGCAAAATCTGCGGTCATGATATTTTATATATTTGCTCCTGAAGATGCTCATCTCACAGCTTATCATCACTAATGGCCTCTAGGCAGTAATACTTACTGGTGCATTTTTTTTTTCTTTGTTTGTATATTTGCACATTTTTCTCAAGATGAAACTGAACATATTCTTTGTACAAGAGATTCCAGCTCTAGTCAAACAGTAACTCAGTGCACTTTGGGTTGCTCAAGGGGATCTTATGTGAGCTTAACATACAAGGAAAGAGAAGCTCCAGTGTAGCTGTCAGAGGGTGTGTTACATGACATAGTGTACGATGCTGTATATATGACTTTGAGCAATCATCCGACAGCACAGTATAGTTTGGGAATTGACTGAGGAATTCTGAGCACCTCAGCCGTTGAGAGACCATCTGTGTATCCCTGCATGACAGATCACAGCCACTGAATATTCATGCGCCATCCCTCCCCTTATCACATTAGATTAGAACCCATGTGGCGAGAAAGCAAGGGGAGAGGTTGACAACACTGTTACGTTGTCAGAGGCCCTTACAGCTGTGTGTTAAATAGCACATTTGCCAAATGGACATGTGCTATGATGTGGCACTGGGTTTAATGCTCTGCAACAGTGTGTTCCTTTTCTGAGGTGGAGTGATTTCAAGTATCAGTTACACAATAACCTCTTATATGAGTGTAATTCAAATGTGTTGGATTTAAGAAATGTTAGTTTTTTTAAGTCTGTAAATAGAGCATCCACTGAAGGTAAGATATACTTAGATAATGAGATACAGATGTAGATATAGATACAGATATACTGTATGTATGATGCATTTACAACTATACTTTATATATGCAGTTTGAAAGGAGCACAAATATCAAAGTTCATCCCGAAAGGAACTGAAAAGAAGAAGGGAAATAAAGAAGAGTGACGTTATAATCACATTTCAGAGGCCAGCAAATGAGGCTGCCAGTTTACCATTGTATGAAATATGAACTCTCAGAGACAAGGTCACTTAAATTTGACTTACCTAAATATGGCATAAAAATATTTTAAATCACTGGGGCTTGAAGGGATAGCCAAGAAATATTCATCAAAGAAGAGGATCTCCTGCTTCACTTTTAAAGTAATAAAAATTCTTGGGAGGAGAAGCTAATATGAGTCATTATTGTGTCAATACGGACACACACCTACTTGTCCACATATCCCTTCTGTAAATCAGCAGAGGATGGCAGCCCTTATCGAGATAGTCACATTAACCGAAGTATCTCTTACCTTGTGAAGTAGAAATGGATGCTGTGAATAAGTAACCACCCAGTCAAGATGGTCCAAGTGTGCCTAGATGTCAGTTCCTAGGGGTGGGAGAACTCCGGGGGATTGTTACGGATCCCTTTATGTGGGTGATAAATCTTCCCATTAAGTGGCTGCAACGGCACATTGGTAATTGATATCAATGTAGTTAAGGTGGAGATGTGACACATTTACAGTGCTGGTGCACTGGTCAGCTGTGTTTTATGTCCTCTTGTTCCTGCCACATGAATGAGGGTCACCTATGTGCCTCATGAATCCTTAAGCAGCTGCTCTCTGCTGTTTGCCTGGCTGGCAGGGAGAGTCGGGCAGTTTGTTACAGGACTTCACCAGTGCGCCTGCAAAGCAGTGTGGTGAACATCTGTTGTGTGTAAAGAACAATGCTGTGAAGTATAAATATATTTGCATATGCATAGGTTCTTCTGCCTTCTATAAAAGAGGTCTTGAAGTATCAGCACTTTACTCAAAAAATACTGGAAAGAAAATGTCTACCTGCAACAATTCCAAATGATAATGACAATGGAATATGCAAATGTATTTTACATACGGTCTCCAGACTTCACTGTGAGTGCTACTCACAGTGAACAAACAAACAAACAAACAAACACACATTAAAGCTCTTTGGCTTTGCAGTAAACATGAATGATTTAATGCTGGAATAAATGGATATTTACCACTTTTTTAACACTTTGTTGTTTCTATTCCTTAGGTGTACAGGAGGTGGTGATCAGATGTCCCCTCAATCATATACAGTGCGTCGGGACAAAAAAATGTATTCATTTCAACAAACTTTGCAATGGGGCCAGGGACTGTGACGATGGCTACGATGAAGGAGTTCACTGTCGAGGTAAGAGTTAATGATGCTTTCATATTCTGATTTTTTTTTACGGCTGGCTTTAGAGTACATAAATGAATAGGTATTCTCATTATTATGGTAATTACTCAGTGTCACACTCATCTTATTTGGATTTTGCTTTCCATAAGATATTCACAACACCAAAGTTCAGTCAAGTAAATTTAAGCTAAAGTGTACTTTAGTTGATTAAAGGAGTTTAAGGATCATTTTTACATTCATGTAGATAAGCACTGTTTAATCTGTCCTTTGTATCACTTCAATTCATCTCTTAATGCATGGTGGTTAATAATATACAGGCTAAGTCATGAAATAGTGGCTTGAGCTGGCACTTTCAAACTTTTTAAACTGGCTGTCAAGGTTACTTCATCATCCATCCTGTCAGAGCAGGCAAGAGACACAGTGGGAAAGGAGCACCAGGTGTTGTGTTGTACACAAGTTTTTGTTGTTGCTCGCATTCTTAGCAACTATACCAAGCTGCTATGGACACCTGGCTTCTGTGATAAGGTAGCGTCTGTCTCATGATTGCTGCAGTCTTGGCACAACAGTGGCCCCTGTCTGGCAGAATCCACAACCTTCTTTGACCTGTAAGACAGTTAAAGTCATGCTGAGCTTTGTCTCTGTGTGAGTGCAAGGTGCAAGGATATGGTAGCCTCTGAATCACAGCTGTGAAGAGTCCAAATGCCTGCCTGTTGACACAGTGCAGAAAACTCTTGCTCTAGTGTTTCACTCCTTACACTATTTCTTCCATTGAGGAATTTACTTGGTAGATTGCCTCGGGTCAGAGATTGGAATTAAATCAATATTGATTGAAGTGGGAGGACATTTTAACAATATGCAACATGTCGGTCTGGTTTAAAAATCACTATTTAAGTTCACAGATTACTTACAAATGCATGAAGGATCAATGAAGTGTTTATACAGCACAACCTTTCTGAGGGCATTGTGACCTGTAATGTAACTGCAGTAACATAAATTTAATGCTACTCTCTAAATGTGAGTTACAAAATTATCTTCAGGGTTATCTTGAGGTCTGCTCATAGAACTAAACAGAAAGGCAGAGTACAGGATCTGCAAACATGGTTCAAATACTGAGTTGTCTAACAGGTATGTCATGTCAGGTCTAATGAATGAGGTAAAACATGCAGGTGGCCTTTTTAGGCTCAGATATTTCCATTCATACTGCCAAAGTGTGTCAAAACAGAGACAGACAAATGTCACTTAATCCAGTTGGAAGGACAAAGTAATAAAAATCTTATCAGCTGCTATATCAGCTACCTTTTTCAATTTTATGCTTATGAGAAGATGTCAGCAGTACTATAGCCGTCATAATAAAACATTTATACTGCACACAACTTGTAAATGACTCTAGATCCCCCAAAATGAAAACAAAGATAGTATACTACTATAGTATCTTCGGTATCTTTACTGTATATTGATTATACAGTACTGTATATTCAATATACAGTAAACCTCACCTTGTTAAAATTTAATGGAGAAGTAATGAGTCATGGCCACAGTCTCCATGAATGAATGTTGAATGTTTGAATATTTCTTTTTAGGAAGAAAGCAAGAAACACTTTAACCTCTTCCAAAAATCAGTACAACTTGCAACTCAAGTACATAAAACAAGGCTTCCATTTCACAAAATGTGAGATAATAACCTTTTTTCATATTTCTTGTTCAGAGCTCTGTGAACATTTGTAAAGAGTTCTGTATGCTCCACTACTTATTCATCGGTATTTACATTTCATCTTTTTTACTAGTTAATCTGTTTCAAGACCTCCGATCTCCACTGAAAACATTATTTCCCCACTAACTTAAAATGCAACAAGTTAAATGAAGAATAGAGCGAGACTTGAATTACCAATAAATCCAGGAGCTTGCTCTCTTATGCCTCTATTTAATTTGGGTACACTGCTTTGCATTTTAAATTTTTGGTTCAAAATGTCAGGGTTAGAATGTCAGCTATTTTAAAGCCCAAGACTACCAAAGAGGAGACCTGCTGCATATTTCATTCTATCACACTCCATGTTTTCTTTCAAAGTAAAGTTATTTCTGTCATTTCTGTCTTCAAAATTGTAGTAAACTGAGAAATTAATATTTTTTATTGTTAATATTTTATTTCATTGAGTGCTGTGTCATGTACTGTCTATGGTTTATAGCTGCCATAGCCCCTGTTGCATAACTTTGCATAGGCCTTTAAGATTTTATATTATTCTTGCCACATATGTCTTTTCACAAACCCCTCGTCAATGGGTGCGTAACATGACCCCTCTGTGCTCTAAATTCCTTTAAAAGGCACTTTCTGATGCATTCAAATATGTGATCTGAATGATAATCTCCCTCTTAATGCGACACTGCAGTCCTCTGCTGTTACTGCCTTGGCTAAAGCAGCAGAAAAGATTCTTTCACAAAGTATGAATTATTCTGGTTGAAAATAGGAATGTTTCTTCTTCTACACGTTGTTTGATTCCATGTTAAAGATAAAGCTCATGTTGTGTGGCCCTAACCTTATGCTTAAATTCACTCAGGGAATGTAGATTATGCTTAGTTCTGCATGGACAAACCAAACTCATTGGGAAGCAGGAGAAATTGAGGTCACCAAAGAGAAGTTTTAGGCAACCAGCTGGGTCTCTTACAAAACTTTTTTCCCTCCCTTTCCTGCCCACCTCTTATGAATATACATGCTGAACATCCCGAGAGGCCTTGATATGAAGGTGCCCAGATGGAAACCACCAAACTCTTTTCGTTCACCTTCAGGAAACTTGCACATTCTTAATCGCATGCTCATGGCTGTGCCGTGGGATCTCTTAAGTCTCTACTGCTTTTATTGAGGGAACCTAAATAAACACAATTCAGCTTAGACTTCATATGTTATCTTTATGGCAGTCCCAGAAACTGAGCATAAACAAATTTCTTCCAAATGAACATGGAGAATAAAAAGAACAGCCTGGAGATTAGAAACTGAATATGGAGACTTTCTCAATGGCTTGGCATTAGGTATTTCCGAGATTCTAAAAATGAAAGCTTAATTGACGCCAAGCTTAATCCTTGTTTGTTTAAATTATTTACTTAATGTTTTCACTTTTTCACCAAAACATGTGTTACACATTAACACAATTCGACATTAGATTTTTGTTGTTGTTGTTGTTTTTAAGCAATGATGGAATCTGACTAGAAACTATATCACATGATAGCTTGATGTCATCCCATTGCTGTCTTAAAGTCAGTGTCAGCAATGCAGCCTTGGCAATATAAATTGCATAAAATTATACTAACTGATTAAAACCCACTGATATTTTGCTTATTGGGTGTAATTTACTGTTCATTTCCACAGCAGTTTGATTATAGTCTTAGTTGTTATATAATAATTGTCTTAAAATTTAAACAGGTTATCAAATTTGATTCAATTTGAATTATTTTTTTTTATTGTTTAAAACATCTGAACATCATTTATTGAATTTTATCCTCCTAATATGGCTTCTTCTTACTTTGCTTTCTTCCAGCAGTAATATAATGATGACAGTGGTTGATAGACAGCAACCATTTTAACTGAGACTAGCTATTTTTTTAGCAAACAAAAATTGCGTCATCAGAATATGCCATATAGCCATGTATGTGCTATAAATATACTATATTCACATTAAAAATTCAACATATTGGCTTTTATTACTTGTACTGTATGCTGACACTAGTATATCACAACTGGCACTTTTCTGTGCAAAGTGTGAATGCAGCTGGTTGTATGTGAGTTTGGAGTCAGATCATTAGCATTAAGTTTTATGAGTTTGATATAGGTGATAAAAAACATCACAGCCAGAGCTCTGTTTTTATGGCAGTCTGAATATAGGTGTAAACAGGGCTTTGAGATCGCTTTCGTGCATTCGCAATACAGTGCATATAATATTATATATGCATATAGTATATAATATACATACACACAAACATATGAGAGACATATGCAGTACATTGCTGCACAACACTCTAACCAGTAATTACATGTAGATCCACATTAAAAATACATGTTAGGAGCAGTAGTCTTATTGCACTTGCTGTGTGCAATTTAAGAGCACATGTTTGTGTCGTGGAAATACAGATGTGTCTTAATCTGAAATAAAATGCAACTATTCTTATGAATTAGTCATTAGTCATTACAAACTCTGAGTGAATGTTTAATTCAAATAACATAGAATTAGTTGAGCAGTTATAAAAGGTGTCTGCTAATATGATATATAGATATGAGATGACGTGGTTTGTGTCTTTCACTTCTACTGACATTTAGACAACACACTAATAAGCACTCTGATATTTTTGTCCCTGACTAAACTCGACCCAAACCATTACATTCATCATTAATAACCTTGTTTAGTAATAGCTCATGATTACTTGACATTTACTGCAGAATCAGTCATCATCATGTGTTGATTTGGAAGTGTGGAGCAGAATAAAATCTGTTTCGCATGGAATACAGGTTAATTTGTAGGGTTGCACATCTCTCTGTGATAAACGATTCGATACGCATCTAGATACGCAGGTTACAATACGATTAAAAAACGATGTACTTTTATTACAGACTGATTCTATATGAATCGATACAGTGTAAGAATGATACGAGTTGATTTAATTCTATAGTTAATATTTATTGTAGATATTTTATAAAATAAAGCCAATTCTATGAAAGTGACTATCTTACAGTACAGTACAATATTTTCTTTTCAAATATGTAAAAGTTCACATATCTCCAAGCATTGTTGCTTTATGGCACTGGCAAATTGTGGATTTTCCCAAAAGTGTGTGAAGCCACCAACTGATTCCAAGTCTTGCGATACTCGATCCATGACTCTACAACCGATTCATCTAGGAATTCATGGCTAATTCGGCTGCTACTGACGCAGCCGTATCTCTCACTTGTTAAACCGAATATCCAGATAGGTTTATTGTTCACAACCTTATTAATTTGAAATATTTGAGATATAAAAAACATATATATGAAACATATATATATATATAAAACACATACACATAATGCTTTGCTAACCTAACCTACTGCCTGTGGAGCTGGTTCAGACAGCTCTAGTTGCATGGCAAAAACACAGTATAACTGTATAACTCCACTCATACTGTATACACATATCCAGAGCTCTACTCTAATGTAGTGTTCTGTTTAAGCTGTCACGCATATGCTCACTCTCTCATTGCCAATGAAAGAGCTGCCTCACTGCTCACAATAGAGCCAGAGCTGCCACAGTTATTGCCGGTGCTCATTATTCCATTTCATCA
Organism: Protonibea diacanthus; assembly: GCA_028641955.1. NCBI lineage: Eukaryota > Metazoa > Chordata > Actinopteri > Sciaenidae > Protonibea > Protonibea diacanthus. The sequence continues at coordinate 13,492,218 of CM053986.1, forward strand.
CCAATATAGGCTCTGATTCGGAGGTTTTTTTTTTCTCCACCAGTGGGGAATCTTGTTGCTCCCTGATCTCTCTCTCTCTCTCTCTCTCTTTTTTTTTTTTTTTTTTACTAAGCTTTCAAGTATATTCTCTGAGGGAAAAATCAATGTTCTGTATCAACTATCTAATACCTACCCTGTCTAAATTTGCTTCACATGAGTTGGATGAACTGTAATTCTCTCTATGTGTTTCTACTATTCTTAAAATCTGTAGATTTGAACTCAGTCAGTCCTAGTATTTAAGCCAGGCTTTCACAAAACAAATCGCTGCATCAGTCAGTGCGTCAGGAGACCTTAATCCAGTTGTGGAATGTAACTAAATACATTTACTCATGTACTGTACTTGTACTTTACTTGAATATTTACATTTTATATAACTTTATACTTCCTGTCCACTACATGTCACAGGCAAATATGGAACTTTTTACTATGTTTCTCCTACAGCTATACAGTTGTCAGTTACCAGATTCATTGTTCAGATTACAATTTTTATGTCCAGTGAAAAACATGTATCTCTAAATTGGGTTAATTTTGAGTATGATGTATTTGTGAATCATGTGTTGGGATATGTTCACACAGCTTAAGCACAGTAAATGGATAAAAAAAAAAACGGTATTGGATCAGCTGGAAAATATATTGTCAAAAAATAGTTGGTTGGTTTAAGGTTTCTGAGATAAGTGGTTCACACAGGAAAGCGTTACTACAGTCTTATGATTTTAGAGAATGTGATGCATTGCTGTAGATTAAACTACCTACCTGTATTTAAACATGTTAAATTTAGCACAACCGTAAACATATACATCACTAAAATGCAACATACATACACATTAATGCAGCAGTAAATTTAATCCATATATATCAGAGTATAAATAATGATAGGCACCATTGTTCTGCTTCATATATACTATACTTTGACTTTTCATACTTAAAGAGTGAATTTAGCTCTCTTATAACACTTACATTCTACATTTTGAATTGCAGAATTCTAACAATGTTATATTAGTACCTTTACTTTAGCAAAGGATCTGAAGCTCTTGAATGACAGCTCTTGAAAAAAAACAACAAAAAATAAACTAGAGCCTGACTAAAATATCTTAAATATTTCCCTCAGTATTTTGCATAGCCACCTCATGGAAATTGACTATTTTCAATACAGCTCAAAATTCACTGCCACAGCTTCCAATCAATGATTACCCTCTAAAATTGCTATTAGTCTCAAAATTGCAATGGTCTCTAAAAGATAGAGACCATTGGCTTGGCTCTTATTTGGTTAATATGCTCTGCGTATTCTGGTGTCCATATTATTTAAATTTGCAAAAGATGGTTTGTGGAGGCATACAAACCACTCATTTTTGATGTTTGTCAAAATAATTCTTGCTTATATCAACAACTGAGATGGATACCTTGGTGATCAGAGAGGTAGCTAGCAGGTTGCTCAACAGCTGTAAAGTGTAAAAGACAGCTCGTGAACAAAGTTGTCAGAACCTCTTAATTAATCTTGTGAAATACATCATATCATCATTTTAAGCTTACCACCTTAAAGTCACCTCCAGGGTTCAGAGTTGTTGAAACAGCTTGTCCTATCAACCCGTGAAGCTAACATCAATGGTAGTTTGAGCAGCTAGAGTGCAGAACTGTCAGCAGTATCATTGTGTGTTTTCAGTCCAATATCAAAATATTGTGAACATGTTTGATGATTGGCCAGCAGTGTATTGTGACTGGCCAACTCTGCAGCTGTTTGCAATGAATATAATTCTATTTTTAGACACCATGATTAGATTTGAGTAATGTCAAGTACCACTATTATATCAAATACATGTGTGTTAAATTGGTCAATGTTTCTAGAACATAAACCAAATTTGCTTACAAGTTACAACGTATCACAACAACAAGGTACTTCATATATACATACATACTTCTCATTTTATCTGATTTTATTATTGCAGAAACAAGATTACATACCTCATTTATTTATTTTCTTTAGTTTAAGAAAAGTTTATTCTGAAAAGTAATATGCACAATACATGTGAACTTACATGAAAAAAAAGGAAGTGAAAACACAAATTCAACAGTTTATTTGCAGTGACCTATGAGATTGCAGTTATCTGCATAAGTACTATGTCAAAAATCCCCAAATTTCAAGTCCCAGTCTTTGTTTTTAAGTTTGGATGCATCTTGACACTGGAAAATTAACCCATTATATTGATATTTACTTACACCCATTTAGAATCCACCTGCATGATGTATGTTGGCTCTGATCTGATCCCTTAAAAAATGACTTTTCAGATCATTGTTGATTGCGATTGAATGTATGATTGGACTTTCTGTGCCAGTCTCACTCACTCAGAAGAAAGTGATGAGGTGTGGCAGCCTTTTCCAGCATTGTGCAATGACGAGCTCTCTAATGTATTTGATTCCAAAATATATGGATCGATTTCTGCCACATACGGATAATCTGGACTTTTATGCAGCAATGATTTCCATGTCATAGCACAGCTTGTCAAAGGCAATATGTATATGTCTTCTATAGGGAGCGCACACATTTGGGGATTGAAATTATTGTTGCCTTCTAGAGTGCATTGGCTGAAAGTATCAGAAAAAAAAAAAAAAAAAAAAAAAAACTTCTCATACTGAGAAAGTGAGAAAGCATTGTCTCCCTGGTTCATCTCATTCTGACATTCTAGTAGTTACAATATACATAAAACATATATCTTTCTTTCTTTTCTTATGATAAAGCTTCATAAAAATAAACAATGTCAAACATGCACCATCCCTCCCACCCTTTGTCTCTGAACAACATTCAATTATCTCACTTGATTAACTTTTCATTACGACAACTCAAACAAACAAACACTTTTCTCCAGGGTGAAGGAGCCTGTGATAAGTGATGCTCTTGTTCCAAAATGACTAGCCATGAATACAGCTCAATAATTTTTTCAGTATTTCTCAGTAGGTTGAAAATGTGCTGCCAACCAGCCTCGTAGACTGTAACATATTAGCATATTTATTAAATTTTTGCCCCTCTAATGGATGGAACATTTACAGTAAGTAGTCAAAGTGATCGCTCTCCTTTCTCCTGTGGTACTCTGAAATGTGCTGTGCTTTTTACTATGTTATTCTACCTCACTGCAGTCACTTTACCAGGGAAGATGAGGCAGTAATGTTCAATAGTGTTTTATTTCCTACTTCTGCTTCCGATACAGATGCATGTGATCATTTAAAAGTAATTTCCAAGGGATTTGTCTGAATATTACATGACATTAAAGACATCTAATTTTAAATTATGTGTCAGATTTTGCTTTGCTGTTTGAGGAGTTGAAATTCCAGCTCTTGTTATCCTGGTAACACTGGTTGGGATTGACTGCCAGGCCCCACTACACACTATATAAATAACAGCAGACACTGGCAATCAATATTTCATGCATCTTACTTTGTTGTTCCACAATCTGGTAAGATATTGTCACTCATATCATTACTCTCCCTAATATGAGGAAACGATCTTGTGTCATCAAATCCTATTACAGCGGATTTTCTTCCTCAGGAGTGGTTAGAATTAAAATTTCATTGTTCGCTGGAAGATTTCGACACCCACACCCATAATGTTTCTTCCAATATTTAAGGGCATGTCAGAAGCCTGGCAGTGTACCAGTCCTCAAATCCTTAAACAAATTGTGCTTTGAGGGATTAACAACATTTACTGTCACATTTGAGCCCTAGTCTGAGCTACAGGATTACAGTTTTTGAAAAGCTACATGTACATGCCCATGCATCTCTCAATTTCTTGGGAATATTATACCTTCTAGACCATCCGAACAGCTCCATGTCACATCAAAGCCGACACACTTAAGCTTCTCAGATAACTTTCTAAAGCCTTGTCAATAAATGGTGTCACTACAATCATTGCAAATCTTATACAAATCATATTTCCCTGCACACGCTTCTGGAAACTCTTGAATGTTTGAACCTCAGGGAATTCATGACCTATTTTCATAGTTCTTGAATCAATCTTGTCATTCCTGCCACCCAGAGGATACCAACCACAGCTACAGACCTACAGAATGGGTTAAGCCTCTAATTTATGGGTGAAAAATCCACTCATTAAAGGTCCTTGAGCCAGCCATGGGTGCACCTTCTGTGTTGGGTTTGCATCTTAATTTGGTCCCACATTAATTACAGGCCTTGACTGCAAACAGAGTTTTGAGAAGGCCATGGCCATCCCTAAAGGGAAGCCATAATTAGGCCAGATGGGGCAATCTGACTGTTAGCCTTGGGTTAGCCTTTTCTCACCCATGGTGAGGCTTCTTGTTTGTATTGGCAGAGGGACAGTGCCACACTCACCATTCATACTCTGCCATCTGTGGGGCTGAATGTGGACCGTCTAAGAAACTTCTTCTCAAGTGGTCTGCTTGATGGATGTATGACTTTTTGTTTGAGTGATGCTGTGGAGTGAATATCATTTAATTAATTTTAACAGTTTTCAAAGACATGAATAAGACTAAATCTTAAAAGTTGAACTGAAATTTGAATTATACTCACTTTTGCGTTAGCTAATAAACACTATGATGATGATTCAACTACTGTGCACATTCTTCCATTTCTAACATTTTTGGATGCATTTGTCAAAACATCTGAGATTCAGGCCTCTGGGTAGGCGTCCCCCATGGCAACTGTTGACTGACATTTGAGAGCCAGCATTGCTAGGAGACATGCTGTCAACTTCTGTGGTTCACATAATAGCCCCGATACAAGATGTGTTTTACTCTTTTTTTCAACAAGACCCTATTGGTTAATGAATCAAACACAACATTAAACATTTAGGAGAACTCATTTTATGGTGAAATATTCCACTGACAAAGTGGAATTAACTTCTCAGTAGATGGTGCTTTTTTATATAAAATGAACCACTTTAGTCAAAAATAATTATTAAAGACTTAAAGGCTTGAAGATTTTAAAAGTTTTTGTTTCAAAACAAACAAATTTAATTTTGATTTCAGTTTTATTTTAATGGCTATGTATACACTAAGAGTATTTTCCGAACATACAAGTACCATGGCTGCAAGGTTGATCAGTACAAATACCTAAATGATGCCATGAATGCCTAACAATTCATGATATTTTATATGATGGATTCATCATTTTTTAGATGCTGCAATTAAACACTGTCTGTGCTCTAAATTGGCTGATGAAAATGGGGAGGGCCCATTTTGAGAACTAGATCTCATGGTTTGTGCTAATTTAAGCTTGCCGTTTAATCTGCCAGAGATGTCTTGATGTTGCAAATTCCCAAATCACTAATAGAATTTAAGCAAATCATAATTTTCCTCTGAATCATATAACAAAGCAGCCGAACCTCCTCTGAGCTTCAAATATCTCAACCCACTATTTTTTTTAGGAGACATAATGTGAAAACAGATGGAATTAATTTTGTGCAATTGCTAGAGTCATTCTGTTGATACATCTGATTAGAGCAAATTAGACTGCAGTATACTGTAAATTAGACTGGGCTTGCTGTTGTGAATGCTTCTGTGTTTCAGACAGAGTAACACTTAACATCATATTTCAGTAATTTTAACATTTTATAAATCTGAGTGTTCTATATTGTGAAATGTTATTGAATGGCTAGACTCACACTGTTAACCATTTTATATCTGTGTGTTCAGTTTGTTCAGCAGTTCATCAATATTTCTGTGTGTACTGTTCTGTAATGTCATGACTCTTTTAAGGCAGTCATTATACTTTTCTTCCAGCAGATAATTAGATAGGCAAATGAAATATGCTGATTCTGACATGATCTTTTTTGTTACAATTCATAATTTGAGTGTAGTCTTTTTTTACCAATGCATCTTTCATCACTGCTGTATTATCACTTTATTTGTAGCAGACTGCATATAAGAAATATTTTCATTTAATATACAGTAAGAGTAAGAGTATAGATCACAGGAAAATCTTTTCAAAGTAAAACACTTAATTCTTTCACATACAGTATATTGACAGACCGTACTGTAGCATCAAGGCCACTACATGTACTTCACTATTAGTGCGTGTTCTCAGAGGTAGCAATGCATAGCTTTAGATACGTGAAAAGAATTAGGCAGGTTCAGTGGCAGATATACAATGCCTGCAGCACTCTGTGTTTGCCAAGAGGAAAGCTGATCATCTGGCGTCTTTGAGCAGATATAAGGATTAGCTTTGAATATCTTCAGCGCGGCATGTAGTCATTTTGCATATTGCTTCACAACAGGGAAGCATGCTAGCTACCAAACCACGCAATGAATAATAATGCACAGGTCACATGGGTCTACACACAAGCAACAGAAATGGCTGGAAGATTATTTTAGAAACTACCTATTACTTCAACATTTCAGTATTCATTCATATTTATTATCTTAACAATATTTATTCATGTATAAATGTGGAAAGGTTTGTAGAGGTTTATACATACAGTTTACACTATTGGTATCCAAACTAAAGGAGTAGCTGGAGCAGCTTTTGATTTACATGAATATTCAAACATAAATATAGATTATTATTATTTATTTATTTATTTATTTATTTTTAAGTTAACAGAGAGGCTATGATTTCAGAAGATTTTTCGGTACATGGATCTTTGTAGCTTCGTAGCTCAAGCCTTTGCCATCACAATGACTAAATTTGTCAGTGTTTGGTCATATTATTGTAGAGGTTTATGTTTTCCAGGAGTGCTGCTCTCTAGTCAGCCCAAATATGTTCTGCACAATCTCAACCATAAACCCTCCAGTGTGGCCCATGTAACATTTAGCTCACACTGAAAGGACCAGTGTGTAGGATTTAGTGACATCTAGGGTTATAGTTGCTAATTGCAACATGTGTGAAAAAATGAGCAGGGCCTTATCTAGAACCAGCTATAGAAATAGCTCCTTTAGAAAGATGTTAATTTAACATGGCAAACTCCATGAAAGAGGACCCCAAGTTTCTGTAGATATGCAAAGCTCAATATTATATCCAATTTCTGTAAAACAACAACAACAACAACCACCAACAAACAGGAAACATATAACACCAGAAATGAACGTTTACACATTAATCAGTTTAGAGTGAATATTTTAGATGGATTTAGTGGCTTGTGAACGGAAGTGGATATGCAAGATTTTTTATAGCCTCAGCTTTTCTGTTTATGTCCCCCTCAGTAGGTAACCTATCAATAGCGAGGCTGTCCACGTTTCCACACAGCACATCAAAGCTATTTTACTATTTTAGATTGAAATCTGCATAGTCCAGGTTAACAGCCATCTGACACTGTCACATACGTACATCAGTCTCACTCGGCTGAGAGAGATCACAGATCTCGTTGCCTATCCTTGGCTCAAAACATAATTTATCCAAAGCTATCCTCCATCTGTCTATCCTACATACATGATGTAACATAACATCTTTTTTATTGGTCAGTAAGATTATAAATGGTGATATGTGGTCTTCATTGGACAGTGACATTATAGTATGTAGTTTTGAGGCTGACTCATGTTATGTGAAAGGATGCATCATTACCACTTTCTAGCCGCAGTTGTCAGTTTGGCCTTCATAACATGATTAGCAAGTATCTCTTATCATTTTGTGCACGATGCAGAGTAGCTGTCGTAGCTGTTGTAGGTGAATAAATGGAATTTATACAACAAGTAAGTCCGACTGAGCAATCTGATTGGTCAAGGCCACTGGAAGTCAACTTTAATAAAGTAATACATCTGAATTTACAATTTCAGCTTTCTCTAATGAATATTCTTTGTGTTACGGAGCTGTTAGACCACCTCGTTAACACAGGTGTGTACCTTGTTAATACAGTTGTGTACCTCGTTTGTGTCTAGCATGTCAGAGATCAACTAGTTCAGTGAGTGCAAAGAAAATATTTTTAAAGACTAAAGGTGGACTAAATATGGACTGAAGATGAATATTCCGTTAGATAAAAAAAAATCTTTTTCATTTTGATTACATCGATCTTTGTTTTTGACATCTTGCCTTTTGGACTTTACAACATAAAGTGGAGTTACTGGAAATGTTTGGATCATCCTCCATCAGCTGTGCCGGTGAGTCACTGATCCGGCACTAGCTTCAAAATAAATGTGAAGTTAGGAGGCCAATCTGTCCATGGAAAAATATCTTTTTCAGCAGATATCTTAGTCACTACAAGACTGAACTAGCCGCATCACTGTCGTGCCACAAATGACGTTAAAGCACACCCTCTCCTATAATAATGCTTAAATAGAATTGCCACAAAATGATTGTCAACAAAATAGCCTTACATACAGAAACGCAATGTCATGCCTGCTTTGCTTCCAGACCATCTTTAAAGTTTATTGAGCCTGGAGCTCTTTGCTTCTCCAGAATCATTTCACCACTATGAGCCAGTGAGCAATATTAAGCAGGCTCTCTTTGGTCATGGAGGGCCAAAGGCTACAGGGCATTTACCATTTAATACTTCAATGTTTGCTTGTTCTCTATTACCTTTAAAAATAAATGAAAATTCAGTCATTTTCAACTAAACCCCCTGTCAGTCAAAACTCCTCTGAGGGCTATATGAAAACCAAATACACAGAGAGTGCACACCTTCCACATCGGTCCTCTCTGAAGTTGTGAAAGGTAACAGGGTCATCACTTTACAGCATATTTTAATACCAATAGCAGTATTTTGTACACACTTAAGTTGACTTTTTAAGCAAACTAAACCCCACTGAACCCCTCCCAAAATGGCAAAAGAACACAACACCAGCTGTGGCTCAGGAAGTAGAGTGGGTTATCCACTAATCAGATGATCAACAGTTCGATCCCTGGCTCCTCCAGTCTGCATGTCGAAGTGTCCTTGGCCAAGATACTGAACCCCAAATTGCTCCCAAAGCTGACATGTTGGTCTCCAAGTGCTCACTGAGATTTATACATTGCTCTCCAAACAATCCAACTACACCATTCATCTTAATGTGTCAGTGAGCTATAGTGGCAAAGTTAGATACTGTAATGAAAAATGGACTTCTAATAACTCAGTGCTTGTTAAAAAGTCTCTGATCTACTGACATCACATAATTCCAGCTCTTAAAAATCTAAACCGAAGACTGTGATTTCATTCAGAAAGTAATGATAACCAAAGCTTTGACTGTCTTTTAGTTCTCACTCTGCTTTAGAATGTAAATACACCCTGTCAAGAAATTATTTGGTCCACAGCTGCAGTATTTCATAATGTCATGAAATGATTAGCAAAGGAATTATGAAGGATGATCAATGAAAGCCTTTGTCTTTTGGGCAGAGTTGACATTAATTAATGTTTAGCAGTTACATATCAATCTCTGCGCAATTAAAGCTTTGTTTTGAGGGTTATATTTTCAATTGTGCCATTTATTCTGCTCGTACATTCATCATGCCATAATTAGCTGTTCATTGTTCCCTTCTGTATAAAGATTAGTGCTGTAGAGACCATCATCACCAATCACAATGTTCAGAAAATACATGGGAAATGACAATGTTGGCACTTCCTGGGGGCAGCTTCTAGTCAATCAGAGTGTCAGTGATGACTTTCACAATAGGCTGGTAATAAGTTTTAATCATCCTCATCAGAAGCCTTAGATTGCTAGGTCACAAATTGAATTGAATTTATGAAACTTACAGTTTAGTGCCATTTAAACTTTAAAGAAAAATAATGTCTTTTTACTCTTCCAATGTCTCTAGTTAACAAAACATAAAAACTTTTTTTCTTAAAATAGTTTCAAATATATCCATTCCATTTTCATTTTCATGAGGTGATTCATAGAACCTCTTGTCTAAACTTGCGACAGTCAAATGACAAGGGAGTAGTTGTGGCTGAAAGGGCCACAACAAAACGAAAATCAAGAAAAGTCATTTCCCAAATCAAAAAGTAATTTCCCATTCCACCTACCCTTTCATACCCTTTTCCTCCAATTCTCACTTTTTCCTCTCTTTCTCATTCCCCCTGCAGAGCTCCTGTCAGCATGCCACGAGCTCCGCTGCCGCTACGGCTGCGTCATGACGAGAAACGGCACCTTCTGTTTCTGTGCTGACGGCTTTGAGGTCGGTGAGGACGGGACCAGCTGCAGAGGTACGATTCAGCTGTGATGGTGGGGGCTTGCCATGGAGCCCCATTCCCTCTTTGCCCTCGGCCAGACTTCCTTCAGATGAATAAGCAGGAGGTCCTGTGTATATGAGAACCATCTGTCTGCAGGCAGGGCCTCATGTACTGTGCATTACATCCCCAACACACATCCATACACACACATATAATATACTGTATACAGAATTTCACCTACTCTCCCTTTTTACGCTCATCATATGTGCCACAGGCCTGGTTTCTGACAGCCAGTAGGAAGACAGGATTTTGCTGTCAAAGGTGCCTCTAGTGTCTTACTTGGACTCTGCACATATCTTATACCAACACGATTGCATAAAATTGCATAATTATGCTGGAGGAAGGGGTTTAACAAAGAAGCACTGTTTCCTGAATTTGATCCTGTTTAGGGAAGACAGGAGGAAGAGCAGTTTATAGGGTACTGCAGCTCCAAAAAAGGCTCATTGGTTATAAAAGTAATTATGCCTGAGGTGCCAGAGTGAGGCCACATTAAGTATACTTTATGTATTTGGGTCATGTTTGAGCACACCTAATTTGTTACAAATGACTCTCTTCCTTTTTCCATAAGATCATGATGAATGTGCCATGTATGGCGCATGCAGCCAAACCTGCACGAACACCTACGGGTCATACAGATGCAGCTGCACAGAAGGATACATCCTGCAGCCTGACAGGATATCTTGCAAAGCCAAACAAGGTGAGCGGCACACTTGCATTAGGAAACAACATAATCTGCATAGTATGTATGTTTCCTTTCTAATAATAAACAGGACGGTGTTGTTCAACCAGGGTTGAGCTGAAATTCTAGCTATCATCGCCTATGTGCTTACCAGCTTTGGTAAGGCAAGATTAATGTGGTTTAGCCGTGACCGCATCTATCACCCACATGGGAATGGGTAGATGTGGTCAGGCCAGGATAATGATAAAATTAATGGGCATGAGGTTTTAAGTGGGAGCAGTCTCGAGTATTTTGTGCAGAGACAATGCCCAGCGTCACCCTGATTTATGTTAATGCCTGATGTTGGTAACAAATCTGCCCTGATGAGTAAAACAGCCTACTTAGAAATAAAACAAGTAAAATAAGTATTGCGTTTTGGTGGTCCACCTTGCACAAGTAAACAAGCTTAACCTTGTGTGGTATATTTTTATGTCGTTCATTGAACCATAAAGTGAAGCAGATTTTTTTCAGGGTGTTGTCACTATGGCATATATGGGTTGAAAATAGCTGGAGGCCCTAACACACCTAGCTGGGGAGAACACCACTGTTGCAGCTTTTAATCAATGTGACTGGTGTCCTACCAGGAATAAACTGAATATGATTACCCATAAACTTAACTGAACCCAATGCTCACATGCATTAATATTAATTTAGCAGAGAGCGATAGTGGTACAGGGATAACGATGGGGTTACCATTAGTTGTAAAAGCTCATGAATATAAATTTCAGATAGAGCTCTCTGAGACCAGAAGATGAGGAGCAACAGGGAATGAAAAACATATTAAGATGTTGAGTGTAACTTAAATCTCTGCAGCACAGATGTTTTTGGAGTTTTAATCTTGATTTAATCTCTTCTCATTTGGCTCAGATTAAAGTGAAAGGTATAATGTTTTTTATTACTAACACAAATCTGACTCAACAACACCCTGATGGTTTTTATGTCTGTTTAATAGTGCACTTCAGCCACCCATGCCAAGATATGAAATGCCATTTTTCTGTTCTGTTACAGCATCAGTATCTGTTTTGTGTCCTGTTTGGTTTAATGATGATGTCCCCCATTTTTGCATTAATTTATTGAAGTCTAGAGATGAACATTCACCCTGGAAAAAAAAAAAAAAAGCAACCCTGTGTTGTAGAATGATAAATAAACAAACCATGACCCTTAAAGTGCACTTTGTCAGTTTGCACGGCAGATGCCTAGTTAGCCGGTCAGCTGCCACACATAATAACACAGTATATAAATGTACCTGCAAATGTCATGTTGGTCCATTCACTATAGATGCAGAGCTCAGCCTGCCAGTTGCTGTCTCTCCAGGGGAAGAAAAAAAGGGTATTTCTGACATTATTTTTGACTGCAAAAAGGATGAAATGGCACCATTTCACTATTTACTATATGATAGTCTCTTCTAGAAACACTTTATCAGTACAGCTACATGAGCTTACATTGCCCATGCTTGATTAACAGTCAGTGCAGGCCACTATCAGAGAGCCTGTCCAAAATCCCATCTACCCCCTAGTGCGGGAGAAAAATGTCTGACTACTAAAAGTTGATTCAGAAGGAAAGCAGTTGTATGACCAGACAATCTGATTTATTGCCTATATTAGGAGAATAGCCCTTGACTTAAACTTGTGTGGAAGATCGAGGATAAATAAGGGCCTTTTTAGGGGGTGAACCTGATGTCAGAGAGTGTGCACGGTCAATTAAGCCCATAAAGCAGCTTACCTCAGTTTTACCACCACAGACTTTCTTTCTTTCTTTCTTTCTTTCTTTCTTTTTTTCTTTCTTTCTTTCTTTCTTTCTTTCTTTCTTTCTTTCTTTCCATTTATATTTTCAAACTATTATTGTGAAGGGTTCCTTCTCATGATTGCTGCCTTTCATTCTTATATTCCCTTTATGAATGTCATGTTTTCATTTGAAGCCAGTTGGTCTCTTGATGTTCTCTTGAACACAAAACACAAAATAATACCATCCATATTTCCCCTTTCTCTCAAGATCCTGGTGACAGCCGCCCAATGCTTCTAATCGGTGGTCCAGATCGTATTGTCATCACCCATCAAAATGGAACAGGCCTCCAGCCCCTGAGGTCTCTGAGTGTAAATGGAACACTGGCATTGGATTTCCAGCACAACCAGGAAAGTGTATGCTGGGTTCTGTCTGCAAAGTCCTCTGGGCATCTCAGCTGTGCTGAAACGAGGAATCTGCGTGGATTCACACGGGAACGGGAAATAAGAACACAACAAAGTTTGCAACGTACGTTTTCAGCTGTTCATAGTTTCACTGTCTTACAATACATACATCCGTACCTTCTTTACTTTTCTGATAAGTCTGAGTGTTTATCATCTCTCAAATCGTGAACACGCTCACCTACAAAACTAGCAGTGCATCTTTTCAGCTTTGATATCACCCAGTGCTCTCTCACACACACAACAAGCTCACCTACCTTTTTCTCTCTCAATTTTTCTCTATTCCACTCTTTCCTGTGAGCTTTCTCTCTATCCCTCCATTATCTGTGAGGTTGAAGGCAGGTTAGCCTCAGCGGTTTTGGTCGTTCACCTTTCCCCTACAGCTGTCCCTCAAGCCTGCAGGCTACACCAGCTTCATTGCTTCAAAAGTGCTTCTTTACTCCTTTTACTTGATCTGATGCTGTTGATGTTTTCATTGGCTATTTGTCATTTTATAAGTCAACACCTAAACCGTTGCTGTCACTGCATCAACTACACTTTAATACTAATGCATGAAAATAAATTAGGACACCTGCATCAGTGTCGCATTGTACTGTCTACTAAGTTGTGCTATGTGTAGGGGGTTCACTATTGCTAGAGCTATACTAGACTTAAAGTTCAGATATGACTGCCTCGGCTACTCCTTTTTGGTAGTCATGGAAAGTGTTGAAAAAAGTATATTTTATATTCTTTTCTCTAAATGTTTTACATTGAACCCCGTGTTTGCCATTGCAGATGTGGAGCACATGGCCATCGACTGGTTGACGGGGAATTTCTATTTTGTTGACCGCGTCACAGACAAGATATTTGTCTGTAACCACGTCGGGGACACATGTGTTACTATCCTGCAACTAGACCTGCTGAATCCTAAAGGAATAGCTCTGGATCCTCTCATGGGGTGAGTTTTCTGCAGCCTATATAATACACCAACTCACAAGTGCCGCAAGGCTCATTTATCATCATGCATCTTTTGTTAAAGGAAAAAAAAAATCACAGAAGAAGAGAAAAAGAAATTCACTACGTATAACAATTGACTTGTCTAGTAGGATGTGAGTTACAATGAAGGGATTTAAATGATTCCCTGTCCTTCAGCTCTTTTTTTTCTTTGAGCTGTGTAATTTGGTGGATAGTGATGCTTCAGACAGCTTCTACTGTTGAGACATTCATTTGTATTCACTGATTTCACTCCACATCCCTCAGTAGAAAATGCCCCTGCAGGACTTTCCATTACAGGATTTTTTTCTCTGTAGACATCACAAAAAAAAAAAAAAAAGCTGAGCAACTGCGGAGTAAAAAAAATCCCTCAGTGAAAACTGAAACATTTACAGCATGTGGTTGACAGTCACACGGATCACAATTTTGGAGGACTTATTATGTAGGTTTCTTTCTTGCAGGTTCCTATGTCAAAAAAGTGCAGCTGCTGTTTCAGAATATTAACCAGTTATAACCAGTAGCTCTTATTTTGAGCAGGCAAGACATGGGGAGTGCCATTGTATTATGAGGACACAAGGACAGGCACCCAGCCTGGAGACCGAGCATATTTTTAATTAAAACTTGATACGCTAATAATAATAATAAGAAGAATACTACACCTTTTCTTTTTAATACTGTAGCTCATTGTATAGGACAGTAATAACCCCCCCCCCCCAAACATCAATAACAGTGGAACTTCCCACTGTGCACCAGTTGTGTTACAATGTTCTGACCAGCCCCCAAGAGGCCAGGACAATGTAAACTTTAAGTCTTAGGATATAATTAATGTGATCATTGCAGCCGAACCACATTGTTCTTTGCGGATTTCCAGTGTACTTTATTCAACAGCTTGGGTTTACCACTATAAGCCAAGGGGTCTAATCAGAATAATTAGCTGCTGGTTTCTAAATGACATGAACAGTTCTGATTTAGTTGGCAGTGTATCTGTGTTCTCATTAAATGTTGGCCAGGTCAGCCATTGGAAAGCAATGAGTTATCGTGAATAAAAGTATACCTATACCTCAGTTTCTACTAAAGTTGGCTCCCTCTAACTCACCTCAGATAAGTATGGCTGTTTTTCTGTGATCTTACAATTGCACAAGACTCAGACGTACACTCATACACACACATAAATGCCCATTCTATAGAGAGATGATAGGATGGATATAGAGTCTGCAGGCCCACGAGAGAGCTGGTCACGCAGGCTGCTGGCTAGATTGACTGAAAAAGGCAGAAGTTTTCCAAGGCTTCTTCCTGCCTCTAATTAGTGAGATATGGCTACAGCTTTTTCTGAACAAGAGTGCCTGAGAGAGGTCTGTCAGCCTGGAGCAATGGAGTGAAAACAAAAGGAATCAGGGAGGTGTTAGATAGCAACACAGTGTGAGCAACAGTGTTTATGGAATATGCTCTGATTTCGCAATCCATTTTTAGCATTATTTGATTATCTCTCTGTCTTCCTTCCTTTCTTATTATTAGATATGTCATTTTAATTTTTAAGTTTGATTGAAGTTATGGTTTGTTTATCAGCTAAACAAAATCAGAAATACAAAATCAAAGCTACCTGTGAGTCCCTTTTAGTTTATTGTATGTGTGTGATTGGAAAGGATTTGTTCTGGAAGTTCAATACAATCATACAAGATTCTGGCAGTAGTTTATGTACGTAGTTTACGTAGTTTTGCTAGTCTTTGGTCTTAGACCAAAGTACTGGACAAATTAAAATCTGACCACATGATGGAGCTAAATTAGAGATTGATAAAGGTTAAATAATTTCCATTATTACAATTCATCCTGTGGTAACCATGAATGTCTGTGCATGGTTTCATGGCAGTTCAACTAATAGTTATTGAGCTTTTTAACTAAAATCCAAAAATGTCAATATCATGGTGGGTCCAGGGTAGAAAGCTCAAATGTGCTACTGCTGTGTTGATAAGTCACTGCCAACAAGTCATTGTCATTTCACCACCCCGCAATTGATCAGGGAACTCGAAAGTTTTACTTTGAAATATAGCCTGATGTCCCTCCTGATTTTCACTCCTCATTGTCTTTTCGGTTGCTGATCAATCTAGAAACTGTATTATGATCCAACATTTATAATGCAACCTGAAACACAGCAGTATGACATTTGAGCTTGCCACCCTGAGCGTGACGAGGAAAAATTACCATTGTGTGAATATGTGGAATAGCAGAATCTTTACATTCATCTTTCGTATGGTTAATATAAAAGCCTTTCTCATGCATCTATTACAAAATTGCAAAAGATAAACGCTACAAAGAAAAACCATACAGCCTTCAAGCCACTGTCACTGCCAAAATAAGCGAAATAATCATTCAGGATCTTTACCGAATTATACTAGAAAACACTAATCTAAAGAAGGTGCATCTCAGTCTTAAAGCCGCACATCTGAACAAAGTAGCTGAAAATTAATTATCTATGTGAAATTAAAATTATCTATGTCCTATTTCCTGCCACTGCTGTATTAAATGTACAGAAAGTTACTACTTAAAGAAAATATGAGCGTATGCATTTCATAAACTGTCAGTTGTAACAGTGTCTATTCAGTCTTCTGTTTCACAGTAAGACACATATTTTATTTACCAGTCTTGTGCAGTTTATTTTATCAGGGGTGCTCATTTCCAGAATCCAACATGGATCTCATTGTAGCTGCAGAATGTACAAGTACAGCATCAGCACCATCCTAATCCCAGAAAGCTATCATTTGTATGCCACATGGAGGTGCACCTGTTTGGGGAGCTGGGTTTCTTGCTGTCTTGCTGACGCTGACAGTTTTTCATTGCAGGTCTAGGGTTCAAAGGGCAGCCCATCTCTCCCATGACTTGACTTGTGCAGATTAACTTGGCTTCCCGTCGCTCTCTGGCTGTAGCTCGTTATCATTGGAGGCTGTTGGAGCTCCGTCCTCACGGAGCCACAGCAAGGCTGCATGACATACCTTCCATGTTAATTACCGTACGTGCAGACCTGAGCAGTTTTCAATACTTAAAGTGACAGTCCATGAGATATTTACTTTTAGTGAGTTATTTCAGTTATTTGCCTGACGTTATTCAGTCCCTATTGTAAAGAACACATCTGCTGTATCTTCAAGACCTTCTCTTGGTTTTTGTTGTACTAAACAGTTTGGCTCCTTTGTGCATCATTCATTGTCAATCATTTTATGTCTACTAACATACCCTGAGTTCATCTGCAGCATGCTTTTCAAATGGCCCCAAAATTACCACAAATGAAATGGGAAATACTGATTTTATTGCTCTAAGTACATCAGAGAGGCCAAAAAACGTTCTGATGCTGGCTTTTGGAAATCTTTAATATTTAAACATTCTACACCTCTTTTATGTACTGTTTTTTTTTTTTTTTTTTTTTATTTGTTTGTTTTTATTGTTGTTGTTGTTATTGCCTCGCCTATTTTAATTCATCACCCTTACACCCTTCAATGAAATCTCCTTTATAAATACATAATCTTCATTACATTTCATCTGGATTTATCATCATCATGTTTACACTGCTCCAATTATCAGTCAGTGTCAAGTGCTGTGACACATCTAGTTTTGTGTCTTATTGCTTCCCAAAATGACTAAGTATTTTTTGGACCAACACCCCTTTCGTCAGGATGACACTGTCATCAATAACTTTTAAAAATCATTTACTGTTTATGATCATTTTCAGCTCTATTCATTAGGGTTAGTTAGGTTTAGTCTAAAAAAAAACTATTGTGGGAAATGCATAAGAGCGTTACTCTAATTAAGTATTTTCATATTGTGCTTTTTATTTTTAATCTGTAGCACCAATAAGTATTTTAAATGCACAACTTATATTAAGGTGAAACATACTTCCGTCTCACTGCCTGTTAGCACTAATAGTTGTTTACATCA
Organism: Protonibea diacanthus; assembly: GCA_028641955.1. Classification (NCBI taxonomy): domain Eukaryota; kingdom Metazoa; phylum Chordata; class Actinopteri; family Sciaenidae; genus Protonibea; species Protonibea diacanthus. The sequence goes on from CM053986.1 coordinate 13,510,153, forward strand.
AGTGGAAGCAGAGCTTTAAGAGCAAACTACTCGAGTGTTTATGGCATCTCATGAATGTACAAATATTCACTTTTAGCTCTGGTTTGAATAATCACTGAGAAAAATAGATGACGAGATATACAACTTCCTTCATCATCCTATGGCTGTTGTGCTGAGCAGGTAGCATATAGTTGAGGGGCTGATAGCAACAAATTAATTGCAACAATCTTCTTCAGGTTGTTACAGCAGACCTTTTCTTGCATCATCAGAGCAATTTGAGAGATTATAATACCACATAAATCTACACATAGCGGCTTAGTTGTAAATAAAAAGAATGTTGGGTGTCTGAGAGGTTTGTAGCTCACAGCAGGTGTAGAGCTACAATTGAGAGAGAGAGAGAATTGCAGACAGGAGTTTTATGCTGCTGTTTTATAGCTTCTCTTGTTTCCTCTTGAGGGATAAGTGTAGGTTTGGAACCTTTGTGGCTGGATGTGTGGGCCTGGCTGTGGGTAGAGCTTTGCTGACATAGACACTGTTCTAATATCAACACCTGATCAAAGAGTCTGACAGTGACATGGTTTTTCATGCTTATTTATATTATTTCTTTTATTAGATCAACTGTTCTGCTCTACAATTTTGATGTTCATTTGGAAAACATTTAATATATGTCAATTCGACCCAGGGTCACCAAAATCAATCTTCGCCATTGTCTTCACTTCCCCTTAATGTAGATGTAAATTTAGATTCTATGTAGAATCAGTTACATTTGAATTTTACTAAGCCACCCTAAGTCTCCTTGAGTTACTGTTACTAAGCCAGCCAGTCCCTCTGGTATCATACAACACATTTGCAATTGGTTCTTGATTTCAGACATAAATAGAAGGGCCTAAAAGCAGGCTTGATTTGTAGCCACCAAACAATTTTATTAGCTGAAATGACTGAAACTGTCTCTTGGTGGTTTTATCAGCTGACAGGTTAATTAGCTTGCTAATTATGGAGAATACCATGTTCTTAGAGTCATGTGTTCCCAAACTCCATTGTTCCCCAGTTCAATATTCACACTGACATTAACCGCCTATTGTTTTTGGGTAAAATGTTTCCCCTAGCCCAGGGAACATAGGTTCCTGTGTTAAGGGTGGCGTCCTGGGTTTTAAGCAAGGAATGTATTAGATTCACATAATTCAGTTTAAACCTTACAAGGCTTCAAATTTTGCTGATGTGGACTAAGCAATGTTTTTGGTGAATGCAATGATCCGGTAAAAAAAAAACAGGAGAACCTGCGAATGATACTTACTATGTCAAGGATCTAGAATAGTAGTATGGTAACACTCGAGACTGGCTTCCACTCAGTGATCATGTTGTGGGACTTTGGTTCAAGGTAACACTAGGTTACTACATTAGGTTGGCTAGTTGATCAGGCATGCTAAAAACATTAAACACATTAAACTAATTTCTCACAACCTTTTGCCTTGGCTGAAGTAATATTCCGTGTTTGTCTTGCTACGGTTGCTAAGCTATGATTGGGCAACTGCTGGCTGGGGGAGGAGTTCAGTGACTAGGGCTAAATACAGCATGTGCCATTCTTTTTAATTGAATGGCTAATGCACAAATATGTACTGTAAGAAAAAGTCTCTGAATATTTTGGTTGTGATTCACTCACATGTAGAAAAAATAGATCTTAGAAGTTCTGGAGCAAATAATGACTCTTTTCTCCCAACAAGGTAGACAGCATCCTTTGCAGAATTTAATTATTCAAACACTCCCACCCTATGCAGAATGCTCTTCTTCACTGACTATGGGAACATGGCCAAGGTGGAGCGCTGCAACATGGATGGCACGAACAGGACCCGGCTGGTGGATTATAAAATCGAGCAGCCCACTGCTGTGGCCTTGGACGTGGTCAAGAAGCTGGTGTACTGGGCAGACGCCTACCTGGATTACATCGATGTGGTGGATTACAATGGCAGGAACAGGCACACCATTATCCATGGGAGCCAAGTGAGTGTTACATTTCACTGTAAGTGCTGCTTTTTGTCTTCCGTGGGCTCCACATCATAAGGAGCCATTGTGGATGAACATCAGTGGGAATCTGAACAAACAACTGGCTCCTCTTATCAGCACTTCATTTGAGAGACTCCAAATTGTTACACAAGAGGAGATTTCTTGGTTAATTTTCTCATTTATTTACCATGCTTTATCACTGCAAGACAGGTGGTATATTCACTGCTTGTTGTTGTCTAATTCACTCTTCATATTTATATAAAAGGTCTTTTGTATGGGGAATAGATGGTTAATTATATTGTAGGGAATTGATGCACATGTGGAGCTTTAGGTCTTCCAATGAGTGTATCAATACTCTTGCTTCTGTAGTGCACTTTTGAGGTTTCTCATCATAGATTATACAGACTATTCATTAAAAGACCCTTTCAGGCAACGTGGACTTGATATTCACCCTTTTTAAGGAGAGAAAAGCGTACATTTCAAGCACCTTATTGTGTATGCAGGTGTTCTTTGCATGATATTGCCTCCTCCATTGGTCTGTGGCCTTGTTAGACAGAGGATCGTCATTGCATCTACATGACAAATGCCATGCAGCTCATTTCCACATGTTTACCATAAACTGTACTCTTTGCCCTTTTTGGTTACATTTACTAACAGTTTTACTCACAACACTGCTATGCAGTTTTATTCATACCTAATCATACTTGATCTGAAATCTATGTATTTTAGTGATTTTTTTTCCCCTCAATTTTCACTAAAAACAGCATTTCAAAGAATGCCCTGTGTGTATATTTACAGTTAAAATGAGGATAAAAAGTTGATTATGATTGGCTGGGGGGCTGTGGACTGTATGTAACAGGACTTTAATATAGTAATGCTTGTAATGCTCGTAATGCTCAGAAACAGATTTGCACTAGATGGCCTTCACTTTTCAATCATGGCTACACACTGCTGAGCACAGTAGTGCAGAAAAGAAATAATTCATTCATTTCAGCTTAATTAAACTTTTCATCTGTTAATTACCAAAACCCTGCTCTTCTATTTTCCCTCTGATGAGGTCGTTCCTGTCTGGTTGATTCTGTCATCATATTCAATCCAGCAAGTACCAAATAGCATGCATTACATATGCTGTAGATGAACATGCAAGTACAGCCCATGCACGCCCTTTTAAGTAGGATGTGTGAGATTCCTTTGAAAGTTCCCAACAACAGAGGAGTGCCGAGGCCAAATTCCACAGAGAGAGATGGTTGAGTGGTTTGTTTGTTATTTATTTATTTATTTATTTATTCTGACGCATGTTTCTTGGTGCCCCTGATGTTAAAGTGTGACCCAGCGAGCTCAGGTGTACTTCCTGTGAGCACAGCTCATCCAGCCATGTCGCTTTGTGTGGGTGTCAGCCTGCTAAATGTAGCATGGAGGCTGTGGTGTTAGGACCGGTTGTCTCCCTGTGGAGTCCAGCTTTTGACCCTGTGTGGGTTGCCAAATGCACAGTCCTACCACCTTCTCCCACCCCCCTCATGCTTGCTGCATGATTAAAGATAAAAGTCCTCTCATTAATTTATTTTTGTTATTGTTTTCTTTGTGTCCCTCATGTGGTTTCACATATTTTTGGCTTCAGGGATGATATATAAATATATAATAAACACCTTCTTGTTTTTCAGGTGTCGTACATTTATGCATTGGCTGTATTTGAGGACTACCTCTATGCTACCCACTCTGACCCTTCCAAAGGGAGTTCCTCTGTGGAGATGCTGCAGATCCACAGGTTCAACATCACAGCAGAAAGCAGATCACTAGCCAGCCTGGGGAATACTCAAAGACTCCGTGTTTACCACAAACTCACTCAACCAAAAGGTAAAAGAAATTTTCTACATAGATTAACATGTGCACACGTGTCAGAATCGTCCCCATCTTGTGACTCATAAGGTGAAATCCCTCTACAAATAGAGGATGCTTCATTGGTTAATAACGATTTCTTTGTTCTTTCTGATTTTGTCCACAGTCAGGAGTCATGCATGTGAAATAGTTTCTTATGGAAAACCTGGTGGATGTTCGCATATCTGCCTTCTGAGTGGCAGCTACAAGTCTAGAACCTGCCGCTGTCGTACTGGCTACAGCCTGGGCTCTGATGGACAGTCCTGTAAAAGTCAGTACATACTTTGCATTTACTGCAAACATTTGGATCATTGTGTGTTTTAATACATAGTTCACATTTAAAGGATTGTTACTGGCAGTGTTTTCTGTTCTTAAAAAGAAACTTTGGTATTTTTTAAACCCATTTTCCCATGTTGTTGTGTCTATGTGACTAATGGGGACAACAATTTTTGAAATTGGTCCAGTATTGAGTGAGAGCGCTGTAGCCACAGCCATGAAACAGGCTGCAATGTGTAATCCTTTGGGGCAATTGCTCACTGCCAGTGTATGTCTACTAAAAGCGGTTAGTTTTTGCCACTGGCACACTGTCATTCTAAGGGTTTGACAACATTATGGAAAGAACCCTACAGAGATTTGTTTAACCAGAACCTGCTGTTATGTCACGCTCTTCAAAGCCAGAGATACAAAAACATGGGAATATAGGGTCCAGTAACAAGAAGAATCCTGACTAATGTCTGAAAAGGACATTTTGCATCAGTGCTCTTGTTGGTATTGATATGTGCCTGTAAAGGTCATGTGTCACACTACAGCCAAGAATGTGCAACACATGCCTCAGCTGCTGAGTGACAGTAATAAAGATGAGCGCTGGTGGACACAGACCCATTTGAAAGTGACGTTCCGCTATCGACCTGTCGTGAGCCTGATTGATTATTGCCATAATGAGATTTTAAGTTTGTCTGCATTTGTTGGCGGGTCTGACCAATTGCTGGACATTGTGTAGTTGACAATAAAAGCAGAAGATCAAATTGATGACACAATCTAAAGGCCCACCACTTTTCGATCGGGGTAACGAAGCATTGGGAGGCTTGGCATGACACATTTGATTTATTCCCCCCTCATAGATGTTCTGATGACACCAGCTATCTTTCTCTTGCTCTCGCTTTCCTTCTCCCTAAGCATAATGAGATTCAGTGCTAAATGGTAGTGCTTCTTCATACAGCAGTCACCGTGGGGTTTGATATCTGGGTCTCTTGCAATGCTTAATTGTCTCCTGGGTAGTTGGTCTCTCCCTCACAAAATGATAAATTGAAGTGAGGCATGTGTGGTCCTCACCCCCAGCATCCCAGTCTCTTGGGTAGGGGCTGAGAGCGTAGAGAGGTCTGCTTCTCTTACTGGAAGCCCTCCTTCATTTCTCTGCTTGCATCTCAAGAGGATCCCAAAGGGTTCGAGAACATACAGCCCCCTGAGCGGCTGGTGGGCCACTGAGGAGTTGCCTCAGCTTCCTAGGCCTTCTGTTTGCCTTTCTACTCAGACACCATGTTATTTTAGATCAGAAGCAGTGTTCACAGCCAGGGTAAGTATTGCCATTGTCTGTTTGCTCAAGCATTTTCCTTCTCCTACTGTCAAGGCAGCTTTGTAGCAAGAGCGTGATTGAAGGCGGATAGTATAGTCATTGGCACTGATTACTGGCTCCATTAAGGTGAATGGATGGCCCTGGCTCTGGCTCACATATAAGAACAATGTGGCCGGTAAGAGGGTTTAATGCTGGGATCAGCACTGATGAATTAGACCAATTAATTGACAATAACAGTAAAAAAGGTCTGTCCTTTCTTGCCTTGTAGAGCCAAAAAACGATCTCTTCCTGTTCTACGGGAAGGGGCGTCCTGGGGTCATCCGGGGTTTAGATATGAATATCAAGTCCAGCGATGAGCACATGGAGCCAATCGAGGATCTGGTCAACCCCCGAGCCATCGACTACTATGCAGAACTGGGACACATCTACTTTGCTGATACCACCAGTTTCCTTATTGGGCGGCAAAAAATAGATGGAAACAGCCGAGAGACAATACTCAAAGATGGTAGGTCTAAATGCTTTTCATTTATTCTGACTGCAGCATTTCCCAGAATAAATTAAGATGACTGTATGCAATATTTCATATTAGCAATCCCTTTCTGACATAAATGTACTCAAAACACTCTTAATCTGAGTTTTACTGAGGAGTTACTAGTTACTAGTCTGGCAAACGACTCTATAGACAGATAATTCTCAGTTCTTTATCATTATACAAACAGCATTTCACCATTAATGAAGAACCATACATTTCAATGTTAAAAAAATAATTCAATGTCACTCAGAGACAACATAATTTATTGCCAACTTATAGCTCAACTGATTAAATACACACAACAGCAAAGGAAAGTACTCCATATTTGGAAACCAGTTTTCTTAATATTTCTGATTGATTGGATTTGATTGATTGATGATTGCATTCATAAACATTGCTTTTAGTGGCTCCATGAGCATCATCTGCAGCTTTGTCAGGATGCTATCTTCATGATACTCTTATTTTATATACAGTATATGCAGACATTTCTGTTTGTACAACCATTTAAAGTGACAGTACCGCCTACTGCATACACTGCAAAAGTTTGATTTTAAAATCAGATTTTTTTGTAATGATGTACCTAGTGATTCTCTTCAATTCTGTGCCATTGCTTCTGTTGTAGAACTTGACAATGTTGAAGGAATCTCAGTGGACTGGATTGGGAAAAACTTGTATTGGACCAATGACGGCTACAGGAAGACGATTAGCGTAGCCAGACTGGAGAGAGCCTCCCAGACCCGGAAGACTCTGTTGGAAGGGAATATGTCACACCCCAGGGCCATTGTGGTGGACCCTCTTAACAGGTCAGGAAAAGAAAAAAATGCATTGTGAATTGTGTTTTATGACAGAGACACTCTAAAAATCTTTTAACCGATAGCTGTTTCAGTTAAAAAAGTTAAAAGTAGAGCTCAAGATACGTTTATGTAAATTGCACTAGCTACAGGCTGGCTGTAGATGGAAAAAAAAAAAAAAAAGCAAACAAAAATAAAATAATATCTGTTCTATCCTTTCTATTACAATATTTACCAGGGTAATTTCTGCCCACCCTGACAGTCTGTGAGAAAAAAAACAATTATCTTCCCACTCACATCTCCAAAGGGGTTTGGAGATGTTCCCAAATTAACGTCGGCCGCCTGCTTATATGATCTCACTTTAGCTCACCAACTTGTTGCATAGAAGGTCAATTAATGTCATGTCCTGCATCTACTTACACCCTGGTTAAGTTTAAACGATTAATGATAGTACATATGCTGCATTTATTTATTTCCCCAACCATGTTGTGCCCCTATCGTACTCTAGTGACTGTAGATTTGGCCTACATGTATACTGCTTATACCGATAGCCAGCTCTACCGGTATTTGCTTACGGGTATAGGACAGGTCTGGAAGTGATTTAGTGATGATTTTGGTGTTGTTTAGGTTAATTTGTTTGTGTGATGGGTGTATAGGTTTGCCAAGTTAAATTCAATTTAAAAACTTTTACTACATATATATTACAAATCCTTAAATTGCTGTAAAACATATGCTCTGGCAATTTTTGCATCTTCTTTTTCCCAATTTGGTGCACAACTGATGTTGTCCATGAACCATGAAGCGAAAAGAAAATCTAAATGAGAATACTTCTGTGTAGTGTAAGTGTACCATGGGATGTGTCATGGCATCCAGATCTTAAAACATCTGACAGATGGCAAAAGTGTTAGTCTGCCTTGTTAGAAATATATAAACTATGTGGTGTATGCTTCAAGTTAGCAAAGACCACTGTGCCTTTTGTAGATGTATTATGTCACTTTGCTTCAAATGTTAATCTTAAAGATAATCTTGATAATCTTAATCATGTTTAAAATGAGAGCAGCAGGGTCTTTTTCTTTTTTTTTTTTCTTTTTTTTTTTTTTTAGAAAGAAGCCACATCTTCCAGTTGTTTCTCTGTTTTCCTTAAACGTCATCTCCTTTGCATTCCTGTATGAAATCATCTATAAATGACCCCACTGGTAGAGATGGTATTTAGAGGAGTTTCTGCAAATTCATTGAGTGTCTTGAGGATCATAAAGCTTAACACTTTAAGGCTTAAATCGTATTAACACACACCAAATCCATAGCACTCAGAGATTAGTTTTCAAGCCTGAAGAGGGTTGTTCATTTTGGCATACACAGCTGTTTCACTGTTTCACCAATCCAAAACTTTTTCATACTTGGTTTAGATTTTTTTTTTCTTGGTTTTGATTTTTTTTCCCCTTCCTCCTGTCGATCAATAGCTTAATATATAGGTCTGTAATTACAAATAAGTCTACGTTTTGCCTTTATTTTTGTTTTGTTCTTGACCTATCCTGACAGTGACACTGATTTAAACTGTCTCTGTTGAAATACCATGTGGGCCTTTGTTCAGAATTTCAGCCCTGACAAACAGACAGCCCTTAGTGTGGGGAGTATGATGTCACTTTTTTGTATAAGGATTAATAACTTTTACTCCTACCCTCCCACTGATAGCACAAATGATTAAAAAAAATAGTTTTGGGCCTCTGAGGGAGCAGTCAGCCTGAACCTGACAATCCTTTGATCTCTATCTGCTCTGCTGGAAGGGTCTCTCCAGGTAAAGTGGATGTACCTCTCCAAGTGATTTCTTGACTGCATCCTTGCTTCCTTATTTCCTGCACTAGTCTGTGTTGACATGATAAGGATTACTAGTGTCAACTTAACAGTGTCATACCTCTCTATCTGTACTAGGACTCTCATGCGTATATTGACCTAAAAAATCAACACATAACATTTGACTTAAAAGGAGCTTCAGTCTGAATGCCTGGACAAATGTGTGTGTGTGTCATTGTCACAATGCTGTCGTTGGCATCATGACAGCTTGTAGCAGTAGCAGCTTGTAATTGTGGGATTTTAAATGCCATTGCAATTCATTGTTCCTCTTTGTATTTTTTTTCCCAACATTCCCATTTTCCTTTGAAGGTGGAATGACGCATTACTGAAAAATTAAGCTGCAGCTCATAATTGTTTTCATTATCTACCGATTATTTTTCTACCACTCATTTTTGTCAATTCATTGATAATAGTTTGGTACCTGATCACAAGAACCTGGAAGTGAAGGTGATATCTTTAAATGTCTTATCTGGTCCAAACAACACGCTAAAACCTCTCTCTCTCTGCCTCTCTCTCTAATACATTGCTGCATGGCGTCTATCAGTCCATGTGCTTTCTATGTATTTTGTTTGCATTTAGGCATACTTATGTGTGTGTGTGTGTGCGCATGTGACTGATTACTGAATAAGTCATGAAGTCGTAAAGATGACTTCAAGACAGAGGCAGTTTTCATTCACCCCCATATCCCATTCTGTTTTATCTTCCCTTAGCCAGCGCTCTATCATTGATGAGAAACAGGGGGCCACATGGCTCAGTCAGCAACACTCAAACAGAGCAAATCCCGTGGGCATGGTTACTAGAGAACAGATCACGTCAAATCGTTGACCCAATCACGTTTCAAATACCACAGGTCCACTGAGACTTGCAGTCTCGACAATACACAAGATACACTGAAAACTTTGTTTTTTTGTTGTTTTTTTTTTACTTGGTGGGGAATATGAGACTTCTAACTTTGCCTTGATGTGCAGTCAAGCAGTGCTTTAACTTGATGAGCCTGAATAATTTCTTAGGTTACGATGCACTCTCTTTTGATTGCCAGGGATGTTTGATTACTTGGTTTTACATATGGGAAATCTGTAATCGAGTTTATTTCCATTTCAGTCAGGAACACACTTGGTGTCATGATGTGGAAACCATTTTTCTTGGTTTCCTACTGTTGGTTATATGGTTGTATTTGGCAGCAAAGGTTGTATTCTCTGTATGAATCAAAGCAGCATGTGAAAGATTCAGTGGGGAGCACTGTCATATCTTCCCATGGGTGAACAGAACAGAACCCACAAGACAAATTTCACTGTAATGTGGAATAGATCATTTTGAGAGAAGCCTGCAGAAACATGCTGTCACATGGTATTGATTGAAAAGAAATCAAAGCAGGAGGAGGGTGATGAAGGCAGCAACAAGCACAGCCATCCAATGTCAGTGTCAAGAATAATGGCAGACAGCTGTGATCAGTGTTAGTTGATTTGCATGACTTGATGCTGCCTGGACTAAAGCAATGACTCATTACGTTGGTTTATTGGTGCAATACATGTGTTTATCTCTATAGCTGGATGTACTGGACAGATTGGGAAGAGGATGAAGTCAATGACAGCATTGGGCGGATAGAGAAAGCTTGGATGGATGGATCCAATCGTCGCATTTTTGTGACCTCCAACATGCTGTGGCCCAATGGTCTAACACTGGACCACAGCACAAGTACCATGTACTGGTGTGATGCCTACTACGATCACATCGAAAGGATTCATCTCAATGGCACTGGAAGAATGGTGAGTGTGAATATATGCACAGAATGGTTAAATGATATAGACATAAATCATTTTATCTGTGATTTAGGTAGACCTATGGGTTAATAACCTTGTTAGATGGTGGAATTCAAGACTCCAACTAAATGAGCAATCTTGACTGAACATTATTTTTCTCAATTTATTTGTGGTGTTTTCATTGTGTCAATGCAATTATTGTAAATCAAAGTTTTTGATTCAGATTCATTTTTTTCATCAATGATTAACTCATGGCATTAGTTATTTGCAATGTTAAAGGACTACTGTATTTGTACTGTATTTAGTGGAATCTAATGGTTTTCTTAATTGTCTACTTCCAAGTGAGGGAGAAACAAAAAATGTGCATCTAGAGCCAGTCTTTGGTTTGTCCATTCTGGGCTACTGTAGAAATATGCTGGTGCAACATGGCACCATGTAAGAGGATTGGCTGCCTCTGTAGATATAATTGAAATGAAAACATAACCAATCTTATTTTCAGGTGCTTATACAATAATGAAAACATAGTTTTTACACACTCAACTTTAAATTAGGTTTAGGTTTCGGAACAAACACCGCACCTCTAACCCATCACATTTCTGCACAAAAAGAACTGATGCATACACTCACTCCTTCGTTGACTCATTCTTTACCCTTCATCCTACCACAATTCATCCCTCAACCCCCTCCTTCGTCTCCCCGACAGTACATCATTTCGGCACACCTTCATACATAATATCCAATAAACCATTCTATATCCATATCCTCGTAGGCGTGTTTTTTTTTTTTTTTTAGTAAATTTGATAATAAAACAGTGCACTTTAGATCAATACTACATGATCGTTTCAGTGTTCAAAACTGATTTCTATATTACAGCAATAATACAGTGTTAATCGGCAAAGCAGTGAAATGATTGAAAACTGCTCCTCTTCCCTCAACAAATGCCAACAAGACAGCTCTTCATCCCCAACTGCTCCTGTCGACTATAGTTGTACTGGCATAATTAAGATAATGAATTATTTGCAGATGCTATTAAATCAATGCCAAGATTCAAGCAAACATTATTATAAGCAGACAGCTCTGTGTGAATAAATTTGTGCAAAGAAATTGAATCACATTCATCATATACTGTGATCAAATAATTTCTAATCCCATATTCAAACAGCTAGAGCCCTGTTTGAGATGATTGATTTTTTTTCTTTTCTTTTGTTGCTGATAGTGTCTTTCCGTAACTCTCCTAATCTTTTGATTACACTGTTTGGTTGCTTCATGTTGCAGGTGGTGTACAATGGAAAAGAGCTGAACCATCCATTCGGAATCTCTCATTATCGTAATTTCATCTTTTGGACCGAGTACATGAATGCTTCGGTCTTCCAGCTGGACTTGTCCACCGGTGATGTCACTCTCCTGCGCAGCGAGAGACCACCACTATTTGGCCTACGTGTCTACGATGCACAGAGTCAGCAAGGTTGGCTGCTTTTCCCTCATGTGCCTCTCATCCAGAGCCATAGCTTCCCTAACAGACAAAGTGGCTGATTTGCGCCAAAAATTGAACCTCTCTGTGCTGTGTGTCCAGGCATTTGAATTCCCTAAACACATTTCTTTAATGGAGAGCACTTAATATAATATATACACCAGAGATTTCAAATGTACACTTATTGGTGTCAGATTTCATGGTGTAAACCAGTGCACTGATCAACACCGACAGCGACTTTAAAATGACTTGGAGCTCTACTCGATGAAGTTAAATAAGGTGACCAAGGTTGGGAGGGGTTTGCTCAATTCTGTAACAAATGATGATGGATTCATGCTGTTAGAATGCTGAAAAGAGCAGATAGGAGAGGAATCAAATATAGCTGACAGTGGAGAACTGCAATGGCCTTCCCAGCAGGTGTTTTGTTTTTGTTATCCCATAATAGACATGTAAAAACAGTGCTCAGAAACCCACAGTGCAATCAGGGGGTGCTTATATATATATATATATATAGCATATATATATATAGCATATATAGCATATATAGCTATGGATTTCAGTTTCATGCCAAGTATATGATGCAGATGAATGGTTGGTTATTGCATGCACAGCCCAGTTCCCACCATACAGAGAATTTTCGCTGGACATTTCTCCATTGTTCATGTCACTGAATAGATTAATTGGCTGTCCAGTCCTCTGAGCATTACTGATTGGCTCTTACAAAACCAAAAGCTTTATCTCATTGGTTCAGGCACTGCCTTTGGGCTCTGTGTTAAATGAAAGTGACAAAGGTGTCTTATGCCTTAACTCTGTATGCGACACTTTTTTTTTTCCTTTGGAGAATACCGGCTTTGTCCAGAAAGACAAATTATTCCCCCAAGAAGGATAAAAATGTCAAATGTCTCTCACCCACACTGTTACCAATAATCCACCTGACATGTGGTTATAGATCACATGGCATACAGCTGGCATGTCTCTCCAAGAAAGAGGATGAGTTTTATATCAATGAAATGCGGGTTTTTTGCAAGTGACCTCTGAACCTCTGCTGTTCATTGTGCAATGGAAAACAGGCAAAACAACAATAGAAAACCCACAACCCTAAAGACGGTATTTAGAAAATGTATCTTTAAATGAGCGAGACACCTTATTTGCGATCTGTTTTTCCAGGTGACAATGCATGCAGTGTGAATTATGGGGGATGCAGTACCCTCTGCCTTGCCATCCCAGGAGGCAGAGTGTGTGCCTGCGCTGACAACCAGGTTCTGGAGAAGAACAATGTCACCTGTGCAGGTAGGAGGACATAATGAATCAGACGTAGTGAGAGGCCTAAGATCATCCTGTCCCAGTATACTATAATCCTGACTTCATCCTATGGGACAGAGATCAAATAATAACCTTATCTATTCATATGCAAATTTGCTAATAAACAAATAAATACAGGTGGGAAATAATCCTAGTGGGTTTCCAGAAAGATGAATCAAATCCCAGTAGTTAGACATAGGGTCATGATACATTATTAACATGATTTTTGTGCCATTATAGCTATGCCAATAATTTCCCCTAAACTCATAATTCATAGGAAGTCTCTTGTTAATTTTGCCTCAACCCTGTTTCTCCCAGAAGCCTCCAGCAATGGTTTGGAGCCACAGCGATGTAAAAGTGATGAGTTCCAGTGCCATAATCATCGCTGCATACGGGCCTTGTGGAAGTGTGATGGAGATGATGACTGTCTGGATGGAAGTGATGAGGAGAGTCACAGCTGTTGTGAGGATCTTAAAATAAGTCTGCACTGCAGACCAGCACACCACATGCAAACACACAGATACATTGTATGTAGATAGATGCAGACACTGCGCATGTTGATACACTTACATGCACAACCATGCACCAAGCAAGAAAATAGCTTTTTAAGGCTGATTCTCTCTTGCTGTCACCTTCTATGTTCCTAAATGTCACTGACAGGATAAGTAGGGGTGAAAAGTATTCCTCCTCCACACGGCTGTCTCCACTTTCGCTCTTGCTGAAGTGGTTTTGCTCTTTACAAATCAGGCAGATAAACACATGTTAGACTCTTGATGCTGGTTATTTTTTTTTATTTATGTATTATTTTTTTCTGAAGGCAAAGCACCATAATTCTAATCTAATTCTGTACCAGAATAATCAACTTAAACAATTATCTGCTCTCCTAGGAAATCATATACTATAATAATCTACTAACTTGGTTTGTTTTGGTCGGTATGGCGTATGCTAGACATTTTGACTTGAAAATAGAATGCGGATGTCAGCTGTATGAAGATAATGTTATGTTTTAAAAAGAAAATATTGAGCTTGGTTGGTAGTTATTATGTGAAAGTGGCTTTATAGAGAATAAAAATCAAAGCACTAAAGCCACAACAAATATACTTAAGACCACTGTAAAAATGTTATTGAGATCCCATTACTCTCTATTAAAGGACAAACCACCAAGGAGAAACCTGAATGAGACTCGTCTAAAAACATTGTTGCATTTTATGGCTTTCTGCTTTGTGCAAGATTACTTCACCTGTGGTCTCTAAGAAGCCGTAAATATATGATTTTGAACATGCACATGGAACTTTTTCTTCCGTAAGACTGATAACAAATGAAGCTTTAATTTTAATTAGTACATTGCAGCTACCTTGGCTATGGCTATGGAAACTGAGAACAGTGTTTTATACATTAAGTAAAGGCTTTTTTAAAAATATATATATTTTTCATTTTGTTCATTCTTTTTATATATTTAACAAACACCTGAGCAATGCCATTAGCTGATGTTTTTTTCACTGTTTGAACTCTTTGCAGACAATCACACGTGTCCCATCGATCATTTCAAATGCAACAACAATCGCTGCATTCCCAAACGATGGCTTTGTGATGGAACAAATGACTGTGGCAACAATGAGGATGAGGCTAACACTACATGCTCAGGTATGTACGGCACCACATTGTTATCATTGGCTCTCTTTGCACACACATTGATCTGTTAAACTTAGGTTAGCCCCCAAACAGACATTAGTTAGTCTATGAATGAATACAAGTATACTTTTGTGAAATAGAACCATAATGTGGTTTTAGGATTATGCACTTGATTTAGTTTCAATTTCAATCACGCATATGTAGAATATAAGAGTTGTAGACCAAACAGCTCTCTCATCTATACAGTAAGACATAAAACATTTTCTCTAAAATATTTTGATACAATTCTCTCACATCAGATGTTCTTTACTCATCAAGGCAGTCATCTCCATTATCCCTTGCGGCTTTCAAGTAGTTTCAGTACAGTGCAATCAATCTCATTGTGTGAGAGCACTCTCCAGTATCAAAGCGCTGTAGCACCTATGAGAGGCAACTGCATGTCAGGGACACTTACAGTATATCACATTGCCTCCCATGTCCTCAGTGGTGTCTCTCAGGAGCTTTTTATCCTTTGAGGATCAATCAATGAGCATTAGTCAGAGGATGATGAATGTTCTCTCATCGTCAGATTGACATGCATATCCCACATCAGCAGGACATCACTTGTGTGCTATCCATGCATGTTCACTATGGCCTTGCAGCAGTTTGTAACTGACGGCACATCAAGCAGCAGCCTTCCCATGGCCTTCAAACCTTCTGTGCTTTACTGAGTGATTGAGTGATACAAAAGTTTGCACTGCGTGGACATTGACATCCTGGTGATGTAGTGATCATTAGAGTTGTTTTGCACGTCCTGCATTGACTTATACATGTGTGATTGAATTAAGTGGCTTCTTTTTTCTTCCTCAGCCCAGCCCTGTCAGACCGACCAGTTCTCCTGCCAGAACGGACGATGTATACCTCGAGCCTGGAGCTGCGACCGGGAGGATGACTGTGGGGATATGTCGGATGAAATATCATGCAGTGAGTCACTATTTACCACGTCATTCAAGTGTCACTCTACGTGGATTCAACTGCTGCTGCTATTTGCATTGCTCTGTTTGGTCAAGATGTAAAATGGGTCAGCTCAGTGAATGAATCGAATACTAATAAGGGCATTTAGGGCAATCTCTATTTGTTTATTCCTCATAGTTAGTAATGTTATGCATAACAGGACATATTTAAAGCAACAATAAATATGTTTTCTTGTCTTATAAAATATCTATGAGGAGTGTAAGGGTTATCAATTTACAAGGCTGACTCAATGGTTAAGTCATCAGTTGGTGACATTTCAAAATACACCTTTTTTGTACTCGGAACTCTCAAAATGTGATGTGTATCTGGTTGACTGTGCCAGAAACGTCAACATTTTTGCAGTTCCCAATAATATAGGTAATAACTTCAGGTTTTACCTGTAATAGCTAGACAGACGATGCTGTGCTGAGCAGTACTCACAGTGAATAATTTGATAAGAGCATTATAATAAAACGTGTGTGTTTTTTTTTTTTAATAATGTCTTTAAAAGCACACCACCTTAAAATGCAATTACAGACAATGCTGATAGAAATAACTGGACCTCTGGACGTGTTTTCATTCCTATTTTGACAGTTATCTATAGCTGTGGTTCCCAACCTTTTTTCCTTGAAGCCCCCCTTGCCTGTGTCCAAGACAAGCCAGCCCCCCCCAACCCCTATCCCTACCCGCATACACGCACTAAAAGAATAAAGTAATTAATTACAAACTTTTATTTGCAAAAACAAACAACAGTTGTAGGCTTTTGCTCTTATTCTCCTTGTTTTACAATGTATATAGATACATTTCTTCCTTTTTGTGTCATCAGGTGTATCACACACAAACACACAGAAATAATAACTGCAAGGACTAACTATGTCTGTTTCCATGAGAAAAACCACTTGTTTTTGCCCATCATTGCCGCCATAAATATGTCCTGGCTGGTTGTTGTTGTTGCTAGATTTGTAGACATAAGAATGTCTTGTTTCAAGTCCTTGCCATCAATATGCTCCACATAAACAATGAGGACAGACTCGTCTGACACTGTTGTTTCGTCCAGCTGAATGGCAAAGTTAACATTCGTGCAGCTGGTTTTGGCAATCTGTAGCCATTTTATCAATTCTGTCTTTCACAGTGTTGTCTGAGAATGGGACAGTTTTCACTTTATCAACAACCTGCGGTCCACATAGCCTCTCCACATTTTTCATGCAGGCGGGTTTGATTAGCTGCTCTCCAATACTGTGTGTCTTTTTAGCCTTGGCAATTAACAGCGAACAGTCAAATGATGCCTCCATGGCTTTTTGTAAATCACTACCAGCTCTTTCTTACCAGCTTTCAAAAACTTTTCTAATGTCTGTGGATCTTCTTGATATTGCCAATTGCTTCTTCCTCTCGACTTTCACCAACAGTCTGGTGGTGTTTGGTCTCTTGGTGTCATTTCAATTTGCTTGGCTTCATGCCATCATTAGCTAGCTTCTCACCACAAATGACGCATTCTGGAAGAAAACTGTCCTGTCCTTCGATAAAACCAAAATCAAGGTAACTCTCAGGATATTGCCTTGTTTTCTTCTTTGATACAGATGAACCATCTGTACTTTTACGTTTCTCAGACATGTTTTATTCATAAAGTGATATTGCCAAAACAATCGGGGATGAATTACCCAGGTCTAGCCTAGCCCAACTGGCCACGGGGGACAAAAGGTTGCTTATATGAGGTCAGAGATCAGAGGTCAGAGGTCAGGGGTAGCTAAATAGCTTCATGAATTTAAATGTGGGCCAAATTGTTTCATTTTGGATTATACAGAGTTTTGATTATCCACTTGGGTGTGTTATTGGAATTTTATAAATTTAATGTGCACACATTTAATTTTGATAACCTCACAACCTCAGAGCAGACAAAATTGTGCACATCCCCTGCGATCTCTGGCACCCTCCAGTGTGGGGGCACAGACCCCAGGTTGGGAACCGCTGATCTATAGAACCATGTCTAATACATGAAGGAGGGATTATGTTTTAGTACTTGCAGAAGTAATGACAGCTTCAGCTGTGCTTTGGGTTTAGTGCTTATTAGCACATTTATGCATGCCTCTATGCTAAAGTAGGATGATGAACATGATAAACATTACAGAAGCTAAACATCTGCAATTATTCATTGGGAATGTTTAGCTCAAAGCAGTGCTTATCCACAGAATACAGTCTCACAGAGCAGCTAGTGTGGTATTAGACTCTTGGTCTTGTTGTGTATTAAGACACCTCAGAGTGTATTATTGCACTTGAACTAAGGCCACTAACTTAGAAAAATACGTCTTGTGTCTGTTAAATTTTCCAAAAGTGCATTAATGTGCAGTATCACATAGCATGAATGTCTGCTAACTATAGATTAATGTTCCTTGTGCTCTGATCTAGAATGACTTTAACTGACTTGATGTGTCCTGGTTCATGATGTTGACACCTGCCAGACAATAATTTATCTTCCATGGCTTTCCAGAAAAAAAATGTTGCATCTAATTATCAATTTACAAATCACACTACTGTAAGAATTAAGCTACTGTTCTGCAAATAGTTTTAATGAAATTCCAAATATCTGTGCTGGTTGGCCAGCACTTGCCAAATCCTTTCAAACTATTGCAGCTCACAGCTGTTTATCTTTTTTTTTTTTTGAGTTCTTGAATATTTTGGTAGTCTCTTATGCATGCATTAATTTATTCATTTGAGAGAGCTTCAGGACTTGAATTATTGATGTTGTGTTCTTTGGACCCAAGAACTAGACCTGATGGCATCAGCCTAGAGGGGTGGTGCTGAGTAAACGGCATACTTTTGTACAGTAACTCACTGTTCTTAAATTGTGTCTCAGCGGTATTATACAAACTGTCACTTTCAGTTAGTAAAAGTTTCAATGGGTGTTCTGGACCTTGAAAAACAAAATGAACATAATTCATGGCTTGACCTGAAGACCTAAGCTTTTTTGAGTTCTTTGAAGATGAATTTAGCTATTTTTATGCAAGGCAAAGGCTGTAAAATATGTTTTTACCACAGAAGTTTAGATGGATGAATTATGAGTATATATTTAAAAGATGGGGTAAAGGTTTTAAGATTCCTTTTTCATCAGTGTTGGTATTAAATCAGCCTTCAGTAGTGATTGATGTTTGCCAAACGCTACACTGTGCTGCATCGCCTCAGCCTCCCTTTGTGTGTCCTAAGCTGCTTCAATACGCAGTCACAAACAGCCAGGGTGTAAGCAGTAATTAAAGTTCATGCTCGGCTTCATTCAATCATAATCAAGCTGTGCAGCAAAACATATTCTCTCCCATACTGTTGTCTGAGCTTCCTCAGGCATTACTTCTCTGTAGGCACTCTACTGTGCAGCTCTGGCAGCTCACTTAGCTTCAGTGGAGCTACTGTGGGTTTTGGAACACCTGAAGCTCAGTGGTGGCCGCCTTAGAGATTGATGCTAATTTGGATTTTGTTTGTCAGTAGTTTAGTAGTTGTCACACAGTGTCTCATATTGGGCTCTCTGTTCACTTGAAGCCGTCATTATTTATGGATGCCAGTGTTCCATTTTTATGCCAGGCTCACTGTTTACTTGAAACCTTCATTATTTATGGATGTTCATGCTTCATTTTTAATGAATGTTAAATTCCAACCAGTCATGTGCTGTCAGTGAGACCTAACACATTTGTGGGAAATATAGAAGACACTTGTCTGATAAAGATACAATATGTCTCCTCGACAGCGCCTAAGGTATTCCAGGCAGCAGCAGCAGCAGATGCCAGCAAATCAATTCAAATGTAGACTTGCATTTCATACTGAAGTCAATAAAGCTTTGGGCATCCAGGAAGGATGTTTGAAAAGTACTGTATATACAGTATCTCAAAATTGGAAACAAGTATGGTATCTGATCAGAATACAAATGTCGTTCTTGACAATGTCATCAGTCCGCAAAATGCAGTACAATCCAGATTCCTACCTACCACTGGTAGAGAATATCGATGCTATAATGTAGAGCAGTTTAGTTCATGAAGTCTCCTTGACTGCAGTGATAGATGTTGGATCAGCCATTGACTGACTACAGAGGTGGTCATTTTTTTTCTGCTTTCACCAGCTTGCATTGTCAGTTTAATGCAAGATACAGTGTAATATATAGTCCGATATTAAGTACATGCACATATATTGACTTGATTGGCTGTAATGGGTCATATCAGCAGCATAACACCTCAGCACACAGGGAATTGTATCTTTATAGGGAATGATGGGATAACTGTTATTTGTTTCAGGGCCAAGCTTTTTTTTTTTTTTTTACATTGTTTTGTCAAGAAAGTATTCAAG
Source organism: Protonibea diacanthus (assembly GCA_028641955.1). Classification (NCBI taxonomy): domain Eukaryota; kingdom Metazoa; phylum Chordata; class Actinopteri; family Sciaenidae; genus Protonibea; species Protonibea diacanthus. Next base: position 13,530,236 of record CM053986.1, read on the forward strand.
AGAAGACGTGAAAACAGAATTTGCTGTGAATAAAACATGGCCCCCTTTAGTGTGAAGGTCTAATCAAAAGAATAATTTCAGATTATTCTCATTTTCCATGTTCCATCCAGGGCCACCTATAATAGTGACTGTGAGAAGTATTTCTGAAAAATTAGCACTAGGACTGCAATTCAGAGTTCATAATACTTATTCAGTTTATCTGTATTAATATGATCCCCACATATAACTATGAGGTATCTTTAGCCATGCTAGTAGCTCTTGAGATGGCAACGTTGGTGAGCCCATTGTTTTTGGTCCAACTGGATGAATTGCCATGAAATTTTGAACAGACTCCACAGGATGAATCTTGATGGCTTTGGCAGTCCCCTGACTCTTTACATTATGTAGCGCCAACAGCAGGGTCACAGTTTTCACTAAGTCTGTGATATATCTGAACATTCACTTAGCATACAATGTTGTACAGACATCTGCAGTTCCCTGGTTACAGTTGTAGTTACAAGAGCCTTTGCATCTCCTCCATTTCATGCTTACAAAGTTTAGATTTATAGATTCTATTTAATTCATTAGAAAGTGCTGCACAATTCCAAATGACTCTTTAAATGAGACTACCTTGATTCAATCTCAAGAATCTCAACAACATAATTAATTTTCTACATTTTTATCTCATTTTCAAATGAGATAAAATATAAAAAAAATATAACATCATTTACTGGTGTGTAGCATGGCGGTTGACCTTGGAACTGTTTTTGATGTGTACCTGTCAACAAATCTTTTCAGCCTTCCCCACTTGTGAGCCCCTCACCCAGTTCAGCTGTTCCAATGGACGATGTGTTAGTATGCAGTGGCATTGTGATTCAGGTGAGGACAAGAATCAGCCATGATATTTGTGTGCGTTTGCAAGGTCACACCTTTTGTAACTGTCGCATGTTGTTGTGCACGTGTGTAGATGATGACTGCGGAGATGGCAGTGATGAAGTGGGTTGCATCCGGTCCTGCTCCAACACCCAATTTCAGTGCACCAGTGGCCGCTGTATCCCAGACCACTGGGCTTGTGATGGTGACAATGACTGTGGAGACTACAGTGATGAGAACACGACCTGCAGAGGTGGATCAGCACGTAAGCACGCCTGCATTACCTTTTAAAATGCTGTGAAGTGTTAAGTCAGATAAGCAGTACTAACACATCCCCTCCAGCATAAGATGACTCTTGTTATTGTTCATGTATTACATCAAAATGTTACTCACGCGAAGACAATGTATTTATAATTACCCGATTATAATACTAAGTCATGACAGAACCTCCTTTAATTTCTTGAAAGATCTGCCTTGCAGCAGAGTTGTCTGGTAGCACCCTGTCTGGTAGAGTGTGGCTGTCCTTATATCTGTTTCCGTGTGCTAATAATTGTATTTGCAATTCAAATCATTGTTTAAATTTAGGCATTGTAATTACAAGTTCAACAATTAATCAGCTTGAGTCCAATAACTTTGTTTTCACACTCACGTGTGACTAATCTTATCCAGGCTCTGTTCGGGGGAATTTTGCCATCAGGAGTTGAATCATTTAATCTAATTACCACAGAAACCTCACGCTTCTAGAAACTCACAGCTCACTTGCTTGTCACTAGAATGTGTAGACTATTCATCAGACTGTTTCCTGATGGGAACTGCAGGCTTCTCCACTCCCCCGTGTCTGCTTCTGCTTTTACCCCAGGGGATTTAATCTGTCTTAGCTTTGCCTCAGCTGTTGAAGAAATGGTTTGTGGGTTTGACTTTTAAGATTTAGGCAAATGGTTAATCGGATTCAGACCATTATCTATACTGAATGCACTATGGCATGACATGAATGAATGCATATTGCTGTTTATTATGCTCTGCTGAAAATGTAGTAAAGTATCATGATAAAATCAAGAACCTGTTTGGTGTTATGTCATGTTGTCCTGGTGATGTATTTCACACTACCATTTACTTCATGCATTCATTAAAATCAGAGGATATATCCATTGACCCCAAGACCTGCCATGCAACCCATACAACATAATGATGTAGTGGTAGTTTCTTTTTGAGCCCCCGCTGAAGACAGATATAGTAACCAGAGTCATTAAGCAAGACTGCAACATCTGAGAGACATAAACCTTAAATGTTGGAAGTGAAATAACTTCCCTCTTTGGAAATAACTGACCTGTTATTGCCGCCAAGTGCCTTGCTTGCAAAGATAAATATTTGTAAACAGTAAAAGATGTCTTGTAAAATAATAGCTCAATACTGTGCCTATGACTGTGTGCTACAGATCTGTGAAACAGTAATTGGATGAATGACTTTTGTTTCAGTGCTGCCATCTGTGATTGAGTGCAGTGGAGAGGAATTCCACTGTGTCACAGATGGGACCTGCATCCCAGAACGCTGGAGATGTGACGGGGACAAGGACTGTGAGGATGGAAGCGACGAAAAAGACTGTGAGGGCACCAAAAGGATGTGCGACCCCAAGGCCAAATTTACCTGCAAAGATACAGGTACAGTAGTCAATACTGTACACTCCAGCAGTGGAACAACACACTGAGGTCAGATGTGAAAAATACATTGACAGCAGCTATTCTAACAATGTTGCACATCCTTTTTACTTTTGAATTGTCATTGCACTGCACTGTAACACGTTGTGAATAAATAATTGATGCATGTAGATGTTTTGTGGCTCTAAAATGTAGAGGTTTTAGATACACTTCAATACTCAACTGACACTATTAGTTTTGGTTGGTCTGTGGTATAAAATCAGATCCTCAGGCATTAAACCAAAATCAACTTTCATTTGAGTTCAGTAAGTAAATCTTCAGCATAATTTGCTCTAGACAGATGTTCAGCCTGGCTGAACAAATTTGAGTATGAAAGACAATAGCACAGCAACAGTGAGAAAGTCGAATCAAGTTGACTATTCATATATATATATATATATATATATATATATATATATGTGTGTGTTTTTTCACAGACACACTGTGTGTGTGCATGGATGTGTGTGTTCTTTCATGAACGACATTTGCTTTTGTGTATCAAATTAAGCTGCCAAATGTCTCTCTTCTTCTTTATTAAGGCTTCACTCTCTGAGAGGCTCTAGAGGCTTAACCATTCTCCTTCACCATTTTGGAGCAGTGCAGTGAAGTTTGCATGTACTTGTGCAACCAATTAGGAAGAAAACATTTAAATGGCCCGTTTAAACTCCCTATGTGCCCTCTTGCAGCACCCACTCTCTTTTTACAGCTAAAAGCAGAAGGTCAGAGAAAGATTCAGTTGCTTTCTGTCTTTAACTCTACAGTTTCCGCTCATCCCCTGATAGATAGAATTACCAAGAAGGGAGGCAATGCTGCATGGTCAAGGGTTGGTTAGACCACAAAATTATTATCCACTCTAATACTGCACCCCTATATACAAGTGCTGTTCGCTCTGTCCTTCTTAGAACAGTAGAACATTCTTTCCAGGGAAATGTATTCACTTCTTTTTTGTCCATTTCCCAGATACGAAGATATAAGACTCATTCGAGACCTATATCTAATTTGAATGCTAGGAATGTGGAGGCACCTTTATGCATTCTCAACATGAGGGAAAAGGAAAGAAAAGAAAGGAATTTCCCCACACACTGATTTTTCATTTGTGTTTAAACATGTCCAATTGGAAAGCTTAGCAGACAGACAGTGTCTATAATAGTAGATAGTATTTATCCAGCTGCATTTTTTTATAGTAATGGACCAGTCAATGTCCCTTTCTTAGCAATGCACTTATGTTGAATTCAAGATGAAATGTTGGAGCTTTTCTATTTGGAGAGCATAATTCCCCTCTCAAAATAATAGGTAATAAATATGTTTAATAAACATATTCAGAAATAGTGTGCCTCTCACTCTGTGAATAAAATTGTGTTTTCAACTTCGTCCTCATCCATGTCCTGTCCCTCCTTTGTTTTATTGTGCGATTTTCTTCCTGTGTCATTTAAGGTGAAGTCACCATTAGGCTGGTTAATTCAATTCTTGAATGATTGATGATTAATGATTAACCTCCTTGCCCTCCTTGTGCAGTAATATGCATTACCACAAAGACACTTGAAATGGAACATTTTTGTGGCCTGAGTGTCATCCGTATTCTTACATGCACATGAATGCTTGTGCACATGAATAGCACATTCAGTTGCATTTTCATACTGTATGTGCAACTTCAGTGGTAAGTTAAATCAAAAGCACAAAATCACACACAAAATCTGATCTCGCACCCATCATAAACCAGCAGAATCTCAAAGGTAAGGTAGCTTTGACTGAAAAACTGTAAATCAAAATACTGGTAAGTTGCGATCCAAGCTTCACCTGGAGTACAAAATGATCTTGATATCTATATCGTTTTGTTTTTTTTTTTCTCAGTGGTGAGTTTTTCTGCTCAGTAAGTGAGTGTAATCTGCAATTCCCTTACTGTGTAGGGAATTACAAATTACACTCTTATATAGATTTCAGCATGAAAACTATTAATCTGGTATGGTTTTTTTCAAGTCAGAACATTTAGCATGGAACTGGATAAAGAGTTTGCTGTTGATTATGCCCCCCTGGCAAAAGCTTGGCTTTTTTTTTCTCTCTCTAATATTTATTCAAAAGATATGATTAAGAAACTGAGTAATGAAACATTCATCTTATCTAAAGTTCGAAAATGCCAGCTCTAAAAGTTAAATGTTAAATTTCAGTTAGTTTAAGCAGTGAACTTTTTTTTTAGTGAACCCCATCATCTAAATCATGAATACTTAATCCAATTAGATTACCTCATCTGAAGTACAAAGAAACTTGTAACAGTTATCTCTAAATGTTTTAAAGGCTAAAAAGGTTAATGTCCTCCTTTGTCCACATCTCATTGTCTACAGGCAAGTGTATCACAAAGAGCTGGGTGTGTGATGGGGACATTGACTGTGAGGACCGGTCAGATGAAGAGTCCTGTGAGTCTGCTGTCTGTAAGCCACCCAAGTACCCTTGTGCCAATGACAGCTCTGTCTGCCTGACCCCTGATAAGATTTGCAATGGAAAAGTGGACTGTGCGGACCGCTCAGATGAAGGACCCATCTGTGGTAATATTTATTTTCTTTTTTATATTTCTACTTTTGTTTCATTTTGCCATTTTGCAAGAAGCTAAAAGTTGCTCTCTACTTAGTGCCATTACATGGCCACAAGAACATTACACAATTCCAATTGCTCAAAATCTCGTTCCACCACCATGGACATTAATATGCTGCTCAAACGGCCACCGCTCTTTTGGGATGGCTTTCCACAAGACTTTAGAGGTTAGACACTGACCTGGCTCACAGACCGCTTTCCAGTTCATCCCAAAGGTGTTTAATCGGGTTGAGGTTAGGGCTTTGTGCAGGCCAGTCAAGTTCTTTCCCACTAAGCCTTGAAAAAACATTTTAAAAAACATTTCTTTTTGGGCCGGGCTTCAAGCATTCATCCACTTTCAGCTGCTAAGCCAGGTCTGGGTCATGGTGGCTGCAGGCTAAGCAAGGTATCCCATACGGTATGTCCCACTGTTTTGGCCTTTTGATCTTTCAGAAATTGTTGCCACAAACTTGGATGCATTCCATATCGTCAAAAATATCACTGTATGCTGTATACTAGCATTGAGATTTCCCTTAACTGGAACTAAAGGGGCCTTCCATACCTCAGAGGTACCAAGGAGTATGTGGACAGATTATCAAACACTCATCCCTTGGTGGTGAAAGATAAGAAAGTGTTTCTATAGTTGTTTTATTGTCAGTTACAATAGATTCCAAAAAGATGATCAAAAGCACTCGGTTATGCAGCACTAGAACAGTCTGTCCTGTCTTGTCTGTTGAGCATACATCTGTTTCTCCCAGTCATCACTGTGGCTAAATATACTTGTTCTATCTGAGCTTGTGACCTCAGAGGAGGGTGTTACATCTTATGTATGATTTTGAGAAGTTTATATGGATTTTCTTGATACCCTATGCTGTAAACATTTCTCGGCATTTGAATGCGTTGTTACCAATAAAATTAAAGTTTACCAAAGCTGCTCTTCTTCATAATGCTTTTTTATAGCAATTCTTCCAGACTACAGGGGGTGAGTGTTTCATAATCAAAAGATATATTTGGGGTAAAGAATAATTTTACCAACAAAAACTGTCAAAAATAATGACTTCCAGGGACTGTTTGGCAACTTGGACTTTGCAATGCCCCCACTGTGTTTGAGTTCCTTTGATTGCAGGGACAGAAACGATGAGAGACTGGCATTGTCTCCAAGACTTAAGGGGCAGTACAGTATGAGTTAATAGCCTTGTCCCCTGGTGATGGCAAATGTGGAGGTGTTTGTCCAGCTGCCTTCAAAGAGAAGGACCTCATGTTATTAGCCCCAGCCATCTAATCTCTTAAAGTGAGCAGTGTAAACATGAAGGTTCATTTTCAGCCTCTGGGGGACTCTACAGGACCTTCGAGTGTCTGTGCTATCATAGCTGAAAAGAGGGCCTCTGCCTTCTCATAGGCAATTATGTGTTCAGATGCAACTTGAGGGTCTAATATGCATCAGCTCAGCAGGACACACACCCACCATGAGCAACTGTGACCACATACTCTGTTAACCCCTGCTGAGAGAGTGCAATGCTGTTCTTTCCCACTTTGGAAAAACAGTTTTAATCAAAATATGAAAAGAGATGTCAGATTTATTATCACTAATATACTTTTCCATCTTGACCTGGCAGCTTCCAACAAAAACCAGACATGTAGGTCAGAAAAACAACTTTCTAACAAGATAAATGAGCACAAGGTCACATTTGAGTGTTACTTATCATTATTATTATTGAAGCATTGATGGAAATAAAAGCCATTCATCTCCAGGTGAAACCACAGAAAACTTGCTGTATGAAGGCTTTGTCTTTATACAATAACTTTATCTTCATTAAAGTATGAAAACAGTCTTTATGCTCTCTTTATGATCTCTGGCTCTATGTTGAAAATATGTTGTCCTTATGACATTCTGTTCAAACATAAAACTTTTTAGATTTTGTGGAATTCTTGGTACTTGGTGAGTATGAAAAATAGCCAAGTACTGTCAGAGCCAACACACATATTTTTTAAATGCTCTTTCAAGTCTCCATCTCTGTTCCAGAATTTGTACATTTTTTTTTCTTTCTTTCCTTTTTTTGTCTTCGCCTTCTTTTCCCCAGACTTGTGTCTTGTAGCCAGAGGGGGATGCAGTCACCAGTGCACTGTGGCACCAGGGAAAGGGGTTGTGTGTTTTTGTCCCCCTGGGCTTCACCTGGATTCCAGCAACAAGACATGTGAGGTGGTGGACTACTGTAGCCATCACCTGAAGTGCAGCCAGGTGTGTGAACAGTACAAGACCACAGTGAAGTGTTCCTGTTACCCAGGATGGACGCTCGACCCTGACGGAGACAGCTGTCACAGCACAGGTAACAGACTGTAGCTTTTTTAATGTTTGTTTTAGTGATGTTGTTGGCTGTTGTGATGGTGTGTGCCTGCGGGCATGTGTCTGCTATAATATTTTATCCTAGGGCATACTAGTAATTCCGATTGATTCTGAGTTAGAGTAATCATCCTCAGACTGTATTCATAGTGGCAATGCCCTTAATGAAAAAAAAAAGTGAGTTCTAAGTATAACTTATTAATGCAAGATTCTCACCATAGGTAAGAGAAACTGGAAAGGAGAACAATAAAAGTCAAACTCCAGCACTGGAAGGTGCTTGTGTTAGTGTCTCTGAGTGTAGAGAAAGGGGAGATGTGGTCTGAAGAATAGTAATAGATGGCGATTTAGGGTACTGTCAGGTCAAATCCAATCAGTTTCAAATGTGAGGAGAAGAGGCATCTGTGCGATGAGTCCTGTCTGTTTCTATCTCTACTGATGCTGAGTGAAGGAAGTGTGTTCTCCGTTCTCAAACCACCAGAGCTTTGTTACTTCATTCAGCTGTGCAGAAGTTCACCTCAGGTCTAATCCCATGCAAACACAAATGTTTCACCAGTGTAGTATCACATTATGAATTCAAACTTTCAGCTATTCTGTTATTGCATAATCTATTTGACAAGCTCACTCTGTAATTGCTTGAAATACATAGTTACACACACATGCTGTTGACTTGTCACATTCAGATTTATGGACCTCATTTTGATTACTTGCTTCTCTATTTTACACCAAGATTGATGGCAGTTGCAGCTGTAATCTTACATTAACGCAGGAAAAAGAATACACTATTTTCTCGGGAAGCCGATCATAATTCTACGGCTTCATCATAAATCAAATTTTGCATGCAAACACAAACATTCCAATTTAATCTTGAAAGAAGTGTTATGGGATTCTTTGTGAAGTCCTGAGCACACATCAACTCCTCCTTTTGCTTTGTACAGTCTGACTAATAAAATCTCTCTGGTAGCATCCAGTAGCTAGTTTTATTGGACTGAAATATGCCATTGAAGCAAGGACACCATTTTAATTGCATTTTTATGCTAACAGTTCCGTTCTCTAATGTATGATTTGGTCCAGAGTGCTGTGAAGATGAGGCTTGAAAAAAGTTATTTTTGAAAGATTGTGTGTGTGCGTGGTGATAAATTAGTTTGAATGTGTGTAAATGTGCATGTGTGAGAAATTCTGAGCTTTAGCTGTACAAACATCTCCCAGAAGCAGAAATAATCTTAATAATTGAGTGGGTAAGGCCAGAGAAGTTTGCCACATTTAGGACATGTCGACAGATATGGAGATGTATTTAAAAATGTATTTTAAAAAATAAATTTATCAAAAAGAAACTACCAACAAATGCCTACTACTTTTTCAAAAAATAAAAAAAATAATGTTGTGTTTTGATTCCCAAAGCATTTGGCAACAAATTGGTTTGGCAGCAACTGATGCATATAAACTTGCCCTACGTGGTGGCATAAACCAGTGAGATATGTTTGAAAGTCTGCCCTCTACGCAGTCGATAAACAGAAAGAGAGAAGAGCAAACTGAGTAAAATATAAAGTAAAAGCAGTCTTAGTCAGCTTGTGCTTAGTTACCTTCATGTAGGTTTCATCATCTGGTGATTTAGCTAGAGTATTTTCTCAGAAGGTAGTTGATAAAAGTTGTCTTACTGGTTTGACAAAAGAACTAAAGGGAAAAACTGAGTGTGCGGGGCTGGTGTTATTAATTCAATAAAATGGCATTCATAATCATGAAGCTAGCTAACTATTTGGCTAGCAATAAGTAGAGCTTTGATGGTTGCTGGGTTAATGAGGTAACTTAGATCCCTTTGTATGGCAGGATGCATTTTAATAACACAAGCCAGCATTAGGGGGTTTCTTTGATCCCTTGCCTTTTTAGCTTCAAGTCACAAAACAGCATATGCTGACCAAAGCACAGATGTTAAAAACAAATATATGGAATTAAATGAAAAACAAACAAATCACTTTTAAAAGTACAAAAGGCACAGCCTAACCAATAATTTTAGAGGGTAATTATTTTTCTCTAAAAGCAGCTCTGGCTTGCACAAATATTTTAACAAAGCAAAATAAACAGTATGTGTAAATTCTTACATACTTGTTAGATTAGGGAGAGAGAGAGAGAGAGAGAGAGAGAGAGAGAGAGAGAGATTGCATTAGAACTATATCATGCCGGTGTTTTCACAAATTTTGGCTTCACAAAAAATGCAATACCATCATTCATGAGCATACTATTGTTGATTTTAAAGGGGAGTTTTCATTGCATGTTGTTAATCTTTTGTGTGTGTGTGATGCATTCCAATCACACTGCTGTTAAAGAAGAAGAGGACAGCTATCCAATGCAAAACCCTCTTTCACAATGGCTACAACTGTACATATATGTCAGTAAACAATTTACTAAAAACCTCAGCCCAAGGTGGCACTCCTAAAAAAAAATACTTGTTTCCTGTCTCCCTTCTTGGCCAGATCCCTTCGAGGCTTTCATCATTTTTTCAATCCGGCACGAGATAAGACGAATAGACCTTCATAAGCGAGACTACAGTCTGCTGGTGCCGGGGCTGAGGAACACCATTGCACTAGACTTCCACTTTAATCGCAGCCTCCTTTACTGGACAGATGTGGTGGAGGATAAAATCTACAGGGGACGGCTCTCCGAGTCTGGCGGTATGAACACACATGGGTACACATACCCATGTACACAAACATTTGCTATATATAAGACTGCTGTGATATGATGTATGTAGAGTCATGTCAAGCTGATCTGTTCTCCAGCAGCTGTAATTGAAGTCTAAGACACTGCTGGTGATTTATTCTACTGTCTTTACACACACTCATCTGATACAGTTTGCTGATATTGTCTCTCCTTGAAAATTTATCTCAGGTTGACCAGAGTTGAAAAATGCAGTGGGACCAGAAGTCTTCAACTATACTACAATACCACCCCCCACCCCCCCATAAAATGATGAATCAGATCTTCTTTTTTGTTGGTGGCAGTGCATTCACTGGGTTCGCTTGCGTTTATTTCCCTCTGCGGAACCATAGAAGTCACCTCTTAGCTGTACCTATTTCACCCTTTTGTGGGATGCACATAAAAGCCTCAGCAGAGTAGAATAATTGTAAAGAGCTAGAATATAAATATTGGGGGAAAACCCTTACACCGTGCTTAATGGAACCCTGTAGGAAGCAGTGGTCTTTATAGGGAAGAGCTTTCCTCAGGGGTTTTCTGAGTTACCTCATCTGCTGCTTTGAAAATGAGCATCCTGAGCAGTGTAAAGAGACACCAAACACCAATGCTGCCCATTGACTACAATGTATATCAGTGCTGAATACTCATACTATTTTGTTTCTGATATTGGTTTTAAAGGGGTGACAGGGATTGAGGTGGTTGTGCAGCATGGTCTGGCCACCCCAGAGGGCCTGGCTGTGGACTGGATTACAGGGAAACTGTACTGGATTGACAGCAATCTGGACCAGATCGAGGTGGCCAAACTTAACGGAGATATGCGCACCACACTGATTGCCGGAAGCATGGAGCATCCACGGGCCATCGCTCTCGACCCAGGCCAAGGGTACGTTATGCACTAACACCCACACACAGAGCCTGCACATAGCTGTGCTATCCATCAAGCAGTGAAATTATTGGAATAAAGTAAAATTACAGCCTCCTTGTATTCCTCACTTCTGCATCTGCCTTGATATATGAAGATGTCTGCTGTCTTAATGTCCATTACGGCTACAGATATAGAGTACATCAATAACAAGGCTATGCGCTCTATTCTAGTAATGACAAGTGATGTAGCTAACACCACCCCAGCCACTGCTCTTGCTTCATATGCTTTTCTACTGTCACTCTTGTTCTGCGGTAATGTGTTTCTTCAAAAATATTTTAAGCAAGGCCTTCAAATGAAAAGCCCAAAATATGATTTATTTTTATTTGTACCTCATTCGTCCCAGGAGTTTTCATAATCATGTGTTTTGACTTGTTAGTAGTCACTGATACAACACGCCTGGGAGGCTTGTTTGTTATGTTTTAATGGCTTCTTCTTATTGTAAAATACCAACTTTTAAGTAAATAGTAAATGGACATATTTATAGAAAGTATGCTGTATTGTGACTTTTCATTTGTGATAGTGACTAAATCTCTTATTACAGTGACATACCAGCTTCTCTTTATAATAATATTACACTTTAGAATCACTGCATGTCTGTGCGTCTGTGTGTGTGTGTGTGTGTGTATTTGGGAGGTGCTCTCTAATCCCTGTGATTTGCTATTTATGTTTTTTTTTTCTTACTTTTTCATCTGTTAATTAGATTTACTGAGTGGTCAAAGCTTTATAGAGCCTTGTGTCTCATTACAATGCATCATAATTATTCAGTATTTTGTCATTAACTTGAGATAAACGTCCATTATGCATCAGCTATATCCACTTAACCTTCATAGGGTTGAAGGAGGCCTGGACAGAGCACACCCTGGACAGGTTGTCATTCAATCACAGGACTGACACATAGAGATAGATTCATACTATGGGCAATTTAGAGTCACCACTTAACCTAACCTGAATGTCTCTGGGCTGTGGGAGGAAGCACAGGCTGGTAGATTCAAACCTTGAACCATCTTGCCGTGAGGCAACAGTGCTACCCACTGCACTACTAATGGTGCTGTGAGAACAGTTGTGAGTGTTTCACTGTTGACATGGCCTTAGATTTGTGTGAGATTTCCTAGTTGTGTCTGGAAACAGTTGTATTTAAGTATTAAGGGTTCTGTGGTTTGTTAACCCTATTGTGGTTCTCTGACCACAGATCAGCCTTGTTCAGGACTGAAAGTGTTTTAATCCAGGATTAGGATTATACACATCTTTAGGTGCTTGTTGTATTCTATTTTAGTTAAAGTCTATTTCATTCAGGCAGTGTGGGACATAGACACATGCACATGCAGTCTCGCACTTGATTTAGATGATTTCGTTTCAACTGAATTATGATGTCCTCATGTGAACACAGAGCAGCCATCAATACACTACACACTTGTGCAAAGCAAAGATAAAACAAATCTGAAGCAAAGCACTGGCCGATGCTGATTTGTGGAGCAAACAGTTCCCATAGACTCAGATACTAGAATTATGTTGATGCTGGTGTCAGTTTGTTTGTGTGTGCAGACCAAAAAAAAATTGAAAATATTTAGTGTGAATCATTACCACATTTAAGATGAGGTGTACATATGTGTTTCTTTTTTTAAAATTTGTTGTTATTGAAATGCATAATATAATTCTTATTTTTTCTTATTTTCATTGTATTGTATTTTTTTTTTTTTTTGGTTTGCCAAATACACATACTTTCAGGAAAGGTTAGAAAACATGACTTGCAAGCATCTGAAATTAGTGCTAGTGCACAACTAGCTACAGTGCAGCAATAGCAATGAAAAATAGTGTATGGATTCTAAGCATGGTCCCCACTGAACAGATTATGCTGGAGCACAGCTGGAAAAAGGTTGTAAACAATGGAAAGTGAATACAGTGTGTCGTTCTTTTCAGCAACAGTTTGTTGTCTGAGTCAGTACAGCGCTTGTACCCTCAAACTCCAGTCCCGAGACAAATCACAGCTAAATTCAACTACATTGACATAAAAGAGTATGACAGGAAATAAAATTGACAACCTGAACAATACTACTGTGGTGGTCCCACATTTGTGTTTGCTGTCCTTTTAAGACAAACAGAAAATGAACTATTTGTATATGAATTATTTAACTCCTTATTTAATGCCTTTTATGAGCTTCACATTGGCTACTGATACAGGCTAATTTATCACTCAAAATAAAAAAAAATCGATTGAAAATATATAAATTGAAAATATAAATTGATAAATGCAGTACAGTATCCACTGTCCACTGCTGCTTTATACTGTATTTTTTTAAAAATTCTTCAGTCCATGAAATCCCTGAAGCATCTGAAGGCAGCAGGACTGATGATGAATTTGCATGCAGCCTCTGAAAAGTGCTGTGCCAGAGTGCAGTGCTGTATGCACATCCATTCACTGTTTACCTTCATTAAATTGGCTGACAGCTGGCTGCTACAGTATGACCATGCAGACCTTTAGACACATCTGTCTGGATGGTTATAACTCAATATATTGCTTTCCTTATGAGGGAGACATCCTGTTATGGCTCATCATATGCTCTTTTTCAACTTTCTTTTTAGCATAAGTAGCCTTTCATATTTTATCCTTGAAACACATTGCAGTGAAAAAGCTATTTTATATAACATTAATTACTTAACTGCGTGACCATGTACGAGGTGAAAGGACATTAGGATTATAAGGAAAACAATGTTGGTCCCATATAATCATATAATAGGTTTTCACCAAATCAATTTCTATGGTTATTATAGTAACTGCCTGATGAAAACATGAACAAAAATTTAAGTTGTGCACAGAGGTGACCACACAGTCTCAGACCTACCATGCTTCACTTTGTATTTGTATTCAAATTTCAATTGAGCCCCTAAAAAACTAATGTGGAGAAATGTCTATGCATACTTTTGCGTCATCGTAGAACCAGGCCTGCTCTCTGTGTTGTTTCTTTATGCAAAAATAAGAAGTCTACACGTAAATAAAATTAGAATGTTTTGAATTATATCTCTTCTGCAGACTATTGAATATTGTTTTAATACATCATCCAGGTGAGAAGTGTTGCTTAGCAGCAGCTGCTGTAAGTCAGAGAAATGAGTTCTGCCAGGAAAGATACAGATTTTAAAAATTTAGTTGTGTCTGAGTGTGGCAGAAGAGAAGAAGCAGTCACCCACCACTGCAGAGACTCAGGTTCACTTCCAGAAGCTATGCCTCTGTCTTTGTGTCATATCACACACAAGTGTCAGTGTTTTTTCAGTGCAAATATGTGATGAAGCTGGTGAAGGATCATGTCCATGTCACTGCACTGTGAATCTCCTGGTTTGTCAGTGGCCCTGGGTGGAGAAAGGATGGTGTAATACCATGATCATTTATTCACATGAAGGTACAACTACATGAACATTATAGACCTATATTTGATCCTTACCCAGCCTTGAAAACGGGATATGAAAGGATATTGCTTCATGAGAAGTAAATAAATATTTAGTGGTGTGATCATTGTGCATGATCATAGTCTTAGTCATAGTCTTTGTTTAGTGTTTTTCAGGCCTGTGATAGTGTGTGTTGTTCATCTCCAAACATAATATGCACTTCTGCACATAGTTCTGTAATGTTGTCAACAGGTTATATCATCTCTTGTGCATAGATATGCCTTGTTCATGTAAGGGGAATAATTAAAAAGTAGGCCTTTTTTTTACAAAGTGAGACACTAAGCTACTGCAGATGGTGATAGTAGCCACCTCTTGTTGCCCTGCTTCATGTAGGCAGTTAAGGATTTATTTTATGGTATCGTAAAAGAAAAAACAAAAAAAACAAGCAACACTAGCAGTTCATCCTTGTGGGAACTTCACAGCTGCTCTCCCAGGTGTGTTCCATCAGTCCATATGCATCTTATGGTATATAACATTTTTTTTTTTTTTCCAAGTGTTTTGTCTGCTTAAAATCACTCAGAGGACACATTTTGGTCCATGCAGGACACTTTCTAGTTTTAAGCATTTGAATCCATATTTGGTAAAGATTATGCACAGTAGTACAAATTATACAACTGGATATTTTCTTTATATTGTTGGTGAGTTGCTGGTATTCTAAATGTGGTTAAATAACTTTGGATAGATGCTAGAGCTATCCAGTGGTTATATACTGGCCACTATAATTCAGATTAAAGCAAAACCCAGTCATTCCTAAAATCAATTTAACACTCTTAACAAATGAGTAATCTGCTCATGCACTCTCTCCTATAGTACTCTTGCACATTTGGGAGGATGACTACATTTCATAGCTGTACAGAGTAGGATTAATGGGTGCTTTCGGTGCCTAAAGACGCATTTCCATTCCAAGGCAATAATTCTAATCTAATTACTTGAATCCACTCAAAAGTGGATCATTGATCAGGGAGGCCTTATCAAGTGAATAAGGCTATTGATCTGGACAAGGATATTTCTTCCTAACACTGTTTCGTTGTCGTCAGTATGTGATTTAAGCTTGAGCATCCATTTTCTCCTTCATTCTCACTGACTTTGTGGACCAAGGTAGGACAGAGGCAATGTTTGCTCAGTTGTAGTAGGACTCAGGATGCTGTTGATGGTCATATCACTGACAGTGTTCATTTTCAGGCCTCATTGAGCTGTGGAAAGTCATAATAAAACAGATGGCCTCAGATTTAAAGGCCTGTCACAGATGTTGAGGGTTGCACTGGATCACTGGTGCTGTTCTTGGACAGTCATTGCTGCCACTGTCTGTGTTAATGCAAAGAGTTACAACAGCATTATGTAATTACTGTGTTTTCCAGTATAATGACACCGACAAGTACAAATGGTTATCGAATAGTTCTCTTTTTATTGGATCTATGAAAAAGAATTAAACAATTCGGTATTCAATATTGTTGTTTGTCATCATAAAAGAATGACAGTCATCAATAACTGTTGCCTTTGGTTTTCTGCTCTAAGGATCCTCTTCTGGACTGACTGGGATGCTATGTTCCCCCGAATTGAGGCTGCATCAATGAGTGGAGGAGGTCGACACATCGTATTCAAAGATATGGAAATTGGTGCCTGGCCTAATGGACTGACTCTGGATCATTTGGAAAAGAGGATTGTTTGGACAGATGCACGGTATACCGTTAGAGTTCTCATATAGTGTGCAGAGGTCTTCATACCTTTAAAAACTTTTAATACATGTATGACATTATATACTGCAAATGATTCACCGTTTCCAGAATGAAAATTTGACTTGAACCTCCATTCTCCAAGTAGTCATTAAATAATGGAGGAAATGTAATATTTAGAGATCTTTGTACAATGGCCATATTTGGTTTTAAGTGGGTCTTGAACAATTTAATAGTTCCATCAGTGGACTGGCGGGTTACACTTTGATCTGCCTACTTCTACTGTTCCCTTTCAATGCATTTGAAGAGCAGTTTAAACTTTGATATGGCCCTTTGTGTTGATCTCTTTTGAACAGCTCTGACGCCATTTTCTCGGCACTCTATGATGGAAGTGGGGTCATTGAGATCCTCAGGGGCCATGAATACCTGTCCCATCCCTTTGCTGTGTCTCTCTTTGGAGGGAATGTCTACTGGACAGACTGGAGGACGAATACTTTAGCAAGAGCAAATAAGTGGACCGGGCAAAATGTCACAGTCATCCAGAAGACGAGCGCTCAGCCATTTGACTTGCAGATCTTTCACCCCAGCAGGCAACCACAAGGTGAGAACACGATTTCTGCCTTTATTGTTTCAGATGAGACGACTCACAGAAAAGGGACATTTCACTATGAACCCTGGGACCAGGCTCATATATACTTTGTTTAGCTCTCCTTGAATATTTGCATGATAGATAGTGCAGGCAGGGTGGTTTATTCCATCATTATGATCACCTCTGCAGGAAAACAAAAATAATTATGACTGGATATTGATTGAGGATACATTTTAATTTAAAACAGAATGTGGTATCATATTTTATGAGCATAAAAAATACAGTATAACGTAATTAATTTCATCTTCTGCTTCTGCATCATTTGGCCGTCTGAGCATGTTCGAATGAAAAAGGTACTCATGCAGCGAATTAACTAGTTTC
The DNA here is from genome assembly GCA_028641955.1 of Protonibea diacanthus. Classification (NCBI taxonomy): domain Eukaryota; kingdom Metazoa; phylum Chordata; class Actinopteri; family Sciaenidae; genus Protonibea; species Protonibea diacanthus. Next base: position 13,547,382 of record CM053986.1, read on the forward strand.
AGTTCATGGTACTGCTGAATGTGTTTTTCTCACCATCCAAATTATTCTAATTGGCTCATATCACTATATTAAGCTTTTTTTCCCCATTTGACTTAATGGGAATAAAGGGAGATTCAGAATGAGAACCACATCTGCCGTGTAATGAGTAATGGTGATGAGTAATGTTGGCATATCCAATAATCCAATCAATTAGTAATGTGAACAGTGTGTTGTAGTGACAGGAAATATATGAAATAGTCCTGAAACTTCATTAATATTGCCAGCAATTTCTTTTCACTGAATGCTTTCAAATCTGTATCTGTCACAGTGGAATAGGTAATCAATTTTGTGAGAGGATAAATAAGCCAAGATTCTGACCGCAGAAGACACACTGCTGATGTGCTGTCTTGACAGAAGGCCTACATATGTAAGCCAGTCTTTATTTAATATGCAGATTAGCTTGCAAGATATATTGCCAAGCTGAAATAAATGGCATGAAATCTCTTTTTGGTTGGCTTTATTGTTTGTTTTCCAGTAAACATGTTGTTTAAATTGATTTGTGATTGATATTTAACCAAAAAAAAAAAAAAAAAAAATCAAATAAATGCAGGCCAAGACCACCTGATTGATGGATCAGTTTCTATCACAATTGCTTTTTTCAGCATTGCCAGACTTCGATTTCATACCCCCCGGCTTCCTGCATATGTAAGCCACCATCCTTAAATAGGCATTATTACGGTCGTAATCGGGTTTGCATCTATTCAGTGAATCCACTGCTTCCCTAGTGTGTCACGAGTTAATTTGCTTGTTTCCATCCTGCATTCTGCATTCTCATGACTGTTCACCATAGATAAGTGTGAGCAAAGATGACTGCTTTCCCAAAGAAGACAGTAAGCGTGCCTAATCCTATTAACAAAAAAAAAAAAAAAGGCTCAACGGGGGGGAGTTGGCTGTTATCCACTCTAGCCAGAACCAAGGCCTAGAGATGTGTTGCTCTACTAGACCCTGAACATCTGGACCTGAGTGGAAAAAAAAGGTGGAAGAAGGGAGAAACACCAATATGCTGCTTGTCTTAGGAGCTGTTCACCAGGTGACACAGTGGAGCTGCCCTGGATGCGTAAACAGCTTGTAAATACATTATGTGTCATTTGAAAGGCAGGACTGTGTTTTAACATTTGAATGAGTAACAAGTGTTTGCGAATTAGGAGGCACACTAGCAGCCACAAGGCTTCACAGCTGGAACAGGTAATTGATCGATTATAGACAGAAGAAACCTTCATGTGTATCCGTTGTCCCATTATTAACAGCAGAAAGCTGAGAAAATTACTTTTTTTCACAGATAATATGAATCATGTTACTGCATTTTTGGAACACAGCTGTGTACTTAATTTAAAGCATAACACATGCTCATTGGTCATTAATGGCTCTTTTGAGCTGATGGGTATGTTTGTGAGTCTAATCCATTGTTGTTGTTTTTTTTTTTTATTATTTGTTTGTTTGTTTTGGGGTTTTTTTTTGTATTATCTGGTTCTCTTTCCATGTGTGCAAAGCTTTACATTAACAGTATACTAGTTATGCCAAACACAGTAATTTGCATGCAGACACACCACACTGTAATTATCATGACAAATATGATAGACTGAAATAGATAAGAACAACAAATATAGGTGAAGTGCTTGCATACTAAATTGTATTGCCACTGCTTCCCCAGATATGACTTTTGGATTGAAAAAAATGTCTTTATTTTTAGATAAAGTACCACCATTTCCTCTGGCTAAGCGTAGCAGTGGGTTCATTCTTTAATTTATGTGTTGCAAATACATCTGACAGTTTAGAGTAAACAAACACCTTGGCTCTGTTGTTGCTGCCTGTCATCCTTCAAGAGCATGATTTGGGTGAATGCAGCACTGTTCAGATATCTCCCTATTAGCATACTGAGTCAGCTGGGTGTTGTTTCCAGCTCACCGAGACAGAGTTGAAATTTTTTTGTCTTAAATAAGCCACGTTTATGATGCAATGGAGCTCTCCAATGTGTTGCTGAAGGAGCCTGGAAAATGAACTTTGAATGAGCTTGTTTGACATGAATCATCTAGAGTAGATGGAGAAATGAATGTGTTTGATGCATGAAATGTGATTTCAGCATGATGGGAAATAATTTAACTGTGGGTGACTTTCTTTAGTCTTGCTGAGGTGATTTATTCTCAATAGGATAGAGTAAGAAATGAAATGGAGAAGTTTCATGAAAACTTCTCCAAATGTAATGTTCCCATAAGATCACTGTTTGGTGTAAAGCTGTTGAATTTTTTTGTGTTTAGCTATTTGTTGTGCTTGTCTAGTAGAGACTGTCAGCAGCTCAGGGTCTTAAACTGGATATTCTGGTACCCCACACTTAAAGGCTAAATGAGATAAAATCACCCTTAAATACAGAGAAGTGACAAAGAGTAAACAATATTTGTCTTTTATAATTTATAATTCATTTCCATGTCTCTTAACTTTTTTAGACCCAATTCATCAAAGACCTACCTTAAAAACCCAAGCATGGGCAGGCAATGAGTAAAGATCAGTCAAACTCAGCATAACTGTTCTCAATCCAACATTTTATCTTTGCTTTTAAAGAGAGATCACATAACTTTTTTTTGTGCTGTAACACAGCACGAACAATCTTTAACAACAGTAATAGCTGTTTTTAGCAATGGTGTTTTGTCAGTTTCAAAGAATGCATTTTCTCTCAGTGGCACAATCAGACAGGCCTTCACATCCAGTATTTATCCTAGCCTACCTCTTTGTTTGTCATCTCAACTTCTAATGCTGGCTGTTTTGAAATCTTCCCTTTTTCTCTCTCTTTCCTCCCTTCCCCTTCAGCCTCTAACCCATGTGAGGAGAATGATGGACGTGGTCCCTGTTCACATCTGTGTCTCATCAATTACAACCGCACCGCTTCCTGCACCTGTCCGCACCTTATGAAGCTTTCACCCAACAAACAATCGTGCTTTGGTGAGCAAGAACACCTTTCTATGTTTACAACAGGAGAGGGGTTTTGCTTTAGATGTGACTTTCTGCCTTCTTGTTTGATCATCACATTAGCATTTTCATCACTGTTACTATCACACTCACCTGGATTTCACAGAAAAGATGCACTTTAAATTTATTGATCTAATTTTGTCACCAGCGCTGAAAAGATTCCTCCTGTATGTGCGTCGGTCTGAAATTCGTGGAGTGGACATTGACAACCCCTATATGAACGTCATGACGGCACTAACTGTGCCAGACATTGATGATGTCACAGTCGTGGACTATGATGCACAGGATGAGAGGATCTACTGGGCTGACATCAAGACCCAAACCATAAAACGGGCCTTCATCAATGGCACCCAGCTAGAGACCATCATCTCTGCAGGTGGGTGCATTTCACACATCCGTACAAAGTACAAAGTCAAATCAGTGTGTGGTATGTACTACAGTCTTCTGCATGTGTGTACAAACATTATTGATTAGCTGGCACAGACATAATCTTGTTGCAAGAGATACAATATATGCAGCACTGTAAGGAAAGGTAAGCCCCCAAGCTGTTTTCTTGGTCATGGGATAGCCCCTATCAATTATATTATAGTAATTTCTGTAATTAATTGTACTAATAAATTACTGTTATTTGTTCTCTAAGACATGATTGTGAGATGTATCACATTTGAAGACCACCCCTACCTTTATTCTGTTTATGTTAGATGCAGTATATACCCGAGCTTATTTACTTTAGAGTTCTGTAAAGCACACACAAGTGTGACCGTTTTCTCATGCTTTGTCTGACAGACATAGTGAACTGCCGCGGCCTGGCTTTAGACTGGCTTTCCAGGAACTTATACTGGCTCAGCTCTGAAAATGATGAGTCACAAATCAATGTGGCTCGCTTTGATGGGTCCCTGAAGACCTCCATCATCCACGGCATTGATAAGCCAAGGTGCCTTGTAGTGCACCCCGCCAAGGGGTAAGTAGATTAGAGCAGTCTGTATACTTCATCAGTGCCTCACCTTCAATGCATAGTATTAGAAAACCTGGCTACAAACCTCACCTGTGCAAAAGAGGGCCATGTTGTTGTAAAGAGAGTGTGATTTACAAGCTTTAAATGTTTGTGCAGATCTTTAAAGGTTGTCAGGTGGGACAAAATCTATTTGCTTACATTCAATTTTCATTTAATAACAGTGTAGCATTCATTGACTTTGTTGTGAACCTGTGATATCTTGTGTCTAATTGGACCACTAACTATTCACCTCACACCTCTACACACAGCAAAATGTATTGGACAGATGGCAGCACCATTAACATGGCCAACATGGATGGGAGTAACAGCAAGGTCCTCCACCAGAATCAGAGGGAACCTGTAGGTCAGTATAAGAGCTTTGGATATCCTGAGTTAGACCTTCTATTCAGCTGGATTGCAAATGTAAGAAAAGATGAGAAATTACATTCATATCCAAGTTCTCTCTATTCAGTTTACATAAACCCAGTATGTTTACATGCGCGTTGTAATCTGATTTGATCTGAATATAAATAACCAGATTAAAGTATTGACATGGTTTGCAATAACAGTTTTTCCAACACTTGGTTTGTTTGATTATTGGGCTACTGTCTGGGAGAATGTGTGATAGCCCACTGCAAACACCTTAGTACCACAAAACAAGACAGAAAATTGAGTGAATTTGTCAGTGTTGTTTGGTTATGGATTCAGTTTATGTTAATTTAATTCAATTAAAATTTCCAGCACCGACAGCTGTGCCACTACATGCTCCATGCTGCATCTGCGTTCACCTCAGTCCAAATTCATTTGAAGTAATTCTCCCATTTCAAACTTAATTGGACAAAGATAACCCAATAAATGAAAGTCATAATAATCTCTGTTTCTGAATTTTACAAATGCAATCAGTAATTTTTTGTATTCAGTCTCCTCAGTAATGATGTTATCTCAACAGGCAATGTCAAAGAACGTCAGCAGACTTTTTGGGCAAAGGTGTCAAAGTAACAAGTGGCAGCATTTCTTTGATACCGAGGATCAACACATATTTGATTCACAAAGTAATCATTTACTTTAAGATCAGATCAAAAAAGTAAAGGTTAAAAAACTGCCATTTTGTTACTGCTCATAGTATCTTTGATGCAGCAACAGGAATGTTCCTTGAACCAGTCCTGGACGAATTTTAAATGTATGAACCTACTTTGTCTTTATAGCAATCCCAAAAGAGGGATTCTCAGAATATCCAGGTATAGAGTAAAAGGATCCACTCTGGCACTTTGCCAAACCCAAAATTGGTCCTTGTGTCCAAGTCCAGTTTCTCCTATCTCCATCATCAGCCAAGGGCTACTCTTCACATTACATGATCAGATCTTGTGCACTGGTTTATACGTGTTACACCTTTGAAATTGTTGCCTTTGAAATAACAACATGATGTCTTTCTTTGACTTTTAAAGCCACTCATATGTGTGGACATTCTGTTGTTTATGTAGGTTTTTATGATATTATGTGCAAATAGAAATTAAAGCTGCACTTCTTCTGACAGGGGAGACTTTCTATTTTTATGGTCACTCAGTGTGTACCTACATACTGCATGCACACAGCAGACACATGCCATCTGGACTGAACTGTGATGCTTTAAGCCAAAGGACACCAAAAGGACAAGAGAAGCAACAGATGTAATACTGCCAAATCCAGTTTTTGCTGGATTAGATATTTGTCTAATTAAGATTTTATGTAATCTTGTCTAAATCATGAAGCAGGCCCTGCGGTCAACACTGTTTTTTTTTCTACACTGAAACGTGTTATACTTTACCAGAGTAAACTGCACTCAAAACACAATTTTGAATGATTTGTTTCTGAAAAATGCTAAATTAATTTTATCATGAATAAATAAAATGTGGTCAACAAGAGAAATTAACTATTGAACATTTTGTTTTAGGAAATCAAAGAAGGATAATGAGTAGGGTGAATGTCTAAAAAGAACTCCCTCAAACATCTGTTAAGTCGGATCAGCCGATAGATGTCTGGCAGTCTGAAATGTACACCAGTGTGGTGCTGGAAAGGAAACACTGAGCAGTGCTTGTGGATGTCCTCTTCTGTGATACACTGACAGTAATGGAGGAGATCGATGTGGAAATTTTTAAGATTATGTAACATTTTTGGGAACTGAATTTCCACCATAACCATACAGTACAAATATCAGATTGCATATACTGTATGTGTGTGTGTGTCACTGTAATACATTGTTCTTAAGACTATATTTTTAATATTAAATTCTTCCATGTTATAATTGTAAACTGTGCCCAAGTGAGCAATTGTGGCTTCTTTTAGCAAAAACAATCAGATGGTCTTCATCTCTAGTCTAGCTGTAACATGCTCAAGGTCAACTCTCAATTTGTCACACAAAACAGCCCTCCATTGTCATCAATGTATGTCTTCATTCTCCTCTTCTTGTCAGCAATACAGATAGGAGGGCGCGCTGTATTTCACTGGATTCATTTATGATTATGGGGTAGTCCTGGGGACAGGTGTAAATTAATGACGCATTGTGACTGAATCCGCAGGACATAAATCCAACACATGGTGGGAGACAGTGAGTTGTACAGCGGTCCACAATTGAAATTGTTTTCAGTTCCCACCATTCATGGTGGTATTATATTAAAATCCTTCAAGCTAGACAGGGAGAAAAAAGCAGTCTGCCTCACTATTGTTCATTTTTTGTGTCAGCTAGAGCTCTTATAAAGAGCCAGCAAACACATAAACAAGTCTATTACCCTCAAACCAAATGCATAGCAACTACAGTGTGTAAATGTTAAAGTAACAGTATTTTATCTTAAAGTAATGCTGTGTGGTATAGTCAAAAGTACATTGATGCCTTCTTAGTGCTGCATATTTGCAGATTTGTAACCGAATATAGTGATCCATTGATTACAATTGATCCATTTCTTACTTATTTTGTACGTCTCTTTTGAGGGTTTTTCTGGTGTTATTAAAAACTATGCCATGTTTTAAGGTCGAGCTCCGTATCTGAGCAAATCCTAGCACAATGAGTACTAACCCAGTGTCCTTTCTTCATTTGTCTTCCTCTCAGGTCTCTCAATAGACTACACTGCCAACAAGCTGTACTGGATAAGCTCGGCCAACGGCACTATCAACAGGTGCAATCTGGATGGCAGTGGGCTGGAAGTGCTGGAGACTCTAAAGAGGGAGTTAGTCAAAGGCACAGCTCTGGCCGTGATGGGTGAGTGGAGATTGTCACAAGTGCATCAGATTGCCATTGGGGATTAGTCAGAGGAGTGTGGAGGGATTACGTGTTTAACCAGTTAAGTGGCTGTAGAATGGAGCTATCTAGCCAGCTCCCCCAACAGGGCGCCACTTTGTGTGAAGTAGCAGAGGCATTAGATAATTAAAACACAATTCAGCAGTGATTGATGATTGATTTTCTCAACTCGTTCGTAATGAAAAGGTAGGAGGATGTTCATTATATGTTGATTCTTGGTATCAGTGTTGAATCCACTGTGTAACACCATCCATCAACTTGTAGGTTCATTTAAAAATCATTTAGAAAGTCAACATGTTGTGCAATGAAAGCTTACCTTTATCTCAAAGTCTTTAGCTCACTGCATTAGGCATTCATCTATTTCACCTTTTCATTTTGTTTTACATCCATAGAGGCTTCCAACTGATACCATATGTACTGTATGTGTTAACAAAAACACATGCTAGTTCTGCCATTACGCCATCAACCTTATTTATTGGTGAAATAATGCAGCATACATCAAAGAGGTGACAAATCCAATTCTGCTGATATTTGTCTCCATTTTTTTACAGAGCAGAATTAGAATTTTAAATTGTCTGACTTCCACACTGCTGCAGTCTTGACTATTGGAAAGCTTCCCAGCGAGTTATTCGAATGCACTTTCCTTGCCAAGATTTGTAATGAGAAGAGAGCAAACAAACATACTGAACAGAGAGCTGTTGGTTATGTCTGTGTCTGGACCAACTTAAGTTTTATATTTTTTTTTTAGGAAAAAAATAAAATCAAAAGTGTCGTCATTCTTTGTGTTCCTGAAGCATGTTATTATGAATAATGGCAGTCTTCCGTTTCCTGTGTGGTGGGTATCTGTCAGAATGTGCAGAGAGCAATAATTACACTGTTACAGAATAACACAGTGGCATGGAGTGGAATCCCACTGTTTTGTTAGCTGTTAGCATTTTGCAACTCCAATTAACATCTTTTTGGTTAATTTTTATAGGCATTTCTGACAGTAAAGGCTCTGACTAAAGAGGACTTCTTCTCATATAGACAATGGAGACTTTATTATTGCTTTTCACAAATGGGAGACAGAACTCAAGGTGACAAAGACTAATGGCTTGGTTCCTGCACAGTAGCAGGTACAGCAAAACAGTGAAATGATGTCTACAAGTCTCCATCAATCATAATTAATGACATTTTGTTATGTTATGGGAAATTGTTTTGAATGGTAGAATGAACAGCTGTTTTGTTATTGTACGTTGGTAAATAGAGAAATTTCACAGTGGTTCAACAGTACATTTGTTGCATGGTAATGAATTACTAAATATAGAAGATAACGATCTGATGGATTTTTCCATGTATACTTAGACTCATGCAAGCATGAAAGTCTATTTAATACTCATAAGGTCTATTCTAATTAGATATAACAGCTTTTTAGATGACCTCGGCATAAGATGATTGGCTTCATCCACTTTTGGGTGTAGATGTTAATCGATATTAAATTCTTATTATTAAGCTTAATGTTTAATAACACATAAAATAACTCAAATCCCAATTCATCCTTTACCAGATTATGCATCAGCAAAGATAGAGCTGTTTTCACAAAGTATGTGATAACGCTTAGGATGCCTCATTGAGTCTGACAACAGCACAACAATTTCTTATAGCAATTTCACACTACAATGTTAATATTTACTATCAAATGTTACTGAGAAAATGACGCTTTACATTTTTTTGAGATTGGTATTTTGCATTTGTAGTAATGTTAACTTATTGTTTGCTGAATGTCAGACAGTTTCTCTGTACCAATATAGTTTCCTAATTTGGTACAGTTCATTGAGTATATACTTGTAAAATATATGGTCAGCTGAAAACGATGCCAGGGGAAGACAGCAGCACAACAGCCAGACATGTCATTTTTTCCTATCCCCAGCTTCTTTTGCTCTTAGCAAGTGTATAAGCTATTGGTGATGCCCATTACAGAAAAATGTCCTTTCTGCAGATGTTTGTTTTGTCTCAATCGTGAAAGATGCAATTAAGTACATTTGCTGACCATTCACTCTGTCTATAAGTCTTTTTTTTAATGCACATTGTCTCACTGCTTCTTCTTTGTCTCACTAGCTCAGCAAACTGTGTTTATGTAATAGTGATTTTGAATTATATTTTCTATTAGAATTAAAATGGATATGCAGTTAAATACATATGCAATCTGCTTTGCTAGGGGAATAACTTAGGTATCATCCATTAATTAAGCGCTCCTGAGTCGCCCCTAGTGATTTGGGCAATCTTAAATTAGCATTAATCTAAAAATTATTGTACTCTCTCTTCTGGCTTGTAACAGCTTGATAGTTGGTCATGTTTTAAGTGGTTAAGGTCACTCCAAATCAGCATCATGTGTAAATAGGAAAGCTTGACTTCCATCAAGATCTAGATTTCCCTGAAAGGCAGGAGGTGGAGGTTGTTCTGCTCTAGAGATATCTGTGGAGTGCAGTTCTTCTTAGAGGAATCAGACAGTAATTTTGACTCTAATTGCTGCAGGACAAGTCTTACCTTCTTTAAAAAAAAAAAAAAAAGTGTGATGATTCATTCCCAATTACAAAATAAAATCTGTTCAGCTAGAGCAGAGCAAAATGACTAGGATCTGTTGAACTGACAATTTTAAGAAAGCGTTAAAATGAGCATGTACAGTAAGGGTGCTTGTGTTTCCTTTTTAGCTTTTTCTTGGTCCTAGCTATTGCTCAAGCTGGTTGTGAAAAGATATAATGAAGGCACCGTTACTGACACAAGGTCGATCCACTCAGGTGCTAGGCCTCTGTAATAATTGGATTGGCTTGAGGGAAAGGTGAGGGCTTCTATTTAGAAGGTGTGGGTGATCCATCAGTCTGGAATCAAACTAGCAGTTGAGGTGGAAATTGAATATGATGTGCCACAAGCGAGCAATCACAGCTAGCCAGCGGTCCCCTTGGCTTCAAATTAACAGAGGGTGCAAAGCTAATCTAGGCTAGCATGCCCTCAGGGGTCAAATGCTTTGTAAACTGCATGTAGACTGTCATTCTCACTCATGGGAATTTGTCTGATTTGGAGAAACGAGTTTTACATTCCCTTTAAGCACGACATTGAGCCTGAAGCTATTAGTGCATGTGGGAATTGCTTCCCTGTGTGTGTTTTTTTTTATTCTGAATAGATCAAAAGGGGTGAGATAACAGTGTCAAACCTTCAAAGGATTTAAGGTATGAAAACTAAAGGGCACATGTTTTTTTTTGTTTTTTTTAATTTCATTTTTCAGGAAGTTGAGAAAGATGAACCTCTAAAATATTACCCTTCAATTTAATGTTACTGTGTAAATATGACCTTCTTTTTGCATTATGTTGCCTGTTTTAAAGCATGCCTCTTCAGTATAATAGTCCATTTTTGTAATTTTGCTGCTTTCCAAAAGGACTAAAATCAGGTCCTTCTCCACCCCATTTGCAGAGTCTATTTTGAAGTGAGAAGAGCCACCTCTCTTCACCACTTTGCACTTCAGTGGGATTTTAAAATTGAGAGTTCCTGTCACGTCGGTAGAGTCTGTGGCAAAGAGCCTGGACTGTGCATCACTGATTTCTGCTGAGGGCAGAGATGAGGGTTGGGGGATAGTGTGGCGGTGGCTCTGTGTGTTGGGGTCAGGAACCTATTGTCCATGTGCCTCTTCACAAAGGCACACTCATCACTTATGCTCATGACAGCAGCACCAGTGTAGCCTGGAGGTTCACTGTCACACAGATCCAGACAGGCCAGCCACTCTGTCAGGGTGTAGACGATGAAACGTTATGACACACAACAAATACAGTAACAAGTTGCCCTGGCATCAGGACTTTATTTGAAGGCTTTTGCTTTTTGGCTCAAATACAGGCTTATTAAAGAGAATTTTACCTCATGAGATATGGACTTATGAAGTGAAATAATCAAAGATGGGGAGGTACTGCCTCCCAATCACTGCTGTATAACTAAAATTTCCTAATTAGGTTGACATTTAGCATTGTTGCTTATTGGTGATGCTCAGTGGGTGTGAATGTGCTGAATATGAATGGTAAAATAAGATATGTGCATGCCATAGTTATACATAAATATAAATCATGTGTAAGACCTATAACTATTTGCAGACATGGCATTGAAAATTACATTTTGCCCGTTTCCCTTCATACTACGCAGGAGCACATTTGTTGATGCAAACTGTCTCGGTCAGACTTCAAAGTAAATAGATTTCAAGGCTGCAAGATCCATACATCATCATCATCATTGAGTGGGCAGAGCAAGAAACAGGGTATCCCACACTTAAAGCTCAAATCAGCTCAGAGAATGCTTCAATTATTAAGGGGCTTTACGCCATAAGAGAGCCAGCATTGGTGGATTAGAGTGAAAGCTAGACGCCAAGAGAATGTCGTTTGCATTTGAAATTGGTGGGTACTGTGATTGTGTTGTTGTGTTTTTGAAGGCTTTTTTTTTTTTTTTTTTTTTTTTTTTTTTTTTTTTACACCACAGCATGATTTGCATACATTTCTTAGTTCATTTAGTACATTTCTTCTTCTTAAACCACATTCCAGTAATACCGGAAAAAAGACAAGCAATTTGCCCTTGCATTGCAGTTTTACTGAACCTGCAACTCCAGGTATATATTTTTTAAAGATATGACATTGATGGTTACAGGCGGTAAACTTTGGTGGGCAGATGAGGAATCAGCACAGCTGGGAACAGTTACCAAGAGAGATGGTCGGAACACTGTGATCCTGAGAAACAAGACAAGTGGGGTTGTCCACATGAAAGTGTACGACAGGGAGGGTCAGAAAGGTAAGCACGCTCACTCATACCAACACACAGATAAAGCCACAGAAACACACACACTACCCACATACACTTATGGTACCTTATTGCTTTCCTTTTGCTGGTTGTACTTAACATTCAGGAAGAAACCCATGCCAGATAAACAACGGAGGATGCTCACAGCTCTGCTTTCCTATTTCCGAGAACACCCGTAGCTGCTCCTGCACAGTAGGCTACAACTTGCGTAGCGACCGCATGTCTTGCGAAGGTACGATTCCAAGAATATGTATTCTAGTGCAGCCAATATGCTCCCATCAGTATTTCATTTTTTTATGGTTGCAGCTCTTTGGAATCATTCTGCATTCATTACTCTGGATGGAAATAAACACACTTATGTTCAGTGCATGTGATTTTTGGTTCTCTAGGTGTTGACTCATTTCTGATGTACTCCATCCATGAGGGAATCCGAGGAATTGCTCTTGACCCAAATGACAATACCGAAGCCCTCATGCCCATCACAGGAACACTGTTTGCTGTGGGAGTTGACTTTCATGCAGGTATGAGACCATGCATCATACAGAGGGATTTTCATTGAATTTCATTGAATCTGTGTGTGATATTGAGTGTAAGGCAGCAGGTATAGGAGAGATATGCTGTGGTTCGAAGTTCTGTCTGATAAATGCACATACTGCACATTGTTACTGGTGTGTTTGAGTGAAGTGGTTTTTCATCCTTTAAATGGCTAACACTGTACCTTTGGGTTACCGACAGAACAAAGCTGAATCTTTCTAGATGGAATTCTTTTATTTTACAATTTACATATACTGTATGTATATTTGTACAGTTGTTGCATAATAATACACAACGTGCTTGTCTAACCTCCCACTACAGCATAAACCTCTCAATCTTAAACAATGAAGGAGGGAAAGGTCTTTGTTATCCGGGGCTCTAACCTTTTGAATAATGGTCTGTGTGCTTATACCGTGCAGTGTAGATGAAAGAGTAATAAGTTCACATTACATGAGAGCCTCAGCATGAATAACATAAAACTATTCCCAAGCCTCTGAAAAAATCCTAATACAAAGCAATTCCCAAGATGTTGTATCAAATTTAGGTACCATAACGTGCATCACAAAACATGAACCCAGTCGCTTTTGCTTCTGTTTGTTACATCCCTGCTCCACATAATATATATGATAAAAATGATACATTTATTACACCAACAAATGCTATGGATAGACCATAGGCGGGTAGCATTCCATATATGCAATAGGTTGCCACTGAAGCATGATAACAAAAGCTGTGTTAAAATAAATTGCATACACATAACTGAAAACAGAAACTGCATGCACACAAATATTGATATACTAAGGATTTGCAGAAATTCTTTCCAGAAACGCAGCAGCAGATAAGAAAATGCTTGTTTGGGTTATTTCACATGTATTCTATCACTGTCCTATGTAGATTCACAGAAAAAAAATCAGAGTAGAAAATGTAAAAGTATACAAAACGTCGCTGAAACTGATTTGACTGATTGAATGTGGCAGAGGCAACACACCTCCCCTGTTACTTGCAAGGTATTATTATCTACAGACTACTATGTAATAAAGGGAGAAAGTAATACCAGATTGCTGTCCACAACCAGGTCTATGAATTATAGTGAGTTACTGGGACATTGTTTATGTTTTTTTCTTATATCTTGTTTTGTACTGCAATAAACACCAATAATGAAATTCTATTCATTTATCAGTGTGTCAACTGAAATCAAAACTAACTGCATAACCATTAGGGGTCAGAAGCCATGGTTTGTTGTTGATTCCACCTTTCTGATCCAGAGGTACTACTGAATGGATAGCATGGAATTTGATATAGATATCCATGATCCTCAGATGATGAATTGTAGTCACATTAGATGTCAGTTCCACATCTGGCATTTAGTTTAGTCTAGAGGTCTCATAGTTTGTCAGCTTATGAACTGATCTTTTAAACATACAAGAATATGGTGACAAGCATTCAGATGATTTCACCTGCAAGGGCACACAATAATTATTAAAATAAATAAAAATAATAAAATAAAATAAATGCTGTAGAGGTGGTGCAGCACCGCCGCCTCAAAACAAGGAGTATTCCTTCTTTGTGTGTGTGGATTTCCTCTGGGTGCTGCCACTTCGTCTTACAGTCCAAAGACATACCGACTAATTGGTGACTCTAACTTGCCTGTAGGTGTGAATGTGAATGGTTGTTTGTCTCTACGTGTCAGCCATCTAATGAACTGGCAACCTGTCCAACATGTACCCCGCCTTTTGCCCAGTGTCAGCTGGGATATTGCCCCCTCCCTACAACCCGCCAAAGCAGAAGCAGTTATGGATATTGGATGGATGGATGGATGGATGGATGGATGGATGGATGGATGGATGGATGGATGGATGGATAATGATGGAAATTTGCAGTAGTCTCTAATAAACCGCAAGGCATATGCATGCCTGTTGTTATTACATATGTATAATCACATATAATTCCTGCATTTTACTGAACACGTTGGGTCTCTCATTACATAAGCAACTGTCATGAGTCAATATCTAATAACTATCAAGAGACCCTGAAATCTAGTTCTGAATCTGAGTGACTTCAGAGATCAATACCAATCTTGATGTGTGACCACTGATTTTGAAAAAGAGGAAATAAGCTCAATCTAAGCCAAAATCAGACATGGGCAGAGTGCAGAAGATTGCCAATTGTTCTCCCTTTTGTGCAGGTGAACATGCAAATGCATTACTTAGCCCATCCAAGTGCAGCAGCTGATAGCTCACGCACATCATTTACATGTCATTACAGAGGCCAGGCTGACAGAGCAGAACAAATGAAAACCCCGCAGCTGCATTCTGTCACATGTGAGCAACGTGTTAACAGAGTGTGAAGGCAGCAAAAACAAGAAGCGCAAATAAACATATAACACCACCTATACGCTAACCTGCACAGAGCCAAACTGACAGACACTCATGGAGATGCACTTGAAGATTGCACCATAAATAAATTACGTACTATTTTATATGCTTATGTAATAGGGCAGTAAAATCAGAAAGGCTCCATAACAGTTTTACCAACACCTTGTTTTGCATGAAGCAATATACTGCCCTGTAAAATTTGGCCGACAATTGCCTTTCCTGTTCAGGCACTGTATGTCAACAAAGAGCTGTGGATGATGTGGGTATTTTCACCATCATACTTTATAGTCCCACACAACATTTGGTGAAATGGGCCGTGCTGCAGTAAAATGTGGTTTCATGAGCTGCTTTGTTTGAGGGCACACATACTTTTGTGACAGCCACATTCATTATCCTATTTTCTCTTATCATTAACTGTATTGTATGTTTTGCAGGAAATGACACAGTGTACTGGACAGACATGGGCCTGAATAGAATATCCCGGGCCAAACGTGATCAGACCTGGAGAGAAGATATTATTACTACTGGCATCAGTCGGGTGGAAGGCATCGCTGTTGACTGGATTGCTGGTTAGTAGTGTGACTCCCCAAGCCCTGGAGTCGGCTGCTGTAAGCTGTCAATCCTGTATTGATTGGTCAAAATTCTTACTTGATTTGATTTGAATTGCTAAAAAAAAACATGAATCCTTAGTGACAGAGTTGGCTAACTGTGTGTGTTTTAGAGCATGGGTAAGTTCATGATGGGACCTTATATCTTGTGCTTCTGTGGATCAATACACCTCTGCTGTATTTATATACCTGGTTATTGCTTTTCTCCACACAGGAAACCTGTATTGGACAGACCATGGTTTCAATCTAATAGAAATCTCCCGTCTCAATGGTGCGTACCGGTCAGTGGTCATATCTGAGGGACTTGATCAGCCAAGGGCCATTGCTGTACATCCACAAAAGGGGTAAACTGCCTTTTTTGTTCATTGTTGGCCTTTACCTTAATTATGTTTGACATATATTATTGTATTTGTATTTGTATTTGTTTTTTTTCAATTATTGATATTACCTGTTATTATATACTATATATAAATTGCAGTATACATAATATTTACAGTTACTGTCATCTGAGATGAGAAAGTTTAATGTTCACCTTTAAATAACCTACTCAATCAGTTTTTTCTTTTTCTCACTGTTTACAAAACCGAATTTGAGGGAATATTGAAAAAAAAAAAAAAAAAAAAAGTGGATCACTACCAAAATTGTTGCCCAACTATATTACCTCTTTTTTGTAGATACGCTGCAGTGCATAAATCAGTGTTTTTGTGATGCTGGCCAGGTATCTCTTCTGGACTGAATGGGGTCAGAACCCCTGCATTGGGCGCTCCCGCCTGGACGGTTCAGACCAGGTTACCTTAGTCAACTCAGGCATCGTGTGGCCCAATGGAATTTCCATAGACTATGAGGTAAAGTTGCACCACACACGTACAAACCAACCTCTTCCCCCTCAACTCCTCTCCCACATACTGTACGCCCCATGTCATCTCTTTTCTAGCTGAAAAATGACTTTGCCTTAGAGGTTCAGTTTGTGATATGCATTTTAAAATTACTTTGCAGGAAAATGCATTATACTGGTGCGACGCCCGCACAGATAAGATCGAGAGGATAAACCTTGAGACAGGTGAGAGCCGGGAGATTGTACTGTCAGTGCCCAACGTAGACCTGTTCTCAGTAGCTGTGTTCGGGCCTTACATCTACTGGTCTGACAGGTAATTTATTATTTTCTTAAATACACGCACACGCAATGTCCTGCAAAACCCGCATTACTAACCTGACAATAACCCTTCCCTTCAGAGGTCTCATGTGAAAATATTAAGAACAGCAGCTCCTCATAGTTAGGGTCACCGCCTATTTTTGTAATACTCTAGACAGAATTCAGTGTCATCAGCAAAGGCAAATCCTTCCTCACCCATAAAATCAGGCACACAGTTAAAGTTAAGGATGTCTTATTTCTTCTTGTCAAGTTGGTAGCATTCTGCATTTTTCTACACCTACAGTTCTTTGAAACAATATTGTGGGATTTGTGAAGCAACAACACACAGGTTTTAAACGATTGGTAAAGAAATAGTTGTCTCACATGTCTTTTTTGTTTGCATGTCTTTTTTCTGTTTTACATGTTGTGACCTGTATTGCATGACTTGTAGATCAATCATGACATTCTCTCCCCTTTATACTGAAGACCACAATGCAAAGAAGCCGTTAGCTTTACTGTGTATTTATCTACAACTATTTATTTGCATTATATGTCAGGACTATTGTCAAACAAAATTAACTGTCTTTATATCGATCTATTATCCTGCCTCAATACAAAGACAGAATACATATGCTTTCTACTCTGAAACTTAAACCACTTATTTTGCTCCCCATCTCTCCTACGCTTAAGGGCTCACTCAAACGGTTCAATCCGACGTGGCTTTAAGACTGACACAAGTGAGGCTGTGACCATGAGGAGTGGTCTGGGGGTCAATTTGAAGGATGTGACAGTGTTTAATAGAGGCAGAGAAAAAGGTAGAGTTTCAACTTTAGAGTCTGGATTCACACATTGACTTTTACTATTGCAGTCTTTGCTTATGCTCACTTTTGACAAGATCTGTATTATAATAGTAGTCAAGTGTGGTCAAGGATTTAAATATGCAAAATCAGTAATTGAAAATATTTGTTTTAAAGGCACAAACCCCTGTGCTAGGAGTAATGGAGGCTGCCAACAGCTGTGCTTTCACCTGGGTAGTGGTCGTCGGACTTGCTCCTGCGCCCATGGTCGCTTGGCAGAGGACGGCTTTGCCTGTGAACGTTATGAAGGTTATCTACTTTACTCTGAGAGGACCATATTGAAAAGCATTCACCTTTCAGATGAAAATGACCTCAACTCCCCTGTCCAGCCTTTTGAAAATCCTGCATTTTTCAAGAATGTCATTGCCCTAGCCTTTGACTACAGTCAGAAGACAGCTGGGACCAACCGCATCTTTTTCAGTGATGTCCATTTTGGAAACATCCAGATAATAAATGATGACTGGACGGGAAGATCTGTCATTGCAGAAAGTAAGTGTTTTTTTGTTGTTGTTTTTTTTTGTTTGTTTGTTTTTAGATCATATGTATGTTGTTAATTGTTTGTAATTAAGTAAGTTATGTAAGTACAAATGCATGACATACATACACAGGAGTTGGAACTGGGATTCCTTATGCGGGGGGCTCTGCGGTTTTAGGGTCACCATGAACACATATGTGGGGCATAGAGTATAAAATGTGTTTGATATCATTTGAGAAACTGTAAATAAAATATAACAAGGGGAGACAACCCTTTGTTTTGAACACTGAAATGGAAATCAGAAACATTTTACATACTGATGGCAGAGAGAGAGAGAGAGAGAGAGAGAGAGAGATAATGCAAGCTAGAACATCCATTCAATGCTGCTGTTATTTACCGACATCAAACTTGGAGAGGAGAGAACAGAAGTTAACCTGTTTGCTAACCTGCTGTTTTCTTGACCAGAAGGATAACTCTGTCTTTAAAGTTGTAATAGCTCTTTATGATGATACAAGAGCGTAGGCTTATGTCTCAGGATAGCCCCAACCCAATTTAACCTGTTACACACACAAATGTGCATGCACTTAAATACACATATGTAAATTTCAAGAGCTACAATATTACTGGCGTCATGATGACGAGGTTTGTCTGTGCATGTATTATATCCATGTGTGTTTTGAATGTGGGTTGACACAATATGGTACTGGACTTGTTGACATGTTCACCCAGTCATATGTCTGTCATGCACTTTATGGAAAAGGTACGCTTCAGTTTTTATCAAAACTGCTCTCTGTGGAAGTCACATAATGGTTCACACCTCACTTGCCTTTGCACTCCTAGTCTGTGTTCTTTTGACTAAAATGTATTATTTTTGTATTGGGATGTGAGCACTGCCAACATGCTTTTATAGTGCACTGTAATCCTATGGTCAAATCCAGCATAGACACTGACTGAAGACTACAGCTGCTGCTGTGGATAAAGTGTGTGTGTGTGTGTGTGTATATATATATACTTGTTAGGAATAAAATATTCACATAGCATCAATAGCATGCACGTAGGTAGGGTAGCATTAATAGCATTTATCTAAACATACCTCCCATATATTCCTCCTCCACTTCAATTTTTCCTGCCATTACTCCTCTGAAAAGACCATTTAATACTAAATCAGCAAGGTATAATACCTATATTTGAAAGCTTTCTTCTTACTGACTGTCACAGACTGAACAATGGGACCAATCCCTCTCCATTCTTTCAGTAAATCTCAGTCAGTCCCGTCTTGATAAGCATGACTGGCGTCAGATGAACAGCAAAAGCCTCTGTTCTGCTCGGCTAGCATCCTCTGCCGTTCTGTGAAGTTTCTACTGGGAGCAGAGCTCAGCACCTTCCCACCCCCTCCTCACACTGGGAGACTGGCAGAGTGTTACTGATCTACTCCCACCTACCACCCCTCAACCCATCTCCCACACCCCTGCTGAGGGAGCTTTCTGATTTATTTATTTATCTTTTAGAAATGAACAAGCATTATTAAGAACCATCTGTCGGGATTTCTGTGTCCTTCACACATTGCCACTTGCAAAATGCTAAATTAAACCGGTGCAAATAATTAATTTGAGTACAATTAAAATTTCTGAATCCATAATACATGCCCATGTATTTTTTTAGTCATTAGCAACACATTATGTGTGTGCAGCTATATTGGAACAACAGTGGTAGGATGCTATGACCTTCCTTGTTTCCAATTAACTTATTCTGTTGTTGAGTGAAAGACAGGTTGTCCATTTAGTCCATACTTACGTCCATACATACTGTCCCTATGCTGTATACAAAAGTGAAACTCTTTTCTATTTTCCCATAAAAGTTTCTGCCTGCATCCCGTCATTGAGGAAAGGTGAAGATGTTAATCATCCATATTTCCCTAATTAAACTCCATGTCCCCCATTAATTACTCCCTCGCCCCGCCAACAATTTGTGAGAAACGCCAAGCTGCCAGACGGCTTTTATTGCAAACTATTAATTAGTGATTGGCTGACTCAGGTAGTGTCTTAAGTATTCTCGAGCATGGTTTATAGGTCTTTAGATAAGGAGATACAGCCAAATTCTTTATCATTGGCCACATGTTCGCCATTAAGACAAATTAGGGGCTGCGTTGACAGATGATATTGTGCGTGAAAATGCAACAGTTACAAAAAAAGATGAGATCATGCCCAAGATATTTGCCAAATGCTGGACACAGATGTTATGTGAAAATTAAGACAGTGGTACGTTTATTCAAGTTATTTTATTGCTTTATAAATGTTGTTGCTCCCACTGAGTTAAGAAAAGAGGAGAAGTCACAGCTGTGGCATTCCTAAATGTGTTTCTTTTATGAAAGATAATCTCTTATTTTGTCAAACAAACAAACAAACAAATGTGCTTCCACATGGAAGAGTTACACATGAACAAACACAGACAGAACCTGGTTCATGCAGGTCATTTTTCCAATGCGCACACAAAACTGATTTCCTGTCTGGTTGACAGACTGTAATATCTGACATCTTGCATAGGGTTTACTAGCTTTGTAGAGCATGGCTTTATTAAATTTTGATAAATGTGTGGTGATACAGCACAATTATTAAAATTAAGACAAAAACAAAAGTGTTCTTGTTTTCAGGAAAATTTGATGCTTCCTTGGTGTCTTGATGTAATTTTACATTCAGTTTTGTGGGGTTTGTAATGCAATGAGAAGGACCATTGGTGCTGTTTTTTTGTTTGTTTGTTTGTTTGTTTTTGTTTATTTTCTTTTGCTGCTATAGTGTGAATAGTGTTTTTAACTCTTTTTGTTTCACTCCTCCTCTACCAGAACATGAATGACAACAATGCCCCAATCATGGGGGTATCTTAGGGGAGCAGTAGGCATATTCAGTAGTACATACTACATAGATCAACTCCAAACAGCATTTTGCAATATTGGATAGATTTCATCACCAAAGTGGCCACCCTACATAATACCTGTACATGCTCCCATGGCCTATATCTATAAAAGACACTATCTTGCTACATTTACAGTTTGTATGTATTAGTAAATATATATCAGTATATTATTAAGTATCAGTTGGTGTTTTACCTTACATATACGCATATACTCATATTTACTTATAAAGGATGTACTGCACTTTGTTACAGCCATAAATTATGATGTAGACTGATGAGACAGATATTTCTCGCATTAAGATCTCAGTGTGGTGTCATTTATGGCCTATTTATGTTACTTAAAATTTAAACAAAGGTCTTGTGTGTCTGTCCTTTAAGATGTGGGTTCAGTGGAGGGTCTGGCCTACCACCGAGCCTGGGATACTTTGTACTGGACCAGCTCCACTACCTCCACCATCACTAGACAAACTCTGGACCAGAAACGAGTTGGTGCCTTCGCTCGGCAGGCTGTGGTCATGCTCTCAGAGGAAGACCATCCACATGTCCTGGCACTGGATGAGTGTCAAAAGTCAGTAGCTCTTCTAAGTTTCTAAGCTTCCAAACCATGCTCGGTTTTATTGCCATTTGGAGTCATCAAGATGATGATGAGCTATATAGAGTATGCTGATGACACTCTCTATGTTACTTTTGATCTTCATTATCTTAGCTTTGAATCAGATCAAATTGAATCAAGGGAAAGGTTCTATTTAATGGCCCAGAAGAGTATGT
This sequence comes from Protonibea diacanthus, assembly GCA_028641955.1. Classification (NCBI taxonomy): domain Eukaryota; kingdom Metazoa; phylum Chordata; class Actinopteri; family Sciaenidae; genus Protonibea; species Protonibea diacanthus. The sequence goes on from CM053986.1 coordinate 13,569,115, forward strand.
AACGACCAAGCATAATAGCATTCTGTTACTTTAATTACATTACAAAGCTCTTTTTCTGACTGAAGGCTTTTCTCTCAGATTTTCTTTTTTTAAATAAATTACACTTACAATAGGCAGCCAGAGTTTTATGAGAATAAAGAAAACTCAGCTAAAAGAAAAAAAGAAACTACTGCTATTCTAAAATGAGTGCACTGATCTTATAATACTTTTAGGAAAGATTTAATATTCGTGTATTTCTATAAATCTATTCATGGACTATATTGTTGATATTCCGACAGGATATGTCCCAGGTAGAGCTCTCAAATCCACCTATTGTCTACTTCTTGCTGTAACAAATATGCAGACAAATGGAATTGTCTCCCTCTGGATCTGCAGACAACAACATCAATTCAGGCTTTTAAGTGCATGTTGTGCCTGCTTTTTAGCCTCCCTCTGTTCTAGATGCTAACACTTATTGTTAACACTTACTTTATTATGAATATTTTTTTTTAACTAATGTTGATAAATAATCTATTGAAAATACAGAAAACTAAATTTCAAATTGCCCAATTATTTAAAGAACCTGTGATTTAGTGGCTAGTCTAGCAGTGTAATTATTGATTTCCTTCCTAGTGTGAAGCAATTAGAGAAGAAATTAGAGGCATTTCCAGTGATCATGAAATGCATGAAAAATGTGACACCCCCTACCTAGAGTAGAATAGAGTAGTTTGTCCATCCTGGACTACTGTAAAAACATTGCGATTCAACGTGTCAGATTCTATGGAAGAGGACTCGCTTCAAAACACCTCCAACTTGAATATTCCCACCATCATGTTTCACTGTAGTTTTGATACAAGTACTGACGTTGCTTGATGTATTGAACTATCTTTGATAGTGTGGCCACTTATGGTCTACCTGATTATGCTTTGGATAGAAATTAAATAGTTTCTGCAAGGTGTTTAAGAGTTCCATGCACTGTTCCTTTAGAAACCTCTAGCCATGTTTTGACACTGAAAAAAAAAAACTTTGTGTTGGTCTCATCAAATGATGAAAAGTTTTGTGTTCTTTCACCACAGAGCACAGTTATTTTTTTTTTCTGTTTAACTGGTATCTTGGTGACATTTTAGCAAGGATCCATTCAGTCCCAAGGCTTTTTTTTTTTTTGCATTATGCTGTCATCTGACATATCCTAAAGAGGATTGTGTTTAGGTGGGCAGTTTACACTTCAGGTGTAAGTGTTCTGATCTGTTCTGAGCTACAACTATAGCTTTTGATATCTAGTTTTACAGTTTTAAAAAAGCTCAGGGAAAATGTGTTTCCTGTTGTTAAAAAATAACACTTCAGTATTCCTGTCACATCTACTTCAGATTTAACACTTGCATATTCATGAATATAAAAAAAATACTGTGAGCAGTATCTTGCTCCTCTTGTTGTACTAGCTAAATTAATTTCTTGACCTCTATATCCTGGGTTGCCATTTTGGCACCATATCCATCCCACTCCAGAAACACTGTCTGAAAAATTAGAATTCAAACTCAAGTGGCTAATTTTCTGTCCCCGATTGTCACTTCTGACCAGAATCCTTATTATTGCCCAAGAGTGGACTTCATCATAGTTTAACGTGAGACCTCAGGCTGACAGCATTTCTCATACAGGTTAAAACATAACCTTTTTTTCTGCATGGGTGTGATTTAAAATTGTGCATCATATAAACCAAGATACACATTCTTAAATGTGTTTACTCTACGTTTATTTCTGTTTTTCATGTTGCTAGAAGTCCTCACAGTGGGGATTATGAATAAATGACCTACCAGGTCAGGTCTTGGCAACTACAGGATTATGTTGATGACTAACTGACATCACTACAGAAACCTCTAGCCATCTATCCAGTTTAATTTAGGGCAGGATTTTTTTCCTGTTCATTAGTGTTTGTTTTGCTTACATTGCAGAGAGTTCCCTGGCTGGCATGTTTTTGTCTTTCTTGTCACACTCGGCAAAGATTTGTCTGCTGACTAGTAATTAAATGTATGGTTTGGTTGACCTCTCACATTTTAGCCTGATGTTTTGGACCAACTGGAATGAGCAGAGACCCAGCATCATGAGATCCACCTTAGCAGGCAAGAACATGAAGATTATCATCAGTTCTGACATCCTGACGCCCAACGGACTGACTATTGATCACAAAGCAGAGAAGCTCTACTTTTCAGATGGAAGTCTTGGCAAAATTGAGAGATGTGACTACGATGGTTCAAGCAGATATGTAAGTATTAAAATAATGCCCCACCATGTAAATGATAAAATTGTGGTTGCACAATTTCAAGTAACACATTTATTTCTCTCTGTAAAAAAGCCATAATATTTTATTTTTTATTTTTTTTCTGTCTAGGCAAGGACACTGTTTTGATTACATTTGCATATCTTTATATTACACCCTTTGAAATTCTCATGTACCAAATAATGTTTTTATGAAAGAGACCCAGTGACTCATTAGAATCTATTTTCCACATTTGTCTCTCTGTGATGGAGATGCTTTATTACAAAACATCTGAGAAACATGGGACATGTTCAGGGCAGAATGTCAGATTGATCTGTCCTTTTATCCTAAAATGAAACTTTTTTTTTCTGCCTTCCATTTAATCTCTCATCCCTATTGAGCTCCCATGATATGGTCTATACAGCAGATAGGATCTGAAATACCTCTTGATGTTCTTTCTGATATTTCATCTCTGAGGGTACAGATGGTTTCCTTAATCAGAGAAGTCATTCCTTGCAAAAGTAAAAAAGCTCAGTAAGGGGAGATTTTTTGTCCATGAAAAAGTTGCATGCATTTTCCATAGTGTCCTGACTAGATATATGTCTTCTGTATTCTGTGTGTAAAAGATTACTGTACAAGATGGACTTTTTTGCTCTGAATATCAGTTTTTGCTTGACATGACCTCTGCAGCTCAGCACCTTGGCCCATCTCAATTAGTTACCCATATGTTTGCTGAGCTGGGTCACAAGACTCAGGAAGTCTTCACCTTTGGGTCCTTGCTGCAGTCTAATCCTGCTAATGAAGGCTTTGCTGTGAGACCGCTCTGGGTGCAGATTCTCCATTCCAATTAAAATGTGTAAATTAAACAGAGATGGCTGATTGTCAACTTCATCGTGAAAATCTCAAGACAACCCATCTATTATATACAAGAAGCTTTCTATGGAGATAGAAGCTTAAGGCTCCTTGTCACTTTTAGTGTGTATGTTGATCTGATGTGTTTAAATCAGCAAAGAAAATTGAAAAAAGCTGCAAGATTTCATTTTGGGATGAAAGAAATGGGTTAGGTCTTACTATAGATACAATAAATCCTGTTATAGAACATCCCGTTATGAGACATATGAATGTGGACTTTGATGCTAGTGGGGTGTCCTCGAGACCCTAGCTCGCCCTCGTCAATGCCACAGTGTCATTACAGTGTGGTTGACAACAGAGAAGAGCAGGAGCTCTGGCACGGTTCACTCCCCCTTGCAATCTTGAGGGTGGAGACCCACAGTGTTAATGAAGGTAGTGCCTCACAGAGGCCATCAGAGTGCATGCCAAGGGAAGATGTCGGTATGTTTAGCATGGTAAAGATGAAGAGAGGGAATATAAATTGAGACCAATCTGGGAATGGTTAGTGTTGTTTGGCGTTATAGTGTGCTCTCTGGGCATGTTTACATTGTTATGTAAAACCAAGGTAATCAGTTTGGAGTTTGTCTGCATGGCAATTTAACTACCTTAATTTGTTGAGTAGTGAAAGAGTGATAAGAATGCATGAAATATTTTTCACATTTACCTAGTTCAGCACAAAAGTAATGGGTTGCAAGCTGCAAAGCTAATGTCTCCCAAATCTAATTTCCTATCAATATGTTCCATCCTATCCCATCTGGCGTTCAGTCTTTCCCTCTCTTTCTCTGTTGGTCTCTGTCTCTCACTCACCTGATGGCCAGTTGTTGATTCCACACGCTGGGCTCCTTTAATCAACACCTGTCCTATTAATCCCAGTATGGCACAGGGCTAATGTGATGCTGCTTACAAGGCTGTCCCATTTAATGGCTGAGACTACAGAGCTGCTGGAGGCCCTGATACCCCCCCACCACCACCACCACCACCACACGAATACACACACACACACAATCCTAGAGAGTCCCACAAGGAGGCATCTGATGGATTCCTGCATTCCTGCCAATGACACTGTCATTTACTCCCCCAACATCTGGGTTAAGCAGTCATGTGGGTGGTGGGGTGATGTGTTGATTAATGAGTCGTAAAGCATTGTTCACCACATTTATTCCTAGGATTACACTCAAAATTCTGCTGATGCTTCCCCCAGCCATATCTTGAAAAGATAGTTATTGCTTTGTAGAAGAAAGTACTATATACTGTAGTAATATTTACAGTATGAAATGTATGAATTCTCCTTGTCAGCTATTCGAGCACATAGAATCATTCACATACACTGTAAATGAGCTAGTAACAGAAAAGCATTTTAAATGAGAAAATGATGTGAAGCAGTCTCAACAGGAGTAATTTGTTCTTTTAGGTCATAGTTAAATCTGGACCTGGAACCTTCTACGGGCTTGCCATCTATGCAGATTTCATCTACTGGTCTGACTGGGCCCGCAGGTCTGTGCTGCGATCCAATAAGTACACGGGAGGTGACACCAAGGTACTTCGAGCAGATATACCCCATCAACCAATGGGAATTATAGCCGTGGCCAGAGACACAAACAACTGTAAGTATTTAATCACCTGGAGATGAGCTTAATTTAATGACCATTTGATGCAGTGTTGTGCAAACATTTGTGTATTATGTGTTTGCAGGTGCCTGGGTATGTCTGCTTATGAGCAGAACTTCATACATACATATTAATTATGTTAGCGTAGTTTAGGACAACAGACTAAAATAAACATGTTGTTTTATGCACTTTTTATTGCAGCAAAATGAAAATATCAGAGGAACACTGCCACTTGTTCAGTTTGCATGCACTTGTCTGTATGTTTTTTGAGGCTTGCACACAATTTCATCCCCCACTCTATTCACGTGTTTTCACTGCTACACTTAAGGAAGTAATAAAGCCAGATGGATTCTACTCATCTGGTTGTCGACATTTTTCCAAAGCAAAATATTTTGGTTCACCAAAACAGAATGTTATCTTTTGCTTTGTCAACCTGCCCCACTGGTGGTCTTCATCCAGGGACTACAGTTGGAAATTAGCTTTTAGCTTATCTCAGGAGATAAATGTATTGTGCATTGTCCCTGTTAAATAAACCATTAAATATTCACATCAGCTGATATTCAGAGTTTGGCAAGAACATAGACAACAAACAACAACAAACTTTTTTTTTTTTGACAAGGGTTTCTTAAAGCTTGTTTTGAATCATTTCTAACATTGAAGCAGAATATTTACATTATCTCTATATACAGTTGAAGAAAAAAGAAAAAACTTTATTATTAAAAATGAGTCAAGGTACATAAACTGAATGTAAACTTGAAATAAAATGCCATAAATGCACACATACCATAAAACATATTCCTTAGATTACTTCAAGGAGGCAAATAAAAGTCAAAAATTAGCAAAAGTTGGCCACTGGTAAATCATTAAGGCTCCTCTAACCAAAAGCAAAATATTTTAAAAAGGCTCCACATTTTGATGCAAAAACAGTGGGAATGATAAATGAATGTGGTCTTATTTAGAAAGGCTAGAAACTTAAGTTTCAGAGGTAATTAATAAAAAAAAGTAGCCTATGTTGTAAAGGGAGTCTCTGAAGTGTCGTATAAAGTTTAATTTCCAAGTAGGACAGAGGGAAGTGGGCTTAAGCATGTCCCACTGGTTGGATGCTGAGAGCCACGTTGTTCCTAGTTTATCTCGTCATTGGAAATAATCACATCCCATGACCTGCATGGGCACAGCTGCACATCCACAGCATAATGTGTAGTGATAGGAACTGTTGATCTCATAATCAGTTTATCCTTCTCGGTCTTTACATTGTTAACCTCTTATTGCTTTTTCCTTGTCATGAATATCCTGACTATAAGTAATCATACAAATGGTTTACCTGAGCTGCAGAACACAGGAATGGTTTCTTCTCTCATGAATAAAATAGACATGGCTGGAGGGCAGGTAATAACAGAAGGTCTCCAATGGAGAGTGTTTCTGAACACTTGCTCTTGATACTATGTCTGTTGTTGCCAAGCTTCTTTTCTACATTTTCTCTCAGGACTAGACTAGCACTCATATTTACTTTCACAGGTTATGTCTGCAATTTGGTCACGCAATTTAGTGCATGACATGTTTCCCACAGAGCTACAAACAGCTTTTTCACTTAGCACCCCAGGCAGAGAACGACTAAAGTATGCAGCATTGTAATATGTGCTACCTTGGTGAGAATACTAGTCAGTATTAGTACAGAACTTTAACAGCAGAACCTTTTATTCACAAGTTGACCACTGATTATCTTTAAAACAGTGATGTCAGTGCAGCATTTCAAACTTTAATCAGCTCCATGCATAATACAAAAATATTGATTAAAAAGAGGTCCTCTGCCTATTTTTGGTTAATACTGTTAGTAACTATGATAACCGACAATATCACTCCATAGGATATCACATCAATACCTTTCTATCTTAATTGTAATTGAATTTTACACAAGAAAATCTATCAGCTATCTCACCCATTTCACCCAATAAAATTAACAATGAGGTTTGGTGTCAGGCACTTGGAGTCAAATACCAAAGCTCCTTTCTAGTTTGACCAACATTTAAGAAAAGACATTCTTCCCATGGTAAGCATATAATCCAAATTCTGCTTCACTTACTAAAATAATACAATAGACAAGGAAGGCCAAGGCTAGGTGTGCCCAGCAGAAAGGTAAGCCACAGTGCTTCCTCAGAAGATAAATCCATGAACGCATTGATCATCTCAGTCTGATGACATCTAAAACAAAGAGTATCCTCAGGGAGATTGTTGCTTTGACTGCATCTGACCACCTAATCAGTTTTATTTGATTGTTATTGAAGGTGAGCTGTCCCCATGCCGACACATGAATGGTGGCTGCGGTGACCTTTGTCTCCTGACCCCGTATGGGAAGGTCAATTGCACTTGCCGTGGAGAGCGTGTGCTGTTAGATGACAACAGATGTGTGTGTAAGTCATGAGGTGCCTCCAATTTAATTGTACTGATTCTAGATATTGAATTTAATGACACTCTTCATCGATTAGTTTTTTTAAGTGCCATTGTCTATATATATATATATATATATGCGTAGTGTAACCCAGCTTCTCTCCACACTAAGATCCGCATCCGTTTACATGAACCTTTGATGTCTCTGAATTGATTCCTTTCCACATAACCACACATAACCAGGAGAGCATGAACAGCTGCTGTCTCTTCCTCCTTGACTAAGCAGTGAGTTTGTAATGATTCCAGAAGTCATAGTCAGTACAGCTCTGGAAAATAAAGCTATAATGTTGTGCCACTTCAAGTTAATGCAGACAGCAGAAAACAAAGTTGGAAGCATAAGGTGTCACAGTTACCTGCTTAAAGTCACAAGACGAAAGCATTTCAATGGCAACTTGCTACCTAATTTGACACATTGCTGGCTGAATTTGAAATGCAATGTGAAGGTAGACCATACGGTAGAAGGAGGTGTTCAAAACGAGGGAGATTTGGCCAGACAAAACATGGAAAGTGACTCAGAAGAGCTGGATGGTAGGCTGGTTGTCAAGGACGACAGGCTTTCTACCACACCCTGATACCACTCATTACCAGAGCAAGAATAAGTTTCACATTTTTAATTCATGAAGCTGCAACAAACAGAAAAGAGAATTAAACTCCTCAAAGTCTGTCAAGGTACTTACAGTATTGTTAGAATTTTAATTGATGAAATTACAAAAAGGACAGTGTTGACTTTTACTATGAAATATAAGTAGTAGATCAAATGAATATCACAAGATGACAAGGATTTCACAGCCAGATTTCCCTCAAGTTGAAGTATAAGGGTAATGAGGTCATTGAATGCAGTTATGACATTTACAAATGTTGACACAAAACTGATGTAAATGTTAAGTTCATTACAGTATGCATTGAATGTCGCCTCTGAGTACACGCACATGTAGTTTTGAAGTTTGTTCTATATAAACAGTTGAGTTTTGAGATTTGGACAGTCATAGTTCATCACCCTCACTGTCTTCTTCTGCAGCAGAAAATTCCTCCTGCAACATCCACACTGAATTTGAGTGTGGGAATGGAGAGTGCATAAACTACCAGCTAACCTGTGATGGAATAGCTCACTGCAAAGATAAATCAGATGAGAAGATGCAATACTGTGGTAAGCAACACTTCAGAGCTCTCTCTGAAGCATATTCAGATAAGAATGTAGAGAATGTTGGTTTCATAGAATTCTTCTTGAATTGCTAAAAGCACCAGCTGACCTGTCTGACCTTCCTGGCACTAAAATGTGGTTTGTGTTTGGTCATTTCTAACATATTTATGAATTTCACTGTGTTCAGTCAACAGGAGCTGTCGAAAGGGTTTCAGGCCCTGCTACAATCAACGGTGTGTGTCCAACAGTCGTTTCTGTGACGGGATCGATGACTGTGGGGATAACTCTGATGAAGCGTTCTGTAGCAGTGAGTCACAGCCGTTTGATCTCCTGTTCAAGCTGTCCTGCCTCTGAGGGCAGGAGCCAGCCACACTAATGCTTATATTAATACAGCACGCTAGGCCACATGCTGTGCTAAGCCTTCACCGTCTAATGAGCCCCAAGATCATAAAGAGGGCACAAATTCAAAGAGGCTCCCAACCCCCATGCTCAAAAGCTGCTTTTGATAGCCTGGACAGTACTTTGTGTCCCTTCAACATGGACAGACTGAGTTTTTTTTTTTTTTTTTTTTTTTTACCTTGGTGGTGAAATAATCCAGTAAAAGTGCAGTTATGTTTATTTCCCTGCTGTAATTGGACTATAGTGGGAAAATATTGAGGTGTGTAGACCCTTAATGCTGTACCAAGTTGATTGAGCCCACAAGGAGACAGTAGTCTTCTCATAATTAATGTGGACCTTCCAACTCAGCAGTCTGGGATTTCAGGAAGGAGATCTCACTATGGTGTGTCAACAAAAACTTTCTCTATTACCATTAGAACATTTAATGATAGTAATATACTGTATATGTTATATAAGTTATACCTTGATAATGTAATGCAGACATGGGGAAGTTGCCAGAGCCATTGTACACTAGTAATTGAACAATAAAACTAAAATGCTTCTTTTGCATATTAAATGTGATTTACTTTTTTGCACCACTAAGAGGGTCACGACAGTCAGCCAATTTTCATAACACAGGCAGTTCAACTGCACAGATACTGCAACTGCTCACACACCTTTTCTGTCAGGTAATTTATAACCTGTAGCAGATTTTAACCCCCTCCCAAGAAAGAGGTTCTAAGTATTGTTGTGAAATACCTGTAACCGTCTCAGAGTGCTGTCACTGTTATGCTATTCGGCCTTTTGAAATGCTAACTATTTCCCTCAGATGTCACATGTGGAGCCTCTGAATCATCGTGCAAGGATGGGAGCTGTGTACCCAACTCTGCCTGGTGTAACCAGGTCATTGACTGTGCAGATGCCTCAGATGAAAAAAGCTGCAGTAAGTCCTTTAGCCTGCCATTTGCATTGCAGTTGCGGTAATATTAAAGTGTAAACGCACAACTCTAACTGTATCAGATTCAGATGCATCTTATATCTGTGCTTGTCACTTGAATCAGATTGCCCCTGTCAGCCTGGTACCCCCACGATTACTACCTCTATGACAAGACAATTATTGTGATGTGTTTTGTATTCAGACCACACAGACTGCTCTCACTTTTACAAGCTGGGGGTGAAAGAGAAAGATTTCATTGGCTGCAATTCCACCTCACTGTGCATCCACCCCTCATGGATCTGTGATGGTGCAAACGACTGCGGAGACTATGCTGACGAGACCAACTGCCAGGGTGAGCATCCAACACAAACACATATAAAGATGCACATTTTGTGGGTGCATTCAAACACAGATTAAGGAAGTCAGCTTCAATTAGAAAAGACTTAAGACCGATTTCATTTTCACAGACAATTATGACAATGGAATAAAAGATTCAGAGAGAGCTTAGGAAAAGATAATGACTTCAATCATAGCAAATGTCCAGAGGACTGACTTAGTTTTGTTGTTCATTGCAGTTTCCCATGGGCAGAAGTGTGAGGAAGGCCACTTTGCTTGTCCAAGTGGGAACTGCATCTCCAGCGTGTGGCTGTGCGATGGCCAAAAAGACTGTGAAGACGGAGCAGATGAATTCCAATGTGGTAAACCAACAAATCTTACCTCTAGACAATAAACTGAGACAATGTTTTGTTCTCTAATGTGTAGAAAATAGATGAGATCTTTTGGTTGCTGTACACAACACAGTTGGCGGTTGGAAGGATATTTATTTTCCATTAACAAGAAGCTATTTGTTGTAATGTTTTTTGTCATTTAAATAGATCCAGGCCTGCAACAAATTTTGCATACAGTATAGAGGACGAAGACAGAAAGACAAGAGATGATTATTTATCATGCCATAAGGCAATTTCTCTTCACTCTGTTTTGCTCCCCGTCATTGTGTTTGAGATTTCTCAAGTGGGTGTTGCTGCTTGTTTGAAAGTCTAATTCCGACCCTGAATTCAGAGTCAGAAGTTTTTCCCCTTCTCTCTTTGAATTATAATATACAGCACTTCCAGTGTAACATTTAATTAATGAGCTATCACTCACTGAAACAGCTATGCTGAAGATGGAAATGTGGGTTCAATGGAAAGCGATGACATATGAAGGGATTACACATTACAATGCCACTCCTCTATTTCCCTCAGCAGAGGCAGCAAGAGCATTCTTACTTTTACTGCTTTGATCCATGCAAATGTATGCAGAACTTAACATAAAGTCAAGATCCCTCCAATTAAACAAAAGGACCATAATTAAGCCTTGGTATGGATTAACATAAATTGCCCTAAAAACCAACAGCTCATGCATACCCATTTACGTGTCATTGCTTTTGGCATCAAAGCAAATCTGACTGCATGCTTCAGTGTAGGTGGTCAGAGTAGCTGTTGAGCTTCATCACTGTGACACACATGCACAATGTGATTAGATCTGATGGTGTCCTCAAACACACACAGTCACACACACAGTGTTAAAACACTTCCTGTCTACATTTGAGATGTCAGCCTGTTGTATTGTCTAGCCCATTGACTGCATGGTCTAGCCTATTAAAGTGTAAGAAGTCACAAAGCAGTCAGCAGCATTAAATACAAAGTGTGCTGTCATCCGTGTGCAGCATTGCTTTTCATTCCTTGTGAGGTAAAAGAGATGTAACTTGCAATTATCAATGCCAAACACACCCCATTGCAGTCACACACATAATCAGGAATTTTGTTGCATCCTCTTGCACTTCTCTTTGTCTCTGCTATCTATGCATGTGGCAGTTCTATCGATGGCAATGTTGGTGAGTCTGTGGTGATTGATGTCAGTCTATGGTCCACCACTTTAGTCCAGAATGAAATATTAGATGGATTGAGATGACAATTTCTATACAGAGAATGAATCCAAATTGCTTTGATGATCCACTGACTTCTCTGCAACTGTTGGATGGATTGTCACACAATTTGATACACATATTCTTGGTGCCCAAAAGATCCAGTGAAATAACTCAATTTGATGGATCATGACATATGGGCACAACAAATATTCAGGGCTTCCAGGCATTGTACCTTGGTGATTTTTCTCTAGTGCCACCACAAGGTTGATGTGTGGTTTTGAGTCTCTTGGCAATTGGTGGATGAAATGTCATGAAATTTGGTATACAGATTCATGTCCCCTTCAAGTTGAATTATAATAACTATGTTGATCATGATTTATCCATTTGGTTTATGACCAAATACCTGCATAAATAAAAAAAAAAAAAAATGAAATTAGTAAACAAAACCAATGGTACTGCCATCAGTCTCAGCTGCACTTTGTATTCAGTGCCAGTCAGGTAAATGTTAGCATGTTACCACAAGAAATTACAATGGTGACTGAGTTAAACACTGCACCTGATAAACACATTACATTAGCATTTAGCTTAAAGTATACCCTCACATAGCCACTAGATGTGTTGCAGATTTTAGTCTTGTTTCTGTGTGATTTAAATTAGCCAGACTATAGCAGTTTGAAACTGAACTGACTAATTTCAAGACATTTTTAAAAAATTAAATGAGTCTCTAGAGTTTAGATGTCTTTGCCTTTGAGAGTGTTTGACTAAGATGATGTTGATCTCTGTCTGGGTTTCTTCTCTTGTATAATTAACTGGCACCTTTGTTGACATTTCCTTCGCAAGAAACAGAGGAAGGAAGTTTAGTGTAATTCGGTTTCATATTTAATGGTCTTTGAGTTATCTGATTTATTTTCATAAATTGGCCATAAATGTTGTTAGAAAGATGCATAACACATGAATACATTTTCGTTCCTCGTAATTTGTGCCTGTGTGAAACGATAACATGCCGTGCTTCAAATGTGCTTATATCAGAACTGATATGAATTACGCTGCAATTCTTTGAGAAGTTCAGAATGGCTTTTTCAGGACAAATAGACAATATTCCCATTCCTCAGAGTTAATTATCATATAAAAAGCTCTGGCCACTGATAATCTGACTGCAACGGCAAAGTGGTTTGAGGAAAATGTCATTACATTTCAGAAATTTCAAATTCCATATCTGATTAGATGAAACAGCCATTTGTCACTTCACAGAGCATAATGCGCTTTTCTACTGTGTGAAACACTATTGAAAATGAGACATAAAAGACTTTCTTTTATAGTTGTAATGTGCTGTAGACCTGCCATTTTGTTAAACACTTGAAGCAGCCGTTCACATTTTGAAGTGCAAATGTAGCATCATGCACAGAAAGTCCAGATAATCACAGTTTCAAGATTTAGCCATTTAATGTTTATCTCATCCTCATCTTACATCCTCCTATCAGTGTATGTAACGCTGGTGTGATGGTAAAAGTCTGACAGGAAACGAAGCAATCTAGTGTGAGACCCCTCCCAACCGCCCCCGCCCCCCCACCCCTACCCCCCTCCCTCAGAAGGATCCATAATTCCTTGTACTGTGGTCTGACCTTGAGCACACACCCTCCCTTCCTTCTCTCAACATCTCATCAAAGCTCTGGCAGACTATGCCAGTCCTGACATCTGAGAGAAAGAGACCGCAGAACAACTCCCCAGGGAGAGTGGGTGGCTCAGTGACACAAGCTCAGCAGAGATTATGAATATATCCACATTTTACACAATAGCTTTTACACAGTGATCAGCCAAGTGCTCTGTTATTTGACACCCAACTGTTTCTTGTCACCCCTGGCATCCTAGTTCATTTTCTAATACAATAAATCTTCATAATTAATACTTCAGTGGTTTGATATTGATGCAGATGAAGATATTTAATCTCGACACTTGTTTTGTGTTAAGCTGATGCTATTCTTTTTCTGCACCAAAACTGTGAGCATTCATCAAAATGTCTTCTCTAGGAGAGAAAAGGAAAAATATATATAGTTACAGTCCTTTTGTGTGGCAGTTACATTCATGTGTGCTGCTAAGCAGAAAAAATACAGAGAAAAACAAGCAAGCCAAGGGGCAAATAGAAGCCGGCTCACTTGTTGTGTTTTGATTAAAAACATTCTGCCCCTTCTATAGGGTATGCCGCTTTGTTGTTTCCTCCTCACTTTGTTTGATTTATGGCGATGAAATTCCTTTCCCACTGCCCTCTCCAGACTCGTCATGCTTGTGGAACCAGTTCGCCTGCTCAAAGAACAAGTGCATTGCCAAACAATGGCTATGTGATGGGGAGAATGACTGCGAGGATGGGCTGGACGAGAGCGTGCAGATCTGTGGTAAGTGCCCTTTCAGATGTCACAGGGAATCTGCTATTGGTGTAGTAGGTCACATCCATTATACTGCGTGTGACAGCTCCATGTGTTTCCCTAGAAGAGCTGGAAATGAATGGACAGAAATGAAACAATCTTAATGAGACAACAAATGAGGCCGCAGGCAATTCTGATGATTTGGGCGGGCACTCAGGCAAATAGATTTTTTTATGACTGAGGCCCAAGAGGCACAGCTATTTCAAGGGGCAAATGAGATGTGCGTGTAATGAAATCTACAATAAAATAAAAAAGAATCCAACCAATAAAGAGACAAGAATCACTGTGAACGTTGGTTGTTTAATTGGATTGTAATGGCATGTCAACAAAATATTAATGAAATAGCCTAAAGATTTCCCAGGCACAATTCTTTTCAAAAGAAAGATATGTGTTTTAGCTATATGTAAACGGCTTATTCAATTTCTGCATTTACCTTTGCTTTTCAGTTCAGCATTTTTTCTGCTGTAGAAAGAAGAGTATTGCTGACATACAGAATTCAAGAAAATCATTGTTACTCACAATAGCACAGTCATTTTTTTTTGTCAAATTCTATCTGGGGAACTGCTGCACAATAAAAAGTTTGTTTGGGTCATTAAGGGGCATCAGTGGAAAACCATCTGATATTTTATATGAGAGCAGAACATGTGCTTTGATTTCTTTTGAATTATTGGTCAGTGTTCGCTGATAATAGAAGTTACCATCCTAAGAAAACAAATACATCTGCTTTAGTTGAGTGCACCTTTTACTCAATCTTCTCTGTGGTACTTTTGACCCATTGTATTTTTTGCTTTTGAAAGTTAGTGGTCCTGTTTTTCTCTCAGGTTCAGTGACGTGTGCTCCAGGGCTGTTCAGCTGCCCTGGGTCGTATGCCTGTGTTCCTAAACGCTGGCTCTGTGATGGTGAAAGGGACTGCCCCGATGGGAGTGATGAACTTGCTGCAGCTGGCTGTGGTAAATTCTTGTTCAACATGTTGAATACCTCCTGGCAGTATTAAAAGAAACATAACATCATCCCAGCAAAGTGGGAAGTAGGAGTAATCTGGATCGCATTCCACAGATTAGTACTGGACCTAGATTGAAAAGCACACAGAGAGAACAGTGGAGTAGCATGAGGCTTACACATTTTTACATTTAACACATATTGCATGCCTTGCTTAGAAAAAAGAATCAATTAGTTATTTAATTATTCCTTGAACTCGCTTGTTTCCTTGCATTAGCACCCAACAACACGTGTGATGACAGCTCATTTCGCTGCCGCAACAAAGCATGCATCCCTCAGCGATTTGTCTGTGACCATGACGATGACTGTGGAGATGGGTCCGATGAGTCGGTAGAATGTGGCAAGTAGACTGATGCTGCTATCTTACTTTTAATATTCACCGTTGCTATATGAATATGCCCTAATTTAAAGCTGCACTAAGCAATGTGAAAAAAAGAAAAAAAGAAAAAGTAGACAGGTAAAAGAAATGAAAGGTTGAAGTGAATTAAAGTAAAATTCAGTATGCAAGAGTAGCCCAGAATAAAGCCCAATTAAAACATGTGGCCACAATGGGTTAGAGATTTTACATGGAGGGCCCAATTTAAACCTTTTTTTTTTTTTTTCTTCTTTTTTTTTTTTCTTTTTTTTAAATTATTGTGCATGATTAAAAAAAAAAAGAAATGATAGTCTTTGTAAATTAATTTTAATTATTTGTATAGATAAATATTTATTATTGGAATAATTGAGCATGGCTTTATGTGTAAATTTCTGTTATCAAGCTGTTGTTTTTTTGTTTTGAATTGTTTTGTTTTGTTTTGTTTTGTTTTGTTTTTTGGATGTTGTAATTGTAACCAAACTGACACCTGAATTTTATTTGGACATATTTTTGGTGCTCGACCTATAATTCTCCATCACTTAAGCTCTGACCATTATTATAACCCAGGTGGCTTGATCTGTTACCAGCAGTGATTCTATATACACTATGAGGGTTCTTCTTTGCAATATGAACAATGGCTACATAAATCCCAACTTGTGCAGCTTTATTTTTCACCATTTGCACTTAATTCACGCCAAAGTCACAGCCAAGTGTAACTTAATGAAAAAGTGTCTATCTCTTTCTTCAGTCTATCGCTCCTGTAGATCAGAGGAATTTCGCTGCAGGGACGGCCGCTGTCTTCTCAGCTCTCAGTGGGAGTGTGACAGCTATGCAGACTGTCCCGACCACTCTGACGAACTGCCTCTGAACCTCAAGTGTCTGGCCGCAGGTAAGACTGCTGCATGGCTCTCAGCTGGAATCTCTTCATCAGTGTCACCAGCAGCACCACTCGCCCAGGAAACTGGCGGGGACACATGGAGGAAACAAAAGGCGCTACAACCAGGAGAGCGTCTTTGAAAGGAATTAATCTGTCAAGATCCTTTGTCAGGCCAATAACCTTCCCCAACTTTGTTGAGAAATTACAGGGCGTTGTGCCAGTGACAACCATGTCTTGCTCTTTTCAGGAAGCTTGTGCAATGGCTCCTTCTTCATGTGCTCCAATGGACGCTGCATCTCTGAGAGAAATCTCTGTGATGGTAGAGATGATTGTGGAGACCGGTCAGATGAGAGGAACTGTAATGTGAATGAATGCTTGAACCGCAGAGTCAGTGGGTGCACACAGGATTGCCAAGATCTTCCAGTGGGATACAAGGTAAGTGACTAGAGGACTATACACGCTTCAGTAGCTTGGCAGTATATTCGCCCTCAGAATCACTCGCTGGCTACAGTTGGTCCATAAAGCCTAATTCATTCAGCAAGAGCTTAAACCAGGGTGCAGTAAAAAAGCAGATGGGAAGATAAAAATTGAAAAAATATTTAAAACAACCTGTAAGCTAGTTACTGAACATTTGTAAATATGAGTCACAATTATAATATGTCCTCCTTTTGACAGTGTGACTTTAATCATAATCAAGTTTTAAAAATATTCCTACCATCTGACATTTTAATTTATAGACTTTTACTGTCCTGCAGTTCTAAGCCCTAAGCCCATCTTTAGCAGCAGGTAGAACATGGAGCTTATATTAGTAATAGTGTGGACATGAATGATTAATGACAGATAATGAATCAAGCCTAACTTTGCACACCATTAAACAGACAAAGATGGGTGGGAGCATACATATATTTAGTCTTTCACTTTTTGAATAACCTTGAACACTATAAGGAGAGAATGATATGCCAGCACATAACACGTAACACACTGCTCCGGGCAATTGCCTGGCAGTGGTGGCATGTGATGTTAGGGTTGAATCCAGGTCAAGGCCACATCCGCTGGCATGTTCCAATGACCACAACTGTTGTCAGACTGCAGTAGTTCATGCCTTCGTCTCTGGATTTTCCTCTCCTACTCTTCCGTAAGACAGTGCTCACTGCATCAGAAAAGTGGCTGAAAGCACAGAAAACTTCTGTTGCCTGTCATGAAAGGGGCAAAGCTGGACAGAGAGCACGTCAATGCAGACCCTTAGCTCATCCATTTGTGGCCTGAACAGGGAGATCAGCAGAAAGGCCCTCAAGGTTATAACTTTGGATAAGAAAGGGATTTGCAGTGGGTCCAGAGCAGCTGATACAAGCAGTTTAAGTTATTTTTGGTGGTCCCTGGTCACTGAAGTGCAATGGAATTTTTGAGCCCTGGTATAGTTTGTCTATAACATGGCTTTGATGTCATATACAGTATGCTACATGCTAGGTTTGCCTTGCTTACCTGCATTATTTTGTGAAATTCGTACTGGAATGTGAAATATTTTCAGGTGTTATAGATTGATCTAAAATTACTAATAAGCGCATTGCTTTTATTAATCAATCCACAATTAATTATTGTATAATGAAAGAACTCAAATGTTTCATGTTTTCAAACACGTCTTAGCCACTAAACAGCTAAACTGAAGCTCTCTGATCAAATCTACCGTTTCTACATTTCTTTGTGTTTTTATGTCCTCAGTGCAAATGCTGGCCTGGTTTCCACCTCAAGGATGATGGGAAGACTTGTGTGGATGTTGATGAATGTGCTACTATCCTTCCTTGTAGCCAGCGCTGCATCAACACTTATGGCTCCTTCAAGTGCCTTTGTGTAGATGGCTATGAAGCCTTGGAGCGCAACCCCAACATATGCAAGGCACTGTCAGGTCAGTTGAGGTTTTGATACCTCAGCTTTCAGAATTTCAGTGTATAATTCCCAGCAGTCATCTAACACTGCATGTTCCTCATTTCAGCTGAAGAGCCTTTTCTCATTATGGCAGACCACCATGAGATCCGGAAGCTGAGTGTGGATGGCTCAAATTACACCATCTTGAAACAGGTAAATGATATCTACATCACCACCATTGTGCCTGTAGTGACATTTTCACAGGGTAGATGATTATCGTTATTATACTGACTTACTATCTTGGGCTCTTTTTGTGTTTAGTTTTGAATCTTGGCTGTGTCTTCTTCCCAGAGTGGAAGATATATATTGATTGTGAATGAGTTTAAATGGCTGTTTGAACACCTTTGAAAACATAAACTTTTGTAACTATAATTATGTTTACTGGCTTTGTACAGAGGAATTGCAGAAAGAATCAGAAGTGCTGCCTTTTTGAATTATGAATAAAATGTTTTGTTTTAGAAATAGAATAATAGAATAATAATAGAAAGTTATGTTGAGAAAAATTGGTATAATGTCCTCACATAAAGATAACATCCATCCATCCGTTGGAGCATATCCCAGCTATCTTAGGGCATGAGGAGGGGTCCTCTCTGGACCAGTCTGCAGTTCATCACTGGGCACATAGAAACAAACAACCACACACTTGCAGTCACACTAAAGATAATGTTATGACAAAACAAAATTACCTATTTCAGTATTTCAAAGACACTGTCTTGTAATTGGAGTCTGCTGAAACATCCTCACTTAAATATACATATATTTCTTTTTTTTTTAACTTTTTAATTTAATATTACTGAGTAAAACATCTTTGCAGAGGTGAATGTACTCGCCAGCCTAAAGGAATTACTTTCATAAGCAGGTGTCATGATGTAGCACAGCTACTCTAAAATATTATTATGTTGAAATGAAATGTCCATGATTTTCCATCTTCCCCCATATGGGCTGAAGAATCTGGTGATTCTGTTCAGCAGAGACGGAAATCACACTGAGGAGCCCATGTAAAAGCTATTTCTTTTATTCCTAGGTCATCACAGCTGCTCTGGGCAATGCTTAAACCTGACTGTTGATTATCACAAATGGTTGGCTGTGATTTACTGTAAATCAACCCACGGCTATCCTACAGTCTCCTCTCACAGTCATATTAACCTCTTGACTCGATGTACTCTACTGTCTGTATCGGAGTTCTCATCAGCCACAACTCACTTTAATCACTGCATGTTAGCGTTAATGGAAGCTAGAGAGGGAAATATGCACATGGCTTTGCTAAGTGGTGGTGGATACTTAACTGACCTCATAGCACTTTTCCTCACCATTACATACCTGGTTCAGATTATATCTTCATGATATTATGTAAATTTCAAATGATCCTATCATTTACCTTGTGTGTTGCTTTTACTGTTAGCACTCATTTGTCCTACCACCACAAACACTGTCAGTATTATTTTATCACTGGAACCTATTGTTAAAACTCATTAACAACGGGTTACAAATTTCCTAGTTTTGATGTGGTTAATTCGAGTTGAAAAATCAGGTTCAGGCTGAATTACAGTTATTGTTTACCTCAGAGAACATTTTGACATTAAGTTCAGCTTTCATTGAGCTGTCTAATAAAATGACAGCTAATGGGGGAAAAAACAACAACAACAACAACAAAAAAACCCTGTAAATTCAAGTTACAAAATGTGCTTGGATAAATTAGCAGTTGTGGTGCTGAGAAACTGCTTTCGGGTTCAGTGTGAAGCATGTTTTTGATTGGTAGCTGTTGCTATAGAAATGATCCCCACTTTAAGTTATTTCTATTTGGCTTCCAAAAGTCAAACTAATCAAGTTGGCATAGAAAAAAGAAAAAAAAAAGAAAAAAAAAAACAGGAACACAAACAGGAAAGCACTGTAATAAACTGCTTGCACATGCTTTTATACTACTATACTAATGCATTTTTTAAAAATTTCATATTGTTTTAAGCTTGTAATTCATTTTGTGTTAACTTGGTTTATGTCTGCAGGGAAAATAAATGGTGAACGTATTTCTAGATAGAGGCACTGATACAGGGGGCATGATAGTTTCATCTCTGTAGTTGATCTTTGTAGTGGAGAAGGGTTCCCCCGGGACACTTTGGCGCTTGTCTGTGAGGGTGTTGATGATCTGATGAAGATGTCTCATTTCGCCTGTCAGATTATCTGACACGTTTTCTCGTCACCCTCAGTGCGAGACAGCAGGGTGGGGGCACTTGTTTAGTGAGCAACTCTGTCTGACTGACAGTGGGGTCCTGTGAGCATGACAGAGAAGGGAAGTACCTTACTCCTTTGGTTTGATAGGACTTTGACTTCATACAGCATTTGAGATTCCGTGGAGGACGGAGATGCGGAAGGTGGCGACCCACTGGAATTGCTGTGGATAATATTAGCAATCAACTAGCCAGTTTTTCGAAAATACCGTTAACCGGGAATCAGTCTTAATAAGTCTTACCAAAAACAAAGTCACTGGCTCACATGCCTTTTTTGAAACATTTGGAGCCAGAATTTAACAGGCTCGACAACTGGTGAAAATCATCTCTAAAGAGTCATCAAGCAAGTGAGGGGCACAATCAGTATAGCTTGTACATTAAATATCACATCACATACACACAGACTTTGTAGAAGTTGAGCTTGTTTTTTTCTTTTTTTTAATTTTTTTTTTAAATTTTTCATCTTGCGGTTTTTCAGATAATTAATGAAACCTACCAAACTCCACTGGATTATTTTTTTGTTTTGTTTTGTTTTGTTTTTGTTTTTTTCAGCATGAAACGTAAAATAAAAGAAAGGCTCAAGAGTCAGTGTCTACACAGGACACGTTCAGGTACACTATTGAGGTCACCTGTGTTTTGGCAGCTCTCAGAAAAAAATATGCTTTGTGTTGCATTAGTATGAGCCATTTCACCGTTCACTGCATGCATAGACAACTGTAATTATTGTGTTTATCTTTGAGATATGTAAGACAGAAGACTGAAAAAGTGAGTGAAATGCCTCCTGATTTGCAGTGGGAAATACATGAGACATGGACACAGCATCACATCGACTGGGTGGAGTGTGATTTTTTTTTTTTTTTTAACCTGTGGCAAGACATTCAGCTCAAGGGCTATAAATATACGGTTCACAAGCCGGTCAACATAATGACATTTCGGAATATTAAATTTCACACAATTATACAATTATACAACAGACGTGCTTGCACAGCACACATTCAGAAAACAATAGATGCAGGTCTGTACACATTTCATCCTCAGATGCTGATATCACAAACTCATGGTGCCACCTACAAGCATCTCGCCTAATGAAACAGTATTCATTTCTATAGACCTAATGTTGTCTGAATGGTCATTGCATAGAGATACGGAGTTTATGACTGGCAACAGAAGAAAACAATCAAGCACTTGTTCATAACATTTTCATAACAAAATGATGTGTCTGTTGTGGTTGAGTGTGAAGACATCAAAGATTTTGTTGCTATCCAGAGCTCTTGCTCTCTCTGTGTTCATGGCAAACAGTGCAAGGTTTCTGGTTCAAGAGTCCTCACTTCTGTTCCTCAAGTAGTTTTTCAAATGACGGAGACAAGTAAATCTGCACTCATAGGTTACTGGTGTGACAGGAAGTATCAGAGATATGCATATCAGTTTGTACATGTCCATAAATGTATCTTTGTAAAGCCTAATGAGGGAGACGAACTCCTGAGTGCTAGTGATAGTTCAATGCAATTCGTTTTATTTATATAGTACCAAATCTACCTCTTGACATTTTTCATATAGAGCAGGTCTAGCCCGTACTCGTAATAATATTATTTACAGAGACCTAGCAATTCCCTGGTATGTCCCTGTTTTCTTTGCAGTAGACAAGCCTGATAGAGCTTTGCAGGCTCTGCATGTGTACGTAATTTGTCTGCTAAAAAGTGCAGTTTGATCTCCATGAACAACCTCTCTATAGCAGGATAGAACAAGTGTGTTTTAATGTCATCCATGTTGTCTAAGTATGCTTTTTCCAAAAGGGGCTCGACAGTAAACCCTACCAGATACTGAGCTGTTCAGCTTGCCTACCCTCTCACATGTAGTGTAAGTTTGTATCTGTAAGTGTATGCAATTCCTGCTTTCACATGCAGGTCTTATGCTTTCTTTTGGATATATTTAAATTTTGGCTTTTTTTTAGATGTCCAATTTGTTTCCTGCTACAAAAGAAAGAAAAACAAAAAAGATTTGCAAAACAACGTTCTTGTTGTTGATTGCACTGGTAGCTCTTGCCTTTGTCCGGGTGTGTGGATGAGTGGGTTTGACTGGCCGATGATGTCACACAGCATAACCTGGATTGCTGGAAGAGTTTTCTTAACTGACCAGAATGAATTATACTGCCAGGGCCATCTACGAGCTGTGCTTTTTTTTTTTTTTTTTAAAATGAAAAAGCACCACCAACCCAGAAAGCACTTGTGGTGTCTCAAAAAACTCTGTGACATTATGCACACAGCCTATTAACACCCAGCTGTGTGCATATGTAAGGCAATGTATATAAATTGTATATAATAAATTGCCTGAAGTACCTCCTTCCTCCGGTCCAGCTTTGTCGTTCCACTGGCCAACACAAAAATTTTGGTCTATATTACACTGAGTGACTGTGCACTTGATGCTGGTTAGTAGTGATCTACTCCCGTCCCATATCACCCATCTGCTGGCGTGAAATGCATGCAAAATTTCTTTATATACTTTCTCTCACACTGGCTCCAAATATCACACAATCATGGGCATCTCCTCGTTTTTACTAGAATCTTTACTTTCATCCACCAAATCAGGAAAGTGCATGCATCTGCATCCCTCACCTCCTTCGTATCATATTATCATACCATTACAGTAAATCTCTCATTTTGTATGTCATGGTGAATGTATTTGGCATTTGATGGATTGCTGGCAAACATCAGACATCCAAATGACATGCAGAAGCTATTGAAAATTACCCCTATTAGATGTCTCCTCATTCTCACTGTGTCCCCACTGTGCAATCCCCTGACAAGTTGTATAGTGTAAGCTTTCCACCGCAACCTTCATGCATTTTTGCTTCTCCGTTATCAACGCAGAATGTCAAGTATGTTTGCTTTTTTTTGAGCAGCTTGTCTGTTCTTGTTTAAACTCACTTCATGTCTCCATAGTAAATTTGTGCCCCTCACTTGCTTGATGACTCTTTAGAGATGCTGATACTTTTCAGCTGCCTGATAAATTTTGGCTCCAAATGACATTTCGATATGCTTGTCTTACCAATGAAACTGTATTTTCATATTTTCTTTTTACCTTTACAGGAAACTCAAGATCCCTTACTATGTAACTGTTTGAAACTAAAAAAATACATTTATATACTTATCCTCTGTCTCCTCTCTATTCTCAGGGCCTCAACAACATCATTCACATAGACTTTGACTACAAGAAGGAATTTATCTATTGGGTGGACTCAACCAGGCCAAGTGGTCGAAAGATCAACAGAATGCGTCTCAATGGGAGTGACCTCAAGGTACCGCAGGATTTAGCTACTGTGACTGCATGCCATATGGTGCCTTGTGCCACTTTACTCAAGATTCATTGGCTTTACTTTGCATGCTCCCTATCCAACTTTTATTTATGAATCTTTCCTTGCTTTATCCAGCTGTATTTTTTTTTTTATATAATTCATTTGAATTATCGTACTTGTTGTATTGTAAAAATGCGTAATCTGTTAGAGTTTGGAATACCAAGTACAGTATGTTGCTTAAGTGGGTCATTATCACTGCTCAGCCTATGATGGGTGCACTTTATCCTTCTATGTAGTGAACGTAATGGATTTTTTTTTTCTGCCTGTTAGCTTAACAACAATGAATGTGTGTTAGTGATAATAAGAATATCGTAAATGGCTTTTATATAACTGTAACAAGCCTAATGATACGACAGTGCTCTCTGGTATAATCACCAAGGTTTGTCTGGGTCATGGGATTGGAGCCCAGTTACTAGGGACACTGAGACGTCAGCAGAACACCTGCTGGGCCCCTATCCCACATCTCATTAGCATTGGTGTGTGGGGGCATTAGCTCATTCAGCTCAATTACTTCCACAGTCTCTGTTTGAGCCACTGCCACAGCTTAGCAAGAGGACAAACTGTCTGAGAAACAGATCGGGGAGCTTGGTTAATTAAAAGAGCAACTGATATAGAGTGACACTAGTATAAGCTTGCCATATGAGAAAGCAGAATTGAGGAGCAAAAAATATTTCTCTGCATTTTTTCTCTGCCAATGATGCCACCAATTCACACCAGAACCAAAAGGGATGAGGTAGAAAAAAGAAACTTTCAGACAGACAAGTGAAGCATCTGAAAATTCTCAGTCTTAAGGACTGAAGAAAGACCTCACGAGTACCGTGTGACGAGATCAGCGCCACAGTGACTAATGGTGCAACAGTGTCTTCAAGAAATGTGTGTTGGAAACTGGGTGAAGAAGGACTTGTTTGCAGAATAGCAACAAAGAAACAAAGAAATGGTCAAAGGAAGATTGGTATGAAGTGTTGTGGACTGATGAGTCCAAGTTTGAACAGTTTGGAAACAAGTGAATAGTCTATGTTGGACAAAGGGAGGGGGAGAGGTATAAAAATGAGTGTCTCTTGCCAACAGTTAAACATAGAGGGGGTAGTATTATGGTGTGGGGTGCCATTTGAGCCTCAGGAACAGGTGACTTAGTGAAAACTGATGGTATCATGGATAAGAAAGTATACCACAATATTCTGGTGAGACACAGAATAGCATGTGGGAGTTATCTTATTAGGCCTGGATTTATTTTCCAAGAGTACAATGACCATAAACATCTTTCTAACTATTGCCAGAACTACCTGTGACAGAAGGAATCTGCTGAAACATTGAAAATGATTGACTGGCCCCCTCAAAGTCCCGACCTCAACCCCATAGTTGGAAAATAAACTGGATAGATCTATTGTACATTCAAAGAAAAGCCTTTGGCTTGAGTTGCAGAAGGCATGTATTTTTTTTTCATTAAACAATATAGGTTAATTTTAGATAAGGGAAAGCTGCTGTTGCACTGCACGCTGTGGGTTAAGTTTTTTTCAGTGATGTCACAAATGTCACTGATTTTTCATTCGACAGCTGCTAGAAACTTTTCGTACCTTCATTGTACAAAAGTAAATGTATCTGCCTCTATCCTTGATGCTCAGTGTCACATGTAGACTAGTAGATAGTTATTAATGGTAAAGCAATGTAGATTAAAATAATAAAATACAAAATGCACAAATACCTTTGAGTCTTCCCAAGAACATTTTAACTTATGTATTAATATGCTTTCGTATAAATGTCTGAAAAAGAGAAAAAGCAAAGAAAAAGTTTTGTGTCAGCTCAAGGTGAAGCAACTTTCAGTTACTGCATTTATTAAACATACTCTGCATTCATCTGGTCTTTATATTTTGATGAGCCATATTCAAATGTTGACATTACTCACGAGTTAACCTCCAGTTCCAGATGAAGCAATCTTTTTAATGAATGCAGTGATGTGCTACGGATAAAGTGAACCAAGGGCACATTGTGTAATGCGTATCAACTTCTTTTCACCTAAAGACTCAGTCTTGATGGAAAATACTACACAAGGAGAGACACTTTAGTGACTATTTTGAGCTCAGTTTGGTACAAATTACTGCATAGGGGACAGCCTACCATAGTCTTTTGCCAAAGCTATATACTGTATTTTCTTGCAGATGATGACAGAAAAGGCCTCAAAGCGCATTGTGGTCTGTAATCACAGATTGCAATGGTGCTGAGTTTTTTTTTTTCTTTTCTTTTCTTTTCTTTTCTTTTTGTCTGCCAGCTGGCACAATGATGTTCATTCTAAACAAGTGTTTTTGCAAACTCAAAAGGTTAAACATTATTGGGGATATTGATGGATTCCTGGATAAATCCTAGATTTTCTTTACATTAGTTAAATACCTTTGCTTATATTTTAGCCAAATCTCTCACTAAGATTAGCACAGTTAGATGAATACGATCATTAATGAGAGTGGCTACACTACTCTAACCACTTTAATTACAGTTTGGTAATTGCACTGAAGTGCATGAAGTAGTGAAGCTTAGGGCATGTGAGCACTTTTCAGGTGCAATGCAATTTTAATAATCATGTTTGCATGAAATTGCATCTGCAGATTCACCTGGTCAAACAAACAGGTATTGAGCAAGACAACATTTTATGGCTGTAGTTGATGGAGGGCCATATGGCCTAACGGGGGGTCAGAGACATCTATATTAACAGGTAGCACAGTTGTAAACACACATCAAAATGCAATTTGAATGAGATTAAGAGCCACTACAAGTCAGGACTGAGTTAGATAAATTATATTCTTACTAATGTCAGCGCCACAACTGTAGCTGTCATACAGCGGCAGGAATGATTTGTGAACTCCATCTGTAGTCTCTAATTTGAGAAATGTTCTACGCATAATTATGCATGGGTCAAACTACACTGGTACCTTAATTAATTAGTTAAGTCTTTAGACACAGCTCCTTGATCTTGCACAATAAGTGCACAAACTGCTGTGCTTTTCTTTTCACCACTCTAAACTCTGTCATGGACAGTCCAAGTGAAATCATTTAGGTTATAGCAAGCATCACCGTATGAAGATATGAATGTTTTAATATTTATCATAGGATCTTGATTATAATAGTGATATTGCTTTATAAATATAGATATATATTAGGCAAGTATGAAAATCTAATTGTTTCTCCATTTATGCAAAACATGAATTTTAGCTTCTTAGCTTCCTACGTATTAAATGAAATGAGAAATATTCATATAGGCCTTGGTTTAGGAGATATTCTTGATTCCTGATTAAGCTTTGCATCAGAGAAGAAATAGAAATGTAACCATTACTATGGAAACACATGTAGAACAGATCTCAGATAGTATCAAGCATCTGTCTTATTCATCACAATGATGTTCATTTTAGCTTTTGATGTTCACAGGATTTATTTTGAGAAGAAGATCATGTCGCACTGAAAGCATACTAATGTTCGTAGAGTAAGCATTGTTCGACTGAAAAGATTTTCTCTTTATGACTTACATGCTTGAAAAAGCTTCCTCTTATTTGACAGAGAAAGTTCTATGCCTTGTACAAGCCAGTTTGATATAAATGCCATGTATCTGGTGTTTTCTACTTTTTTTCTATTCTATTCATTGAAGAATTTAAATCAATTTTAAGACGTCCAACAGACAGACCTGTATACTGAAGCTTGTATTCCTCTCGTTGCATTAATAGATAGTCCACAAGACAGCAGTGCCCAGTGCCTTAGCAGTGGATTGGATAGGAAAAAATCTGTATTGGTGTGATGCGGAAAGGAAAACACTGGAAGTGTCCAAAGCCAATGGCCTCTACCCTACCATCCTGATCAGTTCTAACCTCAAGAACCCCTCGGATCTAGCTCTGGATCCCCAGACAGGGTAAGGATATTATCATTACTGTAAAGCTCACCATAATGCTTTGGAGTTTCTTCAATAAGGATTGATTTCATAGCTTCAGGGAGAACAGGGATAGAGATGCTTAACCTGGAAACTGTCAGATCTCATGTGATGAGTGGTAATTTTATTCCTATCATGCCTGCTGTAGTGCATAGCTCTTTGAACTGTGCTATACTTCTGACTAGGTACGTGTTCTGGGTGGACTGCTGTGAACCTCCTTACATTGGACGTATTGGCATGGATGGCCGAGGGCAAACGGTTATCATTGACACAGAGATCTATAGCCCTACTGCTCTTACTATCGATTATACCAACAAGAGGATCTACTGGGCAGACGACAACCACATCCTGCTTGCCAACATGGATGGCGCCCAAAGACGCAAAGGTGAGACTTTTGACAATTGATACAATCCAATATCTGTCTGTTAAACATAAGACCATAGACCCAGCAGCTGGTTAGCTTACATAGCTTAGCACAAAGTCTGAAAAGAAACAGCTATACTAGCTCCAAATCTGACTTTTAAATTATGTTGTACAAACTTAGACTACAAAAATGAATGACAGTTAATTTACCATTATTTATTAGCATGTAGAAGTGGCTATGTCAATATCATTACTGTTTACATTAAATAAAATGTTGTTAGAAGTGACTGGTTGAAAGTTTCAACCCTTGTTGCTGTAAATTATCAGGGAAATTTACTGCAAGTGCCACACAATTAGTGGCACCCGGGTTGCTAAATGGAATGAAAAATAATTTAATTGAAGTGTGCCAATTGCCATTTGTCCCTCTGCAGTGTCCTATGATCACATCCAAGGGGTAATGGCTCTGACTTTGTTTGAGGACTTTATATATTGGACGGATGGGAAGTCCAAATCATTACGACGTGCTCACAAGACAACCGGCGCACAAGGAATGGAGCTCCTCAACTCCTGGCAAGCCATCAAATCCCTCAAGGTCTACCACTCCCTGCGCCAGCCGGAAGGTATGAAGTCCATCTGGCATTCATGTTTATTCTATCCTCCCATGTCAAGCAGTTGTTATGGGCCTCCTTTATGTTGTTAAGAAGGGACTGGTTTGTGTAATACAGTAAGAACTCAGTTATGTACTTCTGTCCTCCTGTACAGTACCCAAACACCAGTGTCAGATTGCAAATGGAGGATGCAGCCACCTATGTCTTCTATCCCCCGGTGGGGAACACAAATGTGCTTGTCCCACAAATTTTTACTTGGCTGCTGACAATAAGACCTGCCTCTCCAACTGCACCTCCAGTCAGGTCAGCTACATTTCTCTTCCCTCCTGCATCTAAGTTGTGTTTGAACATGCTGTTTCATTTCAATCCTGATCTGTACTTTTCCCCTAAAGGCAAATTGCTTTACTTTCGTATGCTCTCCTCTTCTTACAAGTACTGTAGGTACTCGGAAATGGCTGTGTATTGATTTCGACTTTGGCTTTGAAGAATGTTGAAGCTAAAACGGAGAGTCAAGTATTCATGTTGACTTCAAATTTTGTGTTTTCTTTTGTCCATGGTACTAATAGTTTCGCTGTGGTACAGATGAGTGTATCCCTTTCTGGTGGAAGTGCGACACGGTGGATGATTGTGGGGACGGATCTGATGAACCGACTGACTGCCGTGAGTGCTATGTTTTTCCGAGGTTGGCTTTAAAATAGTGCTAGAAAATCAACTCCTATTTAGGTGAGCTTTGAAGGATATTCAAATTGAATTGGAACAGAAGAGACGTATGTTTCTGTCTTCTGTCTGTGACTGCTTATTTACTTTCAGAGTAATCACCTTTTTGTTGTCGTTATTGTTTACATGTTTAGCATTCAGTGACACTGGTTCCTGCTTCTTTTAAGCAATGCTCTGTATTGATTTCTATATTCTCTGATTGGACTCACAAATTATATACCCTGAGATATACTTGATTTGAATGACTTCCTTTCCAACAGCTGAATTCAAATGTCAGCCTGGGCGTTTTCAGTGTGGCACTGGCCTTTGTGCTCTTCCTCCTTTCATCTGTGATGGAGAGAACGACTGTGGTGACAATTCAGATGAAGCCAACTGTGGTATGGATGAAACGTCTATTAACATTTAAGTTGAAAATCTAAGAGGTTTATGTGTTATTGGATGGGCTGTTTGTGCATTTCCCATAAACTTGCCTCATTTGCAGAATCAATTAAGTGTCTTTTTAAATTTTCTCTTTTGTATTTTTTGAATACCTTATTATCCAAAAATGCCATTTGCTGCTTCCAGTTATCAAATGTGAGAATCTGCTGTTTGAATTGAATTGAATGTCTTTGAGCTTTGGGATGTTTTACAGAAAAAAATAAAATAAAATAATAAATAAATAGCTATGTTAGTCCTCAGAAGTGCATTGGGCAAATAGTTGTTGAAATACGTTATTCAAGAGGAAAATTATTTAATAATAATTACCTGCTGCCTAAATCCTGCTTTATTCGTGGGGGAAAAAACAATGAGAATATTAATGACAGTATAAACAATAGACATGATAGCATGGGTGATGTCACCTGTAGGTTTCCAAAGCGCTGTTTTGAAGCCAAAAAAAAACATAACCGTTGTCTGTACCAGGCTAAACATGTTTATTTCTGCTGTGATGCACTTATGGAGATTGACTTACTTCTGCAGCCTGTCTGAAGTGGCAACTCTAGGAATTACAAATTTTAGCACTACCACACTGGCTTCATTTCCCAGCACTGGAGGTTGCCGTTTGGAAAAAAACTACAAATGTAAAACACTTCATTAGGAGTTGTTGTGTTTTCCAAAACTTTTTTATGGTGAATATAAAGGTTTTGATACCTTGTTGCAGTAGGTGCTTTGCTATTTGACTCACTGCATTTCTTATTGATGTAACCTCCCACTGCTCCGGTCCATTTTCCCTTTCAGAGACATACATCTGTCTGTCAGGCCAGTTCAAGTGCACCGGGAAACAGAAATGCATCCCTCTTAACCTGCGCTGCAATGGTCAGGACGACTGCGGTGATGGAGAGGATGAGACAGACTGCCGTAAGGCCCTGCATTATTACTTTCAGACTCATTGTCATTGTCAGAGCTATGGCATTACTGAGCTTTTAGTCTCGGTAGTTAATGAGAATATTCACCAGTCTAAGGTAAAATGAGGTAAAAGTCAGAATTTCGAAAGTGTTTGATATTTTTGTTTTAAAAGCATAATCTGGTGGATCATGATAAATCACCTAAATGTATTTTTTTGGCATGGTTCATTTATTTATGTGCTTCAACAAACTGCAAGATGCCATTACCATTACATAGCCTTCATTAAGTATTCCAAAGGCTATCCTTGTTATGGCTTGTTCTGTGAACGGGGATTAGATATTGAGTCGCACAGAGGATAAGAACAGATTTTCTTTGCTGTGATGCAACTCATCAGAATATCACACCCCGCATAAGTCTTTGAGCCTGCTGCATTTGTCTTGCATATGATTTGCTAGAAGGGCGGGGTAGAGAATGCAAGAAAGTAGAAGAGGAGAAAGATAGACTTAGAAAAAATGTTGTAATTAAAGTGAAGCTAATTACTTCTCCCCTTCTTAGACTTCCACAATGATTGGATATGGTTTTGAATGCACTTTTGTAATGAGCATTGCACCACTGAAATTAAAATGCTATCACTAACAATGTGAGGTTTTGCAACAAACAACTACTGTAATCTTCCTATAATAAAACACTTAAAAGGTACGTGAGGTAGATGTTTTTGTATGCATTTTAGAGCAATTAATAGCCTAATTCCTCGCTGGTTCTCATACCACTGTAGTTTTTTATTATCCCAATCTCTGCCGATGATATGGATTACTTTCCTTGAATGTACACACACACTGCCTGCTTCTCTGCCTATAGCTGAGAGCACCTGCTCCCCGGACCAGTTCCAGTGCAAGGCCTCTATGCACTGCATCTCCAAACTCTGGGTTTGTGATGAGGACCCTGACTGTGCAGACGGGTCAGATGAGGCTAATTGCGGTGAGTTGTGGAAACCCACTTAACCATAAATCACAGCACTTCACTTATTTTTCAGTTAAAGGGGGAAGAATCTGATTTAATCTGAATTAATTTTACACTTGACTTCACCCCAGTCTGACTCAGTCCTTCTACTTGTTCTCACTCCTTCTCTCATACTCCTCTGGGAGAATACCATGAAGGACAACAGTCCCTTTCATCAATAAGAGCTCAGCACTATGATCATGGGTTGCCTCACATTTTTAACATCTGTCACTGTTTGAGTGCTGATTTCACAAATATTCATATATAATCAAACTGAGGGTCTTCCCAATGCCATATGTTGTAATTTAAACAACCTTTTCACTACTACCCACAGGGATTTTATTTACTTGACATGCCTCTATAAAGAGCCAGAATTTGTCAGTCAAAACAACTTCATAATTGTACAAAGCTGTGTAAAATGTCACCACACTGAAATAGGCTGAACAATCTTACTGCCCTGTTCCAAAAGAAATAAGCTAGATAAAACCACTTTTCCATTTGAAGTTTTCAGAGAGCATCTACTGTATTGTGTCTCTCTTATTTGTCTAATCCCATTTGTCTGAAAATGTTTGTGCATATGTAATAAAATACAAATGTAA
The DNA here is from genome assembly GCA_028641955.1 of Protonibea diacanthus. Classification (NCBI taxonomy): domain Eukaryota; kingdom Metazoa; phylum Chordata; class Actinopteri; family Sciaenidae; genus Protonibea; species Protonibea diacanthus. Next base: position 13,601,320 of record CM053986.1, read on the forward strand.
TATTGAAATATTACATTATTTTGTATATGAAATATTGTATATGGAATTGAGTATCCCTGGAGGACTGATTGTCATTATTGTTTTGCGAATTAACCCCTTTCCACCAAGGTCTTTATTTGCTATTGAGTTTTGAAAGGAACATTTGGTATTTAAGTACAAAATGCAACTTTTGTAAGACTTGATAAGGCTGCAGCCAATCTGCTTTCAAACACTGTACTGTGAACAAAGGCCTCTATACAACTACCACTAGGTACAACTCTTCATCATCTAAAAAAAGTAGATCTTTGTGCGCTCTCCTTGTGGAGTCATATGCAGACCATAAACCTCATAAACCTCCCAACTGAAGTGAGGATTCGTGCAAACTGATTTCTGCAGGAAATATAAGGAAAGGTGGAAAAACAGCAACACGTAGGCTACCAAACGATGCAGATGAATAAAACATTGCTCATCCTATACAAACCTGTCAATTTTTGCTGCTTTTCTTACAGTATGTATGCTTGTTTTTAGCAAGTGATTCGTGTCACCCACCAAGCAAACAAATGCAAGCTTTCACAGGCATGAGACAAATCAATCAATCATGTGTGTGTGTCTGTATGTGTGTGTGTGTGTTTGGTGTAAGTGCTGCTACTTCATAAGTGTGACATTGGAAAAACATAATTTCTGGCTGCTATGCAGCTTGCGCAAAATTGCAGCCTGATTATTAATAATTAAAAGATTAAAAGAGTATACACTTTGATGTTTGAGGTCTCACACTTCCTCTCAATAGATTTCTTTGTAATTTTTTGTTGGTTTCATGTGGATATTTTTATCTAATGTCAATTAACTTGAGGAGACCCTGATGTAATATTCAGTAAATGTTTATCCTGCTCTGTGTCGTTTACTGATGTTTGACTTTGGCCCCTCACACTGTATCCTCTGCAGTGTTTGTCAGAGTCTTCATCACCTAAAAACTTCCCCCCACTCTGGAGCAGATGAAAAAACTAATGCTGCTTTATAGCTTTTTTTATTTTCACTTTGAATTACCTCTGACTGTTAAAGGAAGTCTTGCTTGTTAGCACCGTAATGAGCTCTGACTTGGCAGGAAAATATTGTTTTTTTTTCCTGTGTCACATCTTTTATATGCTGTAAGTGACTGAGCTTCTTCCTAATGAATTGCTGCCTCGTGTGTTCCGCTGCTGCACTCAGCTTTCCCTCCTGATTCTCTCCTCCTGCTGTCATGTTGGAAAGAGATCCAGGCAGAATCTGCCACCCTCCTCTTTTGACGCATCTCTTCCCTAACTGATAACAGCGTTACCTTGGCCATTATCCCTGACGATGTCTGTACTGAAATGACTTTTTAAAAGGAAGCTCTTAGTTTGACTTTGAAAACCTATTCTGCTGAAGTATTGCAGGAAAAATATCAAAGCACCTTTGCATCTCATCCTTCTGAAACAAATGCAGATATTTTGCATACTTCTAAACCCGGCCATTAATGCTAGAACTGGTTATGCACACATACTCTCTCTCTCTCTCTCACACACACACACACACACACACACACACACACACACACACACACACCATCCCAAGCAGAGTCAGTTTAAAGAGCAAATACAGTAAATAAACAGAGTAAAAAGAAGACTCTCAAATGCCATTTATTGCATTTTGTAGGTGACATTTTGTAGCCGAGATCCAGACCTCTGAATCTCTGAATCGCCCACAACACTGAATTTTTCAGTCTGATTACCATGCTTGACATTTTGAGTAGGAGGCACTACCTCAGTTTTGACCCAAATCTTGCGACCATATTTACTTCCGGCCTATGTGTTAAAGGAGTACACTATTTTCACACCTTGTGTACAAGATGATTAGGGTTTATTATTTTGACTTTTCTGTATTAAAAAAAAAATCTATATTCATGGAATTGTTTCCCATTTTCTCTTCAGCTGTTTCCTCATCACAAGAGGATATATTTCACTGTAAACTGTAGAGATCAGAGTGTTCTTGCCCCAGGAACCACAGACATTAGTATTATTTAATTAGTATTAAATAATACTAACTAAATTAAATCAAAGGGAAAATTAAAGACAAAGAAGTGGTGATCTCCTATAAATGAAATTATTATTACATCTTGACCGACTGCTACCATTGTGTGAAAGAGAAGGCATTTTAAATATTACATCACTGTCGGCACACAGAAACACAGCTTGCGTTCTGTATATAACAAAACTAAAATCTAATCCTCCAGAATTTGTTGTGTTCTGAAATTCTCTTGGATGTTTTCACGAAGAAAGTTCAATCTTGCCAACTTCCTGCCACAAATTCTGTTGAGGATGATTGGTAGCATAGTCAGGTATTTCATCTTACGGTGTGTTAGCCTCAGGAGTGCACACTGTGTTTTGAACTCAGTGTCAGAGTTGCTTGGGGAAATCCTGAGGAAACGATGATTACACGTAGAAAATATGATAGCTAGCATACTATTAATATTCATGCTCTTTGAAGCCATTTTCATCTTCGTGTTTGTTTGCTCCTGATGAAAAAGATGAAAAGACCTGCGGACCTCATGAATTCCGCTGCGAGAATAACAACTGCATCCCAGACCACTGGAGGTGTGACAGCCAGAATGACTGTGGAGACAACTCAGACGAGGAGAACTGCAGTGAGTATCTGACTCCTTCACTTTTTGTCAGCTCAGTTTGTTCATTTATATACACTGTTGACGTTTCTACGCACACTTAGGCAGTGAAGAATTGGACACCTGGGAGTAGCTCCCATCACCATAACCCCCTACCACCACCTCTTTTCTCTCTCTCTCTCTCTCTCTCTCACACACACACACCTTTACACCCTGGGTAATGTTTCTCACTATCAAGTCAGCCAGGCTCAACTCTCTCTTTAAAGCTTACTCTTATTATCTGTGCTATTTCTCCGAGACTCTCGAGTTCCTGATATCATCTCTTCTCTGTAATTTACCAAGCTCATACTCCCTTTTGTTTAGATATTCAACATCACATCAGAGGAAAACTTTTTATTTACTCATGAAATGACACTGTTAACCCACCTCATTAAATTTCATATCTTTTGAGTTTCTTGCATGTATGTGTGTGTCTGTGTGTGAGGGAGAGAGAGAGAGAGAGAGAGAGAATTGAGTGGTATTGTTTGCCTGTACATCATATGTGTGTGTGTATGCCTTCTGTGTGTTTTTGCTGTGTATGCATCATTTGTGTGATTTATTAGACGCATATTCCCCATACCTATTAATGTCACTTAAAATGCAAATAAAAGCCAGTCAAGTGTTGGATGGCAAAGAATTAAGCAGGTGGACCAACAGACAGTGGAGAGCCTTGCAAATCAGATTTTGCTGCAATGCCTGCTGGGAGTCTCTGTTGCAGCACAACTCATAACACACACCCTTCGCTAGCTAACAGTCCATGATAACAAGGGGAGGGCCCAGACAGTGAATCTGATGCAGCTGTTTAGCTGCGCCCTAATATTGTCCTCAGGGACAGACTTGCACTAAATGGCAGATACAAGATTTTTGGCTTCAGAGAGGATGGTGCCCCTCCACTGAGAGAGCAGCATGAATAAATGTATTTACATCTTGATCAGCTTTGCCAGTTTCTAAACTTTTAATACAAAATGACTCTAATTAGTTGAAACGATGGTTATGCCAAAGTATTAGCATGAGATTCTAAGCACAGAACATTTGGCTGATAACTGTAACAGGGGATGTATGTTTGTTGTGTATAGTGCTGGAAAAATAATCAGTTTGGCATATAATGTCTTGTTTTTTGTTTGTTTTTTCTCAACTTAGAGCCTGTCACCTGTAACCACAAGGACTTCGCCTGTGCTAACGGAGACTGCATCTCCTCCAGATTCCGCTGTGATGGAGACTATGACTGTCTGGATAATTCAGATGAGGCCAGTGTCTGAGATATGTGTACTACTTTCTTATAAATCAAAGAGGAAGGTAAACCCACGAGTGCTGCTAATGAGGCACAGATATTAGCAAGACACTAAATGAAGAATAAAATACTGCACACATACTGAACACTTCAAAGTAGCTCCAAAAGAAGAATCCTTTGAAAGCAAACACCAACACTGAGTACATTTTGCTTTTTGTCACTGTGAATAGAAATCATATCCAACACCTGTCTTGTATAACCATGTGCTAGCCATTGTATCCTATAATTAGAGAGTCAGTACTGGCTATTATAAAAATTACAGGTTGGTTTACACAAAAATGAAATATTGTGAAGACAATACAGAACACATAGATGTACTTAACACTTGCAAATTACAGTGTACACAGACTAAATTACAGTATATACTTATGGATACTGTAATTTAGCATGTAATTGATTGAAAATGTACATTTGTATCTAAGCTTGCAACCTAAGTACACATTAAATATCCCAATTAAAAATGGAAATGAAATTGGATGGGTATATTGTCACTTGCAAGGAAAATAATCCCATTCTAGGCAGAGTTCATTGTACTGATCCAAATCTCCTCGTCACAGTCGCTACATTCGAAAACAGTGCTGGGCAGAAATACCTTGTGTTCATTTGTTCCTCAAAATCCTAATCCTCCATAGCTCTTAACAAAACAAAAACTGCTTGTTTTGTTCATAAATATGCTTGAATATCTGCATGTGTAAAGCTTCAATTTGCCATTGTAATGATACTTTCTTCTAAGATGTGAAGAAATTAACCCAAATGTGCCTTTATCTAGCACTGCATGGTGTAAAGAGATTTTTGCAGGAGCCATACAAAGAATGCCCCATCAGTGGTAATGACACAGTGCAATGCATAATTCAAGGACAAAGGCTTGTTATTATGATTCAGTATTCTTGTTAATTTATTGCTCTGTTCAACATTTGCACAGCAGTTTTATATATAATCCCTCTCCATGCAAAGCAGTGCTACCCTAATTAACCCTTTATTATGTGTCTCCCCAGTGCCAGCTTTCTGGGTCAGTGCAGGCAGTTTCAGGAAAGAAAGTTGTCTTTCAATCAGCATTATAATGCACAGTGATTATTACATTTATTCATTCATAGTGGCTGTCATTGGGTAGATTGTCATTGATAATGATGGAGATGAAGACATTCCAGATACCAGTCAAAATATTTTACAGATTAAAAGTTTTCTTTGATCATGCACTGTATAATAATCTTAATATAATCTTATATAATAATCTTATTATGACAGTGACTTTCTTCTGTATGTTTATGTTATGTTTTTATTGTATTTATTTACAGAAAGGCTGTGAGGAACACTGTGCAGATGACCAGTTTCGGTGTCACAACAACCTTTGCATCTCGTTGAAGTGGCTCTGTGATGGCCAAGAAGACTGCAAGATGGGGGAAGATGAGAGAAACTGCCAGGGAACAGGTGCAAAACAGATGTACTCTAGTTTGTAAAAGAATCGTGAGAAGTACTACTGAGCACCAATTGGTACATAGAAGATTGCCTCTTTCTATTCTCTGGAATGTTATTTATTTATTTGCTTTTTCATATGGACAGAATTCACACAATTTATCTTGCTGAAAGAAAGTGTTCTTGTCATTGTAGCTAGGAAAGGTCTGTGTATGAATCGGTGAAAAACTCAGTGCTGCTCTGTGTAGGGTCATTGCAAAGCGCCAAAGCTGCAGTCATGACAAATGTAAAACCATCCTGTTATCAAGGTTAGAATTTGTATTTAAAAGAACATAGCACCTCTCAGATGAGCATGAATACATTTGTGTCTATAAAAAATAAAATTAAAAACTTTGTAAGAATCGGTTAAATAAATTGAAAGATTGCTTGTTCTGCTGCAGCATATAAAAAGTGTGAAGACACATGTATCATGTATGTGTCCATGATTTTTAGAAACATACTAAATAATCTGTGTACTTCAAAATACCCTGAAAATAAAATGTTCTACAATACAATATGACATCATTTAGAGAGGTAGAAATAGCCTCACTTCTGCTGCTCTGTCGAGTTCTGCTGTTCATTACTGGTCAAGTACTGTGAAGCACTTTGTTCACCAGCAGGTAGTACACAGTATGAGCTCTTCGACCTGCAGGACAACATCGTACTGTACTTAGGAGTGACAAGTTCTAATCATTTCTTTCCAAGCGCCACATTTTCAGTCCACATTACCTTGATGTGGAGTTTTCCACTTGTTTATTGAGCAAGACACTGAAGAGGTCTCACCTTCGTGTTTTCTAGTTGAGAAAAGGCATGCTGTTGACATATTTTGCCCTTCTCCAGCAGTCCCTTCATGTTCCGTGAATGAATATGTGTGTGCCAGCGGAGGGTGTGTCTCAGCCAGCCTGCGGTGTGATGGACATGACAATTGTCTGGATGGCTCAGATGAGGTCAGTACAGCTTAATTCATAAAAGCTAAAAAAAAAAAAAAAAAAAAAAAAGCAACCAAAACCCATTCCTCTTTCAAGTAGTGTGAGTGAAGTGCAAGAGTGAAGAGCTGCTTATCCAATCATGGATCAACTGGGTTAAAACATGAGTCATTCAGTGTTTTGGTTTCCTCTGATTGCAGCTGACAACTTCACTAAAATAGACAATTTTGATGATTTACAATGTTTCTCTGCTGACAGATTGGCTGTGTGAAGGAGTGCAGGGAAGATGAGTTCCTTTGTCTGAATCGTGCTCACTGTATCCCTCGGCGTTGGCGCTGTGATGACGTGTTGGACTGCATGGACCACAGTGATGAGGAAAACTGCAGCCAAGGTAGGCATGAGTGTGACCTGCTGTGATGACTGATGTTTGGGTTTGTGATCCCTTAAAAACAGATTCTCATCTACCAGCTCATATCTTTGCACTGCAAATGTTATCATTGAACAGGTAAGTCATGTGAACCATTTCAAATCACCTACTGTAAAAGAAAGAGGACAGAACAACAGGATGACATGGACAGTTAAGTTGAGAGCATGTGGCAGAGGTAGGAATTTTACATACAAGGTGAATGAGAAATTTGAGATGAGATGAAAGACTTTGCTTTTGAGGGGAAATATGATGCAGGGCTGTCATCGGGGCTAGATCATTATGTAAAATGATCTGTCATTAGAATTTCGTCATAGACAGTTTTTGAGTCATATCTTCTAAGGCCTAAAACCTTTTCTACCCAATTCAGAGTGTAATTTTAAAGTCTCAGAAACTTACGTGTGTAATTGCAGGTGCTTTCTTCTGCCGGGCTGATGAATTCATTTGCAACAACACGTTATGCAAACTACACACATGGGTGTGTGACGGCAAGGACGACTGTGGGGATAACTCTGACGAAGACATAGACATGTGTGGTGGGTTGAAATTGTCGCTCGCAAGGTTTCCTTTGAAGACAATTGATGCATATTTTATAAGCCATTACTTTTCTATTTTCCAAAAGGGAATATTTCATTGTCATTTCATACGAGACTTCAAGAAGTTGTTTTTCTTTTTCTTTTTTTTTTTTTGAAAGACATATCCATTAGCTTTTCGTGTCTTTTCATCTCCAGCAAAACTCCCCTGCCCTCCGACAAGGCCATTCCGTTGCAGAAATGATCACGTGTGTCTACGCGCAGACCAAGTCTGCAACAAAGTGGATGACTGTGGTGACAACTCAGATGAAGAAGAGTGTGGTGAGCACAGAATGCACCAATATGGATCTGATATTGAATCTACACAAAGCAAATTTGTATGCGAAAATACAATTAAAGTTATGGTCAAACATAACAGAGCGCAGATTTCTGCTTCTATTATTTGATAACCATACTCCCCTGATGCACTTGTCCTTGATCCACAGAGGTGCAGATATTTTTTCATTCTGATAAAATAAAAGAGCAGCCAACTGCTGGTTGTAGACTTTACAAGTAAACCACTGGTTTCCAGCCTTTGCACTGTGTGACCCCTAAATGCAGCAGTGTTTACTCATGACCCTTCATCACGTTTATAAGTTGAAGTTATGAATGAAAGTGTAGTAGATTTTTATTTTTTTTTAATTACTTTTTTTCAACCTGTTCATCATCTAGTGACCACAGAGATTTATCTAGTGACCCCGTTAGAGGGTCCTGACCCACAGATTGGGAACCATTGTTCGAAACAGCAGCAAGTGAGTGGTGTATTCAACAAACGAGACCGTTAACATTATATTTTTGAGGTATCCTTTGGTATGCCATATCAAACAGGTTTGTAAATGTTTTCTGGTGTTAAATGGGGTCTGTAAGTTGCATTAGCCCAAAGGTTAGACCTGAATTCTAATGTATAAGAATCATCTGAGCCTATACTTGTACTGTGTGTCTTAGAATCATGCAATTCTGCAGTTTGAGAATTATGAAAAAAACATGTTTTGCATACAGAGTGTGTGAGTCAACATATCTTTTTTTATATACCAATACTTAGCTGCAAGGGCATCATCACCAGTGAGTTTGTTTACAAATGGAAGGCATGGGGTAAATGAGACATTTACGGGATTCATTGTAAAACATTTTGGTGTACTTAACATTCTTGAGTTGAAAATTAGCTTTTATTTTCTCTATTCCCAAAGGCATAACCACTGTCCTCTTGAACGATCACATAGAGCAGACAGGAGAGGAAGGGACAAATCACTTCTTCTGCTCATCTTTCACTCTTTCCTTCCTCCTGTCCTCCATTCATCTTCCTCTCTGATTCCATTGATACATCCATCCATCTTTTACCTCAGTCCATTACCTCTCTCCATTGTATGCTTCTTCATCATTTCAATCTCACCTTAATTCACTGTCCCCTGTCCCCACTGTTCCCTCCATCTACCTCTCTTTCATACACTTTTCTTCTGTCCCATCATTCTCTGTTGCGCTCGATGTGTTTTTCTATCTGTATATTATCTTATGAAAGATGAAAACTGATAACCAAAAAAATAAATAAATCACCAAACAGACTCAGCATTTGCAGACAAGAAAGGGAGATACTTAGCAAACGTTCTGTGATAGTTTACATCCTTTATTTTGAAAACGGCTACAAATTGACTGAGTTATGGTTTGATTGAAACATTCAGAAAGAACAGTGCTGTTTTACTGTCTTGCTGTTTTGCAACAAGTAACTAGAGTAATCTGGGACATTAGAATGTAATAAGATATTTCAAAATTTGCTTCTTGTACTACAATATCTTTTGAATCTACAATAATATATATATATATATATATAATATATATAAAAAAAAAAAGATAAATAGCAGCATGTTTGTTCTGGAATTTCACTTGCATGAGTTATATTAGTTTCATGAAAAAAAAACAGAAAAAATCATTTTTAAAATTACTAAACCAACACTGTTTTTGCTGATATTCCTGAGTGCACAATAAAAAAATAAATTAAAAAAATAAAAACAAAATCATGATTTAAGAAAATTGCAAAAAATTGAGATATCTAATCAAAACAACCCAACATCTGTTTGATATCCCTTGGAGTGCACCAAAACATGAAAAACATGGAAAATAAATAAAAGGAGATGTCTGTTTTGAAATGAACTTTCTGTTGCCTTTTGCACTGACACTGTGTTTACTGGAAGCAGAGGTGGTAGCTGGAAGACCTCGCCTTGTGGGAAATATTCACCTGTAGTAACCAACGCTGCATCCCAATCCAGTTGCAGTGCGACCTTTCAGTGACTGGCGGAGATGGTGGCTCAGATGAGCAAGACTGCAAGGCCTGTAAGTGCAGCAACAGTTAACTCAAGCTGACAGATCAAAGAAGAATTCAGAAGAGATGAAAAGTACAGAATGTCACAACGTTATCAGGACCGCAGCATTTTCCTCATTTTAAATGTGATGTTTTGTTATTTGGTAATATATGTATGCCCATGCTTGTTGTGTTGTGTACTATATGAAAGAAAGTGATGCCCTCTTGGCTTTTGCACATCAAAAGAAAAACACAGCAGGTGTCTACGATGCAGAGGACTGAAGTGTAATCAAAGTCCTGTCTTCATTTGTAGTTTCCAGCGGAGATGTCTGCGGGAAGAAAACAAATCCATGTGGAGAGGATGCAATTTGCAACCAGACAAAGCTAATGCTATGTGCCAGTGCAAAGCTGGCTTTAAGAGGAACCAAAATGGCCAGTGTGAAGGTAATATATCAGTTTTATTCTGTTTTCCCATTACAGTAGTTAATAGTAGAGCAATATTTTTTCCTTGAGCTGGCATTAACATTTTTTTCCTTAAATCAACCTGGCTAAGATATGACATGGGTTAAAAATTTTGTAAATACGTCCTTTATATATATATATATATATAATTAGAAATTTGAAATAATATTAAGATGCAAAATACATTCCATTTCATATTGCTGCCAGTGTGGCAATAAAGATGGTTTACAGTAAAGGACACAAATAATGGCTATTTCAGTTGTGTCAAGTCCTGTCAAAACATGTCAAACTAAAGCCTTGAGTTTCATAAGAGACTTAGTTTCAAACTGGCAGTCTTCCCTATTATTTGGAGAACTTTTTGACAGATACCCATTGACAGTCCCCATAGTATTATGTCAGATATCAGAACTATCATTAACTGTTGATGAGCTACAACAGAGCTGCTGTGTTGTAAATAAAGGTAATGCTGAATCATAAACTGATGTCAAGTATTTGGTTTCCAAATCTTACAGTTCTGATCCTGCCTCCGCCTACACCTTCTCAAGGCATTTTTGCTTGCCATGTCTACTCCTACTGAAGTTTTCAGTTTTGATTATTCTTCAACCCTTTCGACCCGGTTCTTGTTTCCCAGTTGATTGTTTTTTTGCCTGGCAGTTATTGGGTTTCGCCTCAATATTATATTATCACCTCTCTGTCATTTACTCTGTGCATATAATTTCCTCTTTACTAATGGGTCAACACCACCACATCTCATTGAGAAAATTGAAAAAGGTTCATACTGTATTTATTGGTTATGTGTATCATGTCCTGACTATAACCACTTTTGGCCTTGGCCTGATTGTTCTGTGCTGAAAAAGAATATATACATATACATTTATTGCCCATCATCTCTTATGTGTCTAAAGTGTTTAATCAATGAAAGGAAGTATAAATACATTTGTCTAACTTTTCTAAAGCAACCTGTGAATCTTTCTTTTCCAGAGATAATAATAACAGGTTTGACATGTCCTCATTAATACAAACACTAAAGGGTCTTATATGCACATGTGACTCCAAATTACAAGGAGATCAATGGAAACTGCATAGCAAAAAAGCACATGATCCTAAAGTTTATTTCTCTCAAACATCCTGAGTACAATATGTTTAACTGTATTTACATGCATCAGCTACATACTGTCTAATACCCAAAATGGAATTTAGCTAATTTTCTTTTGTTTTTCTTTTTTACATATTAATAACCACCGCAGGAATTCAGAAGATCGAGTGCTCTGCTATAGCTAATGATACTGGAACCGGTTTTGTATCCATTTAACCAGAGCCATGGACACAAAACTTCACTCATATTGAGGACAATGCCCGCATTATCGGGATGGGATGTCAGCCACCATCAAAAGTTTATCTGGGCTACCCAATTTAACCCTGGTGGAATTTTTTACAAAGACACTCTAGAAAGAAGTCAAACTAAAACAAATGTCAGAAACATTGTAAGTATATCTGTCTCTTTATTTGTTATATATATAATATAATCACTGCTTATTATAGATAGAAGCATTAAGCTAAGATAAATGTTGTTTCACACACTATACGAAATGTCTCATTTCTATGACTTTTATGTGACATCATTTAAGTGAAATACCAGAAAGTTGAATACTGACTTATGGTTTGCAGGTTCAGACTTCCGCTTCGACTCCAGAGATATTTCTGCTGACTGGATCACAGGCAACATTTATTGGACTGATCACTCTCGGATGCACTGGTTCAGCTATTATACAGCCCACTGGACTAAATTACGATATTCCATAAATGTGGGGCAACTAAAGGGACTGAACCCGCTGATTACTGACATAGCGGAGAGCCATACGCCATTACAGCACAATCCAGCCACAGAGGTAAAGTCTACATAGCTATTCTCTTCTGCTGATATCTCCAAAGACACATTTCATACGTGAGGGTGGGTTATATTACAGATATTCCGATAGCATCGCTCAGCCTTTTCACTGGGACGCTAACAACTTAACTATCAACCTCATCAGTTGCTGCTGTTGCATAATAAAGGCCTTTTATTAGCTAAGTGCTGGAACGTGAAACAGCTACAGGCTGCGCAACTTGGAATATAAAGACAGCCTGAGATGCTAAATTAAAGATTGGGGGGATAAGCTTGCCAAAAACAAGCTTATCATTAATCACTCAGCCAAGTAGCTTACTCAGTTACATTACTTATTACATTACTTAGTACATTGCCTTACATTACTCAGAACAGCTCCATCAAAGGTGCTTTGGAACAAGAGCAAAGCCACCACACCCACGTGGTTGTGATACATCACTCTCGCAATGAATTTTAAGGCTTTCCAAATGTTCTCATCAGCCATTTCATTCATTTACTTGTTGCCAAGTAAAGATGTAATTATTTGTCCCAAATGTTCATGAGTTTTAGAATAGCACTTTCATTAGGCCTCTAGATATTACATCATCCCTGCTGACAGAAACATTTATACACATTTGTACTGAGATACCGATCTGTACTGGAGTTATTATATGCATTCGCTTATCTGGCTGGTGCAGGTAGAAAGGGTTATTTAAATATGTACTACCTACATTTTTAAAAAAGAAGAGAACATCCATCCATCGGACTACTATCTGCAGCGCTTGTCCTTATCAGGGTCACAGGAGGCTGGCTTCATCCCATCTGGCTTTGGATGAGCCGTGATGGAGAACACCCTGACAAGTCACCAGTTTAGGGGGCTAACAATAAATAGAGACAACCAACCATTCACACTCACAAGAAGAGAACATAAAGGACTTAAAATGTTCCTCTTTGTTGTAGGATGATGTACTGGAGCGTAATAGGTGACCACTCTCATATCGAGGAATCAGCCATGGATGGCTCGTTACGCAGAGTGCTCTTGGAGAAAAAGCTGAGAAGACCTACCGGTAGGTATTTCTGTAAAAGCTCATAAATTAATTTACGCTACTGTACCCTTTCTTGTTATTGCTTTGATATCGCAAAGGTGGATTTCAGTGAAAAACAAAAGATATTAGCATTCAGTGTTACGCACTACTCATTGTGTGTATCCTAAGGCCACATAATCATGTTGACTGCATTCATTTTTTCAGAAAGGATTTCTGAAGCAGACATTTTCAAATATTTTGAAACATCAGTTACATTTATGCAACTACGTGATTATACGTGATTATACCAAAATTCTGCCAGTGTTGAGAATGAAGAGTGACAAGGAGCAATGGATTTAGAGTAACACCAAAAGAAAATTCTTCAAAAATGTATGAACATTCCAGTGAGAGATGAACAAATGAATAAAGGTGTGTGCTCATATTGTGTCATTAACCTTTTTATTCTTACTTTATTGAATAAATCAACCATAAAGACAAATTGAGTATCTTGTCATTTGTTCATCTCTCACTGGGAATTTCCTATATAAATGTCTAGTATTTTATGATTAAATAACATGGGCATGTGTTGCTAACAGGAACATTTGCATCTACTTATTTTTCAAAATTGATTAGTACTTCATTCTTCAAGTCAAACTTGCTAAATTGTATTTGAAAAACAGGTACTTATATTTTACATTATCATTACTAACATGTATTGAAATTGATCTATATTCATGTCACATAGTATTCATGTGATATAAATAAATAGGATGTTAGATTTCTATTCGCACTAGCATTATTCCATTACAAACACAGCATAGCGATTAATGAAAACCATGTTAACCCTTGATGCACTGCTGAATAGACAAAGCTCTGAATTTTACTCAATACTACATCCACCGCAGCAGAAATGTGCAACTCCTGCTTTGTGGTTGTATGTGTCATCACTCAGGTTATGGCCCATAGTATTCCATAACTATTGGTGAATATATATATATATATATATATATGTATATAGCATTAATCTATTCTCTATGCTAATCTAGCTAAAGATATAGCTGACAGCGCCAAGAAAAATTTAGGAGTATGTTAGGCATATCTCAGACACATTGAATTTGTCTATAGGAGACACTTAGTGCTGATCTAGTTTTAAGAGCTGCTTTGGCCTCCTTTAATTCAAGGGACCCATTCTCTGTCTTGGTTACAGAGGAATTCATCATCTACAGAAAACACAACCTATTTAAACACCTTAGCCAGGTGCTCAATTATCCAGTCAGACTTTGGGAGAAAGTAAAAGTGAGTCACCGGTTTGAAATTGTAATGTAAGCACACCTACACACTGCCATCAAAGTTGCAAGATGGCAGATCCACTACGTTATTTTGACACAAGCAAAAACAAATGTTGAATGCAAACAGCCAGAAGGATAGAAACAAAAGAAACCTCGCTCTCTATCCTGTTGAACTGTCGCACATGTATAAGTATTCTAACCTAAAGTCTCCCATTGAAGGATTTCATGATGATCTCTTGTGTAATTTGTCAGGTAAATAAATCTCTTTACTTCATCCTCCCACAGGGCTGGGCCATTGATTGATTTCAACCAACGATTATACTGGGCAGATCCTGAGCTCTCACAGATAGGGAGTATGAGATTGGATGGCTGACCCTCTAGTGACAATCAGTGACAGACATAAAGCCAACTGAAAGCAGCATAATTTATATTTTTAAACACATACTATTCCTGCTGCACTTTAGTTTCCTCAAGTTTTTTTTTTGTCATGTTTTTTTATATCAAATTTACAACAATAATACTGCGTGTGCATCTCAGAAAGGGTAAGCTTTTAAACAAAGTGTGGTAAACCATCAATCAATCTGCCCACACTGCACGCCTCGCTTCTTCATCTGCCAGCATACACACAGACATTCATTATCCCAAGAATGCATAAGTGTCTTCAAAGGGTTACTTGATGTTATCTGCTTATTTTCTGCTGATTTGCAGGAATTTCCCAACCATATAGAATTGATATATTTGAAGACTACATTTATGGAACTGGACTAAAACACGAGGTCTTTCGGATTCACAAGTATGGCAAATAGTCGGTGGAATTTCAGTTTGGAAGATGGAGAAGCCTACTAATGTTTTGATTCCTCCCACCGCTACAAAACAACAAGATGGTAAATTGTCTTGATGATTTGTCTTTAGTATTCATGATATATTTATATGCTTTCTTAAGAAGTTAAAGGAAGGAATTATGAGGCGCAAATGTATTGGCAAAATGCAACCTCGCTATTTATATTCATTGTTTTGTTTTTTCCCCTTAGAAATACTGTTTTGTTAAAGTTTTAGGTAAACTTATGTTCGGTCTCTTTCTCTTGATTGATTTCAGAGCAATTTAAAATGTGTTTTTCTAATGCCTATGAAGTTTATTTACATGCAAGACATGCCCACAGTATTTATATAAAATAAAACATGTATGCAAGGAAGGCATACATGTAACATTCAACATTTCACTACATTAGACTTGCCTTGAAACAAACAATAGGTAATGTACAGTATTGAATACAGCAGTGGTGCAACAAGCATACGTACCTGATAATAAAGGATAATTTACCATCATGAATAAAGGGTATAATGTCATCCAAAGAAAGTCATTTACATAATTTAATGTAGATCGATCTTTCAACATATTTTCTGTGTGGCGGTTGCTGGGACAGATAGGGTTGATGGACTCCACTAAATAGCTTCTACTTTGTGTTTCTGTATGAATGTTGAAGGTAATCTTGTGAGTTATGCAAACAACATACAGCATAGGATGAAGAAGGATAACAGAGATTATGTATGAGACAAGTTTCAGGTGCGTGACATAATGCTGTTGACACTGACACAGTCAACAGTAACTGTCCTCCTCACTTCTCATATAGTAGGCTGAGTTCTGTATTTGTTGGCATCTCTGGTGTTAATGGTTACAGAGCATCAGACAGCTCAGTCTTGGTCAGTTTTTCACTCAAAGGGAAGCTCTTCCATTCCCCAGAGACTCATTAGGACAGCCATGTAGTATGTTGTCTGTGGGCAGAAGATGTACACAGCCTGCAAAAAGGTATGACATGAAGGCCTGATATCTTCAGCAAAAACATTTAGATTTGTTCTGGCGCTTTCGCCTTTATGTGTTCTAAGTTAGAAATCTGAGTGCTGATTTCTTTTAGTATGTATTGCATGTACCAATATTGTAACAATATTGTTAGTTAGCATAGTTTCATTTAAAAAATGACTTAAAAACTCTTAATCTATCTAATTCACATCTTAATTGTAGATCCATTTTATGAGTGCAGTTTTTAAACAATTTGGTTTCTCTGTCTAATGCACCTGTAATTTGTACACAGCTGATTTCCTCAATATCTGCTAGAACATTAATTTAATGAGTGATTGCCAGACTCCTAGCATACAGATCCTGATTAGCAGTATTAAACCTAATGCAACCCGCTGTGCAAAATTTTGTAATTTAAATTAATTCAGAGTAATTTTCTCATGAGATGTTCATTTTATTTTGTCTACCCACTGCAGGCGGTAGCTAGAAGAGCACTTCAGAGTGCCACCAATCAATTAAAACAATGGGAAATGTTTGCATGTTCCACAGTCGCTGATTATTCAATCTGCAGATGTGAAGTTATTCATATAAGCTTTAGCCTTGTGCCTCTCGGTCAAGAAAAATAACACCCTTCAAAATGAATTTAAACTTGAAATAGATAGCTTTACTCTGATATAGAACAAACAGACTTTTTACAAACAAATGAGTCTTTCATCTCAGGCCAGACTGACAGATGCGGTTCTTGGCTCTTTTTTTTTTTATACTTTCCACAGCATCAAATCCATGCCTGAGAATATCTTGTGATTTTATGTGTCTACTCAACCTAACGGGCAAACAGATGTACCTGTCCAGAGGGAAGGTACTGGTCAATGGCAATCTGTACTGATGCCATCATCTCAGGTAGACCAACCCTGCATCTTCAAGGACACAGTTAAAGGGAAATGACACATTTCGGGAATGTAAAATCAGTGTTGATAGGCACAGTGATGAAACCGATAGTACATTCATCAGTGTATGCTATATTGACAGAGAAAGCTGAGTTCTCCGCTATGCTAGTAATGTCCACATTTACCAGGGTGCATTGCATGTTAGTTTGCTTCTCCCACTCCCTCTGAGTAAGTTAAGTTAAGCAAAAAAAGTTGCCAAAATGTTGCCAACCAAATGAATTCCTGCAGACCATTTCTTTTCATCCATTGCTATATTCTTACCTCAAGCTCCAAAGCTGAAGAAGGCAGTTCTTCCTTGACACCCAACTTCTTGCAGCTGTTACAGAGAATTTATTGCTCAATAGACTACATTTACCATCAACATCCACTGGACATGTGCACAAATGTGGCATATGACTCCTTTCAAACGGCTTGTTGTTGTAAGATTTAGCTATACTAGTAGGTGCAGTGGTATATATGTGAGAACCCTGTTGTGGTGTGATAGCAAGAAAACAACAATTTTCAGGGTGAAGAGATTTATGTACACTGAACACTCTGCAGCATTGGAAACTTGTCAGAATGTAACACCAAAATAAAATTTGTGACATCCGTAGTTGTTCATGGCTAGGACCAAAACACGCTACTTTCATTATGGAGATTTTGTGTGTTGAGATTGAACAAAGCTGCCTCTTGCATGCAGTTCTTGTTTATGCTCATCCATTGAAAATGCAGGTTTACACCTCTGCTGTTACTGTTTGACATTAGCAATACATAGTACCGATTGACTGCTACACCAGCCGCCAGTAAGTGCTATGGTCTTTGCTTTGTGAAGGTGAACTGTGTCGCCCCAAGTAGAATGGAGGGTCACGCTTAGCCAATGCAGGCACACTGAGGTGCCACTGCTGGCCTGACTTTCCTGGGGAGCGCCAGAGGTCAACTACTGTACAGACTACTGCCTAAATGGAGTGGCACCTGCATGGGCTCACCTTTTGCAGTCTGCTTCAAATACAAACATCCAGTGTTGTATTTATGCAGAGATGATTCATGTGTTGTGATCCTGAGTTCTATATTCAGCTCTGGGCAGACTAAACCTGTCACTGCCATAAACCGAAATTTTCAATTCAGATACTCCCCATTTCCCTCCCCTGGAACATTGACCCAGTGCATAATGGCATTCATCCGGCATTTGTCTCTCCTTTAAAACTTTATTGCTCTTCCCCACCCAGCCTAGATTTCCACGGTACGTCTGTCAGATAAGCAGTTTTGGTCATTGATGGTCCTGATGAACAGTTCTCAAATATCAAGCTTTAGTCTTCATGCTTTCATGGTTTCTGGAATGACTATTTTGAATGTATATGAATATGCTGATATGTCAGCAGTGAAATTGGAATAAGGATGTACCGCCTCTATTAAAAATGCTATCACTGATTTATAAGACTATACATCATCTTCCCATCAGAAAATTATCCACAACATCTCCATTTCCATTTCTTATAAAAATAAAAAAATCACAAGAGCAGTCTGTTTTCTATATAAAAGTGTGTCTTATGTTCTCATAATGTTTATAATGACAGAGACATATTCAAGCAGTTTGGGTTTATTAAATATGTATTTATTGAGTGACATCCAGTAAATAAAATAAAAAAAATAACAAACAAAAACAAAACAAGCAGTATGTTCCGGTTTGAAGTGAGTCATTGCAGTTAATGCGAACAGGTGGTGAAATAAAATGTGGCTTTTGGGGATTGTTAATTACATGTTTATTTATCACACTCTACCAGTCACTCTCTGCCAGTTTTTTTAAAGCATAGAAATAAATCTATATATTTTTCTTTGCCCTGTGGGAAGCATGTCTGCCCAACAGAAGGTAAACAGAGCATTTAGTCCTTTCTACTGCAAAGTAAGAATCATTATATTATGTATGAATGAATGAATAGGCAGCGCCCTGTTAACAAGCAATTGCAGTTTTATTTATTTATTTATTTTATTTATTCACTCAGCTAAGTCCACCATGCTGGAATTTGATGAGTAGTTGTGTTCTTAGTATGGTCAACAGCTACAGATTTTCATCTGGTGTTATATATATAGTGATATTTGCTACGCTGCTGGGACACAGTGCTGTGTTTGTTTTATTCATGTTTGATAATTATTTATTGATACTGAATATTAGTCTAAGTGAGCAAGGGAACAAATATCTTCAAGTCCCGCTTTGGTGATAAAAAAGGGACTGAAGCCAACCTCAAAATCAATTAGAGGCTGGAAAATGTCCAATTTGATCTATAAAACACAAGGTGTCGTCCTCGCTCTTCTGTCTAATTGACTGGGTTTACCTACACTCAATGAACCTTGGCAACAAAACACTTACTTAAACCATATAGACAATCACAACTGCTCTGGATTTGCAGTGTTTTATGACATATGTTTTACTATACATGTGTCTCCTAGCCATTACTTACTGGCCATGAGTATAGGTGAAATATATTATCCTGAATGTAATGTATATATATATATATATATATATATATATATATATATATATATATATATATACACACACACTGTATATATTGTTATGTTTTATGTCAAATGTTTTTTGTATCTTTATGTATGTTGGAGTGTAACCATCCGGCAAATTTATGATGAAGCTAAAACAAAATGCTAAGTGAAAATGCCATTATCATTTGAAAAAAAAAAATCCTGGCAACCCTAGCATGATATCATACAACATTGTTTTTGCAGTTAGATACTAGTTATGTTATATAAGTACAGGTTAAAAATGGATAAATAGAAAATAGGCATACTGGAAGAACTATGTCTCAGCAATTAGGATGAAGCACACAGTATATGGGGAGATGAGCAGATACCAACTTTTGCAGTTAAATAAAGAATTGTTGTATGGAGAGGGACTGATAAAAGTAACGATAAACTAAATTTAGTTGATGTTTATTGAATGTACAACTATTTGAGTCTGTTCTTGATCATCTATAGTCAGTCCAGAATGCTACTGCACAACTCACACTTACTCACAGAGTACATTGCATGGTCAGGCCCTGCATATGTAGCTTAATCCATCTACCCTAACTCACTAATGCCTCATGTCAAATATACTAAATTTGCTGTCTGTCCCACGTGACTCACCTTTAAGACCCATGATGATCGGGGCTTTGTAGGACCTGAACCATGGAATACTCTGCTTGCACCCCATAGTCTGCTGATTCTGCGGATTCTTTTAAAGGGCAACTAAAGACCATTTTAGACAGCTGTTTGGGTAATTTGTATCCACCAGGTCTGCATTATATGTATATATTTTGTGTATTTTTATTATGTATTGTGATTCATAATAATATGACTTACTTCTTATATATTTCATATTGCCCTTTAAAGCGCT
Source organism: Protonibea diacanthus (assembly GCA_028641955.1). Taxonomy (NCBI): domain Eukaryota; kingdom Metazoa; phylum Chordata; class Actinopteri; family Sciaenidae; genus Protonibea; species Protonibea diacanthus. Next base: position 13,621,680 of record CM053986.1, read on the forward strand.
TATACAGATATGTTTTACTTATTTACTTGCAGGTCTATAGCCTATTTTTAAAAAAAGGTTATGTGATATTAAGGTCATTCAAAACAGGAAGTGTGTTCATTGTAATTACAGGAGCAGGTCATGCTTTTCTTTGCTTTTCATGTCTAAATCTTCCTTTTCCAGGTAAGCCTACATGCCGCTGTCCTGTTGGTTTCCTCAGGCCTTTTGTGAGAGGAGGATTTGTGACAACTACTGTTTAAATGGGGAACATGTGACGCCACTCAGGGGAACTAGCCAGCGTGCCAGCTGTGCAGAAGGTGTCAGGGACCGTTGTCTTTGCCTGGTGAGTCCCACAAATTATTTATTTGGTGGCAGCCAATACAACAAGTGATTATTATCATGTGCTTGGCCTTCATATGATTGACATTAGCCTTCTATTCCTCAGCTGCAAGAACAGTAACAACAAAGCATTGAATTCAGTTATGCTGCCTAAAATCTAGAGTGAAGCATTTTGAGTGTGGAACAAAACAGCCCCAAAGTGTTTTCCTTCCACAAGCAATTCACTTTTGCCTCTATTTGCAGATAAAATAAAATCAAACTACTACAATCAAACAACCTTTGGGTATGTTTCTGTTCTGAAGTGATAATGTATTTTCCTTTCCATTGTTCGTGGTCATAATTGTTTGTGGAAAACAAGTTCAACTGCATCTCATTAGTATTTTCCTACCATTGCTTGCCCAAGGGATGATCTGTTTTCATCTGTGGCTAAGATGTCATTTGATGTGGCTAATTAACTCCCATTAAAGTCCTGTACATTTCAAATCGAACCAGCTTAAACTATGCTACTGGTTTATCATTACACACTCCCCTTTCTCTTCTTTATCTCTGAACAACGAACAGACATCTGTCATCACTACTGTGAACTCCAAGGCCTGCACGCTATCCAGTAGTGGATATGTGGAGTGTGTGTCCTGCCAGGTTTGGAGGGAAACAAGAGGTGGACAAGTGTCTTCGTGCCACGGAGCTCCCTGCCCCACAATGAGGAGACTGGAGATGGTTTGTGCGAGTGCTTGCATTCGCTCGCTATTCTTGTCCCTCATCACGCTTCCTATAATACTACTTTTCATTTATGGAACAGCCTTGCTCTGCAGTGCAGGTATTCTGGTCTCAGCTGATGCATCTGCAGTCTGGGTTAGCTAAATGGAATTGATTTGATTAAATCTGAAAAATTTATTGGACCATATACGCTACAGCAATTTAGATTTGTCATTGAATTAGAAGCCAAGTGAGCTTGCCTTCTCGATATGAATTATATATGTTTGACAAAACCACCACTGAGTCATTTTTGCTTCTTGTAAAAGTATAGTTTTATGCTTGTCGCTAGCATCCATTATTTCTTCACCCTCCAGTTGCACAAATGGCAGAATAGCACCGAGCTGTCAGCTGTGACGGATATTTGCTACAATGGAGGCACCTGTCACCTGGACCCCGACACCAACCTGCCTTTCTGTCAGTAAGTCACTGCTTAATGGGTGAAGGAAAGTGGGAAAAAAAGTGAATGTTCTCCACTATTATTCACACTCTTGACTGTTACCATTCAAATGCTGGGCTCCATGCCCATGGAAACCTGGTTTAGATCACCAAGGGGAACCATTTTCCCGCTTGAGGAACAGTACAAGATAGGATGTCTTCCTCTGAAAAAAAAAAAATCCTTAAGTTGAGGGAGGGTTTGATGTCACTGTGTGGAGGCCATTGCACAGCAGGGGGCTGGGTGCCAGTACACCGCTCTATGCTGTGTGACACCTAACTGTGGCTTTCAGGTTTTTAGGGCAGATAAAAAATGGTTTCAAACCCTTCAAAGCTTCTTGCCATTCTGAACATATCACACTGTTCCTCCTGCAGTTAAGAATTGATACTGTACCTCTGACACTCTTCAGCAGTAGGTTTTAGGGAAGTTTGCCCTAAAAACATGTAGGTGAGGTGCGAGTCAGTGGTAGAACATGCCATGAAATTCAACGCCAAAACTAGAAACAGATAAAGCTTGACTGGCAGACATGAGGAAATGATTGTGAAGACTACTCCAAAGCACCACCCATAGATTACTATCACTCCTGCTGTAATCACATGCAAAAAGAGAGTTACTTAAAGGGAAGAAATTGGAATCCATTTCAAAAGCCAACTCTTTTTACTGCCCATTGTCCACTATAGCTAAACTGGAAATTTGTGGTCATCACTCACAGATTCCAGGATAGAATCAATTTCTATGCAAATGATCCCATCTTATCTGAAGGAGGTTAATAGATCCTGATAATGGTTTATTATTTGCTGCAAAGAACAGAGATTAGTGGAGAGTGATGGCTATGTCTGTAGTCAAGAAATCATAATGTTTGACCTTAATATTCAGAGTTAATGTATATTTCATCAAGACTTCCCAAAGCGAAAACCTTGCAGAGCAGAGTTGCTTCAATTGTAATGATAATTCTTGCATTAAACACTAAAAAAGAGCTCTTTAAAATACACTGTAGCACTAGACAGCTATGATAAACATGCACCCTCACTGCCATTCATTGAGAATTATTTAAATATTCTTCGTTGAACAACATTAAACCAGTGTTAATTTTCTTTTTCTTTTTTTTTTTTTTTACAATGCAGAAAATCTCTGTTACTCAGCAATAGCGCTTGACAGGTTAGATCAGTAAACCTATCGCGGGTCAAACAAAACAGAAACCGTCTTTGACTATACATGTACAACAATGGCAAGAAGAAATGTCCTTCGATTTGTCACAATGTTTGTGTCAATGCTGACATTTTTTATCAGTTTATTCTGAAATAACATTTTTCCAGATTAACTATGATGGCGGACTTTTAAAGGATGTATTTGCAGGGTGGCAAACAGTATGCAATGGTCTCAACTAACACGCTCCCATTATTTTCTCAAAATGAAATATATATATATATAATATGGTTTTAAAGTGAGAGTTAGATTTTGGCTAGTTATGTTATTATTTAGTTGCATGTGATTTTGCTTGGATTATTTTTCCATGGGTCTAAAATGTCCTCTTTTTATTTTTATTTTGACAATCTTGAACTTTTAAACAAGTAACCCTTTTTTACATTTATACCGCAGGTTTCCACGGGGTCCACACATATCCAACTTGACATTTTCAATAATAGTTTAATTTCAAATTGCAAATTACAATTACAATCATAGAGAGTCAAAGTCATGACAGCATGTCCGGGTTGTCATCTGTTCCACTAGTTCCTGTTCACATTCAACATTTCTAATAGTTATTTCTTACAAATTATAATATATTATATATTATCTATATTATCTATATATATATTATATATATATATATATATATATATATATATATATATATATATATATGTATGTATATATTAAAAAAAGATGAAACCTATTCCTTGAGTTTAGCTACCATATTCCAATCCAATATACCGCTGATATTAGTACTACTCACATGAAAATTTACAAGCACAGCAGTATAGACTTATGTCATCACAACATATTTCTTCCGGTTTATTGCCAGGTAGGTTTTCATGCAAGGAATTTGTCTTGGTGTATATCCATAAAACTCACCAGCATTCAGGCTAGAAACTTTGACATTCTTCAGCCCTATCTGCCCTGCTGTTATTACAGATATGACTTAATTAGACATGATGTACAAATATTACTGGCATTTGGAATTAGCAATTCTTACTTCTGGAGCAGAACACGGAAGTTACATTTCCACTTTGGCTCTCTATATGAACACATCATTTATATTTTTGATTGCTTGTGATTGTGTTTCTGGAATTTGAATGGAATGCCCAATGGATGACGTTGCAGTATTACAGTTGTATTTTTCTGTTTGTGGTAGGCTGTATAACAATTAATACAGTATCTTCTACAATGTACATGTAATATTATGACATATTGGACATTTTAATATTTAGGGCTTGTTTAGAATTCAGTGCCAATAACATGTAACTTGTTTTGTGCTGTTTTGTTATGATCACATAACTTCTTTGTCAAGAAAATACACATCTCAGTGGTGAGACCACTGTAACAGACTCTTCTCTTGCAGATATTCCCTTCACTTGGTGAGCAGTGAAAATGATTTGTGTTCATATTATTTGTTTTGCTAATTTGCTCAATGCAGACACAACATTGACTTACTTCATCTTATGGCTGAAGCTGCTGAAAGGGATTAGTGTGTCAGTCTCCATTCATCAAGCAGCCAACAGTTCAACAATATACATTCTCTGGGCCCTTTTATCACTCCCAACACAATGTTTTGCAGCTGCACGTCAGGGTTCAAGAACCAACGTTGTGATGAGCTGGCCAACCCCTGCGATTACTTCTGTCAGAATGAGGGGATGTGCACATTAACAGCTCTTAACAAACCACGCTGCAAGTAGGTCCTTCTCACCTCTCCAGCTGTATTCAGAGCCCACTCACCCCCTTTGTCTACACCCCCACCCCAACTCCATCTGGCTCCATTTCAGCCTCAGTCCAGTATATGGGCTGTTTGTCACAGTGACACCTTGTAGCAGCTTATCATGCATTAAGTGCTGGATAAAGTAATGACATATTCAATAGTAATAGCAAACTGGAAGGTAGTGATAGCTAACTAATTGTAATTAGCTAGCTTGTGAAGGTGTTGTCAAACACTGTGTTGCCTGTAGAGCTTTTTCACATACTTTTATCATCGGGGGAAAATATGTTCTCACACTCATTTTATCTGCTGTAACAATAGTGACTTCAAACAAAAATATTAATCGTTTTGAAATCACTTCACTAATTGCTGTTTAGTAACTGGGTTTTTATTACATTTATATTATTGTTGTTTTTAGATAATGCCAACATATTCAATAGGTGAATATTTTAGAAACATTCTGACTGCTTTCATGCTGAGAGTTAGATGAAAAAATTGACACCAGCAACATTTCTAAATATGAAGCTCCCACCAGAAACCTGTTAGCATAACAAGTGAAAAGAGGGGAAAACAGCTAGCCTGGCTCTGTCCAGAAAGAAAACAAACAAAATCCAGACTTCCTGGCATCGCCGCTGGTTGCCTGGCTTCATAGTGATGACAACATTTCACGGCCAAGAAATAGTTCAGCACATAACCCCATGCAATGTGTTATTTTTACACTGTTATTCATACAAATTAAACAGGCAAGATATAGCATGTTAATAAATGAGCTTTAGAGGTATTGGTAAGCAGATTTTGTTCATTTTGGGCAGAGTCAGGCTAGCTGTTTCTCCTTGTTTCCAGTCTTTGTGCTAAGCTAAGCTAAACAGCTGCTAATTGTAGCTTCATTTTTACCTCACAGGCATTAGAACAGTAACAATCTTTCAAACTAGAAACTACAACACAAACGACAAATAAGCAACAATTTAATTTAAATCAGTCATTTAGTTTGATTATTAGTGATAGCTGTAGTAGCAACAGCAGTTAGGCACAGGAAATTATTACAGTTCTATTTTTTTGTCAGTTTTTACTCTTTATATTTGGCCAGGTATTAGCTGATGGCACTTATTACATTATCAGTTGCTGCATGACTCTACCTTTGCTGCCCCTCACTGCCACCCATCCACCCATCTCATGCAGCCGTCACCCAGCACACAGGAACTGTGGGGAAACTAAAACGTGACACTGTCTGTGTGATGTGGGCATCAGTCTGTGCATTTGCAACCCGTGCATGATGGCAAGTTGAATATGTACGTTACTGACCAGTCCTCACATATGCATATAGCTTACTAGGCTTTACATCTCATCAATAATTGGTGTTTATATTCAGTATCTTCAACAGAGGTTAAAAGAAATTCTTCATTCCTTAAGGAATTAGTCTTTTCATGGTTTATGCCTCCCAAAGGAGATCAAACTCCCTGTTGCCCCCAATTTCCCATTAAAATTCATGTCTCTGTGACATTTCGCTCTACGAGGGCGTGATTCATTTCCAGTATGTATGGGGCTGCATTCTTATTTTTGATAGCCTGATGTTCTGATTCTTAGAGTGCATGTAATTTAGAGTAATTTCATTCTGTCATTATCTAGTCGCACCCACCAGATCAGTCATGCTTTACAGACCCATCTGCGTCAGTCGTGTGAAATTAGATATCACCTCCTCTAACAAGGGTCATACATCACGCCCATCGGATCCCATTGGAACACAAATGAGATGACGACTTGTTGTCCCGCTGTCATCCTTTGATTTCTTTCTTCACTGAATATTCAACATGCAAATTCACACACAATGTTTATGGACCACTACATGTATATACATAGTGCTCTCTCTCCAGGTGGTGTTTTGTTTGTGTTGGATCAAAGTACTCCATAGCAAGACTGAATCATAATGTGTTGTACAGTATATGTAAGCCACGGTCACATCATAATGTAGTTCATTTTGTAAAGGTGTTTTCTCAGCAGTCTTTCTGTTAGAAAAAGTATTCCAATGGTGGTTTATTTTTACTCTCTTTTGACCTCCTTCAGATGTTCAGCCAATTGGGCAGGAACACAGTGTGAGAGACCCGCCCCTAAAAGTAGCAGATCAGACAATACCAGCGGAGGTGAGTACTGAGAATTTCTTATTTCAGAACGGCGGGAGGAATTGTAAGGTTTTCTTATTAGAAAGCCTTACAATTTCCTGTATGAATCAATGTATATATCATTTCTACAGTGCCCCCATTCCATTTCGTCTGAATGATTACTTACATTGGAAATGATCTATTTTAACACCCACACATTTTTATCGGCAAGTTTATACTTACTTCACCAAATACAACAACAACTGTACTTCTTCCTGACTGACAGGTTGACACAGACTTACTGACCTCCATCCAACCTAGCCAGTTTGCAGTATTTGAACAGAAAAACCTGCACTCAGCAGTTTTTAACTCATTTGAATTAGAGGAGCTGCTGTTGCCGGGGCCATCAGGGTTCAGTAATTCGACTGTTCTGTTGTCAAATCGATTTAACGAAATTTAAAGTAAGTCCTTTAAATCACTTTCTTGGAAACCACATCTATACTGTGTTATCAGATTCAGGTATTCATAGTGAATCATATTGAATGGCCCCATAATGCACTATGTGGTCTTCATAAAATGTATTACCAAAAAGATAGAATTATAATTCTGTGCTCATATTATGTTACCTTTGTGACTTCTTCTCATCCTCCTATTTCTATCAGATGTGTAAAAAGAATGCACATATTTGTAGAATATATGCATTTACAAAAATATTATTGTGTAGTCCATATGTACTGGACAACTGTTAATGTACTGTAAACGGAGTGAAGTGTGCAGCCATAAAGGTGGCCTTTTTTGAGGTCATAGTCAGGCATAGCTACACACAATGTGCCACTATCTGAACCCATCTCAGCCGCTTTCAGTTATTCATCTCTCCTTACCATCTCTCCTATGTCTGTCTCTCAGGAAGCATAGCTATCATTGTGCCTCTGGTCCTGCTGGTAATCTTGATTGTGATGGTGGTAGCAGGTGTTTACATCTGCAGACGGAGGCAAAGGTAAGTAAATAAATAATAAAATCTAAATAATAATGAGGCTTCTAAGCACAAACAGATGATGAGTGATCTGTCACTACACAACTTTGTAGATGAATGGACAGCTTGATAAATAAATAGTTTGTTTGCTTCAGATTCTTCAGCAGAGCATCTATCCTCTGCACTGAGCCTCTGATTATAATTCAGCTTTTTAGGCCTACCCAACAAAGTTGTGTACTCCAAATGTGCCAAAAGTAGTGTGATGTGATTTGTTGTGTGGTACCGTGCGAAGCTGTGCAGCATGTTGACCTGCATGTTTCTTATTATGTTAATGATGCCTGGCTCCACACACCTCAGGGGAAAACGTGTCCAGAGGCAGCCCATGACAAACGGAGGGATAAACGTGGAGATTGGGAACCCGTCATACAACATGTATGAAGTGGACCATGACAACCATGCTGATGCAGGCAGCCTGCTGCGACCCAACTTCACGCTGGACCCTCACAAGGTTGGCTTATTGAGCTCAGTGTTACAACAACAAATCAAAATGGCAACAGAAAGCTAAAGCTGTGCTTCTGTCCCTATAACTAATTGAATGGTTTTGGCGTAGTTCTGTGTTTGTTTTATGCAAACGTTACACCACCATGATGATTAAAATATAGGCTCAGTTTCTTATTTTAACTAGAAAAGTTAAAACTGTCTACGCTGACATCAGATCCACATACAATATTGACACATAGGTGCAGAAAACAATACAAAAGCAGCTCACTGCTGCAATACATAACACCTTTCCATATGCGTAAGTCAATCTTGTTATATTTTGGTTGAACTAGGCTTTGGGTGAATGTTTTTTTTCTCATTTCAACATGTTGACGTTTTGTTGTATCAACGTACCAACGTTGTGTGTATTGTTTTAACTGGATACTTTCTTGAAACAATGGTAGAGTTTAATGACATAGCAAAATACTATTATGTGTGTTGTTATAATAAACTGAAAACAGTTATTAGGTATCTAGCAGTAACAAGAAAATATATCAATAAGAAAAATAGTGGAACGAGAGACTTTTCTAACAGACAGTGTGTCAGCAATACACTGCTGTACATTATAATCAGTTAACCAATAAACAGACCATTTATCCAGTGGGAGCTCAGGAGGAAGTTAAATTCTTTTTACTGTAATGTCTGTGAAATTAAAATCAATAAAACACATTAATTAGATGTAAATGTAGCTAGTTTGTGAATCTGACAGAACTGTAATAATGAGATTTCCACTATTTCCAGAAATGTGAATTTAATTAATTTAGCAGCGTTGGACATTTCAAGTACTGTATATACAATTTCTAGGAAGCTGTCTGGCCTCGATTAATGCCCCTGCTTTGACACCTGCTAATCATGAAACTTGTCGCAGGAGCATCACTGCTGCACCACTCTCTCTAGGCATGAATATAATGACGCTTCATTAAAATAACTGTTGTGTTCTTTGTCTCTGTTCCAGTAATGGCATCTAGCATTGCGATAAATCAAAAGGATTGGGTGAATGAGGTTTTGTAGAGATTTTACAAAAGCAGTGCAAGACTGCGAAGTTACAATGAACCAAAAGTATCCTTCCTCTAGCTGGTGATTTATTCTGCTCATGGCCTTTGACAACACACTAACATTCAGCATATCAAATGAGTCATAACACCTTCACCGATGTTGTTATCTAGCTCACCTGCTAGAGCTTCAAGCCTAATGCTGTCGCTTCTTGCCCTGCCAATTTTGACATCTGCTATTGTCAGTCCAATCTGGCTGTATATTCAACAGAGGCACGCTGACTTGAATGTAAACTAACTTATGTATTGCAAACACTTTCTTTTTCCCTACAGTTCTTTACTTTGAGGTAAACATAAGTTATATAGCCCATGACCGGACTGATTATAAAGTTTGTATATAGATATCCAGTAGATAACGATGCATTATTCTATGCATCAAACTGTTGTGCACTGTGAACAGAGGTGGTGCTTGTTGTTTTGCAGGGCTGGTGTGTACAGTCCAGTGACCCTCGCACCTTAAGCATAAATTCTGTGCCCAAGGAGGTAATCCCTGGACAGGTGAATTTTTCAAACTTCACTTCATGTTTGCCTTCAACAAAAAAAAAAAAAAAGAAAACAAACAAACAAACAAAAAAACACTTAACTGTGTGCACTGTGCAGTTAACCAGTTGATATGATTACCTGTACTAAATGTAAATCAGGCCAAAGTGGATCAAGGTGACATCCACAGTCATCTGTAGCTGTTTCCTTCGTCATTTTGTGAGTGCCAAATAATATAATAAAAAAGCTGCTAAAGCTGCTACTATCCTTGAGAATGTAGACAGAAAACTGTGCCTGCATGGCTTCATGTTTAAATTGGCACCCTGCATGTTGCTGTGCTGTACTTTTTTTGTTTTTTTGTACTGTACTATTGCATGCTGAGTAACAACCCACTTATACAATATGCATGAGTCTTGTCTTTTCCTTACATGCTTTTCTTTGTACTGCTTCAGATAGAGTTAAACTCTGATGTTTTACTTACTTTGTCAAACCTTTAGAATCACAGTGGATATCACTAAAAGATGCAATAATTAACATTTTCTTATATTTGACCAGGTGTAATGTGAAACAGCAACCTCTTGTTTCTATAATGAACCCACAGAGAATTATACTCTACAGCCCCCCTCAGCTCTATGGAGTGTTTCAATCTCTTTAAGTTCATTGTTTTGGTTTTCTGCAAACTGACCATAAACCCGTCTCCAGACGCAGTTGTGTTCATCCAACAAACTCTGACAGACTATACTCTACCTGCCCAATACCAAACAGAAGACACAGTTAGCAACAAGCTACAATAGTGAACATTTAACAAGCATTTAACAGCTGAAGAGTGAGATATTTTTCTCAGGAGTTGGTGAAGACCAAAACAGAGCTAAGAGAAAAGTGAAACTGGACTTCATCAGGTGTACGAAACACAACTCCAGGTGGTAGTGGTGTTCCGTATCAGCTGGATCTGATTAAAATAGGCAACCGTTTGCTAACAGGTTTGCCACAACAACTTTATGAGATGCTCTGTCAGATGTTTGTTTCACTGCCCCCAAATGGCCGAAAGTCTATGGCTGCAGCTTTAAGACTCCCGCTGTTCTGAAATAATTTCTAATTGTCTTTCCATCTTCTCCGTTCTACTGCAGCCCATGAACTACTCCAACCCAGTGTATGCAAGGATATATATCGATGGGCAAAACTGCCGGAAGCCAGTCATCAGTATTGATGAGAGGAGAGAGCTACTCCCAAAGAAACTAGAGGGGACAATTCATGAAACCGCCGCATAGCCTAACTTTACACTTTGTACTTCTTTTTTTACCACAGTGTACAATGTATAATATGAAGGAGGAAACAAGAATTTTTCTATTTCCTATGAGGCTCTTAGGTTTTACTGGTTTAGCATCAGCATAATGTCCTTGTTGGTGTGCTGAAGAGTTTTATTTTCCATTTACTGTTTGCTTTCTAATGTTTGTCAAACATAAGTTATACAGCGCTACACTGTATACTGTATGACACTGAAGTAAAGCTGCTGATTTGCAAAAACTTTATTAACACCATAAGCCACACGTGTGCACAGTTTAAACCTTAAAATGCAGTGCTAAAATTTGTACCCATATCTGTTTCTAGTTTAAGTGGAATACGGTCACTGTGTCATTTTATGAAGGTAATGACGGCAGGTTGGCTCAATTTTTCTGAACGAGAGGAGTTTAGTGGGTTGTTTCTAAGGCTTTTGTCTTTTTTTACATGCCATATGACGTATGGACCACAAAGCTTTGCAACTGAGCAGCAAAGCTTGATATTTTTGAGGCTTCGTCTTTCTTTTTTTCTCCTTGTTACCTGACGGATCTACTAACTGGATTTCCAGTGAAGGCCATAATATCAACATGATCTTTTTCTCACACAGTATGTAATACCATAGGTCTTCTGTCTTTTCCGTTTCCGCGGATGTCAAGCTCCATCAACCCTATTTCGACAGTTATATACCACATGAACTTATCTTTTGGTGAAAGAGATTGAAGCCCACCTTGAATGTTCTCCGATCAGATTCCCAGAATCCTGTACTGTACACTGAAAAGACAGATACTGAATACCATATTTTTCTAGGTCTCATATGTCAACAGATGGATTAAAGACATAGACAAGAAAGAGATTTACCACAGCTACAAAAAGGTTATTGAGAGTTATTATAAAACACATCTGTTACTTCAGAAAAGGAAGATGATAAATATAAGAAATTTTATAATTTTGTATTTGATTTGTATGTTGTTTGGCTGCTTGTATTTTGAAGAAATGTATTAAATGTAAGTAATTTTTATATAAAATGTAAATCGATATTGAATAAAGGGGGCTTATTTCCACTTTGTGTCCTTTTCTTTATCTTTGAAGCGGTCCACAGCCCAGCCAACCAGTGATCAACTGGCACAGTTGTTATATATCTGTGGTTCACGTGGGCACTGACCTGACAAGTCAATCAACAGCATGAGGTCTCTTGCCTGCTGCACCGAGGAAGGTGGTTGATGGGAGATCGTTGCCCTCCCTATGTGTGTGCATGAAGGCCAACCCCATTCATTACCTGTTGGTTGGGACACAGCATCAGTACCACCTGCTGAATGATAATTCACTCTTCTTTTACTTTACCTACAATGGCTGAGTCTTCACAGACTTCACCTCCTCCTTCACCATGGCAACCAGAGGAGGCAGCGGCACTACTGCCCTCTCTCCATCTGTCTGTGCAATCAGCGGGATCTGCCAGCACACCCAGCACACTGCATTTTGATGATTGTACGAATTTCTTAATTGTCTTCCACAGTAAACATTTGTAGCAATAAGGACGCCACATCCAAAACCTTATGTAAAATTAATATTTTATGGATTTGCCCATTTTCTGCCAATCACAAACGATGAAAGAGACAATAATGTAGTTTTTAGATTGATGAATAGATATTTTGTCCATATAGTTAAGACATTAGAGGCTTTTGAAATGCAGCGTCATCTATGGACACTGAAAGAAAGTGTGCAATCACATTTGATTGCTTTGTAGATCAATAAAAGTGCTGAGGAATCTGTGTAAATGCAATTGGACTTGTTTCTCTTATATAATAGAATATAAGTTGGTTTGCTAAGAGGAAGTGGAAGTGCTGCACTGTTGTGCAAAGCTGTGATGTAACTTCAGTCACTTTTTTTCTCTGTCATGCTCTGCCTCTGGTTACATTGCTGAGTTCTGGTTCTGGTGCCTATTCCAGAAAACCTCCTCTTCATGGTGGTCCAAAATCTTATCTAATTGCACCAGTGTAAACCCTATCACTCTCCTGCTGCTCTTAGCTAACTTCAGCTATAGTTTGCAGCAGTTTACATAACTGTCCATCAGGAAACAGTAAATTACAGATTTGAAGCGGAGCAAACAGAAGACAGAAAAAAAAAAAACATTTTCTCCATAAAATGACAATGACATAGTTTGGTGGTGTGCGCATACATAGTATGAGAACTGCATATGAAGGTGCAGCATAAGAATGACAGAGCCACCATGAGTCAGTGTAGCATCCAAATGATTTAAAATATATCCTTCCTTGGTAAAACAAAGTTTATGCTAAAAAATGTTGGATTCTGTCTGAGATCTTCTTGTAGTTCATTGCCATATCTTTTATAACAATGGTGTACAAGGCTGGAGGGGATTTTTGTCCTTGCAATACTGTGGTTTGTCACAAGGGACATAGGGCTAACCAGCACACTATTCTACAACAATCTCTTTTTCAATCTGCTTGTGAAGATGTTCAGGCTTCTGTAAGTAATTCATTTATGTATGTTTGCAATTTGGAGCATTTCCATGGCTTAAATGGACATGAAATGAGTAGTTCAACAAAAGATGAACTACTCTATTGGAAAATATCAAACGTTTATGTCTGTGTTAATCAAAAACACAAGCTGAAACACGCTTGGAGCAGTTCTCAAAGAAAGATCTATTCACCAAGCTTAAAATTCTGTTGAATGGAGAACGGTGGGCAGAAGCTAAACATATTGCAGTTTAAATCTATTCACTTTTGAACTGTGGGTCAATTTTGGATGAACTCTATAACTACCATTTGTAGCTATGATTCACACATCCAAATGTCTTCTCTGAAATCTCTCTATAAGGCTGTAGAGCCATCTGGCATACCAAGCAAACATGACGTTTCTCAGAATCAGGGCTGAAATAATTCTAATGGATTGCTGTAACACAAACTCAATCAAAAACAATTGTTATAAAGGAGACTCCCATGTGAAATATTCATGGTTTTTAGTTTAGTAACTTGCAGCAACTTCCACCTCTTTACATCAATGATGTAATCGCAATAACGCCTTTTGACAGCATCAAACTAAAAGATGTCAGTGTCTGCAAAGTATGAAATGAGGTACAACTGTCTATAATTGTGGAGCAGCAGAGCAGGACATTATCTACCCATGACCTTAACATGTTTCAGTGCTCGTGCAAGTTTTCTGAATCAATTCATAGCAGTGATTTGTATGGTTCATCTATGAGTGAACTTTTATTCAGTTTTGTTCTTAAGGACATCACTGGAAAGTGATTCAGCTGAACGAATTAAATCTTTCATGTACTTGTTCAAAGCTCTGACATCCAAGATTTGAGTTGGCTGCCTGAAAGTATTTAGTCACAGAATAATCTGAAGAATCAAATCTCGGAGAGAACAGACTTGAATGCTGTGAAATGATAATGAACATATGGTTGTAATAGGATAAGGAATCTGATTGTTCGGCACAAAACTATAAAGTTTCAGATGTTTTAAACATGCACACGGACCTGAAAGCCTTTTCAAAGCAGTCTGCATTTTACTCAATGATTCCCACTGATCATAGGTTATAGTTTTAGGTTATAGGATTTCACAAGCTGTGTAAACTCAGTTTCTATGTGATATTCTCCCGTCCATCTGATTTTTAAAGATTTTGATTTTTTTGTTGTTGGTAACTGTATGAGTATTTCCTTTTGGGTCTTCTAATATGACTACAGACACTGATAAATCAGTTTGTTTTCATCTGCTGCTCTCTCACAGCATAACAGGGAGCCTTGCGTGGCAATTTTACGAGTGTTAATTATGTAACTGAGCCAATCTAACAGGCACACACTTTTTCATGAACAGGTGAGATTCGTTAATTATAATGTGGGATTTTAAAACAAGATTGATAATTTGGAGTCATTGACACATTGAGCAAAGCAAAACAAAAAAACAACGGTTTAAAATAAGGATCCAACATTGTCATTCATTCACATCATTACAAATACTGTCTTAACTTCACCTCCAGCTCAGAAAAGGCTAGTGCATGGGTTTTGAGTTGAATTTACACATACACTTAAGAATGGAAAAAAAAGCTCAAGTTAATCACCAGTCATATATTGTAAAAAACAAAAGAAAAAAATATACAAATTCTAATGATGTACTTTTATCATCGGCTTTTTATAGTGGTCATCTTTCACATTGGTATTAAAAGTTGAGTAGTATTATTAAAGAGTATTAAAGTTGCTGAGTAAATAAGAGAAAATGTTGAGACTATTGTGTAGAGTAAGAGTATGTGCGTAGTACATTGAAATTCAATTCAAGCTCTCTCCTACAATAGTCTACAACTAATGAAGGCTCCCAGCTCAGCAGTGATAGAACTCAGCTGCACTGGGAAAAGTGAGGAAAGGACTGCTGGCCCACTTGCTCAACCCCTAAAGTGCATCAAAAGAAGAGAAAAACTGAAATTTAAAAACTAGTCCAGAACTTAGAGATGCCTGGTACTCCCCTCCCCTCACCTTGCCTATTGATTTATTGTCTCTTTTCCACTTAGCAAGCATCACCATTCTCCTGCATAAACATCAGAAAAACCCAGAGGGCTCATCTCTCGGACAGAATCAATAACAGCAGGAGTCGTATTCACATTATAAACAGCAGCCTCTGCATACTCATGCTACTGACTGCACCAAGCTGCTTATTTCTCTGTGTGTGGTGAGGGAGAGAGAGACTATAGGAAAGACAGAAAGAGACTGTGAAAGTAACTGAGGGAGGAAGAATGGGGTGATGGAAGCAAATGGAAACTTACCTCAGGTTAACATAGATAATAACATCTAGACACTCAGTGATGATTGAGCCTTTCGCTGTTTGACAATGACGAACAGGTGATGATAACTCTTTTTATTACTCGTATAATTTGTAACAACTTCAACAAAATCATATCTTACCTGACTGAGACCATATAGATACATCATCTCGAAACTAGAGAAGACTGAATTTGAGAACAAAACTAAAAATCTAGTTGTATTGACTTTATGTAGCTCATCCATTGTTACGGATTTCCCGTTTTGTCTTTTAACCTCCAGTTTTCTTGCTGCCTCAGGTCAAAACTCTAGGTCCTGATCGGCTTACACAGCCTGACATTCTCAAAACATCCACATTTATGACAAGGTCATATTACGTGACAAGACATCCACCATGGATATTGGATTGCAATGTGAAAGGTTAACTTGTGTTTAACAGGGTGTTTATGTTAACCATCTCGGTATTTCCAATTGTCAATCGTTTGTCTTTTTAGCTGAATTAACTCAAATTATACTACAGTACAATATCAATTTGCAAGTACATACTTTTTTCTTTATATTCAAGTGCACTTATTTAATAGTTTCTCTAGGCTGCGTGCAGCATGTACCTAACACAAGGCTACTTACAGCAGCACACTAGCTTACAACTCGCTTACTGTGTGCTGCAGCGTACATTAGCATTTCTATGGTGAAAAATGATGAAAGCACTGATGCTAATTTACCAGCCAATGATGCTGTTTGTTCATCATTAGCGTTATCACCTGTAGCAGCAAATCATCACTAAAACTGCTGATTTTTGCTCTGTGAAGCTGATTTATACTTTTAAATGTGCCATAACTTGTTGTTACATCACATTCTTATGAACACATAATAAAATACAAATATTAACACATTCTGATCATACCAATTGTAAGCACTACATGGCATACAATGAAAAAAAAAAAAAAGGCGATAACGAAAGTCACCGGCACACATCCTTAGGGGCACAAATGTCTTTAGCCAATTATATGTAAATCCATCCAATAATTGCTGAGATAGTTCAGTTTGGAAATTTGCTGAGAATTTTCATTTAGCCATCATTAATTCCTGGGTTGGACTTCAAGAAACCTAAAACCTCAACTACACACTGCATTTTCAGATGGATCGCAAAGATTTACTGGAAGATTATTCATTACTGTAAGAAATGAAGGTATTCATTGACAGATATTGATTTAAAATAGTTTATAGATTCAGAGTTAATCTTTGTCAGAAAAAGTTGAGCCTCTGTATAAAAGTTCAAAATATTTATTTTGCCACTGCTGTAAATGTCAGTAACGTCAAGCAACAATCCTTGAACCTGTAATGCTGTTTTAGTATACAAACCAGCAATTCATGGATACTATTGCAGAGCTCAAATGTTTTCTAGGACTCATAAATGTTGCCTTTATATCTTTCATAATGTTCAGTGTTAAAGTAGACTGTAGACATGAAGAACCAAGAGTAATATTTATCAGTTTTGTAAAGAATTTTATTCATTAATGGTCAGTTCACGCAGTGGTGAGAAAGTGCACAGGAGTCCAAGATGTCTTATGCTGAAATGTTTATTGAAACTCGGCCAAGGAGAATGGAGAATATATCAATACACTTGTCATGACATGATGCTGCCTCAATTCTGAACAAGCTGTCCTCTCTGGCTCGTCTGAATGCCCTCAGAATAGTGCTGCAACTACTCTATGTGTCTACAGTATAAGGTTGGAATCGGTCAGAATGGCTCCTGCTTTCCTAAACACAAACATACAACTGCTATGTGTCTCAAGGAGAAGAGGGAAGACTCTTGAAACTTAAGAAGCTGTGACCTTGAGATATAAGCTTGACCCTGTGTAACCCACATGCGTGGTAGAATACAGTGAAGAACAGAAGGTTCCCTCACAATAAGGAGGTTGGGGGTGGAAGGTAAATCTGCTGACCTTGTAGAAATAATTTAGAAATGACAGCATCGCCATGGTTCATGAATCAGTTTTATTAGTAAGCGTTTTGGAATGAGTTTGCTCTGTCCTAAAAAGCTCTGTAAAATGCATTCTGAAGCTTTACAACCCACTCCAATTTATCTCATTTCTAAAGACTGTTTACTGAAGAGTGGATCTTTTGTTCTGAAAATGTTGGTCAACAAGTTGTCGTATTTACATGCAGCGGAGACGGCCTGAATTGGAGGATGTTCTCTGTCCTCACACATCCTGACTAATGACCGGATTAAGGGGGGAAATGGGGCTGAATTGTAATCCCCATGGTGAAAGCTGCACTTTCAGTAAACTTGGCCAATAAATCTGTGGGTGGGTCCACTCTTTCTTTGGCAGCTTTTGTGTTTCCACAACAATTCTACTCCCCGTCTGTGATCACAGCGGCATGCAGCGCTACAGACCGCATGCTGATTGGGTACTGCACATTTTATCCCCTTAATTCCAACACTTTGACACCTGTATTGACTATTGGGCCTGTTTCTAAAAACAGATTACAAAATGTTTTTTTAAGACCAAAAGAAAAGGAACAAAAGACAAAGTGGCATAAAATAAACAAAGCAAGATTATAAAAACACTATCCTAACACACTCTTATTCACCAACCTAATTTATGGACATGAGAAATTCACTTCAGTAACATGGCTCAACACATGAACATCAGGGCACAGAAAATAGTATATTTGCCTAAAAGCAGTTACACTTCACTATACACAAAGGAAATATGTTGGCAAACAGTACTCATTATTTATCTTTCAATACTAGAATGGCCATCTATTCTTTCATGTACCGTATGTAAACCATGACCACAGAAACACACTCGACAGGTCCTCGTGCACAGAACACAACAGAATACAAAACAGATTTTCTTCCAAGGCACATCACAAACAATCATAGCAAACATCTATATTTCATTAGAAAAAATACATACAGAGAAGGTGCAATGAAAAACACATTTAAGCTATACATCAAGTATAGTGTATGCATGTGCGTGTATCTATCTTGGGTAATATGAATAATACAAATTGACATGTATTTCCTACAACACAAATAGAGACCTAGTGTCAGCGCCGACACATCGGTATACCCTATAACCCCAAGACTGAAGAAATAAGAAAACAAACAGACAAACAAACAGTCATCATAATATAAATATATAAAATTAGTTTCATATCCCTCTTTTGCATGTAGGTAGAGAATGTTTTCTGAGTAAAAACAAAACAATGTTGAGAAGATCTGAGTTGGCAGGGTTTCCAAAACATTATGTAGAATCTTTGCAGTAATTAACGTTTCATGCGAAATTGGTGCTAACAATTTTGGAGTTTTACTTTAACTTTATTCCCTCTGCCAGTTATCATATAGACTGTAATGTTGCAAATCGTGATTCCATAAACTTGTTGCATGTTAGGGCTCATTCAATTTCCTTTAGACAAAACTATACTAACAGTTTCTAATTTAAACAAATTATTAAATGCAGATTAAAACATGCACCTTTGTTTCTGGAAGAACAGTCAGCATTTGCACAAAAGAAGGAGGTCATGTGCCACTGGTCAAGCTTGGTAGCTCATACTTGATCTTGGAAACAGTAGTTCTAGAGCTTTCTACTGAAACATAACCAACATGTTTTTTAACATGCGAGTAAGTGGACCTCGCATGGTCAAGTGAGAGGTTTTAAAGGCACTTAGAATCATATAAAGTTATTTGATTACTGCGTAGTGGTACATCATCTAACATCATAGATGATAGTGTATATATAATTAATTTATAGCATCAGAGATGTGAAAAGTTCATGTTCCCAACTTAACCCCGATAAGATGTTAACTGCAGCCATTAGCTGTGTTGTGCATTTGAAAATAGCCACCTCTCCACCTCTCTATTTATTCTCTTTGTCCCTGTAGATTGCCTTTCAGATGTACTGAATTAGAGAGCGAGTGTGGAGAGAAAAGGGGGGTATGTAGCACATACAATGTTCCCTACCTCAGCAATATAGTCTATGAGTGGGAAATGAAAGAGGTGGACTGGAACATTGGAGTCAGTACACCTTATTTGTTCTGATACCGCCAGATATGCATGGCTGGAGTGACTGTACACAGAGTAGACACATCTGACCTATTAGCCACAGACTGACCACCTCCATGGACCATTATGCATGATGGATATAGACTATAGCGTGTGCCAAATGAACGCGGTGGTGCACTCTTCTCTGCAAACATATTCACCCAAGCAGGAAAAACATTCCAAAAGTAGCTCAGGGCTTGCTTTTATCTCTCCATTCCTCAATGCCAAATTGCTGTTTTCCCTCTCTGTGGCCTGATCTGAAACCATGTAAGGTGGTCTGAAGTAGGAAAGCAAATTCAAAGTGTCTGGCTGATCATAAACCGCAGCCCGCATCTATGTGTCATAGCCGCAATTGGCAAGTCTGAGGGTCTGTCTGGCTGTAGCAATAATCATGCTATTGGTTTAAATCCACTTCATGTCAGTCGCACAAGGCCCTGCCAGCAGGAGGGAAAAACCTGCTGTGGTAGCAGATGTTGAGGAAATGATATGTTGTTTTTTTTTTTTTTTTCATGGAGTCTCTGTTATTTGAGCCCCACAGCATGATAGGAAGAGCCAGAGCTCCTGACCCTTTCCGTTGTGCAGAAATCAGGGTTGGCGGTCAGAGAAAGTTCAATTCAATTTTGTGGTATGGCAGCATGAATGCTAGATAATTGTGATTCCTGCTCATGACTCCTTAAATTCATAGAAGTCAATGCACGTATCTGCCTCCGGAGCTGCAGGCTTAAATGAACAGGTAAAACTCTTCTCTGCCTGATCTTTTGGGATCTATCAATGTGAATTTGAACATTTTCATTTTAAAGCCCACCAAGTTTAGATGTCTGTCTTGTTCTAGGTTGTTGTTCACTTTGGAGTTTCCTGTGTGCTACCTTTATTGTCACGGCTATAAGCCTGAAAGAGATTTGCCATCAATCTTAGGACTGAAGCAAGAAAGAAAGAGAAGGGACGAGAAGCGGAGGAAAAGGTTGAGCACTGGGACCCAGAGAAAGAGCAGAGACTACAAAAAGGGAAAGCTGACCTGAACCTTTCTTCCTGCATTGTAACACACATGAGAGACAGCAGCTGATGCCAGCTTTTGTCTGCTAATACTTGGTGCTTTGAATTGATTTATTGTGTGTGGTGAGGGGCAAAAACTTGGAGTGATTGCTGAGATACATCAGCCAAGAAACATGATACTAGTCACTCACCTCCACGGAAGTGTGTTCCAGTCCAGCAATTGTTCCAAACAACCAGGGGCTAAACTGCTAAAAAAGGCCAACCTCTGTTTTTCCCCAGTTTTCATGCCTTTATTTTTCTTTTTCTTTTTTCCTCTGTGCCAAAGGGGGCTCAGCAAGAAGCCATTTTGAATCCATTATTATTGGTGTGGCTTCAGTCACTCTAGCCTGCTGTGAGCAGTTGCCTGTGTGTTGATCTTTATTTTGTTTTGACTTTTGTTTCCCCTTCTCGTTGTTTTTGTTTATGCTGCATCAATTTTAGCCTCTATTGAGGAACTGCTACTTATGCAATATTACAAGAGAGGATGTGCTTTAACGTTTAACGTTTAAAGTTAGTTCGTTAGAATGTTATATTGTGATTATACAATAATTAACAACTTAAATAAAATATATAATGGACAGTTATTCTTATTGTAGGGCAATTGGCTCTCAAATTAAAATTTTAAAAAATACTTGCCCTTTCCGTTCCGATCTCTGTTTCCATGGAGATACTTGGTCATCAGTCACAACAGTAAACTCCTATATAGAGATATATCTGCTGATTTTTTCCATAGACAGATTTTGCTCCATGAACTTCACATTTAATTTTAAGCTAATAGCGACTCACCACACAGCTGATGGAGGATGGACTCCAAATTCCAAATTTCAAGTATTCCAGTTTTCATGTATTGAAAAAAGACCAATGTAAACATTTCAGAGATTTACAACATGTTTGTGAAGGGAGGTACACACTTGTATTAATGAGACAGTCTAACAGCTTCATAAACTATATATGCATTAAAGAAATCGTGAGATTCAGATGTATTACTTCAGTAAAAGTTGTCCTCTGGTGTACTAAATATTTATTTACATTTTAACTCGTATTTTCAAGATGTGACAATGTGGAGCTGACAGAGTAATATTTTTAGTGACAAGGTGTGCTATATAATTGGCATTTTTGGCACTATTTAAAGGTACGCTATGTGATTAAGGCTTTTTTAGGAGCAACTCCCCATTTTGTTTGTGCCATGCACAAGAACCTACATGCACGCATACTAATGCAATGTACCACATCATCCTGCCAATATTTTTATTATTTTGATTGACAGTTAAAGGAAGTGATATGCAATAAAATTCAAAGGAAGAAGTCTGTCCACAAGGGAACATGGATGTAAACACTGCATGATTTAAAATACTTGAAAGATTGGCTTTGATTTAGGAGGAAGAAAATGCATTTAAAACTTTTGTTTGCAAGAATTCTCATCAGGACACCTTCAATCAAAGGAGGAAATCCTTCCTACTTTAAGCAAATAAAATGTTCTTGTTTGATACAGCAGGTTCTGGCTAGTGCACTCAGGATCCTGGGTGTATTTGTGTAGACTTTTATGGCTGAAAATAGGTTTGATTATAATGCTAATAATGATATAAAACATTGTTTACTTGAGTGTACACTTCACTTCACATACAATACTTTTTCCAATTATGTCAATATACAATAAATGAATTGAAACAATGTTGTACTATACTATTTATGATACAGTATGAATCTTCACACAACTTTCTAATACAAATGGAGGTCACCAAGAGAATGGATATTTTTCCATTGTACACAAATAATGATCATGCAGTGTGTACTCACAGTATTAAATCCTGACCATGCCTGGCATAAATATGGAAGGATTCTTTTCAAAATGATGGTCTGGATTGTTTTGTACCATACTGTTGCAAAGGTGCTCACTTTTTCTTCAGGAAGTGTTACAGAAAAAGAATGATTGAGTGGGTGTCAATAAAATCTTTAGACGGACGGCTCTACCTTTGCACTTGTACTACACTTGTACTTCAGTTGTTTTAAACACACTTGGAATCTTACTTTTACTTATGATGAAATAACAGCAAATGCACTGTACAATATTGTATAGGTGCGTACACAGCTGAGTTCAGTTTACAGCAGTGCACATATAGAATGTCTTTGCATGTAAAACCAGCAGGGTAGAAATGATAAGACCTCATCAGATATTTTCATATACAAGAAAAAAAAAGAAACACAGTAATTACATACGTTGTATTTTATACTTCTTATTCTTCTTCTCATAAACTTTTCGGCCTCATGTATAATGAATAGTAAAACGTCTTTTGAAAATGGGTACTGTTATAAATAACCTCAAGCTTATCATGTGTTTCCTCTATAGATGAGCATTCTTTCAGTGGCACTTTGAGATGCAGGCAGAAGCAGGAGACGGTTTTTACATTTGACTTGCCGGTCTGTTGTCATGCACACCAAACTCAGTGTTGTCTATTATTCTTTCATTTGCAGTGTTTGGATGTTTGCATGTTTGCTGTCTTTGCCACCCCCCCCAAAAAAAAAAAGTGTACACATTTTGTATTCCTGGAAACAAACAGAGCAAACAACAAACAAGTTGCTGTGCTCGCATTGTGTTTGGACAGAATGGATATCAAATTGTGCATTCATGAATAATGGCTTTATTTTTGTCTACCTGCATCATGCATTGATGGCATCCTTTCTGAAGAGCTCCTCAGAAATAATGCTGTTTTGTCTGGGCTCTTGTGCCTCATTATCTCAGCTGAGCGTGCATGGTTTGATATGTTAAATGTGACACAGACAATCAGAAGAATCAACAAAATCATAGCAGATGTCTGGCTAAAAAGATGGATAAGGACTCTTGGGTCTTGAGGATCTCTAAGCTAGAGCATTAGAGTGGATTCATACTGGCAGTTTGGGTACAACTAAACAGACTCAATATTCATCTGGGCAGTTGCAATGAGTTCAAATATTTAAAAACAGAAAAGCATTCTTAGAAAAGCAGTTCCTTAGAACTTATGTAGGTATATCCTTTATTCACTTTTGTGAATCATTTTAAATGGTAAATGTCACCGTAATCACATGGAAGTCTCCCATGATAGATAGATTAATGACAAGTTAATGAACAGAGACCATGTTGATCATAATGAGGGTGTCCTCTGTCCGCCTGTATACATTTATATGTGCAAATTAGAGAGGCTGATCTGCTATGGCTGCTATGGCTGAGGCATAGTATTTAACTCTTTCCATGCTCCGTGTGAGTTCATACAGCTTACTGAAATTGATTTTGCTATTTAGGTATTTTTTTGTGATTTAAGTGTTTTTGTGTGAGATATTGCATAATGCTAAAAATCGGTTCACAAAAGCTTTTGAGGTCAGTTTGTTTCCTGTTGGCCGGTATGTGAGCTGAAAACCAGATATAGAGCAGTAATGTATAAAGTGTTCTAAACAGCTATTAATGCACCATTTTTCATTGCATCATAACAACACATGTACACTTTAGAATATAAACAAGATCATATTTATCTAAATCATCGAATTGTCTCATGGCAGCAGCATCATTGGGGAAATCACAGTTCACAGTGATCTGAACGATGAAAGACAAACTGGTCAAAATTAAACCTATATAGATTGCAATACATATATCATAAGTACCTGCTGTACCATGAAGACACAAAATTGGCAATAAAATCTAAGATGTCTAAAAATCTAAGCAACATACAACAAATAGGTAAGACAGTGGACAATATTGATTTGTATGCACACACTGTATACACATACCTTTAAAATCATTTGCAAATCCCAGTCCATGTTGGTATATGATATGGTTGCAATACATACAGAATATTAAAGAACTGAAATGCAAGCAGTAGACATGATTGTGTTGGTGCCTGGGATATGAATATCAGTAAACTGCATCAAAGGGGATGTTTGTGATGGAAAGTGTCCTTGGGAGGTGCTTTAGCCCTCTGATGAAAGAGACTGACCTGAAGCCTGCAGGAATGCTGTGTAGCTCGGTGACTGGGATCTTTGATCCACTGGGTCTTCCTCAGACAATGTCAGTGATATGGTGGACCATCTGCAGCACCCTCTATGGAGCTTTGTGGCTGCTGGCAGTGTAGTTCCCATACCATGCAGTGAACTCTTCTCTGATGATTTGAGGACAGGTGGGCTTAGTCCAAACTTTCTCAGCTGCCTCAGTTAGAAGAGGTGCTCTCTTTTCTACAGTCCTACTGTGCTTTGTCCCTGTGGCAGGAAGTTTAAAATACAGCTGTACAGGAAACATTTCATTTAAAAACAAAACAAACAAAAAAAGTAAACAGTGCTTTAGCAGTTTTTGTACATGTCAGACTGTATGAGTATATTAAGGGACATAGGGGCATAGAAACCATTGCTCAGCTGCACTCCATACAATGTCTATAGTAAATGCATTGATGAAATTTTCAACATGATTTATCAATCATTATGCTGACAGGAACCATGCAATTTGACTGAGTAAAAAAAATGTGAATAGTAGTTGAAGTGGTGGCATTTTAACCAGGAAACAAACATCTGTAGAAGGTCAAAGGAAGTTCTTTTCAGGAAGATGATTTTCTATTAGACTTTAACCTTTAATTATATTACAATTTAACCTTTAACTTCATAATTAATCTTAATAAGAGCTAATTCACTATTCCACTTTGGAACCAAACATTAATCCATGTTAAAACCAAACTTAATATCACCATCACCGAACCATGCAAGACAATTAGTTCAGCAACTATGACAACCACGGCATATGGTATTTCATCTCACTGCAGGCACCATATGGGATATTCCTTATTCCAATAAGAAGGGGGAAAACATGAATGGTGTTTTAAAGCTACAATATGTAAAATATTTACTGTATTAAATCATAAATCATATCACATCATACCACCCAGCCCGTCTCTCTGTTTATGTACTGGCCTTTGTTATTCTGATCAATTAGATGGGGGTCTGAACGAGAGCAAATGTGGCTGTTGTTTAGGGTTATCGGACCTTTCTGCGATACAGGACATAAAAACTGGGCTGTAAGTTCATTATGAACAGCATAAACATTTGTCTGTGATCCGTGTGCAGCTGGGTTATCAAGGAAGAAACTAGTTGAAAGACAAAGCTGGTGAAGTGACGGGAGTAGAGCTAGTTGGCATTCTAGCATTCTAAAACAACTGTATTCAGACCAACCAGGTGTGTTCGGACATTTGGCCACTGAGAAACAATGAAAAAAAAGACGTTTTATTTCTGAGAGACAGAAACAGGCGTAGAGATTAGGTACACAAAAAAACAAAAACAAGAAACATTACAGCAGCTGGGAGAGTTTCATAGTTTAGAGTGCACAAACTCTGTCTTGATAGTGCTCAGTTTGAGTGGTATTTGACAGCTATCAGTCGCTGGAGGAGACGGGGGTTTGGGGGTGCAGTGGTTTGTGGAAGTTGCTGATGCTGTGTTTAGTTCAGCTGCCGCGGCAGGTCAGTGGCAGCTGTTGAGAGGTTAATTAAGAAAACCTAAAACCAAATTAATGCAGAAATCACATAATGGAAATGCTACTGCCAGCGAGTCCAATGCAACACAACTATTTTATAAAATAAAAGCTGATTCATGAAATAAACAAAGCCAGAACACAACAGGTAGAGAATCAAAGTTTAGATAGTTACGTTTATGTAACATTTTGCTCGTCTGCTGCAAGGACCCTGAATAATTGAAAAAAACAAAAAACAGACAAATGTCTCTTTCGCTCGTCATTTCCTCAGTCAGTGGAGACAGTAAATGGCCATTTTCAATAAGGAAAGATGCTCTGCTATATATCTCCTTAGTATCAGAATGTGAATTGATAACATTATTTAGGCCTAGATTCATAACAATCACCATACTATTCATATTGTTGACTTGTATGAAGTTAGATTGGCTTTAATATTTACATGTTTATTCTTGTAACACTGACTTTGTATTGAATCAACACATAAAGGGAAAGCAATATATTGAAAATAAAAATACATTTGATAAAATGTAACAAAAAACAATTCTAAATGCAACAAAGGAAATGAAAGTGCAGAGAAACCAGAGTATTTAATTTAGATGTGAAAGTGGCTCGAGTTGGAGCATATTTCGATCATCAGGATTTCATCTGCATGCAGCAAACTAGCTTAAAGTAGCTTCCTAAAAATCAAAGAGGTCTAGTCTGATTATATTCTACAAGAAGAATGAAGAATAGGTGTAATATTAAATTCTGTTGGTTCTGTTCTTTTTAGGAAGACCAGACAAGATACCGTTACAGTTTGTCCTCCTTGCTGGATATGAATGCATGAATGAGTTTCTGTAAATCCTGTCTGGACACCAGACCTTTAATTCTTATTTTTTGTTTGAGAAGAAGAAAAAAAAAAGAGACTGTCATCCCCAACAAACGATGTAGTCGTCCTCTGGGCCAAAAACTAATATAAAGAGAAATTCATACGGAAAGTTTTGGTTTGGCTCTGTACTCAACATATATATTAAAAGTGAGAACAGTGGTGTTTGTTTACGTCTGACTCAAAGTGTGTACTACTGGGTGTGTGTGTGGGTGGGTGGGTGTGCAGAGCTGCATTGAACAGCACTGTGTTGATGAGCAAACAAATAAATGTGGCCCTCTGTTTGTTACATGTAATCCTGAACCTGCCAGAACACTGTAGATAAATGTAACATCTCACACTAGCAGCATAATGAGGGAAATCACTTTTTTTTGCCCCCAATAGCCTACAGCAAACTCTCCAAGCCTTAACCTTAGGAAGAAATTCTGAGAACAGCAAGAAGGCAATGGATGATTGAGAAAAAACGGATCATTGATTCGAGCTTCTCCCTGTGTTGAAACAAAAGACTAAAGAGAGGGCGAATCTCAAATAGCAGATTCATGATTCTTTTTTATTCATTTTATATGTATATTTTATTATTATATGCTATTATACATTAATATCTGCAAAGAGGAGGCACATTAAGCTTTGTAACAAGTTGTACCTAGCTGTTTTGATGCTAAAACATGCTAAAACAAAATAACATAAAAGCTATTTTTTCCTTAATGTAAGAGTTGACTAATTCAAATAAATAGCTTAACCTAAGGTGTCATTAGGCCTATATTCACAGCTCTCATTTTTTAATTATTCCTTGATGAATATTTTAGCACCTTTATGCTTTAAAAGGTTTTTGCTGCATCAAAAACAGCACATTTCATATTTGTTCCCTTTTGAACGCACTTGGATCAGTTAATATACCACATTCATTGTTCCATTTTGTTTGGCATTGTGTGTATCCAGTTTGTCAATAAGATACATTTTTTGCGAGTGCAACTCTCTGATGCTCAGGCTGGTACCAGTTTGAAGGTAATCCTTTGTGTTACATCAGCAGAGAAGCCGAAGACAGTCTGGCTGGTCTCATGAAGGGAAAATTGAAAAACTGATGCTTGGTTGACAGCTTTGCTATCCACTTCGAGAAGATAACATAATTGCACATGTCATCAGATCTTCAAAGTGATGGACTTATTTTACTTTTTGTTTGCAAGAACAAGACACATCACCAGAACTTTACAGTAGCACATTGGAAACATGTTGCATCTTCCCACATATGTCAATTTATATTGCCACTTGCTTATAGCATCAGAAAATGGCCTCAGCTGCATAACTGCTTGTGTTAGTGGAGTCCCCTATTTCCTCTGTATATGGGATACAGTGACTACATTAATGTTAACATGGCTAGCTTAAGCTTGTGTTGATGTGGACATAGCATCTATTGACACTTGTAGGATTCTTTCAGACCTTTCAGAAAGCTGAAGTTAAGCCAGAAAATCCAAATGTGAGCAGTGGGGTAGAACTAAGGTGGACTGAACAAGCAGCAGTCATCACAGCTGGGTCAGATAGTAAATGTCATTTGAGGCAAATATGTCCCAAACATACTTCATTTTAGCCTTAACATAGTTAATTAATTTACCCTATTATATTCAAATTTCTAAAAGTTTTCAGATTTTGTAAATATTAGAAGTCGAGTGCAACAAGATACAGTTGTTGGTACTAATTCTTCTGTCAGGTTCCATCCATTAAAGGCATAATATGCCATGTTTCGGGATTGAAAGGTCTAAAAACGAGTAGATCTGTGTTATATTTGTTAAGTTCTGTGCTTGCATTACTAACAGGAGAAATCCATAATTTTATTTAAGGTAAGGGTGTGCTTCATTTTCTCGCCTGTAAATGGCATTGTCGATATATTAGAGTGAGTTGTTGAACATGACTAACCATAATGTGAATACAGCTTTAATACATTATCTTATCTGTGTACATAGTTTCATCGGCAGTGGTGGTTGTTTAACAGGAAAGACAATGATCTTTGGTTTGATCTGAGGTTGGGCTCAAGCTCTTTTAATGACGTAATGTTATAGCACTGTCTTCTACTGCAATGGTTTAATGCAGTGTTTCCCAAACTTTTTCTGTCATTCCAAGCTGTGGAGAAAGAAAAATGTTCATGCCCCCTCCATCGCCCTATCATAATGATCAGTCGTCTATGTCAAATGAATTTGAGACAGCAAGATTGCATGGCGTAAAGCAAACATGCCACATTGTTCATAATCTTAAATGCAGATTTTTATTCACAGGGCCTCCTATACATTTGCCATTAATCATTTCTACAAATGAAATGAAATGAAAAAAAACTGACCTGCATACTGTACCCTCACATATTTGTGACCCACCCACCCCAAAGACTGTCAAAAAGTCATAACAAAGATACAAAAGGCATTAGTAGACATGCAGTTATTTGGCAAGAAAAATGAACAAAACATTTTGAGAGCTGTTTTAGTGGCTGCAATCACCATGTTTTGTACTGTGCATCTTTTCAAAAACTTGATGTTGGCTTTCAGTAAGGCAGCATCAGAAAAGCCCATCTTATCAAAGATCAGATGTTGTGAATGGAAGCAAAATGCCCTCAGCCCTCTCCCTTATGAGTGAATGTTCCCTCTCTACACTAAGGCAGGAATCACTCATTGTCTGAGCAGGAAACCTCAGGGTGGAGTCAGTTATCTCAGTGAACTGGTCCTTGTAGAGCTGAAATCAGCAGGTGCTGCTGTATTGAAGATCACCCATTCATACTGAATACTGTTGCTTGGGAAGTATTATGATATAATCCTCTCAGGGAATATATTTTATCCTTAAGACATTGCAGTGACTCCAGAATCCCTGGTTTCAGCAAATTCAGTCATATTCTCAAAGGAATCAGTATTTCTTTGATCAAGACGCCTGCCCTGCATGTCAATTCACTGATCTTGTCTGCCCGGTGTAAAAGGTGCTCATCTCTTCCTTGAAGCTGAAGATTTAATATCATTCAGCTTTCCAGATATATTGCTGAGATGGGTCAGAGGTCAGAGGCTCTTCAGGATAAGGAGTCAGAGTTGGTCACTAGAATTGCTAAAATCCCCTCTCTAAGCTCAAACACTTCCCTGAAGACTAACAATGACACTTCCCTGCAAGAGGCACCTCCAGCTATACCAGCTGGAGTATAATGGTATGTGCCAACAACGTTGAAAATTAAGTTTGTTCTCTATTCTATTCACCATTTGCAGATCAGTATACTATCATGTTACTATTTAGGCAGCAGAAAAAGAAAAAATGTGTTAATTTACACGTTTAGAGATATAACACACACTAATATCATGGTCTGAAAGAGGTTCATAGATGTGCATGTATAGCTCCCATCTCTTCCCTTGTGGCTTACCACTGTATTGTGTGAGGCCTGAACCTGTGTTACTCTCTTGATTCATGGCTAGCATCCCCCAGCCATGTGAGCCACCGGGTTCCCTGACACTCAAGTACACAAAAACAAAGTAATTGTTTTATCAAGTTACCTTAGCGTTAGGGCATAATCTCCTTTGAGTATAAATACTTAATGTCCCAGCCAACTCCAGAATTTGCTACTCTGTAATAACACTTGAATTTAAAGCCCATTGGTATTTAGAATACCAAACCTGGAACCAGTAAAATGTTCTGTAAAAGAAGACTAATTGTCAAGGACGTTCGGTACCTCAGAGGGCATATATGAAAAGGTACAATACGCTTGGATGGCATTAATTTGCAAGAAGTAGATCACTAAATGAAAGTGCACTGTTGTAGAGTGAATTGGCTGGAGCATAATGTTATGTGCCAGTAATTTTCAAAATTAAGTTCTTGGTAAGACAGATCTGACTCGTCCTATCATCCTTTGCAGATCAGTACACTATCATGTTATTATTAATGAGAAGAAGAGATAGAACACACACTGAAATCAGGGTTCCAAAGAGATTCATGGAGAGATTTCTCATGGTAAAGGTGGATGCTGTTCTATTTTACTGTCACTCGACTGAAACACAAATGTTTTCAGAGATAGATCTACACATGAAAATGAAATATGTACACAGTGACTTATATATATTAATATATTTTTAATATATTTTTATATCCTATAATAAAATGAACTGGACTTTATGCCATGCCTGTGGCAGAACACCTTACATATATCTGTCAATAACAAGTTTTACTGTTATTTTGCCTCTGCCATTCATTTCAAATCCTTACTGGGTTGAAAATTAGTTTTGTGACTATTCATGTGGTTTCACAGTAAAGGGAAATTGGTAGAACTAGCCTTTTCTACAGGGAATTACATATTTTTCAAATTCTGGCACCCACTCTTGAGGAAATGGTAATAACTCTTGGTCTGAGTCAATTTTTCAAGATGTCCTTCAAAGAGATTTAGCATTGGGTCAGTGTTAACTTCGATTTGGTCTTCGGGGGGATGAAGCAACCATTCTAAAAACCGTGCAAATGTTATATGGAGGCACATAAAAACAGCTAAAATAAGCCTCAATATTATAACTGTGACAAAATATAAATATAGAAGTGGGAAATTATACATAGCTGATACACATAACATATACTAAATCTTTTTGCTCCACTATTCTATGATACACTGATGATGATGGTACTCTGCACCCTGCCTGTTCTTGCACTATGTACCTTTGGGCTCTGAGTACAACCTCGTGCAAGAACTATCTAATGCCTTATGGCTCTAATTCACACACCACAAATCATTTCAATGACTTTGGTGAAAGTGGATCATACTTTATGGAGAAAATGTTTTCCAGTTATCCCTGTGATGTCCTCTCACTTATTTACAGAGTTTTATGACTCGCTTTGCTGCCTGAACTGATACTGGACTGTGTTTGTGCCATAGGCATTTTGGACCACTGGGAAGACAAGATTTGTAGGGCGGGGGTGGATGGAATGCAGAAGGAAAGTGAAGCTTGAATGGGCACCAGCTGGGTGATCAGACAACGAAACTGGGCTCAGCAGAGGCAAAGAGACCAAAGAGGGCAGCTGAGAGATTGACAGAGTGAGAGATCGCTAGACAAGACTAAATCTAGGACTGAGTTTTAGTTGTTGGAAAGAGCTCCATAATGAAAAAATGCTTTTATGAAAGAGAGACTCCAAGCTGGGCTTCTTGCTGCTCGATTAAGTAATGTTAGCTTGCTGCTATGTCTTGTGTTGTTGCTGTTTAAACTGGGACCACCATGTCGCAACAAATACTAATTTCTGCATAATGTTGTTCTAAAGAAGCCCCCTAGAATATAGGCAGGACTATTGCAAAGATCTCTTGTTTGGTGTTTGGTGTCTGACAACTGCAGGACATTCAAAATGCTGCTACCAGAGTTCTAAGAAGAACCAACAGAGCTGAACACCTGACCTCTGCTGGTACATCTGTATACTGGCTACCACTGACTTCATGGTCTAAAGGCCAAAACAGTCATCCATCTATCCATTTTCTGTTACACCTTATCCCTATCCCAGCTGACACTGGGTATGTGGTGGGGTACACCCTTGTCACCAGGGGTGGGCACATAAAGACAAACTACATTCGTGCTCACATTCACACCTACAGGCAATCTATAATTTATTCATTACAATTTATAATTAGGCCACATTTTTAAATCAATGTGGAGTATACTGATTGTAAATTAATATATAATAAGAATAAAAATATACATGCAGAGGGAGAAGAAGGAAAACTAACTTATTAAAAACTAAATAATGTTAACTAAGATTAAGGTTCTCTTCTCTGCGATGTAGACATATTTGTCTGATTTTACAGAATCACAAAGAAGAACTGGATGGAGAACGTCAAAAAAAGCCCTGAAAGAGGACAATACTAAGCTTCTAGATATTTTTTTTTAGCCAATATTTCAATCTTGTAGACATAAAATAAACATGAATGCAATGACAAAGGCTTTTGGGATGATGGAAGATGTCTGGGTACTTTAACAGTTCTATGAACATCAGTGTGTGATTGAGGTGGCCAGCAAAAGTTATTATTATTTACTTACATTTATATGTGTAATCTTAAGCCCTTCTCTGATCATGTGGGTCTTCTTTTCTTCCGTTGAACGTTTGCAGTTCCCTGAAGCATGCCAAGATTCAGCAATGCAGAAGTTGCATTTATCATTCACTTAAGTGATTGGTGGGGAGGAAGACATGAACTTCAAACACGATTCATTTTATAACAGACACAGTTGGTGGCTTTTCTAATAATACAATAAAAGAGGAATATTATATTGCCTTTGGTAATCGTTTTGGAAGGTCCAAGTCTTTTGTCATTACACTGCTGCATTATCTACAGTGGTTAAGCTGTAGAAAATACACAGAGAGAAAAAAGTGTTTACTGTGCTTTCTTTGGTTAAACCAATTTGTTTCACGATCCAATTTTATACTTTTTGAAAGATACATGCCTTTTCCTTGTGGGCATTGCAGTCATTCCATTTAAGCCATCTGAGAATTGCAGTATTACAAATGTGGGCTGTGTTGTCCACTGCACATGAAATCCCTGAGGTTCTTATTGCCTACAGCTAGCTACATTCAGCCAACATCAAACCAATTACGAATGTTGCTTGGAAAGAAGAAGCATGTTGCTTGTATAAATATCTCCATGTCATTTAGAGATACTGTGTTTCATATTGATGTTTACACGCCTGCAGAAAGAGAGTATATACAGCAAACTTCAGTCATGACAAGCAATAACCTTCTATTCCTCATTTGTTACCAGAAATAAATTTAATATGATTATAATGCTCAAGACTGCTTTTCAGGTTTATGTATGAGGGGAAAGGATCTAACATACTGGGCAATAAGGAATAACTAAATTAATGCAGTCAATGGTGTTGCTGTCATTTTAGTTATGCTATGCAATTTTCCTTTGACCCACAGTCTTCAATAGCTCTACTTCAAGTTCCTATGGTCTGTTGTGCAATTAGTACATCTACCACTTTGGTAGAGTCTGGTAACGTTGCTGATATCTCTGTAAGGTTTTGGTGGATTGCCATTAATTCTAATGACTTTGGTGATCTCCTGACTTCTTCTCTAGTGCCCTCAACAAGTTGATAGGAGTGAAATGATAGGAGTGAAATGTCCCCACAACTACTGACAGTAATGCCATCAAATATGGTTCAGACATTAATGATCTCTCGGCCTGAATAACAGTAATTTCATAATCACACATATAAGTCATGAATATAGGAAAACATCTCAAATTCTTCTTTGATAAAAGGTATGTGCTTACAATATACAGAAAGTAAGAAAGTATATGGTGCCTCATGTAAGCGCAAGTCAAAAAAAGTAACCATCCTCAATGATCCTGCTTACTTTTATGGATTTGATGGACATTGACTGCTTGTTGATTTTGCATTGTGTATAATTCTATTGAATTATATAAAATTATATCACAGTTCCAATTGCATCTGAGAAATAATCACATGGTGTAGACAATTATCAGTTTCAGAAACATGCAACGTTACATTGAGTGCATATTTGCTATGAAGATACTCTTCTGTCTGCGGCAGAACCAGTTAAAATTTATTTGACAAAGCCAATCAAACACATTTAAACAACATACCGACTGCAGCATGTAATATACCCAATGGTCTCCACAGTCTGTTTTCTGTTGGGGGCCTTCTTCATTGGAGTAAATTCAATTTTAATGTTTAAAGTGTGCATGTTCCACCCTAACAAAAACTCCTGTTTGCAGCATATAAGACTTTAAATACCTACATAAAAAAACAATATCTTAGATTGGATGTGCAGTAAGACTTTGCCTTATAGCAATATTTATTACTTCCAATGTACTCTCTATGCCATTTTCTCTTCTTTTTTGAATAGTAGCATTTTACAATAAAGCTTTAAATCCTGAAGGGGGATTTCCATCAATTTAGTACATAAGGTCACTTTAATGTAGTCAAGTGGAGTACTCGAGCCTGTGAAAATGTTGTACTGCAAAATGTCCTGAATGGCTCTGAAGGAGCCTTGTCAAATCTGAGAAAATAATTCCTAATGATGCCACCAGAGGTTATTTCTTCTTGGGTTTAATGACCAAATATTTACAACAAAAAGTCTGAGTCACATTTGGGGCAGATCAGGTCTAATCAAAAGCTTCTGTTGGTTCCATTATGAGAGATACAGGATCCACCATTTTTAAGAATCTGCAGGTCGAGGTAGCTTTCGAGATAGAGTTTCAGAAGTATCGTACATTCGCTTTGATTGGTCTCTGGCATAAATCATATCATATATGTGATCAAATATTTCGACACAGCTTGAAAACACTGAGACATTGACAATTATATTTCTGTGTTCTATGGATTGTTAAATTTCAACTCTAACAGTTACTGGGATTAGACAGTTAAACTGTATGAATGATTTCTACAATGTCAGTAGAAATAATCTTGTAGATCTACCCTTATGTGAAGCACAATAATGTTTAATAATGAAGATCCGATTGAGATTCAGATCACAATCCAAACATCAAATAGAAACAGACAAGTGTAATCTCATTACCATATCAGCTTCAGGGTACAGTACCTGTGGAGACACAAATTAATATAAAATTGCTGCTGGAATCTTGCATCAATTTCACAGCAGGACTTTTTGCCTCTGCCACTTTACATGTTCCTCCACAGGTGACCAAACAACACACCACATGTTGTGTTTGAGAGGAAGATTTGAGGAAAGAAGAGTGGGCATTTTAAAATCTGCATTCTGATGCTCTCATGTACCTCGGCTTTGCTACTGTCACTTGGCAACAGTGAGACACACTCACAGTATAACATTAACATCATAGACTGGGATCAACATTTCAGAACAGAGTAGAGAGATGACAGTAGGGTCACAGAGACACTATCTCAGCACATACTGGCTCAGGGGTGTGGAACATGCTGGACAGGTTGTCAGCTAGGAGGAATTTAGAGTCTATAATCAACCCAACTTGCATGTCTTTTGTTATCCAGGCACTCCAGTACAGGAGTCCCGTTCAGATCCCTCACATTAAAGTCGTGACGAATAGCCTGATGATCAATCCCTGAAATCTGGATTCTGATCTTAAAATTATACTATAGGCTAAGTCAAAGGTGAGTTGTCTAGCTACTTTTCCAAAGGCATCTCTGCTGGCCTAATTGTAATGCCTGGACCACACAGTCGGCTCGTGATTGCTGTTGTGTTCTGTTCTCCATGCAGCTTTATATCCTTCCAGACTAGTTTTTGTATTTGTGCTTCTACCATGAGTAAGTAGGCTACATAATTTCCCTTTTGCCTGTTTTCATGATTGACTGGATTCTCTATCCAGTTTACGGCTGATTTCATGCCAGCTCGATCTGCTCTGTGCTGCTTGATGCAGCTGCTTGTGGCATCCGTCAAAAATAGAACAGATGCGTATTGATGTGGAGCGGCAACAGGATGCTTCTGAAATGTGATGCTTCTGATAGGATCACAATCATTGTCTAGAATGGGGATCGGCTCCAGCCACCATGGTGCACCCTGGGGTATGGCAAGGTGGACAATTGTGGGCAATTCCAAGTCTAGGCAGGACATTAAGCCCTTCCCTTCAGGTCACATTTAACAAGATGCATCAATTATCATTTATTCGTGGTCATCATAATAAACATTTGAAACGTTTTAATGGTTACACACTGATTTACATGTACATTTCATACTGCTTGTTTTTACCTCAACACATCTTTCTATCCGTCCCCCAACTCCTCTTCTTACCGTTCTCCTGAGGGAGTTCTCCTGGGCAGGTGGTGTGTTCCTTGCAGCTGGTATTTCATGTAGGAGACATTTTGCTGGTGTAGCTGATGACACGAAATTCTTCCTGAAGCTCTGGACTCCTGGCAGTATGTGGTACTTGTGTTTCCGAATCACTTCTTTGGTATCTTGTTGTGGCCTTCTTTATTCTTAAGGCCTAACAGGCCAAAGTAAATTGGTTTAATGAGGTCAATCTGGCCTCTTGGCTCTGTCATTGCCATACATTTTTTTCTCCTCTTTTCAACACTTTGGACTGTGGGAGGAAAGCAGCACCCACCTTTTGAATCACTTCATGTTATTTTGATCTTCTCTCACATTGTATCCTCTTTTTAATTGATTTTACATTTTTTCCCCACAATTTTTGCTGCATATTTGTTGTTTCAAAAGGAACAACAGTTCAGTTATTAGCACTGTTGCCTCAAAGCAGGAAGGGTTTATGTTCAAATCTGGTGGCCAGCGTGGGTTTCCTTTCCTTTCCTTCCTTGGGTTTCCAGGTGCTCAGATTTACTCCCAGAGAGCAATGCATGCAGGTTAGGTTAGTTGGCAAATCTAAATTGTGTGCATAGTGGATGTGGATGTGTGCAGAAATGATCTGTTGTACTTAAAAGAAGAAGGGGTACCTTTCATAGAGAAAACATGATGCAGGGCCTCATAGGCTGCCATATATGTTAGAAAATTAGTTGGCCTCTACTTGCCTTTCTAAATGGTTAAATAGTTAATAGTTTGTATTGTGTTTTTTTATTAGAACATTTAAGTAAGTCACATAATACAACAATATTAATCTAAACCATGGATTTAAACTGTTTCAACATAAATGCATCTTTTTTTTAAATTTTGTTCGCCTATGCCCCTCAAACAGTAAATTCAATTGTCCACTAATACAGAGAGCGGGTAGGGAAACCTTTACTGAGCTGAATATATTACAGAAAATTGCTTTGAAATATGAATGTTACCCTTGCGTTTCTTCATGCA
Source organism: Protonibea diacanthus (assembly GCA_028641955.1). NCBI lineage: Eukaryota > Metazoa > Chordata > Actinopteri > Sciaenidae > Protonibea > Protonibea diacanthus. The sequence continues at coordinate 13,659,446 of CM053986.1, forward strand.
TCAATGGCTATGTGAACAGTAGCTCAGCAGGGCCTCTGGAACCACTCAGGTTGGGAGTTCTTGTGTAATTGTGAAACTAAAGAAAAAAGGAATTTAATGAGACCAAGCACGGAGGCAACATAGAGGAGAAGTGTCATGTTTCTACACGTTCATTGGTTCTACGGTCTATGGTCACTTGGAAAAGTCATTTTAACTTCTTTGAAATCGCTATACTCTATATCACTTTATATGAAGTCACTGGAAAGCAGCTAAATGCTTGCTGTTCCATTTCTTGTTCTGGCATTTTTACATTTGAGTAAGAGGCTTATTACTAAATATTGAAGCACAGCAGTACCATATCATTTTTGACAAGTGTTAGCTGTGGTCTGTTGGAAGAGCCAGCTGTAGACAACAGGAGCCCCTAAGCAAGATTTTCTCTGGGGGACCTCCTTGCATGGAGCTGAGAACTATGAAATAAAACTATAAATGCTGCACGTCTGAGTTAGCCATTCCTGAGTGGAATATATGAGCATGGAATGAGAGAAGAGTTGCAAATTTTCCTCAAAACATTCCTGAAAATGTTTCATAATAAAAAATAATCGGAAATGAAGGGTTTCTATCGACTGCCCTGGAAGGCTTTAATTTGAAACAGATACACAATGCATCAAATTTGCATTGACAGCATAATGCAGTTTTAATGGGCCAAATATACTTCTGCTACATTACAGACTGTACTGGCTGGATCACTGACATGTGGATGCCAAGGTCAGAGAGATGTTGACTGGAATATATTATCTATCCACTGAGGAGGCAGGGCCCTGTACTGGGAGTATCACTTTTCCAGCAACATTTTAAGCTCTTGTGGGACATTTCAAGCCCTCTTGGGAGCCCACTGGTGCCAGCAGGGAGTTAGTTTACTGATGTCTTAAATTTACCTATTATTAATTGAAACCAAGAAAATCTATTCTGAGAACGTATTTTCATTTTTTTTTATTTTTTTTTTTATTTACCATACTTCAGCAGCAGTACTTCCCATCAGTCATGTGCTGGTGCCTGGTGTACTTTGCTTTGGTCACTCAAGGTTTGAAGAGATGTAGTGCAATTGGGTCTAGTGGGACCAATGTAGAGTATGTGTTGCCTAGGTCATATTATATATCATGATTTCTCAAGTAAAAGCCTGGGGACGATGATGGAAAATTCATCATAATAGACATTTTAATAACACAAATTCAATTAGTACAACAGGATTGCGTCATAGCATACGGCATAAAATTATAAGGTAATCCTCTCATCTTCATATCTTGCTTGCTTAAAAATGGATTGAACAACAAAGCACACGTTTCCAGTCAAAGCTATTTTGCAGTGCCATGAAAAACTTATATATGTATTATATATTATATTATATATGAATCTAAAGCAGTAATAAACAAATATCTAAACTGTTTACTTTTGCTGTCTTAGATGTTATCATTTGCAAATTGATAAGTAAGAGATAATAATCTCATCAACAAAAACAAATTCAATACAATAGATTAAATCTGGGGTACAGGCCTGACATATAGTTATGCATATTCGCCTATCATTGACATTGTTGTCATGGCGACGTTAACTGCTAGAAAGAGGATGTGTGTTGTTGCTGCTGGGTTCAGCAGTGATGTGTACTACCAGAGAACTTGCCATCAGTTCCTAAATTGGACATTCATAAATTGTCTGGTTTTCTCTTGTACACAATTTGTAAATGTATGTGATTAAATGTTAGTTTGTTCACCAACCATTCTGGACCTTTGACTTTAAATACAAATCAGATGCAGACCTTTGAGTAATACATCTAAGAAACCCTGCTAATATCAAAATGGTTACTGCACTGTATAAAATTGACTGTAGACAAGCATAATTAAAGTCCTATTAAGCTGCAAGTTTAGGTTCAAGAAGGTTCAGTCAGAAAGACTGCTCCATTTTTCTTCAGTTCTTTTTCATGTATTAAACATATGTGGTTCCTTTGCAGCCATAGTTTATCCAATGTTGTTAGTTCTTAATGCCCTCAGTCCTCCTGCTTCTAGGCCGTGACCCAAAAACTGATCAATGTTTGACATTTTCAAGGATGTTCCAATGCTTTAGATCAGTCTTGAAGAAGAAACAAAGTGAAAACAGAGGAGGCTTCCAGGTGAACTTGGAGTGAGGACACAACCTGGGACTCTTTTACAAGACAGCGACACCTCTGCAGTAAAAAAATACTCTTATTGATTCGTCCCTGCAGCTGATCTAATGGGACTCCTACGAATTGAACAAACTAAAACACCAACTACAGCTGTAAAATTATACCAATATTTCTATTAAAAGAATAGTTTAAATTTACAATGCCAATAATAAATGAATCATAAATATCTAACAATAATCTAACAATAAAAATTTGGTCTGGTGATCTTCACTTATTTTGCTATTGCTCCATTTAGGGAAAGTGAAAGGGGTTCAAATGTTCATCTGAGCCACAAAGTCAGCTGCCAATAGTCCTGTAATATCTAACCTACAAGAAGGTAATAAGCTTATGCACCTGTAGCCTCTATGTGACCTCATGTTTGTTCAGCTCTTTCAGTAAAATGTAATTGCTGTTGGATAATATTTACATGTTCTTCTGTCAAAGTCAGTAAATGTATCTGTACACATTGTAGTACACTGGTTTGAACATACTCTGGATCGAAAACATATACAAACAGACGTCTGTCGCTCTGTATAACTGGGTTTTAAAATCGCCTGAGCGAAGGAAGGGAGAATGCACTCCAGCACACTCTTTCTTCTGATTTTCATCATCAAATCAAAAAGGCTAAACCTAATAGTTGGATGCCACATATCTGCATATGTGTTTTTTTTCTGTTTTTTTTTTTAAATTGTCAACATGCAAAATGTAATGTTTGAAATCAATAATAATAACTTGAGTGTTTTTCTAAAGACTCCAGTGGAGGGCAAATTATCCCTCAGTGCCGTGTTTACATCCATGGAAATGATGTCACAAACAGCGGCATGTGATTATTGTGTTACAGGATTTGAATACTGATGCATCGCTGTTTCTTTTTGTGAGATAGAGAGGCTTAAGATGGCAAAACAACAAAAAAGCCAAAAAACAAGACATTTTAAGAAGCACACTGATAGCTTGATAAGTCCTCCCCCAAAATCCCTAGTCTCATCTTGATCAATAATTACACTGCTTTCTGTATCTTAGAATCTGTTAGTAGTGGACAGCAGGTCAGTTAGTGACTGTCCATTCATGAATGAAGACCAAAAAGTAACTTTTTCATTATTTAGATAGTTTGGAAGAAAAAAAATACAGTCCTGATCTTCAAGCACTGAGAGTATGAACATTTTAGTTTTCTGTAGCACTATGAAGCTGTTTTTGGATGAGTGGGTCCCCGTCTTGTTTGTGCACTTGCATGAGGACACGCACATATATGTACATGTGGTTGGCACATACTTCTCCCGAGCACTACTTCAATGATCAAGAGGTTGCTGTAACACACCAAGATTTGCTGCAATGTACCAACAAAGGCAGTGAAAAAACGACTGCAAGCTAGTAAACATGGATGTAAACAGTGTTGGATTTAAAATGCTTAAAAATCAGCTCTTCAAATGTTTCTGAGGAAGGAAATGTTCTCGACTTCTCTGCACACAATGCTTTTTGGTGACACACTGATTACAAAGAACTCCACACAGAACCTTTTCGTTGTTCTTGAAGAACACATTTCTAATTTTGTTTCTATTGTTATATTTTACATAACAAACATGTATATTTTTGAATAAAGACCATACCCTAATTGTTGTTGCATAGACAGTACCTAGGAGTCTTCTTAGCTCACATTAATGTTAACAAAACAGATTTATCTGCACCATAGCTAGAGTTAAACATGCAAGTGATCTGAAGTAGAAGGAGTGAAGAGAAGAGAAGAGTGAAGAGTGGAGAAAGATCTCTTATACCCTACTTTCTGTCTGGGAGTGTAGGACGTAATGTGACTGAGGACATTGACAAGCACTGATTGTCCCTCGCTCAGCTACTAAAGTTACATAATTTGAAACTGTAGTGGTCCTCCCCCACCAAATTCAATTCACCTCCCTTGCAAAGTGTATGTATGAGTTTTCCCACCACATACTGTAAAATAAGAATTGAGGGGGTTGGCTACATACTTTTCTATGTTGGTAAGCCATTATTTCTGTCAGCAATGGCTCCTCTCTTTACTGTCAACAATTTGTTATGTTCCCTCCAGACATTCACCCCCTCTGTTACAAAGCCCTTCAATGTACTGTATATACATTTGTAGAATGCTATGCACTTGTTTTTGACAGCAGAATGGCACACATGATGGATGAGGTGTTTTTGGTTCTGCTGGAAACCCGCCACTATATTTTAGCATAGCAGCCTGTACTGAAACAGCGCTCTCTGTCGCCACAAGTCTGAGCAGTCTCCCTTACTTTGAAGTAGAAGCTGTATAAGGCACTCATCACCATTCTGGTCACATATTTGATGGCTGACACATATCCATATAGCAACAGCAGGTGGTTCCTGTCATATATTGTCATTTACCGCAGTTATCTTTGACAGCCATGAAGACTAGAGCGCTAGGGATGCTGATGGTAATGGTGGAGAAACTTCCTAGTTTTACAAACATTGTTTTACTGTGGCTGCAACACGGCTGCACCAAACCCTCAAAGATGCACTCTTCTCCGAGTCTCTTTTTCTGCTTGGAAGCAACAGAGAGGACAGCATGATTGTAAATATTCCATTTATTGTATTTTATATGGTATCTTAAGATAAACATATTTTTTAAACTCTCAAACCAGGACTCTAGGGGTATCACATGTTCATAGACATGCACATGTGCTTATGCGCTCCACTGTAAGCCCTCTAATATTTACTCCTATCACAGCAATTCTGTCAATCATTTGGTCTTGCCCATGTAATGATGTCAGCTTATTAGAATTCAAAAGAATTTAATATTTTATTTAGTTAGCCATCTTTCTTTAGCAATTTCAATGCATCTGTCAGTCATACTGCAACTACATGAACTAAAAAAACATCTTTTTCTAGCTTTTTTCGGTATTTATCAAACAGCTATGATATATGACTGCGATATATTGGGCTGTTTGGCTGGGTTTACAATTTGAACCTACATTTCAGTGATTTGATTCAGTCTGTGAGAAGAGCACTTAGTTGGGAAAACTCAACTGGTGCATCCAGGTCAAGTCTTTCCACAGCCATCCTTATTAAATGGGTCAATTTGTCATCACTCACAGTTATTCAGAGGTTCTTTGACCCATTTTAGAGAAGAATAAAAATCATTGGATTCAGACACAGTCGGTGCAACAATAGGCCTACTTGTTGTTAAAGTGTAAAGTTGTCTTCATCTTCTGTCTTGTCAGTTTCTAAGGTGTTCAGAGTGAATGGTGGATACAAAGGGCAGGGTTGACATCCTGAGTCCTGCATGTGGGTTTGGGCGATTAGTGATTAAGGGAAGATCGTAGTTTCTGTTAATGTTAGTTAAGTAAACACAGGTGTCTCCGGCTTTAAGTCACTGTGTATTATTAAATCCAGACCACAATCTTTCCATAACAATAAAGCTGCTGTAATCTGCATTTTTAGAATGTAATACTAAGTAATGTGAAAAAGGGGAGCCCCTACTGATGAACGTATTGACAATTATCACCTGACTCTGCAACTCCCCTCAGCTTTATGGAGCTTTTATAGCAAGCTTCAGTTCACTGGCTAGCTGTCTGGCACACAACATGACATTTTTGGTTCACTTTCACCACTCTCATAGTGTCATATTTAGTCATAGTGGGCAGCTGCTTTCAGCTCTACAAAGCTTCTGTACACTACCTGCCCAGCACTAAATGGCAGAAAGACACAGTTAGCGACTAGCCGGTGAACATAGAGGAGCATTTAGCACCTGAACAGCCACATATTTTCCGGGCAGATGACTCCAAATGAATAATGTTTCTCTGTAACTGCTGAGCAACTGCTTGCTAACAAATTTGCCATATCAACTTAAAAGGAGGTGATAAGTCAATGTTATTTTCACAGTTTGTTTCTGTGGGGTCAAGTGGCTAAAAATACGTTATTGCAGGTTAAACTAAGTACTGTGAGTGCCTAAACAAACATAAACTAGTTTAATTATGATTTACAATGAGCAATAATGAGAATACTATGTTACAAGAGTGAAAAAAAATCACTGAAATGCCCTTTTTTTGTGCTATGCAAGTGATACTACATTTCCCCTAAAACAATGTTTTGGGGTTTTTTTGTGGCTGTGATTGCTGGTGATGTACTGAACTTGGCATTAGCATCATCTTGTAAGATATATATAAAAAAAATCACATAGGTTAGGAAAAACCTGGTCATAATCTTAACAAAAGAAAAAAAAATACAGATACTGTATTCATTTATATTGTATGGGTGCCCCATTATGGGTAACATATGTAACTAAATGCATGCTTACTGGATACTATATATCAGGTTTTTATGGGTCTGGAGGTACTATCACACAAAGTAGGCAGGGATCCTTGCCTAATTTTTCTTAGCAACATTTGGGTTAGGATGAGGGGAATTTCACATTGTCTTGGTTTTGGGTTTCTTGTTTTTATTTCCCATTTTATATTAAAGGAGTCTTTCCTCAGGTGGCTTGTGTTACTCTGCTTCCTGTCCTTGTTGTTTTCTGTGTCACCTGTGTTTAATTAGTTAATTAGTTCTCTTGTATTTGGTCCATGTGTTTTTCCTCTTGCATTTGTCAGGTCGTCTGTGTCTGTTCTGTCTTCTCCCTGTGATCCTGTTTCTGCTCCTAATGTATCTCAGTTCTGAATTTTTCATTGTCGGTCTACTTTTGATGGGATTTTTTTGTTTTTGTTGGATTAAGTTTGTTTTTTATTTTTTATCAGTCATTAAAGTTAACTTTTAGTTTCTTTCAGTCTACCTACAGTACCTGTATTAATTTAAGCATACTTTTTTAACTAAACCATGACACACAAACCTTTGCTGACTCAGTAGATTCTCCAGTGTTGTACAATTACCTGAAGTATCAATATGAACTATCAAAGAAAAGCCATACTTTGTCTATTCCAGCTTACCACTAGTGCACAACCTAGAGCCAGACAAAACACACAACAGGGACTGTTGAAACTGTGAAAATCAGTGGCACACACACCATCAACTATCATTTTTCATTCAATAAAGAAGAGAAATTGAAAAATAGAAATCATCCCAGTATTCACAAAACTGATTTCTTGGCATGAAATACATGGACTTTCATTCTCTGCACAACACAGACAAGCTACTTTAATGTGAGCAATACAAAGGTGCTTAAAAAACATGTTTGTTTTGACTTTAAGCTTTTGAGTGGATACATGCATAAAGGCTGTTATTACTGCCTCTTGAGTTGTCTAAGTTATAACTTATGAGAATTTCCATCAAGCTGATGTGTCATTCTATAAAACTTATTAAATTTGTTTCATTATGTAGTTCCAAGAGGTACGTGCTTTAATCACAGAGTGGAGTTTCTAATTACGTTCCCAATCTTATTAGTTTCCTGGTTGTGATCCTCACTCTGATTTTGATTATGTGTAGGGTGTTTAAGAAATAATGTTCACAGTGTTCAAGCTTTAGATAAGGGCTGTACCAATTGAGATCAGTGTTTACTTAAGCAAACAGGGATTATAGAATTGGATAATTATATACAATATGCCGGATATCATAATTGGGTTTCATGGGATTAGGTTAATGAAACCAGGATGTTGACTGGGACATAGGTACATATATGGCACTACTATCACTAGCACTACAGTCCTGGTGTCTTCTTATCTTGGTTTATAAAATAAGGCTTTTGTTGAGATATTCTGTTACACATACAGTGTATGCAATACAGGACATATGCAGCTCAAACTGGGGATACATGGCTTTTTGGCACTGAAAGAAGCATGACATATTTGTCCAATAAATTTCACTAAGACCTTGTGTTTGAGTCAGATGTGTTTATAAAGGAACTGTTTGAGTGAGACAAGGATTTTTGTCCTTGATCCAGAAAAGCCGAAGCTTACATCTGCTCAGATGTGACAATGTATGCCTTTGCCCAGAAACTGGCGGGGAAAAGACGTCTGATTTAAGGTAGGACATCTCACTTCATCCCAGAGTGTTTATGGTTATAGTTGTTGTGGATGGAAAGAACTGTGTTTTTAGAGAAAGAAAATCACTAACAGATGGAAACAAGTGATTCACAGGAGTGTCTTTTTTATGCACTCCTGCAGTTTGCTAATGTTCACTAAGTACGTTTTGTGCTGGACATGGCAGATTTTGCCAGCAAAAGGTCAGAATGCAACCATGCAACCATGTTCATTTGTGGTGTGTGACACTATGACGTAATTATTATAAATACTGTTGGTGTTGATCATTTGTTTCCACTTATCAGAACAAATTTATTGGTATAATTGGGGTTACATAGTGTCTCATGACACTTTCCATACAGAGCAGGTCTAGACCGTACTCTGTATAATATTATTTACACCCAACAATTCCACCATGAGCAAGCACTTGGCGACGATGGTGAGGAAAAACCTCCTTTTAAACAGGCAGAAACCTCAAGCAGACCCAAGCTCATTGGTGGACAGTCATCCACTGCGACTGGTTGAGTTCAAGATAGAGAGGGGCAGATAGGAAAAAAAACAAGAGCAAAAACTATAGACTCACTATAGACTCAACATGTCACTGCCAGTGATAGTTTCATCATCTGTTTCCTCCTTGCTTTCCTAAATTCTATACTGGACTATAGACCAGTATTCATATTAGTCCACATATTTATAAGGATGATTTAGTTGTCAATTACGGTAGATAGTTAATATAATATGTCAGCTGTTGCATATTATTACTGTTATATTGTTCTGTTGTTATTATATGTGTATAAGGATTATGTTGTGGATTACTGTGGACAGTTTATTTAATGATGAATTTTTGACAGTTTCATAATATTTTTATTAGTATTTTTGTCCTTGTTATACATATTAATAGGGTGATAAAGTTATTAATTAATGCTACTCTTAGAAATGCATGGTCCTTATTATGACCATGAGTATCAATTCAATTAGATATCACTTTCTAATAACATGACAACCCTGACATTAATCACATTCACACTAAGGGTCTCCCTGGTGTGGGACTGTTGCTGCATGACAAATGAATGCAGGTGTTCTCCAGATCCGCAACCCACAATATGTAAAGCAATGAACTGCTATAATCTGACATCTCCCGCATTTAACAGGCAGAATACCAAGTTATAACAGGCCAGTCTGTGTGTAGAGGTGTTGTTTGCATGTGTTTCAGTCAAGGTAAACACAGTGGAATGGCCTGTGCAATGACACTGCACTCTGGATAAATCAGAAGCCCTAAGGGGTTTCAGATTTATCAAACTATCTGTCAAATGGCTGCAGGGATTTTGTATACGTTTTACATGAACAAATGAAGTAGAGGCTACTCTTAAGCAGCTGTGGATGGCACATACTGAAGAATATTAATTTCTTAATAGATGTAGGCTGCTTTAATGGCGATTTTGCTTTAACCACATTTTCAAACACATCTACTGAAGAACAAAAAACATTTGGTTTTTCATTTTATAATTAGAGCAATAGAGAGAGAGAAGGAGGGAGAGAGATGGTCTTGTTGGAATCTGACCAGACCTAATGTATAACTGATGATAAGATATTTATATCCATTGTGCAGTAGTAATATTAAATTGTATTTAGAGGATAAAAAAGTTCACATAATGAAGAATGTGCTCTTTCAGGTAACGCATTCTGACTTTTTTTTCTGACTTTCCTTAGATATTAAATAAAAAAAGTATATTTGAAAAATCTAAAACCAATTTTTATTTTACTGTTTTGTGTTGGAAATAAAACTGAACTTGGAGCAGCATAGCATAATCATCGTGTAGTGTTCCTACAAATCCTCTGTGATAGGTAGATCTTAATGTAACTTTATAGAACATCCTTTTTCGCTGCAGTTCAGCTGAACCAGCTTGTTTTGTCAGAGCAATTATGTTGGACTCTACATTTTCCCTGAGCTTGCTGATGAAGTCTTGAAACACAGTTCACAGTTTTGGAAACATCAGTAATGACTTTGCAGTAAATTTGGGGATTTGGGGATTTTACTGGGTGTTGCAAGATAATCATTCAGTGTATCATATAGTAAAGATGTAGCCAAGAGGAAAAGAGGAAAAGGTCAGTCATGCAGTCATGTTAATGGTGCTTCAAAGATGAAGTCAAATTCTGGTGACAGAAGACACAAGATATGGCTTAGACTCAACAGAGATTGAAGTCAGATCTGTAGAGTCACTAATCATTCTTTTATATTACATACATGTATGAAACAACCTTTCAGTCATGCCCATAATTCCATGAAAAGCAGTTGGGGGTGATCAATCATGGGCAAAAATGGGAATTAAAATGGTAATGGACCTTAAACTTAATTATTTTGATGGATATCATTTTTGGCCCCTGTAAGTAAAATACCAGTCTTCAACTCACACAAATTGAAGTCTGTGAAGATATTCGTATCAAGGGTGTCAATTAATCATATGTAGTTAATTTTTAATTAACCGGAGGCATCTCTCGACTATTTGAAAATCGTCCAAATGACTGCTTTGGGATGGACTCTCAAGGGCAGCAGGTTTAAATTATCCCAGCCAGAGTCTATTTCATCTTTGAACCTGAGGTCAGCACAACTGCAGAATATCTAGGCTTATCAAATGTATGCTCACATTTGTCTCGACAAGCACTTCCCATGAATATAATGCATTATGAAAGGAAATGGTTAGCTATGGTCAGTAGGTGATTTGTTAATTTTTAACAGGGGAGGTGACTCAGTTGGAGCAACCCAGTGATGAAAGACCATTTCTTTAAAGTAATAATAAAGATAAAGAAGATTATAGACTGCAGATGAAACTGACTGAGGGGTTTGACTGAGGAAAAAAAGGCACAACCCAAAATCTATCAGCACTATGGACAGTGCCATGGATTTATCAATACTAAGCCCAGTTAGGCCATAGATTCTAACTTGGGCAATGAGTCAAGTTATGTGAATGTCTGTATGTAGTCAACAACTGTCTCTCAAATCAAATAAAGAAGGTACAATTAAAATCACCTACTGGCTATAATAGAGAATAACATAAAATACATACATTTAAGGTTCCAACAGAACGAACGTAATGAAGTTTTTATCAAAACCGTTCAGTGCTATAAATCACTCAGTAGACTGAAGGATTTGCAGTACTAAAACACAAAGACAGCTGGATTGTATCATTTAAATAGCATTTGAATTGGAACTGGAAGATTTCTGTATTCTAGATCAAAAAGAAAGAGAAATACATTACAGTAAATCGACTTTAAAAATTAGTTCAGTAAAGCTGCATTCATTTATTGTGCAGCCACCTGGGGAGATCAGAACAAGATAAAAACACAGCATTGGCATTTTACCACTTTATGAACACGTTAGCAAACAGTTGGCACTTCATATATCCAGCAGACATGCAGCAACATTAGCATTCATTTGGAGTCATGTTGCTGGGCACTTCAGAAGTTTAAATCCAATATTCATTTTGGTGTCTTGTGCCACTATGCCTGGTGTCTGGTGCTAGATGTTACATGTGTAAATGCAAATGCAACTTTGTCATGCTGAAATATTAGCATATCTGATTTCATATCTTCATTTGCATATTGGAAAGTCAAATAATTGTTAATTAGTTAGTTAGGTTAGTTAGGTGCAAAATAAGGGGTTAGCAATGCTAACTACCTGTGATTTAGTTCTAAACAATGTTTAGTTAATGAATATAGTTGCATATTTTAATTGAACATAGACTGCCATATACTGTAGGCTGATGATTGCTGCAGTATGCATGCTGTGCTTCTTCACTTCAGATTTTATAGCCTTCACCACTCTCCCCTGAAGAGAAATGCACTCAAATTTCCATGTACTGTATTCAGCCAAAAAGGACAAAGCCATCATTACCTAGGAATATGCAGGGACTATACGGCACAGGTCTGTCTGTCTGTCTGTCTGTCTCTCTCCCCATCACCACCACCATCTGTAAACATACATACACTCATCAATGCATGTTAATGCATGTTACTAACTAAACTTCTTCCCCGGAGTTTCTGTGCTCGCTCGTCCAGCAGATTCTCATGGATCGTGGCTGCTGCTGTGGTCCTGCATGACCTCCACTACATATATTATTACTGTCATTATTTTATCATATAGTGTAATTCATTGTCATGTTATTATTCATTGTAATTGTACAATATGTCTCTGTTGATTTGTTCTGTACACATGACATCTATTGCACGTCTGTCCATCCTGGGAGAGGGATCCCTCCTCTGTGGCTCTTCCTGAGGTTTCTTCCACATTTTTTCCCTGTTAAAAGGGTTTTGTTGGGGCAAGTTTTTCCTCACTCGAAGCGAGGGTCTAATGACAGAGGATGTCACTCCCTGTACAGAATGTAAAACCCTCCGAGGCAAATGTATTTTGTGACTTTGGGCTATACAAATAAAATTTGATTTGATTTATCTACACGCTAACACAAGATTTAATGTATTTCCATCAGTGCATATGCCACTGCAACAAATTAAGTAACACTATACTGTGTGTCGTAAACAAGAAGAGCTACTTTTTGTCAATGTTAATGCAACTGACACATTCTTCTACTTAAGTAATACCACAATGTAAAAAAAAGTATATTAAAGTCCTATGTACATTAAAAAAATTGCACTTAAGCATAAACTACAGATGAACAATCTACAGAAGTATTATTATCTAAATATACCCAAGAATCATATGTATATTGTGCAGTTTAATTTATTGAACTCTCATTGTTGGCAATATTGACTATGATTAATGAACTAATTTTTCTATTTTAAAAACATATTCTCATTCAAATCTAATAATCACATCTTAATGACAGTTTTAGTGATATTTTTTGTTTGTTTTTTAACGAGAACAACTTATATGATTGCCAATTTATGTCTGTTTCAGAGATAGAGCTATTTGTTGATTGAGTAGGAAAAGATGTCCTCAGTGTACTGCAGCAACATTCGAGAATTCTCCTGGGGCCTAGAGGGAAAAAAAAAAAAAAAATGTCAAAGTCATCTTTTGGTTTCACAGGGAACACAAACAGCGGTCTCCTGGGAGAAAGTCCTGTTTTTGTTTGACCTATCCATCCATCCCCCACAACCTCCTGCATATGCAGACTCCCTTGCTCTTTACACTATGTCATCTGAGTTTAAAAGCACATCAAAACATTACACCAGATGGTAGCATCCATAAATGGCGCTACAGGGGTCATAGTTTGAAGCATATAGCCACTGACAAAACTGCCCTATCTGACAACTTGGGAGTGAGAATGAGCTGACTATGTTTATACTGTTGGGTAGTTTAGTGGGTAGAGTTTACTGCGCAACAATGCATCATACAGCTCTGGAAAAAAAACCAAGAGACCACTGGTGGAGAGCATGCCAAGACGCATGAAAGCTGTGATTAAAAATCAGGGTTATATATATTTAACAAAAATACAGTGAAATCAAATATCCTTTATAACTAATAGTTTAAATGTTTCACTTCAAAGGTGGTTTTATTTAACTGTTGGCCCTCATGTAAAAGTCTCCTGCTAATCAGAAACCACATAAATATATGCATACATATATGTATTACTCTCTAGATGAATGCTCCATGTTGCACTGTTTATTTACAGGTTGTTAGTGTTTGGATTCACGCTGTGTTAACAGTGTTTCACATGTGACAGCATCCAGCTGGAAGGCCTTCATCTAGCTCACACTCTAGTAACCTGCCACTCATCAACATGCAAATACTGCCTGTGTAATCGGCAGCTCATTGTCACTCACCTGTTGCTAATACGGCTGAGCTGCAGCACTGGGGATTGAAACAGAGGCGCTTCGTCCACCTGAAAGTTTAGTTTCCAATTAATATCCAAGAATGTATTTCAGTATAAAGTGGGAATCTTTGTGTTGAGCTGGTGTATGCATGTTTTCATATTTTCCAGGTCTTCAAGTTCTTGTTCTAATTTAAGGTGTCGTGTGTCTTTTAGGGCACTAGAGTGCAAGCCACAATGATAATTGCTAAAAGCTATTAATATTTTGTTGTACTTGAAGTTTGTCACATAGGACTTATGGACTACTTAGAATTGTGCTGTTTCCACTGAAGTTCAAATTTTCTTTCTGTATATTTTATTCATCCTCATTCATTTATACATATTTACTGATATGACTGATATGTACAAAAATGTTCCAAATGATGAATATAATTGTGATGTTGTGATTTTTTTTTTCCATCATTAGCATCAGTTTGTACTCCTTCATGGAGAACATAGTGTTTTTGTGAAGTACTAAGACTAAAAAAGTCACTTTCTTAAAATGCTTCCGAACTGAATACATTGGTTGCTTGCAGCACAATGTCATTTTTACTTACAGTTTGTCTTCACAATCACCTTGTCATTAGTCTGTATACCCCTGATTTTGTGTACTGGCTGCCCTCACCATATGGGCTGTCAATTGTAGTGTAGGAGGGCACAAAGCCAGGGCTAGCAAACAGCTTGGTTTGTCCCCAGTTGCAAGCTGCTCAAAGTTCAGTCAAAGCGTATGCCTGTATCTTTTTCATAAATTTTCATCTCCTACATCTTTCTTGTTATTCTCACAAACAACCATGAGTTTATGAATACAGCCAGACAGTATAATTGAAACAAGAAATTTGTTTTGAGTAGATTAAATTTCTCTAAGCTAACATGATCCATGACAAATCACATAACATGATACTGTAAGAAGATTATGTCATATGAGGATACTGTGAAATGGCAATTACATATAATTGCCCAGTTTTCCTTGAGGCATGGTAATCACTCTGAATAAAACAGGGTCTTGTGTTTATGGCCTATGGTACGTTAACTTCCCCCCCGGTGTGAACAATTACAATCACGTAAAGGGGGGCAGAATTAATCACCAGTGGAGCTTCTTCAGAGGTTAAACTGTTAAAGTTATTTTGTGAAGTTTCAAGCAGGCTGTTTAATCAGACCCAGTTCAGTTTGATGTCTCTCTGTGGGAAGCACAGGGGATTCTTCAGCTCGGCAAGAAACCAGGGCCTATGGGAGGCTAATCACATACTGACTAAAATAATACAGTAGGAGCACATTCAGTGAGACAGGAAAGCCCATTAAATAATAACAGTGGAAACCTTCATTAGTATTTCCTTGAGTATTCATCACACAGGTGTACCCCCTGTAATGAATGAGGGGAACACATGATTAACGTCAGACAATGAAGCCTACTGGGTTAACTTCAATGACAGGTACTCACAGAGGTGCTGGCCCTGGGTGTCTTTGTGTGCATACAGTAAGATACTGAATAAAGTCCTCTAGAATATTTTCTTCAAAAATGGAGGACGGAATCTTTAAAGAACGAACCTTTTGGACTTGCCATCACAGTATTATCTTTGGTGTTTTCATGTAGGGTGCTGATTTATTGTTGTTACTATTCACACAGTATGTAAGGGCGAGTGAGACCTATCAAACGTAATCACTTTTTTCTTTATTATATTTAAAGGCGGCGGCGCGGTGGTGCAGTGGTTAGCACTGTCGCCTCACAGCTGGTTCGAACCTCGGCTGGGCCCTTTCTGTGTGGAGTTTGCATGTCCTCTCCGGGTACTTTTCTAGCTCTCCTCTCTATTGTTACTCTAGTCATGCTAGCAGGCAGGGATTGCAGTGAGTAACTCTGTCACTATGTCAGTCCACAACTTTGATCCAAACTGAAATATCTCAACAATTATTAGATAGAGTGCATTGACATTTTATAGACATTAATGTTCCTTAGAAGATTAATCTTAATGATTATCTTACATTTGGTTATCCCCTAACCTTTCCTCTAGCGCCCCATGAGGTTGACATTTGGGGTTCAGGGTGAAGTATCTCAAGTATTAGATGGATTGTCATACAATTTTAACAGATATTCAAGTTTCTTAAAGAACACATGCTAACAACTTTGGGTTGGTTTGCCGATATCTCAACATCTTTATTATAGATTGGCACAACATTTGGTGCAGATATCTATGGTGCACAGACGTATCTTACTGACTTTGGTGATCCAATGATTTTAATCCTCTGAAATTTCTTGATAACTATATTGGTTGATTTGCAGTCAGATTTGGTACAGGCTCACAGAGCAGCTAGTGTGGCTGTGGGTGCTGTCTCTTGTTATAATACTGATTTATCTGGCTTTTAATCTGTCATATTATGAGGTGTACCTAATATACTATGAGGTGTACCTTCCCCAGTATACATGATATACATTATTACATTATACCAGACCTCTTGTCAGACTGTTGCAAAGTGTATCATAATGCAACAGATAGATCATGGATTGGAAACATGTTAAATCTGTATGTCTTTGATTACGGTGTGTGTCTGATTAGAATATATATGTAAGAGCACTGGATTCAAACACAGTGTTTCATGTAGTATGATGTCTTGAACACAGTTCTTCATCTGACAGTGCATCAGCATGTAAAGGGAGCTGCTGTGCTTGTTATTCTGTCCAAGAGCATGTGAAATGAGAGTGAACAGACTTCTAACCTCCCTCTGGGGCCCACGGGGCCTTCTTACTCGACAGTCACTGTGCCTTACAGCAGCTGAAGGCCTATGGAGATGGCAATGCATTCACAAACCACTTTGGTGTGACCACCGATGTCACGTTTTTTTTCTGCTGAGGATGTGGAACCAATTGCCCTTTTGCATTTTTGTGCTTATGTTTTCATTAAAAGAATGAGCAGGCCACCAGAATGACCCCACCTGAATCTTGATGCTTGCACCTGACTGAATGACAATTTCAAAAGCTGAAAGCCATTTTATTGCTGTCTGAATCATTTCAGAGGAGGTTATTACCATCAGAACAAACTCAAAACATAATGGATACAGTGGGAGACAAAGTAAGGACTGAGACATAAACTTCACTTCAACCATGTTTTAATTGTTTAAATTAATGTGTTGCATCATTCAGGTTTTGCCACAAGGTATAGAAGCACATCAAAAAAGCTAAAAATTACACATTTTTTCTTGGTTTTATGCCATATTATGAAAAAACAAATGGCATCTGACCATTGCTGCATTCCTGTGAGATAATGGAGCTGATGGCATGGCTAAAGATAACATGTCCTCTAGCCTCCTCCAGTTAAATCCTCTCATCAATGTTTCACACATCAGGTTGTTAGGGAGGGATCCAGGTCAAAGCCTTGTTAGATCTCAATCTCACTCAATTTACACAGGATGACGGCTTAGAACGATACAATCAACAACCTCCTGGCACCGAGGCATGGATCGCTAATTAATTAATTTAGCTCAGGCCTGACAAAGGAGAGCTTATGTGTCAGCATTGTTTCATCAGTATTTAATAAATGACTCAGGAGAAAGAACAATATGCTGCACAAACAGGAGGAGCTGCTGAAATTGTAAATGACCATGACAAAGTACAGCTACGACTTCCACAAATGCCATCTTTGAAGTGCTTGCTTAGACTTTCATCTCATATCTGCCGATATGAAGACAAAAGGTCTGTGCTACCGTGTGTGGCACCACACCATAGATCCACATTAGAAGCCTGACTGATGGAGAGGATGTAAATTCTCGCTGTCGTTGCCACAGAGACGTTCCCCTCATTGGAATTCACAGAGCCATCCCCAATAAGAGGAGCACATTTATTTCATTTCCATACACTCAATCCTGTTCATTTGCAGAGTCTCTGGTGTATCTCCCAGAACATGTACCTTTTCTCAGTTTAACAATCATACCCAGTGCTTGGGGAGAGCTACTGCTGAAGAGAGCTTGAACCAGGAAATCAGCTTACACTGGTAATTAGTTTGCCCATTTGGTTGCTGACAGCCGAACTGCTTTCATCGAAATACCACATGATGAGGTGCCTCAGGTTGCCAGCAGTAACACACCGGCCTTGGTAACTGGTGATTGCCAGCCCCTCCCAGGGAAACAAGTCCTCATACCTGTATCATCCTAACTATCTATGTCATCCATTTAGCAGGGGATGAAATTCCATCTCCTGTGCACATTTTCCCTCCAAAGAAAACAACCTCTCTGTGACGGAGATGTCAGACCTGTCCTGATTATCTGTGTAACAGTGCTTTGTCTGCAAGCCAAGGCCAACATTGTGAGTAATAAGGGGGAAAAAAGGCTTTTGAACAATGTCAGCTTGTTTCCGCAGGTGTCCAGTTTTTTTTTTTTTCCTCTGAAAGACTCATTAAATTTATGCAAATGACATTGTCACCCCTTGAAACATGCAAATGTGGTCCTTGCATCGCGTTATGAGTGTTCTGCACAAAGTGACATTTTCTGTCCTCCTGGCACTACAAGTAGTGGTAGCATTTTGGTTGCTGACAAGGTCTGTAAATATTTTTGCCTTAATCTCATTTCTTGTTTTCTTAACATTAGAGTGTGTTGTTTTCTTTATATCGCTAATGGAAAGAAGGAAATAGAGTGGACCCACTCCTATATGGATGCATGGGTGTACTTGTATACGTACAATATACCTGCAGTTATCATCTTATCCAATCAGAAAACTCTTATCTGCAAATTTGGAGTCATTTGCTGCACTATCTTTGTGATGCTCTTGAACGGGGACATTAAGAGAGGCATTTGGGGAGCAGGAAAAATCGATCATTAATTGTAGAACATTTTAGTGCTTGAGATATAAGGGGTAATTAATAACTATGTAGTGTAAAACAGATAGATGTCTTCTGCTTCAGTGTTTACTACAGTGCAGTCCAACAGTAAAGCTCTGAATTATGTTTATTTTGTTAGGTATAAATGACAACAAATGCTGTAAGAGCACTCTTACAAAAGAGGTCATATTAAACATGGTAAAAATCCAGCTTGGAAATTTTCTTTTTAGCTTTAACCATGTTAGCATGCTAGCATTTACTTATTAGCACTTTTTAAAATCATATTGTTTTCATGTTTGCACAACCTAATTTTGTAGATAAATATGAATTAAACGTGTTTCAAGACAATGCCACCCTTTAAGACCTGTGCTGCACTATAGTGTTGAATTCAATGGCCAGTTCATATTTTCTAGGCTAATTTAAATTCATCAAGAAAATATCCTTTTTATGGTTTGTATATCTATCCTATATCTTTCCCTAACTGCAGTATTAGGTTTTCTGTGCATTTGCTGGAGCTTTTTGTCAAACATTTGTTTGGTTTTACTTTCTAATCTTGTGAAGTGATTATTTGTCATGGCTGCCAATTATTTATCAAAATAACAAATTCAATTTGGGTTTCTGTGTCAATGCTTCCGCTGCCTCAGCAGAACAAGCTGTAAACACAACACTGATATATATATTGATAATATATCATCGCCTTATAAAGTTGTTATGCTGAAAGTGTAAATGACAGTTGCCTGTTTACACACTCAGCAGACGCAGAGAAACATCATCATTCAACTGCAGTCATGTTTTTGGCCACATGACAAAAAAAAAAACATATTTACGCTCCATTTACCGCTTAACTCTGTTTTAACTGTTTTGGTCAACACCGACTACTGTGAAAAAATATCTGGATTTTTCGTAGCTATATGCACTACTGTGGTCACCAGCTTTTGGCTAATTTTATCTGTCTACCCTGGTGGTGGACAGGTGGACAGTTTGTCTTACAGAACCTTTTTCACTAAATATAGCTGCCTGCTGTCTCTGTAAACAGTGTTGTTGAGAAGTGGGCCTGAACCAAAATAGTAAAGTTGTGTGTTGTAAAGCCAAAAAACATTTCACAATGTCAAAACAATCCATGAAGCTGAAAGGAACTGCAAAGGTGGGTGATAATTCTCTCTAGGTTTGTCATTAAAAGTGTTTCACATTACCCAGTCATTTGATCCATTGATAATACAGTATATTGATTAGTGCAGCTTTAACATAAGCCCTTAAATAACAATGCTCTGTTCACTGCTTTTGTTGTCATAAATAATTGCTTCATGTTTATCTGTAAAGTGGTGATTTGGTTTTCATTTACTGCGGTAGGTAGGATTAGGACACTGACTCTAATGATAGACTGTGAACAGAACCGCCCTCAAACGTTCTCACCAGCCATCACTGCTGTCTCAGTTTAATTGGCCCTGACTTTTTGTCCTTTGTTTCCTTCTTCTGCCTGAAGAAAGTTTATCTTTTTTTTTTTTTCCCACTCCATCTGTGCCTACTATGATCCCATCCTTGCCTCCAGTGTTGGCCACACACGTTGTATTTACAATTAGACTGTTGATGCCTCCAGTAAAGCTCCACTGTGGCACCCACTGAATAGCCCATGAGATCATCTGCATATTGCCGTTCAGCTACTCTTCGTCTCTCTGGTCCAGATCTGCGGGGTCTAGTGGAGCACAACCATCTTTAGGCTTTGGTTCTGGCTGTAATGAAAATCAGCCAGCTTGCTCCAGTTGAGCTCTTTAAAATAGGATTAGGCTCGCTTACTGGCTCCTTTGGATACACAGTCCCATTGGCTTTTACTTATCTGTGATGAGCAGTCATGAACTGATGGTAGAGGAATGAGGAGCAACATTTAGAAGAGAGTTCAGTTTGTACATAGTCTGATGTAACTGATCTGGTGTACAGCATAACCTGGGTTCACCTGATTTGCTCAGGAATGGAGGTCATATTTTATCTAAATACCGTGTCACAGCCAGTGTCTGGAAGGTTAGCATACCATTCATTAAGCCCTTTATGTTACCAGATGGGTTGTCTGAAGCTGTGGTGCAGAATTTATTTATTTTAGAAGAATGTCATTTTTTTTTATTATATATTTCTTAAAGGTAAACATAACACAACATTCATAGACTACAGAATGTGATTGATTTCACTAATCAATAATCAAATACATTCTAGATACTGAAAACTACACCTGATGAAAATGAATTATTTCTGTAACTGAACTTTCCTGTGTAACTTTGGCTCTGCTGTCTGGCATTTGGACCAGTCCTCACAGTATTGCTAAATACTTGATCGCTAATATTTACTGAGATATATATTGTTGAGTACGCTCACCTAATAAACACTTTAAACCGTTAAACCTTGACTAAGAGACTAAATAATCTTTGTCTTGTTTTGAAATGTTGTGCGCCTATGAGGAGTGTCATCGTGCTCATATCTTGTCTGGACTCATCCCCACAGAGGCTACTGCTGGAAAGTGCTGTCTTCATTTCATGCATGTGCATATGAACATGCATACACATGTTCGTGCATTATAAGATTATCTTTTCCAAGCTGCAGCTATATAGATACTGATGCCTGTTGCCATTTATCAAATGTAGTAAACCATTGTATTGTACAAAGTCACAGGACACAGACAGACAAAGATATGCACTGCCCAGCTAACATTAGACAGACCAAGAAACATGCATTGCTTGAACGTTTGCCTAATTCTACTGTTACTTTCTTACATCAAACTAACAGACGAGAGAACACAAGGTTACCTGATCACTGTTGCTACTATTCACTCTCATAAGGTAACTGGAGGATAGTTAACCTTCATCCTGTCATCCAAGTTATAAACATTGCCCCCGGTATGACATGAGGGGGAGGTGGGGCTCTTGTGTATTGTGTGCAGCTTCCATGGTCAGTGTATAAGGCTGCAGGACTGTGCACATGGACAGAAGAGCATAGGCTTATGCGTGAGGGCTGAGCCCCGGAAAGCCGCAGCTCAATTTAACCCCTGGCCACAGATTAAGAAGCTGAAGTAAAACTCTTCAGATGTTTGAGAGCGTGTTGTTTGCTTTGCACACTCTCTGCATGCAAGTAAATGAACTATTTCTCTGTGAACGAATATTGTTTCCTTGAGAAACAAACAACAGCACAACAAAAAAACCCTGTATTGTTATATTTGAAAAGATAGAGAATCTGCTTTTGCTGTTCACTAGACAATTGCTTGCTATAAATGATGATGAGCGATGATTAAGTCTTGACAGAAAGTCTTTGGCACTTAGCACAGGGGGATTTTTGTAATCAAGGGGCGTCTACCCTGAGAAGCAGCAAGATAAATCCCCCCTGGAGTCCAGACATCGGTGAGGGTGGCTGATGACTGCTGAGGCTGATGAAATGATGAAGCTGATGAATCATTGAAGCCTGGGCATTGATGGAGAAGTAGAGGGGTGTGCATAACAGCATCATGAAAGTACTAAAATCAGAGGGAGCAAGATGAAAGGGTAACAAAGCAG
Organism: Protonibea diacanthus; assembly: GCA_028641955.1. Classification (NCBI taxonomy): domain Eukaryota; kingdom Metazoa; phylum Chordata; class Actinopteri; family Sciaenidae; genus Protonibea; species Protonibea diacanthus. The sequence goes on from CM053986.1 coordinate 13,681,700, forward strand.
GTGTGTTGCTAACTATGACCAGCTAATCTACAACACATATAACAGCAGATATCACCACTGAAAGATAATGACAGCAAGGGATGATGCAAAAAGGGGGGTGAATAGCAAGATGGAAAGGGAAATAAACTACAGGCCTATGCACGCAAAATAATAGTCTTCCTGAGTGTACATGTGCAGTACATTGAGGGCAGTGAAAAAAAACAGAGTCAAACTCCTCACATGTGTACGCAAACTTAGCCAACAAAGCTGATTCTGATTTATTAGTTTGTGAAAAGTGGATAGTACGTCAATTGCTGGTTATCAGTATTACAAGAGTACAGCTCCACCAAAGAATTGTCAGCTGGTCCATGACCGGCCCTTGCTTGTCTGAATGGAATAAATGGATATCTGCTGCTGCAGTTTGCACATTTGAATAATATCATTTAAGACATTTCTGTTACTTGTAGACCTTTCATGGTAACATTGCTGCCATTCGCCATACAACTTGAAAAGGGCTTCTTGTGGTTCAGGGAATGTTGGATTTATTTATTTTTTTTTACAGAGGGCTTATTAAACCATGGTGCACTGTTTCCCTTCTAATTTCTGCCTGCTACTTCAATATCCTGAATACAAACGTGGATCAATATGAAGAATTCTTGAAATGACGTGGGTGCCCTTTAACAAATTAGTGCTTGCATGCAAATATTTCAGTGATATTTGTTTCATGCCAGAATAAATGGCATTCTTTGTGTCAGAGAAAAAAAAACTGTTGACATTTCATCTCACGTTTGGCGAAAAAATACATTTCTGAACTGTGAATAAAGCTTTACAAACCTCTGTAGATGATTCAATGTCAAGAAAGGATCTGTGTGTCGCTCGCTTGATATGTTCATCTCAAACTTATTGCTCAGACTTGTCTGACCTGCAGCTGTATATTGTCTATAATTCTGGGAGTCCACATTGCTGTACACATAGACATACTTGCTACAGGCAGTGCTCACTGGGAGTGATGGCAGTATGACAACTAAAATAGAATAATAAATATCTTGTAGCTGTAAACTGATACAGCATCACTGGAAATTAATGAGAATGTCACTCTGATACTATAAAATATTGAACAAAATACAAGAATTCATGATCAGGAAACTTACGCAGTGTTCTGTCTGACCTTAGTCTCACACATCCTATCAGATTATTTCAAATGAATACATGCACTGCAAGAAAATCAGAGGCAGCATTATGCTCTTAGGTGTGATCCCTGACCCAACAGATCATTCTCTGTGCTAGTTCCTTGGAAAGCTGAGAATACATTACTGAGATTCTCAAGGTCAGTAGAATACAGCTTTCCGCATGAAATTCTCTTGAGTCTTTGGTCCATCACCATGGGGAAATCCTTAAAAAATAACCTGGGGTTTGGTGGCTTGGTTGCAGTGACAGATGGTCACATAGAGTCCAAACTAAGGATCTAAAATGGCATGAAATTCTTTGTTGCCATGTGGCTTGATGGTTTCTAGATAAGAAATGCAGATTTTGCTCATCTGTCCTATATTTGCAAGGCAGATCAGATGGCTTTTGCTCAGTTCTCGTGGTTTTAAAATGCATTCATGAGGCTATTGTAAAACAATACAAAACAATGTGGATGTTCAATCAGACAAAGAAATACAATACAAAAAAGTCCTATATCAATGACGAAGTTTGATTTAATATAATATTTTACTATGTAGGCCTCTTGAGCATCCCTTTTCACCCTTAGGGCTAAATAATTATCAGTACTTGATTATCAGGTAATAAATGCATAACCTTTTAGATTGGAACATCAATTAAGTAGAGTTTATTATACTATAGCTCTGAAATGTGTAAAACTCTACTGTAGCCATTATAGCAATTCTCTGAGGCTATATTTAGTACAGCTGTGCTTTGAGCTTAATCCTAATATGAGCATGCTAACACCCTTACAATGACTATATTAGAATGCTGATGTTTGGATGTTTTCAGGGTCAGGGAATCACTAAAATTATATATAATAAGTAATAACTGTTTAGTCTGGACCAAAGTGTGACAAACTGATCGACAGACCACCACACTGCTAGCATGACTAAAAATTGCTGATTTGATGCAAGGTATGGTCATAGGGTAACACAGGTGGGTTGCTTTGTCTGCGTTTTAGCTCTACTCATTAGTAATTTTTTCATTGTTGTCTCATCAACCTTCACAACTGACAGTGCTTGTTTTACAAGTCCGCAAAACAAGTTAGTTAAGTATCGCTAATTGCATAATAAATGAAATGTCAAGGTTATATCTAAGAGTTAAAGCAGTGCTTTGCCAGGTCATTCTGAGTGATAAAGGACTGAGTGTTCAGCCCTTTCAGGTCCATTTATACAGCAGGGCATTCAGAAATCCTCCTTTGCATATGATGACATTTATGATATGGCCCAAAGGGAGACTGAATATTATAAGTAAAGTCATTGGCCAGATTCTCTTGAGAACTCGGTGTTAAGCCTCAAATGAGAAGCAATGACAGTATTCCTGCCAACATTTTTATGGTGAATGTAGAGCTTTGTGTGAAATAGTGGGTTGGATCAATACTGCCTCTCCTAGGATTTCTTCCATTCAAGATAACCTTATTCCAGCAGAGAGGGCGCCCCCCTCCAGAAGCACTTGATGTGAATGACAAGGAGCTCAGGCCTTTTTCCAATCTTTCTGTCATTGTTACCAGATAAGAGAGGGAATGATGTGGAAAAACACAAGGCTGTGCTGCGCCTAATTTCTTTTCTATTACTTGTTATTCAACCAAGGTCATTACATGTGAAGCACAAATTTCATTGCTCTACTGTTTCTTCATATGAAAGCCATTCTGTAACTTACAGTACAGAGATGGATAAAACAAGGAAGAATTGATGCCACAGTTGTGTAATGATGTTTCTTTGATTGGTTGCATGGCAAGAAAAACACAGCGTGATGAGAAATAGAGCGTTATTAGTAAGAAATGTTGCCATTGCAACATTCAAGCAGTTTATCATATTACATTTATGAAATACACATAAATATCTCAATTTCCTCTCAAAACACATCTTATGATAATATTTCAGTCTTTAATATCATTATATTATTATAATTAAATTAAATAACCAAAGTGGTAACCAATGTTTGCTGTAGACACAATGCAGATTGCATCATGAAATGCAATACAATGACCACTGAGGGATTTACAGACATAATATATTACTTTATATATGTGCTGTATCATATTTTATTTGAACATTTTAACACATTGTTACTATAAAATTAGATATGAAATATTAAGTGTTACGGCCGCCTCCATTTCGCCCCAGCAGGTCTATCTTGTGTAGTTTTCCCCGTATGTTATGTATGTGTGTTTGTTTGTCCTGTGCCAGTACCTGGTTGGCCCAGGACCCTGAAGGCGGAGTTACGTCGGCAACATGGCAAAGATGTGCAGGCCCAGGATTGGCGGAGCGTCTCCCCATGAACAGCCAAGCGGAGGGCTCCATGAGCCACGTCACAGCTATTTAAACGAGAGGCGCTACTCCAGCGGGGCGGCTTGCGTGTTTGTGTGCTCGCATCTGATGGTCTCTGAATCGTGTGGAAATTGTGGAGCTTGGTGAGGTATTGTCGTAACCCTAACCCTCGCCCCTGTCCCCTAACCCTAACTGCTCAATTAATAAATACCTTTGTTTTTCAACCATAACACCTTGGTTTTATGTTACTTCCTCCATACCCCTTCATCTGGTCGTAACATAAGTAATTAATTAAACAGTAAATATTAGTAATTAGCATAATGTTGTTCTTAAAAATTAGCTAAGATTTCTCTGCTTTAAACTGGCTAATCACTTAGCGAAGACAGCCATTTTGGATTTAGCATGCCCGCTACTGTCTGCAGTGCACTTGTAATCCACTAGAGGCCTGATGACATGACTGTGATTGGATACAACAGGTTTTCTTCAGGAAATTGATCCTGTTGATGACACAGGTTTTCACAACTCCTATAGCTAATATGATACGACTGGCTTTATAAGGTAAAAATGTCTGCACTGATGAGGTATGTGGAATTAATTAACAGGAAATAATTACTCTTACTGCAATGTAACTGCATTAATGTCTTGGTGAGGTCTACTTGTTTTTTGTGATATCAACAAATGCCCTCTCAGTGAACCCACTCACATATGGCCTAATGTCTCATAAAGAACAATCTCCATCAAATAGGGAGGTTGATGGTTTTCATCCAGAGGTCTGATCGCCAATAACCATCCCCATATGCAGCTCTTATCTGGACTGCCCCCACCCCATAATGCCAAAGGAAGATTTCAGTATGTTCCATCAGTTAATGAACATTTAACGGCTGTGGTAACAAAGTCCTCATTATGGTTATTGTTGAGCTCTAATGGCGAGGGCTGACATTTCAATCTCAGAATATGACTTTCACAATGTGGAGGTCAATACCTGTCGCTTCCCCACAGCTCCACTTGTGAAGGGAGAATCTTGGCACAAAGAAATGTCTGGTTCACTCCCTCTCACAAACAAGGCAAATCCTAAAAAAAAAAGGCTCAAACAAAAATATCAGCTGTGCATCCAATCAACATGCAGCCAGGTCATGATGTTTTTTTTTTTTTTTTTTGTCTTGTTTTTTTCAAGGTTTAAGGTCTGCAGGAACACAGCAGGGTCTTCCTCACAAGGATTTGCATGAGAAAGCTACAGATTTATTGTTTGCTTATCTCTTTGACAAGACAGTGACTTGCCAGGAATGCAATGACAAGCTTCTACTATCCGCCATATGTGATTATTGATCATATTCCAAAATCATATACATTAATTTGACAGGTGTACACCTACCTACCTGTACTTTTGGCCAATTAGTATACAAAAATACATTTATTTTTATAAAGCTGTAAGCTACATAGAATGTTACATACCCATGCGGTTATTGTAATGTTGCACAAGTAAATGAGTTCATATATATGAAATATACAGAATATTTATGTATAATATGTATAATTAGCATTGTCCGTGTATTATGAAATGAAGAGGTTAAAAATAGAAATTTGCATTACATATTGGCCTGTCCACTTAGCATGTTGACAGCTAATACAGAGCATGTTGACCTGATTGCCTCTTGTTTTGCATGCTTCAGGTATCAACTAACAGGCAAATTAGATTTATGATTAGCAACCATCAAATTATGTTTTATTGCCTATTTAATTTACTATTAGGGGCACATAATGTAAGTTATGATGAGGTTTAAGCATTTTTTAATATTCAGGTCATAAAAATGGCTATAAAGCGTGATTAAAAAATGCTAGGCATCTGGAGGATAAATGACCAGAAGACTGCATACAGGGCTTGAGAAATAAATCTCAGTCCTAATTATTTAGGAAATTAGGCTAGATTTATTTATAAAAAAAACCTACATCATGTATTCAAACTGTGTATTCATTTCACGATAAGTCACGTAGAATTTGTTAAGAACATCTTTTGGTATAATATATTTGAAACAAAATCATTAATACTGAATTATACATCTCCCAATATTAAGTGCTATCATTCATGCTGTGTACATCACAATTACTGAATTATTCATTGCCCCTACTAACACTTGTACAGGGCACCTTTAAGGAAATAACATGGAGGTATGTTATGTATTGCCTGGCACGCATCCTTACAAACAATCTATTTTCACACAATTTGGGAGCAAAAGAGTCCCAGTTCTTCAACCCTACATGAGGGGTAATTTACTTAGGTAATAAATAAAGTAATAAAGTAAAAACTACCTCAATGTTTTCTTGTTCGTTATTCTTCCTTCCTAGTATCATTAATATCTTCATGTGGTTCCTGCTGATTAATGAATGAACTCATGTCACCAGCACTGATGGACAGCCATATTATCAGCCATATTAGTTGGACGTGACTGTATCATACACATAAGCATGGTCTTAACTCATTTTAATCAGTCTTAATGAAACATCTATCCTTGGAATGTGTTACAAGTTCCATGGAAATGTCACAAAAGAGCTCCTCATTAGAGAATATGTCAAAGAGGTGATTGCATGAGATGACATATACAGTTGTGCAAAATGGTGCTCACAGTGTCTTTGTTTTGACAAATATACTGAAATTCAATTCATCACATTACAGCAGTTTGCCCTCAAAGACGTGAAAAGAAAACTGACAACACGAGACAAACGCAAGTTGGACTTTGGGTCTACTGAAAGCCCTTAGCCTTTCATTCTACCCAAGGCAGTGCCTGAGCCAATGAGATAAAGGCCTGTATGTTTGTAAGAGCCAATCAGTAATACTCTGAAGAGACCCAAGCCAATTAATCTCTTTGGTGACATGAGCTTTGGAGGAATGGCCTGGTTAACTCCTGGTGGCGTGCTGAGTCTGGATCGAAACCCTGCTGCTTTCCTTTCATCCCACGGCAGACAAAACCATGACGTTCCCTGAAGCAGGGAGAACTTTCTAGAGGTTTTGTCTAGTTGTTTGAAACTGTACCTGCTCTTTCAAGCACGGAAAAGACAAGCTCTATCCCAGAATCATTTCAGCAATCTTTTGAAGAATTTTCTGTCAGAATAATTTATGCAAAGGGAGTATGCAGACACTTACAGCATCGTTTCAGCTCTTTTTTATTCCTCTGTAGTGACATACTAGACTAACTGGCAGACCAAAGTGTCGACTCTTAAACCTCCTGTAGATCAAAGCTAAGGAGACAGTTGGGTGTTCCACATCCTCTTCCAGGTCTGGATGTCACATAGTGTATCACTCTTGCTCTTCAATCTTTTGGAGTTTTGTTAAGACTGCCTGACAGCAATCCATGCAAGGTCTAATGATTTAATCACGGCATAACCATCTTTAGTATGTTCCAAATTACTAAATCATCAGCAACCACAGTTTAAGTACAATAAATGAATATGTTTTTTCAATAGTGTGATTTGATTGAAATGTGATCTAATTTACAGAATGGAGCCAATCATATATTTGAAGTTGAAATCACCCATTGAGTACATCTGTTTTCTGGCCCAGCTGTGGTTCCAGCCCATATTGCAGTTGAGATTAATGCTGTGAACACACAGTAATGTGCACGCTGTTGTTCAAGGTGTTCTCTGTAGGGAGGGGGAGGAATAATATATCATTAAGGCTTGTGGTTCGATACGAGACAACAGTAGTTTCGGATGAGGAGTGACTTTCACATAGAATACTAATACATCAAGCAGTTTTCTACGAATGACTGTTACTGAAATGAAACACTGCACAGACAGCTGATATTTCTGCTGAATTTTAAATATCTAAATGCTGTTTTCTTTCATGACCTAGTGCTTGGGCTGGATTGCCTTTGAAAACAGTGACTGTATTAGAAAGACAGTTATACAGGATATGATGTTACGTAATTTAAAACTTCACCTAATGGTCAGGGTCACCAACAGCTTTCAATGTCATTCCTCCAGGGCAAAAGTTAATTGGGCCAAATATTAATGAATACATCAATTATTCAACACTATAAACAAGACACTAATGACTCGTATGTAAATCCTGCTTGGTTATTCTGTTCAGCAACCATGAACCTGTTTCTTGATTTTTAACACTAAAGCCTGAAGTCTTTTGGGACTCTCATTTGAATTTAAAGCACTCTTTAACAAGATGACCAACAATTCAGGCAAATACGCACTCAAACTGGCTTCATGTAATTAGACAGAACTTGGTGTCTATTGACCAGCAGGTGCACTGCAATAATTTCAAGGAGCAATTTATAATTCCTGCCCACATGCTCCAAAAAAATCAGGAGTACAGTAGCATTTCTACTCCTCCTATCAGTGTGATGTCGCTGTGAACTTATCCTCAGAACTTTTCGAACATACAATCTTTCCCCATCTCATAACAGTAATACCAAGTGACTACTACAATATAACTACGGGATTATTTGTGTTTTATTTGTAGTTCAACTTCCTCAATTACTTTTCTACAAGCAATCTTGTGTTTTGTCTAGTCTTGCTACTGCAGACAGGTTAAAAAGTGAGAGAAACACTTTTTAATCCCAAAAGTTAAAAAAAAAAAACAAAAACAAACAAACAAAAAAAACTCTGAGCTCTCCTCCACCACCAGTAAATAGCTGTGGATCAGAGCAGAATCTGGTGTGACTACGGGTGTTTAATTCCTCCAGAAGCTTTGGTTCTGCCGTCGGCTCTCTCCTCTATGTTTTGTTAGTGAGCAGTATAGCTGTGTCCCTCTGCTATTGCCTGGTTCTTTATTTATTTTGTTAGACAGAGGGCAGACTGGACACTACAGTGACTCTTAGGGAGCAAATTGTGTTACAAGAAAGTATGGGTCAAAGCTAGCAGGTTAGCATGACACCCCAATACATAGACATCAACATTTGAACTGTTCCACTTCACGTTCTATTGATAAATATTCTATTTTTTTTTTTTTTTTTTTTTAAATTCTGGCCATATCTTACACGTTGCACCTTTTTAAATACTAAACAACATTCCCAGGATAAGAGCGGTAACTAACGGCAGTCTGGAGGAGTTCATAAGCGGATGAAGCAATGTTTTGACAGGACCCAAGCCCCCTGATAACCAAGCATAACAGATCTGTCTCCTCTATTTGTCCATCTTTGCAGAGTGCATAATCCTACATGTCTCATAGCCAAACGAGCCTCACTATCAGTTTGATATATGAAACAGAATGTGACAGAGGGGGTAATGGAGCAGGCATGTTGTCTTCATGCATTCAGGGCGCATACCCCGAGCACTTTGACGCCACTTGCTACCAATCAGCCCCCTCTCCGCCTATACACCATCCTGGACAAGACCTGAATCAAAGAGAGGTCAGAATGATTGAAGATAATCTTGTGTCTTATCGTGTTGACTAAGATATGATGTGACATTGTGGAGGAAATGGGGGTTGGGGGTGATGAAGAAATACAGAGGAGACGTAAATGGTGTTTAAACAGGAATAGAAGCCTGTAGCTTACTGTGGGAGTTCCATCCACAGGGGACAGATCTGCTCTCATGAAGAATGCAGTTGGAGAGTTGTGTTTTTTTTTTTTTGTATTTGTTGTTGTTTTTCTGTGTGTGTGTGTAGGGTGGGTGCAGGGATGTCTGAAGGACTGCACATCACAAAGCATGTCCATGTTTCATCGCAGTATCTCCATTTTCAAAGCTATTGCTCTTCAGAAGAGATAAGTTGCATACTTGATTTTCATATTCAACCAGGTTCTGTATAACTCAGCATCCATTTAAGTCATAGGTTTGTCTTCTAAAGCTCTACATCACCCTACTTGTAGACTATTGTGTCAGCATATAAATTATAGAGAGGAATCGTATTAGTCAAAATGAATATTTGCATATCCCAAATTAGTGTAGAGAACATTATTAAAACCAACACACTGAGTCATTTATTTCTTGCAGTCATAAATGTGGTATTGCGGAAGCTCTTGGCTATAAAAGGAGTCATTAATATTTAGACCAGGGATCCGCTGTGTATAGAAAAGTGAGTGCATTTCCACACCACTACACTTCGAGTCAGCAACCACAGTAGTAGAACAATACTCAACCACAACCTCACTTGGAGAGGATCAGTATATTACAATATCTCTTCACCTCCCAGGTATTGTACATGCGATATGTTCAATAACATTCAAGCCCCTACTCTGTCATCTGTGCACCCAGAAGGCTAATCGTTGGGTAAACAAACAACTCCAAATGTGTCGTAATAGGAGCTCAGCTCTCTGCTGAGGTGAGATTATGATGACAGTGAATCAATGTGCTTCAATAACAAGGCTCCGATTTAAATCCCCTGTATGGGCAGAAATCCCTGCTGTTTAAATGTAGGCATCAGCAATCCTTTTTTTTTTTTTTTTTTTTTTTACATGACAATGAGTAATGCAAAAGGATTAATAGTCGCGGCTGTGCTCTTTATGCTCACTGTTCTCTGAAGTTGAATTATTCAAACTTCTGTGATGTATTTAAGTTGAAATGCATTGAGAGTTTGCAGACCAGATGTGGAATTTGGTTTACACAGTTTTTCAACGTTACTAAAAATATAGTGCATTTGTGGCAGGTTGTTATCAATCCTTCTGACCCAACAAATACCTGGCCAGGTGTTGAGATTTGTGTCCCTCGTACAGCATCAGCTAGTACCCAGTTTGTGTTACTTCTTAAGTCCCCCAGATTTATCTAATGTTTATGTTAATCTGTAAAAGTAAATGTAAATATATTGCTGTAACAACACAAAAGAGACAGAGAGAATCTAATGTTCCATTCTACCACTACAATAATGGCTGCTACACTTCATTGAACCTTTCAGTTAACTTTCAGTAAGGCACAACTTAATAATTATACAATTATATTTAGAAAATGGAATTATAAAGATGTTTATTTATACACGGAAAATGTATTCAAACACTAAATACAAATCTTGAAGACAATTAGATCCTGCAAACAGTGCAAAGAAATCCCCTAATATTTGTCATTAAACTGACTTGTTTTCTATATATCTTGAATACAGTGCAATGCATAGAATTATTAAATGTGCATCTCATTGCTTTATGTCACAGAAAAGTATAACAATAAGTGGAAACTGTAGAATTACAACACTGTCATAATTTCTGCATCTGCTCCTCTATGGTGTCAACAAAAGTTAACAAAAAAGTACAAAAGTCTTTTTTCAAGGGTTTTAGGTCGTGCATGTCTTTCTTCTTCTCTGTCTTCCTCCTGCTCCTCGGCTCTGATGGCCACTGGACCTACTGCTGCAGGTTCTGGTTGACCCTCCAGCTCTACAATTTCAGCCTGTAACCGCATCTTTGTCAGACTCAAATCTTCTGGTGCAAGGGTCAAGGAAGTATAACTGTGTATCAACTGGCGCACTACATTACTTTCCTATACAGCCTCTAGCTTTTTTTTTTTTTTTTTTTTTTTTTTTTCTGTCCTTGGCTAACTGAAGGTCCTTGCCTGACACAGTCAACACATCTTCTCCTGCATGGCTTAAGGATGAAGAGGAGAAAGAAGCTTTTTACAGACAAAATATCAGTGTAGTCACTGACTAGCTTAAGCAATTTGGAAACAGCCTGCAGTATATCAATGCCCTGTCTAAGGGAAAGGTTGCTCCTTCTGTCATGAGACAGGATGTGTCTTACTGGGGATTCACACCGGGGACGTAAATGCCGCGGAACGGCTGCACCACGGTTTAGCTCCATCCTCTGCCCAGCGTCAATCCCAGCATAACAGCAGCATAACGGCAGCGTAGCGAGAATCCTGAACGTACGCGAAACCCTGCGATAAACTGTGTATAAAGGAAACAACAACAAACAGCTTACTTTGCTTCTCCGACGTGGAAGAGATGATGAAGAGATATGAAAAGGATCTGTTGTGTCATAAATTATTGTGTGTTGTTCCACTTCAACGATTAGTCTCTCGTCATTCATTTTGAGACCCTTTGATCAATTGACTGCTGACCTGGTGCCACCAGTCATGACGTAATGTTGATGTGAAGTTGTGAAAGGCTACATGAACTGCATATTGTGTTTTATCTTGAAAGGGGGCGGAAGTGTATTACGTTGATTCTGTGTCGGATTTCCTGTCTGGTGTAATCTGCTCTGTTGAGCTTCACATGGTTTAGCAACAGCTCCCGTCAAAAATAGAAGTGCTACGGAACGATAGCGCTGCAGTGTGGAGAGACGCTGCTGGGACGCTGCTGAGATGTTCCGCAGCGCGCCTGATGGGAATGGTTTCATTGATTAGAGTGGCAGTGATCAGATTAAATTTTCTTGAGTAATCTGGCAGGCACCGACGTCATCTTGTGCAATAACTGCCAATTGAGAGAGCACTACATTTCTACATTACATCCAAATATATATATAAAATTGGATGTAATGTAGGAATGTAGAAATGTCACTTGGCCTTAAACATGTCCAGCATGCGTAATAGCTGTTATTGCATAAGATGACGTTGAGAGTGCCTGCCAGATTACTCAAGAAAATGTCAGATCAATCATGTTAAGTTCATTGGCTTGAAATAAATAATTCAAACCAATGATTCCAACTGCCAAGCAGGAATCATAGATCTCAGTGGATCTCAGTATATATATATATATATATCCCTTGATATATATGTAGAAAAGTAATGATGTAATTTTTAGTAATTCCCCAGATTTTAAATTAGCAATTGATACAAAAAAGTGAGAACCACACCTGCAGAAGGAAATGTAATTGTAAGATGCTAGGAGTAACAAATGACATTCAAGCCCCTCTGGCAGAGATATAGGGAGCTACAACCCATGGGGATAGGTGGGTGGGCGATAATGTCTTCCCAGAGGCCCCGCCGAGCCCAGCACCCCAACTCCCCCCAGGAGAGAAGACAGGTTCAGCACACACACACAAACAGAGTAGAGTTATTCACCCAAGAGACTCCTGAGCCATACAGGTGAGACCACACATGTATCACTTCAATTTATCATTCTCACAGGGCAGGCTTTACAAAACACACCGTAGCTGTGCTAGATCAGCTGATATGAAACATGGCCAGACACGGGCATCCTGGCAGCTTGCTGTCCTGTGATGGCAAAGGTGCAAAACAGGGATTAAGTCACTGTGGCTCACAGCAAGTATAAACAAACACTGATGGAACATTGTTATCTGTGTCTTGAAGAGCACAGAGTGACAGCATATTTTACAATTTCAGGCACATACTTGTAATATTTCTGTTTGCTTTAATTTTGATGCCTTTCTTTAAAACACACATCACTGATTACTGTTTTTAATTTCATGTATTTCACTGTGAAATCATATCTCTCTTCAATGGACAATATGTTGCTTGCTAAAGTAAATAAAAACATATATATTTTCTTCCTGCAACATTATTATTACACCAGCACTCTCTACATTACATGGCTTTTTGTTTGCTCATTTAGGTGCTAAGTAAAGGTGGTTTCAAATCGCATGGCCAGAATACTCCATGACACCTGCTTTCTTATGACGTCCCCCTCCACTTCCATCCTTCCTCTTTTCTTCGACCAGTTCCTTTGACCCCAGTCACATCTCAGTTTGTACATGTTAATTATGCATCCTCCATGCACACCAGAGTTAGTCATGGAGTTCCACCAGGTTCTGTGCTTGGACCAATTCTATTCACCTATTCTTCATTTAGTCCACATTATTAGAAATCATCTATTAACTCTATTTCTATACTCTATCAATTTATTAATGTTCATTGTTATGCCGATGATACCCAGTTATATTTATCAATCAAGCTGGATGAAATAGATCAGTTTGCTAAACTAGGATGACAAGCATTTTTCTGATGTTAAACTGAAGTACTTGTAATTTGACCCAAACACAGCAAAAACTCTCTAAATATCTAAAGATGTGGTTACTCTGTTTGAGACTCCCCTGGCCTCCATCTCCACTGTAAAGAATCTTGGAGTTATCTTCAATCAGGATGTCCCCCTAAACAAATTTCAAGGACTGGCTTTTTTCACATTGTAAAAATCTGGCACATCCTGTCTCAAGCAGATGCAGAAAAACTAGTTCACACATTTGTTAACTGCAGATTAGATTATTGCAACTTCTTGTTATTAGGCTGCCCCAGCAAATCCCGTAGGACTTTAGAGTTGATTCAGAACACTTCCACATGTGTATTGATAGGAACCAGAATCAGAGATCATATTTCTCCCATGTTGGCTTCTTTGCATTGGCTACCTTTAAAATCCAGAATATTGTACCTTATTACCCCACTAGACCACTGCACTCACAAAATGCAGGGTTCCTTGTGGTTCCTATAGTCTCCAAAAGCAGAAAGGGAGCCAAAGCCTTCAACTATCAAGTCATCTTCTGTGGAACAAGCTCCCATTTCGGGTTTGAGAGGCAGACCCCCACTACACATTTAAGAGTAAGCTTAAGATATTATTTGTTTTAAAGAGAATTCCACTGGTTTATTTTAAATGAATATTTAAAATGAAATTTTCTGGGTGCACAAAATAACCTAGCTGGCTGCTGTTTACATATACACCATGTGGTGAGCAGGACTTGGAATGATTTATTGAAATTGAAGATGACAGCATCAGTGCACATGGATCATTTAAAGACATGATTCAAGGTCAAGGTTACACCCCAGCAAAACACAGCATTGCAACCAAGTATAAACCTCCCGTGACATTACCTAGTGGTTTGTGAACAGCCGTTCTGATGCCTCAAGTTTGGCATCATGTTTTGCAGAGGCAGAAAGAACCATCTCTAATTGTGAACATACTTGTATTAGCTAAACATACTTGTATAGCTAAACAGTACACTAAAATATGTATATCAAAACATGTGAGGTGAGAAATCAGTAATGCAGTACCACAATCTTATTTTATGTTCGATCAGCACTGCATAGTTTTACAATTTGTTCTGAGTTTCATGAGCCTGTTTCCAACTGGCAGTGTGCCTGGTCACAGACTCACATTTACAGCTGAACAGTCCATTAAAGCATGTTTCTGAAAACATTTGAGGCAGGAAATAGGCAAAATTCTGATTCATATTTGAGCTGCACTGCCTAGCTTACAATGACTTGACAATCAAACTTGCCAACACCCTCAGGCATACCCTGCTTCATTGTCTATTTTATTCCAAATGAGACCATAATTTAAGAAATGAACATCATACTGTATGGAATACTTGAAACAATAAACTGAGACCATAAACTCAGTAGGAAACTGTTTATTGAAGTGCAAAATCAAGTCAGAAGTAGGGACAAAAATGATAGCTTTACCATTTGATTAAGCAAATTTCATATCACATATCATATCAAATAAATGGGATTATTAATGATTTTTTTAGATGTATGAACAGTATTTCTAAGCTGTTGTTACCTATAACATCGGTGTCAAACATCATTCACTGCGGAGAAGTCACTGAGGTACAAAAAATAACATGAAAGTACATGAACTCAGCAAAGACTAGACCAAAATCCTGGATGTATATTAAATCAATGGATGATTAATTTACTGAGGGACCAATTTAAAGGGGCTTTAAGAGTTCATCTTGTCTTCAAAAACAGGAAAAGCACAGAGAGTTCAATCCTAAAGCCATGGGACTAAATGCTTGATGGTATTACAATCATTTGCTTTGGTTCCTAAAATCTGCTTTCATACTTTAGATCTTCACAGGCATAGGGCACCACTGAATTCCACTCTGTATATTAAAGTCAAATATCCTATACTACATCTACCAAGAGAAACAGAGCAAATTCACCCCCACTCAAGCATTGTATTACCTCGAAGGGATAGACAATAATTGGTTGCAAAATGCTGTTCTGGCCTTCAGAAACCACAACTTTTTTTTTTTTTTTTTTAATTTGATACTGTAGCTGTGCATAAATGGAGGTGCTGCTGTGTGCATTGCAAACACAGCACATTTCTATGATAAGGATGGACAGTCAAAGAAGAAGCCTATTTAATCCATGCAGGACGAATCAGGAGAGGGAGAGATACGGTGGCCTTTGAACCTAAACACTAGCTGGGCTGAGTAATTGTCACCATCAGCAAAAAAAAAAGTCAACTCCTAAAATAGGTTGCACTCCATATACTTCAGGGTGCACCATTGTACATAATAACCACAGGGGCTTCCTGTATCAGCTATAAAATAAACACTTGTATAGATGGATGAGCTGTTATGTGACCAAGAAGTTGGTATTTTTACTTTCTAGCGCTTTTTTTCAGTGACCACCATTTGAGTATCTGTAGAGTAGTAGATGTGGTAAAAGAGTAGTAACTACAGTTAGTTTGAGGTCTCCGGATGCTGTGCCAGTGATCCCTACAAACACTGTTCAACTGAAAAGAGTCTTTTAACCAAAAAGTATATCTTACAAAATGTCCAGGTTTTCTAATATGGGAAATGTGAAGCAGTTAAAGCAAATGGAAGGTGATCAGTGTGTGCCTTATCCCCCCCTTATACTGCAAAGATATTCCCAAATTTCTCTTGTTTTCACTTCATTGCTCCCAACTGACAAACCCTCTGCTCTCTCAGCCTTCTATTGTCAGAGAGTATCTCGCCAATTAGAGCAAGAGGAGTCTTGGAAGCCATCCTGCTATGTCTCTCTACATTTCAGTCTCGATAATAGCTTGGATATGCCAGTGGTTAGGTGAGTCATATAGTCAGGTACAGTCTGCCAGAAGAATATGTGCACTGCTGGAAATGTAATGATCAATAGTTTGCACAGTGCTATCCACGGATGATTGCAGTCAGAATAGCCTACGTGTAGAGACATCATCACATGATAGGCTTGTTTCACTATCAATCACTGATGCTGTTCTTGATTACATAATATCAGCACTTGGATTACGTCTCTATCTGCAGGAACTTCAGCTATACGCTGTGCTGTACAGGGAATAGTTGACACAATGCTACTAGACAAGAATGGCTTTCAACAGGCAGCAGCAGATATACACTGTTACAATCTTAGTAGCAGGGCTGATTGACATGCCTTTTTTATCATCATGTATATTGTATTGCATTGGTTCATGCTGATGTCACAAAATCCAAATGTGAAATATACATATTGATGAAGCCCAACAAATGATTACTTATTATACTTATTTATTATTATCATTTAGTTGTAGTTAGTGGTCCACGGAGATCTCAAACACGGAAGAGCGGAAACGAATTGTCTGAAATGTACACGAGATTAGACCACATCCGCAAATTTAGGCATCTTAAAATGGTTCTATTATTGCCAATAAAATATCCAGCACAAACTATATATGACAGACATAAATTAATCATTTATACATTTTATTTTATATACGTTTTTAGTTTGCGGGACTGCAGCTTATCACCTCTCCTGCCTGCTCCCACATTGTGCACTCCCCCTCCTGCCCGCGCCCGCAATGAGGTTTCAAAATTTGTCCCGCGCTGCACTGCTTTGCGTCGGGTCCCACGGGACTCCCGCAGGAGTGCAGGGCTCTAATACAAACAACAAATAAAAGCATCAGGCCGTCAGTTATGAGAAATGTTACTCTTTACATCAAAATAAAGTAGCCTGTGATCCAACAAATAAATACGAAGTAAAACCAAGAAAATCACATGACTGAAATACTCATGTTTGGTTAATGGGACAAGTGACATTTCCCCTCTGACACTATCTTTTTGACATCGCACTTGACAGCTGTTATGCCTACCTTATGCACCTGCAGTCCTGGTTAATTTTTCACAACTTCACAGATGTATGTTGATCCGAACATGATGAGCACATACATGGCCAATGTCTTCAGTGAGTCATACTTTTGGGGAGAAGCCACCAAAAAGGCACTGAAACTTTCAGCACCACAGAGAGCAGCCTTCATGTCACCAGTGGCCTCGATGTCAATCAGTTCACTGTGATTAGCCATCTCGTCCAGCGCCATCGCCTTCACCATGTTAGCAGTTGACAGCCTCATGAATATGAAGCCTAAAATATCGTTTTTGCCCCCTAGTGGCTTGCTACCGTACAGGTAATATGACTCTATTAACACTGACAAAGGCTAAAACATAACATACATTTCAAAGGCAAATTGATATATGAATTAATAATATATTACTTTATACAATATACAGTATTAATTTCATTTTACAAGAGCGTCTGGCCCTCATAGTTTCTGTTGAGAAAACTTATGGCCCTTGAACAAATGTAGTTGATGACCCCTGGCATAGCAGGTCTGCGTAAGGCTATAGTTATTTGCTGCATGTCTTCTGGGGTAAAGTACCACTTGTTAGTCTAATCACATGCAAGAACTGACTAAGTGCATTGGCTAAATCAATGATTGGATGTGCCAAAATTGTCTTTAATTATACAAAAAGATAAAACTGAAGTAATTGTTTTTGGAGTCAAAGAAGAACGATTAAAAGTCAACGCTCAGCTTAAATCGGTAATGTTGAAAACCACAAATCAAGCCAGAAATCTTGAACCTGAATTTCAATAGCCACATTAACATAATTACAAAGTCAGCCCACAATCACCAGAAGAATATATCATGAATTGATGACTTATTTCTTAGCAGGATTTGGAAAAACCTGCATTTATCTCAAGTTAACTTGACTACTGTAAGGGTGTCTCTCCAGAAAATCAATCAGGCATCTGCAGCTTATTCAGAATGTTGATGCTTGTCACCAAGACCAAAATGTGCCAAAAATCATTCCAATTCTGAGAACATTACATAAACGTCCTGTTAATCAACTGATTTTTAACATATTGCTGTTGGTTTACAAAGCAGCAGATTTGCTATGAACCATCCAGGTCATCTAGGAAGTGTCTGCTTTCTGTTCCCAAAGTCAAACCTAAACATGCAGAGGCTGCTTTCATTTTTTTATGCACCAGATATCTAGAACAAAGTCCTAGAAAACTGCAGGTCTGCTAAATAAAGGTTTAAGACTTTTCTCTCTGCTGCAGCTTTTTATTTAATCAAATTTGAGGCTTCTGTCTAACTTTTCTAATTGTAGTCAAACATATTTTTATATTGCCTTGTGTTGCTTTTGCTTTATTCTTGAAGTGTGCTATACAAATAAACTTGCATTGCCTTGACATAAGGACCCGCTTGAAGTCAAAAACTAGCATAACATCACAAACTTCTATCTTGTTACAGTGGGGATGTCAGTGCTCATTAGTGTAGTATTGCTCATTAGCAAACATTGTGTAAATAATCAACTTACCACTTTTTCCAAAAATGTACGTGACTTTTCTGTCAAGATGCACTTTACTTTGAAACTTTAATGTTTGGGGGAATGTTTAGACAAATGAGGACTCCCCGAAACTGAGATAATGATCTTTTCCTCCAAAGACGTTTTTCCACAGTCGGTTAAGACTCGCCCACCACTGCAATATTTTTTTTGTTGGCAGACACTTAGCTAATTAGTATGGCGCCTTGAGGCACATTTCACCCATATTTGCATCAGCTTAAAAACGCTTGACCTTTGACCTCTCTCTTTTCTCACATTGTAAGTCCATCCCTCACTGACTGCTCCTTCCCAGGGCCTTAAGAAGTGATTTGTTCATGTCTCAATGAAAATTGTTATAGGTCACAAGCTCCTTGCACTGCACTGTGGCTATACTTAGACCTATAGAAAGAGAAACGTCTTCAGTGCTGCATTACTGAAGGTCTTGATCTTTTTTTTTTTTTTATTAATATCTTTACTTTCAGAACAAGGTCTGTTGGGATGTCTGTTTTTTCCTTGAAATCCACTGATTTTAAATTTCATTTTCCGAACTCGAGCAAACCAAAACATCTTACAACTCTGACGCTATGCTCTATTAAATTACTTAGAAATGACATGGTTTGTTTGTCGATGGCCATTCTTAAATGACAGAGCAGCTATAAAGCCATTTTATTTTGTGTAACATCCCATAGAAAATGCTATTGTTGTGAGTTGTGAGTATTGCACACTGAGTTCCAGAGTGCAATATCACTCTTGTAAATGTACACAAGCATTTGTTTTTATATTATATTATAGTGCATTTTCTTGTATTATTATTGTATTTGTGATTATATATTTGTGATATACTCTCATCCATCAGCTTCTTGCTTGGTCACTTTCCTTTTTCTCTTCTTAGCTTACTTTGTCAATGTATTCTTCAGTCTCTTCACCTCTGCCATCATGTCCATAGAGGCTGCTCAGCCCGGTTACTTTGCCCGTTTCCCCAGCACTGGCCGCCACTGGCTCCACTCCCCATCTGCATTCCCTCACACCACAGGCCTGAAAAACATCTTGGTGGTCTAAAACACCTGTGGTACAAAGACTGCTACTTCCCCGGTGCTCTGAGCTCGCAGTCTGAACAGCCTAGCTAACAAACCTAGCCAATATTAGCAGCAGCCACAGTTGGCTTGTTTATTTTACTGTCGAAACTCGTAGAATATGATCTAGTTTAACCAAAATCAGTAAAATAATGGGCGGTGTGTGACTTAGTCTTGTAAAATATTACCTACTTCTTACAGGTGATCGTAACTGGAGCACAAAGTTACATAGTGCAAAAGGCGTACGAATGACAGAGACACCATTCACCTGATCACAAGTCAGTGTCGCATGTTGTTATTTTACGGTAGAAAAGTTACACATTGGAGCTTTATTGTCATCAGTCATTGATTAGTTGACTTTAAAAATATGTATAAGTGTCATTCTGAGTTTACATTAACAAGTTTAACATCATTGTGTGTTACATTCAAGATAATGTTACGTAATGACAATTAGAGAGGATTAATCAGAACAATGTTGTATTTAAAAAATGTCTTTCAGTTTTCAAGGAGAACAGATTTCATTTTTTTTTTCCTTCAATAATTTTAAAACTTCAATATGCAATATTGCACTTGTCACTCATCTTGATAAGCTGTCTACCTTGAATCAGCATCTACCCTGAAGCTATGGTAACCACCATCCACAAGGAAAAGCTGCCAGTGAGTGCTTTCAATCTGCAGTAACTACTTTTGGTATGAATGAAATCTTAAAATAAAAGAATCTTTGAATCTTCGGTTTGGTGATTAATTTTTTTTATTTCTCTATCTATCTAATATATTGTCTATTTACACATTTCAATTTGTGTACAGTATATATATACACACACACACACACACACACACATTAGTTTATTTTTACACTTGGCCTAATGCTTCCTTGACTCCCACACCCCCACACCATGCCACAACAAACTTCCCATTAGTCATTCACAACTAAGGGATCATTTCAGTGTCCTAATGTAGAAAACTAATTGACAAGGTGAAGGCCCATGTCCATTGATTCACATATCTGTTAACCTCAGTATGCCTTGTTGTGTTTTGACACTTTTCCCAAGATGTTGTCAAAGGTTGCCCAAAGTTTAACTCTGTGGAAATTGTCTGGTTTAATTGTCATTAGTTTTTGTTAGACATTTTGTTCGATGGATCCCCCCTGTAGCAATTACAGCTGGTTTCTTGCTCTACTCATTGCTGTAACCTTGTGCTGGTATCAGCTGAATGACAGAACAAAAATTGTCAGAATTTTGTCCCCCATATTGAGGTACAATTTTACGGGCGAAATGGAGAGAGGGAATCATTACATCCGCCCACAACTCTCTCAATCTGCATATAAATGTGAGCATTGTATTATAATACATTAGGTGTAATTAGAAAAATCCGGATATATCCTTTAAGTTTATAATAAAAATATTATTAACATCAAAAGAAAACCTGTTAGTGAGATCTAGGTCACACCACACACTTTGCACAACCATTCTCTAGGTTATTTTTTTCTCAGTGTCACACCATGTCTCTGCCTTTTCTATTGTGAGAGCTACTCCAATAAGAGTTTGAGGGAAGCAGAATACATGGTTGTTTTGTTTGAACAAAATTAATAAATTAATTTTCTGTGGGCACCTTGTAGCTTTAATATTGTGTTTGTGTGTAAAGGGTTTATAAAATGTTGTTTAAATGTGTTCAGTTCATGTTCAGAGTCTCTTTGTATCAGCACAGCATTTTATATCCTCCTTATTAATACTTGATTCCCTTTAATGAGCTGCAGTTAGCAGCATGTTAAATCAATTTGATTGGATCTTTTTGTCTGGTTACTTGATGCTATGTGTCTTTTTTAACTTTGTTGTTAAGACGGTGGCTCTTTTAGAAAAGTTGTGTGGTAAAAAAGCATGTTCTGAATCCAAGACCCTCTGCCTCTCCTTTGTTCCTCATGAATATATATGGTTCTGCCTGTCCTTTAGAGCTCCCAAGTCATGCTCACTGGAAATAAGAGGGAAGGGAGGGCTTTTATCTGCCGATAATCAGGCCAGCATGTGCTTCTTAAAGTGCTCTTTTGGGATATTACTCATTTTTAAGCACACCATTTATGTGAAGGTAATCTAGCAAATAATACCGATTTTAATCACTGGCACGATCGCCAACATGGGTGCGTAGATGAATTAAAAGAGAGCCATCAAAATTCAAAGGGGACCTGCTGAAAGATGTGGAAGGTGGAGACTAAATCACTGAATATTTGTATGCAGAGGCAGATGCTCTGCATTTTAAACAAGGAGGGGTGTGTTAAGGTTAAATATTCAGGACAAAATACTTACCCTAGATTTCTCAAACAAAATGCAACCGCAGACTGCAAAAGGGTGGTTGTCTCTCAGCTACAGCAAGCATGCAAAGACAGCTGATATGAGGAAACGCAATGCAAACAAATGCTGGACAGAAACAAGTTGGATAAGTAGACTGGATTGTTAATTGTGGTTTGATAAAATGTACAATATGTAGTATTCAATAAATGATATAGTCTGTCCTTGATAATGTCTTTCTGGAAGAATGGGAAGGATGTGTGGGTGTGATGCTCTAGGCCAGGTTTCTGCCTTTCTTTGACATTTAGTCCACTGTGACTGCACTGCTTATCCATCTGCCCAACTGCAAGGCATGGCAATTACTCCAAGGTCTTTTAAATGTGAGGTGATTAGGATTGTGCATGTCACTGAACTCAATCACTCTTAATTCTATTACAAACCCTCTCTCTCCCTCCGTCTGGCTCTTGCTCCCCCAGTCTCCCTCACACATATACTTACATGCCTACACCTTGATAAGGGTCATAAACTCTGAGTAACACCTGGGAGGACTGCAACAGAAATTGTTGTCAGGCACCATATTTGCATTAACATAAAGTATGGTGACAAAAAGCAGAGAGGGATGGTGTTAAACCCCAAGGACTGTCCTCCCAGGTGGGCCCAAGGTTAGGAGATAACCACAACCAATGGCTCCAAAGATGATTCAGCCTGAAATCTAAGCTGAGCATTTAATTTATCGGGGAAATAAGCCCCACAAACTTCAAAAGGAAATGCAATTAGACGGAAACTTCAAAGCTAAAGCAACTGCATGTATAAGTAAACATTATAAGGTGATTTCCAATGACAGGTGCATGGCTGTATTTCATATTATGTCAGTAGAGGTCAAATGAAGAGCGTAAGCGATGATAAATTCTGAAAAATTCCACGTCTACTGTGGTGTATTCTGTGAATTAAATAGCACACCTGCAGTACATTCAGCCTGGCAAGGCTCATTTGCAGCCACTGTGATCGGATGTGGTTTGGGATGAGAAATAAAAACTCTACTAATTAACAATTTTTATTAATAAATTAAAACTGAGTATTTGTATTCATGTTCACAGTACTACGAGTAGTGTTTTAGCCATGTCATTATTATTATTATGTCATTATATTGTTCCTTTTATTCCATAATTATTCAGGAAGTATTTGTTAGCTATTCATTAAGTAGCGGTTGGTTGCTTGGTCTTTTGCTTACTTGTTGTTTGTGTGTGCACTTTATTTCATAGTATTACCAGAACAGTAGACAGCTGTGAAAAAACCTACAGGTGGCTCATGAAACCTTCTTGGATCTGCAAGTCTTTCTGAATGGTGAGGGGACTGTATGTGTCCATGTAGGCTTGGATTATCCATGCTTTAGCTGAGCCAAAGGTCTGAAGATTAAATACTGAAAGTGGCCTGAGGCCCACAGACTTGACCTGCGGGACCAAACAAAGTATTATATTTGAGTCCAGAGGCTCAGTCAGATCAGGGGAGATTTATTCCTCTATCCTACCATGGTTTAACTCAGGGGGCCACCTTCTAAACCAGCAATAAATCAACGCTGCTCCTTGTGTGGAAACATTTGTTTCCTCAGGCTCCCTCATCTAATTCTTAATTTATTATTTTATATTGAGACTACAGGATAGTGGTGTATTTGGGAATATCAAGGATTAGACAAACAGTCCCAAAATCATTAAGTGCACACACATTGACTCACACAGCCACTCATACTGCTTTATCATAATTAAAGATGCATCCAAATTGTAGAAATTATGAACTCAGGATAAGAAAGGTACACCTCAGAGATGGACTCCTTGCTCATTATTGGAAACCTGAACATGTGATTTAGCCTGCTCAGTGCAGACCAAAGATTCATGACAAGACAAAAGACAGAGGAAAGAGAGGATCACCTCATCAATTTGTCCGAGGAACAGCTGTGTCTGTAAAACAAAAGACTCAAATAAGACCCCCCCTCGAATGTTTGTTCTGAACTGAGCATTATCACTTACGTGCCAGCATAATTTCAGCTCAATATGGCTACTTTGAAACTCGCTCTAGAGATTCTAAATAATTATCAGAAAATCAGCTTGAATATAGTTCAAATGATAAGGACAAACCAGTGAATTGGGTTGGCCCATGCACATCTGTTATTTCACTCATCTGTCACTCCTCAGAATGGTAGGAATAATTTAATGGAGTACTGTGATTATCTTTGGAAAGTCATGCTTTAGTGTATCTCTTCCCCTTGGAAAGTGATGTGTTCATGGGCATATTTAATTTGGCTCTACAGCTAAACAAGTTCAGGAAACTGCGTGTGTGTTGTGAGTGAGTGTTTGTTTGGTACCCTTTTAACCCCACTACGATGTTTGGGAAAGACTGCAGCTAATTTATGAATCCAACTATTTAAAGGGGTCATATTAGAGTTATTGTGACTTTTCTTTCTTAGTTTTATACAGATATGGTATAGGGTGTCCATGTTAGAATAGGCAAAGTTCCAAAACTTTAGGTAAACCTACACTCAAAACATTTTTGGGGCCAAAATGCATGACAGAAATTTCCATCCATTTGAATTAGATAAAAAATGTTTTGACTGTATGTAAAAATGCTCCCTGTAAGACAAAATCCCAGATTTCTCACAAATCTATTTGTGGTTTGGTTGATTATGCATAAACACTGATAAATATGTAAAGAGAGACATACAGTAAATAGTAGTATTTATCTGAGGTAAACGTCAAGGAAACTTATAATCTTTACTGATTACTCATTTATCTTCATCACAACTGTCATACTCACACTGAGAGTGAATACAGGTGCTGCAGAAACTGACAGTGAGTATAAATAATAAGAAATGTTGTGTTTTATGAACAATAAACGCATATTTTCTAGTAGACCTCAAACATAAAATTTGCATGTATCCTTTAAAAGAAAATCTGAGTTTAGAGTCTTACTCTACTATCCAACTGAATGGCACAAATATCGACATTTGTATATTTTTTTTCCTAATACTTGAAGAAAAAAATTTCTCCAAATGTCTCTCTATATTCACATTTAGTTTATATGTCTGATATCAAGTAAGGACAGACCGAAGTCACTTATTTCAGAATCTGAGCTCTTA
Organism: Protonibea diacanthus; assembly: GCA_028641955.1. Lineage (NCBI taxonomy): Eukaryota > Metazoa > Chordata > Actinopteri > Sciaenidae > Protonibea > Protonibea diacanthus. The sequence goes on from CM053986.1 coordinate 13,706,837, forward strand.
TTGCAGCAACCGTAGAAGGTCAGTAGCACTTCTTCAGTACAGTAGGCATACACAAGTGAATAAAAGATACAATACAATGTAGTATAAAAGTAATGGAGCCATTGCTGTGTTTGTTCACCTTGAGAAATGTCAGATTCTTTCAAAACTCTTACGCTGACACTTTTCAACTTTATTTTCTTCTTGCTTCAGATCTCTTTACAGACTCTGCTTAGATTATGTTTTTAGCAGTAAAAAGGCAATGCGAAAATATAACTGGATGGAGAGATAAACACCATGGAAACTAATTTCACATAAATAAGTCTGGGTTTCTCAAGGGCTCAACTTAAAGCTCAGGCGGTATTTAACAGGGATTGGTGATGAGCGAGGCAACAGCTTGGGAAAAACCATTGCTTTACTCGATTATGTGTGTTGGAAGTTTGAGGTTTGTCTAAACCGCAGTCAGAATCTGCTGCTTTGAGTTCAAAGTTTAAAACATCTGTTGAAAATTAAGTTGTAAAAAACTAGCTGTACACTCAGGCAAGAACTGAACCAAAAGAATTAAGAGTTCCTTAGAACAAAAGCCTAATAATTAGTGTTAGATGTATAATTCTCTGCAATGTCGGCTCAGTGATAGTAATTCTGAATGTGTAGGATTGCCAAGACGTGGAACCTTTTTAAAATTCCCAAATGATGTAGATAATAACAAAAACACTGGCATGAAAGTAATGAGATTTAAGACTCAATGAGACGAAAAAGTGTATTGGTGCTTTTAGGTGGGATAATACTGCCTTACATACTCAAAATGCAAGTTGCTCCCCCAAGGTGTCCCCCTCTTCAGAGTTATTTCATTTGCTTGCTGTCCTTATGAAGCATTTGTTGAGAAGTTTTAATAACTTGGAAATTTATGTTGTTGTCAAATGACACAAAGCATTCTTTGAAGTGCACTGTCAAGAAAATAGAGAAAAGAGAAACACTGCAGGTACACAACATTGGAAATAAGTTGGTGGTACACTAGTGTTTGCAATAACAATCCAGTAAGCCATGATAGTGTGACACTGAGCCAGGATGTACAATTCCAGGACCCTGAAACTGAAGCAGATAAATGGAATTCATCCATCATTTAGATTATTTTTTTTATACCTGTAATTCTTCCTACTGTGACATGTCAAAATGTCTTCTATGAAAAACGCCTATCGAAGCTTGAGGGGCGGCATTCAAGCTGAGTGTATCTAATAACAATAATAATCCAAAAATAACAAATTCATCGCAGTCCCTCAGAAATGTCTGTACTTGGCTCTGACTTTTTCAATTGATTACATGATTACACTAAGCTTGTGTGAGTTTGAAGCTTGAGTGAATCAGTGTCCCAGACAATCTAGTGGAATAAAACCTAATGTAATCCCATAATTTGGTGTAAAAACATAGAGATAATTGTTAATGGAAAGAATGAAAGAAAACAAAATTCAAAATACTTAATCACCGCATGTATTAGGCTGTTTGTGTTGCAGTTGGTACATTTTGCTCTCTTTTATTGGGAGAGTTGTCATGCAGAGTCCATTTGAATGGATGTGTCATCCAGTAATGGTGTTTTCTATTAGTAAAAGGCATAAACTCTGTATGGAGCCTGAATGCCCGAAATTCAGTGGTTCATGCTGTGGACTACTCAATTTTAAAATCAATACCAGTCAGTACTGTCATTCTTTGTTTGAAGTATCAGTATTGGACATTTACTCTTTAAGAGTGCTAGAGGTCAGATCTATCTATAGTCTTGAGCTTCCATGAATACCACACTGGTGACGCAACTCATTCAAGGAGCTGCCCACTGTGATTAAACCTGCAATAAATGATTCTTGGGCCACTTTGGCCAAGCAGTGTGGAGAAAAGATAGATTGTGCAGGTGAGAGAAAAAAAGAGAGAAATTGAAAAGGTGAGCTGAGAGAGGGCATTAAAAGGAGAAAAGAACCGGTGAAAAGTACATTGCTGCTAAGGGCTGCAAAATTAGATATGCTCACGAGCAAAGGACTTGGTCATTTAGGAAAAAGAAAAAAAAAACTAGCAAGGCTGCCTGTAGTAATAATACTAAATGATACTGACACCTAATCATGCTGGGGGTGTGTATGCATTGGCATAATATTGAAAGACCTATATATTGTTTTCTGTCAGAGCTTTATGATAATCAACAGGAATCTGGTCAGAGCTCTGGGGAAATAACAGTACTTTGAAAGTGCACAAAAAAATATTTTTTTCTGCAGCCTTAATTATTAAAGCATAATTTACTGTCTCGTGAAACTGAAGACAATTGCCTGTTTGCGACTATTTTTTTTTTTTTTTTTTTTCGGTTTTTCAACAGTATTTGTGATAATGAAACTTAAAAGATATACTGGCATAAACAAAAACAAAATGCTTCAACAAAATGGTTTGGTATATGCTGCCTGTTGTGAACATGTGGATTGTTCAGATGTCAAGATTCCAGGTTTGAATTATTATCCCAGTCCAAAAACAACTCCATGAGAGCAGGGAGGGTGAAACAAAAACAGTAAAGTTGCGGGGCAGACAGTGAAACAATGAGCTGAAACTCACTATAACGCTTCTTAAAATCAAGAGTTAGCTGCTGATTCAGGTGATAGTTCTCTATTGGTTGTTTACTATGAGTGACCCCTTTAACACTGTCCTTTTGATAAATCATTATTTTAAAAAATATCTGTGATAGCTGATTTAAAGAACCAGAGAGCAGGGCATTGTGTCCTCCCAGGTTTCCATTGCGTCCAGTGGTTTTCCAAAGGGTGCATTAATGCTGGGTACATTAGTGATGATCAGTTTAAATGCACACTTTATGAATCATGCTGTGTCACATCATCTAAAATGTGGTTCCAGGAAGCCTAGAATTCACTTGATGACACATTTTAGGTAACCATGAATCGTGATGTAAACATCATGGAGGTTTTTAATCCACGTTGTTTATTTACCATCTTAAGAACACAATTAAATAAATACAAAACATATTCCTGAATAGGCACCACTTCATGTTGAGTGAAAATCCTATTATCTTAGAATAACTTCTTTGACAGTTTGTTTATGATCACTAGGGTACATCACAGTGATGGCAAAATTATATGTTGTCTTAGCAATTGTGCTGATTCGAGACAAAAAAAGAAAATCTGTTAAAACCATTTTGTACAATATGGATGTCATTCTTTGTACAATAAAGCAAGAAGGGTCTGCAGACTTGGGCTGCCACAGTATGACTGATGTCACAAATCCGAGTGTAATTAGCTTTTAAGCCGTCTAACATGCCTTCCTCCATGACTGTAGCCTTCAGATCCTGACAGGTGTGATTAGTAATAAATTAAGAACTGTAGATATGCCACCGCTGTCTTGACTAAATAGAAAGGGGAAAAAATGCATTTGACATTATAAGAGCTTTGTTCTTAAAGCTATGAATTAGAGTAATAAAGGTTGGATTTGTGACATCAAAGTTCCAGTTAATTTTACTGAAATACCATTACTGTACAAAAAAAAACAACTTGCATATCTCTGCTGGCAGGATTTTGTGCTGCTCGTCAGTAAAACCATTATGTGCAGTAATGTAATGACACAAATGGTGATTTGCCCCAAGATGAAGTACAAATATGTCAGAACTGGCTCCTTTCCACAGTTTCACTTCACCACAAAATGTTACCTTGAGATTAAGACCTGAAACTAGGGCATTAAAATAAGAAATCAATCAACAACCCTGACAAATATTATTGCCTCCTCTTGGCAGAAGAGCCTCCGTTGCTTCGATCTTAAACCACACCACAATGATCAATCATCTATATGTGCTGCTGGACAAGACGCTAGCCAGCAGTGTCAACCTGAATTTCCAACAAAGAGCAATAGGAAATGCTTTGATATTTTCATCAATAATTAAATGTGTCATTAAAAAGAATACTCCATCTCTGGATCTTAAACTCAGTATTTTTTGGCTTTCTTTATGTCACATACAAGTCAAAAACAAATTTTCAAAATCTGGCTCATAATAAATGTGTAAAGATTTAGATGACGCACACATGGATTGAACAGATGGTCTTTTTACAGTACAAATATTAGGATCAGAATGGTCCATATGTATTCTGCCAATACCCACAACACCCACATGCACAGCCACATAGAAAATGTATCTGAACATGTTTTTGAACACAGAACTAGAAACTGGAAATTATGACATACGTAACCACAACAACTCAGTATATGATCTTCAGAAGAAATTCTCTCCTATGAAATTTCCACAAAAGCCTGAGAGCACTTTTTTTTTCACTGTCTGAATTTGTCTGACCTCTGACGGTGGAAAATTGTCCCGCTGACACACAAACAGTAAGGTTCCATTTCATGGTCTCATGGTTACCACAAAGCTGTCTCAGGATATTACTTTCCATTGCCCTTCCTTGTAAACTCTATATATTAGAATTTCAGCTACGTGGTGCTTCTACCTGTCCTCACTTCCATTACTACTTTAAAGTAGTAATGAAATTACTTCGAAGTAAAAGTTAAACAGTTATCTATACAAAACTAAGCTATCGTACAACCAAGAGTTTTGCAGGGATTGATTTTTGGGTTCACCATAGCCTCTCAGTCATCAAGTAGTTTGGGATAAATATTTATACTAACACAGAACTGCAAACATCTTCCTTTATCAAGACACTAATTGACCACATGAACTAACTACAAGGTTTTAAAGACTTAACTGACTTAAATGCACTGATGGTGTGTCTAATGTACATACTGTACATGTGTGCCAATATAGTTTGTATCACTAGCCTATAGTTTCTTTTAAGTGTACACTTTTTGATTGATTTGATTATCAATTGTGGCCACACTGACAATGATGTTATTTTTCTGGCTATGAATTCATGTATCACCCAAAGACCGAAATAATAAATTTGAGAAGTATTTTAGGTTCAGTTGTTTTTGGAGCAACTAAATTGATTTTCTAACACACCAGACTCTTTCAGGACAGTGTTTGCCCAGTCTCTGAGAACGCTGCTGCAGATTTCGAGCCAAGTTTTGGAACAAAGTAGTCAAACCAAGAGCAAAGCCATTCATAACTGCACTATTTCATATTTCTTACAGTGCATAAATATGCATCAGTTTCAGCAAGTGGTTGAAAATATAATATTGAGATTAGATGCAAAGTTTGTACTGTCAGGCTATGGAGTGCATTTTATATAGATGATAATACAGTATGACTAGGCAAAACACATCACAGGATGTTGTCAAGTCATACCTTTGTGGACATTTAGCAGTGATTGACTCAACATTCATCAGGCTGTTTGTTTTTGTGATGCCCTTATCGTTGTTTTACATTGACAGCATGTGCCTCATTAGCTGCTGCTTTTAAAGACTATCATACATCACTGAAATACATTTTCATGTCTCATTGTATTATTAGTTAAATTGCGGGCTCAGATCAAATTGATATGACCTTTTGAGGTGTTCTTCGGTGGATAATCCAGGTGGGTAGATTTGGCAGTGTGTTTTTTTGTGTTTGTTAGTAGCTGAAGAAAGTTTTTGTTCTGCAACTGTTGTCTCTGGCTGTAGGTATTGGCTGAGGCATTGTAAAGTAAGTATTGATCCATCTGTGTGTGCATTTCTGGAAGGAGTGGCTCTCCTGCTAAGTTAAGCATCTCTTCTTTGGGTTTTGTTGGGAGGGGAGGTGTGTTGGTTAGAGCTTCCATTTCCTGCTTCCCAGCACATTTTTAGTTTTGTCTGGTCATTCCTTTCTTAAGCCAGTGGGCAGGCAGTGCATGTAGCTACTGCCACACCTCATGAAGATATATAGCTCGATTCTTGGTTACAGAGTCAGACAGCAGGGAAATGCCGTTTCGAGGCTGCTAATGAATCTTATCAATTTTAAAGATTGACTACTCAGAATGACTTTACAATATGGTGAACTGTGAGCACTTACTAATGATTGTGTCAGCTAATTAGTGGTGCTTATAAATAAATAGCTAATGTCAGCAGTTTAGGTAGCCCTCATTGCCACATTTTTTGATGTATTTCAATAGGTCTACCAGAGTTTTACTTTTGTTGATTATTATCAGTATTGTGCCATTTCACCAGCAAGTCACAATATTCCAGTGCAATTAGATTGCAGGAAACCAGAGAATCAAATTTGTGAAATTGAGAGATACTTTCTGGGGTTGGTTTATCAGCAGTGACTGACTTAATTGCCTTGGAGAGTGTTAATTCTGGATGTATCGCTACACCTGAATAAGCTCTGCTTTAGTTTAACTCTACTGTATGAAGACAGTGACCTGTATTTCTATATGCCTTTGTCAGTGTAATCGTCACATTTACTGAGCAACTGAGCATCTCAAGAGACTTTTGCTTAATGGTGTGAAGTCTCTATTCCCTTTTATTTTGGTGTAGCAGACATATTCTCACTAAATTGTTCAAGATCAGAGGACTAATAGGGATCCTGTAGACCATCCCTTTAATACCATTCACAGAATCAGCTAGAAACTCTCTCATTAGTTCTTCATCTTATTGAACTCACATTCACTTTGCACTCTAATTTGATTTGTTGTAAAAGTACAGTGTTCTTCAGGATATGTACGTCTAATGATCACATGTTGAATTAAATTATATTCAGACTAATTGTATTGTAAGAAAAGAATGAGAGATGTCATGTTCTTCAGGGAGTGAAATTAATTCTTCGGCCAGTCAGTGTAGGTAATTGGTGATGATGAGCTACTTCTCCGTTGCTAACAATATACCCAGTCCTCATTTAAATGCACCCAGAGCAAAATGCAGCCAAGCACATCAGTCCTCAAAATGAGGTGCTGTTTTTCTAATCCAAATGTGCACCACTACATGTAATCCTTATACAGTATACTGTAGGTGAAACAGTGAAAACAAAGTAAAAGGGATGCAGTTTGTGTGTCTGTGTCTGCTGACAGTATACATATTTTCTTTTGCCTCTAGTAAAAACCTACTGTTCAGTGCAAAGATTCACATGTGCAGTTTTTCTGAAACACCCAACACCCTATCTGCAACTTCTATACAGTACCCCAGACTCTCTAATGTCCTTAGGAGGGCTCTGAGCAGTTAGAGCAGTCATGTGTTACTGATCCTGGTGTACGAACACACAAGTGCTGTCAAAATTCGAGGAAACAATGCACCAGTGGACTGAATGGAAGATCGTGCTCTTACAAATCTGAGGAGATCTGGATGTTTCATGTTTTATGCACCCATGCCCTCCAGTAAGACACACTAATGAGGAGTGAGTAAAGCAATTTGCTGCTAATTTCTATTTTTATTTTCAGCCACATGTGTTTTGGGATCATATTTGTATTCACATATATTAAATTAAATAAGAGTTCACCACTGTGGACCCTGTTTTTGTTACCCAAGGCCACAAAGCTCTGTGGAATGTGCACCACAGACTGCATATAGCAGCCCATTTATTCAGTATTTTCGAAAGCCGCAGACCAGCAGTCCACTTGGAAAACAGGGTGGGATTAGAAATGAGAAATCCATTACCATAAATTATCAGATGGTATGTTAGAGGTAGGTTAGGGGCTACTACAATATCAGTCATGCCCAAACACATCAGTTTGATCCCCTGATCTCTTTAAAACTGTCCCCTTCTCCACCATGATGTAATATGGCAAACAGTTTGGAGAGTTTCAATAAGTTTCCTTGAAAAGGCTTATAACATATAAATAACAAGCACATACACTTTTGGTTCACAGCTACAGTACAACTAGAGCTAGGTAGGATTATTTTTCACTGATGGAGACACCTACGTACCCAACTAACACTCTACATACCTATATTTTTTTTATCACATCACATATGCAGTCTTTGTTTGCCTTGTGTAGCTGATATAGTAACACCTCAGGCTAAATGAGAAGCCCTAGGGCTGATATGGCAGGTGGCTAACTAATAAGATCAACCAAAAAGCACCACCACACATAGTGGGTCATCCAGCTACTGAATTCAAGATGCACAACATGTTCAAAAATCACCTGGCAGACACATTTCCTGTCATCCTGTCAGGTCATTGCGATTTATGTATTTCTGGGCACAAATAAACAAAAACAGAGAATGGGAAGCATCTGGTGACCTCCAACAGTTTACTGACTGCATACCAAACAGAGCAAAACCTGTCAGGCTTCATGGTAGACCTGGGTTAATCACTACTGACTTTTACCTGAATTCAACTCATTGAGGCTTTCAAGTCACGATTTTTAAAGATTAATTGCAGTAAATGTTTTTTTTTCCTTCCTGTCTTGGAGACCAAATGAAACTAAGCATGTAATGACTTTACTGTCGCCTGAATGTTTGTGGTATGGTGTTGGTTTGAATAATCTGGCACTATACACTGATAAAAAGAAACTCTGAACTTAAACTTTAAAGAACGTCAGTTAAACTCAAATGCTATTCTTGATGTTAAAAATGTCAGTCATTGAAACCAACTGTAGCCTTGATAGTATTTTGCTTTGGAAAAGTTCTTTTCAAACGACACAGAGTAACTGCAGTAGATGAAATAATCTTTAAAAAACTATTTAACATAGTGTCATAGGTTCTGTTCACATTAGTTTATAATTTAAAAACACTATTTTCTCATTTTTAGGGTTATGGTTGGGTTATTACTGCAATGTTTTCAGTAAAGTTAACAGAATCAAGTGTTGGCATACATTTTAAACTCTCAAAGGATCTCAAACATCCATGTTCCAGGGCTATTATCAAATTCCAATTCAACTCTGCTTAGACATATCTGATTGGATTGATAACAGATTTGAATTGACAGAATTGTCTATTCTCTGCCATTGGTCAGGGGGTTGGCAACTAATGAAACGACATTGCATCTCAGTGCCAGTTCCAATAAAAAAAATCTGCTGGATGAAACTAACTCCCTGCAGCTTGATGTGTTTCAGTGATGCCTGGTTTCCACAGGATATTACTGCCAATTAAAGCTCTGAAATCAACATGAGATGCATTTAATGCACCCTGGGGGTATGACTTGTCCAGCTGCAGTGTAAGCTGAATACAGAGTTAGGGATTTAATATAACTCAATCCCAAATGAATGAATGAATTTTTTAGACATAAGATAAGTATGCATTTTATTGTTCCACACATCAAAATATATCCATGAATCATTGTTATATATGACCATTATCAATGGCTATTACCAATGGCTTATCAGAGTGGCATTCTGAAATAAACACTTACTGTGCAAGAAATACAGCATGTGTCCACAATAGCAGACAAGAACTTACACAATAACACAATAGTAGCATTTTTGAGACTAGTCAGAGAGCTGTTTACCATCATCATGTTGAGGCTATACTGAATCCTGTGGAATTGAACTGTATTGTGTTATGAGACGTTCTTGATATTGTGTCCTGATATACACATACGGTACAGGGGAATGGACAAAAAGGTTATCTTGTCCTCATTTCATAACATTGTGTTCACTCCCTGTAGGTTCCCGATAGAGCTAAATAAATGCAATGTTATATCCAGTCCTGCCTTATACAAACAGTGGCAGAGACATGTTATCAGATTAGATATTTAACCTTTAAAATACTTTGCATTGGTTGGCCTTCCAACTATGGACATTATATTCGTTGTAGAGTATCCACTATGTTAAGGCTGAGACACTCCCCTCTGGCAGGAGGCTGCAGTCCATCAGGACCACAACCTCATACCACAAGAACAGTTTTTTCCCGTCTGCCGCTAGCCTTAACAACAAGGCCTGGAGGCCCCCCTGACACTCTTTCACTTTCACACTCCACCTCTGCCTCTACATGTCATATTGACATTGCATCCACTAATCTTTGCATTACATTAACGCTCAGCTTGGACTTGTTTTGTAATATTATGCTTGCATATGAACACTTGACTGGTACTTACCATCACTGCACAGCTGTACTGCTCTTTTTACCTTTAAAACATACTGTGTATATATATTCATAGTGTTATATTTTTATTTTTTTTAAAGTTTGCATTTAGAGAATGTTTGTCATGCACCAATGACACCAGAACAAATTCCTTGTATGTGTATAAAGCCATTTATTTTGACTGTCCTATGTAATATTGTCTTCCATTGTAGTTTGCAGAAGTTTATTTTCTCTCTCTCTCTTTTCTCTATGTGTTGTGCATTCAAAGTAAATGGTAATTGTCAGTGTTTGCTTTTGTTTGTTTTTCTTAGGCTGTACACTTTAACATCACAATGAAGTGGAATAATCAAATCAGAGAGTAGTGAGGGTGAATTTCTAATAAAAGCAATAATATAATATCATCAGCATACAATGCAATTTGATTTGATCTTTTCCATCTATTGATTGCTGAAGGCCTGATTGGTCAACATAGAGATTTATCAAATCAGCATGACACCACACCTGAGTCATCACTAAAATTATTATTCTGCATTCTCCACATTGCCACATCCTGAAAATATATTACATTTAGGTCTGCATTGCTTGAGCTTTTGCATTGCCAGAACACAGAGAATACCTAATCCATCACTGAAAACTGTCTGGTTAGCTGCATTACTCAAGTTAGTTAGATTGATGTATGTGTGACATCTGTCAGCATTAACAAATGTATTTGACTTCTCCTTGGACATTTCAAATAGCACTAATAGCTCTTTATTAAAAGTGTCAGGCTACCACTTTACCAGGTTTTGAAGCATGGTCATATAATGTTTGAACCTAATTAAACTTTGTCTTTGCCAGTTAAAAATAATCTGTGGTACATATACAATACAAAAGAATGATAATATAAAATCCTATATATTCAACTAATTACTGTCCATCTATCCATCCATCTATCCATTGGTGGCAGAAGGTTAAGCAGGTATGCCAGATGTCACCCTCCCCAGCAGTGTTTTCTAGCTCCACCTGAGGGATTGCGAGGCATTCCCAGGCTGGATGAGAAATATAAACCCTCCAGCGAATTCTTGGTACATTTGGGTGTCTCCTCCCATTTAGATGGGCCTAGAAAGTACCCTAATCAGATCCACCTCGGCTGGCTCCTTTGTGGAGTGGATCTACTCTGCACCCTCCAGATTTCATCATATCTTTTGGAGTCCAGCCACAGATAAAACTTATTTTGGCCACTTATATCTGCAGTCTCATTCTCTGGTCACTACCCAGAATGCATGGTCATAGAGCGAGTGGTAGGTGAAGTGACTGGTAAATCAAAAGCTTTGCATTCTGACTCAGCTCCTTCTTCACCACAATGATCTAATACAACAGATCCACCTGTCCATGTCACGCTCCAGATTACCATCACGTGTTAACAATATCATGAGATACTTAAACTCATTTGCTTGGGGCAGTAACTCATTACACATTGTGCATTGGGACCAATCCACCATTTTCTAGCAGATTACCATGGCCTCATTCCAGTCACTTTACACTTGGCTACAAACAGCCCCTAGTGCATGGTGGAGGTAAAGGTCTGATGAAACCAACAGAACCCATGACTAAAAATCCTCTTTGTGTCAAGAATACAGACATAGCTCTCACTTTGTTTGTACAAGATAGATTAGAACATTTTTGGAATATCCCACACTTAACTAGTGGACAATGTCCATCTTCTTCACAGTATGGTACAGCTATCAGTTGGTCCCATTTCTACTTTTCTGTGTGTCCCTATTTATTCTCATGAGGAACTTTCATGCTTCAGTTGAGGAAAACTCCCAAGGCTATGCATCAAGATCACTGCAGGTAGATATAATACTGCCTTTGTGCTCCACCAATTAATACAGGAAAGAACATGGCATCTTCCTTGTACATTTGTACATTTGTATTGTATTTTACAATCATTATTTGAAATCTTGGGAAAATAAAACAATAAAACCCTGGCAGGCTTGTAGTGTTACAGATTGAGTAGAGTGTGTGTGGGTAATGTGGGCATGTTTGGATGAAAGGCAGTGATGTGTATCTTTAGTGATCCAAGGTTGATTCCTGTTTGTCAAGAAGTCTTAACTTCCCAATAGGTCTCTGTAATATACAGAAATGACTTGCGGCTATAAGTTTTAGTGGCAGTCATTGTATCATCTTTTCAATTTTTTTGAAAAACACTGATTTTAGCAATGTTATCACTTCCATCTTTCACCCAGTCTTTGGCTGGGGATTCATCTTTTAGACTATTCCTCCAAAAATGTTTTTGTTCAAGTGAAAAGCCCTCTAGAGGCAATGGCTATCATGATGGGAGTATGGAAGCAGTGATTCAGGTGACAAAGTACAGTTATATGGATGGGTCAACGAAACATTGTTTTGTTTTATTAAGTATACAGAGCTGTCATTGTAACCATAAGCCTATTTGCCTAAACATAACTAATGTAAACTAAGCATTATGGCATCATAAAACTGGTTTATTTTTAACAGCGATTTTGAACAGTTGCCATCCTGCTGATAGGGACATCAGCTCAGAAATTCTGTGTTATGTAGAGGGCATGGACAAACAAGTATTTTGCAGTTTCATTTGGAGGACTTTTCTTTATGCCATAGTTAAATATGTACACTGAAAAGCCATTGCAAACTGTTGGTACTAATTCTAGCCATTAGAGGAGAGTTTGTGTGAATGTACCAAACATGGCCAGTATCTGCACATATTTTATTGTGCCTAGTTTAGCCAACCAATCCTCGCCTCCTCAACTATTTATTCTCACAATGTGCTTGTTGCTGCAATATAACATATTCTCAACTGACCACAGTGTAAATGAATCTTTCCGTCTGCCCATCTATGCATTGGCCCTCTGTGTGTCTTCATCTGACAAAGTGTTTAACAATAATCTTGAAGCTATGATTGCTCTAATTAAAACAAGCAATCTAATTAAAATGGACTTGGCTCATCTGAGATTTCAGTTTTGAGTCTATGTAGCTCATATCTCACTGTGGTTGCACAGCTGGGAGTCAGCTTTTGGGGATCTGATTAGTTTTGTTTCATTAGAAAACTGGAAGCCACATTAATGTGCATCAAAATGTTCGTTCACTGTCTCATTTGTTCTACAGACATTAGTGCTGTGATGATCCTGCATCATCATTTTCATGTGTGGAACAGGCCAAATAGTGCTACAGTTGTCCAGTGTTTTTCTGATACACTGTCATCAACATGAGGGAGGAAAGAGTACCTCGGGAAACTGCTTGCAATCTGTTGTGTTGTATGTGTTGCAGCTGTTACTCAAAAATGTACTCTTGTGTTTGGTTTGGGGATAATTTTCGCAAGCATTATCTGCCACACAACATAAAATCACAGGAAAGTATGTTTTTAAAACATTCTCTGAGGGGGTAAGTGGAGGTGAGGGGCAGTGTACTACCATTTCTACCACTACATCCTTACCTTAAATATGTCATCTATAGACCTCTAAATGTCTTCATATGTCAGAGATGAACACAATGTGTTCCTGATTAAAGCTTATTGCTTCTTTTGTCTGACATAACTCATCAACAAAGGCCCAGCAGTAAAAAAAAGCAATTGATTTAGTTGGCGGGAGGTCTGAGCTTAAGCTGAAATTGAACATTAAACTGACACAGTCCATTGCTCCCACTCACAATATTCCTCCTCATGTCAAGGGAGTGAGACTGTGAGATTGTACAATTAATGCTTATGAGCAAAGACTTGTCTCATTCAGTCCCCCACTACTCACGTTTCCCAGACAGAAACCAGAAAAAAAAACAAATATTACCCCACTTAATTAAACTCTTGTTGACTTGTTGTTGTGTTATGTTATCACTTATATGACAATTATCTGAAAGTTACAAAAGACAAGTTAAACAAGGGTGATCACTGGGATTATATACCTTACCAGAAAGAGAAATAAAAGGACAGATTCCCCAAAAAGTAGTTTTTTAAACCACCCTGTACATGTCAGCCCTCTGCTTTGACAACTTGGCATGTCTGATTATCATCAGTGCTTCACTGAGGGCTTCAAATGTGCAACTATCCATGTCTCATATCATGGCATTAAAGCAGTCTATTTCGAGAAAGACTTTGGCCATTTCGTTGAGCTGTTTTGGTGAAATGAACCTGCCTGTCTTCAGCACTGTCAGCCATAAATTACATATGTCTGTTCCACTGTTGGCTTTGACTACAGTTTAGCCTTCAGTCATCCCCTCTTGAGTGAAACCGCTCATGCAGGGAGACACTTTTTTGAGACACGGCTGCTTAAAGGAAGGCAAGTTTTAGGCAGTTGGATATTTAAACTGAAAGGAACAAGTTTGTTAGATGTATTTTGTGGACATAAATCCTCCCAGTATTTCCTCCAAAGATGAGGTCAGGCGACCTATTGATGTGTGAGGTATTCATGTAATATCAGTGCTTTTGTTTATCGCACACCACACAGAAACCTAATTTCTTTTGCGTTCCCGGTGATAAATTATGTTTATAGAAATGTGTGGAGGGAATTTATTATCTGCTGGTTTTCAATTCAATACAGAAAGAAAGAAAAAAAATGACCCCTCGTCCTTTCAGGCACAACAATAAGCGTTTAGTGGTTCATAATAGAATATAATGGAATATAAACAAACATAGTGTTCTCTGGAGTTTTTTTTTTTTTTTTTTTTTTTCAAATCTGAACTCAGCATCAGGGCAACCATTTTGTCACCATCAGCCGATTGTGATTTGCGATTTAAAACTACAATACTACATAATGTAATGCAGCTACTCCCTAAACTCTATCTTCATGTGGATATTTTGGAGGAAAGGCATTCACATGTTGTCACCTCATGTTGAATTGGACTACAGCATGTATTACAAGTGGCCTTAACAAGCAGTCTTATTTAGTCTTACTTTCCCAAGATGCAACAAAGTAAGATTTTAAGGTTGGAGAGAAAAGAGAGAGCATGGAAATTCAATCTGCACAGTCAAATTGATGGCAAACCCCTTGACAGCCTGCCATGGAACAGATGGTATTACAATATGAGCACTGCACTATTAACAGATCCATCCATTTTGTGCCTGTGTTGGGAGAGTACCACATCACTGCAGAGGGGCTTACTGAGCCAAAATTGTCAGATGGCCACTCCACCTTTCATGTGAAAAGGGAGTTGATCTTTACTGAAAAGACAGCATACACAATGATACATTCTGTGTTCTGCCATCACCAAATGGCATCTTGTCACTTTGTGATTCATTTTTTTGTCTTTTGATTATCATTGAAAACACAATGTGGAAACCTTGCTTACTAACTACTGTAACAATGTGAGACACCATATGACCCCATCCAGGCTGCAAGATAGTGTAGTTTTCATATTTTGGCATTCACTCGTCCACACTCAAGAACCACTTTGCAGTGAATTATTCGCTGTTTGAGAAGAAAGGCAAAGTTAAGTGTTGCATGAATATTTCAGATCCCCATTATCTAATTGCACTTAATTAGAGTGATTAAGAATTTAAAGGTTGCTTCTGCAGTGAATCTAGAAAGGAAGTGGTAGCTGTCACCTGTGTTGAAAATATAGTGAAAAGATTCTTTGTTATCAAAAGGCTTGCATGTGTTTACATTTAAAGGTCACCCATTGTAGCATAACATTTATAGGAACTCTGGTAGGAAAAATTAGAATAATTTTCAAAATTGACATCATTTGCAGGTACTCAAATAATACCTTTGTGGAGTTAACCTCAAGCTTATCCAAATTGACAGTTAAATGCCAAATATTAATCACATGCTCACACACGTGTCTGAATCTGAATGCATCTTCTAAATAAAACAGTTACCAGATATACAGATATATGTAGTGTGATTTCTTCGCCAGTGTGGCAAAATAAGGCTTAAGACTAAAAACACAACAAAATAACAAAGTCAATCTACCAGCACCAGCAAGTTCAGTAATTAGCACTTTTTTTTATCTTTGTTTGTTTAAACAAAATGAGGAAACTTGACAAATGTTGCAAATCATGGAAGGATTTACACTAAATTCAGCTCACTTGGGTGCTCCACTTCATAGTAACAAAACAATATTTTTCATAAAGCTTTTTGTCTTATCACAGATGATTTAAATTATTAATTATTAATTAATTAAATTGTTGTCTATCTATTGTTTCTCTATTTATGTTATTTATCTAGTTTTCTGCTAGTGATTTCATAAACAGCTCCCCAACAATCAATGATTTGATGTCAAGACAAGGATAAGCCTCCAGGGAACACACACTTTTAGGGCCTACATTTAGCACACAACACCTGTTTTACAAGACACTGTCGCCCCACAGTCTAGAATGACAAATTCAGACTTCAGGTGCTGCATTTTAAAGATAGGAGGAACTTGATATGAAAAACATTGGGGCCAGTTGCCTTTGTATTTGTTGGACAGCTTTTACATGCTCATTTTCAAACTTCCAATGTCACAGTCACTGTCTCCTCATCTTAGCTTGTTAGCTGGTTGCAAGTTTGAAATGCATTGCTGTCATATGCATACAGATTGTCTATCAAAAATAGTTTAAAAATAAGCTCAAGGACAGGACATTGTTGGTCTGGGTTTGTTTTAACTCATGAAGCAGACACACCAATTACCATACATGAAATCATCATCACTTGCCTCACTGTATCAGGCATCAGGCTACCATAGCTTTAGCAAAAGACAAGACAGGCTACTGCAGGCGGAAACTGACATCCATTAACTAATGTTTCCTCTGTCCTGTTGTTATGCGCAAGGCAGCTGCTTTGCCAGGCCCTTAGCAGGACCTCTCCTAACCTTTTCACCTTATTCCCTCTCCTTATGCATGGCGAGTACCCAGTGTGAGCATGTGAGAGGGGGGACCCACATTTGATGAGATGCATTAGCTGGAATATAGGAACCATGAATCTCACTAAAACTTACTTTTTATGTGTTGGAATATGATGTGACATTTTAGAATAGGATATTAAGCATAAGTCCGGATATATAGGATGACCTTCACCTCATAGTGTCAATGAAAAAACAGGAAGTCAGGATGGATGACTTTAACTTTAACTGTAAATTCAATAACATACCGCAGGACAAAGTATAGTAATTAACATTAAGAAAAAAAGGGACCTCATGAGAGTTGTCAGGCAGCAGAAACCTTTCTTTCTGCTCACTTGTATGTCCTGTTATGTGGTTGTTTATTTTCTAGGATTGCTCTCGTGATTAGTACCCTATGTGCATGCGTCTGTATTCAGTCAGATCTCAGTCGTATATTCATATTGTTTTGGTTTTGGTGTTTAAATGACAACTGATAATGCAGAAAATATGTGTCCACCTTGCTGGCTGTTGCATGTTGGGTATCATTATAAATTCATGATGAGGTTTTAAGAAAACTACTTTCAAAATGTGTTAAAACTGGGTATCAGTACTTGATACCTTTAAGGTATTGACCATAGTAACAGTACAGAGGAGTATCGAAGTTATGATCGCTGAAAAGTAATGTGCCTACAATTTAAAATTCTAGTTGCACCTGTCGACATTAGGTTGTATTATAAATCATGCATTAAAGGTTTAAATACTTGCGACTTATAGTAAAGTGGTACCCTGAACATTTTGAGTATTTTTTCTGCAGTTCAACAATGATCAACATGCAGGCTAAAATCTAAAAAGAAGAGGAAAGTAAATTGAAAGCCACTACTGGATCTCATTATACACAGCAAAACAATGTAAATCAGATACAAGATAAATCAATCTGCTCTCCAATAAGACTGACAAAGATAAAGAAACAAAGAAAAAAAAGCTTCATTTCAGCCACATGGACAGTGATACCAAACATGTCATGCAGTATGCATACAGGCCCATAATAAGGTTTCTATTGCATACTCCTGTATGGAATGTAAAACTACTGTATTTGTAACAATCACTTTAGGGCATATTGTTATTGTCATCTTTTATACAATACCCAGCCCTAATATCTGGTTAAATATACAAAATATAAGTAAATTTAATCATAGGAGCATCTGGTAATATAGATGTAACCATCTGCCTTGTGCCAAGAGTGGCTTGGTCCCCTTAAAACCAACCCTATAACTGGAGAGGACGTGGTTTTGTTCACTCTTACTTTTTTTGTTGTTTGTTTTTGCTGTATTTCAGGTTTGGTAAGTGCTTCTGACATTTCTGGCACCATTTCCCACCTCCAAACCAATATTTTCTCAGGGTAACAGTTTTCTATTAAGAGTGACAAGTTGTGAGCTCTGCTTCAGAGTTGTCAGGTGCAAGATCAGTAAGACAAACTTTAAAAAAAACAACAATTGGGGTTCATTTTGTGAACACAGTATAGTCATCCAAAGTTATAAGAAAGAAAGCGCCATTCTGATCATTACTATGGTAACCGAGGTCATAGGATAGTGCTGTCTCACTCACTAGACACAACAGATAGATAAATAACTCTACAGTGTCAGATAACAAGATTGGACCAGGATAAACATATTTTTTGGAACCTATTTAAGGGCATAGAGTAGTTGTGTCATTGTGTGTGTCTGAACTGTGTCTGCATCTTGTGCATGCTGAATTCACGGTGTACTTTCATGTAATTGATTCTGCACACTAACAACACTGCCCAGGTTTTGTACAAGCATGCTGCCCCAACACTGAATGAAAATGGTCAATATACTCTGAATAAAGGTCTCGTAAAACAAAGTCAATGCAGGTATCATAACTTATAACCATCCTTAAAAAGTAGATGCTGTTGGGGTGTCGTTTAGCTCAGTTGGTAGAGCAACTGCCTCATGAAGGCCCAGTCCTTGGCAGCCCAGGGTTTTGACCTGTGGCTCTTTGGCTGTTTTTCTCTCCCCACATTCCTGCCACTCTTCAGCTGTCTCTATCAAAAATAAATGTTTGAAAACGCCAAAAAATATCTTTTTTTTAAAAAAAAAGGAGACATTGTTGAGCCTTTGCTCATTGGTGTTGGCATTCAATGTGAGTTTGTTATTAATAAACGTGCCAGAGTACTCAATGCTTATGTTGTTCATAGTTATAGAGGACGGAGAGGAGTTTCTTCTGAAATCAATAAGTTATCTGAACACCAGATTCTTCTGGGCACCCAGACCTATAATAGTTTTTTTTTTACTGCACTCTGCAGTCACTGACCAAAGAAAGTCCAGTGCACAGCATGGCTCACGTCATTACAACATTACTGTACAATTATCCTTTTTAAAGGACATTACAGTCTGATTTATGCTTAATTATTAAAGTAACCTCTAATGTATCTCAGTCACTACCTTTATGGCCTTCACAAATCAAGGATATTTCAATGCTTTGTTCACTCAGCAGATTGTATGGCTGTACAAACCAACACAAAAAATTTAATTTAAAAATTTAGCACTGAATATCTGAAAAGAACACAAATTTATGATATAAACTGGTAATGGAGACTTAGCTGTTTCTTGTTCTAACTTCAAGATTCATGACCTTTGAGAAGCTTTTCTTTTTTTTAAGGGGGTAAGGAGAGTGTTTTCTCTCAGTTGCTATGGTTTTTGTTCAAAATTTTGAAGATGATTTTTTGCATCACTGAAATTAAATTCCAATTCATCATTGCTGATTTCTGTAACCACATTTAAGAAAATCATTTCCTTTAGCAATAATCACAAAGATATGTGAAATTCAAGTGCACTCAACATCAGTTTGTCAAGTATTAAGGTAATCAGCTATCCTGGTAACACAGTGTCTGTTGCCAGATTTATCTTTAGTGCAATATATGTTGTCAGGAACAATCAGACTTCTATAATAGTGTGAACAGTGCCATTACCTCAGGGACGTGTTCTCTCTGCAAGAATGTCCTTGTTTACAAGTAGTAAGTAGTCCAAACAATGTTTGTTCAAGGATGAAAAGGCTGAAAAAAATAAAAGTATTATCCTTTCAAAAATCAACCCTCAGATATTTTAAAAATGACAAACCATGTTGGCTGTGGATGACGAGTGCGTGTCTACCACAGATGTGTTAGAAAAAAGTCGAAGAATTAAGGTTAGTGGTTGTCTAAACCCAAATAAGCCCAAATATGTTAAAAGGTCAAATGTTTTGTTAATTGTATTTATGGCCACGTAATGTATTTAATCAAAGCTTGAATGAAAGGCCATAAAGTATCTGAAGAAGGCAGCAGAGACTAGCAGCGTAAATGGGAGGATAATGTCAGACACCACCAGGAATAGCTGAATTGACATTTGTTACTAGTTTGGACACATACAGAAAAGCCATACATGCCTGACTCTAAAGTCATTGGCATTCAGGCCACATAAAATAGCTATCAGAATTTAAAAATGCCTGGCACAAACTCCACCCATCACTTCACAACAGCACCTCTTTTAAAGGTTGCAGAAACAAGATCAAATCCTGTTCTCTTATAGATTTAGAATGTGGAAGAATACCTCACATCGTTTCAATAAACACCAGCAGGTTAAACCTCACCACTGTGCAGTGTCCACAGACATCTTTGGTCTGAGAGGCCAAGACAGGCTTTGAAAAGATAATAATTTCTGTGTGGTATATAACAAAAAGGGGCTATTTCGAAGCCATGCATACAGTATAATGAGGAGATAATTTCCATTTTCCATTTAATTTCCCCTCTGGTTAACTGGTTATTGCCAAGTCATGACTATGGTACTTTAGTCAACAGTGCCAAAAATTAGTTTCTCAACTTGTTTGGCAAAAGAAAAAATATAGAATTTTTAGAATATGCAGTTAGAGCCATTGCACATTAATTAACATGAGCAAGTGAGTCTATGTAAATGTGCCAAATTTAGCCATACAGGCTAGTTTTCATCCACAGTGCCTGCAGGATGGTGGCATATATTGATGTTTGATTGTCCAACAGACAGATTTAGATTTGGAGAAGATGTTGGGTATAATTTCCCAGGTATGTGCTTGCTTAATATGAAATGTGTTTTGTAAATGTGTTACAAGAACTTTGTACAGTTTATTTTCAGTCCAGTTTTGTTAAAAGTGTCATTAACTGTGAACTGTGCTCTTCTTTGCCCTCTCTTTTGTGTTTTGTTTTAATTTGATTATTGTTTTGTGCAGCTTGGTTTGTTATTTTCGTTGTTTTTGCTTGGCTGGAACTAGAAATCTGTATGGTTGTTCTTACTGGATGCCACTTTTCTGTGAAGAAGAAAAAACATCTCAAGTGACAAGGAGATAGTTTTTTTTTTTTTTTTTTTTTTTAGCGTGAAGGACAGTCGGACCTCATTAACCCAATGTGTGTTATGAAAATCTTCCACACCTCGCACTTGTAGTCTTAATGGGCACTTCAGCACTGCTGGTAATTACCAGAAGTCTGTAAAAAACCCACAGACTACAAGTGTGATTACTGGGACAGAGCCAGACTTTCCATTTCCTAAAGTCAATGATGTCTCTGGATGTTCTGTATCATATTGCTATCAGTCTTTTGTTTAACATTTTGTTTTAGTGCTGAGGGCAGAGCTGAAACTAATACAAAGGTCATCCTTGATTATTGCTGACAGCATTGTTGAGTGCTGAAGTATAATGTATTTTGCCATCATATGATAGTTTGCCTTTGAATTTGCTAGTAAAAAAAAAAATATCCTTGATATTTCAGCCTTTAAAATGACTGGAGCATAGGGATCTTTTGTTAGTCTTTATGAAGATATATTTATTAATATTCATATCTGCGTTGTGCTTAATCTAACCACTGACATAGTCCAGTACATGTTTGAGTTAGCAGATAGATACCTTCACAATGTCAGACAACTCCATTAACTCTGTTCCATCTCCTTCCGGTGCTACATCAACCATTATCAAAGGTGGTCAAAGTAAAGTCGCATTCTCATCTTCGATACCACATGTGATCCTTTGTTGCATATTCCTGGAAGGATGGCTTCAGTTTATTATTGTTCTCTGAGTCTTGAATGGAAAATATTCTGCTTATTATTATTATTATTATTATTATTATTATTATTATTAATAATAATATTTTTGGAATGTTGATAGTGGAATGTTAATAATTCCTTGTTTAAATAATAAAGGGTAAGATACATAATTTATCTTGAAAACAAAATGAAAACCCGACATGAACTATGTGTGACCTGGGACTGTAAAGAATAGCTGTTAGCAGAGTTTTCTCCTTTCCCAAACATACTGAGAATTGTATACTACCTTGATAGTTTCACTATTTTCCTATAATTTACTCTACAAAGAACTTTCTTAAGGTGCTCATGTAATTCTCACTTTCAATGTACCTCTCAGGAGAGCACTTGATCATCTGTACAACTTGTTGACAAGTTGCTGACAGACCTTGCTAGCTGCTGCACATAACATGTTCATGGCCCCCATGACCCTAGCTGCAATTACTTAAGCCACAGTATTAAGTTAATGTAATTCTAGTCTAATCTTTGTTATTATTATCAACAAATCCCATGAACAAACAAAGTATTGTCCGTACAGGGAAAGGCTGGTATGAACATGATTTTTCTTGCACTTTTTTCAGCAACCCTAAAATATTCTTATTCTGAAAGATCACATATTGCCCCTAATATTTTCTTCTAATGCTTGCTGCCAGCACAAAGATCTTTGAGAATACATTATTTGATCAAATTCAAGAACCTCTCAGTGAATACTCTGATAACAAAGTTCCAGAATGCTTATAGGAAAGGACACTCTACATTCACAGCTCTTGTTCAAATGACAGATGACTGGTACAGAGATATGAGAGTAGAAAAAAGTGTTGCACACTGTGGCTCCATATGCATTTCTATTTTATTCAGATGTCATTTCAGCCCTCAGGCCTTCTTCAAGATCAACAATCATGGTACAGAGATATGGACAACAAAATGATCTGTGGAGCGGTCCTCTTACATTTTATGGCAGCATTTGATGTTATTGACCACAGGTTGAGAGTTATGGATAAAGACCATCTACAGCTGCCTGAAAAGAAAGCTATCTGGGAAATGGATTGCAGATAGTCTTGTTTAATAAAAAAGTTACTCAGATAGTGTGTCTGTGGAATGTGGGGTTAAAGGCCTGCTTATGTATTCCATTTTTACCAATTATTTATACTAAAAGATGCTATAAATGATGAGGTGTGCAGATGACACTACAGCATATACAACAACACCACCTACTGTTCTAACATCTTGAACAGGTAGGTAGATATTATCAGACAATGGATCCTTGAAAACAAAACAAAAGTATTTGGTTTTAAATGATTGTATAAGGCAGACCTTAAACTCTACTCTTGGGTATTTTATAAATAAAATACCCACCAGGCAAGTAAAGGAAACTAAGCTATTGGGCATCACCCTTGGCAATAAATTGTCCTGGTCAAAACGCACTGATACTATTGCCAATAGAATGGACAAAGCATTAGTTGTAGTGAAGCAATGCAGCATGCCTTGTCCATACAGCACTTTTTTCATTATTTTTTTTTTCTAAAACGGAATCATAGCAGTACAATCAATTAAAACACAATTATCATATGCCACCAGACAGGCAACACAAGACCAGTTCTTTTTTACTCCCCAAGGCAAACACTAATTTCCTTAAATACAACAAAACATATAAAGAAATGAAAACATGGAATTCTTTACCACTGTTATTGACCAAATTAACCCTCTGCGGTCTCAGCAATGGCCCTATCAATTAGTTTTGCAATAGTGGGTGACTGCTCAGACCTCACAGAAATCAATGTTTAAAGGTCCATTGTGTCCAGATTTAGAGGGCTCTATTTACAGAATATAGCAGAAATTATGTAGAATATGCATATGCAAACTATATATATATATATATATATATATATATATATATATATATATATACCATTTTACAATAAGAACTGTTGTTTTCTAGAATGAGCAATATATATACAGACACTGAGTCCGCAAAGCTGACCCGCCATGTTTCTACGGTAGCTCAGAACAGACAAATTTAGCTGGCGACTGCACAGCTAGATGCCACTAAATCCTTCCCACTAAGTCCTTTAACAAGTAAATAAGGAATCATCTTAACATATCATATTTGTAGGATGCTATGCATATGTGAATTTGTAGTTTTTGCTGGGAACTCTCTTGAGAGAGCCATCAGTGTAAGTTTTTTATTTATACATGCACATTGATACATACATACACATATCAGTGTTAGTTTTATTCATACATATTAATGTTAGTCACTATTGTGTTTGCCATTTGTTTTGACTGCTTTGGGGCACAGCTGACAAATAAACAAATAAATACATTGTTTGGGACAGGCACACAATATGGTGATCCCAAAGGTCAAGCGCATAGTTCCTCTCAAGTGAACACATGGGTATTTTGGCAACACGTTGTAGTAAGCTTACATGCATTATTGCGAAGGAGGTCAAGCAGTCCAAAACGACACGTCTCTTTTAAGCATAAGGATGGAAATGGAAATATACTATATAAATAATATACTGTATATCATAAGGTAAAGATGTTTATTTTCATGTAATTAAACACTAAATATAAAATAAATAGTTGTGCATATTATATTTAATTTCTGTTATATGCTGTAAATAGCCCCCTATATCTTACACAGACCTGTAATGCAAGAACATTTAAATGACATCCTAATGTTAGTAAATGATGACAGCAAAAATAATGAGAAGCTAACACAATTTTAGAGTTTCTGAAGTTCAGGTTTTTCTCGTAGTGCAGCACAGCAATGGATAGACAGAGCAGAAATTCATAATGGCTCTGTTATATTCAGCATTGTCTGAGATGATGGTGATGTCGACGAGGAAGCCTTTCACTATCACTTCATTTAGAGGGGAATGAAGATCAAAGGGAGGGGGTGGCTCATTCTCATCCCACCCAAGTGAGATTAAAAAATGTTGAATCCCAAATACAGACACCTTTCCAGAGGAAAAAGCTCATCTCCCAGAGTGGCTGGATGGTAGGAACCTCACCCTTTGATAAGCTATCATGAGCTGTCTGCTCTCAATCAGTACATATCCACCCCGCTGCCTGACTCCTGCTCTCTTGATTCTCTGCCTCAGCAATGGGATGCAGCATCAATACTGTTTCCACCCCATGCTGATTTAAGAGAAGGCCCATTCTCCCTGAAATCGATTGAGAATTCTTCAGAAATTGGAAATACTTTAAACTGTTCAAAATAAGTAAAAGGCCACAAAAGTTTTCATTCTCTCTGGAACAGGCTTTGTCCTCAACACTTCTAACATTTGAAAACTTCCCAAAAGAAAAGTTTCTCTCTCTTCATATAATGCACATAGTTAAATTATTTTGCTTAACCATCTATTTTGCTAAAATTGGTATGTCAGTGGGTGTTTCTGGGTGATGCGGGGCATTACATTCTAATGATAAAATTTAACTCCAAGATCTTTTTAAAGTGATAATTCATGAATATTGTTTTGTTGTCTTTAGATTATGAATCACACAGAATTACTGTCTGGTACAGCAATACATATTCTTGTTTCAGAGTGCCAAAGATAACAAAAACACAGTTATACCTAATTGTGTACACTAGTATAATTTTGTTATTTATCATCCTTTCTTTTCTTGATCTGAATAAAATTACCTGATTAAATGTGAAGAAAACAGATGATGACGATGAAACTACCTCGGGTAGTGTAGGCTTATAAAGACATGGCAGAGAAAGGCATACTTTCCCCTCTTCCCATGTACAAGGTTTAACAATGTTTTTCAAACAAAGAAATGAAATACTTTCCTTAAGTAAAGACTGGCCTTGATAAATATGATTTCATCTCTCCGCAACGAGTGTCACACTTCTGAATGCAAAACCTGAGGAGGACAATCTAAGGTTATTTCTGGGAGAATTGGATCCTAAAATCTATCAACTCTGTCCATTAGTAATTCGCTTTCTAGCTTACAGTATCTGCAGCATCGTTTCAGAAGAACAGATGAGCAAACTGTTCAGCTGGAGCAGTAATTCTGTTTTTTTTCTTTCTGGCCTGCATATCAGTATCCACACCACCTGTCACTTGGGCATGCGACATCTGTCAAATACCATTTTCTGTTGCTTGAAAATTAACCAATTTCAGTTCAATACTAAATTCAATAACTTTACTCAACCCTAGTGGGGCAGTAAAATATCTAGTGTTCACAATGCATGGGTCATTAAGGATGTTTCTATATGAATAAAACCAAATCAGTAATTTTGAATGGAACGTATTAAATCAACTAATATATGAGTGAGGTTAAATGATATCCTGTGTTATAGTTTCTTCCTTTAAAGAATAGTACAGTATTCAAAAACATCATATAGTTCTGTCTGTCCTTCAAATGATCTTTAGGGTAATAATGGGAAATACAAAACAAGTTTTTTGTTGTTTTTTTCCAAGCATGTTAGCAAGCTTCTAACTGTCCAAACACATACTGTGCTTATTTTGAATAGTTTTACAAGCCAACCAAACAAATTAAATATGTATTTAGAATAATAACTAGTTTACAAGTAATAAAACAATGTTTTATATTCACGGTAGAGTTCATCCAAGGTGCACTGCGCAGTCTGCAAAAGAATAAAGAGATCAGGACATCAAAGTCATGCATAAAGTCTAAATTAAGCAGGCACTGCAAAAGATCTATGAGAGAACGTGTTTTAGATAAAGTAGGTAGTTTGAATTAATCTACCTTGCAATAAAAAGAAGTGATCTGTCATTACAATCTACCGCGAGAAATGTAGCCTCTTGTAGGAAAGTGAAATTAAGTTTTCTTGGCAAGTAAATTATCAGTGTCAGGCCGAGGCGTACGGGACAGCTGTACAGAATTCTATATTATAAAATGAGAATATAATGACAAAGTTGGATGACAGTCCTTGAAAGTTCCTCCTCTGACATATCTGAATGAAATCAATCAATATTTGCTTAAGCATACTTGACGCTGTTAATTATACTGCTGTTATGCGTAGTCATGCCATACTGATCCAGAAGTAAACAGATGTCATATCAAGGACACTAAGAGGATTGTAGGTGCTGTACATGAGCCATTACCTGAAACGACACTCTATCTGGGCATTTGTGTCCCATTGACTTTGAGGCATAGTGTGATAAACTAATATAACGTGGAACTGAATGGAACCATTAGCTCATTATATGTAAGCCGATGTAGTATCAGGCAGATGTTGCTTGTTAGTTTCATTCAGTTTGAATGATCCAGAACAAATTGTGTGACACAACTGTGTTACTAAGTACAAGCTTTTAATTAAATTGTTGCGTTGTGGGTGGATTCATGATTAGGAATACGATAACTGAAAGTATCAATTTCCATTATCCAACTGCTTATCCTTTGCAGAGTCATGGGCAAGAAGTGGGGTACTTGACAGGTCAGAAGTTCATCACAGGTCAGACACATAGAGACATCCCATTGCTACAGACCACAGGTCCCAATGCCCTTAAAACATGTATGACCAGGAATCTTACTCAGTAACATAGTATAATTTTGTTGAGATAAAAACAACTTAAGGCCCAAAGACACAGGTTAGTTGATATTTCAGCAGCACAATAAAAAAAAACACACATTAAACATTCATGAGCTTCAGGTTGCAAACACACACCAACCCAGTACAAGGGGAACTCATAATCAATACACTAGAACCAGTTCACAACAACGTGAGGTGGGCACTAAAGCAAACCATTCAATCGAAACAACAATGAAAAAGGCAAGACAGTAGCTCACTGGCAGATCCTAGGTCGCATCTTCCCTCAACAAACCCCTGTACACAAAAAAGCTCTCATAAAGGCAGTCCACCAACTCAGTCCACTACACCAAGGCCACACACCTATCTGACATTTGAAGTTCGAAGCAACAACATCTGTGGTCCCAGTCAGATTTTCGCAGGTAACTCTGCTTGGCATGGTGCCGAATCAGGTGGCAGAAGAGACCCACATTCAGCCAGACTTAATTCACTCACATCAGTAGCTCGATAGCCATGTTACATGCAGCATGCCAGCCCATCATGGACAGAGCCCAGAATAGCCCCCACAGATTGCCAACAGGTGCCTCTTATAGCCTAATCATAGTCCTTGCACTGAGTTACAAGTCTGACCAGACCAGCTGCCCCACAACTTCAGTTCCACTTGGCTACACAACGATTCACACTTTCGGGCAATTTAGAGTCACCATGTCTTTTAACTGTGGGAGGAAGTCAGAGATTACACTACACTGAAAAGGGCCCAGACAAAAATTCCCCTGCTGGCAGGTTCGAACCCAGAACCAAATTGCTTTAAGGGAACAGTGCTAATAACTGCACCACTGAGCACTGCAACTAAGAAAATCGACTTGTAGCAGTTCATTTAACCCTCCTGTTGTGTTCATCTCCCGCCCCTTACTTTAGTGTTCCCGGTCAAAATTGACCAGTCTGTTTTAACTGTTCTTAAATTAGCACAGAAACCATTTTTCAGCACCAAATTTTCACGAGTGGCATGTGACACTCAGGTCAGAATGGGCCTTGCAAACATACAGTAGGCACGGGAAAGAGACGTTTACGCGCAAAATACATTGTTCAGTCTGAAATGTGTGTGAGTGATCTACCTGTGTGTGTGATCTCACTGTTTATTGTAACCAGCTTCCAAATCCAAATTGCAATTTACGCCACAAAATAATGACCCTAACCCTAACCCTAATCTTTTTTTAATTAATCTTTAAAAACAGCTCACAAATACACAGAATACTGTTTTTAAAAGGCTCAGTGATTTCGTAAAACAGATGGGCAAAACATCTCTAGTGAATATTCATGGCAGCTGTCTTTCTTTTTTTTTTTCTTAAAAAAATGAATGATATATATAACCTCCTAGTGAATATGCATTACTTTCATCTATAGGAAACAAAAAGTCAGAAGTTCATACACTAAAAAAAATATCTGGAACTCAAAAAGGCTTCCAGATATGATCATGATAATAGGGGCTGTATCAGAGCCAAGCTGGATGGCCAGTCAAGGTTGTTGGGGATATCAAATCGTTGGTCACATCAGTTGATCTCTGTCTGGCCAAGTATATGCATGGTAATGGTGTCCCTAACCGCCCCTCATATGTAATTACCTCTCAGCACTGAGCACTATGTTCTGGTTGTATTTACACAGGTCCATCACTTTCAAATGACATGTCAACAGGCCAATTATTCACATTTCAAACTATGCTAACTCAGCATTAAGCATTCTCCCAGTGGCTTATTTCTTCAATCTTTAAAAGACCAGAACCAAAACTGGGAACCAAAAGGAAAGACAAACAACGAAATAATTTAAAGTTAGAGAATGGATGTGTACCCTGCAAACTATGCAGTGAAAGTCTTTCTCCTCAATTATGTGGCCGTCATACTGTCAGTCTCCAAGAAATTCATGTTTCAAAGGAAAAGACTGATGGGTGATGTTTATTACCACCTCTTAAATATTTATTTCTGCCAGTATATGTGCTTGTAAGATCATTTTATGGTACTGTAATGAGTTTTATGGAAAGCAGACTCAAAGACTCAGTTATTATGCATTCATTAAATAACCAGCCCAGAATTCATTTAAAATAGATACAAAAAAAAAAACAGACAATTAGTCATTTAGATTCAAACATTTAAAGTCATAGGTATTTAAAGGTATATATATGTGTGTGCGTGTGTGTATATATATATATATATATATATATATATAGTTTTTAGAACCCCTTTTCCAAAATTGCTGAAAAAATAGTGTAGCTTGATTGCTTTTCTGTGTAAAGAATGAGGACAAAATCTACTTGATAGAGTGAGTAAACAAAATGATAGAGAATGAAAGTGTCCATTTCAGGCAAGAAATAACATGCCACAGCACTAATGGGTACAGAAGCATTGTGTTTGGATATTGTGCAGGTAATTTCTCCCTTTGTTGGTTTTATGTTTGGATACAGGCAGTGCAAAGAGAATTACTTGCTCATTGTTTGTTTTGGATTTTTTTTTTTTTTTTTTACCCAGATAATGCCTGACTCATCTTATCAAGGGATAATGTTGTTTGCATACTCTGTTTGAGGAAAAAAAAAGAAAAGAAAAAACAAAAGGGAATACAAACCAACTCTGCTAAATTGTATGCTATACTCCACAAAAGGGCTTCCAAGTGCTGCCACGAGTCCTTGACGTGCCCTTTAATGAAGGTTGCGTCCATGTAGACTTAAGATTAGTTTATTGTGCATACCAGTCATAAGTACTGGGTGTTAATAGGACAAAGTCTGTAACCTATCAGATTTCAGAGCTAGTATTTTGAAAGAGGGCCAGTGTCTAAAGAGGGTGTTAAAACAATAACTTATTTTCAAATGCTGTTCTAAGCTAAATAAGATCAAGGAAATGAACGAATGAGGGAGCTTATACCTAAATCACTTTCCAAGTGTTTGAATAGGAATATGGTATATTGTTTTAGTGTCGCCAATAAGCAAACTATTGTGCCAACAAATAAATGGTTCATAGCACTCCATTGTTGTTTAGTGTTATTGAATCCTGTGCCTGTAAGCTATTTTTTATCACTCTAGATCAAAACAATCCTCAGTGGTCTCGATCCAACGATGGCAGATGATAAAAGAGGAGCTCCATCACACTGAGCTAACTTGGCATTGATGCTGTTATTCCATGCACTCAATACTGCTGAGCCATAATATACTACCTCCTATCTACTTTGATCACATCCCATTCTCTTGCTTCTGTCTCTGTCCTTTATGAAGTCAAAGCACCCTTCTTGGGATAACTACAATTATCCACTCAAGCTGAATAATCCACTGCATACTGTCATTCTCTCCGCCTATAAATTTAGATTTTTGTTGTGTAATGCAACTGAATAGCAGTTACTGTAATGTTAGGCAGCAACTGATAGCAGGTATCAGAAAGTTGAGGGTGGACTTTAAATGAGTTTTGCCTAAAATTGCCACTGTCTGGAGATTAATGATATAATGTATATGATAAGTATCATTATATAACTTTATGGCTACCAGTCTTGTTTTCCAATAATCAATCTCTTTGGCAGGGAAGACCGAGAGAGCTAACTTGTTTTTAAGGCTCTAATGCTTCTCTTTAGCCTGTGGGCTGGATATTTAGCTTCTGGACATAAATGATTCACAATTATGTTTTAACTTTTAAATGTGTGCAACAAAAACTATATAAATCAAACAAACACTGTAGAAAACAACATTCAGCTTCTCCTGAGCAGTGGATACCGTTAACTCTCTGTTGCTCAGAGGCCCAAAAAGATCCTTAGTTACTTGTAATATATGTCAAAACTCAAAGTGAACAAAAAGAACAGCTCAAATGAATGAGACAGGCTTGTTCACAAGGCTATAGTGTTAATTATCGTTAGCTTAATTTCTATAGTGCTTATCTGTATAGCGATACTGTTTGTTGTGTTTACATGACATTTATGTGAAAAGACATCTATCTGTTAAACAGCAAGCATCTTACGTTACGTTATCCTTACGTCACTTTTTTTTTTTTTACTGTGAAATTTATATTGTCTGCATTGAACTATGTGAAGGAACATTCTGGATTGTCAGTGTGCTGAGCTCAACAGGGCTCTTACTGAATAGGTTCTGCCAGGTTATGTTTTATTGAACGTGTTTCCTTCCAAAGGAAAAGCCAAGTACTTTTTCAGGCATGTTTTATAGTGTTATTATCTTTTGTTGGAGCAATAGACTGTATAAAACATTTACAGTGTCTGTGACGTCACTCCGAGTTTTCGGAAGAGCCGTTGCAAAGCGTAAAGTGTGGTGACAGCATTCCTGCTGCTTCCCAGCTAATCTTACTGTTGACAAAGATGTGTATCGTGGATGGAACTGAATTTTTAGTCACAGAGGTTGGCGTTTGGTTTCAGCATACATTTCTACACCGTTTGCATTTACACACTCTGCAGTCAGGACAAACTTGCATGCTTGTGTGCTGTAGTATAGCCAGAAGTACAAGCAAACTGGGTTTAAATTATAACATTCCAGGTGCAGTGGAGAACCCAAATGAATGCACAAATGTACCAAATAATACAAAAGAAATAAATCACTCAAATAACTCAGTTTGTTTCATTCATTTGCATTTTTCATTTTAAATTTATTTTATTTTATTTTCATTGTTTGGTTTTATCTCCAAAGATCATTCAAGTAATAAAAGTAAAGTAAAGTAGGCTGCTTTGACAGGTGGGTGCCATCACTGGCGTCTTGTCTGACCACCCAGGCTTCATTCAGCTCGCCTCAGTTCCACGTACACTGCATGCCTTTTGGGATTGATGGGGAGCCAGCAGAGTCAGGACTGCCAAGATGGGGGCGATGAGAGCCAACACACTTTGAGCTTCACAGTGATTCAAAAACCTACAGTTGAAGTCAGAGTCGGAGCATGGAAATTTGACCTTTGTAAACAGAATATGTTTTCCTAGCTTATGTAATGGGGTAACATACAAATGTCGTCACCCATTTAAGTCACCTAATCAGCCCGACTGCATTTTTGTATGAAAATAAAAGACAAGAAACACAAGATTTTATGATTTTATGAACATGAAGTGTGTTGAAGTGCGATTTTAGTTTAATTTTGCAATCTGCTCCAGCTCCATTTTACTGACAAAATGAAAGTTAGTCATTAACAATACACACATTGAAGGCCAAAATCAATTCAGGAGTCCTCTGGAGATGTAATCCCTTCTTACCTTAAGCTTTAATCAATGTAACAAGCACACTTGATTTTACTCCAACTTAACTCTGCACCCAACTGTGTTTACATAACATTGCTTACATTGTCTACAACTCCTGGTCAAATCCAGCAGTATTTCTTAGGATCTTTAGTTTATTCATTTTTCAAACCGTATGCTCCCGTGACCTCATGACTGTACAAACACAATCAATACAACAACCAGTGAGCTGAAGAGGTGATATTTAAGCTTTTGTTAATTGCGAGTGATTAGTAGTGATTATTTTCCAACTGACGTGTATGATAAGAACCAGAGAAATAAAAAAAAAGGGCAATGACACATTAAAGAATTCAGTGTAAAAAAAAAAAAAACTCAAACAGTGCTCTGATGTAATGAAACCGTGCTGAAACAATAATAGCTTTACCAAAACTCACAGTGTGTACAGTGAAACACAAACTTTGTTGGCCCGATTCCAACAAGAGAAAAACTCAAGGGACCAAGGCAGCAAACCACAGGAGAACAGAGCACACACAGGCTGAATCTCAAAAGGATAGAGAAGGCTTTTTTCTCCTTTTTCTTTCTCATTTAATACCGGGTGGCAACCAGCATGGTGAGCACAACAGGAGAAGCTTTCATTGTTTGTGAATCGCGGTGGCCATATTCTCCTCTTGAGGAGCTCAGACTTGATGGATCTGATTCTGATTATTATTGACCTGTGTAAGAGGTTTCACTATATTATCAAGCCCTGAGAACATGAACTGATGCTGAACACAAAAAAAAAAAATGCAATTTTCAATATATGATCATTGATTTTATTTAATTGATACAGCGTTGTGCAAAAAAATATTATTCAATATGACATAATAAACTGCAAATATATGTATGTTTTCATTTTTTAGACCTCCATATATGAAAAATATAACCATTGTAAAGTCTCAGGAGTGTCCCGAGACTGTTACAGCAGCCTGCAGTGCTGAATACGTGTGAATTTCTCTGGCAAAGCACAGTGATTGGCACCGGATGGATGAGTGCAGCCTGAGGCAGTCCAGTGTTGCTGGATATCAATCACTGTTGATAAATAGCCCTCTTCACTGAAAACAAATGTCCCCTCTTTTACCGCTGATTTAGATGAATCAGCCAAAGGACATCAACATCCAATTGGTCCGGCCTGCTCTCCACTCATCAAAGTACACCTGTTCACCGTCTTTTAGCGGCAAAACAAATGTCCCCTCAAACGCTGACGAGCTGAAAATTGAATTTACCATCTACACAGTCACCTACGTAAAATGAAGACAGACAGTCATTTCTTACATGTGTTGAACAATGGCGTATTAATTCTCTCTCTGTCTCGCTATCATTCACACATGGGGTCTCTTCTTCACTTGCAGTAGAAGGGCTGTCAGGGTGAAATCTAAATAGGTAATTATCTGACTTGGGTGAAGCAGAGAGAGAGAGAGAGAGAGAGAGCAGTTCCATGTGACCGGTCTAAAATCAAGCCCACTTCTCAGCACAGGAATATTAATTGCAGTTCCACCTTGTGCCTTTATTGGATCCCCTTGTTTTCTCAAACAAGCTAAAATGAGGGCAGCTTGTTCCCTTCCCACATTCACCCATTGATTGTTTACCTAACAGGTTAGCATTTGAGAGGGCGCTTCATCTCAGGCTTTATTAATTGAG
Source organism: Protonibea diacanthus (assembly GCA_028641955.1). Classification (NCBI taxonomy): domain Eukaryota; kingdom Metazoa; phylum Chordata; class Actinopteri; family Sciaenidae; genus Protonibea; species Protonibea diacanthus. The sequence continues at coordinate 13,740,980 of CM053986.1, forward strand.
TCCCTAAACTGACAATGAATGCAGATTTTTTTTCTCCCATACTAGTCATCTTCCTATATGTGTGTGTGTGTGTGTGTGTGTGTGTGTGTGAGTGAGAGAGAGAGAGAGAGAGGCAGAAAGAGAGAGATTGCCCTATACTTATCCTTGCTTCTTACTAACTGAATAGACGTCTGTTTCTGGTGGCTTACTGCCCCCAGTAGGTGAAAACAGTGAAAACTAAAACATGAATGCATGAATGATGATGATGGACTCGTGCCATTGTCTGACTTTACATTTGAAGATACTGGCACTGAGCAAGTATTAATTCAAACAAATGCTCAAAATAAACCCTGCCTAGATTTAAAACTTCAAAACCGTTCATATCCTAACTACAGTATGCTCTGTGTAGCATAATTGATGTGGGAGTAAAAACGATTCATTTACATATCACAGTGTGGAATAAATCTGGAAAACTCTATACTGCGGACTCTAAGTGGCCCTATACCGTTTTCTTACTTTCTATAATAATAATAATGAACACAATAATAATAGTAATATATATATATAATATGTACTCCCTGTACAGATTGTAAAGCCCTCTGAGGCAAATGTATCTTGTGACTTTGGACTATACTAATAAAATTTGATTTGCTTTGTTTTGATTTGATTTGATAATTTAATATAAGCTTTATACTGGGCAGATATGTCCACAAAGAGTTAATTGATAGATTACTAATAATAGAGAATTACATTGAGATCTTAATTTAACCCTGGATGTATTCTTAATAAATTGTGGAAAAAATGCCAACATAGATGCTTCTTGCAGCCTAAGGGAAGTTATGCAGTCAGAAGACATTTTGGCAGAAGTAAAAGCATATATGTAAATAATAGATTTAACGATGACTGAATTTCATTCAACTTGTTTAGATTCAAGGCTCTGGCTTCATGCATGGTATTGATCACTGCACACTGGAAAAGGACAGAGCCATCGTTAATGTTATTAGTACTGTTCTTTTCCTACTTAACCAGTTGAGAAAGAGCATGTGATTACCGGAAATTATATAATGTACCTTAATGGGATTAAGAATGCAATGACAGGTTCACAATTTCAGTATGTTACGGTGCACATGGAAAGTTCAAACACATGCTCCTTATTGATCACAGATCACATCTAATTTCTCTCACAGTTGGTGTCTGTCAGATTTGCCTGAGGTCATACCAGCTCACCTCCTGTCTCAGTGCGGTCTGGAGCCTCTTGGATGACTGGTAACAAATGATCATCCTCCTGCAGCCCGGCTGAAATAGCCCACAGTGGCTGGCTGCTGCTCTCATATAGACCTAACAGGGAGGAGACGACTGGAGATGGATTCCCTCTGTCATTCTCCACTCGAGCATGCCAGACTCTATTTGAAGAGATGAGCCATGTTTGAGTTCACGTCTCTAATTAGCCACATAGGCCTTTTTCCTGCTCAGAGAGCTATTATACTTCCTAATAACAGCCACTGCATAGCCATGAAAGGAAATAACTAACACTCTCAGTTTAGATATGCCATTGTCTTGAAGTCCAAAATAAACGAGAGCACAGAATTGCATTTTGTAAGGATTTGCAAGTATGCTAATAGCATTATAAGGAGATGCGGTATGTGTGCATAAGCTAGAGTGTCCCGTAACAATGAGAGAAATGCCAGAGAACTGGGTCTCAGATGATTAAGAGCTGCCTCTTTCCCCAGGCGTGTTTGTCTCTAGAGACACATCATCTTCCTGATAGTTTCTAGGCTGAGCTTCGGCCCTCCGACAGATGACAGAGAGAGACGCCCAGCTACTCTTCCTTTGTCTGGTTCAGGAGGGCAGACCGTTGCATCTAGCTTTATTTATCTTACAAATGACTCTATCTCTAAGCACCGGTGTTTGACTTCACAGCTGGATGATTGAGAGGGTGTAGAGCTGATCTGATCTCCACACTCGTCCTCTCTGTCTGTTATATTTTTTTTTCCCCTTACAGACACTTTAAATTCATAAGGACTCCTCCCATTAGTTCCAAAACAGGTATTTTTCTTCACTTGCCAACTCTCATAAAACATCCGGCTAATCACATTTGATCTGGTTTGCGTTTCAGTTCTTATTCTATTAAAAGATACCTCTGTGTAATCAAAAACCCTCTGTGTTTCTCTGTCTTCCATTTCTTTATTCTTCTACAGACAAAAACATGAGTCTTCATTTCCTAATTAACCAACATAGGGGCTTGTAGAGACATGAAAATAAAATGAAGAATAGACTCTCCTCTGAGTAGAGGCAATTACCACATTTTCCTTGACGGCACAGGTTGCCAAAATAGTTGTTTCTCATTGTTGCCCTGGTCTTTTTTTCCCCCACTTTTCCTTTACTTGCCTCCTATGGAGACTGACCTACATGGAGAAGAAATGTCAAGCGTAAAGCAGTGAACAGATGAGAGAAACAGCAGAGAGGGGAGACAAAAGCAGACCAAAGCCTGCACTCAGATCCACTCATGCAGGAAATGGAAAGAAAAAATAAGATCCACTCTTTTCTCTCTATGCTTCCCTGGAGAGGTCACCTGTTCTCACAGTTACATGGCGAAAGTGGTCCGATGTGTGTAAGGTGCCACATCCCACATCTGATTGTTAACAAGATCAAAGCCTGATTACAACCCAAGAGAATAAAAAATTAGATCTGTCCATTGTCGATTTACATAGTCATAGTATTGTATTCATAGTATTGTAGTCATAGCATGTTTTCATGCTGTTTTCTTTGTTCTTACTCATCACATGATGAGCACAGTGGGCTCTGACCTTAAAACACATGAAGCAGCCACAAACTCTGACAGGTTATGAACTTGCCTGGCATATTTTAGACTCATTATACCTGCCATTACACAGCATCTATTGCAAAGGCTTTAAAGCATAATAGACTCAAATAAATTCAGCAGGATGCTACAGTACACATCCATTGAGAAAGGTCTAAAGAAAAAAAAAAAAGAATACACAGCATAATGTACAAAGTTTGAGATGTAAGACCCCCCTCTTGTGTGCTTCATTGAATAAGTAATCATTGCATCTCTGAAGGTTTATGTCACTGCCATCATCGTCTGTAGTTGTTGGAACTTTACTTAGCTTCACCATGTCTCCAGTAAATAATTCATAAGACCTACCATTAACATAAAAACAGTCAAGCCACAAAGCTTTTTCTGTTAATTTTATTGTGTCAATCAAGCAGCATGAGCAGATTCTCAGGAGATAGGCTGAGGTAACAGTTTATGAAGAGTGACAACCCGTTGAGAAGATGCGCAAAAAGAATGACGGCCATTTAAGAAAAAAAAAGGTATGCCTCACACCTAAAAATATACGCGATTGCCACTAGAGATACTACACAAGACAGTATTTGATATTTGTGTCATATATCCCTATTATCACATCTCTGGTGGTCTCCAAAAACAGGAGATCACTTTCAGTCTTTAAAAGCGTTTCAATCTCAGTAGTATATTTCATCATATTAATGTTTTCTTTTCTCTCCTTACAAGACGTGACTAAAATGATGTTATTGTAAACATTTCATATGGGTTGACTGAAAGAACTGACACAGAGCCTCTGGGAAACTGTGTTCTGCTGTTATTCTTTGAAGATTTGGTTTTGATAACATGGACTCACTTATCCACAGCCAATACTAAAATGTACACCACATTTAGATCAGCCTCTGGCTATACAACCAGTCGCGAATATGCAATGGACGAAAAGACTTAAAGACCAGTGTTTTCCAGAATTTAGTGGCACCAAACTGTTTCGGTGTATGTGGCTGATTGTCGCGCCACCCTCTCAATTCCTAGTGTGAAGGAGAAACTATAGTGGCCTTGAAACAAATGAAAAATGCAAAAGGCTCTATCCAGACTCAGTAATTGTGGGTCACTGTAGAAACATGACGGGCTCCATGGAAAACGACCCACGCAGTGTCTGGAGATATGAAAAGCTCATTCTAAGGTAACAGAAACACAATGCTTCTTATTTAGGTGATTATACACTAATGAAAACGTGGTCATGTATATATTATATTTGATTTCTATAGTATTATATAAATAGAGCCCTCTAAATCTGGAGCTAAAGTGTAACACAACAAGTCTGACTGCTGTCTTAGTTATAAGAAAAAAAAAATAATAATAAAATAACACCAAAACCTTTTTGCACTCAGTTGTCAGTTTATTAGGCACACCTAGCGAATAAAACAGCAAAAATCTTATCAAAGATGCTTCTGTGATGCTGTTGTTGTATTAGGTGTTTCAAATATTGATTTATTGAGTTACGCCTCTGGATATCGATATGTTGGACAAGATATCATCCGGCACACCATCTTTATTGAACCTAATTTTATTTGGTTAGGATTCTTTAGTGGGTTGGTGTATGTCCCCTGGTGCTTGAGCGAATGAGTAACATAATTTTGGATGTCATTGCGGTGGTTTCATTGGTCTCACTGGTCCAAACAATAGGTCTTATAAAAACATACAGTATTACAATAATTATGTCAACAAAAATATTATTTGAGGAATGTCCGAATGAATAAAACTCCAATATATACAGTACCAGTCATAAGGTTGGATACATAATCCTCATTTATTTATTTATTTATTTATTTTTATGTATTTATTTTTTGTCACTTTCTACATTGTAGATTAACACTGAACACATAAAAACCACGAAATAAGAAGTATTTGGTAAATAGAAGAAGTGAAAACAGTCGTTGAATTGGGCTTTTTACTGTATGCCCACACTACCTCTGACCAATACAACTGATGGTCTCAAATGCATTAAAAAGGCAAGAAATGCCACTAATTAACTCTTGATAAGGCACATATGTTAACTGAAAAGCATCCCAGGTGACTACTACACATTGTTTACCACCTAATTACAAATAATTACATAAATAATGTATTAATTAATAGTTTTGATGGCTTTGTGTAAATCCTAATGCAAGAAAGTAATAAAAAATGAAGAAAAATACCTATGAAGGCATGTCCAAACTTGTGTACTGGTACATAGATTTAACACAGGACCAAGGTAGACCAAAAATAATTTTATTTTCCACTTGACCTTTAACATTTTGTGGTGTTTGTTCATATTTGACCTACGATCTTTGTAATAGCCATTAAGCAGAAGTTGCAAGGTCATGGCCAGTATCAACCTGCTGATACTGTAGTTACTGAGCAATTTTAGGGACCAGGACCTCCCTGAAGGTAATTTATCACATTCATAAGTAACTGGCTTAAACTCCACTGAGGCTCCATGTTTCATGGAACTGCCAGGCTGTAACTACACTTTGTCAAGGTGGACGCTTCAGGGTCAAATATGTACGTTTGTGGCTCCACAAGGTGATCTGTCGATGATGGTAAAAGTCACCGCTCTGCCAGTGGCCTCTTACCAAGTCCCACTGATTCCAGCTTTATTCAAGTTTCCGAGGAATAGTGTGAGAGTTAGAGGAATATGCTTATTTGCTTTCTTGTTGTGGATTAAGCATAATGCTAGAACCGGGATGCTATTAGCTTAGTATTAGGACTGGAAGTAGGGTCTGGCTTTGCACAGTCAAAAATTAGAGTCTTGGGTGCTTTAGTGGACATCTTACAGTGGTGAAAAGAATTAATTATAGACATGTAACATTGGCTATCAGCATGGAAGCAACTGAGTGTGTTTCCCAAAATATCAAACTAGTCCTGCTTTCAAAAATAAGATTGCCACTTTTGGTATTTTAATTGTCTCCTATTCTGAAATCCCATTTTGTTTGCTTCCTCTAAGACCCAGAGCCTCTTGCTACGTTGATGTTACAAATAATAGAGGGTGTTCTTGTAGAAATCAGTTTGAGAAAGTCCAAACAAAGGCAGAAGTGTATCACATTCAGAAGAGGAATTTCTTGTTACAATTGCATTGCTTTTAATAAATAGGTATTTTTGAAAAGCACACTCAGCATTCAGCAAAACATTCAGCTGAACCATATATACCAAAGCAAAGTGCTACAAATACCTATCTGGTACAAACTACCACAGCTATTTGAAATGAGAACGATCCTACACACAACCTCAAATCATTTCACAGTTCTCTCCCAAAAAAGCACTACCTTGACATAGGATTCACATTTCACATATCATTTAAGTATCTATGGCCTATATTTGAATGGTGTTCAAGTGATGCATTACAGCAGAAACACATGCACTGAATTACCCTCTGAATCGCACAGAAATGTTGCCTTGGACTGTGAAGATAGATTGTGCTTTTTATGCACCTCTCGCCTTGCCTATATCTGTCTGTCTCCCCCATGTAAATAAACACAGATGCAGGTTTAGAGAGCACAGTTTTCACAGGAATATCTCTGCCATGTCAATGTCTGACTTATAACATCTACATCTGTTTCTCCCTTCATGTCTAAAAGCAGCCTCACTTTGTCTGAATTACATTTACATAAAACTTATTTTATTGACCAATACATTTTGGTGGATTATCAACCATTTCTAGACATGTAACTCAAGTGTTAATCTGCAAGGCAAATCAGTTTATATGAACAGATATGGTAGAAGGCAATGTTCTATTTCTCAGTTATTTACCATATAATAGGAATATGCATATCTCTTTTACCTGTGTTATAGTATACTAAAATTAAGTTTTCTCTGAAATATCCAAAAATCTCCAGCATCAGACTCTAGATCTTCACCATCATCAAAACATAAATGAATTAATTCACAGTGCGAATGTTGTGGAGAAATTGTTGAAGTCAACGGTCAGTGGTGAGGTCAGGAGGGAAGAAAGTGTTCAGGAGCCTCTGATGTCTTATGGTGTAATATTTATTGACGCCTGGCCAAGGAGAATTAGAGACACTCTCAAAGTACATCAGTGTACAAGTGTCTGAGTCTGTCTCACATTGTGCCCAACTCATGCTGGTGGATAGACTTTAAACCCCTACAGATAACACCACAAATACTATACGCCCAGAATTAGCCAAAGAGAATGCTTTTACCCATGCAGGTGTTACTGTCAACATATTCTAGTCTGGAGACACTTTTGTCTGTTTACGCAGATTGGAACATCAACGGCAAGCTATTATGTCTAGGAGGGCAGCAATAGGTCTCTTCGACCCTGGCCACCACAGTGTTAGATAGATAGATAGACTGGAGGCTCACACGTGACCTTGTGTAACCTAAGGGTAGAAAATTTCCATAACAGCGAACAGCAGCGACCTGCAGGATGTCAGTAGAATCAATTACTTGTGGTCGTTGGTCTTTTTCATGCTTGTGATGAGTGGCAGTGCCTAGCAGATCACAAGCAGCATCTGAATAAACCAAACTTAATATCAACTTGGAAAGTCGGCCAGAGAAAACTGCTTGTACGTTTATAGCAGCCAGGTCGAGGTAGTTGAGGTAACTATATAAGATTCCCTCATCGATACTAACTTCTGTCGGGATCACTAGAACAACATTACCCACTATCACAACACATTATCTCTGCTGTCTCTCTATGAATTTAGCTCTTTCCACAGCCTTACATATAGAAGTGAAATGTTACATTTTAAAACTATGCAACAGAAGGATAAAGTTTCACTTTAACAATGAATGTTTTTTTTATCCCTGATGGACAATGACTGCGTCAACATCCAGATGGATTAGAAGTATCCTTGGGACTTTTCTATTACAGTATGTAATACATATACAAAAAGTATGCTTTCCGCATTTTTATCCTGAAACGTGGATGGAGTGGTGGTAATAATGCGGAACCAGCTGTAGGACAGATCTGTCTGCCAAGGGAGGCCAAGACCAAGACCAGATGCTGGCAATATTCCCTTGATAGCAGGATGAGCACCAAGCACACAAGCTGCTGTTGAAAACCTGGGCAGCAGAATTGAATGACAAAGGTCTCCTGGGTTCAGAGCAGGTGCGAAACAGTATTTGCTTTTTGGTTTTGCTCTCAAGCTTTGATATCAGAAATCCATAGTATGTGTAAAGACTCTGTGAGATACGGCTCATCTGAGATTGTCATCAGTGCCGTTAGAAGGTTGGTACATCACCAGTGTTTGCTCTTAACAGCAATAGGGCTCATTTGTGTGCAGGAAAAACAGGACCAGGTGTCTGATAAAAGCTGGCTGAACACACATCTAACTCTAATATAAGAAGCAGTAAGATGTTAGATGTTAAAAGCCCCACAATAAGTCATGTTTGGGAACAGCAGATACAAGAAGAGATTTCAAATTGCTTATGAACAGTAGATTTGAAGATGGTCTTCACTGTGACCAGAGGGGTGTTTGGAAAAAACAGGTAATAACAGGTAATAAGGGGTCAACCCATATAATAAAAACAGAGCCACTTCACTAGTAGAAGGTGATGAGATCAGATCCATTGCAAGGGGTCCCATGAAAATAAAAGCTAAAAAAAAAACTAAAGATAGAATGCGTGGTATTAGTGTTGCTTTAGGTTAACACCATGGCTCTATTCATATTTGCTGTCACCTTTCATTCTCAAGGTCCAGTCTCATAAATGTTTTCAAAAATGGGCACTTTACGTATTCAGAAACCGTGGCAACAGAAGTAAATTTCCCATTTACTGTCTCTATAGACATAGCTTTGAACCAAGCCAAGCAGCAATAAAATGAATGAGATTTGCACAGGCTGAAAATAATATAAACTCTGTGCTTTCCTTGCTTTAAGAAAAAAAAAATGTGATGGAGAGTAGTGAAACATTCTCACATTGATCTGGTCTCACTAACCAGGCATGATTCAGTTCAGTTAATCTGTTTTTAATACCACAAACAACACAATAAAATGTGATTCTGGAAAAAAAAAAAGTTGAAATCAGATAACCTGTCTCACCATATGATAACTACCTGACACTGTTAAAACATTTTTGCCAGTATTACATTCCACTATGGGACAGTTGACTCGAATTATTACCTCTGAAATCATGGAATTCAGCTTTTAGATCCTTTAAACAGTTTATCTTTTCTCAGTAATGTGGATATCTAAATTCAAACTGACATCAAAGCTCTTGCAACACAACGCATGTTCATCAACCTGCTGCTGCAGTGGAAGGGAGACAGGTGTGCGCTGTTTTGCCCAATCAGTCTGCCGATTATCCCTCCGTAAAGGGCCAGCGGCAGCGGCAGCACTGACAAGTGACGGGATTAGCGAGAGATGCAATTAAGGCCTCAGCAGGAAATCTGTGTCTGACTCACACAGATAGGATTGTAGCTGCATCTCTACACATGCATGCATTGTACTCCAAATGTGAAGTGGAAAGCTTACCTTGAGTCACATATGATGACTTCGCCATCAGTTTATTTATATGTGTGTGTGTCTCGGAGTTGGTTACTAGCAATTATCTACAGGATTCACTACCGCAAACCAATTATGACATGCAAATCAATAAAGCTGGTATAGGATTATCTTTGGAAAAATACACAGAAATATGTCAAAAAATTAAACAGCACTGACACTCAGATCCTTCAATATGCATATGAAATGTTCTTTAGTTCAAAGCATATTTCACATTAGATATTCAATATGCAAACAAGAGTAGAGATGAAACTAATATACCTCAGTTAATTTTCCAAATAAGGCCTCGTACGAGAATCATTTTTTGAATGATGAGAGTTCAGAATTTTTCAAGGTCAATTTTACTCACTATGGAAAAAAACAAGTGGGGCTGGAAATAATGTGAGCAAGGTTGAGATCATTAGGCTGACCGATTTTAGCCGTATTAAATAAAAAAAACACATCCTGCTTGTTCGTTTCAATGAGACCATTCTCAGCAGAGAGGCCTCCAGCAAAACAACGCTGAGTCATCCTGCAAAAAAAAACGTAGAAACTTTCTTCTGCAGCAACACAACACAAGCAATTTCCCGGTAGATTATGAATGCAGTATTTCTACAGCTTAATATGCAAGATAAAACCATTGCTGTTGTGATAACTTTCCAGAGTTGTAAAATCCTGTATCAGACTGTTCTAAACTTCTGTCGAGTGTTTTTGCATCTGATCTGATTTGATCTGTTACTCAAACTGGACTTTCTGGATTCTATTTCATGTCTCGCTGGTATCTGAAGCAAACAGGCTCCTACCAGCACTGTTTTCAGTCTGAAGACCAGATTAGATAGCATGCCAATAGTATTGCACAAGTGGAAATACGTTTTTTTTTTCTGTTTTGTTAGTTACTACAAGGTTTTTGGTGTCTAACCTTGCTTGTTTTAAACAAGAGGTATGTCCCACCAGGGACTGGTAGAGTTTAGACTAGAGCCTGATCAATAATTTAAACAAAGATAGGAACATGAAAGTGCAATTTTGTTACAAAGTTCTGGTGACCTATATTCAAGTACCCTTAACTCACTACATTTACAGTATATACAACTTCAAATAGCATGAGGTGAACAAGTCAGGACTGCCAGTTTTATTCACATTATCAGTTTTTTGCAAGTACATGAGTAGTCACTGCTCTGCATCCAAAGTCGAGAGTAAGCTGGTGTTGCTTTCTTTTTCATTGCTCCATCAGCTAACCTTGTAACTCTTTTCATGTCCCCAATGCTCTCAACACTTTTATGTGTGTCTCCAATTATGGCCGTCTCCCTCCCTGGCTCTCTCTAGGCACACTCATGTCCTCGCTCTTTACACACACACACACACACACATATCTGTCCTCGCTTTCCTCTGCTCCTCTGTCAATGGATGGTCTTTGCAATGTAAGGACACGCCGCTCATTCCCATTGTAATGACCTCCACAGAGACCCGGTGAAGCTGTTTTTTAAATCCCCGGTTGTTTGTTGGAGGACTGTTGCCATATTAATAAAGACTTGTGGCACAGTGTATGGTGTGCAGATCAGCCCCTTGTTATCGGTTTGCATGCCATCGCGAAGATGCCAGCATCCAGATGAGGGGTCATTTGCAAACATTACAAAGGATACTGCAGCACTAGGTCCCAGAGCATTTTCAAAGACCCTTTCAAGCTCTGTTGACGCTTATAATTACTGTGCAGAGACTTATGCCACATTCTCATCACACGAGATCCAGTGTGTGCACAGGCTGCCAGTGGAGAAAAACATTTACCTCAGTCTCGTAGTGGTAATTAAAAGTATGATGTGAGAATTTTTGGAGGCTTTATATCTCCCACCTGGTGTCCCATATTGCAAAAGTGTGTCAACACAGGCGGTAAACACAACCATTAATCAACGTGTCAGCATTCCAAGGTAATGGAAATCAAAAATTATTGGTGATAATACACAACATTAATATAGATGCTTCTATTTATGGAAATAGAAGCGACAGTAGAGTCTTGCGCTAAGCAAGATTTTCACTAAGCAAGGTCCAACACATTAGCCCACATCTCAAAGTGGGGCTGCAACAACCCATCTCCACTTGCAGAATTGAAAAATGCCTGTTATTAAGCTGTAGCAGACGAAAGTAGCGAGTGAAGATCATACATTATTCAAGAAATGTATGATTCTGTGTATTTAATAATACTTGAATTCTTTTTCAGTATTTAGTAAATGTATCTGAAGTTTTGTACATTTTATAAAAGTCATATTTATAATATGTCTATCTTTAAAATAGGATGGCTTTCTCTCATTTTCATTGTCAAATGCTCCCGTTAAACACCACACATTGTTGAGTTTTAGATATGAATGTATCCATTTCATATATTTTAATTATGTTTCATACTATAACATTTATCATCTCATGTGGCTGTTGTGGCCTCAAATGTAAAACTATAGTCCAACAATAGCTGAGCTAAACCTCCACTGGAGCCTTCTTGCAAAGAGAAATCTGTATATTAACCCATATCTCCAGACATGTTTCTAGCAACCTGATGAATGTGAGCCTAATATTTACTCTCATACCTCTGTTTTGGTTACACAAACTTCTGAGAAATATATCTAGGTCATTTGCTGCTAAATGCTCCACTATGCTCACCAGATGGTTGCTGCTTCAATCTGCTGTTTGCTGTCACAAAAGCAAAAAGATAATGATAATAATGACAGCATCATTTAAAAAGTAGCGAGTGAATAAATGTTTAACCCTATTCAAACTTTTAACAAACACATTAGATGTTTTTAGTTTGTTTGTTTGTCATTTATTCATCTAATCTAATAATTCATTATTTTAATAATAATTGTTATTTTTCAACAGTTACTAAATGTATCTGAAGTTGTGTTTTATAGAAGAAAAAAAAAACTTATATTGGGGACCCTGGCAGCAAAGGCCCTGTCTTCTTTATTTTTCAGCCTAGACGTTGGAATGTTAACAATGCCCTACCAGAGGATCTCAGATTAAATTCTAGTTCACAGCAGCATAAAATGTCAGAAATGTGGGGAGGGCCCAGTCCATGTGTGGCCTTTAAAGTATTTACAATGATTTGAAAAGCATAGATAAACAGGTAGTGAGTTAAAAGCTGAACAGCAGCATTTTGGACTAACTGATTTCTAACTGAGACGAGCGTAGTATATAGAGAGTTACAGTAGTTGAGGTGGGAGGAAATAAAGGCATGAATGAGTTTATCCAGATCTATAGCTGAAATAAAAGCCTTAGCTATATTTCTCATATGATTAAAAACATGACTTAACAACTTCCTTTATGTGGTATTAGAAACATAGGTCCTGATTAAAGTTATTACTAAGATTTCTGGCTGAAGATTTTGCAGTTTGAAGTTCTAGTTCACCAAGGTTTGCTATGATGTGACTTCTTTGTGGGGTGAATAAATACAATGATGTAAAAATGTTTTGTGACATTATTCTGTGTGTTTGCCACTAAGAGCAACCCCTTTCACGTTACACATTTGATTTGATGCACAGCGCAATGCAGAAATATTGAACAGAACAATTTTGGCTAAAGGAAGAAAAAAATCATAATTATTGTGCCACTGTATTTGATGCACACATACCCTCAGAACACACAGCTATTACCCTTCCAAAGGGGAAAAAAAAAAACAATTTTGAAAGAGAGCTTTCTACCCAGGTATACCTTTAAGATCCATAAATGTCACTGTTCATGTGGTGTATGAAAAGTCTGTATTGCAGAATGCACTTGAAAGTTTCCTAAAGTGGGGAAAATTGGCCTTCTAATGACATGCTGTCAGTAATGAATGTCAGTGGCCAGATGCTTGCACACAGCCTGAAAATGAAATTGGCACTTTTCTAACAGCATTCCTGCCAGTCCCAAGGACTCACTACCTCCCATTTAATCTGTCACACACAGCCATTATATGCAACAGTGATGATTATGAAAAAAGATCTGCATCCTTACGGGGGACCATGTGTACTGTGCGGTTGATTAAAAACAAATCCCAGAAAGTCATTGGAATCCATTAGAATCATTTCTGAGCTGTCGTCTGTCTGACATGTGGTAACTCTCCCTAGCAACCACAGCTTCACTGGCATCTTTGGGTATTAGTAAAATCATCTATGAGGTCATATTAATGCTAGTAAAATAAATGAAAAATAAACCGGAGATGCTATCCATTCGCTCTTATTTAAATTGGCCAATACTCAATTAGGTAAACAGAGATGATGACTCCTAAATTACCTACTCATCCATAACTCTGATAAATCTGTAGGCTGCACCCTTTAAGAAAAAGATTTAGTGGCCAGTTTTCTCTCTGGCTATGAAATGAAAATATACCGTCACATTTTAAAAACATAGTACGGATGTGAGCAAATGTAGCGCTCACTTTTATCAGCTGACTAATAACATCCAATCAGATGGCTCATTAGAGGTGTCAGACTTTCTCAGTTCTATGATGCACTGCGATGTGGACGCGGAGGATTCTGCATGAATGCAGTAACAGAACATAATTGCGATGGCACAGCCTTCACAAGCAATTTGGGGTTCAATATCTTGCCCAAGGACACTTCGACATGCAGACCGGAAGAGCCAGGTTTGTTTTACATTATCATTATTATTATTATTATTATTATTATTATTATTTATTTTCATTTCATTTTACCAAATAAGTCAATTGAGAACCATTTTTAATTTACAGCAACAGGAAGCATGTCAATACAAGACATCAAAACACAGATACAACTGAGTGCAAGAAGCACATCTAGTATTTTGAAAGTGGACCTCTGGGGACAGAATTGTTGTGTATTGGAATCGTTGACAGGCAAATCGTAATTATATCAAAACGTGACACCAGTGAAGATCGTGGGGGCTGCAGCACCCTTCACTTCCCAAACCTTCTCCTATTGTGTTCATTTTGTTGTTTTGTTTAGTAGGATTGAGGGGGGGTAAGTGCCCCCAGCAGAGTCCTTGTTGCTGCTCTGATCCTTTGAAAGATCCGACAAAGAGCCGAGCATTTTCCACACAAGGCCATCTTTGAGAGAGAGATTTACCATCAAGGCTTGAGTACTTTGAGTGACACAAAATAATGCTTGGCAACCATTAACAATGACCTCTCATTTGGTGCTGGCTTTTAATGGTTGCCATTATTAAGATGTTATCGTGATCACTGCTTTTATGGTTTTATTTTGCTTCAAGTTATTTAAAAAGATGAATGTAATTTCGAAGACATCAAAACCCAGCCTGCAAATACTGACATTTGTCCTTGTAAGAGCAAAAGATATTCAGCTTATTATATTCAGATCTTCAGTAAAATAGGTATTATTAGGCTGCAGTAAGTGGGCTATTAAAAACTTTCTGTTCAGTTAAGATGAAATATTATCACTGAGGTTTGAAGAAACTGTATCATTCAAAGCTTGTATGCTCTTCTCTTGTTTCTCCCAAGAAAAGAGTTGAAATCTTAAATATGCAGCAGGATGGAGGAACAGAGCATTCCCTCTAGGCCACATAAAAAGCAACATTGAGCTTCCCTAATTAAACTGAACTCTCCCCTTCAAAACTGCGAGCAAGGTTTTAAGAATATAATAGAGCCTCCTCAGGCCTTTTCTCAGCCTGATATTGTTCTCCTGCATCAGCTACTCTCCTGGAACACTGCAGGCTACAACAATCAATAAAGAGCAACTTCATAAATTGGAAATATGTCCACCATAAAAAACACTTATTATTTTAAAAACAGGCTATGGACATGGTAGAAATTCTTGATTTAAATGCATTAAATGCTGAATGGCACCACGTCATAGAGCTGGTAAAGTCAATGGTCTGTAATCCTTTGTAATGATCCCAGGAGACTAACTGAGTCACACCAATTATGCGATAAATCACACAAATACCCAAGTGCAGAAAATAATGTTGGATTGTTCTCTTAAGTTTCAGTAAATTCATAATGAAGGTTTGAAAGAATGACTTCAGACCTTCATATAAATACCTTCCCAAGCTATTTGTTGTCATTTTGTTACCGTCTCTGACAAGTTTTAAAGATGGTTGTACGGGTAACTGTGTAAGTATGTCAAAACAACTAGATTATACAATTGCTGCTTTCTCCAGCATCACAGGGGAACCTCTTCACTGGGACTAGATGACATTAATAAGTGGAAACTATCTAGAGATCCTTAAGGAACTCCTGAATCAATTTTTTTTTCTTTCTCAGTGACTTGGCTGTTGCGGAATGACCTTCAAGTAGCAAATGAAATTACTGTACGTATAAGATAGAAGGCTGCAAAGCATCTTGGCTCGTACAGCTAAAGATTGCACTGCTCTCAGTGCTCTTTCACTAAAGAACAGTCTTAATACAGCGGGTCACAACACAGGCATTCAAAAAAAATCACTCAAATGTCAACAGTAGGTCTCTAGCATAGCTTTTGATGGCCTATAAATGACCCATAGAAAGAAGAAGAAATGCAGGTACTTAAGGCAGGAACTCAACAAAAGTGAGGGTGAAAAGGCCATTAATATATCAGAGTGCCAGTAATTGCTTAAATAATAATGCTGCGTTATCAATGTTTGTGTGAGTTTTCGCTTCCAGCTTGAGTAAATTACGAGCAAGACGGTGAGTGAGTGTGTCCAAAACCCAGAAATTCAACACTGTGCGGCGTAATTGAGTCACTGGTATTGATCAGTAACCCTATTAACCCCTTTTTCAGTTAGATTAATCTAGATATCTGTCCTTTAATGATCATTATGGCTTTATTCAGCATGGGAGGGAAAGAAATACATGTCACTTCTGAGGTGTTCAAGGTAAGGATGTGTCTCTGGAGAAAACCGTTTCCTATCTAGGTGCTCTCTCTGCTACAAACTCATGTCTCCATGATGTCTCCATCTCTGCTGCTATCAGTTAATGAAGCTCAGTCTGGAGCATGGAGCAGCACTAAACCAATCTGCAGGACACACATCAGGAGCAGAGGGGATTTGTGGACAGTGAGACACTCACGGGGAGTTAGCCTGGGGGTATCGGGGCTTCAGTTTGCGATGTGATCGACTATATATGACTCTACATACCAAATTGAAAATCCTAAATATGGTAATAGAATATATTGCCTCCAGATTTACTGAATGCTACAAGCGTGGGCACCAAGGAGGCATGTTGCTGAAGTGTAAAAGCCATCTGTAATCGAGTTGGCAGCAAGACCTCTAAAACGAAACAAGTGAAAAATGACAAAGACAGCGGTGGAGGAATACTCCCCTAAGGTGTCTGCATTGCACCAATAAGGAAGAAGTCGAGCCCTCTGGGTGGAGGGTGCAGTCAGGTTCACTGAATTCCACACAAACCTATCAGTCTGAATATGACTTCTCCAGAGGGAGCGGATCCCCCACACTCAGCTGTCTGCAGTGAGCTGTTTTTCTCTCTAGGGGTAATTTGTGGCACCGCATAGTGAAACATCAATTCTCTCTGACGTGTTGTGTAGAGAAAATAGGAACATTTAAAGGCCTTTATTTGTCATCGTTTTTCCTCTGACAAATTTATTACCACGGAGGTTGCTGGCCTTGAGACATCCAGCCCGGTGTTATTGTATATCTTTTTCTTCCGTGCTCTTTCTGCTCGGGATTGGACTTTGTGAATGCAGATGCATGCACTCAGTTGAATCAAAGTGAAGTGAAGCATCCTCACCGATGTTCAGACTATTAAACTCGTTGACATTCTGTTGTACTTTCACTTTTGTTATTTGGTGATAACGCAGATAATTGCTGCACTCAGCTTTTCTGACAATCATGTTAAAATATTTATGAGCCTAAAACAAAATGGTGCACGGCACAGTGGACAAACTGCTAATACACTAAGTGGGCCGCATGACAAATATCATAAAGTGTGAATACCACTGAGTGCAAATTAGCAACAGTGCAGAATATATTAAACACATGATACCCAATTTATTCATATCTTTGATTTCACAGCAGTTCCAACTTGCAGCAGCTTCTTAACAGTTGGCAGCAAAGTTATGGATGAATACACAGCGCAGTCAGTTTCCATGTCAATTTGACTTGGTTTCCCAAACTTCTCGCTTGAATAAATACTCCATCTGTCTGAGCTGATCTCATCACCAACATTGTATCTAATCCTCCTCCTTAGACATCAGCCTGTACTCGCTGATGATTCTTCTCCAAGTCAGATTACGTTCTGGGTCTCTCCAAGGGAATCAAACCTCACCAAGCCTTGAATGGCTTCCAAAGTGACATTTTCATCTGAGCCCTCTTCTCACAGTGGACTTCTTTTCCCATCCCATCAAGATTTTTTTTTTTTTTTTTTTTTGCATTGTTACCAGATGTGGTGCACAAATCCGGCTATTCGTGATGTAATCTATCTTTTCCTGACATATCCACATATGTATGTACAAACACAAAGCTGTGTACACGTCCAACAGAATATATATTCATAACTGAATATATGGTTGCCGGAATACAGACATACTGTAGACACACACGTAACAATATAAACTTAGACAGGCACAGGCACACACAGGTCCCCCCCCCCACCACCACCCCTACTCTCTCCAATAACTGAAAGGGGTAGAGGAAGCTCACAAAGGGAGTAATGTAGCACCAGGGAAAATGCCAAGTGTCTTATTAGTGGTTTAGTAGAGATGGCTGGGAATCGATGAGCGACCCCACTGGTCACAACACAGCACTCCCAGAGACACACATCATGGCACTCAGTCTGCACAATCCATCATCACAAAACCAAAAAAAAAAAGAAAACTCTTCCACAGCTAAAGACTTTCTCCCTCTTATCCCCCTTCTGTTCAGTGCTTTGGGAGAGACGTGAGAGTGCTGCCAAGCAAAGGCACAAGCAACATAAGGAGTCCCTTATTTTCTTCTTTGGTCCTTGGAGATGACTCCTCTATTCCACCTCCATACTGCAGACAACTTTTCTTTAAAGTTTTTTTTTTCATGTTGTTCTAGAAACACTTTTGATCAAGAAAAAACTTTTCAAAAACGCTTTAGTAAAAGCTGATCAAGGAAATCCTGTTTGAGTTGTAACCCTGCAGATGTCCACATGTGCATCAAAGTATCGTTTTGGCACAGTGAAGCATTAAGTGGCTGCAGTAAGAGCAAGCCACGGTTTAGGCTTGCTGGTAGAATTAATGGCCAATTTACCAGCAATGTGCACTACATATAAATCGCATACAGATGATTACCAATTTTTTTAAGGTAAATATGAAGTGATTTTGACAAAATAGTAATTTCTTGTAATGTGTGTCACCATATCACTTTGAGTGAGGCATAACGCCTTCTCAGTAAGCATATTGCAGGATTTACAGACTGCTGTGTGTTTTCTTTTGGATGCTGTTTTGCAGATGTCCTCTTTGACATTTAGGAAGTCAAATTTTATTACAGGAGGTTTGGCTGACAATCACTTTCCAGCAGTGCGTGTGGAGGAAGGCAGCGAAGGCTAACAGCCATTAACAGTAACAGAAAGTCAAGTTATTGGTGTCATTTGAAGCAGGAAGTTTTACCTAGTTTATATTCATTTCTTTTTTAATGACCTGCTTCATAAAATACCAAGTTTAATTTGTTGGAAGAACTTTGCAGCTGTTGACTAGTGGTCTTGTGGTTAAACCTCGACCTGAATTCTTTGTCTCCTCTTCAGTTTTCTGTGCCACGTAGGTGTTTGCTCTATAATTACAGACTGTGGAACAACATTTTAAAGCGTAAAAATATTTCCACTTAGTTCTGAAACTGTGGCGAGACAAACTAGATTATTAAGGACCAGTCTCAAGACCAAGACTGATCTCAAGCACTACAACACTGCATTATTATATTTTTACTCTATATTCAAAAGTTGCACAGTAATTATTAGTAAATAATTAAAGGTCCAGTGTGTAGATAAACTAGGTAGCTGGCTCTAAGTTGGGTTTTTTGACTGATTTTTTTTTTTTTTTTTTTTTTTTTTTGCATGTTCCACAGCCACTGTAGTTTCTTCTTCATGCTAGGAAGAAGAGAGTTAAGGCTCAATCCCGCTGTGCTCTGCTGTGCCGAGGCCGTCTGAGTTGTTCAGGCCCATTTTAGACAATAATTGTGATTCCACCAGAAGCGCTGCAGCACATTTCAGAAGCGTCCCAGAACCGTCTCTCCATTCCACTCCACAGAAAATATGTGTCTCCTCTATGTTTGATGGAAAAGCAGCACAGAGAAGATCTAGCTGGCCCAAATTCACACACAAAAATGGCATGAATCTGATCAATTTTCAAAATATAACACACCGTACAGACTTCCGTGCTTGCTAATTAAGACGCTTAATCTCATTTGTTGTTCTACAAAAACTGTATCAAGTATAGGATCGATACCACTCTCATGTCTGTGTTGGAGCTGGAGCCAGGGTGTGATTAACTGGGCTTAGCATAATGACACAAAACAGTGGGGAAACAGCTAGTCTCTCCCAGACTCTCCTAGCTTCTAGCCTTTAGAACCTAGCTAGCTCTGTTACTGATACTTAATATACAGACATGACAGTGATATTAATCTCTAACTCTTGGCAAAGTGGCAAAATACGTCTTCACCAGGCCTCATTTCCCATAACTTCTAGTTCACAAACAAGAGCACAATAATTATTCACACATACACTTGAATATTCTATCATGCATGACTGGTTAAGTTCCACCTTTTTGCAGTCAGTTTAAGCTCACATTTTTTGTTCATAAAATGTTTAGATGTTTTGTTCATAAAAGGAGTTTCTGTGTCTATTTCTGATTAGAAACTGACTTGATTTCAAAGACCAGTGCGCCGTACAGCTGCTGCAAAAATGACACCAAGTATGATTAATGAAAGATTAAAGTGGGTATTTGGTCACAAACCAATCAAGAATTTCTTCCTCTCGTTCTTCTTCTGTCCCTTAAGCAAGCTGTTGTGAACTTATTGAAAGAGATGGGATAAACAAGGTTATTCCACATGAAAGGTGTGTAGATTGCCTGGCAGCAGTGAAACAGACAGGGAAACAGCTGGTGGCTAATGATGTTTCTGAAGAAGAGCTACTGTGATTCCGACCATCTTCATACTGCTGTTTTTCCCCCACTAACAGTTTGAGAAGGTTTGGTCTTATGATGACTTCCTGATTTACCTTTGTCCATGTCTGCACTCAGACAGAAAATGAGTTCTAAAATGCCAAAGTGGCTCAAGGGAACCATTGTTAAGTGTTATTCAGTAAAGCCACTGAAATAACTGCCTGTCAAAAACAACCCAGCAGACACTCCGCTGGCTGCTCCGAAGCCCTGCTCACTTGGGACAAATATTATTTAGAAATGTGAAGTGATTTATGACCATTTCAGGGTCTGTTGGTGATTTTAGTCCAGTGAAAATATCAGGTGGCTTCAGAAGTTAAAATTGCACTGAAAACTGCACACATAACATTGTGGAGTTGTAATGATAATATTAACAATATATTTAATTTGTGGAAATTAAATGAGAAATCTAAAAGTATAATGAGCATAAATCATGGGACAATATACAGAAGAGAGGCAGCAAGAATCAAGATTAAAGTGAGCAGAACTAGAAGTAAAGCATCATTTCCAGTTAGTTTGTGTGTGTAGGCGATAATATGAATGGCAGCAGCAGGTGAACAAACTGATGTGAAGTGAAGTCATTTTGTCTTGATCTTGTCTTCAGCACTCAGCAGTGGTACACGGTAAGCATTTACTCAAGGACTGTACCCAATCTTCAACTTAGCATAATTTTGAAATACAAGTACTTTGATTGCAAGTCCATTGGGCGGGAAAAAGCTGCAGTCTCCCGCATAATAGTTGAGTGTGTGGATAGTTTACATCCATCAGTTCCATTGCGCCAATCTACCTTCAGGTCCTTTAGAAAGGTGGAAACATACACCTCTGAAGAGGTAAATCCAGATTGCAGAAGTACGTCTTCAGGGTTCAAATAAATGCAACTGGACAAAGAGTTACAGTCTGCTGCTTTTCATCTAAAATGTTTTTAATCCTCACCATTGTGCCAGGATCTGGATCTATACATTATTGCTCTCTTTTGCTCACCATTTTTTCACCTTTAGAAAAATTGCACAGCAGCACTGTGGGGCTCTGCTCCCAGCCCCTCCTTCTGCATCAAATAATGATACTGACTAAAGAAAAGCCCGCGGAAAAGATTAATATAGAACCATCAATTCTTTGTGCTGAGTGTTTTATTTCCTTTATTTTCTGTAATGAGGATATTTTGTCACTTCTCTTGCCCTGCCTTAAGGTGACAATGAGCTTCTTCTTCACGCTTTCCTCTGTAGAAATCCATCTGTCACACTTATTAGATCGACAGACACATATAGAGCAAGATCAACAGAAACAGCGTTTGTTTGTGCGTTGGTGATATAATTTGTGTGGCTTCGAGCTTTATAATCAGTGTTTCTGTCAGCAGTGAAACATATTATCATTTAGTCACTTGAAGGTTTTGAATTTCATCTCCTCCATTTCATGTATAGTTTGCCAAATACCTAAAGGGTGTTTACACACTTTTAGATAATTAGTCTGGATTATTTAGATTATTCTTCTTTTGGTTTAGCTGCAGTTAAAGATGGCCGTGACAAAAACAGGGTTGAGAAGTAGAAATAGGAACCTCATGCAGCGACATTACAGCCTGAAACTAAAATGCTCTTAGAGGAATATTTGACATTTGGGTATATATATTTATGTGCTCTCTTGCTGTGAGCTAGATAAAATTTAGACCTCTCTAATATCTGTCTGTACACCTACCAAACATCATGGATGCCATGAAGTCAGCATTTCTGTTGCCAGGCACTTTACAGAGAGATCATACAAATGCTCTCTGGCATGACAGCTAACAGTTACCATACTAACAGGTTCTGTAAGAAAGACTCTCAAGTGTCAGCCCTGATTAATACACATACAGACAAACCAGCAATGAATTTAGATCCATGTTGTATTCTTGAGTCAGACCGAACATGATTTTAATTGTGGTAAAAACTGGGACAATGTTGACAACTGGGACGTAGTGCATTACAGATATTTGTCAGGACTCAGCCTGAAACCAGGATAATCCCAGACAAACCTAGTGCGTTGCTTTTCTAGCATCTTTGATAAACCAACAGTGACATCTTACCACCAGTCAGACTAGTATTAATTGCTCGTTGCTGGTAAACTCAAGCTGTCAGTGGCCCAACTCCGACCTAAGTGTTGTTATTAATAAGATATGAAAGCATAAAACATGCATTTTAGTTTTTGTAAACAAACGTTGTGCTTCTATTGGCCATGTGTAGTGACTTCCTGGACTCTTCTGACACCATGAGGTTGCCAAGCAACTAGAAGGTAATCCAGGAAGTCACTGTGCTTGTTTCTAATCATCAGTTTTCGTACCGACAGCCAGTTGTATCACCCCCATTTCCAGTCCTTTAGTTAAGCTAAGCTAACTGTCTCCGACTTGTAAATTCATATTTACCAAACTTATGTGAGAGTGGCCTCAATAATTTCATGTATATCACTGTCTTGACTTGAAATATCACAAATGTCGCAATGCAAGTGGCAGATGTTCAGTATGCTACGTTAACATCAAGCTCAAAGTTTCAGATGTCATAAAGTATTTGACAAGTGGAATTTTTTTATCTAGTGCTGGTGCTAGATGGAAAGACAGAGGAGGAGGATATTACAGGATTAATGCAGGGAGTCTTAATGTGTGTGTAGAATTTCAATCCGTTTAATACTTGTTGGGATATTTACTCTGAAGCAATTTGATGGACTCAAACAGATGGACTGACAGACCAATATCACCCTCCCTAAAGCCATGCCACTATGCTAAAAAAGAAAGGAAAATAAAATGTGCACGGTTGTACCAAGCCAAGACAAAGTCACGTCCCAGGCCTTACACAAAGACTGGAGGTACAAGGGATAAAGGAAGCGCTCATCCCTGCCATAAATCCAACTTAATGCAACTGTCTAATCAGTATTCAGCGAAAAGCCCTCCTTCACACATATTTCTATTTGTTATGGTAACCAATGTGTGTTTGAGCCTTTCTACTAAAAACTGATGGTGCTTCCTTAGTAACCCAACAGAAAACATTCATGGACATTTGCAACTGTACCAATAAACAAACCACCCAAAATAATGGTTATTTTTTTTATAACATCTCAAGGGTGAAGACTGAGTAAATGAGTTACATTTCCAAAGCCAATATAGAAAATGCCTGTGAATGACTTTACCACTAGTGATTAACAGACAGTATATGGTAATGGACAACTAGTCATGCTCGAATCAGCACGACGGATATACTCAGCAACAATAAAGTAAGAAATCCAAACCATGTTTTGTTGTTTCAAAGGTCAATTGGGATATTATATCTTATAAACCGGCAAATCAATCCATCCAACAAATGCTCTTAAACGCTAATGATTGACTGTGAAATCAGAGGGTAGCTGCTTTTGAAATGTTTTTATTCATGAAAATAAATCATGAACCACAGGCCTATACAGATTATGACCCCCTGTTACGACAATTAAATGAACTTTCTTTAATTTTATGGTGCTGCTACATTAATGCAGTTGCGTACCTTCCTTTTGTGCAGTACATCTGATCAAACAGTTTCATGACTGTAGAGGAAATGTTTTTGAAAGGCTACAGGCCGTCTAATATGGATTGAACCAGAATACTTCAATAGATATAAAAACGTGTTGTAAATTTTGGAAATTGTTATATCTATCTCTTTTAAATATATGTTGACTTTTGGGCTTTACAACCTACTTACTTTTTGGCTCACATCCTCCATCAGCCGTGCAGTGAGTCGTTGGCACGACACTGCTATCTTAAAAATACATGTGACGTTTGCAGAGGTAGTAGCTAAATCTGTTGTTTTTCACCAGATATCTTAGTCACAACAGGGCTGAGCTAGAAATGCAGTTTAGTGTTCATTTGTGTGGTATTTTTTTTCAGTTTTGGAAACTCCACGATCTCTAGAAAGCTTTAACGTTGGTTGGCAGGGACTGGAAATCGTCTCTGTTGCAAATCATTATTAAGGGCCAGACTACTTACTGTAGTAAAGTAGTAAACTGGGTTCCCGTATATATATATATAGGAGACTATAGACTTGACTGATGATTTTGCAGGTATTAGACTGCATGTGTCTCAATGGAACAATGATAATACCAGACAAAAAATATATATATTAGAAAATGAATTGCCACAAATATGAATACATTTTGATTATATGTTTTATTTAGTTGGTAAATGGTACAGTCATTAAAGCAATATTACACTTGAGGTTGTGCTTTACCGTATTATTAGCACTTCAATGACACGACATGACATGACCACGACACTGAAGTGCCAGTAATGACCGTAAAGCATTCCCTCTCATGTAATATTGCTTTAGTGACTGTACTCAAACAACCTCTCAGTGATCTTTGCACAGAAATGTAACAGTCTACCACATATCTATTGGGGACCAGTAATGAAACATAAAAAAACAAGGGAGAATACAGGGACAAAGGCACCGTGCCTTTTATGTCAGAGTTCATCTATAAGTCAACTTCTACAAAATTACAGACGCGGATGGCATGGCACATAGAATTGATGTGGTAGAAAGTAATAATAAAGGCAGCTCACAGTACTTAAAAGAATCAGCTCTTACACTTTTGGTAAAAAGTTCTAAGACTGATTAACTAATATTGTCTATTTTAGGTCATGTCCACACTAATGAGGGTACATTTAATGAAAGTACATATACATGAAGAGTACATGAAAAGAGTAAGCAATCATGCTTATCATAATTATCAGACGATGGTGGAAACTGACAATTCCTTAAATCAAATTAATTAAAATGAAACAAGCCATATTGACTTCTCAACGAAAGTCCTTCTGTTTATTTTCTTTCAACTTCAGTCTCTCAACTCTGATTGAGATTCTATAACGGAGCTGCTATTATGTAACTGCTACATCTCACCGGCTATTTACTGTCCATATCAGCAGGGCTTTATTTTCCTCAGATGTTAGAAAGTCAATACCGCTCCTTCGATAACGCCCTATCTCTCATTCTGTCGTATTTGGTAATGTGTCATTTAAATGCTTGCAACTTATATAAGCCATAGAGAAATTGTTACATCACATTAAAACCAGCAGTGAATCACTGGGAGTCTGTGTGTGTACAGGACATCGGCAAGGCAGGGTGAATCATATTTTTCCTAAGAGAAAATATAAATGTGACAAGTCCATAATTACCATGCAGTAGAATGACAGGTAGGAATCAACATTTGAGAGACTGTTCACTTTTTTATCTGAAGGGCAACATGATTGGCAGTGACCGGATGCAGATGCGTGACTTAATCTAAATCCTTGAATCATTTGTACACCACAACACAGTGCAGCCAAGGCACTTTACAACAGAAAAGATGAATCACTTTGGACATTACAATGCAAAGTGGAGCAAAGGGTTGCCTATTCTTTCAGCAAAGTCCTGTGAGACCAGGACGGATAGCACTGTATCCGGAAAGGAACAACATCTTATCTGAATAACTCCTTGATAACTGATTTATACATGCCGTGTTGTTAAATAATTGCCACATAATTTTTCAGCCTTGGTGGACAAGTATGTAAATCTTCTTTCAGTCCACCTCAATACCTGAGGGAGATTGCTATGTAGGTGTACAAAAGGCCATCCAGCAGCAAAGCAATTGGGAAATAGAAAGCCTGCTGATTAGCATGGCAATCGAGAAGTACTGCTATCGGGCCAAACTTCAGTTAATCCCACAGCGGCTAGTTTGGTCAGCATTTCCTCAACAAACACAATTAAGGGTCACATATCAGGAATCAGACGAGAATCAGAACAGGGTCCGTTCAAACGTGATAAAGTGAATGAAAAATGAATGAAAAGGCAACCACATTAATTAAACAGCTGTAAACTATACATGAAGCCTGCGGTGTAGCTTTCTACCTGTAAGAAATGAATCAGATGAACAGCAGCAAGTGTACTCTATGTCGTAGGACACAATGCCAGAAACAAAAGGTAAAATGTCAACCCAATCTGTTATTTAAAATGTATCTTAAAAAAAAAAAAAAGCAGCCTGAACTGATGATCTCACAGTGTTACAGTGCACTAGATCTCAACTTTGACTTACACATGCTTTTGAAGTTAGTTCAAGACTTTGTACAGCATCCATTTTGCCATATTACTCATATCTCATCATACTTGATGACAGATCAGACATATTCAACAGCAATACACCCACAGCACGAGAAGGACTGCTGCGTTGAGGTTTCTAACAATACATCCCTACAGCCACATGTGTTCGAACTGAATTCATTCATCTTTAATGGCACACACACACACACACACACACACAACTTAAGTTCCTGATGCAATTATTGCCCATACGCCTCATGCAGATAGATGTGAGCAGCACTTCTGTATCCTGCTGTTCCCCGTTTTTAAATAGCCTCTAATGAATCGTTACTTTCAAGCCTACCCGTCCACCTTTGACATGAGTTATGTGTTATTGTAGTTATGAGAGCACACTGCCAGGATTCATCAAGATGGGGTGATTATTGCCTCTTTCAGTTTAATCTGGCTTGGTCACAGCCTTCAATGTTGCACAGAGATTGCATGGAGATGTTTGAGAGATGGACATGTTTTATTTTTTTTTTCTCCCTGTGCTTCTCTCTTTGTTTGCTTTCTGACCCACCATGGAGAGAATCAGGCTGAGCGCAGATTTACAAACGCTTTTTTTTGTATATTTGTTGTTGCTTTTATCATTTTACTTTATACACTCAAGTGTATTTGCCCATATATTGACTTTAAAAAAAGACTTTGAGATATACTTTTCACAGCACTTTCTATTTACTAGCTTCAGAGATGATCAGTGGCTGTTTTTTGAAAATCCTGTTTTATTCCTCACTCTCTGGTATTGGAAGTAAAGGGCTTCAAGGGACCAGAATTTTGGAACTGACCTAAAGTAATATGTGGAAAACCTACCAAACACACATATAATCATTTTTAAAAAAAAAGGATTAATGAGGATAATAAGACCTGTTTAACACGGCCAGCAGCACCACACGCCACCAATAAGCAAGCAGAGTCAAAAAGAGTCATATGTGTGTTCACAGTTCACACTCTCTAGCCTGCCCATGTGGTCTTCCACTTGAGTATCAAGAACCTAAGACCCACAAGACCAGGCCAATTTGGATCAGGAGTCAGGTCTCCAATACTATAAACCCATTGGACCTGTGAAGACCTGTAATAAGAAGTATTTTCTGTGCTGGACTTAACACAAGTAGACACAGTTTACTTCACAGGCACAGAGTTCTTTTTGAGCACAAAATAAAAGTTTCTCTTAAAAATATTCAGACATTTTCAGTGACAGGGTATTTCTGTACAAACTGTCAAATTATTATGAGATGATCTTGTTCCACAATTGTGAACATTTTTTTTTTTTTTTTTGTCACACCACTCTGAAATATTTTGTTTAATTTCACAATAATTACATCCACAGTAGGTGTGTGCGACAAGGCTCTTCTCCTTCTTGTCTCCTTGGTGCTTGTGTAAATGCTGATAGAAAACGCTATCACTTTGGCAACATCAAAGAAACAAAAATTGAAAACCTTTCAATGAATGTACGGTTGTAAAAGAGAACAAAACAATGTTCATGGGACTTACAGGCTCTGATGGAGATCAACAAATAGACACTGGTTCCTTGACCATCCTGCACTGTAAAAAATATATACCTATTGTAGCTTGGCATTAAATTCATGTCTGATGAAAAAGGATAGAAGTGTTTGAAGCTGCCTTCTCATCTGTCATTCTGTATAAATGTGAGGGTTGACTTCAAGTACCTGTAACACCAACTGAGCTGAGAGTGAGTATCCCCACGCCTAACCTGACCTCTTTATTAGAGGCAGGGCTTTCATTTAAATATAGTTTTAATTGTCTTAACTGTGTGTCCAATGCATTTTCAGTGTCTCCAACATCCCTAGTGTTTTTTTTTAATTTATTTTATTCTATTGCATAAATTGGTAGACTGTGTCGAATACAAAGTCACAATCAACCAGTTTAATGTGTCACTAAGCACAGAAGTTTTGTTTTGTTGTTTTTCCGTGCTGCAACAGACTTGATTTCATTTTATATTATTTGATTTCAGCTTGATGAAATCAAATAATACATGATGTGAATACCTGGTGTGAGTGAAGGGAAGAATAAACAAACAGTGTACAAAAATATATATATATAAAAAAAAAGTTTTTCTAAGCTCCATTGTGCACTCTCTGCACTCTGTGTGGAGTTGTCATGTGCCGTTTATAATGAATAATTTAAGAACAAAGGTGACTATAAGCACAACATGAAAACAGGGTTCATTGGAACAGTATTTAGTTTATTCTGCAGCCTGTTTTAAGCAGCCTCGCTGCAGATGGTGAGAGAACTGAAGCTCAAGATGAAACACACAAGGTGTAAAACTTCTCATTTAAATGCAAGGGATTTGTGGTGTGTTAAAAATATGGAGCACACTCAGTGTTATTGCTGCTTTCAAAAAACAGATTTAAGCTTCCAGAAAAATAGTTTCCGGGGCTGGCAGCATTCACTCAGTAAGTACAAATACTGTTAAATAATGATGAATGCAAAAATACTTTACCAACTCCATTATGTGGATCTTTGAGTCTGTGGTTCGTATTGATTGTCAGCAGATGTTTTCTCTCTGTCTGTTCAGCCTGTGAAGTGAATGAAATGCAACATGCAGGGTATCCTGTGTGTAGTAAAAAGCACAGCGTTCTGGGCTAGAAAATGGAAGACTAAATTGTATACGTCTGTTAAATGTATGTAAATTGTCACAT
The DNA here is from genome assembly GCA_028641955.1 of Protonibea diacanthus. Classification (NCBI taxonomy): domain Eukaryota; kingdom Metazoa; phylum Chordata; class Actinopteri; family Sciaenidae; genus Protonibea; species Protonibea diacanthus. The sequence goes on from CM053986.1 coordinate 13,770,068, forward strand.
GAAACACTGACTGCAAAAATACAGATATACAGAAAAGTAGACACATTTACGTGAATCTTTTTAGGATTATTGCTTTCAGTTCAATTTGTGAAGGTTTGGTGATTCTTTTATAAATTACAGAGCAGGTAGCGTGAGCCACAATTATTTTGTAAATCACAAATAACAGTCATTATGGTACCTTTAACAATATTCCTTTTTTTTTTGTAGGAGAAAATAGTTTCTGACAGGCTAAATGGATATTTCTCTCCAGCTGTCAGGTTGCTCCTGCTCGTCCAAATGAAGGTCTGATCAGGTCTGTTGGAGATGTGATGGGCTTTATTGAACACATCACCTGCAACTGTAGGCACTCATATAATCTACTGCATGACATGCTCTAATTCTCACTGTTTGCTTTAGCATCCAATCAGTGCTGCTAGAAGGGTTCTTTCATTTATTCGAACCACAATGAAGAGCTGCATCAGATTCTGCTAATGAGCTTGTGTCTCCTGTCTTACTGATTACAGAAGGACAGCGTTAATTTGTGTACAGCCTCCTTCTCTGCTCTCCTAAAATCCAATCAATTCCAGGGAGTTTTGCACGTCCATGGAAATTATCGCTTGTTTATCTGGGAGCGAGCTCTCTATCACTTTACAAAAGGCTAAAAATCATCTACTTGAGTAGTGCTTAATTATTGCATGACTCATGGTGATTTTGTGCATGAAATAAAACAGGGTGTATTGTATGAATTCCTGCTGCTCACCACTAATAAATGCTCAAGTCACTTTGACTTGACTAAGTTTGACTTTGACTAAGTGGTAAGTGCAAGATAAGTTCAGACTTATAATCACACAATAATAGACCATCAAGTTTATTCGTAATTCATACTTCATATATTACATTACATTTATTATGTAAATGTTTGCATCGGACGAGCAGTACGGTTAAAAACAAAGCTTGTTTATTTGTTTCTATGAAAACAAAGCTCACATATCAATTGATGATCTATTATTAAATATGAGGGGCCGTTCAAGACATTATTCATTCTGGCCCTCTCACACACATACATATATTCTCACTCTAACATACATATATTTATGTCTGTCGAGAACGTATGTATGTGAAATGAGAATGTGTGTACGTGAGAGCTAACGATGAAATGGAAGGCCGTTCATTTCTCGTGTTGTGATTGGCTGAGAAGCTCGTGCCGGGTTACGTTCATGTCACGCACAGCAAAGATGGTGGAGAGGAAAAACGAGCACTGCAACAAATATTTTATCATCGCAGGAAACCGTCACATCTTTGTCCTCGTCTGTTGAGCGGCAGAGGACAGGCTCGTCTGTACTTAACATCGCTCACAGCTCAGCGGAAAGTGAGATGAGACAACTTTTCAGACCTCCAAGCTCCCAAGTCGCTTCAGCAGGGAAAGCAGCGAATGCCACCCAAGGACAGCCCGGGGGATATCATTCAATACAGAAGATCATATCATATATCTTCTAACACGCATATTTGTTTGACTCTGTCATCTGACAACTGTATGAACTGATAACAAGCAGGAATTTTTTCATTTCGTTTTAAATGAAAAAGGTTTGTTAGTCGGATAATACTTTATTTACCCCAAGCCTTCTTATTCAGTGGACATCGGTCCTATAGTTTCTTTTTTATGCATGGCATGTTGGATTATTTATTTGTTTATTATCTAGACTATATTTCTTTTAGTTGCTTTTGACAGTTATGGCCCATGCTTATGCGATTTTGAATTCACAAGACTGTCCTTACTGGTGTCGTTATTACCTACGATTCATTAGTTATCAGGTCATTCCTATTTCATTCCTCACTCATTCCTTAGTAACTACTCACAATTTTTAAAAAGTCACTACAAGCTTGTTTTTTACTTGTTTTTTTTTTTACTTACTTTTCTGGATGGACTAAGAACACTTGGTGTGGTGGCCAAAATTCAATCTTGCCCAGAGAGTTTTTCGCCCCCTTCTATGTTGGTCTCCTACAACCCTCAAAGATGACCTGGTGGACATCCTCTTCACCATCCATCTAGCTCCAGTTGGCATACCAAAGCCACTGTCTATGTCTCTAATACCATTTATACTCAGGTTATGCACTCCTGCATTGTTGATTATGCCCCTTTGCCACAGATGAAGAGGAGTTTGTCCCCTTTGTGTCGGAAGACCATGGTTATTCCACTGGTTCTGAAATTCAGTGGCAGCCTTTTGAATTCTTGGCAAATATGAAGCTCACTGAGTGAATCTAATACACCATGCTCCTCCATAAAGCTGAAGAGATTGACAAAGTGAAATGACACTAAGAGATACAATACATGTATGTAAGAGTGAGAATATATGTATGTGAGAGGAGAATATATGAGTGTGAGAGGGCCAGAATGAATAATGTCTTGAACGGCCCCTCATAATTAAGTGTGAACTAATCACATAAAGTCATAGCGGGCAACAGAAATGCACGATACATTCTGCATTAATTAATGCATTAAATGATTAAACAATTGCCTGAAGCTCAAAGAGATAAAACTATCAAATATTAAAAAAGCAAAGATTCCATTCAAAGTCAGTTGGTGTAACAAAATCTTTTTTTTTCTTTTTTTCCTGCCGCTTTAATCGCCTCGCGACGCCTCTGATTTATTTTGTAATGCTTTGGGAACCACTGCTCCCTAAAGGATGCCGTACCTCCTATGCAGACATTTCAGAATAAAAGTATTTCACAAGACATTATCAAAACAGGAATTAGGGAATCTAGTCAAAAAAATAAATGAAGCATCTCAAAAATAAATATTAATAATACCATTAAGATTAATGTGTTTATTAAAATGAACACACATCATCTGTGTCATTTACTAATGAATGTATACCCCTGTTTTGATCATTATCTCTAATCATTCATAAATTAATTAATAAGAAGCGCAACATATAAGAAGTCATCCTATTATTATTATATGGAGTGGTCCTGACAGGCTCTTTCATTGCACTGTTAACCACAGTGGATCTTTTCTGCAGTGAGATACTCAGCACTGAGGATTTGCTGAGGGAGCACCTCACTCTTTAAAAGGCAGGGAAAATAAGAGATGGTTCAAATAGGCTTTCTTTCTCTCCACTGACAGCCATTTGTGCTGCAGTGTGAAGCTACTGATAGTTTGGCTATTAGAGGCACACAGTGCAGGTAGAAGAAGTACGGGCTGTTGTTTCATGACAGTCCAAACAGGTTTACAGGTTCTTCTTCTGACAGTGATAATACATGTATAAGAAATACACCGCTTAGTTTTAGAGTGACTGACGTTATGCCAAGAATGTCAATATGCTGTGATCCGGTGTCAGTGCAGTGTGAAAGATCTGTGTTCATATGGATAACAAACTTCATCACTCTAGTGTGAGTGAATGCAGTAATGCTACAGCGTAATTCTTCCCATTTTACTGTGTAATTATTTGTACTGACGTGGTGTACCACTACAGTACATACTGATGACTAGATGTAGGTACAAGGGTACAACTGTAATCATAATCAGGCACTGGAACAATTTCACAATAAATGCCTCATGACTCTCCGTGTGCTGATGCTCTGTTTTATGGTTGTTTTGTTTTTTTTCCACCCCTGCCCATCAGACAAACTGCAGATTGCACCCAACTAAAACCTCTTGAATCAACCAAGCACATGGGAGAAACTACAGTGGCCACAGAGGTCACAAAGAACATTAAACACCCCCGTATAAAGGCAGAGTTTGTCCATTCTGGGCTACTGTAGAAACATGGCAGAGTCCATGGAAGAGGACCCGCTGCCTCAACAAAGAGCTCGTACTTAGGTAAAACGTAATCATTCTTATTTTCAGGTGACTGTGCATGAAAGTGCAGTTTGCGTATTATGTTCCATTTCTGTCATGTTCTGTAAATAGAGCCTCTTCTCCTTTAATGGACCGTATTCAGATATTTTGTATAGAAAAATGTTTGTTGTGGTTTTGGCATTAAGTCTGCTCAGTCTTGGATGCGAGTCAAAATTTAATTTAGTGTTAGAAGAGACAGGCTGAGTTTGAAAGTTATGAAATGACTCATGGCTTGTCATTTCTTAATTTTTATATTGTGCAATGACTCTCAAAAAAAAGTTTTGACGGTTGTGTTCTTTACTCTTTGTGACAGTTACACTGTGGCAAGACATAAAATCGATCATCTTCTACAACTGCCTCGGCCGTGAAACAAACACTCCCGGTTTGCAGTGTTTCAGCTCAGCTGTATATACGAAGAAACCTCATCAGAACTAAACTTTGTGATGATGAACAGAAGCTATGTAACGAAAGTGTCAGTCCATATGAACCTGAACCACCCTGAAAGTCCCCTGAAAGTACAGCGTTGTACAACGTACTGCAAGTAGGTCTACTTTCTAACAAACACAGTAAAATATAGGCTATAGGTCTGCAGTATGTTCCTGACAGTACTCTTTACCTCTGTCCAAGGTAAAAACAGAATATACTCTCTATATTCTTCCCCCAGACCCCTAGCTTTGTTGGTCATTAATGGTAATATTGTACCCTGTAATAATCAACATATATTGGTATATGAATGTCGTCTTGAATGTTTTGCAGGTAATGTTAGCTTTGAAAAAGATTGAACTAATGTTTTTACTAACGATGTGATGTATGAATTTTAGAATGAATAGATAAACAAACATATAATTTTAAAGCTATTCATTAATTCTGCAGGAACTTACGAAGATAAACATTCGCGTGTCGGTCAACAGTCACCACTGAATGAAACCCAGCCGTGGAAAGCATGGTGAGAGCACTAATGATGCACAAAGCTGCCGACGGCAGACTGAGCTTACAGAACACCAAGAGTGCCATCCCATGGTCAAAGAGTGAATACGTCTCCCCCCTCTGAGACGCACCGTGTAGACAGCAGGATATGGCACAGTCTCTAAAATAGGAGTTATTCTCTGTCCATTGCATTTATCTTACAGGTCGAGCACAATTCCACCGAGTCTGTTTCTCTTTCTGTATAATGAAGGACTGTGATGGTGCTTTATCACTTGAACATCCTCATCCCCAACATTAGCTCAGATATAATGAGGGTTACTCAGAGGACGGGGGCCCTCTCTACAGAATGATAAAAGACCCGAGAGTGTGCCAGTGACACTGCATCGGTCATTAGCCTGGCTCACTTTGCCCTTTCATATATTTCTAAATAACTGCCTTCCTGTGGGTTTAACGGACCACCTAATCTGCCTACTTAGAGGTACAGGGGAAAGAGTGGAAATCCAGAGAGGTGAGTGTCACGCAGGTAAATGTGCTTATCAGAGCTGTGACATGTTTAGCTTCTCATGGTGGAAATGCTGCCACGGGCTTTAAAACCCTGTAGGTTTCACCAATGATATAAACTAGGGAGGGATTAGTGTGTTTATATGAGGCATGTAGTAAATGTGGAACAGCGGCTGCCCTTAATGTTACAGGTTTAAATCCCCACAGCATTTCTCTCAGCACTCCTTCTTTTTAAAAAAGCGAACACTGACTTTAAGAATTCTCCCGGTGTTGGCTTGTCTGATCAATACTTGTAAATAAACAATTCTCTCCAAAAGACCAGAGAAGCAACAGTCTTATCTCAGATGGTGTTAAGATGCACAGCCTGGAGCTGCTGCAGCGTCAATAAATGGGCAATTGATTGGAAGACATGAGGGATATTTGAGTGTTGACACCAAAAGGGAATTAATTCTACAATAGCGCTGGAAAAGATGAACCTTCCATTCCTAGATTGTTCTGCCAAATAGAAATATCACAGCAAATCATCCATACCCTGCAGTAATACTACAGGATATTTTAAAATAAAGCAGAATAACTATTTAATTAGCTTTTCTTCAGTTAAATTTGAGCCCTCTTGGCAAAAAAACAAAACAAAAAACAAGCTACTCATATTTGGCTATAAAGTCACATTAAAAGTTAGCAGGATTTATCTTTTTACATACTAGGAAGGGAAGACACTCCCTGCCATCCCTCACAAGAAAAAAAAATATTTTCAAAGTGATGTATGATGAGTCTCTGCCTGGTGATGTAGTCAACCCGATTTCATGTTGTGAAATGAGTTTCACTGACCCAGCAACCCACAGAGGTTCAGCACAGAGCCCACAACTAGTTCATCCTGAGGGTGATGTTATACTCATCCTGCTATGTAAGATAAGACTGCAAGGTTAATAAAGTAAAATAAAAAATTAAAAAAAACAGTGCTAGTATATCACTGTCAAATTCAAGAAAAACAGGCTGTTGGCACTCTTTTCTAGATGGCAAAGGAACAATCAACACAAACTGAGTAACTGCTGCGTTATTTGACTAAACTGGGGCACAGAATGCCCCAAAGGTAACAGGAAATGACAACCGTGACATCTCACTTCTGTGGCTAGTGCCAAAGTAACTGTACTGTGTCCATGTAAAGGAGAGAGCATTCCATTTCCCTCCACCAGCCAGTAGAGGGCAATATGCAACACTAAGTCACTAACACTATTACCAATTCACTTTCAAAAACTGTTTCAATTAGTTCAAATGTAAATCATCTCTTGCCATTACTAACAGAAATAATAATGTCCAGTATTTACAAAGGAGAAAAAAAAGCATTTATTCAGCAACACCCGCTGCAGAGAGATAAAAGCATACTCACAGCTGTAGGAAGTAAAAGGGGGGAAAAAAAGGAGGACATGTTACAAGGAATGGTTTAGGCAGTGGTAGAAACATCTTGTTCACTGTAGCACTTGATTAAACAACAGTTAAGAAGTTGGTGCCCTTGTCAAAGCTTCACTCACACAGACACAGAAAGGTAGTAGGATTTCCTGCTAAATGCACACTCAGTTAATTAACATACATACTATACATCCACAAACATAGTTTGATTTTTTTGTTGTTGTTGTGATTTTGTTGGCACAAACTGTTTAAAAATCTAAATTTAAATTTAAAAAGCGTGACTCCATTCAGCATGAAGTACAGTTCTTAGGTATCTGAAATGTAGTGCATGTTATTCGAAAGTCCAAGGAATAAAAAGAACACCAGAAATTTTGAGAGTAACAAGACATTACTGATTATAATGCCACTATGGATCAGAAGCGTGATAGCCCCCTGGATTGTCAACACCTGTCTCATAGTACAAACTTCAACAAATTTAACAGGAAGTGAACTGCACTGTGAGAAGGTGGGAAGGGCCAAATTACATGAACATGGCAGAGCACCGTTGAGAATAACAGGTCAACTCTCTCATTTTATCAACAACAAAATAACTAGTAACCACATTACAACCTTTTTTTTTCACAGCCTTAAAATATCTAACAGATGTTAAAATATCTACACGAAGCTCTGTGAGCTTTCTGTAACCATAAATTTGTTTTTACAGTCACCAAAGATATTATTTTGCAGCAGCTGAAAAAACGCAAAGCTTCTTATGACTTGTGGTAATCATGTAAGACCTCATAAAAAAAAAAAAAAAACCGTTTGGCAACAAGTCTGATTCTTCTGTCTGTGGTCAGAAAATCACATATCACTGAAACTTCTAGTTTCAACAGCCGTTCCAAACACGCTCTCAAGTCTGAGAGATCAGTCTAGACAGATGAATGAATGAATGAATGAATGAATGAATGAATGAATGAATGAATGAGGCCAGCATCATCAACAGACAAGACATTACGTGTCATCATAAATGATTACAGATATGACAGACAGCAGCAGTATTAGAGTTCCTTGTAAAGTGATGAACATATATTCAAGGGGTCTATACAAACATAGACTGAGCAGGTTACGATTAAGAGCAGGTAAAGAAATTAAGAGCACTGTTTAGACAAAGACAATTCTGGTGTAAAACATACTGAACCCAAGTCAAAGGCAGTATGATCGCTGAGTTAAACAGTGGAGAATATTTTGAGCAGCAGAGTTAGTGTCAGTGGCAGTTTGGTCATTGGGCACTGCAGTCAAGTCACAGTCACAACATCTTTCATTGAGACGGCAACTCAGATTTCATGAATTAAAAATGGCAAAAAAAGAAAAACTGGTTGAAATTGTTCTAAATACTAAACTCTGACCAGCTATTAAAAAAAGATCAAATTTAATTTGAATGGCAATGGCAAGGGCGCTCTGCTTTGTTCCCCAACTGAACAGTTGTGTTTTGGGTTGTTAAGGTCCATGAAGTTCAAAGTAAACAGCATCTTTCTTTGAAACTCTTCTTGTTCTTCTTGTTCTTTCCTTTCCCGTTTTTGTCTTTGTTTTCTGACATTTTCTTGCCTCGTACGTCACGCATCAGGTCAAAGAATACCTTGAGAGAAAAAAAAACAAAAAAAACAAGGAATCAGTTAAGCTCTTTTACTTCACAACGCTCGTAACATGCAAATTGGATGTAGTAAATCAACACTTTTGTATTATTTTTGTGTCAACGCACCTTGTCAACATTGGCTCTGGTTTTGGCTGAGGTCTCCACATATTGTACGCCCCACTCCTCTGCTTTCCCTCGGGCCTCGTCCACAGATACCTGCCTACGCTCCTCCAGGTCCGACTTGTTTCCGACCAATAGGAGAGGGATCTTGTCCTCTTCCGCCTTCACCCGCAAGATCTGCTCCCTGCCGACACAGTATAGATATGATAGACTTTAGAGTTTATGTTTGGCATTTTCCTTCAGTAAATAAATGACTGTTTTGTGTTTTGTTCTGGCTAAAAGTTCTTTAAATACAGATTCTACAGATGTCCTGATAAACTGAACATTTTAAAGTCCTGGTTAGTAAGATCAGCGCAGGTGTCACTGAAGGAATCTTTATTGTGACCCATTATTTTCAGGTCTGTTGTCACCACTTAATATGTCAGAGGACTGAGTATATATACAAGTTCTTGTTCAACAACATTTTGCAGGTGTACAGTCCAGGAAGAGAGGCTGTCTGAACCCGATTCCTAACCTTCCTATCACAACAGATCTACAATGACACTTATATACACATAAAAAAAAATACCTGAATTCCACAGTGGCACTGAAGGACTCATGCTCTGTGATGGAGAAAACCAGCAGGAAGCCTTCCCCACTGCGAAAATAGTTGTCCCTGATGGCAGCGTAGTCCTCCTGACCGGCTGTGTCCAGAATGTCGATCTGGACCTCCTCCCCATCCAGAACAACCTTCTTCCTGTAGCTGTCTGCCTTGGTGGGCTCGTAGTCCTCCACAAACTAGGGATGCAAAGACATGTGTCTTTTTGTTGTCTTTTTTTTTTTGAAGTGTAAAATATGCCACAGGTTGTATTTACATGTGTAAAGCATGGGCAGCTAGTGTGCAGACGTCTGGTTAAAATGGAAGCGTGTCTGTGCCGTCTGATGGACATCAGACAGATGACTGAAAAATTAATTTGCTGCATGGTAGCAGAGCCAAACCGTGACCGTCTCTGCCCTCGATTGAGTGTGTCTGTCAAAGTAAACAACATCTGTGGACTAGAGACAAGAGGCCTTTTTATATGAATACCTAAATTGTGCAACTTTCTACAACCACGTTATTATGTTGCAACAATTAGCAGCTTGGGGTTTTCAAAACTATTTTGAAATGAACACTTCTTGCAATTACTTCACATTAAAAACTTTCCATTGTTGAACCACTGAAAGGACGTCTTTCAATTTCAGGCTTTTAGAGCACACAACTGAGAACACTGGATAAATAATAAAAAAGATTTAACTGTTTAGACAAAAATGTGCATGTGACCTTCCCCATCTTCTCAATCTGGTCACCTTAAAGTAACAGCAGTCTTACATTGTTGTAAAAAGTGTGTGTGTGTGTGTGTGTTGATTCACCTCATCATACATGAACTGCAGGGTGAGGGCTGACTTCCCCACTCCTCCACTGCCCACCATTATCACCTTGTGCAGTGCCAGAGAGCTCTGGTTTTTATTTTTACTGGTAGCCATCACTGGATTCTTCTTTGTGTCACTTTCACACACTCACACTCACACATACACTTCTCTGCACCAGACACTCTCTGACACAACCTGTGAATGATAAAAGTGGAAACATATCAGGACCTACAGTAAATAACCTCAATAGAGAGAGAACATGAGTGCGTCGACAAGAGCGGGGACAGATGGTAGTTGTTGCTGAACAGCTTTCACTATGACAGTAACTTTCTGTGCCAAGGTGCTAGGCTTTGCTCCAACAAATCTTGAATCCTAACCCCCGCCCTTCCCATTAAAGTGCCAAATTGCCCACTCATGAATCCTAGAACTTTATAAAGTTCGCCATCAAAAGGTCATCGCAGCTGATCAGTAGTAATGAAGCTATCATTCTCCACTGCAAGACGGCATTTAGGAACGCATTAAAATAGGGCGTCATGTGCTAACCTCGTTATAAAGCAGGGAGACGTCACTGGCCATCTATCTCCACTATATGGGCCCTGCCCTCAGAGGGCGAAAGCTCGGAGTCAATTGCTTTGGCCTGACTTCCATATCTTTTATCTCTGTCAGACAACTTCAGCTGGAGTGCAAATTGCAAATGTCTGCCTGTCATGTCTTTACTTTACTAGGCTTTGGATGGACAGGAAATTATTTTATCAAGAGTGTCAGATATGTGCAGATTCATGAGAAGCGAAAACAAGCCATCAATCTACCATTAGTAGCCATCCAGTGGAAAGATTTCAACCAAGAGGCACTTGGGTTATTATCGCTCTGCCCAGAGTGGGCAGATAATCTAATTCTGAATTAGGGATGCATGATGTAGTCAGTTTACAGATTGGTTAGTAACTTCTTAAATATATATTTAGGCATTTATTTTTTGCTAATATTTAAAAGTGTGCATGATGACTGAAAAAGATGTTACACATTTACAAAATGAAGTGGTATTATAGGAAAGCATGCAGGGGTCCACCTGTTAGAAAGTGTATTTTCTGTATTTGAACTCTACACTGCCTGCAGACCATCACTGTTTTTCTGTATGACAGGTTAACTCCACTCGCAGGAAGTAGACTTAAAACATAAGAAATTAAGAATATTTATAGCTGTAGGCTTAACAGCTGACGTTACCATAAACGGTTATTGGATATTGGCAAAACTTTCAACACGGAGAGTTTTACTGTAATGATACACTGCATTAGAGCAGCCATTAATGGCCTTTTTTTAAAAATCCTTCAGAGACAGAGCCTGGCATGTTGCCTGTTATTGTAATGGTCGATTTGTTGTACGTGAGTGACAGAAAATGAGACAAACGCGGTTCTTAGCCCACTGAGACTATCTCTGGGAGATCAACCAAACAGCCGGCAGTATCCTGTGTTCTCCTGACACAGCAGAAGTCCAGGCCCATCACTTCCTGCATGCTCGCCCACTGTCACATTTCTTCTTCCTTCAGTCTGATTAATACTAATGACAGTGAGCTTTCATCGGTTAACCCTTTGACATGGCATGAACTCATGAAGAGTTTGTTTTCTGGACTCCAACCATGGCAACTGTGCTGATAGGTAACCCGACACACAGCCACTTCACTTACCTCACTACCAACTATATAAAGTCAAACACACAGTAAAGCATCTGACGATAATGTCAACAGATGTCAGAATATATAAATACAAACTGTCATCTTGAGCTGAGACGCTGTGGAGCAAGAGTTTTGACAGCCGCTCTGACATGGTGACCTGAAAGTCTGATTGTCTGTCAGATGACGCAGCTCTGTTGCTCTGGCATCACACAAGCCAACCCGCTTCTTTTCTCCTATAATTTTATCTCCATCTGTAGAGAGAAAGATTCCTTCCCTCCTCATGGGATGTAACACTAATGGGGGCACTGAGCTGATTCATAGCACAGCAAAACGTGCTCCTCCCCAACGGTTAACATTATACTCCAGCTCATACACTGAGACAGAGTGTGCGCAGAGAGTTAACCCGACAAGGCTGAGGGGAGAAAACATTCCTGCTGATGGCAGAATTTCAAATCTGGTGATTTTTATGTCTTTAAAATACGATTTTTATTACAAAATGTAGAGGAAATGTCAAAATCCCACAGAAGACCATGAAACCAACTAAAGGCCCCGAGAGCTGTCGTTTTGCACAAGCACTGCAAACTCCTGATGTGAAAGCAGATATCAATAATTTCTACATCAGTGTGCGTGTGAACATTTGCTGCCGCATTTCCTCATACTGTCCAAAAGCAGAGGGGAACATGTGGTTTGCATCAAATTAACATACTCGGATGCATACTCTGTATGCCAGCTATAGTGTGACGGCTGTGGACGCTGAGGAAGTGGCATCATGGTTCCTCTCTAACAGGCCCGGAAGTGGACTCTGACCTGTGCCCTTCCTGTCTTTGTTATCAGTAACCAGGCCAGTGAAAGCGCTCATAGGAAGGATATCCACACAAAGACACACCTTCTGAAAGAGCCTATGCCAAACTCAGCACTTACCCATAGGGGTCACTTTTTAAATTATTCACTTGTAACCCACTTTTCTGCACACGTACACACAGAAATCCCAGAGCTATAAATAAGGCAATCATAGTTAATAAACTAAAGGCAAGGACATATAGTACTGTATATGCTTAGCACAAAAAAAGTGCTTAGTGCAACTTTTCCAAAGGAAGTTCAGACATTCGGGGGAGGGGCTCCGCCATATTTCCACCAGCTGCAGTTCACCATAGGTTGCATGCAGGATTGTTATGGAGGGCATTTGGCAAAAGCGGAATTAATATTTAGGTCTGACCCAGATATAAAGCTGGAGTCTGCTCGGTCTACACGGTCCTTTTAGGGGATGTAGGGTTGCAGAAGAAGGGAGGGGTGTAGTCTAACAGACCACTGTGGTTGCTAAGCTCTTGAAATATAAATGACACCAGTGCAGTGTGGGCTACAGAAATTCATTAAGATTCCCTTTGGAGAATAGGCCAGTGCTCCCTCTCTGCTCATCTTAACACTTTGGCATGGATGCGATTTGCCAGGACTAACCCAGATACTAATAAAAGATCACAGCAGACAGACAAATAACCCATCTTGATAAAAATAAGACGATGTTCATTAGAAATGATTGTATCACTTAATTGGCTGGTTCTAATAACATTTAACTTGTAACAGGTGTTTGAATGCTTCCATTTTTCTATTATTAGCTCCTAACGTTCAGGAAATTACAGCCCTCTTTATTGAGGTATTATCTGTCTTTGAACCCTCTTTCAACACCAAGCATGCAGTGATGAAATTTATCATCTTGTGCTGAGATGCCTGCATTCCACCTTCAAGTCAGGGCATGTCAAATTTGATAAATTCTATTAATATAGCCCGAAACAACTTTCCCCCTCGACTTGGACCAAAACAGTCTGAGCACAGTAGAATAAGTGAATCTGTGTGTGTGTAAATTGAAGGTATCTGAGCCATAGTTGAACCTAAAGAGACTCTCCGTGCATTCCACAGGTCACAGGGGTGAAGGGGGGTTTCCTCTTCCCATCTGATGGAGAAAGCAGGAGCTTTTCTGGCCCAGTTATAACCTACCTAATTCCAGGAGGACTGTTTCTCTCATCATCTGTACTGCTCAACCGAGTCGATCAAAACAATCCCGAGGAGGCCTAGAGCGAGCGCGGTAAAACTGAAACGCTGCTGCGTCGCACTAATGCCACATCTAACAGATGTTACAGGATGTGATGAAGGGAAGAAAATTATGATGAAATTCCACTCCAAAAAAAAAAAAAAAAGATATTCATCCGACTTGAAAAACCTGTTCTCTCCGCCTCTCAATTTTCACCACCTCTTGTTATATCTAAACAGATTCCGCCTCGATAGTTCTGCTGCCAGCAGCACACAACTCGCTCACTAATTTGCACCAGCTGCAAATCAAAACTTATGCTGTGTCTCATCCAATTTTTTTTACCACTCCTAGACTGAAAATGTTTTTCATTAACATTCCAGCAAACGTTATGGGTGGACAAAGCCCTTTGCTTCAGCTCCCTACCTATCTAAGTAGCCATAATTACAGCTCACTGTGGTGAAAACGATATAATCTGAGTCACCTAAGTCGGGGAGAATGTGTAAGAACGGATCTTCTGCAACTCACAACTGGGATTCCTGCTCCTATGGTTTGTTTATCACAGTGTGAGCAGTTATAATAGTCACTTCCAGCAGAGATTGGTAAATGATTCGGTCTACTTAAAAAAAAAAAAAAAAAAAAAAAAGAAGAAGGTAGCTCAGCAGCAAGGAAGACATTTTCAAAAAGCAGCTCACGATGCATACTAACAACCCTTGGCCAGGGGAGAGCACAGAAGAGCCTTTGACGAAACCCTGCAGCGGGGATCTAAATCCTCTCGGAGGTGCAATCCTTCCTACTTCAGCAACACTAAAAGCACTGCTTTTTTCAAATACATCCCTATTCTAAACCTTTTTCCTCTCTCTCTTATTCATATGGAGAGAGTATCATCAAGGTGCAAATGTAGTGCAGCCCTCACTGATCCCAGAACAACGACTCCGGCAAAGCGTAACATCACACGTCATGTTGCGAGAGCTTTTTTGGGGGGATTTAGTGTGTGACACAGAACAGATATCTTTTCTAGCCTCCCTGCAGCTGACCCTGATGATCCCAGCCAAACACTCATGTCTTTCCAATTACTTAAGCATTCCACTGGAGTGATTCAGGGTGGATAGAAAGAAGAGTTCAAATCTCAGCGTGCATGCACTAACACATGTATTCGTTCCAGTCGATTAACTGCAAACTCCCACTTATGTTCAACGTGCTATATATTTTAACACGGTACATAATGCCATATACCACAGCTACATACCACCCACAGTTTGCTAGGGCCCTGCAGTGCTATCATAGTTTACAGTGTGCGGAGTTGTAAACTATGACAGCTCCACAGTAAAATCTAGCCCCCCCCCCCCCCCACACACACACACACACACACACACACACACACAATTCCCTATTCCCACAACAATACATTTATAGGCTGTGACACCCCTCTCACTGCATGCTGGTTTAATTATGGCCTCGTCTGAAGGGTACAGAGCACACTCAGAGTGCAGATGAGTGTCAATGGGTAGATTAGCTGTGGAGCAGAGCGGGGGGGAAAAAAGTGGCTGAGTGAAGTGGTGTGATTGAATCTCTCCAGTCTGCATGCATCCCAAAAAGATACACCATAAAATGCATGGCAAATCTGAAGTCATGTTCAGCATGCATGAACGACAGACAACACACAGCCTCCAGCGTGAAACCTTTTGCAGCACCTGACCGCTGAAAGCCAGCAGTGGGTTAAGGGGAACTGGTGTATTAAAAAAAAAAAAAAAAAAAAAAAAAAGTTGAATTATTACAAAAATATTTGCATAACTTGTTCCTCTTCGTTGTAGGAAAACAGGAGGCACATTGCCCATCGCAAACTCAAATCACATCTACTGTGTGTATGGCTGTGTTTCAAATTGGCTGCCTTGGGGAGAGAAAAATCACTACCCTTACAGTAAGGCATTTCTCATGCAAGTGGAAAAAGCTTAATTGTCTACTTTACATACCAGCAAAAAAGGGGAAAAAAGAAATCACATTTTTCTGTGCATCGCTCTAACAAAATGTGTATCAGACCATATATTTTCTGCCGGGATCTGCAAATATCTGCTGGATGAGTTAATGGCAGTTATTCTGCAAAGTTCCTCAAGCATCGCTGAGATAGTATTTAACATCCACATTAAATAAACCTCACTTCCACCCTGCTGACAGAAAGCAGACAATTGATGGCAGCTAGGTATGCACTTATCTAAATCACTATCTGCCGCACATAATCATTCACTTTCACTTTCCAAGTCCAATAAAAAAAAAAAAAAAAAGGACCAGTCTTTCTAGATTTTCGCTCCACTTTCACTGCCAACATCATTAGTAGATAGTTTTCTGACTCTGATACTATCACACACCAAGAACCCGGGTCATTCGGCAACCTCATGAGAAAATGAAAAAGTGATGAGAGCAGCAGATGGAGGTCATTGATATGAGCCAGCCAAGTTAGGCCTAAAATAAGTTAAATGACGTCTGCATTGTGAAGTGTTATAGGAAAGAATCAGAGGGCTTCTCATTCAGAAGTGAAGAAGACATCCAGACAATCTTGTCAGAGAACAGGGAGGAATGCTGCGCTATGGGTCAACAATGCAGAAAACTGTAGCCTGTCTCTGCTAGAACTGATCTTAATCCAGCTATGTTGTTGCTTGCATTAAGCAGCTGTGATGTCGGTAATGCTGGTCAATGCAAATCAAGATTTCAGTCTGAAACGGCACTTTCTAAAATAAGTAACCGTGTGGTATTGTGGTCAAAATACTTGGACGACGACGAAATATCAACCATTAATAGTTGCACAACAAAACCATCTGTGTCAGATTTTTAAAAAGCTGCAGGGTATCATGGAATGACTACAAGTCTGAAAAACAGTTCCTGAGGTGGTTTCCTGAACACACACGGACTGTGCTGCAATCAGCATTGTGCTCATGAGTTGTTGTTTACAACGGCGTTGACTGCATGTCGTTCCAGTGATATTCAGTGAGACATAAGGGCAGGCACATAACTCTAGGTTTAACCCGTCAACAAACTGAACCTAGATACCTCATGACCAGCAGCTATGTCCTGTGCTCTAGACATTTTGGCGCAACGCAATTTAAAGAATCTGAGAACTCAGTCAAGCTGAGTTTGAGGCTTTTGAAAGCCAAAAGCCTCCGAGGCTTTTGAACAGCTCTAAATCGTGTGTTAGGGATATCGTGACCAAGAATGGTTTTTACGTTCTGCTGAACAAACTCACAGTGTGAGCATTGAGGTCATGCATAACACCTACTAATGGTTGGTGATCAGCAGCCAGTGTTTTTTAAGACGTGACCTCCATGCATATGTTGCTGTGACTATAGTTTTTTATGCAACGCCTTGCAAGTGAGTTTAGGATGCAGTAATAATAGCTAAGATAAGATAAGATCCCACACTGGGGGAAATTAACTATAGTCTCACTGACTACTAAGAGCAAAGTGTAGCATTCGCGGTTAACTTCAAACCACAAGACTACCACAGTTATGATTAATTCAGACATGCTTGATAATGAACAGGCCTTCAGGAGGCCCCGAGTGAATCAGTGGTTTCAATATTGAATCATTACAAACCTTATAGGACACAAGAATAATAAAGAAGTAAACCAGACACATGCCTCTACTTCTCTACACATTTGATTTTCCATTTACAGTTGTACTTCAACACACTCTGTGGTGAAATAAACTGCGTAGGTTATTCTTTGTTACCAAGAATGCCAGAGGAGGCCAGATTGGCCTGTGTTTCTCCTATTTGCTGAGTGTATGTTGACAGCTGATTTAATGACAGAGGACTTTCTTTCAACCCTCAAAGCAAATGTCTCTGCTGTGCAATCTGTCAAAAAACAGACCTTCTTAGATTATTGCTAACATTGCCTAAGGGGTTAATGTATACCCCTCAGATAAAAGCCAACAAACACTAAGTGATCAATTATCCTTTCACAGCACGTATCGAATAAATAACTGGACAAATCTGGAGTGGAGCACATCCCTAATGCATTTCCAAACCACACAATCCTGTGTTTATCCAGTAAAAGCAGACCATGAAGAAAAGAAAACAGCCAGTTTAAGTTTTTTTTTTTAGGCTGCTTAAACTAGGCCTTATTCACCCTCGAGACACAGGAATCTGGATGATGAATTATATTTGTCACTTTCCCCTGGTACCAAAAGAAGAGTGTTATTAATGAGACGGAGTGTGTGTTGTTTTGGCAACACTACCCCGAATCCCCCCCCCCCCGCCTAAACCTGTATGCAAACAAAACAGGATGATAAGGGTTGAAAACGTTACACCCATCAGCAAACTTGAGCATCAGTAAACATCAGTCACTGCTCAGCACCAAATACAGTTATCAGCACACACTGTGTATTCCTTTCTTGTACTTAACTAAGTGCCCTCTGCTTTATATATAAATATATACATTGATAGTTATCATTTTGGAGGTGTAAACAGCCCACAAACCAGAGAAGATAAGTGAATTAATGCTCTGATTTCATTTAGCAGTTTGGAAATAGATGGAATAATGTGTTATTAGACCTCACATGTTTGACTAACACAAGGCAAACTGGTGGGGTGGAAAAATACTTTTGTTCCACTGTTTTTTTGCTGACAGTTAAGATTACACCAACGTTAGCTGGCTGAAGAAACCCAGAGCCGGCCTGGGTGTGTCAAAAACTTTCAGCACAAACCAGTCTGAGTAATACAAGACGGGAATATGAACTGCAACGGTTAATGTTGTTAACCAAGCTGGTAAAGTGTGTAATTAACTCAACTAAACCTCTCTGTCAAGCTAACTTGGCTAACTCCTGAGTTAACGTTTGTGTCTAACGGCAGCTGGCTATCAACACAAAACCCTCATAAACATGGACTTTGATATTACGACCGTTTTTTTTGCTTAACAGCGCTCCACAATAAACAAATAAAACATTTACTGTTAACATTCATTAAAAAAAAGAAAGTACATTGGCGCAGCAGCCTCAAACAAACGGTGTTTTTGTCCACATTAGTGACGCTACACATCCGAGACTGGTGGCTAACCTAAAGGTAACTTACAAGCGATGTAATGTTAGCGTTATGCTACAACCATTTAACATACACGACGCAGACTACCGCAATAAAGCAGTTATTTAACTCACTTAATTAAAAGACGGATCTGGAGTTTGTGTGTAGCGGTTTTTATGTGAAGCGGTCACCGTTTCTGGGTTCATTGGTCACTCGCCCTTCCTTAAAGCAGGTGTGGTACTTTGCTACTTTCTAACGGTTCGCGTTAACAAACGCACAATTTATTCCGCTATTTTAAGACAAACGTGGAGCCTTACCCAAAGCAGGATTTCTATTTCTGCCCTCGGTCGATGTTATCTTGATGACTGCATTAATAGAGAATTTCGAGGCATTGGTTCTCCAAATGCAAACCGCTCCTGCAACAAAAGCCCCACCTTCCGGATGTAAAAACTACAGAGGACAGGAAGTAGCGTCATCGACGCCCCTCGTTCACTGGGTCAACGTATATTTTATTTTTTATTTATTTATTTTTACTGAAATCATTTAGGCTGCAACATACCTGCTTAATGAAACAAATGGCTTTTGCTAAAAATAAAAAAAAAATTAAAAAAAATAAAACACAGTTCCATCTGTTTGGTGTGAGCCCTTAAAGGACTGTCAGTTTTATCTCAACTACTCATAACTAGAAATTAAGTATGTTTGACTTTTGCTGATATTTTTCTAATGTTGTTTACGGCAAAGACAGCACAACAACCCCAATAAAACATGGCCGACTGATATATTTTACCGTTGCAACATTATGGATCCAAAAACACAAAATCCAATTTTAAAAAAATGCAAACATGAACAGAAAAAGGTAACATTGAGATACCATCAACCTACATACATCTATGTTCAACAAAAAGCAGGTGTAGTCGTAGCAGTTTTTTCATTTAAGCTTTGCCACTCTTCAAAAGAGTTTATATACACAAGAGACAGAGTGCTACCTCACAGACCTTTGTGAGGGGTTCCTCAATAGTGCAAATGTAACATATAAAAGGTAAAAAAGACATTAAAATGATCTGATCACATTGGCGTGATCAGTGACCTTTGAAAGTTATAGGAGATGCTGCACATCAGTTTGTTTTACTGGCCTACAGTGACAATAAAAGTGAAGTTCAAATACTCTGTTGGTGCAAGGGTAAAAGTAAAGTAACACCATTTTATTGTATTGCCTGCTCATGTGCAGCTGAGTGAACATATTTTGAAAATGAATTTGGACTACCAAACTTAATGGAGAAAACCAAATAAATAAATAAATTAATTAATTAAAAAAAAATACAAAACACACTAGCACAGTTTTTAAAATGGTTAGTTGTAATGTTAAGTAGTCACCTGTGGTGGGTAAATGCTTAACTACTATTATGGCCTCTTAAAAATAAAACAATAAAGCAACAGACCTTTGTCTTTGGCTAAACATTAACACTACAAGTAACCTGCAACAGTGCTGTGCACGCAAAATGTCTGATTTTATTTTGCCCTAATATCACAGGTGTCAAGATGACAAAGAAGATAAATTGTCAGGTTTCCTGTCCAAAAAAACGTTAAAGCCAAAGATATTTTTATGATAATACATTAGTTAAGTCTTAATAAAGTGTATATTTGGGCAACACTAGAGACGGTGCAATTTTATTGCAGCGCTGTAGTAGTTCAATCCATGACCCTGAAAGAGAATAAGTGAGTGTATAAAGTAAATGGATGGATGGTAATGGTACAACTGGGGGCTTTAATTTAAAGTCATATTTATAGAGTTGAATAAAAACTTGTCACTATGCTCTCCCAAAAGATTTTGTTAGTACAGACACGTAGACATTGGCCTCAAACATGAAAAATATGAAGTGAACTTCCACTGTTCTTTACTTTATTTTCTTTTGCATCTTAATTGCAGCAGGGGGATAGAGCACATATAGAACACACGTTTCTCAGCCCTCTTCTATATGGCACTGATGAAGGGCACTTTATGCTCTAGAGGTTTTTCTTACATATATTTTTGGACTAAGACATTAAAAGAGCATAAAGTGCACTCTTGATGAAATGATGTTATTAAAGAATATATATCTCCTCCTAGTTTGAATACAAAACAAACATCTATGCATCTATACACTGACTGCACTTCATTGTTGTTCACAACAGAATTAGTAAGTTAGAATTCTGCAATATGTTAACAAAATATTACATTACCTATTAGACATAATTATAGTATTGAATGCAGTGAATGCACTGGCATTCAAAGCCCCTATAGGTGAGGGAGAGACACAAAAATACTGTATTGGCTGCACTGTTTTTATTCAGTGTCCCATTGGGCCATAATGAGGATTTCGACCTTGCACATTGTCTCTATTTTTTCCAACCTTATTCATGGGATTGGTGCAATTTTTTGCTTTACATCATTGAGCTGCTGAAGACTGAGCTGAGTAATGAATGGCACTACGGGAACTTGATGCACTATGTTGGCCTCAATGGCTCTACTTTTTCTTTTTTTTTTTTTTTTTTTTTGTCCCTGCAGAGGTAATGATGTGATTGATTTAATACACCTCTAAGTATAAATGTTGAGAATCCCTACGTGCCATGCCATACAAAAGCTGAGACCTCAACTGTGCTTTATTCCCCTGCTGCTATTAAGATGGCAGGGAAATAAATTGAAGTACAGCATATTGGGAGTGCAGACCTTTATATTCTTTCTCCTGTTTTAGGTCATATTATGCCCACAGGCCATAACTGATGCATTCACAGAATCCCTGGAGAAAGACCCATTCCAACAAAAAATATGTACAATCCCAGCACTGAAACCATGTGGAACCATCTATTTACAATTATATGCTATTAAATATATCTTGGTTAACGGAAGTAGACAGATGGGGTGTCCCACAAACTATAGTCTCCCTACTCTAAGCTGAGGGCAGCAGATGGTGCTGAAGACTTGCTGCCCCAGCTGGATAATGATGCAGGCGGCTCCTAAGGTGCACACCTGAAAAACCCAGAGTGAAGCAATTGGCCTAGTAATACCGTGAATGGTTAGTGTTTTTTATATAACAATACATAGCTGATTATTTTAGTCAGTGCTGCTGTAATTACTGACAGCTACATTTTACATATTATTACTGCTTACTGGCAAGAAACTGTAGTCCCTAAACATCCTATCAATTTAAAATGGCTAAGCGAAGGTAAGGTAAAAGAGGACAGTAAATGTGACCTCATCTTAATCACCTCAACAGCCCACACACACACTGAAACTCTGTATAAAAATGTTGATGGCATTACAGTTGGTACAGAATACACCTCTAACCCATCTCAAAATTACTGTCAATTCATGCCGTGCAAGTTTCAGCACTTCATTTTGTATCTTTTTAATTAAAAGAAGTCACTCTTTTTGCACTGCATGAACATATATTTAATTTACCAGTACATACATTTTCAGCAAGGCACATATTCCTACTGCATCTGCATTTTAGATTCATTTATGCACCAGTACTTTCACTTCTATTAAGGAAACGATTTGCATGCTAACAGCAGATTTTTTTTCTTGTTTCTTTCTTCTTCTTCTTGGAGATAATAGCTCCAAATGTTTGTTGTATCCAAAAGGTTCTGCTGGCATTTATACCCCCCTCTGTGCCCATCAGTGTAAATATATGGATGCAGGCACTCCAACGAGAAAAAAAAACAAAAACAAAAAAAAAAAAAACAATAGACTGACTTCCCAGATTGCAGGCATTCAAGGCTTTTCCTCTGCTTCTCTCCCTCACTGCAGGCGAATACAAAAGTTGACCTTGACTAACTGGTTCAGATGAAACCCAGAAAGCATTGGAATAAAGAATTTGCAGACTCATTTTCACAAATAAAGCTGGTAAGCTGATGCAAGACCACAACTCAACATAGTCAGGCTCAGTGAGGGGGGAAGAAAACTGCATTGTTGTATTTGTGCAGATGGGAGGACTGTGTCTTCTTTGGCAGAGGATGATAGGAAAGTGGGCAGCAAAAACACAGGCTGCAACAAAACTAACTCTTTAGTTTCTAATTCGTTCCACAGTCTCCACTCCTGAGCAGTCACGGGACTGCAAGACCCCTGTACGGTTTGGATGTGGTGCCTCTTGTGCCTGCATAGCTTTTATACTAGACTTTAGAAAGCATAGAGATGAGGCTACCCTGCCTAACACATGCCACTACATTCTATGTTTATATGAGCAGTCTGTGCAGACACTAATTCAATTCCAGAGCAGGTTGACACCTGTGCTTTTTCGCAAGGATGAGTAATTCATTTCATAATCCCTGAGGAGTCTGGAACTGTCAGTGAGTGCATTAATTAGCAACTCCACCAGACGGAGCCAGAAATACCGTCAGAGCCTTAACATGCCACCTCATTTCTTCAATCAGTGAAACATCATCTCAAAAGCCCCTTTTAGACATGGGATCTCTAACATTACTGGCTTTTACACTTAAAATAGAATCATTTGGAGCATTTCATGGTTCATTAAACTGATTTTATTGAGCTGTACATAAAAAAATGGTATGTTATTATACTGCAGTGTTGTCCTCAGAGGGTGGAATAAAATGTGTATTTAATAGCTCTAATAATGGCATTTCACAGCATGCGAACTGTAGCCAGCAGAGGAGTGAGGGTCTGTAAGTGGCTAAAGCCTCATTTGGTGTTAAGGACCATAAAATTATGGCTTTAGCGTGCAGGAACAATACAAGTTCATCGAATTTCATCAAGCAATTCCCCCCTCATTTGACACATTTGTAAATGGTTTAAATTACTGTTCAGGGGGTGGTGTTTAGCTCAGTTGGTAGAGCAGCCGCCCCATGTTTTGAAGGCTCAGTCCTTGCTGCGGAAGCGCAGGGTTCGAATCCGACCTGTGGCTCTTTCCCGCATGTCATTCCCCGTCTCTCTCTCCCCACATTTCCTGTCACTCTTCAGCTGTCTCTATCAAAATAAAGCTTGAAAAGGCCCCCCAAAAATCTTTAAATTACTATTCAGGGTCATATTGCTCCATTTAAAATGTTTTTAAATGTCTCCATTTTTAAAGACTATTTTTCAGGCTGGAATACATAAAAAAAGAAAGAAAAAAGAAACAACACAAGTTTCAACTATGAAAAAAATTCTGGCATCAGGAAAATCCAAACAATATGAAGTGTCACAAACCTATAGTGGCAAATATATCATCTATGTCATCACAGCTGTCATGGTAGGTGGTCTTAGATCTGCCCCTGCATGAAGTCCTGTTTCTTCGGGCAGCACCTGACACTGATGACTTGGTCCTCTTCCTTTGTCTCTTTGGCTGTTTCTTTTGAACACCACCCCTTGCCACTGAAAACTTAAACTGGCTCCTGAGTGAGTGAAAACGAGGACTCAGGTGAGCATTTCTTTTCATCGCAGTGGATGACTGACAGGTCCTTGGCATTGACCCTCGAGGAGATGAAGCCCAGCAAGCTTCCTGTCTGAACACCTGCAACTGTCTCTTCATACTGGGGATGAGGACAAATGATAGAAATATGCATAGTTAGTATTAGAAAATGTGAGAATTCATGGCAGAGTGGTGTTGTCTAATTGTATTAGATTACACAGATGTACTTAAGTTAAGTTACAGATGTAATAAAGTGGCCACTAAGTGCATATTCTGTGGTGTTGCTCTTACTTGTAACCTTCCTCTTCTAGGCGTTTCATCTTCTGACACTTTAAACGCAGGAAGTTTAAGAGGCTTCTTTCTTTTCCCATCTTGTGGGCCTTGCACCACTGGATCATTTCATCGAGATAGGTCGCCAGGTCTGTGAACGTAGCAGCCGATCTCACTTGTTCCTTGAACCTTTGTTTCCTGTCAGTCATTTTCTGTGTGGAGGATGCTCTCTACAGTGCCAAAGGGATGCAATTATGAGATAAAATGATTATGTAACAACACTCAGCAATTAAATATTGTGTAATTAATACGAGAATGAATAAACATTTCATCCAGTTTGCTCACAGTTTGCTGTGTGAAGTTCCTGAAAGGCTTCAGAAAAGGCTTCAGGTGAGCATCAAGATCTACACCTGAAAGAAAGAAACAACTATTTCTATTGTAATGTGCTTCACTCTGCACGGTAATTGAAATAGGGAGAAAATACATCACTGGAAATTGAAACAGTTTCTGCAGTTCACAGAGGGCTGAGAAAGCCAACTGTCGTGCAGGCTAACATAAGATGACCACGAATGAAACAAAGTGGACTGCCCTGAGTGCAATACATGCATACATGTCTCGAGAAAGAAAGAAACACTAATAGTCTTGAGGGGTCACTTTACAATTGCAGTTATATTTCAACCTGTAAGATTAAAAAATAAATAAATAAAAAATGTAATTTGGTATTTTATCAGTCATGCGCAGTGTCAGACACAGGTTATGTAAAACAGGCCTAGATAGATAGATATACAAGATGTTATGCTACTTTTCCTTGTGTACTGTTTTGATGAATTAGCACTGGATGTGACAAAAGAGACGGAGAATAAATAATGAAAAAGATCCACACCTCTTTCAATAGCAACACCCAGGTCTTCTTTAACGTTCCTTTTTTGTCTGCTGTTCTTGACTTTAACAGTAGGTCTCTTCTTCTGCTTCTTAATGCCTGTTAACTGTCTGCTTAGTAAAAATGCATCAGAGAGACCCAGGAACTGAGTCATATCTGCTGGCAGAGAGAAGTCTGTGAGGTAGGGCATGGGCTGAGCTTTGGCTACTTCTCTGAGGAGCTTCAGGATCTGTTGATACAGAGTGCACAGGCTGACCAGGATACCACGGAAAATGACCCTAAGTGAACACAAAGGCAGGTAGATTTAGACAGCCGAAGCTATACAAACACAGATCAAACTATTTCAAACACGGGTTGTGGCAATGAGGAGGAATACTCACCAGAGACGGCTGAGCATGCTGGTTATCACCAAATTCAAGACCAAAAACTCGTCCAATTTCATATGCTGCTTTGAGAGTCTGAAGCAAATATATCTTAAGGGCAAAACCACGGGGTGAAATCAGGCAGACAGAAGGCCAAGACTATTAAGCTTAAATCAGACCTGAGATCCAGAGCTGTAAAGAAATATCAGATCTCTGTCACACGTTCTGCTCTCTGAACAGTGTCAGATCTGGAAAGGATACAGGAAAGCTCTGCTGCAGCGATTTAACGTACAGCTCATCAGCTGTGCAGCTCCCAGCACTTTGAGACAGAGCCACTCAAGAAAGGGTTGACTGGGGACATCGCACTCTTCAGCCTTGATGCCCAGTACTCTAAAACAAACACAGGACACACACATCATTACAGCGAATAAATGGAAAATTACAACGTCCCACATTCAGCTAAATGCATCACTGCTGTAATGTGCACAGTGAAAGAATCTAAAGCTGCAAACTAGCATGGTTTAAGCATGGAGTAGTCAATGGTGATGACCATCTAATGGGTTTGGCTCAATAACCTCCAGTACTTCTCAAAGTGCTTGCAAGACCTTGCCAGTAATCTTATGTAACAGGCACTGTCAGATATGTAAATTAGTTTTTCTCCTCATTATATTCACGGGAACTGAACCTTAACAACATAAAAGTACATATTTCCTTAATTTGACCCTGGAATACCAATTTGCATTAGTTTGTTCTAATTATTTTGTATTGCTGAATGTAGGTGTGTCATTAAAAAACACAAATTAGAAATATATGACCTGATGTGGAAGACTGAAGACATTATTAATCTGCATGAGCTGTCTGAAGCATCATTAGGAGTGTTTTACCTCATTGCATTTCATTTAAGCCAGATTTGACATGCAATGAGCGCCATAGCTGACAATGCCTATGTCTGATGGCGGCCTGTATGTTGGCAAGAGCTCACAAAAACAACACGTCACACTGAACAAATGAACCTTTCTACCTACCTTTGTGTCTTACTGGGACAGAGCTCTGTCAGCTCCTGAAGAGCAACATCGAGCTTCATGTTCTTCAGCCTGTTTATGCATTGTTCAACCTGGGAGAGACAAGACAAAATATATGACAGTTAGTGGTTTAGCTTTGTCAGCTCTACGTCTCTGACATTTCTGTTTAACACACAGTGATCTAAATTACACGTTTTTCATCACCAGACCTAAAACAGCTCAACAATCACACATCTTCTAGTGGCCAGGCATGGACACTTTATCCATAGTCCTCACTTGTGGTGCAGGAAGTATTAAGATCCTTTTAATAAATAGAGACACATCCGATGCTCCACTGAAAGACTGGCAGCTTCAGCTACAGTATGCAAAAAAGTAAAAAGTACTTGTCTCTGAAATGTAGTGCACAAGTACCTAAATTTGTACTTAAGTAAATCTTAGTTACATTTCACTTTTGCTCCTCACCTGCTTTAAGGCTTTGAACGTCTTGCTGCCTCTGGCGCTGTTAGTGAGGTTGTACAGCAGCTCATACATAACTCGCACCTCCGTTTGGAGAATCTCGCTCCGCATTAGCTGCAGCACCTTCTGGTTTTCAGTCCAC
This sequence comes from Protonibea diacanthus, assembly GCA_028641955.1. Lineage (NCBI taxonomy): Eukaryota > Metazoa > Chordata > Actinopteri > Sciaenidae > Protonibea > Protonibea diacanthus. Next base: position 13,797,056 of record CM053986.1, read on the forward strand.
AAGTTCTTCACAGTTGCATCTGCAGAACAGCAACAACACTCAAAGATCACAACGCAGCGAAATGTGGTGATGAAGTATAACAGCACCTCTGAGGGTAGATCAGTAACTTCCCACGTGGGCTGCAAATAGAGTTTTAAACCCAGGTATGACGTAACAATGTTGACATTCATTTAGCTTATTAGCATCCGAGCAATGCTTTGTACCTGTAGCTGAATCGAAGTGTACACGGACACTAGAAACGGCACTTGGAAAGGGGATGTTTACTCGGTTCCACACTTCTCCTGCCATGCTTTCCTGCACAAAACATACCCGGAAGTGGGGCAGCCAATGGTATTAGAGTAAATACAAACGTCACGAGTTCACGTTAAAGGCACAGCGACACACCTCCAGTGTGTGCGCGAGATTCAGTCATAATATGGCACAAGTGGAATATAAATGTTATGAATATGAATATATATCATTATTCCACCAACTTTTAACGGATTATAAGGACGAGTATGAGAGAAGAGCACAAAATTAGCGTAGAAGTCTTTATTTATACATGGTATATATTATTCTGGAACTATTATAATGTACAACCAGTGTCTCCATCTGGTTATAAAGCATGACTTATGTATCAGGAAGATTGTTTGAAGCAGTGTTAGTAAAAATGTATTCTGATTATTATTATACATATTTTGAAATAATTAAAAAAAGGGTTTTATAGGCTAAATCATATTATAAATAGAAGGTTCACTGTGCCCTGATGATTCATTTCTCAATTTGAACAGGGAATTTAGCTCCTGATAATTTATTCAAGCAACAATTAGTCATACAGATTCTGCAACACTTCAAGTATTTATATGAACACATTTCAGCTATTTGCAGGAGTCCTCTTAACCAACAGCATAGCATCACTGTTATAGTCTGACTCAATAGTACAGTACATACAATTTATGTCAGATTTAGTGCACAGGTGAAACGTTTCTGGCTTAGGTGACCAATAAAACAGATAACCTGTCCATTTATTTATCAAGAATTAAAAGAAGACAAAACCACCTAACCACATTTTGAAAAAAAATCTTTTATTTCACTAGTATAACAAAATAAAGACAATAAAATCTAGCAACATAAATGAATCTATGCTTCCTGCTTACTTATCCAGGTAATGACTTGTAAGTTCACTTCGTCCAACACAGAATCCTCCGACCGTCCCTTTACTGTCAGTCCATGGCTGCCTCCTTTGAGCCAGAAAACCTCAACTTGAGCTTTCATTTCTTTTACCATCCCGTCAAAAAGAACCTGAGCAAACACAGAAAGGTTAGGTCATTAAAACAAAAATAAATCATGCATTGCACAGGCTGCGGTGTAAAGTAATATGGCAGGTTATCGTCAATATTACACAAAATAGTGGAGGACTGGATTTTATAGTCACAGCAATGCAGGCTTTCTTCAAGTTTCATCGAGGGCAATTAAAATGCACATTTGAGGAATATAGGGGCAAACTGTCCTCACCCTGTCACACATGTTGTCCTCAGTCCCTGACACAAATAGCACAGGCATGTGTTCAGGTAGCCCCTTCAGATCTTCGCTCCGTTGCTGATGGGCGTGTGTCTGTGCTGGGGGATGCAAGGGGAAAGACAGGCAGATGACACCCTGAACTGCATCGTCTGATTCATCACTCAGCTGCCTGGCCAAAGCTGCAGCAGCACGACTTCCCATTGATCTGCCTGTGAACAGCGGATTGTGGATTTTGAGGCATGGTATCATACTCAGAGAGCAGCACTGTATTTTATGCCATACAATACTGACAATTTTGGGAAGACATGAATTATGCAGTTATGTTATTGTTATACAAACTCCTGCACACAGAGAAACCTGTATTCACAAACTCAACACATGATCTAAGTGGCATACATTTGTATTTTGTACATATAGATTTCATATGATATACAGTAGGTACGCTATTGCTGCTTACCTCCGATGAATATGCGCTTTAAGGTAAACTTCTGTAGCGATTTCAAGTAGTCCTGGGGTGACAACACAAGTGAAAACACACAGCTAGAGTAGCGCAGAAACACATTTGTATGGATAAACTCCTATTTCTTGAATCAGTCAAAGTACTTACCAGCACAGCATGGTAAGCCTTCACTCTATAACCCAGGTTTAACCCTTTGCATGTGAAACGGAGACAAAGGGAGCCATGTGCAGCTAAGGCGTGTGCCAAAGAAACCAGATGTTTGAAGTTCATGTCTCCACCAGCCCCATGTGTGAGAATGACAGCTGTGTGAACATCTTTTACTGAAGTGGGGTAACACAAGGCAGCGTCCACATATTTTGTCCCAAATGGCACCTTCACAGTGTCCTGAAAGTCAGTGAGCAGTCAGTGAGCATCTCTAGCCTCTTCAGATATGACAGCTCTCACACTTATGTGACTGAATTAGACATTAACCTAGTTTCTAAACCATTAAGCTGTCCTGAAAGTAGTAGCACTCAGATTATAAGAAAGAAGAAAAAGTCCTGCATTCACTAGTGTAAAAGTTGTCACAGTGAGCTCGCTAGCTGTGCGTGTTTTACGCATCTATTTGTAGCATTTCAGGTGATGTACGAGATGTGAAGTCTGCCCCAAACTGCACACACATCTCTTTCTGTTTTGAGCTGCCTCTGTACTTCATTTTGACTCTAACTTTGGTTCGTATCAAAAGCTGTTAACACTCAGATGTTTGTATTTACCTCGTCAAACTTCTCCATCACGGAACGGTATGTTGTCTCTGAACCTGAGTGCAGGTGACTGCCCTCTGCTGTTTAGGAGTGCTCACTGCAGAGTTTCTAAACTTCATGAACAATGGCTTCAATGGAAACGGCAGTGAACAGTCTTCAGATCATTTACTTCAATAAAAGTACTAATATCACACTGTAAAACTACTCCACTACAAGTAAAAGTCCTGCATGTTACTTGGGTAAAATCAGGAAAATGTATTTCAAGTTTCAAAAGTAAAATCCAAGTGGCCCCTGTAACGTGACACATAAGTCACATTTTGAATCATGCCTTATTATAAAAGTAATGTTAAACTGTTGTAGTTGGTTGAGGTGGATGGTGGTTAATCTGATTTTTTGATATGTCATATTTCATAAGCTTGTATTTGTAAAATAAAAAGTACAACTTTTCCCTCTGAAATGTCTTGAGAGTGGAGTGATGAGTACATGAGTACAGCTCTTTATACAAAAATGTAGATCTTGCATGTCAGCATATGTGCATGTAGTTGTGAGTATAAGTTAAAAAAAAAAACACTTTCACCATACAAATAGAAAATATTTATTTAAAAAAGTGATAATGTGATAATCATACATTCATACAATTAATCCACACTGTGAAAAATGATTTGGCAGTATATGAAGGCCTGTTCTGTGGCTGGATGACAGGTCGATCAAAGTTCATCTTTTGGCTGAAAAACAAACAAAAAGACTCGTGTTAGGATCAGAAGACGTGGTGTCAGTAGGAAAGTTCACTCTACTGGGTAGTTTTGTTGCAACTGGGCTGGACAACTTACAGTTATTATTGAGCACTGTAGGTGTGTGGGGTTTTTAATATGTTAGTGCCACTTTTATGTTCCAACATGCATTCATTTATGAAGGTGCAGTGGCACTTTATATACACCAGAGGGAGCCACACCCAGCAGAATGTCAAAGTTACTATCTTACCCTCGTCCTGTGGCAGTAACATGGGAACAGGTCATCACTGGGCTGCTCTACAAGCTCCATGCCCTCACGAATCTTGGGCTGTGTGACCTGAAGTTTTGCATACTCCTACAAGAAGAACACTGAAGTTATAGATACAATTGTGACAGACGGATAAGTACATCATGATAACAAATGTTATTAGAACACATTTCTGCACAACGTGAAACCATTTTAGCCTGAGATCTCAGATAACGCCATAGAATTGCCCGTGTCTTTGTCCACAATGTGACTGTATGATGACAGAGCGGGGTAATATTATCTCATAGTAGATATCCTCTGCAACTGTAGAAATCTTACCTGGAAAAGTTTGTAGTAGTAACAAAATATTCTGTCTCCCATTAGATTATTGCGAGCAAACTGCTGACCCGCTAGTGCAATTTTCTTTACCTGAAAGAAACATAGAAGGAAAATGTATTCCATTTTGACGTTATTTAAAGAATCCATTGAAACAAATTACACCACAAGACAGCATTTATTGCTAAATGTAATGTCCAGCCATTATCATGATCACCTCTTCATCGTGATCACGAGCCCACTGGATCTTTTCCAGTAGGTCTCCGAGGTCCGCCCTGATTGGGATGTAGTGCTCCCATGGCCGAAGCTCATTGTAGAAATGCTCATAGTAGCTAGAATCCTGCTTTAACACCACGCTGTCTCCCGCCAATAGGTAAGGCAGTCGATACGCTGCCACAGTGCCGTCGATGTTTATTTGGTACTTGTACTGGTGATGGACATGGAATAGAAATAAGAATGAAGTGACTTTTCAAAAGCAACTTTTGAACAAATGCTTACTAATGCAAGAATCAAATGAGAACAGACAAGGCTGACGTAATGAAGAGTGAAGTGTTGGCATCCCATTGGAGATGTATTATTGGCAACCTAGAAAGTGTACAAAAAGGTCCACTGCTCCCTGAGCACTGGTTTGGTCCATCATTTCCTGAGAAAAAAAAAACTTGCTCCCTTCTCTTTTGCGCTAAACGATTTGGCTTGTTCACTGAAATCTTCAAATAGCTTTTCTTACCTTGAAAAAGTCAAAGAAAGAAACATGTTTGACCAGCGGCCCGTAGAGGCTCTCATCATGCTTGAAGAAGAAGAAGTTGGTAAAGGCAGCGTCTATCATGTTAGGGTGAGCCCTCGAAAGCTTGACCAGCTCCAGACGTTCCTGACGACTGTCCCGGCCCCTCCAGAAGGCTGTGGCATTCTTCTCTGGCCACGGCGGTCCTGTGTTGGCCTGCACGGACATCATGTCCAGACTTACTCTGTTCATTGGATGAACAATATGTTCAAAGTATTATTATTCTCAGCATCTGTCAGAGTTATGGACTAGTATGTACAGATGAAATGCAGAATCATAGCACAGACATTTAGACATTAAGCAGAACCTCACAGTCGTTAATATCTACTTATTGTGGTCTCGTTATTTTATCCACGTACTACCATGTGAGTCAGTATCGCTTATTACGAGGTGAGAATTTCTGCAGGGCAAAAAGTCAACGTATACTGTATACGATTACCGAGAGCTGTTTTTGCTGGCTCAATCAAGACGTAAAGTAAAATATTGGCTGGCAAAACTTTATTTTGTTGTCACACACCAATTGGTGCCTTGCACTGCATTAAAATGCATGAAGCAACACTGAGGAAATAATGAGCATCCTGACACAGGTTTATTTTGGTTCCATTATTCAGTGCGCAGAGTGACAGTGTCATGATGCAGTCTGTATACGCAAGCTTACTTATCGCAACTGTCACCTCCTTGGGGGATTAGGAGCATAGAGTAAAAAAATCTATATACAATCCTGCTCGGACCACAGCTCCTGTACTCCAAACAGGAAGCGTTTCAGAGCAACCAGGCAGCGAGTAGTTGATACTCAAAGATTTTTTTCAGTAGAGAAATCCTTGAATGGTGCTATGGTGTGACAGGTGCTTTGATAAACCAGCTATACAGTGGTGGCACACTGCAGACTCTTGTACTGACTTGATAACATCGCTCACTCCTTTTCAAACTCTGTAACATTCATAAATCTGTGTGCATAATCCAGTAATGACTAACATGTTTGTGTTGCACATCTTTACCTTCCCATAGTCTCAAGGACAGACTCAGTCAGGTCGTAGGTAGGCATGACAATATCTCTGGTATTGTTAGAGCCACACCAGGAAAAGATAGGATGAATGTTCTCGGTGGGTTTCCTCTTCTCCAGCGGCCAGTCACCCAGGTTAACGAAAAACTCCATATCAGGGAGCCTCACCTGGACAACACCGTAGAGAGAATATGCTCATGAAAGAATATACTATTAGGAAAACATTATCACATAACAGAATAACACTTCATTCATTCAATGCATTAAAATGGTGTGCATTCTTGAAGAGTCTGAATCCTTATCATTATAACCTACCAATGAAAGGATACATACAATATGGAAGTGAAAAAATCTGTCTTAAGTCTTTTTCTAGCTTTTGAAAAAGCAAAAATAAAATGTCCTAACAGTGCATTAAGAATATAATTGTTAAAGCGCGGGTATTAGACAGATAGTAATAAAAAAACGATTTACCTTTCTGGAAAGTGACAGGAGGATGGAATCCATAAAAATTCTGAAACCTACATGCTCTCCAAAAGTTTGAACGTAGACCTAAAGAGAAAGAAAGATAAATATAGCTCTATCAACATAGAAACATCGCAGGAGTGTTCAGGAACTCAAGAATGAACTTTGTATGCTTAACTACAAACTTGACTTGCTCATGAAGACCATGTGATAAAGTTGAAGCATGTGGATTGTAAGACTAGTCTTTTCAGGGTTAAGAATGAAGTTTCAAGTGTTACAGTAGTTATTTCACAGTTACTGAAAAAAAGACAGTGGCAGACATTTGTTCAAAAATTTGTGAGGTTTTTGGGTTTTGCACAGAACTATCTCTGTAACTAGACCTCCAAGCATGTATAGTATGAAATTGCAAAGGGGCTGTAAATCATTGACAACTAATAAATCACTTGATGTTCCCAGGCAATGTTAGCACTGGGACAAGAGGGGTATAAACGTATCGCTATAACAGAAACCTGTATTTTGATGTCCATAGTTGTATTTTGAGAAGATTGTACCCTTGAACACCTGGCTGATTGGCTGTTCATACAGGTGTGTCACATAGCTCCAGGCTCTCCCAGCTGACTTTACTTTATTACACAGCCCTAATTTCTATTCAGCCTAAAGAAACACTACCCTTTATTACTATACTACCCTTTGGTGATGATGGCTGGTTACATCAGGGTGATACTAGCGGTTTGCTTCACATTTATTGCGTATGTTATTGCTTATTTTTTCCAGTTTTGGTGTCTCTGGTGTCACAGGTGGGAGGTACCTTATTGTCTTTAACAGTGTAGTGGCAGAGGCTTTGTCTTTGTCCAAAGCGCTGGGGGATCTCCTGTGCGTTACGATCTGGGTCGACACTAGCATAGAGAGCCAGGTCCCTGTCTATCTGGGGGAAGGACTGAGGACAATGCATGTTTGCCTCCCATACAGAACCACTAGGCTCAGGACAGTCACAGCCCTCATGGTAGACTGGACCTGTAGAGGAAAAACGTCATTATCCATCTCCTCTTTCACCTGCCTGTGCCAAATGTATCAGTTAATGGAGCCAGAAAAAATACAAAGATATTTAGTCGGCAGCTTGGTTTTTGTTCTACCTTTGAGAATGAATGGCGACTTGGCGACATGTTTGTTCTTGAGCAGAATGTGGATGTGAATGTCCCTGTAGGTGGCGTACATTCTGTAGCGAACCAGGAAGGAGCCGTCCTGACGATCCAGGACCTGGATCCAAATCCTGGTGAAATCTTCCACTCCAGACACAATCTTCACCTCAAAAGTCTTCTCACCAGGTGATGTTGTTAAACTGTGACGGAGAGAATATGTGGAGAATTTATTCCTTTTCCTTTAAAAAAACAGAAGCTTTCCCAATATATAACTATAAATTTAAAACTCGCCAGAACAAACCAAAAACATTTACAAAACATTTATTCTGATACTAAATTGACAGTAGTTTCAGTGTTACTTCATTCCTCATAATTTAAAAGAGCATTTAATTGTCTTAATTTGGGGGTTTTCAAAGTCTGAGACTGTGGACCTCCTGTTTGATTACACCAAATAGATTTTTTTAAATAGTGTCTGACTCTGGAAAAGTAGGAAAAACTCCCTTAAAAATCCCCCTAAGCTAAGCTATTGTATCTGAACTATCTCTTTAACCAAATCACACATGTAGGCTATGTAATCTCCCTTTCATAAAATTTCACTTCTATTCACTGAGCTTCCCTTGAAAATGTTTAGTCCCCCAGGGGAGGCACACCGCCCACACCACTTTTGATAAAGATAATAAAAAACATCAGATTTGAAATTAATTATACTTTGGCAGCCAAAAACAATAATATGGTTGTAAGCTCCTTAAACCTAAGCACTTTAACCCTGCACTCATAGTGTGATCTCTGATTGAATGTGCCAAAACAATTTAAATGACATTACTTTCCTCATACGCAGTGACTACACTGTAATTAAATGTAACAAGTTGTACATTAAAACAGTGTTTTGCTGCTGATAATATTTCACGTCTTCTTGGTGTTTGCATGCTGTTATTGTCTCTCTTGTGTTCAGGCAAACAACCGTAATGTACGTTCTTGTTGTAGGCATGAATGGACGTGAGAAACTGATACTCTACCTTGAGACCCAAAGCATGTGTGAAAATGAAACTACACAAACAGTGGGATGCTTTCATTGGACCCATGGGAGCTTTTTGATGAAAGAGGTTATTGGAGGTTGTCTAACTTTTTCTCCCTGGGGCGCAAACTTTCATGTCTGCTCTCAGACTGCTGACTGGTTTAGAATTTCAGGCTGATTGAAAAGATTTACTATGTCGTCCTTTCTTTATAGTCGTGCAGTCCTCAGGTGCTGGCAGAAATACAACAATATTGTATGCGTCAACAAAATTGGAAAGGGGTAACGCTTGTCATCTTGCAATTAGGGCATTTCAAAAGACCTACACTGATCCAAATATTAAATTACATTACAATTACATTAGAAAAGTGGGGCTTGTGTTACATTTGTACACTCAACTTGATGAGAAAACCAGACATGTGGCCTTCATAGTTTACCCACTGTATCTATATTAGAAACACTTCAGTGTACACAACAACAAATACTAATGGGGGCTTTGTACTTACCATTTTTACTTTGTCACATACTGTAAATTGTATCAAACTGATAAACACCATCTTGTGCCTCTAATAAAACCACTTATTTAAATAAATTATATCCATTTAAATAAAATATACAGTGTTTATTTTGCTCAAACTGACCTACACCACCGTGCAAACTCCAAAGTAGGATGCTACGTGGAGCACTTGAAAGCAGCACTGCTTGGCAATAAAATTTCACAGGTTGTTGCGAATGGGAAAAAAAAAAACGTACTGGCTACAACAAAAGGCGACTAGCAGGCCTATGCTACTGTACTTACTTTCTCCCCGAGCTGTCCACCGCCTGTATGTAGAAAAATCTTGCTGGGAGGACAATGTCTGTTTCCAGTCCAGGTCCCCATACTAAAGTTTTAGCAGCACTGGGTATCGAACCTGCCTCAGCTCCTGGAAGTTCACGTCTGAAGAAGAGATTCAGGTAGAGGAGCAACGGCAACAACCACGAAAAAAGCCGAAGAGACATCGTCCACTGTCCTTTTTAACGCCAGCCGTTACTTTTCTCCCTACAGAGGTTCACTGCTCAAACTTGCCATTGTTATTTTAAAGATGACAAAAAGCGAACATTAGTGCGTAACGGTGGGTAAAACGTTAGTTCGCTCCGTTTCCATTTGGAATAACTCAGCTCAGCGGTGGCATTGCTAACGGCTTTTATCTGCCTAACACACGCGTATAACTGTATTTAATTGTATCTTCAGTGACACTAAGGTTACAAAAATCCCTGCACAGTTTACTAAACTATCTGCTGAATGAACAGGGGCGGAATACGCACCCGCAATGTAACCAAAGCTATCTGATTGGTCGCCACTCCACCGAATCTGTGTTTGATTGGTTGACTCGGCAATCGACTTCTGATCTAATCTGAATCTGATTGCACAGAAACCCGGAAGTTGAAGTATTGGGTTCATGCTGTGACTGAGCATGGATGTATTTTTATGGGCATGCTGCTGAAAATGTGGCTTTTTTTTTATAGGGTTATATTTTGGCGGCATTTTCTTTTTGTTTTTTGTGATAAAATATTGGAAGTGCATGGAGTGATTGGCTATCTTTTTAATTTGGCTTTTACTTTTAAACATTTTTAAATATTTTTCTGTTTATGTATTGTAATGTTACAATATTTTCTCCTTTATTTATTTATTTGCTAATATTTATTTGTGTGTGTGTGTGTATATACATGTGTGTATATATATATACACACATGTATACATGTATACACATTTTTACAGATTAGTTTTACTACTGCAGTATTATACATTTTTAATGGGTTTCTTCTCTTCTTTTAATTTTATTTATTTTTATCTTTCGATTCGCACCGGTTGACAGAAAAAATGAATCGCGATTTGTTCTGTCTGTGCACGAACAGGTCTCTGAACTTTAGTAACCACAATCCGAGTTGTACCAGTTTCTGTTTCTGTCACATTAACTAGCCTAGCTGTAGCTGTATCTCCTGCTGTCTCCTGCCCAGTGTGCCACATGTTCAGCTACTCCTTGTCCTCCTTTAACGATAACGGTACTTGTAATAAATACAGTTTATTTGTAGCTTTGGAGGCGAGGCTCAGTGATTTAGAGGCACGGTACAGTAGCTGCTATAGTTAGCAAGTCCCCTGTAGCCGGTACGGTACCACCGAAGGTAGCTTCAGCTAGCCGTCCCCTGGCAGTTCCGGAGCAGCCGGGAGTCTGGGTGACTGTCCGAAGGAGACATAGCCCCAAACTGAAGCCCACGGTACACCACCAACCGCTCCACTATTTAAACAGATATGCACAGAGTGGTTTTAAAGCACCTGTGTGGCAGCAATTTGGATTCCCTATATACACAAATACAACCGATGAGAAAGGGACAGACAAAACCAAAACATGTAAATTTTGCAAGAGACTGCTAACATATAGCGGCAACACAAGCAATAGCATATTAGCTGCCACCACAGTGAGAAGCAAAATAATGTTACACCACCTCGTGAGCGAAAATTGCCAAGGGGGCAAACAACCGTGACTCTCCCCCATACATGTATTTTGTTGTTTAAGATGACCATGTAAGATTTTATAAGAGGACACAAACTGTTTTACAGTTTCTGTAAAGAAAGCACCTCTAAGATGTTTTTCCTACGAATAAAAGATAATTTTATTCGGTCATAATTTGTCTGTAGCTCATTTTGATTAAAAAAAAAAATAAAAAAATTGTAAGAAAATCGTATCGTGAACCGTATCAAGTCGTGAGTTGAGTGTATCATTACATCCCTAGTGACGGTGGGTCAGAAAATAGGTCCGCTAGCAGCATACAATCTTCCTTTTAACTCATTCCGAATAGTTTCGGAACTGTCCGTGCTGGACGGAGCCTTGGCTGGGCATCTCCCTCTCTCCCCCTCCCCTCGGAGAGAGCCCAGTGGTCTCCTCTGCACCCAGCCTTCCAAACGTGTACCACACGTTTAATGTCTTTACATTCGATGCAAAATGTCCCAATTAAAATCAGTAGGAGAGTAAGCAGTTGTGTTTCATGTTATTTTGTTCAGTTTTAACGATACAGAACAGCTCGGAAAAGAAACTACTTATGAGCTAACAACCGGAGAGTTCACTCAGCAGTACGTGAGTGCGCATGCGTGTCTACCTCCCGGAACATTATCGGGATCGGTGCATGATTGGGACCATGCAGCACCAGGAGTTGCATTAATGTTAAGAAGTATTTTATTTATTATTGATTAGCTTCAGTATAACAACGTTATTAAAAAGAATAAATTCAGAGGCTTATTATACTCTAAAGTGTTACTCTAAATGCACGCATTTATTTGTATTCAGTGTTAAAAAAATATTATATGGCTCTCACGGGAATACATTTTAAAATATGTTGCTTTCTCTCAGCTAAAAAGGTTCCCGACCCCTATTTTAGTGTCTCCAGAAGAGAGCCTTGGTTTCTCTAATCTGGGCGAGGTCCTGCAGCTCCTTGTGTTCCTCATCATTGCGGTCTTTGTCGAATTCTGGAGAAGAATTCTCTGACATTCCGAAACTTTTTCTGCACAGCAGGCAGCTGCAGCTCCATCATTTGTGGAGATGTTGGCTGCAGCTCCATCAGTTGGGTCAACTGTAGCTGAAACTTTGTTTTCACTGGCAATTGGCCCACAGTCAGTAACTTAGATAGATCTGAGCTGAAGTAGGAGCAGAACCAGACTTGTAGTAGTAAGAGAGAGTACTACACTCACGTGACTCCATCACGACAGCTACTGATGGCTGATAATCCTGCTGACATATCAAGGTTGAACATCTCATCCTCTGAGTGTCCATTACTTGAACTTGTTAAATCTTCTCCACACAAACTAGGAATAGGTGGAAGACTGTCTGAGTGTCCACCACTGGGATAACTGTAGACCGGCACAATATTGTCTTCATCGGTAAAAGGAAGACTGTCAGAGCATCCCAAGCTGGAAGGTCTTCATCTGCTGAACTCTCAACATTGTCAGCACTGGTGTGTGGATTTCCATCAGTGTTGCTGTCGTCAGAACAGTCTGCATCGTAACCACACATAACTGTCTTTACTGATGCAGTTGTCAGTATCTGAAGATCTGTCCTTCTCAGTGTGTTCATCTTCACTTCTGTAATATTCACCGTCTGTATCTCTGTCACCATTACTCTCAATGTCGGAGTCAGCTCAACAATAGCTGGACTCCATGCCACTATCACTGAGAGAATCGTCCGATTAAACCAGATGTTTCAAGTGGGAATAATACATGATCTGAAGTACCTCATCAACATGTGAGCTGGTGGCCATCACGTCTACCAGATGAACAATTGAAATAAAAGGGTTCATAATGGCTTCCCTGGGAGTGGCTCCTGTCTGAGGATCCAGATTTAAACATGACTTCAGGAGGCTTAGAAATGGCATCCTGTCATTGTACTCGACGTCCTTTCTTTCTTCCGGGTATCATCCAAGTTCTCAGCGTGGCCGAAAATCCTACGCCTAATTTCGGCTTCGACACCTGTTGTCTCTTCGTACTCATCCGATGACTTCAGTCTCCATCCTGGACTGCCAGCATCTTTCTTGCTGAAATATGTTTATGTATATTTTCCAGCACTCAGCAGGTGATCTTCAGGCTGACCCAGCAGGCGCACTATGGTTCTTATCCAATCATATGGACATTGATAAGGTAGTAGGTTGGCACCAAAATACATAAATGCCATAACGCATCCCACTCCCCACATATCCATGGCTTCAGAGAGAGGGAGCCTTAAGCCCACCTCCGGAGCCTGATATGAAAGAGGCTGTATAATCTTTTCAACCTGCACTTCACTCACTCATTGGGCTAGCCCGAAGTCAATGAGCTTTATTTTAAAAGAATGATCCTTGTGATTTACAGACATGATGTTATCCTGCTTCAAATCCAAATGGATGCCAGTACTCTTCAGGGCATCAAATGCTACCAGGAGCTGGTGGGTTATAGGGCGAATTTCATTCACATGCGTTGATCTCTGCTGCTCCACCATCATGTCCGACAGGCTCTTGTCCAGCATTTCAAAGTTCAGGCAGGAGAGGTTGTGGAACCTGAAACCTTCAAAGAATGTTACAATGTTGCTTTTGTCTGGACCCAGAGTCCTGATCGCTTGTAACATTTCCACTTCATTTTGAATGAAGTCCTCGTCATCGTCTTTGTGGATCTTCACTGCCACTTGCTTTCCTGTCATTAAATTGACGCATATCCCGCACCACTGAAGTCAATTACCGGGTAGCGTGTGTTGCTGCTGAACAGTATGTCACGCTCCTGGACTTCATATGGTGCAGCTGGTGTGGTTGAAGTTGAAGAAGACATTTTTGCAGTCAAATATTTCCAAACACAAAATAATCCACTTGTGTGAACTCTGACACACCTGACTCATCGCTAAAAATATTACTAAACTAACTACTAATAAAGGAATACATCTGAATTTACAATTTCGGCTTTCTGTAATGAATATTCTGTGTGTGATGAAGTTGTTAGACCGCCTCGTTAATACAGGTATGTATTTGGTTAAATAAAAACATGTTCATTTTGGAAATGATTACATGGATATTTGTTCAATGCATTTTACTTTACAACGCTGTGGAGCTACTGGAAATGTTTGGATCATCTTCCATCAGCTGTGCTGGTGCCATGTTTATTATCTCTCTCTCATGATTTCATGTCGTTTTCCTTTCCATCATCTCTTTTGACCAACATATCATCCAGCTTCCGGGAAACATCAAGTGCTGTACAAATAAAGTCTGATTGAAAAAAAGAATCAACACCTTTAAAGTTTTCACTGTTTCCATTGGTAAAAATATTAATATATCCTTTAAAAAGTAACAATACCACACTTATAAAGTCCATGAAGAATAGAAGTCATCGATTTAGTACTCAATACAGAAAAATATATATATATACTATTTAACTTATACTATTTTGTTATTGCTGAGTTCAGTTGCTGTGTTCAGTCATGTTGCACTGTTGTAGTAGAGACCTAATTTAAATTCACATCCATTGTATATAAATCAGAATATTAGCTGTAAAATAAATGCAGCTAAGTAAAAAGTACATTTTCCTCTGATGTATGGACCAAAATTATAAAATGTAATTTAATTAGACTTCTCAAAAAAATGCAATAACTGAGCAATACAGGTGTGTGATAGCTCATAATTATGGTAATTACGAGCTATCACTTCAGCATCACTTCTTTTCAGTTACTGGTTAAGAATCAGTAACGTGGAGATGATCCCGTGTGCAGGAAACACCATGGTGTACTTTATACCAGCAAAAAACAACAACAGCAGCTAATTCTGGTTAGAGGCCAGAGAAACAGAGCTCTCAACTGTGTACATCAATCAATGTTTATTTCAGTTTGCTTTTGCATCAACATATTTTCAGTTCTTTTTTGTCAAGTAATTTCTATTACACTAGTATAATATCAATAAGAACAAAAAGTGGTAGAATCCATTTAAATAAGACAAACTTTGCTGCCATCACTGAGAAAACCAGAGAAATGCTTTTTTTCAGGATACTACAGTGTGAAGAACTACAGAGTTCCAGTGATTTAGACAGAGCCATAATACCAGATACAGTACCAGCAGTAACAGGTACAACATATACAGAGAAAAATATCCCAAGAATGTCTTTATCTTATCGTTTTTTGTTTCACCTTTCTCCCAAGATTGAACTGTACAGTTAATATAAAAACCAAAACATACAAACCAAAAACATACTAACAAAACACCCTGTCAATAGAAGTCAGATTTTTTTTTTTTTCTTTTGGTTTTGTTTGTTGTTTTTTTGTGTGTTTTCTCAGCCACTGAAAGAACTGCACTGAACACAAATCTCATTGACGGTACAGAGATAGGAGAGAACTTTTTCTTTTTTTTTGACATGTTTAAGACACCTCATTGAATCAAATCATGTGTGATTCCTGGAATCCACGTGGCGCTGTTTTAGGATTACAGGTGAGTTGAGTCTGGTGAAAACTAATGGGTTTGAAGGCCATCTATGCCTAAGGAATGCCTCAGCAGCCTGACAGGAAGCAGGCAGAAATGACTAGTGATGCAGGTTCACCTGTGTCTGTATTTTTTTGTTTAGTTTTTTTCAGGTTTTGTGTGTTTGTCGCTGTGCATAATATTTCTGTGGGAGTGATGTCAACATGATGAAGGTTGCAATGTTTTATTTGTGTTAATGCTTGTGTGCATAAAGGCCAGATGTGTGTAAGATGGATGTCAAGAATCCTCTGTTTGGTTTTTCAGATTCAATTCAAAGTACAGACAAATACACAAGTACAAAATATCCTCCTCAGTTAATGCTGTTTGCCCCGTGTCATGTGGCTACCCATTGACGTGTACAACAACACAATCACAATTTGATACACAACCATGTATCATGAAACATTTGTTGTTTTTAACATACAAGAGCCTTCAGTTGAGAGGCCATCACCACCAAATATAAGACTGCGACAAGAGGATATCATAGTCATCAAGAACAATATTGAAACAGAAAAAATAACACGTTTGCCTTCAGTTGAAATCGCTGAAAATGTTTTACACATGTACACAGTTTCTTCACTGACTCACATCTGCACGTAACTGGAAAAAAATACTTTTAACTTCTCCTGAACCTTTTGTTGACAGTGGTTAAATGGATGTGATTCCAACTTTCCTGTTCGCACTTCCCGAAGACAGTGACAATCGTTAAAAGAATCGTTTGTGATCATGAAGAGAGGGTGAAAAAACGCTTTAATAACTTTTGAAAGCCTGAGGTGGAGAGAGATGGGAGGGTATCATTCATGTTTGATTGCTTTGGTAGAGAAAGAGTCCTGTTATTTAACATTTGTGGCACTCTTTCTCTCTCTCTCTCTCTCTCTCTCTCTCTCTCTCTCACACACACACACACACACACACACACACAACCTAATGGCTCACTAAACTCGTACATCTGACAAAGGCAGCTAAAGACTCAAATGGTGAACCAGCAACAACCAAAAAATAAAAAATAAACAAAAACACCCTCATATATATTTTTTTTTCATAAAGAAAACTGACTTATTTGACTTTGACAAATGCCCTCTATGGCCGACTCCAAGTACCATCTCTCATCTGTTCTTATCAAACAGGAAACAAATGATCACTACCACATATTAGCTCTTTGTTAGTTAGTTTACAGTGAGTGGATTCACTCACCTTGTTTTTTTTATGGCACGTGAATAGTATATAGATTCATACTATAGATATAAACACACTGTGTCCACAATTCTCTCTTAACTCTTTCGGCCTTCGTGTACACCTCACACCAACCTGCTCTCTGTTTTCATTCAACTGTAGTTGGGGAGTGAGATATTCCTCATCATCATTTGATGCTTTTGTAAGTAGCAGCAGCCAAAAAGTGGAATTAAATTAGTGTGATTAGAATGTGCAGAGGTAAGTGTAAATACTACCGATTTGTGTTTGCGTTGTGCAGCCCAGAGTACTTGGTAAGAATATATTTTTAGCGTTATTCTAAGTGTGTGTTGAGAAAGCTAACTATATGTATCTATATTGTGGCAAGTAATATTTGCTGAGACTAAGAAAAAAAATGTAAATTAACCAAAAAGAGAAATAAAAAATGAAAAAAGGGAAAGGAACACAAGTTTTGGCTTAATAGCAATGCAGGTATACATTTCCCTTTTTATATATAGTTTTTTGTCAATATTTCAAAAAATATAAAGTATTTCATAGTCTCTGTTGTTGGCTTACATCATTAAATAAAACTTTTTTTTTTTTATTATTTTTGTATCTCCTGTTAAAGTAGCATGCTGCTTTTTAATATGGCAGTTGGATATTTTTAATAGTCATCCATTTTTGTTTCATGCATTTCTTGTTGGTTTCTTAACTTTTGATATCTACACAGTGAGGTCCAGAAAACCCAACCAAATACACACGCACACACACACTCAAGCACACGCTCGAACATGTGCACACACACACACACACGCACACGGACATACTTGTCGGATATTTCTAGCTCCGTCTTCAGTCCTTTAAATGCCGCCACCCTCTTTCTCTCTCCTTATCACTACATGTCTAGATAAGGAGCAAGCCTGTCATCGTCCTTCAACAATGTGACAGTGCCGCACATATAGCCAGCTCTGGAGCTGTAAAAGACAAAGTCACTCAGGTGTCTCTCTTTTAATTGCTCTCATTTGCAGAGTGAAAAGTCCCTCTCCCGGCATAAAGTTCCCAGCAGTCCAAGGGCAGCCTTCCCCCTCTGTCCTGGTATTAGAACTGGTACCACTTCTTGTCCTTGCACTTTAGCATCAGCTGTAAAAGGAAAAAGCCACATACTGTCAAGTAACATGCTGTCATTTCCTGTATGGAGCAGATTATGTTTAAAAGTTTGCTTTGAAGCTGTTGCATGTGCCATTTCTGAATATTAGCTTGGTATTGTTACAGTAAATAGATGACATCAGGGTGGAAAACTGACGCCAGCAGGAATGTTATTACAAAAATAAACCCACAGGTTGGGTGAGAACATTGAAGCGTGTTATCTAAAAGATTCTTATTAAAAAAAAAACATTCACATTAATTCTGTAAGAGAAGAAACAGAAGCTTACATGACTATAAAATCGTGTGTTTTTCCAGATTCAGTTTCTTAAATTCAATCTTATTTAAGCTTACAACATTATTTGTCGACACATTTCTCAACTTAGATTTCAAACGATTAAATTTGATTATCTAATTTTTTATTTTATTTTTTTTTAAATCATGAGACAAAAAAATTCTAACAATGTTCTTTTTACCTCATGAGCGTGTTTGTGGAAGGTTTCTGCACTGGTCATCATTAGGGCAGTTCGTTCCTCCAGCTCTCCCAGCCTTTGGCCTCTCTCATCCAGAGCAATGCGGGCCCGCGCCAGCTCACCCACTGCTCCACTGGCTGCTACCTTCATACCCTCCATCCCAGCCTGCCCGGGGATGTGCTGGGCCAGACTCCGAGAAGCCTTACCAGCTGCTGCCTCACCAACTGTCAACATACATCATCAAAGGAAAGAGAACATGACTGGAGGCATATAAAGGTTAATAAGAAGCATTTCAGTCCTTAGATGCATAGTGCCTTCAAGGTATTTTTAGGTGGATTATTTAGAATGAAACCTTTCATATAAAGAGAAATTAAGAAAAGATAAAAAAAAACACACAGAGCTCCTCTCTGTCAAAGGTATTGGCATTTCCTCCGAAGAAGCCCTTTAGAAAGCCTCTGTTCTGGGCTTCTGGTGTTTCTGTTGGTGTAAACAGCTCTCCCAGCATCTCCTGAAAACAATGAAAATGAAAAAAAAAAACAAATCTGAGATATCAATACAGTTTTTCGAGGACAGTTTCCAAAGTTGTACATACACTCATAACTTTTCCTTAATGACTGAGGAGTAACTACTGTCGCCTGTGGGTGGCACTATGGCAGCATTATGTTACAAGCTGCACTGATGTCTGTTATCATTTGTGAGAGTGCAGTGGTGGCTCTTAAGAAAAGCATCTATGAATATGAATCCAAATGTCCATGTCTGTGCGCGCACACACACACATCACACATACACGGACACACACACAAACACAGTATCGCCAAAGCCACACAATCAGCCCAGTGTTCAAACCATGACATGACAAGTGTGACATTTTACTTCTGAGGGCTGACAGAGGCTTGGCTACACCAAAGGTAGGTATAATGAAAGCTGTTTATTTACTACACTAATACATTTTCTGAGCTCTTAACAAAGATGATGCAAATGTTCAGTCAAGCAAAGGCAGAACGGTCTTACATGGATACCTTTCATAAAACAGCACATTACAGACAGAGACAGACAAACAAACAGTATGTATATACAGTATGGATTAGATATAGACACGAATGACATATAGATACATAGATTGCATGCACACACACACACACACATCTGCTGACCTGCAGGTTGTCACACATCTCCTGGCTGTACGTAATTCTCTGGATCTCTGTCGGGGAGCTGAGATACAGTGCCTGCCCCCCATTGGTGAAGCAAAAGGTCCTTGCAATGCGCATGTCTGTCAGAGGCAGGTAATTGATGTCCATCAGCGGTCTTAGACTGGGCAAACTGTGAGCACAGTGAGAAGAATGAAAGGCTCGTTAGACAGCAGGAACATCTGCATAATAAACACTGTACATTACAAAGTAAACCACACATCAGAACCCGGTTTGGGCAGATCCATGATAGATAATATAATAATCACGCGGATTGTTTATCTCTGACAGATAGAAAACTTACTATGTACCTATTACCTGTATAACTAAAACTTCCTTCAAGTGCACAAGTCACATAAAATCAATATACTGCATAAATAAAACATGACAAAGCCACCACCAATTACTGTAGCATCCAATCAAGCAGAATGAGTTATACAATATGTAGTTACATAGTTACACACAGATGTTTTTCTACATTGAAAACATTTATTCCTGTAGCCAGAGGTGTATTTGAGAAAAAGAGACCTCTTAGTCACAATGTGTTCAAATGAAATAAAGCATCTATATCACACCTAACTAAGTCTAATTAATCGTCATGGTCACAGTTATGATATCAAGTCAAAAGTCAAAATATCAGCAGCTGAAAAATAAAATACAAACTCTGATGGAAATTTCAGTTAAAAACATCTGGGATTTGATTTCATTCTGTACACAGACTTAACACAAACATCTAAGTTAAGGTTAATACGGTAATAAGTTAAGTTAAGGTAACCAAGCTAAGGAGCATATACAAAAGAAGCAATTTGTCACGTTTAAAAAAAAATTAAGTGCCTATACCTGAGTGTCATGATGTGTCCATTAGCACAGAAGCAGGCCAGGCACACACTGTTACACACAGATACCACATCAGCTCGCAGCACAAAGGATGACTCTGTGATGTTGTGGACAAAGAGGCAAGACTGCGAGGGCATCAAGAACACTTTGGCCTGCCTCTCGGAGCACACCACAGCCAGATGTCCCTCTCCGCAGGTGTCCTGAGAGGATGATGGCGAAAAGTGGACCAGCTTGCGTTTCCTCAGTCTGTCAGGGTCCTCGGGGGCATTGGGATCCCGCCAAACCTCATAGGGGCTCTGGATGAGAGCTCCCATGCAGTCCAAGAAGGCAAAGCGCAACACTGAGCCCTTCAGCATTAGGACTGCTCCTGGAAGACAACAGGGGTTAGAAGGGTTACATGAAGTCTAAAACAAAAAAGAATCCTAAACTGTGGCACGTTACCATGAGCCAAGAGTCTAAGCTTTGGGTCAAACACGTTTCTTTTCATTGCCGTCAATCCTATTGTATTGTCTTTGTTCTTTTATTGTGATTAATTGTTGTGAAGTTAAATGACACTGGGAATGTCACACATGCATGGTTAAGAGCCTCGTATAACCCGTCATCTACTGTCGGCTGCTGAGCAATCCATTATTTACACATAACACTGAAGTTTGCTGACATTTTTGTCAAATACAACGTTTACTACAGAAGAAATGGTCCACTACCCACATGGAATCCACAGGAGCACTTTGAGAACACATGGGGTGAGTTCAACAATACTTGCTTTTCTGTTCTCCAACATTTCCTTGGAACTGCATCTGTGACCTACCAGTAATAAGCTTGCTTCTTGTATATTCTGTCTCCCGAGAATTGCTGTTTCAAAGGACCTGGATTTTTGGCTCTATTGATGTTTTTACTCTGAGTAGAGGACCTTCTTTTCCCTCACACAGCAGGGTTTCTGAACTAGTAGTGCATGTTTGGATGAGTGGCTCAGTTTTGTTTAGTCAGTCCAAACATAATGGGGTTGCAATCCATCAAATCTATCCTTGTGCTTGACTACAGAAGGAAGTCAATGCAAGATCAAGCTTGGCAAGTTCTCCATGACAACAAATATCTCTCCAATTGAAAGGAATAAGGTTTTAGAAGCCCTTAAATATGAGTAATAGCAGACGAGACTGAAGCTTCCAAAATGCTGCTCAAACAGCTTCACACCATGCACTTAATTACTCAGAAAATTACCTGAACTTATTAAAAGCCTTGCATTGCATCAATATTGCATTTCCTAACATGTCTCGGTGGGTAGAACTAAAATGAAAAGCTAATGTTTCTGAGTTCTCCAACATTATTTATGAAATTCACACTTTTCTAATGCAGGACAGGCTTATTAACAGTGAGTGAAGCTTCAGTAAATATAACTTGTGTTTAGGTCTCTCTGCCCTTTACTTCGGAGACCCCCACGTTTGGAACCAGTGTTTCTAGCCTTTTGTTTTCTTTGGTTTGATTTAGTAGGTAACTTTGAACGCAGTAATTTATGTAACTGTAGTCAAAAGTTCATTATATTACAAATCATGGTTTCATCCGAAATGGTTAAACAACAAGGAAATGGAGAGCATACAGTACAGTCACTTTATTCTATTCTTTCCAGGCACATTCAAACATTGAAAATCCACATTATGCTTTTCTTTCATGTGGAGCTTAAAACACATTATCACAGTTTCAAAGCCACAGGCGGGAGGAAAAATAAAATGGATGCTCTCCAAATAGAAAATTCAATACTGTTGAACGGGTTTATGGCTGGATAATTGTGATGAAAAAATAGTTTAATCATGAAGGTAAAATAATGATGAAACTGAGATAATCTTTTTTTGTGGTTCATAATGTCTTTCTTCATTACTTTTGATTAATGAAGTCTTGATTTCGCTGCTGACAAGGCTGAAAGAAGTGTTTAGACTAATTAATGAGATTTTATGGCATATGGAGGATTTGAACAATGCTGGTCTATTACAAATTACAATACAAATCTTTTTTTTAAAAAAAAGAGTTTCTGCCAGGCTCAAAATGCCAGATGGGCTGCAAGGGCACCATCAGCAATGTGGGAGAAAGATCTGCTGGCTTGGCCTACTTGATGTTGGAACAGCCCATCTGAATGGGGGTCTCAAAATTGTCAATAGGCTACATATACGGTAAGCCAAGGTGCAGGAAGTGGTACCAACCCCCTACCCCTTCACGTGGCTCCATCCATGCATTTCATGTCAGAGATCACCTTTATTACTCAAAAATAACTATCTGTTATCATGATATTGTACTCACCAAAGTTTTGCTGAGATCTGTGGCAACATTGCCAGAACTAAGGAGCAAGCTGTCAGAAAACAGGTTGTAAATAAGACAACAGTTTACCCTAAAGTAGTGTCTAAAACACTTTGACGATAAAACCAAGAGTAAGCACACTGGATATGACACACTAAGTGTAACTAAGAATCTCTCTAATGTCCATGATACCTTTGTGATGAAACCCACTCTCATTGGGACTTACCACTAGGACCAATGGTCACAGGTTCCTCCATTCTCTCCTCCTGGTCGGTGGGAATGGACATCGGAATGAGCAGGACCACACCTAAGCTGGTACCCACCCAAAGACACGGTGTGGGCACAAGGTCACTCTTGCGCCCATAGGACTCGCCGAACTGCAGCGTGGTGATAGCCTCTTTGGTGTCCCGGTCAATGCTGGACACGCTGGAGCTGCGCGAACGGCTGAAGGAGTTTTCACGGCTCTCTGTAGCATCAGCCGGCAAACACAGAAACACAGCACAGGTAGAAACGATGCAAGAGGAGAGAGAGAGAGAGAGACATGAAGCAATGGCAAGAGAAAGGGAAGACAGGACAAAGAAAGAGTTTCAGGAGTTGTGGAGTAGAACAGCAATGCGGTGGGCAAAGGAGAAAGGATGGTGGTGTGACAGGACAAGCGGTTAAGAAAAGTGCATAGTCAGGAGAAGGAGAGTGATAAAGTGCGCAGAAGTAAAATATTCTAAAAAAAAAAACTGATTTGTCTGCAGAATGTATGTAATGTAAAACACTGGAACGAAGAGGAAAACGCCACTGAAAAGATGTGATACACTGAGAAGTGAGCGATCCTTACGAAAGGGACAACTGGACAAAAACATATTTTTACACCAAACCCTGCACACACACACACACACACTTACATCTTTGTTTATTGAGAGTGCGCTGCTATTCACTCAGATATCCTACTTGTATTCATATGCGTACACACACACATTCAGAGACAGACACACATAAGTATGCACAAACATACACTCACTGGCAGCTGCACCAAATTCAAAAACTCCTTTAACTCTGAGTGCTACCCATTCAGGCTCTCCATTGTGTACTTAAAGCCTCCATCATAGAAGTATTTCTGTATTGCTGCATTTCTGAATTATTCAGAGCCAGGCAATGTGCAGTACTGCATTCCCAGCCTAATGCTACACAGAGTGCAGACTTTATGTAACAACACACTACAGCTAGGTGCAAAGCCCGGTACACACACATCATGCTAAGATGAACATTTTTAAAGATGTTCAATGTATAGGATTTTCAGGGAAGTTTTGAGCGTCACCAAAACCAAAATCCATTTTAAAAAGACACCCACTGTTAATGGGGGGCTTAAGGGATATACCATGTACTGCTGAAATGTTTTCTGCCTGCAAGATGTACGCTGTGCACTGCTATAAAGATGGCATCGTCGGGACATTAGCAACTACTTCTAGGCCTATTTTGTATGAAACAGGGCCACAGGACGGACTGACATACTGACTGACAGACGGACGGACGTATCAGAAGGACAGCAGTTGATGGGTTTGTGGCCGAAGTCCCCTTACCTCTCTCGCTCCAGCAGTAGGGGGCGCTGGTGTGGTATTCATCGTGGGAGTACATAGTGACTCCGTGTAACTGCTGAAGCATAGCCCTCCTGGATGCATAACCTACTCGTGCCCCACATAACATAAACCCCATATAATAAACCACACCCCGCCAAAGAAACACACACACACACACACACAATTGCAGCCACCGGGTCAAATTAAAAATAAAACAAAACAAACAACAACAACAACAAAAAATTTAAAAAATCAGACGAGACGGACAGATGAACAGCAATACCAGAGAATGACAGAAAGGGAAAGAGAGAAAGATTGCTTCAAATATATACAGAGAAAGAGAGTATGACTGAAAAGGAGGCCGCTCATCTGTTTCTGGTGGCCACACAACCTCTACCTGCTGATCTACATTTTCTCTAAACCTCTTTTCAGCACCATCTGTTCAACAAAATGCTGCTGGCAAGAATAACAGGATTCTACACTAATGTGATGAATAAATCTGATACAGCATCCCTACGTGCAGTCCAGTTGTGGTAGGTTAAGAGCTACTGTACAGCACTGTTGCACGACAACAAAAAATGTTGATACTTCTTTCTTTAATGCTGCTGGAAGTGCTAAAACCTTACAGACTGGTTACAAAAGAGTTAAAGTTTTGTCAAATACAGAACCAATTTGATACAAACATTTGACATTTAAAACTCTGTTACAAAGCCGAGGAGCGGACATTCTGGTTGCGTCTTCTTTTTTTCTTGTTCATTGGAGCAGTATCAATACATGTCGCTATTTTTAGTCAAAATTCTGGTATCGTGACAACACTGCTGTACGATGCCGTAGGCAGCCACAAAGACAAAATAGCCTTTCTCTATGAGTCTGGGTAGCAGCAGCTCGGTTTTTGCCATGTGTCGCTGGAGTGTGTTTACGCTGTGTGACAGAGCCTGTGGGGTGCTGGCTAATGAAAGTCAGACACAGTGGTGCTCTGACAGGACACAGGGACCCCCGGGGGGACCTTACAGGGAGCTAGAGGCAGGCGAGGCAGTGTCAGGGAGGCGATAAGGGAAGGCAGACAATCTGAAGCGGTGAGACAGACAAAGTGTCAGATTTATAGGTGGTACATGCGCATACACCCACACACAGCGTAGAGAGAGAGACAAAGACAGACACCTGGAGACTACGCTTAAGTACTTTTTTTTTCATTTCTATGTACCACCAGTGATGTCTGTGCAAAGCTTTATGCCAGGTTGAGATGTTATTGCCAGTAGACAAATATAAATAGATGTATAAGATAGATTTTTCAGGATTTAATTGTGTGCTTATTTGGGAATTAAGAAATCTTTCACCTTAAATGTAACATTTAAAAAATTCAGAAGTAAGTTAACTATTGGAGGAAACCAACAGGGACATATTTTATCACAAAGCAGGCCCACTGCTTCAGCATTTGGGTTTTACCTTGCAGTCAAACATGAACGTAGGTGTGTGTAGGTGTGGACTCGAAAGCCTCTTCCACATCTGGTGAGGTAGTCACTGAGTCACCTCAGCTCTACGCTTTGGTGAAGAAATATATATTCTACTACTGCCTGTTTTACTTGTGAAATGCGCGATATGACAAGATCCTGTAATATGTGGGTTATATAATTTAAGGGTTATACTGTGGAGAAACAACTACTTATCCAATCTAACAGTTTCACACAATTCTGCCTTCAATATTTAATAGATGGGCTGTTGACCCAAGATGGGAGGTATGGAAATGTTTACTGTTCACTGAGTCTGGCTTCCCCTGTCATTTCCCTCCTCTGTCTCCTCTCCTGGCATGCAGACCTCATTAACATCGGCCTCATCTCCAGCACTGGTTGTTGACCTTTAATTATTCCAGTGATCCTGCTGGCTCTTCACTGTGGTAACCCAATGCAACTGATAAACAACAGTGCCAAAAGTAGGAAACAGACAGAGAAGCAATGCAGAGGAAAACAACCGTCCATGTGTAATAAACCTATAAAAGTTAAAACCACTGCAGACTAAGGATATTCTGAGTTTTTCACTGAATTGCTTGCTTATCCAGGGTTCACACTCTTTTTAAGAAAACATTTTCCAGGACCTTTCTAGGACATTTCCAGGACTTTTTTTTCTTGATAATACAGGACAGAACAGCAGTCATATAATTTACAGACCTAGCCAGTGGTAGTTTCAAACTAGCAGAGAAAAAAAAAAAACACTGCAATGCTGCAAAAGGCCCAGTACATTTAAAACCCATTTCTGATTTCTAATATAAAGAAATCAGCAGGAGTGCTTGAATCAAAACAAAGCAACAAACATCAGTTCCTTCTGTGCACTCCATCATATTAACATGCACTGCTACAGTTTTGAAGCATCTGCTCCTGCAAACGGTGCCACAGTCTCATGATGGAAAAAAAACAAACAAAAAAAAAAACATGGGAATGTTTGATTGATCCAGAACAAATGGGCCAAAGAGTCTGACACAAGGACAGCTGCAGTAAATCTCTTCACTGGCAACAGTATTATACAATGATATTTTCAATATTGTTTTAAAGCCCTGCAAGTGGCGCATTGGAGGTTGTGTGTCCAGATTGGAAACAACTTATCCAGTGACATCCAAATAAGTGATTAGACAGATTCACCAAAAAATGTGAACAGCCAAAGATGACTTTGAAACACAAGAGGATTTTGTGGGGTAAAATTAAATATCATGGAATAATTGGATTGGTTGTGTATAGACAGGCAAACAACTACAACAAAGCAAAGCAAGAAGATCATCTTTCGTTCTTTACACCGCCCCAGAGTGCCTGTCTAACACACTTGCTGCAAAAAAGACAAAGGATCCACTTGTCATGTCATGTCAGATGCTGGACACTGAGATGACCGCAGCAAATTGAGCCACAGCCTCTAAGTTATTTCAGCACTGTAAAAGCAAGAGGACACTGCCTACCACCAGACACACACGGAGGCGAGATGGTTATCCCTGAGACAGACAATGACATGCTTCTTTAGTGTCAGACAGACTTTCTCATTTTTTGCAGTCTGGCTTAATCAAAAAAAAAAAAGAATGGCTTTTGACATTTTTAAGTTGTCATGACCTGGAGTATCATACCATACTAATGGCGACAAAACCCATGCTACAGTATCTTAACCTTTCATGCCAGCAGATTATAATGACATGCTAATACAATGGGTAGGATTTAGCGCACTGTTACTGTATCGTTAAGTAAGTCTGGTGGTCTAGCAGGTACATCCATCTCTGTCTACCCTTGTAAAAGATTCTCTCTTTTGGTTACTTAAATATCAAGCTGCTGCCTTGTTAAATACCAATTCAAAGTTTTATGTTAAATGACTCAAGAAGTCTGTCAAACAGTTTCAAAGGTTATAGATGCATTAATGAAGTGTGGAAAAGAGTGATTTCTACCGTCGTCTGCATCGGTTTGGTTGACAGCTGTAGCCTATGCAGTGGCTTTAATAAAATATTCAGCTTATGCTAATGGAAACTGCCTCCCTCTCAGCTCTCCAGGTCAGTGTCGTATAATGAGGTTGATTGTAGAATTGGTGTAAAAGGGTCAACTATGACACAACAAGCAGCACTGCACTTAATCTTGTGTATTAGTTGGAATCAATACTTCACAGCTTCCAGCTTCGTGCAATAAACGTCAACCAAAATTGCAAATGTTTATAGCACAGCAGAGGCGTGAAGAGAATGAGATTTGGGGACATCTTCCTCCGTTCAACTGCCAACAGTTTGAATCACTGCACATTAATTTTTGCCTGACGTGTGTGCAGGGGTGGCTACAGTAACTTTGACATTTAGGGAACTGTCACAGTGTGGAGTCTCCTATGGAGAGATTAGCCCGTCGTGACCTAACAGAAGCTTTCTGTTGAGATGACAGAGCACAGACTAAAAGCAAATACAGACTGCACCATGAGTAAGCGACCTTCACAGCCAGAGATTTCCAGACATGTTTATATATATATATGATGCATAGAGGGCAATACAGTTCTGGTGGTGCACCAGGGCCAATAATCATGTCTGTCACTTTTTATGGATTATTATCCATTTCCGAAAACTTCGCTCTCTCTGAAAATGACCCATCAACGTGAATCATTGTAAAGGCTTTCAAAAGGATTTGAGTATTTTCCCGTGGCTTTTTTCCACTTTAACAAAATATCTAGTTCTGAGGACAAGATAGAGAAATAAAACGTCCAACATGACAAGAGAATGTCAGGAGTCCTGTTAAGATGAAAGGGTGGTATGGCTCATCTTTATCTTTGTGAGTGGGAGGATGTTATTTATTCAAAGTCAAGTTGATGCCCTGCATTGGTAACTTGACATCTGTCGCCTGGCATTGACAGACTAAGTGCAAGATTTCATACACACTGTATAATTAAACGCTGATGTATAATGCTGATGAGGGCCATTTTCCTGTGTCATTTCTGGGGTCAGTACCTCAAAATTACACTGTGGAGAGTGTCATTTTAAGTCCTCACTTGACAGCACATTCTTTTATCTACTTTTTGTTTTTTTTGCTTTAGCTGTCACTTGTGAAATAACAGGGAGACAAAATACACCCAACAACAAGCCTAAAACATAAACCCGGCTTCTTTTAAAATAGTAATTAAATCTTCAAGAATGGACCTATGTATTAAACATTGTTTTAATGTAAGAAAATGTTTTAGTTGGAAAGGGGTTTGGTTGAATTCAGATTAAAAGGTGATAATATAGAAATAAAGTCATTATAAAAGCACTGAAACACCTGTTGACATCACACACACATGGACACAGAAACATATTTACGCACTCACAAATGCACACATTCGTCGTCTATCCCACACAAAGGCATATTTGGGCCGACACACACACGCAAACACACAGCCTGCTGTGTCAATCCATTTTTAGATGGTGCAGGTCTATGTCAGGGCGTGAATTAAAGGAGTTCAAATGGAAGAAAATAAATGTCAGATTTGTCCATGTGAATGTCAAAATGCCAGAGCGCAATCCTGCTTGAGTAGTTGTCTTAAACCAAAATGTTATCTGTGTGCATAATGAATATGGCAATTTGAAAAGAAACAAAACAAACAAACAAAAACTTCACATAAACTAAATAAAACTGATGACTGAATGTTTCCCTCAGGTCAAAGTTTTGTGCATTATGAGAAAGTCAGGAGGTGTGGCCACACTACATAAACCTTATGTGTTCTCTGTTGCCTAGTTTTCAAAAACCCAAAACATTTGAAAAGAGAGAAAAAAAAACAAACAAAACATACAAAATAAAAGAAAGGCAGAAAACTTTACTTGGTTGGAGCAAAACACCGTGAGATTTATAGCTATCACATTTGCACGGCTGTTAAAGTTAAATAGGTAAGATGCAGAAGAGAAATACGAAAGAGAAAAAGGCACTGTAGAATACAAAATCAGTTGGTTAAAACACATACAGCAATATTGAACCAACCTTCAGACCTGGGACACGATCAACACAAGCTTCAGTATTAGGGGACACAATGCAAGGGCCGTTTCTTGCATTCAAGAGAAGCTGAACCTGCAGTCCAAAATAAGGTGATGCTAATGCAAGCTGCATAAAGTAGGAGCCGTCATAATATTCATATACAACCAGTTCACACACACACAGGTAACGCTGGAGGACTTATCACTCACAATTCTTAGTCATTTCTAAAAACAATCCTTTGATGAACCAATAACTGCATGATTTAGGTTTTTTTATGCTGCTAACTTGCATTAGCATGCGCTTGCCTTGTGTTAATTCTGTACCAGGCCTTCATCCACTTACCCCAGGGTGAAAGGATGGCATGCACTTGCTGGGAGGGAGCGTATGTTAGAGAGGTTTAGGGATGGGAGTTGGGGAGACAAGCACACACCTTCAGTGTGGGACACAGGCAAGGAGATCTCCATGCAAGCAGCGGACTGGGCCTTGCGGAAGGGCGGTCGGCCAGGGCCTCTACGGGTAAGCCGCGGCCCCTCAGGACCCATCGGAACACGAGGCTTCCCTGCCGAGCACGGCTGGGAGGTGGGGCTAGTGCAATGTCCATTGACATGATCTGTAACAACGGCAAAGCATTAGCAAAAGATACAAAGAGGCAAATAAAACTTATTCAAACATATTCTAATTCACTGCTGCAATATCCATCTTCTGAAGCCATTTAGCGTCACCATGAGCGATGAAATCTTTTTAATCAAGAAATTTTCAAATGAAGTCGTGTTCTCAGCCTGTTTGGAGATTTTGCTATCTGTTGTGTGCAGGCATAATATTGCATCCTGGTATTACACTACATGGCCAATGAAGACGGATATTTCTGCAGCGTAAGAGGAGCAAGCCGAAATTCAGATTGTCAGAAAAGAAAGATGGTCGTGAGGGAGAAAGGGAAAGCGAGAATGAATGACAAAAGGCTGCAGAGTGGTTTGAAGTAAATGTGAGCAGGGAGAAGAAAGAGATGCTGGGGCAACGGAAACAAGAGGAAAATGCAGAGGCAAATTGTGAGTGCAGTTTCATTCAGTCTGTGCCAGGAAATAAGACAGAAAAATAATTTAACAAAAAACAAAAACAGTCTTGTTTGATCTCCACTTTGTTTCCTTTTTCCTTTTCGGATTATTAGAAAACCTTGTTTTCAACAGAAACAGTTTATTTCTTCATGACATCACTGGCTATCTGCAAGTGAAGATCAAAGGAATAGAAAAAAGAACATGAAATATCTAATATCTGCTTTTTAATTGCAATGCAGATGAATACTCCAGTTAAGTTGGCTGAGCCACACAATCAGCTGAAGATGATAGTGACAGGAAGCACTCGTTCCTTTCTGGAAATCTAGCTTCCCGTGGCTTCCCCTCAGGGACTGAGTTTGTTGGACGCTTTGTCATTGCTTAATGTACAGTGCTTGTGTGTGGGGGCAAAATAATTTGTTTAGAGCCAAACCTTATTAACGAGATAAAGAAAAGCAAAGCAGCACTGTGTGCACTGGGCGCACTCTGCGGTTCTTTGTTGCCCGCAGTTTAGTCGGGAAGACTAAAAAGCTGCCAAGATAGCCATAATTAACAGCTTTGTGATACCTACGCCTAAGTACACTCATTCTCACTTGACTTGAGCGACGAGTAAATAAAACAGTGCCCTTTTCTTTAATGACATCCCTGTGGCAGTAAAACCAAAGCTGCTCTCAACCCTAAAGGGCTTGATCGAAGCTTTCCCTACAGTAGCTTTCCACTCTTTCCTCTGTGAATTTCTCCTCCATAGAGACTCACAAAGCATGAGGAGAATCAGTGATGCCTTGTCACTGTCCTCTTAGTATATTTTGCACTGATCACACGTCTGTCATATCAAATCTAAGTCTCCGGTTCAGTCGGTTTATGCACAAATGATTCAGTTTCAGTGCAAAGATGAAAATCTCCAGGTACCACCCAGTCCACGTGCAACATTCACCGTTTCACAGCAGGACGGACCGAGGAAGAAAACTGGTACCTTCCCCGATACACACAGATTTCTGTAATTATCAAGATTGCACACACACATCCAAATCACACATACACATATAGAGTAACACTCTCTGTTATACAGACAAAATATTTAGTTATTATAGAGCTATTAACAAGATAAAACCTGAATTCAGAAAGTGCCCTTCAGGGTCATGTTTGAACCTCGTAGAAAATGTAATGAGCTTTTGACCGCCCTAAATGAGTGGTGAGGCAAGTTTGAGATTAACCTCTACAAAGTTGACATTTGGGTTAATGCTCTCACTCTTACTATTGCTTAAATTAAATATATAACAAAAGGCTGCAAAATAAAAGCATGTTTTTATACCTGTCACATAAAGAAAAAGTTATTAGATGAGGAAAGTCACAGGAATAAGTAGGCACTGGCACATTTTGTGTTGAAGAAGCAGAGGTTTTTAAAAGCATGTGTGACACTGCAGAAGCCGAGCAAAGGGAAACCTGAGATTGTGATGTGTATGTGCAGCTCAGTATCTGCAATAGAGATGATCCAGTCAAAAATGGAGAAAAGACTGTTACAATGAGAGAGGTAGCAAGTGATCCAGTCACTGGAGAGCAAGGCTGTCAATGGAGGAAAGGTTGCGTAAAGAAATCAGAAGATGGTCCGATCATGAATCAACGTGATACAAAACCTCAAATTTAAATATGGGCATGAGTTACAAATCACCTTTATAAACACTTGCAAAATGTAGAAGAAACAAATACAGAAGATTTAAATCAAAATACATTTAAGGGGCAAAATGGACAAACATGTCAGCCGGACAGTCTCATGGGCTGGTTGAACAGCAGTAGAGTGACAAGGAAACTGAAAGAAGAAATTTTGAGTGACAATAAAAAAAAACTAGTAAAGCAACATAAAAGCCTAGAAAACATGACAAAAGCAGAAACTAAATGACTTAAAGGAAATCAAGTGAAAACTGCTGGCTTTCGCCTACCGTACCAAGATCAGTCTTAAGATCTGTTGGCAGACTTAACTTTCTGCCGGGTCCCTTTACTGAAACAAAAGAATAGGAAACAAAGCACCAGTTAATCCCTTCAAATAAAAAATAACAAATAAAAAAAGGAAATCAAATTAATAAAAAATATTTTTTTAAAAATATAAGACGGTGTAATCTAAGTCAAACAATGACAAACAAAAGTACAAAAAGACCTCAAACCAAACAAAATGGAAATCACTCAAATAAACAAAGAACCAGATGCAAACATGCAAACTGGTGCAGTTGCACATGGCAGGCATATTTCAAAATGCATGCTCCATTGTTGTCCCAGGCCAGTGTTTGCAGCTATCTCTACAGGGTCAATAATACCTATACTGGGCCAAAAGGTGTAAAAGACTTGGACTTAAAAATCAACTTAAAAATCCAAGTTATCCACATAGTGAGTATAGTATATCTTTCAACCAAAAGTCTTTTTGGGCTACAACAAAGTAAAAAGAACATATATATAATTTACTGTGGATGTCAAACTTGAATCCAACTCTCAAAAATCAGATTGACTTAAATCTTCGTTGAAATCAGATTTTCTATGGCCTGGGATGTCTGACGTGGAAGCACAAAACAAACAACAAACAAACAAACAAACAAAAAAAACAGGGTGACACCACAGGGTGTCAATACAAAAAGACAGTCAGACGCTGGTGGCAACCAAAAAAAATTTGTTTAAACATTTTGCAAGCATTTTGCAGTAAGTAGAGAACTGCAAAGGTCGTTCTTGAGATGTTATGAGTCAGTTTCCCCCTCAAAAAGAAGGCAATATTTCATTGTTTCTTTGTGTTGGATGATTAACTTGACACGTGGAAGACACAGGATGGTGTTTACATGAAAGCTTGATAAATTTCATGACCACGAGGAAATGTTGAGTCACGTTTTAATCCTTCTGCCATAGAGTAAAATAAGAGTACAGCAGAGGACATGGGGCCTAGAACTTGTTTTTAAATATGTTGTGATGTAACACAGTTTATTCCATTTACATAGTTTAGTTTCTGTGTAGGCAGTTCAGTATCAAAGGTCATTTTGAGGAAAAAAATATATTTCCTGTGTTGCCGAGGAAATTAGGATGTTATGGAGCTCTAATTGAATTTCTGAATCAATGAATTTGTTTTCATTTTTTTTCCCGGAACAATTAAAGTCTTTCAAATGGGCTCTCTGTGTGTGTAAGTGTAATAATAAACTGTAGTGACCAGATGCTGCTGCAACCGTATAATATGTGCAGCATTAAGGATACAATGACAGAGAAAATGTTCTCATAATAAACCTGTTAGATACACATGTTCCTCTGTTTAATAGCTCTGTGGCTGCATTAACACTTCATGAAATGAATTTTAATCAAACAGGTGAGATTGGTCTGACTTCCCGAAGGCTTGTTTATTGTGAATATGAACAATAACCAACCAAAACCTGCATGTATTACCATTCATTACCGTGTTATTTTTGCAGCTACAGTCCCACATTTTACAACACGCTCACTGGACCTTTGTAGGTTGAGCACACATTTTTGTGTCTAAATATGACAGTTGTAATAAGGTTATTTAATAATGTTGTTACGTTTTCTGTTGTTTACTTTTCGTGGCTGGAGTAGACTTTACCTCAGGCTGGTATCTTGTTTCTGATATCTTTATGTGACAATAATAAAACACTTGTATGACAACAGTTTATGTTAGACTCGCCCCAACTGTGACCTCAGCAGTCTGTATGTTACTTTGTGGTTTGGTCACGTTGTGTTCCCTCACAAATCTAGGGGAAAATCAAAATGTTACTTGTGTTTTTGTTATCCCGCAGATGTCTACTGTTTGCCTGAGGTGAAACCTTTTAAATCTACCATTCCCACAGAATGTGTTGTTGGTTTTCCCCCATGGGCAAACGTTATACTGATAATAAATGCCTCAGAGATCATGAAAATACCTTTGAAGATGTTAGATAAAGACTAACAAGACTAAATAAGACTAAGAATCTGCTTGTTAGCAGCTCTAGGAGATGGGGCTTTGTGCTAAATGTTAAGGTCAGCATACTGACATGCTAACATATAATGCCAACCAGTCATCTCCCTTTCCTTCTGACATATGTTTACCAGGTATACTGTTTCATTACTGTATCTTGGCCTAGCTTGTTGATGCTAACATTTTCTGAGGCTTGTGGCAATGGCATTAGTTTTGCATTATTTTTTTTTTGCACAGTATTAAAAGGTCATAAACCAGAAGAATTAGAGAGAATAATATTTGGACCTGAGGATGGATATTGTACCAAATCTCACGGTAATCCATCCAATAGCTGGGACATTTCAGCCTGGACAAACTGGTACCACATTGCTAGCATGATAAAAATCCTATTTTGATTTTCCCTGAGGTTTGGGTAGGGAATGTTATGTGACTGAATCATAGTGATGTACAAAGTGCTGAGGTCACAAACAGGGCCTGATGTTGGACTTGATCAGGCCACAACACTGATAAACGTACAAAGCAAGCTGAAGTCATATTTATCAGCACCGCAGCTGGCCACATAGTGGGCTCCATGCAGTCAGTTAGGGACAGGACAGTGATGAATGTTAGCCAAGATGACAACAACATGACATTGTGGGTTCATTGTCATTGACACATACTCAGACAGACACACACAGACAGTTCCGAGTGCCACAGTCCAGTAAAGTAGCATGTAACGTTTTAGTGACAAAGACGTGTAGTTCCAGTGGAGGCACAATGCTTAACGTCACAGAGAATGAAGCACCAGAGGCACTGACGAGTGAGGAGGAGAAGTACCCAGCTGGAATACAATTCCTTCCTCTTCCCAAACCCGTCTGCTTTGCAGCATTGCCGAATATTGAAGGAGTCGAATTCAAAGCCCAGATCTAACACATGAAACAAACATCACAATGTCTAACCCCCTGCAGCTGAGGCAGAGAGATAATGCAATACCAGCAGTCGCCCGCACAAAAGCATGGAACACACTAACAAAGCAGCGACAGACAGTCTACTCCTAGAAACACAGTCCCTGTCAGCTTGTTTACACTGCAAGCAACTTGGTTGACGGGTCATTCTGTTGTGACCGATCGTGCATTTCACAGTGATTTTGTGGTAAGTACGCTGCTTATTAATGAGATTTCCCCTGGCTTTCTGCCAAATTAGAATGCCCAAGTCCCTATGCAATACAGTCCTTGTCACTGCTAAGTGCTAACCAACTAGTAGAAGTCACAAGTGCAGCAACAAGGACGAGAATCCTCCTCCCAACTGCCACATATGCATCCATGGTACTGTTTTTTTGTTGTTGTTGTTGCATGATGGATGCATCTTTTACCTATTTTCATTCATTAGACAATTACCCTCTCAAATTTAAGATAAAATGAAACAAGGAGGCCTTTCGTCCATTCAGCACCTGTCATGGAGATCTGTTCTTCGTGAAACTTGGGCAAACAAGCTTTCTTGTTTCTTGCATTGACTCGGCCACAGCCAGTTTTTCGAGGGCAGATACATTTAAGTAGATTCATTACAAAAGTCCCCATTTATGGAGCTCTGTGAGTCCTTAATGTGCCTGTGATGTTTTGCTTCTAGTGTTGCTCACAGTGTGGAAGCGGAGTCAGCATGCAAGGTGCAACATTGAACCAACCACCTGTCCAAAGACAACCCAGTCATCCCATCTCCCTCCCTTGTTGCATTGTTGCCATACAGTGAAAACCACAAGCAGATGTCCATGAAGAGGCTGAGATCCGTGAGACATCCCTCCTCTTACCATTGTCCAGTAAGTAAAAGACTGGACTGCAGTGGCTGGCTCTCAGACTGGCCACGGGCTCTGGCAGGACGCGTGGGTCATTGTGAAGGGAAGTTGGGTAATGAACTGGAATAGGAGATCCAACAGAACAGACACAGACTTTTCAGGGCAACAGGGGAGAGACAAACACAATGGGTGAACTGGGGAAAAGAGAGACTTGCAGGTAACAGGAAGGAAAGCAGTTGAGAGGTTATGAAAACAAAATAGATCATAACAAGGTTATGATTATTCTACCAGCAATATGATACTCAGAAGATTTAACAAGAAAAAATATAACTGCGACAAACACTACTACATCACTGTAGCTACTGTTACTGCACCTTCTTCACCACTACTAACACCACAGCTACTAATGCTAATGCATGCTAAGGCTTTTTAACCATTTTAATACACATATTTCAAACAAACAAGTCATTTGCTGCATCATTTCCACCGTGAAATACCCAATGTTTGATAAAGACAAATATTTGGTTGAAAGGTCATCGACCATAAATAATGATAGAAACTCAAAGGAGAGCAAACCCAACAGCAGCAGGTGCTGATATTCTTTACTTTTTTGTTCAATGCTCCTGTTTGTTGCCCAGCAGGGGCTGAAAAGCTTTTGGCTCCAGAATGGTGACAGAGTGTTGTTGCTGCTCCTCCTACAGCAACTCTAAAACCAAGCAAACATTGTGTTTTAAGGTCATTAATATGAGATAAAGAGTATGACTACACCTGATCTTAGAGGCACAATACTAGTACCAGACATATACAAACAATTCAATAAGATTCCAACATGCTATTGATTAGATCACTAACCACACGCACACACTTTGTGAGTGCATCAACTTATCTAACAGCAAGTCTTACAGGGGAATGTTAACAGTTTCTAGTACTACTCTTTTATTAAACACAATACTGCATTTAAATACCAGTGCATCACCAGAGGCCCCATTTTTGTACACGGTTTTGTGCAAAATAATCCAGTCGGTTGTAACTGTGAGGTTCTTATCCATAGTCAATGTGTTACCCACAATAGACTGCAGTCAGCATGCCCACTGTTTAGAGAAGCAGTCAGGAATCCTAGCACAGAAGCAGCGCTATGTACCGCTGTAAAAATGTACATTGTGAATGCTGCTGATCTGTTTGGGTCATAAAGTTCCTTGATTGGACTGAAATAAAACTTAACGTGTTTATATATTTTAACATTGGTGTGTGGTTTTCTAGCAACGTCTCAAAACCCTCACAGCTGCACAGTTGGACCTGAGTGTAGGGATACGAAAATTATATGGCTAGTGGCAAAAAAAAAAAAAAAAAAAAAAAGAATGACTGAGGGCAAGATGAAGCTGTTAAAATATTGCTTCTGTGTTGGGATTCCTGTCTGCTTGACTGCCCTCTACTGTAGATAATACACTGACTATGCATAAGTACCTCATGAAACCCCACTTCATAATAATACAGTATTAATAATGCTATCGCTTTAAGTTTACACAGTAACAACCATCAATAAGTGAGAGATAGTCACACAGTTCGTGCAGTTTCTTGGTAACAACCACCTGTTTCTGCCAATACTCTCTTTCCAACCATATCCAAACAACACAGAGTCACAGGGATGATGCATCACCGTGCGTCATTGCTACCTATCCAACTGGTCTGAAAAAAAAGTAGTACCTGAAGTACGTATGAGCAGCAGTGCATGTGTGCTATAGGTATGATCATTATAGAAAGTGTACCAGCGGGATTAGTTGAAAAACTGTTGGCAGGCTTATTTTATCTTGAGTTACATGGAGCTGAGGAGGTGGCATCAGTTCTGCACGCTGTAAAGTTTCAGCCATCATCTCTTCCTTTTCTTCCGTGACGTGCTCATTGCTAAATATATCCTGCCGGGTCAGACACAGATCACTGGCATCCCGGCTTGTTAGTCCTTCTCAAGACTGGGCCTGGTCAAGTAAGCCTTGATGAAACCACACGTGGCATAAAGCTCCCAGGGGAACTGTAACGCATAACCACGAACCAAAACAACAGACCCCAGGACATAAGAAAAAAATTACAATGGGATTTTGAGGAAGACAGCTTGCAGACAGGAGAAGGGCCAATTACAGGGCCTAATGACAAAAGGAAGATGGGAAAAAAGGTCAGAAAAAAGAGAGGGGAAGAGTGAAATAGGAGAGGGGAGAGAGACGCCTGCAGTTATTGACATACAGGGTGAATCAAAACGATGGCTGGCTTTCCTTAATAAGCTGTCACCAGTCTGTGTATGGCCTTGAACAGACACAGCACACCTGGTGTGCCATGGACAACAAGACAACCTTGAAGGGCCATAGAAAAAGGTGGAAGTTGATATTCAGCAGGAGGAAATTAACCGTGAACTCTTCGCCTATCAAGTAGAACACAGCTGTGCTTCCTCATTTATCTCCAAACATTACCAGCCTCAATGCACTTTACATCGCTCTTGCATTGATTTTGAAGATATTTCAAGTTGATGAAGTTTTCTTAGTCCGGCCACACTGTTATCATTGTAACCAATGATAACATTTCCATTGATTGCAGATTGTAATTATGAATCTGTGTGCCACTCAATATAACAGATTCACCAATCTGCCTTTTTCCCTCTCTGGATAAATGTTAAAGTGAATCAGACACTTGATCACACTGTGTCGTGCTGTGTCTCTCTTTATGCTTTTCATCCGTCTCTCCACAATTCTTTTCTTCCATCTCTCTAATTAGCAAATGACAGGCCTGTAATGGGACAGAATGACCATGACCTAGTCCACATCACAATGCTGAAAGACTCTTAGCCAAGACAGCTCAGAACATCTTGTCCTGGTTTTGTAATTCTGTTCTTATGCTCTCCTTAAGAGTCTCGAAGGAAAGGCTGGAGAGTTCTCATAAAAGCTTTAAAAAAAAATAAGCTCAAGGGTGAAACATCTGATTTTTGTATTCTGGACAGTACTGATAGATGTATCCATGAAAATGCAGTCGGCTAGATAAACATCAGACAACTTCATTTGTAGTGGATTACTATTTTTGCATGTAAGAGCTGCTCATATATTCAAACTTTGGCGATCTAACCTTTCTGTTGGTGGGAGTGCATGTATTTATGTGTGCAAAAAACTTCCAAAAAGGAGGTACTTCAAGGGTAAAATATTTCTGCTTTGCCATTTGATTTGGCTTGATAATGAAAATGAAGCATTTTGGCTTCATGGTTGAAATCCATCCAAAGCTGATGTTCTGAAAAGTAAAAATTGCAGTACCTGACGGAAAAAAAAGACTTACTGAGCCATTGTTGAGTCATACTATTCAGCCTCCTGCGGAGGGGCACTGGTCTTTGCATGCTACTTGGCAACAAGAGGCTTATTTATATACCTGTAAATAAACATTAATTGGAATATTACAAAGAGTTTGTACAAAGTCTGATGTCGGCTGATTTTCTGCAGCACGACCACTGCACTAAACAAGGTTAGTATGTAGTAGTGTATATCAAGCTCTATCCTGCTATTTACAGCTCTTTATCTGCATAAAGACTGTGATAGCAGCAGGCTAAGCGGCACAACCCAGTTGTCCTTCACCCCAGCCACATCTTTTCAATCTTTACTGGGTTAAATTAAAGCACTCCCAGAAGGGACATGCAATCACTCCAGTGTCCTCGGCTCTGCCCGAGGGTCTCCTCCCAGTTGGACATGCCCAAAATACCTCGACAGGGAGGTGTCTGGGAGGCATCCTCAACAGATAAGGTTCTGTCCCTTTATGCCTGAGGTGCCAGGCCCTAAGGGAGGCCTCACACAACCCTCCCTGCAGGAACAGCCAGAGACAGGTTATTTAGGAGAAACCTTTGTACGTCCACGTGACTCTGGAGGGTTTCCCATGGACAAAGTCCCAAGTGAGGGCTAGAATAAGAGTCATTCAAAGGCTTGGACCCATGAGGCCCCACTGGGCACAATCCAACACAGCACTATGAAGCCAAATGGGCTCATCTCCTGCAAGGACAGGGGTAAAGCTCTGGCACGCTGCCAGCTTGGAAATAGGAAAACAGCATGGACCTTGGTGGCCTGAACCTTGTCAAATTATTTTTTTTTCAGAAGAATATAAAGTGCCTTAGTGCTGGCAAAAATCCCGAAAGCTTTGATTCTCTGTAAAACACATCAGACTAATTGAATATCTGAACACAATGGCACCAGTCTCATGCCTCTCCATTCACATGCACATAGGGATTAAGGTATGAATTTATCACCAGTTGATGATGTCTTATTACACAAAGATCAGTGGGGGGCAATCTTTTGCTGAGAGAAAAACACAGTTTCACAGTGCTTAATTCAAAGAAATTATAATTGTATTTTGAGTTCTCAAACGTCCTCCAGTTCCCCCATAAGGATCTTTTTTTTTTTAACAGAACTTGTAATACTTAATTGTAAAGAGTTTCAAATTGTTCTCCTCCTGTTGGCAGGTGTAACAGACTGAGTGCTATTTCTGGATATTCAAAAAGATACTGTTAAACTGTTCGCTTCCTCAAAAAGACCTGAAAAGCACAAATTTGCCATCAAATCAAACATGAGGCAGAAATGTTTCAGGCCTGCGTTGGTGCTGATATTAAAACAGGATCTTCTCACACAAATTGCAGATCAACATTTAGCAAACTTTATTATAAATGCCGCAAAAATGTTTTTCTATGAATCCGTCACTATGGAAAACATCTATTATCTGTTACATATAAGACACATCACCAATAAATCTAGTCACTTTAACTGGAAACTAAAGCCTATTAAAGCAGCCCTTTAAGGGCAGCCAGCATGCCTGCTTGGCAGTATCTTTAGCACAGATTTACACTCACGCACTCTTTCCATCTGACTTTTAAGTTCTGAATTTGCTGAGATAGAGTGTTTTCCCACGACAGATACAAGAGCACCTGCTGGGAAATCTCTCTCTCCGTCCATTACACATTTCAGCTACTTTCTTTGCAATCACAAACAAACTGTCTTTTCATTTCCTTCTTCTCCAGCCGCACAGACCTCAACAATCTATAAACAATCTTGTAGTTGAAACTCTCATCCACTGCGTTCAACCTACTCAGTACACAAGGACCTCTTACACTATCTTGATCATGATCTGTATGATATATTCATCATGAATCACCGTCCTCTCGTATTGCAGCTTTCGTAATCAACTTCCCATGATTGTATCTACCACTGCGCTGTATCTCCAAAGTGTGACGCAACAATATAATGAACATAACATTAAGTACAAACACTAGAGACACTTATATTACTCCATATGCTTCATTCCCCTCTGAAGACATGTGTCTATTTTATGTCCTGTAGCATTTAATGCAAGTCAGGCCCCGCTACACACTAACCTGCCAACAAATATTTAACTGACAGCAGGAGGTTTTTGTAATATATTATGGATGATAAAAATAAATATTTAATCCAGCTGTGAGAACTGTTCTGATCTCAGACAGATATTTAAGCCTTGATGTTATGAACATTATGCAGATTCCTGTCGCATACTATTCATGATCAAGCCATGCGCATCAGCAAGTTCTCACCGCTGCTGCAAACAGTTGTATCAACAATGATTTAATGGAGACATGTTATTCATGTTAGCCGTGCCTGCACTGTGTTTGCGTTCTGTATCTTTTACTCTGTGCTGGCAGGATGTATGTCACGAGAGAAGAAGGGGAGCTGGGCAAACAAGAAAAGTCATAGAGGTATAAAGAAAGAGGTAGAGCAAATAAAAAGCGCAGCCCACTCTTACCTTTGGGAAAACATGTGATTATTACACATTAGTATAAAGGTAAACCAGCTGGAAGCTGTGACAAAATATAGTCCACAGTATACTGAAATCAGACTAATAACTACATTACATTTTCTCACCAACAACCTCCCACTTCTTGAACTGAAAGCAGCAAAACTCTGAGTGCGATAATAAGTCCTTATTGCAATATTGAACATGAGTAACAATTTGCCATTCTCATCAGGTGACGATGCTCTGGCGATGAGTGAGGAGTCCACAGGCTGCAAACTGTAGGTATATCTCAATGATATTACAGTGCCAATTAGACATTAGACATTGCCATACAGGGAAGGTGAACTTGGCAGTGCATGTGTGTGTGTCAGCACGTTACCTGAGGTGGGCGATTTGCTTCTTTCCATGTCGATGGACTGCTGGTTGTCAGAGAGTTCAGTAAGGCCTGCCGCAGCCAATGGCAGCCGAGCAGAAGAAAAGGTACAGTACACACAGCCTGTCAGATTATTTTATCTTTGCCAGCCGTGCAGAGTAAAGAGAAGTCGGTTTGAATGATGTCAGCCACACAAAGCCCTGAGAAAGAGCTTAGAGGACAGGTTATTAAAAATATTTGGTTCATCTCTGATAAGCTGCATAATGAATTCTAGTACTTAATTATGATTTGTGAATTATTTGGGATTTCCTGAGGATCAAGTCCTCACTAGTGTTTGACATTTGCTGTTTACCATTCTTAAGTTCTTAAGCTTCATTTGGCTTTCTAGGAGCAAAGTGGCTGAAACCTGATGTGACCTGCACTACCTTCTGCTCACTATATATAAACATTTATTTTAGATTTTCAGCCAGATTGCATTAAAATGTCAACTTGACCATCGTTTCTACAGCATGTAGTGCAAATCTCATCATGAAGTAGCTTATAACAACAACAAAACAACCACAGACTTGATCAGGATCTGATCAAATATGATCACATGCACCAAGCACAGGCCAGAATGAGAAGTCATACCTATCCCCTCTTTAAAACCCCCAATGCTAACGTTTCTAATTCTTGTTCATATTAGTTTGTGGGGTGTTTAAGCGGTGTTCATCGTTGCTTCGTTAACAACCAATGAGCCGTCATAATTGTTTCGCTTCGGTAAAAGTTTCCAGCAAAACTTCTTAATGCAAAATTTCCTTCATTCATTTACACTGGCATTATAAATGAATGAAGACACTGAAAAGGACTCTGATAAAAACTTTATTGTAGTACGAAATGAAAAATTTATTTGCAATCATCAAGTAATAGCACACATTTTAGTTTCTTTGGGATGACCAAGGCTTTATTCACCCCACTTACTA
Organism: Protonibea diacanthus; assembly: GCA_028641955.1. Classification (NCBI taxonomy): domain Eukaryota; kingdom Metazoa; phylum Chordata; class Actinopteri; family Sciaenidae; genus Protonibea; species Protonibea diacanthus. The sequence goes on from CM053986.1 coordinate 13,840,435, forward strand.
TTTGTCAGTTAAAATATACATCATGTGGAACATTTATCAATATTTATAACTGCCTCTACTTAACAGATTAAAAGCAGTGTCTCTCTTTCTGCAAGGGCATACTGTTGGACATGACTGGAATAAGGGAGTTCTGTTTCAGAATACAAAACAACCACTTTCATTCCAATCATCTCTTTGGTTTGTCCCTTTGTTTCAAGTCCACATCATCCATTTCCAGTCCCTATGGCAACTATCCCTGCCAACCCTGTTGTCCTTGTACGTCCCACCCAAAACACTGCCCCAACCTCCCCAAATCCCCCCCGCACACAAACACAGTCCCCCAGCCTTTAGGAAGGCTCGACTTACTCTGATAGGATGTACGGATCCTTTTCTTTGAATCTGAATAAAAGTTAGACAGGCCACGCATGCAAAACTCTGTCAGGCAGGCCCGCATGCCCACACCAGCAGCCACAGAGTCACCAAAAGGTGGTGGGAGGAGGAAGAGGAGGAGGATGATGAGGGAAGGAAGGAGTGATGGAAAGGATGGAGGGCCAGAATAATAATAATAATAATAAAAAAGTGTTGGTGGAGATTTAGGGCAGGGAGAGATGAGAGGTGACAGGAGAGTGGGAAAGAAAGAAAGGTAGCAGAGCGATGCATAAGTAAGGTGGTATAGAAGGCAAGGTGGTAAAAGAAAGAAATACGCAGGATTGGGGAAGGATGGGTGGTGAAAGAATTGAGTTAAGAAATTATAGCATGGAGGGGAGGGAAGGGAAGACAAAGGAGGGAAGGGGAGAGAAAAGAACACACAAGCTTAGAGTTGAAAATAAAGTGAGAGCGAGCAGCAACCGAGTTAGTGTCAGGGGAGGACAGAAAAGATATACCCACTACTGCTGCAAACCCCAGAAATGCTGACGCGATTGGTCATTTGCACAAGTACTTTGTTAGCAAGTAACATATCATTACTTACAAAGCAGCATCAAAATAAATCTCTTCAAATAATTGCTTTACACTGCATTTTGTTTACGTACTTTTTTGCTATTTGCCTCTCATTAGGCTGGTATTAATAATGCATTACACTATAACTAGACCAACACACCTAAAGTGATCAATAACTCTGCATTGTTTTATGAAATGAATGCGCTAACTTTGATTTGACATATATGTAGTGTACACATATACATATGTGTGACAACATCTAAAAATGTTGTGGGAAGGACAGAAGAATATTTTCTAAAAACTTGGAGTGCTTCAAAGAGAAAGAGGAGCTTAAAGATTTGGCCTCTTGTCAATGTTTTTACAGTTTTTGTCTTCAGTATTGATTTAACTCCAGCATAACAAGTGCTCGAGATCATAACACCACCACCTGGGGTACAGAAAAAAAAAGGACCAGTGTCCGATTTATTATTTTTCTTTCCGTTTCTAAATTGATTTTAAAGACCCAACACAGAAGGACTTTAAGAAAAGAGGAAGTTGGGAACCATAAGTACTGTGGCAGTCAATAAAAGCACTTATGCAACAGCAAAATGAAAAGAGTTGCGTCTAAAGCCCAAATTTATCCCTCCATCCACCTTGATATTTGCTTTCACACAAGTCCTGAATGCAGGTAAAGCAGCTACAGCTACAGCTACACTTGTGGGAATTATGTAACAAGAAAGCTCAGTAGTTTAAATTACTTAAAGAAGACATAAGACATCCTAAGACATCTAAAATATTAAAATACTGGCGCTGCAATGCCATTCAAATCCAAAGGTTGGGTGAAATAAGAACGGTGTGTTAGACAATAATTTCTAGATGGTGGAGATATATATCTTTACAGAAGGGTAAGTATAAAAAAGAGGCTTCAGAGACAGTCGCCGGCCATGATTAGTGGCAGAGAAAAGGGGGTCAGGGGTCAGGAAGTACAACAAGACCTCTGTGGCTTTTGATTACAGATCTACACTCAAGCAGGACTAAAAACAGAAAGGACAGAGAAATCAAACAACAACATGCATAATAATGCCAACGTGGAATGATACGCAGCTTGTTAACATGCACTTCATATCATAGTGCAGATATGTGACAGGCATACTGATGATGGACGGGTGTTGTTTGTCTTTGGATGTTATTATGTGAGAGAAACGGAGCAAAGAGAGGAGAGAAATAAGGTGGGACTGATACAGCTTTTGAATACTGATAACTGCGTCTTATATTTTTGGAATTTGTTTGTAGATTAACTATATTTTGTGTAAATTTGTTATAAATTTGACCCTTTTCTTGTTTGTTTTTCACAACTTCATCCAGATAGGTTTGGTGTTCCCAGAGATGTTTATTTCAGTTAGGGTAGACCATCGCAATAATGGAACTGTTTAACATCTTTACTTCATTAAAATTGTAAAGGACATCGTTACAGTACATTTTTAGTATTTTAGTAATTTTTGGCATTTTAAGTCCTGCATCCAAACATTAATTTAAATAAAAGAAGCGAAAGACTAACACTAGAAATTCTTCATTCTCCTCCTGGTCAGTCTATTTATGATTATGGTTAATAATCAAATTGTTTTAGTATTAAAGTAAACATTCTAACTGAATGTAATATTATTATATCCGTTGTGTACTATAACCAGTAGTGTAAGCAGTATTCAGATCCTTTACTTAAGTAAAAGTAGCAATACCACACAATAAAATAGTTTGCAAATAAATGTAATGCATGCAAAATCAAATTCAGAGAAATATTATAACAAAATCTATGTAAATTATTGGATTTTATATTAAACACGATATAAAAGCGAATGTTGTTTCTGGTGGAACTAACTAGCGTGTATTCTGCTGTCCACTTCAACTGTAACAATATTAAATATTAATAGTTTTCGATTACTATTTCATAAACAAGAACCTCACAGCATGTACTATACTTGAACAAATGTACTTAGTTCCCTTCCATCAATGGAGGTATTGAAGGCAGGGGAAGGTATGAGCCTGATTAAGCAATAGTGAGCAGGTTAAGGGCAAATATACAGGAAATATTAATTAAACCCTGTGCTTCATTAATGTCAGATTATTCATGAAAGATCAGAATCTTGATAGATCAGTCTAACCTTGGAAAGAAGAACAGACAGAAGGAGCAGACAGAAGACAGAAGAAATAGAGCTAGACAGGTAGAGAGGACAGGAGAATAGGAAACAGATGATAGACCGGATGCAGTGACCACATTCTTGTCACCTTATTGTGTGGCTGCACAATGAGTTAGTTGTGCACGTGCATGCGTGTCAGGATCCCAGAAGTGTGTGTGTGTGTGTGTGTGTGTGTGTGTGTGTGTTACCTGAGGTGGACTGTCTATTCCTGCGGGGGGAGCGGGTAAGGCGCTGGTAGGGATCGGCGGCTCCATACAGATCCAGTGTCGACATACACAACAGGATGGTTTTCTGCAAGTAGTCCACCACCGCTAGGCCATTAGAGTTCCCAAACGCCAAACTGGATACACACAAACAACAAGGAGGCACGTGGACATGCACAGACACACACAGGCATTTGCATTTTACATGGAGGAGAAAGAGTCAGCTGAGACAGTTTATACTGTTGGCAGATTTATTTCTTCAAGATATTCTCACTGGCATTAAAGGTGCTACATGTGGCATTATCAAACATTGACAAATTAACTGTGACATTTTAGGGTAATTAGTGTCAACAACAGCTTGTCTTTATCTCACACTGCTATTGTTGCTGTTTTTGAATATTAATACCAGATATCCCATAAGCCCCATTTACACTTGCTACCCCTGGCTGCTTTAGAGGTCTCTGGCTTAACTGATCAAGAAAAACGTCTTGGCAGTGATTTTTTTTTTTCGTTCTGTGTTTGTACAAAAGAGGCTGCAGTTGATCAAGCATTAACCAGAATTAGATGATATTCACAACAAATGACTGGATCAGGGAAACAATGATGAAGTGAGGCAAATATATAAATGTCACTCAACCTTCCGCTGCCCAGTTTTCTCCCATATGCACCAGATGTCTGGCTCAGTTTACATTACTGTCACGTGGTAAGATGGCTCAGGTCATCCAATTTGGAACCAATTTGTTGTTGTGTTTGAATAGAGCTGCTTGTCATGTACTCTATGTAAGCAACAATTTCAGTACCATAAACACGGTCATGCATTTAAAATGCAGAATACACTCGAAAGCCATCAGGAGCAAAGGCAGCATCTAGCCTTTCATTCAGCTTATAATATCAGCAACAAAACAGACAGTACCAGGAAACTATGTTCACGGATCAAAGCTAAAGGCCTGACAGCTGGAGAAAAATGTCTGCGATCCGTGTTATTGTGGTCATAAATGGGATAATAGCAACTTTAATCTCCTACTTTTTACTTGCAATTTTAGAATGTCCAAAAGGAATTCAGTCAGTCAAACGCAATAGTATTATAAGCTTCATTAATTTCTTGAAACCTAAGCTGACAGTGAGGACTATGCACGTGTGCGTGTGTATGTGTGTGTGTGTGTCTGTGCGTGTGTGTGTGTGTGTGTGTGTGTGTGGCCAGGGAAACAAGAAAGAATACAAAATAAATCAATTTCCGCAATTCACTTCAAGCTGCGAGTAGCTTTAGAGGAGGGAGGGAAAAGCGTGGCCCTGCCTTGACCCATAAAGAGCTTTTTTAAAGAGATATGGTTTTATGTCTGCCAACAGAACATCTATTGACAGCAAAACTATACAAGCGGTGTCATTCAACTTCCCTTCAACACAACATATTTTAGAAATTTGCGAATTTTGAAAAGTGAAATGTATAAAAACAAAAGGAGACAGAAGGTGAGGAAATGGTAGAAAGAAGTAGAAGATGAAATGATGACTAGTTAACTCTTTTTTTACTTGTTTCCAGACAGACTCAGGGGTCTAATATACTATCTTCGTGCCTGCACACACTGTAAATGAAAGCTCGATACTGGGCATTTTGGGGTCTTAAATCAGCTCTACCTGCGCAAACACACCAATTTTGATTGCGACTGCAGTATACTGTAAACAAGTGTGGTGCAGAATGTGGCATTCCATGCTTGCCAACCCCGTATCCCAATATCCAAAAGCTTTGAGTCCTTACTTTTCAAAAGCCTTATTATTATTAATAAGCACATGAGTCATGTTCAGGTGTGTAGTTCTCTCCCCCTTTTAATTGCAGGCAATAAAAGCAACAATACTAACCGTAACCATACAAGATTAAATGTAATCCTGCCCTCATCTGTCATTTTTTTTAAAAGCTTGTTGTGGATTATTACTTTAAATAAAAGATACATTATTACTGACTGCTGGGACTTTAATGGTCTACAACCACTGTGTATTGTGATCTTATATTAGTTAACCTTTTAAAGTATGTCTGTGATGCTCCAGAAATTTAATTATGCGTACACACAAGCATGCTGTGTGCACTTTAGAGTCAGTGTGTTAGATTATTTCTTTTTAAGTTTGAACCACTGTGCATGCAGTTCCTCTATTACAACCTTAATAAACAGGAACTACCTGGTGCTAAGCTAAATTAAAGCCATAGTGTAAACCAGCCATTTTCAGTTTATCTGCTGTCAATTAAAAAGTCTTCCTAGACTCTCATGCGTAATCTTTTTCTCTTTGTCCAAAGTCAGTTTGTGCAAACTTCCCTAACCTCTAACAAGTATTGTCTGAACACAGACTAGCATAGACGTGGAGCCAATCGGCACTATGCATAAATAATATTATTAATATTCTTAATCTAGACAGACAAATGAATAATTACACAGATGGATAGGTAGACCTGCTGACAGACAGACAGACTGCCATGCATTTGGGCACTCACAGGCCATAGGCTGAGTTGATGTCCAGGCTGGTGATCTGTTGCGGAGGTTCTCCATCTACCCACAGCAGCTGGATGACCAGCTCTGCCTGGTAGCCAGGAGGGACACGAACCATCCGGTCCTTCACCCTAAACAGACATGGAGAAGAGTTTAGACTACTGTGTAATATGAAAACATTACTTAGCTGGAAACAGACACAAACATATTTGCTTGCATCATAAAAAATGCATGGGAAGTCCAATAAATAGCAGCTAAACAGTTAGTATGCATGGAAAGACAGCTGAAACTGCAGCCTGGCAGATAAATCTGCAACAAACAAAAGCTATGCATTTTGTGGGGAGTTCTTACTTAAGGCAGGGGATGCTGTCTTTGATACCCTCGGGTGTCCCACTGCCCGGGCTAGCTGGGTGTTGGTGATGGGGTTGGGGTGAGTGGGAGCCGGGCTCTGTGAAGCAGGGATTGTTTTCATTCTCGGATGGAGAGATGACATCTTCCGTCTCACACTGTAGGCGCACCTCTAGTGACTGATTATGACACAGACACAAATATACGGATTAATCTATATACCTATCATAACAGCCAACTAATCGCATTTTTTTTTCACTCCTTGTATTTAAGTCTCATCTCACCACTATCTGAGTGTTGGCATCTTGTTTGCTGAAGCGATACAGGATGATGTGGGCTGAGATGCCAACCACACAGAAGATGCGACTCTGAGGGCACCAGCTGACCATTTGAATAGCAAAAGGGTCTTCCTCCACCAACTCAGCCGCACGGCCTTCACCCGGCTTTGGCTTCTCAAACACTTTGGAGGTCTTCAGCTTGTATAACATCTGTAGTGTGACTGGTTGGAGAAATGATTATTACGGTGAAAATACTGTGAAAGCGAAATATGCTTTGAAGGTCAAAACATATACATGGAGAAAAAAACTGACATTTCCAGGAGGGCAGTGGAGGAATATGTTGCCTAGCGCAACTGTACAGTATGATTTTAGCGCTTTGGACAACAGTTGTATGGGTAGATAAGCTTTATCAGGGCAAGCCTGGTGCACAAACCTATAGGTAGGATAAATTCACTGCTGGCTTTGGTCTTTACATGAGACTTTTACGATGATAATAAAAAGACAAAATAACAGCAGGCTTATTCTTTAAAAGCCCCACCATCTGCCTTTGGATTCAGTTCTGAAGAAGTATTTACAGTTTGCTGTTCTCCACAATCAAGACAATAACACAACATTCAATAAAAAAATATATAAATGCAGCTCTTTTTGTTTTTTGTTTCCAAATCTTTATGCACACAAAAGGTTTATTTCTCTAAAATTCTCTTCACAGATGTGTTAAATCTGCCAGTAAGCACGCCTCCTTTGCCAAAATAATAAACATCTTTAAAAAATATGTTGTTTAGGCACTGAACTAGGGTTACAGCTTTTTTTCCCCAGCAAAGTCATGATCTACTATGCTTCTGATTGGCTACTATTTGTTCAGGGTATCAGGGTTAAAATAGGGAAAAATACTATTAATTTAAAGAGAAAGAGTTGAAAAAAAAAAAACAAAACAGAAAAGCTGAGAGTGTGGACTTACTTGCAGATGCATCCCAAAACTTAATCGATCCATCAGCATGTCTGAACAAAGGGAAAGATTTTTTTTTTTACCTATGAGAATATGTATGGCATTTAACTTTACAGACTTTTTAACTTTGATACAATATTAATTAAGCAGTACCTAATATCTTTTTTAATACAACAGCAAGTCCTAGATATACAAAATAGGTAAAGATTTGTTTTAATTAACCACCTGCACACATTGCATGTACAGAAATAGCCACTGAACACATATTAAAGGCCAGTTACAATGTTTCCCACAGACTGCAAGGTGAATGTGAGATTTTATTTGAAATAGCGATACTTTTGACAACACTACTCCTTGCTTTAACTGGACTTAACTCAAATAGAAGTTATTTCAGCCTTGAGGATTACTGATCTTGAATGTTAGACTGTGCAGGGATCATCATCTCACCATTATTTATCGTTTCTGATAGCTGAAGTGAAGTTGAGTCCATTTCTATGAGCCAAGAGTGCAAGAATTGTAGGTGTACTACAGAGAACATATCTCTATGGTTGGTTGGTTTCATATGTCTAGACTGCTGCTGATATCTGTGAGTGTTGCCTAGAAGTAGACATCACCCAGTGTGCATGCTTCACAATAAGTTAGCATCTCTGTCAACCCCTTACAATGCAGTATGGCCCCAGGTTTCACTGTGCTGGGGAGGTACAGGCCCAAATCAAATGTCTAAAGCACAAAATATAAATCAGTTGCCTTGTCCTGTTGTAGGATGAGCAAGGAGATGCAAATGCTGGAGATTATCCTAACACCTTAGGCTAAAGGTTGCCATGTGTTTAGACCTAAAGAATATATTTCTGTCAATATATCTGACTTACCCTGTTATTATAATCTCTGGGTAGGTGTAGGAGCCTAACGTCCATGTTCCTCCACTGATTGGCCACTCCTGACATGGTTAAGAGAGAGTGTTGATTATTTTGAAAACCTAATCAGATCATCTTGTCTTTTTCTACTACTGGACTCTATCGGTAAGATTTCATTTTATTCCAAACACACATGCTTTCATCTTCAAATATGAAACAATACTGATTAAAATGACTCATATTATGCAAATGTGAACCCACAATTTGCTTCAAGTTCAGAGCAGCAATTATTTTGTAAAGCTTTTTTCTTCACGAATCCTGATGATCATTCACATTACAGTTGGTGACCCTTTATTATTATTATTATTAAACAGTGGCGCTATTCAGGCATATTCATATACAATGTACACGGAAATCACTTTGAAAACATTACCAAAAATATTTTTTGATATTCTTTTAGATATTTTCTTAACAGTCACAACATGACTAATCATTGTAATTACCAAAAAAATATATATATTACTATCATACCACCACCAGGATCATCATATTTTTCGTATCCTACCTTTTGGCTGTAGCCAGTCTTCTTGTGTTTAGCTCCTATAGAGTAGAGGATGGGGATAATGTCTGGTGGACAGTCTGCAAAATAGGCTGTGCAGGTAACCGGAGACTCATGGATGTCCATTGGGTACGGGTTCTCAAAGACAGGGAAGCTGCAAGATGCGTGACATAACATAACCATGATGACAAGATAGGAAGGAATGGAAGTTGAAGTCATCATAAAATAACATCAAGGACATACTTGATCTGCACGGCATTGTCCATTAATTAAATCAGAATAATACCAATTAAGGTTGCATACTTTAACTAGATTTTCAGATCTGTTCACTAAACTTAATAACTGAATTACTGTTACTAAGATGCATGAAAATTTGCAAACGTCATCTATGCTCCACATTTTTGGCTTTATATATAATCAGATTGCAGCTGAGGTAAAAATGGCACTGCTGTGTGCCAGCATGCAGGTGTGCTACTGAACCATATGTGGATAGTCCGTGCCAAATATTAATCATTTTTTGAACAGTAAAATTTATAAATATGAGTGTATCAGCTATTGCATCTTTATCCTCTGGGTGCAGTCCATGGACTTATTTATAATGGGCAATTTAAACACAATTAACAGCTAATCAATGAGCTGACAATGTCAACAAAGACAATTTGTCCAAGTTAAAACTACATTAAGCCTTATCAGGAGACATTTATATCTGACAGCTTTAATTAGGTAACCTAAATAACCAGGTTACATAATTTATACGTTTCACACTGAAGGCCTTATTTATAGTATTTTGCTGCCATTCAAAGGCCGTTGGTGTTAAACCTGTAAGAAGTGTTCCACGTCGGCACCTTTCAGCTTAACCTTCATTCCCTACAATACAGTGATAACAAGGTAATTTCATCTTCATCCCGAGAGCGAAATGTTCTGTCTTCATTTTCCCTGAAGTGTAGATTTGAGTGGCACTGGTTTGTTCTTTAACGTCTTCATTTTGTTATTGACTGTGACAGGATTTGGCTCATGGATAAATGGTATAAGTAGTGTTTGCCCCTGAGGTAATGCCAGGTGATATCATCTCATGTCAAAAGTTGACATGTGATGGTAGGACTTGCTAAAAAACACTCCTTCCAGCTCCTTCCACACTCCTTCCAGCAGCTAAGCATGGAGCTTAGCTGCTGGAAGGAGTGTTTTATGTGAAACACATACTTGCTCTGCGTCAGATCCACCACAATTAAGTCCTTCTCCAAAAGAACCACCACTGCGTAAGGCTCCTGCACCTCTGTAAGACACAAAGCCAAGCTGAAGAGGATAATGCTTAATCCATATTTACATTACAATCGCATATATAAAAAGATGTTTAAAGTGTTTTGGGACTATATTTAATTCTTTCACAGCCGTCTTTGTGGCAACCAAGAAAATACTCACCGTTGTTGTAAGGAGTCTCGCAGAGTGCCATAAACTCTACAATAGGATAGTCCATCTCCAGGACAGTGATGGCCTTGCCGTGCATGATGGTTAATGTTGGCCGCCGTCCTGCCTTGTCATATGAAAGACCCCCAGAGAAGATAATAAAAGGGTCACTGTTGTGGAGAAAGAACAGGACTTTAGGAAGACTTGTTCTGTATCAGTGCTAGTGGCAGCAGCACTGAGAAGCCACATAATGAAATAAATGGCAGAATGAACGAATAAATCAGTTAATCAGACAGATAAACTATTTACAAATAGTTTAACTGTCTGATTAATTGATCAGATTGATAAATCTGATTATGTGGCTTAGAATCTATTCATAAGCCACTAACCAGATACATTTGTGAAAAATGAATGAATGAAATCATGTACATATAAATAACAATTTCATTTTTTTAATTCCCTAATTTTGCTAAAGCTTATGAAATTTGTTACAATTAAAATATGTAATTTTACTCCCCATTAGCACATTATAAGAGGCAGTCATAAAATATTGTTTTGTAAAAAACGCAAATGATTTTTCTGTTGGTTGCTCATCATTATCACCAAGTGGAGTCTCATAAGAAACATTCTTTTGAATTAACTACATGATGTATAACCACAGGATAAACCCCCCTACCCGTGATTGTATTCAAATCATAATTTAGCAATTTAACCTGGAAACTTACAACTTAATGAAAACAGGCAAACTGGATCTGAACATTGGTTTTCAAAGCAAATACTGTACCTGCTTCTCGAGGTCTTGTACTCCACTTTGAGTATGGGTTTACATGACTCCTTTCTCCCGTCCTTCTGTATCTTTCCTGATTCAGAAAAACAGCAAAGTAATGGACAACATTTCAGGACAATATCACATTTACTGTTACTGCTCTGCTGAAACTAGCACGTGGTTTTTGGCATGTGATCAGGTTACTTTTGTGTAACATGAGACTGGTGTAATTTCCTCTAATATAACAATTCAGTTTGCCAAATCATAAGCACATTACAGTTGATGTTATTTCAAATAACATTAAAACTAATTGTTTAAAAGAAATCCCAGCTGGAGGGCAGAGGGACCTTGGATTTCAGTTCATGGTCACCGTGCACTGAACAAAAGTATTTCTGAAAAAATGAGGAAAATGTGAAAAACATAATTTCTTAAGTATGACAGATTTTCTGCTCCTGGGTTTACAAAATGGAATACATACATTTTTTCAAATATTATCTGGATGCTAGATCTAGATAGGAACGAATTAATGAAATGAAAGCATGTCTATAATAAGGGCAAACAAATATCCATCTTCCTATGCTGCATCTATTAAATATATATGTACTGCAGCAAGAGTCTCAATTTTCATTGTTTGTCAAAACAATGAAAAGTGGATGTGAAAAAGCATTTTTAACGTAACTACTCGCTAAAAGCAAACACTTAGGCCTGGTGATTATTACATGATTGCATGTTGTGTTGCCACATAAATTTTGAAGGAAACAATTTCAGCACAAAAGATATACAAAATTGGTCAGGGTGGATGGTGATTTCGACTCTGGATCCCAAATTTGGTTGGAAATGGAAAAAGATGATGGTTTTGCTTCAACAATGACAAAGTATTACAAGCTTTGCAGACATTAATCAATCATGCTTTCGTTGCTAGGAATAGATATCGTAAATAAATACATTAACGGTGAACATTTAGCAAAGTTGATAAGAAGACATTTTGAAGATAGCAATGTATAATTTCCATATATGTTTCATGTAAAGGTTTTGTCATTATGAGATACAATCCGCTGCATTTCCTACATATACCATGTACTTCATGTACGTACATGTGATTTCAATTTGGTTTTTAATTGTTTACACATTGCTTCTTATCCATAATCTCTGTCTGGCAGCCAAAGCTGTGGCTAACAGTGTTTTATCATCACTGAACAGGCTCAAAGGTACAGGATTACAACACACACTGAAATGTCAAAGCAGAAAAGGACAGAGGGAAGGGAAATTGGAATAGCAGCAAAATAAAAGTAAATGCACAAACATCTTGATAATGCTGTGATATTGGTCGCACCCACAGCTGTACAAAGATTTAACCTGACACATGAAATGGTCCAAGCATTTGTTGTTACATGTCAATATGCCTATACACTGTTATTACTATGTAATCTATACAGGTGGACACATTTAAAAGAAAAACCATATGAAACCATATTTTCCAATTTTCAAATTTCCTATGTTTTCCATGTATTTCTGTTTAACTTTGTCTTTCCTCTCAAAATAAATTAGCTTGTAGCCATCACACTCCTTCTTCCCTTTAGGTTACTAACAGTTCACATTAATTAGTGCAAGCATTAGCTCAAACAATTGTTTGTTCATTTGTCTCTCAATGACACAAGTAAACTAAAACCTTGACTGCCGTGGTCCAATACCAGCTTGAAGTGCATGTTTAAACTAAACTATAAATGTTGTTGCCCTAACGGAGATTTAACCAATCTGGATTACTCTCTGATGAAAGTGTTTCTTAATTTCTATCAGGTTCATTTTCATCATGTTTTCTGGTTTTATTTGGAATAAAAAAAAAATCATTTGCCTACACATGCTGTATATATACAACAATATATAATGATGAATGATGCATAGAGTCCCTGTGACGTGAGGCTGATTGCTCTGGAAAATGGCTTTGCTGTGGCAGTTTTTGTAGTGGTAACAAGATTATTCTATGTTGTTGGCGGACAGCTCAGGTTCAAACCGATGTGGACAGCAGGCCTCCAGTCTGCCTCTAGCTTCCAGCATGACATCTGAGCACAACAAATAGCACAGCAAGTGACAGCAGCATCCAGCAAGCAAAGCAGCAAGCTACGCTGGGTCTGCTGGTTGTGTGATAAATGACTTACATTGTCCTGCCAGAATGAGTTCACATATCTATTTTGTAACAGACTAAGTTCATTTCTATACTACCAGAACAGAGGTAGACAGTTTCATTCCCAGGAAATCACATGTTTACTGTTAACTCTTCTTCTTTTTCATATTCTTACTTAACCATTATGTCATTTTCAGGACACTCAGTTCAGTTCCCCTGTCTTTGCACTCTCACCCTGCGTCATACCAAATGTCTGACAAATATCTGGAACATAAACAATCTGTTGTATTTAACCATGTTCTGTGGTCTATTGCCCTGTCCCTAACATTCACCGCCCACGTCCTTCCCTCTTGCCTTCCTGTTTTGTGATTTTGCCTGAGATCACAGCTCACAGCAGGGAGTTTATTCATCACCAGAGAGCTAACAAGGTCGGGATGCCCTGCCAGTACACAAACAACGCCAGAGTAGGAGAGAAACAGAAAGAGGCCTAGGCAGGGGAAGAGTACACAGAATTTTGTGTGGAGTGAAAGTCAGTCATTTAAAGCAGTGTTTGCATATCATAGACAACCTGTGAAACATTAATTAATGTTACGATCAATACTTAGTCAGAAGTTTATATTCTATTTATGTCTGCTATGCTAAAAGCCCAAGGACCCTGTTTTTCCAGCATGTGATCATCAAAATATCATGTTTAGTAATTCAAAAAGAAAAAGAAAGTATCCTGTGAGTGTGCATCTCACCATGAGGGAAGGTGACCTGGAATGGCTTGGTGGTGTTTCTGAGGTTCCACATCGTCAGGCTGCCATCTGAGTGACTGCACATGAACTGCTTCCCTTCATGATGCCAGCCGACCGAATGGATGGCCTGCACCAATGAGACAGAGTGAATGGATTTTTACATGTGACATGCTGTAAACCTATGGGTGACAAAATAAATAAATAAAAAAAAAAAACCTATAAAGTTTGTTAGTAAGGTTCCATCACAAGCCTCCAGATCAGCTCCAGTGATCAAGTTGTTCATCCTACTGGAGGATGAACAGTGTTCTTCCAAAATATTGGTCATTTAGTGTTTTGATGATGGCAGTGCAGAGCGCTGTGCAACACACCACTCCAAAATCTCCCATAGGTATTCAACCACCTACAGGACCCTTAAAATCACCTGAAGGTTTACCAGAATTCTCATGAAAGACTACAAGGATCTCTGAAAGGACCAGTAGAAGCTCCTCATTGGTCACTGGAACATCTTGAAAAACCACTAAAACATCTTAAAGACCCTAAAAAAGAACTTTAGAACCTCTTCAATGACTAACATAATCTCTAGAACATTATTAATGGGTTCTAAATGCTGCTACTGGACCCCTTAAACATTTTCAGTGACCACTACCATTATCAGTTACTAAAACCTCTATACTCTCGAAGGAACTCTAGGATCTCTCGACTGACCACTAGAATCTCCTTAATGATCCCTTGAACCTCCTAAGGAACCTTTTCAGTGACCACTACAACTTCCCTAATGACCACTATGATCTCATAAATGTCCCTTTGAACCTTCTTCAGATTCTTAAAATGCCGTACTCACATGTGAGTGAAATGAAAGTAAACAATGTAAAGGGTGTTAGTAAAACCTGACCCGGGTTGTTCCTTTAATCTGCATGTCAGAATGTTTAAGATTGTTTCAGATGTTTCATAACATGTCCTCATTTCAATGATAATCAATCTATTAAAATGTATTTAAAAGAAATATCAATAAAGGGCAACCTGCTTCTTTGAAAAGATGGTTTGTTATTAAGGGCGGCATGGTGGTGCAGTGGTTAGCCTCACAGCAAGAAGGTCCCTGGTTTGAACCTCTTTAGTGAACCTTTCTGTGTGGAGTTTGCATGTTCTCTCCGTGTCTGCAGGGGGTTCTCACCAGGTACTCTGGCTTCTTCCCACAGTCCAAAGACATGCACTTAATAGGTTAACTGGTGACTCTAAATTGCCCATAGTAGCAGTAATATGAATGGTTTTTCTTCTGTATGTGTCACCCCTGTGATGAACTGGTGACTTGTCCAGGGTGTACCTGGCCTCTCGCACAAAGCCAGCTGAGATAGGCTCCAGCCTCCCATGACCCTGGTAAGGATAAGTGGATACAGATAATGGATGGATGGTGGGTTTGTTATTGATGTTGTTATCCACAGCGTCAGAACTATGTTGAACTAAAAAATGCACCTGACAATATTCTTATAAAGCCGCACAAGCCACATCTGCTCCACCACCTGTCGAACTCAATCAAGTACACCAGCCAAATAAATACTAATAAAGCTGCTCTAAGCAGTGTAGAAAGGGAGACCGCAGTGGGAATGATTTCTACAGCATGCAACATAAAATGGCAAAATATCATTCTCTGTGATGTTCGTGATGTTTTAATGCCTTTTCCACTGTTGAACAACTGAGGTGTTTCTTACGATAACTGCAGCACACCACAGGAGTGAGGACCACATGTGCATCCATCAGCATTTAGAAATTGAGCTCCAGCCATGTAACATTTACAACATATGATTACTATTTCTGCCAGACTGTGTTTCTCTGGCTCTTAAGTATGAACCCAGTCATGCACAGATATATTATTTTACATTTATCGAGCATTTAATTGAAAAATAAATAGCAGAAAATCTTCAAAAACAAACTCAACTTTCTTCAACTGGCATTTAAAGTGTAATTCTTGCCCTTACTGGGGATAATTCCCATCTTTAACATATATTTTATGTCTAAGCGTGTCTAGTGTAGTCTTTAGGAGAGCTCCTTAAACACATAATTCACAGCTACTCTTGTCAAAGGTACAGAGGTTATCAAACCAGGGAATGCTGCAAGGGAATTAACGTTTTTTTTTGCAATTTTTATCTCCACTCTAGTGTCAAAATTAATTCCTCCAAAGATATTTGGCCTGATTTTGTTCTAAATTAACCTTTCCTGATTTGCACGTCCAGTGTGAGCCGCCTTGCAGTATTTGGCAGATGGAATGGAGCCTTTGGGTGCCTTTCATTATGCTAACGTGTCTCCTCACTTCCGTCACTCACATCTCTTCCTTGTGTCTTCACTGTGAGTGACAAGTGTGGAAGAGAGAGAGAGTGAAAGAGATAGAGAGAGAGAATGAAAATCTCTTATAGGCCTATAAAAGCCTCTACAAAAAGCTGTTGAATCTTGTTTAGGATAAGCTCAACGTGTGTCAATGACATGTGTAGGTGCAGCATTTATACGTCACACTGCTTGAGAAACGACTTTCACATAGGATACATTTGTGTTTCCTCACTTTAAACTCCTCCTCCTCAAGGTGCATTTAAGGGGTTGTAAGATCCTCCATGATGGTTAAGGGTGAATACTTTTCAGGTCACAGGGTGACAGAGAAAGCAAGGGAGCATAAGTTAGCATAATAAAAAGCACCCCACGTTGCATGTTTACCCAAGACATTCAAGAGAAATTCAGAGATTTCTGTTGGACCTTTCTAATTAGCTACACTAGTTTGATTCTTGTTGAACAAGTGTGACTATTATTTGTGTTAAGCACAGTACATGTACACATACGTCTAAAAAGGTCATAGGTTGCTTGAAATCTACAAGCTAACAGTTAGTATCCTTCCACATACTGTATACGTGCGAATTTGAAGCAGTGTTTTTGAAGAAAACAAGCTTGAATTTGAAATTGTTGCAACCATGTTCAAACACGTCCATACATCCACATCCATCTGACATGTGACTACATTTTCTTTGGCTAAAAGCAGCTAATAAAACTTGTTCATCCCAACAGAAAAGCCAAATAATGCAAAAAAAAAACCCCTTCCGTCTCCGCGTGATGTAACTGGTGTTGTTTTTTCTGTACTCGGCTGAAGAGATGTGAGACAGAGATGCTATGCCACGCTGGAGGTGGTGCGCATGAAACCACATTAATGGATGTGAGCAGGATGTGACTCTTCACAGGAGATGAGTGATTGCAGCGGATGCAGAGGATCAGTGCCACAAGGTGAAAATGTCTACAGGGCAAATTGGGTTTGAGGCCACAGAGAAACAGATTAAATGATGAGTAACGTGTGCGTTTGAGAGTGGCTGTGTGTAGGTGTGTGTGGACCTTGGATAAAATGTCCAAAGATAAACTCTGTGCTGTAGATCTATCTATATCGCACATTCGATCCATTTGCATCTATTCTCTAAAGCTGTGGTTATTCTAGTTTTAGCTGGTGGGATTTTATTTCTTAAATTGTGGATTAATTAGGAAGACTTGTTGATAGCTGATAATGAGAAGAGCAGGTAACGAACCTTCAGCACACTACTCTGGCAAATGCTACAAAAGAGTTATTATTATATAGCGGAGCAGCTCTTAATGCTGCTCTATCTTTATTTCAGAATATCTCATATTACTAACAAATACACACCCTGGCAAATGCCACAGAAAATATGTAAACCAAACATCTTAGATACCAAGAAAAAAAAAAATCTCTTGTTAGTCTCCACTGCTAACTAGAAGAAATGGCGACAAACATTCTCTGTCAACCACATCTTCACCTGTTTGAACTGACGGCGCTGCGCGAGCTGTCAGAGGCAGACTGGCACTAGCACGAGCACGTTCACGTCCTCCAATTACTCCTTGATCAAAAAGCAGTAATTGGTTGGCAGACAAACAGACATGGCATTCTAGCACTTGACATGACAAAAGGCACTTTGTTGAAGATAATGAAAGTTGCTGCTGTTCAAAGATGAAGACTGTGCTCCGTTTTGTTGAGACTGAAAATGTTGGCAGACAAAAAGAAAAAAAAGTTAATTTCTGTCACTGAATGGGATAAGTGATGGGAGAAAGATGAAAAGACCAGACGGAGGCTGTTTACGGGCCCAATATGTATTCATGCACCTTTTCCCTTTTCTTTTTAAAGTGATCTATGCTTTCATAATTACTGGATCTCAGCCTTCTTAAAGACATCTGCTGATGTTTAGAGTTTGTTATTGACTGAACGCTTGAATACGTGTGTAAGATTTGTGTAGTTATATTTATTTTAATAAGCCCTACAGAGCTACAAAGTTTTAAACTCTGACTCTCATAGTGTCCTGGAAATGGCAAAGGAAGACATTAAACAAGCCCTTCATATTTCCACAGAAATTTTGTGGTGCACTCATTGCAATCATGCGCCCCCGCTGTGCAAACATGACTCATTTGTGTTGTAATTTCTCCACTACTCTCAATTTCACCAGAACCTACTTCCTGCTGTTATAACAAGAGATGCCCACAGAGATTGCTGAAATCAAATAGGATCATTACTAACAAAACACTGAAAGCCACTGAAAAGCCAGCAGTGTAATCGCTAATTGCAACCGCCTCACCCTCGCTTTCCAAGCATGAAGGAGAAACTACAGTGGCCTGTAGGGAATGGTTCAACATGGCAGACTCCATTGCATTTGTAGATATAAAAGTCTCGTTCTCAGGTAACAAAAGTGTATCAATTCTTATTTTCAGGTAATTATACACCAGTGAAAACACAGGTATCCATATTATATTGCATTTCTGTCATATTCTGTAAATAAAGCCTCTTAAATCTTACACACTGGACCTTTAATGCCAGTTGTATGCATATGGGAGAGACACAAGAGGAGACTGTTTGGAAACAATACTGTCTCACCTGACAATATTTTCACTTCAACTGTTACATTTCTTGATGCAGAAGTGCACACAGTGCTAGCTCACCTCATCGTAGTAGATTCTGAAGTCGGCCTTCTTGCCCCGAAGGTCCCATTGTACGATTGTCCCGCTCTCAAATCCTATAAGCAGCTGTGGAGGGAAGTGACAAGGAGTGAAAAATAAGATATTTTAAATACAGAAGCCTAAAGTAAGATGATGAGCTCGGCCTACCGCAACAGTACCAATGTGATTTACATAATTACACTCTTTGCTGTAATGCAGGGGAAACATTTTGCCAGTGGCATCCCAAAAACATACTACTACTACTCCTTATTTTCTCTTTTAAGCATTTAGTTCAGGCCAAATTCTGATATGGCCAGTTGTCTGATGCACTGACTGTACATTCACACAGTACATAAAGACACACACACACATATAGATTTATTGATTCAAACAGTACACATACATTAGTGACACATACGCTGTAGATGAAGACAGACACCCATAAACACACAGGTCAGAAGTGCATTTAAAATAAAGAAAAAACAACTTCACAAACATACCCTCCCACAGTTTTACACACACACACACACACACACACAGAAGAGTGGAGAGCAAAGTCAACAAAATTTGATCACAGATCAGAGAACATGGGGCCTGCTGGAGGACACGGCCTTTAAGACAGAATAGAGCAAGCGGCTTTCCCTCTGAGAGGAATGACTGCATGACATCTAAACTCATAAGTCAAATGCACTGGCGGTAAAAAAACAAAACTTTACATTAGTAACACTACCAGGCACAACTGTAACAAAGAAGAGTGAAAATGTCATGGGAACAAATACATTACATACATACACACGTCTGTAAAAATACGTGGTACCTGCGATGTAGATGTACTTTGATATGCATCAAACAAATCGGCAATGTCGTGTTGCACTGTGAGATTCTTACTACACGCCGGCATTAGAAGCAAGCCAATTTTCTCACTGCACTAGTAGAGACTGTATTCAGTTCATGTCATTAAAGGAAAAACACTAGACCTTTACGGTTACCCTGTTACTAAAATAATCTCTTCTTACAGCCAGACCTGTCTCTGAATGATGTCGAGTAAGGCTAGGACATATAAAACAGTGATTATCAAAACTAGTATATAGTTCTTTGTGGTGGGAATATGATTAAAATACTTTTTCTATTCCCCACTGTTATATTTCCTTTCTCAGTGATAATTAGGTAGCTGGCATGGTTGGCTATTTACATATGAAAACATGGATTGAAAAATAAGTACAAAATGGAAAGGCTTTGAGAAATAACACACATGTATGACCCCCTGTCCTCTCTCTCTGGATCCTGCACAATTCAACCTTAAGGTGAAGTCCCTTCTTCTTCTTTTTTTTTTTTTTTTGTAAATGCTGCAGGCAGAACTTTGTCTTTTTTTGCGATGAGTGATGGCAGTGTGTGACAGCAGCTGTAAACTTGTGTCTCATTTTTATGTCTTCACTGCTTTTCAAGTCCGGTTTCACACAGGCAGCAAAATCCACTGGGAAAATCAATATGCTCCTCAGTGACCGCTCTTTGAAAGCAACCTCCACCTGCCACTTTTCTTATCAATTTGACTGCGGGTCGACCCTGAAAGGCTCAGTATATGTAAAATGTGTGTATATGTGAAATATGTGAAAAGAAAAGAGAAGGAAAGCACACAGAAAATATGTGAGTTATAATGTGTGGAACATGGTTTTCTTTGTGTGAGCAAAAAAAAAGAAAGCCAGGCTGAGAGAGTGAGAGGTGAGAAAAACAGACATAATGCAACATAGAAATACAGAAAAGCAGGTAGAGAGAAAGAAAGAATTAGGGCACAAGAATGGCAGAGGTGAAGCTGGAGGTCTGGTACATGGCAGAGAAAAAACAAGGCAGAGATTCACCTTTAAGCAGAGCAGTGGAAAAAAAAAGAGAGTAGATTGTGGTAACATTAATGTTGATGCTCGAGGAGAAATATGCTTACTCACCTTGCCTTCATCCTTTGGGCTGTCGCTCAAATGAACCACGGGTCCTGGATGAGTTTTAGTTGATCTGTAAGAAGAGGGAGAGACAAGAAACATGGGAAAGACAGCAGCAGTAATGGAGTAAGAAAGCCTGTACACCTTGTTCAGAGAGGACATGGAAATAATGAGTAGAGGGATTCACCTTACTTACATAATTAGCTGTTCATGTCATGAGCACATTGCTAAGAAGTGTGAAATGTATAGGAGCTATATAGAAAAAATATATATATATTTCTTTCCAGGTGGGAGCCAACCAACTTAGAGTATTTATACCATTAGCATAGTTTTTAGAGTCTTCTATGTGTGAATAAATATATTGATACAATGCAATAAAATTCCAGTTTTCCTTTTTTGCTTCACCAAAAATCAACATTATCTCTCATGGATTCCAAACAAGTACATACTGTATATAGTACAGCGTGCCATGACTACAACCTGCAATATATTTTTCATTCAAGTATCTCTGTGGTGCATGAAGGAAATCGACTGCACAGAGAGATCATTAAGAGCTACATTAAATTGCACCCAGCAGTTCTCCTACTGGTTTATATTCTGCAATCTTAATCCTTGTTTACACTCAAGACCTAAACATTAGCATTGGTATCCTGACCAATAGGAAAATGTTTCACCAACAAAATGAATCTAGCAGACAAATATTTTACAATTCTGACCTCAAAGAGTCACATTATCTGTAAATATTGCAAATTACGCAATTCACTGCGCTACCTTTGTCCACTGCGCCTCAGAGCTGAGCAGCGAGATAAGGGCTATTTAGTTGCCAGCAAACTTCACTGTAGCGGCCGCAATCATGATATTTTAACAGAGTGGCTGAAATGTGAGCTGATCTGGGAAACGGAAGTGTGACTGACAGATTCATATGGGCCCATTTAGTCATGCCTGCTGCCAGAAGGCGATAAAGACATGAAACCACAGCAAGGTCTCAATAAATTTCTATTCAGCTGTTAAAGTAGTAATAAGCCACGGTATCAACAAACCACCCGCAATATACAACACCTGTCCAATCACTGAAGTGCCACAATGGGTGAATGCCAAGAGCTAATCTTGCTACACCAGCCATCCAGAACAAACAATACACTTTCTGATATAACATGCATATGCACTTTTCACCCCAGACCTTTTGTTCATCAACAAACCCACACACAAACGCGCACACAGACACACTGGGCCATAGAGGACGCTAACTTCTTTTGAGTTTATTAGTATAAAAGCAAATTATGAAGTTGTTTGAGAGGAAAAGTTCATAGCAGCTATAGAATTCTGGATATGGAGGAGTGTGACAAAGAGCCAAGGCCTGTTATTGCGTGCGGATGGCCTCTTCCTGCAGTTAAAGAAAGCTTTCGCACTGTGGAGACAATTATGTGATCTGAGGAGAGTTGCAGACTGACTCCTGATGAAGGCCAGTCTTTGAAATCACGCGAAGCAAATCAGAATGTCTTAAGAAACAGTGAATGATGAAACTGATGAAAAGTGTTTTCAAGTGTTTTCAAAAGTGCAATATATTCTGAGAAATTGTCACGAAAAAAACAGAACTTTTACATTTCATTGCAGTCTGCTGAACAGAATATTAATTAACAACAAGCTGATTGTCTTACTAAGGAGAGACTGTTCCACTATAATATGTATATTAATATGTATAATATGTTATTATATTATATATCCCCTTTTAAAGATTGTTATGCCCCAGTCTAGGGGTGCCTAGGGCATAACGAGAATAGGCCTCATCTTCCCCAAGTCCCAAGTAGTCACATACAGTAATTTGGTTTTGAAGGTAAAGAAAATGATTTATTTACAACACTCACAAAGAACATATAAATATAACTAAGGTAGGAGGCTTCAGGGTGGACCAAGGCCGAAATAACAAACAAAACGATCCTGTCTGGGAAATAAGATACTAACCTAAGAAAGCAAATGACAACAGACTTACCACCCTAACTACTTTAAACAGGAGAAAATAAGATCAACAAAACTAGCAGTCCACCCTTACTATTCAAAAGAAACTATCTACCAGCTCAAACAAAGGTTTTACAAAACCGAAGTGTGGCCGGTTGGGAGAGGAGGAGGAGGAGGAAATGCCGGCAGTATTAAAAAATATATATTACATCAATGCTTTCCTAATAACACATCTTAAAAACAAAGAATGAACTAACTTTTTGGATATTTTTCCATAAGAGTCTATATACCAGAAACTATACCAGTTAGTACAGCAATTATCCAGTTTGTTACGGTTTCTCTCTCTGTGGTGTTTTTTGGTGGTGGTGGAGTTGTTTCATGCCATTTAAGTATCTACACAAGTGAAATGAAACTGTGTTGTTGGGTGGTTTTAAGGCTAGATAATTTTGTTTCTTTTATTTTTTGTTGTGTGTGTGTGTGTGTTTTTTTTTTGTTTGTTTGTTTTTTAACAGATGTAATGGTCTCACAGATGAGCAAATTTGCCAGTCTAAAAGCTTTCATTAACCGTACTAGTGTCCCTGTGCTAGTTAAGCAATTATGTTACCTAGTCATCTCAAAGACTGCCAAAAAAACATCAACTGTTAAACAAGCCTGCCTGACTGAGGGATCTGGAAATCAGGCTAATTCATGCTGGAAAAGGATCTGAAATACATTGCAATGATGCAAAGGTGTATATAATGTGCATAAGCATTGAGAACAAAGAATCAAATCAATTTGTTTGTTTTAAGAAAAAAGAGCAAAAGAACTAAGGTTTTTTTTTTCTTTTTTTATAGCTGTCATCCAGAGATTGACTGTCAAGGCTGTTGAGATCACAAACATAATGGCAAAGATACCTTGAGCTCCAGCAGGAACAGCGAAACCATGGCAACCCATCACCATTACAAAAGAGTAAATAACAACCAAAGTTTCCCCTCAGGCGATCAATACAAGCTTATCTTATTTTGTCTTATCTTATAATCAACAAAGAAGGGAGGCAGGGCAGGAAATAGCAGGTCAGCAGCAGAGACAGTCATATAGTATCACATATAATCTCATAGCATCACATGTTCAGAAGCCTGTGATGTGCATCTACGATATCTATAACTATCATAAAGGTAAATTAAATATCAAAAAATGTATGGACATACAACTACGCCATACTTTTGTTTACATAGATACTTCATTTGATAACGTTTTTGATAATTGTAATCTATTAAATCTAACTCTAGGTCAATAGTTTTGTCCACATCAATAAATGAGGGTAATCAAGGGGAAGCTTTTGCTGATTAACTTAAGGGCTTAGTAGAACCACTGGTGTGAATTCAGGCATTCACTAAGTCCACTTAGGTATGATGTGCAACAAATTGTTCTTGACGGTGAAAAAAAAGTCATTTTTTTCCTTAACTGGCATTCACTTTTGAAGTGTGATGTGCAAGGCCAAAAAGTGATTTTTTTTTTTCTGTATATTTCTATATGTAGAACGTTAACAGCATTATCAGTGGCACCTTTGAGTCCCCCTTGGCATGAAGAGTGTTTTATTACGTATTAATCATTTTGTTAAATTATCAAGTTTTCAAGTGTATTCCCTATAGTGTTTCCTGTTTATGTGCACTGGGAGTCTGAAAGTGTTGAATGACTGTCATGTGTATACCTTCAATGTTTTCTAATTTTCACTTTATCAACACCTTAACACCTTAAAAAAATGTTTAGCAGAGGAGAACGAGGAAGATATATTTACAGTGATCCAATGCATAGTAGGACATCATCCACTTATGTAATATTTATGGGTGCATATATTTTTGGACAAAACAGCTAGCTAACTATATGAAGCTGTTTAATTGTTTTTTAACATTCAGGTCTCAAGCCAGTGAGCTGCTTCCCATGTAGAAACCTCTTCCTTAGCTCAGTGAAATATGATTTATTTTATTTATCTTCCTTTGGATTTAGTAAATGGGATCCCAGGAAGTAAACACAACTAAAGAAGACTTTTAAGACTCAATACAATAGTTGGCCATTGGAAATGAACCCTCTTGCATGTAATAGAATAGAGTTTAGTGACTCTCCTGTGAGAGTTACCTCCCGTTATCTGGTCAGAAACAGTTCTTTTTTTGGTTAAGAGCTACACATTTTGTGCATATTTGTTCATCAAAAAGGATCTTTGTGGTCTATTTCACGCATATCTGCTGCATTACTGCACATTGTTGCTTCTTGATAATAAAGTTAGAAAAAGTCAGGTGTTTTTTTTTGCCAACTTAATTGTCAAGGAGGCAGATTGTAAATAAGATGTATTTAACTTTTTGGCAAAACAAATAGATGGGGGATGTGGTGGGGAAACTGGTCATTTGCGATTGTAGTAAGACCAGCAAAACATAAATCCAGACCTCATTACATTTCTATCCACACATATTTGCAAATCAGTCATATATTTTTAGGAGTCAGGGATGCTGTTGCCATGTACTTCTGTTGCCATGTATTTCTGGAACATGTGCTTGCATTTTAAGACTGCTTATTATAAAACAGTTATGGCACCAGGAGGGCACTGAAAAGCCATTTCTTATTCTACAATGTAGATAGCAGAAATAGCCAAACATGTCAATATTGATTAGGACTGACATGATGCCAGGCGTAAACACAATTTTGTTCATCACAGAGATCCATGAACTGCAGCAGTGTGTGGACTGGTCTGCTGTGTTTTCCCATTTCTCCTTGCATCTCATTATTTTATATCTCATTTGAGAATGAATCTCCAGAAGATGAAATGTACATTAAATATGTTGCAAGCCCATTTGAATTTCAATGAGAGCCTCGCCCTTCCTATCTGGGCACACTGGCCCCAGTTGAATTATTGCTATAACAGATTCTTTTCATGAGAGCTTTGTATTAATTTAATTCATCTGTGAATGGTTGCCACACGAACGCACACACACACGTAAACACATACCAAACACTGTATGACTCACACTGTGTTGTTTGTACACAGTAAAAATAGTGGATGAGTTCTCCCTTGCTCACTCAACGTTCCACCGGAGGAAAAACAGAAAGTCCCTCCTCATCCTTATTCATGTTTAGAGGAAAAATCTCCCGCAGCCAAACTATAAAACCCATTCGCTCTGTGTGTTGATGAGAAAGGATGCATTCTCTATGAGTTCAACTTGCCATGAACTCCACTTCAGAAAGGTGCAAAGCACTGACTCTCAGAAAATAGAAAGTATACTATAGTGTATGCTCAAGCAGGACATAAAATGGAGTGCAGAGAAACCTATTGTGTGCGCTCTACCCTCTTTAGTCAGACCAGCATAGTGATTATCTATATGCTTACATTCGCTTTTCTGTACATGCCGTATTTATCTTCTATACGATTATGTAGACTCCAAAAAGTAATTTAGTATTCCCAATGCATGTCTGCCTGCCTGCCTACTCACTCCTGCACTTTATCAGTTCTAGACAGAGTATGTATTCTGGGTGGAATTTTTGTACTTTTAATCATTTGCTGTGCAAAGACACCCGGGAACAGGAAAGTGGAGGAAGTAGCCTCTGTCAGTAGGCATTCCCGCTACAGATGTACTATTCCCTACAGTATATACCATAATAGACATTTCTGCGTCATCACTGACAGGTTAGTGTTACGCATGTGTAACTTTGCAATAGGGCAAACATTTCTCAGAATGTGAACACTTAAACAGAATAATAGAGGATATATACAATTTACACTTTATACATGTAGCAAACAGGGAATGTTTTCAGTCTGTTAATTTCCTGGAAGCGAATGTACGATGTGAGTGATCAGTTTTGTCACTTACCCATTAAATACACATCCCTGTTGTTTTCCAATGAAGTTAAATGTTATATTTCATAAATACAGTATGTAATAATATTTTAATAACTAATAAGATTTTTTTTTACTATATAATGAATCATGTGTAGTTATAGTTACTTGTTACTTGTTGTTACTTACCACTTATACATCAAAACAACTTTCTTTGACAGTTTTAAGGTTCTTACATATGACGCGTGAAGAAATTTGGAAAGTTCTCTCCGCTGACTCACACTGTGGTGAGGAATCAACAAACCAAATATCCTGTTAAAATCGCAACCACTGTCTCAGCCTCCAAGACTTAAGCAATGATTGGCAGACAGCCCTCCCACACATACACATCAGTGTTATGACTGCTCACTATAGTGTGGGCTGTCACAAGGCAACAAGATGGTTTGGTATGAGAGTGACTTGTGACTGACACTGCAGCAGGGGACTTGTCAGGGTAACGCCAAAAGAACGACGCGTAGGTGGGTGCAACCAAGAGACACAAACACGCGCACAATGCAGCTGCGCCATTCATGTATTTAATGGCACTCCAAGTTGTCAGTCAGCAGCATATGTCGGCTCCATATTCAACACATGCAACAAAGAAAAGTACATGTCAACAAATTAATAAAGGCTGAGAAGTAGTATTACGCCCAAACGTGAGGCATTATATCACGTTGTGAATGCTAACTGCCAGGAGGGAACATTACCACAATGAAAGATAAAGGCTGCTGACGCAATGCAATTCTTTAGAGATGTTCTGTGATGCACTGTCAAAATAGAAACTCATTAAGTCTTTTACCAGTTGTTAAAGATTTGTCAAAAATATCAAAGACATCTTACAGCAAAAGTCATCATGGCCTAGCTTGAATTTCCTGTGTCCATATGTCAGATGGTGAATGGCTCAGTTTGCTATAGCAACAGCACCATGATGTTCAGCATGACTGAACAAGGTTCAATCTAACAAGTAGCGCCACGGCTGCTTTGTTTATTTAAATGTGGCTGAAGAATGTTGTATGAATACACATGAGAAATGGACCCACCTTAACATTAACAACACACACAAAGACAAAATCGATTCAAAAGCAACCCAATATTTTTTAAAGCAAAGTCTATACTGTGTGTGTGTGTGTCATATACCTATTTTATGTCATTTATATACAGTGCTTACTATTTGTTAAGTAAGAAGAAAGAAAATACTTCATCTCTGATTAGTGATAGCATAGTTGGGCCACTTACAGTTCTATGGCCTTGTTCCACATGATGACATATCCAGACAGAATGAAGGACTCGATGTTGACGATGTGTGTGTTTCCGCGTTCTGTCCCCACGTACAGCCATTTACTCTGAAAGGGAAGGTGGCAAAACGTGATCCTGGAGAACAAAAGACAAAAGACAAAAGAGAAGAGTGTTAGAATATGAGCAGTCACAAAGTCGAATGAGTGTTCATTCAGTTATTGTACAGCACTTATTTTTATGGTAATGAAAACAGCTACTCTCATGCAAAATACTTTGACCCCCTTTAAAATACAAACAAAATGAGACATCAAGGCATTTTGTCAGAGTGGCACACTCATGCTGTTCCTAATATAAGATGTAGTAAATCTAAGATATGTCCTTAATAATCAACTATTGGGCACAATATAAACTAATCAATGGAACAAACACAGGCTAGGGGGCAGTTATTGATCGAAACAATTGTTGTACAACAGACAGTACTGAAACTTTTTTGGCTCCATGTTACATAGCAGTCATCTTAGCAGTCAGCCTTAGGTCCTCAGGTGGGTTGCTTCAGGCTGTTTCAGTACCGCACATGGCACTTGACAGACTACTGTACATACAGACAGACTACACTGTGTCACTCAGATCCATATTCACTGTTATCTTAAGTTAGTGTTTAATAATAATAATTTCTCTTTCTTCATAGAAATCATACCCTGAATCATCCACAGAGGTCAAGGCCTGACTGACTCATTCTTTATAACAGTTTAGGACAGTATAACAGTAAATTCTCAAGGCTTTTCCATAACTTTAAATCACTTTAATCACTTGATTTGACTTAATTTAACTCACCTAACTAACTGATACATACACTGTTGCCCATAAAGTTGGAATAATTTTGTTTTCAGACACATTCCTCTTTTTATTCCTATTGGTACACATCAGGTTAATTGTGGTTTAATTTTCACTGTGATATGTTTGGAAGAGATTGAAAGTTTTGAGAAGATACACTTATCTGTCTTATCTTATCTGTCAAGAATAAATTATCACATTGTCACAATAATTTCATGAGAAGAGGTGCAAATATTTTATCCACACTATATGGGAAACAGTGCATTTTTTTGATGTTGTTTGTTTTAAGCTTTAGCTTTGAATAATAACTCTTGGATTGCACAGGTTTATAGTAGACAGAATGCATATAAATGAATGAAAGGAAAATACACAGCAGCACTTTTACTGAACCAGTCTGACTTATACCTGTGTGTGTGTGTGTGTGTGTGTGTGTGTGTGTGCGTGTGTGTGTGTTCACTTCACAATGTTTTAATAGCGTTTTTTGGCAATGCATCATTTTTAATGTTCTTATCAAAGGTATTTCACCACATTGCACAGGAACAGAAATCTGTTCTTTATTCTGGTAATATTGTTGTCACTGGGTTGCTGAAGCTATCGTCTGGGGGATCTTCTTCAATCGTGCAAAGTCTGGATGAATTTATTAAAAAAAAAAAGCATCCCACCAGATAAAGTATAACTGACACTGGAAGACAAGAAATAGTGGCCAAAATAGCTCAAACACGTGAACTGAAGCACTGATTAGTTATAACAGCTTGTCTAGACAGGAGGCATTCCAGCTGTATTTTTCAGTCATACACATCTGACGGAGCAGATTTAAGAATTTAATCAATAAAAGTGTCTGTATAATGGTTAGTGCTTCAGTCATTACATTGCATTCCTTTGGCAGATGCTTTTGTTCAAAGCGACTAAGAATAACTGCATGCAGACCACGTAGGAGCCAGGGCTTCATATCATAGAAAACTGGGAGTGCATTCCTTTTAAACAAATGACTAAAAGCAAGTTCAGTACTACTATATACGGGTTTTTTTTTTTTATAGAAATGAGAGATAAGTAATTGCTAGGTAACGCTGTTGAGATTCACTCTGAAAAGGTCAAAGACAAATGTTGAGCTCTGCCGGCTTCAGTGAGGAGCTCATTCCACCACTGTGGAGCCGGAACAGAGAGGAGCCTTGACAGAGCCTCGACTCCCCTGGTCTAAAGGCTGAATATAAAAATGAAAGGAAAAAAACAAAGTAAAGTGACTCTGTAAGGTGTTGGACCACCTCAGCTTTGGTGTGCCTTTGCATTGATTCTATAAGTGTCTGGAACTCATCGATCCAAAGACGCTACCATAGGTGTTCACTTGGGTTGAGATGTGGCTACTGCAATAGGGCATAGTTGGTATGATGCACATCATTTCCATACTTATCAAACCATTCAGTGACCTCTTGTGCCCTTGAATCTACTCTCACTATGTTTCTTCATTTTTCTTCTTTAATTTGTCACCCATCTGTATTTCCACACAATCTACATTGTTCCCAGATCTCAAAAACAGGCAACACAAGGTGCTACTGTACTCTATTAAGACCGTACCTGAGTGATCACACACGACTGTTCTTATATTACATGGCTGAAACAAAATACATACAACTGATACAATTTAATATAACATATCATTTAACAGCATCAAACTATTTGTGAAAATATTTTCCTTTACCTTTCCAAAACCTTTATGATTTCACAATCCTAACCCAAACTTTTATTGTTTTCAAATTACATTACTTTTCCATTTGTTTTCATGACTTTATGAACCCTGATTGCTATAAGTAAACCAATGAATAACCATCAAAGCCCAGTAAGATATTCAAGTAGCATCTCAGAATCATCATGATATGATGCAAGGCTGCTTAAACCATAATTACTCTGGCAACAGCATTTATCTTCGAAATCATCATTTTAAACAGGGAATAAAGATCGGTGCACACGAAGACATTCCTGTCCATGCTGATTACTTTGTGGAGGTGGAAAGATCATTGGGCTACAGGCCCACAACCACCCACCCAGCAAGCAGTAGGATTATTAGATAGAAGACGAATGAGATGGCAGACAATTCAATAAGGATTTTAGGGGCTTGGGGAGATGACAATATTCAAACTGGCAGGGGGGCAGAAGTGCTATGCGAGTGACTATATTATTATACAGTCTTTATTATACTGTCTTTTTCAAAATGCTTTTAAGCTTCGTACGCCAAATTTACATATTTCTTTGTTTAACGGAGTATTCTAATTGACCTTTGTGGATTATTAGGTTCGAAGCTAATTCTGTAATATTGCTAAAAGATAAAAAGCAACTGATGAGATCTAAACCTCTTCACAAACTTTCTGCTATCATTGTGTGAAAATGTTGCTAGTTATTCATCCAAATTGCCACATTTAAAAAAAGAAACCTATCTGCAGTCACGTTTGTTTTCCCTGCGAAAAAAAATGAGGCTTCTTTAGAAAAGCCATTTAGCACTGATTGCCTCTGTTATGAGCTGACAATTTACATAAAATGTCACAGGAAGGATCAAATAAAAGACAAAGGTTTAAGGGAATAAACAGTGGAAGAAAAGATGAGACGGCAGACAGTAAGGGGAGAAAAGTAGAGATGAAAAGTTCAGATCCGGTGTGTCGAAAGCTTGGTTTTTATTTGATACAGTCAGACCAGGCACTATAAATGGGCCTCATAGCGATCAACCAATGAGGACAGGAGGAGATGTAGGTTAAGCTACCAGACCAGCTGAGGGTCAACAAAAGTAAAATTTTGTCTATCCAGATCGACTGACGGACAATTGATATCAGCTAATATATTAATGCGTTTCAGTCACCGATTGTATGATGATGCACATATCTGGTTACTAGCAGATTTTGACCTTGCCAATATGGCAACCACACGTGGCATACATACAGCAATGCTCCCTTCAGTCAAAATGGCAGTGATACTAATGCAAGCAGGAATGTATCCATCTCATATGATGTATGCTGGATCACAACATATGAGGCAAGGAAATAATCTGCACATGCTCCAGTTCAAGTTGAGACCATATATATATATATATATATATATTCCCAAGGTATTCCAGGACTTGATACTGATACCACTGGTCAATTTGGCTCACAGGCAATGTGCAATTAGACAACTGGCGACCCTCCATTTACTCTGCAGGAGACATGACATTACTGCTCTACCTGAAGATGTGACCGAGGTCCCCACACTGAAAAAAGTGACTTTAAAAGTAGGTTAAAACCTTGCTTTTCACAACAGTCAGCTTTTCACAACTAAGTGTGTGTCTGTTTTGATGTATATTCTGCACTGATTCTTGTATAACTGCGCTAACGCCTGTTCATACGCACATTCATTTCACTTTTATGATTGTGTTGCCAATGCATTGCATTCCCCTGTGTACGAAATGTGCTGTATAATGTTGTAAAATAATGTAATGTATTGCAGATGATTACATGCTCAAATGCTGGTTTTTACTGTGCAAAACAGTAAAAAAAAAACATGTGTCTTGTTTGGACTAGAAGGCTTCATATTCTTTTTTCTTTTTTTTTGTCTTTCTTCCAGCTCCAGTTGAGGAGAGGTGGCAAACACGAGATGCTGACAGACAGTTATCACAAAACAATTCTCTCCACCATTTCCAGTGATTCATATGTTATTCTTAGGGGATTCTGAGGGGGTGTTAGGGTGCTAATTATCAGAGGTTCAGTTTAGAGACACAGAGCTAAATGGCAAGTCACTGCCCAGCCACTGACGGATGAGTCATGATGCCTTTTTTCTACTTTTATCTTAGAGCATGATTCACTACTCTGCCACTGAGAGTGAGTGGTTCTGCTTCCTACCTCTTCGCACCAGGTTGAGAGCGATTGAAAAAGGTTTTCAGCACTTCTGATAGCAAATATTATTCCCAACCTTCACCTCGGTGTGTCTGTGTGGGCATGTGCACCACATGATAGGTGCAACTGCTCGTTCTGAATCTAAAGCACACCAATAGCATTTAAAAAGTCACCAACTTAAATAAATAGACAGTCTGTGAATGTTTGTGAAGGTATATTATGGCTTTCATCAAGATCTTTATAAAATACATTACAAAGGAAGTGTTTTTAAAAAGATTCACACTTTTGTGTCCATGCATATCACATATCGGTGCATGTCATAATATAGATTTTATATAGAAAAGAACATTTAATTTCAAAAACTAAAATTCAAAGCACGATGTTGTAAAGTACCCTTATAATCTGTTTAAAGAAACATTTGAATTTTGACTTTGAAAATGTGAATTGTCAGCTCATTTAAAACCAATGAACTGTTTGCTGATGGTTAATTGAGACATAAAGCACTACACAAGAAATCTGCCATCCGATGAAAACATCTGGATCTGAACTGATATCTGTTATGGAATTTTCTATTCTTGTGGTGTTCTGAGTGACACATATATACTTTTAATTGGAATATAATAGATGCACATACATAGACACAAATCACATAAACATACAGACACATTACACAAGGTTGCATGAAGTCACGTGTGGGCCTTGAGGTCCTCAGCAGTATTAGTTGTTTGGCTTTGACTGGCAGCAGTAGGTGCCATCCTATCTCAGCACTGTGGTGGCCAGGGTCGAAGAACTCTGGTGCTGCATGCTTAGACATAATAGGTAGCTTGCCATTGACATTCCAATCTGTGTAAACAGACATCTGTGTCTCCAGACCAAAATATGTTGACGATGATACCGTCCTTGGTGAAAGCATTCTCTTTCTACCTAATTCTGGGCGTATAGCATTTGTGATGTTGTCTTGGGGTTTAAAGTCTATCCACCAGCATGAGTTTGGCAGAATGTGAGACCGACTCAGGCACTTCTGATGCTTTATGAGAGTGTCTCTAATTCTCCTTGATCAAGTGTCAATAAATAACACAGCATAAGACATCAGAGGCTCCTGAATACTTTCTTCCTTCCTGACCTCACCATTGACCTTTGACTTCAGCAATTTCTCCACAACAATATCCTTACTCTTGTACATCAGAAATAAACTTAAGAAATGTCAGTGTCAGCAGTCATCAGAAAAGTAGAGTCTAACAGACAGAGATCCTTATGAAAGCATCCGCATCTGAGATGAAAAGAGAGACCATTTTGTTCTGACATCTCGCATATCCAAAAATAAACACACACACACACACACACACACACACACACACACACACACACACACACACACACACCACACATACACACACACTCGTGAAGCAGCAGGACTGTAAAAATAACACAGCACAGTTGCGGCTAGTGTGATATGAAGTTCTATAAAAATAAATAAATAAATAAATAAAAAACCTGAAAAATGTCTTTAGTTCTGTCATACTGCTAATGACTTGAACTCTGTCCCTGCATTAGAGAGACACCAAGTTCTTTCCTTAACAACCTTCAGACATTACAAGGATTTAACAAACTCCTCCAGACCATCATCCTTTAAGGCTGTGTTGCATTATGAAAGTTCCACTGGACGACTTTTATGTTTTATGTCCTTTTTTTTATAGCAGGATTGAGATTATTCTGTCTCGGGGAGAAAGCTTAATGCTCTCCAGTGATGGAAAGTTTCAGCACAGAGAAAAACATCCTGTGACTCAGCAGAAGCCCTTGACTTGTAATAGCATCCAGCAAGAGTTTGTTCTTCCACGTAAAGTAACACTTGAATTGACACTGTGACCCTGAATTTTCATGGACAAAGAAGACTTTGGAAAATAAAATAATGTGCTTCATGTGTTTCTTGAATGCAGATTTCATTCCACTGCAGTCCTTCAGAATGAAGACATATTGATTAAATGTCCTTGCCCATGACATAGCTGGCACAATGTGGAAATCAAACTTCAGTTGGAATGAAAAAAGAAATGATTTTCTTGCAGCTAGAGAAAATATCTCAAAATCTGTTATACAAGTTCAACTTCAAATATATTCAAAATAGGAGGCACTTGAGTAGGTAGAGGGATATATCATTTAATTTAAGATAATGGAATAATTTGTGTTCCTATTGTCCTGTCTAATGTGTCTAGCTGTGAATACATCTTTTCAAATATATCTTTGTGTATGAACGTTTCTTACAAGATTTCTACCAGTATGTCTGAGCTTTTTTTTAATTTTTTTATTCTCTTACAAGAATGTAAGAGACCGTTGGGACAGCCTTTCTTTGGAAAACTGTGCATATAACTGTAAGTCAAAAGAATCTTTTTTTGTTTCGCCCAGCACTCAGTATCAAATATTTGTATTTTACTGCTGCTAATAACATTCTAATATCATTTGGATTTGTGTGTAATGGCTGCTTAACACAAATAAAACTCCTTTGTCTGCTGTTATGAAAATATATAATGTTTAATGAGAAAAATATTTTAAAAATCCAGGATGGGCATTGTTCTTTTATCCCTATGGTAAGTCTTGTGTCTTGCAAGCAGACAATGCCTTGCTGTTGGGTCTGTTTGCTGGGTCTATTTGTTGTTGGGATCTAAAGACTTGACAATATTGCGCTATTGTGCAAGTAATCAATCAGCCTTAATATTATAAACAGCATCCAGTTAGGTATGTAGCGGGATAGCAAAGAACTTCTCCATCGAACATGGGCAGGAGGAATGGACTAGCTTTATTTTATCCACTGTGTATAGCCAGTGGACGCAAAGTTTTTTTGAAGGAAGAAAGAGGGAATACGTTTCCAAAACTAGGCATCGGGATCTAGAGGCCACTGCTTGTCATTAAATGTTAATGGTGGAGAGCAGGTTGTCTCTGTCGGGGAAAAGGAAAGAACAAAGCCCTTTGTTATCTCATCAAACATCCTATAGGCTGCTATCCTGTAAAGAGGAGATGGACAAAGCAGCAAGTGAGATAGCTGATTTACTGAAAGAAGCAGCTGGTTGCTATCTCGCCATTTGGAGGGTGGCCAAGTATGGCATGGAGATCCAGAAAGAGAGAGAGAGAGAGAGAGAGAGAGAGAGATAAATGGAAAACATCAGACCTGCTTTGAAAAAGGGATAAGTAGAGGGGCTTTTTTGTCCCAGTTAGTGAAAATGTAAGGATGAAACAAATTTCGGAGTAAGAAAACAAAATCATCAAGTAAGAGGGAAAGTTGATTCTGTAGTGGTCACATTTTCTCCAGCTCATTAGGCAGTCATGTACCATTTTTTCGCAGGGTGTCGCAAGTAGGGCCTTAGCTGTCATGGAAAAGCAACATGGTAGCAACAACCTCTCCTGTGACAGATTTGGTACAGGTATGAAAGCACCAAAGAGGCCGTCACAGAGTGGAGTGGCATCCCAAGACAGGACTTCTCTAGCTCACTGTTTGTGGACAGCAAAACCTAAGCAATAAAGTGAACCACGACATGGCTTCTGGTATTATAAACACGTTGGCAGATATTGTTCATTTGACCTATGCTGATTAAAATTAAATACAACTCATCTATCTTCATGCCCAGACTGACTGATCTGCCATATGCAAAGTTGCTCAAATATTCTGCAAGCTCTCTCTGCTGATGCCAGTTTGTTGAAAGCATGTGAAAACTGACTTCTACCTTCTGTCTTAAGAGTTTAGGTGGCAACATGTCAAAGAAGATGGATTTAGCTGCCTTAAACTGGGAAGCCAGCTCTGACAGCCTGCGGTGGGGGTAGTGGGTGGTGTCTCACAAGGCAGAAGGTGTAGCCAGCTGAGACAGAAAAGAAAGCTTCCATCCAGCAGATCCCCCTTCTCAGGTTTATCAGACACAGTGAAAAGGGATCAGAGGCAGGGAAGAGGAGCTTGCCTTGTACCGTCAACACCCAGCTTCACTGTCTTCCAGATTGAACTGATTAAATGTGTCTTTCTAGTGGGAGAACACTGACCACAGTCAGTGCTGCACCTGAGACCTCTATATCCTGGGTCACCTGGGATGTGGTGATCTGGAGCACAGAGGGCATCTGTGATTTCTGCAAGCGCTCTTTTGGATGACTGATAAGAGCTGGTCTTGTGTCATGGTGCTGAACACAACTGGATGTAGAATACAGTATTATTGCCCTTACTCCATATGTGGTTAGTTGGTGGGATTTTGTGGAGCTAATCACTGAGTGCATGTCTCTCATTGGAGCAAAGTGTGGATTGTGTGTGTGCGTATACCTGTGTTTTATCTAGTGGAATTTTAGCTTACCTCTCTCTGTTGAATTTGAGCGAATGCAGGACAGCCGGCCGCCTCTGACGGAGATTCCACAAATGTAGTGTGTCATCTGCACAGGCTGTGACCAGCGCCCCCTAAAGGCCAAAAAAAAAGAAGAAAAGAATTATGAGTACTGAATCATTGTGAGTACACCTTTTGGTATTAATCCAAGTCCTTTAATCCTAGTTGATTAAAGCACAAAGGGCAAAAATAGATTCCAGCTGTGAGGCATCCCAATGTATCCAGTGTAACATGGTAATAGCTAAAAATAGCTAAAATGAACAACAAGGATCAGAAAATAACAACTGTCCAAGTGGATACTTCAGATACTCCCTTTATTTGAGGCATAAGAAAAACATCTTTTCACTTTTGGCTACACTGACACTCACATAATAAGTAATCTTATTTTTTCAAATCAGCTTTCACCTAAACATACCCCAATTATATTTCAGAAATGGTTGTTCTTCATTTCCCAGAATGCCCTTTGACAGCTAACAGAAAATGTGCTGGAACTGTGTCTGTGCAATACGTTCTTGCAGAGACAGGCAACAGCACGGAAACAGAAAATGGAGAGTTGCTCCCCTGATCCCTCTAAACATCTTGTGACTGCGTTGCATTCTGGTCTGCTGAGACAACTGAAGTGATGCATTTGCTTCTCCAGGCTCCTCCAGGAGATGCTTAATTGTTCTGAAAGCCCTACAGCTATTAAAAGCTCAACCGTAAACCTGAAGTCTACAATATTAGTAATTACAGTTCATGTCCATGTTCAACTCTTAAAAGGTCTACATAATATATATATACAAGCATGATAAGTTTAACCCACAAACTGTTTTATACAATTTTGTTAAACCAACTGTCCAACTTTAAAGAAATTAAATGGTTTTGCCTTTACATCTAAATAGTTAGTTCACCCAGACAATAAAATTAAAATTATGTAAAATTACATAAAAATGACAGAGATTATATGTATTCATGTCATGTCATAGTTACATGACTATTACACGTATAGATACAGTATACAGATACAGTACAGTTAAATGGATCTAAATCTGTGTCCTCTGACTTTGCTCTGATCAAAATCGCATGGACGTCACATGAAACTGTCTGAAAACTGTGAGGAATATGACAAATCATCTCCGTTGGTATCAGCCCTAGTTCTGAGGATTATAATTACAGTGAAATTCCCAGTGCGGCTTTGTTACCAGAGCGTCACTGTATAGACCAGAGCCCAGGGAGAATTAGCTTTAGATTACAAACTTAATCATGGGATTAAAGACTGCACAGTGCAAGGGAGGATGAAAACAATGGTTCCAACTGATTTCCATATTAGTGAATATGTTTTCCTCACTCACTGAATCTTTCACTCTGCACAGCAACAGTATTAGTTGTATAACCTTTCAGGTAGGCAAGGGAAATACATTTTACATGAACTGTTAAATGAACTGTTTTTCAAAAACTAGCTATACATTATTATTCTTATGAAGAAAATGATTTATTACACACAATAAAAGGATTTAGCATTCTTGGACAGAAATTCTTCATCTGTCACTAATTCACTTAAACCCACCAACATCCAATTTCTAAATATGAATGAATATGAATGACTAACTTCTCATTGTTGTCTGTGACTCTTATGTCTCACTTAACACCATGACAGCTACTTCACAAAAGCCTATTTGCAAAATGAGCAATGAAGCCTTGTTCGCGAGACAAACAATAGGTCTTCCTTCAACAGGAAAGAAAGCTTATTAAAATAAGTAAGTTTGAGCGCATGCTGCAAGTTTTTCTTAATATGACTTGGAGATAGTGATGGCTTTGGTACTCAGTATTACTTTGTGTATATTTAGGCGGCCTATCATTAGCAATCACCTTATGTCATTTTATTTAAAAAGCCTTATTTTAAATATATTCAGGAATTATATTTTTCATACAGTTTAGTACAATATATAGTATTTGCTGCTTACTATTATATACTATACTATTTCTTATTTTGAGAAGTTTTTCTGGCAAATGTGGTCAATTACAATACTGATAGAGTGGATTCACTTAAACAGATGGATAAAAACATTCAATGTTTAAACCATGTTAATTCATGTTCAAATAACCGATAGCATCAAATAATATCATGCCTTCAAAAAGAGAGATGTATTTAATGCTGCTAACAAAGTGTGCGTTCTTAAAGCACTCATTAAAAGGGATCAATTATTGGTTAATTAATGTATTAATATGCCAGTGTGTGGCATGACACAAATCTTTTTTTCTAAACTCTTCATACTATGTGTTATAGATTTGATAGTCAATAGCAATTTAAAAACATAAGCATTTTAATTGTTCTTAGTGTGCTAACATCATTAACATGCCCTTCTTCGGCCTCCTGAATCTCGCATGTAGAAATAAGAAAGATGAGATCTAACGCTGAATATGGGGCTTAACTTATTAGGGTGGAGACTTCTCAGGTCCACAAAGGTGATAACATTTACAGTGTCTGTTTTCATGTAACTCTGATGGATTCAAGATTTTAACATTAAAACCCATTAATCAACATACTACTTTGGAGGAAAGGGAAATCTGAAACCTGAACACTGGTGTCTGTTGCCATGTACCTCATTAATTCAATAGAACAAACATTAATTAGTCTATTCATACCCTCCACTGATACAGTGAAAGAAAAAAGAAAAAAAAAAAACAATCTCCTCATAAAACAGCAAGAGAGGGGAGTTTATGAGGATTACATGGTATGAGATTATGGCAACATAAAATGGTTGACAACTAGATGTGTTGAACTGTGTCACTACTGTGTGATAGAAAAGACAGATACCCTTTATACATGCTCAGGTCTACTATTCACAGGTACAGGCAACTGCAAGAAGTGTTCTCTTCTGTGGGTTCACACATCAAATAGAAAAAAGTCATTACAGCCCACTGAATGTCAAGAGGCCTGTTTGAATATGCCAGTGAAGCATTAACAGGGCCACACACACACACACACACACACACACACACACTGAATCCAAAAGAGGGCGTTGACATACATCACTTGCATTAGTGTCTCAGTCAAGTGATGGGAAGACCTATGGGAGTCTGCTAATATAAGACAGACATGTGCGGAGTGTGTATGCACATATGTATTACGTAAATACACACACACACACACACACACACACATATGCAGAAACCCTAAACAAAGTTAGAAAATATACACAAAATAGGAAAGAATTATTTGTACATACAATAAGCAAATATGCACAAACAGCTGTGTCAGTGGCGCAAAAATACACACACACACACACACACACACACACAAACACACACATACATTCCTATGTTACAAACAGTGGACGGTGACTTTACACTGACCAAAACTGGACTTCTGTTTCAGGTCATTTAAAATAATTTAAATTTAAAATTTAAAAATTAAAAAAAAAACTTTTAAAGCATTTTACAATAATATTAATCACTACAATTAAAAAATAATAATCAATTAATTAATTTTTTTTTTTTTAAAAAAGCCAAGTGAGGACTTGTAGCCTTTAGCGATTTCTACCTATTAAATAGGAAACATCCATGTACTACTAATTTTATTACATATTATATTATTTTATTTTTATTACAATAGCACAGTAATTTTAATTTTCTCATTCATATTTTTTTCATATTCACAAACACATGCACACAGTAAGTCATTGAAACACACATGCATGCTTTTATGAACCCAATTACACAAGACACTTGAACCCAGGCACTATTACAGCATGCCTGATACGAACTGTTGAGATCCTCTTATACATGTGTTAACGCACATACTGAGACCCACACACACACATACACACAATATAGAAACCCAATACACCTGTCACAAATACACCTGCACACCACACTTCAGGCCCATCCACCTCCATTTGCCTCAGACACATCACAAGTAGGCCAATGAGTGATAAGTGGGCTCAAAGAGCCAGTGGGCTTAAAAAGAAATAAGAGAGAAAAAAAAGCAAGCAAGCAAGCCGGGAAAAAAGCAGAGAGGGACACAAAAGGCTTACATTACAACAGAATAAAGGAGAAACAAGAAGGAGAAACAAGAAAGAGAAACACTGCTTGGTGTTCAAGATCCTTATGGTTTCTGCACTTTGGAGAGCCTACAGTGCTTTGTTAGTAAATACAATGTGGCATCGAACTGCAGCGCACTGACAATACTGCTTTTTAAGCCCTAGTACTATAAATATGTAACCAAACAAACAAACAAAAAAAGATGAGACAAATACCAATGGTGTGAAATTGGACTCAGCATCCATGCAATTGCATGACATGATCCAAGGAGCTCCAATAGGCTCTTTTTAAAATATTTTCTGATTTTTATCTCTCCTTTATAGCAACAGCTACAACCCCCCTAGCACATAACATGTTTTGTAACCGCTGAACTGAGATCTTTTCTACTCATAAAACTTTTGTGTTTTTTTTTAGTGTTTAGACTTGTTTTCAGTGATTATGATATCTGAGGAATGTGCCCCACTGAATACCAAACTTAAACGTGGAATAGAGACCAGAAATAATTGCAACAATGGCATTGTGTGAATCTGCAAGAGGAAAGAAAAATATGTAAAACTAACACCCATTGCATCAGTCTAAGTCAGCAAGTTGGTTAGCAATTAAGAGGAAGGTCCCATCTGCCTAATAAGAAATGCTGTAAATATCCCCATTCGGTCAAAAGAAATTAGTAGAGGTCTCTGGTAATATTTTATCTTTATTAGTACCATGAAACCCCATTAAAATGTCTCTATAAATAAATTTATCCACCAAATTAATATTATGCATGAATATTCAGTCAGTGGATTCAAGTGCATGCTTATCCAGAAACTATGAAACAAAAACAGAGCAGGTAGCACACTTGTTCCTACAAATAAACAGCCACATCTCTAAACTTAAATAAGACCGCACTAGGGCATCTCTTAAAAGAATACATTTGGACATTTGGATGCAAGTTTTAAGAGTTAGAGTTTTACAAAAGCATTGTAATGGAGTCTGGCTTACCTCGTTGATAAGGAACTGCAGTTGAAGAACAGCCGCTCCACTCTCGTGTTGACAGTAGCAGTCCACCCCGGGTCGCCCCAGTCTGATGACATCACAAAGTCAAGGAAGTGTACAGGAGTGGTCGAAGGGTATATCAGAATAACGTAGGCAAAAACAGTACATTTTAATCTAAAAAACGACATCCAATCAACAAGAGAAACAGCAAGAGAAAGAAGAGGGGGCCAAAATGGCACAGAATGATTTTTTCTACCTATAGTTGCTGTGTTTAAATCTTTGTCCTAGTCCTTTCTGTTTTCAGATCAGTGAGAGGATAAAGAATGGACAGTGCACGGCTGACATCACCAGTTTCTGAAGTGCCATTTTGAAGCCTAAAATATCTGTCATAGGCTTCTGCCATGTTAGCTCTACTGCCTCTTCCGCCTCCCAGGTAATTTAAATATCGTCAAAGATGTGGATCATCGGCAGACCTAAGGCAGCTCGAATGACGCCTGGGTGCTCTAATAAGTCATCTGTAATGGCACCTACCGGTCAATCAAAGTGACCACGCTGTTAATTAGGTGTAGCTTTAAGCCTTAATATAATTTGAATGGGTGAGTTAAAATAAATAATAAAATAAATGTTTTGCTATGAGCAGGTAGGTGGTGCAATGTCAAATCTGGTTACAAAGGATGACTGGATTTGAAAAAAAAAAACATGTATTGTGTTGTATGATGATTGCTGACACAGCCCCTGCTGTGCTTCTCCTCCCACCACGGGGGAAGTCGAATTCAAAGCAAAACATCAATGCAAGCACACAAGGTGAGGGGCAAAACCTATGTGCCTGCTTCTCGTTTTACTAGTGCAAGGTCTCTGCTCTGTGTTGTCATGCAAATGGATCCAGAAATGTAACGCCAGTTGTCGTTGCAAAACACACTTCAGTGTAACGGAATACAAATCAGCACCACTAGCCACAACCTCCAAAGTGATCATTAGTTTAATCGTACATCTTAAAAACTAAATGTAGATTATATTGCATAACGGTTATATCACTG
Organism: Protonibea diacanthus; assembly: GCA_028641955.1. Lineage (NCBI taxonomy): Eukaryota > Metazoa > Chordata > Actinopteri > Sciaenidae > Protonibea > Protonibea diacanthus. Next base: position 13,883,222 of record CM053986.1, read on the forward strand.
CATTAGGCGTACGCAATAAGCTGGAGTGCATAAACAAGCCAAATAATGTTAACAGCCATGCAAATCATGTAGTGACTGACTATGTACTAGAACTGTAGTATCCTAAATGATCAAAAACTAAATTGATCAGATGTATAAAATTGTAACTGGCTCATTAACGCTAATATATGTTCTTGAGATGGCAGATTTATGAGTACAGATTTATAAGTACTCCAAGTAAAGTTCATTTATGTTCTCCTTGTAGAGCAAATCTCATGAAGGATCAGTGATACACAAGTAAATAAACAGGACCAACAAGTGACACATCACTTCAATACAGTGCAACATCATCAACAGAATACTGTCTGTCCATCTACTACCTGTAATGAATACTATTTTTTGAATTTTTTGAACAGCCTGAAAGCCTCGAGAAGGGATGTGATGAAATCTACAACACTGAATTGCTATTTGTGATTGACGGCAACATCAAGTGTTGGTCTGTCCATTGTTTCCACAGTATAACCTAACATTATATAACATTTAATCACACTGCACATAAAGAAGATCACAGATGGCGATTTAAACAATTGCGTTTTTGTTATTCCATCATGTCCTGAAGTACGTTGTTTTGTTTTTGTCACTCCTTAATAAGAAATTTTCCAACGCGTAGTAAACAACACATCCAGACATTATGTGTACAGAAATAGCTTTGTGATCAGCAAATAAATCTACATGCAGTTTGGTTAGAAAACAGGTATGGTTACCAGAGGAAGTAAAATCCCCAAGCACATCCTTCAAAGCAGGTGGAAATCAGCAGGAGAGGGAATTGACACAACATGAAAACACAGCCAGTTGGATCTGGTACAGGAGCAGTTATTTAATCACTATATAATTCAGAGTGTTGCATCACTCATGGTACAGCACAGAAGCACATATGATCGGTCCTGAATAAACAAAACGGCATTAGCATTTCAGCCATGATGCATGTACGAACTAAAACTAAAAGTAAACAGCTCAGGGAAAGGTGTTTGTGTAAAAGGTAACAACTAAGATCAAAGATTTGTTCAATTGTCTCGTAATGCAGTGTGTTCAGTTTTAATGAAACACAGCATAAGAAATAACGCACAGCAGCGAACGAACAAATGTTTAACCTGCTGCAGAGTAACCAAGCAGCTAAGGGAGGAAGAAGAAAAAGAGAGGTAGCTGCTTTCTGTTTTGGTGTTTTGGACTCAGATGTGTGGAAGCACACATTTTCACACAAAAATCATGTTTTTAGATCATCCGTGTTACTGTGGACAGCATATCTAGTAGCAAAGTCTTTTCTTTGATATAAGATTATTTTGTGTAGCGTGGCTTACTGAATTGTCGATGCAAACAACACGAGCTGTGTTCTGTGATGTTTTACATACAGCTGATATGCTAGAGGACTCAATCAAAAAAATCCAACAGAATGCCGAGTATATATGCAGAGTGAGCACATTTCATTTCAGCTGCACAAAGTACTCTGAAACCAACAGGGCAGAAACATCCAAACAGTCTTGCTTGAATGATTTATGACATCTACAGCAGCAGCAGCCACAGACTCTGATATGGTGAATTGTTGAAACAGGTTGCTGATCTCAGGTGCACTGGGGAGGAAAGACTCAGACAGTTCACGGTTCAAAATGCTGCTTATGACCGTAGAAGTTCAGTTTCAAGCATGTGTCCGAAGGAATTTTTCTTAGAAAAATGTGCCTTAAAAACAAGTATGTTTTACAGGTATATGTTGTATTAAGGTACATGTGCAGTAGAAGAACTGCATACACTGCGTGGAACACTTTTAAGCCTTATATGCAGACCTAAAATTGCATAAATTCTATATATTTGCAATTACTGCATACAAATTATCTATTTATCTATTTATCTATTTATATCTTTAACTGAGTCACTAATCACTAATCATTAATTTTCTCATCTAAAATGAGCTAATCCAGACATTTTGTAATCATGTTTACATTGTAATACATTCTTCAGGAAATCTGACAATGTTTTGGCATGTATTATAAAACAGATGCAGAGTTAGCTAGTCTGGATGCATTTTTGATGTGTGTGTGTCTATTTGTTTTTACTGGCAATGAATTTTCCCAATTGATTTCTGTCATCTAAATCAACTATCAGCTACAAAAAAAAAAAAAAAAAAAAAAAAAGGTAAAGGAAAAAAAGAAAACCCAAATATTTAAGGTTACTTGTAGAACAGAGGTAATTTGTGTTCATGCGCCCAGGTTGAGCCACCAAACTGAAACAAAAATCTCTTTTTTGTGGCAATACACTGAGCACAAAGAACAGACCCGTCTGCTTAGTGAAGCAGTATATATAAATTTCACCTTTAAATACCCACACAGATGGTGACTTCCAGTTCAAAAGGCTTCAATGAAAACAAGTCAGAGGTGGCTGCTTGTGACTGTGTTACAAGTGTCAAAGCAGCATAGTCAATGGGGTTAAGCCTGGCACAGTGGAATGATATAATGCTTATTATTTCTATCTGTCCATCTTATAGCATTAATTTTCCAGTTTAATTGTGTTGCGTTGTGTCCTGAGCTGCAAACAAGCCAGTTCTCCCAGTATGAGACCCAGTATGTAATATCTTCCCTGTGTTGTTGATCCTCTGCGTGAAATGTTTGTATTGAAAATATGGAAAATATAAATGCCAGACTACTCAGACTCACAGAAGTGGCAGCAATTTAAGCAGCACTTTGTTGTATTCAATCCCAGTGCAACAAAAGATTTATACTGTACACATTAATGTGTGTATAAAGCGTGTTTATACATTTGTTTCTGGAAATACATACTGTATAGTAATCTGTATCATCTTGCACCGGTCAGATTCTTGTTCTCGGTTCCAGGGAAGGAAAAACAGCCTTTATGAAAGGCTAAGACCAACCGATGAGCACTCTGCTGAGAGAACCTGGGGAGAATGAATTAAAATGCAATGAGTGTCTCTGAGTCAAGTCACTCAAGGAAGAGGAACTGGTGGGTGGGTGTGTGTGTGTGATTCAAGGGCTGATTTGAAAGGGAATGGTTGGCGACAGACTTAAATCATCTCTCTGTCAGTCTGGATCATTCTCTCCCTGACAGCCGAGTCTTTGTACACACCCTATTCAAATTCACATCACACTCGCAACCGCATCAAAACACATAAGACGCTGTCAAAACACAAAGCTGATGTGAAGGTGAAGTCGCCTACATCCATACAGGGACAGACACTGTATTGCTGCCAGCTGACAGGAGAGAATGCCAATGAGGAACTGTTGCACCTGCCTGTTGTACTTGATGATTTCTGCTTTGAAAAACAATACATGACAGCCAATAAACGTCATGAATTTAAATTAAAACGCATTGCCTCTGGAGTAGACATCTGATGAAGCTGAACTAGGGCATCATTTCCTCAAAACATCTTAAAAGTAATGATTGTAATATCCATGAAGCTTCTTAAGAGCTGTTGATGCATCTAGGGTGGCAAGCTTTTCAACAAAAGACAGTGTGGGAAAGCGTTTACTGTCAAAAGAAGTGTTCAATAAGTTAGTGATGTGAAGTGAGACCAGTCATGTTCAGTATTGTAAATCAATTGGATTAGCTTTTCTCATCTTTACCCTCCCCGCTGGGAATCATCACTTCTAAATCTGAGGTAATTTTCTGATTCATAGCTTGAACAACAGGAAAATCAGTTCCAGCATACATTAATATTTAACCAAAGGATCAGCTCTTGTTATTTGTAGCTGAAAGCTCTGGTCTATGTACTGTAGCATATAATCATCATTTTTCCTATGCGCGTGTCATTTTTAGTGCTACAAATATAGAATAAAATAGTCACATTAGGTCTTGCTTTGAAAAACACACGCCACGCTGTTACATGTTCACGCTCAACAACACTTTATACGCATAAAAGTAATGTACGACAGGGGTGCGACGATACTATTTTTTATTTTAGGGTATTACTGCGTGAAGATATTTTTTTGCACTTGCCTCTTTAGGATAATAACACCTGCATAAGTTGCGATGCTAAAACAACAGGACTGAAACAATGACAATTGTCAATAAATGATCACCGACTTACCCTGCTGTGGATAAACAACCAAATTAGTTTCAAACATGAATCTACAAGTACACACAATAGGCGCCAATCAAGAGTGTGTACTTATCTCAGCAGGGAAGACAACACATACAGTAAGTCCGTTGCTAGAAATGACAAATGTTTTTGTTTGTTTTGCAATGGCAGCAAGGGAAGACAACAGCGGAGGCAATGCGGAGGAAGACATTTTAATTGCATCGCTGCACGGTGGACTATTATTTATGTAAACGTTTAAGCCATTGTGCAGTAAAGGAGGAATTGCCAATCAGCACCTTTCAATGCTAAAACAATATTAGGAGGTTCTTATCTACATGATGAGCACTATTACAAAGTAGATGTATGGTCCGCTATACATATGTATGCCATCCAATCATTCTTTGTCCACCCAATTGAGCTGGACTGACGTGACTAACCTGCTGGATCTGCTTTTGTGTGGCCAAAAATTGCATCTTGGTCCTTCCACTACAGTTGATTTAGATTTTCCTTTTACACTCCTGACAAACTGTACTTGTTTTTGAGAAGTCAACATGTTTGAGACGTCTGGATTTTCTCCCATTTAATGCTTCCTTGCTCTTTATATACAGTAATAGACCTCAGTCCTCTATGGTGAGGAGTAAATTGAGATTTTAGACGCCGACCCATCATCATTTTGAATCATCACTGACAGGTGTACTCTTGCAAGGCTGTAATGTTCCCTGTTCTATCAAATGCCTCATTGCATTGTAGCATTGTTAACAGAGAGTAGTGTACATGCCATGGACACTGCTTTTTTTGTTGGAGATGAGGGCTCAGTATACAGCAGTGTACATGTCTCACTCAGTTCTAAAGGAAACAAAATGGTGGCCAGTAAATATAGAGCACTATGTAATAAAAAGACATAACAGATTTAAGCTAACACTAGCGGCTTTGGTCTTCTCAATTGGATTTGGGGAATTTGGGGGGATGTTACACTTCAGCAAAACCAGGTTAACGTGTTACCTGAGATACCTTTACATTTGCCATACACACTGTCGGTCCTCACCCTAAAAACAAAACTTTTCTCTTGTAAAGATTAGGGTTTAAAAATATAAACAATAAAGCATATGTCTAACCTCTGTCCTGCTTGTCCACGTATGTAAACTAAGCAGCCTAACAGGGTTACAAAAAATAACAGGGCTCACTGTAGCTCTGCAATACAACACAAGAACAATGCTGTCTCTTTACATGTCTTCTACACAGTTAATCAAGTGACACTGATTTTTTTTTACCTGGGACATTTAGTGTGAGGCCCAAACAAATCAGCTTGAAACTTTAAAAATGGCAGCTGGAGACAACTTTTAAAGCTAAAGTTAACCATAATGCTCGAAACTATAATGCTGTATTTCAAGGTTAACTTCATTTCAAACTAACTTCTTTTGTCTGTGTCTGTCTGAAATCAGGGACCCAATGTCTATAAAAAATAACTAAGGAATGTGGTGGTAAATCTGCAATTTATCTGCAAAACAAGCTCTGCTCATGTCCCTGTCAAGTGTTTAAAAGCCAAAAATATGTGATGACGTTGGTAAAGATGACTAAGTGGATAAAAAAAACAGCCTTCAACACTTCCTTTATGCGATATTTTATTAATGCTTGAGTCAGTTGGTGCCACACTAAGATTCAACAACATTCCGGTGACACTGGATACATTAAAAAAGATGATGGTTGCAAAGAAACAGTAAGCAGAGATAGGTGAAGGTCAGGATAGTGTTGATTCAGTATTAATCTTGAATCCATAAGCAGAGTGCAGACTAACACATTGTATCAAAGACCAAAAAGACTGGTGGAACCATGTCAGGTGTAGCCTGCCCTGTGTGCTTTCCCCTCAGTGCCTGACACCTCATTCTGACTGTGACAGACCTCTCTACTGTCACCTGGTATTTTCTTCCTGCTCCGTCAACTGCACACCACCAATATGGATTGTTAGAAAAACAAAGCGGATGAAGAATTTCATGGACGGCGGACACTAGAATTCCTGATATTTACAGTGGACACAACAGTTACATAACAGCATGGAAAACACTTTTGATATCACACCTAAAATTAGCCCTGTGAGGAGTAAATGCAGGGCATATAAAAACACCATATGGATATGTGGTGTGATACGATGGCAAAGTGTTTTCAGCCTCATTTAACACATTGATTAGTGTGATAGCACATGGAGCATACGATGCACATGTTTTTCAAGAGTGCAAATGTGTGTCTTTCCTGAATATGTGTTCATGTGTGTTTCACTTGTTGACCTTTGACATATTTAAGATTAATAAACAACTAATTTTGGAAATTTTCTACTGAAAGACTTGCTATCACAGAAGATGAACGCAACCTGCTCAGTTATAGCCATTACCTGTTTCAGCGCAGTATTTTCTTTTCTCAGAGTAAAATATGTCATCACCAGTTGTCTTTTATGTCAAACAATGTCTGGAAAAAAGCGTAAAGTATAAATGTGGGCTGAGACTAGCTAAGACTGAACTGTTTTTTAGTGCTACAGTGATTAAGTAATTCAGTGACTGTGATTGCAACAGCCAACTTCCACTGTGATTACAACGTTTTCTTCTTTGTAATTTTACTATAAAAAAAGAAAGAAAAAAAGGTTGATGTTCCTGCACCAAATAATCAAGTGCAAACCCCCGTCTTCCCACTGGATGCACGTTTATCTTTGATTTTGGTATGTGCTTGGTGGAGGGTTGGGGTTCGCACATTGGCAATCACAATCAAGCTTGAGATGTGGCGATGACAATGTGACGTTTTCCACTACATTATGGTAGATAAATTATGGTAAACAAACTGTTAATCATACAGGGCTCCCATCATTTGATAATTGCATAATTCAGCTTAATCAATGTGTTCTGTAATTCCCTTAAGGGTTTGTTTATTAATAAGATGAACCTGGATTCAGTATTAGACTGTGTCCCTCTCAGAAATCCAATGCATTTGGCTCTAATTATGTTTTGGCTCATGTTAGCTCCATCACAAATCATGGTGGCCAAGTGTTTGTCACACCTCTGCCCCGGTGCCCTCACCTTGGCCCAGATATGTATTTTCTGGCTCCAAGATGGAAGCTGGCTGAAAACCCAATCCCAGGTTTCAAATCGCCATGGAAACCCCATGGATGGCATTACAGATGCTACGACCATGTTTTTCTACAAGCAGTGGTTTTAATAATGCTGGCTGTGTGGTCGTTCAAAATGCTGACATTTAAGGTGAATCTCAATTAAAGCCGTGCATTTGCTCAAAATTACACCGCAGTGGATATCTCTTGAACTGAAAATGACAATGTGAGACCTGGTTTCTCAATCTAATTGACCCGCTATCCACTTACCTTCTCTCTATCTCCCCCATCCACACTCTCCTTCATCCCGTATGAATTACTCTCATCCTGCTTCCATTATTGTTTTCCTCTTTTCCTCTCCCCCTCTTTGAGCGTGTGTGAAGGGGGTGTATAATAACTGTTTTGTGTGTGTTTAATAATGCTCATGGAGCAGTGGGGACACAGCTGGGCAATTTAGATTTGATTATAAACATCTCACAGCAGAGTGGATACAGAAAAAGGTGTGTGTGTGTGTGTGTGTGTGTGTGTGTGTGTGTGTGTGTGTGTGTGTGTGTTTGTGTCGGTTGCTGGTTATATGTGTGGCTACATACTGTACACACCTCTGTACATTTGCATTCCACAGTGTTTCCTTAGCTTTCCTTGACTGACAGATTGCAGTCTTATAAAACTTGAGTTGGCCTTGATCTTTTACATGCATAGATTAAATAAAATACACAGGTAGTCTAGAGTTTAGTCCGGTTACCTGCAAACCTTATCTGTAAAATATTTGGTGTTTATTCACTGAATCCCCACGGACTCTATTATATCGGCTGTCTAAATGTATTCTGACCAGTTTTAACAATGCCAGAGGTTGCATGATTTTAGTCAAGTGCAGGACTCTCGCTTTTAGCTGACGACTATCTAATTACCCAGCTGAAATGACAACTCTCATTGGCAGATTTTATCGGCTGTGCCAATTAAAGTTATTGCCACCATTATTGGCTGGCTGACTTGGTGGTGTTTCCGGCTGACTCATATAAAATAGGAACCATGTAAAAGTATACTTGCTACATACTGTACATAATATCAAAAGGCAAACGCTTAAAGGCCCAAGGCAAAAGAGTCAACAGCCTCACCAATTGACATGTCAATAAAGCCCTATCCTTGTATTGCATGGTATTGCAAATATAACCTTACCTCTGCTATAGTAAGCACGGGAGAGTTGCGCCCACACACCGTATGTGCCAGTGAAACATATAGTTACTAATACGTGTTGAAAAAAAATCGATATTTTGGGTCATCTGAGGAGGTGGCAATGTCAGGCCATGATTGTTTGTGAGAAAATGTGGCTTGTTCAAAGATGATACAGGAGGTCAGGCTAATATTAGTCACTGTCTAACTAACTTTGGCCTTAGTTTAGTATGTATGAGACTTATATAGTCTCTAGTATAGAGAGAATCTGAGACTATAACCCTACAACATTTCTTTTTTAGAACAAGTGTCTACTGCGGCATAGAGGAGATCTTTTACTTATGTTTTGACTGTGCAAAAGCTTCTTGTAAGCTACTGCTCAGTCAGGCAGGGAGACAGGCAGCTGAAACTACTTTGTTTTTGCCGGTGGATTATTTAAACTGTTAAAAAACAGGATTATCTTAAACAATGTGTGAATGTCTACATAATTAACAAGTAAGAAAAGAAAAAATAGAAAAACAAACAAAAAAAAAATAGGTCAAACAGGTCTTCGCATATGGGGCGGCTGAGCTAAACACCCCATACATATGTACTTTTTGCCTTCTACTGAGCCTCTGCATATGAGGAGTTAACACATGCTGTATAAATATGTTTTTTATATTGTTAGGGTGTAGATCGATAGTTTATCTGGTAAGGGTTATTAGCTGATTTCACCATTGATTGTAGTTTAAAATGTCACGGTTTTATAATCGTAAAGGCTCAGCTACAATGAGTGTTCAGACATTGAGTGTCCTAGAACTTAGAATCAATGAAGTAGCGGTGAATGAAGTTGGGCTATCAGTGCGATGTAAACCAAAATAGCAGCAAAACAAAGAAGAAACAAAGACACGCATAAGAGATATTCTCAATTTCCTTCTTTTAACTTTAATAAAACCGCTAAACTGCTGCTTTTATACATGATTTCATACATCCATAGTGTTGTTGTTGTATTGTTGCATCCAGATAATATCTGTTTTTTGAACACTATGATATATTTCCTTACAACCATTTCTCTTTAGTATTTGTTTTGTTATTATTATTTTTTATTATATTGTTTTGGTAATCTCCATCAGCTGCTTGTTAATCACTGGCAGGTGCTGGCTAATGTTTAACAGGTCACACCCACAATTTCAGCCTAAGGCTGAAACGCATCTGTTTCCCTCTGCTGCTGTGAAACATTTAGAGTGTTATATATTTATTTGCAAGTGGCAACGAATTCATGTGCTGCTTTGGGTTTATTTGTTTATATTTTTATCTGATCTGGCATAGGCAATATTTACTTTTTTCAGGGAGAAGTATTTATGGCTTTTCATAACGCAACCTGTATTCAAAGATGAAAGCTAGCACCTCCATGATCCTTTAAATGCATAAATCGACTTCTTAGTGAAAACATAATTAGTGTCAGGGCTTCTAATTAGCTGAATATTTGCACAACTGTGAAGATGCCCAGTAAAGGATAGAGCAGCCAATGGGGATTCAGTGTGTTAATGTATTATTAATGGTCAGATGCAGATGTCCACACCTGCTGAGCAAAGCAAACACAACAGGTACCGAAGTGTAAAGCCTTCAGACAAATTTACGGTTTCAGTACAGTCTGAGTTTAGAGACGTGCTCAGATTAATCACTGTGAAGCAGCGTGTGAGCCAACTGAACTGCTGTGTAGATTTATAATGTATCTGACACACACACACACACACACACACCCACACACAATACATGGTGGTTACACTATAGTGATGCTGTTGACTTACCTTGAACTAAACTTCATCCCGACATAATTCCTGATCATAACCAGCACAATATAAAATGATTACAGAACACACATATACAAAAGCACAGGCACATACCACTCATTTTGCACTTTGTCAGCATCATATGCCAACAGGAATATATAGGATTATGTGTACAGCACAACAAACGTTTTAAACCTTTTTTAAACCGACAGACAAAAACCTTCATCTAAAATTGAAGGCTGGTTTAGCAAAAGAGATTTTATGTTTATGGTTATCAAAAAAAACTCACTCTCTGAATTTGCCTCCATATAAAACAGCACAGACTCAATTCGACTCCTCAATCTGGCACAGATGGGCAGACATGGCTTGCTGCCCTCAAAGTGAACCCTCTATAAAGCAAGATTCTTGACATAGCTAACCCAGGGGAGAAACACTTTTCCCTTTCATAGCACTATTCCTGTAAACTGCTGAAAACTCGCAATACGAGACCCTGCATGACTCTGCCAACACACACTGAGCTAAGCACGTGCACGTACTGTACATATGACATATTTTTTTTGATTTTATGACATATAAACAGTGCAGAGATGAATGAAAATGTATAATCTTTTAGCAGGGCGTCTTCAGTAATTTGCCACATAGTGTGTGTGTGTTTCAGGCCTGTGAAAAGCAGCGCTGAGCTGTTAGTCAAGTACCACAGTGACAAGCCCAGAAAGATTTTCTGCTCCAAAGAATTAAGTGTAGTTGTTACACCCCACCATCAGTGAAGGTGTAACTGCTGTGTTAATGTGCGCTGGGTTAGTCCTTAGGCTCTATGGGCCTCAGCTCTCGTTTTTCACCTTCCTTGTGCTATTAGCTATTTGGGGACCTTCAGTCAGATCTGTACAAAAGCTGAAGAGCTGCACCTCTGGGCCTCCTGGACAGACTTTTGTTGCCTCCTTTCAACCAGAGTGAAATTATTTTTCTTTTTTCCTGGTCTCTTGTATTGCGAGGGAGTTTAAGATTGTAAATTTTCTTTTTGGGTAGTTTATTTAGTATTGTGTCCTTATTTCAGTCCAGTTTAGGTTGGTTTGTTATTTTGGTCTCTCTGAAGTTTTTAAACGTCTCTAATTGGCTAAATAAATTTGAAATAATGAACACATTGACTCCTTATATTCTATATTCTCATGTTATTCCCCTCCCGTCTAGACCAACTTGGACTCATAACAGCAGCTAATGCAAGATCCACGATGTCCCACTTGAGAATTACGCACATTACACAGATTCAAGAAACAGACATGCAGAGCTCAAACACAGCAGCCAGTAGAAACTCAAGATCTTCTGTCGCTCTCTCTGGGTAAGGTGCAATTTGACAACAGGAGATATCGATTCAGCTGCCTGCAGGCTTTTTATAGAAGCCAGCACCATCATTACGGCTCGTAGCCCAGACAAGCCTGCCTCTTTGCCTGCCCTAATGCTTCCCCATCTAGGCAGAGACATTGGGTGGAGAAAGAGAAATGAGGGTGACTGTAGGGGTAAGAGAGGAAAAGATAATGATTGCCACAGTGATGAACATAGTTAAATGAAGGGGAATGGGAAGAAAGACAGAAAAGCATGGTGGGGATTGAGAAGGGGAGAGAAATGGTATTGGCTGTGGCAAGCAAAATGGAACACATGAACCGCTGTTAACTGTCTGCACAGGACATTTAAAGGGCGGGGAAAGAGGGGGATGTTAAGTGGGACAAAAGCAATAAACAACACAAAATGTGTTGCCTATTACTGCCCGTATACAGAGGCTTGCACAAATTTCCAGGCAGAAACCCCTGCGATGTGCTGAGGTATTATGAAGAGCTTTAGAAAGGTTTTAAAACTTAATGTTAGGTTAACATAACCTTAATCACTTTTCTGCCTCAATTAATACATGCCTTTAATGCCTTACAAATCACAGCTTAGGGGCCTCTTTTGCATTTTGAAAAATATATTAAATCAATGAAAATATACAAAAAATAATCCTAAACGCAGGGAACTGAGATTATGCATGAATGCAAATTTGTGGGGGAGTGACATGCAAGCATAAGATTTGTTCATTGCATGGATTTGAATGCACATGAGGCAGAACTTGTTGTCATAAACTGCTGTTCAGTCAGAACCTTTGAAGTTGGGATTAAATTTGGTGATGTTATCAAGCTGCACAAACTGGGACATCTTGAATCTAGAATTTGTTATGTTTTATGATGATATACAGTAGCAGCTAACCACAGAAATAATACATATAATGAAGACAGTCCAGTTTGATTTGGTTACTAATTTGCAAGCTGCCTGTTTCTAGCTGTACATTGCCTTAGATGTTACTATGTAACTTAACTGTCCTCATGTTCATACAACATATATTTTGATCATATCAAGAAAACAGTACAAATAAAAACCTGTCTGCCTCAATGTATTTAAATGCTATGAACGACACCTTTTTGAGTGTTTGGAAATTGTCAGTGTCAACATGATTTCCTCAAATAAACCAGCAAATAGATCGAAATATGTATGGACTGATAAATAATATGAATACTCTGAAAGGGGGCAGCTCTGTGTACCTTATGTGGGTGTTTACACTAGCTTTTCATATGAACTCACCTCGTAAAGCATTCTCCACATCTTTCAAGAGCAAACTGTCTTTGCATGCACAGCAGTGTCACTATGTATACACACGCTAACTGTAACAACACTGCCTCGGTGAACAAAAAGGCAATGAATAATGTGTTCTAACCAAACGGCAATGCAGTGTGATTAGCAGGCTAGGTTTCTGTGTGTGTGTGTGTGTGTGTGTATTTCTAACAACTCTGCTCAAGACCAAGGATTAATCTGTAAGGTTTGCCAGGTCATCAAAAGCTGCTGACGGAAGCAGTAAACAGCTCTCACAGAAAAAAAAAGAGACAAAGACAGTGCAAAGCACATCACAATTAAATAACATGTAATTCAACCCTGACCTGTAGTGTTGTTAGAGCACTGCTTGCCCTTGGAGCTATCGAGGACCACTCACTATCATGCATGCACCGATATTGTACAAATATAGTATTTATAGGCTACACCTTGAATACATTATATGAATATAAGTATGTGGAAAATACCTTGCCGCTGCTCACCAAGACAACAACACTCTGTTTCAATGAATTCATCAGTACTGACAGAAAACACTGCATTTGGAATGGATGGTCCAAAATAAAATGAATCTACAATTATACAAGTATCTCTGTGATGCTGAAATTAGACCCAGCGGTGCTTTGAGCTAAATACTATCATATACTAGTTAGGGAGGTAAGTCCTTTGTCCTTTGTTTTCTCAGGTCAGTTTCTTATTCCTAGACAGGATCGCTTGGTTTGTTATTTTGGCCTTAATCCACCCTGAAGCCTAACAACTCAGCCTTATATACTTCAGCTATATCTATATGTTTATCGATATATTTTTGTAAATAGATGGGGCCTATTCATGTTATGTCCTAGGCACCCCTAGACAGGGGCATAACAAAACATTTTAGTAACAACAAATGCAACCTTGTTCTAAAATCATTTCTGATTTCCTTTTTTTCATAAAATGTTCCACACAGTTTATTGATTTGATTTTTTTTTTTCCCAGACAAAAATGACTTCCTTAAAAATTGGATTCACAAGGTTCACATCATTGCCTCGGTAAAATACAAACATATTCCTTCATTGCTTCTGAATGGCCTGTTCTTTCTGGGATGAAATTATCCTGTGATTGATTCGCTGATGAGCCAAACCTACGTCAGTGCATATTGATAATCACTGCAGGTGTCAAAACTCATGTCTTGCCTCAGTGCTGTGTCTCGGCCAGAATCTGCAGTGGCTTTGCACTTGTCAGGACTGATAGTGCTGGTGCTTTTCCAGGGCTAAACAGCAGCGAGAAAGCTGTCTGTGTCGCTCATCACAGCTCATGCTGTTAGCAATGTTTGCCGCTCAGCCAATGACAGAACTTGTCCAATGAGATGTCATTTTCATCTGTACTATTATATATCTAAAATGTCTTTCTTTCCCTGAGTTGTCTAGTGTTTCTAGTCCAATTCTTACCACAAGCAGTTTTAATCCAGTTTTTTCCTGTGCTGGAAATTCAGTGACTGCATTTGGTTGGATTAAATTGATCAGACACTGTAGGGTTTGTTTTGTCTTGTGTACCTCAAGAAGGTTATTAATAAACCTCTGAGTCATCATCAAGTCTGTACTTGGGTGTGTGTCAGAACACCTGCTCTCACCTCTCAGCTTAGTGGACAAACTGCTCCCTTTGTGTGTGGCCCTGCGTTTCATCGTGGCAGATGAAAGAATCATATGTTGCATCCATAAATAAACTCAACAACCCTGCCGGTGTGAAACAAATGGAAGGGCAGTGAGGTGCAATCATGTAGCAGTAGTCATGCATTTCTCTTTGGTGACATTAAGTGTTCTGTGGTGCTCATCGAGTGCTTTTAAGAGTCAGATGTGTGACACTGAGTGGAGGGAAATGGGGAAACAATCGGACAAGTGAATTCAGAATGTCAGATTGTATGTGACTGACACATGAATAGAATACACGACAGCAAATCATAGAAAAACACGATGTTACTTTTCAAAACCATGACCACTTAGCAAAGAAATAAGCCTCTACATGACTACTTGCATGCAAACACATCGATACACAGATAATCATCTAAAAACTCACGTTTTCAGCGTACATCACACACATAGAGCGGGATATACCTCTGACTCCTTTGTCAGTCTTGCATGCACAGAAGTTTACAAACCATACTACAACACGAGAGCAATCTTTGCCAGATATTTACTGTACAGATTTCCAGTAGTGACACATTATTACTTGGCTCACACCATGGTGACTACTTAAGGCAGTCGCCCAAACACTGCAGTCCTCCCACACACGCACGTCAAACAGCCATGTGTAACAAGGTTATATTACACTATCTGTACAGTCCTTACGCTCCATCCATGGATCTCGGATCGGCGGGCGGATGTGGAAGCTGCACGAGCATGTTTTTCATCAAAATGACATTAAAAAGGGTGATGTTGACAGCCTATCATGGAGCAATGCCTCATAAAGTTTAATTTGGAAAGATTTTATGTTAATGGGTTTAGTTCATCTTCACGCAGTGGATTCAGACACATTGGGATCAGGATGGCTCAACCAAGCCAGCGTGCAGTACATTCAACTTAATGGATTCCAAAATATGAAAACATTAGACACCGACTCCAATGATATACTCTACTCTACTATACTATAACACTACAAGCTACAAACCCTGAGTTATCATTTTTATTAAATTGATAAAGTACCATGTTTTGGCTTTGTTTTTTTAGCAGGCTACAGAAAGACAAAAGTTGACGTCCTACTTTCTACATTGTCCTTTGAAATCCAAACTGTCTTGTTCTTCTCACTCCCTCTTCTCCCTTTCTCCTTCCCTATTCTTCTTTTCCCCTATTCTCTTTCTATCTCTTTCTCTGTGTCTTTTAGTAGCTGCTTTGAAATGTAAACTGTATGACAAACAGTGAGTCACAATGTGGGAAGATAAATCATCCCATCTCGGCAACGCTGCCAATAATATATCTCTTTCCATCCTCTTTCTCTACTCCTCTCCTTGCAGGCGTCTTTGCGTTCACCCTTGTGTTCACAGATGCACACCTACACCAATCGCCTGCTTACACTTACATCCCTTTCAAAAGAGCCTACAACACACTTCCAACCACTCGCTCGCTTTGTGTCTCATTCGCAGGCACAGCAAAGTGTACACACAAGACAATGCTCCGAACGTGTGCATGGCTACACATAGATGCAACATTGTGTGCATGTTACAGTCTCTCTCTACAGCTACAGTATAAAGCTGCAGGCAGTCTTACGGAAGAGATCAGAGTGCTGCTATATTGAGGCGGGAGTTGTTCACCCCGGAAACTAGAAATGTTTAGAACATCCAGAGATCCAATATCCCAGGAAAGGAGAGGGAAGGAATAAGGAAAGGAATGGAAGAGAGACAAAAGCATCTGACACTGACAAACTGTTAGAAATAATATCACACTGTACCGAAGCAGAATGCTTTGAGAATGATCTGGAAGTCAGGGTAAAAAGAATGAAAAATAAAAGGAAAGAAGAAAAGAAAAGAAAAGAAAAGAAAAGAAAAGAAAAGAAAAGAAAAGGAAAAAATCAATATATACAGGAAGTTGGGGGGAAGATGGATGAAATGAGAGTCATATATGTTATGACCATTATCCCATTAAAGCTGTCATATTTGACATTTAAGAGAGGATGGGAGATAATATGATGGTGATGATGGATGACAACATCTTCCATGGTAATTGTGATGAATATCAGCCAAGATGGTAATGACAGTGAGTCCAGTAGCACTGATAGCTCATTATGGTCCAGATGGCTTTGCTGATACAGCATGGGAGAGCTCTTGACATCTGTCCTCATCCTTTACAAGTGACATGCTGCTTGGACTCATGACACCCAGAGTCAGTCAAATCTGAAATCTGAACCTTTTAAACCACACATAGAAGATCGTTTTCACTGACCACAAAACAACAAATCGTACTGATCAATCTACCCGATTTTCTTTTACAGGCAGAGTGCATCAGATTACTGCACTAATTAACAAACTGACACTTCACCCAGGAAGCAGGAAGTTGACAAGAAGAAACAAGGTTAATTTTTTTTTGCTTCTCAAGTGGATCAATATTTGTGCGAGCGCATTCTTGTTATGCCTCTGTGCTATGGACACACACAATCATCACCTCCAGTCTAATTGGTCAACAACGCAGCAGACCACAGACATTTCCATTTAGAAGGAATTCACTTTCACTCTGAAGACAGTCCTCTGCCCCCATCGTCTGCACTCCTGTTTCGCTCTCTTGCTCCCCTTTATATCATCTTCTTTTAAGTTTCTTTTCTACGTCTGCTTCTTTCACAGCCTGACCCTGTGGTATCCTCTTATCTGTCGCTGGGAATTTGTTTCTCCCTGATCTGCCCTTTTTATCATTCCTCCTCATCTTTCAGGGACCAGAAGAGCAGATAAAATAGCCACCTATCAGCCCGAGCATGAGATAAGAAAACCAGAGAAAATCGCAGCAATTGCCACGTGTTCTTGACAGTCTACACTCTGCTCTATGACCAGTAGAAAGTCAGGTGTGGAGTCACGGAAATAACTCAAAAGGCAGTACATACACATAGGCTTAATCCATAAGACACATAATGTTAAAAAGAAAATCAGTACTGGGGTTATGTAGCTGGTATATAAAGCCAAAAGTATAATATAATAAACAAGAAGAGCATAAAGAAAATTGTGTTTTCTATCCCCATTTAATGACGATTGGCGGATATAAAGGAACCCATCAGTGTCAAAGTAGTAATCTGTTGTCACTCAATTATTCCAATAATTTCTCTCCATTCCACCATAAACATAAAAGACAGTCATGGACGACATTCAGCTCAACATGCAAAAGACACACTTCACTTCCATTGTAAACTGTGAAATCAGTGTTTCAGCATATTCACTGACCTTAAGAAGGTGTCACTTAGACGCATGCATTTGTCCAATCAAATGTGATTTGGGGTAGACACTGTGGCACAAATGACTACACAATTTGCATTAAATTAACCTCGGGGCAACACCCTTAAATAAGGAAAAATAATGCTGAATTAATCCAGTCTCAGTTTTGGAGGATGGTACTAAGTTCTTTATAAATAAAAGGCTTACTAAACTACTAACTACACACACAAATAAGAACTACTACTAAACATACAACTTAGTGCATGAATGCAACAATGAGTTGATGCGATGAATAATGCAACAAACAATTAATGACTGAATGAGGACCAGTGTATACCAGCTAAAGCAGATAATGGTGATAAGGTGGATTCATTTAACATTAACCAGTGAAATCCCCTTAATACAGCATTCAGCAGATGAGAATTTTCTTAGACAGCATAAGTGAAATACTTTAAGCACTGCCATTACTACTGGATTGACAGGAGATTCTACTTATGGCCTAAAGCCTCTTAATTACAATCAATAATCTACACCATCAACCTCTAATCAGGGGAAAAGTGATTCACCTGGTGGCTGAGACGGCCACAGTAGCTCTGGAGGGGGGAGAAGAAGCAGTGCTGTTTCTCGTGTGAGCCCCTCTTGGGCATATCCAAATGCGTTCGGTACCACGTCACAGCTTGGCCAGCTGATCTGTCTGTCTGTCTCCCGGTCTCTCTTTCTCCGCGATATTTTCGGGCATTCTCAATCCCATGTGGTAACTCGGCTTGAGTCGGCCTGTCTCTCACTGTGCAGCAGGCGGTAGAGGGATGATACCATCTTCATTAACCCCCACTTGGCTTCACAGTGGCTTTCAGAGTTTGTTGAACTCAAAGTTCTTTCCAGTTCTAACACAAACCCAGAGCAGGCAAGAAGGATTCTTTCTGTCATGGTTGGCAGGATGTCTACCTTCAGCTCTGTAGGTTCGGAGTCCCAGTTGAGCTCTGGGCGACCAGGCCAGCAGCCTGCCACATATAGTGTGTCTATATATGCATATGTGTACCAGTATGTACAGCACATTAGTGAGCTAAATAAAACAACACAAGCGCCAATACGTATCAGTGTTACTTGTATCGAAAGAATGTGTCTGTTATCTCCCCCTTGAGGGGTATAAAAGGGGGGACAAAAACAAGGCAGACACAGAGACAATAGGACTAGATAGAATAGTTACTTTCTGTTATTTTCTTCTCCCTGCATCCGTATCAGCATGTTTACTCATAACTTTCTATTAGTGTCATCTGTGGACATGTTCCGTGACCCAGAAGTCAAGTTTCTAAACAAAAGAAGTATTGTTCATCATTACGTTACACCACCTAACACCATCATCACATAAAGCCACAATAACTCATCTCATAGTAGTCCGCAAAGATTTTATGAGTTGGAAGTGTGTGTTTAGATGTCAGCTAGCAAAAACTTTATTTACATTTCCAAGAAGAGCGTGGTATAATTTATTCATTTCTCCCACATCCTCCACCTACTGTTTTAACAAAGCAGGTGGGGAGGTGTGGGTGAAGGCCAACAGTCCGGTCCGGTACTGTGGGTGGTATCTTGCTCCAAATCATTGCAGTTTTCTACAGATATTTTGAGCGATCAAATCCCTGAGAAATTTGATAAAAACCTGTAAAATTACACCCCGTCTGAATAATCTGTTTTACTCAAAAAAAAAAAAAAAGTATATTACAGAATCTTCAAATGCTCCGACTGCATGTCACTTACTATCTGACAGAAAGTTATGAAGTAAAATTCTATTATTTATGCATTGTCTAGCAATGAGCCCCTCATTCCCCTCACGACCGCATACAGTCATTTCCATCTCTATCTCCTCTCATCTGTCTTCCTCCCTACAACAGTGATGAGAAAACTGAATCCATCTCCAGCACCTGCAGTCCATTTGGCCAGATCACACAAACAAACACAGACTTGTGACGGAGAAGGGAAACCAGAAAAAACAACAACAAAAGTCCTTTTGTCTTCGCAAACAGATGTCTAGACAAAACGCCTGGACAGCTCAGTGGTTGACTGCTCCAGGGCCGGGCGATGAGGTGAGGAATCAAATTAACAAGGGAGGCAGCTGGCATCGGTAAAGCCCTTTGGCTAGGGTCTGTTGTTTTGGTGATAGACGGGCTGAATTAATGAGATATGATGTGCTACGCTGCACTGTCTCACCTTGTTACACTGTGATGACGGTCACAGCACCTTTTCTCACTCGCCAAGGACACATCGTTTGTATTGTCCTCATTAGATCTGTGACAGAATTATGATCAATATATATATATATACTGAAAAACAAACCAAATGTTTCCTCTGCTGCTTTGGCCAATTGATCTATATTTACTGTTTACTTCTCATAAGGATGAGCACAAAACCATGATGCACTCTGTGGGGATATAATAGTGTACCAATCAAGGATCTAGGTCAAGGCTTGTTCATGTGCATAATTGCATTTAGTTGTAAAAAAAAAAAAAAAGACTTCTGTATGATTTCCAGCATCTCTTTTTGTGGTCAAGTACATGTGAGACATTTGTGTTAACGTATCCATAGCAACATCACAAAGTCAGACTCAATTCTTCCTGACTCGAACCTTCCAGACTCTGCCACATCCTTCAGTCTACTTTGTGAATACTTGTTTGTGAAATTGAATTCTTTCCCTGTGCTTTAGACACTCCTGCTTGTCATTCCCCTGTCATGTCAGGTGCTATCTTGTCCTAGCTCCTGCTCCTGAAGTGTTCTGTCACCATTAGCCCTCCCCTGTTCTCGTCCTGAATCTTACCACCAGTCTGCACCATTTTGGGTCTCCTCCCCTCAAGACCCCTCACTCACCCTGCTCCTGAGTTGCACCATTATGTTTAATAAACTGTTTAAACTGATTGGTGTCTCCAGTCGGTGTCACGTAGAATGAGTTAATGTCTGCCTCTTTGGGACTGATGGGGTTAAAAATACTACTTGCTAAAGGTAAAAAAAAAAAAAAAAATGTTCCAAACCTAAGAATGTTTTAGATTTGGAACATTTCTCTTTCTATATCCACAATTGCTGACTCACATTTATCAGCACATACCTGTAAGTTAATCTAACATCCATAATGCAACAATGCAACCAAAATACATCTCTGAATTAACTCTTGTTAAACAAACACAGAATACATGTGTACTTGTCAATGTGTATGTGAAATGCCAAACTCCAGTGCAACAGCAAGACGGCTTGATAATAAGTCTTAACATTTGAAGTCTCAGTGGTTTGGCTTAGTCCTGCAATGTCAGAATTCAGTTTTGAGTAAGCAAGAAATTACGTCAACATTTGCATGACTCGAAGCAACTACAGTAGCATGACAACCTTCTAAAATTTGTTAGACTGCTTCAAAAAGGGAGGAATTGTTCAAAAGCTATCCCTCATTATCACTCCTTTTACTTCTTGACTTTCCAATTCCACTGTAATGCAACGCAGACATGGATCCAACAGTCCTATCTTCCATTGTGCTGTGCAATGCACGCTGTTTTCCACGTGACATCACAGAGCACTGAGATAAGAATGCAAAGTGGCTCTTTGTCTCTTATCTGTCACGCAGACTCCAAAATCATCTTTTCATTCCCTCCCTGTGCTTTCTCTGTCTCTGATGAAGTGAGCTACGCATTATGTAATGTGTCTACACGTGGCGACGCAGTGGCAAAACCATGCATCAGTATGCAAACATACACACACCTCCTCACCATCACGTGGCGTAAACATAAGTCCCAACATGCCAAATCATATAATTCAAAGGGATGTGTAATCTGATCTAAATAGAGACTTAAACGTGCATGTGCCACTGCACTGGCAGCGCGGCTAATTGCATTTACAGAATTTCTTTGCGGTTTGTGATAACGGCATGACTGTCATTCAGTTAGATCCTGGCTTCATTTGCACACTTCCCACTAAAATATAAATGTGGAAAATGTGATGTGAGAGAGACGGGAAGAGAAATCAAACAACGTGAACATAAAATGGTACTAATGACTATGATTAGGGGGTATAGTGGCTAAATAGCAAAATATGAATCCAGTCCACCTTGAAGATGGAATACGCTGTGTAATTAAAACTATAAGGAAGCTTAAAAATAATCATCCTCATGGTTTACTGGGTGGGTGTAATTCTAAATGGATTAAACGAGGTTCATCATACTGAACATACACAGAGAAAGCAGAGAAATCTGATGACGTTTGTTATTAACCTCCATTTTTATAAATCAATGCATGGAATATGAAATGCAAAGTGTGCTGCATATTGTGCCAAGTTCATGCGGGTGCACGTATTTTTGTTGCCAGAAGCGAGAGTAGACATCAAGCCAGATACCAATATTGAAGCTAGGTACACAAAATAAACCAAACCAAAACACGATTAGGAGAGAATCATAATTTGATCCATATACTTGCCTGGATAATGCCCGATTCAGTAATATTTCAGGCTGCCTGTGGAGCAATCTGACCAGCCTGATAGCGAGATTGGCTGTCCCAGCGTGGCATTGGGTTGGATCGCTACAAAAAGTTGATTTGTTTCAATTTCTCCCCTGCAGGTCGCTGTTTTTGTGCGGCATACCCTGCAGCTCCCACCGCCACAGCCTAAGCAGACTACACCCATTCAAATGAATGGGAGGACATGCATGCAACATGCAGCTTTAGCAGTTTTATCGTTAAGGTTTTGTCAGCGGTAATCCAGTGCTTCTGAATGAAGACATCAGGAGAGGAGTAGTGAGAACACAGGGAGTTAGTGAGAACACAATATTACATAGTCCTAAAATTGTTCATGTAAATTTATGATTGTTTACAATGTGTCAGTATTGATTTACACCGCATAAGAACCTGTGCAGAATGATCTGGACAAGAGCACAGATGTACGTGTGGTTATTTTGCAACAGTCTGGTGCTTGTTGCACAAATTTAGCCGGTGGATCTGCCGTGCATAATTGCAGCTTGACAATGTGCCTCACTCCAATTAGAGACTGCAGATGGATCACAGACCTGCCATTAATCAGCTGAAGGGGAAATGCCTTCATACAGCATGGTAACTGTGAAAATGCCATTTGTGTTGCACCTTGCACTGTGCTTTGCACAGAGTACCCTCACAAAAATTAGAGCTATAAGTCTTAGACTTCCAGCTTCTCTGGTACCTTCCTTTTATTCTCTTTTTCTCTGCACCTTATGCTTTCTACCCACTCAAGCCACCTGTTACGGTAGGATAATGAAGGCTTGAACATATGCATGGACACGTATGCACACAAGCCTGTGCATGCACACTGATGCATACAGCCGTCTTTTTTTATGTTTCCTTTTATTTCCATTTCAAGTTCCTCTCGACTGGAGGGTACATAGGGCGTTACTGAATTTAGAGTGTGATATTTTTCTAGAAAACATCTTTCACTGCCTGTTTGTGTGTAGGCACATGTGAGCACAGCACCATAAGCCAGAGGGACGATGAGTAACACATAATCATCAGAAACAAAATACTATTTTATTTACACACCAAGTCCTCACACCTGAACGTACCTAACCTTGTTCCTCAAAGTGAGCTTTCAGGAACAAGACAGAAGAGCAGTCATCTGAAAGTTAAATGGTTAAAATGTATTTTTGTCTATGTTTCAAGGAAGCGATAATAATATTATCATTTCCTCCTGCGCCTATCTGCCACTCTCACATCCCCGCTTTTCAGTGGTACTAATCTCACAGTACAGTAATCACAGAAGCTTTCAGTGTCCTCTGTGTGGAAAAGGTTAGCAAGCATTCTTTACACATCAGATAAAGGCAAAGGTCAGCCTCCCTGCTCTAGTGTAGGTTACAGCCCTTTTCTTGGAAAACTACAAATTTGCCATAATTTATTTATTTAGCTTGTGTTATCTTACCAGCTTTGATATACACAGCACATTTCCCGAAAAACTTGTACTAAATTGATACTTAAGACAGAGCAAACAAAGAATAATGAGAATGGCTGTACAAATGTTTTGTGCCAGCAGCACAGTGAGTTTTCAAATCAAATAGCTATCTCTGCAAAAAAAAAAAAAGTGATTATATAAAGCAAAACAAGCCTCTTTAATTGTTTTGCTCCTCTGTGATTCTTCTTGTATGATTGGTGAAAGTCAGCGTGTATGATGAAGCCCTCGATCTTTGAGTGTGCACAGCTGATGGATCCAGGTATGGATTGAAAATGTCTCATCGTATTTGTCTGCGTTTTGTCATATAGCATTCAGCAGCGAGTGGACTGTGAACGTATACCAGTGGCATTTCATCAACTGTTCTCAATGTTGCTATTAATAGTCAGCTGACCTTTCATTCCTCAACCACCTCACCATCCCTGGCAGAGTGGACAAAAAAACAAAGACTGGCAACCAGGCTGATAAGGAGGTTAAACATAAGGACGATGAAGTGGATGTAAATAATTATTGAAAATATTTTAGAGTGACAGCATAGACAATTGCTACATCGAACATACCTCCAATGACTGCAAATGCTGGAAGGAATAACAACAGATTAGCAGCACTGACTTTTAATTTTAAATGTTTGGACTTCTCAATGTGAAAACTTTCAGGTGTTATTGTTTCTTCTATATAATTTCTAAAATGTTATATGAATTCTGAATAAGATGTAACATGAACACATGTAGTAGTTTTCTTTAAATGTATCTACACACAGTGTCCTAATCTGCATCGAGACAAAAGCCAACAGACCGTCTCCTCCTGCAGCTGCTATTGAGTACTTTGGTGGCTAAGGGTGAAATGAATGCAATCAAGCTCTACTGAGACTATTTTCATATGCAGAAAGACTACGAATTACCTCTCCTACCTCCCACAGCTTCCTCAAAGTTGTGTAACAACTGTGTAACATTCTGACGTCAGTACATCTTTGCCACATAATGAATGACACATCCTGTAGAAGATCGACCAGCCTCTGGCACTGGATATAACATTGTGTGCCACTTGGTTATATTTGGTAGTAAATCTGAGGCACTGCGTTACAGCGTAAAACAGCAAATGACTGCCTGTCTTTTGTAACACTGGAGGGTGGAAAAACTCCAAAAATGTTTTGGCAACTTTATCCAAAATGCTAGGGAGGAGTCAGGAAGCGTTGTGGACACACTAGGTTTCATAGAGATTCTAACAAAACTATCACAAATTACAGTAATCGATCAAGATTATTTTGACAGTAACACACTGTGTGATGTATGACGCTACATGAAGCTTTATCATTAGCCTCAGAAAAAAGAGATTGCAGTGAGCGAAGTGCAATTGTCCACAGACTTTCCTCTGCAGTCTGGGCAGATTTTCATAAACATTTCATCAAGTCTCCCATGCTCTTGCACACACGCACACATCCAAAGATATACAGCATCTTTATGACAGGCGGATAGACAGCAATAGAGTCGGACCGCATGCACTTGCAACAGAGAAAGCAGATCGCTGTCTTAAAAATTCAGATGTAAATATGAAATGAAAATGGTGTGTGTGTTCGTGTATGCACGGGTACACAAGATTGTGCGTGAGATGAGCTGAGATAGTCCTCGTGGTCAAGGGAAGTGAACTGCATGAATCACAGCGGCATACTTGCAAGCTATCACTCTTGAAAGAGAGAAGTAAGGATGACACAAAGAGAAAGGGAGGGAGGCTTGGAGATTGCGCCAAGAAAGAATACATGAGATTATTTTATGTCATAGTAAAGATAATGCAGACAAGCTAGAAAGAGAAAGAGAAGACTTTAGAAGTAATTAGTGTAAGAAAAGCTAGGAGAAATTAGGAAAAAAATGAAGACAAGACAGGTGAGAAGGGAAATACAGGGCGAAAAAAAGAGAAGAATCCACCAGATACCTTCCCACTCTTCCTTGCTTCCTGTTTTGTTTGTTTCTTTCAGTCAACAGGACACAAAATACAACTAACTGCAGAACAACATGAATAGTACTGCAGATGGGATCGTTAGCAGGAAGGAAATGAGTGGTCCTCCAGCCAAACCAGGAAAGAAGTGTTAATGGAACCCCCAGGATGGATGAGGACTAATTAAAAGAGGAAGGGACAAAAAGACAATATGAGACCACTGAAACACCACAGATGCCAGCTCGCAGATTCAGGCTATTAGCAAATACATTTCATGAAAACGTGATACCGAACCAACAGCAGGGACACAGTACAATGATAAACACAGGATGTTGAAGAGAGGATACAAGATTGAAGATATTTATGAGGCCACATTATAAAGATTCTGATTGGTCAAAAGTACAGACTTTAGGTGTCGCCCGACTTCTCAAAGATGAAGATTTGCACCTTGTCGTTGTTTGAAATCATTTAAAATAAAATCACTTTGTAATTATAAAATTCATCATTATGTCATGATGGACTCTGGGAACTTGTAGTTGTCATTATATGACAGTAGCATGACTGAAAAGAATAATAGACTAATCAATAATTACCTCAGAATGAACTAAGCGATAATAATCGTTAGTTGCAGCCCTGATTCCCTTCATAAAACACTTTAATTCTGATCCACAATAAACTGCAATATTCTTAGAGCTATTAATTCTGTAGTTGAGCCGACAAGGGTAAAGTAAGGACGATATAGTGCAGTGTGTGGTCATGAGTAGCTTAATACTGCTTCTTCATCCCTTTTTCTGTGCCGCTACCAGAGCAGCACTTTTGCTTGCTCACCTTTGGCGGCAGTAAAAAAACTGCCATTGCTCTAGTTTACAAATAGAAGGCTGCAAATCCAATTAGGTGTAATTCAATCAACACCAACTGAGTCACCAGGCACAACTGCACGTGGCTCGTCGTGATTATGTGTGCATGTGCTCATATCCATGGCAATGGGGGTGTTGATAATGAGATTAAGTTTGGGAATAGTTTGTGGTAATAGCGGTGACAGAAGTTATGTAAATACACCCACCATTCTTGATCTGGACAGCATCTGATTATGGCACTGACCACCTACTGTAGAAGCCACTGACAGCAAAACTGTCATTATGTCTGCAGGCCTGTTCACACAGTCAGCAAAGCCAGTGACGCAGTGTGACAACGAATGTTTAATTAACGACAATCTGACGGTATCGTTTGTCTAACACTGCATAGTTGTCCTGTCACACACACCGTATAACTGTGTGATTAATAATGGACTGTAACAGTAGCTGTGTGTGTTTACAGAGTGACCTCCTCCCATTGCCCGCTCACGCTCCATTGGCCAAATTAGGTTTACTAATTGCCTGCTGCTGGTCATTGAATAAACATGTGGCTGCTGAGAATTCATTTCCCAAAAGCAAAGCTGCAGACTCCGTCTTACCTAGCAACAAGAAGAGGGCCGCTGTCAACGCTGGCTAACTTATCTCGATTGCTCAGCACTGTCAACACATTTCTGGCGGGGCAAAAGTCTTGGCAGTGCCTTAAGTAGATAGAGGAGGACATGCAATATCAGCTTAAGTCACGTCTATTGATTTACTCAGTGTTGATATCACATCCAGAGACATTGCAAATCAGGATCAGACATATTTAACACAGTATTACAGTATAATGTTTCAGTATTACTTACCGGTTTATTAGGTACAACCATCTAAAGCTAATGCAGTCTAGTACAACAGCCCTGCAGTAAATCCTACCTTCGATTTTGAGAGGTTTGTCAGTGAGAGGGAGAGGACATAAAGGAGTGTCGACATGACGTGAAACTTTCTTTGATCGCGAAGCCTAACATTGCTCTATTACTCTGTGTTTTACCAGTGAAGTGCATGAACAACCGCAGACTAGAGTCCTTGTTAATAGTGACAAACAGGCTTGTCTCTTCTGTGAAATGTCTGTATTCTCACTGCGCTGCATTGTTATAATATTTGCATGGGACTAGTATTACCAGGGGGACGTCGTGATTTAGAAATTCACCCCTCGACTCTGTGTTTCATGTAGCACACTCAAACAGGATAAGTGAGGCGAAGTCTGCATTTTACTCACAGTTACTGACATTATCCGCCGTTGGCATGCTGTGCCACGTGCACTAATGTGCAAATCTCAGTTTAAAGACGCGCTTATCTCTTATGCTGCTGTGTGATGCTACGGGTATTTAATGAAGTCAAGGGAAAGAACCTGACGGCAAACAGAATGTCATTTAGTATGAACTGATTATGTAGACCTATAGACCATATAATACAATATTGCTGTTTGTGAGACACAGGTCAATGTTTAGCTGCCCTGTGCGTTAAAAACAAGTTGTTGATATCAATATGAACCCTCTGTCTGTCCTCCTCCTCCCTCCCACCTTCCTTTTCCATTTCCATCTCCGCCTCTCAATTCATTCTTGTTCTTCTCTTCTCTGATCTGATTGACTGTTATGAGAAGTGACTGTCAATCAGACTCCGGGCAATTCCATTACCTGGACCCTTTATTGAAACAGCATCTACTTTCACTGTGCTGACACACAAGCAAGCCAACACCAGTGACCAAGACAAACACATGTGCACACACTCGTGTTTACATTTTGTGCACAGAGACACACACACACACACAATATTGACACAATTGGATGGCACAAATGGATGCAAGCTCAGCAAGCCAACACACAGGGTTAGGCACAGAAATAGAGAAAGAATGGACGCCATGAACACACACATACACCTACACACTCGCCATGCTCTTCTTCTTCTGTTCTATTTGCTCTCGATAAACCAAATCTCAGCATATTTTGGTAATGCCGCCCCAAGCAGGGGGAGGAGTGTCCTGGGAGAGCCCACTGCAGAGAGCCTCATTGCCAACCCACTGCGCCAACCCTGATGACATCGTCACTATGCACCATTCACCAGAGCAGGACCTGTCCTACTGTGATTCCCTCAGCTGGTCATATTAAATATGTGACATTTAGACACACTGCAGGCATCAATAATGCTGTCACTAAAAAGCGGACTGTAGCAACAGCCAGTTTGATCAGTTGATCACTGTGGAGGGCTTAAGTTTCATCCATTGCAAACTCATGATTGGGCATTAGAGGCTGTTTGAAGAAAAGTGATTTGTCATTCAGGAAATGTCACTAACAAAGAACACTGGAGCACTTTCCTACTCAGAGTTACAGTCAGTAGTTGCTTACTTATTTGTAGCAGTAGAAAGTGTGTAGGAGGTAGTAAATCTACAGTTCCCACGTCTGTGATTTTGCCACGACTTAATGAGTAAAATACAACATGACCGTTTCAACCATGAATAACTGAACATTAAGTGAATCCTAATGTGTTTGGTGACAGTTTGGCATGGTTACCGCCACTTGTGTGTATTTTCTCTCTCTTTTTCAGCCCACAGTAAGCTGGGAGTGTAGGACAGAGTGATACAATGATGATAATTTATTGTGATTTTATGACAGCCAGACTGTTGTTGTTGTCGATTAGGCATGAAAAACATCATGCGTATGTCTTAAATACAAACAAAATACAATGAAATATATCTAAAATAACTTTTTCTGCCCACTGTTTCCTACACATGAAGCGCGGATCAGCGACGATTTCAGCAACTCGTCAATCTGCCAAATTCTCAACACAGCTTTGCTCAAACTCCCCAAATCTGCTCATAAAAATCAACATATACATAACCACCCAAGAGCCACTACCAATGATTAACTTGCCTGAGTGTTGTTTGTGCAGCAGAGTATGTAGTGGCATGTGTTGAGTGTCATGAGGAAACATGTAAACACTATATTGTGTAGGCAAACGCTTCAGTGTTTTGAGGAAATACAAATACTTGGTAACCAGGGTAACCTATTTATTTTTTCAGTTTCAGTATGAATGAAAAATATAAGATTGATTTATTAGAGACACGAGCCTTGCTTAAACTTAATGTGATCATAATGAGCTTAAGTCTTCTGAAGTCTCAACACTAAGCCTTGTGAACTCCACATGCTCTCACTTTTGAGGCTTCGGAGAGAAAATTAAACTGAATGACTTCTATCACCAAAGAAAGTTTAAAGGTAATACTCCTGATGTCTGCTTGGAAAGCACAGGCAGACACGATCAGATGGGGCGTACTGTGTATCAGAGCAGTTGGATCTTGCTCACTTTACTAGACAAAGCACTGCAGTGCCTCAACTCGAGCCAGTATCCAGGTTGTTATGCATATAAAAAAAAAACTCACCCGTCTCACCCATGCGCTGCAAAGGAAAAGCAGCTTTCTGACAAAGCAACCAGACTCCACGGAAACTCATACTCATATGTATTGTTCACTCCTCTGCCTATACTGATACACACACTTAGCGAGACATGCGTGCCTACACACCACACACTGGAAAAAGGCACCTCCCACGGAGAGCCCACATAACCGCAGTCCCACACAGTCGATCGATAATGTCATTTGAATGTTTAACTTCAAGCACCCGGAGATCAATACAGATTTCTTAACGGGAACAAAACATATATTTCTGCCAAATAATGACGGCTTGCTGCAGGAGAAAAAATTGAGTATGTTATCGGGTCAGTCAAAAGAGACAAACAGAAGAGACAGAGAGACAGGGGTGGTGTTTTTTTTTCACATGCTGTATCACCCTGGAGAGACTGGGTGAGAAAAATGTGGTGGAAATGGTGAAATATTCTTGTTTGGTTATGTGTGCTGCACTAACATTGTGTTGATGCAAACAAAAGGCAAGATTACTATTGTAGCACTTAGGAAATGGTACAACAGAAGTGGAACATGACAAATTCCTGCAATGGCGACCACTGCAACAGTATTAATATAGCTACAAATGGAGGGCGCGCAGAGAGGAAAATTCAATAGAAAGAAGAAAAAAAAACAAAGAGAGACCATGACAGAAGATGACAGGTAGACGGTCAAAGCCTTGGCAAGAATGAAAGAACATTTCAACAGGCTACGAAGGACAGAGGAAGGGTGGATTGAATGAATAAATAAAAGCAGAAATAAGGGAGAAAAATGGTCCTCTCGAACGAAAGCGATGGAGGTTGAGGTGGAAGCAGCAAAATGGAGAAGCGTGTGTACGTAAGAGCATGCAAGAGAGAGACAGTGAGAGAGAGACAGTGACAGGCCACATGGGAGCAGAGGGAGGAGATGTGCGCAGCATGTCAATACAAATGCTAAGTCACTCAAGGGCTTCCATCCAGGTGAAATCTCAGCCTTGCTTCACAGTCGGGCATTCATTATAGAGATATGGAGAAAAAAAAAAGATGGATTACTAGGGAGGGAATGTAAAAGATATCAAATATCTACATTTGGCAGAGGTTATCATGTAATCAAGTCACACTGCTCCCTCTTCATCAGCTATTCCCTGTGACATCAAACACCAATGTGCACCTTTACCCTTCCCCTCAACATTCAGCCTCTTCTTCTCCGTTTCTTTGCACTCCTTTCAAATATTCAAACAAAGTCACGTCTCGCTCTGTCACTATCTTTTTTTCTCTTTTTCCTTTGGCAGAGAAATCACTCTGCCTGTCCATCTATTACCCCAACAGGATCGGCAGTGTGGCTGCGGCAGCATCAATAATTGTTTGCTGCCCCGGCCCTTAAGTTCCCTTAAGGCATAGCCTACTGGGAATCCTGGGTATTTATGAGGGTGTAATCTCCTACCTGGGCTGCCCTCCCAGCTTCTTCTCCCATTCCTCCCATCAGTTGTGAACGGGTGACCCAGGGGATGGGCCGTTGGATGGACAGTTCTGCACTTGCAACATGACAGTCGAGCCACATGAAATGATAGGGTTGAGAGCGGGATGGGATTTAGTGGGGATGAGGGGGGGAGCGGTGGAGGAGAAAAGGCTCCTGCCTGGAGACACAGTCTTTAGCAGTGACACAGGCTTATGTACAAGTAGAGTGTGCAAGTAGTATAGGTTATGGAGTACTGTAATAGATAATGTTTTGTAATGTATGCTGCACATGGACAGGATGCTATTGTATTTACTTTAACTATGTATTTATGTATCTATAGTTTTCTAGTGTATCTCCATAAAAAGGAAGGGAAGAAGGGAATAGATGAAAATTAAAGGATACATCCGCACACCGCCTGATCTGGAGCCGATGGCCAGGATCTTCTGAACAGGGTCAAAGGCCAAAGCAGTGGGTTGGTAAGGGAAGCCATGACGCACCGTCTGCAAAGAAAAAAACACACAAAAGAACATTATAGGATCACAGGGCAATTAAATGATTTTTATCATTTAATTGTTTTGCGTGCCCCGGCAACATTGTACTACCATGTGGCAAATCTGCCACTTTGTTGTAGCTTTTAAGAATGAAAAACAAAACAAAAAAACAACATTTTTTATTGTGACATTTATGTCTGATGTCTTAATAATGCTTATTGTTTGATGTGCAGATTCTGGCTGAATTCAGTGTGTTTACTATTCCACTATTAGCACCACAACAAATTACAATTATGAACAACAAATACATCCGTACATATCATTGAAAACACACATTCCTGTTATAGCTTAGCACATAATTTTTAATATTTATGAATAAAGAATATTACAGAATACAGAAACACATTAAACATGCATCTGAATTTCAATTAACTGAAAGCTTAATGCAATTCAAAAACTCTAAAAGCTTTATAAGGTCAAGATTCTTCCATTAATAAAACATGGAGACTTCACACTGTGTAATTAGCAAAGAAGCTGCAGCTTCTTTTCAAGTAGCATGTGGACTGAATTGAGACTGATCTAACCTCAATATTCATATGCGAAGGCCTGACTCGGCAAAGCGACACCTTTCCTTCGCACTCCCACTTTGAGGTGCATTGCATTCAGTGCAGTTGTCTGCCATTAGCCATGTTAAATTTCCCAGCAGTGCCTCACTTACAGTTACCTGCTCTGGGGGGGGGGGGGGGGGGTGTTGAATGGGAAACTACATCACTGTTTTGGGTGCGTACCACGTTTCAAGGCCAGACCTGAGCCCTTTGCTGCATGTCCTCCATTCTCTCTATTGTCTGTCTCTCTCTACTGTCCCTGTCAGGTCAAACTAAATGCCAAATACATATATCACTTTTTTATTAGCAAACTGCAGTATGCGAAATTATTATTTTCCGCAATCTAACAATGCTGCAGATAAGAATAAAACCATAATTTTCTTTACAAAAATTGATGAGTAACACAGGAGCAACACTGTCTGCCACAGATGCCCTGCTTTAACGAGGCAATGAAGTACAGTTGATGTACAGGGCCTTCCAACAAAATAACAGATGCAACTACGGCAAGTAAAAGTACATAATGTATCTTTGCAGTTGCTAAACTTGATCAACATTAGTCTGCCTCTGACTGCACACTCCAAAGAAAAATAGCCATTAGTTCTCAGAGAAGGCCAATAACCATCACGGATGATGTCTGAAAAATTACATTTCATTTGGAAAATTCGAAAAGGCAAAATTAAACCCCCAGGTCTGAACACACAATGAAGTCATCAGTGGCTTGTTTGTTAATAATATAACACCCATTGTTAGCCAACCCCCCACCTCATCATCAGCACAAACACCTTTGTTTGGCTGCCTGAATTGTTGTAATAGGGGCTTTGTGCTCTCATTAATACTGCACAGGCATGAATTTGGAAAGACAGAATGAGAGAGAGTCTGTGGTTGAATCAAAATGGTTATAAAAAAAAAAAGAATGAAATCACTCAGGGGTGATCTGACTCGACAAAAGGAAAACAAGAAACAACAGAGACTGACTGAATCCCACTGCAAGAGCGTGTGCCTGTGTGTGCATGTGTTGCATACGCGCATGGTCTGCACGGTCATATTCAGCAAACAAGAGCTTTTATGTGGGCTAAATATTTATTGCTATTATGCATTTCTAATGCAAAAAGGTGTGGGTGTGTGAGCGCCTGTGCACAATGCTGTAGCATACCAATTAAGGGTGCCTGACCTTCACTTCCACTGACATATATCTGTCACTTGACTAATACGTACACAGCGGGGCTCCACTGCTACATTTAGGTCAATGAGTGCCTCGCATACAAATGGAGTAATAACCGACAACCTTTGTGTAAGAGATAAAAACAGCAAAGCTAGCGTCATACAATGTATAGAATCTGACTTTTTGATCGAGCACATGTATAATAAACCAACATCCACATCCAAGCTATTAAAGGGCTTTGACATTGTAGGCTAACACTCTTCCGTGATTTTATGTGTTCTTGCATTAAACAGGATGGCTTGATGCTAACCCCAACCTCTTAAAGGCTTCAAAATTCAGTAGGATAGGGTTTGCAGAACGGGCACTGAAACACACATTGATCCTACAGTTAAGAATCACTCGCCTTCCCCACCTGCCCCCCATTATTGAGGAGGACAAAGAGGAAGGTCAAGAGTTTGAGTTGTCAGGCAATAAATGTGTTTGAGCCCTCAGCAGCAAAGAAAGCTGCAGGTGATACGGTCAATGATGTTTCAAGCTGTCAATCAAAAACCCCTCTCTGACTTTTTCTGTGAGAAATAATTCACACATAAAAAGAGAGAAAGAAACCATATCACGTATACCTGTTCATACAGAAAACCATTCATATGTAATGGCTGTGCTCATACATCATGGAGAACCACACATATCTAAGGAAAAAAAAAAACTGGGCAGACACGCATATATTCACACGTTCATCCTTCAGGTCTCGCCACCAGGCCTCTTTAGGTTCTTTAGCCCACCTCTGGTGGACTGTTGCTGGGATACAAGAGTGCCAAGAAGTGGATGAGAAATACAATTACTCTGGTGAATCTCCGAGCTGCTCATATATATTTTAAGACCAAAGCAATAAGGATGTATTTCTCCTGCTTTCAGTGAGGGTGTTTAGGGCACAGAGTATGTTTGTGCATTGGTTTATCGTATAGTAGCAAACATAGATTACCAATTTATCTAACGTATAAATGCAAAGGAATTACTAACTGTATATTCATACTGTTGAAGCAGTCAAATGTACATTTAGAATAGCAGTGAGCCACAGCCCTGCTTTATGGCTGCTAGAGGCTGCATTACATCAACTCCGCTCTCCATTCACCTCCTCCCCTTTTCTCTTCCTCTGTTATGTTGTTTTCTCTCCTCCACACATACACAACCATTATGCACAAGAGTGATGTTCATATAACCCCACACAGACATCCCTACCCCCCAAAAGACAGAGACCACCTCATGCCACCCACCGCCCTCTCTCTTGCTCTCTTTCTCTCTCTCTCACACACACACACAGCGTTTAGCTGCAGAGCTGGTCTAGACCCCTAGCTCTATAAATAGCAACCAGCACCCGTGTCTACCATTGCCAGCAAATTGTGCATTGAGCAGCTATATCTCCAAACATGGATCGACACAGTTGAATACGACGTTCAATTCTCAAATATTTATTTATGCAATACGTAAATATGTGATACAGTCATGTATCTGTAACATCTACACTGATATAAAGTTACAAGAGCAAATACTTATTTAACACTCGGTGGTGCAGCTTTATTCAAGATCGTTTACATTTGCCGTTGTACAGAGTATCAGCGCCCTATAGCCATTCAGCTTGCCTGAGAAAAAGAATTACAGAGAAGCTGTGTCAAATAACCACATTTTGTAAGCTTTGAGGTTAACAAATATATGATGCTTTCTTATAAGCAAAGAAAAAAAGTTAGCAAAAGGTAGCAGGCTTCCTGTCTTTAGCCATTGCTGATCATTGCTTTGCCAATTAAAATGAACTGAAGCTGAAGCTAATTAACAATAACTTTGAGAGAAAGGCAGAACACTGGCTCTCTGAGAGCCATGTTTGTATTTGTTATGAGTCTTCTCAACAAACAGTCATGTCCCAGTAACAATAAATAAATAAACTTATCAATTTATGGTTGATTTTACATTCTAAAGTAAAATCTATATTTGAATTTTAAAATAAAACTACTGGGAGCTGGATAACTACAGCAGCTAACAATTTAGTTTCCACTATGAGGAACCAGGGTTGTGGTTCAACCCTTTCATCCTGCGCAGCAAATTAACTACATTTATCACATGTAACATCATAGCTAAACATTTAACACACTGAGCAAGACAGTGCGGGAAAGGAAGAGAGAGAAATTGCTAATTGCTAAGATAAAGTACTGTAGCTAGCAGAACAGATAAGCATGGAAACAAACGTGGGATCAACAAGAAAGTCGCTAAACGAAGAAGAGAGCTACAAGTGCTTGAGCAGAACTAATGTAAGTTTACATCTTTAACAACATAGAAACACTGGCAATCACAAATGAGACAACAAAGCGGCTGGTTTTGCTCTGTAGACAGCATATTTATGTCTATTGTAGTATTAGTTAAATGTCTTATAGGCATGATGTGAAAGAAACTGATATCCTAGTTCAAACCACCAATTTTGACTCTGTAGCCCAATGAAAAAGGATGATTGCTCACCAGGTCCATGTGCATTGTCCATTCATTACATGCATGTAATTCCTTTATCTTCCCATTGTATCTCTGTAGCTCTTCACAGCTACACTGTGACAGGTAGTCAGCAAGTTGAAACTGGCCCAACTTAATGACTAATTCACTGTTTTGGCCCTTCAATATGACACATGGCACTACATGGCAACATGACTGCAGGACCTCAGCAGATACCGTCGAGCTGGGATATATGAGTAATGCATTGAGTAGAGACTCTACAGCCTGACCTTGATGGTGCTTGGATACATTCATCTAAACAACAAAATCACAAGGGAAGTGTTGTGCACATAGGGCAAGAATAAATGGAGGGATGGGTGAAGAGCCCGCTTGTGATGTGCAGTTTGAAGCAAGAGCACTGTCAAGTGGTAAATAATGCATAGTGAGAGTAGTATCTGCGTGAACAGCAGAGAAAAGCAAACTGAAATGGAAATGGTACTGTATATAGCAGGCATAACTGTACATATTTCAGGTAAGAAAATAAAACAATTCAACAGCTTTTTGGACAAAATGTGCCAGATTTTAGTCAGCAGATAGCTTTAGCGGCGATCATATTGTAAACATATATGTATATATCATATTGCAAGCATATGGTCACATTATTGGTGCCTTATCAATAAGAAATACAGTTTTCAGTTTCAGTGTGGTGGACATAATTCATAGCAATGGACATAATGCACATCCAAAAAGAGGTTGGGGTTAGCATCAAGCCATCCTGTTTAATACAAGAACACATAAAATCACGGAAGAGTGTTAGCCTACAATGTCAAAGCCCTTTAATAGCTTAGATGTGGATGTGTATTGGTGTGGTGGTGTTGGGGTTCATGGTGCATAGCTTATTGTTACAGCCCAATGCCTACCAGATGCATTAGTATTATGAGAGAGTCGCATACATACTCAGCAATCATTTATTCAGTGTAATTAAATTGCCTCTTAAAGTGAAGCAGGTGTGTTTTGACGTTTAATGGTGAATTAGCTAAAGTTTTTTTAGTAATGGAAATCATTAAAAGCTTTTTTTTTTTTTCTTTTTGGTTTTAGTGATGTTGAAATTTGGCTTTAAACAGCAGTGTGGGCACTTAATCGTAAGCTAGCCATTGGTTGTTAACAAACGGTTAGCTAGTAAGCAAACAAATGTCCGGCAGTCATTTGTGTGGTGAAGTTGAGAGACTAATTCATCAGCAACAAAATGCTTTTCCCTCGCTGGCAACGAACAATGGACAGTAGACAATGTTATGCACTTCTTTCTGATGTCTCTCAGCAGTATCTGAGCACAGTAACATATTTGCGGAGGTCTGTAGAGGCACCATGCGTTTCTGAGGAGCTGTTGTGAAACTCCGAGTGTGGTGGCTCTGGCTGTCGCCATCTTCGCAGTCCTAACTCTTCAGCTCTCGGCTAATCAATGAATTAGTTTAGTTTGGCTGCTCAAATAAGCCACCTGTAAAAGCACCCACCTCTCAATCAAAGCAGCCGTGCTCTTAATAGACCTTTTTTCACAGCAGCCACTTTGACATGAAATAGTCGGGTCAAAGCAGGATCCCATGGATACTAATTAAGGTTCTGTTGCACCACCTGTTGCACCACCCTGAGATTGTTTGACCTGAATGGAACCTTAATTAGTGTCATTGGTAACACCTGTGTTTACGCTACTATTTCATATCAAAATGGCTGCCGTGAAAAAGGTCTATTATGCATACATTTAAACCTTAATTTAATTAATATAAATAAAATCACCACTCATATAGGTGTTATACATGTTACACATGCACATGCATATATACAAACCATTAACAACCATTAACCTTGCTAACCCAGCCAAAATGCTACAATGTAACACTGGTCTGTAACAGTAATACTGATATGTAATACTGTGGCTAGGCTGACCCGCAGCAGCTGTGTTTCAAAACACATAAGATTGGATCAATACTGCAATACATTTAAATCAAATTGTCATGTGTCAAAATGACATTTTTTGACAGCATTAAAAAAACTACTCTGAACTGACAGTGGACAACCACATGCAGTCGATCCCTTTCTACGGAGATATTAAGGATGTTCATTAGAGGAGGATGTAGTAGGCTTCGGTAACTGGACTAATGATTTCATCAGGTGATGTCAAGTATGTGTCAAGCAGTGATTTTTTTTTTTTGGCACATGCAGTATTTCATTTCACAGATGATTACCAGGTCAACATCTTGTGCAGTTTGATTTAATCATGAGGAGATTCTATCTCAGAACAACAAAACTAAACTAAATGTACAGGTATTGAAACTATTTGTATAACCATTTTAATCCTGAATATTTCTTTTATTTTTCTAAATGTAATGTTGTATTATTGAAAACAAAAACTTGAGGAAATGGACAACATACTAACACAAGTTTATAGCTATCTGTCACAAAATGCATACATACATTATCTGTAACCGCTTATCCTCACGAGGGTTGCGGGCGGGCTGGAGCCTATCCCATCTGACACTGGGCGAGAGGCGGGGTACACCCTGGACGCAGGGCACATGGAGACAAACAACCGTTCACGCTCACATTCACACCCACGGACAATTTAGAGTCACCAATTAACCTATTAAGTGCATGTATTTGGACTGCGGGAGGAAGCCGGAGTATGCAAACTCCACACAGAAAGATTTGATAAGGATGGTATGTTAACTATAATTCAAATTCAACTGGAAGTGTTTCAGTATTGCCACGATAACAATTTCTGAATCTAAATCTGTGACAGCAAATCAACAGGATTGCACATACTCTGTGCACATCTGGCTATACTCCCCAATCAGTCAATAACTATTAGACCAGACCAAACCTGCACCTGCACGTGCAAAGGGAACATGTGAGCAGTGTTTACTTGTAAAATAACCAGAGGCTGCACAGTAAAAAAAAAAAAAAAAAAAGAAAAAAGAAAAGAAGAAGAAGAACAAAAAACACAGAGGCAAATGCTTATCTTTTGTTTCTTGCTTGTTTTGTTTTGCTCGATGAAAATGTGTTTCAGTCATGTCAACGTTCTTATCTGCCTGTGGGAAATGACAAAACTGCTGCAATATCAGAGCTCCTAATTTTGGAATTTGAAATTTGTTCCAGGTAAAGCTGCATTGGAAATATGTGCACAATGTGTTTATCAAAGCGTGTGTCTCCTTGCATCACTCCGTGGACATATTGTAACTACAGTTTGTCTTTGTGTTCCCTGTGTGCATGCAAAGTGTGCTTCCGCATCACCCAGGTGTTTTAGCACGCGTCCCCTCAGGCTCACTGTCAAGATGAGAGACAGTAGTGCAGTGAAAGGTAGAGTATTCCCTTCAGATACATCTATTCCAATTTACTGAGACTTTACAGAGTCAGAGCACCCATCAAACAAACAAAGATACACAAGGCTTCCCCCACCAGTGTTTGAAGGGAGGTATTTTGAGGTTGCTCTAAAATTCATTTGATCTACTCGGGAGCGGCACAAAATAAAAACAATAGGAGCAAAGGAACGTGTGTAGGAGAGAGGGAGTTTGGGGGAAGAGTGGTAGAGGGGATCAGGGTTGACTGAATGTGAAACAAGAGTTGAAACACGCAGTGGCTACGGATCCCGCAATCCCATTCATCCCTTTATTGTCTGATACGCATCAGGTCTAGAGGAAGATGTTCAGTGTCTTTGAAAATGTCAGGCTGATGATGAAGCTGCTACAACCTGACACATGTTGACACATCCAGCACGCACAGAACAACACTCATTCCTTTATTCAGCCATGTTTATGGCGTCTCCTTTTAGTTCTGGGTTTGGTCTCCACCCATGCCTTTAGCCTCTTTAGCTGCTACATGATCCGCTATGTTCGCCAGCTAACTTTTTTCTGCCTGCTGGTTGGTTTCTCAGAGCTTTTTTTACTAAAATCACTGCTGCTGGAAACAACACTGATGAATGCTGTGAGAGCGAACAAAACATCAAAGATGCAACAAGTAAAACCAAAACTCTGCAGAGCTGAGGCTCTGTGTGTGGAGAAGCTTTAAGCTTTTGTTTAAGACTGCAGGTCTATTTTGGGCTCAGCACATGCTAAAAATTTAGATCAGTAGCCTCTCTTATATAAAAAAAAAAAAGAAACGTGTGCTTAATTGATTTTCAATACTGACACACTTTATTTTAATTTGTGACCACCATCTAGTTCTCCAGCAAGACCCAATTATATATTGTAACATTACCCAGACAGCTTTTGGCATTCTTCACCCAGAGGTTTGTCTAACTTTTCTGTGAATAAAAAAATAATCAGGCACAGGAAGTAATATGCTAATCAATACATGTTTAGTAAATAGTAAATTGAAAGAGCAGTGAAAGCCAAAGGCAGAATGTGCAGATAAAGAGATGTGTCACCAACATGAACTTGCCTCACTGACAGGAAACAGAAAGAAAAACACCCACAATGTTTCATTGAGAGGTAATTTCTACCAGCACAGTAATGACTGCCTGGCACCAAAATTTGAGAAACAAAACTGTAACACATGGTGTGCTGCAACAGGTAAGTAGACGTGTTATCTTTTGATATTAAAAACGATCCTTAGTGTCTTTTGCGATGAATAGAGTGATTCAAGTTTTCCACAGGTTTCAGCGTGAGGCTTTATCATGCTGAAATCCCAGAGGATGAAGGGGCTTTCAGTTATCACTGTGGCTAAGGCTGAGGCTGATCTAATAAGCACTTGCTGCACGACACATGAATGCACACGCACACGTATTTACACACACACACACACAACAGCACACAAATGTGAACAGGGTGAGAATGCAGTGTGAGAGCTGAGAAGTATGAAAACGAATGAATGAACCTGGATAAGCTTCCCTCCCTGCTGACTCTAGTGGGCTCATTTGTATGAGAGCTGCAGACTACACAGTGATATGTGGCGTGGCCAGAGGGAGTGGGAGAGACACTTGTATGTATACGCTGTGTCTGTGAGCATTTATGCATTTATATTGCATCAAAGATTGTATGATTGGGATACATAAAAATATTGCACAGTTAGCTGCAGCATTTAACACAAACCTCTTAGGGGTCAAATGTAATGACTGTTAAGTGTGTGTCTCTTCAGATGAAAGCGTGGGCTTAACAACCACATATACATAATTCTATTATATAAGTGCATAAAGCTTGTTTGTGTGTGTGTGTGTGTGTGGAGGAGGTGATTGTTGTGACTGTACGCTAGGGCTTCATGGCATGCTTTCATGCAGCTGTAGGGTTAGAAACCAGCTATGTGTGGATGCACTGTATATGCGGTTTAACCTTTTAACCACAGCAGCAGGCATGTCAATGAATCAGTCATGACATCAGCATCATGCCTTAGGCTTGATAGAACAAGTAGGAGTGGGCTAAATAGTCACATGTTACTACCCATGACAGTGTCATGTAACATGTCTCTCTGCCCCCTCATTCACACACGGTCGGTTTTCAAAATAAAAGTTGTTTTTTTTTTTTTCAGTTGTTGTTTTTGGTTTTCTTTTTGCATGGTTTGAATAGTTGCTGAGATTTATTATAGCAATACATAGGAAACAGATTTAGATGTAATCTGTAGTTATCAGGCTGCAAGCTAATGTGGTTAGCTTGAGTGATTAGCCTGCACGCTATCGTGGCACTGTGGGCTGATGTACTGCATATTAAAAGTGAATCCACTAATGAGCTAAAAAGGCATTTTCTTGGTCACTTGAGCAAAACATCAGATGTAAAAGGCTGAAACACTGTAATACAATGTTCAAACTCATAAGAGGCATCAGAGGAGGTTCAGGCCAAGTCTTAAAGATTAGTTTGTGATATACAATATGATATGTTAGAAACTGGTCTGGTTCTAACTAGACTTTGTTGTTTAGTCAATGAGTCAAGATAGCTCAGAATAGTCCTTTTTTTTTGGCTAATGGTAGAGTTTTTGACAAGCTGACACGTCATTTTGATATGTGTGTATTTCCTTCTGTCAGATATAAATGCCTTAATGGACTTTTAATGATCAACTAGTCCAGAACTGTATAGCAATTATGAATTAAAAAAAAAAAAATGATAGTTTTAGGGACTTATTTTTAAGAAAATGGGAAAAGGGTGAATAATATAAAAATATATACTGGCAAAAAAGGCAAAATGTATTTATGCAAGATGAGATGAGTCACATGTACTGGCTGTACATTAGAGCAGCTATTTACTGCCAGTCATCAGTACTTCCTCCATATGTCTGGGCAAAGCTTCAGCGCCATACTTTGATGGCTATATGGAAATAATAATAATAATCACAGAGGATTCACAAAATGTAATGCCAACACAAAATACTAAACTCCTCCCTGAATATACCGCTCTCTTATGCTTTAAACAATGTCGAAAGGAACCTTAGAGGCACTCTGACTTTTTTTTTTTTCCATTTCCAAAATGAAAAAAAAAAAAAAATGTCATAAAGGAAT
The DNA here is from genome assembly GCA_028641955.1 of Protonibea diacanthus. NCBI lineage: Eukaryota > Metazoa > Chordata > Actinopteri > Sciaenidae > Protonibea > Protonibea diacanthus. Next base: position 13,925,620 of record CM053986.1, read on the forward strand.
TCAATCCTCTAACGAACATTTCTACAAGGAAAGAAACTCATGTCTGAGTTCTACATATACCTTTTAGATACTTTAAAGAGACACCAAGCAGATGAGTTTTGTCAAGTACTTTAGAGTACCACTTAAGAGCAAAGGGATCCACTAACCACTCAGAGAAGCAGGGAAGAAACAGTATGTTGGTTTAAAGCTTTTGCAGAACCGTATTTCCAAGTGGGTTGTTTTCCATAATAAACTATCAGCAGCAGTCTTAGCCCTGTACTGAAACGTTGTGTTTTTGTCGATTTTGCTCACATTTTCTGCCAGAGCAAAGTGCACAGAAAGATCAAAGCATGTGCAGATGTTTTTCTGCAAGTACCCATATAATGGACAAACGTTAAAATATGCAGGAACTAGAGAAACCCCAGACTAAAACCCAGTAATAGCCCGACCTACCTGACACAGCACGTCAGGAATGAAACGTCACATTTTGGACCTCTCATTCTGGTGAAAAGGCTAGCGTGTCAGAATTTATTTGTCTTCCCTCGCAGGCAATGACAAATTTCACAACATGACCACGACGTTGACCAAAAGGAGCACAGAGAGCTCTTCTGCACACAACTGTAAATATGGTGAAGCAAAGGCAAATGTTGCTGGTGCTGAAAGGTGGAACTGTGAAACAGAGGAAAGGTCAAAGTCATATTTTTTTTTTCAAACACAAGACAGTTTCACACACACTTCTCCTATTGTTTGTGTATTCTTGTTGCAGGTTGTGAAAGATGGCAAGCTAAGATTAGTGGAGGACAAAAGTGTAGTCTGCCATGTCACTCAGCTAAGTTACGGCAAGAATTGATGGCTACAATCTGATTTAGTGACCATCTTAGACAGAAATAATTTGTGGACTGAACCTGGCACGTGGGAGATCTCAGTTAATGTGAAAGTTTACAGGACATGTCTGTCTTTTATTGCCCTTTGTGAGCAGTCAGTAAAGAGTTAACAATGTGAGTCAACAGTGGATTTAAGATGGTTGATTCCCACAATCTTCTTTCTCCTCGGGTTTGAGCAAAAACTTTGTGGATGGAGCCTCTCAGAAAAGTCTGGAAACTAAAAGTAGATTTTAGGAGCCACACATCACACAAAAGAGGAATTACTGCAGCGGTTGATTAAGGACCTCAAAATGAAAACAGACTTCATGAGAGTGAAGTGGTGTAAAATTGAGTGAAATGAAGGGCCTGTTGAAAAAGCACACTCCATCATATTTGCGCAGCATGAGGTGAGGCAGGCAGTCTGTCATCACCGATAGCCAGAATGGACAAAGTATTTTCAAAAGCCCACACAAAATCAAGAGACAACTATTTCTCTCACACACAGAAAAATATAATCTAGAGTATGATGCAATAGCTCCTCCTTCTACAGCATTTACTAATGGTCTCTAACCTGATACCTAACATGATATTTAGTCACATAGTCTTCTATTGTTTCATATTATTGTGTTATTGTAAAAAAAATAGTGAGGCAGATGACTCCTCAAGCATTTCCTCCTCTGTCTCACAGTTTCCTGAATATCTCTCCTCTCTTATTGCTGTATGTCCCTTCTTTTCTCAGCCTGACATCAACTCCTCCTTAATTGATCCCACACTGTGGTTTCTGACAGGCAGTTGACACACGGTAATGTGAGACTAGCTGGAAGTCGACCCACTGAATCATCACACCCATGGAGATCTCGCGGGGTCTCTGGTGAGGAAGTGAGGTGATGTCATCTCTACAAGGCCATGTGTCATGCTGTCAGAGGAAATAGAGGGTGGGGCAAGTGCTTACATTCTTAACTTCAACCATGAGCTTCATCAGCCAAATACGCGCACCTGACCAACCGAATAATGACACTAAAACCAATTTGCTGTTTATACCAACTAAAAGACAATTTCAACATTTTCTCACCACCATTACTGTGTAAAACTGAGCAGCAAACATAAACCCCAAGACAAACTATCTAACAAGCTAGCATTATGAAAAAAACAGATTGGAGATTCTAAATGTGATCACATTTATAATTGGCCAAATAAATTAACCTGACTGTGCCAGATGGTTTGCCACACAGAACAATCTGGAACGTTGTTGTTGGAATCTGTTTGGAAAAGGGGAGGCATCCATATCATGGGCAATCAGTGAACAAACTGAAGTCAGAAAGAGAGCGAAAAACATCCTTTCCATCGTCACGAAAAGCCTTCAGCCATTCTTTGCTCTTCTTTTAGTGAAGAAACACTCTCCAGTTCTGATACAACCGATGCTAGCAGCATCTACACTAACCTCTTTAACACCTTCTCAAATGCGTCGTCTCTCACACCTAGTGTTAAACCACACCTGTAGATCATGATGCCGGTAGTTTCTCTTGTGAGTCCAGCTATCTGTAAGATTACAAATAAATATTTCCAGTCGAGAGGTTAGCAGGTTATTTAGAGCTTTCTCACAAAGACATTGTGAGTTCAAGTGCTTTGCAAAATCACATCACATAGTGGGACTTACCCAGCACTCAGTGCTGGAGATGAAGGCTGTTTTCCTTTGGGTAGTTTGCTGAAGCGTTGGCAGGGAGGACTGAGTGGTTAGCAGTGACTCTTAAGCAGATAAATTGGGCCATTTTTCGTATGTTCTTCTAAAGGAAATAGCTATCCACAACAATTTTAATCTATTTCTTTTTTTTTTCTTTCTGTTGTTTTTTTTTTTTGAAAATGTTGAATCAAATTCGGTTATAAAAGCTACCAATGCCACATATTTGGTATCAAATTAAAAAGAAGTTGTGTTTGTTAAAAGAGAACCGACCTGTGATTGTCAATTTCGTTCTGTTTTTTGAGATAGAGCTGTCTGTTGATTGAGTAGGAAAAAATCATTTCAGTTCTCAGTAAACTGCAGCAACATTCTACATTTCTACTACATTTCTGGAGGGTTACAAGTTGCCTGGTTTAGCCATAGCTGATTGTGATATATATCATAGTTTGATGTTGTTATAGCACCGTGAAAATAGTTATCTGTGGATGCCTTTGACAGTGAAGATCATCTTCACACGTGACATTAAATATGAATGCACTATGTTCAGTTACCCTTGATTTTTTATTTAAAAGTTGGTTTGTCAATGCAGAAGTGTGAGCACAGGAGGGGCTATGTGACTTTGCTAATGTAACAATTGATTTGCCAAGGCTGTACTTAAGTTTTTTTTCCCCCAATGTCTGATTACAATGTGGGCCAGGATAGCTCTGGCTCATGTAATCACAGCACTACAAAGATCCAGTCATAGGTCGTATATCCTGGCATTTGGTACTCCTTCTGTATCAAATTAAATCCAAAATTAGATATGTATCAAATTGTGTGCTCATCTGTCAGACTAAGACAACATTTACAAATTGTATTTTTTCACATCAGCTTACATTCATGTGTGACTAAGAGCATATTCAGATATTCCAATTAATCGGGTTAGAACCATGTTCTTCAGAGCGACGAGGACTTAATAAATATGGAAATTATTACTTTTCATTGATTGAAATTCTATAGTCCTACTCCACTTTAGAAAGGTGATGGGGTAAAAAAAAAAAAAAAAAAGATATCAGTGGCACATCGACTATGAATTAAATCAGCTGAGGTGAAGACTTCCCAGAATGCAAATGACTGTCATTATGACAGACACTGGCAATGATTAGCATAAAACATCTGTCTATTGCTGCTTTTCCACCTGTGAAGAGCTTCTACTATCAGATATGCAGGAAATATACAGGATTTTCATAATTCAGTGTAATGCAATGCAATGTTTCTTTAGGTTTTAAACCTGTAATAACTGAGTGTTGGCTACTTGGAAACAACATTAGGACAAGGTTTTAAGTTAATATGGCCACAAACCCAGCAGATACAGAGAGAAAAAAACCTTGATTTTAGCAGTCATTTTTGTGTACACCTGATGAATGCAAGTCCAATATTCACTATCCTTCCCGCTCTCTTTGGTCACCACTGACGAGACACTAAACGTGTGGCTCTAGCTGCTAGATGCTCCATGTTCACCAGCTAGTCAGTGACCATTTGCCTGCCGGCTGATGTTAAGCATGTAGCATACAGTAGGTTCTTCGAACAAACCAATACCAATACCATTTTTTTTTTTTGGTTAAATACCAAAACAATGAGCTCAAAGATGCTAAAAGGTAAAGCTAAAACGAAATGCAGTTGGACAATAATTATCTGTGGGTTTTTTTTACATGTATATGATGCATTGTTAATGCAAAATTTAATATTTAATTAGATAATAATAAATAATCCAATTCATTTTAAGTTATTGAGGCATATAATGTGCATGAAAATCAATTGTGTACGTGACATATCCCTCATTTTACTCTTCTAACCTACGCTTGCCAGTGAAGACACTGTGGTGACAAGAAAGTGCCAACCCAAATGAAATTTACTTTAAACTGAGCTATCAGTGAAACCAAATAATCGGCCTTAATTATATAGTGAAATTGATGTATTATTTTGTCTCCTCCCTGTTTGAATCAATATTACTTAGAGAAAAACCTTAAATTATGTGAGACATGGATTGGGCTACTTGCTGACTAAGGCCTTTGGCTCCTGCAGTGTCTTAAGCGGGGCATTCATGCTACAAACTTTGTGTTCCAGCTGATTTCAAAAGTGCTCTACTATTTAGACATCTGGAGATTGTGTTGTCACGTTGTGTGCCGGAAGTGTCCATTTGTAATGGGGCATGAAGGCATACACCTGATCAGCAACAATGTTTACATGCTGAATTCATAGCATTCAAATGAGGCTCCTTTGGAATGCGTCATTACACCACCAGCAGCAGCAGCAGTAGCTTGCAACAGTCACACAAGACAGATTGAATCCATAATTCAAGCTGTTTACACTGAACCCTGATCCTGTCATCAGCATGTGACACCAGAGTTTTCCTACTGTTTAGTCACCTACTTTTGATGATGATGTCCCCATTTTGAGTTCTTCTTGTTCACAGCTAACAGTAAGACAACCCAATTCTACTATTCACCCACCTGGCAAGGCATGACAGTTTTTCCAAGCCAACATGAGCTGTTATTTGCATATTTGTCCTGTGAGTTGTCACCTCCATGCCTGCTACTTCCTTGTCCTATTTGTCCATTCTTTGTCATTTCTGGATACTGTATGTGAGCACAAACTGAGCTGAAATTGCACAACATATTTCACCAATTTGTGCTTAATAAATTTGCTAAACTAATGGAAACAATATTTTCCTGTTTGTGCTTTGTGTTTCCTGTACTAGCCAAAGAGAAAGTGCTTTAGAGTGCCTATTCATGTTTTACGTTTGTGCTACATGAATGCTTGAAGAGTTTTGTGTTTGGAATCACTTCTGTTTTTGGGGTTCGACCAGAAACATTTTCACCCTAATCCTAAGATAACTCTACACATCATGGGCTGTTGTGGTGAAAAGAAAAGTTGTAGGCAATCTTGCGGAATCTCTTGCTTTTCAATGAAACCTAAGAAAGAAGTGCTGTCTTTGTTCCAGTGAACTTTGTGGGGAACACAACGCAGTGAATACACAAAGCCTGCTTGGTATAAATCATCATTTAGCCTCCTGCTTCTTTCTGTCGTCCTCTTCATTCCCATTACATCATCAGCACAACACTGACATGGTCAGGGGTGCACCGATAAAAGACTTGTACCAACATACACTGATAGCTCTTCTTTGTTTATTGAATATACATCTACATATACTAGAAGATAATACAAATAATTCTCATTGTAACATTCAGCTCTACTAACTTAATTACCAACCTACACAATGTAATGCAATTCAATCTCTCTCCCTCCCTCCCGCGGTCTGTTTTGAGGATTTTCTCTCTCTATCATAAAATGAAGTCATTTTGCTGTAAAACTGAAATGAGCCTATAGATTCAATGAGGCTGTCTGCCACCTGGGTACATCCCAATTCCCTCCTTTCCTTCTTCGGTCTGAGTGAGATTTTACTCAGAAGCGTTTACCAGCGCCTCTGCTATTGGGTGCTGCAGCACTTTTCACTACAAACATATAAAGATAATCCAAAAGAAAATGAGTTGTTACATCTTCCCACACTGCACAGTGAGGACAGAAGTCATGACTAACTTTGAGTAGTTAGCCAAGATGCCAAACCCGCCCACACATACTGCACCAGCTCACAGATTTATATCCCTGTTAGAAAAGTGAGGAACCAATCTAATAATATTTGGGGCAATGAATGGAAATGGAAAATTTAGCTGATAGAGATATATTTCCGCCTGGTGTTTTCTCATCAGATGAAAAATACATTTATGTGTTATGAGCGGGCCAGCTTTGGGGCGAGGAGAGTTTCATTTAAATTTAGGAAACACACTTCTTCGCTTTCATCCAACACCTCTACATAGATGTCCTTAACTGGGAGCCATCCAGTTTGTCGTGTGTATTGTATGCACATATTTTATTTCTTAAATGAATGAGGGGAAAAGGTTAGGAGAGACATTGTTCATTTAGGTCTCTGTGTGTCTCTTCCATCTATCAAAATACTGACTTTATTCTACTTCCAGCTAGTGTTTTGTAGTTTTAACATGCTTTTAAAGCTCTCTCTGCTGTGAGTATTATTATCATGCACGATGTTACCATGGAGATTAACGTCCAAAAAACATATCTTTAGCAAAGGATAATAGATACGTGATGGGCACGCTGGCAGTATAATGAATCAATCACACATGCAAACTCTCCATCCCACCTTCAGCCCTGTCTGCACTAGAAAAAAGGAATTGGCCGACTGGTGCAACTATCCTGCACCTTCCTCCCTCTCCCTCTGTGCCTGACTTCCTTTCAAACAACCTGCACAGACTTCAGCAAAAACACTGAAGAAATGTGATGGTGGTGAGGACAGAGGGCATATTTGTACATGCATGGCTTTTTAATGACACGCTCAGTTGATTCAGTGTCATCACTAACAGCCATGCATGAAGTCACTTGCTGAAGGAGGAGCGGCTTCCTGCATGGGACCAGGCAATCATGCTGTTCTTTTTCCAGCACTTTCTCCTCCCCTGTCTGTCTGCCTTCCTGCTTGCCAGCCAGCCTGCTGAGGGAGCTCTGCAGCATCCTCCTCAGCTTGTGAATCAACACTAAACCACACACACACACACACACACACACACACCTCCACCCATCCACCCACCCTCCCTCCCTCCCTCCTCCACCAGTGCCACTCTGCCCAATAATAATATAGCTCCACAAACATATTTCTTTCTCCTGGGTTCCCAATGAATTATTTCCATTTTCAAAAAACAAAAAAATCACCCTGTTTCTTTAAGAGTGAGGAATAATCGCTGCAGTCAGCTTCCCAAAATGCATCCAGAAAAGGGGTGCAATGAGCGGCGGAGGCTATAAATACCCCTCCAACACCCCCCCCCCCCCCCCCCCCCCAACCATCTACATCCCTCCCCTCATTCTCCCTCCTTCTCGGTGAAAAGCACATCAGCTAGGACAGTACTGCAGGGTCCCTCCGCTGGCTTTGCTGTGTACTTTTTTTTTTTTTTTTTTGCAAGGGAGGGACACCAGTTATGTCATCGCTCCTACACCATTCCTGCCTGCTTGCTGATGCAACCGGGTGGCTGCTATTCATCGACTTTCTTTGGATTGTTTATATCACATGTGTGTGTAGGCTACTGCAGCTTGTGCAGCATGCTGATGACGGGGCGCATACAATGCACATACTGGAGGGAGCTGGAGTGTACCCAAAACTGCACACAGACACACACACACACACACACACACACACACAGCACATGTGCCCACGGGGGGTTTAAGCTTTATGTAGATGAACAATGGGTGACTAATGGAATAACCGCAATTCTTTGCTGTCAAGGCCCTAAAACAAAACTAAAAAAAAAAGCCACTATAAGGCTGAGAAGCTTTTGTCTGTTGATGCTTTTGAAGCTCTTCTCTCTGCTGTTTTGTCTAAAATAATCACTACTCTCTGGAGAACTGGAAACCAGGAGCTGCCCCTGGTGCTGAACTTTCCACACAAGCAGAACAATCAGGCTACCAAATCTAGCGCAGCAGCTGAACTCACTCCAAATTCAACTTTGGGACCACTTCTTTCATGGCTGCATCAGCGCATGTGGGCATCATATATGTATATCCGTACCGACTGTGGAGCTTGTGCTCTTTTATCGGATGGCCCATAAGCTGAACAAACCTTTTTTTGTGTACCCACCTTACACAGCTGAAAGTTTTCCGACACTAGCGTCTCTTGGACGTCGATTTCCCTGGGAGTTGGCGCCGCGGTGGGAGTCCCGGCCGCGCTGCCGCACGATGGGGATCCGATAGTCCCTCCCGGAGAGGAGGTTGTCAAACCGTCTAACACCTTCCGAAACTTCTTCATTTTCCTCTCGTGCTTTTGTGTATTTTCAGCTTCAAGATAGGAGAGGAATAAGACCCACTCTGATTTCTTTGGGTGTTTTTTTTTTTCCCCCAGAGTTCCTGGTCTCCTCTCGGATGCAAGATCCCAACTCGTTCAGGCGGCTGGAGAAAGAAAACGTCGCTTCCTGCAGCAGTAACAGGGCAAAAGACCCACTCTCGCTTTCTCTCTCTTAGGTGCAATTCAAAAAGTCACACAGGCACCTCATCTTGCTCTCTGGCTGTTGTCCACGAAAAAAAGAAAAAAACGAGAATGTGCCCGAGCCACTCTGATCTGAGGATTATAGCCAATGTTGCAGATACAGGTCGCCTATCTCATATCAGAGTATGCACCGACGGCTACTAAAACTACTCAACTTCATCCTCCTTCTGCATCCTAAAGTAACATCCACTCCCGGACTTGGAGAAAAATCCCTCTGCTCAACATAATCATGGTACCGAGCTGCGATGTTTAGAGCAGAGAGATGGGAAAAGAACTTCGAGGAGGTCAGTCCACTCTCCCACCTCCAAAGGAAAAAAAAAAAAAACAAAAAAAAAAAAAAAAAAGAAAACACTTTCACAACACTGTGGTTGCCAGTAACAGGAAGAGAAGGGGGGGGGGGGGTCAGGCTGAAGGCGCAGAGGCGATGCAGTTCAACGCGGTGTGACTCCACAGACAGGCAGGAAAACGAGGCAACTCAATCAGAGGGGAGAAGAAATGGGGGTAAAAAAAAGATGATGTGCGTTGGCGGTGTGAACTGGAGGTTAATCTGTAAATGAATGTGAGTCGCTTTTTTTTTCTTATATATCATCCAGCTGTGTTTCAGCGTCGCTTCCCCGCAGCACAGAGACAAGAGACGTGAGCTGTCCACGGTGCTGAAAAACCATAGCCCCGCCTCCCACCACCCATCTCTCTCTCTCTCTCTCTCTCTCTCTCTCTCTCTCTCTCTCCTCCCAGCTCTCCCTTACTAGCGATTGGGTGAAAGCTTTAAATCAAATACACATACTGAATGATTAAAAAAAAAAAAAAAGACAATTAAGAGAATAGATCATCAAAAAAAGAAAAAAAGAAAAAAAGGAAATAAAATCCCCGATGGAACTATGTATCAAACAAAACATGGTAGGCCTGAGAGGACACTCCAGCGCTGAACATATCTAAGATGTTGCATCCTGTTGTGGGGATTGTTAAAGCTCTTATGTGACTGCTGCGTGATGTGTGTGTGTGTGTGTGTGTGTGTGTTTTTTTTTTTTTTTTTGTTAACTGCATCCATTTACAGCTCTTCATTTCCTCCTAGTTCACTTGGGCATCTCCATCAGCAGGATCTGTGGAGTGAGATAACATCCACGCACTGGATAAAAGGTCTGAACTATTCCCTCAGTTCCTTCCTCAGTCATACTATTTCTACCCTCGCCCTCACTTGATTTTGGTATTTTTTTATTTTAATCTCAAAAGGATTTTTGGCTTTCTGAATTTGCTAAAGCCATTAACATCTCACAGCACTCCGATTCAGTCTAAAACCCTCTCCGACTTCTGATCTAAAAGCATCATCTTATTCAGTTCAATTCAGTTTTATTTTTATAGCAGAAAATCATAACAGACAACATATATCTTTCAATATAGAGCCGGTCTAGACTGACTTATTTACTGAGACTCAGCAATCCCAACCATGAGCAAGCGCTTGGCGACAGTGGCAAGGAAAAATTACAGTGACTGTACGAATTTCACGCCAGTATGGATATAGATTTAAATTGTGGATGAAGGTGAAACAAGATGATGTATTGTAGGAGAGATGAGGTATGAAGGGATGATTGTCAAGGGATGAAGGTTAGGTGGATGGAAGGGTAAGGGATGGGGGGAGAAATCAGGGTCACAGATGGATGTTCAGAAGTGGATGAAGTTCAGAGATGGACCAGTGTCAACTGGTGGCAGGAAGAAAGGAGGAAACCAGGAGTTGAGGAGTCTGAGTGGGGGAACCATCTCTTTGTTGCTCTATGGGATTTGAGCCACAAAGAGAAAAAAGGGGTTTGGTGGTGAGGGATGTGAAAACTGATCATGCTTCAGAGAGAGAATCCTGATGAACAATGAAGAAACCCAGCCCAGTGTGGTTCTGAAAATGTCTTGCTAATATTGCTGCTTTCAGACATTTCATACATTTTGAGTGATTCTTTACAATACATCAACAGACTAAAATATGGTTTTGCATGTTTTACTCCATTGACCTCCAAGAAAATACACTTTACATGACCACAAACCATTGTCCAAAGCCTGTCATTTAGATGATGTGTTTGGATTGCTTTCTTCCTTCCAGGCAGCTATTGATTTCTTTTAATTTCAAAACATTATGGAAATCACCTCAATGAGACTTGAAACTAGCCTGATCATCGAAATGAATTATTTTTCGCTGCCAATTTCTTACTTTAATCATTTTAAAAGTTGAATTGCTGTTGACTGGCAAAGCAGTTCTTTGCAAAGACAACAAGGTTTTTGGCCGTTGAAGTAGTCAGCAACTAAGATGTATTAATGCTCAATGAAAATCAAACTTGGAAATCTAAACAAACATGGACGCCGTGAAAATAATTATGCGAATTTGATCAATTGGTACAGTCATTGATTGCATGTCAGACCATCCCTGAATCTAGCAACACTAAGAGTGACCAGAGCAATGCCTGCAGGCAAAATTATATCCTTTTTTTAAATAGATACATATCTGTCATCTGTGCAGAACTCTACTATTAATGAGTCAACACTATATTCTGGAAAATGTCAGAATCCAACATATCACAATTAAAAATCAAAGGCAAAAAAAAGGACAGATTTTCAAAGAATTTACAAGGAGAAAAGTCATAAACCATAATTACCTCATTTGATGCTTCTGGACCAGTGATATTGCATAAGCACTTATATCACCAGTCTCTGCCCCGTGGCAATACTTGTGTTACAGAGTCAGAGCACAGCACACATGGTCGGTAGGCCCTATTGTTCAATCTAGGATAACAAGATAAAAAGACTACACTTTGTGGTTTGTGTCACTCATCCTGTCCAGAGTGCTGACAAGGCTGCATGCTGCAGATGTTACAAACACTGGCCAAGAAGACAGCACGCTTCTTGGCCAAGATCCTTTTGAGTGTTAAGTCTTTGCACTTGGGTCTCGTCTTCTTATCATTTATTTATTATATCTTCCAAGTTTTTAAGTCTTCCAAACCCTTCCAACAATAATTTAATATAAATAATTTATGGACTATCAGTGCTTGATAGTATCTTGAATCAATCAAAATGTCCCCCTACAAGATTTTCTTTGAAAGGGAACATTGCAGCAATGGCAAGGAAATGCAGGGCATGGTTGGGGTGTGTGTATGTGTGTGTGTGTGTGTGTGTGTGTGTGTGTGTGTGACTTTAATCTCTCAGCTTAAACACAGCAAATTGGTTTGCTTCCACATGTGAAGCACAACGGGGCTCCTCTGGGACCAAACCACGCAACTTTCAAACACAATTATCAAACTCTAAAGAGGTTCTCTTTGCTCAGCTCCAAACTGTGGTTTCACTTTGCTGATGGATAGATCCCTGCTGAGATATTAGAAGCCAGGAATACACAAAAACAGACCAAATGAACTGGTAATGGTAATTACGGGGTTGATAGAAAAAGAACAAAATCTCCTCTAGTTGTGAAGCAAGACTGTAATGTCACTGTTTACTTAGTTGTACAACAAATACTTGTAAAAATATGCTGGAATTAAATGTAATGTCACCTTTGGCGTTAGGTGAACCACAGTCAGCAATTGACATACCAGGACTGAATGCTAGAAAATAAATCCTGACCTGATGATGACCCATGCAGCGCAGCCAAGCCACAGCTAGCTGCCCAACCCCAGCTTAGCTTTGATTACAATTAGTTAGTTGGTTTTTACCTTGCATTGCTCTTAACTGAATTAAGCTGACACTATTCACCCAAGACAGTATTTTGCTATGTTAGCTAGCTAGAAATTTGTCCGCATTAGTAAGCCAGCTAATGATAGCCAGCTTAAACCACAATATTGCGATATATTTCAAATCTTTGAAGTAATTGAGCTGTGACGTTGGACTTGTGTTGTAGTTTGTACCCTGTTGATCGCGTGCATAAACATAACATACTTTGGATTTTCCCGGAAAATCTGTTCAGAATCATTTACATATAGGCCAAATCAGTCCACAGGCAGAGAAAGTAGTGGAAGGACTATTTTTTTAAAGGTAGCCATGAGTCAATATTTTTCAAACATATTTCCAATGTGTCATATATGTTCTACTTATAGTGGACAATTTTTTCTGCAGGTGGCAAGGCGGGGATGCTGCAATGACTAATATAATGGGGCTCAAATGACTACACAGACACACCAGCCCATTAGATACATGCTTGTTCCTTGATACACTCATACCTCAGGGGGCTTTTCACATACAATGTTCAGAGCTGTCCACTTAACGCTATGCAAAGCTGCCCTCAAAGGCAGTTCTATCATTACCGTTTAACGTTTTGTGTTGAAGAGATACAAGAAGTGGTGTCTGTGTATGTGTGCGTACTGTACTGTTTACAACACCTCAAGCGACGGGGAATAGAGACAAACGCAGAAAGTGAGCTTCATATTGTGTTTGCTTCAAAGACAATGGCGTTCAGCACAAACATGCACCCACAAAGAGCTTTGTTTTGGATGGTACATGGTAATTAGGCTGCTAGCTAATTTATGGCCAGAGATAATGCGTGGCCTTCATTGAAGAAAGAAAAACAGGAATAAATACAAAAAGCAAGAATATTTTGTGAAGGAGACAATGGGTTTTAGTCAAAGTCACTGTGCAATTACTTCAATTGTCATAGTTTGATTGTGATTTTTCATTTATGAAATGTCTTCCATACAGTTCCATGTTTTTTTCCATCTTGAATGCAATCAACAATAATTTAGGGCTATTTTAAAGGCCATTATGATAATTACAACTCTCTAGTGATTGAGGAAGAAGGGCAAGTTTTAACAATAGCTCCACATTTGACCTCTGAGTCATGGGAATACAGGTGCTGTGTTCAGTCAGCTTCATCTCAAAGACGATTTCAAGAGGTGGATTAAGTTTTAGGAACAGATGTAATTAAAAGTCTACCAAAATGATTTTTGCACAGATGGAGTTTGTGCAAACGCACAAGGCAAAGTACAATCTAAAACACACACTGATTAAGGCCAAGTTGTTTTATGATTGTAAATGACAGCGTCAAGGCTGCCTAAAACCCTTTGGGTCCTGACTCACCGAGGCATGATCAAGCACTTTGCATTCTATCAAGAGCTGCACTTGAATACACAAGAAAACTGCAGCTAACATAGTATGCGAGAGGAATAACTAATCAGTATTTGTAATTAATCTTTTTTTCAATGCAACGCAATGTTGAGGTGTCAGCTGATCAAGTTTGGTTCAGATTGAAATATTTCAGCTATTTGATTGATTGTGATAGAAACTGGTTCACGCATTTGTGTCTGCCTCACAGACTGTAAAAACTTTGTTAAATGGTCATTTTTCTTTAGCGCTACCATCAGCTCAAAATATCAGTATAACAAATACTCTGATCTGTGACAACCAAACGTCTGTAAAAAATAATGACTTTCCTTAATGTCAGTTTCAGCTTTACTTTGTGTTCATGCTAATTGGGAAATACTTGGATGGTGAACATGGTAAACATTAGTTTAGTCAGTATTCTCCTCAGCGTACTGCTGTTTAATAGTAAATGGTGGATCACATCAAAATTAACTGTCCGCTACAATTTTTTTAAAGCAGTTTACAAAAGTAGCATGGTAGCCTATAGCATAAAAATACACAGCTTGGGGTGGCGTTTAGCTCAGTCGATAGAGCAGCCACCCCATTTGCTGCGGGGGCCCAGGTTCGAATCCCGACCTGTGCGGCCCCTTCCTGCATATCATTCCCTGTCTCTCTCCCCACATTTCCTGTCACTCTTCAGTTGTCTCTAGCCAATAAAATAATATTTTAAAAAATAATAATAATAATATAATTTACTTTTACATTTTTAATCATATTGAGACCACTGTTGGTTATCCAGACACACCCTTGTTGTGTAGCTACATAGCTCCACAAAAAATATGCATGGATAACTTAGATTTAGTGTTCATCACTGGTTTAAAACACACGCCAGTCATTTTGGGAGTGATAGCAAGTTGCAGTCCTGAGTTTTGAATTTTTGATGGTAGGCAGGGCTGACCTTTGGTTTACATTTGGATCACAGGTTGGGACTTTAAATTATTGATGTCTTAACCTGTATGGAGGATTTTAATGTTGTCTGGGTGGTGGTAAAGGTAAACTACCTCATACAGTACTGGGTAGTTTGGTACTATAGCGATGAATCATTTTTATGCGCTCATAATGTTTGTTGTAATGTTTTTCAAGCAAATGTTCTACAAGTAAATAAGAACCATAAGCTTCAGTTAAATGTAATAAATAAATATGATATTGCTCTTTGAAATCTACTAGAGTGGAAACATAGGATGGAAAAAACAATTTATAGTAACAGTACCTGCAAAAATTAGTATATTGTATATACAAAATATCCATCATTGTATCTGAACACATCTCTCCAGCCCCACGATAAAGAAAACAAATGCTTTACTTGGTGTGTAATCAATACCTCATCCACTTCTGGCAGATGTTTTAGATAGTCTCCTGATTGATTGAACCCCCCCACATAGATAGATATATAGATATTTGATCTTGACTCATCTCTCTGAGCTATTTACCCACCAGCGTAGGTGCAGGAGTGCATTTGAAATGTTTTAAAAGTGATATAATAAAATTACTGATGCTTATACAGATAATTATACACCTGAGGAAATATGCAACCTTCTAAACTCAGATCAGAATTGCTTCCCCTTTTACAGGACTGGCTCAGTGGATGGCAGACAGTGCTGTAGTCACTACTGAAAGTTACATGTGTCCTCTGTGACTTTAAGGTTTTAGCAATAAGTGAGGAATGCACTCTGGAATTAAAATAAACACACCGTGAGTATTATGCAGAGTTATTCTAGAATTTGTAAAAGACGATATTTTATTTTTTTTTTTATATTAAAAAAAAAACAGCAAAAGATTTTCATGCATGTATGGAGTTATTCTAAAGGGTATCTGTATTTCTTAAAACCTGAAAACAAAAGCAAACCAGCTACTGCCTACTACTAAACAAGGTTTGTAACACTGGTGATTTCACAAATTAAATGCAGTACAAGGAAAAGTAGACAAGGAAGAGGAAAAGGAAATCGAGGATAGTTAGAGAAGGTTCCTAAGGATGCCCACTTAATTAAAGAGAGAGAGAGCAGCTAAAAAAACAAGCTGAGAAAAGAAGGAAAAGAAGAGAAGGGAAAATTGATTGTAGGGCAGTCCTCAATGTTCTACATGTCGCTTTGAGTAATTTTATGGTAATTTGGTTGCAAACAAAAAGTGTTCGACATAAAAATGCCTGAATGAATTTATAAATGTCTCTGTGCTTTTATCTACTTACACTTTTAAATGAATTCATTCATCCATTGATTTTATTTTACAAATTCAAATTTACTGATTGGGGAAGGTGTCAGCTGGAGTTGCTGCTGCATCAAAGGCTGCATACAAATTTTAACAGACTGACTGTGCAACTTTGTAGAGCTCATTACGTGTGGATGCTTGTGTGATACAGAGGTTATGCTTTGAATGATATCCAGTTTGTTGTTTGTACTGTTTGCACTGTGCTCCTTATGAATGAAATATGAAGGGTTTTGTGTAAAAAAAAAAAAAAAAGGAAACATTTTGACCGGTTGGGAACAAGCAGTTGAAAAGCACATGCTCTCATTCAAATACATTCCAGCTTTAACTTTTATAATTACTTCCATGGACCCCATGGACCCCCTCACCCCCACTGAGCTGATTAACACTGACTCAGACCACCTACCAATCTGTTCAGTCACTCTGGCCCAATTAATACCTGCAGGGTGGTTTGATAAAAGTGCACAGGAGCAGAGTTTAAAAGCAAAGTGAAGCCACAAAAAGTTGTTTTTTAATCAATTTCCAATTAAGAATTCATTCTTGTCTGCGGGACCACTAGTAATTGAGTCAAGGTGGAGGAAGTGAGGGCTTGAGATGTGGGCCGATCCTTTAGGGACCATTCATTTCCATATAAATGAGCTGGTAAATGCACGCTTGATTTTCGGGATTCATTATTGATAAAAAAAAAAAAAAAAAAAGACATGTAATGACCACTTCCTTTTTATTTTTTAAAAATTATTTCTTATGTCAAAGCTGACGAACGCATGTTTCTCTCAGAGCGGTTGCAGAGTGCATGTTGTGTGTTTCATATAACAAACGAGTGCATAACAGCTACTCATCACCCCCAAGCAAACCAAAACCTTTAGTGAAAGAGATAGGGTGAGTCACAATGAGCCTTAGGCGTTTCCTCGTGGTAACTATCCTCTGAAATGAGTGTCAATACTTGTAAAAGAGACACTTTGTCATTTCCTCATCTGCCAATTTCAGGATATTTGCTGAACAAATGGCAAACAAAGTGGCTTGGTGTTATTTACAGCAAACATGGCTATTTATTAAATATTCAGTAATTTTGTGTTGGTAAGTAGCTGCATGACACAAGAATTCAGATGCAATCACAGACTGTGATGTACTGGTGTTGTGTTATATTGTGTTACTGGAATTTACTGGTATTGATCCATTCATTCTTTACTGGATGGATCAATACTGCACATGTACAGCAACAAACTAGCATCACAGCTACCAAAGTGACAGCTCAGTATTTCACCGGCAGATCTTAAAAATCTCATTAATGGGATATTAGTAAGGGAGACTACCTGCATCAAGTCCACTTGGTTGTCGAGAGTCCTCGACTGAAGAATGTTGGAATTATTTTGTGTTTGAGTGTAGCTGTCCTGCTTCTGTTGAAGGGACTGCAAATTTTGAATTAAACTGCAGGTTTTACTGTCATTCTGAGGTTGTAGCATTGAGACCCACGATCAAATCTGTTTTGTCCTTGTGCAGTTTTTTGATGCCCTGAGCATAAAGATGTTGGAAAAAGCTGCTTTACACCATCTATTTGGACAGCCACAACAGACAGAAAACAAAGGTGTTTTAAAATCTATCTACTTTAGAGTGAACGTGGTCTCAGAGAGATACTTAAGTGGAATAATTACAGAAATCGATTTAAACGACATCAACATTATCAAATTAGAGGACAATTATAGATAATTGTTCAATTTCAGCTGCTAGTTTGGTGACAGTACTCTAATAATGGTTCAGTTACATTGGTTATGGTTTATATACGTTGTTATAAACAGAGCTGTTGCATATATTGATACTTTAGCTCACGAAGCCTTTTTCATTCTTACTGTGCACATCTTTATCTCACATGTATAAACACAGTCTTATAAATCGGTCTTAGAAATGTCCCCCTCCCACACTCTTACAGCAATCAGAGAGTTTTGGCATTAGGCGACAAAAGCCAAACAGCATGACAGTAAGGACAAAAAGAGAGACAAGATCCAATAATCAATCCCTCGTCTGCTCCTCCTTTGTCAGCTGAGGAACATTCCCACTGTGTTCGTCTTATCCTGCAGGGTGGCACTGTCGACAGCATATGTTGTCAAAATGGATGAACATGTTTTCTGGACTATTCTTTTCTTTGAAGGTATTTTCAAGTAAACTGCATCACAGGCAGCTCATTTTCAAATTCATATAAAATGGAATGTCATTCAAAATGCTGTTGCCAACTCTGACCAACATTATTATTAGAGACAACTGGGGCTGATTTTATTGGCCGATCCCAGATATACTTCATGTTACAAGACATAACGCAGAAAAAAAAATGCTTGTTGTAATTTAGATCTCTTAATTTTGTTCAGTTTGTGCTTTTATTTTTATATATAATGCATGTTATTTAATGACCCTACGACCCTGATAAGGATAAATGGTTACAAAGATGGATGGAGCATGGGTAGAGCTAAGGTTGGCTGAGTGATGCCCGTGACAACGTCCTCCTGTCAATCAAAGTGGCCACACTCTTAATTATGCATGACTTTAAACCTTAATATGATTTGACTTTTAACACGGATAATGACCTCATTCTGTAGCCAGCCTCAAGTGGCTGTTGGAGAAACTGTAATTTTTGGTGCTTCCATGTTGGCTTAATTTAATGTTAATGGAGGTTGCCACTTGATCAATCCCAAAGATCCAATACTGATCAGACTGTAATGATCCATTCTGGTCAAAGAAAACATAATCATCTCAACCAAAACAATTCAAGACCCCATTTGTACCTTTATTATCCATCAGTGACATCCATAAAGCAGGGTCCTTTACATCGTAATATCCTTTTGAAATCAACAAGAACATTCGGGCACTTTATGAATTATATTTGTAAGTCTTCCATGAATCTTTTTCCTTTATTTTTTCCTGTGATAGGAAATGTCATTTTTAGCTTTTCTTTCGTATGCAACATAACAAGCCTGATTTATGTATAGCTAAAAAGATTACTGTACATGTGTAGTGTATAGCTAAAAGTATGGCTTCATTTTCTTTCTTGTTATTATTATTGTCAAATGATTTATTATATCCAATACGGCATATTGTAGTCCAGAGATTGGATTTTTACATCTATGACACAGGAACTGACAGAGTGGGAAAACATTAGCTAGTTGTGACCTTGATCCAGTGTCACCATCCCAGCATAAAACCCTGTCACCTCTCAAACACGCGTTATAAATCAGACACAGTACATGACACATTTTTAGGGCAGAGTGAGGCAGCACATAAACCCTTCTGTTGGCATAACTGACTGTTTACATCCTTGTAGATGACCTTTCAACATTCAGTATTTTATTTTTTTTCATATATTTAACTCATGGGCTATTAACAAATTAGTTGAATGAATGGAATTTCTTGCACGGTGACTGGAGTTCACCTTGGCATGGATCCAAAAGGTGGACTTTCAAAAAAAAGGACGCAGAAGATCATGTCTCCAATTGAAATATATAAAACATATATAAAAATATATAAATCAACATGTGGCAAAGGCTCCACTTGAAGCACCAAGCTTTTGTTTTGCAAGTCACAGGTAAGTCTCAAGTCTTTGCATTGAAGACTCAAGTCCTAAACTTTCATCTTCAAGTCTCTTTAGTATAATTGTTTTTCCAACTAGCTCTCGATAATGTAAAATTAATTTGTCATGGTTCTCTCTCGCAACTTGATCGGATGCTGTTGGATTGGTGGAACTTGCTAGGAAAGAATAGTGTTAATGTTAGTTGATTCAGAAAATGAAGGGAATTTAATTGATTCATGCCACAGTTTTTAACCTTTGGAGTTGGGGGAAAGTATCAAGTATTCATGTCAAAAGGCTCAAGTCCAAGTGAAGTCATGAGTCACTGGTTAAGCCCTGGGTAAATGTGAGCTCTTGAATGAATGAATGAGTCAAACAATAATGAATAATTGGTTTCCTGAGGGGACTCAAGTGTCATTTTGCCAGGAAACAGAGACGAGACTTTTGTTTGGTAGCATGGAAACAAGTCCCTCTGTTGGAAAACAGTTGGCATAATGAGGAGGTGACGTCAACACTGCAGACTCGCGGGACTTTTCCCGTAGAGCCTGGAGGTTGATGGAGGAGGAGGTGTGAATCCTCAGTTGGACCAGACAGTGAAAAAGAAACAAAGTGAAATGAAAGAGATCTTTTTTCTGAGCAAAATACACATTTAATTTTCTATGTTTTCTGCATTTGATGTTCCATTTTTTTCCTCTATTAGTGTCTGATGTTTCTTCTTCTTATGCTTTCTGTTAGAATTAGATTAGATTTTTAACACGCTGATATTTCAGAAAGAAATGGACAGTCAAAGTGTTGTCATGTATTTAAAGTGGTAAAGGTGACAAACTCCATGCTTCATGAGTTCTAATCGTTTTATTGTAGGGATTTTGAAGCATGATCCAGAAATACAACATGCAAACAGTTCTGCATCTTTGTTCCCATCATTAATCTCTTCCCTTACTTGATCACACAGCTTTCTTCAACAGTGAACTGAGCTGAACCCTGTCGTGGTTCACAGATGGGACAATTTCAAAAAGACATATGCACACAGGCACATCAGCAGGTTTGGAGTGCACCAGATGGGTTTATTAGCAAACGCAGCTGATACATTCAGAAGCAGCGTTTTAGAATCGACGTCCAATGTCTTTTTTCCACACACACACACACACGCAAACACGGAGACACACACTGTCAAGAAATAATCACATTTTAGTTTGCACAGTATGCTCAGTCAGTGAAAGAGTCTCTCAGGCAGTAAAACAAATGTCAATTGTTTGTAAACTCAGACAATAAATGCTCCCATTGTGAGAAAGACTTGAAGTTGGAGGCCCCGATAGGATGCTCTGGGAACAGCAATCTAAGTATTAAAAGAATAAGTATGTCCTAAGTGCTGCTGCAGGAAAGGCCATCGGCTCTTTAGATCAAAAGGGTTTATCCCATCGGAAGCATAAATCGCCCAGAATGTGTCCTAGCCACCTGCCTGATGACATGCATGCCACAATTCAAACCGGGAACATGAGGCATAGAGTCCGGATCCAGACTAGAGAGGCAGAAGTGGTGCAGAACAATGGTTTAATACTGTAAAAGTAAACGTACAAAATCTTATGCATTGTATGGCAGGCACAGTTTAAAACTGGGAAAGACAGTTGAAACAAGTAAACAAATGTATAAAGAAGCAGGCTAAATCCAAAGTCCATGAAACGTGGAAGGTCAAACAAGACAAATGAGTAGTCAAAACCAGGCTGGAAACAACAGACATGAGGAGAATAATAACAATAAATATATAAATATTTTGGCCTGAATATTGCAATGGACAGAATATTTTGACCTACAGTGGCATCAGAAAAAGAGTCAGATCACCAAGGAATGGTAGGATTCATGCTGTAGAACGAACGTGCATATCCACAATGGATTTTAGGGGAAATCACACACACTATACTGACCCTGTCAAACCAACACCATCAATATACACCATTTCTTTGCTTTACATTTTCTATTTCAATATAAATCATTATGGGCACATTTCATTATGCGTATACATAATGTATACCGTACAATACATAATTTAATTCAAAAGAAGGAGTACAAATGTACCAAACTACCTCTTAAAGAGATGTTATGGTCATTCTCTCTGTTTTTCCTCTTCCCAGATGAGAACAGATAGAGAGTGAGTCTCCATTCAGAACACTAATCTAACATGTTAATGGTCCCGCTCAAGCCTTTATTCTGCCTTGGTAACAATTTTCAAAACAAAACATAAATTCAGTCTCATTATCAGGACAAAAACTGTCCCTGCTGCTGCTGGTCCCCAGGACTAATGCTTGTAAAATGAAACCTGTTTTAATGGGGACACTGGTCACTCTCATTACAAGCAGACCACAAGTACACTGAAATAAAAGGTCTGCTGTTATGGAAACAAAATCAGCTTTTCATTTCTCTTTAAAAATATAGGCGGTGGACACAGTCTAGCAACACATTGTAAGTGCTGCTATCGCAATAAAGCACAGCCTTTTAAAGGAACTGTAACTTTGTACACAATATTCTAAATACTAAAAAAATACATCATTATTTTCAATGTACAAAGCCTCAGAACAGGAAGGAAAATCACTCAAAAGCTAATCAGCCATCAGTGTGAATGAGTGATAATCCCAGTGGATAAAGAAATGATCAAAGGTCTTGGAAGGTCATGCCATTGGTCTTTCTGTCAATAGTCCACTCAACTCAACTCTCAGGGGTCATTTTGCTTGAGGCAGGAGCAGTGACACATCATGACAAACAACGGCATGTGGAGGACAAAAAAATGCAGCTGTTTCATCACTTGTCATTGATTATGCCCTTACATATTCCTGCAAGAACCTCTGGGTTGTCATCATAGGGGTAAAGTAATAATATAGTAGTTCTCCTGTTGGCACCTTACTGTTTGTGTACACAATGTCAGCTCTGTGCAGCCAACGACAGACAACAAACAATTTTACATGCATTTCTTTCCTGGACAGAAATCAGTTGCTGTTAAAATAAAAATAAATGCTGCAAAAATAATGATACGTGCGCTTTGTTTTACGTGCTACTTTTTTCTTGTGTTAAAGGTGCAATGTGTATGTACAGTATAACTGTTTTCATGATAACAGCATCATCAGGTTTGAGCCTGACTGAAACTGAAGGGAGTAGAGAACCTGAACCACTGGTGAAAGACAACCTCCTCCTGAGTATTAGCAATACTAAGAAGATGACGTTGGACTTTGGGAAGAATCAAGGGAGGAATTACTGTTAAGAGAGAGTGGACAGCCTTGGTGTCCAAATCACATGGCCTGACCTGGGTGCTAAATACTGATTCTGTGGTGAGAAACGGAAAGCAGACACTGTTTCACCTCAGACACTTGAGGAAGTTCTGGGTATCCTCTCAGAAACTGATGAATTTCTAACCCTGCATTATTGAGAGCTTCCCGATGGGGAACATCACTTTCTGGGATCGAAACAACACCAAGCAATATCACAAGGACCTGCAAAAAAAGATTCATTCAGTTGTACAATACGTGGAATTGTATCTGCATAAAAGACATCTACACCAGATGCTGCAAAAACCACCCGGATAACGGCCTTTTCTCCCGGCTTTGATAAAGAATGACCAGTACTGAGAGGCTCAGGAAAAAGAAAAAAAAGCATTCACTCTCAGACCACAATAGTCTGGGTAAGAGGTAGAAAAAGGAAAAAACTCCTCAGACACTGAACTGTTATAATGCAGGGTACAATACAGCTATAATTTAGTTGAATTTGAGATACATGATGGATGTTAATACCAGCTATAAAGAGACCCATACTGTATAAATCTCAGAAAATAGACCCACCTCCTGAGATGCATTACTTGTCCTTGGCTTGTGAGGATGAGTGTGGTGACTCTCATGAATAAATAAGGTGAATAATGGTTGTTCTTTGTAAAATGGATGTGAAATGCTTCCACAAAAGGTTAACAGCTTCTAAATAAGGACAGATGTTTGTCATGGTTGCTGCGATGGGAGCAAAGCCAACAGCAGCAGGAGAACCACTCACCCAGCCTAGCTGTTAATGCACACACAACAAACGGCTGCTTGTTTTTCTTATTTTTCAGGGTGCCATCGTCTATTTTTCTACGGCAAGACGTAAAACAGACGTAAGGGAATGGCATCCTTTTTTAGAGGACAATTTGTGTGTAGAATGTCAGAATTTTTGTCTGAAAAGGCAGCTGTGGATGATTTTTTGTTGTAATTTGTCAAACAGAACGAATAGCTTATATGTCAGTGCCTCTCAATATGCTGCATACATGCATGCTAGCAGGTCAGGTGGTTTTAATTTATAATTTTTTTTTGTCATTTTTATGGCTTCATTAAGGATTCTGACAGCAGATAGATGACATGAAATGAGGGGGGAGAGGGGGGAAGGGAAAGGACATGCAAAGGCACACAAGTGCTTGGTTTGCCTTGAACTGGACGTGTCTCGACAGCTCATGAATGAATTGCCATGAAATATGTCACAGATGTTTACGGCCACCTCCAGGATGAATTGTAATAACTTTGGTGATCCCTTATCTCTTCCTCCAGCGCCATGATTATGTCTTTCTGTCTAGTACTTTATGACCTTTAATGACATTCTCGTTAGCCTAAGCTTTGTGTTTAGTGCCGTTAGCATGCTATGTATGACTTTCTCCAAATGCCTTGATGTCTGCACTTACCTGTACTGTGCACTATGACAGGGTGTATTTTTGCGTGGCAGCTTTTACGTCCAAGGCGAATTTCCTCAGGGACAAATGAAGTAATCTTAATCTTGAATCTTTCAAGAAATCTTGAATCTTTCAAAATTTTCACCCGTTAGCGTTGACACTGTAGGCATATTAGTCTGCTGACATCATACACAGTGTCAAGAGCTGCGAGCAGCGCTGTTGATTCTTAGTTTATTGGGTTAAATGTATCATGCATTTTTCAAAACATGAAACAAACTAACACAAAAATGCCACAAACCAGTTGTAGAACAGGCTCAGAGGGCAGGGATTTAAATGAAGGTCCACACACACTGTAAAATGTACAAAGGCTTGAGGATAAGGGAGAGAAGTCATCCCAAATGTCTCAGTTTGGAACTCCCTCTGTTGGGAGAGTGCAGACACCCATGTCTTTACGGCAGTCAGCTGCAGTGCTTTCCAGTTTTAACAGTGCCCTAACTGTTCTAATAAATTGGTATCTAGGAATCAATAGTGTAGTAATAGTGTCAATTTTCAACTTGTCTGGGGAAAAAAACACTTATTTGGTGTGTGTCTAAATTTCTTCACAACACAAAAACAGATGAATGGATGGCTACATTAAACAGTCTTAGTGTCTTACGAGCTCTCGGATTTCCAGGTCCGCGAGGAATGAGAATTGCAGGCTGAATGACAGACAGACAAACACGGTCGATCATTAAGTTGTTAATCTTTGTGCTTTATTGGATGAAGAGTGACAGAGACACTTCCAAGCAATCAATCCTTATGTAATCTTCTCAGGCAAACCTCGGGAAGCATCAGTCATTACAACATGCCTTTGTGAGTCTCCACCTACACACACACACACACACACAAAAAAAAAAAAAAAACAGCTGTGTGCCACACCCTTCCAAATCCTATCCCAGTGAAATTCCGCTCACTCCGTGCATGTCAACCTTAATTCTCGATCTGTTAAATTATTCTCTTTCCTTCACAAACAAATGAGCCTGCGTGCATTTGTCTTAATCAATATACATTAATACAGGGGAAAAAAAAACATAATAATGATTAATGTGGTCAAACTGTAGTGTCTGTAATGAAACTCAAAGCATAGCAATCGATGACCACTTATCTTCTCACCATACCTGATCCTCAAGATCCCATGATTTTTTTTTTTTTTTTTCCATAGCTTTGTGGATTCCCTACTGAGTTCTGATCACCCTCCCTGTAACCCAGCCCATCTCTGCACACTCAGACTTGCCTTGGCAGATCAATGACACAGCATGACTTTAGGATTTTAATTGAGCTTTTCTGATGGGTGGGGGATGTTTTAATGAGGCCAGGTTCTGTTTTTCATCCTGACCTTTGAGGCTCGGCTCTACAGGTGTCCATCCTCTAACTTAAAAGGAATGTATGGGCTTGTAGGGCCACCCCAGAGGTGTCAGACCTCACCAAGCTCCTCTGCAGAGCTTGACATTTTCACCTGAATCTAATATGCCCAGTAGATGTTCTTAACCATTACCACAGGGTCTGGTGTACCTATCACCGCTGCTATTCTCCAGCAGGATGAACAGGATGTTCTGTGGTCACATGTATAAATGATGGACAGGAAGTACATCGTCCACACAAAGCACTTTTTTTTTTTTTCTGTTGCACCAAATATTAGCTAAGCAAAATGTTTCCAGTCAAGCTACAATTGGTGTCTTGTAGCAGTGTTAAGCACATTTGTTGTTTGTGCCAGTATTGTGTAGGAGCAAAATGCCAAAGTGCAAACAGTATTGCCCGCACCTCCGCAGAAAAGTCACAAAATAAAAATTTAACAAAGCACATTTTAAGAACAATGCCAAGGAGTCATCCATAAGTCAGCAACATCAGCAGCGTGTACAGTGCACAGAGAGAGAGAAAGAAAATTTATTATTCATTTTAATCTATTTATCTTATAGCAATCTCTTGCATTTAATTAATCTCTGGCCTCTACAGCACAGCCTCCTTGCACATTACACACAATTTACACAGCACACATGGTGATCCATGCA
The DNA here is from genome assembly GCA_028641955.1 of Protonibea diacanthus. NCBI lineage: Eukaryota > Metazoa > Chordata > Actinopteri > Sciaenidae > Protonibea > Protonibea diacanthus. The sequence goes on from CM053986.1 coordinate 13,951,803, forward strand.
TTAATCTGAAATCATGTTTCAGGCCAATTTACAAATGTTAATAACATTATTCAACTACTTTGTTATTCAATTTGATGGTCACCAGCTCCTGAGATAAATTTAATATTTAGCTGCAGGATTCTCCACCATCTTCACCAATTACCACCCACTTAATAGCTCTGCCTGTCTGCCCTTTGATACTGGACAGGTAGCATACGTGGTTATCAGAGATTTTGTTAGAAAATGCTGCCCACGGGGGCTTGGTTTGAGACCATACAGTAAATGTAAAACCGAATCAACAGTTAAAAGAGGATACAAAATTCAGCAGAGCTGTTGGGTGTTAATTCTTAATGGTTTTTAGCAACACCTTTCACAGTTTGATTAAATGTTATCAAAAACGGAAATGAAGAATTAAAAATACATATGCCCAGTCTGTCAGACTGACAGCCAATGATTTTTGGTTAAAAATATCTGGTAAATATTTCTCAAAAAAAAAGCAGGAGGGAAAATTTCACTGTAGCGAGCACCATGACGGGTGAAATATTTAACATTTCATTTGAAAAGTGTTTTCAGTAAATGCCAGACCCACGTCAATATTCAGACTCGAGCTTTGAGGTGAAATTGCTCCCATTATGAGTGGGTGACCCTGGCCCATGGGTTACTGTGGTTACATCAAAGCAGTCATTATTTGGACAGCCATCTACCAAAATACCCTATATCATGCTGGAACACATCTGGACGAGAGCTGGGAATGTGTTTACCCCATAGGGACTGCCTCAATACATAATTGTCACCTGGACGTGACCGAACAGGACAGGAAAGGTCTCACTGGGCAGATAAGACCATATAGAGGGCAAATTCTTTATTTTCAAAAATAGATTGAATTATATGGATGAAGGCACATCAGGCTGTAGATGCTTCGACTGAGCTATTTGTCCCTGTCTTGATCCAGGACATGATGAGTCTTATATTCTATACTCATACTGTGATCTTAAATCTTATTTCCTCTAATTGTTTTATGTTGTATGTGCTGCTTGTCTTGGCTAGGACACACTTAAATGTAAAGGAGATATATATTGTCTATTTCTATAATTAGCAACACCATCCTTGAATATGGAATAAACTAACATCCTCCAAAGAGGATTTGTATAGGCTTTAGTAGCAATGAGTACATTTCATCTTTTTAATCTGAATCCAACCTCCAATCCACTGATATTATATAAAATCAAATCATCTAGCTTCAGCATCAGGGTAGCAAATATTTGTCAGTGACAGTATATCTAACTTAAACAAGAAGGTTTGCACATATTTTATAATAAGTAAAATATTACCTTTTCTTACTACTGATGTATAATATAGGCAATGTAAAACAAATTTGAACACACCATTAGTGCAAATTCCAAAGGGACTCAGGTCTCATCTTTGGTTGATCAGATCATTTAACATGATGACAGATCAAATGCACTGTATATATTTATATAAATGGAATGTTGAGCTTTACCTGCAATAGTTTTTCAGTATAATTTAAGTAGAAATTTGTCTCAGAGTGTGTCATGTTCACTATCTGAGAAGACAAATGTCACAGTGCCCCCTTACTTTTATGTTATGAACTGCTTGCGAGTGTAAATGCTTGTACATATATTCATAACTCTATGTACACATTACTATACATACATGCAAAATGCTGTACTGCAGTGTTTTTTTTTTTATTACAGATTTTTCAGAATTACAAATGCTTTACTGTACAACAACTCCACCATATTGTTTCTCTTGCCTGAGATAAGCTTTTAAATCCAGTCTGATGTTGTTTCAGAACAACACGGCAGCAGCATCGGCCCTCCAGGATCGCACCGCTTTTACGTTCAGCCAGAGTGCTGCTGTGTGCTATACGCTCAGATGTCTTTTGGCACAGCTCACAGCCCAATACACAATCAATGTAGTTAAACACGAGTGGGAAGAAAACAGACATGAAGCATAATTCATATGCTTGTGTGTAGACAGCTGTATTGATTAAAACTGAAGCATATCTGTTCTGTCAGATGCGTGAGCGACGAGCGGCTGAAAAGCACGACTAAAACGTGACTGGTGTTAAACTAAAAAAAAAAAAAAAAAAGTTGGCAAACTGCAGCTGGCCAGCTCCCACCTAATTTGGTGTCAGAGAATACAAAAATACTTGGGACAGAATACTAAAGGTGTGATCACTTAGTCAACACTGTCAAATCACGTTTCTGATAATACAAGAGCAAGAAGTGGACTGTAAATACTTCTTGAGCAGCATCTTGTGGCGTTCTTGAGAAGTTGTGACCACAAATATTTCCTCATATATCACTATTGACAGTGTGAGACAGCAGGAGTATACCTTCGGGAAATCAAAGCCAATCTTGCCAAAATTCTTTCTCATTATGTGTGTAAATGTATGCGCGTACAAGTGCGTGTGTTTAGAAGTACATGTCCTGAAAGAGGTTTTGTCCCATTTCAATGTAGGCCTCCTTCTCCTGTGCAGACATCTGTTCCACTAGCTCTGGCCTCTGGCTGACCTCTCGGTATGAGCACGGCCGGCCCCCCACCATCACCATCGGCTCATCCCCCACCTCCTCAAACTCGTCGTCGTCGTCTTCTTCCTCCTCGACGGCCCGGTGCTGAGCGGTCGCGGCGGGCGGAGGATTTGAGGGGGAGTCGTCGTCCGATTCGCTCGTGTCGCTCTCGGAGTCGCTGGCATTAGCTGTGGTGGAAGTGAGCCCCCTGGTAGCAGCGCTTGCACTACCTCCACCTGCTGCTGCTGCCACACCCCTCTTCTCATGGATAAGCAGGGCGCGCATCACTTCCTCATTTTCGTCTGACTGACCAACGCCGAGACCAGCTGCTCCATCCTGGGCTCCGGGCACGATGTCTCCATCTGTGGAAACAAAAAGATATTCATTAAAATATATTATACTGAATTTTTTTTTTTTTTCTTTCTGGCAGCTTTATAAGATTTAAAACAGTTTAAAAGTATTTTTAAACTGTGCCGTGAACAACAGGCCCAGATTTTATGGTCTAGGTTCCTGTCTTGCTGTCTCGAGCATTTCTTATTGTCGGTATCCGAACAAAACCCAATTTAACCTACGTCACCTTCAGATGGCATGTCTGTTTCCAGGCTCCAAAGGCCATCATGATCATTCCAAACAGATGCACAGACACACACCTCAGAGACAGGATGTTTGGAAGGCATAATTCATGCAATTTCCACAGGACTGGATTTTATTTATGAGCATTCCTTGCTTAGTCATGCACTAATCAAGCCTCTGATTATTTCAATTAAGCAATTATGTTTCAATGCGAGTCTGGCCAGGCCTGATTGCTGCATGCCCTTGGGTGGAGAAACAATGTCAGAATAAGACAGCTTGGTGAAGGACCACTGACAGAAGGAGGTAACATGGGTTGACCTGTAATAGTCTGTTAGAGAGATGTGGACACGGCTCGACTCTGTTCATCCCGACTGTCATCAAACCCCGTGTGTTCAGCAAGTCTCACAGTGGACAAGCAAATCAGCAACCGAGAGTGGGCGGGGATTTAATGTCGAATTTAACGTCTTGTGACTCGTGGAGTCAGAGATCTCATGATTATGGGAGAGAATTTCCTTGAAATGGAAAAACAGCTGCACCAATGTGGCATTACTTTGGGTTCAACATTAATCCAGCATCTGTCCAAGTTGTTATTTAATGCATGAAGGACATTTACATTTTTAAAAAGGAGGCATCTACACATAGATATTGTGTCAAAATAAATTATAGAAGTTGGTTTTGTATTTTATCTTTCTCCAATAAAAATAGAGCAGGGATTATGGTAGTTATAAGATAGCGGTATACAAAATTAAACTTAATAATACTTAATTAATAAATAAACTTAATACTCTAACTCATTGTCTAATTTTTCTACAGACTAAAAAGTTTATTATCATGATAGTGGGAAAGATACATTTTGAATATTTGATGCGTTAGTGACTGGGTTTTCTTCACTTACGGTTCTTGAGGATGTCAGGCTCACTGTAGGCGCCCTGCACGGTGCTCTGGGTCAACCAGATGGGCCTCTCTTTAGGTGCCTTGCCCTCAGTGGCCTGTTTCTGCTGCTCTTCCTGCTCCTCCATGCTGATAACCACGTTCTGGGTGTATAGGTCAGCGAAGGATGAGCCTTTGTTAGACCAGGCTTCACGGTGGGGGGCACTTGCGTTTGCTCCAGATGCTGCAGCACGTTCACGGCTAGAGGAAAGATTCAGTTAATACCCTTTAAACAATAATCTCAAACAGAGACACATGAAACATGAAAAGTTGAGTGTGTGAGGTATTATTGTGGTAGAATTTTGGATTGTTACTGCAGTTCCCTTTATGGATCAAACAGTTATAAAGTCAAGCCAATGTTGCTGAGATCATTACTGCCGTTAACAGTGGTGAATTCCCATCTGTTGTCAGTGGAACAGAGAGAAAGGTTGTGATGCTTTCATTTTTATGTCTTAGTCAGAAACTGACCTCTGTTTGAGGGCTGGAATTTCAGCAGGCTCAGGCTCCAGCAGGTCATGGGACAAGTTAACATCTTCGGTCTCGCGTAACAGCACATAAATGGGTTCGATCTGCTCGTTGAAGCGTGCCACCAGCGTCCTGGCATCAGGACAGACGGATTCATCCTCTTCTACCTCTGTCTGGCAGAAGGTGCAGCGAAATGTGCCTGTGGGTTGGGAAAGAACAAGTTAAAGTAAGAAGGGATGTTCAGGTAACTGGAAGAGCAGGTGGGAATGATGTGTTGTGGTTTTGTCCAGTGTGTGTGAGTGTGTGCTTGTTTCATTTACAGGGCTAACATCAATGCAAATCTCTGAATGCATTTTGCTGCAGCATCACTTTGTGAATAGTAACTGTGTGTCAAGCTAGAAAAACTCATGCATGAGACCAGAAATAAATATACTACTATACTTATGAGTACTTCATCACTGTGTATGTGCCCTTTAATTATAGATGTACTGTATATCACATACACACACATAGACAGAGTATAAAAATAGCTATTACAAAGATAGGCGTGCCACAATAAACCACTATACGATTTGCTTTGATTTGAGACTTTTATGACGGTATTATACACATTGACATTTATGATCGACTTTATAGATTTGTAACTAATCCTGCAATATCTTCCCAAAAAACAAATCAAGAAATACGTGTTAATGGAAAATTGTAAAACCTGTCTGTAGGTCCGTTCAACAAAAACACACTATTTACAGGCAAAAAAAAAAAAAAAAAGGTGAAATGCAAGAAGAGTTTCAGTAAGATTATGCTGCACATCATAGCACCATCAGTCTAGTAGCCTAGCTAAATACCACCAAAATTTATTTACATATATGTGTCATATGCAGCAAACCACTGACCAGACTTGAAAAGTCATCTTGGTAACATCTTCTTTTAATCATTTTGTCTTTTAAGCCCAAATTGTGCTTGTTTTATTATAACTTCTGTTTCATTTTGTTGAATAAAACTGAACAGGTGTTAGGTTAACCTTGATAAGTAAGTAGAAATCTAGATCCTGAAGCTATGCCATGAGACCTTCCGTACTCACATACACACTTGCTACCAGTAAGAGAAGGGCATATTCGACCATCTGCTTCTCTGGCTGATTTCAGATTCAATAAATGGAACTGTTCCAGCATACCACAGACCCCATGTCTGTGGTGTATGTATGTGTGTGTGTGTGTGTGCGCGCCTGAGAGAAAGGCAAAGGTATCACTGCATTATGGCACTGCACTTACTTCACCCAGTAGCCATGATCCCCACACCAAGGAGATCCACTACGATTTCCCAGGTGATATGATATGAGTGTTCAGTAATAAGACAGAACAAACATTCCTAACGCAAACAAACAAATAACACAAACCAAGGTTAGGTAGTAGGTTAGGTAGTACAATCACTTACTCCTGTCCTCGCAATGTTACACTGGCTACCTGCAAAGTATAGAATCGATGTTAAACTTTTTTTAAAATCACGTTTAGAGCCCTACATGGCCTTGTTATTACTTACATTATAGATATACTTGTGCCAAGTCTCTGCCTACACTCCTCAGGATTCCACCTTGCTACAAAAGGATACTGGACACTTTATAGCAAGGCTTTTTCCCTGTGGACCTACATGTCAGGTGGAATAAGTATCAAATAAAAAAAAAAAAAAAAAGAAAGTATGTAAATGCAGAAAGAGGGTAGATTCACACAGCAAAGTGTGAAAATAAAGAGCTAAAGGGTTTCTGACTCTCCTCTGTGGGTCACAATGAACTGGAATGCTGGTAATGTCATTTCCGATCCCTGTGAGGTCAAACTGAGTGTTGCTGGCCCTGAAGAAGCAACCAGACCAGTCCATCAGACTGCCACTATGTGAGCTCCAGGTATTCTTTTTGTCAGCCTCAGTCAGAGTGCAGGGTTACAGCCTCCACAGCGAGATTTGATACAGGTTGAGATATGTTGAAACAAGAGACAAGTGCAACGGAATTGGCAAGATATTAGAAATGTGTCACCAGGAAAGTGCTGACTGTTCCAAACGGTACCAGGAAGCTGCGAACGTGGACCTTTTCCAGGCTACCAAATGTTTTGTAGGTGCTATGTATTTTTGTTCCTTCTATTAGTTTTATCTGGCATGTTGTGCTACAATCTTTACCCTGAATGTTCATTGCATTTACTCTTCTACTTTGTACTGCAATGTGCAGCTTTCCTCCACAACTTAAAACAACTGTTGAACTTCAAAACTGGTCTCCTCTGGACATTGTAATGACATTTTAGGATTTTGGGCATTTTCTGAATTATAAAGTTGGAAGAGTGTGAAATATGTTTGTCACTTCTAAATTGATTTGGTTCATCCGTAAAACAGAACAAACCATTAACCATTACAAAAAAAACAAAAAAACAACAACTGTAGTTTCACAGATAAACTTGTTTTTGTGTATTATATATTGTTCATGATATCATGTTTCTTTGCAGCTCATATTCAGTTTATACTGGCTTTGAGAAAAAATACTTTATTTCTACCGTGTCCCATTTATTTCAGCTTCTGCAGTCAGTGCAGCACCAGCTCATCCTCCCAGCAAATGAAGAAAAAAATCATCATGACAGTTTACGAAATACACTACATACATAAATTCCAATAATTCCAATTCAATAAGAGAGTTCAATACAGAATAAGATGGTATCAAACCACAACCCTAGTGTTCAGATCAATCACAGAATCAAATCAGCTATATACACAACAGTCTTTTGTCCAGTGAAATTTAGAAATTTAAATGTACACCCTTGAAAATCTTGTCTGTGCTGACCTCCAGTGGTTTTCACTTTTCATCTTGCTGCAGTTACGTTGGCTGCAAAAACACCTGCCATCTCTGGTTGCAAGGTGTTGAGTCTGACTTTAAAATAAGATCTCAGCTCTCTTTCACTAAATGTTCATCACTGAAGCACTTGTGTAGTCCAACCTCTCCGTTTCCTAGCAACAGTGCTGGTTGATTGGGAATTAACCTTCGGGATTGGCAGACAATGTGTGAATGGTGCCTCATTCTCAACATTCAAGAATGAATGCAGATCTTGAATGAACACGGTTTTCCTTAAAAAGTACAACGAACACAATTTTCTTCTGCACCACCATGCCCAGAAAACCTGGGCAGAAAGCTTGCACATAAATAAATTCTATAATATGCTATGGTTTTATACACAGACCCTCTTACATACAAAGATCAATGTAAACATCTGTTACAGTACTTGACCTGCTACCAGCATCAACTGAGATTATATTATTATAATATAAATTATTTATTGTTATTTGAATTCCATTCTCTGGCCTTTAAAGTGAAAACTATTCAAACACTTTACTCCATGGATGGATGGAGGTGTGAGTGTGAGTCCATTTCTATCCTAAAGCCATTTTTATTTGACTTCATCTTCCCTTTAAATTTTGCATATCCCCACCAACACTCAGTCAGACTTGCTTGTTGCTTGTTTCTCACATGTCAAGCGCATGCACAAACACTACATGATGGATAACCCCCGAGTGATAAATGAGTGATGTGATGCCCATTTAGAAGCAGGGTTTTGGACAGCTGCCAACCTATATTGAGGCAAAGTGAGAAGCCGATTTTAAAGTAAGTTACTTGAGGCTTTTTGTTTTGGTAGCAAGTCATTTCAAATACATTTCAGCCTAAGTAAGCTGGAAGAAATCAGTTCTACAAAAGACAGACACAGCCACACAAGCAAAGATATAGATAACTAATCAAGTGTCATAGGAAGATAGAATTTAATGTTTTTTAATGTCTCTTTTCCTTTTCCTTTTTTTTTTTTTTTAACAATTTTGACTTTTCTTGCTGAAAAGGTTGGTGAAATAAGGGCTCTCCCTAATTTACATGATAACGATAAACCAAACTGAATAAGACTTCACTTTTACACACTCAGTTGTATATTGGCTGGTTGCAAGAAGTCACAATCTGCATAAGTTCAACATTCCAAGTGACATGAGAAGCACTGAGCACCTTCTTCTTTGTTTTTTACCAGACTTGTGTATTTATCTTGATATGTTGTTAGAGTTTTCAGCCTAACTGCTCAATGACTACATTTTCTTTGTTAAAGAGTCGTCACCATTGTTTCCAGCATTAACACCATCAATGTGCTACGCAACTATAGACAATTAACATTTGATTCAACTTACCTGTCATGGGGTCAAACAGTTGGTTGGCCTCTAAATCAGTGAAGGTGGAGAAGCAGCAGGGGCACCGGAACGAGGCACGGTTGGTGGAGTCTCGCTCATCTGTCTCGATGCGCCGTCGCATGTGGTCCAATTTATATTTGACCACATTGACCAGTACCCTGAAGAAATTTATAAAAAAAAAAAAAAAAAAAAACACACACACACACAGGTAACGCTTTATGGTGTACAGTATACAGACAGGCTAGAAAAATCTTTTAAATAACAAAAGAAAAACAAAAAACTATGTTTACATGTGTCTGTTTGCTTGTTTTGTTACATTTTTATGTGAAGCACTTTGTGTTACATTTTTTGTATGAAAAGTGCTATATAAATAAAGTTTGATCTGTTTCCTGAGGCCCAAGGTGACGCCCTCAAATGTTTGGTTTTGTCTACAACTCAAAGATATTCAGTTTACTGTCACAGAGGACTAAAGCAAGTAGAAAATATTCACATTTAAGAAGCTGCAAATCAGAAAATTTGGACTCAAAACCAATTACTGACGACGATAATCACCTGTAGTTGATAAAGTAGTAGTTGTGCCGCGTTGTCTTGCCATCAGGCGCCGTTTCCACTCTCATGCGGCACTTGACAAACTTGTCTGACTTCAGGGTGTTGAGTACAGAGCGCAGCTGTTTGCGGTCAAACTTGAGCAGCTCCAGCATGTCCTCCTCACGTACACATGGGTTGCGGATCAGCACATCCAGGGCCAAGGCATGTTCCACTCCATAGAAACCCCTTACTACCTGCTTGGCTAGCCGCTTAAGTGCTGCAGGGACCTCGGTTAGTAGCTCTGGTTCTATCATCTTCTGCTGTGGAGAGAGATGAGACAGTGGGAAGTTTAGGGAAACAGGGTAGGAAGGCCAGGTAGGTTGCCAACTATCATTCAAAGTTTGGGAGCGAGATAAGGTGAGCCCTAGAGGGAAAATAAATGGAGCAGCATGAATACACTGAGGGGAAACTACTCAGTGTTTGATCTAACTGATCCCTGAGTTTAACAGGGTGTCCTTAAACGCAACACCTTTGCTAAAGTGGTTACAATACGTCCTGTTGCTCTGTGCTAACATATAGCAGTGGTCAATACTGCCAGCTAAACTGGCTGTTGGACAGCTTAACGTTAGCTAACCCGAGCAACGACAAAAAAAGAGATTAACGAAGCAAGTTGGCTGTTTTTAGCGATAACACTACACTTAACGCTAGGTACTAATGTCACAATAGCTTATATTTACTTGTAGCTCGCTCGCTAAGCCAATATGAAGTTTGCAGGAAACAGTTCGCCAGTAAACGCCAACCTTACCGGATACTCTGATGTTATGTTCCACCAACACGCTCAAGTCCCCGCTCCCTTATGTCATGACACAAATACAGCGATATCTTACACAAAATTTACACTTGGAAATCTTTAAACTGTTAGTTTAGCTAAGCATGCTTTATGACTTATATGAAGAGGACGACCTCGGAAGTAAACCAATACGGCAACAAAGGTTTTCGTAAAGCGATACAATTTTACACTCAGTAACCAATAGAAACAAAGGAGTGTGTGATTGATTTAGATTCTGACCAATGGCTGCGCTTCTTGTCTGATAGCGGTTGGTTTGTCTTGTAACCAATCAGATTAGAGAAATACTATGTGCAGGCGGGCTTTCAACTGTTTTTATCCGGGTCGCGGCTGTCACAAAAAATGGCTTCTCTCGACAGGGTGAAAGTGTTAGTTTTAGGCGATTCAGGTAAGTAAAGTACCATTTTCGCAATACATACTCTTATATGAATGTGGTTGCTTATTTGTAAAGACGTTCTGGGCAACTGTCTCCCGGTTTGTAACGATTTTAGTCTTCAATTAAGGGACTTCAGACTCTTATCAGCAGTCTGGCACAGTGGCTCCGTGAACCTGAAGACCTGACACAACACAAGTGTTTGTGTGTGCTGCTGAATTTGAGTTAGTTTAAAAGTATCCTTGCCTCTGTATTCACACTGGTCTCTGCCTGCCTAAGTGGTAGTATAAGTCGCAAATACCTCTACGAAGTGTTTGCTTTGATGGAAACGAATCAAACTTTACACTGCCCTGTTTTTTTCGCAGTGTAAAGTCTTTGTTGTGTTGCAGTCAGCTGTAGAAACTTTATGACACTACATCAAGACTGTGACTGAAAGCCAAATATTCTCAACTACTGGGCAAAATGTCATCAGCCATTGCATGACTCGTGAGTTTATATTGATCTCATTGAAATTATCAGCTCTTCATCTGTTTTTCTTTTGCAGGGGTGGGTAAGTCTTCCTTGGTCCACTTGCTGTGTCAGAATCAGGTGTTAGGAAATCCGTCATGGACTGTTGGTTGCTCTGTGGATGTACGGGTAAGCAAATCAAACACCTCTTAATTAAACATATGTCACTGAAAGAGATCTAAAAGAATGCTGCCAACATTTTTTTTTCTAATTAGCCTCAGATAAACTTCATTTACTTCATACAACAATCTTGTATAATGATTAAAATGACACGTGACATCAGACACTTAACTACACTGATTGGAAAATACCAATTATAATGTACGGATGTACCAATTGTGTGTTTCACAGCGGTGAAAGACATAATTAGATAGATTTGTTTATTTAAAAGTAGCAATACCATGGAGCAGAAATACTGTGTACTACAAGTAAAATGTTTTAAAAAATGTATTTAAGCACAATTAAAAAAAGTATTAGCATTAACACTGGTTATGCAAAGTATATTTTAGGATAATGTATAATAGTGGATTCTAATAATTGATGCATGTATCACCTGAATGTTGCAGCTGATAAAGCTGTCACTAGATACTATTTATATACTGCTGTGTAGCCTGGAATCTCACCTTAGGGATTTTTTTGCCGTGTTAGATAAAAATGAGTATATCACTCATGTGATACAAATGCTAGAGGATTAAACACGCAAAATAACTGAATTGTGAACACAACTATTTAACTACAGGTCCAAGACTATAAGGAGGGGACCCCAGAGGAGAAAACCTACTACATTGAACTATGGGATGTCGGAGGATCTGTTGGTAGTGCTAGCAGTATCAAAAGCACGAGAGCCGTCTTCTACAATTCAGTTAACGGTAAAGATGATTATATAGGATTACTTAAAGGAATCTCAGAAAACATCAGGGTTGATATTGTTTAGTTATGTCTGTTTTGTTTTGTTTTTTTCCAGGAATTATGTTGGTACACGACTTAACTAATAAGAAATCTTCTCAGAATCTCTACCGCTGGTCACTAGAAGCTTTAAACAAGGATTCTTCTCCGACAGGAGTTATTGTCTCAAATGGGTAAGCAGATCTATGTCTTGGCACTGGTAAATTAAAGATGCTAAATTAGGAGTGAAAATATCTGATGAGATTTTGGATAGTGATATATTCTTTTCTCTCTGCAGTGACTATGATAGAGAACAGTTTGCTGAGAACCCAGTGCCTTTGTTGCTGATTGGCACAAAGTTTGACCAGATCCCAGAGAACAAACGCAATGAAGTTCTCACTCGGACTGCCTTCCTGTCTGAAGACTTCAATGCAGAAGAGATCAATCTCGTAAGTCAACTTTTTTCATTCCTACATGCTCTGACCTTTAGCCCCTTTCAAGCATGGAATCTGTTACACTGGTGGCTTCATTTAACAACTTTGTGGCATTTGAACATGGGCCTCTGTTACAGAAATGTATAAAAACATTGCTCAACTATAACAAGACAAATAAAACTGTTATGCTTAAGTGGTATTTGGCGTCTGCTACACGACAAAGAGCCCAAAGCTCGTTTTCCTTCTTACTACTGTGGGAGCACTGCTAGAAAACAACAAGTATAAGACTGTTCTCAGTTCTCTTACAAGCAGGATCAGTGATTGATGACGGGATTTATCTCTCTCTCTTATTTTTTTTAGGAAGATTTGATTCTCACTAATCAATTTCAAATAATGAAATTTGCACTCATTCATGTGTGTTTTAAGTCACAGAGAATTATTAGCACTGTTCAGTGTAATGCTTGAATGTTTGTTAGTTGTAAAATCTTTGGATTGACTCAGGAACTACTTGTCTCTAATTCATTATTATAGTTTGAAGTGTTTTTTCACTAAAATATAAAGTGAAAATTCAAAGAGACCTACATTAGATGTTATTTATGAATGATTGTCACATTGACATTGTAGCCCCTATGTATAGAATATGTAAAAGAAGCTATGATCACGTAGACACTCACCGCACATAAAGGTTTCAAGATTTCACCTGAGAAATAAACCTCTTTCTGAGGTTTGTGGCTGAAGTGCTATTTTGATTTCCCAGGACTGCACCAACCCGCGGTACCTTGCTGCAGGCACTTCAAATGCAGTGAAGCTTAGCAGGTTCTTTGACAAGGTGAGAAACAGTTCTCTAATGTGACATGTTGTTTTCTGTTTCTGCAGAGATTGTCATGACAACAAATACATACATTTATGAAATTGATATTTCTACATATACACTGTTTGTAGTGTGTCTCTACTGAGGGGAGCAGAAACCATGAAATGTTTACCTTGTGGACAAATGTCATTGGGCCTCCTTCAATCTGTGAAATATTTGCAAGAATTTATATTGATTACCAAAAGTTTGGTCCTTAGGCAGAGCTTAAATAATAATATTACATTGAGGGAACAATAGTTTGTTGGTAAATTGAATTTCAGTGTGAATATAAGAGTATGTAATATTGCAAAATTACAACTTTGACTTTGTCAGGCAGGTCTATTTGTGTGTTTTTTGTTTTTTTTTTTGTTTTTTTTTTGTTGTTTTTAATGTTGTTGTATGTTATGTTAAGAATTCAGACAGGAGCAAGCAGAAACGTTGTATGTTCCAGGCTAAATTTATGTTTTATGAAGCGTAAATCCCAACTTTTTTGTAATCAGTGTTGTACATGTGAGTATGTGAGCTTTGTATTTCAACCACCCAATCTCAATCTGTCTCTTAACAGGTAATAGAGAAGAGATATTTCACAAGAGATCCAAGTCAGGTGAGTCACTTTTGCATTTACAGTCTTTATTTCTGCTATAAAAATCAACATCATATAATTGTTGTGGTAAAATCACCTGAAAATAACAGTTGGTAGTGACAATAGCACATTTCTTTCACTTTCTCTGCAGATGACGGGTTTCACAGACAGAAAACGGTTCAACTTCAAAAGTTTGCACTATGACTAACAGCGGTGGTCTGTGGTTTGACCATCACGCCTTGGGCTTTTACACCACGAGTAAACCATCACACTTGCTGCACCTACACCACCCGCCCATCTTGTTTTTCCTTTTACTGTCATCCTTCTTTATGCAAAATCCTCTAAACACTTTTGCATCAGCTATCATGGAAACACTTGTGGCACAAAAAAGTGTAAAACAGTAAAGATAACTATGTAAATAATAGCACAGAAATTTTGCGAAAGGAAGTTGAACACGTTTCAGAAATGAAGACATGTTTAGCAAGTTGAAAGGACATGTTATAAATGTACAGTGAGATTTTGTGTTAAATTCCACTAAGTTTTTGAATTCTGGACATGAAAATCAGTTGTTCAGTCAGTTTTTTTCACAATCAAAACATTCACATTTACAAGCTTTGTGATTTTTTTTTTTTTTTTTTTTTTTTTGTCAAAGCTAAGCAACATTCCCCAATCACTGCATCTTTTTCTTAATCCAGGGAAGGAAGAAACTGATTTTAGTGAAGACATGAGGATACTTTGGATCATTACAATTACTTGCATATGTGAAAGCTGTTAGGCCCAGAGGCTTGCCTTTGCAGATAAGTGGTCCACCAGAATCACCCTGTGAAAAAGGCAACAGAAAGACTTGATTGAATTGATAAAAATATCACACTTGTTTTTCACAAATAAAACATTTTTCTCCGTGTTTGCAGCATTATTAATGTATTTTGTTGTATATAATGGTTTGATTATGATTTGCTTACCTGGCAAACCCCTCCGGTCTTTTTGTCAAATTTGGTGCATATCATGTGTTCACTATGAAAGTATTGTTGCCATATATGTTTGCACTCGAAGTTGAATTGCAACTTCTCCGTGGTCTCCTTCAGCACGTTCGAGGTAGACTCATTTGTTCCAGTTTTTCCCCAGCCAGCAACAGTACAGATGATGTGAGCTGGTTTGTTCTTATCTTTCTTAGGTAGGTCAATGGCCTTCACATACTTATTCAGCGTGGCCTTATTTTTTAACTGTAAAAGAGAACAGTAGACCCAGAAATCACAGCTGTTATAATTTGTTGTATTTGTTATTTTGTACCCATCCTTTAAGCATTTCAGTCTGTGTTTAAAACAACATTGAGGTTTTGGGTAAACCACCACCACATCCTCGCAAGATTCAGCTTCAGTGCAAATTCAGCTCTAACTCTTTATAAGACACACGACAAATAAACTGAAAAGCTTGCGTCAACTATATTGTACAAAATGCTTCCAGAAATGTATTACACCTACATTCTGACATTAACTTTAAATGTACACAGTTTGAATTTACCTTCAGCAACATAATGTCATAATCATAACCTCCATTGAAGTTTGGATGTAGAATGTACTCAGCCACTTCAATCCTTTGCTGACTTTTCTCTGTCTTGGTTATGTATTGTGCTCCAAGTACCACTGTCATCTTATACTGATGTCTGAAACAAGGCAACATTGGACTACAATGACTTTGAAATAAAAATGACCAAAGAGTCAATCACTAATGCAAAAAAATGAGAAATGATTAGATGATTTATACATCATATTAAAAGGAATTAACAGTCTGCATCAATGCATAATATACTCACTTATAGCAATGCGCAGCAGTTAAAACAAAGCCCTCCCGAATAAGTATCCCGCCACATGTGTGTTGTCCATTAAACTGGAGTGATGCCATGTAGGGCATGGAATGAGCCTTCGCAACCTTACCACCCACGATGCCACTCTCAGAAGCCCCTTACATGAGGACAGAAGATAAATTAATACACAGATCAGAAAACATAAAAATCTTCAGCAGCCTAATTATTATTATTATTATTATTATTATTATTATTATTATTAGTTATTATTATTGAATGGAAAAAGATAAATGACCTAACCTGTAGAAATTAAACATTTAAATTTAAATAAATTAAAAGGTCTTCATAAAATGACCCTAAAAAACAGTGATTATTATACAGATTATTTAGAGTCACCTCTCTACCAACAATAATCTTGAAAGGAGTTTCATCTGATCTTACCAGAGAGTGAGAGCAGCTGAAAGAATACTACAGCGTAGCATGCATGGATCATGGTTGCACAGAGGTAAAAGCTGAGCAGTGGCTCAAACTTTACCCCCCCACCACCTTTTGTAGGCAGCTCGCACAATGGAAACTTTGTGGGCAGGTGTCAAAATAATGCTTGCACAGAAGAGATGAGCTCACCCCTTGCAGCCTAAGTGAGATCCGTTTATACAACCAGTTAAAACTGCCAACTTGTCATTTGACTTGGAGCATATGCTTTGTTGTTAAAGCATGTGGGTTTGTGGTTTTATAATACAGCACAAAACAAGTATGAATTTTAAAAATAAATTGCTTTAAGGTATAATATTTAACTGAGCAGTGAAGATTATTATTATTATTATTATTATTGTTATTGTTATTATTATTATTACTTAATAATAATAACTTTATTCATAAAGCACCCTTAAACATAGAAAAAATAAAAAGATAAATAGATAAAAAATAAAGATAGAATAGGAATTTAGATCTTATACCATCATAGAGGTTCAGAATACTGTAGATAATCATAGATGCATGCATGGCAGTTTCATTTTCAGCATAATCTATATTTACCCTTAAGGAAGAGAGTTAAAGGAAAAGGTAAATGCTTTAGAAGAAAACTGTGAGGTCTCATTGACCACAGTGGTCAAAAGTGGTCACACCTCCCCCACTGAATCCCCCACATATAAAATAAATGTGATGTTTTTTGTTTGTTTGTTTTACAAAAGACAGACATGCATATTAGCACTTTCTTCTAAAGCTCAAGTACAATTTTCAAATTTAGTGAAAAGAGAAACAAACTTCTGAAGTACTGTACTGAACCTCATAAACTCAGCACGGGTCTGCTGGACGTGTTTGCAGGACTACTTTGTCCTCAGAGACTTTGTGTATTTCTGGACTTTGATGTGCTATCTATCGGTAGATTACTAGTCAATTTAAGCCATTGGCCAAGTTCTTCTACATCTACCTTCAATAACTGAAAATGCCAGTGTTGGTTGGATGGTGCATACTTAGTCAGGGGATGTGGAAGAATGGTGTCTGATTAACCCATGCACATTCACACAAGTTCTTCTGATATACTATCATGTCTTGAGGATTATTAAACACAAACAAAAAAAACAGAAAAGCAACAATGACTTCATGAGAGAGCTGGTAGACTTCAGCATATGCCATTCTGCCTATTGGCCACTAGATGGCGCTAAATGCATTTTGTCTGCGCAAAATACACTTAGCAACCTAGTTCTTAGTCCTAGTTCAGTAGTCTATGTAGAATCATCACAGACCACTTGACCTTTATTGTAAAGCTGAAGAGTGTTCTTACTGTCAGCACTTAGAAAACATTTTAGGTATGTGAGAGTTTCCATAGTTCTGCCTTCATTGTACTTCAATGTGAGTAACTCTAACATGTTTTGCACTATTCACAGAGAGGTTGTTTAGCTGCCACACGCAGTCAGAAAAAGCGCTATAGAGTACACAACACTTCACAGGCGGTGGTGCCCTTCACAAAATATGTTTTCCAGCAGCATGGTGCATTACTAAGAATGGCAAGGACAAAATTATGCTTCAACAGATATGTAACAGTAAGAGGATTGTCTGTTTGTTTTAGGTCATCTAAGTTCTGGTCTTAAGATGCAGAAACAGACGGTTGTCTAGTTGGGCAGGTCCATTCCTCACCTTTTTGTTCAGCGTGAGATATGAAAGGGAACGGTGAGAAGTGCAAACAAACCACTCCCACAAGTCCTTTGAATAAGTGGGATTAAAAGAGGCTTTAATGTAGTGTTATGCAATGTTAGACCCGGGCTTTTGAAATATTACACTCCCTCAGGTACCACACAAAAACATTTTGTGGGGCCATCTTGATAAGGCAGATGGTCCTATCAAATTACCCTAATGTTATTCGAGGCTGTTGGTCACAATAATTTCCAGAAACATGGACGGCTCAGGTGGATTTGCAATTGAACCACTGATGAGAGCAGGTGAGGATCTGTGTCAGTCTTCCTTTAATCAGCTTCAAATCTGTACAAATTAATGTGGTGTATTTAGAATGAATGAGCTGGAAGTCATCTGTTTATGTCAAGTATGATCAGCATGACAGAACTGTTAAATGTGGCCCAGTGGTATGATGAGAAGAAAACATGTATGTAATGTAAAGACCAACTGAAACAGATTGGAAATCTAGCTTAAGGTACAGCGACTTTTAAACTAACTAAAAGCTTTTTAGTGGCTACCTGCAATTTGTTCAATACAAACTGTTAAAACAAATGTACAATGATATCACAACTTCCTTAATAACAGGAAGACATGCCAATACTGCAAGAGCTATGAGGTTTTTGTTTTTGTTTTGTTTTTTTTAACAGCATCACCCCTGCACAACAAAAACTGCAGCTGCTGCAGTGTGGGCATACCACAGACCCGTACACTGGTGGAAATGACTTCAGTATTTCGAAAGCAATATGTAAACTGGGACTACTGCAGCACTTCAGATTTTATGGTAATTCCTTTTACTGTGCAGTCCCCACAGTCATAAAGAATAACAAAAGTTAGTGTGAAATGTCTGGTATGCGGTGGTCTGGCACTGTTTCATCAATAAACTACCCTACTTACTTACAGACTCTGCAGTTTGTAGTTATCATGTTAAAGAAGAACAACAAGTCTAGACTAAGCACACTCACACACACACACACACACACACACACACACACACACACACACACAAAACACACACACGGTAAACAGTAAGATAGCTGTTCAGCTCTTCAACCAAAGGAGATTCTTCAGAATATTAGAAAATGTTCTCCTGTATTTTGCCCACCCACAGGCCAAATTCTCACATTGTGCGTATGTTTGAAAGTTTCAATATTTTATTTTTCTTCTATTCTATATTTATGTTTTCTGATTTGATAGATTCAGGGAGACATTTTTTCATGCAGTCTGAAAGTATGTTTAAAAGTGAAATAATTCTAGTTTAGGTCAATAAACACAACTCCATTCTCCAACATATGCATATTTGTATCATAGCTGGCTTTGAGCTACGCGAACAGAGGTTTTCAGGTGAATGCTGACCAGCTCCCCGAGCCTCGTGTTAGTGTCGGAACTGAATCTGGCAAAGTGGGAAAAGACTAACGTGAACAATGACAGAGGAAGCTAAAAAGGTGAAAGAAGAGAGCGACCGAGCAAGCCATGAACAATATATATCTATCTTGGTTGTGGAGCAAACTAACAGCAGTCTGAAGATCTCTGGTGTCAAACTTTGACCTAAAGGTCGCTGTTTAAAGTCTGGCATTACTTTGTAAGTAATAGCAAACAGCCTTCTGTCTCTAATAACAGCTTCTGAGAGCTCTATATATTACTGAAAAACTGCTGCTCCTGGGCAAACCTTTGACAGTGGTTGGTATTTGACAACAGGTGTTACATTTGCCTCTAGAATAATCTCTCAAGATGCATATGAAGAGGAATAGGTTATCAGTTGGCAGTTACAGGTAAACAAGCAGAGAAATCAAGTACAGTATATGATAATGAAACTGCCCATTCATTTATACAGTATTGCCCTAATGCTTTGTTAGGAAAGGTCTGTGAGGGCAGTACAGTATAATGTATCTGACCATATGTTGTACATAAGAAATAAAACAATTCAGGAAAACAAAGTAAAACCATTTTCACACACATACATTTTTTATTTCTGGGCATTTCTTTCCAGACAATGGCTTCCCAATCAACTCATTGCCATCATGTAATATGTTACACATGTGTGAAAGACAATGTAATAATGGGACTGAGCTGAGACACACATTCAGTATACACTTGAACATACACGTTACACACACAGACACATGTGCTCGCCGTGTTTCAACCTCCATCATTCACTTCATTATAGAATTTATAACCCAATGACTGCTGCATTGTAGCATTACTCTTTCTCTTTTTCTTGCAGTCCCTTTCTGAAAACACTTAAGCAGTGCAGAACAAGCAGCATT
Organism: Protonibea diacanthus; assembly: GCA_028641955.1. Taxonomy (NCBI): domain Eukaryota; kingdom Metazoa; phylum Chordata; class Actinopteri; family Sciaenidae; genus Protonibea; species Protonibea diacanthus. Next base: position 13,971,725 of record CM053986.1, read on the forward strand.
TGAATGTTACGACAGAACAGTCAGGAGAATGATGACTAAGTCGATGACATCCAGGCAATGGTACTGATCCGCCGCACTCCATGTGCAGCTACTCCTTGTGTGTCTGGCCTTTAATTCTAGTGACTTAATTCAGAATCCTAAAAACATAGGTTTAGACTAATCTGATGGTCCATAAAATGTACTTGACATCTCCATCATCTAAAACTGGAAAGAGTAAATAATGAAAAAATTTAAAGGCAATTATTGACTTGCATTACTGAAAATATTACAAGATTAGTTATATTTAGTGCAATGCTAGTAATATTTTAAATAAGAGTGAAATAAATCAAGATATAAACATGGAGAGAGAGAGAGAGCTTCTGTCATCTTACAACAACAGCAATTACAGATTGCTATTTTAATGCAGGCTATCAAATGCAATCTTAAATAAATGATAGTGATGTTAGTATTTAAATAGATATAAATACAGGTTAGTCGTAGTGTATTGACAGAGAATACAAAGCATCAATTGTGAATTACTAAGTATTGTTAATCTGCATGCAGAAGTATGAAAATATTAACACTTTTTATTTAAATTCTTCATAAGGCCTAAATGACAGTGTCTTGACTTATTCGGGTGTTTCATGACGCCACTGTAGGTTGATGTTTTTAGATCTATGTGGGAATTACATGACATCACTAAATTCTAACTAATGACAACGATGAAGGTGAAAGTTACTGCTCATGGGTACTTTTTTTTTACTGGTAAGTTCCATTTTGTTTGTATCATCCATCTACATGCATGTGCATAGTTTCAAGATGCCTGATGATTATCAGATAAGTAACCAATCAACGTATGTCACATGACAGATCAGGAAGACACACTTAACTATGCTGAAAATTAACCCCAATGCACTTCTAATGAGTGAGTTATCTAAAAACTGACCACTTGAGAATTGTCGCGAATTGAAAATTCGGCTATAGAGAACAATTCCTTGTAAAGGTCTGTAAACATGTCAGCCCCTGTGGTAAAGTTACGCGATTTAATATAGAGGTTTATGGGGACTGACTTCGGCTCTGGTTGCATACAAGCCTATTTTGGCACTTTACTGACTTTACTAATCAGCCCAGGAGGTTGCAGCTTCTGGTGGTACACACCAACAATCTAGCAACAAGTGCCAGCAAAGCCAATGAAAAGACTAAATTGACTATAACCTGCTTGTGTAAATGATAAAAAAATGGTTTGGTATATGTTTCATGTGGAAGAAAAATGTAATTTAACCTTTAGCATACACACTGAATGCAACATAACTTTGTTCGTCTGCAAGAAACTCTTACAGGCCATCTGTAGTGATCGTTTTCCACATAATATCCATGTATTGTCTCACCTTTGTCAATGATGATTTTATTCAGAGCAGTCACTCACTTTTTTCAGCTGTCATATCATACATATCGAGCTTTTCTGCAACACCGCTGACACCATGCGGTGTACGCTATCCCCTGGTCTCCGAACAGTGGAAATATCAAACAGCGGTACGGGCATTACAGATACTCATAGACGCCGTGATTCCTCCATGAGTGATGAAGACTTTAGCTTTGGGACACCTGAGGTGCACAGGACAGACAGTTGTAGACTTTGTTAGAATATACTTTGATTAGTGTGAATAGATAGTAGAGTGAATATGATAGGTGGCACAGCACACATTTATCTGGATGAACATACCTAGGAGTTCATTCTGAGGTAACCATTTCATAAGTTTGACATTCTTGGGTACATCTACAGGTGGGACTCCAGTGTATCTCCACACAACCTGAAACACAAAAATTTTGAGTTTTACATTTGTTGTGCAAAGATTATGTAATGAATTGAGTTTGGCATTTGGCAACAAGGCAAAGCAGGAGTCAAAGTCCTATGGTTTGATCTGATCAGGGCTTTAGCATACTGTGTGCTGAGATTACAAATCTTTTGGCCATTATGGAAAATGATTGCTCAGTCAGAAACTTCTTTGTGAAAAATAATAATGGCATTCCTGCAGTAATCAGCAGTTTTTCTTAGATTGTTGTCGATTATTTTTTACCTTGGAGGACTGTCCAGCAACAAAGAACTCTTTAGTTTTCCCCTCCGCAGGCATGTCAGATACACCATTGGAGCTTCCAGAGGAAGATAACAAAACCGCTGGTCCCTGAGTCATCCACAAATCCTTCCAAATCCTGCAGGGGTTGTAGTTGGAAAAATACACAAAAATTACATTAAAAATGCAGTGCAAAAATAGCGGTGTGCGATGCATCACAGTGTGTCATTTTATCGCTTCTATCTGAAATACATTGCATACATTCTTTCTAAATATATCAGACTTCATTTAATCAACAGTATTTTCAACATAGAGCACCATTGTTGTAGTAGTAGTCAAAATCATCAACAAATGTGTTCTTTAGACAAAAGAATTTGCCAAATTTACAAGAAGGCCAAATAATTAAGAGGTTGCCGACAGTGTTTCATGGCGCGCTCAAAACACCTTGCTGTGAAATGGTGGAATAAACACTCAGTACACGGATTACACGTAAAGAAACAACTTCACATATCCTGTTCAATGCCAAATTTACAAGATGGCACAAATCTTTAAGAATTTGCTGTAGCCATTTTATGCTGTCTCTCTACTCCAATAATGACAAAAATACATTTTACGGAGTCTGGGGATACAGATTCAGTTCACAAACACTATTGATCTTGGCAGGTAAGAGAGTCTGCACACACAACAAAAAATATGAATGCAACATTTTTTGTTTTTGCTTGTTCACGAGTAGAAGTAAAAGATCAAAGAAACCTCACAAATTCCTAAATGCTTGGGCAGATGGCCCATACACTTTCTCCTATAGTTAATATTTCAGTTACACTGAAGAGGTACAGACCTGTTCTTTCACAAGGCACTTTTGATACATCAACATGAAAAATAGTCAAAACAATCTAACTCTATTTGACCACCAGTTTAAAAGTTGAGTTTAAAAGTTCTGTAGTTTTACTATGAGCCGATCTCTTTCACATCACATTGTCTTTGATCAATTGTTGATATACAATTATTGATTGGTTTGATTGCTTTAATAGTTTTCATTCTGTTATTAATTTTATTTGTGAATAGGCGGGTCTTACTGCAGAAGGGCATAAGTTAATCCATGTTTACATTGGCACACATTCTTAAATACTCACCTCTGGTAGAGGAGAGAGATGACTACAGTTGATACCTCCACAAACGCTGGCGTTTGGTAAGAGAGGTTTTGGCCATTCACAACAACAAAGTCTTGGGTGAGAAGTCAGAAATCATCAAGACCAAGAAGGTCCTTGTAAGTCATGTTGTCTCCTAAATATCTGCTGACCAGGCTGTCAAAATGGGAATAGATTATTTTGCAACATGTAGGACCCCATAAAAGATATTGACCATGTTTTAACCCTCTGTGGAAGGTCATGATGTCTGTATTAGCCAGAGAAGGCCACAGGAACATAGGAAGGGAGCAGGACACTGGTTAGTTTTCTTTCCAGCCTACATGGTCACAGGAAATAACAGCTGGAAGGGGAAACACATAGGAGCTTGTGACAGGTTTGTGGAAGGAAGGGGTCTGTAAGGCTGAGATCAAGCCTCTTCCTCAGTCGAGCCAATAGAGGCTGGTCATTCAGCAAACTCTCACAACCTTTCTTTACCTGCATAGAAGTACCACTCAACTGCTCCCATATTGGTAAACAGATCTGTGATAGATGGTGGCTTGAGGAACACTCCATCCTTCAGTGCGTTCATAGCTTTATCCAGTTCATCTTTGGTATAGGGCACTTTGTAGATCTCAGTCTTGTAGCTGTCTGAGCCCTTCATCAACAGGCTGCATTCCGGTACCACCACCACCAGTTCAAGGGTCTCTGGGCGCTGAGCCTCACTGCAGTATCTTCATGCTAAGCCAGTGGCTCCTATCCACAGGCAGAACCAGAATTTTCCCTCCCTGAACGGACTCCAGACTGAGGCAGCACAGCCAGGCCACCAGCCCCAGCGTAGAAAACCACAGTCCACTGCTCATTTCCCCCTCTCTGTTCTGCAAGCTGGCTTGCTGTAAGAGCAAGTGGTAACCTGGTTTTAAAAGGTGCCCTCATATGAGTGACTGTGGAGGAGCGAAATTCAAATTCTAAAGGAAGAAGAGGGTGTGTTTGCATCTTCCGGTGGTTTATATAACCAACAAAAGACAGAGATTATCAGTGGAATGAAGTATATGGAGTATATAATGCATTATGTTGATGGAAAAGAGTTTTGTGTTTTTTGGAACATCAGTTGTAAAAAGTTACTCTTACTTACTTATGCTAATTACAATCATTTGTATGTTTATTTAATTTCTCAACAATCAGTAGGACTTGCAAGTCACGGTGGTTATGCATGTTTGCAGCTAGTGAGCTGCTGAGTGATTGGTGAAAGCTGTCTGTTTACTTTGGCTGCTCCTTCCTCCCCAAAAGGCAACAGGAAGGCTTAATGGGTCATTGCATGTAACAAGGTCTTTTCCAGTGTCTTTAGTCGCACACATACATACATACCTGCGTACCTATGGCCATTGTGAAAAGACAAGTGGCATGCAAAGCCATGCATCACCCTGACAAGGTCTTTTTTGTTCCCATTTTTCATGAGTTGAAGTCAAAGATCAAGACTTTCTTTGTGCAGACAAAAGTTTATTCGCCTCTCCGTTGCAAAGATAAGCCATGCAGGCGGATCATGACCCGCCCTAATCTGCCTCTGATTGGCTGGGTTAATGCTTGTGTCCTTGTTGTTCGTCATGGTAAGTCCTTTGTTGACACAAACAACAGTACCATACTCTTATCTGAGAATGTGCTGCCTTACTTTCATTTTTCCACAATGTACAATATACATTTGTTAATACACATGATTAGATAATCAATACTAATACTCATTGTTATCTAATATATTTAAGTTTAGTATTACAAATTCTGATGCATTTCATTCTTCATTCAACATTTTGCACTACACTAAGGTAAAGTATGTATGATGGCTGACTGACAAAAGCATTTCCCGAGAAAGTAATTGGATCACTACATGAATGCAGTTGAACTACCAGCAAGCTACTATAAAATGTAGATCACTACTCATCAACACTGTTTATACATTATAAATATACTACAAAAATGTGTTGTTTCTGGTGGCCCCTGTGTTTCCATAGCCTAGTAACCTTAATCTAGCTTTTGTGTGTATATGTTCTTTTTTCAAACACAGCTGTTTGCAGAACTGTAATATGACAATGGTGAATCAAAGTAAACCTTGCTTACACTTAGCTTACATGTAAAACCATTTCCCCAACAACCAGATGGTTCACTTGTGGAGAAACTTCCAAGTGAAGAAGTGTATAAAGTGTATTTAAGAGTTTTCTCATCATGTGATAAAAAAATATCACAATCCATGATGTTAAAAATCAATTTTATTTCCTAAGAAATCTGTTTTCTAGAGGATGGCTTTAATCAATCAATTTTACACATGTTAAAGACAATGTAATAATGGCAAACAGAAGTGACATTTTGTACATATAGACACATTACTCATACACACAAATGCACACTCACAAACATAAATATGTGTGCAGTGCTTCCGTTTTATATGATTGCAGTGTTTCAACCTTGATCATTCACTTTTACAGAATTTATAAATCCAATGACTGCCGCATTAGAAACATTACTTCCTTTCTTTTCTTCAGTCCCTTTCTGAAACACTTGCGAGTGCAGAACAAGCAGCACGGAATGTTACTTAACAGAACAGTCAGGAGAATGATGACTAAAGAGCCGATGACATCCAGGCAATGGTACTGATCCAGTTTAATTCATGCGCAGCTACTCCTTTAGTGTTTGGCCCTTTGTGTCTCATGATACTCAGTCCAGAAAACAGCCAGGTCCAAAGGCCCAACTTGATTTGGTCCATGTATCGCTAGACATCTCCACTATCTTCTCTTTGTAACTGTGAAGAATTAATATTTAAAAAATAAAAAGTTTATTGCATAACTTGCAGTTTTGATTACCACAGAACATTATGAATATCATAATTACATTAGTTAAGACAGTTCACACCAATCATAAACTAGATTTAAATTAAAGATTTTTACCAAGCCTAAAGATAAAAAAAAGAGATAGCTTGCCATCTTACGACAGCAGCAATGACAGATTGGTAGTTATTTTAATTGCATATTATGAAGCCAAATAAATGTTGAGTATTTAAATTAACATAAATAAAGGTACTAATTTAAGTATTGTTAATCTGCATGCAGTACATTATGATGTTCAAGTATAAATTTTGAAAAAGGAAGAAAGTCTCTTCACACTATTTCCACAGATTTATGGATTTGTGTCTATACAATGGAGGGATAAATGACTTATGAAAGTGTCACCATCAGTCACCATCATGGCAGTACTTGACCATACTAAGATGAGGCGGGCCAATGGAAGCCCTGGCTGAAACTAGCCACTTGTGACAGACACATGGTAACCTTTGAAAAAGGGTAACCTTTACATCCTTAATATTAGTTATCGAGCAAAACCATTTGTATCAGTCTGTAATTGTGTCTATATTTCTTATAAAGTTGGGCATTTCAAAAAGGGGGTTTATGGGGATTGACTGACTTTTTGGAATCAGACCTAAGTGGAGTTTGATGAACAGCCTGTTTTGGCCTATTTCCAGCCCAGGAGGAATATATTTTCTTATGTTTTGCAAAACCCACACAATGAACACAATGAATTTATGCGAGTAACGCTGAATGCAAACATAACTTTTGTTTGTTTGCACAAAAACTCTACAGGCCATCTGTGTGACTGTTCTCTCCACATAATATCCATGTATTGTCTTACCTTTGTCACGGATGATTTTATTCAGAGTAGTCACCACTTTTTCAGCTGTCACATCATACATATCTGAGTTTTTCACACTACACGTGGACACCATGCGGTGTACGCTGGTCCCCTGGTCTCCGAACAGTGGAAACATCAACATGGGCATGCATTACAGATAATTCTCATAGACGCCTGGATCTCCTCCAAGGAAGTGATGAAGACTTTTTAGCTTTGGGATGACCTGAGGTGCACAGGGACAGACACAATCACACCCTTGCAATTACAGATTTCATTAGAAGATACTTTGATTAGCATTATAACATGATTACATGAGCACAGCACACATTTGGATAAATACACCTAGAGGTCATTCTGAGGTAAACTATTTCATAAGTTTGACATTCTGGGTACATCTACAGGTGGACTCAGGTACTTCACACAACCTGGAAACATGAAAATCTGAGTTTTAATATTTGCAGTGCAAAGTGTTTATGTAATGAATTGAGAGTTTGGCACATGGTAATAAGGCAAAGTAGGGGACAAAGTCCTATGGTTTGAACTGATTAGGGCTTTAGCATACTGTGTGCTGAGATTTAAGATATCTGGTTAATGTGTCAATGATTGCTTAGTCAGTTGTGTTGTGTGTTTTATCTGAAAAAAGTAGCAGTAGGCTGATGTTGATTATTTTTTACCCTTTGAGTAGAATTTGTCCAAAGTATTTCAAAGAACTCTTTAGCTTTCTCCTCAGGCATGTCAGACACCATTGAGCCCAGAGGAAGATAATAAAGCCATCATTCCTGAGTCATCCACAAACTTCTTCCAAATCCTGCACAGTTGGAAAAACATAAAAAATAACCAAAAAAAAACCAAAATAATTGTAGAGCGTACAATGGTGGACTAGCCCATATCAGTTCACACCTGGCATTAGAGGTGTGTCACCACCAGCAATCGGAAGAAGTCTTAGATCTTTTACTTCAACTTGTGAAAAATGCAAGCGAAACCAAATGGAGATCAGACGGGAATTTTTGTTTGTACTTCTGTTGGTCCTTCAGTGTGTCCCAGGATGAATTATTGCTCAGACTACCAGATATGCAGTCAACATGTCCTAGATCACACTGGCAATTGCTTTGAGTTATCTTACAATGTGTCTTAGATGGTGATTAACAGTTGCATTTACTGGGTGATCCAATCATCCAAGCTGTATCTTAACACCAGGTGTAAACAGGCTCTTGAGGTTAATTAGCACACAGGCCCTCTATCTTCACCTGACACAAATTGCACATGCTAAAGACTCCAGGAGAAATCTGTTCTTTCTGGCTAAATGTTCTCTGAACACTGCGGTCAAAATGATGAAATGTGTTGCTTTGAATTGTTTTTATGATTGATTGTTTATTATTTGTTGTGTAATGCTGAAATATTTCATGTTCTCAAAATGTATATAACATGTGCATGTCTGTATGTAATACTAGTACAAGTAATACAAGTAATTCAATCAAACAAGGTTTCTTAAATATTCTTAAATACTCACCTCTGGTAGAGGAGATGCATTTTCATAGTTGATACCTCCAATAAACGCCATGTTTGGTAAGAGAGGTTTTGGCCATTCAACAACAAAGTCATATCGGAGAAGCCAAAAATCAGCAAGACCAAGAAGGTCCTTTGTAAGTCATGTTGTTCCTAAATATCTGCTGACCAGGTCACAAAATGGGGAATAGATTACTTTGTACATGTAGGACTTCACAACAGACATGACCATGTTTTTAACCTCTGTGGGAAGGTCATTACATTTGCATTACCAGAGAAGGCCACAGGAACGTAGGAAGGGGGAGCAGGACACTGGTTAGGTCTGTCTTCCAGCTCACATGGAAGTCCATGCAGGAAATAAACAGTGGAAGGAAACATATGAGCTGGTGACAGAGCTGCAGGGAAGGAAGGGGTCTGTAAGTATGAGATCAAGCCCTCTTTCCTCTTTTCAGTCGAAGTCATTAGAGGATGGTCGTTCAGCAAACTCTCTCACAACCTTCACCTGCAGAGAAGTAAAATTAATTAACTGTTCTATATTGCTAAACAGATCTGTGATAGATGGTGGCTTGAGGAACACTCCATCCTTCAGTGTGTTCATAGCTTTATCCAGTTCATCTTTGGTATAGGGCACTTTGTAGATCTCAGTCTTGTAGCTGTCTGAGCCCTTCATCAACAGGCTGCATTCAGGCACCGCCACTCACGCAGTTCAAGGGCCCCCGCGGCTGGAGCCCTTCACCAGTATCTTTCATGCAAGCCAGTGGCCCCATCCACAGGCAAACCAGAATTTTCCCCCCCTGAACAGGCTCCAGACTGAGGCAGCACAGCCAGGCCACCAGCCCCAGCGTAGAAAACCACACCCCGCTACTCATTGCCTCCTCTCTGTTCTGCAAGCTGGCTTGCTGTAAGAGCAAGTGGTAACTGGTTTAAAAAGGTGCCCTCATATGAGTGACTGTGGGAGTGAGCGTATGTTCAAATTCTAAAGGAAGAAAAGGGTGTGATTGCGCCCGTGGTTTATAAAATCAACACAAGTCAGAGATTATCAGTGAATGAATAAAATATGAAGTATAAGCAATGTTAACTGCGCGCTTTTAAATTTCATCATGCTAATTGCAATTCTTTGTATGCTCATTTATTTTCTCAACGATCAGTAGGATTTGCAAGTCACGGTGGTTATGCATGTTTGCACCTAGTGGGCTGCTGAGTGACTGGTGAAAGTTGTCTGTTTACTTTGGCTGCTCCTTCTCTCCTCCCCCCTGAAAAGGCAAATACATGTATGCTTAATGGGTTGCATGTGAGGTTTTTCCAGCTCTATATTCGCACGCACACACACACACACACCTACAACCATTGTGAAGACAAACTGCTTTTACCTGTTAACACAAGGCCATTCATGGATGTACTATGCTCTTAATAAAAGTAGATAAAGTGGGCAATAACAGGTCTAATGGTTCAGCCATTAAATCACTTCCATCTGAAATACACTACTGTACATACTGTAAATTATTATATTTATAATATATATATTGAGGGGAATTTAATCAACACTGAATTTAGCATAGATCCACTCAAGCACAATCTTTTGTGCGTGCGTTGTACATGTTAACATAAGGCCCCTGAGGACTTTTCTTAGATTACTCTCTGAGTCCAAGAATCTGCATTTTTATCTGGATTTCACACGAATCTTCTCTAGAGCAGGATAAACCTGTTCTTCCTCAACATGAGCCAGTTCTTGGTAAAGGTCATAATAAACAGTCACAGTCCTAGTTTTTTGCTCCTGGAAATAGCTATAGCATCTCTGTAGCTTGTAGGCTACTGATTGCAATAAGAGACACATGCCCTGTAAAAGAGACATGTCCATTGTATATATCGTGTTTATTTACTCGAGTTACATGCCTGCACATACCTGTGCATACCTATAGCCATTGTGAAAAGACAGGTGGCATTCACAGCATGTATCACTCCAAGGTCAACAAACTGCACAGTGGAATTTTACAGTCGGTTACAACCTGTTTAGATAACTGATGACAGTAACTGTTGCACTGGCTGTGAAATTGAATTAAACTTAAGCAGATGAATTAAGAACAAAAATATTGTCTGCAACAAAGTACACTCAAACGCACCGTTCGTGTTTTGTTCCCATTTTTCATGAGTTGAAGTCGACGACTTTTATACACACAAACGATTTATTCACCTGTCCGTTGCAAAGATAATCCATGCAGGCGAGCAAAGTCATGACCTGCACTAATCTGCCTCTGAATGACTAATGCTCGTTGTCTTCATGGGATTGTCATGGTAAATCCTTTGTTGGCACAAACAACACTACCATTTCCTTATCTCTTCTGTCCCTGGCTTATTTTGATCTCTTCAAAAAGTAAGCAACCATTTCACAGGTCTTCCTCAAAAACAAACAAACAAAAAAAAAAGTCATGGGAAAGTGCAAAAGTGGTTGTTTCATCCATCAGGTCAGACACCTGTCTTCCAGACAATAGAGCTAGGTGAAGGCATTGTACCAAGCAGGATTTCCTTACCTTAGTAACATACACAATCTCTGAAGATTTAATACATAGCAATAATCACATACAGTGTCATGTGTGACGGTGGCTGCCTGACAAAAGCATTTCCTGAACAAGACTTCACAGCATGAAAGAAAGAGGGCAGTGCTGGTTAACGGGGGTTAATTACAATAGAGAAGCAATGATTTACAAAATCATTTTAATTTAAATGTCTTTAATTTTGTCTTTAATTTCTTGTCCAATTATTTGTAGTTGTAGTCAGTGTTTGACTACACAAAAATGGCAATGCAGCTTGAATGAATGCAGTTGAACTACCAGCAAGCTACTGCAAAATGTACTGTAGTTACTACTAATTTGAATATATGTAGATCACTACTCATCAACAATGCTTGTAATTTTAAATATACAACAAAAAAACTGTGTTGTTTCTGGTGGCCCTTGTGGATAAAAGTTGCATTCGATTTCATTATACATGCCCAGAGTCAGGACACAGGTGGGAGACATCACTGCACCCCTGACACAACCTGCTCTGACCACCTCTGGGAGGCGCCAGAACACTGTATGCAAGACAACCAGACAGAAGAACACACAACAGGTCATAACTGTGGCACACAGTGTCAGGAATAATCCCTATGCAATAACCCTGTGTCTCAACAACCACTAGACCTATAAGATGTCTAAATGATAAATTATTTATATTTATATTTTTTATATATATGTAAATATTATCAACATTGTCAATATTGTTATCCTGTCTTATCAAATGCTATTGTTGTTTATACTGTCTATAAACATATTTCTATGAGAGTTTGTTTTCCCACAGTCTACACTTTGTTAGATCTTCATAGCATGCTTAGCATAGCATTAATCACAAACAGAAACACTACAAGGTGCTATACTTTAAACTGGACTTTCTTCGTCGGTATATTCATTTTCATCAGTAGGCTAGAGCTACAGTAAAGCATTGTCTTAGCTAGTGCAGTGTCAACCAGTTTTTTGCAGAAGTCCCCTGATGCATATGTAACAGGTCCCAGGCAGGGTACCTGTGAGCAGATAAGGTTCCTGTAAAACAGGAGAAAGAATGAGACAGGCCACCGTTTGCTTCTGTTCAGTGCCGCTCACTCAGAATAATTTATTTAACAATTTGCAACATTCTCTCTTTTCTTTTCTGTATTTTGTTTGTCCATACTCAAACAACATCATTAAGCAGTACTCTAATATCCAAAAAACTCAAAATACACATAGGCTGGTTAAGGCATAATCCCAGTTTCCAAAAACACATTTTTCCCACCTTCATAAAGAATAATTCAGTGAACTACTGTATTGTTACATCCTCATTCAGTGAATTAACTGAGCTACTATTGAGTCCATAACTACTAGAAATAATGAAATATAAAACATATAGGCCTTCATTGTAGTGCAAATAAAAATAAGCTTAATACCTGAGCTGAAGACTTACAAAGTTCAAACACTTAACTGCTGCCAATATTAACAATGTATCTCTCTGATAGCCTAGCTGCACATTCAATTTATTTGCGTATGCAACAAAATGCTGTACCCAAAATAATAGTTTTTGACTAAAAATGAAATGTGCTGAAGTCAGAAACATGGTTTGGTCACAAAAGAAAACGAATATACAGCAGCGCCATCTTGGTCACACACACACACAGAAAAAACATATGCTTTGCCACTTCACATGAAAGTCATTCAAACATTTTCAGTATCCTAATAAAACCGAGTTCACATCTTTTTAACTTATAAATACAAATGTGCGTAGGTTATATATCGCTTTGACTACCACCAACCTGTAAAACAGGAGAAAGAATGAGACAGGCCACCGCTTGCTTCTGTCTCCAGTGCCGCTTCAATTAAATAATGAGGAAGTAGACAGTCCGCTCACAAGAAAAGTCCAAAGAAGAAGCAAGGTTACACTGCCTCCTACTTCGGTAATACTGAATATTCTCTTTGCTGTTGCTTTTACTAAGAGGTAATCATTGACCATTTTGGCACATTAACACATTTTCACAGAAATAATATTTTCAAAATAAACAAATAAATTTACATAAATGTGACCATACATTTCATGGACGTCACACGCTCCCTGACAAAATAAAAATGGCTCCAGACATTTACATACTCTTAAACCTCAAATCTTTTCAACATTCAACAATATACAACATTTCTCGTAAAGTACCCAAAGGTGAATTTGAGATCAGTCTGTTTAATGATGTACGTGCATGACTCTCAATAAACAGCTAGTGGTGCAGTGAACTGTGTAGTCGATGTGTGTGGCAAGATTTGGTATAGTGTGTGGTATGACGGTGCGTGAAAAGGTGTGTGGTAGGTCATGGGACATGGCTGCATTTCCCAGGTTGGTATTGCTGGCAGTCCATAGGCTCTCACTGTGCTGTACTAGTTCAAGTTGGTAAGTGGAGGGGTCGGCCCAGTGTTTGGTATGTGAGCATCTGGGTGGGCTTTCTCTCACGAGTGGACCTCCGAGTTTGAGGGTGGGTAACCGGATCATCATTGGGCTGTTCACTTCCTGTCTGAGGGGTTACCAGCCTATTGGCTTCCTGCCCAGGTTCTGCCGGTATAGGCTCAACGGGTAAGTACTCCTCCTCTGCCCCTTCCTCCTCATGTGTCCTCTGTTCCGCTTCTCTGCCTCTCTACACTAGCAAATTTCTCCCTCTTTCAATGTCATGTACACTTCTGCCTTGTTTCTCTTCAGGCCAAGTGGGTCGAGTTTGAATGATTTGTGTTGTTAGCGATTGTACTGTTGATTAGAGTGTCTCTGAGGCTCACATACAGGCTGTACTTGTGTGTTCTCGAGTCCTCTCCTTACAGGTAGTCTCAGCCAGTATCGGGGCTCCTCGTCATCAGAAGAGTCACTGCTTGCGCTCCATTCACTCTGTTTCTTTGTATTTGGCTGTCTGACCCTCGCTCTCTGTTGGAATGGTGCTATCAAGGGAGTAGGTAAGTGTTTTGGTGAGTCCCCCTTCTTTCCTGCTGGTGATTTCTCTGCTGGCTGAAGTGAGTCTACTGGTAGGTCATTGACCAAGTGAAGCAGGTTGCGGTGTAGTGTGCATACTCTACTTCCACCGGTTTCCGGGGCCACTTTGTAGATCGGCCCATCAGCAACTCTCTCCTTCACAACATGGACTGTGTCCTCCCAGTATGCTCTTAGCTTACCCGGACCACCTCTCTCACTCAGGTTACGCACCAAGACGCGGTCACCTGGCTCAAGGACAACACCCTCTTGGCGTGGCGGCCATAGTATCTCTTCCCCAGAACTTGATCGCTGACTATTCTCTCAGAGGGGCGAGTCTGTAAGCTTCTTCATTCTAGAGGCCCACTTCTCTGCATAGCCTCTTGGGGTAGCCCACTCATCTGTACCCAGGCCAACACGCGTCCACAGGCAGACGTGGGTGGCGGCCGTGACATCAAAGAAGGTGAGAACCCAGTCACTCATGCCTGGCAGGCAGTTATAAGCATGGATGACTTTTGACAGATGCCTCTCTCCACTTCTCCTTTCCTTCTCCCTCAGGGTCCTGGAGCATTTGGCCAAGGTGCGTTAAATCTCTCCTGCCGGGTTCCCTGAGGATGGTAGGGGTGGTCCTTGGTGACCCACTACACCACCAGCTGCTGTAAGGTTTTAAACAGTTCGTTTTCAAATTCTCTCCCTTGGTCATGATGTAGTTTCCATGGGTAGCTGAACCGTGGATAAAATCATCAAAGATTTTCTCTGCAGCTGTTTTCCCAGACTTATTTCTGCTGCATGTTTGTGCGAACTCTAGCAAATGGTCTACAACCACCAGGATGTATTCAAAGCCTCCTTTACTAGGCTCCAGGTGGAGGTAGTCAATGGACACAAGCTCTAGGGGTGAGCTGGTAGTAATAAGCTCCATGGGTGCTCTGATGCGAGAGATAGGCTCTTCTGCTTGATGCACGGACACTTTCTAGTCAGTTACAAGCCCCAACATCCTGTTTCATGTATGGCCAGTAGAATCGATCTCTAACTAAGCCCAAGACCCTCTCGGTCCCCATATGACCCATGTCATCATGGAGGTGTTTCAGGACCAAAGCTCGGTACTGGCTGGGCAGACGAGTTGACTTTGACTGGTTTCCGGTATAGTTATGGCCATCTTTGAGATGGAGTTTTCCCACTCATGCAGTAGAAGTTTCCTAGCTGTGACCATTAACTCCACTTCACGCTACTGGTCGTTGTTAGTCTCTTTCAGCTCCTGATGACTTTGACTGATGACCGGACTTGCTCGGGCTGAGATTTCATGAGCTCATCGTGGCTTATGGTTGGGAACAGCTCTGGTGACTGCGTAGTTGAACCGTGTTGTGACAAGTTGAGGGCAGCTACATAGGCGACGTCTTGTTGCTTAGCAGCTCTGCTGCCTTCCCAGGTTGCCAGAATGGTGTCTCTGGGCAGCTCCCTGTGCAAGGAGTCCATAAGGCCAATGTTCAAGGGCAATCTAGACAGAGTGTCAGCGTCAATGTTTACTTTTCCTGGTCGATATTTCACTCAAACTGAAATCAGCAAGCTCACCCACCCATCGGTGGCCAACCGAATTTAACTTGGCGGTGCTAATCACATAGGTCAACGGATTGTTATCCGTAGACAGGCGGGGCAGAACAAGTAGTCTCACCCTCACTATGGCCCATAATTTCAGCCAGAAATTCGAGCTTGCCTTGGAGGGAGGTTAGTTTCGCTTCAGGCGCCAATGTTCTGGACCCATAGGCGATCACCCTGAGCTTTCCTCCCTGGCGTTGGTACAGGACAGCGCCCAGCCCCTGTTCTGATGCGTCTGTATGAAGCACAAAAGGGAGGTCAAAATCAGGATAACCAAGCACTGGCGGATTGGACAGGATATGTATGAGCTGGTCTAGGGCCCTTTGGTGCTCTTCGGCCCACTTCACTGGAGTCCTGGATGACAGCTGTGCCCCTTTCCCTTCTCTCCCTTTGCTTGGGCGGAGGCATCACTGTGGCAGGGGTTTTGTTTTGTAAGAGCTCATACATCGGTTTGGCAACTCTAGAGAAGTCTTGAACGTACGTCCGGTAATAGCTGAGGAATCCAAGAAGCTTCCGGACTTCTCCAACAGTGCTGGGGGTTTTACTTCTCAGCGCCTGGATGGCTTCCAGGTCCTTGGGGTCAACCCTAACTCCATCAGCCGAGACCAGCCTTCCCACATAACGAACCTCTCTTTTTAAGAGCTCGCACTTGGTTGGCCTGAGTTTCACACCGTGGCAAACCTCAACATGATCTTCAAATGTTTTAGCATAACAGAGGACGTCATCCAAGTAGGGGATACAGCACTCATCCCGCAAGGAGTTGAGCATCTCCTCCATACTTCTCTGAAATGCTGCTGGAGCATTCGAAAGCCCAAAGGGGATACGCACCCATTCATACAAGCCCCATGGAGTGATGAACACCGTCAGGTGTCGTGACCCCTCAGCGATGAACCCTTGGTGATAGGCTTTTCCCTGATCCAAAATTGAGAAACCAGCTGTACCTACCAAGCGTATCAATCAAATCTTTGAACACGGGTGAGGGTGTCTGTCTGGGACTGCCTTTGTCTGTGAAGCCTGTAATCACCGCGACAGCCTCAAGCTCCCGTCCTTCTTGCGAACACAAACTACTGGGGCGGCATATGGGGACTTTGATTTTACTATCCACTTCTTTGCCAATAAGTCCTGAACATACTCCTTGACTTCTTGGTAGAGGGGCTTGGGGACTGCTGCATAAGATCGCTGTACTGGGATGTCATCCTTCAGAGTTATACTCATTTGGAGGCTTGGAACACATCCGATATCATTATCATCCCGAGCGAATGCATTTGACTCCTCATACAGCACTGTTTTCACTAGTTCTTGTTGTTCCTTATTTAAATGGTCAGACCGACAGGGGTTGCTAAGCAGCTGGGCGGTTCTGTTTCACTTTTGTATCCGCCTACAGTCAGAACAGGTGAGTTGACTTCACTGACCTCAATGCTGTCTGCTTGGTCTGTTTCCACTATCTTGTCGATGGGCTGGATACTGCCTAAGACTGTGAAGTGGTCCAGCTTGATGTTGTGTTGGGTATGGTTACCCACTGACGGCATAAGGCCACTCTGGGTGTGAACCCAACCAGGCCATCAATGTAGGGTCTAGTTGCTCCAGTTTTATGTCTGGGTGGCTGGACTTCTAACAGTGCTACAGATGAGGTGAAATCAGCTGGTACCACATTTGATGGCCACCTGGCCAGGATGGACAACTACTTCATGCTTAGACCAACTCTCACCAGTGGATACGCGAGGCCTGGCCCATAAAGTTCACGACGCCCCAGCTTTGTCGCTTTCAATCCGCATGGCATCCCCAGCAGTCGGCAATAACACCGACAACACCTTATTCCACCTTCCTGCCCTAGGATGAGCTTCTTTGATCGCATTTGAAGCCCACTATTGGCTCTTGGTGAGACTCACCTGATTGACCAGGAATGGGCAAATCTCTGATAGCGCAGGTTTGAACGCCATTGCCAGGTAGGTTGAAGGCAGCCCAACCCATCCATCATGGCGCGGTATCGGCTCTCCATTGGCAATGGTGATCGAAGTTCTCTGTCTCCTAAGAGGCCGCTCACCGCAGAGGACGACTCTTCTTGTTGAGGTAGGTACTTCTGCTTCCCATGAGTGCGGTCTAATATACTGACCTTCGAGCTCCAGAGTCTGAAGAGCAGTCACAGCATATCCATTCAGATTACATTTCAATAAGCATTTCTTCCAATTAGTTACAGGCTTACTGCCGGGGATGTTGACTTACTATCAGCTGGGTGGCTGAGTGATTTGCCATTGATGCTGTTTGGGTGGACTGAAAATCTACTGTCGGTCACAGCTTGTCCTCCTCTGCCATGACCAAAAGGCTTCATGTGGCTTAGATCTTAAGCATCCTATGGCACGGTGCCCCTTCACCGCATAAAGCAGTGATTGTGAATAGTCCGATCACGGTAATGCAGTTAGGCAGCCATGTGGTTTCCCCCTTTCTTAGCTGGGTCTGCTCTACATTAGGACACTGGTACAAGCACTGGGGTTATGGATCAGTGTTGATTGGGTTTCACTGTTACTGGAGCATTTGACTGTAGGGAGCTTACAGCTTGAGCCAGAGCCTGCACTTGAGTGCTCAGCTGATGAAGTAGCTCATCTTTAGCACTGGTATCAGGGTTACTCTTTTCTTTGCTCACCTCACCAGTGTTAGTTTCACTGCTGTACTTGAGTTGTTTGGGTGGTGCTGCGCCCTAAGCGTCTTTTCCTCTCACTCTCCTCATTTGTTGTTTTGGTGACTTGTCTTAAAAGCATCTCATCAGTGACTGTGGGGTCTGAGAGGAGGGGCCAGCTCACGCCGAACGCCGCCAAGGTCTCTCATTCAAGCCCCAGATCGTGCGAAGGAATACGCTTTGTGCTGGCTCAGGCTCTACTTAATATCTGAATCTGTTTCTCTGGATGTGAACATCACCTTTGTTTGAGCCCCATCATTCTGTAGAGAAACTGCTGCGGTGTTTCATGCTCATGCTGTTTGGCATTCATCAATTCCTGAAACAGTTCAGTGCTGCCTCCTAAGTGCGATTGGAGGAAGCTCTTTCAACTCTGCTATTGTCATCTGCCCTGCTGGAGCACCTTGAAGTTGCCAGGCTTTTATGATACGAACACTGCCTCTGGTTATCTCGCCATGCTTTTTCTTCAGTCCTAGGTCAATTTGTTTACTGATATTAAGGTAACTTATATCAGATGCATTATCACTGATTTGCCCACCATGGATTTTGAATTCTTTCCTCTGTAGGAGGGGAAGGTCTTTGAGAGCAATCATACTTTCAGAGGTGTTGATGGAATGCTGGCTGCATCGAGCAAGACGTAGCATGGCCTGTGGGTTGCGGACTGGTTACAAGCCATTGTCAGGCACGCTTGGAGTGTCTGTCACATGTAGAGTGAGCGGGCATTACCCTGTCTAAGCTCTTGGCAGTGCATATAACTAGGGATCAACTTATCCTGTTGTGATCCAGGGGAACTAGCTTGAGAGACTACGTCTGTTGGTGTAGCTTCAGGGTGTGTACCTGTGGTATGAGTGTCAATGTGAGCAACAGTAGATGGTGGAGGTGGCAAAACATTAGCATCAGACACTACAACATCTGTCACACACCCAGGAGAGAGTTCACCCTGTTCATGGTATTATTATTATTATTATTATTATTATTATTATTATTATTAGTTATTATTATTGAATGGAAAAAGATAAATGACCTAACCTGTAGAAATTAAACATTTAAATTTAAATAAATTAAAAGGTCTTCATAAAATGACCCTAAAAAACAGTGATTATTATACAGATTATTTAGAGTCACCTCTCTACCAACAATAATCTTGAAAGGAGTTTCATCTGATCTTACCAGAGAGTGAGAGCAGCTGAAAGAATACTACAGCGTAGCATGCATGGATCATGGTTGCACAGAGGTAAAAGCTGAGCAGTGGCTCAAACTTTACCCCCCCACCACCTTTTGTAGGCAGCTCGCACAATGGAAACTTTGTGGGCAGGTGTCAAAATAATGCTTGCACAGAAGAGATGAGCTCACCCCTTGCAGCCTAAGTGAGATCCGTTTATACAACCAGTTAAAACTGCCAACTTGTCATTTGACTTGGAGCATATGCTTTGTTGTTAAAGCATGTGGGTTTGTGGTTTTATAATACAGCACAAAACAAGTATGAATTTTAAAAATAAATTGCTTTAAGGTATAATATTTAACTGAGCAGTGAAGATTATTATTATTATTATTATTATTGTTATTGTTATTATTATTATTACTTAATAATAATAACTTTATTCATAAAGCACCCTTAAACATAGAAAAAATAAAAAGATAAATAGATAAAAAATAAAGATAGAATAGGAATTTAGATCTTATACCATCATAGAGGTTCAGAATACTGTAGATAATCATAGATGCATGCATGGCAGTTTCATTTTCAGCATAATCTATATTTACCCTTAAGGAAGAGAGTTAAAGGAAAAGGTAAATGCTTTAGAAGAAAACTGTGAGGTCTCATTGACCACAGTGGTCAAAAGTGGTCACACCTCCCCCACTGAATCCCCCACATATAAAATAAATGTGATGTTTTTTGTTTGTTTGTTTTACAAAAGACAGACATGCATATTAGCACTTTCTTCTAAAGCTCAAGTACAATTTTCAAATTTAGTGAAAAGAGAAACAAACTTCTGAAGTACTGTACTGAACCTCATAAACTCAGCACGGGTCTGCTGGACGTGTTTGCAGGACTACTTTGTCCTCAGAGACTTTGTGTATTTCTGGACTTTGATGTGCTATCTATCGGTAGATTACTAGTCAATTTAAGCCATTGGCCAAGTTCTTCTACATCTACCTTCAATAACTGAAAATGCCAGTGTTGGTTGGATGGTGCATACTTAGTCAGGGGATGTGGAAGAATGGTGTCTGATTAACCCATGCACATTCACACAAGTTCTTCTGATATACTATCATGTCTTGAGGATTATTAAACACAAACAAAAAAAACAGAAAAGCAACAATGACTTCATGAGAGAGCTGGTAGACTTCAGCATATGCCATTCTGCCTATTGGCCACTAGATGGCGCTAAATGCATTTTGTCTGCGCAAAATACACTTAGCAACCTAGTTCTTAGTCCTAGTTCAGTAGTCTATGTAGAATCATCACAGACCACTTGACCTTTATTGTAAAGCTGAAGAGTGTTCTTACTGTCAGCACTTAGAAAACATTTTAGGTATGTGAGAGTTTCCATAGTTCTGCCTTCATTGTACTTCAATGTGAGTAACTCTAACATGTTTTGCACTATTCACAGAGAGGTTGTTTAGCTGCCACACGCAGTCAGAAAAAGCGCTATAGAGTACACAACACTTCACAGGCGGTGGTGCCCTTCACAAAATATGTTTTCCAGCAGCATGGTGCATTACTAAGAATGGCAAGGACAAAATTATGCTTCAACAGATATGTAACAGTAAGAGGATTGTCTGTTTGTTTTAGGTCATCTAAGTTCTGGTCTTAAGATGCAGAAACAGACGGTTGTCTAGTTGGGCAGGTCCATTCCTCACCTTTTTGTTCAGCGTGAGATATGAAAGGGAACGGTGAGAAGTGCAAACAAACCACTCCCACAAGTCCTTTGAATAAGTGGGATTAAAAGAGGCTTTAATGTAGTGTTATGCAATGTTAGACCCGGGCTTTTGAAATATTACACTCCCTCAGGTACCACACAAAAACATTTTGTGGGGCCATCTTGATAAGGCAGATGGTCCTATCAAATTACCCTAATGTTATTCGAGGCTGTTGGTCACAATAATTTCCAGAAACATGGACGGCTCAGGTGGATTTGCAATTGAACCACTGATGAGAGCAGGTGAGGATCTGTGTCAGTCTTCCTTTAATCAGCTTCAAATCTGTACAAATTAATGTGGTGTATTTAGAATGAATGAGCTGGAAGTCATCTGTTTATGTCAAGTATGATCAGCATGACAGAACTGTTAAATGTGGCCCAGTGGTATGATGAGAAGAAAACATGTATGTAATGTAAAGACCAACTGAAACAGATTGGAAATCTAGCTTAAGGTACAGCGACTTTTAAACTAACTAAAAGCTTTTTAGTGGCTACCTGCAATTTGTTCAATACAAACTGTTAAAACAAATGTACAATGATATCACAACTTCCTTAATAACAGGAAGACATGCCAATACTGCAAGAGCTATGAGGTTTTTGTTTTTGTTTTGTTTTTTTTAACAGCATCACCCCTGCACAACAAAAACTGCAGCTGCTGCAGTGTGGGCATACCACAGACCCGTACACTGGTGGAAATGACTTCAGTATTTCGAAAGCAATATGTAAACTGGGACTACTGCAGCACTTCAGATTTTATGGTAATTCCTTTTACTGTGCAGTCCCCACAGTCATAAAGAATAACAAAAGTTAGTGTGAAATGTCTGGTATGCGGTGGTCTGGCACTGTTTCATCAATAAACTACCCTACTTACTTACAGACTCTGCAGTTTGTAGTTATCATGTTAAAGAAGAACAACAAGTCTAGACTAAGCACACTCACACACACACACACACACACACACACACACACACACACACACACACAAACACACACACGGTAAACAGTAAGATAGCTGTTCAGCTCTTTCAACCAAAGGAGATTCTTCAGAATATTAGAAAATGTTCTCCTGTATTTTGGCTCCACCCACAGGCCAAATTTCACATTGTGCGTATGTTTGAAAGCTTTCCAATATTTTATTTTTCTTCTATTCTACATTTATGTTTTCTGATTTGACAGATTCAGGGAGACATTTTTTCATGCAGTCTGAAAGTATGTTTAAAAGTGAAATAATTCTAGTTTAGGTCAATAAACACAACTCCATTCTCCAACATATGCATATTTGTATCATAGTCATTTTGAGCCACAAGGAAACAGAGGTTTTCAGGTGAATGCTGACCAGCTCCCCGAGCCTCGTGTTAGTGTCGGAACTGAATCTGGCAAAGTGGGAAAAGACTAACGTGAACAATGACAGAGGAAGCTAAAAAGGTGAAAGAAGAGAGCGACCGAGCAAGAAGCCGATGAACAATATATATCTATCTTGGTTGTGAGCAAACTAACAGCAGTCTGAAGATCTCAAGTCAAACTTTGACCTAAAGGTCGCTGGTTTAAAGTCTGGCATTACTTTGTAAGTAACAGCAAACAGCCTTCTGTTCCCCTAATAACAGCTTCTGAGAGCTCTCTCATATATTACTGAAAACTGTTGCTCCTGGGCAAACCTTGACAGTGGTTGTATTTATCAGCTTCCAGGTGTTACATTTGCCTCAGGGAATAATCTCTCAAGATGCTGATATGAAGAGGAATAGGTTATCAGTTGGCAGTTACAGGTAAACAAGCAGAGAAATCAAGTACAGTATATGAGTTAATGAAACTGCCCATTCATTTATACAGTATTGCCTAAGGTGCTTTGTTAGGGAAAGGTCTGTGAGGGCAGTACAGTATAATGTATCTGACCATATGTTGTACATAAGAAATAAAACAATTAGAAAAACAAAGTAAAACCATTTTCACACACATTTTTTTATTTCCTTGGGCATTTCTTTCCAGACAATGGCTTCAATCAATCATTGCCATCATGTATCATGTTACACATGTGTGAAAGACAATGTAATAATGGGACTGAGCTGAGACACACATTCAGTATACACTTTGAACATACACGTTACACACACAGACACACATGTGCTCGCCGTGTTTCAACCTCCATCATTCACTTCATTATAGAATTTATAAACCTAATGACTGCTGCATTAGAAACATTACTCTTTCTTTTTCTTTGCAGTCCCCTTTCTGAAACACTTGCGAGTGCAGAACAAGCAGCATTTGAATGTTACGAACAGAACAGTCAGGAGAATGATGACTAAAAAGCCGATGACATCCAGGCAATGGTACTGGATCCAGTTTAATTCATGTGCAGCTACCCTTAGGTGTTTGGCTCCTTTGTGTCTCATGACGAATTCAGTCCAGAAAACAGCCAGGTCCAAAGGCTCAACTTGACGGTCCATGTGTATCACAGACATCTCCACTATCTTCTCTTTGTAACTGTGAAGAAGTAATATTGAAAAAAATTTAAAAAACAACCTCACAGACTACATTTAGTAAAACTATTTGTTAAGACAGTTTACACTATAAATGTTTACAATTAGATTTAAATTAAAGAGTGTAGTCAGTCTAAAGATAAGGAAACAAAAAAGAGAGAGAGAGAGAGCTTGTCATCTTACAACAACAGCAATTACAGATTGGTTATTTTAATGCAGGCTATCAAATGCAATCTAAATAAATGATAGTGATGTTAGTATTTAAATAGATATAAATACAACAGGTTAGTCGTAGTGTATTTACAGAGTAAAATACAAAGTAATTACCCGTAATTACTTAAGTATTGTTAATCTGCATGCAGAAGTATGAAACATTAACACTTTTTATTTAAATTCTTCATAAGGCCTTAAACACAGGTGTCTTGACTTATTCGTGCTCATTAGACGCCACTGTAGGTTGATGTTTTTAGGATCTATGTGGGAATTACATGACATCACTAAATTCTAACTAATGACAACGATGAAGGTGAAAGTTACTGCTCTATGGGTACTTTTTTTTTTTTTTTTACTGGTAAGTCTCCATTTTGTTTGTATCACATCCATCTACATGCATGTGCATAGTTTCAAGATGCTCTGATGATTATCAGATAAGTAACCACCGAATGTATAACACATGGACAGACTAGAAGACACACTTAACTATGCTGAAAATTAACCCTTAATGTAATTTAAATGAGTGAGTTATCTAAAAACTGACCACTTGGAGAATTGTCATGAATTGGAAAATTCGCTATAGAGAACAACCTTTGTAAAGGTCTGTAAACATGTCAGTCTCTGTGGTAAAGTTACGCATTTTAACATAGAGGTTTATGGGGACTGACTTGGTTTTGGAGCCAGACACAAGCCTATTTTGGCACTTTGCATTGACTTTACTAATCAGCCCAGGAGGTTGCAGCTTGGTGGTAACACACCAACAAATCTAGCAATATGCCAGCAAAGCCAATGAAAAAGACTAAATTGACTATAACCTGCTTAGGTAAATGATAAAAAAAATGGTTTTGCATATGTTTCATGTGGAAGAAAATGCACTTAACCTTTAGCATACACACTGAATGCAAACATAACTTTTGTTTGTCTGCAAGAAAACTCTACAGGCCATCTGTGTGATCGTTCTCTCCACATAATATCCATGTATTGTCTCACCTTTTGTCACGGATGATTTTATTCAGAGCAGTCACCACTTTTTCAGCCGTCACATCATACATATCGAGCTTTTCTGCAACACCGCGGGACACCATGCGGTGTACGTTGTCCCCCTGGTCTCCGAACAGTGGAAACATCAACATGGGTACGGCATTACAGATACTCTCATAGACGCCGTGGATTCCTCCATGAGTGATGAAGACTTTAGCTTTGGGATGACCTGAGGTGCACAGGGACAGACAGTTGTAGACTTTGTTAGAATATACTTTGATTAGTGTGAATAGATAGTAGAGTGAACATGATAGTGGCACAGCACACATTTATCTGGATAAACATACCTAAGAGGTCATTCTGAGGTAACCATTTCATAAGTTTGACATTCTTGGGTACATCTACAGGTGGGACTCCAGTGTATCTCCACACAACCTGAAACACAAAAATCTTGAGTTTTAACATTTGTTGTGCAAAGTATTTATGTAATGAATTGAGAGTTTGGCATGTTTGCAACAAGGCAAAGCAGGAGTCAAAGTCCTATGGTTTGATCTGATCAGGGCTTTAGCATACTGTGTGCTGAGATTACAAATCTTTGGCTAATATGAAAATGATTGCTCAGTCAGAAACTTTTGTGAAAATAATAAATGGCATTCTGCAGTAATCAGCAGTTTCTTTCTTAGATTGTTGTCGATTATTTTTTACCCTTTGAGGAATTTGTCCAAAGGCATCAAAGAACTCTTTAGCTTTCTCCGCAGGCATGTCAGACACCATTGAGCCCAGAGTGAAGATAACAAAACCGTCATCTCCTGAGTCATCCACAAACTCTTCCAAATCCTGCAGGGTTGTAGTTGGAAAAAATACACAAAAAATTACATTAAAAAAATGCAGTGCAAAAATAGCGTGTGTGCGATGCACTACAGTGTAGCCATTTTATCGCTTCTATCTGAAATACATTGCATACATTCTTTTCAAATATATCAGACTTCATTTAATCAACAGTATTTTCAACATAGATAACCATTGTTGTAGTAGTAGTCAAAACGCCTCAACAAATGTGTCTTTTAGACAAAGAATTTTTTTGCCAAATTTACAAGAAGGGCCAAATAATTAAGAGGTTGTCGACAGTGTTTCATGGTGCGCTCAAACACCTTGCTGTGAAATATGGAATAAACACCAGTACACGGATTACACGTAAAGAAACAACTTCACATATCCTGTTCAATGCCAAATTTACAAGATGGCACAAATCTTTAAGAATTTGCTGTAGCCATTTTATAAAGGTTCCCCTCACTCAATAACAGACAAAAATAATACATTTTTTACGGGAGTCTGGGGATATTAAGATTCATAGTTCACAAACATCTGCTATTGATCTTGGCAGGTAAGAGAGTCTGCACACACAACAAAAAATATGAATGCAACATTTTTTGTTTTTGCTTGTTCACGAGTAGAAGTAAAAGATCAAAGAAACCTCACAAATTCCTAAATGTTTACAGATGGCCCCATACACTTTTCCCTATAGTTAATATTTCACACACTGAAGAGCAGACAGACCTGTTCTTTCACAAGGCACTTCTTGATACATCATGAAAAATAGTCAAAACAATCTACACTCATTTGACCACCAGTTTAAAAGTTGAGTTTAAAAGTTCTTGTAGTTCTTACTATGAGCGATCTCTTTCACATCATACATTGTCTTTTGATCAATTGTTGATATACAATTATTGATTGCTTGATTGCTTTACTAGTTTTCATTCTGTTATTAATTTTTATTTTATGCAGTTGAAAGGGTCTCACTGCAGAGCAAGTATAAGTTAATCCAGATGTTTACATTGGCACACATTCTTAAATACTCACCTCTGGTAGAGGAGATGCATCTTCACAGTTGATACCTCCAATAAACGCCATGTTTGGTAAGAGAGGTTTTGGCCATTCAACAACAAAGTCTTGGGTGAGAAGCCAGAAATCACCAAGACCAAGAAGGTCCTTGTAAGTCATGTTGTCTCCTAAATATCTGCTGACCAGGTCGTCAAAATGGGAATAGATTACTTTGCACATGTAGGACCCCATAAAAGACATGACCATGTTTTTAACCCTCTGTGGGAAGGTCATGATGTCTGTATTACCAGAGAAGGCCACAGGAACATAGGAAGGGGGAGCAGGACACTGGTTAGCCTTTCTTTCCAGCTCACATGGAAGTCCATGCAGGAAATAAACAGCTGGAAGGGAAAACATATGAGCCAGGACAGAGCCGCAGGGAAGGAAGGGGTCTGTAAGCATGAGATCGAAGCCCTCTTCCCTCAGTCGAGTCATTAGAGGCTGGTCATTCAGCAAACTCTCACAACCTTTCACCTGCATAGAAGTAAAATTAATTAACCGTTCCATATTGGTAAACAGATCTGTGATAGATGGTGGCTTGAGGAACACTCCATCCTTCAGTGCGTTCATAGCTTTATCCAGTTCATCTTTGGTATAGGGCACTTTGTAGATCTCAGTCTTGTAGCTGTCTGAGCCCTTCATCAACAGGCTGCATTCAGGCACCACCACCAAGACATCATGGCCCCTGTGGCTGAGCTCCTTCACCAGTATCTTCATGCTAAGCCAGTGGCTCCCATCCACAGGCAGAACCAGAATTTTCCCCCCCTGAACAGGCCCCAGACTGAGGCAGCACAGCCAGGCCACCAGCCCCAGCGTAGTAAACCACACCCCGCTACTCATTGCCTCCTCTCTGTTCTGCAAGCTGGCTTGCCGTGAGAGGTGTTTTTATGTGTGTGGTTGCGTGAGTGTGTGTTTAAATTCTGCAGGAAGTTGAAGCTGTGTTTGTAGGCGGGCTATTATGTAACCAGAGGAAGACAGAGAGAGAGAGTGGAGATTCCCAGTGGAGTTTGGAGTCTAGTGTGCAGAGCAGCTCTCCAGCGATCTCTTACTGGACTTTGTACATGTCGTTCCTGTTATTTTTCCTTTAACATAGCTGTAGGTTTGCAATTCAGTTTAGTTCTTATGGTATATAAATTAGTGCAGTCCAAGCATAATATGTTTATCCAGTGAAATATGTACAAAATGATTTTCAATGCTCTGTTTATTCATCACAATAAGTGCAATTGTTTGTATGCTTATTTGTTCAGTTCAGATCGGTGAGACTTGCAAGTCATGGTGGTTATGCGCGTCTGCAGCTCGTAGGCTGCCTTCTGATTGGTACAAAGTCCTGTCTGCTCCTTCTGTCCTCCCACTGAAAAAGAGACACATTCGTGCTTAATGGGCCTTTGCGTGTGTCCTCACTTCAGCTTTTTTTTTTTTACTCTCTCTAGTCGCACGCACACACATACTTGCAACCATTGTGAAAAGACTGGTAGCGTGCAAAGAGAGTTGTAATAGGACACCAACGCCCTCCTCTTCGGAGGGGGATGATAACATCAAACAAACTATGCAATTTGTGGAATTTTATCCTGGGTTACAACTTGCTTAGAAAACCCTGTGATGACAGTCACGGTTGTGTAATTGAGTTGAACTCTTAGTCATTCATTCATTCAGATGAATTAAGAACAAGTTAGTTATCAGGATAACATCAGGAGCAAAGTATGTTGAGCTCATAGATCAATGACACTAACAACACGAACAGATTGTCTTATTCGAGAATGCGCTGTCTTTGACCATGTCCACATATTCTTGTACAAATAACAGATATCTATACTTTTTGCTTTTTTTTAGGCACCTCCCTAATCACTCTCACAAACATATTTTGCTCTCTCTAGTCGCATGCACACAACTTGTTCTGGCACTAAAATAGTTTTGTTATTTGTTGACTGAAATATCCTTTTTTTTTTTTTAGCTGTTTCAGCGTGGAAGGATTTCGACATTTCAGATTTTACTGGTGTATTGAGGCTCTACAGTATCAGCCAAATATTTGAACATGCCCTCTCAGTCAACAGTATTTTTTGCTTAACACTGGACGTACATGGCCACCGTCTATAGAGTCAGGAGTTGTTGGTTTAATATGACAAAAGCTGCCATCATTAAATCACATGCCTCCAGATCAGGCAATAGCAAAATTCAATTATAAAAGACAGGTTTCGACCAGTAGAGGGAGGTCGCTATAGCACAATGTGGAATTAAAATGCTTTGTACTAAAATGTCAAAATTTGGGCCTGAATCAACTACTCAATACCCATATACATTGGTTTCCATCTAAAAGAAGTAGCAGCTAATATTACTTTGTAGTCCAACAACAAAACCCCAGCTCAGAATCTGTCTTTCAGCCTTTTATTTCACAAAACTCTCACAGACAACTAAAAGTCAGTCCCAGACTTGTCCAGCGTCCTCCTTGTCTGGTCATTCTTTCCTTTTCTCTTCTTAGCTTCATCTGTCAATTTTCTCTTGGGGTCTCTTAGTCTCAGCCATTGTGTCTGCAGAGGCTACTGAACATGCTTACATTGCCAGCTTGCCCAGCTCGAGTTCTAGCACGACACTAACTCTGCTTCCCATCTGCTTTCAATCCTGCCATTGGCCTGAAAACCTCCTCTTCTCCAGTGGTCCAAAATACCTGTGGTCCCACTGTAGACACTAACACTTCCCCCAGTGCTCTCAACACACAGTCTGGGCAGCCCAGCTAACAAACTGAGCTAATGTTAGTTAAAAGCACTTATAGTTTGCAGCAGTTTAGTTTTATGTCTATCAGGGAAAGGAGAAAACATTTTTCCATAAAATATGATCCAGTTTCACCAAAATAAGTTAAATAGTTGGTGGTGACTTCATGCTTAGTTATTGCTTAGTTACTTATTATTTAAAAATGTGTGTGTGTGTGTGTGTGTGTGTGTGTGTGTGTGTGTGTGTATAGTAGAAAAGTTACATAAAGCTGTTTTTATTTCAATTTCTAGGGCTTCCAGAGGCTTAACCACTCTCCAGTGAAACGTACATGAACTTGCATAGCCACTTATCACAGCCTGAACCTGGCTGTTCAGGAGCTGTACACAGATCCAGAGGCCAGTTACTTTTAGCATCTGAAAAAGAAAGACAACAACTGAGATGACCTGCAACATTGCGCAACGTGGCAAGAGGAGTGGAGGAGTCTGTGGGAATATTACAAGCTCTTGAACACTTCCCGTGCATAATCCTTGACCTGTCTTTTCTCAGGTCTCTCAGGTTTGAACTCATCCTTTGTTTCAGTCAGCTGAGACAGATGGCCACCCACTATGAGCCAGGTTCTCAAGGTTTCTGCCTCTTAAAAGAAAGTTTTTCCCTATCATTGTCACCAATGCTAGCTCATAATAATAATAATAATATTAGTATGGTCTAAACCTACTTCATATTTGGCACCATGCAAATATAATTCATAATAATTATAATGATATTCATGTTTAAAAAATATTTCATAGCATCTGATGTGGTCCTGATTATGATTTCTAATCATAGGCTCAGTCTATGATTAGAAATGTGTCCATAACACGGTTATTTGGAGTTGGGTTTCAACAAATACAATTACAATATCATACACGTACAATATCATACAGTTTAGAAACACACATTGTGAAGTTCTCCTCCATCTTTAATGTTAGCTCAAGCAGTTGATTCATTAGTTTCACTCACACGTCAAAGTTTACGTTCAAAGGTCAAAATTCTGTGCACTATATTATGTACAGTAATAGACATTACATAATAAACATGGACGACGTTATGAGGGGCAAACAGACATTATTCATTCTGACCCTCTCACATACATATATCTATGCCTGAAGAGAATATATGTAAGTGTAAGGAGAATGTACGTGTGTGTGAGGAGTATATATGTATGTAAGAGTGAGAATATATGTATGTGAGAGGGCCAGAATGAATGATGTCTTGAACGGCCCCCCAGTCTGTGTGGTCACAACTGCTGAGTCAGCCAGTTCTCCAATGAATAAACATCACATACCCATGTATTTTTTTTTTTTACTGGCATGATTCAAACAACCCTGCTGATAAGATTGTGTTTGCTAGTTTGAAGGCATTGTTGTACAAACGGCCATGGCTACATTCAGTCTAATGTGACTGCATTTATATGCCTAAATCCATTCATCACTAACACATAAAGTTAAACAAAAAAGTTGGTCTCATTTAGAATCTGTTAGCACCGCTCTCCTGCCTGGTTTGCTTACTGCCACCACCAGAAGTACACTCATACTCTAACTGGAGCGTACACACTGGCCTTTTGTGACTCCTCTATTTTGTTTGGGATGCAAGACTCATCAGGCGGGGATACTTGTTGGCCCTGTTGCTGGATACTTGTTAGCCCTGTTGCTGGTATTTAAAAAAAAAAAGAACAGTGCACAGAGGATCCAGTTCTCTCTCACCAGCATTATAAACCCTACAGCTGTTTGCCAGGATGGCAGAAAGGTCCATTTAGGGAGGCAGTCTTTCTCTGGCTTTGGCTCTAATGTTTTCCACTCCCCTCTTGACTGTAGAGAGGGTTTTCACAAATGGTGAAAATGCTACATGTTGACAACTTGGCTGGACTGCACCTTACTTTTCCTGTGGCCCACTCCCCCCCAAACCTGTTTCACTCAGTTCCATGTTCTCATAGAAACCCATGAGTATAATAACAATGACAACAATAGCAATAATTGTGACGTGAAAAAAAGGAAAAAGGTTGTTTGGGTTGATCATGAAAGATATTTTCATGTTGGAACACAAAAATGTTGTGATACTGCAAATGCTGTCTGGGAATCATAATCTTAACAACGTTATTATTATGACCAACTCTTCAGATTGAGTCATGCTCATCTGTCAGTCACCTGTCAATGTCATACACTGGATCTGTTCAGTCACAGTGCTGATGTGCCCTCACAACCCAAAACACAATCATATATTATGTTCAAATATTATTCAAATATCACTCACCACATAATGCCAAATGACAATTTAATGAATGAAATGTATGATTTCATTCATATGAATGAATGAATTTGAATTTGTATGAATTTGTAACTTGTATGTCTGTGATACACTGATGTGCAATAACAAGGAAACATTCATGTGAAACATTCAAACCACATCTAGACATCTGTCTTTTTTTGGACTGTATTTTCATTCCTGGGACTGTGGAATATTTAAAAAAGGAGGGGCAGTAAAGATATTTTTGCTGCCACAAGACAGATCTCATGTAATAAACACCTTCAGCTCCAAACAACATATCAACATGCGCAGCTCATAGACAAGGTGTGAAACAAAGATAATTATGAATGGCATTCTACCATGTTTTAGGAAAGATGATAATCGTTTTGGAAAATGACAACATGTTAACCTAATGCTGTTTTTTTTTTTTTTTTTTTTTCTAAGACAGATACTGTGTTTTATTTGCCGGTTTGCAGCCAAGTTGCTGCCTATCATTTATCTGCCTGCTCACCAAAATAATAATAATAATAATAATAATAATAATAATAATAACATAATTTCAGATCAAAACATTGTCTATTTATGTGCACAATTATCTTCATGTCTTGAGCAGTTTATGGCAGACTTATTTTCATTCACAGTATAATTGAATGTGCCTGAAAGCACACACTATATCTTATCCACCGCGCTTATTCTTCTTATTATTATTATTCTTACACCCTTTTTTTGGCTCACTAAAAATCCCAGAGTTTTTGTCGCACATACACAAAACGGTTGTCAAAATGACCGGCTCGGCCGGGAATCGCAGGCAATGTTATTTTCAAAGCATTTCACCAAACGGTTTTGCCAAAAAATGCCAAAAACCACGCCAGAATTTTCGAGAGCTAGAGTGAGTGATGTCATCACTAGAGTGCAGAGAGAGAGAAAACTTTGTCGAAAAATAAATTTGTAAACTGCGACTGCGTCCGCAAATGTCAAGCTACAGAAATCATTTATAGCTAGAAACGGAGGAAAATTTGTCGTCTCACTCATATTCACTGTCATAAAGCTGTCAGATGCATAGTTTTGGCGGGAGACGCAAAGATGCAGCAGCAACACCCATCTCCTGCCCAATGTACTCCCATGTTAATTTGAGAGAAGAAATTTCCAGAAGAGCTGGGAGTACATGCTCTTTACCTGATGACCCCGGCCAAAGTTTAAACAATTTTCACCTGAAAATTGGCAAGGAACTGGTCGACATGACAAGGAAGCCAACGGATTCCAGTTTTTGGTTTGCGGCACACCTTATAGGCTGTTTTTGGCCACCTTCGAGGGGCTTCATTCAGAGACTTTCTGTGACTTTCAGTGACACACAGAGTGCTTATGCACAGCTGCGACTAATTACTCTGACTTGCAGCTGACCCTGGTTGCTTGGCAACCTCAAGCCTGCCTTTGACTAACTTTGTTGAAGTCTCTGTATGATATCAATGACTATCAAGACTACATTTTAATGTCAGCCATTTTATCCTTCTCTCTCTCTCTCTCTCTCTCTACACAAACACAGATACAGAGATAGACAGACAAGACAAATACACACATGCATACACAACACACACAGACAAGACAAAAGTCTTTCAAAATAAAAGACTTTGAAAAACTCTCATTAACAGACACAAACATAGACAGACAAAGAGGGAGAGATAGACAGACAGACAGACAGACAGACAGACAGATAGGTAGATAGGAAAATACAGACTGTCTGCCATTTTATCCTTCTCTCTTACAGACAGACAGACAGACACACACACACACACACACACACACACACACACACAGGGCAAAATTCTTTCAAAATAAGAGTCCCTTCAAAATAAAAGACTTTGTAAAACTCTCTCATTCACAGACACTGACCACACAAACACGCACAAACATGCTGACAGCTATTTAATGCATGGGGCCAGAGTCAGGCACACTCAAAATTTCTTTAGAAATTTTTCTAGTTTAAATTAAAATGCTCAGACACGAGAAACATCTGATTCATAAACTCCTTTGAAGACAAACAAAAGGCGAGCCTTTTAGGAGGAACTGGGTTGTGCTCTTGTGGTAAAATAGGTTGATGTTGCTGCAAACTATGAAGTACTGTTCAGCCAGATGGTGGTGCCAAAGACATAAAAACATACCCAAGTGGATATTTTCTTAGTTAATTGTTAATCATCAACCCAGAGGGCATTTCTCTGTACAGGTATCAAACATTCAAACTCTAAACACTGCAACATCCTTTCTTTAATAAGTAAGAAATATGTATATTCTCCTTATGTCAAATTTCAGTATAAGTAACACTACAGAAACTGACCTGCCCAGCGAATAGACTTGGCATTTACATAGAATTACTAACTAATCAGCTCAGTGTATTTATTACTTAAAGAGGACCACTCCTGACACGAAACCCTGATACCTTTGTGTAAAAGCATCTATCAGACAGTCAAGATAACACTGTTTAGTGTTACACTAAAACCCACTTCATAAAAATGAATGGCAGCCTGATATCAGAGATCAGAGTTCAGGGTGTTATTAGTGTTTGTTTTCACTCGTCCTGGCTGTCTGCACCTCACTCACCATGTAAAGTACTTCCAAATATAATATTTATGCAAACTCTGAAGAGTGTAGGATATTGTTTGTAGTAGTTTATGGAAGGTGTAGGTTTTACATAAGTGCTGCAGGAAAAAAAAAAAAAGATGATAAGCATCGCTGTGCACACAGCATGTCATGTGTACTCCTGACGCTTTGACTCCGCCGCAGATTAAAGATTAAATATGGGTGAGAGGTCTAATGGAAAGACTTCCAGTTTAAAACAATATCAGATCAGCACAGTTTAGAGCCATTCTACTAACATTCTCTGCCTCGGTCTGCCTGTATGTAATTCTATCTTCAATGAATGACCAGTCAAAGTGCACACAGTCATATGAGAGAGTCATTTAATACTACCAAGCAACACTTTGGATACATTTAATATGCAGGCTGTAAAATGATGCGATGCCTGCTTTTCTCTCACAAATGCAGAGTGTGTTGTTGAATACGGTAACGAAGAAATGGTAAGGAGATACCTTCACGCTGAAATGATACTGCCTCAGTGGTGGAATCAGCAACATTTTGTTCTGAATTGCTCCTCTCCTGTGTCATTATTTCACCTCTATGTTTGTTGCCTTTACCACAAATCAGTGGACTATTTGTCACATAGCCACATTAAGTTCAAATACAAAGAAATCTTATATTGATTAAGTCTTGCAAAAACATTAACTGACTTGTATAAATCCGATTATTTAAACAACTCTACATGTAAACTCATTAACTCCATCTGCACGCTGCCACGTCAAACTACACACTCTTCTCTGTAGAGTGAGATGTTTGGATGCAACCACACGATGGAGCCAAAGTCATATGGATCCATAAACTCTGGACTCGTCCACACTTGAAAATGTTATTGCCTCTTGTACAGCCATCAGCATCAAAACGTTTGACCTTTTGCTGTCTCCACTGTGTGGTCACGACTGCTGCGTCAGCCACTTCTCACATGAATAGAGATCAGTCACCTTTTTTTTTTTTCTTTTACTTGAATGATTCAAACACCCCTGCTTTTATTGTTGTGTGTTGCAAGTTTGAAGTCACCATTGCACAAATTGAAACAATAAAAAGTGTTAGCATAAGTTGTGAACACCTACAAAATCACCTCACGAGGTGCAGAGCAGCCTTATTTGATGGTAATTATATGCATTACTGTCCATCCATCACTAACACACAAAACTAGTTGTACAAGTGAGATTACACGTTTAAAGGGTTAAAAAACGTGGACGTGTCGCTGAACAAAACCTGATATCAGTGACATCAAGCCTCTTACTTGTCTCTTCGACCGAGGGAGTGAGACTTCAAAGGTAGATCTTTGGTCTGACTCTCCACGCGGATGCGCGCCGACCTTGGAGACTCCAGACGCGCAGCGGAGGATTTTGCGCACTGAAATCAAACAGAGCTGAAGAGAGCGCACTGCCGTCTGAATGACTGCAGTCCTGTCACTCGGATACGGGCTCACTTGGCTGTACTTTTACCGCGCACATCGCTGTTGTATTGATATTATTTCTCGGATTAAGTAGGGGAAAATATAACGCGCAGTTTATTTCGGTTTGCCTCGATTCGCAACTTAGAGGAGTGTTGTTTGAACTGAGCCGCTGAATGTAGCCGTTTCACCTTATTTGTAGAGAAATACAAGTGTCCCAGCTGCCCAGGGGAGACGAGAGACGGAGACGTTTGAGAGGATTTTAGGACTCTTTCCCAAAAGTGGATTGAACAAGGATGATTCCAACCACCTTACCCAATTAAGTGAGGTATTACATTTGAAAAAAAAACGGTAAGGAAAAGTTTTTAGTTTCTTCTTAAGATAAGATTCAAGTGTGCTAAATTTCATGTCCTCCCAAGTTTAACAGGGGTTCTCTCTCTCTCTCTAAGCGATTTAACATCGTAAATGTTTGCACTTTCCTTGCAGGTGATCACAGCAATGCTTCAAAGGCATGTGGGTCTGTCCCTCTCCAAAATTTCCAGAGAGGATTTAAGCGCCGCTCATTTCGAATAAGTCGACAAGTCTGTGAAGATGAGAGCTCTGCAAACATTCCTGTTTCTTTTCCTCCTACACCAGGTGAGCCGTGAGACGGTTTAGTGAGCAAAGACAGAATATGTAGAAATATGCCTGTGACCAACAAGGCTTTAAAGCGAAAGTTACAGACCGTAAGTGGCTTTAATGTGCTTTTTTTATAATCCTGTTGACCCCTGACAAGTATGTCTTCTTTTATACTTATAGTACACACCCTGTGTTATATATTGTTTGCATTTATATACACTGTTGGTATGCAGTTTAGTGTAGATCTGCGTTACATAGCTTGTGCAATGTAAGATTTATCACTCAGCACATAATGCCAAATGACAATTCAATTCCAGGCATGAAATTTTAGTTGACACAGTCACCAGCAGCAAATTTGTTGGCGGACGTGAGCTCCTTATTAGTCTTACAGGGGATAAGCTTGTTTTGTGTTATTTGAACTTGCAGGCTATTAATAAAACACCAAAATATCTGAAATAACATGATTTTATTTTATTTTTTTAGCATATATCAAAATAAAGGACACCTCATCACCCCTAACAAATATGGTTATGTCTGCAGTTTATGTAATGAATATTTTAGAAACATAAATAGCCAAGCTGATTGGATTTTAATTTTGCAGAACAGACTGTGACTTTGTCATGATGTGACAATAGTCATAATATATAACACTATATGCAATTATTTTCCCTAATAGCATCATTGACATATTTAGCATTGTGACCTTTCTTTGAAAAGATTTAATTATAGAAAAATGTTTGCATATTTGTAACATATAACACAGAACATTTACATTACATTTCAAGTTAATGTGAGATTAATACTCATTATATAATAATTAACAATCCTTAATTGAGAGGTTTTGTTAATGTAGTTTTAAAAAAAATCTGTTTATTATTCACTGGATATATACAAATATTATTAATGTGCCTGCTTGCATTCTTTTTCCACTCGTGACTTTTTACATATCATATTTTGGTTTCGGTATCCTGATTCTGTCACTTGTGGCTTAACAAAACCATCACATGCAATACAGTCTGCCTCGTCATTTTTTTTTCCAGCTATATCACATGGATATTTGTGGTTTACAATGATTTTAATTTACTTTGCTCCTGGGCATGAAAAAGGTTTGACCTCCGTGTTGAACCCTCGACACCCGTGAAGTGTGTTTGCTGCACTAAAATGGAGGCCAGTCTTTAAAGAAAATGAACAATAGGTGCAAATCTGTAGAACCCACAGGTTTCCAAAGCCTGCGCTGTTCCCCCTTTATAACTTACACAATGCAATGAAATCATAAGTCCTTGTGAATGTGGAGGAAATGATTTATCAGCTTCTGGACGTAATCTTGCTGTAGTATAATTCTGTTTTTATTGCGGGAATAAGCTCTCCAAAGAAAGATCATAAGCTTTAGGGAAATATAAAGGTCTTTCCCGGATTTTTTTTTTTTTTTTGTTCTCCTAACAGCTACTGATGTCCTCTATAGGCCGCTAAATAAAGTGTGGGTTTTATCGTGATCATCCTTGCTTTACGGAGTCTTGCCGTGATCAGACCTGAAAAGAAAATGCCATGTGATTGAAGAAGTTCTTCACATCTGTGCCATCCTCAAAGAGGGCTTCTTTAAAGATAGCCTTGAACTGTGCAGATGTAGCAGCAAAGTGCTGTCTGCTCTGGCTGCTGTTGTAATCAGCCTTGTGCCTATTGGGAGCTCTGCCTCCAGAGAGAGAGAGAGAGAGAGAGAGAGCGCCAGACTGCCTCCCTGGAGAGGCTCTCTTCATATGCCTCAGTGGCTTCCCTCCCAGCAGACCCACCACTGTCTGACTGGGGACATATTGGTCCTTATCAATACACCCCCACCTTCCGAAGAGCGAAGAATGTTTCAATACCAGGATGACGCTAACTGAAATATGCACCAAAACTTATTTAGCTGTCAAGAATCTCTCTCTTTTTTTCTCTTATATCTGTTTAGGGTACTATAAGGAGACACCGTAAACATGTGACAACCTAGCCATCAGAATACCTTATTATACTGAAAGATCCTCCGTTGTTGTTTTTAGTTTTAAGTAGAGGTTCAGGTCTGTAGTCTCTCCAAAACACTCTTCCTCTGGCATCTTCACACACAGTCAGACAGAAAACACAGAGAACATGAATCAAATGGTGAAAATGTAACCCCAACCCTAGCATCTGTGCCATACCCCAGGGACAAATAAGAGGGTCAAAGCTATCCTGGGAGAATCCATTCTTCCCCCTCACATCTGCTGCAGTTATCCTCTGTGCAATGACAGCAGAACAATGTAGATGAAGATAAAACATACTTGAGAGCTCTTGCTCTCTGCCATCTCCCTCTGCCTGTCCTGGCCTGCCTATATTCTACAGATTGCACACAGGGAAAGTGTTTTTTTTATTATTATTATTTTTTTTTTCAATGGTGCTTGGGATTAAGTGTGAGAAGACGTTGACAAAGTCTATTAAGCCTTTGTATCTTATTGCCGGGGTTAGAGCTCTCTGGTAATATTATGTCATGACAAAGCATCAATGTGGCCCCTGCCAAGAGGCTCAGCGGTGGTGTTAAATGTATAGCTGCCTATAGATACCGTAAACGCCGGCCAGGGTCGAACAGAGCAGAGACAGAGTGAGCATCTTGATAGAAGGGTGTGACGCATTAAAGAGACAAAGCTTAGCCGGTTACTCGTAAGCTGAACATGTCTTGTCCTCTGGATCCACTACATGCCCGGAGTTCATCCCTGCAACTTTGATGTGCACTGATTTAAGGGATTACAAGTCATTCCTCAAAGGATTTGTCGTTAATTTCGACAGTTATTTATTATTTTATTAAAGTCTAGTCGCTTGATTGTTTATCTTTTCATCCGCCACTTTAAAGCAGAAAATCAAAAATCACCAGACCGAGAAAAAAGTCATTTTTGTTTTGGTTTTAGCTGCTGATTTTTTTTCTCCCCGCATGCATTTCTTTTCTGCATTGCTGGAGTGAGACAGTGAGGCTGTATTCAAAGTCAAAAGGGGCTCTGGCAAGGACAATAGTTTCATCCTTGTCTTCATAACAAAACACAAATTCTACATAAATTCCCTCTCTAAGGGCTCTTTAACCCTTTTCCCCTTCCCCATGCTCAATTAGGTTTGGTTTTATTATTTATTTATTGTATATTTTAAAGGCAACTAACACTGGGAAGAGTAATAAAATGTACAGTGGAGGGATTAGGAGCAGCTCTTTAATCTCACGCTTCTGATAATACTGCATGGGCTGATTGATTAGTTTTTCAGGAAGCTTATGTCAGAAAAACCTAATCCGTCTTTGGATTGTGCCAGCCTTGTAAGGTTTTCCGCGCTGCCACTTTATCATGGCGGCGAATTACAGAGCTGCTGGGCTGTGATAAGGTCCTCGTCTCTTTTACAGACCCCACCGCCCAACCCCCTGTACCCCCTCCTTTCCCTCTGGACAATAAAAAAATTGTGTTTATATTCTTCACATCCCTGCTCTGCCTGGTCTTCACATCAACCTCTCCCAGGATTTGCCTTGTAAGAAAGAGAGGGGGGGAAAAAAAAAAAAAAGAGTGGAACTTAAGTCTTCAAAAACTCACCAGAGAAATTGGGTGGAGAGAGAGAGAGAAAAAATATGAGAGAAAATGGCAGGCAAGCCGGTAGAAATTTCTGTGGAAGTGATTAAACATGGATTGACAGAGTGAAGGGGCCTTGCATGCATGTGCTGCCTTCCAGGAATCATTTTGGAGCTTACATGGGTCCGATGTGTATCTGTGCTCATATTGGGGTCACAATGTTTCTAGCCAGAGGGCTTGACTAGATAATCCCCCATAAACAATACTGTCTGTGGCATTTGCAGTCGTCAGCCTGTATGTTGTCTCAGACCTCTGAGGGGGCGAGGCTGTCATTTCTGCAGGCTAAATCTCTCAAATGTAGCTTGTAGACACTACAGGTTGTATTGACTGCAACGAGCCCCTCCCCTCCTTTTCTAATCATCAGTCATAATTGTGTGTGTGTACTGGCAATAAATCCATGATAAAGGTCCTGAAATGAAGAGAAAGGAGTTCCAAATGACTGATAGGTGTGACACATTTGCCCTTTTCATTTACAATAACCGCAATCTGGCTGCTGGATGGACCATTAAAAACTTAAGTCAAACAATTATGAGCAGCACAATTACTCCCCCTCCGCCCCCTCCAGCTTCTCTTATGATGTGAAGCGTTCGGATGAAGTGAAGTTCTGAGCGGCGGCTAGCTTCGAGCTAAGTCACACCCAGTGTGGCGACTCTGGTGCAGGAAACATTATGTTTAATATGATGTTGAGTTTCCTGATCTTGGTCCACAGCTATGAATTTTTATGGCCGATGTGCAGCCCGAGGCAGTGGATTTGGAGGCTCCACTACCTTATATCATTGTCATTACCGCTCTGCAGGGTCAGAAACATCCAGCACTCTCTGATGCACGACCTCACTGTTTAGCGGCTCTTTTACTGTCTGCATCGCTTTTCACTGCTGTGCTGCAGCAAAACAAAAGGTAGATAATAGTTTATACCGTATACGGCAGGTGTTGTGTCTAAATCCTGCGTGGATGATGGAATATCACCCCAGGAATCGCTTTCTTTTATTACATCAAATATTACTTATTAGTTGTCTTGTCAACCGTGAGTTCTCCATTTGTGTCAGAACTATCAAACTCATGAGACACCGCATCGTCACGTAAACCGCGACTGAAGTAGGCACAGTCGCAGAATTTTCCGCCTTTGAACACTTTCATATTTCCCAAACACCCTGACATATAAAGTTTTTAATTACCACCTGGTTTGGTACTTTGGAGAAGGCAATCACACCATATGTCAGAGCTCAGGAAAATGATTGACCTCTTTAATTAAAATGGCATTGCTTTCCTGTAAAAGGCAAGGTGTGACAGCTTTAGAGTAAGTACAATAAATCTCCTTTCTGATTATTCTCAGTTTTGCATTTCCTCCTCTGCCTCCAGGCTTTGAGGCCTTTCTTTTCAGCTTGTCATTTTCAGCCTTAACAAAGCACTGTCAGCTCCCCTCTGTCTTTGTATATTTCTTTCAAGTACCTGTCTTCAGAGCTACTCGGAGAGAAAGGAAACAACGTCTTTCCAAGTCTTGTTTCTTCTTCAAAGGGAGTTGTTTCTGTGAAATCAGCCGTGGCGCAATCTGCTTCGAGAACAGAAACATTTGCTCTGTCAAATTTGGCGGACGTACGTTTGAGCAAATCAAGCAAAAACATTTTCGAGTGAAACGCCCCGTATCATTTGCAGCGTGGATTCGAAGAGAAGGGAACACAAAATTGAAGTTGTCACACATACGCTGTCACAAAAAGCTCTGAGAGAAACATTTACATTACATCTTACTGAGATGAAAGTGCAAAAACTAAAACCGGACCCTGAAGTATTATTTCTAGAACAACATGCCATGCATCCTCAAGTATTAGCCAAAGAGTTTTAAAAGCATGTTTACCATTGTTGTACAACGCGCGCGTTGGTCAAGAGAATTATAATTACGCTCCAAATCCAACATGCTTCGTGGTGTTATCCTCCTGAATCCCTGCTATCAGACATACGGAAGTGTGCTGCAGGTGTCAGGAGCCAGCACAGGAGTTGACGCTTTGGCCATGTAAGGGGATTATGAAAGTGATGATGCGTTGAAAGGTAACGCCTGCCTAAAAGTGAAGTGTTCAGGGCTTTGCCGCTGTCACATGTGGCAGGTGCTGAGATAACACAAGTATCCAGATTACCTGGAGACTCTAGTCCCAGAGCTTTGCCTCATTCCCTTTCTTCTCTCCTAGTGTGATCTTTGCTAACACTTTCTGAACACCTGACGTCTTTGAAGCATTTAAATTTCCCACACTGTGTCTCTCTCGCTAACATACCACTTTCACCCCTTGTGGGCCATGCCACGAATGTATGTGAAAAATCTAATGAGGACGATCTCCTGCAGTTAATTAACAAAGGAATCACATTATTTCAAATTGCGAATGTGATTTTGGTTTTTATTGACTTCCGTGCAGAGAAGCAATTTGATCCACCAATGCTTGGAAATAAACAGCTCTAAACAGCTGTAGAATATGATTACCTACATTACCTATTACATTTACCTGCATTTACTCAAGGGGGGGAGGTTAAATCTATAATTGAATTAAAAAGATGCTACATGTTCAGCAGTGCAGCTCTCGACAGCATCAATCAGCCACCGTGACCTGGTTAGAAAAAAAAAAGGTCACAGTTCTTTTGATTTTGAACAGAAATATGACAAAACACAAGAGAGCTTACAGGAATGACATGGATAATCACCTTTCACCTACAGCTGCCTGGGCGATAAGCAATAAGACAATAATATAACTGCTGTGTGATACTGGCACTGGTTTGCTGGAGATCTCCTCTTATGTTGTGGTTGGATCTTTCTATAAAAAAAAATATATATATATATATATATATATATATATATATATATATATGTATATATATATATATATATATATATATATATATATGGACACCTGATTTACTTCTAGTAATTGTTACTGATGGAATCTGGTATTTAGATTCATGTTGCAAAAAGATTTGACATAATCCAGCTAACAGAAAACAGTTGATACTGATGACATGAAGCCTTGAAGGCGACCTTGGAGTAGCTGCCATGTTACAGGTATAAAGATGAAAGGCCGCTAAGTTGACGGTTGATAATGTAAGGAGACGCTGACACTCATTAGAATTGTCAGTGAGGCTGGAGCTAAATGTGATATAATTTGTCGTGTTGATTAGCTAGCGCCGAAACAGGTTTCTGCAGTTCTGTGCTGACAGCTTCTACACTGCGGGCGAAGTAATTGTTTGTGATTTGTGCAGTTTAGTGTATTGCTTCCTGCTGGGATACCAAATGCTTCAAAATGAATAACAAACTGGACCAATATAACCAAAAAAAAAAAAGGTGAGGCGAGGCATCATTTGAGTCAGTTTCAGTTGTTGCAAGGAGAGGAAATAACTCACTCAATAACTCACATGGTATATGATTCATGCTAGCCACAGGATATTACG
Organism: Protonibea diacanthus; assembly: GCA_028641955.1. Classification (NCBI taxonomy): domain Eukaryota; kingdom Metazoa; phylum Chordata; class Actinopteri; family Sciaenidae; genus Protonibea; species Protonibea diacanthus. The sequence continues at coordinate 14,014,985 of CM053986.1, forward strand.
TGCTATAATTTATGCTAATCATAGGATGCAAGCAGCTCAGGGTGACGTGATGAGCAGTCAGGATCATATTTCGCCACACCATGCACAGAAACAGGCTCTTGCACGTTGTGAATTTTAGTTTAATGTGTGGGGTGCACAGGCGTTACAACTTCATGGGCTTAACAGAACTTTCTTTGTGCCGTACCTGTGTCGGAATGAAACAGCACTTGGGTGAAGAATAATTTCTTGAAGAAGGAGGTGCGCAGTAATTAGTGCTCTTGTTCTATCAAGACCAGAGTGGTCAGAGGTCAGGCACAGCATCACATCAACGCCACTCAAACTGGCAGAGATACTGTGTCTTGCTCAAGGATGCTTGCTGATGTGGCCACGCGACTAAAATTAGTCATCTGATTAAAAAACAAACACAATAGAACAATAGATTTTCAAACACTGTCAATGACGCACAGAGCTTGCATTGCACTGCATTTAAACATTGATTCAGCAACGACTTGGCTGAATGCCATCTGGCCGACTGACGCAGCATTCATGTTTATGGTGCTGTAGGAAATCGCAGCCCTCACCACTGACCAAAATGCCAAAAAGTAGCTGTAACAGAAGTAGCCAGGTGCAGCTGTACATCACCGCAATAGCAAACACAGTTACAGTAAGCATTTTTTCTTATTAAATAATTGTGGTCACAGTTTTCACTGCGCATTCAGTGTGAAAACCAAAAACCAAGCTTGCACCATTATTATTCAGCGCTGATGCGCCCAAAGTCAGGCACAGGTTGATGTGAGGCTTGTGTTTTTAACATCACCCCCTCTAATAAACGGATGCCTCCACGTCTCTCTACCTAGACCACCTTGATACTGCTTGCGCAGTTGTATGTTTCACGTCATGTGATGCACGCGCCTCAAATTTTCCCAGCACATCTGTCAAACGGTGAGAGATAGAGATGATGTGCTGCGGAGATTAACGATGAGACTGGTGTGATTATAGTAATGAAAACATCAGCACCACTGTACTTGGAGCTTGTCATTCCCTCTCCTCTCACTGTCAGCACAGGCAGAAGCTGGTCTGGTGTAAACACGCGTTCGCAGGTGTCGACAGGATCAGATTTTAGGCCTTTGAACGTTGGCGCGACCAGTTAGGTTGGTTTGTAATAATGCATTTGATACCGGCTGCTCCCAATACTCACCACAAATTATCCCGAGTGTGTAGATGATGAATTGAGCCACAAATTCAATATTGGATCTATAACATCTTAAGCAGGAGGGTGAAGATATTAGAAGTTGTGTTCTGTCTCATTCTCACAGAGGTCAGGTGATAATGGCCTAAAGGATTATACTGGAGGGGGGGTAGATATGCTACATGCACACACACACTAAACTCAGTCTTCGGTGATTGGTAAGGTGCCTCCGGTGTGGATATGCTGTTGCGATCCACCACAGTGCTGAAGCACCTGCCATGTGTTTCCCCGGACGGCCTCTGATTAAAAGTGATGGCTCTGGAGCGTGAGGCTGTTCCAGCGATCAGAGCACCAATCTATTCTTCAGCATCGTGTAGACTCTCGCTCTGTACTGCCTAAGCGCCTCCAGGGCCTTCTCTCCTGGAACTGGCTCTGAGTGTGAATCATTACAAATGATATGCCCTGCAACATCAGGAGGAAGATGGCTAGGGAAGGATGTGGAGCAAGGGATTGCAGGCCGAGAATGGTTTTAATGTGAGTGGAGCCGCTTGTCATGTCAGATGCTTGAAAGTAAGAGGCTGCAGTCAATCCAGCTCCACAACAATCTGCAGTCTATTGCTAGCTGTACGGGCTGAGCAGCTCTAATATGGCAGGTGTTGTGCTGCAATAGTGCTGGGAGAGTATTACGTTAGGCAGTGCTGAAGCCGGTGTAATTTCCACGGGACGTCCAGATTTTTAGACGTAGAAGTGCATCAAGTTAATGAAGCTTCAGACACAGAAAATTAGCAGAGAAATGAATTGCACCACCAAAGTGAGGTCAATTTGCACAGATAAATCCATGAAGAACAGTGGAGTGCATCATTGGTACCGCTCTGCTTGCACTGATGAGCAGGTTAATTGCCCATTTTGTTTATTGTGAGAAAGATGCCTGAAACCAATTTTCCCCAGACACAAATCCCAACCTTATGTGCTGGAAAAAAGAGGGAAAAAAAATCAACTATGGAAATTATTTTTGCTCACTGATACTGGAACTTAGTAATAAAGATGCTGCTTTCACACAGAAAAGCAGATCTCAGCTCACGAGTGTCAACCATGGTAGACTGAGAGAGATTCCATCGTCGCCATCAAAACAACACTGTAGCCTTGCCCGCGGCCCAGAACCCATCACAGCCGAGCACAATGTTGCCGGCTGCTCACTGCAAATGCATTTTAACACCATCTCTTCTGATGATCCAGAAGCCAGATGTCACTGGCTTCTTAATAACTTTCTAGAGGCTAGTTCTGGTCACTGTGGCAATTACCTTTATGTCAGGCCTCTAAAAGATATGTCTACCCACGGGACAAGCGGGCAGCCAGCTCCATAATGCTCATTACAGATGAATGTCGAGGCTGATTCATCCTGACTGTGTGTGTGTGTGTGTGTGTGTGGCGTGCTGCTGCTTAGACCACCGTCAGTATTTAAGTACCACTAATACCTCTGGATAGTATTGATTAACGCAACATTAAATCAAATATGCAGAAAACGTAAAACGTAAAAACAAACAAAAAAAAAAATCATTGAACTATACTTGTGACATTTGTGCATGTTTTATTCATCTTTTATTTACATATATAATAGCATCATATAAAACTGTATCGCATCAAATCGTACGTGAAAAGAGAGAGAAGAGAATAGTGTTTTAATGGAGAAACATACAGCTCATATAATTTAATATCTAACACTTCTCTCCGAAGGCTTAACTCAGATTTGATGCAACATTAACTGTTTTTCTTCAAGGCTGTTTTGGAAAAGACTTTAAGTGTGCTTTTAGGAAGCACTTCTGCAATAAAATTATATATATATATATATATATATATATATATATATTCCAGTTAATCCCAAAACCAAGGTGCAGAGACAGAGAGTTTTACTCAGAATGCGCTTTTGACACATTTAAAAGAATGCCACGATAAGATCAAGTACAATAATTGCTTATGTAGTAAGATAAAAAGCTGGAGACGTATAGGTAATTTACTCGACTCTGCCTCAAGTATAAATAACATTTTTTTCTCCTCTGATATAACAAGGCACAGCTTGTCCCCAACTTTTATGCAGTAAAGGATTTTTAGGCCAGCCAGTGTTACCAATAATAAACAGGCAATTGTATTTCAGAAACAAACATTTCTGATACGGATCCTTTAAGGAACTGTGATTAAGATATGTGTTGAGCAGGACATTTTACAGCTCAAAAAATAAACTGCTGTACTCTCTGGACGGCAAACACTCACTGGCTACTTTATTATTAGGTACACTTGTGTGTCAGAAAGGTGTTTATTACTGAAGTTGTAGTGGGTGGTGAAGTACTGGAGTGTATTCTATTGAAAAGTGTTAATAATCAAGTATTATGGCATTCTCGAGTATGTAAATGAGCCCAAATGGCCAAAATATCAGGAAGACCTCTCAATATAATGAAGACTAGTCAGTTTCTGCTGTGTGATCTAATGTTGCAGCACAGATACAAATATTTTTTGCACATTTTATTTACTAATCACTTTTTAATCATGCTTTATGCAAACGAGTTTAATATTTAAGATTAAGTTGAAAACATCAGATGGGTGGATGGATGGATCATATTTGCCCAATAGTCCACCATATGTATTGAAGGTGTACATTTTGTACAGTAAAACAGGAAATGTGGTGTGCGTGACACATTATGTTACTTTTTGCAAGAAGTCGTACGTCTAAGAAATCTCAGTTCACGTTTGACGATGCTGAATATTAGCTTGGAATCAGCCACTAAAAGCTTCAGCATGAAAAAAGAAAAATTTCAGTCAGACTTCACTGTTTTGGTTCATAATGGTGGATACCCATTTAAATTATTGACAGCGTTTATAGTTCGCCTACCTTTTGCCCCCAACTAAGTGCTCTTTTATAAGGCAGATATATACCCTTGACTGCTGTGGATGTAAGATCTCATGTGCCGCTCTGTAGGACGTACAGGAAAAGGAAGAGCTAAACCACACAGACAAATATCTGCGGCGTTTGCCACTAGTCACTCTGCCTGGTGCTGCTGAAAATGAGGTCTGGTGTTTTCAGCTCAATAAGTCTGCAGTTATTATCATAATAATGTCTTGTTTCAAGTCGCCCCGAAATGCCTCTAGCACGGCAGCACCGATTAAGAAATCTTAATTAAGCTTTTGTAGATTCTCCTTCATCAGACCTTGCTTCTTCTTCTTCTTCTCTCTCTCTCTCTCTCTCTCTCTCTCTCTCTCCACAGCATCATGTTGTACAAAAACTTGGATTCTTTTTCGTCTGTTTTTAAGAGACAGCACTTCCGCTTAAATGAACGTGGTCTGTTAGTGTGTGTGTGTGTGTGTGTGTGTGTGTGTGTGTGTGTGTGTGTGCGCAGGGAGACAGCAAGACAGAGAGAGAGAGAGAGAGAAACAAAACCAAAGCCTATGTGTCAGTGCAAGCTTTCAAGTTCCCAGTGCTTCATCTCTCTTGGGGCATTTAAGTATTAGATATCCCTCTGCTGATCCCCTTGTTGTCACAGCAATTTCCCCAGTTGCTCATCATACTTAAACCCCTCTCTCATTTCCATTATAATCATTCCATACAAAGCTCACCTGAGATTTACACTGAAAGACAAAATTTGGCTTCACCTCTGGAGCGGCGCAGCATGACACCTAATGTGTAACGGATATAACAGCTCGGGCTGGTGGGAAGACGAGTGCCACGTCTTCTTTGTTCACAGCAGTGAAGAAATGTTCCTGTTGGGAGCCCGCAGTCCCACAGATTTTATGTTCAGCATCGCCTGTTATTGTGATGTTCTAAGAGTCAAATCAAATTAACAGCTGAGCTCACATGAGGTATTACTAAGTGGCAGTATCAGTGAGGGAATACTGCCGCTGGAATTGGTTGATTAAATGACTGTGGATGTGGTTAGCTGCGTAGAGGAGCGTTATTGCAGCGTTGCCTCATTCGTCCATGTTTACAGGGAGCAACTGTCTTAATTAAGCGTTGTGAAGGCTGATAGATGGTTCAGGCTCACTGTCCGTGGGAGACACATTGATTTCACATTACAGCCATTACGTCCCGCTTGTTACATTAAGGTGTTACGACCGTCTGTGACATAAGCAGCCTCGTAAAGAAAAGATTTAACTATAAGATAGGCGGTCGCACAAAATAAGATGCATTAAGCCCTGTTACATGCTCACGGAAAGGTTTGTAGGAATGTGACAAAAACAAACTGTGGCAGACAGACCTAGTTTGTTAGCTTTGTACACATATGCCTCAGTTAGGCTTACAGCAAAATTATAATTAGTCTGGAAGTAGTGCACAGCAGCTCAGTGAAAATTCAAACAGCCGCTGTTCAGTGCTTTCAACATCTGCTTCTCTCAGTGATCCCTACAACCGGGCCTGGGGAAAGCCGGCACTACTAATTACTAATAAAACTAGCTAAGCTTATTGCCGTGAATTATTAAAGCTTTATCTGAAGTGGACCAGGAATCGCTCCTGAAGCTAAAAGGCTTTGAGGTACAAGGAGGGATCACAGTTCATTGCTGCGTCTGGATTAGCACTTAGCACATACTTTACCATGCTACTGTGGCAAGCCTGTTTTATTGTTGGGAACCATTACAAGCTAAAGTTCATGTGCATGTGGTATCTAAGAATAGCACCGCTGATGTGAGACCAGCTCATATGTTAAATCCAGGGGATTTTCATTGTCATGTAATCTGACAAGTCGTCCTAAAATATTAGAAGCATTATGCAAATATGAGCCCAGTTGGGGTTCATCGGTGAATCCAGAATGATTCCCTTATACTGGGTTATTTATTTCTTGTTTTTTTTATTGTCTACTAGTGTCAGTAAATAGTTGCATTACATGCAATTAAACTGCTATTTGTACTTTTTATTTTGCATTTAGTTTAGCTGAGGTCCTATTCGCTCAACCATGTAATAAAATGACTATAAATGCCATTTTGGTGTGCTTAACTACTCGAACTAGTACCTATATGGTTAGTCTGGGGTTACACTGGCAAAATATTTCTTTAACTAGCCTTTCTGTTGTAATACAAACTCCTTCGACCAGCCTCACCCCCTTTCTCTCTGATCCTGGTTGCTGTGAAGGAATGCCCAGGCAACACCATTCACACACTGTACTACACAGACCTGCCGGCATCCTCAGCCACCACGTCACAAAGCTATCCTTAACACCATGTAAACGAGTGATTATCTACTGACAACAGATCATCATTAACCTATCATACCATTGTAAATATAAAGCTACTAACAACGGCCGAACAGCTTAGCTTAGCTTAGCAGAAAGACAGGAAACAGAGCAAAAGCCAGAATGGCCGAGCTGTTCACTTAAACTTTATATTTACCATACAGAAACAAGTATGGACCCTCTCATCTCACTCTCGACAAGATAGCAAATATTTTTTGTTCTTTGTACTTAACCTAGATTGTATTGCTTTCAATGTTCTGTGCATATGTTTTTATATATACATTAAAACATTAGGATTTGTGTTATAAGCACTTATAAGCATTGTTAATTGCTTACAAGAATTTTAATAGGCAGTTGAAGCGAGTGAGTAGTCATGTTCAGTGCCATTTCTCCTTGCATCCCTGCTCTACTGTGGTCAGTACGCTAATTTCTTTTTTTCTTTTTTTTTTAAATACATTTTATTGTGTTAAAGAACTAAGTGGCTGTCCTTAACAATTTGTATTTTCAATAAAGAAAACCTCTTTTGCCAACTGATCACAGCCACATTCCTCTCCTCTCCATCTTTAGTGCTGTTTTCTTTATCCTTTGTGCTGCTGTGGCATTTTAGTTCAGTTGACTAGGATTTTCTGTCTGGTCTGTGGAAGGTATCACTGCTCATGTGAACTACATTGTGCTGTTTTGTTCTTTTTCTGAATAAAACAGAAACCTGAAAGACGTCACTGTCACCGTCACTGTTTAAAGAACAATTCTAACATATTTGATTATTTGTTGCATAATTATTGCGTCACTTTAATCAGCAACAGAGTACTGCAAAATTACATTTCAAAAAGATCTTATGTCATTTAATATTGTTTTTCTGTTTTCCTTTGCTCGGCTTTTTCTGAAGGTCACATGCAAGAAAATGCATGGAGGAGCCACAGAGCTCATCGAATGGGGCAACAGTGATGATGAACAGAAGATTTCTCCCACGGGGGCCAGTCCACGGATCCTCAACCCCCTGCGTTTGTTTGCCAGGGGCTCCCCCGGGTTCAAGAGCAACATGAGGGAAATTACATATTTACAGAACATGGAGGACTTCTGGGACTGGTTATCTAACCAGACAGATGTTCAGGGTGCACAGGCCAGAACTAAACGCAGGCCCATCGTCAAGACTGGCAAGTTTAAAAAGATGTTCGGGTGGGGGGATTTCCACTCCAATATCAAGACTGTCAAGCTTAACCTGCTCATTACAGGGAAGATCGTGGATCATGGGAACGGCACCTTTAGCGTTTACTTCCGCCATAACTCCACGGGTCTGGGGAATGTGTCGGTCAGCCTGGTACCACCCTCCAAGGTGGTGGAGTTTGAGATCGCCCAGCAGTCCACACTGGAGACCAAAGACACCAAATCATTCAACTGTCGCATTGAGTACGAGAAGACGGACCGCAACAAGAAGACTGCCCTGTGCAACTTTGACTCGTCCAAGGTGTGCTATCAGGAGCAGACGCAGAGCCACGTGTCCTGGCTGTGCTCAAAACCCTTCAAAGTCATATGCATCTATATAGCCTTTTACAGTGTAGACTATAAACTGGTGCAAAAGGTATGTCCTGACTACAACTACCATAGCGACACACCTTACTCCTCCACAGGATGATCTAGTTGTTAGTGTGCATCAACCTTTTTCTGTGATCTTCAAATGTAAATGTCAACCTCTAAGTTCCTTGTCCCGAAACACCTAAATACCTGAGACATGTTGCAGGAAGTGCAACTTATAATGGGACACACTCTGGAGGGATTTGATGCATTGTTACAAACTTTTGTATATACTGCAGACATATATACTGATCTAATATTTGAGATAGTTAGGTGTCCAGGGACTTGGTTTTAGGGGTTGATTTGGGATTCCGAGCTAGTAGCTACCAACCCCAGGTGACCCCTCCCCATCACAACAGCACATGTTCTCCGTAAACCACTGGTATAATTAGCATGTTGTCCAGATGTTTTCTTCAAGGCTAGACCATAGGCAAGCGTCCTCCCGGTTGGAAGTGAATACTGACTGCCGTGCCAGTGCTGCATTGATGCTAACATTGTAAAACAATTTCCTCACCTCAGCCGGTTACGGGATGAAATACGACAAGACTTTGAAATCGTGTTAATTATTACACCACCAAGACATTTGAATTGTTATTCAACAGGGCATAAAATTAGATATTTCACTTTTGAAATCTCGCTATATTTTGCCTGTGAGTCAAAAATGAAACGGGAACTAACACCAATTTATACCTGTTAACAGAACACAGACATGACAGTATCTAATATAGATAGGTTTGATTAATGGGTATTTTGTCAAGTAGATCTACAGTTGTAAATAATTAATATGGCCTTACGATCTATATTTTATCTCATATAAGGAGTGGAATAAAATTAATCGCTTGATTATGTGCCCATGGCAAAATAAATTGATCCGACACGTCTAATCCAAAGGCAAGTAGAAATCATAAATCATTACATGTGCATATGTAGGTACCCATCCATGTATAACCTGGCTGCTACCTTGAGTGCTCCTTAAAATGTGTTGGGTTTTCTGCTGTTATCATCATAAGGCATGTGTATGCTAAACTAGCCTGAAATCCAACATCTGTGTTTGCAGGATGCACTTTGAGGCATCAGCCTGCTGAACGGGGCCCCGCAGTGGATTAATGTGTCAGGAGAGGCGGGGGGAAAGCGATAATTGCTGGACAGGTGGATTTAGTGAGTCTGGCAGACAATTATCAGCACTTTGTCATGGTCCTGCCACCAGCCCTGACATTACCTGTCTTTAATAGGCTTTAATTAGCCTGGGAAATTTCATTTACCTAAGACCAAGAGTGGAGAAACCAAAAGCTCCTCCAAATATAAAAAAAAAGAAGAAAAAAGGCAAAAGTACAGAATCTGTGTAGAATTTTAATGAGAAGTGGGACTAAATTTGAAAATGTCAGACATTTCTCGATTGTACAGCAGGCTTACGTTGACGGACTTTTGTGTAAAAGTGGATAACATCCAATCTTGTTGTAAATGGTGTAATGTACTTTGACTTTAAAAGGTTCTTTTGAAAACCATCACCACATTAAAAGTCATAAGTTGTGTTGATCGCATATATCCAGGGTTTGTAGGCATGAGGCAATTATTTCTGTCAGACTTTATTTGCTGTATCTCACGTCTTTCCCTATCAGCTGTAAATGATCCTGTCACATTATACACGAGGAGAGGTGTATGATAAGGAAATTACTAAATCCGAGTTGATCTGTTGATGTTTTAGTTCTACTCCTTTGTGCAAATGTTGTGTATGAACATGTAACTCTAAACCTAAATGTGTTTACTTATGGCTTCCGAGTAAACAATGTCAACTTATTCTAATTTTTCCAGCAAAATATATCAATAAGTATACTGTTCCTTATTTTTGGTGTTTGTTAAGCGATATCATGTAGATGATGTAGATGTCATATTTATTGCTTCTAGTTATAGATTGCTTTGATTTCCATTTTTTGTAATCCTTGCAGATTGTACCTCTTGATTTCCTGCTTGCTAAATCTTGTTTAAAACAGTTTCCTCTGTAAAATAGGAAATAAGAGCACTGCTGTGTGTATAGTGTAAGTAAAAAAAAAAAAAAATGTTCATTTTGGAATATTTGATTTCATCTGGGGTTCATTTTGTTAAAATGAAATTGTAAAGATCAATTTAGGTTTTTATGGCATTAAACCTTATTTGAACTTGGCTCACAGCATATTGTCCCAGTGACTCAGCCGCCGTCTGTTGGTGCTCACAGTTGTCTCGTTTCATTCCTACAAGGACTTCTCAACAGGATAAACACGCCATTTTAAGAGGTACATTTCAGTGTAGCTTTTTAATGGGCAATAAATCTGTGTCCACAGGCGTGGATGATACCAGAGGTACACCTCAGGGAGCACATCCATTTTGCTGTGGCCATCAGGGACAGGGGTCTTTTCATTCGCTTCCATTACTCTTATCTGATCAGGGTGAGGCACCCACTCCTTAGGCATCAAGTCACACTAGGCTTTTCCTACTACACGCATCCAAAACTAAGAGGAATGTTAACATACCTTTCACTTTTTAAAAATATTTTCAGTAGCGATATTCTTTATTATCAGACATTCTAATAATAGACTTTCAATGTATTAGCCAATTGCTCACTGTAGTTTTACATAAAATATAAATGTCTTCTTCATTTCTAGGAAGTATCAGGATATTTTTAAGAAATATCAATTTACTTCAGAGGTAAAAGTCTTTTTTGCAGCTTCAAAACTCTAGATTGGGGAAATTATATAGAAGGGCAAAATATGTTCAAGAAGACCTTTCCATCTGCAAACAGTCCATAAATGCTTCCTCTAGCTACAGATCACAGGTACTCCACAGCTGGATTTCCTGACCCTTTACTGGTTTTGTAAAAAAAAAAAAAAAATCTTTAAATTTATTACAAATATTTTCTGGGATGCACTGAGTACCACAGATTGATGATGTTTGTTGTCGCTTCTTCATGGTGAAATGATGATACTACAGCCTCACTTTGTTATTTAGCCAAGATTGACATGGGCATTTTCACCAAGCCCATATTTATACTGAAGTATCTAAAGTTCTGTCCCCATGTCATCGCCTGCTGCTTCTTTAACAACCTCATTTCCTACGATCCAAAGGACAGAAAAAAAAAAAAAAGGGGTTCAATTGTGACGACGCCACTGCAGGCATCTGCTCCTTCAAGCATTACACTTAGTAGAGCGAAAGCGAAAAGAGGAAGATAAAAGGTTGGAGAGGCGTCCTAAAGCAGAGATGATATCAGGTCTTTCTCCTAGGATCTGTGCTGAGAGGGGCGGATGAGGATCAACAAGCTGCTGATGAAGATGTCTCTGTTCCAGCAGGACAGAGCGGCCTTGCGTTCGCTTTAATTAGAGCTTGTGCTGCACATTCACGCATAAAACAAGAGAGAGAAAAAAAAAAAAAAAGTGTCTTTCATGCGCTGTAAAAAAAAAAAAAAGGTTCAACATTAAATATGTTCCTATGCTAATGCAGTTTAAGCACATTTTCTTTTGATTATCAGAGTGGTGTTATTTTCTAATCTTCTATTTAAAAAGAAGACCACTGGAGAGAGGAAGGAGGAAAAAGCGCTCAGCCTGACATCAGCTTCCGTTAACCACCATTAAAAAGAAAAAGCAGAGATAATCACCCTTCCTCAAACTGAAATGTCTTGTCATGTTGATTCAAACAATCGAGCCAGTTAAAGAAAAAAATAAAACAAAACAATCCTGGGCTACTTCAGACTGCTGGAAAATGGTTTAATGGGTTAATGCAGGCATTCTTGCAGACAACAACTTCATCTTTTCTGCTTCCAAACAAAAAGAGGTTTCAACATCTCAACATGACGCTGAATGATGAGTAAGATCATGTAAAAATGATGCTACTCTTTTAATTTACAAAATCCTCTGAAGTGTCGGTCACACCACACTACATACGAGACGGACTGAATAAACATGACAACCCCCCATTCAAACACAGAATAACATTGCCAGTAGAAGTGATGCTCAGCATCCTACAAATATCCAAGCATGTTAAGAGGAATATTTTTTTTTTTTTTTTTGCACATACTCAATTAATTTAATTCTGCACAAATATGTCAGATAATGGCAGAAAATAAATTGTTAAAAACAAAATTGGTACTTGGACACTTTCTTTGACAATAACATGACCATGCATTAGTCTCTCCACTTTTAGTTAACCACAATATATTGAGAATATATAATATTTGCATGTTGGCGATACTAAGGACAGAAATTCTCAAAATTTAATCTAGAACAGTTCACAGACGTATGATCTGGAATATGTCATTCAAATGGGAGACTGAGTAAATACTTCCATATACTTCCAATGTTTTGATATATTAGGGCCAAAGTATAGACACTTTTCCGTCTAACGTGTATCAGAAGGATTGACACTGGGTCTTCATAATGGCAGATCACAATTTTTCCCCACAAATATGCAACAGACTTTCTTGTACACTGGTCTTCTGAAGATGGTTCAACTGTCATTTACATAGAAATGGTGCCATCAATATGGGGCATACACATCTTTTAAAAAGTGTAAAGAACTGACCTTGCACTGAAAGTGTTCATGCTTTTTAATGTCTAGTCACAAAACGGGCTAAACATTACAAATATATAATATTTCCCATTTAGTTAAACCTTTGTTACGTTCCTATAGAACTCCATATCAAAATGACTATTCATGGGAACTAGTGCAACCTGGAGGAGGCCTGGTCTTTGTGACAAGGCAGGCACAGAGTAAAATAGACAAAGTACTCTAGAGCAGCTCCAGAGCAATGGCAGATATATTAAGGCCATTTTCAAAATTACAGGAAAAAAACAGTAGCAGACAGCTTGACTTGCTACCCGGGCTGAAGAGAATTCAGGTTGGGGCAGCAAAGCAAGCAAGCAACACCAATTTTACCAATTTTTTCCCCAATCCACTGATGTCAGTCGTCCAACGTGCCAGCCTCCCCACATCCCTGGCCAGAAAGCTCCACTCTTCTTTTTATTCAAGTGTGTTCAGTTTTGGTGGGAATAAGAGTGGTACCCTCGCTAGTCCTTTCTTTGTAAACCCATGCGTCGCACCTCCAGTAAAGTCTTGAGGCACAGTCAGGGAGTCAGGACTGTTTTAGACGCTTCCTGGGAAGACCAAAGGGTGGGCACTGTGCTGAAGCCAAGGCGCGGAAGGCCTCGGCTACCAAGTGAGGATGGGATTGGATCATTGACTTCCAGCCTGCAGTCTCCATTATATCTGTGGCATGACTGTAAGCACAAGTGAAATGAAGTTAATACTAGGACATGACAATGTGCACATTAAAAATCAATAAGCATAAATGAGATCGTAATGACAAAGCAAATAAGGAGGACTTGATTTGTGAGTTGCATGCTAAAGTTGCAAAGAGCCGTTGGTGCTTTCTGTGCATAGATCGATCGATTAGACGGTCTTCATGTGTGGAATACAGACTGAAATAAAGTTCAACATTTCAAGGTGCCCTATGACAACACACTACATCATCTGAAAGAAAAACTTCCCATAGCGACCAGATCCTTTCTTTTTAAAATTCTGCAAATATTCCATTTCTAGGGTTTATCCAGGTATGAGTCTATTAATAACTTGGATACAAAGATATGGAGCTTCAAACTGAAAAGGCAAATAGCACTCTGTCTGCCTGGGCTAAAACAATGAATTCTAATGCATCTGGTAGGGGAAAGAGATAAGAGCGTGTTATTAATCTTGTGTCACATATATCAGCTAATTACATACTTGCTATTCCAGTTCTTTCCATCTTTACAGCCCAGCTGTCTCAGGACACTGCACCTATGGCAAGGAGATAAAAAGGTAAGCATTCAGGGCTGGTAAACAGAAATGGCAGCAAGAATTTATCACTGGAGGTTTTTTTTTTTTTTTTCTCCCCCCCTTCCTTGCGATACTTGCCTGTTGATAAAATCTATGGCTTGTGCTTTGAGCTGCTCGGCGCTGTGCAAGTCTGCTAGGATGAGGGTGTCGGCCACATTCTCCACTGAAAGGCTGTTGCACAAGGCCTCTTCACACATGACCTTTAAACGCTCCAGAGCGTACTGGGGTGGAGGGGTGGGAGGGGGGGGAGAGATGGGGGAGACACAAAAACAGTGGTTACACCCTGGATGCAGAGTGGGTCCCTATGGTCTGAGGTTTTGTCTCAACTACTCTGAATACACAAAAAGCTAAAGATGCAATCAGTTAATACAATTTGTAATGATTACAAGTCCACTGGGATGTGTATTTTTTTTTAAACCAGCACCTAAAATGTTCAACTAGCAGTCTCCAATGAATTGCAGAGTTAAAAAAAACAAAACAAAATACAAAACAGGAATTACCCAATTTCACGCATGACACACTGATGTGATTTATCACTTTAGGAATGAATATTGTTGCTCAATATTCTGGTTCACTATTCAGTAAAAACTCAATCAAATTCATGATCAGCATGATTCATAACACAATCTTGCTTACCCTAAATGAACCGGTGAAAAGAATGGTACAAAGAGTCCACAAAGAATTTGAGAGATTATAAGAGGCTTCATATCATAGTGCCCCGAGAAATATGACTTCATACATTTAAATCTGCAGTGATTATGAAGCAACCTAGCATGAGGTGCAAAATGAGCTTAGAAAATGTGTACATGCAACACACAGAAGAAAATCCAAACCAAGGTATTGAACAGCAAATGCTCGTCCTCCTCCATTTAAAAACATATGAGGTGGTCGTGTATCTTTGTGTCATGAAGTTGCGACAAAACACTGCCTTAGCACTAAATCCACCAAGGAGTCATTTATTTCAAATGTCGGAAGGCGTTTTCAAATTCAAGTAACTCTGTTACAACTCCTACATGCCTCAGGTTATGACTTTTCCTAAAAATGGGTGTAATAATCGTCATCGTTAATAATGGGGGCTGTGGGATAAAAAGCAAAAAAAAACCCATTCATGACTAGAACCCCTCATAGAAACCTCTGTATGACGTTGCATCGTTTAGACTTGTTTAGTCTTTTGATAAGCATGCTGCCATATCAAACGATAGAGAAAGATGTATTTGATAGATATTAGGCTGGATAGATGGAAACATGAACCGGAGCAGAAGAATGAATGAATGACCAGTGAATTACCAGTATCCTAACTAAAACAAGGCAGCCGAAATTCATTTTTAAAAAAACTGTTAAAATTTTTTTTTAAATGTGTAAATCATTTTGCTTTATGATAATGAATTTTAATGGAATAAAGCAATTGTAAAAAATAATAAATCCCATAAATAGAATTTTAATTTGTTATTTTGTCTCATTTTCTAAAGAAATTACAAAATAGACCATTTAACTGCTTTAAGAAACAATGTTTCTGAGATTAATGATGCAGCAGGGACTTAAAATAACTCCTTTGTGCAGTTTTAGTGTTATATTATTTTCGTGATTAAGTTTTCTGCCAAGACTTTAATCCTATTTCTGTAACACCATAATATTTGTATGTCAAGAAACTTTCACTATTGATATACAGCTACTCAGAATAGAAACCAACACTGACTACATCCTCAATAATATTATAACGGAGAAATTATAGTGTCCCCCCCCCCTAGGCTAAGACTGTTGCAGCTAATATCACCTGCATGTTCACAGCCATACAGAGCAAGTTAGCTAGGCTAGCTAGTTAGCTTAACTTAACATACTAATGAAACAAGTCTTTACAGACAGTAGTACAATAAATTAATATATTTAATAACTTAATTAACATTAACTAGACAGTTCAACATCATGAAATAGAGAAAGAATCAAGTTTTTCTGCACCATAACAACAACCACAATGAAGATGACCAAACAGAATGAATGAAAAGGAAGCGAAAAGCCGTAATTCCAAAATATTATTTCAAAACAAAAAAAAGTCTCTGAATGAAACATCTGAATGTGACAAATTCACAACACAACAAAGAAAATATTTTGTTTCTTTCAGGTGGTGGGCCGCAGTGATACACAAAACGCTGGTTTACCAATACTGAGAGTATGTCACATAAGATTGCAGGCTAACAGCTGTGTAATTACACAACAGACCGCATTAGCCTTTTAGCCTCATTGACTTGCATACAGTGCTGGTCGCTCCACACATTTGAGATCTGACTGTCCATGACTATAACACATTCAGAGACTGTTCCAGTGTCTAAGTGACCTAATGTTATTACCGGCATAATACCTCATGTTGATGCACACGTTGGCTAGAAGTAAACACAGAATTCATCAAATATCATGTTTGTTTGCCATTTAATTTACAATCTGGTGAAAGTAACTGGCCAAAGACAAAAACAGAAGAACCTGTTTCTCTGCCTTGAGAAAGACGTAGAAGGCTTGCAAAAATATTAGTTTCAAGTCGGGTACTTACTTTATCTGCAGCTGCCAGCAAATTGTCTGCCATCTTCTCCAGGTTCGGGGCCTTTCCTGTATATATGAAGCCCATCATTTCCTTAAAGACATCTGGATCTACGTCGCTGATGTCCACCCGGTTCTGTAAGGTGAGAATACGTCTGTGAACTGTTCTAGATTAAATTTTGAGAATTTCTGTCCTTAGTATCGCCAACATGCAAATATTATATGGTGAGAAGTTTCTGTATAACTGACAGAATAACATGATCATGAGCATTTTGAGCAATTATTACTGTGGTAATGGAAGTGTAGCTCTGTGCCATATCAGACATAAATTAGCTAAAAAGTAAGAAGAAGTAGGTGTAAGCTGTTATTCTTACCTTTTTACTTTCCTCCATTTCATGTTCAAACATGGCATTAAAAACGGGTGACCTCGCTGTCGAAGAAATAACATAAAAGCTAAATATTCAAATCAACAGTTACTGTTATTCAAGACGTACCAACATTGTGTCATGTGATGAATAAAGAAGCTTTCATTAAACAGCATGTGATGCAGCTGTCTTATAAAAACAACTAATGTATCAGCACTGAACTGTAAGTCTTAAAATCATCCCTGTAGCTGCTACTTTGTCAGCAATTTTTGCCTGACCACTGCAGCTGCCACCATGTCTAATGGACACAAGCTGGAGTGGGGAGTCAGCCTCTCAATCTCCTGGATCCTACAGTCTGGGTCAAGCAGGGCCAAGTAGGGGTAGTGGGGTGGATTAGCACCAAGTGCTGAAGTAGGTCAAAACAAAGCAAGACAGGAATACAAACCCTCCGCAGCCTTTTGAGGTGCTTATGGCTCTGCAAGAGAAGCCGTTAAGAAGAGGCATAGACATGTCTTGCAAGGGCCATTTGGGGAGGCTTCTCTTGCGGTTGCTGCTTGCTAAAGTGTTGAGGGCCTGGGACGGTCTTACCTGCAAGGATGGATTTGTGAGCTTTGAACTCCTGCCCTCCGACATAGAGGCTGCAGTCTGTGAAGCGTGAACACTCCCACAGGTTCCCCAGGTCATCAGACAGCTGACATTCTGGTACCTTCAGCATGTTCATGTTGGACTGGCCCGAAATGTTAACCGAATCCTGGACAACGCTTACCTGTATATGGGAAACATCACAGTGAGAACACGTTGAACAGCCTAACAAGTCCAGCAGCAAATGTCTCATTAAAAAGAGTAGAGTAAGCACTAAAGTGTATTTTCAAGACTGAGGAACCTACAGTGGGAGGAAAACACACAACCACATGAAAACAAAATTAATTAGCCTTTGCTGAATCAACCTAATTGATGAATAAAAAAGCATTTTGTCTTTAATTTGAATGTAATTTGTTTATCAAAATGGCAATTTGCCTGAAATTGTTCAATCTTTTTTGGGACCGTTGTCCTAGCACACTGTCTGGTCCTGGAAGTATTTGGCCAATTGCATTCAAATCAAAATGCACTGACACTTCATTTAACTCGTCCCTTGAAAGAACATTTAAGGAGACATTTATTCTTCTTGACACACTGAATTCAGTTATTTCGAAAACAAACATCATGGTGAATGATTTCAGATGAAGGAAGCATTTCACTTGCTGAGGAGTTAATGTGATTTAAAGCGAATGCCCACAGTATGCTGGTAATTAAATGGCACTAGAAACTACAATCGGGTGTAAGCTGCAGCCTCGATTCACTTAGTTACATTTGATGAACAGTGTTGTGATCCTGATGCTTTCAAAGATTCATAATTTATATGCCACATGTAACAGCAGCAGCTCAGCAACGCAATACACAATGATGGAAAAAGAGGAGAACAGAAGTGAAACAGAAACAGGCTAATTGCAATGAAAAGAAACGACCTAATGCCATTTCACGTTTTGTTTACTTATCATTTCACTGTTATAATCAATGGAACTGGGAGACCAAACAGAATTTTTACATAGCCCCCAAACAATGATACATTATTAGAAATTATCATGTGGTGTGGTCAGAAGGGGATTGTGTGCCAGCCAACGTAAGGTAAACTCCACATTAACGCACAGAAAAAGGCTCCGCTATCGTATAGCTGTGTACACCATCTGACACAATCACCACAAGTAGATTTGAGGAAAAGGCGGCTCATTTGTGATTTTGGGAAAATGACAGCATTCATAAGACGACAAGAAGAATTTGTATTAATGTGAAGAATAAAAACAAAAACAGCATTTACCTCACAGAACAGAGTGAGCTTGTCATCTGGTAAGAGTCCATTCGCTTCATCAAGGAGGAAATCTCTCCTTATAAATTTTTTGAAGCCCCAGTCTTTGCCTTGGACAAATCTATATGCTCTTTGGCTTTCTGTAACATGAAGGGGGGAAAAAAGATAAGTCATGATATAACCACCCTATTATTTATTCAAATGAATGCAACAATACACAGTACAACTCCATGTGATGACATTCTGCATGCTCGTACTCACCCATCGCTTTTGTCTCCTCTCTTTTAGCATTCAACAAAGAAAACTTGAACTTTGCTCTGACTTCACTTTTTGGACAACTAACAAGAAGTAAATACAGTGAAAGATAATCTTTGCTTTCATCATCAAGTCCCTTTGGATTGACTCGCAGACACCTGGCAAATGAACAGACAGCACATTAGAAATGACAGCATGTTAGCAGCGTCATAAATGCTTTAATCACTTTTGTTAAAACACAAGACTATGACGAGCCTTCAGGGGTGAGTACATCCCGCTGTGACAGACTCGTGTGTAATTCATGTTCGTATTTAGTGAAGGACATGAAGCTGTGATAAAGTTAGACTGATTGATAAATCCAAAAAAAATAATAATAATAATAATAATAATAATGCACAACGATATTCTCAAACCCTTAAGGCCTACAGCTATTCATAAAAACCCTGCAAATATATGATTTGCATTGAGAGGTGTAGCTTTAGTACGAACCATTTCATCTTGTCATTAGGGCCAGAGGAGAAGGTTGAGCTCTTCAGCACCTCCCCCATTTCTTCTCTGCAAAAACTAAAATTGTTTATGGTCCACATGTAGGAAAACTTCACAACTTTGACCTTGGGATCAGAAGAAGAAACAAGCAGAACAATCAGACCAAAGCTCTCTCTTTTTTTGTTTACATTTTCAAAATACATTATGAGAAAGGAAATGATATGGCTTGGCATGACAACTTGACCTCCTCAAATTAAGCAGAAAAATGTAGAGTAAAACCTCGAATACTCTCGTCCAGTTTGTCTGATTTTAGGATTCTCCACCCTTGATTACATTAATCAGAATGATACCGCTACAAGACTTTTTTAACAGAATACATTTTGACGCAGACGGAAAAACACAGGTGTAAAATAATAAAATTAATGATAGCTGAAATGCAATTAGCCGCTGTAGTTTCAGGGTCCCGGTATTGTGCATGCTGGATCACTAACACTAATGGCTTACTGGGACACTTGAGCCACCGTTAATGTTATTAGTAACAACCGTGCTTTTCCTACCATGACAAGTCAAATTGTCTGCTGTGAAAAGGCCTATTAACATAAAGAGAGAAAAATAACAATAGGAGTATGAGTTGGGAATGAAACACCAGTACTTAAGGTTTGGTAGAAGAATTCCCAGCAGGATTGATCTAAAACATTATACATATAGAACATGATTTTGCAACTTTAGTTATGCCAATACCTGTGTGTAACACCAGCTCTCTGCCACAGGTCCACTTGACATCTCCCCTGGGGGAGGAGGGGTGGGAACCCGTGACATCACCGGCTTCGGGGTACCACTCACTCTCGTCCTTGAAGCACTAATTGTTCCAAGAAAACAAGAAGTAATGTTATCTTTGCCCGTTTAATTACCAGATCACACATATGAAATATTTTCATTGAAACTATCTGGTCAGAATAAAGATGACAGACAAAAGACAAAAAAAATCTTGTCACATGATTTGAATCTGCTTGTTTGTGATGCACCAAAAAAAAGTCTGCATTCTCACTCCATCTTGGGACTGACGTCAAATTTTGGAAATTAGCTGAAGTATAGGATAAGGATGAGATAAAGTGAACTGTTACTACTGCAGGCTTGAGTATAAGAAGTGATTAGCATTTCAAATGTGGCCATGTTACATGGTGAAAACATGTGACACAGTCCCTAGCTATGTGGCCATCAACAAGCCCATTCTCACAGCTCAAGCAAAGCTATTCTCACCCTGATTTATTGCAAAGATCTAGAAAAGAGGAGGAATGATAAGTGGTAAAACCAGTCTGAATGTTCATATGAGCTATGACATGTTTTAAGATAGATTTCATATCCTCTAATTCCCCATTGCTTTCCAAATTCCGCAGTTGTGGACAAATCCTGTTTAAAGTTTAAAAATTTAACAAACATCAAAACTGACCACACAAGAGTAAAACGAAAGCTCTTTTTGAAGGTGAGGCTAGCTAGATTAAGGACAGAACAAAAAAAAAAAAAAAAAAAAAAAAAAAAAAAAAAACAACACACTCAGTTCCTGCCACCAGTGCGGCAAAATCCAAAATCTTTTTCCACGTTTCATGAATTTACACGAGTTTCCAGCATTATTCTATTTTCGCCTGTAACTTAACAATGCCATCTGTAGTACTAACCCTACTTTTCTTTACATGCATCAATACTGGCAGACCACAATATACAAATAAGAGAAGGGGCTGTGATGTAGTAAAATACAGAAAATAAATTTGACATCTTTCAATTTCAGTAATGCTGCTAAACGCATGCATACTTAAGCTCAATGTCTTTCTTTTCCCTTTTAAATGATGCATTGTGCCAGACAGGCAACCTGTTAACAAAATGTAAGTGACGCCCAAGCAGACGTCTCTGTTAACACTTTGTCTACAGTCACCACTTGTGGGAGATTTTCTCACAACTTGAGTAAAGTCTCCGGTGGATTTGTTTTGTAAATGACCAGAAAGGAGGACACACATGGATTGTGATCCACAGACAGTTAAACGGCAAACACGTTGTTGACTAACTAGTGAGGTCATTTGGCAGGTATTTAACAGTGCTCTTCCAAGTCCTGTATAGGCTGAGCACAGGTTACAGGCTAGGATATCCCCAACAAGCCTGTGCAGAAAATGGTGATGCAAACACATAAGCAACCAAATACATGTTGTCTCAGCAACAGCCATGTTTCGTGTGCAAACATGCCAATTTCATTTCATTTCATTTCATATGAGCAGCACAACTCTTGAGACAGCAGTATATCAAAGGCAGCACAAAAACCACCATGTTCACACAGGCACATTCGCTGTAACAGAATCGCATTGGCAAATGTTTTCGGTTCCTTCCTCACCTGACACATCCCCTTTTAGAGTGTCAGCACATTTCATTTCATCTTTCTCATAAAGGGAAGTTCACATCAAAGCCTCTAAACCCCTGTCATCCCTCTGCTACAGTCACCTCAGAGTAAAGCATTTCCAATTATTCTTAAAAAAGGATTTTTTTCCCCCCCACAACTGACAAATGAGGAGGCAAAGGCCTACTAATGTAAGACAAATGCATCGTCAATTCTGAAATATAGTTTACACTATACACAGACATATTTTACACAAACACACAGCAAGGGCAAAGCCAGAGAAGAAATGGTGATGGTAGAGGACTACTTCCATTGAGTTCACTTTCTTTCTGTGTGAATGTCTCACTCACTCACTCACACACACACACACACACACACACACACACACATAAGATGACGAGATGTTTCTGTGTGTGTTCACTGGGCCACTTGTGTGCAGCTGTTTCCTTTGTTTCACTGAAATTCTTTTACCGTTTCCAAAATTCTGTTTTCTGAGACAATTGCTACTTATAACCATATGATCCCCAAAATGGATACATAGAACAACATGTGGCTTATAAATAATATTAAGTATTCTTGACGGGATGAAGGAATTTTAACATAAACAAGACTTCAAGTGGAGTACACAGATAGTGTGAAGTACACAGACACTTGGTACCGGATACCGCAACAACTGAAACCGGTTGAATGAAATCTGAATCATGCAGCATCAGCAAGTTAAGTTAAAAACCTTCTTATCACCTCTTGAATGGTTGAAATGTAGAAAGATGCAGTTTTTCTAAGTTATCACAGGATCCTTCATGGCCCCATCTTCATGTTCCACCCTGGAAATAAAGACAAATAAAACAGACATGAGACACAGAAAATGGACCTGATCGACCCATCTAAAAGTAAATGAAGTTAGCCACTAACGTTACAAAAGCATCAGAGTTCTCACAACAGACCAGAGTTGATAGAAATAATCAATAAAGTGACACCACAAGACAATTACAGTGAAGATTGCCACGTTATTAAAAACTGAGTACATCAGTTAACGTTCATATAAGTGATCGTTAGCACTCACTGGTAGTGCAGGCCTTGTGTTCCTTGCTGTGTTGAATGATAACTAAACGTGTGATGTTTTATCCTGTAACCTAGCCTGCAACTCACTGCTCGGCCTGTAAACCAGCCAGTTAAATGAGCCAACTCAAGATTCACCTGCAACTTTGTTTGGCTAACACGTTAGCCGGAGTCGTCCTACACCGCCTTTAAATACAACAGAAATGATGCTATGCGAGCAGGCGGCTAGTTTCCATTAGTTGGAAGTTAAATGATCGTATCTTTGACGAGCTTCACGGCTCACTTTTAGCCCATATGCTCCTCGAAATGTCAGCGGATGTGACTACGCTTAATACAAAAAGAAGGGGGGGAAAAAAAATCACTATAAAAGCAACAGCTCAATGTTAGCCAGCCAAAGTGTCAACACTCGTTTCCAAATCATCAATATCGCTTCACCGCACTCGTCGTCCTCTGGAAATGTAGCTAGTTCATCCAACTACAATCATTTAAAAGAGGAGAAAACGCATGTAGCTAACATTAATGTTCCCACTAGCGAGATTAATGTTAACTTCACTTTAGCCTCAGACCGCAAACGCAGCTAACACACAACACATCAGCTAGCTTAACACAAAACATGTTAACAATAACTGTGTCCACATTTAACCGGTCTGACTTACAATAGTCACGTTACTCCTCTTTTGCGACACAAACTAGCTGAGGATAGCACAAGTTAGATTGGTAATGTGCTGTTTAAGACCCCGCATTGCCCGGTGTAAAACAAAAAGGGCCTTCGCTGATCCCTGTGACAGGATGCTAACTAACCAAGCTAACATAAAGCCTCACGTTTGGTGGGAAAACAACGGCGGCTAACTAGCAGCTAGCCGAAGCTAATCTCTGCACTGACTGCTCACAAAAAGTTTAAAAAGACGTGGTGACGGCGTACCTTTCATTTTCATACTTCCATATATATCGAATAACGCATGTAGCTTTGTGTCACAGTCGCTCCTTGCACCCTCCGTTACTTTAAACTCTTTTTCACTCAGTCTCTTCACAACCTTTCTTTGTCTAATTTATATCTGTGCTAGCTTACATCTGTCTAGCTGGCTGGTAGCTTAACAGGCTAGAAAATATAGCGACTGCGCATGCGCGAATTTTGGACAGCATCCATTCAGCTCCATCTTTTTATCAACAGATCCACTGAAAAAAATGTTATTATGAGGATAATGATAATAATCGGAAAATTACCAGGGTACATTAGTTCAACTTTGTTAGTGAAGTACACTCATATTAGCCTAATTGTCTTTTTTGACCAGTCATTGTATGTGGTTAAAATGTTGTAATCATACCCCAACATGCCTACATTTATCTGACGGGCCAGACTATTTTTTTTTTTTTTTAGACTTTACATACTGATGGGCAAGATGCATAATTAATGGATATAATTGCTATGTGAAGTCCCCAAACAGTATATGAAGTAGTTTGTCCCAGATCCACATGGACTCACAGCAATGACTTTGTAAGTTTCAAGTTTCAGGTTTATTTGTCAGCTCAGCATAAGAGCACTAAACAGTGTAACAGTAAATAAACTTAAACAATAAATTTATGGAAAATGTAAAAGGTTCATGCTATAGTGATATGATATAATGAAAGCAGGGCATTTAAGTAGAAGCATGCAATGGTAATTTCTTCATCTCAAACAATTTATTGAAACAAAAGCTAACAACAGTGGTGGGTATACCACAACAAAACATGTCAATGTCTCAGTAACTTGTCATGTGTCCCTGAGCATCAATTACACCTTGGCAACGACATCTCATGCTGTTCACAAGTAGACTTATTGCAACCTGCTGATGACACTCTGTGTGACACTCTAAGCTCAGTGGCAACTTCCCTCTCAGTGAATTCTGTTTGAGGCCTCGCAATGACCAGGTACTGTTGATTGATTGTTTGGTGTCATCTTGGTGTCATGATGTCACTGAATCTGGTCAAATTAAGTTTACTTGTAAAGGTTATAGTGCATTTTAGGTGCATTCTGAAATTTCATGCGAAAGCCAACTTACTTTATGTGAGTAGCGCAGAATAAAAATAAGCTGAGAATAAAATACAATACTATAAAATTGTAGGTAAGTAAGAACAATATAAAATAAAGATATAAAATATACAAAAATAGAGTATACACAAATATGAAAAATCTAAAATATACAAAGATAGGATATGAAAAAATATGTGCAAGTGTTATAATATGTATACACAGGTACTGAAGTGATGTGCACAGATATTAGATATTGCACAGCGTAGATTTAAACAAAATGAGCACAAGAGTAAAGTGAAAGTTCGCTGAGTTGAGTTGACATGGAGCTCTCATTGGTGCGGCTATCTCACAGTTCAACCGGAAAGCAATTTGGGATTTGCGTAAGGTGCTATTTTACAGACTGAATACATTTATTTTGATACAGTACAGTTTGATTTAGTACAGTTTACTGCTTTCAACCTTTTTGTGAATATTGTTATATTTTGGTCACTGGGGTGTTTTTTACACTCTCCCTTTTTTGGCCTTTTTTTTTAACAGAGACAACTTGAAGAGTGACAGGAATGTGGGGAGAGAGAGATGGAGAATGACATGCAGGAAAGAGCCACAGGTCGGATTCGAACCCTGGGCCACCGCGGAAAGGACTCAGCCTTTGTACATGGGGCGGCTGCTCTACCAACTGAGCTAAGCGACACCCCCACTCTCCTGTTCTATAAATAAATAATGATGATGTTGATGATGATGACTTTACAAAAATAATAATAATAATTTTAGACCCTCAAAATAATGATATTTTGGAGAGATTCTCAATAGGAATAAAGGTTGATACACAGCAATGATGGTTTAGGTAAGAGTTAGAATAAATGTAGTTATTCGCACGTCACATGACAGGCCTCTTGGGAAGAAATACAAACAATGGGAAGGAGGTGTGCTCATCATCTTCCCATTATATGCCTATAATAGTCCATCGTCGTAGACCAAAGATAGAGAAAAAACTGAAAGGAATCTTGATATAATGTAGCTTACGTACGATAGATGAAACCCCTAACTGCAGCTCATTCTCAGTCAGCCTCCACACTGTCTCTTCTGTCTGCTTCTGATGTTTCTCGTCTAGCAAACACAAAGCAGCTTGGGGTAAGCCATTCTCTGAAACAATACTCTATAATGGCTCCCTGTAGGCCTGTGATAACTAATTCCCTTTCAGATGGATGGACACTGTTCTGCAGAATGAGCGATAAATGGCTCTTCAGCACCAATCAGTCTACATTCATGGACAAAGTACGGCAGAGTCTGTGAATGTTTGCACTGTATAGTGATGACAAATACCAAAACAGCTACTGTATGTAAGCCAGCTTGGGTTTGGTCAAATAAACACAGCATATGATATTCTTATACTGAAGCCCACATCTAATGTCTTTAATATCATCGTGATGATATTAAAGACCCATCTTGACGCAGAAGGCATGGATGATAAGATCGCAGCTACAGGAATGCTTATAATAAATTTAAATAAGTTTAATTCAGGCTTTACTGCATGTGTCCAACACATTCAACAGTTCAATGAATCAAGGAAGGAAGGTAGTTCAAGGAACACCCATTTTATACTGCATTTATCTGCTATAATTTTAATTAGTTGGTGTGAGCACCTGCAGTGCCAATAAATATAAAGCTTTTTTTTTTTTTTAGTTTCACATCAGTTTGATCAGTCACATTTCCATTCCATTCATGTTTGGCTTCAGAATGAATAGCACTGAATACTTATTTTTGTGTCTTTGTCCTATTTGGCATGTTCATAGCCGTCTTCATGAATATCTTTTTAAACAATGGCTGTGACAGTCCTCTACCTCTAATCTACAGTACAATACTGTTCTAATTAAGAGGATCTCAAAATATCACTGATATTATTCCTGACAAGTATTCAGCGCTTTCAGCGATGAAGACTGATACAGACAGAACTTATGAGCAGAGAGAAAAAAAGGCTCCAGTGACAAGACGAGCCCCAGTGACCTTATCAGAACATGGTCACGCAGATGTCGAGGGAAAAGTTGAGTCTGACATTACTCATACTTTTCTTCCAGTGTCTTGGAAATAAAGTCATAATACTGAACAAAGGAGACGCCAGAGATCCCCATAGATTCCAATTTCATCTAATTTGATTAAATCTAAGTAATAAAATATATGGTAATACCAAAATGTTGGGTTGATGGATATTGAAATGCTATTAGTTGTCCAGATTATTATTAGTAGTAAGAAAGTTCCTCAAGTTTCCTATACAAATCACACAATTTACTATTATTACAGTTACTGTTATAACTAACACCATATGCAAAACACAACATTGTATTCTGGGATATTAAGTCTACTGATTCTAGGAATGCATCCTTGGTCTTGTCTGTGATTGATTCCTCTGATAATGGTTGAATTTTGGGACAAAATAATAATTTTTTAAGATGTCCTTGATGTTTTTTCAAGATAAGTGGATATCTTATTACTGTGTATGCATGTATTTTATCTGTGGAAATGAGAAAAAATACACCACCAAAATAATAAAATAAGTCCTGCACACACTGCAAGTAGCTCTAACCCATTTTAGCAGTGGATTTTCATCTGAATATGGCCCTGAAGCATGATGTATCCAATCCTAACAACATGAGATGCTAATAATTCTGTGATTACTGCATCACCTTGAATCCCCTTGTCAAACTAATCACTGGCTGACAGAGAATGTATGGAATATGTCATGAAAAATATCAAAGTGGGAAGATCAGTTTTTATTCTGCAACATCAAACGTGTCCTTTACCTCATATCAGAATTTTGTGTAAAACACACTATTTTCTGCACGACTCTCATTTATTATATATTAATGAAATCTATATGACATATTAACCTTTATCATGAGGTTTCATGAACAAAGTTGCTGTTAGGTTTAGCATTAGCACTTTAGAGATGCCAGCATGATTTTGGCTCTGAGCATGGAGGTATTTTGCACTGTGAATTCCAGATATGGTTGTTATTGCTGTTCATGTAAGGATGCATACAATACTCACAAAAAAAGACAAACATTATATTGCCTCAAGGAAGCCCAGTTACTGTTGTGTTCATGAAACGGAGCTAATTTGTTTAATGCACATAAAGTACAGCAGCAGTTGAAGTCAAGCAGCGTGTCTGTGTTTGTGGTACTGTCAAGTTCACACATGGCTTGTCAGTCAAGAGTTGAAGTGCTCATAATCTGCCAACAGAATTCTGAATAACTTAAGACATAATGAGCGTGATCCATTGTGACAAAGTAACATGCAATGTTGCACTAATGACTATATGCATTGAAGATTATTGTTTTTTTAAGTACCTCGATAATCCAGCTCATCAGACACAAATTGTAAAGATTGTATATGAATGCATTTTTCAAGTCATCTGGCAAAAGGTCAACTATATTTACCAAACAAAGGGAATTTATTCTTGTTGCATGTCAGTGATGAAGGTCTGTGAATTTTGTTTAAATCCACAACACAATACCACTCTAAGTGCATATTTAAAATTGAGCCTGGACACTGGGCTGGGACTCCTATACTTAGATGTAAGCATTAAAAAAAAAGCTTTAAATACTCTAATGAAAAGAGATTTTGCCTTCTTCAGTGATCTGGCTGCATTCTGCTAACTGCGTTGTTCAGCTGTTCATGCTACTATGTATTAATCTATGTAAAATAAAACAAATGCATGAATTTACAATAAAGCATTATGATGTAAAACTTAATTGCAAAGTCACTGTCTGTCTGAATGACAACCTTTGAGTGATTCTAAAACAGTCAGAAAACAAGTTTAAAAATGTGACGATTCAAAACTAAATTTGCAAGATGTATGATGTGCCAAAGATCTCCAGGATTATAACACCTGAGTTTAACACCAGAGTTGGGAACAAATGAACTGTGAGGGGGGTGCGGGAGGATGAGTGTAATGAAACTGCAGACAAGATTAAACTACACTTTCTTTCATTTTCAATCTCCTTAATTAAGTGCTTTCCATGTTTTCCTTCTCAACAATCTTTGAGCCTTTTCAGGATTTTGACAGGGCTGATTATGTAGCATGAAGCAGATGCTCTGTTGCCAAGATGTCCATTGACAATTATTGCTATTCTTCATAGCTCATTTCCCATGGAGCAGCGAGAGAAATTGCACACTGGCTCCATGTTATTAATAGTGCCGCTTGGTATGGAAATGAGACACTAATTTACCCAAAATGTGCCATTTTTATTCTGGTTTGATTATCAAATGAACTATGACATTCTTGAAAAAAGTGCATTACAGTTATTAGTTTTAAAATTAACAGATTTCAACCGCATTCTTCCGTATTTCATGTGATTAAAGAGAACACATCTAATGTGATAATTTGCTCACTATTCTTGGTGCATTTGACAAGCTTTGTATTAAACCAGTTACATGTTTGTTTACTTGTCTGTGTGTCTGTGTAGCTCAAACAACAGATTACAATTACATCTTGTTAGTCATAGTCATACATCGTACAGTTGCAGATTACATTTAAGAAAGCAGTTTGACTATATTATAGGAATGTTGCAAGATTTAGTGAAATTTGTGTACTAGTCAATAGCTAGTTTGTCCTTACAGCTGATTAAACAACAGCAATATTAAATCTAAATATATATATATATATATATATACACACACACACACACACACACACAAATTTAATGTTAAAGTTTCAAATCCTAGAAATATTCTTTACATTATATATAAAAAAAAAAAACAGTCTATGCAGATGAAAAGTTATAACAATTGTGTATAAAATGAAAATATTATTGAAAAACAGCAAAAGTAAACATGACACACATTTATAAATTTAACATGCATACGTTTTGGATATTATGATTGTGCTTCAACAGGGCAGTTCATATGGACAACAGCATTTTGTCACTGTCTTGTTGTGTTGCTTGTTGTACAACCACCACACTGGTTTTCAACTAATAAAATGCCAAACCACAGCCTCAATTTGAGACTATTTACAACCACGTTAAATGAACTATGTAATAAAACCACAGTGTACTGTGTTATTATTCCTCATTATAATTGGTTTCAATTGAACACAACTAATAAAATACAGGTATGTGAGCTTGAACTGGAGCAGTATTGTTTTGATAATCTTTTGAAATTCAAATTGCTTTTTGAGCTACAGTAACAGTGGCAAAGCGAGCACTGTTATTCAGTCAATGTCTCATATTTGTAAACAACATAACGTCTGTCATGTCAGAAGTGAGGCTGATTGGGTGCAAGAGTTGAGGAAGAAATAAGACATCATGACTTGATGATGAGACGTCTCATTTCTCAAGCAGGGAGCTGATGATAACCTGTCGTTCTTCTGGTCTGCTACACCTGCACACTAACTGGCTGCTGGGACCGGCTTCTTCCTGACAAGCTCCTGTCTTCTCTGCCCTTTCATCTCCTCGCTCCACAAAAGAGAGTTTAGAAGTCTTTTATCTATGCCTGGGGGTACAGTTCCATGTCTGCCAAGAGAGGAATTCAACCAATTAAGCCTGTGGTAGTATTCATATGAACCATGCATCACAAAAAAGGACTCTAAATGTTTTTCAGTATTTCACTCTGCATAATTGGCAAACCGCTTTTGAGTCACTTAAAAACACTCCAAAACTTAAATGGCAAAATTTAACACAACCTGTTGTTTTAGTGTATGTAAATGTGGATCTTTTTTTAGCAGTCTCAAGGTTATAGTCTGAATCATGTCTAATATGAGAGCTCATTCACCACTGTTTAGGAGATTATGTCTTTATTTTTTATTGGGTGCTCCTTGTTAGAATTAAATTTTCACACCAGCATTTAATTTTTGAAAATGGGATAAATCTAAAAGCCTTCCTGCAAGAAATAATAGGACATTTTTCTGTCTTACTTGACTGTTAATCAGGCTGACAGGAGTAGGGTGTATCATTACATAAAAACAAAACAAAACAAAACAAAAAAAAATCGCTAACAGGGGCGTCATGGTGACCCCGAGGTCTATGAAGTACCCAACAAAGGCGAAATACCATTTTTTAAAAATGTTGCCATAACTAACGTTTTGCAGCTTCAGGTACTTGAAATGCTCCCTTCACCCCACTCTCTCTCTCTCTCTCTCTCTCTCTCTTTCTTGTATTCACCCCTTGTATATTTCATTTGCAAAGCACATAGCCGTGCTCCAAAGAGATACCCAGAATGGATGCATTACTGAGAGACTGTCGGTGAGCAATTGCTGATCCAGGGGAGTGATAAAGAGAGCCGGGCTGTCTCAAACCTGAAAAAAGAGACTGGAGAGAGTCATGGAGCATATAGACCAGGAAGGTCACCAGCTGCCAAAGAAGGGCCAGACCATCTCCACAACGTCCTCGCTTCTCCTCTATTTACTGACACTTACGACATTGGGAACATGCAGTGAAGGAGTTTATAAGGAGAAAGAAGAAGTATGTCTAGGACAAAGAGAACTGTAGACTGATGCAAATGAACGCTCAGACACCTCATAGACGGCAAAAACAGAATGAACGTTAACACAAGAGGGATTCAGAACCATGACACAATGATCTTGGCCTTTCCACACAAACACTGCAAGTGGATTGATTAGAAGATATGCAAACGAGATAATCCGCTGGACATCCTCACTATCGCTACCTTTGCATATGGTCATTTTAAGGACACACTTATCTCTAGCACCCAAATTTACCATGCTAATAGATTTATTTCCTTGCAGCCTTTGACAATCAGTTCCCAATACATTAGCATTTGTTTGGAGATGCACGCCTAAAAGCCACATTTACTGAAATGAGAGTTTTGCATCAATAGGCTGTGTTGTTTGTCGAGCTCACTTTTTGCCAGAAGCACCCAGTGTGTTTCATAAATCATTATTTTCAAAAGATTTTTTTTTTTTTCAAAAGGTGTCATCTCATGATTTGACAGACAATTGGAACTGATTTTGGATCTCTTTTCTTGTTCTAGCTACCAGGTTTTCAGCAGTGTTTAGTTACTTATTTATCTGCAGGCTTCCCCCAATCACATTTCTAGGCAGGTGCATGGCTACCCTCCACAAATTACGTCCAGGATAATTTCATATTGATTAATGCAGATGCGTTTCTCTTGGCTCTCATACCCTACCTGCAGTCTATTTGGTATAAATTACTGAAGCCATTTTGCTGCACAAAGCCAGCCCTCTCCAATAAGGTGCTGGCTCATGTGTCGACTGGGGCCCCCAAACTACCCCTCTGCCTGCAGGAACCACTAAAGCTTTTAATTGCCTTCTGTGCAAATGGTCCTTATGCACTTGATAAAGTATCTAGAAAGTCAGGCACGGGTTGCTAGAGGCTTAGGGGAGTCTGTGCACTTGCAGTATGTGCGAACGAGATAGAAAGTGTGTGTGAGAGATAGGCTGAGAGAGAAAGAGAGCGTGATAGGAGTATAGTGAGACTTAGTGACGGCTGGTTGGTGAATCCTATCCATGATATTACAACCTTTATGAGTAGGGTGTAAAAGTTACCCTTTATGAACGTGGGCACCACTCAGCAAAATACTTGAATAAGCCAGCTAGTGGCCCACAGGATTATTTCCTTCTGTGTACATTCGCAATACAGTAGAGTAGCTGATAACCCTGGGTAAAGCGATAAACAATCAAAGTGCGGCTTCAGTGGAAATGATTGCATTCTGTGCCCTGCCCCAGAGATGGGGGCCATTATTAACGTAGGTCCTGTCCTGACAATGCTATTTTCTGGAAGGTAATTGCAGATTCAGATCTCTGAGAGGGCCTGACTGAGAGTAAATGCCACCTCTTTAATTATGGTCTCCTCCACGTCTCCTCTATTGAGCCGCGGAGATGTCTATCGCTCCACGGGATCCTGGGGAAAATGACTCTAATGGGAAATGACCAGTGTCTGGGAAGCCAGCTCAGATTAGAAGCGACGTTTCTAATTGATGGCTAAAGAAATCCCTGGCCGGATGACTGGGAAAAGTCACTTTGGAGCAAATGTAATTGGAGTGATTGGAGTTCTAACAAGAATCAGTGGATAATCTCTCCTGATTTAAGCTTGTGCTAGCACAGACAACAAGCTCAACAAGAGGCAGCATGGACTATTGTGGAAATTGACAAAAGTCAGAGTTTAACACCCTTCATACCGCTTCATACTGCAGAGGACATACAAAGTTTTACACTGTATTGTACTTTGGTCCAAGGTTACATGCTATATCAGGACACATGAAGGTGGATGCAGTTAGGATCAAGAGATACCAAAGTAGAGGTCAAACATTCTACATCTCTTCCAAGGCGCAGTAAAGGATATGTCCACCATAAAACACTGATGTTGCTATTTAGATCGAGGATGGTGAACATTTTGGGTGAGAACATTTAAAGACAAATTTATTTTTTCTTCTGCTGTTCAGAATAAAAAGACGAGGGCTTCATCTCTGGTTCTCTGCTTAGCATTAATAAAACAATCACACATGGAAAAACACATTAAAGGGCAAAGATTAGCGCACTTAAAGAGCACTTTAGATGGCGCAGTAGATCAGAATGACCACATGAAATGTAATTGCTTGATTTTTATTTATTTTTTACACTTTATTAAATATGCTGGAGTGTTGCATTTGTGCCTTAGTACAGTTTCAAACTTTGGTTTTTATAACTTATTGATGAATTTATCCAATAAGCTCTTGTAAGTCAAATCAAATAACATTCATAATCAATCATTCAAACATCATCAAACATTCAGAAGTTAATTTAATTGAAACCCTTAGGTTAACCTAACACAAGCTAAGCTCGTTATGTATGAATCTGCAGTGTGTACAGAAAGTTGAATTTTGACCAAAATTACAATAAAACGAATCGGCATAATTTCAGTATGGAACACTAATAATTAAAACCTTATTCAAGATATACAATGTTTGGCTCCAGAGTGTACCAAAACTAGTGACATTCTTCATTTATGTTTGAATTTGAAAATAGAAAAGAAAAAAAAAAGAAAGACAGTCAAGTATCTTATGAACTTTGAAGACATTAATGCAATGGAATTTACAATTACTGCATGACATCAAGGACTGCTGTTTAACTGGAGAATTACTCAAACAGAAGTGATTATAGATAAAACAACAGAAATATTCAAAATATTTTCTAAAACTGGAATCATTGAGTGGTGGCAGAGTTCAAACCATAACAATCATGAAAAATTGTGTTTGTATCACAAGGCAAACATAGTGGCAACAGCACTGGAAAACTGTCACGATTTTAGAAGACAATACAAACATAATTTACGGTTTCAAAATGACTTCTTTCTGGTACAATTTCCTTGTATTGGGCATGTATTCATATCTGCAGTAACACCTTGTGCATCGACTGTGTCACTAGACCTTTAAGACTGTCTGCAGCCTGTTGTATTGTGGATGTTCACCAGCTCTTGAATCCATCACTGCTTTCTGTCAGTGGTAACAAATTTGCTGCTCTTTTCCGACTGTCCGGTCATTAGTTGACATTCTGGTGCAGGGCAACAGGATCTCTGAGGTTCTCCAACTGGTGCGAAATGTTGAAATGACAAAATAATAACAACATCTGTCTTGTGTCCAGAGGTATTGACATAACATTACAGGTACCAAATTGTTTGTGTTGTGAAGTGTGTCTCGAAGATACCTCAAGCCTATGACTCTTAAAGCTCCAGACTGTCAGGGTTTCAAAGGGGTTGATGGCTGATGGTTGGCTGGCAGACAAATGGCGTAACTAATTTCGACAGTGGACATATGTGCAGACAATATCATATTGGTTTCTAATTTAGCAGCAATACAAGTGTATGTGTGTGTGCGCAGCGTGTAATTTAGGATGACAATATTTGCTTTGACATTCGAATGGTTTAAAGCTGTGCATAACATATAGGAGGACCATCTCATAGGTGGAATAATTTGTGTATAATCACCTGAAAATAAGAATTGTTGTGTGTCTGAACAGCCATGTTTCTACATAGGGCCTTTCAGGGTTTTTGTGAATTTCACAGCCACCATAGTTTCTCCAATATGCTCAGCTGGTTGCAGTCTGCAGTCTTACTGCTTGATGCCACTAATTCATACACCCTGGACCTTTAAAAGTAACCTTTACAAGAGAGGTAAAAAGTAATTACAAAGAACTTTTAATGCAAAACTTGACAGGTGTAGCAACAGTAAGTATAAGAGGTGGCGCTTAACAAACAGATAGTTAATGCAAATGCAGAAAAAAACATTTATGCTACCCAAAATACTGCTTTGCTACAAAATCCCATTGACGTACTTAATTTTAAGGGGGTTACAAGACAGAAAGGTAAGAAAGTATTCAGGCCTCAGTCCAGAAGAAGTTTGAGTCGCCAACATAATAGGTGCTTCCCTTTTGTCTCTCTCTTGTCCCCCCTCTCCTTTTGGTTTCCACATGCAAACACAACTGTGCCGTTCGCAGTTTGCTTACGTCACCAGGATTTCTGAAGTCGAAGGTTATTTTGGAAGTTACGCTGCCATTTGCAGATGTGAATGTGCAAAGTTGATTGTGGCTTTAGTCAATGGAAACTGCCCCTCAGTGCAAAGGCTTCATTCACTTCCAAAACTGAAATATATATATTTTGAAATTATTCTCATTTCTACCTGCTCTCAAAGGTCAACATTCACGTCTTATTCAATGAGTATTTACTGACCTTGTCACCTACTTTGTATTGTGTGTGGACAAATGAATTAAGATTCAAGGGCTTCGGTAATGGAAAAGTGTTTTAATTTCCCCCTGACATTAAGGTGTTGTGCCTCATAGGCATGTGGTGGCACATTACTCGGCGGCTGCTCTCTGGCTCTGCCATTGGCCCCCATGTTCCACTTAAACACTTCAATCACAGCAAAAGATCAAAAGAGCTGTTAAACTAATCAAGTGGAGACACAAGAGATGGAACTCCCCCTGTATTCAGTGTTTTTCCTATTAGCCCTCTCCTCTCTCTCTCTCTCTCTCTCTCTCTCTCTCTCTCTCTCTCTCTCTCTTGCTCCCCTTCTATAACCCTATTAACAAACGCTGTAGACTCAAAGAGGAGGTTTGCTGGCTCAATTGTCTGCAACATATATAGAGCAAACAATGATCCTAAACAAATGGGCGTGTATTCTCTAAGAGCTGCATTATTGAACAAGGAGCGAGAATCATCTCGGGAGTGTTCTGCCTCTGCAGTACTTAACGACAGGGAACAACAATTTCACCATCATCCTCGGCACTAGACTCATAGTCCCTTGTAATACCTGTATAGTATTACACAGACTGTACTCATAGAATGGACTTATAGCTATCACTGGTGACAGCTCTATTAAAACAGAATGTATTTAGATCTGCAACAACCGGTAGTTACAGGCGTGATTGCATCAGATCAAAAGAATGCACGTACTTTCTAGTGTTATTAAATTCTAATGATACAAATAAAACCGTAATGAGAAAAAATTAAATGAACACATCTGACAGTAATACATTCATGTAATCCTGATCCATATCTCCCCCCAGACAGCAAGCATAAGAAGTACCATAGTGAAAGATCTCCTCTGTGAAATAATACTGTAAGAAGACAAGACCCAAACTGAATTTGAAGCTGTGTGGTTTCATAAAAAAACACTTGGAGGTTGAAGGACAGTCCTTAAGAGTCCATACCCCAGCTTAATAACAACCCGGCGCAGACCCTCTGCCACTTTTCACTAGCTCTCAAAAGGCTGCCATATTGGATAATAACTTGTTATCAAGCAGCTGAAAAAGAAGTACATTTTGGAGAAAAAGGTCAGGGGGTGAGCTTAATTTTTTTTCTCCCTGAAGAATACAATCTCAGTGATCTAAGATATCTCATTTGCTGTTTTTTTTTTTTCAAAAAGAAAAAAAAAGGGAAAAAAAAGTTTAATAGAGGCTTTAAGATGTGCAGAACTTCTAGAAAATATGCAACCATGATACATACAGCGTAGCTCATAAAGTTGGAATAATTCTGTTTTCAGACGCATTCCTTGTTTTATTCCTATTTATGTTTATGTTATGTTTTTGTTTATGTTAGTTTCCACAGTGATATGTTTGGAAGAGACTGATCAATAAAGTTTTGAAAAGATACACTTTATCTATCAAGAATAAATCACACTGTCAAAATTATTTCATGAGAAGAGGCAAAAATATTTTATTCCAACTTCATGGGCAACAGTGTACGTATATACAAGCACAATAAAAAGCAGATTCAAGTCCAGTAATTCTCATGAACTCCTGAGTGTTATGCTACATTTAATAAAGCAGGTGATATGCTTTGTGTGTATCATCATTGCTGCAGGCCATTGTTCTCGTCCACAGGAGCACACAATGACATCTTTGAACACTGTATTCTTTTCGAGAGCTTCATCAAACCCAGATTCATCATTTGTTTCATGTGTGACCTATATACTGATATCTTTTGCCAGTGTAAGAATTCATTTTGGCTTAATGCAGAAATGTAATGTACTGGAAAAGGGGTTAATTTGACAGGTCTTTACATTTTCGATCACTAATTAAGTGGTTTCATTTAGGAGCCTAAATAAAGCAAACAATCAGTGAATATATGTTATTGCAGAAATAAACATCTGCAGCAGAACTGAAATGAAGCAATTAACGGTGAAAGACAGAAACTCATTAGTTTAATGGGGAAATTACAAAATAGAATAGTGCCTAGGGTGTTTTTTATGCCAATGTCTGTCTGTTTGTTTTTAGTGATGATAAATGTGGTTGCATTAATAATATGACCACACGTCTTTGTAATTTTAGTAGGTTTTCTTAACTCTGTAATCATAATTGCAACATTTGTTCTATTATTGAATGGTGTCTGGATGATATTCATTTATTAATGAAACATGTTAAACAATTAACAAAATATTGCATTTTCTAGCTTTCAGGAAGGTTTTTTAGGACACTGTCTTCTATCCTAAGATAGCGAAGAGTGAGGACCACAATTAAAAGCAAAAAAAAAAAGTAGATAGGAGAAGGAGAAGTTTCGATCTGATTACAAAGGAGGGAAAGCAGCTCCTGACAAGGCACATAAACTCTTTGGAGCAGTGCTTTGAGTCTCCTTCTACCAGTCCTTTCACAAGGAAGTTAATGATGCTGGCAAGAAGATGAATCACCTCAGACAGCGCACACAGCAGCTCTGACAAGTGAGCACCGGCGAGTCTGACACCTGCAAGTACCAGAAGAAAGACTAATAGTCATGTCAGCTGCTACCTGTAGAGTTGAGCTATGTCTGTCTGTGCTGAAAGAAACTGTCCCTCCGATTGTACGTGAAAAGTGGCCTGAGGGATATGGCTGGGTGGACTTTAACAAAACATGATGTCATGTAGGCCATTGAGAAGAAATGCCAGATTTTAAAAGCTGTTTTGGAGAGAGTATTTGTATGTATGTATGTTTAGCAGTCTGACATTCAGCCGAGACCCTGTTCTGGCGATTCACCCTGTTTGCACTACTTAAATTTTGCTGTTGGTGAAAACAGACAACAAAAATTTTAAAATTAACTCCTGATTTGCAGTAAGCAAAGTTTTGGCCGGAGAAAGCTTAATTAAAAAAAAAGAAAAGTTATGTTTTGTGCATTTTATATATTTTAGTGTAATGCATAATATCACGACGGTGCTGTAGTTTGTCTCTTATCATAATAATGCAGATAATATGTAGTGGAGATTACTGATGTATGGTAGTATGCTAGGCATGAATGTGCACATAAACTGATGCAATTGTATTTGTATTGAATGTAATTACAAAGAAAATGTTGGCGTGGATTTAATGTTTCCGTCAGTACAAGCATCATAGAGATTCAGTTGAGCTTACAAAATAAGCAATGTTGTGAAACGTGTGAAAAAGTGTGCTTATACCTTTATTTATGGGTGAACCTTTGTTAAAGAGTTTATTAAACTCACATTACAGGCTTGTACATATTGTTCATTCTTGTTGTCATCTGTTATTCAGTTAACAGGTACACTGCCACCACACAAATAGTGTATGAAATTGTTATGGTGATTATAATTTATGAATTGATTATGAATGAAATTATCGATTATATTATATATTATATTATTATATTGATTGATTATTGATTATATATGAATTAATTTCATTGCAGCCATTTCACTCTTCCTTTATCTCTGCTTTGGTCTCCGCTGACTGCTGAGGGCAGTATCAGGATGTGTAGCTGCTACTCATCTA
Source organism: Protonibea diacanthus (assembly GCA_028641955.1). Lineage (NCBI taxonomy): Eukaryota > Metazoa > Chordata > Actinopteri > Sciaenidae > Protonibea > Protonibea diacanthus. The sequence goes on from CM053986.1 coordinate 14,053,907, forward strand.
CCCATGAACTCTGGTAGGGCATTTAGTGCTGGATGAGTGACATTTATCAGTTCATGTTTGCAAAAATATTAACCCACATGGCGAGTCAGTGAGAGAGATTAAATGAGCATGTGTTGACCATGATTCTGGTACTAGTGACTCCTTTTACATAACTTCAGTGATAAATCTGAATGTGTTGTTACTGTACTCTCTATTAAGGACAGATTTGAAGTTTATAATCTTAAACATAAAAGGCCTATCTAGAGCTGCTATTTAGTTTGTTTTGTGCAAAACAGGGAGCTTCAACATGGCAGATTATTTTTATTATTTTTATTATTAGAGACAGCTGAAGAGTGACAGGAATGTGGGGAGAGAGAGATAGGGAATGACATGCGGGAAAGAGCCACAGGTCGGACTTGAACCCTTGGCTTCCGCAGCAAGGACTGAGCCTTCATACATGGGGCGGCTGCTCTACCAACTGAGCTAAACACTGCCCCAAAGACAATTTTGTTTTGCCATATTCTGTAAACAGAGCATCCTAAATCTTACACCCTGGACCTTTAACATTTGATTAAAACCAGGCATGTATGTAGACTTGTATCATGCAAAAATAATGCAGCCTGTAAGATTTTTAAAACATGCAACATTTAAACTACAAATTTATCCCTGGTAAAACTGTATTGTTTCATAATATAAAGTGTGTTTCTCAGCTCCAGGTAAAAATACTGCATGTTATAAAAACAGTGAACATTTTCTTCTGTTTTGTACCGTGGTTTTCAAAGTAAAAAATCCAACACTAAATCTCCTCAGTAATTGTTAAATCAATTTACCCCTCAAGCTAAGCATAACCTTTTCAATATCAATGAAACTGAGGGAACTGATCCAACTTTTTGGACTGATATAAAGATATTTGGCTCCTGGTTCCACATTAAGGTTTAAGTAGCATAAATGAGTCATTGTTAATGTCAGCTTTAGCTGCTTCAGTTAAAGTGATGACGCCATCTGTGACTCAGAGTAATGCACTCTGCCACAAACTGTCTAGTTTTATAATTAGAGTTAGTTTGTGTGAAACTACATTGTAATATAATGTTTGAAACTCACCAATTACAACCAGAATTCAGACACTTGCTTCCTCTCCCATGAGCACAAGACATCTGTCAGAAGCGCCTTGCTTGCCCAGTATTTGGGCTTATGTTACTGGAATTGTAAGATTTGATAACATCACAGATTACGGAGATTTTCCCACTTCAGCCTAAAACTTAACCACTCCTGTAACCTGCCAGCACAACTGTTTCCCATTCGCCTGTTTCTAACACACACACACACTCACACACACACCCACACACATGTGTTAATATTATCTAAGGTGTGTCAATTTTACAAAATTTTCTGGTTACGCTTGATTGTGTAAGTGTAACTGAAGTGACTTGACACATGCATTCAAATTCGCTCTATTTGCTTTCAAAAGGTTCAATGTCATAACATACTTTGGCATCAATTAGAAGCATTCTCCCTCTGATTATGTTTTTATAAAACCATGACAATACATAACCTCAGCACAGCACAAGACACATCTCTCTGCTAGTATTGATATGTCTCAGTGAAATACCATCACCAGAACTATGGTCTCATGTTAACTCTATTGGCTCATTATTGGCTCTTTCCAGTATTTTTGTCATGTCTTACCTGTCTATTGTGCCAAACTGAACCAAGAAAAGCATGAAACAGATTGGGGAAACCACCCTGTGACAGTCCAGTTTTATTAACATAGAGGATGTCATCACAGCTAAAATCACAGCCATGTGTTAATGAGAAATTTCTGTGTGTATCATCTTTTAAAAGGGAGCCATTATCAAAAGCGGTAAAACAAATGTGACAGCCTCGAGAGCGTCCTTTCTCCCTGGACCCTCGTAAAGTCCCCACAGGGATAGTGTGATGAACGATTCAAGGCCAGCTCTGGCCCAGGGATGCTCCACTGAACCATGCTTTGATCTATCATCCGGCCTTCCCATATTAATGATGAGGTCACAGCGTTGAGGGTCACGGCATTGCTGATAAAAGCGCAAAGCCTGCTATTTGTTATGAGCCCAACTTGACTGATCATAACTCTTTTGATGAAAGGGGACATGATTTCACACCCCTGTGCTGTCACGCCCAAGACATGCCCGTGTTCCTCATAATATATTGTCGTTTGAGGATCACAGTGAATGAGCCCTATCATAGTCAATGTAGAAGTAAATGAAGTGGTTGTTATCACTCATAGGACAATGATTATGGTCTTCCGGGGGCAGTTTGCGACTCCGACCCTGCTGATGTAACACATGTACTTACTGTATGTACTGTTAAAAGTTTAGAGATGTGAGTTGTCACTGTAGCTCAGAGCCCAGAAGGCATCAGACTGAGAGGATGGTCGAAACAGCTTTGGAACCTGTTTTACTTCTGATTTGGTAAAAATCAGTGCATACTCGATAAAAAACTAATATATAATAAATAATTATAATAATAAATAGCATAAAAAATACTAAAATAATAATAAAAAATATTTTATATAAGTTATAGTCATATTTATACTGATTTTCATGTAGTATCAAAAATCCATATAGTCACCTGGAAACCACAATATATAATCAAGCTATCATTATCACCAAGTTAGTAGGAGAAATCAGCTTACAGTAATATGATACATGAATTATAATATTTGCATGGTTTAAAGTATAGCAACTTGATGTTATAATAATAAATATACAATATCCCCACTGCACTGCATTATAGTGATTTTTGTGTAAAAACATCAACTGTGCATTTTATCTGAACCACTCTGATCTAATCTGACATAAAAAAAAAAATACAAAATCTGATGTTTGATTTTAATGTTGGTCCAAACTTTGCTCCTACTTTTTTTGACGTTAATTACATTGCACCTTTCAAGTTAATTGCTGAGATTGCTAAAAAATAAATCTTACGTGGGGAGTAAACATTGGAAAAGGTAACAAAGGGAAATAGTCAAATTTCTGCAAATATCGATCACATTTTACAAACCATCTTCCTGGTTTAACTTTGAGTTCTGGCATTGGGCATTCACTGTTTTACTGTGTAACGAGCAGTTATTACCATCATGGGTACACTAACCTTCACTTGCTTTAGATTATGTGACTAAACACCCTCGAATCTCTGTAACATTTATCTTTCTTTGTGCGTATAATATTATTATAACCGATATAAAAAGATTTTCTGCTAGTAAATCAGTCTTTGCAAACACTGCTGCATAATACACAAGTGTCACACTCGGTCCGCATGCCAATAAGATGAATATCTCCTTTGAAACCTCACCATACTTATTTGTCATGTTCCTGTAGCTAACCTTTCCTAATGTAGCTTCTCTGTGTATAGCATTGTAGATTATTTTTTTTAGTCTGTTCCCTTTGACATGTTAAATAAATCTGCAGTATTTTTGACTGATGTTGCAGCAGTTTGAGCAGAGATGATTTGGCCCCTTTGGAGTTCTTTCAGATGCCCTTAAAAAAATGACATATCATAGTGCTGTTTGCCTCTAGCTGACACATGCTGTTAAAGGCATTCAACCTCATTTGACCCATTTTAGACTAGCAGCCACTATAAATGTGTAAAAGATACTGCAGAGTTAAAGTCTTTTCAAAGTGTTTCTGAGAATGCACATTCATCTAGTGGGTCATCACAATCTACTGAAAAACTGTCACAAAATATACAATAACACCCTTCTATGTACTGCAACTGATGAGCATGATTTCAGTTTTAATTATTTATAATTTGGACTAATTCTATTTTATTAAATCTATATAAATATATTAACCTGTATTCACATGACTTCTTTGACATTATATACGTACATATACTACACAGCTAAAGTGCAGCATACAGCCAGAACGTATACACCATAACAAGTTATTCACACATGACTAGAATTTCGCTGGCATACTTGTATTCAGTGTATCTCTGTGTGTCTGTGCTGTGACAGGCAGCGATGTACCTGTAGCACCTGCAGAAAGAGGCTCCCCGTGGTCCTTTCTCAGTCACTTCACTGCCTGTCCTTGCCAACATATGGCCTCATCCCCGGGGAATCAGATCTCTCTTTGATTGGTAATGAGATCCGCTGAATAATCTTGACTCACTACAGAAGTTTAGATCAAAACAAGTATTAGTTGAGGGCTAGACTGGACAGTGTTTTGTAGACGTGGTTGAGCGAAGATGGCTTGTAGATGGACATTGAAAATTGCTGTAAATACAGCACCAACATGACAGTGAGGTACTGGCCTTGAGGCCACATGTATAACTCTCCAAGGTCAGGACCTAAATGACATCAAAACCATCTAGGAAGCAGTTTTTAATATGCTTTTATATTGTGCTATTAGAATATATACATAATTGCGCCAGTTCATATCATCAGTCAGTTTGCTCACTCTCTGCATGTCACATAGGTCTAACACCAACTACAGCTTAAATAACTGTACCTAAAGTCGTCGTTATACTGAAAACACTGGGAAACAGAACCACTGTGAGCAAAAGAAATCACCAACTGTTAACTCTTCACTTCAATATCACAATTTTACTTACTTAAAAAATATTTTATCAGGAGGCCTTGAAACACCCAATTACTAAATAGTGTTGTGCTGAGTTATAAGCTTCCTGCATCCTTCACTTTCCCTCCTCTTCTTGATGGTACAGTAGGTCAGGTAATATTTGAATGCTGGTTAGTTTGTTAATGAAAGGATGAATGTGCCGAGCTCTCTAATGGTTTGCTGTGAATGTCAGCAGGGACACTAAATTAAGCTGTGACACAGCACTGTGACCCAGGCGAACATACGTTGCGATTTGTACACATTAACTCTCTCTTTTATTTGGTGTACTTAGCTCTCGACATCGTGGCAGGGTTTTGTCATATTGCTGAACTCATTACTCTTGAAAAACACACATGGAGCTGTTTGACGAGACAGTCCCTTAAAAGCAGATCATGTTTATGTGCATGTCAGGCGCACAATACGGTTCATTCAGTAGCATCAGACAATTCTACCTGCTTCTCTTTGTGAAATCAGGCAATTCTGTAAATGGTTTTCTGTCTTTCCAGTTTCTGAACTCTAATATGAACTTTTAATGTACCATAAAAAATGTGTTCATTTGGATTGACATTAAAGCTCGGCCACGTTACAATCCATTGAAAGTTGTTACTTCACCGGTTCTCTGTATTACCTTTCTTACAGCATAATCTTCATACATATTAAACTCTGTCTATCAGATCTACCATAAACTGCAACCTATTCGCACACCCTAAGGGATCTATTGGGGTTCATTGAATGAATCTCAAAACATCAGAGCAATCACAGCCTGCGCTGAGTGGCATTCCTCTCTGCACTCTCAGTCTAGCAGCCATGTTCCGCTTCATTTGAGCCGACATCCGTCCAGAGAATGATCTGAGCGGCCAGAGGAGTCTTCCCAGCCGTTTTGTGGGCGTCTGGACGTCCTGGGCTCCTCTGTATTCATTAGCAGGCTAGTCACAGCGGTGCGATGGAGCGTATCCTCTCAGCGGCCCGCAGGGACTGTCAGCAGAGTGACGGAGACGGATCGCAGGTGGACCAGCAAGAAGACCTGCCATAGATTAACTCGTCTGCCAGCAGGGGGACTCCATGGTACCGTTTGTTTTCAGCTCAACAGATAATTTTTCTAATTAACCTTTAAATGTATTGCTTGATGCTGCATTCACAGTGTGGAAAGACCACCGAACAGACTTTTATTTTAATCCTATAAGAAATGGCTTCTCTTCTGAGCTATAGAGGAACAGTCCCTGAGCTGTATATCTTGGCCATTGTGGTCAGACCTCTGTATATATCACATTGCAAAATGTCATATTGGTTTTGTTGCAAAAGGAAACAATGTATATCCATAGTGAGAGACCTATGATACATCTTGAATGCTTGTGTTATTTTAGACAGTGAGAATGTAACAATCAAGTGTATGCCAGTGTTTCTATCAATTCACACCCATCAGAGTTGCTTCGCACATTCAGTCCTCTTGAAAAGCTGCTTTATAAATCTGACAGAAAAAAAACAACACTCCACTCAACACTTGTCAACTCCAAATACTAGGGGGAAAAAAGCATTAAAACAAGTTATTAACAAAGGAATTTCTAATGCGCGAGGATAACATCTGCAAGACAAAAAAACAAACAGGCTTACAGGAATTGTTCAACATTTTGGGAAATACACTTAATCGCTTTCTGGTGAGGAGTGAGATGAGAAGATTGATATCACTGTCTTATCTGATTGTTAAATATGAAAATACTGCCAGCAGCTAGTTAGCTTAGCACAAAGACTGGAAACAGGGGGGAACAGCTAGCGTGGCTCTCTGTTGGTTGCCTGGCAACTGCCTCTGAGCTAAGAAATAGTCAGACAAAAAGGTAAACGGTTGCTTTTATACTTTGGCTTTTGTACCGACTGAACAAACAGAATGGCTAGCTGGCTCAAAACTATTCTTTTAAAGACCTCTTCATGTTTAAATATCAACATTTAGACTATTAGGTTTAATTCTAACTAACAAACAAGATGGTGATTATTTGCTCAACTCTGACCAGACCAGACCAGTTTGCAAGTTTAACTTATCTCTCAGAGTATAGTCAGTAAACTCAGGACATTCAATGTCAAACTTCATATTTACCATCAAATATGGCCCCAAGGGCAAGAGGCTGTCTCTTCAGCAAATAAATCCAAAATGGCTATCCCAAGAAGATTTCCCCAAGCCTGGAGAGGTTCATGCTTTAGATTAAAAAATGTGTGATTCCATAGCCATCTGGCTCGAAAAAAGGATTTTAAGAGCTGTGTGGATGCCAGCCCGATGCCACATCTTGGAATGGGCTATTGCTTTCCAAATGGCTCTGGGCTGTGTCCCCTTCCATGTATTTGTGCAATATCATTAGCTTGTTTTCTGTTGCTACTCCCCTCTTCCCAAAGTTTAAAAGTAATCTTTTCACAGAGCATGGCTGTTTTTTGATAAGGAATCTAAACTGGGTCAAGGACTCAGAGTGAAGTCATTGAACAGTAATTAAAGCACCCTCCAATGCTACAGTTCAAACTGTCTCCACCACGAGCTTTGAGATAGAAATCCATTCAAGGATTTGGAGAGCCATTGTTTCACTTTCCTCATGAGTAAATCATGTTCTTGCTATTCTTTGGGAAGCTGAGTCTGTAATTAAGGAAGCTGAGTTATTATCAAGCCACTGGAGGGACTGTAGGAGTGCCGCCTGTTCACCTATAATATGTAATGTCCACTCAGTGAAATAAGAAGAAGTGTGGTTGCTAAAATAGAATGTTCTGCTTATAAATCGTTTGGGAAAAAAAAAAACTCACGTACATTTCTTCAGAACAGTTTATGTGTGTAAAATAAAAGGGTTTTACGCAGGGTTTATAATTGTCTTGCACATTAAAGCTATTCAAACAGTTGATTTTGTGCTAATAAGCATTTTGTGGACAAATGTACCAGCAGCGTCAACAAGTCAAAAGCACAAATCATAAATCGGTTACATTTTTCAGGAGCTGCAACATAACAGTCTTGTGGAAAGTGGTTTATCATTCTTATATCAGAGTCAGTTTTGTTAGCCAACCTGAGCAATTGGCTCTAATAATTTATAATAATTATTATAATAATATAATAAAACATAAAGGTTTTATATAAAAATATACTGTACTTTGTTTCAGAATCCAAACACTGAGGAGAACAAGTTCTGAAAGTCGGAAAAAAAAAATACAGACAAAAACAGAAATATATACAGATATGGAGAACAATATGTGAACTAATATTCTCACCAATGGGACCACCATTGCCTTGTGAAATTTATAATCCCTCTCTGTAAGAAGATGATATTTGGCAGCCACCTCCATCTACTGTAACATTGTGCCTATGGTCTTTTTGTTTCTTTAGGAGAGCCTCTGGCTGAGCATTTGAAGTTTTTAATCTGGCGTTCCAGAGACTAAGGTCACCTTTCACTATCCCCCCTCTCTCTCTTTTATTTGCTCTTGCTTAGTTCTGGCAACCCCACTATTTCACACACTATTAAAAGAAATCTGCTAATGCAAGGAGCAGGGTCCTTGGCTTGTGGAATGGAAAATGATGGCATTTCTGAATTCTGTCTCTAAAAAGACCCTAGGCGTCTTGTGCAGGGTTTATGACCCTAAGATTAGTCACTTTTTGGAGCTGGATGTACTGCCGTGGGCTATTTCTGCCAGAAACTGATTTTCATATTGATGTGCGACGTTGAGCCCTCTCCAGTCCACATATTGGCTCATGCATCACCTGGACTCTGCAGCTGTCAAGCCTCAGTGATAGCAAGTGAAGCAGACAATTCCTCTGTTAATAAATAAACAAGTGAGACACCGCTAGTACATATTATATTCCTAAGGCTCGAGGCATCCGGCTACGGACTGTACATTTCATTACCATTAACATTGCATGATGTTCAATCTCAATTTTGTCCTGATTTCCTTTCACAAAGCATGATTATGACATTTTTATGGATTACTCGCGCACCATCAACAATGCTAATGAATAACTACACAGTACACATATTTTGAGCTGCTACTGACTGCTGGATTTTGCTCACCAGAGCATATTTGTTGATTTGGCTCAGCTTTTTAATCATCAGAATATGGAAAAAAAAAAATAGATTTAAAAAAAAACAGAAACCGTTATTAAGCTCCTACTTCCTACTTGAGTCACTTGTGTATGGACAAACTACTGACACTGGCAACAGCAAGAGTAGGTTATAAAACATGCAATGTACTTCTGGCCTTTTTATCCTTCTCAGGAGAAAAAAGAGCAGTTGGGGAATTACATGGAGCAGAGCTTTGCATGTATTACACAGTAGAAGACTAAGGAGAGATTATCCAAGGCCAGATGTGTCTCTCTCCAAGGAAAAAACATGCTGTCCGCTAAGAAGCAGCCATATCATGCCATTGGTAAGCGTCAAGCAGCAGGGCGTCGGCGGTCGGCTGTCTGGAGCATCACGCCGGCTGTCTCTGAATATGCAAGATTTCAGGTTTAGAAAGTGGCCGCCTTTAATGTTGTCGACACATCATCCATCATGCTTAAACAAACATTTACCAAGTTGACTGATTGACGGTAATGCAGCATTAGACTGTGTTTGCTCAGAGGCAAATGTCATACCTGTTTATGCATTTCTGAGAGGCGAAATTTACCCGTGAAAAGACCTGCACAGCTACAACCCTGCTAGGAAGAATACCTCGCACACACGAGAGCGTGACAAGCCCTCTGTTGAACAAAACTGATGTATCACTCTTTATTTCTAATATCACACCCACTTTTTTTTTTTCCTGGCTTAATTGTGAGACGAAAATGTTCTTTGAGGAGCATCCCAAGGCAACGACGCCCTGTAGTTCATGAGCTATGACTCCTGAGCAAAGAAACCAGCATGCTTCTCTCTGTACAGATTGCGTTTTATTGAACCAGGGCTTGTCAGCATTTTTGGTGAGCTGGTAAAATATAATTGTGTCATCCTTTATAAAGCAGTGTTGGGGTGACAGCACCCACAGAAGCTTCATTACTCTGCTTTTTATTGGGGTGTGAAGAAGGGACATTCTCTTAGTGATGAATAACGTCTCTCTCGCATGGAGTCAAGGTAAAACACACTCACAGTGGTGGTGTGCTCCACTGGATGTACATGGATCATTTAAAATGAAATCAATTCAGCTGAAGAATTACAGCTGGTTGCCATAATGGTTTTTATCTGACGCCCATCAATACATGTATTGATTTGCTAGTCGAATCGAACCTTGTGAGAAGTGAGAGGGGGAAAAAAAAATGCTACACACACAAATATCTGAGCGACGCTGCAACAAATGAAGCAAGATGTGACATCTGTTAATCCATCACGATTTTCTACGCACTTCCAGATGCGGGGAAACCCAACCTAAGTGTTGTAAATGTTTAATATCTCTGGAACTTTAAATACCATTATGTTTTTTTATAACAACATCAGACACATGCATGTTTTCAGAACTTTGTTGCCTGGTGCTACAAACCAGCCAGTTGTTTTCTATGCAGGAATTCCAGCTGTAACCAATTCAGAAAAAAAAAACAAAAGCGTGCGAAGAATATAATAAAACACCACCATTTGTGGTTTGCATTGATTCTCACCAGTAGTCAGTGTTGCAGGGAAACTCCTCAAACTGCCCCAATCTCTAATAGAGGTGAACAAGCTTCAGAGTGACTCATAGCTCCTAAATGAGATAGCAAATACCCCCATTCACCTGCCCTGTGAATTATCAAGTTAAACAACCATCTTTATTGTGTTCAGATTCTCACCAGGGCTGTAAACACCAATTTTATGGATGGAAAACAGAAGCGTTTGACAATTTAGCAGAACATTTCATTAGAATGGGTTTAACTGGGAACACCGGCGAGGCGAAATAAAATGGAAGGACCCGGGGATCCTGATCGTAAGTTATTAAGACAGAGGGGTTGCTCTAGGGACCCAGACTTTAAATAGAGCTCCGAAGTTTCCAGCTTCGTTTCCTATGCACAATCAAGCCCACACCCCTGAGAGGGAGGATATTTAAGATCCAATGAATGGATGTGAGCCAGAAAAGGCATTTAATAAAAGCAAAAGACGAGATACTAGTTGATTAATGCACTGAAGAATAATAAAGCCATAGCAGATCTGCAGGGAAATGTAAGGCCTTATTTTCTTTTTCTCGTGACAGGGATTAAGTACAAATATCCCCACTACTGGTATTAACTTCTGGCAGGATGACTCTGTGTCATGATCAGTCTTTAGTGCAAGTCCTGTTTTTGTTCACTAACATGGCTGCAGGGGAGACAGACATCATCCTCAGTAATAACAGTAATAAAACACAGCAGACATTATCTGTAGGGTTTAACTGATAAGGACTTTTAAAGGCTGATACACCAAAGTTGCTGATAGTCACTGTAGCGATATTAAGTAGTTTTAATTTGGACATTCTTGTGCTTAATTATAATGTTTATTAAAGATTTCCGATGCTTAGCCTCTGCAACAGCATCAGTAAACCCCTAAACATTAACTATTTTACTTTGAATCCCAGACTAATTAAATTTTTGTAGGGTGAACAGCTTTTGAACAGCAGACTAACCTACATCACACTGTGGGATGCATTCAAGTTAAATAAAATGACTTTACAAAACCCATTGTTATATAAACATATACATTGTGCCAAGCCCTCAAAACTATATGTTTTTTTCCTCAGTCATGGGTAACAGTGGTATCTGCCAGTTAGTAAAAAAAAAAACTGTTCCATTGCTGATAACCGAGCAAAAACTATCCGAGCAAAACATTGCATAAGACATTTTTTTGTTTTTGTTTTTTCTCCCACATCCCACAACAGTAAATGACAAGCACAGCCCCAAACACTGCACCATGTGAGGGGAATTGGGGTGTTTGGTGAGGGTAAACGTCACTGAGTGTAATTAAAGAGGATCTTGCCCCGAGGAACTCTCTCAGTTGACAAAGTGAACAAGTGACACTGAGAGTCACTGACACTTTTATCAAATGAGCAAATATGAGCTTAAAAGAGCATGGCTTAGAGTCAATATCAAGTTGTTGCTCAAAATTGTTATCACCATTTGTCAGGCACATATTAAATTCTTTAGAAGTGGCTTGTTTTTCTCTTGAACTTTTCTTCTCAACGGCAGAAGTTTCACAGCTGCAGCACGAAAACAAAAAAAGGTCTAAATGAGAATATATAATTTATGAATCCACTAAATGTGTTGTGTTATCTGTAATTGATCAAGATATGAACAGAAGGGGTCAATTAGTGGCATTTTGGGCCCGGTTTATCTCTCACACTACTGGTGCAAATATGTGGCATGCAGGATAAATACGCAGCCATCGCTTATCTCTGGCAGTTCTCCATATTCACACCCACAGGAACAGTCCTGAAAATCTGACTATAAGGCCTTGAATCACTAGATTAATGAGACAGACAAAGGTAAACTTGATTAGAGGAGAGTCACTCCATTGCACCCTTTCTGATTTGTGGTTAATCGCCTCGGATTGATTTAAGCCTGCAAGGCTATAAGATCACTTCTATACGGCACCATTCAACCTCAGTGACAGAAAAAGGCTGAATTCTGCAACTGGAATTTCCACCTCGTTTTATACTGATTTAATTGATGTAAGATGCAATTTTTAAAAGGAAAGAATCGTCAATCAAATGGCTTTATTCTGCTGGACTCAGACCTGTGGAGGACAGCTGCTATATAACAGCAGCTGCTAAACAGGACTAATTCTCCAGAATGAAATACGCTGCAGAGGCCAGCCATTTACAGGACTGGTAGGCTATCAGAGTTATATTTCAAGGCCCCAGCCACAGCCTTTACCCATTAAAGTGTGTGATGTATTTTAGGGCCAGTGTATGTCCTGCTCTGGTATCAGAGAGGTCTGCACGCTGACATGATGGCTGATAGAAGACGCCTCTAGTCTAATACTGGCTTTCTCTACAGAGGGGACCCGAGTAGAGAGAGGCGTATTAAAGAACATAGACATCTGAGGAGTCAATTTGGCCAAACAGTGAGTTTAGAGACATACCGCAATGCCATCATTGTTTTGTCTTTAAAAATAGGTGTGATGTAGGCAGTTACAACACAAATAGGATAGCGGGATTAGCTTCAGTCTTGTATATTCTCACAATAAATGGTAATTTTTACGTACATTTCAACTCTCATGTTGTTATTTGTTATAAGGGATATCATCACTGAGTACATCCAGCTGTATCAACATCTATTCAATCTTCTGGAAAAAAAAGATTCCCAAAATATTCAAAGATTAGATATTAATTTTTACTACACTTTGTCTATTTGCATGTGTAGATTTTACTAAAAGATAAAATAAGATAATACCATTTTTAAATTTCATAAAACTTGCAATACAAGTAACACTTAATGTAAGTAATCGACTGAGTATGTTTCATGGCAATATCATTTATGGTAAAGGCTATTTTCTCAAAATATATTTTTTCTCATACCCATAGTGGCAAAAATCTCCACTTACTTGCACCAAACCTTTCAGTTTTATTCCTATCTTTATTCTGAAGCTTTATATTCTGAAGAGGGCATTGTTCATATATCATTCATAGCCTGATTTATATTGGATTTTATTCATAAAAACATGGTGAACATTTTTTTTTTTTTTATGGACGATTTATGAAGTCATGAAAAACAATATCCCAAATCCCCTCTGTAAAAACTTTTGACTCTAATATGACAGTGTTTATATTTCTGTTATGTGTATGTCTAATGTCAAATTAGCACATTTTTAATTAGATAACACCAAATTTACATGAATAAACATAAGCTTTCAGAACATTTCTAAAATAAATATAGAAAACATAAAAGAGGCATAAAATAATTGACTTCATGTAAGTAATCAGCTGGGAAAGTTTCATGGTATCTAGCTGAAATTACAGTACACTGTTCACCTATAGTATTAATGCTTCTCCGTCTCCTCACTCACATAACCAGGCCTCTTCTACCTCACCAACCACCTCCACCACCATACACCTTCTCGTGGCTTTCACTCCTATGATGCCAAACTCATGTCTCTATAACTCCAGGACCAAACGCCAGACCTGGGGTAACAGTGCCTTCTCCATAGCTGCCTGATCCTCCTGCACTGATCTCCCTTAGCACCAATCTGTCCACATTCAAATCACTACTCAGAGCTCACCTTTTCAGAACTGTTAATGTTGTGTGTTTTTATTGTGTTGACTCATTTAACTTATGTAAAGTGTCTATGAATACCCTGAAAAGTACGCAATAAATAAAATTGGGCATTTTTATAAATGTTGGTAGTGATTTGGTAGGTGCAGCAGGTGTTAATTGGCGTCAGGATGTTGATGACCTGTTGTTGATGTGAAGTGCTATAAAAGATAATACAAAGAATGTTTGTGCAAGTTTTAAAAAAAATAGGTCTGTGTTGAAAAGGTGTCGATTTTAACGTCTAAATGGCAAAAAGTGCCTTTGTGAACTCGTCTCTTTGACCAAACCTTGTTGGTTTAATTTATTCCGGGATAATTACGGCAACCTTGGCTTACCTGCACAAAGCCTCTGCACTCAAAGGCAACAAGTAGACATAATGCAAAGCCTTTTCTCAACTGCTGCTCTCAGAAAGCCACGTTTTAAACCAAGCTTTCTGTTTAGGCATACAACCACGGAGCATTGTGTAAATTACATGTACAATACATGTCATTTTTTTGTTAGTGTAAAACAAGACGCTATATCAGACTACCAAAAAAGCATAGCTGAGGTATACTCAGGTCAAGACAAAATAATAATAATATTCACACTTTGAACACATGGCTTGTTTCCTCATTACACTAAAGATGATCGAAGGCACACTGATGAGCAGGCTGGAGGTTCAGCTCCGATAGCTGGCCAGATGGACTGAAGAAAGTTGCTTTCTTTTCTGAAGGAGGCTTTCACCCGATACTTCTCACAACTATGTCAACATTCTGGCACAGCTGCAATGTCTGACCTGTCTGACAGTGGAAAAGAAGTATTTATGAATTCAGTATTTCATTCTCATGCCACTATTTTACCTGCACAGTACAAAGCCGGTGAAGTTCATAGGGAAATGTAAATGTACGTACAGTAAGGAGACGTGGTTTGTCATTATGCCCCGAGCTAATGAGCAGTCGTCAAGCAGTAAATAAAAAACAATACGTAGCTAACAATTATACCACATAACAATATGCAGTATAACAATATCCAGCTGTTCGGCACTTCTAAGTGTAATCAGTCATCTTAAAAACAAGGTGATCCGTGAACATTTCATCACATTTATCTTGCTAGAGAACTTCTTCTCTGATAAGACACCAACTGGCATGTGAAGTAAATAGTTCTTGAAGAGCATTAGCGGCAAACAGTGTCTTGAGGTTGATTATCTCAGTGACTAATGCTCTGTCACTCGGTGGTATGAGAGGGCCCAGCGAGGACCCCCGGTAATGGAGCCTGAGCAGGTGCTGAAAGCCCACTGACATCAGGGGGGAGTGCACTGACAAGAATTTCTGATGAATTTCAATTACTGATCTATTAAAGCTAATGAGGTAAATGAGCAGCCAGAATACATTTTCTAGATAGCTTGAGACAAGAGCTCAGCGGTTTGACGTGGTTTTTGTGTACGTGCGAGCCAACAAGGCACAAAATATGTTCGTGTTACTGTTAAAAGTGTCTGTGCATCAGGCCGTCGAGTGTGAACTGAAAATACTGGAGGCAAATAACAAATGTCCCCTAAGAACTTCTTTTCTGCACACCGAGTGTTTGTCCGTGTTTTGGTTAGATTTAATAAAAGTTGGTGCTCTCACTCTTGTCATGTTTAAATGTAAGATCAGTGTGCCATCTGCTGGAGTTACTGCAAAAGAGCTCAGACACAGGATCACCTGTATCATCAGACATGTAGTACCATCTGCTGGCATAAAGGTGAACGGCATCATGGGGAAGCTCACGTTTTCATAGTGTGTTTATTGGCATTAGCATATCACAATAGCAATCTTGATCGATTGTTTTAACTTACAATAGGACACAAAGTTTTATCAATCAAAAAAAAAACATCTATTAAACATCTGAGTCAGTTAAATCTCACCATGCACACTGACATATCATCTTTTATGCTGACTTTATAAAGTTGTTGGCAAATGACTGCATACCTAAACATATGGCTGATACAGAGGTGAGTGGAGTTCTGTTTCTGGATGGACAGCAAAAAGCTTTATTTTAATTGATTACACTGGTAGATGTTCAGAGTAAATGAGATGAATATAAGTACAGACTGAACCTAATCTCTGCACCAGAGAAATATGGTGTGCTTTTAATCAAATGGCAGAGTAAATTGAATGCAAGAAGAGAAATCCAAATGTGTGAATCATTTTTTCATAACACATTCTCAAGCATGAATGAGTATGCAGCTCAAAGTACTGTTGAAGAGGACCCTGCCATCTTTCTCAGTGCTGCACTTGTTCTTGAGAAGGTCTAAAATGCCTGCTCTGATCTCAGGAGTGAAGGACTCATAGAAATGGTCTTTGGCTGTCATGAAATTCAGCAAACGTTTTCCAATCGGGCTGTCTGGATTGAAGCACTCAGTGATGTCGAAGCTGTTGGGAATGATGTGCTCCTCATACTTCAGACCCTGGCTCTTCACGCAGGCAATAACCTCACTCGATGAGCGGTACTCCATGATGGGGTGGACGCAAAGATCCTTCTTGTACGTCTTCCACAGGGTGTCCCAGCCACCATCAGCTGGATAGCGTGAGATTTACACATACATTAAGAGAAAAGAGATTTTTTACAACACAACAACACAAAGATGACATTATTCTTCCAACACAAATAGAAAAACAAGTAAATCAGTGATGGATAAATTCACTCTTCAGTAAAGAGAAGGGGGTATAAGTTCTAGTTTACCTATTTCAATGATGATCATTAACCTGCCGTTGTTCTTCAAGAGGCTGTGGTAGAACTTGATTGTGTCAGCGAGGCTATCCACATAGTAGATCATCTGTCAAGAGTTTTGTAAACTTTAATTTGCTTCCATGCAACCTTACAATGTTTTCACTCACCAAAATAAATCCAAATTGTACAGTTGTTTGCCAGAAAAGGTTCTACTGAGCCTCCCCAATGAATTCAAGCAGTAACTTAGCTCAGTAAAATCTCATTGCTAATACAGAGTGAGACACTTTGACACTTTACCAACAGTTTACAGTACTCCAGGACAGCATTGAGAGGTGACTACAGAAACAAGGCCGTGAACTGAATTGACTGTCCAGAAAGTAAAGTCACAATACCTGAATCATGTGTATGAAGTCAAATCTCTTCATGTCTCCCTTTGCTTTGACTTGCCTCTCGTAGTCCTCACTGTTCATGATGTGCCAAACAAATGGGATCTTCTGAAGGTTGGCGGTCTTTGCTACCAAAGCTATAAATTGGACATTGGACATGAGAACATTTAATATAACAAAACACCAAAACTGTTACAAAGATACACTTTCAATTTCTGTGTTATTCTGTACGGTCTGTTTAGAAGCTTTGGAAGTATAAAAAAAACAAAAAAACAAATTGACAGCTGGAATAATGATGACAGGCAGAATAATTTCTACTACCACTAAAAATGATGATAGTAATAATGATTTTGTTTCCCAGAGAAAAAGACGAAAAAGGGAAAAGAGAAAAATACAACATTATAAAACAAAAATGTTTCGCAGACGGTGGTTTGTTTGTCGATACCTCTGAAGTTATCTGTAAGCTCTGAGCTGCCCTCCACTATGTCAGCAGTGATCGGGACAGCAGGCACTGTAGACTGCAGCATGGTGAGTATCTGGACATCAACCTCCCCTGAAATAAACCAGGAATCGTCAGAGTAATGCTACTTCAATGTGGAAACTTCATATCCAAAAAGTATTTGTTTGCAATAACGCAAACACTTCTGAAATATTCAAAATGGATTCCAGGTCAACAAATATGAGAGAGAGAGAGAGAGAGAGAGAGAGAGAGAGAGAGAGAGAGAGAAAGGAAGGGTTTTCTCCATGGGTCTTATCTACAATGACTTTGATGTTGCCACTGCAGTTCAGCAGTTCATGTAATCTGTCCTAAAAACCTAAATTGACCTGTAGTGAACACACAGCAAGAGCTTTGACCATAAAATCTTCCTCTGACCTGCGTTAACCTCAATGCCCCCTCAGATGCTCCCATTTTAGTTCAGCAGCATTCAGTCCATTCAACATGAAGTAATAATACTCAAGTCAAAAAAGGCAGAACCAACGTATCTTACAGGATAATTTCCAGTTTTGCATATATTTTTCATCTGTCTTCAGACAAATATCAAATACCCAAAGTTTGTCTTTTCAGTACAACAAATTTCCCTCATTAACTTTGCCAAGACGACAACACAAAGAAGAAACTTCATTCTAAAAAGATGATACCTTCCGAAGATTCTCTTTGATTTGTTAAATTGAGACAGTCGAAATAAGATTCAGATTCTTTTTTGCATTTATATTGCACAGAAAAAAAAAAAATACTGTGCATTTTCTCCCATCACTTACACTGAAAGCGCATCAGCAAGGAATCACTCCACAGCCAGTATGAACAGAAGGAAGTATTACAGCAACAAAAACTGTTTCACTGTTCATATGGACACTTGATTATGTGAACCTATTTCTTTAAACTAAGCTTCACTTGCTCATCACTGAAATAGTTCTATGAAATTTCTCTAATCACCTCCGTTACGTTTCTTTGTCAGACACTTTTGTCATTCAGCTT
The DNA here is from genome assembly GCA_028641955.1 of Protonibea diacanthus. Classification (NCBI taxonomy): domain Eukaryota; kingdom Metazoa; phylum Chordata; class Actinopteri; family Sciaenidae; genus Protonibea; species Protonibea diacanthus. The sequence goes on from CM053986.1 coordinate 14,072,210, forward strand.
CCTAATATATTAAAAGCCATGGTATAATAACAGCCTGTACGAGGTCTCCTAAGCCTCTGCAATAAAAAAATATTGAGGATTACACTTTAAATATAATGTGCATTTGTGTTTATTTATGTTTAGACAGTAGGTTGTTATTAAGAAGCCGCATTGTTTTACCTCTCACTCCTCTGGTCTATTATTAAAAATGTAAAAATCATACAAAAATAAAATCTCTTGTACTCATGAATCTTTGCCGTTGTGTAAATGACACTATAGCCAGTACCCTCAGCAACATGTGTTAGTACAACAGTTACCAGCAGCTATCTCTCATCACATACCTCCACCACTCCCAACACCAATAACATCCAGGCTGCTCTTACCAGCTGCAATTCTGCGTAAACACATGATAGATGAAAACAAATGATTGCAAAACATATTGAAAGCTGAAAAGGAAAAATCAGAATGTATTCATTCATCACCCGATAGTACACAATAACTCAAATTTATCTGTTAGCATTTTAACACCCACAGGACAGTGCACAACACTCCACAAGCAGTTGTGGTTGGCATTGTTAGTAAGAATCAATCATTACTCTAACACAGTGCAGACTTAAAATATGTAATAAATGGCTTATCAAAGTCAAAACCATCCTTCCTGAGTGGTAACTAAATTGCCCAATGTTGTTGCAATGGCCTCTGTGTTATCAGGGTCATAGAAAATGGACACAAGCACAAAAATTGACTTTGGGCCAGCAGAACGGGCATAACGGTTGCCGTACTGAAGCTGCCAGCTTTGTACCGGCCTGAAATTACAGGCAACATCTCCCCTTTGAAAGGACATCTCCACTTTTGAGAAAAGTCATAAAGTGAGAACTCAGTCAAATAACTAAATCATCCTATGTCTTCATAATGCACAGAAAGATATAAAGAAGGTATCCACAACCTCTACTGAGTGTGGTTAATGAGTAAAAATGGAAGATAAAAAAGAAGTGCAGTGTAGCACTCCTTGCTTTTCTTCTTCTACCTTCTACCTTTTAAATTCTCCAGGCAGGATGTCTTGAATATGCTGGAGAATCGCCTTGTGTTCTCCTGAATGTTCCAGGAAGAACTGAAAGCTTTGGACAGAACTGCCCTCATAACAAGTTTGCTTTGCTTCAGCAGCCATGGCAGATTCCTGCAATGCATTAAACATAGTGGGTTCAAAATCAGACGGATAGCAACGATTTATGCATGCAAAAAGTAACTTTATAAAATGTAAATCAATTGTACATTATAAATATTCAGTTACCTTGAGTGTGGGGAGAGTAAAGACAGAGAGTCTGTTGTTCTCCCGCTCTTAAGTTGCGTTGAGTTGAGTAACTCTCCCCTCCCACGCTGACTGGCTGTCCTCCCATGAGTTTTGTTACATAATTCTTGAAAGATGAACTTTGCCCGGACACCAGAACCAACCACAGCTGTGCTGTCAAATTCCTATGCATGCATGTATTCCAGGAGATACTGTGGATGCGAACTAACTAAGGATTTATAGCATCTTATAGGATAGGATATAGATTGATAGGTGTGTCTTGAACTTGAAACAGCTCTGGTATACAAATATTCTGGTCATTTCTAACAAAAACTTGAGGTGTAGCTTTATGGTTTTAATTAAAAAAAACAAATCTGCATTGCTACTCAACAATAAGGGTTAGACCGTCTGAAGCCTATTTTCGGGACACTCTAGTTTGACCCCACAGTCTCTGGTTTACTGGTGAGTGTTATAAAAAGAGTGTTTTCACTTCTCTAATATGACTTTGTTGCGAAGCTAAAGTTCCCATTAATGTATAAAAGTCCAGAACAGAACGAGGGTCAGGTACAGGTCAGAGAGGTGACATTTAGATTGAGGATATGCTGACTAATGATTAAGGAAACTAAGAAGACGTTATGATGCTATCCGTATCTGTGGGGAGGTGTCCGAGACAGCCCATTAGAGAGTGTATAAGAACCAACTGTTAGAGCTCCACAGGGAGCCTTTTTCTCTGTAACCCCTTGTGTGTGTTGCACTGTTAAACACTCCTTCTTGTACAAGAATAATAAATTCAACTTAAACTTTGATATTTCGAATCCACTCTTCCTTATTGAAGGGTCATTTTAAAATTCTTATAACAGTGAGTATGAATGTTAATGTGTGTTAGCCCTGTGATACACTGCAGGCCTATTCAGTGTCCAATTCTAAATGTGAGCTAGGATTGGGCTCCAGCCCAGTGTGAACCTGTACAGGATAAATTGAGTGTTTGTGAGCTAGGTCTGCATATCTGTAAAAAAAATTAAATCGCAGGGATGGGATGAATTTGTACAACATTTACCAGCAGCTGTTTTTACCATTTTATAATACACAAAGTATAAGAATATTATAATACATATATACGTACACAAACATGCCTCCAATTATAGACTGCATTGCACATATCAATCCTGTTGCTGTATAGAAACAGTCTGATTATTTATAATATATAAAATTATTTTATTTTATTCTTAAATGATTTCCGACTGCAAACTACATTTAATTTGAGTATCAGACTTATCATAGTTTATGACAAAGCGTACAGCCATTTATAGAAAAAAACAGGAAAGCATGTCTTATATGCTATCCCATTTTTTTTTACATCTTCCAAGGACTGTATCACTGGATAGATTGCTTTTGTTAAATTGGAGTCATTTGGGACAGACATGGCTGTAATAAAAGATTCATCTTGCATCAAGGACCCTGGTATTAAAAGATTATTTCTTTTGCAGTTAAAGACCTATATGAGGTAAAATATAGAGCATGTTACAAAAGGCCAACTACACTTTTACTGCATTTCAATTAAATTTGTCAAGTAGTTTGTGAAAAATAACAATAGTGGGAGCACTTGTGCAATGAAATGCAATTTAGTACAGCAGCAGTGCAGTAAATATTTAGATGTTCAGGCCGTGCCAGAGGGGTGTTAATTCAACTCTATGGTAACTTGCAGAAGGCAGCTTATTGATTGCATTAGATTGCATTACACTGAATCAAACTTTTAACACACAGCTCAACTCCTGACCACAAAAACTTGTGACATTTTTTTTGGCTAGCCCTGAGCAGCTCATGGTTCAGATATGCTGTTATCTCTCGAGTTGGGCCTCTACAGAATCTGCTGGGGGAGGGAGTTCTCATCCTCTCATCCTTAGTCAGCTGGGATAGGCTCCAGCCTCACTGTGACCCTGATGAGGATAAGCGGTCATAGATAATGGATGGATGGAGTAAGTTCTCCTCCAAAACCATGAGAACTGCACTGATTACCTCTTGACTCAACAAACCAAATGAATGCCCCAAGACAAGCACCAAATTTTATCAGTATAGGTCAGCATATGGAAGGGAACAAAAAGCTTTGTTGAAGACCAGAAGGATCTCTTTTGCAAAGAATAAATAAATCTGGTATACCTAAGCAATTAATAGAGACAACATTGGGATTGCCAGGTTGTGAAAAATCTCCAAGCATGAATTTTGCTTTGTCCTTTTAGATAGAGCTTTACTTCATCAGCAAGATGTCTCGCATTGACTATTCGACCTCTTACCTTCAGGAAAAGGGCAACAGGACATCTAGACCAAAATAGATTTATTCACAACAGGGCCAGCATGTAAAAAATGTCCTAGAAATGGTCTTAAACTTTGAGGCCAAAACTTCACAGTGGACTTTGTAGAATATCAAAGTCTGATTCATCAGTGCTGACAGCAGTGACTCCTGTTTGTGAGGTGGTCCTATTAAATGCTTGTGTGTAGGCCTACATGTCTTTCCAATTCATGTTTAATTCTTTCTGGCAATTCTTCTATTTCACAACTCAGATAATAAAATTTGTACTGCATATTTAATAAAAGACAAAAAAAAAAGATAATGTACACACGTTAAAGGTAAACATTTGGTTGTATACATGCTAAATTCATCATGTAATGATCATTTAATGTTGTTTAGGAGATTCAGCATTGGTCATACACTTCCAAAATATGATGTGCAGCTGCCTCTGCTGGTCTATATGAGGTGTTGTCTGGAGCTTTCCGCGATAAAATGTGAGCTGAGATCAAGTCTTAAAATACTCATGGAATTAGTTCAGATCACAACTTTCTTTTGGACAGTTATGAGTCCACTCATTTCAGGTCAAAGAGGAACAAAAAACATACTAGTTTTGTTCATCTGTAGATTAATTTACAGCTTTTACATTGGAGAATAATATACTTACTTACCTAGATCTGAACCTTGCACGCCCATGTATTTTACAGAAAGTTACTAATGCTGCCCTCAAGATGGTGCTAACACTTCAAATATCAGAGCTAATTAATTTGGCTGAGGACAAATAGTGAGTTCAGCAGCTACCATTGTCCCTGTGTTTATTTACCCGATCTGTTACATCTATCACTATGTGATGATGTAGATGCAGGTTGTAAAGCTGACCAGACATGCTATTATGATCACATAAAGGTTTTGTAGTGTTTTCATAGTTAATATAAAAACCTTGCTGCATTTGGTTGGTTGATGTTTAATTTTGTATTTGTGTGCCACACTAGAGCCTCAGAATCAGTGAAAAATAGACTTCAGTCATCAACCTGGAAATACATTATTACTTAATGAAGCATCAGCTACATAAAGTCCATTGTGTGATTAGCATGCTTGGTCTGTAATAACTTGAGCCACCATATTTCTGTTTTATTAAAATCCATCTGACTAGGAGAAAAATCAACCAGAAGTGATTCATATAATATACTAAAGCTGAAATATTTCTACAAATATGTTTTTTTTTTAAATTTGTTAAATGTTTATTCTACAATGCAGTAGCTGCTATGTATTACAGAAAGGGCAGCATAAACCAGTCTTGTTTTTTAAATGTGTTTGTCATTCATAAGTTCTCTAAGTAATGTGAATGTAAATCATCAACAGTCAAAAGTAAAGACAAAACATTCCAGACATCCAATTTTTCCCATTTATTTCTATATTTCCAAAGTAAGGTGATCCAGTGAGAGCAGCAGTGTTATGGGGATGGCAGCACAGCCAGCCAGCTGTAGCCCGTAAAAATCATATGACGGGAGAATCTGAAGTGGATGGAAATTCTGATCTTTACATTTTGTTGGGTGGCTCATGACAATGAAATAAAAATAAGCATAAGACATTTTCATTTTGCCCAATCTGATTAGAAAATTGTACGTAATTAATAAATAATACTGGTATCAACACAAAATAACTTCCTGTATAATCAAAATAGACTCCTGGAGATCAGGCTTGGTTAGTGTGGAAGCAGGACTGATCATGTCAAACAAGACATTTTCCACATAATCTAAAATCTTGATAATATAGACAGACAATCAAATAGTTCAATTTGAAACAATCACTCTGTTTAAACAGAATTTACTAGCTCTAAACAACTATGTTATTAATCTACTGCAATTTTCACTTTCAATTTCACCAAATTAACATCCCATTTTTAAGGGATCTATCACGATGACCCCAAGGTTGTTGTTAAAGATAACCTTGCCATTGGACTCTACACTGCAGTCTGGGTGTCGAAGTAACCCCAAGACACCGGCTTTCAGGTCAGGCGGGGCCGTCTTACTGAAGTACAGCACCTCAGTGAGAAAATCAAGCAGCAGATCTCCCTTCTCATCCCCCTCAGTGAAGCACTCGGTGATATCCATTTGTGATGGCAGCTCGTAGCTCTGGTAGCTCACTCCTTTGGATTCCAGGAAGGTTTTGACGTCCTGAGTTGTCACACACTGACTTAATTCTGTGTTAGAGAGCTGGCTCCTGTAAGTCTGCCAAAGCTTTCCCCAACCACTCTCACCTGGAATAGATGACATAAAAAAAAAACAAAAAAAACACAAGACTAAGAGTCTACAGCCATGCTGGTATCTCTGTGAGACTGTGCTTGAGCACAACAAGATCATGTAAATATACTCATAATGAAAATGCTAACATGCTAATGCTAAACGGGTTTAGATGAAATAGGGTTCTTTGCTATGCAGCTAAATCAGGTGCCACCATTACATTTCAGAAACTGCAGCAGCACACATAATGGTTGCAATCTCAGTTCCTAAAAAGTTCAGACACTTTGTAAAACTGTCAATTTAATCTGACTGACTATCTGTGTTCTTTTTTGCTTGCATAATCATTTATACGTATAATACATGCATTGTGGTATTTGGACATTGGCTATGTCACCCTCCCAGCTGCACTATCCAATAGATCTGAAACCTGTTTAACCTGTCCTCGGTTGACTCTATGTTTGTTTGCCTTTCTCCTTAGTCTGTTAAAATGTAAAATGTTTTCTGCTTGCACTATTAAACGCCCTAAAGTAATCTGTGACCTTTTTTCCCCTTGGCAGGTATATTTGCCATATTCAGCATCTTAGTTTAGCTTGTTAGCACACCAGAGACCGATGAGAATGCCATTAGTTCTGCAGTCATAATTCTTTGACAATTAATAATTTTGACCTGATGATGAAGTTGGATGAACGGTAAAGGGATGGTCAAAGTTATTAAAATTCACCCCAAGGGGGGCATGAATGAGTGAACCAAGTTTTATGACAATCCATTCAATATTTTAACATTTCACTCCAAAACCACAAATGCCAACCTCATGCTGGTGCTAGCAGAAAAGCCAAGAGATCAGCAAAGTCATTAGCATACATCATTTGACAACATCTGTACAGAATTTTGGGACAATCCATCTAATGAATGTTTCTCTGGATAAATAAAAACTTGATATGTTGGTGGTGCCAGAGGAAATGTTATTTCATGGAAATCCTTCTAGTTTTGTTGATATATTTCAGTCTGGACCAAAGTGGTTTTTCCCAGATACTCCATGATTATTCTCTACATGTTTATGTTTATAATCACCCTAATAACCACAATGATAGTATTTTAGACACGTTGTTAAACCAATTTTCATCCCTACACGTACTGTATAAGTACTAGGTGCTTCACACTGATCATACACAGCTAACCAGAGAGAAGAAAAAGATCTGTCTAATAATTTACAATCTATTCAATCCATTAGATCCATTCACTTACCAGACACAAGAATGATAAGAAGCTTCCCGTTCTTGTCGAGGAGACTGTGGAAGAAGTTGATGGTAGCTTCAGGATCCTTCACATAATACAGCATCTGTCGATTTCACCGCAGATAATGAGCTAGTAACTGGATTCATAGAGCATCTAATTATAACGCTATACTAGACAGATGTTCTAATGGGATTAATTGTTGTGATGTGGCGCCAAATGAATATGACCTAGATGTGTCAAAAATACAGTCTATGAGCCAGAAGCACGACGTTGTGAACACCAACCTGTATCATGTGAATGAAGTCAGCCTTCTTAGTCATCTTTTTCACTTTCCAGTTTTCCTCAAACTCACCGGCCGTCATCTTGTTCCAGTTAAATTTGATGTAATCTAAATCTGGTTTCCGTGACACCAAAACTGCATCAACACACACAAACAAAACAGGGTTTTTACGTGTTTATTTAGAAATCACGTGACTGTACTAATTAACCAGATTATTGAGATTATATATATTTGTTCCGAAGCAAAAGAATCTGAGCATGTGTGAGTGCAACACACTGAAAAATTCTGCATCGTCTGGGTGAGACTGACAGCAGTAAGTCAGTGCATGTGTAGTATTACATGTCATATACGTATATTGTTATACATTTAGCTCGTTAATATGACTGCTATAAAACAAGTGTTTTGTGGCAAAGATGTGTGTGAGAACGTACTAAAAATGAGAAAGCCACCAACAGAAACTCCATCCCCATCAAGAGAAAATGGCTAACCACTCTACCTACAACTCTCATTGTATCTTTATAATATATTTTCAGTGTGTGTGAATAATACAGATGGTAGCAGCGCAAGAAGTATGTAAAACTTCTGGTCACGGAGCAGCAGACTTGCAGCTGCGAGGGATTCAGTGTTTTACTCAAAGACACTTTTGAAAGGTGGATACTTGCTGACATGAAGGCTTGAATCTCGAACAGATGGTCAAAGGAGTATACTCCTGCTAATACATGAATAACTGTATTACTAATGTATTGGTTTGAAGGCCGAGGGCAGCTTAAAATGTATTCTTCTCTGCATTAAAAATACAGTGAAAAGTAATATACAGCATATCCATTATTTGCTGCTAAATTAAATATTGACACATTTTTTTTGGGGGGGGGGGGGGGCATATGAATACACAGACACACGGTATGAATTTGTGTTATGCGAGATAAGTGTAGGCAGTACCTCTGTAGTTATGTAGCTGCTGGGCACTAGGCTCCACCACCTCATTATCCACTGTCACCCCTGGGTGCTTCAGACGAAGCTCGGAGAGCATCTCAAGGTCAATCTCACCTACAGGCACCAACAGAGATTATGTATTGAAAACCACCTATTTTTATTTATTTATTCATTTATTTATTTATTTATTTTTTGCAAATGAAAATTTGACCTACTTTTTCCCCCCACAGTGCCCAAAGTGTTCAGTAACAAAAGGAATTCAAGTACATTTAGTCATCGCTCTTCTCTAATTTAAGTTTAAGCAGGAAACAGCTAGTTCAACTCAAAAAAAAAACCCACTTGACTCAAACCCAGTGTGTGAACACCGTGATATTCCTTTCAATCTCATTTAGCCACGGGCAGGTGATTTTGTTCTAGTTCTTATTGAAGCTGACACATAGCTATGTATAAAAGGATAAATTTAAGCAAAGAAGCTGATCAGAGCAGGCGCTGAATCCTTCTGATTAGATTGAATAACACCTTGCGGGGGAGTTTATAGTTATTCTAATGGGCTTTACAGTCCATTAGAGAATCTGAAAGATCACTCCATTATGATACTGACATGACAGCTCAGGTAAATTAAAAGGATCGGCATAAGCGAAGAGTAATAGCACTCATGGGCAGGTCATGGGTTTGCTCAGAAACAAATTAACCTTGCTGTATGGGTGCTGGAGAACCAGTAAAATCAAGGACCGGTGAGGTCACTGTGTCTAAAGACTAAAATTTAAGATTAATCTGACATCTCGACAGATGCAAACCCTTGACAGCTATAATAAGGGCAAAGGTTTTTACTGCTGCAGCCATAAATGACAGCACAGCAATAGGAACAGTTACAGCAAGCTGATTCAACAACGCCTCCTCACCTTCGGTGTCTGACAGTGCTATTTACTGTGTCACATAGCACATAAGGTAAGTTCAGCAGTGAAAGTGTCTTATAGTGTGTGCTCTTACCAGCTCCACTTCCAACTCCAATGACATTTAGATGGGATTTTCCATCTCCAATACTGAGGAGAGAGCAGAAGAAAAAAACAAAAAACGCTTTGAGTCTTCAGAACATTCAAGTCTGGAAATTTACATCCTCCAACCTGCCAAATGTGGGTCACATTTTGGGCCTTGTAACTGTCACTTCCGCCTGACACTTGGGTGTGTGAGATGTTCTAATCTGGCAACTGAGATATTTCCAATAACGAGGCTTTGATTGTTGCTATGACACGTTCTGCCACTCACTGTCTGATTTTGAACACCATTGCACTTTTTAATTAACTTGTGAGTTATATATCTCCAGATTCCTCTCTGATCTGCTTCTTAGACAGCCGCAGGGAGCAGGGAGTTGGGTTTATTTCTCTGCAGCCTGAGCTTATATTAACATAGGAAAAATTCGAAGAGGAGAAAAGAAAGAATGGTAAAGAGGATACATTTCGATAAAAACACACTCATTGTCATTCACACATACACGTGCATCGTGTTTAGCTGCTTAATCTACAACCCCGATTCCAAAACAGTTGGGACACTTTGTAAAACGTAAATGTAGCCTGGAAGACATACTGTCCATGATGTCTGAAAAGGCGCAGAGAAGTCATTTTCTGGATGTTGTTGATATCTGATATCTGGCTTTCTCTTTGTGTCTTACAATCTGAAGTATTTTCTGTTTTCCCTCCAATATCCTCCATGTGAGGTTAGAGCACCAGGGGACTGTTGTACCACAGGCATTTTGGACAACTGGGAAGAGGAGGTTTTCAGGCCTGTGGCACAGGCAAATGCTGATGGATATGAGTCAGAGTTGTGCCAGAACTAGGGTTGGGCAAACAGGCAATGTAATTGGCACACAGGAGCCTCTAAGGACATAATGACAGAGGTAAAAAGACCATAGAGGACACTGAAGGAAGCTAAGAACACTAAGAAAGCCAAGAAGTTAACAGAGGAGAGTAAATCTGGGGGTGACTTTTAGTTGTTGGCGAGAGCTTCATGAAATAAAAGGTTGAAAGACAGACGCTGAGCTGGGCTTCTTGATGTTGGACTAGCAGGTCATATTAGCTGTCTTGTGTTGTTGGACCTTCTTGATGTTTGGATGTTAGCAAAGTTGTTGACTCTCTATTTTTTTTTTTGGCATAATATAACCACTCACACTGGGAACGCAAAAAAATCAATTCCTACGCATTGTTGCTTTAACTTGCATTTGCAGATTCAGCAATGAACTGTGTTTAACTGAACTATAACATCTGAACATTTCCATTTTACACAGCATTACAACTTTTTTTGAATCAGGGTTAAATTCTGTTTCGGGATTAAGTGACATATTTAATTAGTTGAGGTGCACATGCCTTTTCTTTTTTGAATGTAATACCTATATGACCTTTCTCTTGCATTGCATGTTTTCATAGATAAATGTTTACAAGCGAGTAGCTGATGAGGCATACACTCATTGTCAGCACATGGATAACATTGTTAGAACAATGCAACATAGAGTTCTGTGTTGAAATAACAAGGAGGCGAAGCGTCAGGATAATTTGTCATGTTGTGCTTCCTTTTTCCCAGTGTGCTGTCATCTGCTGATTAAGTTACTACATACTGTACTGAAATCTGTTCAGTGTCCTCTCTTGACTGCTTAAAGGTTAAAACGTCTCTTGCCCAATCGTAATCTAGTTAATCATCAACAATCATGTTATAAAACAAGTTATAAGTTCACTAGATTTTCCAGCCTTCTCGGGCCAATATTAATGCTTCAGAGTTTTAATACGATACACTGGCAGTTATTCAATTTCATACACAAACTATAAAGGATTAATTTGTTTATAATGTACTGAGCTGAACATTTAAAACTTAAAATATGTAATAATAGACTATGTATGGGCAACACTATGGTCTCTTCATTCATTTCACTTCAGCCCCTTAGCTGTTTTTTTTCCCTTTAACCTCTGTTTAGACTATAACACTACAGTACTGCCATGGAAGCTATCAACTGTTCTATTCTAATATATTATATTCAACTGTACTGTTGTCTATTGTGGGCATACTTTAGCTTTATTCAAGTGGGTGTGTGTGTGTGTTTGGAAGATTACCTGGCCAGTATATCTGGCAGCAGATTGTGGATGAAGTCCTGCATACATTTATGCTCAGAGGAGCGCTCCAGAAAAAGCTTGAAGGATTCCTGATACCTACTATCATCATTAACCAGACACTTCAGTGAAGATTCCATGGCAAGTTATCTGGCAAAAAAAACAAAACAGCAAACATTTCTATCAACGGCTATTGAGGTTGAAATAGCCATCTGCAAAATGTGTGCGTTTTTATTGTGCAGGAAATTCCAGTGGGAGACGAGCAAATAAACAAAGTTACTCAAATATTTTTCTTTGCTGTTAACTTTTCTTTGTTGCTGAAGATCAAGTTAGAACTATTTCAGCTGAAAGGTCATAGGATCTCACTGACGCGAGGTGAGTCTGACAAAAACAGAAAGAAACATGACATACATTTATACAGTTCCTGCACCTGGCTTGACCGGGGGCTCTCCAATTTAAAGTGATATAAGTAAACTCCTCATAAAAACTTCTTATTATAAGACGGCGAGACCTTACCTTTTGAAGAAACTCATTAAAATAACTTATTTACACCAGAAGTGTTGGCTGCAAGACAAAGCAAGCTGTAAACTGTAAACATTTTCCTCAAAGGAAAAATACAATATAGTTATGTAATGTAATGTTTATAGATGTAATAGATATATTTCCCACATTTTGAAAACTTCTAACCACATGCAGACAATGAATATTTGTCATTCTAAAATTGATTTCAATTCATACAAGGTTCAATGTTCACATTTTGCATTGTACTTATGGTTTATCTTTAGTCTAAAAAATTGTCATTTTTCAGTCATCATAGTCTTCTGCTGCCCTCAGTGGGTTTAAACCTGGTGCTCGAAGATCCACCAAATCACACTCGCAACATGAAGCGAACTTCAGTCTGGGTGCGGAGTGGTATTATTTTTTTGGCTGAACCTCAGCGTGTCTCCACCTGAATCGAATCTATACAACCATATGAGAGCCGCCCGTGTGTTTAGAGAAATGTTTCCAAGCAAAGCGGAAACAGAAAGCGGCCGTCACACGGGCGAATGCAGAGCCCCTCGATGCCTTCGACGCGTTTACAGCCGATCGCAGTTGTCGTTTGCCCACTGAACACCACAGTCCTTGGTATGACACTTCGTATTCATTGTGTGCATTGTGCTGTTTGAGACAAAACGCGACATTGTACACTTACATGCAGGTCCGCGTGCAGGAGGGAGCGTATCCGAGAGACATCTGCAGGCTGCAAGAAGAAAAACCCTCCCACAGCCTCGTTTAAGGAGGGCCAAGACACCAGTGCAACTCCACCGAGAAAAATCAATCCAATGCCAACACAGTCTGCAAGGACTGTAAGTAATTTAAACACACAAAGTGGGTTACTACTGCAGATGTAACCAAATGCATAATGAAGATTATTTATATATATGTATATGCAAGCAGATGAGATAAGTCCTGTGGTTTAATGGGAAACATTGCAGAGTCACGAGTCAGGCAATCATCTGAGCCAGAAAGGCAGTCCAAACAGACAAACACATCAAAATAAGGTCAGGCAATCCAAGCATCAGACAGAGGGTAAGGCAACAGTGAGGAACTAATGGGATGTGGGAAAGGTCAGGTTAGGGATGAGGGAAGGCAGGGCAGATGAGGGAAAGAGGAAAATGCATCTGGTGAAAGGCAGAATCTGGATATTTGGAGAAAAACAACGATGGCATTGAAATGGAAGAGGGGGAGGTAGAAAGAAAGCTGTAGACGACTGAGACAAGACACTGTGACAGCCAGTGGTTTACATTAGCTTTACTCTGGTACTGTATGAATGTGCTGCACTTGCTTGACTTAAAGCAGCATTGCATAGAAATTGCTAGTTTTTGTGATCTAGCGCCCCCAGTTTCTGAGTGTAATATATGGCTAGATCTACACGTGTTTGTCACGATTATGTTACTTATGACATAAACCAGTGAGTCAGCAACTTTGCCAACAGCCAAACATCAGTCACTCATTTGCAACAACACAAAATATTACTTCCCTGTCTGACAGCAAGAAGCCCAGCTCGTTCAAGTCTTTTTATTTCACAAAGCTCTTGCGAATGACTTAATGTCAGTCTCAGATTTACTCTTTTGCTTGGTCACTCCCTCATTTTCTCTTCTTAGCTTCCTCCATCAACGTCATCTTCAGTCTTTTCGTCTCTGTAACTATATCTATAGAGGCTGTTGAGTCAGGTTATATTGCCCCAGAACCAGGCACCACTGGCTCCACTCCCTGTCAGCTTTTCCTTCACCCCAAGGCTAAAAACCTGTTTTCCCCTGTGGAACAAACACTGGCGCTCCAAGCTCGGACAGTTTCGAAAGCTGGATTACAAACATCAGCTCACAGCACTTAAAGTTCACACCACGGTGCTTTACTGCCCATCACATTAGTCTGTGTTAGGTACTTGCAGAAACAACCATAGGCTATACGTGGGAATGAAAGACACACCATTCACCTGATTACACGTCAATGTAGCATTAACACGATTTAAAATCTGTTATTTTATGGTAGAAAAGTTGCACATTGTTGCTTTAAGCAATCCATCATGTCAGTTTCAATTTTTTGTCACAGATACATCTTTTGTTGCATATCAACACAGTACGATGCTGCACTTCTGCATCACTACGCAGAGAAAATGTAACTTTGACAGGAATAAAATCTGACAATATTTACTGTGTTTTTAATTCAAGCATCAGCAAGATGAGAAAACTCTCACTGTACGGAAAAAAAACAATGCCTGTAATAGGCTGCAATGCCTAAGGAAATTTTAGCACGCTTTGATATTTTCAGCAGGAATGTAAAGACTATCACAAGAGATGGTGGTCAGTTTGGGATAAGACTATATGGTTTCATTTCAAGGAGAGGGTGAAGGGAATGCCATGTCTCTTGGCTTGTCCATGACTTCCAGATTTCCCAGTTGTTATAATGTCAGACAGGAATTAGGCCAAGAACCCAAATTAGACTGTAATTAGGACACAGACCCCATCTGATAAGGTTTTAATCTTGGGAGTGAATCCCGAGAGGAGTTTTTAGTCAGATATGATTTAGTAGCCAGTGGTCCATAGTGTAATTGTTTAGATAAAAGACCATAACAATATCCATTTTTAGACATGTGCATGGTGAATATTTTTCAAGGACCTCGGTGAATCCTCGGGACACTGTGATCCTTCTATCTCAACTGGAGAGCCCTCAGACTGACCTTGTTTTAGGACATTGTCATATCTTTTCAGCTTTACCTGGAGACTGCAGCCGTTCTACTCAAGTAAAAGTACAAGAGTTTTTTTTTTATTATTGTAGATCAGTTTGTGTCTGTGTTGTTCATTTGATGAAATACAGAATACAGAATCAGTACATCATATTTTCACCAACTTCCTATTTTCTTTTTTCGAAACATGAAACCTTCATCTTGTATTAAAAATACTGTCACAGAGAATTTAAACTACAAACATATCATGTTACATAATGTTGTCCTCACTCAGAGTTCAAAGCCAGACAGAGCTTCAAAGTCTATTTATCAATCACATAAGCTTGCACCATCTTATCTATTCGACCTCAATGTTCTCCGTGTGCCACCTACGTGCTCTCAGATCACAGGGTGCCGGTCTTTGTATAATCGGAACAATTGTTCCTAAAACCAAGGAGACAAAGTGGGTGGAAAAGTATTTTTCTACCAAGCTTCACACTCATGGGAATGAACTGATGAAGGAGAAATTCAGTCTGACTAAGATACTCATTGAGATATCAAAGTAAACAACCGTCTGTCTGTCTCTTTCTCTTATGCACATGGACACACATTGTTGTGCATATAGGACTTTGCTACTTCTTTTGTTTGAATGATTGTATAATGCTGTAAACAGCAAGGTCATTTTTAACAACAGCCTGCAGCTGCAACAACGCAGCTCTGTGAGGCTGTTCTTAGGCTGTCACGACCATTGTCATATATTATCAGCTGGTAACTTCTGTTGCATGGCTTCCTATTCTGTCTTCCTGTTGTTCTCTGGTATCCAAAATTGATGTCTAATAACAGTTAAATTCAATAAACAGAGCCCTAAAAGTATTTTTCTAGAAAATACAGTGACAGATTAATTTTGGAAGACAGAACATCACCAGCGAAGTGATGAAAACTGGGAATTTCATCACTCACTGTTGGGGTGAACACAAGCACATAATAAATCAGTAATACATTATAATAAACATTCATTTTTTTTAAAAGGTTATGTAGTGGTCTGACTAAATATTCATTAAGCCCCCACTCTGCTCTGTCAAAATACAGCATGCTAAATTTTATTAGGATCTAGCTTGCAGTAATAGATGAGCCTGATTAAAACTAGACCGCCATTGTCAAACTGTTCACATATCTTCACTAAAACCTGCAAATATGTCTTGAGAGCTACTAAAATGAGATGAATTGGACATGACAAGATCAGCCCACGTCTTTGCCACCGATCAGATGGCAATGACACAAGCATTTGAATTCAACCTTCTCTTAAACAAAAGTGACAGTCTTAAATAAATGAATTAGATGAGACAAAAGATTTAAACACTGTTTCCCCCCACAGCCTGCAAGCATCCTGGGATTATCAGAATGGGAATCTGACTGCCGGGCAAGATGAATCTTATCAGCTGCTTATATATTCTGGGCTCTGCCTTGGAGTCGGTATCAGTAATTACAATTTATCAGGACTTGAGAGTCAAGGAGCTGATGAAGATCACAGCAGGAGTAGAGCATCTCACTTGAACATATTTCGCTCAGTCTGTGCAACAAAGAGGAAAGAATACAAGGTTTTTACTTTCACATGGTTCCACAATTTATTTGCATTTTTGTCCAGCTGTCCATGTACACACAATAGTAACACAAATAGCATGGTACTGTAAACAATGAATGAACATACTTTTAGATTTTCTTGAACATAACCCAATAGAAATTCTCTCAGCAGGTCAGAAGTTATCTGTTCTCTGTTTTATAATGGAGATATGCCCAGATAATTGTTAATTAGTTGATCATGTTAATTGGATATTAATGCTATTTCACAATTGGATCTTACACTGACTTTGCTGGCCAAATATTAGAAACACTGCCAAAAAAGAAACGACTCAAAAATGTTTGGCATCATGTAAAACAGGATCTTTGCAAGGCCACTCTGAACACTTTCTGCCAAAATGGATCAAGCATGCCTACATACAATCAGCTGTTGAAATACAATTGTTACAATGTGTAACAACAATATTCACACAACCATTAAGATTATAGATTTATTGGTAAAATACATTCAGAAGGAGGTCAGATAACACAAGACCAAATCTTCAGTTTGCAGAGGCAGAAAGTAAACCCTGGTCAGTGCCAAAAACCACAAAGTATTAGGACCTTAATTCCCCCTCACCTGGGTAGCATGAATAAAGCAATGAAGGATGCATGCATAAATTATGTTTAAATAAGCGTTTATGGTCCATCTATGTGTTTTGGGATGATATTCTGGCACTAAAAATTAATAGATGTCTTGTGCTATAAGTGGAAATGTGAAATAAATTCAGGGCTGAATAAAATATTTTACTTTTGTGCATGAGTTAGAGAAATAGAAATAAGAGATGGCTCTCTTAATTAATATGTGCTCACAAATATTTGGTATTTGCTGTTTTTCATGGTTTGAGCCCTGCCTTTGTGGTGCGAAAATGAAAGCGAATAAAAGAACACGAGACCGTCAAAAACT
Source organism: Protonibea diacanthus (assembly GCA_028641955.1). NCBI lineage: Eukaryota > Metazoa > Chordata > Actinopteri > Sciaenidae > Protonibea > Protonibea diacanthus. The sequence continues at coordinate 14,089,277 of CM053986.1, forward strand.
ATATTCTCTCCTTGCTAATTGCTAGCTGACTTTGTATTTGGATGTAATGGTAGGAAAGAAATTGCGTTAAATGAAAATGAAGTATGGCATTCTTGTTAAAAAAAAAAAAAGGGAAAGCATATTTTCTCCAGTGGATAATTCTTCTAATTTCTATTCTTGAATCTGTTTTGGTAACCAGTGCATTTTTTTATTTAGTATTTGATGAAAAAGTTTGTATGAGGTATGAACTTTATCATGCTGGTATTTGATAAATTGTGTTAAAGGTCTGTGTATGTTATTCTTGACTGCATTTGTCGCCATGTTTCGTTTTGTAATTTAGTCCTCGGTGGCAAAGAGTCTTAGGTGAATTGGGGAGGAGAAATTACTGCATCGTAGTATTGTTAAATTCAAGGCAAACCTGCTTTTGGTTTCCACATATACACCACATATGGCATCATCAACAAAACACAATCTGACAGCAACACCTTGCATTACAATGAAATCACTAGAAAAGTCATTTGAAAGGAAAAAAAAAAAGAAAAATAACCGAGAAACAAAAGTGAATTAGCACTAACGTAGTGCATAGAGCATCTTGTTTATTCTCAGAAATTCAAAAAAAGGCTGTTTGTTTACCCAAAAGGCTTGTGACATTTCCTTTTACAAAGATCCAGCACTGATGAGACAAAGTCAAATGTCAAATGCTTCTGTTGTTCCGCCTTTGAATGTCATGGGTGACTGCTGACTCGAGATGTTTCGTCTCCCTCACAACACGAATACGAGACAAATAACCAGGTGGTCTCTCTGATTCCTGACACACGAAAAACTCCAAAATCGACACCTGCGCATCCATTTCGTCTTCAACAGTGCTTCAGTTGTGTGTTCACATTGCTAGCAGTTTTAAAAAGAAAAAGAAACCGGAGGTCTATTTATTTTCTATGTCTGGAGACCTCTTCTGTCATTTTCACCATGTTCTGCTTTGGTTCCTCTTCCGCGTGGAGGACAGTTTGCTGCAGCCAAAATTCTGGACTGAACAGCAAATCATGCTTGAGCGTCGCTTGTTCGCTGCATTTTTGCAAGGCAAGTGCCGCGACAGCAAATTGTCACCAAGCTCAAACTTTCCAACAATCAGTAGTATGCGATGGACGTGCTTGCTAACAATCTGAACGCAGTCAGGAGTCTGTCCGAGACCGAGCGCGTCCTTTTGAGGTATTGCAGTCTGGTTACATATCCATGTCACCATCATAGGCCAGGGTCAAGGGTTTCTGTGGAGGAGGAGACGTCTTTGTGGTTTTGGATGGCTTACTGAAAAAAAAAAAATAGACAAGAGAGAAGAGCTGACAGGGTATCTGACTTAGCAGCACAAAGAATTCCATTATCTGATAGCAATGGCACACAGCAGACAAAATATTGTGAGGAGTATAACTCATACTTGACATGGTTCTTTTTAGGGGGAGTAGGGGGAACAGAGGGTTAGGAATAAGCTTTGCTTCTCAGCGTTCAGTGTGTTTTCATCTTGAATGCGATGACCTACAGTGGAGCTTTTATTCTTAAAAACTGCACAATTCACAGTGAGGAATATCTAAAAAAAAAAAAAAAAGCAATATGGTACATACCAGACCAGGAATGATAATGCAATAATGAAGAGTATTAAGATGAATCCAACAGCAGTCACGGCGTACACCCACAGTTTTATTCTTCCATCTGTGCAAATCAAAAAGCAGTTTTAATACAAAGTTTTAAATATTTGTACGCCTGTACCTTTTGTCTGGAGATCTTTAGAACTTTCTTCTAACGGTTGAGAATGAGGAAGCAGATTTATTTTACATGCATACTCCAGAAGAACAACTAGAATTTCTTGACATTTTTATGGTTCATTGAGTTTTTTTTTTTTTTTTCCATTTTCTTTTTTTCACAGCACATAATGATGAAGTAAAAACATTGACCTAGAAAGAATTCCACCCATGGCCCAGTGATCTCAGCGCTACAAAGGGTGGCTCAAAGGCAGGAATGATATCAGGCATGCTGCTCGAGCTGTAAAGATGATTTCCATTTCAGTACCTGGGCCAACGGGTCGTAAGGTCCACTCATTGAAGAGATCCTGTGCCTGAGATGGCCCGGGTTTTAATCTTCCGGAGTTGGTTTTCACATCAGCTTTCTTGTTGTTGTCCACCCCCGGGGTTCTTGTGCAGTAGTCCAAAAAGCCATGCGTGGTCATCACTTCAGTGTAACCCTTCTCACACCCACACACTCCGCTCTGCATGGGGGGGGGGGGAGCCAGGAGAACATCATTTACAGCCAACACAACAAGCTGACTGGAATCGTTACTTTCCCAACGATACAGAGCCCTGCTGACAAAACAGCCTGCCGTGTATAGAAGCTATTTTGCTTTACTCCTTCTGCTCTCAACCATATTTATGCAGTCTGTGCTATCAACACAGGTTGATTGATTCTAACCCTGACATTAAACTGTGCTCCACGGGGGGTAGATTACACCAACACTACACAGTTATTTCACCTGTATTAAGCATCTAATGCTATGAAATAAAAATAACACGCCGAATGGAAAAGAACAAAATATGAGGTTATTGTCCATCAGAGTGGAAAATTTAACAAATATGAGAATATATACAAGAAACCACTAGCACAAACAAACAAACCTTGAGTTTACTACTGTTTGCAAGTAAAAATGACAGATAACCTGTATAATAATAATGTAAATAAAGGCATAAAAGATTAAAATATAACACAAAATACTGTGTGGGAGGATTTGGGGCTCAGTTGTTTTTTTAATTTAATGATGATTGCACTTGAAATAAAATACTTTTAAAATATTTCAGGTTGCAAAATGAACTCTGTAGCACCTTCAGAGTCTCAACCTGGGAAAACAGAGGATAACAACAGTCTGTCAGAAAGCTTAAGGCTTTATCGCTTGTTCTGACAGTCTGCACCTCTCTGAGCTTCATCTGGGGCTTCCCAATTATTTCTGCTGCCATTGCCAACTGTTCTAGCCAGCCTATTCCACAACCTGTAGTTCAGGTGAAATGCCAAGTGGAATGTTAAAATGCTCTCAATCAGGTCTCAGACTATTTCTAAGGCTGACTGACTTGAAAACTGTCATGACCCCTAAGATGATGGAGCTGTTGTTCTGTAAAGGCTTCAGCTATTGTTGTGCATTTTTAAGTGCAATTACACGGAGGGCACTCAGAGGGGCAGTAAAACTTCAAGTTTAGGCTATTCTTTGTCATTTTCATGGCTGCTTGTGTGCAGCTCCCCCCCCCAGCTAGGTGTAGTCCTTAACTGACAAGTGAGCCCACATTCATTCGTATTAATGCAACTATCCTTTAATGGAAATTAAAAATGTCATATGTCAAATCCAATCCATTAAAATTCTTGCCTGAATGTGGTATCAGCGTGAACACGGGAAAAAAAAAAAAAACACAATGAGAATTAAAGAGATCACAGCCACCTGATCAAAGCACAATGATCTTACCGGTGTGCAGTGTGAGAAGGGTTTAGTGCACGGAGGATGGCAGTGTCTGACTGTGGTCGGCCTTTTCTGTGGGAAACACCCCCCTGGAGAAAAAAACCCAGCAGGTTCTTATTTCTGTTCCTTTACTCATTGATCACTAAATTAATGTACTGTCACACCTGATTAATGCGCTCAGTTGCCTATCAGGGTCCCTGATCAATCTGTGAACATTTTAATTCCAACATGGAAAATTGCATGTCAAAATATCAAAGAGTAATGCCTTGGGTTCTTGCCTTCTTTGCAGAGGGAGGTTATTCCTTCTCAGCTCATATTTGCCAGAAACGCTTCCTTACAGCGATAAGATCACATTCAGCCACTATTTACAGCACATCAAGCTCACCTAAAGCTTTCGTTCCCACAGCACTATTACCTTTGTTCTGTTTCTCTACGCCTGCTTTACTTCCCACAAATACAAATGAATGATTATATTTATATGGATTGAAAGCCTCCCAGCGCAGAGTCTGGCTTATTGATTACTTATGTTAAAAGGGAGAGGAGAAATCAATAGAGGCTGCACTGAGAATAGGCAGATCAAATAAGGTGTTAAATTAAACTAGAACACTATACTAAAATTATTATTTGAGTGTGTGTACGTTCACACTGCAGGCCGTCATGCACAGTATTAAAATTGTGGGCAGGGCGTAAAGTCAACTGTAGGATGTAATAAAGTACTATTGTAAACTGATAGATATCACATATGTTTTTGTATCCACGCTTCTCACTTGTTTTCACATGTTTCAATTATCTTCCGAGCCAACAAGGGAATCCATTCTAAATGTATTTCTAAACCACCTGCTGCAAAAATTACCAGTGTGACAGCTTTCTCAGATGAATAAGAGAGGATGAATGTAATGGCAATGCTTACAGATTCCTTTTTGTGCGATCAAATGATTTGACACTGTTTAGACTGAACTGAAAAATTGACTCTATGCTGCTTTTTTTTTTTTTTTCTTTGCTTTTCACACTGATTCAGTTCAGTGCCATGGATAAAAAAAAACAGAGCTGGGACATTTTCAGCTGTTTCCTGCATTAAGCCAGATATACATAGATATCTGTATTTATATAAGTAGATAAGTTTCACAGTTTCCGTGCGAGTTCCAATGAGCGCTTTTGCATAAACCCCACTAGTGTGGCCAGAAGACACAGCAACTGCTCACCTGTGACGTTGACACCATCTGAGCGCTGACACCACACCACTCTCTCATTGTTGCTCCATCCTCCTGTCCTCCACTGGTAACTGTGGCATTTTCCTCCTGTGGCAGTGGCAGAGACAATGCTCATTAGCAGTGTGTTCTGGGCATCCAGGCTCCCCTGGACATTAACCACCGCTTCTTTTGCTGCCCTGCTACATCATATTATACAGTGAGAAATATTATGTCTGTACTGAAAGGAAAAGGGCATCTGAAGCAGTTTGCTGCAAGACAAAGTCATCTTTGGAGGAAATGAGATGGTAGAAAGTGGCTGGAAATGTATGAAAGACGCCTCTTATTTTCTAAGAGGAAGGCTCTTATTTTCCTGGGGGGAGCTATAGGAGGTGATTGATTTGAAGAGAGGAACAGTCAAAGACACTTGAACCTGATTTCATATATTAAAGGAACTCTGGCCACGGTTGTGTAAAACAAGACCACATAGAAGAAATGCCTCAGGAAAGAAACTAGATTAAAGTTACACATTTAGCGACACAGTTGGGCAGTATTAAAACGAAAGACAAGCACGGAAGAAGTACAATTTCAAATGCAGATTTCAAAAGCAGCTAATTAATTAGGTAAAAGAGCTGGCAGGAGCCCAAATACTTGGCGGCTGATTAGGTATTAGGTTTGTAGGTGCAGCAATCAGAAAGGTACGACATTATGCAATGAAACAATAGAAGTAAGTAAATTTATGATAATATACAAAAATAAAGTCTACGGAGAAATCAAACATGCACACAAAACAGCTAATATGACATTACAACCGCAGTAGAGATTAAAAAAACAATAAATACACACAGTATTTCACTGTGAAATACACACATCTCATGTCAGGTGCATCAACCTCTATTTTTCATCAAAACTGGAAAAGTGGTGTGGATTTACAATCTTTTCTTTTCAAAGACTGACCCATTAATGATAGCCTATTCACCATATTTCAATTTTTTTAAGCGCTAACCTTCATGTGACGCACTTTCAATGATAACTTCAGCAATTGTGATCACAAAACTGCAGCAGGGCTGGCCATTTATGCAGGTTGCATACCGTGGTCTTAAACCCAAAGGGGAGCAGCAGAGCTGGGTGATGATTCACTGTAGGTTCATCTTAATCATCCCTTTTTACTACTAACAAGGGGTCATGTGACTCATTACTCTCATCACTGCCGGTAAAATAATGCTTCTTTGACATTTGTATACATGTGGTTTTTTTCATTACCTTTACAGGGCTGGGTCTCAAAGACTTGATGTGGGCAGCTGCCCTGATTCTCCATGACCTGAATGATCACAGCTCTTGAGCGAGCTTGGCGTCCCGTGGTCTCAAAGCTTCTTCCCTCCAGGCAGGTCAGCTGGCAAGAGCTCCAAGATGACCACACAGTCAAATGGCAATCTCCTGAGGGCAAAAAAGAAAGAGAGAGAGAGAGAGAGAGAGAAAAAAACATTGCAGATAGGCACAACTTAGTCAATAACACTTTCTTTTCAGCTTTTTGATGGTGGTTTATATTCAGTTTGCCAACAGTATTTCAGGGATCATTTTATTGGCTCCCCTGCTAGCTCCCGGAACATTTAAAAGACGTTGAAAACAACTTCAGCACACATTTGCGGCTGATAATGTACCGAACGCACAAACAAATTACTCAGACAGCCCAGTGGGTATTCAGAAGTAATAGACCAACTGGAGTTATAAATTATACAATACAAGCTACAACTCTGAGCCTAACTGTAAAGGCAGCACCCAATACTGAAAATGTCTCTTAGGAGAAGCAAAACTCATTTGGTTCAAGAAATGATTTTAGTGGATAAAGGCTGATGGTTGATGTACAGTATTCTGTGACAACAAATAACACATCAACACTCATATCCTATTAATATCTTATACAATCCTTGATAGTGTATCCATGTCATGAAATTATCTCCCACTGCCACAGCTCCTCAACCAGAACAACCCTCTGATTCTCTGCTCAGAATGCCCATTAGTGACTGTCTGTGGATTGACGCATCTCATTATCTTTCATCTTCATACGGATCCACTCAATCAGCTCTTCCCCCATGCTGCTGTGGCTGTGGAAACACGCTGTGGCAAAGACTGCAGTGTACAGCAAACAGCAACACCCATATGCACACAGTGCACATCACATACATGTCGACAACCTCCTCACGCCCCCACTGGCCCCAACACCATGCCTGCCACCTTCACACAAGCAGACCAGTGAGCACAAAACACACACATACACACACACACACACATCTGCTCTGGCCATCAAATACTTCTGATCCTGAGCCAAGGCTCACAGCAAAGGCGGGTTGAGTGATGAATCAAGGCAAGGATCAGAGGAGAGCGAGAGACAGATGAGCAAAAGCAAGCACCGCACGATCATGTGTCTTCATGGCAAAAGCTAACAAGAGCCTCACTTGGCAAGAACCATGCCAAAGGAGATCAGATAATTATTTTTTCTTTTAAAAATTGTAAAAAAAAAAAAAAATAAATAAAAAAATCTGATATCTTCTCTGCTACTTGTGGAGTTGGCTCGAACACCAACTAAGTGTGCCTAAGGACAATAAAGCTTCGTTATAGATTTCTAGCATGGGAAGCCTGACAGTGACAAGTGATTTAGGTCATAGCTGTCAGCTGGCCAGAAGCTTCCTTACTAACGGCAAATGCTCCATTCACAATATGCCCTAAAAATGGATTTAAAAAAAAAAAAAAGCCAGTCGCATCATGAGGTGTCAGTCAACTGTGATCTGCCGGCTTCTTGTTGCCGTGGTGATTGTTATAATAATAAGATTCACCATTTCACAGTGCAATTAAAAGCAATTAAAAACCATGGATGCTTTATGTTGTAGGTCCCTAATTTCCATGACAAAATGATCAGTCAAAAGTGCTGCGTTCATGTCAAAATGTCTAAATGGTTCTTTTTGTCTATATGATCCCAATTTTATATATATATAACGGAGCTGCTGAAGTGGAAAGCTTCATCAAACCTGCACAAGGCATTACACTGGAGGATGAGACTAAAACAACAGGAACATAAAGGTATAATAAATCATATATTTTCTTCAAGTTTTCACTGTCAAGTCCTCTTCACTGTTAAGGCAGGCAGTGCCATGATGCACCAAGTTGTTTTTTTTTTTTTTTTTACAGCTACAGTCCTGGCAGCACTCTGCAAGCACTAGTGCTCTTTTATCATTATCCATCAGAAAGCAGCATGCGTGTGGTGTGATGTGTACTGCAGACTGCCAGCACTGAATGCAGCAACACTGTTAAAATTGCAAGGAAAACAAGTGTATTTAGAGCTAGGCTCTCTCCTCATGCACATCCAACTCCTGCAGCTGTGCGGTGTAGCTCAAGCACATGAACATGCAGGGCCAGTCTTTCTTGTCTTATGTGTAATGTCTGTGTAATAAGCAGGTCCTTTACTTAGCATTCATTAACTAGGATGATGTTAAATAATGCAGTTTAGTGTTTTTATTTGGAAATGAAGCGATGCAGCTGTAACGAGCAAATCTAGTTCCTGTTGAGTAGTTATAACAGAACATATGCTACTATATAAAAAACATAGATTGTACACAAACTTAATAAAATCACAAAGCAAGAACACGATGTTGATGAGACAGAAATATTAAATGGTAAATGGACTGTACTTATATAGCGCCTTTCTAGTCTTCCGACCACTCAAAGCGCTTTACAGTGCATGTCTCATTCACCCACTCACACACATTATACATACACTGATGGCATTGGCTGCCATGCAAGGTGCCAACTGCTCATCAGTTCGAGGAACTAACCATTCACACACATTTACACACCGATGGCGCAGCCTTCGGGAGTAATTTGGGGTTCAGTATCTTGCCCAAGGACACTTCGACATGCAGACTGGAGGGGATCGAACCACCGATCTTCTGATTAGTGGACGACCCGCTCTACCTCCGAGCCACAGCCACCCCTGGTGGTTATTTGGTGGTGTATGAGGCAAATATTACAAGTTTATGTAAGGATATTTAAAGATGATCTTAGAAATGCACATCCTATTTCTGTTAGAAATAGCATGAAAGCACAAAGAAATGAATGGATGCATTGGAGTATTATACAGGTTTTAGAATGCTAAATAATAAATAAAATAAACTCTGGTAGAGCTTTGGATTTGCAGAACATTTTAGTACTTAGTGTTTTCCACCTGCACACTGCTTTCAGTTTTCATTCAGGTTTACTGAATAATAGGCTGTAGCACATCCCTTGCAGCTTCCTTGACAGAGAAGAAGAATAAAAAAAGGGGAATAATCAATAATAAATTGTAATTTAGGTTGTTATTTGCTAGTTAAATAATTTAAAAATACTTATTTGGTGGTGTATGAGGCAAATATCATTATTCTTAAGATAATGGGTTTCTGTTCAGATTTCCATCCACCAACTCCAGTAAAATAAACATGAATATCTTTTCTGGAGGTTCTCACTGGTGGACTGTCATTTTACAGATCTCCTATAAAATGTTAATCGGTGATGAGATTCATGACACCAGTAACTGATTTGGCTGGTAGAGGGACAACACATGCAGCTCATTATTTTCAAGTACCCCCAACATGTCAGTCTGGTTCCTCTGGGTAGCATGACTGCTTTTACTGCTGGCTCACACCGCTGTGCCTGCAATTAATGATGTGCTGCCATCAACTCGTAAAATCACTATTCTAAATGACTTTGTGATGCAAAAGGAGAAAGTAGAGTGAGCTAGAATAGCCCTAACACACAAAGCACTCGTTATTTTGTTGTCTTGTATGGTGTTAGCATAAACTGCTTTTGCAATAGCAATACATAAAAAAAAAATACATAAAATCAAAGCTGTTCTTACTTTAAACTTCTTTCTGATGTTACGTTATTTCTGTTAGCTTTTGCTCTGGCACACCAATATGCAGTATTCCTGTAGCTGTTCTCTCAGTAGTGTGATCGCTTAATTGTTCTAGTTAGCACATGATAATTTTACGCTTGTACTATTTTGGTGTTGCTGCATAAAGTGGTGTAAAAAAAACAATAATGTTGTTGAGCAATTGATTGTAAAAGGTTTTTTGTAGTTACTTAGTACTGACTTTTGCAGCATTTGTGCTTTTATAGGTACTGTATAAAAAAAAAAAAAGAACTTATCCAAGTGGACATTGTGTGTTTTTTCGCAGTTGTTATTGGATGTACCCATCCAGATAATGTAGAGCTAAAAGGGTCATTAGATAGTCTATGACTTCTATTGATTTTTCAATAATTATATAGCAGCTGGAAATGTCACCCAATTGAAAGAGGAGACAATGTATTGACAGATTGCAGCAAATGCGATTGAGGTTAAAAAAAAAAAAAAAAATGTATGTATTATAAATGAGGCGCTTCAGTCCAAATAATTATGGGTATTATGAATTCAAAATGACTATAGTAATACACAATTCACATCGACTATGAATTTGTGCTCTATTCAAGCAGATTACAAAATCAAAATATTAATTAAAAATACATTTCATGCATGCATCAATAAGACCACTTCATGTCAACACACTGACGAGGAATAAAATGTTGATCCAGTATATTTGAGTGCAGCTTTACCTGGACAGGGGATGAAGCAGGGCTGCTCCATGTCCTGTTGGATCCGCTGCCTCAGTTTGTCTCCACAAAGCTCCTCCTCCACTGGCTGAGCAGGAGACTCAGGCCAGCCACCCCAGTGAACGACACATGATAGGTTCCGTCTCCGAAGCCCCTCACCACACTCTGCACCCTGCACAAACACACACACACAAAAATGTGACCTTTGTGAGAATTAGGTTTTAATACTTTTCTCCTCAAAGTTTTTTTTTACTAACATGCATTGTTCACATCCATCTTCTGCGTTTCTGTCAGTCATGTCAGTGAAATATTGTGAAACCTTTGGTAAGAATTTGCATTGCGTCACCCACATACTTGTGTGTGTGTGTGTGTGTGTGTGTGTGTGTGTGTGTGTGCAAGTATGTGCAGACAAAAATGTGAACCCACCCATGAAAGCACTACTACATAGAGCCACAGGTGGTCAAAAAATCTGCAGGGTACCTCCAAACTGCACATATTACAAAAGAAGTGATTCATAGAGAAACTTTATGATGCAAGTGGACACCCTATGAAAGTACATGATGACATCGCATGGAGATAGAAAAATTGGAACCAGTAACCAGTGACTCTTTTGAAAAAGATACTGTTCACTATGTTTCATCTTGTTAAAAAAAAAAAAAAAAACTCAAACCTAGCATTCACAGTGCAGGTTATACCTCTATAGTGCATGAAGACCAGTCACTCAGCTGCCAAGTATAGCAAGGCCTTATGGGACATGGCTTGGTCTGGGTGAGCTGGTTGGGACAAGGCCGACCCTCCTCGTGAGCCTCCTGCAGGATTCTCCGGGTTCGAACAGACTGACCTGGAGAAGATCAAAGCCAACACACGGTTAGAAAGAACAGATAAGAGAGGATCAGGTGCGTTTGAAAGACGCATCTATAGGGTTTCAAGATGAATAATATTTTGCCAGAAAAAAAAAAAAATCCAGATTATTTTTCAGAATTCAAACGTCTAAACAGTAAAAATAAATCAATAAAACAGAAAAACACTGAGGAGAAAATAGCATGCGAATTCGGGGAAAGAGAAATAAATGTATCCCTGCACAAACATAAGGCTCCATAAAATAACAGTTAATAAAATGAGTGGCTGAAATAAACAATGATCATAAATTTAGGAGTGAAAAGAGGCTGTGCTTTTTTATTTAGCCTGTGAAATACTTTGCTCATGACAAAGAGGAATTAGTGAAACAGCACCATACGTCTGTGTCACCTTGCCACTTTATGGTCACATCTAACAGTTTCCTACACAAGTGCTTTGTTCAAGTGAGCCATTAATAATGTGTCAGGAAAAAAAAAAGTTTGGTAAATGGCAGCAGTATAAAGGAGTGGCCGCAGAGCAGGATTGCTATGTTGTCACAACTCAGTGTGTAAGTCCTGAGAGGCTCAGTGAAGGCACGGCCCCCCATCAGCCATCCAGTCAAGACAGAAGCTGTGTGTGTTTGTTTTACGCCGTGGGAGATGCTGAGCTCCTTGGGCCTCAGGCAGATACAGCAAAAAGGACCTTCAGCTCTGGCATCTCAAAAAAAATCAAACCCAAAACATTAATACTCCCATGGGGTCGTGACAAAACAAGATCCTTGCGTCGTCTGACAGAGATACGACGCAAATCCCTCATCAAGGCTGACAGTTGTGTTTCACACTGTGTGAGAAGGAGCAGAGAGTTTGGCAGAGACAGAGTCGCAGCGACAGTGACGGAGCAGAAAGAGAGTTTAAATCCCCGGCTGAAAGCCTGTGTTTGTGTGAGCTTGTTGGAATGAGGGGTTAACTTGTGAGGAGACAGGCGGCCAATGACAAATTAAAATTAATGAACTTAAGAAGATACTGTTGAGTCTCCAATTAACAGAATGAGAGGCATTCTCTCTGGGAGATTGGCTTTGGGAGGCCCAAGAAACAACGTATGCATCCAGGTTAAATCATTAACTTTTGTATATTACATGAGGTTATAACACAGCTTTGAAAGCGATGCTGAGCATGCCACAGGTTGGTGATTACTAATTGCATTTTTGAAATCATGCAGAAGAAGGGTATATGTTTTATTTAGGAACAGTGAATCATTTATGACATCCATAAAGGTCAGCTGTATAAAATTAAGTCTAAATGAACTAGCTGTTCTTAAAATATCACCTCACAAAGCAAAGTTGCCTGTATTAATTAAAAACTGTGCTCTATACAAAATGATAATGAAGTGGGAATATTAATATATACATTATTGAAAAAAAAAGAAAAAGCCTCAGCACAGTGTTACCCGGTATAATAAGGCTTTGGATTACACATACTTGTAAATATTTTAATGCATTTAAATGTATTCATGCACAATTCAACATCTCTGTGAATGCCTGAGCAGACGGAATAATGAGGCGCTGCACATGTGGTCGACTCCGTGTCTGTTCATCAGGTTGGTATAACTTTGTTTGCTCATATGTTTACCTTGGCTACCACAGGTATGCGAGCATTCCGCCCACGACGACCAATCGGAGAGAATGCAGCTGACAGGACAGTCAACCACGCAGCTTTCCGACAGCCCCCACTTGTTGATCAGACCAAACTGTGGAAAACAAGAGCAGAGCTGTGAGGATGGCTAGTTAATTATTTCTACTAACAAGCGAGAGAGAGCGCCCACATTTCCATATTTTAAATAGGCTGCAGTTGGTTTCAGGACAGTGGAGATGCAGCAATTAAACAATTTTACCATTAATCTTGCTTTTAAATGTTGCTGAGCTGTAGGTGTTCATTCTTTGGATTTACACGAGTTGGAATCACGTTGATAATTTGGACAGAGAGGCGACGACATCACAGCATCATCCCATCATCTCATTTCATCCCCATAAAACTTCCCACACTCAGTGTAATCCGTTTCTGGATAACATTAACTGCAGGTTGTGCAACTCGATATCTAGTTTGCAACCCACCAGTGAGAAATGTTGCAGCTCCTACTGTTATTGAATTTACAGTAACTGCAAGTTCAAGACCACCATCTATCTTTGCATGATTAAATCTCGGGTGAAAAAAGGAAATTGTGTTTGGCTTGGTGGCAAACTCCTGAGTGAAACATGAAGGTGTGTGGATATTAGATGCAACATTTTCGCTTTAACAAATTGGACAACTGGGCTACCAATAATGTATAAGCTAGTGGGAACAGAAGTGGAGTACTGCAGCATAAATCAATACTTCATATGAAAAAAAAAAAAAAACTTTCCAAAGTATTTTGAACTATGATATTAAAATGTTTCCTTTCTGGGGGCTCTCTGTCATTTGGATGCACTTAATTTCCTGTTGGCTCATTTCCATCTGTGAGTATATGGTGTATGAAAAATATTAAGTTCAGTTTTTTTTTTTTTTTTTTTTTCCAAACAGATATTGCTGTTTCATTATTTGTTTAGTAAAACCATTGCATTGAACATTTTTGCTGCGTGTTGTGAAAACAAACATTAGGCCTCCCTGCTTATATCTCCTTGTGCAGAGTAAAATAATATTTGGACAACAGTAAGTATGATTGTGAAAACCTGATTTTGTATAATCAAAATTTGAAACTTCAGCATGAACTTAAGGTCTGACTACACAGTGATTACCTGCTCGCACTTTTTCAGCTCCATAATCTTGCCATCGCTGCGAATACAGTCCAAGAGACGCAACCGTGAACCTTGACCACAAATGGCGTTTTCCCACAGCTGGCATGTACTCCAGTCTGCAACAGAGACACACACACACACACATGCATACACACACAAACAAGCAACATATCTGTGCATTAGTCTCACTGTCGGACCAGCTTGTGCATGCCAGTAGGATCAATGTAATGGTACGGTAAATGGACTGTGTTTACATAGCGCCTTTCGAGTCTTCTGACCCCTCAAATCGCTTTAATGCTACACATCTTGTTTACCTATACACACATTCATACACTGACGGCAGTGGGTGCCATGCAAGGTACAAACTGCTCATCAGTTCAGGAGCTAATCACATTCACACACTGATGAGAAATTTGAGGCTCTATATCTTGCTCAAGGACGCTTCAGCATGCAGACTGGAGGAGCTGGGGATCGAAGATTCATCTTGTAGCTCAGACCTGCTGTGCAGGTCATCATACCTGAGACTCTGTACTGGTACGTGAAGCAGGTGCTGTTGAGGACGCATGGCTCTGACTGGACCAACTCTGGGCATGCCGCATTTTCTGAGGCTGGGAGTCGGAGGATATGTCTGCTCCTGTTCCTTGCTGTTCCATGGTCACAGTGCTGCACAGCAATGAAAGCATTGACAAAAATGTCATTGTCAAGAGCGCAGGTTTTATACCAGACGTCTTCAGCTGGTCAAAGACATGAACTAACTAACACATTATGACTGAATTCTCATCAGTAATGAACTTAAAACCCCAAATTTAGTTTTATTATTACAGAAGATACACAACAAACATGCTAAAATTACCACTATACTATCCATTCTTATTTCTTATTTTGACTGATTAAAATCTTAAAAGATGAACTGATAAATAAAACACACCAATTTTGTATGGTAGGAAGATAATATAACATTTATTATAATTTCTTCTTATTATTTATTGTCTTTGAAAATACATGAAGGATTTTGCTCACAAGCCCCAAACAACACTGACCCATATTTTATATTATTACTTCTCTTTTAGAGAGAAAGTTATTTGAAAAATTCAAATAAGACAATGATTTTGTGTTTTGTATTTAAAGTGGATTTTGAAATCTGGAGGAAAGTAGCAGGTAATGCATCTGTGTATTTCACTATTAGTCATTATTTCCTTTGAAATAAATCAACAAGCATAATCATGTTGTGCTCATGAAGTCTCAGGGTTGGCAGTGTAAAAGTGTAAAAGCTAAATCTGGTACAAAGCATCACCTTCTTTGAGATGACTAGTGTTTGGCTCCTGACAAACACATTTAATGTGACAAATGTTTCTCTTCTTCTTTACTTTGGTGCATCCAAATGTTTGGGAAGATGTAATTAAAGCTATCAGCTGCAGTCTCCTTTTCTAGTTTAATAAGATATTCCATTGACATAAAAGTTAACTTAAGGTCAACTTAAGGATTTTCATGACCCCCCTGAACCCTGTTTTAAATTACATTGTGAAATCTAAACATAGAAAATACTCAGTGATGACCTTAAGCTCGTAAAGCTCTTAAAATGCCACAGAATAACTGCTATGCATATGCAAAAATATCTTAACAGAGTAGTTGCTACACAGATCAAATAATACTGATTACACTTTTAGAGCCACGGAGAGATTGTATCTTACTGTGAGATGTTTTGAGTAAGAGAGCCATTTAAAGTAATTTGATCTGCCATTATAATCAAGTGAAACTTGGATGGAAAAAAAAATAAAAGAAAACCAATTTGTAAATTAAGCCTATTCCTTACCCCCTTTGTACCCATAATGGACCCTTTTCTGTCAGTAAAGAACTAAAGGCTTTCATGCTAAATGCAATTTGAAAAGTAGACCACTCAAAGCCTTCTTATGCCCCCCCCCCTTTTTTTTCCAAATCAACGTGAGTGATGTTTTAAAATTACTGTAGCCCTTAGCTCCTAGTTTCACTGTGGTTACCTAATTGGTCAACAACCCAAAAGTGTTGCTTCTACTCAAATCTTAACTGGCATCTTGCCTCTTGCCTCTGCCATATAAAATAAGTCATCACTTGTCAATGTTGTTTCTCACCTATAGAGGCCTTTATGCACTTATGCAAATACAAAAAAAAACAAGATGATATCTCAGAATTGCTCCAGTTAACATTTTTTTTATGTCAACATGCAGTGGTTTCTATCTGTAACACTGTAGTGTGAACAGGCTGAGCTTTTAGCTTTCACAGTAAAGGTAATGCAAATTCATGGACGCAAATCTATATACAGTAAGTATCCTTTTATATCTCCCCACCTGAGGCCTTGGAAAGAAGTAGGACACTTGTTTGAATAGAATTCTACATTATTTGACACATATACAGTAACTGCTGCCTTCAGTGTGCTATAAATACTGTATGTCTGAATAATGCTGCAAAGAGGATAAACTGGGAGAAAAGTATCAACTCTTACACTGTGCTGAAGGAGGATGAAGACGAATGCGAATGTCTCAATAATAATTGAGAGGGCAATTACGAAAACTGCAAGGGTACATTTACAAAATATCCATCATCGGACAGTGGTAGTGTAATATAATAAGAATTTGCAAATCACTCAAGTGACGCTACACGAGGACAGAAATCTGTGAACAAAGGAGCAAAGGATGTGTGAAATTGTGAGGACGGCGTGTCTCTGAGGGAAGAAGAAAGATTGTACTGTTAAAGGTCTTTACATTGAGCTGGATTTGTCCCAGTGCTCCTGATGCACCAGGACTTGCACTTCAATCACTGTCACCTCCTAATGAGGGACCTCCGTGTGAGGCTCATGAATCAGCCACAGTCATTGTAGCCGTAATGTTTTCACACCAACTGTCACACAGCCACACATTTGTATGCAGTATATACGGTTGTGCAATCTGCAGGCTCTACAGCACCTTTGGTTGTTGACCAGAACATTTCTCACACCAGCTTATGTACTGTAAAATAACTAGACCAATAAAGCCTATGCAGTCATAAATCATAATGAGTTACTGTAGGTTAAGTGCTAAAACACTCTGTATGAAAGCACAGTAACATTATGCATATCTACACACACAAAAGCACCCTACAGTGTTGGCCTACCCTACAACGACCTACCCTTTGCCAGTGTTGTTATCTAAAACTGGAACAAATTGTGTAATCCTGACCTGAAGTAAAGGAAGTCAGTCCGTAATATGGTGTCTAAAATTAACAGAATGGGATGTAAGTAAGACTAAACCCCCGAAATGTCCGACAATAAAAATCAAGTTGCTCTTCAGATACGTCGGATAGATCAGTGGACGCACCTGCCTCCTTGTTTGTCTGAGGCCCTGTCTCCTCGTAATCTCCTTCACTCAGAACAGCAAAATCCAACTTGGATGAAACGATAACCTTCTTTTTCCCGCAGGGAGCTACAGTATGTCCTCTGACTTGAAAGTGTTGACTCTCACGCTGATCATTTCACAGCTACAATCCACCCCTAGCTGTGCTGGAGGAAACAGCTTATGAATAGACGTGTTCTTGAATATGAATATAATGTTGGCAAAGCACAAATGCATTGAGTGTTTATTCTTAGAGAATTTATTAGTATTATTTTTGATTCTGATGGTTAAAAGAAACAGATACACTCCATTGAAAATAAGTGCAATGTGGTGCTGATTGATCTGCATTGCAGGTCAGGGTAGGTCATGTTGCTTCTCTTCAGTTTTGAATGTTCACTAACAGTTGACTTAAAATCCTCTCCATGTGGAATAGGTGAAAAAAACACAGTCATACACTAGCTGTTGGCAGATGTTCAGAAGCTCTCATTTCAATGAAGTAGTCTGCACGTGCGCAGGCACACTTCGCTGTTGGCTGAGCATATCCTATGATGTAAACACAAATCTTTAATCCACCGTTTGTGCTTCCTCATAAAGACAGCTTTGGGTTCATTCTTGATATTATGCGATTTGTATCTGTTTCAAAGCGTCTTGAAGCTAAATACAATCCCCCATGATTGCATTTTTATTGACTTTAATGGTTAAAACAAGGCTATAGGGAACGGACATCATTGGCCATCATGCCATTGTGAATGTATGTGGATAATGCTGGGAACCATCACAGTGTTATTAACCAGGATGCTTTCCTTTATCACTTTGCCACCATCGGACCCAACAACACAGCTGATCTCATCACAATCCTACACAAACTGCACAACATCCTCATTTCAGCTGAGTATAAGGATGGCCAACGGCTACAACTATCTCCAATTACACTGGGACAGCATATTTTACAATAAGCATTACTGTTCGCTAACACTATGCATTTGCAACAAAAAATTCTCCTTCTGGGATGTCAGGAATTGAGATGTGTCTTTTTAAGATTTCTCATCAGTGTCTTGGAGCACAACGTCCCAGATGTCAAGACAGGTGAGGGTGAGATACTGTATGCTTGTCTCAAAGCAAAATGGAGATGCAGTATCAAGAGTTATTCAGTGAGTGGGCTTTTTATACAAAATCCATTCTGAACTTTATGAAAAGATTTTCTGGTGGAGTTTTGCAAAGGCCAGATTAAAGAAATTGTTGAATAGTACAACAGCCTTGTTTATGACAATGACATTTTGTTGCTTTTAGCAGTGTCCGTAAATCAACTTAAATCTATAGGTAAAACTTTGATGTATGAATATACAGATCCTTCATTTATTTATTGGACATGCTTGTAATTGGCAGTTTGCTGTATTAATGCAAGTGAGTAGAATCATTTTGTGGGGAAATTTGCAATTATCTTGTGTTCTTGAGCATTTTTATTGATGAAGTTGGCTTCAATGGCTACAACAAGGCTGTGATGGCATCACTGACCATCATGCCATGATAAATGAATGTACTTCAGCTTTAACATCTTACTGTAGTCTCTACGCTTCCTAGTGTCCAAAAACCAATTGATTGATTCAGCTACACTATGTCAGTTTGAACCATGGTCAATTTATTATAAGCCTGACCTTCTTCAGAGGTTACAAACACATAAATACAATTACATAATCTAATAATGGTCGAAACAAATCATCCCTAACCGTTTTATATGGATGTTGCAGTTTAATTGGCCTTCAAGTTAACAGTTTTAACATAATTATATCACCAAATGCACTGGACAGGTGCATTTTACTGATATTAAGAGTGCTGCCAAAGCTTGCAGACTGAAAGATAGAAAACTCAGACTAATAAAGTCATCTCTTTTTATCCCTCTCTCTCTCTCTCTGAGTCCAATGTTCCAGTCCATTGAACTGTTATGTTTTCCAGGAAACCTATAACACGGCTACATGGCTGTGTGACCAGTAGCCTGCGGCTAGAAACACTGGGGAACATATGCTACATAGTTCTAGCCTGAGGGCTAACCTTCACTGAAAAAAAATTGAAGCACATTAGTGGACTCAATTTAATTTGCAGTACCTGAAGTTGTAGTGTAAAATGTGATATTTCAAATTACACAAGGTTACCGAGCAGCTGGATGGATAAGCTCTCCAGATTATGAGCTTTAATTATAATTAGACTTCCCTCATATTTAATTGCAACATGAATATGTTGCTTTTAACCAAAAATCAACACTTTGTCTCCATGACAACAAAATGTCTCTTTATTGGGTACTGTGAATTATTTTAATAGAACTGCAGCTGTTTTAATTGAAACAGCTATCATTACCATAACAATGGTCTATAAAAGAAAAGTAAAGAAATCATTAAAAATGCAAATCAGAAATTAATTGGGATAAAGAGAATTAACATTTGACAAACAGCACTGCATTAACAAACAGCAGAAACACATTCATTTTATATGATATACTGTTGATATGATTTAAAAAAAAAAAAAAAAGTAAAGTAAAAAGAGCCTATAGCCTTCTTTGTAAATTGACAAAACAAGACTGTAAGTCAAATCAATAAATTGCTACATGTCAAAATGCGAAAATGCTTAAATTAATAATATCCAAATATTGGTATAAAACTGTGAATATATGAATTGTATGTGTACTAAAATTGTATGTAGTGAAAACAGTATTCTAAATGAACAGGTGTTTATTACAGCCACAAATTTCTATCAAACTGAAAAATGCCTTCTATACCTCATTACTAATCTGACCACCCTCTACCCTCTACAGTAGCTTAATTTGAAGTGTTCACTTCTATGCTGATGATGATGCTTTTAATGATAACAATACATTATTTGACCTATCAATCAACCAGGAAAATTGGTCACTTCATTAATGCTTCTTACCGGAGGGCAGTTGCTCCACGGCCCCCAGGGTGCTGTGACACAGTCGTTGGCGCAAGCCAGAAAGCAGACCTGGGCTCTGGCTGGCATTTCCTCCTGATCACACAGGCTGTCCTCCACACTGCTGGCCTCCCCACTTGTTGTTCCTTTCTTCACACACCTAGCAGAACAGTAGATGCAGCTGTATAACTAGTCTTTGGGGCACTGACTTAAGTTTTCTGACTTAAAATAGATTACATTCTTTTTTCACAGATGGGATTTGGCAGCTCATTAAGGAGTGAGGATATAAGCTGTTTGAATATAAATATAAATAAATAAATAAATATGTTCTAACTTTGCAAATATGTCCTCAGTGTTTTATTATTGAGTGTACTGTTATAAACTACTTGATAAAACTGGAAACTGGTAGTTCAAAATTTGACGATTTGCTCATGGCGGGTGATTGGGAACAAGTATGGCTATAGTTGTGACTTCCATTTAGAGGCTTAACAAGAACAGCTTAGTTGCTTTTTATACAGCAACCCAGTTGCCCGATTTGGCATTTCCCATTTTCGATGGTGCATGCAAAATGTCAGCACTTCACTGCTTTCCTCTGTGGCTATTTTAAGTACCACTAAAAAGGCACTGCAAAAAATCAAACACTCATTAGAAAGTAGTAGTTTGTTTTGACTGTTTGTTTTCCCTTGGCATTGCAAGAGTCAGAACTACCATGAGTGCCAGCTACAGGACTGTTGCCAGTCTACTCCTCCTGGTGAGTGTTGCAGTGCCAGGTTAGCAGCCTGCCAAGTCTAACCCACTCACTGACCTGATCTTGCGGCTTTGGACTCCCTCCCCGCAGGCTGGCAGGTCATCCACGGTGTTGATGGTACAAATGGACCAGGGCTCGATCTTCCACTCGTATTGGCTGCATTCACTGTGGCACCGCACAGCCTCATACACCTGTAAGGAAAAGGGACACACATGAGGGATTATAGAGAGGAAGCAGCCGAGTGTGCTACCTGAAAAAATGGACGCGCAGATAAATCAGCACACACACACACGCACAAAGACACTCACACATACAAGCATGCTACATCTATAGAGTTGGTGCATACACCTGTTGGGAATATAAAAGATATTAGGGACAGTCTCACTTTTCATAGTACACTAATGAGACGTCTCTAGGTGGCAACCAGTATTCCTTATGGCTTTTCCTTCATCTTTTAGAAAAGAAGACTTCTTTGAATTTGCAGGTGTAATTGCTTGCTTTTATCTCGGAGGTATACGTGTCTACATGCTGGTTTTATGACAAGACTCAGGCTTAAGAACACAACATGTGCTTGTATTCTCTTCTCTTTGTATTTATGTGTCAGCATCAACCATTTGTGCAGTTATGGATGTGCATATTGGCCCTCTGGAATGTTTTGAAGTCCGCACTACTCCCAATTAAGGGAAGAATCATTCAGTGTTGCCAAAGATGTCACAGTTTAATAGCAGTATGATGTGTCTTATATATTTACAGGAATCAAAGGGGACATTCAACACCTTAACTAAATAAAGTTCACCATTCACCAAGCTAATTGACGGGCACATGATATACTGCAAAAAAAGGACAATGCTATTTTTTCTTCAGAGTGAAATAAAATGTATGCATGATATGGAGAGAACAGCATGGGGTGTGTAAAAACGACAATGACCATGGCAATAGGCACTTTAGCTGAGGATGTAATTGGCTGGATTTTGAGCCTATTCACTTCTCCCCACTCAACCGGGGACTCTGGCATGTCTGTATAACCGAGGGAACAGCCAGAGCAATGCTCCTGTAAACACATGTTTACTCTCAATCTATGTAACAGTCCGCCGCAGTAAAAGGTATACTCTAGAGGACAATTTGTGGAAAAAGCTATGACAAGCTGTAATGGGTGTCTGTAAGTGTGTGTGTGTGTGTGTGTGTGTGCAGGCTAGAGAGAGGGAATGAGTGTAGAGTATTCCCTCCCCTACGGGCCACACAGATGCCTATTACACACCCTCATCATCTCCCATCTGTCCCTGCAGATGCCCCTGCTGGGTAAACTGGCAACTGCTCTGCTCCCATTCTCTCCACTACTACTGTAGAAGCACAATTCCAGCTTAACAGCTAATTTTCATCGCCAGGAAAAAAAACAACTTCTTAGTCACTTTCCACAGTATATACACAATTTACACTGTTTGCTTTCACTGACACCAGTTGTTTAGTGAGAAATCACACGACCATAGCAATTACCAAATGGGTTATTGTGCAACAACACATAAGGTATCAGATATTTAATCATTTGTTGGTGGGCTAAAGCTGGTGGACGGCTAGTACACACACATGGAGCAGGAAAATACAGGATTTGCTCCCAAGGAGAACTTAGGTCACACACATTTACAAGGAGCTCTCATTGTAGAGGAAAGAGGAATATGCTTAGCTGATATAGACCGGACTCTCTCACTGGTTATATGTTATGTCTATCCTTTATCTTTTGTTCTCACTTAAATACTTCTGGGATCAAAATTTCTTTGAGGACACGCTCAAAAGTTTGACCGACAATATAATGAAGTCCTGACATTCTTTAGAAAATGTCCAAAATGCACTTCACATAAATCATGTCCGTCAATGTAGCACGCTCTCCAATCACACTATTGTTCTTTCTCTCGACCAAAGGGTCACAAGAGGATATGTGACTTTGACAGATCTGGCATGCATTTTGTCTTCATTAGCTAAAGCAGAGTGGTATATGTACAGGATGAACGGCACTGACCTGAGCCTGCGTGGATGTCCATATTAGCAGTGCATGACAAGCCAGAAGTTGGACAGGGGAGAGAAGAACAATGATATGATCATTAGTTTAGATTTTGCCTGCAGTGACAGAAATATATAGTTTTGCTTAAATTTGATTTAGAAATATTGCATTCTACTCTGTGTTTCATTAATGGGGGTAAAGGATGATTAAGTACTTCATCATCTACAGTGAATCTAGCAGTCCTGGATATTTTGCCAAACTGAATGATTCATAGTGTTGAGAGAATTTAAAGTGCTGCAGTTGGTTGCAACAGCTGTGCAATGGCCGGACCTGCAGCTGAAGGCAACTCTGAGAAATTAATTTGTCTGGAGATGGTGAGAGGGAAGTCGGCGTGAATGAGCATATGCTCAGAGTGGCTGTGTGCTCTGTATCCAAACAAGATTACTAAAAGTAACTGTTATGTTGTTGAAGAGTAACCGGTATGGCTGTCCTGATTTATATTTCACAGTCAAATAAAATTCTCTGACTCAAACCAGCATGAACATTTTCTGTAAACACAGATACCTTGGAACTGGACTTACAGTATGTTTGTTTGAGCCAAATACTGTATTTCCATATAGAGACATATGGTCATAGCAAGGACATGTATATATGTATATGTTGCAAATCTGCCTACATGCCAAAACAGTGCTTTTTCTATCTTGGTTAACGTACTCATTCATGATTTTTCAAAGCTGAATGGGACAAGTTCAGGATCAGGTTAATGCCATCTTCACTCAAGAGGCAATAGTTAAGGGTAAATACATTTGAAGAAAACTCAAATTGCCATTTGCCTGGCATGGGAAGTAAATTCTTCTAACATTTACTGTATGAGATAATGGCCATCACTTCCATCCAAAAAAAAAACAACATATACAGCTCCAAAGACTTAATAAGAAGCCCATGCAGACAAACAAACATAAAACATACTGTATTTGACAATGCTGTGTGTGCTTACTGTACATAGAAAGAAAGCATACACCGATACACAAACAAAACACACTTATATAAAAGGACATGTGAAGTGCCAAACGACTGCAGGGAAGTATTTCTGTAAACAGAGGGAAAATGGGACAGAAAGCATTGAATCCAAGCACTCTCTTCAATAAATCTCTCTAAATGTCTTTGTGTGACTACAACTTCAAATAAACTGACCTATTACTGTCACCAGGTCCTTGGACGAGTAAGAGAACAATGGCTCCTTTGAGAAACACTGTGGAATCTATTCCCAGGTGATGATGACCTCTCAATTATACCCGAGACGATAAGTTGCAAATCTGTCAACATATAATGCAACCATGAAGATGCAGACTGTCTTTCTTTTCAGAAAAGACAATTATTTTGTGTAAAAAGAACCTGAATACTGAAATCTAAGCTAGTGTGAATGATTTAAATGAGAAAAGATAAGATAAAATGCATGTTGGCTGTCCAACAATAATTAACACACTCTAACAACAAATAGAAAACCATAACCTAATCACAATAACAAAATCAGCAAAAACCAATGTTTGCAACCTCGAGCAACAAGCACCAAAGCAACAAAAAGTCTGAGTATGTCATCGGCTCCTAAGCCTTACTGACACAGTGATCCCTTCACACTTCCTGATGATCTAAGACGGGGGATAAGAGATGGCGTCCTGAGGGGGAGAAAGACTCTGCCATGAGAAGAGAAGGAGATCAAAGCACTCATGGTATTCTACATACAACGTGAGATGTCTAAAGATGTTATTCAGTGAAACTTGATGCATGTAGCTGTTTTCTCTCTTACTGAATTTAAAATGAAGCAGGAAACTTATTAAAATCCCAGCACACGTGATCACAACCCAACCACGTTTAGTATCAATAGCATACTGTTGTAGTGTATTAAAATGTATATTTTGCCTCAGTTTTATAACAGACTAACCTACACATGGCCTTGAGAGACACAACTAAAACAGTTCTAAAATGGATTGAGTTAGTTTACATATCATACTCTCTCCTACTGACTTACAATGCTTATCAAAGGATGTTGATGAACCAAAAGCCTTACAAGACTTATGTCCAACATCCTCTCTGGACCCACCGCTATGTTGGCTCTAGTGCAAGGATACAGTGTAATTATACAAATGATTTGACCATCAAGCTCTATTTCCAGCTCTGAAATAATCTAATTTTCTCATTTTCTTGTAATCTATTATCAGGACAAGCTCAACAAGACAGGAATGCATTAGCAGAGACATTTCACAAGCACTTAACCCTCCACCAGCTTTTAATAATAGCTCCAGCCGAAGATATTTTTCACATATTTACACATATATTTAAAAGTATGAGCTCCCCTAGCTGATACATTTCTTCCACACCTCAAATGTGTATTATATATATGAGCAAATTGTACCACAACACTATTAACAGTCACAAGAACACCTGTGGCCCATGTTTCTTCCTGTTAACTGTGAACTGTGTCTCTTTGTCTAGTGTTGTTATAGCTTTATCTCTCTTTCAATACAGCTGGTACAACAAGAAACAAGATCTTAAACAGCCATTTGGTAC
This sequence comes from Protonibea diacanthus, assembly GCA_028641955.1. NCBI lineage: Eukaryota > Metazoa > Chordata > Actinopteri > Sciaenidae > Protonibea > Protonibea diacanthus. Next base: position 14,114,728 of record CM053986.1, read on the forward strand.
AAGACCGAAATGTAAAGAGGAAATTAATTGCTGGATCTTTTAGTGTTTATACACTGTCAAAGAGAATTACTGCAGTCAAATAAAAGAGTATTGTACGGAGTAAATTATTGAGTAAAGACTCAAGCTTTGTTGTTGTATTTATGTTTTATAAGATTATAAAGCTCACTGCAAATGTACAACCCTTGTGTCTCTAAAAATGCCATCCCACTTATCAAATGATGAGCATGTATTTAATATTCACCTAGTAACTTAATACAATTTGTTTTTCTAATTACCAGATAGAAACTATGATTAACCTTTGGATCTGAGGTAAATGCTAAGGGCCGTCTGAGTGGCTAGAGGCTTTAAACAAAGATAGAGAGGCTCCAAAATGTAGCCTTTCTGCATGGGAGCACTCCAGACTGCCTTAACAATATGCATGGTTTGTAATGCACGGAGACACCTCGTTTTTTTTTTTTTTTTTTTTTGGGCTGGGCCTACAGGGGGAGAATAACACATGCCCAAGCACTGCTCTACGTTAATTACACCTCATTGGCCTTAGGAAACTCCATCAGCAGCTGGCTCTAAAAGTCTTTCGTTCTAATGAAGGAGAGAAATGAGTTTAGCACCTGGGTGCACTAAGGAAAAAAACAAGAAATCTAGCATTTGTTCTCTTTTATCTTTTTTGGATATTTGAGATTCAAACTTGCTAAGGGCTGTTGTTGGCCTGACAGAGGGACAGCATGCAGGTGAATAAAAGAGACACTGATTAATTGTTATGAGATTTGCTGTAGATGTTAATGGTTCCCAGATAATGTATTACAATTTCTTATGGGAACCATTTTATCTTCAGTGAGCCATTAAAATAACAAAGTAAAAATGTTGTTGTTAAGCTGTTATTCTAAATAGCTACTTTAACTTTATCAAATATGTAGTTTCTTCAAAAAATAGTACTTGTGGTGTTGCCTCTTGCCTCTCATGCTACCTCATCTTCAGGCTCTGTCCTATAATTCAGATTCTTCCACTAATACCAAAACAGTTGACAAGAGAAAAACAAATCTATTGTGAATTCACTGACAAATCCTGATAAATTGCAAGTCCACAGTGGTGAAGCCAACCGAGGACTGGGTCAATTAAATTAAACTAAGCTAAGGAAATGAACCAGCACAGTAAAAGCAGTAAAAACACAGTAGTAGGAAGCAATATACACAATAAAAGAAGCATCAGGCAGTGATAAATACAAAAATAAAACATATTCTTTTACATTTATAGTTTTAGTGTTTTCCCTGTACATTTTCAAAACTATACTTGAATGGGGTAATAAACAGAGTAGCTGTACCATAGCAGGAGAACAGCACCAAATATTGAAAGATTAAGTGTGAGCAAAAGGTTACATGTAGTTAAAAACACCTGAATGTCATGGTTGTCATGGTTGAGTTCAGGTGCTACTGTGGGCCACTGTGTGTAGTACTGTAGTAATTGTAGAGCCACAAAACAGCAGAGAGAAGGAGGCTCTTTTATATACTGTAAGTGGAGCATGCTGGCACCGAAGGTGCTGCCATAAAAAAACTTGTGGTCCTAAACAGTGGACGGAAGGTGTTGCCCGTAATGGATAGTTTGGTCAGGATGTTTTTAACCTCACACTGTAGGAAAAGCAAAGAGTGCCCCAGAGCCGATCTCCATCATTAATTTGTCTCTTTTTGTCTGTAGTCAAAATGCCACTGTCCCAGCTGACCACAACAAATGAGATAACTAACGGCACCACAGGGTGTTCTTGGGCAGAGAGTATCTATCTGTGTTGTCAGTCTGGGACATCTAGTTTTTGAGGAAACACTCAGCTGCTTGTAAGAGTGGAGAACCTGTGTGTCCACTTTGAGGCTGCTGTCGCTCTGAGAGTAAGAGGGTTGTCCATCAACTGCAGAGACAGTTGACAGCTTGATCACCAGATTCCCCTGTCAACATGTCAAAGTGTCCTTAAGCAAGATATAGAACCCTAAATTATTTAACTTCTCCTAAATTCTGATTTAACTGGGCAGTGTCTAACTTAACAATGAGCTGGAGGCAGAAGATACTCTCCACAAAATTCCAAGTAGTTGTCTCTATTTCAGTGTATTAGACACAACTGTGACTGAGTTGTTTTTTTGCAGATGTAATTTTCCAGATGATGTAAGAGAAAAGAAAAAGAGACATGGCTGGTAGGAAAACAGCAGCAGATACATGGCTGTGCTCAGCATGTCAGGGGAAAGGATGACCCTTCCCAGAGTTTTCAAATGCTTGGACTGGGACCACTGTCTAGCCTTTCCCTATCAATCTACCACCCACCATCAAGATAAATATACAATCTGGTGAAATAAAGAGAAGTGCTAAGACACATCATCTTTACAGTTAATAACTTATTCTAATTACAAGTTCAAGAGTCCTGGAATATGAAAGGCAGCATTGATAAACAGCAGATGGCCACGCGTTCACTGAGTGTAATCATAGTCCAGCAGTTAATCCAAAGAAGTTTAACGAGAGCTCAGCTGGTTGGGCCTAATTTATGAGATTTGAATATCAGAGCAAGCTGTCCCATAACTTTTAATACTGATTTGAAGTGTTGTGCAGGAAATCTAATGTGAATGCAATGTCCTAAAGCCATACTGTGTCTGCCTTCAAGCCAATTAAACAAGGGAAATGTCTAAGACTATATGAATATTAATCCTTACAAACATCAGTTCACCAAAACTATGACAAAAGGAACCTCACCACAGCAATGCCAACAGCAATGGGAAACAACATAAATACATTGAAACTGACCAAATGCTGACATGTGTAGTAAAAATACTGCTGTTGTAACCAATGCCATGATGCATCTGAACATGTGGCCAAAAAGAAACAACCATGAGCCTGAGCAGGGATAGATAGCAGCAACATAAGAGCCCATCTTGGCAGCTATACCAGCAGGCAACATGACATCGCCCAGAAGCAGCTCTGTGGGAGGCAATGAAAACCCCTCAACAAATTAATGCCTATAATGAACTGTATTTGACTGTTTTCTTGCCTGTTCCTCTAAACAGGCACTGGCAGCATCATTAGTCTCATAGCTTACCTACGTTTGCCAAGAAGACAAACACCCAGCTGAACTGAGCCAAGACATTCAATGATGGCATTTAAGCACCAAGAAAGCTCCAAATGCTTACTTTGGTGAAGTGAAGCAGTGAGATTGGGAACTCAGTGTCGACAATGGAGGTACATACAGTGGATAAAATCAATTGTGACACACATGTGATCCATCAGCACTGAAAACCACCAACTTCTGCCTTAAAGTGTGTGTTTGCGGGTAACCACTAATATTAGATCGGTCATTGCTCGGAGGCAGAATGCTGTCAGCAGCAGTGAATGTGGAGCACACGTGTGATTATTTACTCCATAAATCTGTCCTGGAGTGGTGTGATGGAGCTGGTGGCACGCAAACCTGCTGATTAAAAGCTATTTACAGCATTAGCAGCTAGGATGCAGAACTGGATTTTGACCAGTGACTAATGTGATATTAATGTCCTCTAGTCATTTGAACCCATGCGATACAAGTGGTTTGTACTGATAACTATCTGATATGTTCTGCTGAACTCTTATGTAGCTTGTTAAGAGAAGTAGTTACCAGAAATACATTTACAGCTGAGAGGTCACATTAAGGCACCATGATGCTTATTAAAATTCAGTCACAACACAAAAGCCATCAGTGGAACAGAAGGCATCAAGACAAAACACTGCATTCAACAAATCTTGTTTCATTTCCCCCGTGACCTGCAGTTGCAACAAGTCGTTCAACACATCAACAGCACCAATGGACCATATATTGATGATTTGTTGTAGTCCATAAATAGGAGCATGTGAATTCATGGAAATGATGATGATCTTACAGTGACTGCAGGAGGTGATACTCTGGGCGGGGTAGAAATATATAGAAACTCCAAGCTGTGATCATCACCACATGCCAATTTGCAAAATAAACAGGAGGATTTACAAGATCATGAGAAAACCTGTGCATTTGTGTTCCTGCTGCTGATATCTGGTGAGTATAATATGCCCTTAATTGTCCAATTTGTCTATACCAAGATGAACTAACTGAAATGTAACATACTGTTCTGAGGAGATGAAAAACACCTACGAGAACAAACAGAGAGAGATACATAACAGCACAGCTGCAAAAGAAGAAGAATAAACGATCAACTCGACCTACACAATTAAAAGAACTTGTTCCATAAGCTGCACAAGGTTGCATAAGTTGCATCATAACTGAAAAACTAAAAAAAGTGAAGTCAGCGTCCCATGCCAGCTCATCATCCACACAGAGACACCTCTCTCAAACACACTCAAACCTCCCACCACAAACACCACATGGCAGAGGAGCATCAGAGGTGGACAAGGAGAATACGTCTCCATAGGACGGAGCCAGAGTTGATGGAGTGGACATTAATAAAAATGCGAAATAACTACCTGACTGGCACAGTGCCTGACAGACAGTCAAGACAAACCCTGTTGTATTGTATGGAAATAGCACATATACTGTACAACTTGATATCTCAGCATTTGGCAGCAAACACTTTTTGGGAGTTTTGATGAAATTCAAATGTCTCCTGTAATTATAGATCCGGTTTGTGTTCCTCTGTGAGCTCTGCTTTGACATTTTTCTCTGCAGCAGCCTCTCAGGGAATCTTTGATACGGCTCCAAATAGTCGTACTGTAAAATCAATCTGTCAGCATTTGGTAGTTTTATATTAATTTTTAAAATCATGGATAGATATATTATACATAATATTTTAAGTAAGTAGTAACTTGTTTAAATTAGGGCTATCACAATATCAGATTGTTACACCAAGGCCAAAAGAAGAAGTACGTCCCTACGAGAGCAGAGATAAAAATTAAGTTGGTTTAGTTTGCCTGCATTTAAATAGTTTAATATTACACTACAGGCATAACAGATAGTTAGCCATCCTTAATTGAGACAGAACATTTCTTGTTCATCTGTCTGAGTCTGATCTAAGACCTTTAAATACCACAATAAATTAACTGTTCTCTGCTTAGCTTGCATGACTGGCTAAGCAATACAGATATAGCGGTGCCTCAATATTCGTACTTTCAAACAGGATGTTTCACTTTTAATGTTTTACAAGGGAAAAGGACTGACTGATGTGTTTGACAAAGGCTATTTTGGACAACAAGGTTGGATGGACTGTGAGCAGATCTAATGTTTAGATTAATTACAGTCCCATTCACACTGCCTAAATGTGAATAAATCAAAAACTTTGACGATTGCTAAGATTTGATTTTGCAAACAGTTTTAGAAAACGGCTGATCAAAAACATACCTACCATATAATTAGTAACATTACATTGAAAGTTAGTTTCTTAATTATTCCTTTCTTATTGAATTTTTAAGGGGTTACAATGGTATGTTTTCAGTGACGTGATGCATGAATTATTCATCTCGATTGCACTTGCTCCTGATCACATTGTACCAATGCAGAAAATCTCAAACTACCTAATTAACAACAACAACACACTGCTCTATATGTTCAACGGTGCGCTCAAATGTGGCTAACTCCGCTCGTTATTTTTCATGGTGGGACTTTCTCGTTCTCTGTCTCTCGTTCTCTGTCTCTCGCCGCACTATCTTTCTCCCTATCTTTCTTGATCACTCAGCCATGTGATGAGAGGATGAGTTGTGGCGCACTGTAAATTGCACCTCTGTCAACCCAGTTGCTTTCTGAACCACGGCTCGAGGGGAAACATCTGCTGGCGGGAGAGAGGCTGCACTTTGGTCAGAGTCGTTCACACTGGGTGATAACAGAGCCAGTGTTTGAGAGAGAGGAGGGTAGGCATTAGGAATGTGAATATTCTCATGCCACTAACTGACAGAGACTAAATGAACCTTTACAAACTGAATGTAAGTGTGAAGACTGAACAGTGAAGTGCATCAGTCATGGGGAAAGCAAGTTTTTTGAGACCATGTGACCACTTGTGATCATCTGGGTATTTCCTCCTTATCGTAACAGCAATGCCCATTGAACTAAAGTAGAGGTTATAGCATCTTTCCACTCACACTTTGGACAGATGTACTTCACTTTAAATGGCCAATTTGATAATGTTAACCATGAGCCCTAGTCCACCCTCGGGGTACATCCGCGAGGGCGTTGGCAACAGCTCTAATTTCAGTGCTGTGGGTTATTACAGGGCATAACTACAGGGGCCATATAGACCTTGTTAGCGGGCACTTAACCATCTGTACACAAACCTTCAGTAGAGCACACTGGGAAATTTTTCACACAGCCATGCCTCATTTTCATACTGACCTCTACAAACTGAAGTGTCCTTTCAAGCCCATTCAAGCATAGAGGCAGCATTCATAAAACACTTCCCCTCTTTAAACCGTGACCCCATGAGAGATATGCTGTCACTAAATATTCCGAGCTATGGATATAACTATGGGATATCAAAAGCTCCCATCTGTCCACTACTCCCTCTCAGCCCCCTTCTTTTTGTTAGTTAACAACGTCCTGTTTTTATGTCAAGGAAAGGGCACCCCTTGCAAGGGAAATGATTTGGTCCGACCGGAGACCAGAAAATGAAGAGGTCGCCCAGGAGTCCCACTGGCTGATGGGTAATAAACCCCGTCATTGAAATGTGTGCAGAATGCTACAACTCCACTGTGTATTTATGTGACAGTCATTGAGCTGCAACGCAGCCAGAGCTAGAGGAAAATATATTCCAAAAGCATACAGGAGATGTGCAAAAAAAATAAATAAGATGCAGACAACTACATGTGCCATGCAAATGTTCCCAGTGAGAGAATGCTGTGTGTCTGTGTAAAACATGGAGCACTGTGGACTCTATGTGTAAACTAATTTGTGTACATTTAGCATGGCCTCCCTAAATGTACTATGGGAGTGAACATGAGTGGAGATTGCCCCCATCTGCATTTATATGTATGAGTTCCAGGGAACAATCAAATCCAGGAGGAAGTGACTTGAGAACAATGTATGGACAACAATGGATGATGGGGTCAACTCTGTTCGGTCATTTCGGCTGTGTCACCATATGAAAATTAAAATGCATTACTCTGGTGTGCATAAACTTTACATCAGCAAATTTATTTTTTAATTTGGATAAAAATGCTGTCAAACAATGTTTCATCAGCATTATTAATAACATCACGTTCTTGTGACAGCATGAGAATAATGTTTCCCTCTTACAGGATGCTATAGCTATATAAGCACTGCTGTACGCCTTACCTGGTTTTTCAAATCCAGCCTGGGGCATGGGCGTCCCCCGTTGAAAGCTTTCTCCCTGAGCCACTTGGATCTGATCTTCAACCCACTGCCACAGGATGCACTGCAGGCTGACCAGGCTGACCAGTCACTGAGCTTACAGTCTAGGGGGCATGGGATGTGGCAAACCTCCACTGTGTAGCCTGAAATTGAACATTGGCAGACAAGAGGGGGGAGGCCTGATTCAGACTTGGTCAGTGTCTGCAGTGAGTAATAATGTCAGACAGACATGCCACTGGCCTGCACTTCGCTAGACCTTGGACTTGCTCACTGTGATACCAAGAGCTAATTATCTGACTAATGAGTGTCTCATTCCTACACTGCGCCAACACACCATGCTGAAACTGCTGAAGGGTTTTCAGACTGTATTCAGCTTTTTGTGTGTATGCTGTGTCTGGATGACTTTATTAGCATTATTCAATCAAATGTCTTTCACACTAAAATGTAATGAATATGCCGCTTTTATTTAACTAAAAAGACTATTTCTAAGGGGTTACCCTACATAAATGACACATAAAACAGCAGAGAATCAAAAATGCTGCACAAAAATGCTTTTAAAGGTTAGGAATGCAGCTCTGTCTCTTCCTTTCCCAGTCCAGTGTTTTTCTGATTGTTTTCCCTTACCCTGTACGTCATGTTCATGTTGTCTGTCTCTGCCTGTCTGTGTGTGCTGCTGGGCATTGGCTTCCAGTTTTCTCACACCTGCCAATTTACCGCAACACCTGCTACAAATCATCTCATGATCTGAACAGTATATAAGAACCGGCTCAACCACCCAGACTCTGCCAGATCTAGAGTCTCCCAAGTGGTAATGTTATGGCCAAAACTCTGTTTTTTTTGTTTTTTTTTTTAATTCTGCTTTTTGTGATCACCCTGTTGCTAACCCAGCTTTTGATCTGCCTCAGGACTTCTGCCTGCCATATCTGCCATGTCCATGTCCAGCCCAGTCTTGTCATCCTCACTGATTTTTGGATTTTTTGCTACCACCAGCAGAGAACCTCCCAGGATATCCCTTCATCACAGGACCCCAGTCACCATGCCTTCAAAATGTTTCACTGATTCTGATTCTGGATTCCTGGCTCGTGTTTGCATATTGGGTCCAGAAATGATGCTCATTCATGATGCTGTTATTCTGGTTCTAAATCTCTGAAATGGCACCAACATTTGAGAATTATTCTGTGATTTTTATTAGATCTGGTATTGAACCCACTGATGTAAATGTTTCAGCCAAGTGAAGAAACAGTCAACCAATTAAAGCTTGGTAGAGGGGATTAATACAATTCATTACTTGACCTCTGACACAGAAAAGTGTAATAGACTGGTCATTCAAGTCAGAAGACAGATCTTCTCCAACATAAACATACCTGACGTCACAGCAATAACTTTTTACTATGGTTTTTATTATACTTTTACTATACTGTAGTGTTTTCATTGCATTGTCATTCAGTTGATTCGTGTTTGATAGATGTCCTTGCATGCAGTACTACAGCCTACTTTTCTTGTTTTTGTGTGCCAAGTAGATGCTGTTGCACTTCAGAGAGAGTTCTTTGAACAACATGAAAACCGTTAACTGGCCCTAGCAACTCCTCAGGCAGCTTCTCTGTCAACTGAAGATGATGTCACTTGTTAATTATCAGGCTACATTAGGCTTGTGAATGGTCATCATAGTAGTTATAATTTATAGTTAGTCCTACCTGAATCTGTACAGAGAGCGGGGTTGACCAGGTGTCCCTGCTGGTCAATACAAGCCACAGCTCTGTAGCGCAGACCTTGGCCACACTCCTTTACCTCTCGGTGGCTCATCCAGCCCTTCAGGGACCCTGGAGCTGAAGGATCAGGGAGGATGCAGGCAGACCAGTTCCCATAGGGCTGGGACAAAAATTCATCACAGGGACAGGTCTCTGTCTCCTCCAGTGGGAACAACTTCTCATTCAGGCAATGATCCTTCTTTTTACTGCGACCTGACCGAGGATGGACAAAACAAAGGAACGTTAAATAGACTCAGTGCATGAATAGATTCATTAACATCCAGTGATTTCAACAAGCACCCAACTGTTTTAGGTAGATATCTTATTAGATATTATTATGGTGACTTTTACTGATACTACCTAACATTATTTCATGTTTTTGCCCCTATTTGGACTGCCCATCCCACAAGGTGTCCGTTTAATTAAGAAACTGCTTACTGTTTTGTCATTCTCACCCACACTAAGCTAAAAACAAACGTGACCCCAGATACTAAAAGTACATAAGTCTAGTTTGCTTATTGTCAGTGTATTGCAGGCCACTGTAAAATTACCAAAGGTGCATAAAAAAGCTGCATAACACATTACAGGGTGTGTCTTCATTATTTCATGAAGCTGTTCAAAGACAAATCTCAATATTTTAACCTGAATACTGAAAGTAGATGTTGAAATCACTCTGACATTTTAAGCAAGAAAAGCAACACAAACTCATTAAACGGAAAGAAAAAATCTTGAACGTTCGCATCATTTTACTTACGTAAGGCACACATGGCCCAATTATTAACAAAAGGTTTGTCCCAAAACAACAACTAAATGTAAATAAACATTTGTTTTTATGACCAAAAATACCTCTTCTAGTTGGACTTTATCTCCTTTCAAAGAAACTACATACCAAATAAAATAAAAAATAAAAAGAAACAAACAAACAAAAATCAGTGTTCCAGAGTGCCCTATGACCACTGGCTAGGAAGCCTTCTTGCCTGTAATACATGTTCAGAAAGCACTCTAAATCGCCCCAGGGAATGATTAGTGCTATTTGAAAGTACATTAAACTTTATTTTGAAGTCTCTTGGGGATTTTGCACTTAGATCACTAAAACTACATGCCCTGAAGGTTAGACTGAGGTAAATGTTTTCCTGCAAAGTACAGAAAAAAAACCTATTCTGTGTATGTAGAAAGCACAATCTAAAAAAAATAATACATAATTTTATTCAAGTAAAAGATATTTTCCAACTCTTCTATAATGTAGTTTGTATGCAAATACACCATATTTAGGCTTAACACATATAATACAGACATTGTGTGGTATACTGAAGAACACAGAGTCAAAACTGCTGCAGCTGAGTTCTCCCACTGAGGAGGAGACACAGAAAAATAAGTTCTCTTAAAAATATCTTGCCTTTTTTTTTCTCCTGATGCATATTTATTCCATCTCTTCCGTTTTTTAATCCACGACTTCTTGCCTGCACACAGTGGTTGCTGTTTATTATTAATGATCAACGATGCACAGGCACAGACTTTTGATTCAATGGGTTTAAAATAGTGGGGAAATAGCAGACAACGGAGAGCTGCACAGGTGTCCATACACTGGTATATCATTACTCAGTGATGTTTTCAGCTTAGGAGTTATTTTTTGATTAAGTACTGTAATTTTTTTTGGTGAACCCGCTTTCCCTCAGTCCTGCTTGCTTTGTTTTATCACTTAATAGTTTCACATATTTCCCATAAGGCTTTCAGTAACTTCTAAACAGAGCACAAGGAGTTTTTTTTTTTTTTTTATAGCGTCATCCCTTATAATCCTTTACATGAGGGCTTCCATTTGATCTACTGGGGCTGCTTTTCATGGAGAATTTGGCGTGACAGTGTTCCTGTGAAATCAAACACATTTTCTGCTACATAGAAACATCACATCATTAACATTTTTCAATGAATATTAGAAAATGGACAGAAAGAAGCAGCATGGACTGACAGCAATTGTTTCAGCCGTGAATTTTTCCTCTCCAGCTCCCTTGACTAATGAGGGTGATTTTTTTTTTCTTTTTTTCAAGCTTAAGACCTCCATTCTGACTTTTAGAGCTATCTATACAGTTCACTTCAGGCTTCAAATAATTAGTCCTGTCCATTATATCAATATGTATGACCAGGAAAGCAGCATTGCGGCTAAAAGGCATGTGTTCCTCTCAGACACTGTCACTTTTAATATCTGAACAAGTAACAGATACAGCTTGTCAAGCTGTCCAACTGCTCAGAAATCTCTCTCATGATTGATTGTCTGCTTTGCATCATTGGATATATATATATTTTTTTATAAGAGAGCTATGTTATCCTCAACAGCTATAAATATACTGGTGTTATCAACATTTTTTTTTTTTTTGCTATAGTACGTTATTCAATATTTTAAGCATCAACCACTGTCAACAGCTCTTTATGTACATGTCACTGCTAACCAAATAATGCATTTGATAAGAGACACCACTGGCTCCCATGCAGCATATATACAGTAGAGGGAAGCAATCCAAGCTTATCCAACGGTCTGGACCCAAAGATTAATATTAACCTCAGTCATGCTTTGTGTCTAGCTAATTACGTAATATTAAATTAAGATGAATAAGATGATGAAATAGCAAACATTATCATTTGATGACCTAAGTATGTTCAAGTGAAATGGAAGATCAAGTCTTTGTGAGTTACGTTTGAATAAGTTTGTTTGTTTTTGTTAAAGCCATTCAGATGTTTATTATGTAAGGCATAACCTGTTGTAAAAGGAACACCTGGTATCATATTGTTTATATGTTCATACACTATTTCTCTGTAAGTGGTTATTTCCTTGTTGTTTGGTTAAAATGAATCCGTCTGGTCCCAACAGAGCAGAGCCAGTGCAACAAGCCCAAGTGTGGCTGTAATGAATTGCTGTCCCCAAAGAATAAGCAAATTACTATGTTATTGTCATAATTAAAGTAAACATCTTGTTTCCGTACTGTAAAATAAAACTGCTAACAGAATTCCTTGATGTGGGCCAGATGGAGAGAGAGCAAGACACACACATTTAACACACACACACACACAAACAAACAAATAGACAGACAAAGCCTGATAAAGGAGTTACACTGCAGTTTTCTTAATGCTGCTATACGTGTGCACCCCTATTTATTTCATGGATCCTGGGTGTCCTCAGTGTCCTGTGTGCCCAATGAGCAGCCCATCTGTTTCTGAAGTGGGTCTGATTGCAAACATTCCTCACAGAGTGTGTACTCTCTGCCACTGCACTGCAATTCACCAACAATCTGTTCAATCTACGCCACTGCTGGTGGTTGATTGAGGACAGCTAGTGCAACATCACTTCACTTTGACAACTACATTACAGGCAATAGCACTACACAGGCCAACAAGCACCGCAAACAATCTGCATTTAAGTCTGCAATATGCAGCTCGTTTTGGCATTACACATTTGAATGAAGCATAATTTAATAATTCAAAGTCATCACGACACTTGGTAAGCGGATGCTCCATTAGAAGCCGTAGCACTGCGCAGGCTGCTTTCTCTCTGTAACTCTGTCAGAAGTGTCCTGAAAAGCTTCTACAAACGTGGAGTCAGTGAAGGAGGTTTAGCTTATTGTGAAACAGCGAGGCCACCGATGAATTAGCTTGACAAGGATGTCAACAGATAGACAAAAGTGAATAGTGAAATATCAACATAAACCTTTCCTCCACTTGACTGGAATGCAATTTTTTAAACTGGAAAGGAAAAATAAAAAGTTTTCTGGTCTGGATATTGAGCACAGAAGATGTTTTCTGACTGTGAGGTTACTAACTAACAGGATCATTTAGATTTCAGTGCAGTAGATGTTAACATGCAGAGGCAACTTTAAGTGGGTGTGAAAACTGGTCTTATAAGACAAAGAAACAGATAAGAGAGAGCATTCAAGTTTCATAAAAAAAAAAAAAAAAAAAAAAAAACATTCACGGAGTGAAATGTGTGCCAACATTGGTGACAGCAGCATGACAAATAAAATTGTTTAGACTACATATATTTTCTACAGATTACAATATCTATACTTCACATTACATCACACATTAACAGTCCCAGAACAGTTGACAGTTGTGTCATAAAAGAGCAAATCTCTATTCTCTTGTAGCCCACCTCTCCTGTAATATAATGCCAATAAAATCCATGTACTGTGAGATCGGTGTATAATAAATCCCACAGAAATCCTCTCCCTGCACCCCCGCCTAGTGCTATACGTCCAGTTGGTCTAGCTTCTTTTTCCTATCTCTCTTCCAAGTTTAAGTGGATTTCGACCAGTTAATTACTCAATCAATCTTTATTTATATGGCACAATTAAAAAATATATGAACATACATATATAAATACAATAAATGAAATCAAATATTATCGGATAATTTAAGGGACGAAACACAACTCAGCAATGAAATCACAAAACATGAATATATCTAAGAGCAAAGATAAAACTGAACCATAAAATAAAAACAAATTCATTTGGTTCCTTGCAGCAAATTGACCATTGGTACTACAATATTTGTATGAAAGGCCAGGCTAAGCTGATACAGGGTAGAGCTTAGACTGAAAGAAGAGAGTTGGAGCAATTTTGACTCGCTGAATAACAAAGCTGGATAGTGTAGCTAAACCATTTATCTGCATTTAAGCTCTTACAAATACACTCACACACACACACACTCTGCTCTCTGATCTGTGGCAAAAATAATTCTTAACGTTTGAATACCCATACAACAGCCAACATGCTGCTTGAGAAAGAAATTAGCCACAACTCAATACTTGTCAATAAAGCGATGGGAGAAACATTCATGCGTGCATCATTTTTTTTTTTTCTCCACGTGTCAAGTCATCCCTTATTCTGACAGGAGACAGATTATAGCAGCATCTGCATGAACGTGTATCATTTAAAGATCAAATAAATCATTACCCTATTAATTTTAAGATATCATTATAATTAATATAAACAAACTAGAAGACTGGCGTCTGCTGTGCAGTTTTTCAGAGTAAACAGTTAAAGTTTTCAGAGCTGTTGACGAGGCGCGGCATCATAATTGCACCAGTAACAAACTGTCTTTGCTGAAAAAGAGGTCTTAATTTTGTGTTTTGCTGATGAATGATAGAAAGAGGCTTTCACACTTCTCCATCACGCTGTCATCCATTTATGTAATGTAAGTATAACAACACATAAGTATCAGTTAAAGATGAAGTATGGTGTTTAAAATTTTTACTTGCAGAACTTTCAAAGATGCAAATCATCCATGGATAATGTAGTCTACTAAGGCAGCGATTCCCACTGTTACATACATATATTTCACATACTTTCGGGAAGTTTTAAGTTATTGATGTAACTGGTTTGGGAGTCTATCCCATCATGCATAGAGATGATTTTAAGTTTATTGTCATATTTTATTTTTATTTTACAGGCAGCAGTTCTCTGACCAGTCCATGAGATAGCTACTCCATGACAGATATGTTGTCTGTTACAAAAATCAAACAAGCCAACAGAAGAAGAAGAAGAAGAAGAAGAAGAAGAAGAAGAAGAAGAAGAAGAAGAAGAAGGCACATAAACAAACATATTTACACCTATATTCAATTCAAAATCATCAGTTCACCTAATCTGCATGTCTTCTCGAGACTGTGGAAGGGAATTGGAGCACTTGGACGAAACCCACATGGGATAATCATGCAAATTCCTCACAGAAAGGCAGCAGCCTCCCTGTGGACTCAGATCCGGAGCATCCTTGCTTTAAAGTGACAGTGCTAACAACTGAGCTACCAACTGCTGTCCTAATATAGACATAAATGTGACATATACATATACAATATATGCTCTCATTCATGCAAATGGGTCAACTGAGTCTCCGGCTTTAAGCTCACACAGCATGTAACAGCAAGTAGAAACCAGTCAGACAAATGGAGAACAATCACACAGGCTTCTAAGTGAGACATTTAAATACAAATGCAGTGAATTTCTTGTGTCTATGTGTACGCGTGACGCCAAAGGGAGCAGGTCGAACAGTAACACAGTGCTGAGGCGTGGCTGCTCATTTCATCTCTTTCTTCTTTCAAGCCCTTGGTTTGTTTTATCTGTAAACATACCGCTGTTATGGGTAATAAGTGGCATGATATGAGGGAGGTTGTTAAATTATGACAACAGAAAAATTATATACACAAAACTCAGGAACGCCTATCATAATGTGCTCTGTGCAAACTAGATAATTATATTCCTTGTGTTGTGTACTTTGTCTAGCCATGTATTAGTAATAGGCTGTAACATCCACAATTGGCAGTGTTCTCTCTATGAATGTGGTTGTGGCAGCTACGTATCTCCACGTTTGATCATTTTTACTGTTTTCTATATGTAAGCATATATTCTCTTCCATCTACGGTCAACATTTAGAATCTTACTGGCCAATGAAAAGATGTTTTGTTACATCACGCATGCAGAATAGATAGAAGGAGGATAGCATTGCATAAATAATTGAATTTTGAGTTTTGAGTCAGTGATAATGATAATGATAAAATAGCTTTGATTAGGCCGATGTGCTATTGGGAAGCATGTAGGACAGCCTTGCTACTGAGCAGGACATAAACAGGAGAGTTGAGGCTTGGAACCACTCGCATACTGTTAGAACCACTTATTCAAAAAATATGCTACTTTAGCTCACAATCTACATAAATACATTTAAAATATTAAATGGTTCACTGATTACCGTGTAACACACATTTTCATTTCCAGTCCTAAATGTTACTGAGAGTGTTTTAGATTTAGTTTGTGAGATCCAACTCAGTTATATCATATAAACAGGCCTTGGTAAGCTGCCAATTTCCTTAACCACATTTTAGAGTTTAAAACCCACAGTGTGTTTCTTTTTCATCAGTTTACCTGACAGACAAATTTAAGGAAGTGTAAAGTTGGCATAAAATAGTTAAAATACTGATCTATTATGACCATTACGACCCTCTGAACACGAGCACAAGTTCTTGCCAAATAAAAATCCACCACTGAGCTAAGGCTGATTTCATGTGTTGGATTCTAAGAGCATTATAGAAGGAGACAGGGTATGTTTACTACAACCCCTCCGGCACTGGATCAAATATTCATGAAGACAAATAGTATCCAGGCTGGTCTGCAACCACAGCATGTAATTCAGATTTTTGCCATCTGCACTGAAATAAGGGATTACAAGCTGAGAGACCTAATTTAAGACCTGACATAGCACTACAGGGACAGTAGAAAGTTACAGTAACAGAACCAGAACGAGAAAAGAGGTTGGATTCTTGTATATATGTCACAGCACATGGGCTTTTCAGCACATGAAGAATTCGCTGCACTTTTAAGATGAAGGAATGTAGCTGAGTTACTTTTGGAATTAGTGTACAAGTTGGCTGCTTTAGGTTCTAGGTTAGTAGGTTCTAGCCGAGCTACAAACACTGGCAGATGGAGATGTAGAGCAAGATAAACAGCAACCAATGTGTAGCATTACAGTCAGTGTTTGTTTTTTTTTTCCAATCAATGTGAGAATGCTGGCAATGTCTCACAATCTGTGTCTTTACCTGTGAGTGAGCGCTTGCGACTGCGGGAGCTGCCACATCCAGCGCATTCAGAGAACTTGGACCACGCAGTTAGAGTGCAGTCATCCTTGCAAGCCACCCGGCACTCTCTGATCTGAGGGGGCAAGGGGCCAGCCCATCGCAGGCACTCTGTCATATTGGCCACTTCACCACTCTCCTCAATACAACTGAGTCCTGCAAACACAGGGGGAGACAAGGATGTCACTCCAGTTATACAGAATTAAACAGCATCTCACCAAAGTTAGGTCATGTAGGTCAGTCATTGGTATTTTCAAGAACTGGGAGGGGAAATTCTTGTTTGGTTGAATGGTCTCGGAAAGAAATGGCAGTTACCGATTGATCATTGCTCAAGTTATGAAGAATATGCTTGTACAGCCATCATGTTAAGATCTGGTGGATTGCTAATTTAACCTTCACGCACAACACTTTCATCAGACTTGTTCAGATAACTGTCACATACAGTATTGAATAAAAACAAGGCAATCATAATGGAAGCTAAATACTTCTGACATAATGCAGCACATCTAATCAAAGTATCAGTATCCGCTCGAGCAGGAATACAGACATCACAGCCCAGCACTGTGGCTGCAATATGTGCCTGCGTGCATGTACAATAATTAGAACACACAGCAAGACCAGATGGGTTACTAAACACCTGATGTAGCACCCTGTTTTTTCTTGAAGCACATTTTCAGTCCGAAATTCCCCTGAACACATTGTTTGCAATTCTTTTATATCTCTCACAACATCAAAATGAAAAGTATCAAAGAAATAAGGCCGCTCTGTCAGAAAAGACAGAGCTAGCTGTAGAAAGGAAAAAAAAAAAAAAAGCATAAACTTTAATACAAGCTCAGAACATGAGGCAGGATCGATATTTGAGGTGTATCAGAACCACTACATGATAGAACAAAAGCATGCCTCAGCAGGAAAATAGTGCAAAAAAAAAGAAGAAGAAGAAAATGTGAAAAATTTAGCATATCATGTATGTTTTTGTGAGAGCCATATCCAAAGAATACTACAGTAAATTTCCTTACACCACAGGTTCCCTTTGCAGAGTAGATGATTTGATTTCGGAGTGACTTGCTGCATATATTTCCATACTAATAAGGCTTCACATGACAATGTCTGGTGTAATGTCTCTGCTCCAAGATATGTATTTTTTAAGACCTTTGTGTAACATAAATATTTGCTTATTGGTGCATTTTTTTTTTTTTACTTACACCTCGCTGCGTAAGGCAACACATAAACTTTTTGTTTTATAATGTAATAATCTGTCAAGCATAACCTCCCACTTCATGTCTCAGATGCTGTGCTTACTTTGACAAAAACTGAATAATGCATTCGCGCTGTGTCTCAGCATTTGATAAATTGTGCTGCTGGGTCTAATGAAAGGCTCAACATGCAAGCTGGGGATGCAAAAGATCTAAATTTCCATCAACAACAAACAACAAACCATAATGCAATGAAGCATTTTGCTACTGATTATCCCTGGTCTCTGTATCATGTGCGGAGAGGATTACATGTTCATTTGTGTTTGTAAGACAGGAAGTGTGTCACAGTGACGTGTCAAAAGGAAAACGAATTTGCAGGATATGAATAATGACAGTAATGTTTAAAACAAGTGGCACACTTAATTCAAACACTAACCAGTTAGGGGCATTCCCTAATTTTTAACATATTATGATATTTTGGTCTGCGTGGTACTTGGCATGGATGTTTGCAGGAATAATCATTTGGAGAGTGTCAGAGCAGTGATCCAGCCTTGGCTAGGAGCAAAGCAATATCATTTGGAAACCTCAAAAATAGTATTAACCCAATAATCTGAATTAAATGAATAAATTAAATTAAAAAAAAAAACATCCAGACACAGTACACAGGACATCACAATGTCCAAATACAATGCTCTTTCATGGTCACTCAAGGTTTTAAGTAAAGCAATGTTACCAGTAAAGGGAACTTCTCCTCCCCCAACACGGCGATGTCTTTGAGGATTCACTGATATACAAACATGCCTTTAATCCATTTTATTGATTTCTATTTGACTTTTAAATTTTGCCCTCTGACAAAAACTGTTGGGTTTCTACATGTCTGCTGAGAATGTGTGGGATGGTCATTTACATACAAGGCCTCTACAAAGGCAGTGAAAGGGAGATGATAGCTATTACTGAAGAGCATTTATGTAACGTTGAACAATCAAAAAAAAAAAAAAAATCTTTTATTTTTCAATGTATGCATTTAGGTTCAAGAGTGATGATGTTGTGATGAACCTTCAAACGCGAATCCTACGTTCCCTTTAGCAAACCTGTTTGAAAAAAAAAAACGAAACATTAACAGCTGCTGCAGTATTAGTCTAATTAGCACTACTGTGGGGATAATTATGCATCCCAGTTGACATTTAGTTCTGTCCATTTAACTTGAACGGTGTTCTCTTTTACACCACCTACTCCACCAGTGACAACCCCATTCTGTCATTCCCACTGTCTTTTATTAGCAGAGCCCAGCACTGCCAGTACTGACATTCTGATTTTGAACTGTGTGCCATCCATTTTTAACATAATCATTTCAGCCTCTGGTTGCCCAAACCCATTTTTGTGGCCTTTCACATCATCTCCTCTCACAAGTTTTTGTCACGGTATCTCCGCCACTGACAGAAATCATCTTTAATTATATAGTTATTCAGAAAGGCCATTTGAAAGGACTAGCTTTGAAGACGATTGTTACACTCCAGAGTTTTAAATATCAGCTGATAGCTTTTATCAATCTGACCCAGAACATGCTACATTTTCTATGATTACTTTTAACACTAGGATTTCCAGCCACATAAATACCCCTCCTATTAAATGTAATCTTTATGTTAATTCAGAATTATGGCTTGTATACTGTTCTTCTATGTAATGCCTTGGGAAGAGTAATGTGGATTGGATTCATCATAGCCATTAAGTCTCATTTTTCCTGCAGCAAAAAGATCATCAGCATGACTCATTTTCTATTGAATAATTTCTCAAAACAGTTCCAATTCTACTCAGGGAGGGATACAACACATCCAGCTGGTTACAAGCCACAAGTTGGCAGAATTTAGATACAGTGTGTTGTAGTTAAATCCACTGGCTCATTGCACACTCCAAGTTACCGTGTACAACTTCATAAATGCGTTTCAGAGGTGCATGTTCTGTTTGGTGAAAGATTTCTTTTTGGTTCCTCTCCTCAAATCTCGTCTAGAAATGTCTCCTATCCATGGCACATCCAGTCAGCACATATACCACAACTAGGGATGCACGATATATCGCCATTAATATCGGTATCTGCCGATGTTTGTCATTTTTTTCACATGTCGGCATCAGTCCAATGAGTAAAACTGTGCTGATATTAACAACCAATATTTATAACTGTCTAGTTGCTGTTTGTGTATATATGTTGAGAGGGAAAGAAGGAGGGGGAGGGGGATTTGGCCATGCGGTATTTGTTTCAGGGCATGTGACAGTGTCAGTGACACCAAACGTAGCACAGGATTGTGAGGTATTAAACTGAAGATGAGAAAAAATGTCGGTGGTGTGGTCGTCTTTCACGGTGCCGAAAGAAGATACTCGAAAAGCAGTACAGTATGCAACACTTGCAAAGTCGAGGTAATGCGAGGAGGATGGCGCGTCAAGTCACTCAACACCACAAATTTGATATGTCATTTGAAAAACTGCCACCCAGAAGTACACAAACAATGGCAGGAAGCTAACACCGCTAACGTTAGCCAGCAGGCAAAAACAAAAGCAGCAGCAGCAGCAGCAGCAGCAGCAGCAGCCACGGTTGGGAGCCCGATACAGCAAGCACTCGACCAAAGTACAGTACCAAGTAATTTGCCAAGGACAGCGCAAAATTGCTTTGTTTTACGGTAGCCCTGTAACCTTGTTATTTGGAAATAAAACACGTTTTGAAAATAAAGGAAGACATTCAGAAATTCACTTTGCATGATTTTCAGTCTGTTTATTTTATTTTATTTTTTTAGAGATATCAGTAAATGTTGGTTAGCGGCCATAGCAGCAATATTAATATCGGATATCCGTCGGCCAAAAGTTTCATATTGGTGCATCCCTAACCACAACCTTCACCTCATTTCACACTTAATCAGACATTTGCGTTCATTCAACATGCAGCCTTGCATAGGGCCAGACACACATTGAGATGGGAGACAGCATTTACTCAAGCCAAGGGTATATTGGCTTTGTAAACCACAAACCCAATCACTTGCTTGTGTCTGATGTGCCCTGATTCTAACCTTACAGTACATACTTGGGCCAGTGGAACCGGCAATCTGTTCCTGACTGGCCTGAAAATCCATGGTCAGTATTTTATCTGCTATTTTCTGTCTGTATCTGCTATTTGAATGTCCCATTATCAGTTGTGATTTACCAGTTTCCCAGGGCTATACAGTATTTCTACTAAAGCTTCCAATTTTCAACCAACACTTCTGTTATTCTCACAGGGAAGTCAACCTGGCAACCAAAATGATGTTTACCTCAAGAAAAATAAAAGAGTTTTCTACAGTGGTTGTGTGCCTGGTGTTGACTCGCAGTAAAGTTCAGCCAGAATGTCACTGAAGATACTAAACCCCCAAACTACTGTAGGTATAGCTGTAATTCGGGATAGAACAATATGGTCAGCCCAAATTTCAGTGCAATTTCAGGTGACTCAGTTCATGGTTTAATGCACTTACATCTACCACCTCATGTAGATCATGTGCAAACTCTAATTTCCAATGCAAATGTCGGAAATCCTGTCATTCAGAGATATTTGGAGTCAAAAAGATGTACACTAAACAACACAAATATAGGCAGAGGTGAGCTAATAATGTTGCAACTACAGGAAGAGCTATATTTAGCTGTAAGACTACATGAATGCACCAAGGTAGGAGCAGAAAAGAGGAATATTCAAGAGTTTCTGGTAAATCAGCCTGTCTGAACTGTAACACAGTGTAAGTAAGCAGATGTCAGCAGTCAGACAGAAAACACTTCCACTGGCTGTTTGTGGCTGGAAGACAGACAGACATAATCACACCTAAAAAAAAACAGCACTTCATCTTCATCACTTTTTATAACTAATTCCTCTAATGCACAAATCTGTTGATTCCTCCAGCCATTATCTATACCTGCTTATCTTTAGAGCGCCGTGGGCAGGCACACACCTACAAGCAGGTTAAGGTTCCCAAAAAAAAAAACTAATCTGGAGACAAACCACGTATGTACATTATTTGTTGCTAATTAAGTACGACATAGGAGTTTGATATACAAGAAACGCTGATAAAACTTTTTAATGAAGACCACGTTTATAGTGCATTAAGGGGCCATTCGTATTAAAATATGATGCATTCATAATGCTTTAAGATTACACTCATAAACCAACATAATGTTTCCTGATGCACAATAATAACAGTCATAAAACATTACAGACCTTTTTCACAGGAGCTATTTTGACACAAAATTGTTGGCTCACTGGAAAGTCTCTGCTGCAACAAATGGAACTGAACCTTAATTAGTATCAATGGAAACACCTGCACTGACCCTACTATTCTATGTCACGATGTCTGCTGTGAAAAAGATTGATGGATGCGATTTCTAATAAATTATACCTTGAAGTGTCTTGCGGATGCCCCTGACTAGTTATAAACTAGAGGGTGAGGGATGGGGCTTATGATACATTATGACTACCTATACCCACCTATACACACACACACCTTAACAATCAACTGTAGGAAGGACTCATAGTGTGCTATAACAGTCCATAGTGTGTGTACTGTATGTATATGTACTTCACTTTACTTAACACATACAATGATAATTTGACAATGATAAATGGCACTATAACTAGTAAAGAGCATCCACAAGTTATAACTCATCTTGTTACATCTAGAAATTTTCTGACTGTTGATATAGTGCATCACAAAGCATTATTTGTTTTTATGATAGCAGTCATAAAGGATTAAGAATGCGTTATAATTCATTATGAATGCCCCCCATGCACTATAGATGTGGTCTTCAAAGAAAGTGTTATCAAAAGCTTATCAAGAAAAGTAGAGCAAAGTTTGCGATGAGCATTAACTGTAATCGGTGTGAGTTTGTAGTGATGTATTGTTTAAGAAGAACATTCATTCATATATGGCTTTAAAAATATTAAACATAGCATATGTATATTTAAGTCTACAGACTTAGACATCAGTCAACACAAGAAGCTGAAGAAAGAAAGCTGAACTGAAGAAAAATGCGGAGGAGAAGTTGAGAGTCAGCATATGTTTTGCAGTGAACAGGATGAATGTCTGGCACGATAAAGCTGCACAACTTGCTTGTTCATATTCAGTTTCTCAGTGAAGAGAAATATTTGAATTAGATACCATCTTATACACCCTTGCCGCTGCTGTGAATCCAGAAACTACAGCGATGTATGGACAATACAACACATTGTTGAATAAGTATAACTGAAAATCTCAAAGAGCAAAACAGAAACGCATGGTGTCTGTATGAACACAATAACAAGAAACAAAGCTCCATCTTCACCATATCATCAGCAGTGTTAGGATCTAATTTAGATTACCTTGTGCTGAGTGACAGCATATAGAGACCTCTGGCAAGGCAAATCAGTGCCTTTAAAGGTCTTTGAATGACATAATTGTGAAACCCATGCTATAAAATGATGTCATTAAATATTTGATATGCCCTTATTCAAAGTTTATATGCCCCTAGTATGCCTCTATTCCTAATTATTGTGCCCTGATTATGCCCAAATTTGACATTTATGTGTCATTTTCAGTGAATTGGTTCAGCCATCCACTGAGTAAAAGGAAACCCTAGATACATTCGTTGTTGCTTAAAATCTTTATTTAAACTCTGTATACCGACTGCAATTTCCAGACTCAGACTTCAGTTTTTGAAATGTCACAGGTACTTAACTTAGTCATTTTCTAATCATATTCAAATAGGAAACTCTAAAGGTCAATCAGGGTCGCTCTTAACCTGGAAACACTACAGACACTTCTCCCATCCTCACCAGAAAGTCACGAGGCTCACTTGAGAAATGTCAGTCATAATTATACTAAGAAAACTGAGAAGTGAGAAACAAAAAGAGCAGAAAGTACTAGGAAGTTTTCAAGGCGGCACAGAAAGTCACTGAAAATTTCACTTGAATCGCATCAGTAGATTTGAACAGCAGTTTTGGGGATTTATAGGGACATTTGCTTTCCTCTAAACGAGTCTGAAATTTTCCAATTAAAACTCTGGCTTTTTAACGATTTGGGCCAGTGGCAGTCGTTTTCACAACTGCACAAAGGACAGTACACAGGACTCTGCATAGTCCAGAAAACACACAATGCACCAATGAAAACTCACAGAGCACCAATTATGTGTTATATTGTTATGTGCAATCACAGGGACATGATACAAGGCTTAAGATACACTGCCAACAGTAATAATTGTATCATGATACAGGCAGGTCTGCAATATAGGACTTACTGCATGTAATCATCAGAAACACATTAGAATAAGTTGTATAACTAAAAAGAAATATATCCCTATCACGGGAAAAGCACAGCAGTGGAGTGGCATCAGTTCTGCTCACAACGACAGAGATGAAAACACACAGCACCGTAAAAACAGCAGCAGAAGTAAAATGTCAGTCGTAAAGATAAAACAATATTTTAAAGTAACAGTGACCTTAAAAATAGCTAATTATGTTGCCAATAATACCCAATAACACTGGCAAGTCAACGACATATTCAAGTACATTACTCAGTAGAGCTGCTGATTCACACACAAGCGTCCAAAAAAATAACGTGATATCTGTACCAGTATATTGTTATATTAATATACAACACATTACGAATGTGACACTGCATATTATTCACCTAGAAATGTTGAATAAATGCACAAAAGTCAACAATTCACAGTTGGTATTTTGCTCGGAAAACATTTCAGATTTAAGATTTTACAGCGTGCATTCATTTGTGGAAATGAAAACATTTTTATGTATTAAGGGGAAGCAAGGTTCACTGTTTACAAATCACAAATGACACAGTATATTTCTGTGGATTATGAATAATTTGTTTATAGCTTTGTTCTTGTTTTGTTACATTATTAATGGAGTGTGTTCTGTGAGTGTTTATTTTCACTGTTGATTTACGGATTATAAATCGCAAAACTCTCTCAATGTCAGACTTTACAACCCGTGATTCTTCAGCCGTGAGGTAGATATTCATCATTTCATCAAAAAAACTCGATTAAAATGGCATTGTGGTGTGAGCCAAACAGGTTTCTAAATAGTTGTTTTTAAACTTTATTGGGCAAGTCGGTCCACATGTATTGTGTGTATTGTGTGTAATAAAGCAAATTGTTTCTTTCAACCTGTTGCCGAGACGTGCTAGAGGCTGTCAGGCTTGCTGCATTCATTAATAAGACACCCATGTTGTGTTGAGATCATCAAGACAACAGATGGAAAGGTTCGTCTTGTTACACTCTCCGGACAAATTGCCTTTTTCTTTTTATGTTTCCATCACTTCCTTGTTAAAAGAGCAGTTCTGAAAGGGCCATTAGATCTCATTAAACAAGGACAGCAAATAGACAGAAGAGCAAAGTGTAACATAGTTAATATAGCAGCGGCTGACAAGTTTCGAGAATGGAATAGGTCAGTAAAGAAAGAAAAGACTTGCCTCTTGTTTCTAAACCATTTCCACATGTTTCCCCGGGTCCAGACAATCCACGTCGAACAGAATCTGGAACCAGAGTACAGCTGTGCCACTTGTGCGTCCTCCATCTACATGGAAACACAAAGACAGAAAGGCTTCAAGCTTCATAGAACAAACATAGTTTAGCTATCACTTAAGCAACCCTCTCAACTAACTTTATTCTGTCTAATGGCTTTTAGGATAATACGTACACATACAATAACATATGTATATATATATACAATAACAACTCTGGAATGTTGTCTTGACAGTAAAAGTTAGGTAGTGACTGAGGCCCTATTGTTTTCTGTGTTTGTTTGTGCTGTTTATTAATGTTTGCACTGATATAGGGTCAACAGAAAATTATTATGATTTTGATGTTGATTTGTGAAACATTTACATATTCTAATTTGAATTGCCAACCACTTCTGTAGTCAACCTAGAGAAAACAAGTTTTTGTGATTTGCATGACCTTAATTTGTTCATTACAACAGTACACTGCATCAATACATTTTTGATTTTATCAGCATTTTAATAATTATTAAAACTCAATCTAAAAAAAAAAAAAAAGAATCCTCAAATACTAATTAAAATAAAAAGCTAATAGTAACATTGTACTAGCTCCAGTAGGTCTACTACATATCATTTTTTTCATAGATATCTACAGGGGACACCAAATATGACCAAATGACACCTCATCATTATGCTACGGTTAAACATTTTGTGTGAATTACGGTCGATAACTGTTATGTACCCTGTCCAAGCTAGTCAGAAAGTTGCTCGCCTGTAATATTAGACTTGCATAAATATGGCTTCTTTATTGACCAATATGCTGCATAAACATGCACTGCTACTTTTACCTAATTATAGCTTGGAATTATAACCTCAGTCAATAACTTTCTAATTGGGTGTTGCTTATCACATTAATAGCATTAACTTATAATCAGTGATGTTCAAGAGTTGCACAAATGACCCTGTTACATTCTAAGAGCTTCGCCAGGCTGCTTGTGGCTTTTCTTTCCTGCTGCAATACAATTTGTGTCATTCAGTATAAAACGCAGTGATGTTTGGCAATAATAACGCTGTAAGCAGCACTGGAGTATGTGTCAAATGTCATGGTTTATGATGTTAATGCTATTATAATTGCACATACATACTGTGCATCTCAAGTATTTCACAGGATAAATGCACCATTGTGACAGCGATTACTCAGAAATCGGTTACTTCACACGTTCTGCTCTTATACTGCGGAGAAAAAATCAAGTAGTCTTGGGTAAGAAAGGACAGTTGCTGGTTATCAATTGTCTTTTTACCTATACACTGGACATACAGGAATTGATTCACACTCTCTCTCTTCATACAGTGTGTCAGGACACTCTTGACCTCCATTAGCGGACCTCTGAATGATGATCCTGTATCGAGACTGTGTGGCGGCGGTCGCGTTATCTGTTGGACATGAAACACAATCTTCACAAAAAAGGCTGCAGCCGGTGGCAGATTAGTTGCACAGTCGGATTTAAGTGAATGTTTTTTTCAGGAGGAAGAGAAAGTAAAATGATGATACTGAGACAAATGGCTGACACATATAGTCTGGGACACCAAATAAATAGAGAGGCAATATCACCAGTGAAGCCTAATATCTCGAGGAGATGACTAAAACACAAGTGGTCTCAAAGTTGATGTGATCCTGATTAGCTTGCCCTTGTGGCTGTGATGTCCTCCACTTCGCTGCAGTCTGTTTTCGGACACACCACACTGTAATGGCTTCATTTGGCTCACGCTCTAAGGCTCATTACACAACACTAATTACTAAACATTGAAAATGGTGCAATTAAGAAAGTGATTACATCATCAGTGGACCCAATGGACTACAGCATATTTACAGACATGAGATGCCTGCTCAATTCTTTTAAAAACAATTACATACTTTTTGATTTTCCAAGATAGTTACAGTACACACATTGAAAGACATTAAATATCCATTTTCCTCTCGATGTGTCGGCTTAATGTAATGGACAGTTAACACTGTCATTTATACTTAAATATAATCATTGAATACACTAGAGACACCAAGGGAGGGAACATTTGTATGACAACATTGGAGATTTCTAACCTCTGGAGGCATGGTTGTACTATAAAATAATATGTTTTAAGTGTTTCATACATTATGAGGCTTTCCTCATACTATGTTTTGATACTTTAACTACATAAAACAACCAAGTATACATTTTTTTAAATTTTATTGATCAATAAAACATGGAAAATAGTAAAAAGCAAATTTAACAACTTCTTAAAAGCTTAAATAGTTTGATAGTTCATTGATTGGTTGACTAACCCTACTTAAACTCAAGTTGCTCAAATAAAGTAAAATGTAGGTGTAAATGATACAAAGTTGATAATAATAAGCATTGTTTGGGCTTCTACATACGGTATCACAGATTTATCTTCACAAAAATGTTTTCTGCATCACAATCTGATTAATTCTTGGGAGGTTGTGGAGCTATTGGACAGGCATCACTCAAGTGAGTTCATAGAAATTCATGAGAAGAGCTACCTGGCATACAGGTTGATGGGCAGGCTGTCCATTCACTGAAGGGTGTCACAATGCAGTCCTTCTTGCAGGGGAGCAAACAGGGTCGGACGGTTTCTGGACGAGCAGAATCTGAACACCTAAACATACAGACAAACAGTTGTCTTAAATTCTCTTCGTCCCCCAGGCGATGAATGATAAACGTCCTGAGTCTGGCTGGTAACAGGCCAGTGCAGAGAAACAACTGCCCCGTCCTTGACATCACACATCTCCCCACAGAAAACATGATTGATTACATGTCCCACTGCCTGCACACTCAGGCAAAAGGTGGACAAATATAAAAATTTACAGTTTTCTCACATATTCAATGGCTTCCCAGGGTTCAAATATTGCTCTATGAAAAGAAAAAGGCCTCGCGCTATTCAAGTGCATAAAGTGCCCGGATTTTATGGTTCGTAATACAGGGTCAGTTTTAAAACCCAATTATCTTAAAGTTGCACTAATAAAAATGTTTTATATCAACAATGGATATGTGCAGTGTGAAAGGGCTGGCTTGTAGTGACGAATTATCAACCAGCTCTGTAGTTCCCCTCAGCTTGATGGAGCTTTTAAGTGTGTTTTGGATCGTTGCGTTAGATTTTCATCCCACAACTTCATTCTGATCAATGCTTCTGAGCCACAGAAGGGATCTGTTTTCAGCTAAAAAGGTCCGACAAATCCACTGTACACTAGCAGCCCATCACCAAACAGCAGACAGATAACGATGGCAAACAAGGAGCTGAAGAGCCAGATATTTTTCACAGGAGTTGGTGGAGACCAACACAGAGCTAAATGAATAGTAAAATACGTAGTTGCATGCAGTCAAACTGTAGTCAAATTTATTGTATCAGGAAAACCCACAAAACACAACAACCCAACAATGCAAAGAAAAAGGATACAATCAAAAAACAACAACAAAAAAACATAAGAGTTAACTTTGTTTATAATGTGCATAATGTGTGATTTGAAAGTAGGCTCAAAGTCAATCCATGAATAAAATGAAACATAACAACTTCAGTGGGCCTGCAGTTAAACCTTGAGGCACAGCTTTTCGCTGAGTAAGTAAGTCTAATTTACACTAAAGATTGCTTTTACTTCTAAAGATCAGAATTAAACCACAACAATGTATGCTGGAGCTTATCTAAAATAATTTAGTGGTCCACAAGGTTAAAAGCTTTAGCAAGACAAATGAATAGGGCTCCTGTGAGATTACTACTACTGGATGCAGAGAAAACATCATTAGTAAATTCTTAGAGAAAAGTAGCTGTGAAAAAGTTTGATCTAAACTAAAGTCAAGGATCTTATTTAGGCACTATGTTCATTAATAAATGACAAAATATTTTTACATTTTTTTGACAAAGGACCAAATAATTGAAACAGGTTTGTAAATATTGGGATCAAGTCACAACCCATAATACTGTACCTTCACATCCCCATATAGTTGGTTACTCACACATAGATAAAATGACAAATTAAACAAATTTGTCACTCTGTCCCTTTTCCTAAAAAAAAGACATGAGTTCAGAGTCTATCCGAGGCAATTTTCTGACTTTAAAAGTTTCCAGAAGTTATGTTAATGGGCCAGCTTAGTGAATTCTAAGTAGAAAGAATTCTTTTGAACTACAGATATTAACTGGATCCCAATTAAGTTTCTAGTTTGCTAACATATATCATCTTTATAAGGTGATGTTTTCAGCTTGTTGACTACCCCCAGGTCACCAAAAAATAATTAAAGCAGCTTTAAGAATTGCTAATATGCATTGCTTATCAATCTTGGAACCTATCGGCTATCTTCTGACAGCAACTTAGCCTCTTGGGGCAACAGCCAATGTTTCTGAGCTCTTGGTGTAACAAGCGAATACTAGAAAATAGATAACAAATATCCAGGCCAAGACTTTCTCTGCAGTCTGATTGGCAACGTGATACATTAGAATGATGGGAAAGACAGATTTTTACTAATCTCTATAAACAGGAATCTACATACAAATGGAGATAACTTAGGAGATATACATGGAACATTTCAATTATCAAATTTGTTACCAGGACTATGTAGCTAAAAGGAGGAGAAACAAATTTAGTATCAGTTTAAACTACCACGTTCACAAGTTCATTTATCTCCCCATATACATGTACAGAACAACCACAGTAGTCTTTTGTTGCCACCAAGGAGACAGAGTGTTCCAGAAGGAAAAATCAATCAAAGTCCACAGCATGGCTGCTAATTAAACCTGAAAAAAGTGAGGATATGCAAACTGTTTACCAATGAATCATTCCTGCCACACCAAGGACACCATTACACGGCTTTAAAGAGCACATCACAGGCTTTTACCAATGTCTTCGTCTTAAAATAGAAAACGATCACATATTTTCTGTGCATTTAAGCTGCTACACATCCTGTGTAACGTATCGGCAATGTACCGTTTCGCTGCAACCTTAAGGTAGTGCGGATTAAGACAGTTATGTAAAATCAAATAAGTCTCAGCTCAAATTATTTCATCAACAGGCAGCTAAACCCCTCCCACTCTCCATCAAATGCACGTACATACAAGCTACAGTCATGTGAGTGAGTGACTTCCTTTTTTTGACAACCGGATCCAGGTTTCACTAGAGACCCAGCATGGTGCCACATCCTAGCGACTGCAGAAAGCCAGCATGCACAGGACTGAGATCAAAGTATGCCAAAGCATAAGGAGGCAAGATACATAAAACCCATCTTTCCCCGGCTTTATCCCTCCTCTTCTCTTTCCCTCTTTGCAGTGATGCATGCCAGAGGGCATGGCAGCACAGCAGAGCAGCTGGGGGATTATTGTGTGGTGCGCTGAAATTGAGGGAATCAGACTAACAGTCAAAGCACTGTGACATGGATGGGGACATTTAATGTCTCTCACACATAGGTGATTATCTCCTTAAATTTCAATACCCTATTCATAATTTCTATACAACATCAAGTTAAATACTTACACAGGTTGATATTTGAGTGTCTATGTCTATGTCTTTGTCTATTTTGATCATGCTAATGTAATTGATCAAATCTATCTATCTATCTATCTATCTATCTATCTATCTATCTATCTATCTATCTATCTATCTATATATATATATATATATATATATATATATATATATATATATATATAGAGAGAGAGAGAGAGAGAGAGAGAGAGATAAATAAAAAAATGTTCTTTTCATAATATCATGCCTTTGTTTATTAACAGATACTTAATCTTTAGTATGTGACAAAGGAAAGCTAAAATTAAAGTAAAAATCAATTTACTCTTTGCCTGAGCTCTTCACCGATACCAAGAAATACCTACCAACCTTTCACTGAGCCACAGCTCACTGCAGAGATTATTGCTAAGCATGAAATGCTCAGATCTGTACTGACTGAAGTGACCCTTCTCAAGTAGCTCAACATCAAATATACCCAGGGAGCATCTGCTCCTGAGATGGGAATAATTTAGAAATATTAAGAACCTTTGTGTATTTCAAACATATTTTAAGAAAAATGGAGTAAAGCAGTGGAAATGGTCAATTCTGAACACTCCTATCGGTCTTGGAAACATGCTACCATGCTGTGTCTGTCTTCTGTGTTTAATCTAAGACTTGAAACATTATGCAAAATACATGCTGTTCTATGGACAAAGTCATACCCTGATCACGTTTTACACTCCACATATGTTGCTGCTGATAGTCAAAATTACCTATGATGAATAGCAACATGCACGGCTATGTGTTAGGTGCTGTTCCATTAAATTAAGGCTCTGCAGCTAGATAGGGATAGCAAAGAAGTGATTGAATTCACAGCATACTGTACAGGCGAGATCTGTTGGTGGAGCAGAAATGACAGCTTTCATTAAAGCCTGTGTGGTGGGAGATAGGACGTTCATAAGAAAAAAGCCTCTCTATAATCCACTTTATGGCCCTGTCAATAATATATCGAGCTAAAGAAGGGCAAACTTTGTGAATTATTTATAAATCTATCTTCCTGGTGTGGGCTATAACATCATTACAGTGACAGCACAGAAGCCCTTAGCAGTGTTTGATATTGTATTGCTGAAAGAAGAGTAGATAATGGTGGAGCATAAGCAAAATGACTCTCAGGTTTGCATAAAAAGAAATCCCAAACAGAAACAGAAAGCACAAAAGAAGAGCTCAATGTACAAATCTCTGGGGATATAATTTCATAGTGCATCAGGTCCTCTGGGTCATTTGTCAGTAAGTAAAAGCGTGCATGATACATCTTAATGTAAGACATTTTTGCAGTCTTAAAACTTAAATGATTGTTTTGAAAGAGAAACATGATCACCTCTCAACTCCTCCCTCATATTTTACAAAGCCCTTTAGCTCCTCACCCATCATTTTGCCATTCCTTTCTCTTGGGACCTGTTTTTTTCAGGTATCTAAAACTAGGCAACACAGCAGTGTCGGATAGGAATAAAGCAAGAAAATGTTTTGTTACAAAGATCTTGCACTTCCAATCTTGCACTTGTATAATTCGTCAAAAATAGGTATTTCAGTTAAACATTTTAGATGCCATATTGGAGACTTATCATTCTTGTTTGGTTCCTAATAGGTAAAACACAGATTCACTTATTTTCTTTGACAAAATTTCATATTATTTGGACTTAGAAACTAGATGCTTAAGATGTCGCAGGTCAGAGAGCGTACCTTTTGCTTATGACAGGTCCAACGTTCATCTTCATGCAGTTGACTTTACGGATCTGTACGCCCACGGCACAGGAAGGGCTCCCATTAGAGAAGGTGGTTCCATTGAGATCCATGGAGGCATCCTCAATACAGGGACCCCAGGGTGAGGCCTCCCAGTAGAACACCATACAGGGATGGTCATTACAGACCCTCCACTCTTCCAGGGCTGGAGCAGCTGGACACTCCTTCCCTCCTGACCACCAATAAAGAACAAAAACAGCATTCATGAGCGAGCAAAACTAGTGCTAGTCGAACAAAGTAACATTATTCTGCAGTGTACTTGTGATTTACAGAAAAGTCTAAAATAAATTTCACCTAAAGTAACAAACTGTGGTAAGTTGCTGGAAGTCAAATGCCAATATTATCATTGACCGCTGGCTGCTTAGTGACAAAACAAATGTTTGTTTGGGTTAGCTGAGCAGACACTTTACAAGTTACAACTTGTAGAAGTTTGAATTACAAATGAAAAGTCACAGAAAGGTCACTTTAAGAGAAGTCACAGATTATTTTAAACACAGCCTAAAGCCACACCAGAACAATATCTTCAAGTCCCTGCTCCCTCCATCCTGGGTGTCATATATTGAGTCTTTATTTGGACACATACCGTACAGTTCTATGTTCAATCTCAAGACAGTGTAACACAGAAGGCGTGAAATCTGTGAAAACTTCAAGTTATTCATCAAGATGCTGTGTATGGCTGTGCAGTAGTGTACCGCAGCGAAAACAATATCACAGTGCAACATTAATACTGCAATGTGACTTTTTAGCTGTGACCAGCATCTCTATAACACGGTCACAGTTTTCACTTGAAGAGCTTGAAATTTGGCACAGAGGTCAAGCGTCTGTGAGCTTGCGTGTGTGAATCCGTGAACACATGGATGCATGTGCCTTCACAGTTGCAGTTATTACAAATTCTCAGCTGCTTCCTCTCTATTTGCAGACAGGTTACACTGTCAGTTCAGTGAGAGGCAAACGCTCACATGATGGGTGCATATACAGTAAGTGTGAAAATACTTTTTTTATACTTTGTAATACATAACTGATGTATAGTTAACACCAGATATATAGAGTCAGGAACTATCACTGTGCAATTTCCCTTTGACAAGTCTACCTGTAGCTGTGTGTTGTCACTGTTTAAATCTACATGTTTTTGTTTTTTTTTACATAAATGTCATCACTCAAAGACAGTATAACACATACTATGCATACTGATTACTGGCATATCCACCTAGCTCATGCAACCTGTTACATACACATATTTATGTATTATGTGTTATGAATTACGTGATGAGCTTAAAAAGTCTTTAAAAGTTTTAATAGGTTTTATATTATGGATTCTTCAAAGTAACCATGTTTTGCTTTGATTGCAACTTTGCACATCTTGTCATTCTCTCAATCGGCTTCATGAGGCAGTCACTTGGAATGATTTTAAATGAACTGTGTGCCTTGTCAAAAGTTAATTAGTGGCAATTTTTCCTTCTTAATGCAGTTCAGAGTATCAGTTGTGTTGTTCAGAGAGAGTGTTAGCATACAGTAAATAGCCCAATTAGACAACAGTGACAATTTATTCAAAATGTAAGGCACGCTTAACCAGCGTGGCTATGTAGCATTCTGCAGTGGCATGGGAGTGGGACCATCATTTTTACTTTTTTCCTGTGTCAACATGACAATGACACCAAACATACCTCCATGTTCTCACAAAGAGAGTGATGGAGTGTTGCATCAGATGATCAGCTTCACCCAAACTCGACTCAACAGACCTTTTTCACAGTAGCCATTTTGACATGAAATCGTAGGGTCAATGCAGGTGTCTCCAATGATACTAACTGTTGATACCAATGATGCATCTTTCCAAGTGCTTGAAATATATCGGAACTCCCTTAAGACTGTTGGAAAATGTGACCGCCCCATGCAGCTGATTGACTGACGTGTGTGCAGAGCTGTAATCAAAGCAAAACTTGGCTAATTTGTAAAATCTGGAATATAAAACATATTTTGCTTTGTTTGCACTCTTGTTTAGCACAAAATTCAATATGTGTTATTGAAGAGGAAAGAGGAGGCAAATTCCTGGTATGTGTACACTTGGCCAGTAAAAATGATGTGACATATGAGATACATATACATACATGTCAATGTGCGCATGAAACATACACATTAGGGTGTGTCCTGAGATTTTTGACTGGCACCACATTGGTTAATGCTGGGTGTATACAATCTAAATGGAGGTAAAACAAGCAACATTTCACATCAAGTGGGATCATAGGTGTCATCTAGTGAGTGGTAAGGGCCATAAAGAGAACTGTAATTCACAAAAGGGCTGATGAGTTTGTCACTGAACCACGACTTAATAAACACCTGCACCTTCCAGTCTGTTTTTTATTTTCCAATTGTTCTATAATATCACACAGTCACACACACACACACACACTCACAGGCCTTCTGTCTGCAAGCAGATAGCCAGCAACATGGTAATAAACAACACAGTTTGGAACCTGGCTTAAGCTGTGAGATTCTTTCATCAGCTGTTATTGAAGATATGTGTTTGGTTACAGGGATTAATGGGTAGTCACTGGCTGCCAAGACACTGCTGTCTGACTTAAAAAACACTTGCAGAAAAATACTGGCCAGAGAAAGAGTCCTCAATAATGGATGGTCAACTCAAACCTCAAAGGTTTTTGAGCAGAAAAATATGAATAAGAATCTGTACGAAAACCTCAGAAATGACAGCCAAAAGTAAACCCAGAGTGTTAAAAAAGCATTCTAATAAAGACTCAATGAATCTTTATTTTTTTTTATACGCAGAGTTGAGCTTTGAGTTCATCTACGTCTTTCTTAGTTTATTCCCAATTTCCCATATTTATTCCCAGCATTATATGTTCTGCAGTTTCTCCATTTTGAAAGAAAACATACTGCAATTTGTTTGTTTTCTTACCATTTTCAATGTTCACACATCAATATTGTCATTGTTTTACAGTATGATAGTGTTTACTATTTAATTCATACCATGTACATATAAAAATTTGAAAAACTTTAACTCACAGCTCTGCAACATGTATAATCTGAAGCTAATGCTACCTGCGAGAAGCCATGATACAGAAAATGGGAGAGAAATAAACCATCCCAGTGGTGACATTTTGTTTGACTTAATGCTGTTATCTGGGAAGTTTGGCACAGTAACAACGCCACAATAAACACAGCAAAGAGAACGACTCATTAGCATAGGGTGAAAAGCCAAAGAAGAAGTCAGAGGGAACACTGCATTACCTTTCCCTGGGAGGGCCAACACTGTGCGAGTGCGGCTCTGTCGGCCCTCTGCGTTCTTGGTGGCACAGCTGTGTGAGCAGGGTGACCAGGAAGACCAGGGGCCAACCACACAGTCTGCAGAGCAGGACACCTCACAGGCCACTTCTGTGGGGGGAGGGTCGGCTTCACAGAGGGTAATGGGCACATTTTCCCCTGAGAAAGACAAGTTGAGATAAGAAAATTAAAATTGAAACATCAGTTTTAAGCATTTAAAATTAGCGTCATGAGGCTTATTACACTTGTAATTATACCTAATCAGACAGCAATCTTGATACAACTTTGTGAAAACAAAACATACTTTGGGGCTTTATATAAATCCCAGTCCAGGTAAGGGGTGCATGAATTCACCAGTGTATATGAGAAGGACAGAGAAAGACATGACTATGAATCTAGTCAGATTAAAACTTACTGGGCAATTTGTGCCCACGATTAAAAATGCAAATGTAGATGAAGACAGATTGGTTGTGATCCCAATACACAAACCACCTCCGGAGGTGAGCAGGTTTTCATCCTGATCACACTGAAAGAGAGCGTAAACACAGTTCACATAAAGTACAACTAGAAATATATGGACAGCTACTTTGACATGCTGTGCTTGTCTCAGGTGTCTAGTGTTTCAGTTGTTTACCTTTTTCTGAAAGGCTGTATTTTATTTCGAAGGGTAGAGAAGGATGTGGTCCTGATGAGGTGTCCAGATGTGACATGGACATAGATCATGAAGGCATCTCACTGTTGATGCATGATAATGCCGGGTGTAATCAGTCTCAATCTAGATATAATTTGAATGTGAATGCCTGGTAATGCGGGTGCATATGGGACCTATGTCTCTAGCATGACGATGTTTTTGAAAATAATTTGTTGTCTAAAATGATTTTTTCTTTTTTCTATGTTGGTAAAGTTTGCCAAGTGCAAAATGTTTTTGATCCTTTGGGGGAAAACACATTTCTTCCTCAATAAAAGATTTACACCAAACTTAAGTGGGTATCCTTCTTAAGTGTTCAAAAAATTCTATCAAACACAAATAGAATTTTATTTTATCTAAAGAAAATTATAAGACCATCCCATTGGTATTCTGAGCTAGTTTTAAAAGCTATCCTTCAGCCTTCATCTTGCAGTCATGTTATGAAATATTTATCACAGCTCCAAATTAACTTTTCTTTCAGGAGTGAAACAGCCAAAAGAAAGACAGTCTTTTCCCTCTTTACTGTACTGCTATGATATTGTGATTATTGTGTGATTAAACACTAAATTAAATAATAAAATATCCTCATAAATGTTAATGACTGAATAAAACCCTTTATAAATACCATCCTCTGTTATTTTTTGTTGTTGTTGCTGTTGGAAAAGGGTGAGACTTTGCAGACTGCTACAGATTTCTCTAAGGTCTCTCTGTCCAAGAGAGAGAAAGAGATCAATTTCAGAAACAGGGGTGCCATCCTGATGTCAAAACAATGCCAGCAGCAGTCGAAGCATTGTTTTTGGATTTACGCTCACACACAGCAGTATCATTAACTTGGCTGAACTTTGCCACTACATCATGGAATATGGTTTAACAATAACAACCCTAGGGCAGATTTGTCATCAATTTGTCTTCTTTTTTTTTTTTTTTTCCCCGCTCTCCAAGCGAATACCCTTGATGCGAAGGGAGGGCAGTGGAGAAAGCAAACGTAGGTATCGCCTCATCAGATAGATGTGAAAGACTCCCTCGAGGAGTTTGAAAACCTTTCACCCACAAAGTTAAAGCGTCAGAGATCTCCAACCATCAAAGTGGATACAGCAGGAAACGTCAGTCTGCTCCAAGTAATGTTAAAGTCCCACAGGTCTCTGTGAGCCATGCATTATTCCTTTCATTAGTGAGAATACAGTTGGACATCAGATAGAGAACTTGCCAGTTCAAGTTAAACTATTCTCAAGCTTTGGTACAAGTGATATTTTGCCACCCTCTGTATTGACAGTATGTGTCTACAGTAGTATGGGATGTGAAGGAATTACATACTTTATGATGAAGTTAGTCTTATGAAGTACAGTAAAATGACTTCTGAGAAAATTACTTCTGGCCAAACAGAAATAGTCTTTATAATTATATAGCAACTACACCAAGTAAGCAAAGATCTGAAGTCTGCAGCACTTGAACAGGAATTGTGAGTGCTAATACTTTACATAATTGTTTTGAATTGGCAGGGTGATTTTAAGCTGTGGGAAATATATTGTCTCTGTTCAACATGGCTCCCCCCCAGGTAATTATTTCAGCTGTGTTTTATTCAAGTGAGCATAAAAGGAAAAAAAGTATATGCACCATAGATTATGTGAGTCAACCTTTGTGACAGACATTCAGAGGGACACATGCTGAGTACTGTATAGTATCTTTACCATGGATAGAGTTTCAGTGTAAATGTTGCAGAAATAAGAGAACTTGGAATGCGGAAATGGACAATGAGTGACAGTAAGACAAAGTTTTAAAAAGTTTAAGTGGTAACTGCAAAGTAGAAAGTTTTATCTAAATTAAGTTCAATTATGCACTACCTGTTTTCAGGTAGGGGGCATGCCAAAACACTCATAGCTATTAGCCTTACTTTTACACCACAACGGTATTCATCAATGACACTGCATTTATAATGCATTCATAAAGGTTGAAAAAAATAAATGACTTTTATTAATGGTATTATTTATTCAAATTGTCAAATCAATGCCATTCAAACACACTGTTGGAAGAAATTAAAAATTATTTTATGAAATCCACGAATGGAATTAAACAGGCACTGAAATAAATTAGTAAGACAACAGAACACACATTTTTCACTTTTCTCTGTGATGTATTATAGAGTCAAGAAGCGGATGCATTGTTGAACTAACAGTAATACCATCTGATTGGTGAATGGTTAAAAAGTGATAATCTTACGATACATTTTTATGACACAATATAGTACCCAAACTGGGGTGATCAAGTTTGTCAGGACACAGAGAGATGCTATGTATGAGGCAACTCTGATATGTTTACAACCATAGGTTTTTACAGAAATACGCAGAAGAATATGGAAGTGTGCAATGACATGCATCATGGAGCATGTTTTCCTAGTGCTGTCTGTATTTTTTAAGAATTCTTTATTATTGCCAAAGGTAGGTATCCTTTTACAAACAGCAGAAAATCAGTAATTATTCAGCAATCGTTCTGCTTCAAAATCACAAAGGACTAATGAATATGTTAACAAACAAAACTAACAAAAGGCTCACAAAGCTTTGCCTGCCTGGAAACACTGCCTAAAGGAAAATGGTATGATAACATGAATCCAAAGTCACACACTTGTGTGTGCGTGTGTGTGTGTGCGAGTGTGTATGTGTGAAACTACATGTTGGAGGGAGGGGGTTCTGCAAATAGATGGCTGCCCTAGGGGTCCTTTTGCATTATTAATACAGGAATCTGTAGTTGGGGCTCTTACTCAGATATAATACTACTGCCTCCTGCATACAATTTCAACATGATTTCTATTCTGCTTGCCCACTCACCAATTAATCTTATTCATTGTTATTATTCAGGTAGATATAGAAAAAAGACTAGAAGGCCTCGCCTTTGCTTAAAAGTTAATAATCACATCCACTCTGTGCGGGCAGCTTTTAAGACAAAGCTGGTGGGCAAAAGCAACAAGGCAAATTGGACAATATCACTGTGAATATCAAAGTAGGCTCTGACAAACTAGCCTGGGTCACTAATTAATGTTTCTGCTGTAATCGCCTGTCAATCATGGAACTTTAGAATTACATTACAAGAGACAGCCACACAGTCAGGTTTAGGGCTGACTTCACGAGTTCAGCATTGGCTAAATATTGCTGACCAGTCGAGCAGAGATAGTTGAGGATGATGGTAGCCATACCACTGAGTGATTGTTGCTGGTTTCTGAAATGTCAGGGTGTCTGTAGCTTTGGGAAGGTTAGCCAGCGTGCATCTTTAAGGGGTTAAATCTGTCATGTCAGCTGTCAGTCACAGATGCACCCAGTCTTTTTTTTTTTTTTTTTTTTTTTTTTTAAGTCAGCCGACTCTGTGGTCGGTTGTTAGTTCTGGCAATAGGGCTGACTACTTTGGCATGAATGGTCGCTGTGCTGTGAGTGGGTGCTGTGGATGCTGTCAAAACAACTTTACTAAGCCTAGGGCAAAAAACCTAGTGGGTTAGGCTAACACAGCTTTTTTTATTATTATTTTGCTGTTAGTTTACAGCCCGATAAAGTTATTGTGGAACACAATAAGTACCCATTAGCCTCCCTGCGGGAGACACCAAATTATTGTTGACTCATTTTGCAACAACTGTAGATGCACTTGTTTCCAGCTCCAAACTGCATGTACGGCAACTTCTTATTTACATGGCTACCTGACGCTAACTGTATATATATTCTATAAGGCCAAAGATAGCACGGTTTAAAGTGTGAAAACCTTAGTCTCGGCATGAATGTCACATACTGTATACAGGAAGGGTTTGTTAATTGGACAGAACAACCTAACTCTCTCTGCTGTCGCCATCTGACCTGTCTTAGCTCAGACATAATTGTTATGAATTGATGTGCAATACAGTGATTGTTCGCCATATATAAAATATACCAGAGCCTCTTATTGGTAAAACGTGAAGTGGAGAAGGATAGACATAAGTGAACTACAAGTGTGTCCAAGTGTGTCAGAGAGTACCAAAGTTTTTTTTTTTTTTTTTTTTTTTTTTCTCAGGCATACATCCCTCTGGGTCATTCACCTGGCTGAGCCCCAAAATGTCCTTGAGCACTGGGCCAGTCTTCTATTTCATCCACACCAGAGTAGTTTTGTGAATTACCTTGTGTATTTTCTAATAACAAAACAATAAAAGCTGGCATTTATGTGATAGGGAATGTTTTCTGATTGCTTTAGCAGCCATAGATCATAATTTAAATCTGTGAACTTTGCAGCTAAAATGCTGCCTCTGACTTTCTACAGGCATAGATATTCTTCCGGCAACTTCATGAGTTTTCAGACTTGAAATATAGAGTAGTATTGTGCTGAGAAATTGGAAATCAAATGCTTTCTCGATCAGAGAGTAAAGTGGATAAAACACTTTATATCTCTCAGGTCTCTGTGGACTTCATTGAAGTCTGCAATGCTAAATGATACATACCAGTTCAAACACCTACTCCCCTTTTCCCATTTCAATGTAAATATATGTTAACATCAACAACAATTATTTTCTTTGTAATATCTGCATCCAGTGCAGCTACACCTTGGGGGTACTAAATCCATGCTCCAAGTGACTCAATACATTGACAACAAAAGGAACCATTTGAAAAATGTCAGCAATTCTCATGTTCAGAACTTAAATAGCACGCGCCTAATCGATGGCGAACAAGCTTGTCAGCTCAGAAAGCCTCGCCATACCTGACCTTTCCACAAGAATCAGCCAACAGCAATCAATAAAAGTTGGGTATACTTGTATGCACTGTAAGGGATAACCTACAGAGATGTATCTATTTAAGGATAACAAATCCAAACAATTATTACACCAACAACATTGTCAGGATGCACTGTATAGAACTAATAGGATTTTCTGGTGAGGATAAATAACTCAACATACAGTAACTGCTGTGGACCCAATTTCACTACTCTCTAAAGAGAATAAGCTTGATTTGTATAGCAATTTGAGATTAAGATCCAACGCTGCAGATGCTGCATGATTGTACTTATGATTGGTTTAATTTTAGGTGAATACGAGAGGATTCTTTTGCTCAAAAATGAGGACAGCATGAAACTAGACTGGTACCGGTACTGACACTGAGTTACTTAGTGGGTTCCTTCCAATTAAAAAATGTCTTTCCTCAAACAATCAGACAGGATAAGCCAAGACAAGCTGGACTGTAGACAGTCTGTTTTATTTTGTCCCATAAAACCTTCACTTCTTATACACAGCAGCTCTGAACTCCATCTCAAAAAATCTTTGATGAACCCAGAGGGCTCAAATCAATCAGCTTTTAAAACACAGACAGGGAGGTCAGCTAATTTATTTGTACGATTACTATAGAAGGCAAGCTGCTACTACTGCAAGATTTTTACACCACATGACCACATATAATATTACTGTAAACAATCCTTTCATCTTTTACAGGTATGTCACTCCTACCTCTCCTTTCTCTCCCTCCTCTCTGCTTGTCTCACCCTGTCAAACATTTTCTGCACTTTTGGAAAAAGTGAAAATGATGGAAACCAAGCCAACAGTGGCTCCGTATATGCAGGTATTATACTCTCCACAGTCAATCTAAACACTCATGCCACAGCAGCTCCAGAGCCCCGTGGATCTTTCCACAGAGCTGTAAAACACTGTACACTGTAAGTCTTATCTTAGATGAGTGGTGGTATATAACAGTTGATTTAAAATATATAATGCATTATTATTGAGACCAGAAGTCTAACTCTTTTATGATAAACTGCAAAATAGTGTCAACTTTTTGTTTAACTGAAATCATCTAACTGTTCTGTTTCTAATATATTGTGCAATAAAATGTCCTCGATGATCTGAAGCAAATGATCTATTAACTTGAGAATCGTAATTATTAAGGGGCAAATATTGTCTGTGGAATATGTTCACAACTTTTCTAATCAGTTGTGAAGAAATATAGATTTTTTTCTTCTTTTTTGAAAAAAAAAAGCCCTTTCACGAGTGAAACAAGCTTTACAGCTTGTTCCAACTTAAATACTAAACATGGACAAAGGCACAGGCAGTGTCTATCATCTCTACTCGTGTAACAGCTGAGAGGGAGGGCTTGAATGTGACAAGTCTGAATGTGCAGACAGACTGGCAATTAGCGGCTACTTTCTCCAAGGTCTATTAAATTTATGTCAAGCGTAACACACAAGTAACTAAAAGCATTCTCCATCTGGAGAAAGTGGGGTC
The DNA here is from genome assembly GCA_028641955.1 of Protonibea diacanthus. Classification (NCBI taxonomy): domain Eukaryota; kingdom Metazoa; phylum Chordata; class Actinopteri; family Sciaenidae; genus Protonibea; species Protonibea diacanthus. The sequence goes on from CM053986.1 coordinate 14,157,522, forward strand.
ACTGAAATGTTGGTGCAGAAAAATAATATGATACCAACTGATGTTATTCTGTCATCCGACTTCTTACCTATCCATCTGTCCACAATTCAGTTAATTAAATACTGCAACACAGTTTTGGAACAATACTTGGTGTGGTTTCTATTAGGTGTAATGAGCATGTAGCATGACGCTGCATTTTTTCAATAACAATGACGCCATTTGTGTCATATCCTTGACACAAGGATATTTTATGACAACTATTCAGAACAAAAATCCAAATTAAAATTCGAAAATGCTTCATGTCTAAAGCAGCATGTATTAAAAATTAAAAAATTGAAATAACTGAATTTGCTTTGTGTAGATATGATGAAGATTTTTGAGCAGACTCATGCATGTGAAAAGAGAATATGTAATGACAGCCTGATACTCAGCTCAATTCCACTCAAATTAATTTCAATAATTCAAAGTATCTAAAGTGAAAATAGTTCTCTGGCCACATCTTGAACTGCTTTTCATGCAAACGGTATTAGCTGTGACTCACATCATCAAGCTTAGTGGTGATTGTGGTCCTTACTTATATCACATGCCAGCCTACAGTGTCATTGTGTGACAAGCGAGAGCTCTCTACAGGAAATTGCATCACCTAACAACTTGGCCCTGTTGTGAAAATAACATGCTTGAATTATAAGTCCGATGAGCCAATTATAGAAGGAACAGTGAACAACTTGTCAACGTTCACTAACAATAAATCCGCTGCAGATAATTTCATAAGCCTTTTTCCTCAAACCCACCAAAGCTCACATTCTTAGTTGTCCTGTCAAAACTCATTAGACCCTCTTTCTGGCTAATGCATTTGGACCCTCCACTGCCTTCCTGATAAACATACACATGATCCATTGTGACAGAATAATAAAACACAGGCAAAAAAGGGTGCAATTAGGTTTATAATCTATGGAGATGAGCAATTAATTCCTGGTAGGAAGCTGTGATTCTGACTTTTAATCAGGCCAATGTTTTCTGTGCACATAAACTCAGTGATGGACCCTCATGCATAATGCACGCTTCGTTAACACTGATGTTCCTATCACCCAACGTGATGATATGGCTGAGCACAATGGATCACATTATACTTGATAGTTCATGCATCACAATGCTACTGATAGCATTTCATGTCTGGACCACAGCACTGATGGCTCTAAGGCCTTGATGAATTTTACAGTTACTTGTAGATCTCGGCTAATTAAAATCACAAATGAGCATTGTAGTCAGTGGATAGGACCTTTTTGAAGTTATAAAACCCATATTAATACTGAACTATGTTAAAAATAAATCTAGCTGTCATCTGAATCAGAAAAGACAAATCAATAAACATGTTTCTCTGTAGCATGATAATTTGAATAGTTATTCCATTTGTGACACTTGTAATAAGGTTTTCTTTCAAATATATACAGTATATATTTATGTTATGTTATGTCCAGATACTTAAATTTGAGATTTCATCTTATAATATAAGCTGGGACAGGCACCAGCCCCACCGCGACCCGGATGAGGATACACGGAGGATAATGGATGGATCTTATAATACACTGCTGCAGTTATTTGTTCAGTAGAGTATTATTGCACTCACCAATAGGTGGCAGTGTGGCTGTCTGTGGCATGAACAGCAAGCCAGATAGAAGAAAGGTCTGTTGTGGTGAAAGGATGCCGAAGCGCTGATAGCTTAAAGTAATTAAACTGTTTTTCTGCAACACTAAAGTTGTCGCCATTTGAACGGTGTAACACATTCATAGTTGGGATAGTTGGATATTTTAGGAAATATCCTCATTTACTGTATTTCCAAGAAGATAAGAAAATGGATCTGAGAAAATAGAAAGCTACAGCCATGAACTATCTCAGCTTAGCTTAGCTTATCATAACAAGAAGGTGCTAGCCTGACTCTGTCCAAAAGTAACAAAAGGGATCGTATCAATCTTGTCATCTAACTTGTACAGAAATAAAACAAGGATTTTCTAAAATGTCCAAAAAAAAAAAAAAAAAAGAAAAAATTGAACTTGAGAAAAACTCCATGGTGTGAATGGGGATTTTAATTTTTCTAATCGAGGACATTACCTTCAGCGCTGACACAGGTCACATTCTGGACTGCAGTTCCAGGACCACAGGGGCTTTCAGTAGGAATGCATCTTTCTTCCTGTTGGACCTTCCACAGGTAGCAGACAGGATCCTCACAAGGGACAGACTCCACCAGATGAGGGCAGGTCTCCAGAGGACTGCTCGACTCCCACAACACCTCTCTCCTCCTCTGCCTGAAACCTGACAGAGAAGATGAAGGACACAGAGAAGGGCTGTCAGAGAAGCAGTTGGTATTCCTGTACAAAAAAATAAAAAAATAAAAACATAAGGCAACAGTAAACAACTTATCTCAGAATCGCTCTCAGCCTAAAGTTTAATACGTATTAAGATATAGACTACACTGAGTATTTTCTCTGTGATGAATTATTTAGGTCTTTAATCAACTACACTTTTGTCAGCAGCAGCACCTCCCAACAAAAGCTACTATGTCTTGCTGATAACCATTAAATGTGAATAATGAAAACAGAAGCCTTAAAGGAGGAGGCGGCGAAGTCTGTATTTGCTTTACCTTTGTTTGCCAGCACCAGGTCACCTCGGCCTCTTTACGACAAAACAGTTTTTGCTAGAAAATAATTCTCAATGGTATAATAACACTTTTGGAAATACAATTACATTTGAGGTAGGTATGCTCTGAGCTGAATTAAGTGTTTTTTGTTATTCTTCTGTTAAGTTACACTCCTTTTTTTTGCACTGAATGAGATATCTTGTAATAGAAGGACAAGTGGTAAATCTGTTAGCCTCATTTTCAGCAGCAGGAGCTGTCACAGTATGATCTATTAAGTAGCTTGGTGCTGTGTGAGACCCTGAATTCATTTTCAGTCTCTCCACATGGAAAGTATTAAGTATAAGATTGTAAATTAGGGTCATTTTCATGTGATTTGGCCTTGCATTTATGTTGTTGAATCTATATGAAGCAGCTGTTACAGTTTTGATTTACCCAAATAGAACATTTTGGGATTAATTTTCACTTTTAAATAACCGGATTTGACCTAGTTGTCAACTTGTGCTCTTCTCATTCTCATCCCTTTCCCCAGCCTGTCCGGGGATTCAAACTGATGACTGTCACCTGGCTCTTTATCCACCAGGCTCCTGCAATCACCATATTTCCTGCAGACTTGATTAAACAGTACAGTCCGTTATGTGAAAAATATTGAGCATGTAACACTGGCGTAACCACTGTTTTTGAAAATGCTACGCATTCTCACCTTCTCTCCGATCTCACTTTTGTTTATCCAACTCTCATCCCATGTTTAATAAAAAAACAAACAAACACATAAAACATAATAACAATACATACATCATTAATAACCCCTAACTGATAAAGTGATAAAATAAAATGTCCACTTGGATCCCATTTCCTTAGTGAAAAGAGAGACAAGGGGAGGTGAGGAGGATAATGAGCCATATGGCATGGCAAAGCAGAGGATGTTTTAAAAAGTGTGAAAGTCTGAGTGATTGGGTCAAGTTACAGCAGTTGGCAAGACTTTCACAATGACACCTGTCTCTCCAATTACTGAGTCTCACTGTCTTTTCGCTGCTGCTGCTGCTGCTGCTGTTATTGTTACTAAATTGGGGGCTCCTAGCTGAGGTGTACTGGCTCCAAACCGGCACCTATTGAACATACCTGGAGTGGGAGAAGTGAAATTTCCATCATAACGGCTCATTTCACCTCAAATTCAAGTCTTGGATTCTTATGAATAGCCAGGGCACACTAATGCTCTAAATTTAGACCAACGGTGTGTTGTGTTAAAGGTGTTAAATCACAAAACTGTTTCCTTATGTAATTTGCAAAAACAATGTGGGAATGTGAAAGTCATGAATATTTTTAAAATCCCGAAGAAAAATGAGTTTACCCCCTTTAAAACAATCCAAATGTTGAAATTCAGTCAAATACAATTGCAGTTTTGATTGGTGCTCCAAATGACCACGCTTGCTTGACACAATATTTGAATTTTGTGAGACTTGTTATTAGATTATTCATTATTGTTAGCCGTCATTACCAATTAAAATTCACAAACACAACATCTCAAGGTGCAACACTGCAGTATGGATGTGAATTATATAGAGAGAGAAGGCTACAGCAGTAGATAAGAATAGGACATACTCTACTCTTCTGATTTTCCCTATGCAATTCAAATGTAATACGACAAAAATCAAGACTCAAGTCTGAGCAGTTAATCTTATCTGATGGTCAAGTGTGAACCAAAAAAAAAAGTCCTTACATTTAAACAGGCCTCCGGCTTTGTGCTGAAGGAGGAAATGCAGTGATTGCAAAGATCAGAGCCGTAGCAATAAGCAATAAAGTTCTACAGTTTGAAGCAATAAGGAAAACATAAAAATCTGGTCTCCCATGTGACAGTGGGGTATAATTGTGTAGCTTCCTCTCTCAACCTAGCTACCTAAGATTTGTAGATGCTCATTTTGTGCATGCCTGGAATGCAATACATTGAATGAACGTCTTCACTGATGTTGCTGGAATATTTTGAAGAGGAGACACTTTTTAGAAGCGTAATCCATCGATGTGCGTGGAAATATTAGTTGGAAACAGTTTGATTTTGTTGACTCAACATAAACATGAGTGAAATAAAAAAGGCCTCTTGGAGTTATGAAATATCAGCGTGGGAGACTTTTGGTTGTACTTAAATCTTTGGATAATTCATTGCTAATAAATATCTAACAGACCATCGTAATAAGTAAATAATTGGCTGACTCAGTGATATCACACAACACACAGTGGACCAGCTGTAAGCCATTAACAGTCAGGAGAAATACACATTCAGAGCAGGAGGCTAGTGAGGCTGGAGGTGAAAATGTGTTAACATTTTGAATCACTGGTCTTGTTGTGGTCCTGAATAGAGCTCATGTAAAGCAACCTTATACACAATTCGCTGTGTATATATTTTCTATTGTGGCTAAAACACTTTATACCATTCCACGCTGTGCCAGTTCTCATTTCCCGTGTTAGCTGTTCAAAACAGTTTGGAGGACCTTTTTGTTAAAATAGACAAAGAGAAAGTGTTAACACCTAAAGATAGATTAGACCACAGATTTACCAAATCACCCTTGTTGTAACTTTCTGTTAGTCTACTCAAATACAAATGTTAGTATAAGTAATGAAGTCATAAAACACCATTTACAGTCCACAGTCACAGTTTTGGATGATAAGCCCTGTTCGCTGACTAAAATAGAAGCAGTCTCTGTCTGTATGTATGTATGTATGTTTGTGTCTGGATTCGATTTTCTCAACAACCGCTCATCCAGTCAACTTCACACTCTGCAGCATTGCCAGGGACCCAAGGAAGTCCACAGTCGATATTGAGCTCTTGAGATCTATTCATGACATATTTATTACCTTCACCAAGGAGGTTATGTTTTGGGTGCTGTTTTGTTTGTCTGTCTGTCTGTCAGCAATTACAGAAGGCATGGTATCACAGGGTGGATATACAATATTATTGTACTTAAAACAAATGGTGTGCCATGACTAAACAATTACAAATACAGTAGTTGTCACGACTATGGCAACGTAGCGGTTCTCAATAAAGCCACAAATAGCCCATTTAGCCACATTAAAATAAGCACTGCACTGGTTAAGAGAAAATAACAATAGCAGTGAGCTCTGAAAGGTGATCTGACAGGATATGAACAATAAATGGCCAAATCTGATTTAAATATGCGATTAGCAAACTGTCCAATAACATGGTCAACGTTTTGACACGATCATTAGCATTAAGCCAATTACCTGATGAAATGCCCAATTGGCTCATGTTTTGATTCATGTCCTCCCCCTCTCTCTATTGACTCTTGCTCTAACATTGATTCTGAAGCTGGATTTTTCATAAAACATTTATTTCTTTATAAAAAGGTTCTTACTGAGTGGACACCTAATCCACAGTCTCTATCGACTACTGAGCTCTTCTGATTCCCTGATGGCAAAGAAAAATGTTCCTGTAGATGAAAAATGGATCAAAATGTTTTTTTTTGCTCGACTCCTGCTCCTCCTCCAGTAAATGTCCACGACACTTGAGCTGCAGCAGATTTTCTTTTTGGAGCCATACTCATTTTACCACTGCTCTGACACTTGGCAGAAAGGTCCCACATTTTTTCCCTCCACAGGCAGACCTGTTGAACTGCAGGATACCCAGTCTACAAATTACATTCCCTAACCATCCACTGGTGTGAGGCACCAGTTCAGGAGTCTGATCTGCAGTGGCGTCCGAGTGTGCTCTCCAGCAGCAAAAAGACTATGGATCGATTGCAGTATTGCCCAGAGCACTTACTGCTACTCACATCCAAACCACAAAAAGCAAAAAAAAAAAAAACAATTTGGCGTGGGCATGCCCCCGTGGATATTAATAATTGAAAGATTTCTTGGTCATAACAGGTTTATTTCAGGGAAACAAGGGCCATCCAGTGATGTTCCACACATTGTTATTCAGAAAAGCCGCTCCCTTCAGCTCTGTGACTTCTCGTAAAGGCATTACTAAAATTCTATCAAGTAACCTCCTGTGTTCAATTCATTTTCCCGCATAGCTGCAAAATGTGATAGGCCAAGATAACATGAAAAAAAAAAAAAAGAAAACTGTGAAAAGCACGTAAAGCTACTGCGAGGAAATTTAAATTTGTTATCTTCGGGAAAGCAATGCTGGGGCGGTATCTTGGCTGGTTGCCTCTTCCACCTGAACACTGGGATCCCGCAGGCCTTTCAGTTAGAGACGGATCACAGTTTATTCTGATGTTGTGAAACATAAAGGCTAAGTGCACATTCAGTGGGAGCAAGAATTTCTCTGCAGCTCAAGGACCACCAGCAAACGACTCGGATCATAACAATGCCCACTACTCAATAACTGTTCAGTGCTTCGCAGCTCACTGCAAGTGATTTTCTATTGGTTTCATACTCTATCTGCTGTGGGCTGTGGATCTTTATGAATGCTATCAAAAGACAGTATGCCACAAGAGAGCTCTGTGGAAAACAGCATGCGCTGTGTTTTCCACCCCTTGAAATATATTAATGACACTGTCTGTGAGAGGAGCTGGCTCATCCCGTAGATATCCAGCTACGGGATGGAGTTGGAGAGTGTGGGCACTGACCTGAACAATTCACACTTCAGTCGCTCCCCGGGGGGCTTTCATGCACATTTACTCACGGCAGGGGCGAGGTCATGCTGCCCTTTTAGCGCAGCACTAACACACTAACAGTTCTGCCAGAGCCTCACACTGGCTGAAACACACACACACTGCACTATACACAACACCATGCGTAGTGTCTCTGGAGCAGTCAGATATGACACGCGTTCACCTGTGAAAAAAGACAAGAACATTCAGACAGCACGCTGGATACTAGAGCACACCTACTCACACACACGCGCACACTAGGCATTAGCATACACACATAGACAGGAAGCATCTTGTCTGCTGATACTCCTTTCACCCTCCTGGGGACTGAGAGCTGAACTACAGGTGTGCTTGCTTTCTGTCTTTCGTCTGCTGCAGTTTAAACGTACGTGTACGGCCTTCCCCGAGAGCATGTATCCTCTCAGCCGCTTACCAACAAACAATTTACGATTCAAACATACACTGCCTCTCTCTCCTGCTCTGATAACATCTCTCTCTTGCAGTCTATCTTAGCCTCAGTCTGCTCCGTCTCTCTTTCGGTTTCAGTGATGCCAAAGCATGACACAGTCTATTGTTTAGACATTCAAAACATGGTGCAGTGCTAAATTGAAAGCATTAAACAAGGTTAATGTAAAGCCCCTCGTTGACCATGCTGAAGGTACTCAGCTCTTAAACAATTGCTGTGAACAGCTGATTGTAAATGTTTTACATGGGGATCTGCAATAAAACTCAACAGTTAATTGTTTTTTGAGTGAGTGCTTGTGATTTCCTCACTGGTCCATCTGTGCAATTATCAGTTTCAATTTGAAACTTCTATCAGCTTGTTAGCTTGCTATCTGTACCATCTTTTGGATGGGTCGGATGTGTCCATCCCTCTCTCTCTGTCCCACTCTCCATCTGCCAAACATGATTCTGAAATCAGGCAGTATTCTGCTTTGAAAGACTGTTGCGAGGGATGATGGTATTTAAAAGAGTAATCTGGTCTACTTTTAGCAGGATTGTTAGCTGTCACTGCAGCTCTCATGCGGTTCCAATTTGCACATGGACTAGCTGGCGGTAATTAGTACTACGAGTGGTCATTATATTAACATCTTTTGCTTTGCTAATTTTAGACCTTGTGCAGAAGACAAGTCTTTGAGAGACGAAAGGTGGCTAACTAAGTCGCAGTAACACACAGACACCGTGACTCATTTCACACAATGAAATGTGAAATTCTTCTTTTTTTAACATTCTTTCACCGTCCTCCACCACTAAAGATTGCACAAATCTTTTTTTTTTTCAGCTGCTGGATGATACATGGCACTTAAAATTTAGGCCAATAAAACAGCTTTAGTTGAGTTAAGAATATTGATTTTTGCTACACAAACTACAAATAGGTCTTTGGAAGTGAATGTAGGTGTTTGCGTTTGAAGGCAAATGTAAGCCCATAGCAGAACCTCTTTTCACAACTTGGTTCATGTCACTTTAACAATCCATCAGTGATACGAATGTGTTTTTCTGCTTTAAGTGCATTGAATATGTATTTTAAGACACTGTGCTCATGTGATGGCACTTTGGGAGACCATGGCTTGTTTTTTTGTTTTTTTTACTCCATCATACCTCTCTTTCCCTGTGGTTCTTTGCAGTTGTCATGTAGGCAGGCACCCCAGGATGACCACTGGGAGAGCAGACAGTGGTGCTGGCAAGGGATGGAGCAGTTCTGGATAGCCGAGGGGGGCTCTTCACCAGCACACAGCCTTACATTCACAGGCCTGGACACTGAACAAACAAAAGGAACACAGGCATGGATATACTGGACTTAAGTCACACACACACACAGGTAGCGGTGGAGTGTGTGATTTCTGTCAAGTAATATATTTGGAATTGGAATGTAAACAGAGATATGTGCTAGATGTTGTGAGCAGAGTGAAGAAGATGAAGGTGCATCACTGCCTCTGACTGGGAAGACGGTGTTGTATTTATTGTTGAAGGTTACAGCTTCAAATGTTGGACACTGTGCTTAGAGGCAGGGTAAAAAAGTAAAAAAATAAATAAATAAAGGAGAAAATAGAAAGAACAGAAAGAGAATTGCTCTTTTCATCTCATGTATGGCTCAGAGGAATATTAAATAGAGGACAGTGACCAGCTAAGGGAGTAAACAGAACCTGAACAGGGAGATATTAAGGTAATACAGAGTATAACCAATTCACTGCTAAGCATGGCTGGTATCATTTATAGATCACAGAAAGCTCAGCCACCTGTAATGGGCTCTGACATTAGTCTCTCACACAGAATGAGCAGGTATTTTGCCTGTCCACAACACGGGGATTTATTCAATCTAATATTTCATTTTGATGCACCTCCGCACATCATTGAGTGGCAAATTTCCATTTAAATGAGAGCCCAAAGAGAAATTCACTAAATGTCCATTGTGCATTGTGTCTTCTTACCAAAAGTAATTTACATGGTGTTTGATCTCCTTTGTAAAATGAGATGCTTGCTTAAACACATTCATAAAGTGCGAAGTACAGATTTTCTGCTTTGTTCCCTAAACTGTGGTTTCTTGTGTTCGTCACTTGCATTGCAGTAGATATTCAACAGGAGCAAATTGTTCTCCGCATTACCGGAACCAAGTAGTTCTCCACATTGGAGGCATGCAGCAACATTTGTTTATATTAGCTAAAGCTGTGCTGTGCTGTGCGCGTCACAAACATTGTACTGCAGTTGACATATTGATCTTTCTCCCTCACATTCATTGATTCAAAGAGCTTCCCTCATTGACATTCTGTATTTAGCTAATATATTCACTCTCTGGTGAGTTAAAGGGATATCCCACAGTAAGCGCCAGAACATGTCAGCTATAATATGAAGCCACATAGGACTCATCAAGCAGGTGCTATAAGATGATAAGATGATAGTCTTTTATAAGAAGAAAATATGTATCAGACAAAGTGAATATGTTATTAAATAAATGGTTATTTTTATTAGACTGGAAAGAGTGTGATTTGCCAAAGAGGACCTTATAGTTGAAAGTCATTAAAAATACCCACTGTGCTTAATTAAAAAGATAAATGAAATACTTGGTATGCATGTGAGACTTTTGTCTTGTAGTGATTGATTTTATAATCCTGAAACTTTCATTTTGTTTAATTGAAATTTTGTAAGAGTATTACTTTTCAGCACAGCCTTTTGGAGTTCATCCACACAGCAACACTTGTTGCCTGGGTGACTATGACACTGGCTGAATTTTGCATGCTTCTTCCTCTTTATTCATAGTAATGTATATACAAAAGTAATTCAAGTTGGCATCATTTAAAACCTGCTTAGCCTGTGTCATTCTGGGCTGTTTACACAGCTAATGATACTAAATCTTTGACACATACATACATCTGTGGTGTTTCTCACCAGGTTTTAGGTTTTCCCTTTTATTTTAGTTTTAATTACTGTTCTTTCCAAGGAAACTACAAAGGAAGTGATGCTGTTTTATTATTCTGGCAGCAGAAAGAGCAGTTTGTTTTGGGAAAAAAAAGAAGGGAAAAACAGAGCAGCATGCAGAATGGTAAGAGCCACCTCTGCTGCAACAATGAAATCTTGGGAAACTTAATCTTGAACATTGCAGGAATTGCAAATTTAAAGGGGGTTAGGTCAAGTTCATCTGGTGTCTTTCTTTCTTCTTTGTTTAGATTATTTGCATCAAATTAAAAGGAAATAGAAGCAAATGCTTTATTAAAGGCATCACAACCAGCTAAGTTGATTCTAAAAAGTAGGCCTGTGTACTGTATAAATCTAACATTTCGTCACACTGAGACTGTGTCATTATAAAAGTAACAGATTTTAATTTATGATAGTATGTTTTGAAATCAATGCTAGTATCAACAAATTATTTTTATGAATATTCAAAGTCTAAAGGTGGACTTGCTTTCATTAAATCATAAACTAATCAAAGAATAACAAGATTACAAATTTGACCAGACGTTCAATACTCACTCATTTAAGTCTTATAGCCTGTCCTTAGAGTAAATAGTTACTGCATAATGTAAATACTGAGTGATTAGTTACCAGGCTGCGACATGAGATGTGATTCTCTTTATTTTTGATTAACTACAGTAACTTCCTTCTTTTCTGAATTCTCTACACTGACTGACTTCATTATCTTATGCCACCTCTCTACATTTTATTACTGCTTCTTAAATCTGCATGATACTTACATAAGGCATAATAAAATAAGCATAATTCACAGAGGGGATGGGTGAGCAGATTCTGCTCAACGTCCAAAGTAAACAAATTCATCCCCTTTAATACTATAGCTGATGTGCCATATTTTATTTTAATGTGAAACACACTGCCCTGTAAGTCTACATCAGCTGTATTTCTCAACCTCATGAAACTATTTTACTTGTTTTGTGTAAATGCCCATTTTCTCCTGCAGTTGAGGCCAGCCAAAATTACACAAACGCTTGTACAATATAGTGCAATCTTACACCTTCAAGTTACTGTGTCCACCCCCACATTAAAGTGATTAAGTCGGTTATATATTCCCGCACTAACATTAATGGAAGAAGGAGGTAAGGCTGAAAACACTAAAGGAATTAAACCTTTTAAACTGTGGCTGTAACTGTTAGGGTTTAGAAATTACCAGCTACTGTATCTTGTGGAATTTTTGGTGACATTTTGACCAACTAGGATTTTTTTTTTCCAACCAGGAATTTTATGAAATGCCAAACTATAATGCTACTGATGAAGCTATGATGCAGTTGTTGGTCTTTGTTTTTCCTGATGTACTGGACGAGGAGCAATAATAATGGTCTTGATAATAATGGCCAAAGATTCTAAACAGATATTTCCCTATTGTCTAAGAGTTCTGATATATAATAATAACAATAAGAGTAAGAGTAATAATAATAGTAACTTTTATATTAAAGGGAAAAATACCAATTGTATTATTCTTTTATTATTCTTAGGATAAGGATCTAAGAACATTGAACAGTGTCTGTCCATCATCACCATGGTGTGTTTTTTGATACATCACTTTTCAACCTGAGCAGGACAAATCTATTCACAGTGCTTGTTATTCGCATATGCACAAATCCATGAATCCGCTGTGTGAAGTCGTGAAACCGCTGTGCTCGTCTAACTTAATTTGGTCTTCACTGTCATGCTCAATTATTTTCTGTGAACATTCCTGCGTCACAAGGTCACTGACATGGCCTATACTTGGTGTCTCTGCTGATTTCCCTGGCACGTGCCCCACCAGATTTTTGACATCTGGATTTTTTTATTCGTATTTTAAATACTTGCTATTATTTTTTGAATGTACATGGTTAATTGTGATCATAGTCCTTAGTTCTATAAGGGTGCAAAAACATGCACAACACTGACAGTTTAATATTATTTTAATAATATTAATAGTATTTAATATTTCTTTGAAAAATAAATGCCAAACACAAAGTGGTGGTTGCACAAACTGTGTGAGCATCTCCATGCCTACCTTCTATTCTGGTTCATACATGTGTGTTGTGCAAGAATTGGCATGTGTGATGATTATTAAATGCTCACATCAGAAGTGTCAGAGTGCTAATCACTGTTAAATGTGATGATGACAGCTCAAGGAAAAGCTTTACTTCAGGAAATGTCTTGATGATTCAAGTTTTTCATACAGTATATAGCGGCTGTGTAAATCTGTGGATTTGGTATCTATGTTCTCTAAATAAATTTGCATTTTGGATATTATCTTTGTATGTAAATTTATGCCCCTTAATATTTCTGGGAGAGGCAAACAAGACTTTTCAGCAAAGTGTCAGCAAGGTGTAGAAGCTAATGTAGGTCTGAGTGAATAAGCATCATTTTCAATCATTATACCAGCACAAATAAGTATTTACCCTAATGCAAAGTGTGGAAACTACGATATCTGATTAAGTAAAGCTTTGATATACTGAATATATTTAGTTAGATGTATTTTCTTTTTTTCCCCCCCACTCTGTGGTGGCATTGCTTCATTGAAAAACTGCTATGAATCAAATTCACACTTCTCACACTTCTCACACTGTGGTTTGGCTGTCAACATGATAATGTATGTAATGTAATATATATATATATATATACTACAAATGTACACCAAAATGTTTGCATGTCCTTGAAATGGCTGAAATAATAATAATAATAAACCTTCGGAGGTAAACTGAGCTAATTCACATGCAAAGTAGTGGGTCCATGCTGTTCAAAGCTTAGCTATACTGTAGCTCAGGAAAGCACAGTCTGAATAAAACGATAATCCTTATACTTGCACTTTGAACACGGTTTAGCTACAGCAACACAGTGTGCTTATGATTATGTTTTGTCTGCATAACCAACATAATGCTCTGCTGCTAACTTTCACTTCAATATTTTATGCTCACAGTTTATATCAATATTACTTGAAATTTATTCATCGTGCATCTCTTGAGTCACCAAAGTGCTTCCAGCGTGCACTGGGTCAGCAGTGATGAAGGTGGATTTTCTTACCCTCTTTCCTGTGATGTGGTGCTGAGTCATCAGGGACTTGAACACAGTAGGTCTTCCTGGTCTGGATCCCCCCTCCACACAGAATACTTATGTTTGCCAGCCGCCTCTCCTGCTGGCTCAGTAAGGGCAAGATGTGACATTCTCTCCAGTCGGTAGTCCTCCACACATACCTGCACAGAGTGCACACAAAACATATTTGCAATGCGAACAAGCAAACAGCAATTAAAATAAGTCACGGCTGGAATCACCGATAGGTCTTCGGAAGTATACAGGAGTATCATGTCTGTGTAAAAACAATTGGAAAATAAATATATTGGACAAAAGATAAGCATCCGAATACACAGCAGTGCTAGTTGTTTTAGAAAAGTCACACGAAACAAAAGACAAATTAAGGAGTGCAGTCTCTGGCAAGAGCCTCTCTCACAATATGTCAGGAGGAGAGAGGCATGATTATTTTGATTTCAAAACTTCTAAACAATTGTTTGGTTTCAACTATGAAAAATGCAGTGGTGCATAAAGCAATTTTATTGGAAAGAGTTTACCAGAACAACAGCCTGTAGTAATCTATCAAATGCTTAATTTCCGTAATGAGTTTTCCCTAATCATGTAAATCCTCTGCTCTCAGGCACTCCATGAAGATTTAGCAAATAAAACAAAATCTACCAGCAGGGAAAATAATTCTCCATTGATTACTTTGTTCACTGCATGTAATATTAGGCATAAACCTATCTTGACTCAAACACTTCTAAAACAATGGGATTCTGTCAAACATTGTTTGTCATCCATGTCATGTCCATTGGGTCAGGACCTCTTATTGTCACAAGATAATCGAGGTAATTTAAAGTAAAAAATATGCACAAATTAATTCAATAGTGAAATCATGAATATTGGCAGCCTCTAGGCTTCCACTCATAATCATTCAGGTAAAAAAAAAAGCTCAGAGAGGCAAAATTAAAATTCATTATTTAGTTTTAGAGTTTGACATTTTCTGCATAAATATTTGGATCTGGAGATTACACATGAACGTTTTTGTTTCTGAGGGTTGTAAGCACAAAATGAGACGATTACCATCACTCTACCTGGGGCAGTTTGGAAGTAAATCTCCTATAATGTTGCAAGCTTCTTTTTCCTCAAGGGCAGAACATCGTTTCCCTTCTCCGACTGGGATCTGCGTCATGATCCGTGACCGGAGGCGGTAACCAGGAGACAGGTCAGTGGACCGGCAGGTCTTCGAGCATGGACTCCACGTTGACCAATCAGATGTCTGACAGTCTTTGGGCATCACACATGCCTGAAAGGTCAGGGGGGAGTTGCCCTTGGTACAGAGACTGCAGATTGAGGAGAGGGGGAAAAAAAGTTAGGGAATAAAATACAATTGTGACACAACAAAGCTTTGTAACCTGATCAGAGAGAACAGAATTGCTCTAAGTATACAGAGAGTGTGAGAGAACAAAACAGATGAGTGACAGATGCTAGGTGTGGTTGGAATTTAAATAGATTGGTGGACAGATTTTAAGTAAACATGGTATCACTTGTAAGAAATACCATCTGCTATGGTCTTGCTCTTGATCTAATGAACAGCGTTCACTTCTACATGACAATATAATATATCAGAGTTATTATACATCATAATAACACAGGCCTCTGACACAAAGTCAGCCTTTACAGAAATGGTACAAAGCACGGATATGCTCACTTAAAAACACGGAACAAATGCATTAGTCATGTAATTACAGCTCCCATTGTTTAATTTGGACAATTTAATTAGTTAGGTTATTAAGATGTGAGTACAATGCTCATTTTAGAATTTTACTTTGTAATTAGGGTGTAATTAGAAAAGCAGAATGAGGCAGAACTCAGGTGGGAAATCCATATTCAAAAAGCTTCTTAGTAAGTACCATGCAAATCAGGCAGTACTATAAATGGTCCCTTCACACTCGAGCCATAAAGCCAGGGAACCTTGTGTGCCTTGCTTGGCGATAGTAACACGTGAGCATCAAACGCATGGCAAGATACTCAATTTTAAGCCCCTTCATCCAAACAACATGAGACCAACAATACTGCTGAGCCACTGCTTAGCTTTTATTTAGCTTTGTGCAATCGCAGTACACTGCTCGTGACTATACAAAAGCAATGTCAAACAATAAAAAGTGCACTATTCCAGCAGGATGTTATTAAAGTGGTTATCATAGCCTCTATGAGTGGCGTTAACAGTCAGCTAATAGTGTCACTTTATATGAAGTAGTGGCATTTAGTCAATATACATGCAGTACTTTTTTTTTCTGCTGCGAAGAAGAAAGCACACGATCCAATGTTCTCTCTCTATGTGTAGGTGTGTGTGTGTGCGCGTGAGCATGTGCAGAAAAATCCATTCTTATCAAATCCAAATACCAGAGTTAGCTCACACAGCGGGGACAGGAGGGGAGCAGCACTTGACATTTACCACAATAGTTCCTCACCACCATGCTAATATGCCGCAGAAACACCAGCTCTCACATAATCTAGTTATAATTGAATAAATAACCACCATCGATAAAAACCATTTTGTTTTAGTGAATACACCTCTGCACAAAGCAAATGACCCACTGGGTTCGTGAGAGGGATGACCATTGATCATGTCCCTGTCATGTTACAAAACAATACGAGTGTGGAGGAACCATAAAAAACAATCAACTCCATTAGGACTATTTCACCTGACACCCACGTTCAGTTACAAAGCATTTTCTACAACTCACCTCATATGCTACTGTACACCAGTGGAAAAAGAGATTAATGTAAGACAAATTCAGTTATCTGTACTGGGCTGTCTGGGCCAGGCAACCACAAACCAGCCCTTTCCTCACAGTCGCCTTGCTTTCAAAATCTTGGACTTATCTCAAGTCTTAAAGGTGGGATAGTAGATTTTTTTTTCTGGGGTATTTTTTACCATATTGCTTGAAAACCTCTTCACGACCCCATTGCAGCCAGTAAAATAGAAGGTTTGTCAAAAAAAAAAACGAAATGTTTTAGTCCAGTCTACAGGGCAAAATCATGGGAAAACACCGTCCAATCACGTTGATGAGGCTGCGCATTATGATTGGATCCAGACATGTCCATCAAACTTCAGTCCGCTTCACCCTCCCCCTCTGCGCGTTCACCCATTCGTGAACAAATAGAGACCCTTCCATTACTTTGAAGGCGTGGTTTCGAGGGGAGGTCTGAAGAAAAGGCATGCGTGTGTATTTTCAAAATATAGCTTGCTAGAACCGTTTTCCCAAGATCTCATACCCAACCTTCAAGAAAACTTTTATTTTTTAATGCATTCATTTCAGGTTCACTGTTTTTATTCTTGCTGTATGAATGCCACAGCACTTTACAGTAGTTTGTGATTGCTTACCTCAGCATTGCATTCTTGCCGTCACTCCGTGTGCAGCGGACTTGTCGTGTCTGGTATCCCATCTCCAGTTCCCATGACATGGGGTACTTGTTGCGCTCATGAGGATGGTGCTGGTGATGGTGGTGGTGATGGTGGTGCTGGTGGTGGTGCTGGTGGTGAGAAGCCTGTGTGTGCAATGTGACTGTGTTGTTCTCGCTGGCACTGGTGCTAAAGTCCACTGTGGTCCTACCACTTAACAGGGCATCCTTGTGATGGGGTAGCCGACACTCACTCCAGGCCCCTACTTTAAGGCTGTACTGGTATTCACCCTCCCCAGCAGGGCAGTCAACAGGGCTAGAACAAGTCCTGGTCTCTGTCAAGTTAGGACAGTTTGCACCTCCGTACATTGGCGTGGCCAGGACATGTCGAGTCCGATGTTGCAGGGCAGTACCACAAGATTTGCTGCAACTTGACCAGGAGGTGAAGTCTGAAACTACACAGTCCTGGGGGCAGGGGATGAGACATGCCTGCTCCACAGGTGGCTTCTGGGAAAAGAACTCACATATCCTTGAGGTTACTGTGGTACGGTTTGAAGTACGTACACAGTGGACTTTGCGCCTCTGGATGCCATGTTGTGCTGTAATACACTCAGCTGTACTCAGCGTGAGCTTGTTGGCAAAGAAAGGAACAAGAACACAGGCCCCCCAGTCTGAAACTTCCCACTCAAAGAGGTCCTGATGCCAATTGCAGACCTTAAAGCAGTGCCGCTGGCTTTCTGGCTTGTCCATGAACTGGCAGTGTGTATGGTGGGTGGTCCAGCCCTCCATGTGGACACACCATATTGTCCTTGTCTGAACTCCACCAGAACCACAGTCCTCCCCGATACACTGACCCCACTGGCCTGCAACCAAGAAAAGACACACAGAAAGAGGGCATTTTCATTAAAACCAGATGCTTTAGGGGAAAAAAAAAATGATGATTTAAATTGCAGCTATCTGGCAGTTTGCAATCAAGCACAATTCAAGGCCATTCACTTAACCTCCGTGATTGCTTTATTCATGAACTGAGGAAGAAAGGAAGAAAGGAACACAAAGTAATCAAACCACTAGCGGACATCAATATAAAAAAAGTATAAGGTTAGTTTCATGGTCACAAAAGACTAAGGATTTTGATCCTAAACTGATCAATGTCTGACGCTATGTAAGATATATCCAGCTGTCTAACCACGGTTGCTGTTCAGTCAGTCAGCATTGTTATCACTTTGCTGAACTGCAGAATTTTGTGAATCCTGCATAAGAGCAATAACTCATTTTTAATTTCAATGGTTAGTCAGTCTCAATCAAGCTACCCCGTCAACAGTGAATGTATCTTGTCCCTAAAGATTCAAACTTGAACATGGAAGATTTTTATAGTTGTTTTGAACAAATAACAAACTATTGATTTTCATTCAAAATAACCCTAACCAACCAAGGACATGTCTGGTATTTTGCTGTAGCCTGACTCTTTGTTTGCAGTACTCTGAGGATTTGACTTAATGTGCATTAGCATTGCTGGCTGGAATACAATCAGGGCTTGTCTTAAAAGGAATTTCAGCAGTGAAAGAATTTCTGTCAGCAAAAGAGAAGAAATGTTTATTGAGTTATTCTTAGTGTAAGGAATAAAATTTCAGCACCAGAGTGAAACACAATTTTCTTCTTATATGTTGATAGCTTTAGTAGCTGCTAACAACATTACAGTTCAAAAGGGGCAATTGGCGAACATGTTTAATTAGGATACAAAAGTTCGAAAACAGGTTAAATGATTAGTTAAACTGAACTACAACTCATCTCTTCTTTGGTTACATTTTATAACTCTGAAACACATGTACATACTGTGGACAAAAATCACAAGATCCATCATACTGATATTTGAAGTTTAGAGCCATGCTTGGTTTCAAATAACTAAACTAAGTTAAAGAGTTAAAGGTCCAGTGTTAAGATGTAGGGGGAGCTATAGGCAGAATGTCATATGGCTTAGCTATAACCCAATAACTAACACTAAACAAGAACGTTTGCAGCCACTGTGGGTTTTCCTACAAGCTACGAAGGGGAGAGTGAGGTGAAGGGTATTCAGTTGGTTGCAATCTGCAACTTCATTGCTAAATGCCACTAAAACCTGCACAACCCTGTTTTCCCTCCTCATAAAAATGCTCAGTCCAATCAATTTTACATGCAGTTAAGCTGTGAAAGAGAGTGGCAACTTCATTTTCAGGTATTCACTCTCTGAGTGATTCCTGCTGCGTGAAATAGAAGCGCACTTGGCAGTCACTATCAGCAACAACAAAGTGCAAGTGACAAAAGCACAGTCATTTTCCACCTCTGACAAACAGAAGTACTCTGTGGTCAGGGAGGGAACAAAATCGCTGAGATGTTGCTTCTTTTTTCCAATGTGAAAACTTGCATGAACATCACATTGTTGCTTAAAATGTAATGCTTGCATGAATGCAAGCTGACCACAACTTCTAGGGAGGGAGCTACAAACTTTTCACAGCCGCTTTCATGTGTACCGATGATGTGGAACTTAAAAACAGCTAGATTTTCTGTTATAGGCTAACTTGAGATATTTCAGCCGATACTCCTCTTGACAAGAAAAGAAAGCTGACTGGTTTATTTATTCATGTGGGGCAAAAGCTGTGTTAAATATAATTGACGGATAGAAGAGGGTGTCATAGTGCATTTGTTAGCACTGTTGCCTCGCAGCAAGAAGGTTCAAATAAACAGGCTGGCTGTGTGGAGTTTGGTGTGTATAAATAGCTATTAGACTGTTCCTACACATATTACACAATTCACTTCCTTCTGCTGTAAAAGATACAGCACAAACTGATGTTGAGTCTCTTTAATACAGCTGTCATCGTGAACATACTGTAGCCGAACATATTTTGGTTTACAAGATGCTGATGTCCTCGGTTTATTAAATGAGAGTACATTTGGAAATTAATACTTCACAGAGTTGGTTGTCATGTATGCAACTACCTACTGCGCTGTTTTCTTTTTAGTTGTTTCTTATATTAAACGGATTTGTCTCACTGACAGCACCTTTTGCTTTAATCCACTTTCATGATTTTAATATACATTCTCAAATAGTGTGATTAGGTGATCCACATTGTGCTAATGTCTGCAGGATGTTTTGAGGTTATTAAAAAGTCAGAACAAAAAGCAATTTTTTTTTTAACTGCTAAATTAATTTGTGATACATATAAACCCAATCCAAAAGTGGATCTGTGCCCTGTTAATTTAGTTTTTGACCTTTTGTCCCAATTTTCAAAGAAATAGAGAAATCAGAAAAAAAGAAATCAATCTGCTGATGCGATGTGGTTATCTACATCGCGTCACGTTCACTTCTCATCCAGTTATTTTTCCACATGCTATGAAAAGGATAATTTGATTCATTTCTTCTAATTGGAATTAAATTGATGTAATAATGAGATCCTACTGCTTCCTAAATTGCTTTCCAATGACAACTCGCTGAAATAGTTTGCCTTTTCGTGCCAGAGAAACCTGTTGTTAACACTTTGTTCCCTGTCCAATCAACGGCATGACAACGCTGCTTTGGAGCTGTTGCGTTCTGCTTAGGGGGGGAATATTTCAAACTGCTGAATTGTTTCATAGTTCATCGAAGCACATCATTGAGTTTATTCATCTCGCCTTTGCAATGTTAATGAGGACTTACAGTGTAACTAACATCATTATGTTAATATGATCTTTTTGTCAACTGAACACATCAGTGACAAAGCTCAAAGGCTAACAAATCATCATTAAATTTTATTACTATGATTCAAAAATATATTTTTTACACTGGAAAAGAGATTAATTGTTCATCCATTTGTTTAATTTCAGGAACTAGGACACGCAAAGAGGTGCAGTAACGAGAACATGATTTTTTTGTCTGACACAGTGTGAAACACATTGAGGTTATTCCAGAAGACGGATATGTTGTTGTTGTATTTGGTGCAGACTGATAAATACTGTCACAACAATTATTATCACCCTTTATCTTCAGTCACACCACCGCTAAATGTGAACAAGTTCAGACATATTCGCTCAGAAGACGTAACAACTAACAACGTGTTCTTACGCTAATACTATGCTGCATAGTTGTTACACTTCCACAGAGGTGCACTGCTATGGGCAGCACTGTCAATGACACGAGTACTGAATGCAGCAGACTAATAACTAATGAGCTTTGTGTGGAGAGAGCTCCATTAAGAGGTCATATCATAGATACAGTACCTGAAGGCGAAACATGTTTGGTTCCATTCACTTTGGTAAATGAAGGCTGGCTATTTACACTACTCACAAAAAGTTAGGGATATTCAACTTTTGGGTAAAATTTATGGAACATGTAAAAAGTTCATGCTACAGTGATATTATATCATGAAAGTAGGGCATTTAACTAGAAGCATGCAATGGTAATTTCGTCATCTCAAACAGTTTATTGAAACAAAAGTGGTGGGTATACCACCAAAAGCCGGATATCCCTAACTTTTTGTGAGTCGTGTAATATTTGATTTGAATGACGAAAAATAGCTAAAAATAGAAACGCATGCCCAAACTGAAGCAGGTATGACACACGTACTGCCATCGCTCATTTAATGTTTCAAGTTCATGAACCTTTATCATTAAATGTGAACATCAGATTCTCGCTGTTATACGTGTCATTGAACACAATGCGTATTTCTATTTCATTATTTTGTACTTAAGCACGCGGGCTGCAGTACGTTGCATTAACCGAACTAACGTGATTTTTGCCTCATTTTGAGTCGATAGTTTGTGCTCTGGCTTAACATGATGTGAACTGTCAGACTATTTGTTTACAACCTCAAAGACCCTTTGAACAGGGGAGACATGTTTCTGTCAGAGGAGTGGGGAGCGGGTTCACTCACAACTATTAGAACATTTTAATTAGACACATTAGACAGAAGATGTCAGTCAAATATAATTTTGAAAAGTATAGTCATAACCCCACTTTCCACATTCCTGCTCTGTAACACGCTTAAAGAGATGTTCAATTCTATCAAAGCTGACGAGACCAAAAAAAAAAAAAAAAATCTGAAATGGGTTACACCCTAAAATAAACATGAAAAGCTCTCCACAAAAATAAGATATGAGTAGCAATTCGCATCTGAGCTTAAAGACCTTCGGTGTCAACGCTGAGCAGCCAAGTGCACTTCTCTTGTGGTCACTGATGGCACTCTCTCCCGATAGCCACTCTTTCATCAGCATGACCACCATTGCTCAATGCTGCTGTTTTCACAGCGTGCCAGGATATGTGTGCCTGATTTATGGAGGTGTGATTGGGAGTGATTCTGCAGCCAGGGGAGCCAGCTAACACAAGCACTAGTTCATCTCCAAAGCTCTGAATAATCACTCTCACGATCTGTCAGCATCAGCATCTGTCAGCCCCTCAGGAGGAACCAGTCACCCACAGCTCCTTCATTTCTGTCGCACTCACACACCTTGCCTACACCTCCAGGGGGGGGATCTGGTACCCCCTGGGGGTCCTAGCTATATTTACTATTCCATTTGCGTCCGGTATTAGAAAAAAAACAACAACAACAAAAAAGGACTTTGCAAGAGGCTAAGCATAGTTCACTACATTGCAGGAAAAGACAGAAATTAAATTTAGCCAATGTAGCATGACTGAATATGTATCCTCTTTTTCAGTTCAGCTCTAAAGTTGGACAAGCGATAGCAAAGCTGCAATAACAATAACAAGAAACGCAACAAAAGCAATCTCCAGCGTGCCCCGAAACGAGACAGGCAGAGACAAAGAAGCAAACTGCAAAGCAGTAAACTGTCGTTTAAACAGCAGCGAGCAGTGCTCCATCTCGAGAAAACTGTGATCACAACTGTTAAATCTTTTTGCCTCTCTGGAGCCTTTAATTACATTTGGTAAAAATATCATTGAGTCAGGTCAGTGAAGTCTTACAGGGTTTTCTTGGCACTGAACTTTTCAACTTCATGCCACCATTTGGGATCGTTAATGTGCACACTTCACAACTTACACAAGGAAACAGCTGGATTTTACGTGCCATGCCGTGCATGCTACTTCAGAGTTTCCCAAGAAACAGATGTCTTTATGAGCATTCAGTGATCACACTGATCTGTTTCTATCTACTGAACTGTCCTCTGAACACTTAATTTAGTTTGAATTGTGTAAAAAACACATCAATTATCCGAGTTCTGGAGAGACTTCTCTGTTCAATACTTAAACTTGAACAGAGGAACAGAGCCACACTTTTAATTACAGGTTTATTGATGGGAGATTCATTGGTGATTTACTACGGTGACACGTGGAGAGCACATAATATTCTATCTTTTTGCTTTTTGTGCATTTTCCTCACCAACATCTGCCGGCTTTACTCACCATCCATTTTCAACTTCTCTGCCTGAGTTAAGTTTGACTGTTTAGATACAGGCATCTTTTGTCACTACACTTTTTAATTAAATGATACCTATGCCACTGAGTCTCATTATGCACAGAGCCGTCCCCCATGCCACACTTCCATCAGTTGTAATTTATGAGCAGCGAGGTGCATCCTCAATTACAACATTCATATATGCAGAAATTCATCAGATTATCATCAGCCAGTCAATCCATCTCCAGAAGGCCTGAATCAGCTCATCTTAGCCAAGTGTTTATGTAGCAGGTTAGAAGAGAATTTGTGAGCAAAAGGAGTTTTAAAAATCATCGCCAGAGGACAATTCACAAGCGAATTAAGTGACAAAAAAAAAAACACTCATCACCTACGGCTAAAACTAATGTGTTATAATAAGAAGAATGAGCATCTACTATGAGAAGTTTGACCTCCCTGCTTGAATATAAATCATACATTTCCATAAATGCTCAATAAGTGAATGCATTATAGTATTTGTGTTTTGGCTTAACAATGAGATACTTATTACAGCTTGCATTATCCAGAGGCAAAGCTTCAAATGCAGCTTCAATATCCCACACTAATGAATTACGTACCCTTGGGCTGCAGTACTATACACATGGCCCCAGTGGGCTTTTGTTATAATTTAGCATTCAGCCCTACAGCACCAGTGCCAGACCTACTTGAATGCCTAATCACTAACTGAATGGCCAGCAGTATAAACAAGACAACACTAACACATGTTGTGCCCATTGAGTGATGTAATCCCCATTTGGGCCAATCAGTAACTCAGCCAAACAATGTCATTTTAAAATGTTGCCATGAGACTCATTTCCTTCCATTAATGAAAATCGGATTAGTGTTGAGATATAAACGGACACACAAAAACTGATCCGGAGTCTGTAAGCCAGATTTCACCAGTTGTAACGGTTCAAGGAGCCATCCTCGTGTTCTGTGAAAACCATACAAGCTTCTCTGTTCTGACTGATCTCAAATCAATACTGCAGTAGATCATGAAGAGGATCATTTTAATACCAGCATGAAGACTTCTAAGTGAATAATCAATCATCATCAGTATTAGCATGATTCAGAGAGTTATCGCAGTGTGGGGCAAGGACAGTGTTTAAATTGCACAGCTCCAACACTGGAAGGTGAACTCACAAGTAGTAACATAAGGTCATGAGGACACAGTGCCCTTTTTTGACATATTAAATCAATAAGTTACATACAATTATAATGAAATGTATTTCAGTGATAAAGTAAATAAATAAAATAAGTGATTATAGTTGTATGATAACAGACATAAGTACAACATCAATAGGAATAAGGAATATTGTTTGGCAAATCAGTAAGTAACTACTTTCTGTTTTCTGGGGATTTTTTTTCCCCTCTTCAGCCACAGCGAAACAAACAACACAGCACCGTGACAAGCTGCATAAATATACCAATGAAAAGTGTAATTCTGATCCATATTTATAAGCAACCATAAGAGGTGACAATTCAGCATATTCTGATATAAGCCCACCACAAATTCATAATATAATGAATGCAAGGTAAACAAAGATACAACACAGATATGCAGTATGGGGCCTTTCTGTGTCACATCAGGAGTATTGTCGCTCAGTTGATTTGAGGTGATTTGTTGCTCAGGGGAAGTTTGAGGTTATTTTTTTAGTGCTTGTTGTGTGCTACTCACATCAATTTCAGACAAGACTACAAAAATAAATCCTAAAAATAGGACTACAAGATATAATACAATTGAGTTATGTCCAAAGACACATAATTGCAATTTCTCTGTTAAGCAAAACTGTGAGATTAATAGAAGTTTTTACTAAATTTTGGGGCTACAGTCCTGTGTTGAAGCATACCCGCCTTCAGCTGAGGTGAAACTTCTGCTCACTGGTAGCTTGGAAAAGGCTTCATCTGTATATATGACTGCATATGAACAGATGAAGAATAAGCATGCATTTCTTATTTTCCTCTCTGTCTGATATATACTTTTTCCGGATCATTGCTTATGTCACATTTGTCTTTGTTTCTACTCCGTATATGCTAACCTGCCCACAGCAGTGGGCTGTCAAAGAGTTTCAAATGGGTGCTGCTGAAAACGTAGGCTCCTTTCTGGTAAGTCAAGACAAGGTGGGTGGATAAATAATTTAAAAAAACAGCTGGCATGGGCACTTTTTTCCTGGGTTTCCATTCCTTCATGATGAAGATCTTGGAATGAGCCATTACAGGTTACCTACTGACTGGATTTAGTGGAAAATCGATAGTTTTGCAGATATATCTCTTTGCAGATATATCTTTTTAGCTTCAATATATCTTTATACAACACCTTGAATTGATGATATCTGAGGGCATGGTAACACTGTTAGACATGGCTTTGCAACTTAAATTAGCTGCTTAAACAACATAGTTACATTGACAACATGTCTGATTTCTCCTGCTGTCCCATTCCTGTGACATTTCATTTTTTCCTACTAGTGATCGTGGCACGTCTTGCTGACTTGCTAAATATGCTTATGGTCAAATTGAGACAGGGCTTCTGCTTGAAATCAATGTTTTGCTGTTCTATTAACTGGCCTTGGGAGACCTGGTAGTTCATCTACAAAGCAGATATTGTATTTCCTCTAAGATCTCGTTTATACATATAGATCTCACTTTGATTTTAGTCTAGAAAAACCCCTCTAGGGATTTCCCTGAGGATCAATGTGTTTACACTTATAAATGCCACAGTACTTTAGTCTGTATCACTTTAAGACATAAAGACTAGAGCCAGAGGTGTGCGATACCTCTGCGGTGATCAGAATCTTTTTCTGTGTAATTGCTTGTCTCATGTGGTCTCCTCAAGTCTCTGCACCAGACTGTGTAGAGGTGACAAGTAATTGGATAGGATGTCATTCACTCCTCTGTCTCACTGTCTTCTGCTGACCTGGGATTTCGCTCCCGTAAGCACAGGAGCAGAACTAATGGCCATATCTACAGGCAGCAACCTGAGGAAAGACCCTGGTGTTTTGATAATGCAGGCGACAAGGGCCATGGCAGGACAGAGATAAAGTGACAATTGTATGTCTGGCAATGCGGCACTGTCCGTATATTTGCTGATTATTATGTAACAGAAAGAAAAGAAAAAAAAAAGTTCAGTAGTGCAATTCTGGGAATTGTTGAGGGGCTCTTTTCCATGGCAATCTGTGGATTGATATTTTATCCACTGGAAACCAGCAAAAGAATCAATAAAAATTACTTTTTTATTTATTTACAAACAGGATATTTTTAAATAAACCACAGTAATTTACTTAATTTATGAACACAGGGGAGTTTGTCTTTGTGAAATCATGTGGAAAGTATTGGTTGGTTTGGGAATGGCTGCAGGAAAATCAGCAAATAAACTCATTGCATACTGGGCTATGAAGCAGTTTCCCATATGTGTTTGCGGGGAGCCTCGACAAGGTTGCCTTCATGGTTGAACATCTGCTAAAACTTAATTTAAGCAGTGATTACTGATGCACCCCAGAGGTCTTCCTTGAGCTGCTCTCAGATTGAACAGCGATTCCCAAAGTGCTGATCTCTTTCTGCTCAAGTATGAGGTGAGAGCACTTCAAACTGACGCAGGCAGCTTTCATCTTGCAGAACAATGCAAACTATGTCGAGCAAGCGCTCATACCTAACCAGAAAAAAATAGTTTGTCAGTTAAAACGTCCCACATCAGCGTGCTCTTATCTCTTTCCTCGATTACGTATTTAAGTTTAGACACACTAGTTTGGAAAGACTAATTGTAATGTGAATGGGGTCACTCAGTAGTGACGAACCCACAGAGTATACAATGATGCAGATTTCCTTCAGCTCTATGGAGCCTTGCATCCCCTTTTTAGCAGTCTTACTGTTTGGTTCAGTTCAGCTCTCTCATCAACCATTTGTAGCAGCTGCAGCAGCTATTTCGAGCAAAAATGCTCTGATAAGCCCACTGTGTGCTACAGTACCTGCTCAAAACCAAATGGCAAGCAGAAAAAAACAACATAATTTACATAGTGCATACCTGATAAGGAGCATTTTGTTTCTTTCAAGAATTGGTGGAAACAAAACCGAGCTACAAATGGTTGCTAACTTTTCTATTTATATGCTAGATGTGCAGAAAAACAAAAAGTCCATCCATCCATCTTCCATAACTGCTTATCCTTTTCAGGCTTATGGCGCCTGGCGCCGATTCCAGCTGACATTGGGTGAGAGGTGGGGTACACCCTGGACAAGTCACCAGTTCATCACAGGGCTGACACATAGAGACAAAACAACAACAACCTTTCACATTTACATTCACACCTATGGGCAATTTTAGTCACCAATTAACCTACATGTCTTTAGATTTTGGACTACCTGTAGAGAGTCCACACAGACATGGTGGAGTACATGTTAACTCCACACTGAAAGGAGTCAGCTGTTTTTTTTGTTTGTTTGTTTTTTGGCCTTTTTTTAGCTTTATTTGACAGAGACAGCTTGAAGAGTGACAGGAAATGTGGAGAGAAAGAGATGGGGAATGACGTGTGGGAAAGAGCCACAGGTCGGATTCGAACCCTGGGCTGCCGCGGCAAGGACTGAGCCTTTGGACATGGGGTGGATGCTCTATCAGCTAAACAACACCCAGTCAGCTGGGTTTTGAGCCAGGAACCATGCTGTGAGGCAACGGTGCTAACCACTGCACCATCAGAGCTCCCCCAAAAAGTTCATGTTCATGTTTGTCACAAATAATCACATAGGTACAATTACAGTAAAATGTCAAATTTCGGTTCACAGCTTGTTCTGCTTTAAGGAACAATTGGCATTAGCCTCACTATTTCAGGAGACCGGACTCCACAGGGCTCCACTGTCAAAGTCACCTTCAATTTTCACTATGTAAATATATGTTCTTTAAGTTGCCTTGTACCACAAATTGCTTAAAAATAACGTTCATTTTATTTCACAGGGTTTGCATTGGTGTATAAAAAAAAAAACAAAGATCCAAAGACCAAAAGATCATCTAAAAAAAGTTCAGCATTCAACTTTTTTAAAATACTTACTGTAAAATGTTACATCATGTCTTTGAACTCAACTCAAAAGGCCTTAATGAAATGGTTTCACAGCAGACATGTCCGAGCAGGAAACTCATGTGTTTTAATGATAGTTGCATTCCACTTCGGGGAAGTTGTGCTTATCCTAGTTCCAATGACAGTATGGCTAGTTCACTGTCACTGTTACAAGGACACTTTGACACTGGAACACATTGTTATTGTTACTGGTGAGTCCACCAGTGTTTCTTCTGACTTTGACAAATCAAAATGTCTGCTGCACAACCAGTTCAGTCTTCTGAACAATTTGAAAAGAACTCCAAAGCATACTTTGTACTCTCTCTTGCAAAACAGTACTTCAACCTGTGTTCACAGCATCTAGTTGCCTTTTTCTCTGTGTTTCTGTGTCTGCCATGATTAGGAAGGGAGATGTATTGTCCCTGTCCCAGATTTTAATTAGCTATGCTCAATATTTTAGTTTGTGATTCATTTTTAGTGAAATTACTTGTAAAGTGCTTGGTATACAGCATTTCTGTAAGGAATGATTTTAAAAAGTGGACACCTTGATCTGAAGTACTAATAGCTGAGTATTGATCTTCCCATCCCAACAAACATCTGCCTCACTGTCACTAAAAAAGGATGGCGATTCATGAATACGCCGCTGTCTTTGAAAGCATCTTTGTCCACAGGGTGTTTTTATGTTCCAGATTTGTTTCACGGTGCAGACTTTAATCAGAGCAATTTGTTTTTCCCTTTAATCAACTACAAAATGGCCTGAGTTGAGGACCAATTCAATGAGGACCCCAAGCCAAGGGAGTTTCTCTGACAGAAGAAGCGATTACCTGAGTCAGGTAGCCTGCAGAGTGTAACCTGCAGAGGCTAAATACTTCACCTATCCTCCATCTGTCATTTCTGTTCCCTTTGTCCCTCAGTTATTAATCAGACGCATGCTCATTTTATGGTCATCTGTGGGAGGTTAAATAAATAATGACTGGACAAAATAACATTTACATCTGTATCACTGCTCATCCAACCCTTGCTAATTTCACTTAAATTTCACCACGTCACCTAAATCACACCATGTCACCAAAGACAGCAAACACATTCAGTGACAAGAAACACAGCTTCTATTTTCACCTCATAGTGAAAGTACAATCTAGAAATAATACAGTATTCTTTGAAATGTGAAATTGAAAAATCACTCAATATACTCTGTAGGGCTGCTGTATGCTGTCGTACATTGATACCCACATGATCACCTCAACCAAAATACACAACAGCCTCTAGCCTCTAGTCTTTATCAGAGATCCAAACAAAGCCATCAGCTAAAGCCACAGTAGTTGTTATCAGAGTCCATTAGAGATGTGCAGACACCTCAGATTTCATTCCACTGGGAGACTTATTGGAAAGGACAGAAAACTAATGGATAGTTTGGGATGGCTGATAGTTGGAGGTGTATCTTCCTTCATCTCCCTCAGATAACATGGAGGACACCGTGGTGCGCAAATAAGCCAACCTCAAATATATGGCAAGAATGATGAGAAGAAGGATATTGTTATTTTAGTTTGGTATGTTGCCTGGTTCAGTCCACCATTTTGGTCCTGAGTGACATATCTTTTCTGAGAGATACTCAACTATTTGGATGGATTCATATTTGTAGATTGAAGATCTTAATCTTAATGACTTTGGTAATCCATAATTTTGCACATACTGTCACCTGCAGGTTGGAAGGTTTTGGTTCTGAATGAACTGGTAACACTTTCTATGAAGATCACATTATTAGTTCATTATGGGAGCGTTATTTTGCATCCGTGATGCTTTATGACTACATTCATATACACACATAAGGCTATTTTGATGCGCTATACCAGCAGTCCTAAATCATTAAAGATATGACTGTGATATTTATTAAATTATAACTTGAAGTGTCTCATGGGTGCTCTTGACTAGTTAACTAATGGTTGACTGATGGTGTTTATAATACATTATGACCTATACTCACCTATACACAGACCTCAACAAACAACAGTGCATGCACGCAGCATGTGTGCGTGTGAAGGTTGTAGGTTGTAATGGGTGTAGCAGTTCCTGCATAGCACTGTTCATGTTTTGTTAGAGCACCACAACTCATCGCTCTCACCCCACAGTGAAAATAATCACGTATGATGCATCACAAATTATTTTAAATGCATGAAAATGCATTACACTTTTAAAACATTACAATATGCACCTCACTTTACTTAACACATACAATGAGTGCCTATGACACTGAATGGACTGTTATAGCATACTATGAGTTCTTACTACAGTTGATTGTTGAGGTGTGTGTATAGGTGAGTATAGGTAATCATAATGAG
This sequence comes from Protonibea diacanthus, assembly GCA_028641955.1. Lineage (NCBI taxonomy): Eukaryota > Metazoa > Chordata > Actinopteri > Sciaenidae > Protonibea > Protonibea diacanthus. The sequence goes on from CM053986.1 coordinate 14,188,389, forward strand.
TTATAAGACCCATCATACCACCTCTAGTTTATAGCTAGTCAATATCATCCAGTATCCATATATCCAAATATAGAAAATATCTTACAATTCTATTTCTATACAATTATGAGGGGCATTTTGTTCAGACATTCATGTTCCCCTCAGGGGGGGAAGTTGTGAAAACCTTAAATCCCCGCTTTTTCCTCTAAATTATCCAGTACTTTAGTTTTTAATGAAATTCCCTTCAGCCTAAAATATGTTCAAACACAGTGTTTGGTGTAGGTCAGCCACATTTTGGCAGCACTTAGACTTCAATTCACAATCAGGGTAGAGTCAAGTGTTCCTGATAAAACTGGTGATTCAGAGTCACAAAAGAACAGTCAGTCAGTCAGTCAGTCAGACAACAGTTCATAGCCAAAAAAAGTATGCATTATGTAGTGTATATACTGGTAATCAAGGTTTGTTTGTAACCCAAGCTATCAAATCCAATCATTCACCTGTCACACTGATGCAACCATACGTATTGTCTTGACTGATCTGTTGTCAGAGATCTCGACATTGTCTTCTTCATTCTTGAACACACACAGAATAAGAAAGGTGGTTATGTAAGTGTGGGCACACATCGGGGAGAAGCGTGGGTGTGATGCATGGATTTTAAATGACATTAAACCTGGTGCAGCCCACCCTGAAAAGCAGCTGTGTGGCTTGGATTTTGTGGCTCATAACTCAAAGCACAGACAAGGCATTCACAACTCGGAATATGAATTGAATATTCCCTGCTATGCACTGTGCTAGCAGATTATTAGGTACACCTGTAATAAAATGTAATACAATAGGCCCGCACTAAATCCCACCTTTACAAAGCATTTGTTGATATTGTTCCAGTGAGGTGCGGATTCAGGTTTATGGTCATCTTGGAGGCTGTAGTTTGTGGTGCTGCTGGATTTTATTGTGTTAAAGTACAACACTCACAAAGCAATATGAGTTTGAAATGACTAGTAGTTACCTGAAGTTTGTGGTTACACCTGTCATTTTAATGTGCCCTGACACTCCCTGCATCTGTCGGATGAGAACATGTGGTTATCTCATCTTGATTTAACTGAAATACAAAATCCACATTTTGAGCTATCCGATCGCAGCTGTGCGAAATCTGGCAACAGTCACGATTCTGCCGGCAGCAACATTCACTTATCACATGCCCCATTGACGTGTTACATGGTGAAGGAATAGGAGAGATGCGTCAATGTTACCAAGGCTCTTGCTGAGCGTCTTTTACACAATATTTTCTGCTCTCATGCTGTTCTCTTCACAGATCAGAGAAACACTATAGAGAATACTTAAGCACAACACTGCAGAAGAAAACTATTGGGAACCTTTTGCTATCCATGGGTGATCCAAGGCTCCTTAGACACATACATTGAATAATGTCCATCTACAAGCTATGCAGCCAGGAGAAAGTTAAGTCGGTAAAAGAGGGAATGAGAGAGAGAGAAACAGAAAATGTGAACTAATAAATGGTGTCAACAATTTCTCTGCTATAAAGAAAAGGATGGAAATGAAAATTAAGACCTGTATACTGTTGTCTGTCTGGTGGAAGTGCTGTTACACTGTGCTGTTATACAGATCTTCCAGAGCTTCATGACAATCAATAGAAGTTGGATGCAAGGAAATGCCAAGTGTAAAACAATCCAAAAGTGCACAAAACTGATATATATATTTAAAATGTATTCCTGTTGCCTTAATTATAGGAACACTTTAACTATTTTGGATGTTTTTTTTTGCAGCAGGTTTGTGATGCAGGTGCAGTAATAAAGCCAAAATATATGTTACTGTCATAAAAAAAATCACAGTATATGTGGTGTGGGGACTTGTGCATGCTGATGGTAGATTCCTGGCATTTGTTATTATCCCAGCGTGGCCCTGGCTCGATTGATAAAATGCAATTCTGTAATGAAATATGTTAAACTTCTCAGACAAAATATATTTCACCTGTTTACAACCCAGAAAGTTAAAGACACAAAGAGAGGGAGGGCTAATGCTTTTACAGACCGGGTCCACTGGACATTAATCAAGAGAATTTCCACATTAGTTAAAGTAAAAGATTATTTAAAAAAAATAAATAAATTAAAAAAAAAAAACCCTGACGAATTTTCTCACCCATCTGGGCAAAGAGTTTTAGAGCCAATTATATTTTTGAGAGCTCATCTATTGGGACATTCCACAGATCCCACCAGTCCTCTGTTGGAAATCTGCAGCCATCATGCTAATAAGTCAGACAGATTCAAATAATGAAAAGTCTTAAATGTCCCTTTATGATTTAGAGGTAGCAGCTGCTATTTCTCAGTGGGTTGCCCTAAAAAGAATATGATTTGCCATTATATCTTCAGTTTCTCCTCAATACACTGAGCACAATACCCAAAAGGAATGCTTAAAAACTGCAGCGCAGCTATGATTATTAATCAGTTCCTACAAACTGTTTCCAGATCAAAGACTGAACAATAAAGTAACAAGACAGAACTCAACTCGGTGCATAACTGAAAATCCTTGCATACTGGAAAGTCAGCCACTGTTGTGACTTCCTCCATTACTGTCCCTCAGATGAAAGATCATAGGGTTAATATTGTGTTATTTAATAATAGTGACAGATATGTGCAAATGTTGTACATGTATGAGCTATAATTTAAGTGATATAGTCATTAGTTTGGGCCCTCTGTGACACTGGGTAAAAGTTATATGATCATTAAGCTCAAAAGGTGTCAACCTGTTCAGAGAGTCAGTTTATGAAAAATATGGAGGCCATCATATTATCTCTGTGGAAAAGGTAATAAAAGATCAAACATCACATCACAAATCCTAATTAAAAGTTCACCTGGCTTCTCCCCTTGTGATTAAGTGCTGGGCGTTTGGGGTAGGGAAAGTGATGCATGGCTCATCAAAGTTTTATTAATTATGTGCTATGAGTTTCTTGCACATTTAAACCTTGCCTACCTATAGTTGCACATGTTTCCCTGTATCACGCTTAAACACATAATTTCAGACGGTCTGGTGAAGAATGTGTGCTAATTTCTTCTTCACAAAAGAAACACTGTCTCGGGAGGATCGTAGGCTGGGGCCCTTTTAGATGTTCTGATAATATTCTGCTATTATTATTTGTACTGTTTGTACTTTAGTAGCTATGGGAGAGAACAATACCCAACATGCACCAAAAAAAAAAAAGCATTGTTTCTTTTTTTTAAATTCGGTTAAATCAATGAGGTTAGTTAGAGAGAAAGAAATAAAATACTAGTATACATTAATGCATCGTTCCCTCTGGGCTTTCTCGAAACATTGTATTGACTATTTACTACTGCTTTTTATGAATATGAAAAACAAAATTCCTCAACCGCATTAATTAAGACTGTCAGCGACTTTGTACTAACAGCTCTATTCTGCTCATACAGTGAGTTCAGCTTGTTAGATCAGCACACAGTTTCAGTTCTATGAGCACCTATGGCCAACTAGGATGATCTGATGGCTACAAGGCATTTAAGTCTCACTGTTATGATCAGAGCAGAGCTGTACATTGTTATGCATAATAGCATCTGCCAAATGAAAATGTAGTCATAGATTTGCTTTGATCCAGAACATAATGCAAGGTTTAACTGACTTCTTATTGTTAAATTAACCAGGTCCTATATGAAATTGATTTTTAGCATAGTTTAGCATTTATTGCTAGAATAAATGTCACAAGACCTGAGAAAGAAAATAATTTCTTTACACAAGAAAGGTGAAGGCTACAACAATCAGTTAGGATAATGTAGCAAAAGTACTATAAAAATGTAACAAAGATGGAACTGCAACAATCTCACAGAGACGTCCAGGCTGTCCACGGAAGTTAACATCTCGACAGGAGGGCCCTCTGATAATAAGGGTTGAAGAAAATTGCCATGCAATTTTACTGCAGTTGGTTAAAGAAGTAGAAAGACAAACTGGTATTTCCCCTGACACAATGCGGCGTACCCTGTAGAGTAATTGCATGCATGGGCGTCGTCCATGAAGGAAGCCTCTCCTAAAGCCCATGCACAAAAAAGCCCACCTAGGATTTGCCAGGGCCCATGCTGAAAAAGATGAAGACTACTGGGACTCTATACTTTGGAGTGATAAGACCAAGATAAACGTTTTTGGAACTGTTGGCTTCAAAACTGTATAGCGTCGCAAAGGTGAGGAGTACAAAGAAAAATGCATGGTGCCTACAGTGAAACGTGGTGGTGGCAGGGTCCTTATGTGGGGCTGCATGAGTGCTGCTGGTGTCAGGAGGCTGCTTTTCAGATGTACTGCTCTATATTGAAAGAGAAGATGCTACCATCACTCTGTGCCCTTGCTCGTTGTGCACTTTTCCAACATGATAATGATCCAAAAGACACATCTATGGCCACTGTTGCATTTCTGAAGAAGAGCAAAAATCATGTAGGTCATACAAAATACTACATGTAGTAGTTTGTGTTCATTCATTGTTCATTCATTCATCATTGCATCAACTAATTTGAGTAAAACTGAAGATTTGAACACGATTGTGATCTAAGTTATTATTATTCGCCTTACTTTCATGTTATGAGCTAAACAAATGATCCATGAAATTCAGTTTTGTCACATTTGAATTATTCTTGTGTTCATTGAGCTATTGATTAAAATCTTCCTTTTCAAAGGGGGTGCACTCATTTAAACCGAGCACTGTAGGTGTAAAAAAAAAAGGACCTGTTTTTGGTTATTACGTGTGACGTTGATTGAACACCAAGGCAAGAGCCACTGGGCAAATACTGCTCCACACATAGTGTATTTCTCATGTAATTTCTCATTGTGCTCATAATACATCTCATGTCACAACATTGTTATATGGCAGTTTGACATCACCTCTTTGGGGGCTTTTCTACAGCTGTTGTAAAATACTGCCTTAGGGACTAAAGGAGTCAGAACAGTTAACACATTTCTAATTCTACATGTAGGTGCTTTAACAGCCTGCTTATTTGTGCCTGTATTACACTTGCTGATACATGAGGCTGATAGTATATAGCTTAAGCAGCTTTCAAGTTTCTGCCTGAACTAGATTTTCAGGCCTCACTTCATTTGTGATGAGTAGCTTCTTTGGATATTCTGACTTTGTCATTGAGTTGCTGCTACCATTTTTTTTTTTTTTTTGGCTCAGACCCCATGCTGCCAAATCAGCCAGTCTGAGAGCATGATCCCTGATCAAGGGAAGCCCCCCAAGCACCCCTACAGCAAAACCCACCAGCACCCTTTTCCCATCACTGTCTGTTTATCATTACATTAGTGTTCTCTCCCCTATTGCATCTTATTGAAATGCAACTTTGTGAGTGCCTCATTTTAATCTCTGTGAACTGCGCTCCCACTTGAGTTCCACACAAGTTCAACATTACAACTACAGGTTTGTGAAATTCAATAATATATTTTTTTTTTCAACAGGATCCAGAGTATAAAGGCTAGGGAGATGTAGTTTGGAGGTAAAGTCACTTTGCTGAGATGAATAATTATGAGACCATTTGTGGTAAGTATTCCTAAAGACTTAGAAAGATCTGCAACATGGTATTATTCAAAAAATAATTGCAATTTCTGGGGGAAGAATATTTTTGAATTACTCTCTATCTTAACAAAAATATTATTTTCACAGCAAAAAAAACATTGTTAAAAGGCTTATTTTTAGCCATGCAGCGTGGCACTTGCAGAAGGTAATGCCAGTTTGTTGGTTTGTTGGTCAGTCCATCACTTTAGTCAAGACTGAAATATATCACCAACTACTGTACTGGATGGATGTTGTGGTTTCCAGAGGGTTAATCCTACGGGCTTTGGCGATACCCTGATCTCTCAGTGTCATAATGCCAACTGCAGGGTAGCATTATGGTAGATGTCAACAACAATATTTGGATTTCCTTGAAATTTGGTTGAGTTTGGGTCTAAATATATCAATTTGTCCAATGCTTTTGACAAAATATCTTGACCCGTACTTCTGACATCCCACCAAGGAGATCCAGTCTCTTCTCTTCTCTTCTCTTTTCTTCTCTTCTCTTCTCTTCTCTTCTCTCTAGTTTGCATATTATCCTGTCTGACTCCCTGACCCCATCTATGTGTGTATTTGTCTGTGTAAATGCTCTGCATCATCATCTTTTTCTGCATCTGTGTGGCCTGTCCTTTCTCCAGGTCCCCGTGGTGGAGAAGAGGTCACATCTATCTGGTGACCCCTGAAGTTAGTTATCGTCCTCCTGGATACTCTTGGCTTATGTTTTTACAATTCATATGTATCTGTATTTGTATCAGCATAATTTGCATAATGTGTATATACTGTGATGTTCTTGTTGATCCAGTTTGTGTACAAGATATTTATTGCATGTATGTCTGCTTGTCCTTGGAGAGTTTTTTGTTGGTTTCTTTGTGTTTTGAGGGTTTTTCCAGATAAAAACTAAAATCTAATGGCAGATGGTGTCATATGCTGTACAGATTGTAAAGCCTCCAAAGTCATATTGTGATTTGTGATACTGTTTTGACTTGATATGACTTCATTACCACATGTCTCAGCTGTAGTTTGCGCAAGGACGCTAATTTGAAAATGCTTTCATGCTAACATCCTCGACGCAGATGGTGAGCATGGTAAGCATTCTATTGGCTTAGCCTCAGCATGTTAGCATTGTAATTGGAGTATGTTTGCATGCTGACTTTAGCATTTAATTCCCTTAACTTACTAAACATGGCTCCAGTGAAAACAGTCCTTCGGTAGAGCATCTTTGAATATTGTCTCCTGAATGGCTGGTTAATTCATTAGTTTGGTTTAATTCATCCTCTCCATATTGGTCAAATGGTCTCTTTCTACAGTATGTACACAACTATGTACTGTAAAAAAAAAAATAAAGGACAAACTACACAGCCCTTGTGCTGTATAAAAAAAATATATAATAATTTTAAAGTTCAGCCAAAGCTAATAGGAGGCTTCAGCTGTCTGCGTAGGCCAAATGAAACAACCTTCCAAATTTATCTCATAATTATCTTGTGAGTACTAAATAATTACAGTACAAATGACGATTTGATGATTTTTTTTTTTTTTTTTTTGCCTGAAGATTATAGCATTGATGTCTTGTTTATTTCCCTTTGCCCATTGAGGAAATGGCACTCTCTCACCTCATAAGTACAGAAAATTGCACAGAGAAGTCCACACTGTGATTAAGAAGTCACTCACACAATATTATTAACAGTCACGCTAAACAAAACAAACAAAGAAAGAAGGATGAAAGCAGAGCATTAGCAGAATTAATTAATTTGGTTTTTGCGCACACTGAGTCGAATAGGTCGATCCAGCTCACCCTCTACTCTCAACAACAAATAATTATTTAGCTGTTCATCCCAGGGCAAGGCGAATGAAAATGAACAAGCAGTAAGACTGAGTGAAAAATAATGGCATGCTGTAGAAACATGGATGGCAGTTATATTTCTGCAGTTTTGGCCAAACTCAAAAACAAACTGTTAATGTCGAGGAAAATAATGCTGCATGAAATCCCCAAACCCCAAATTACTATCTGAGTTATACATTGTTAAAGTCATTCATGTTTAAAGATGAAATGAGAGCCAGGATGTCAGTACATTCTAGGACAACACCAGAACTTATTGATGTTTGGAAAGAAAAGTCAAATACGCGGTGTCTAATGTCAAAGTAGGTATGCAGCAGTAAAGCTCACAGTTGTGCCCTTGTTCAAAATGTCTATAATGCAAGTTTTATGTGAATTTTATGACTCCCTGTACATATAACTGTTATTAACCAATGAGCAAGAAAGAAGTTGTGAGTAGTCTTGGGGACATCAAAACATGGAATTGTATGTAAGACGTTAATTGTAGCTAAATGAGCTGCCAAACTCTGTAGTTGAGCTGAAATCTGACGTGGACTCATGGTCCATCTCTGGAGTTTAATAAATTCAGGCTAATAAACTAATAAAGGAAATAAAATTGACTCAGGAGACACGTTCCTATAAATTTGATAGGATTAACTTTACAGACGTGCAGGGCTACGTTCCAAGAGTCAGGTTTAATAAAAGCTGCTGCCCAGGTAATTTTAATTATTGTGGCTGATTGGGCTGTGTATACAGGCTGCTTGACATCTGCCTGACTCTACTGAAAGCTTTGTTGTAACTGATAGGGTGGGACAAATTATTTATGGACACACTGGATTTCTTTCCTCATTGATTTCTATGAGGAACAAGGTATCCATTCAGCCCATCTCAAATTCAACACGACAGTACTTTAACACGCAAATTGCTATGCTCTCCAATGTTCAGCCAATCTAAGAAAGTAGGTGGGATTGACTGCTGATTCATATTGATTGTTTATATTCATGTTTGTGTAATTTAATGGTGACATAATATAAGCAGCAAGTAAATGAGAGTACAGTGTGAAAAACTACGGCAGAGGTCTAATCAGCCACAAATGAAAACACTAAATGTGGGTGTACAAAGGGTTGTATTTCTTTAATTGCTACCTGGATTGTTAGCAACATTTTTTTTTTTTTTTTTTATAAAGAAAGCTTTACAGACACAAGTCATAAGCAGTGCTTGGAGTGGATGGTGGGTTCAGCATGTAGATAGCAGAGATGCTCACAAATCCTTTTTTGTGCAAGTTTGAAGTCTCTATTCTGTTTCTAATAATGTTGTTATGATAAGGCTGTCTGCCTCCTAGCTCCCAGTGTTTTCCCATTCCTTGTGTATCCGTCTGTCTTGATTGCCTCTCTCTGTTGCGTGTGTAGCTGGGCGTGTCCTCCAGTTTCCCTCCCACCTGCCTGTTCACCTCACCACCTGTTCCTGATCATCTACAAAAGGCCTACTCCCCATGGAGTCTGGGAGTTCTACCTCCCAGACTCCATCAGATTGTTCCGTAACCATCACGGTACACACGGTTTGGCCCGAAGTTGTTTTTGTCCGCTTGTTGTTAATTTATGCGCTCCCTGCGCTTCAGGGTATCTCCCAGTCTTCCGCTTGCCACTTTCAGCTCCATCTTGTCTATGTGTCTGTTCTGGACCTTGCTATGCTAGGTCACTGGGTTCCCTTTCGCTTGGCTCTCCTTCCGCCCCTGCACATTCCACCTATGTTTTCATTGTCTGAGACTGCTGTTTGCAGTTTGGATCTGCTAAATGCTCATCTTGATAAATAGGCACTCTATCATACCATCCAGTCTGCTTAGAATGCTGCTTAGCTAATTAATGCAACATTGATTAATTGTTTGGTATATAATTTTACACCGGCCATTGCAATGCTATATGAAAACACACACACTATGAAAGCTTTCCTTTAACGTTAATAACTGTATTTTGCCTTGAACATACAGCTATAGTATCGACCAAGTATTGGCTAAAAAAATATTGCTAACGTTATTAGGCATGCAATAACTGTAGCCCATTTTCCAATAACAGTTTGAGTACAACTATATTGCATATTTATCTCTCTGGTGTCCCAAACCCTAAGGTCAAAAATTGTTTCTGTGGTCCTACCAACTGAGCTAAACACCGCCACGATCATCAGGCTTCTCCTTAATGGTAATGCACCAAAAAAATGAAGATTGTTCTCGAGTACCAAATCTCGAATCAAGTCTTTTGATCAAATTAAGATTTGATACCACAAACTCAAGTCAATCTCTGGTGGTTAGGTTCAACAAAATAATTTTGGTTGTGGTTGGGGAAAGATTGTGGTTTGAGTTAAACATAAGCGAAGACGTCATAAACCGAAACATACATTTTGTATTGGCTACTGCATGAATACTGACAGGAGCCTCTCTCCCGGCAGCCTCACTTCCACTTTTTCCTTTTTATATCCTTTGTTCTGACTAGTCTGTTTCAGCACAGCAGTTGATCATAGGGTAAAATAAAACAAGCGCCGATAGACAGTGTTCCGCAATCAGAAAATGACTCATATGAGACTTTTTGTCAGGTAAGAATAAAATCCATTTGGTTTCACCTCGCTGTCTCTCCAGTGTGTTCCCCACTGGGTCAAATACACAGTAAACAGAGTAGGCTATTTTAACAGGTCTCTGTAGAGGCTGCTGTTCAAATACAGCAAACAGTATTAACATTTCCTTTTTTTTTCTTACTGTGCATCAGTAAGGAGTTCCCATTCTCCATTCTTCTGAGATCTTTCAAGTCAAGTGAAACATCTTCTCGGGAAAACAAATATTATACCATTAATGATCAAACAAAGTAGGATATAGTGATGGAGAAACAGAGTGGAAATTAAAGGAAGAAATGAGAAATCTTATCAGTTGGTAACCTATTTACTTCAGCTCTGTCTGCAGTAGGGGGTATAAGCGCTTGTGCTGACAAAGACAGAGCACTCCAGCATGGAGAACAGCTTGTCAAGAAAACTGCTTCATGAAGAAGATGAACACAAAAGAGTTTTTTTTGTTGTTGTTGTTGTTTTTCTGGGATTTTCAGCATTTAGTTTTTTTGTTCTTTTTAGTTCTCTGTAGACTCATGGCTCACTGGCTTTGAGACCATCAGGGTAGAGCCCCCGCACTGCTTTGCGGGACCCGACAGCGCGGGACAAATTTTGAAAGCTCATTGCGGGAGCGGGTGGGAGAGGTGATAAGCTGCAGTCCCGCAAACTAAAAACATGTATAAAATAAAATGTATAAATGATTAATTTACGTCTATCATATATAGTCCGTGCTGGATATTTTATTTGGCATTAATAAAAACATTTTAAGATGCCTACATTTGCAGATGAGGTCTAATCTCGCCTACGTTTCGGACAATTCGTTTACGCTCTTCCGTGTTTGAGATCTCCGATCATTGCAGAAACGCCTGGCACCTGATTGGAAATTCTGTCCCGCGCAGACCTCTACATCAGGATTACAGTTTTAGTAAAACTAAATGAGTTCATCTCATTGAAACTACAGTGTAATTACAACAGGTGTGTTATGTTTTGTAAAAGCACCAAATAGCCTTTTTTTTTTTTTTATGAACCGGTATTACACCAAGCGTCGTCACTGAAGAGCATTTATAGAGCATATTATGAACCCTGGCAAAAAAAAAAAAAAAGAGGAACAGAATGATCGAATAATGCTCTGTGATACTCAGGCTTAATTTATTTTGTACTGTGCAGCAGAGGATGTCAGATGCTTTGTCTGTTCATCTCATGCTGTGACAAATTACTTTTACGATCTCTTTATGTGCCTGACCTTCACACGGGCATGTATAACACATAAAGTACAAGGTCACTCGCTTCGAAACTCAACACTCCCAACTTCTAGTAAGGCATCAAAGAATAGGACATGCTCTTGCGTGGCTCTCATCATTGCTGATTTACTGAAATCTTTGCATTCGGGCCAGTTTGCAGCAGTGGAACGGGATAACCTCCTGTCAGCAGGTTTATCTCATTACCATCAAAGAAACTGAAGCTGTTGACTAATCACATTTTAGTATCGTGATGTTTTTGCTTGTGAACTACAACTGTATTCCTGAAATTCATTATAAATAACACTTTCGGATGAGCTTGTATCTTACCTAAAATCTTCTGATTTTGATCAGACTCAGCCATTTAGCCACACTATGTGCAAGACCTATATCAGAAAAAAATCAATCCCTGATTGATCTAGTGGGGAGTGATTATATTACCTCAAAAGAATAGAAGTGGCATCAAACACTCGCTATTCAAACTTGTGAATGTATGCCTTCTGTTTCATTTGAGTTTCTCTCATATATTCACATTACTCCCTTTGTTCTACCACCTAGGAGACATGAGCTGAAGTAGAGTTTGTATCTGTACAGAGGTACAAGAGGTTACAAAGGTTCATGCTACACACTTAGCGAGACACAGCATCTGAACTTGTGTTTTTGTTTCATGTAAAAGTGGAAAAAGTCTCCAAAAATTTCCAATCTCCAAAAGAAAAAGTTACAGCAGCCATCATTCTATCTAAATTAATGTGAGAGTGATGCATTAAGGAAACTACTGTGCACGCATGAGGCTTTATCAAACAGAAATTAGGAGATATGCCTTTTATTAGTATTAATTGAAGCTGCAGGAGAAATTCAGTAATGAGATGACCTTTTATTTCTGATTCCCATCATTTACACAATGGCACTTCAGGCTAGTTATTTCCAGTAGCTAGTGGCACTCTTTATAATTACTTCTGTCCCCAGTTACAAACTAGGCATAGCTGTGTTTCTTTCCCCATTCCACCTTCAAAGCTCTAATGGAAAAATTCAGCTGTGGAAGATTTGTCCAGAATAGAAACATTTTGTATAAGGGTGATGTGAGAGCCTTGTCTTCCACTTGAAAGGGACTTCTGAGCTGCTCAGAAAGCTAACTCCTATGTGGGGATATTCTCATTGGATCAAGGTTCTGACTGCGAGGAAATTCCTGCCTCATGGCTCCCACGAGACTAGCCGGCAGCTTTTATGACAACCTCAATCAATCCCCTGCCAGTCAGAAGGAGGGACATGAGTTTAAAATAAGATCTCAAATGCATAATCAATGTAAAGGGCTTTTGAAGAGACACGTTGAATTTTGTCAAAGACGCTTTGATAGCTGGAATACGCAGTTTACCATAACAAATATGGTGCTTTCAAAGCTGATCAAATTTAAATCAGACAGAACAAAACATCCATTAGTCATTCACTTTATTGTTAATGTTTTCTGTCAACAGTATGTCCAAGGCACTGTTTTAAAAAATGCAGAGTAAATATGGGATTTGGGTTTTTTTTTAAAGGCTTGGAATATAGAATATCTAATTAGAGCAACATCTTTCAGCCTCCGATCAATAGTCAACTTTGAATTTTATTCACCTTGATCCTAATCAGTCTGACTTGGTGCACTAGATTTAGCCTACCCAAGGGAGATGTGTGTGGAGGTGGATAACAAACCACATTTCTTTATTTCAAATTTTAATGAGACAGCATTTGTGCACATTTGTAGGATTTTTTTTTTTTTTTTTTCTGAATTGTAATGCCATGCTGCATAAATGATAGTGTATGCACAGAACAAGCAAAATATCTTGAAAGCTTTAGAGTGTTTACAAAAAAAACACTTAATTCAAGGGCATGTCTCAACATTTTTGTGAGAGATAGTAGAGGCTTGGTGGCATGAATGAAAGCACTTTCCGTCTTCATTGTGAAATTGTTTCATCGTCATCCAAAAAGCACAGGTGACTCTTGTGTATATGAATGGCTAGCTATCTCGTGAACAAGATTTTTGCTTTCCCTGTTGACAGAAGTGCACTTACTTCCGGTCTTTGTGGTGAGCTATCTCAATCATCACTGTACCTAAAATAAGTAGCTGCTGTCCTTATCTGCTGCAACAGATACTTTCAATGGCATGTATTTCTTCCTCCTCCTATCAAATGCTCACTTGCTTCACTACTTCTTTATTCTCTTCAGATGTGTGATTGATGTACAAATATATTCATTATCTCAGGGCAGTGACTTTTATAACCATAATAGTCCCTCCACCCACCCACAAGTTAGAGAGACTGACTTACTTACTGACTTAATGACAGAGAGGTGCACTGTGGCTTATCCGCAATCTCCACTAAAGCACTCCAATAATGAAGTGAAATTGTAGCTCGATTTGTCTTTGTTAATTTGACATTTTGCTGCTTTTAAATCACTATCCCGTGAAAGTCATTTGATTGACATGTTGCAGTTTTTGAGCATAGATAGCAGCAGCAGCAGATCCCCATCCTGTGTGAATCAATACGTATTTGCCTTTAAAGGTCTCTACTGTATGCAGCAAGACAAATCTCTCTTTGACAAGGATACACAACTGTTGTCAAACTGCTGACAACACCAGAGCCCACTGGACAAATCACCTGGCAGCAGTCATTGTTGTGATTATTGAAAGGAACAAGTGAGTTTCCAGAGTGTATTTTCCAGAAACATGCCACCTCCCACATATTGTATCTTTCCAACAGTCATTCTGTAGACGGATAAAATCAGATTGACGGATGGATGACTAACCCTGTTGTATCAGTAAAATGTTCTAGCTATACATATATATCATTTGTCCACTGGGCTATGCAGTCATTGAAGAGAAAGAAACTTTTGTGGCTTGCTGTAATGCTGTAAGATGAATCAGATCCTCATATAAGAATTTAATAACAATTATTAACAATTTGAAATAAAGAACCATACAGTATACTAAAACTGAGGTCAGAGCGTGGAAACATGCAAAGCTCAAGAAACATGAACATGATACTCGCACACATTCATTACTGCTGATAACTGCAACAAAAATTGCCAGAATTGCCAGTCACTGAATAAAGGTTTGCTGCTTGCACATTTACTGGATTAAGTTGTCAAGATGTATACTGTAGCTATTATTGGGGATTAAGTCAGGTGGAACAGCTGGATGAAGAAGGATCTGCATCACCACACAGACATTTAGTGGAATCAACTCATCTTTTGTTATTGACATAAGTATGAACTTTATGCATTTCAAGTTGAATCAGCTTAAAAACTTCTTGTTATATTTAAAGAACTTCTAAACGAGTTGTTTTCACTTGAAGTCTTTTGCCTTTTAGATCATGAGTTGAACACAAGCACTGCTTGAGTTCCCTAGTAACACTAGTTAATTAAGAGTATGTAAAATAAGTTCATTAAGAAACATGATCTACACAGCAGAGAGTTAAAACTCTCCAAAGACCCCTCTATATATTATGGAAACTTGCCACATGTCTTTAATGGAAGTTAAGTAACTGCTGATAAAGAAAATAATGCCAATTGTGAAGATTAAACGTCATTTCATTGCACTTATATATACTTTATGTCATTGGGGGCAGCCTCACATGTTGCCTTTATAGTAACTCTGATACAAAGTGTCACCGACAGCAGCAACCACAGCTGTCCATCTTCGAACAAACAAAACATTTATAGTGAATTTTTTTAAGGCAGCAGAGAAACTTCTTTGAACATGTTTTAATTGAAGTGGCTTAAATCGTTTTACACTGGTTTGTTTGACTTTGATGAAGAAGTCTTGATCAAATTCAGAGAGCGCTCCTCGGGTAAGCATCTTTTATAGCCAGATGGGACGTCCCATCACTGGGATTGGAGCAGATGTCAAGGCCCTGATGACATTGTCTATTCATTAGCCGTACTTATGTTGTGCGCAGGGCTGCAAATGGTGTAAGATTTCAAATTGTTTCTTATTCATGTCAAAATGTTACTCACAAACGCTTACAAGTACTTTCAAACTTTGCACCAAATGATTACAAATTGAGTTGAACTGAATATTCTTTTATTACATTGTTTTCTTATTAATCTACAAGCTGCAGGTCTAATTTACTTTTACAAAATAATTCTTTGTCTCTGTCTATTGATCTTTGTTGCTGGGGAAACTAAAACAAAGGTCACATACAGTCTCAGTGTTATATGTCACAGCACTTTTTTTTTAGACAAGTGCTGGATAATTGACTGCTGGGTGGGTAATCTTCAATGTGAATTGGAATATACATTGGTTCAGCTGTTCATTTTATGTGTTATGTTTTCATTACATGGAAATCACAGTATAGATTCTTCAAAAGGGATGCAATGGCATGAGACGTCAGCTGATCAAGAGAACAGTTTCATTTGCTTCATTGTAGGTGGATTCAAGCGCCAAATTATCTTGTTTGCACGCGATAAGATGAAAACCAAGACAGGAACAAGGTCTGTGTCAAAACTGTACTGGGTCCCATCCACACTTCACACTGACACTGTCGTTTTCAGATCAAGTTTGCAAAGCACAAAAACAGATTTTAGAAACAGATTTAAATGAATGAAATGTCAGCTTAGTCTGCATACAGTAGATGGCCAAAATCGAAAGGAAAAGACGTGTTTGTAAATCAAGCCTGTTTATGTGATGCATCTGTCCTTTTACATTCGCATGACAAAGTGCAGAATAGGATCTCTAGTATGGCAGTGCAGTGAGATGAAAAAGAACGCCACTCATATCTGGATCCAGATTTTTTTCAATCCAATATCAGACCAAAGCAGATCAGTAAATAATTATGTTTAAGGGTCCACACTTGAACCCATTGTAACTTTCAGACTCATGTACATAGTAAACAAAAACTGCGTGCTCATATTAGGGCCTGGATATGTCAGACTCAATTTGACTTCAACTCCACATAAGTAATCAGTTATGGCAGTGCATGTAAACCCAGTCTCCAATTTCCTACAATAACCTGTTTTGTATTCAACATGTCATTTGTTATTTGCAGCTGATCGACTCCGTGAAGGTTCTATATACCTGCAGTACAGGTCGCATGAGACTTAAGTCTATGATTTATTGTTTGAAATCTTCTTTGTTGCTTCATTCAGTCTCAGTTTCAAATGAACATACCCTCTGGCCAGTTATGTACATAACAATTACTATGTTAGTCATGCTCCCAAGAGGAAGGAACCTGTTAGATCTGGAGAGCTCTTGATTTTTCTTCCAGCATCACTGTCAGAACCAGCTCTGACTCCTTTTATAAAACTGTTCTATCATCCATGAGGTATAATATTGACTGTGACAGTAACATCTCACAGGGTGGTGCACCTTTTCTGCAAGTAGTAGCCAGTATGAGGGTTATTAGGTCCACTTTAAACAGCTTATCAGGTAATGCAAAGTGGCTAAAAATTGCATTTGCCTAATGTGATTTTTTTTTTTTTTGTCACCGTAAAGTGAAACCGCTCTCTTTAAATAATTCAGTGCCATTTGGTTTAATGTGAAATCGTGGTAGACTCGATTCCAGCACACTGCCTCCTTTGAGCTTATTTTTCAGAAACAACAGAAGCTCACTGCAGCAGTGATGTTTGATTTAAGCTTTGATGGTGCAACAGTGTGGTGAAATTGCAAATAAATACACTCAAACCCTGAAATCAAATGTAAATGTTGCCTGACTGTATCACTCCACACTTTAGGGTCCTTACAGTCACAAAGCCCCTGGAAAGACCAGATCCCGGGGCTTCAGCCCCTGGAAAGACCAGATCCAGATTCAGCCCTGTGAGCTTTTTGGAAAATAAAGTAGGAGCTGAGATCCCTCTCATTAAGCAAAACATCCTAAATCTTTTGAAAATCAGAAGTGCAGTCGAAAATACAAAAACAAAAGTACATAAATGCAAATGCAATCTTTTAATTATAGTAGTCTCCACTGTATTGTTAAATTATGTTGGAATATCACATTTCTCCTCAGAGATAAAGATACTTCTCTTTAGGATTCCCTAGTCCAAAAAAGTAAATTGGAAAGTGTTATTTATTATTATTATTATTTTTATTATTTGAGGCAAAAAAAAAAAAAGCTTTGATGCACAGTACAGCCCCATCTGGGATCAACTCTTGTGTCTAAGAATAAAGCAGCTCCTTTCCTGTTTTTTTACCTCAACTGTAAAATAAATAAATTAATAAAAAAAAACACACACACAAATAACTTCTGATAGGCGAATGCCAGCGTTTTAAAGGCCCTTTACAGAGAAAAATGACACTCCTCTCCAAGATGACAAATGAAAACCTGGGAGAGAAGATTTAACTTCTTCAGTAGACTAAAGCTGACACTGGATGAGCGCTGTGTCTTTTTGTTGTGCTTAAATTCACGTGTACGGAAGTCAAACTAAATCCAATTTTAAATGCTCTGTTCTGGAGGATATCACCATCCGGATGCTAACAGGGCTGTATATGATGGCTTTTTCAAAGACAAAACTTAAGAGGCAAAAGCTACGCACGTTTCCTTGTCGGGGATTATATTCTGAAATCAATTTCCAAAAAACACATAAACTAATAATATAGCAATCTAGAGGAGCGCAACAACCCTATTGTTATGAAACACACACAGAAAAATGCAAATCATACTGTGCTGAAACATCCAGTCTTTATGATTTCCTGTACTATTTATCTAACACAGAGACTTTGACACTAGAAATATATACAGTAGATGACTGATTGCTACCATCTGTAGCTGAGTATAAACCCTTGCAAGCTTACATGGTGGTTTTCGCCTATTACTCATACTCTATTCTCACACACTGTTGTTCAGTGTGCTGTGACTTAATGGTGAATGTGTACCTCCCCTTTAAAAAGGGAAAATATGACTGTTTAAAGGGGTCTGTCGATTTAAAGAGTTAAATAATAGTCCCATTAGCCGTAGTGTTTCAGTGCTCTATTCTCCTCTCCAAGACACTGATGAAGGTCAAGCTTAAATGGCTCTGGTTCTCTGTTTGAGCCAGAGACTCCCAGCTTAGCCACAGCTCTGGGAACTGGCTCACACAAAAGATTTACCCCACAATACTGCTGGCCTAGATAGACACACCAAACACACAATAGGCTGGCTGTGCATAATTTAGAGCACATCTTTCCTACATTGACAAGTCCAGAATTTTTAAAAAAAGGGGGAGCTTGTCAGCTAAATTAAGTATTCAAATACAGTATATTATGTCCACGGTGGACGTGGGGAAGTTAAATCAATATTTGCCTAAATGAACGTTAATACTCTTGTGATATAAAGCCTGGAGCTGCTGCAGAAACTGTGGATGTGAGACAGATGTGTGGCTCCAAGGAATGTTTGCTTATTTTAAGCCAAACTATATGAAACACGTCCTCATACTGTATCTCATCATGTTTTATTGTGAACTGACTGTTGATTTCAGTCCAAAGCTTTGTGATGCTGATTGTTGCAGTCTCTTAGTTTTCCCCAGGAATCAAACAGACTTCAGGCAGATATACGCAGAGGTGAGGCATGTTAAGATAAAGATTTTCTCTCTTGTTTCTAAAGTGGTTTTATTTCCAGTTAAGCAGCAACTCATAAGCCATCTTAGCCCTGCAAGGATGTCAAATCCTCACATTTGGTGTCCCGGTTACATCCCTTTTGAACATACGCTCTTTCAAGTGAAATTAATCAATCTCTTTATCACTTGGGCAGTGTCATTACCCAACCACAGAGTGAGAAATGAAAGTGCTAATCGCACAGCAAGTGGGGCTTTTGTGTGGGAAGCCAAAGTTTTCCTCGTCAAGCTGCTTTGGAAATGCATTTTCAATTGAATTTGTTAAGCGAGTGAAGAATGAATCTTGAGATTACCTCAAATTCCCTTTATGAGGGGGTTAGGTGCGACATGATCTTTCAATGTAGTTTTCAAAAGGTGATTTGCCCGCAAATGTGATAAATGCTTCTAAGGAAAATATTTCATCCATGCATCTATAAGTATTTTTAACATAAAATCAGCACATTTAGACTCAGTATTCACTATGTACCTGTTCTGTAGGGAGCTTGCTGTTCATTGACCATGGGGGTCATAAATCCTCAGCAGATTTTACCAGGACATGGTTATTTATTGTGCACAAATGTCTCATTAACTGTGTCACGTTACCACATCATTATAGCTCTGTTTGTCACCATGGGACTGGCGATGGGTAGTCCATCAGAAAAGGTATTATTATGCTAACTGCCCAGGCGTAGGGATTCACTGGCTTGATGATATCCAAGAGCACGCCAAGGTTTATGCTCCAAACAATGTGTGTCAGAAAGAGAAAGATTACTTTCCTCACCATATTATGTTTAAAAAAAAAAAGGTCTGTCGTGTTAAATCCTCAAACTTGAATGATCAGAAAATTAAATAAATTTCAAAGAATACGGTTCATTGAAGAAACCCTGGGAAATGAAGAGCAACTAAATATGGCTGGCTTTTTTCTCCAGAGATGTAAGAGATTTGATGGTTCTAAGAGGGGCGTTGATTAACAGCAAAGAATGATAAAACATTTTACCTGCTTTCCATGAAAAATGATGGTCCTTAGGAAACACAATGTCTGACTGGACTGAAAAGGAAAAGAGAGACAAGAGGACGAAGAGGCTGAGGTAGTACCCAGCTCGCTGTTTCCAGGCAATGACCCCAAAGTCATCTTTTAGAGTCATAGTCCAGCCCATTGCTTCCTCTCTTACTCCTGCGGGAAGAAAAATGAAATTCATCAGTAACTCACTGACAAAAATGGCCAGAGATGTGGGCTGGAGGAACCAGAGGAAGAGACTTGTGTAGCTCTTTAAATATGGGGTGCAGAAGGTCTTAGACACTCTCTGGCTGCTGTGCAGAAATTGTCCCAATGAAACCTCCAGCCCAGAAACATGACATTCAGTGTCACCTTGCGAATTCGCATGACACTCACACGTGAATCATAGTGTTTCATTTTGTTAAATCCGGCATACGGTTGTGATACCATGCTCGCTTCTCCTCCCACATAGACCAAAAATAATTAGTCAGAGAGTCTTGAGCATCTCAGCCTCCCAAGGTAGAAGTGGTGGAAACATGTATTGAGGGAAGGGGAGACTTTAAGCTTGGAGTAATACAGGGTATTAGTACCTTTTTATTGCAGCTCATTTATTTCTATCTCCTGCTACTGTGATTCATGTCCTAGGAGTGTAAGGGATTAGTCCTGGATTCACTAGGCCTCTAATTGTGTTGCACCAACAGCCAAAATTAATGAATACGGAATTAAATCTGTAACACCTGATGCTTTGAGGGACTGATGTTATGTTGTTCATGACCATGGTGATTCATTTCCCCAAAACAAATTTTGCTGCACTGTAGCACTTGGGTATTGTGAGATTTGGTATTATTGGCTTATCATCCCACAAAGCACTCCTTGCAGTTTTTTGTGGTTATTCTGCAATCATCGAAATTGACACAAAATTGAAAATGCTTTTCAAATAACAGAAAAAGTTCTAATTGTAACACGTAATTAAGCAAAGAAAATTAAACTGCCTGAATTCGGCAACATAGAAAAGAAAAAAGAACGAACTGAACTGAAAAAGTGAAAGTTTGTGCAAACTCAGGGATACTCTGATATTCACAAGTTGGTATCAGTGAATGTATTACCAGTTTATTTGGAGATCTAAAGTCAAGATGTAACTGTCATGGAGATGGATGGTTTATATACAGTACTATTGTTTGGTTTCTTTCACAAAAAAAAACTGTTTTTACCTGCAAAGTGTATCATGACTATGAAAATCTGTTTTTAACTAAATTTGTCTTTTAATGTTGCAGATTAATTGTAAGTTTTCATTTTTATCTTGATAAAATGAAAACTTGTGGGGGCGATTAACTACTGAGAGGCAGCAGGTATTTTGAGGTTTAGGATTATTTACACATGGTGCATCTCTGAAAACGGTGGTTGCTAGATTATTTCTGCTTGACTTCATTCAAGGGAAATTAGATTTTTACTTTGCTGCTTTAGCTGTGTTCTGGTCGGGGCAAAATGTGTTTAATGAGACAGAATTTGCAGGGTGGAGATGGCTTGGTGCCCAGAAGAGGGCTGCCAGATGCCCAGTTTTTGATGGACTGTCCAATTTTCCTCTGGGTTTGATGTGTTATTCTTGTCATCTGAGGTGTTTTGATCTCTTTGTTGCTTTTAAACTCAGTTAAACACCCGTTTATGGGTTGGTATTTTAATATACAGCTCTTATTTGTATCAGTCATCAATGGCACATATTGAAGCTGTCAGAGTTAATTGTTGTTTTTGCTTGAAATATATTCACTTTTAATAGAATGTATGCACTACTTTTTCTTTTTTTTTTTTTAAGGCTGCCTTTGTCTCAGATTTTCTGATGGCCAGAGAATTTATTCTATTTGGATGAATGAGCAGAGTCTGGCACTTACAAAGCCATATGCCAATTAGACACCTCTGTTTGCTGATTACTAGCCAAACTCTCGGGCTGCACTGCTCTGGAAGCCATACCTGACTGCACCCAGATTACATCCTCCCTCAAGCCAGTCTAATTTGACTATTCATGGGACAAGTAGTTCTCTCCATAGGCTGACAAAATGTCACAACTGATTGAAAAACATTGTCTTGAGCAAAAACAAGCAACGAAAACAAGCATCACCCAGAGGCATCCCAGTATTGTTTGTCCAAGACAGACATCTGAGATTACCATATAGTGTTAGATATGGTTTGCAAAATCAGATGACGGCTTTCTTTTTCTTCAGCCCTAGCTTCACTTTGAAGAGTTATTTGCAATTGTGTTCAGCGCAGGCTCATCCAGTCTGCGCCTGTCAGCAGAGGTGGAATACAGACGATCCTGAACATTTTAAAAAAGAAAAGCTCTTAAGCTGCTAAATATCTGGGTCAAAGGAATCATGCCAGGCTCTCAATGGCCACTGAAAACCTGGCAAACAGCAGCATGGCTCAGATGCTGCTGTGCATCCTATTAGATACTCCATGATCTGATGGAATGCAATCTGCTTCTCTGTCTCCTGTGGTCCTTGTTCGGGGCTCACTCGCTGGATTCAGAGAGTGAGGACCCTGCAGCTACCATAAGGGAGCAGATGAGCAACACTCCACAGCCTTCTCTTTCACAGGTGGTCACAATAATTAATGTTTGATTAAATCTTTCCAAATGAATGGCAAAAGCTAATTTGGTGAGCCAAGGCTCTGAACAATCACCGTGATCCTCCAGTTTTTTTTTTTAAAGAAGCCAAACAGCCTGTTCTGTCTGGAGTGGATACAAAGGCATTTGATCCCTGTACGTTAACCAGAGATGCCACCTTCTTCCCTGAATTTCCACATAATTAATGTAGCCAATGAGTTTAATCTCTCCTCACATTCTCAACTTAAATTCTTGCCCATATCCCCGTGCTATTCTTTGTGTACTCAATCCAGTATAACACAGCTGCGAGTATTTCCGCAACGTTGTGGCGCATGTAATTGTTTTTAATTGCAGTTGGCAATGTAAAAACAGAAATCCATCCACAGATGTTTTCATTGGCTCATTTCATGTCTGCATTGAAACAATCAGAAATGCAATGCACATCAGTTTTTTTTGTATCCCTTTGATCACAGGCTTGTGGGTGCAGCTGCATTCATCTGTCACTGTAGACTGATATTTGAGAATATTGCCGTCCGTCTCCATTCCATTGCTGAATTCTTTTGACACAGTTTTATTCAGAAATGTAACAAATACAGTCTACCAATTGTGTCGGCTGAGCAGATGATGAAACATACAGCAGTGTGTATTTGAAGCCTCTTTTTGACTTTTCATGAATGGGCACGGCACATTACATTAATATCTGATGACTGCGCACTTCACAATTCACATCCAATGCCAACAATCAGTGCCAAAGGAAAGTAGTGCTCCCCCAATGTAATGAGGCGAACTGTAAGGACGTTGAAGGTTGGCGTGGCTGTTGGGTGAGCAGAAAGTTTGTAGCTCTTGCAAGAAGTTCTCATCCCATCATAGAACTACAAATAACATTTGTCTTTTCATCGACTGCGCAATCTTCACCTGAGCATAACAAGATGTTTTAGCTGGCTAACCTTAACTTGACCTTTCACTAGCCTTAACCATACCTGTCAGCAAGTTTTTGAATTGTCCAATATTAATGTTCTTGTCTGAGGATTTGGTTTGGGTCAGTATCATTTTGGCACCTTATTTTGATATCTAGTACAGAATGTATATTAGTGTAAGTCAAATTTTATGGTTGATTTTTCTTATTTGTCTAGTTTAGTCAACAAAAACTAAAGAGAATTTAGATTTTCAGGTTTCGTCCTAGTCTTTGAGGCTGCAGGGAAAAAAAGGTTGTCAATTAATATATATAAATGTATACTGGTCGACCAGATATGCCGTGGCTATGTAACTGCACCCTAAAATAAAACCCAGAAGTTACATGATTTTCTCATCATCCTCCCAAACTGCAAGCGCACAGAAATACACTGTATCTGACACAGCATGATCTGCTAGATACACTGTACCTGAGCAAGATGACTTCCAGTCATCCCTTTGGGTGATCCGGTTGGTGCAGTGGCAGATGCTTTTCACTAGTTCTTCCACAGAGGACAAGAGCAGGGCAGAGGAGGCCTCCAAAGACGTTAAGTCTGACAGGGACAGTAAATCAGCTGCGCCAGCCCTCCCGCCTGAAGCATCATGCAGTGGCTTAATCCTGAGTGAATCAATGTGTAGAGGGCTGGGGTTGTGTCACACCTCCAGCAACACTGAGTGGAATTAACTCCCTGGTGCTGGCTCTGTCAAGTACCCACCCACTGATGTTCCGACTGGGGTTGGCACAAGTCAGCCTGGGCTACAGGGTCTGAGAAATAGGAAGACAAAAAGAGAGGAAAAAAGACACTCATATAAACATCTGATACCACAGCGGAGTAAAATCTAACACTTCGCACAATGACATTCTCAAGATTATATTCCTTTCGCATGATGCATTGTTGATCTTGCATCACGGAGGTGTGCGAAAGCTGCAAACAGCAAAAAGGAATGAACGACGGTGTACAGATGCAGGGAGGCTTCACAAAGATGCATGGTCCACAGCGTCCTTTCACTTTATACACTATCAGTGTTCCAAAGGTATGACCTTGTTGTGATTTATAATCCATTCATCTGTTCTGTCCTATTCATTCTGCTATTCATTTTAACAGAAAGTTTTTGGGCATATAAAAAAAAGGATTATTACAGTGTATTTCTCATATTTGGACCTACTGCAGTTCTGGAGGGGAAGAGTAACTTCATTTACTGGTTGTTGTTGGTGAATTTTGCAAAAAAAAAAAAAAAATCACAAGGCTTACATGATTTGTCATGTCCTGTGTCACATTGTGACAGCAGTATCAAAGACAAGAGTGCCGTGTAAGAGTTGCAACTTGGATTTTTGCTCGACTATGACATTCAGTGATTACATGTCAACCCTCCAGCCTGTTCTGAGAGCTCATCCAGAGGAATCTCTGATTCTATTAACACTTTCTGCCCTTGTCTCCCAACCATCTCCATCCCCTTCCTCGCTGACCCTACCTCTAAGCTCAGCTCCCTTATTGACCTTCCTGGCCACACTCTTGAAAACCCCGCATCCCAGGAACCCAGACCTTATTTCCCAAGGCTTTTAAGTGCCTTGCCTTGCCATTCCATTGTAGCCAAAGTGAGCTTGACTCTGTAGCTGCACTTCTCCTCCTCTGGCTGGATACTAACTAAATAAAAGCCAACAAATAGGATGGAAGAAAGGTATTCCTGGAGGACGGAACAAAATCAATTGTGAACATGCAGTTTCAGGTCGGGACACACAATTCATTTGATTTTTATTCAATCCTAACTTAAGACTTCTATTACAGTCAAACTGCTCGTGCTACCTTATTGTTTTCTCACCTCTTGTAGATGTATTAATCTATTAGATTTGTAATTGCTGTTGCTTGTTTAAACATAGACATAAAGTCAGAATAAATTGTTTGAACCAAGCTGTTTGTAAAGATGCGGAAACACAATAATCACACAACACAGCGCTGCCTGTCTGTTGGTCTGTTGGTTTTTACACTTAGTTGCCAGTTTATTAGGTACACTTAGCTAAAAGGAAACCAGTCTAAAAAGACAGCCCTACAATTAAAGTTACCATAAGGAAGGTTAGCTGTTTTGTAGAAATATGTAAACTCAAGTTATTTTAGAGGCTGTAGTTTTCATGCCGTTGAGTCGTAATACACCATACTCATTTTCCACCATATTTATATCCATGAGATTATGACAAATATTAAACAAACAACTCATAATAACCTAATACAAATAGATCACTACAAACTGCCAAATGCCAAAGTGACCACACATTTACATTTAGTCATTTAGCTGATGCTTTTATCCAAAGCGACTTAGAGAGAAGGAAACAATCAAGGTACAGTGGAATAAGAAAGCGTTAGTGCAGCAGTAAGTGCTGTGACAATTCTTAAAGGGGTAACTTTAGCATAGGAATGAGTGAGTACAGCAGTATCTGTATCTGTATCTGTTAACCAGATGAATTATCTGTATCTGTATTTGTACTCGGAGTGGGTAGGGCCTAACCTGGAAGTGGGTTGGGTTGTCTTAAAATGGGCGGGGCTTTAACCGGTATGTTATTTTAAGCGTGCAATTGATATGGGATGACCAGAAATTGTTATATTTATAGTGTAAGAGTGTTTAAGTAGGTGGGTGCGGTACTGGAGACAACTTTGCAGGCGAGCAATAGCAATTACGTTTGAATCACACCTCTCACCACAATTTATTATAACCTCCATGTAACATTGGCTGTGTATTGTGCATATTATTCTTTAAAAATAAAGCTGTTTATATGCCAGATTATGTTATGCTAATTTATCTTTCATATCCAGTTGACAGGAGGACATACACGTCTGTTCTCATAGCTTTCTTTGCTGTACTCCACAGAGTTCAGCCCAAATACAAAATTATCTGTAACACTCTATTTGGATAGTTAGTATCTGCTCTCTGATGACCTCAACCTGAACCTACCTCAGGCTTCACACTACTTCAGGAAGCGGTTGCATCACCTGGCTTGGTGCTATCCTCCAGTCCCACAGCTAAAACCCCCTCTTGACATAACAACAGCACATTTGCAACATCACATGCATTAGTTTTCTTTAATATCCAGCGAGCACCCATCCAGAGAGTGCATTTGTACCCTGTCTCACTGTGTCTCGCCTGCCAAATGTTTCACCACCTCACAGCAAATGTATTGTATTTGCGAGACACTTCTTCTTTTTAAATCTCTGCAAACTTGAAGAAGTTAGAGACATCTGCAAGTTAGTACAAAACAACATGACAAACCATTGCTCAGCTCAGATTTTTATGTTGAATAGATGCTAATTTGACAACCGGTACTATTACAGAAAAAAAAAAAAAAACACAGTATAAACGCTGCACTAAAGTGGAAGTTTGAATTTTTTCCAGAGCTGCCAAATGCATCATTTTGGGAGATCAAGACCCATATTTCTTGCTGATATCAGTGTAGCACAGTTACATATTGTAGCTTAACAAAATATTGTGGAAATGTTCCACTTATGTGGGTGGATGTTGAACTTGACCATCTACTGCACATTACCATCTGTCAAAGGATTTCTGTTTGCCTTCTCTTGGAGATTTTAAAAAATTTTATTTAAAAATTTTGGAGCTTAGACCTTATCAGAATAAATTCTCATTCATAGATGATACCCCAACATCAATCTCAACTGTGATGCTTAATCACATCACTAAATTCACTAAATATTTTTTTTGCATCTCATCCAGAAAGTTATTCATTTTCTCAGACTGTTAAGATGTTGTGGCTGTATCTGAGAGAGGGAGGTATCTCGATTCTGCCAGTACCTCAAACAGTCTGGCAGCCCAAACAGCTGCTCCTGAAGCCAGGGTTGTGAACTCAATCAGCTGGATGTTTATCGTTGTGGCACCAAACATACTATAGCCCTTTCTGCTTGCCTCCATGCGCTGTAGGTGCAGTGGTATGGCTAGTTAAGCAAGCCGACAGGGTCACAGTGTTGATAACGGCGTGAGAGAATTTCAACCCAGACGTGCCCACCCAACCTCACTGTACAATGATCAGTTAAATGATACCATCCATCTACTCCTGAGTATCTTTCTTCTCGCAAAATTGAGGTAGTTTGGTTCAAATCTTCACTTTTTTTATCTCTGTCTTTTTTTTCTTTCTTTTGCTTAATAAAATAGCTTTGGGATGGATTGTAAATTAAATCATTGAATTAGCTGGCATGGAAGCACATGCTTCTTCAGAAGATTTCTGAATTACAGTGATTAATTACAAAGCAAATGTGATCAGATGGTAAATTTGAAAAACTAGAAAAAAAAAAGCTGCTTCAAATCTCTTAATCAAATTAGTCCCATCAAATATTATTACAAAGACAAAATCTTTACTTCAGAACACTTAAGTGTATTTTAATGACAATCTACATTGACTAAATCATCTCAATAACAAATTTTTTTTACTCTGTGATGAGAGAAAAAAAAACAAAACAAAGCCAACCAAAGCTGAAGCCCACAGCTGTGCTAACACACAAGCTATCCCACAATGTGGCTCAAAATCAAGCGTCTGATCCAGAATAAGAATCAGTGCTCAGCATGATCGATTGCAGCTCAGCCTCGAAATGTTTATCAAAACAATCCAGTCGGTCAGAGGCAGGCACACATTTAAAGAGATAAATTGAGGTACAGAATGTTAACAGACCCTGTTGTTTAACAGAGAATACCTTCATACATCAACGCTGCTTTAAGGATATAAAAGCTGGATATTCATGCACCATTTACCCGCTCACACATTTCCTGTTCAAAGCGAATCAATAGCCTTTTAGAGTAAAATGACGCTAATTGATGCAGTGCCTAAAACAAAGCCACAGAGTATTGTTGTTAGTCAGATAATTCTTACCGATTTTTTTTTTTTTTTTTTAATCACACTATAAATATTTCATTAAAGACATGAAAAGGGATATCAGCAAATGTCAAATTAGTGCAGAAAATAGCAGAACAAAAGCTGCAAAATGATTTGTCTTTCCTTTTTCTTTTTTTTCTTTTTTTTTTTTGATATTGTGCGAACATGCTCAACAAATCTCCCAGGGAGAAAAAGAAAAGTGGAAATAGCTTATATTGCTTTAGGTGAGAGGACATCTCTCATCTTCCTTATGCATGACTTTAATTGGTTATGTTTCAGGTGGTTCATCCCCAGTGAAAATAAAGTAACTACATCCCCTTGAGAAGCTGCTACAGCATGTGCAAAATAGAGCAAAAAAGGATTTGGAGCAGAAACAGACACCAAAAACAAATGTCTGTGCTTTCTGAAGCAGAGCTAGGAAATTATTCCACAAAAGACAGAATGAGAGAGATGGAGAGCTTGAAAGAGAAACAAACCGTTCCTGGATAATCGGATTTGTTTTGTACGGCTGTTCCACCTGGCCTCCCAGTCTCTACCTCCCCTTCATTAAAAAAGCTTATAATTAATGCAGCACTGGCTATAATCCTGGTCACTCTGTTGCCCCCTTTTCAGTTGATAGGAGAGTCTCGTGGGACTGGGGCATTCAGGTGAGCGTGTCTGAGTCCCAACTGCTAAGGGACCAGAGGGGATTGTCGCCCAAAGAGAGAGAGCCATCAGTGTGAGCATTGGGGGTGGCATGACAGCGTCAGGATTAATTTTGAGGAAGCCTGGTTGCTGAGGCAGGCTGATAACATGGGTCAGCAGTTGCACAGACACCTGGACCCTTAAGCCACGAGTGTCTCTCTGGAAAATAAGTGTTAATGTACTGAGAGCTGTGTGTATTTATGTGTATATATATATATGTGTGTGTGTGTGTGTGGGCGGGGTAGGGAAGGGGTTGATAACCTGCCTAGCCTGCAGAAGATGTCCAGAGATGGCTGAAACCTGCAAAAAGAAAGTCAATTATAACGAGAGAAAAAGAAGCAGAGGAGAGGGGAACCATGGGTGAAATTAAAAGCCTGGTTTTTGTGATAAGTGGCAGTGATGTGAAGTCTTCGCCGAAAAAAGAAGTGGTAATCTGGGGTTGTGTAGAAAAAAAATGTCAAAATGTTCCAGCATGTTGAAGAAAGAAGAGTCGTGTGAAAGAGAGCTGCAGATGTAGTATTGTAGTTTTACACAGGACTCTGTAGCTAGTTTTCTTTCTAAAAATCAATACAATATAGCCTTTACTGGTTTTATCCTATGAATAGATTATGCTACAATACGCTGACCTATTCACCGCCCAAAATGTGCTGCAGGCTGACTACAAGAGATGTAAAAGAAAATCTCTGTGCGGCTAAATTCCCCAATGCCACAGGATTGCCTTGATTAAGGCGAGGTAGAGTCCTTGCAAACTTTTGAAAATAGAAAGCCTGTCAAAAAAAAAAAAAAAAAAGGGGCCATAACAGGTCAACCAGACAAGATGGAGCGCAGACAAAACAAACAGGGACTTGAAAACACAAGTTAGGATTTATTATTCAAACATCACTTTGTTTCACGCATAAAGATGCCATTTTTGTGTTTTCGTGTCATCAGAAACATTATTACTATCTTTCCCACTCTCTCCCAGTTCTAAATGTCAGAACATTATGTTCACTTTGTTCACTGACCTTTCCAAACCCATCAACACTGCCAGCAGCACTAATAACCCAGACATGCACAGCTATGTTTCTATCGCATACTGCGCTATCTACATATTTGAAACAATGAGCCAATTGCTATGCAGTTAACTATTGTGTGTGTTTATGTGCTGAAAGACAACATGTGAGTGCGTGGCATTATCAGCCGCAGCTGTAGGGTGTATTTAAAGCAAGGAGGTGCCACACATCAGGAATACACAATCATCCCCGCCTAATTGAAAAGAGCTTTTATTAGAGGTCTGCTATGCTCTGACATTCACAAGCAGTTTGATTCTTTAGTTTATTAAAATAAGATGAACATTTACAGGACCTGAATCAACACAAAGACATACAAATAGGTGCACAGATATCAACCTCAGACAAAGAACTTAGAAAAAGAAGTCCATGGAATGGTTTCTGTAATGGGTGAATCCAGCTCCACTGTGTCAGAGCTCAAAGTTCACATTTTGAGGGGTGAGGGGGAAACAAGCAGGCTTTGTTCTTTAAGGAGGCCCCGGCATTGTGCCGAGAGATAAGGGCTCAGAACAATGACGGAAAGGCTGCCTGAGAGACTGATAATCCAGATGGCTACAGAGTCAACATCCAGAGTGCAGCCGTGGATGGAAAGGACCGGAGAGGAGGCGAGAGGAGGTTGTTCCAGCATCTGTTACTGGGAATTATGGTTCCATGTAGAGGAAAGGCACTCAAACAGGTAACTTCCTGTATTGATTGATGGATGTTCCAGGGATTAAATCTTAACCTTATATTGATCCAGTTCACTTTGTGAGCATGGATCCGAGGGAATGGCACTAGTCTCATGACAGCTGTTATTTCCCCTCACTGATTTTTTTAATTTTAATTGTTGCCGCTTAAAGGCCTATTTGTATGTATGCAGGAATCAAAAGACAGCATGCCAAAAATAAGTCTTTGATGACTAAATTGCACTGTTATAGTAAACTGTACCTGTCAGGTACTCCAGCAATGAAAAAAAAATGTATTATTCACAACCAGTGTCTGAACCAGATCTGATCTGACAGGCAGCCATGTGCCCTGCAAATAACACCATGCTGTTAGCTCACCAGTGAGATAACTGATGTCACTCACAGGTGTGAGTTGCGCTACACAACACTGATGAGCAGAAAATGGAGATGATAGAATGCAATTTGTCATTCACTCACTCCAAGGTTGTTTATGGAAGGTGTAGCATGAAAGGGAATAAGTGCCTACTCTAGTATCAAGTACACAGACAATGTTTTGGCAGCTGCAATTAGACTGAGCGTGCGAGCATTTGATAGGAACTGTCTCCAGTCCTCGCAGCCCTTAAAAGAATACACAACAATTTGTGAAGATTAGTCTATGAATGATGGCAACGTGATGAAAGGAGAGGACGGCACTCTTGAATGATGGCAACATACACATACATCAAATCATTCATCTCTTCCTGGTAGATGATTGGCTCCAGTGTTCCATTGCTCACATTTCACACACTATGGCTGAATCTCATTTGCATGAATTAGTGGATCGTATTTGCAATCTTGCTGCTGCTGCTTCGTGGCTTTAGAATAGCCTCGTCTCAAGTCACGGAGGAGGAAAATCAGTGCACATCTTTAAACAGCAATTTACTTTACGGTCTTTCGCCTTTTCATCATCTCAGAGCTTTATTTTTGTGATTTGTACAGTTTGTGACCATGATTTTATACATGGCCTTGCGTGTCTGTTATTATCTACTCTTTTCCTTTTCACCTTTCCTTTTGCTTTTCCTGTTCATCTGTAAACCCATTTTTTACAACTGTTTGGAGAAGTGCAATATAAGCTTTTAGTGTTAAAGCCAATGTTGAAGTGCTCTAAACAACATTTACTTTACTTGGATGACAGCTACTGTAGATGCAGGCTTTAACTGTCAGCCTGTCCTATTCACTTTGTCCTTCATCACTCACTACCCCATCCACAAAACAACATAGTCAATATACAAATTATCCAAAGTGATGCTTCTAGTATCATGCTCGTAATATTTCTTGTTCCACTTGAATCTGGCATCTTCACCTGTGCACAAATCTGTTTTTTTTCTGGATTCAGTAACTGCCAAAGATGGTGGTGATGAGCACATTATAATACAGGCTTTTACGTTTTTATTCTATTGTATTCTATTATACTATTATTCACTACTACTACTACTACTACTACTACTACTCACTACTACTACTATTATTCATATGCATTATAATAATTATAATCTCTTGTAAATTAAAGTTTAAAACATCTACAGTAAAACATCCTTCAAATTTTAAATCCGGGGCGGCGCTTAGCTCAGTCGGTAGAGCGGCCACCCCATTTGCAAAGGCTCGCTGCAGCTGGCCTGTGTCCCGACCTGTGGCCCTTTCCCGCATGTCGTTCCCCATCTCTCTCTCCCCACATT
Organism: Protonibea diacanthus; assembly: GCA_028641955.1. NCBI lineage: Eukaryota > Metazoa > Chordata > Actinopteri > Sciaenidae > Protonibea > Protonibea diacanthus. The sequence continues at coordinate 14,220,628 of CM053986.1, forward strand.
TTCTGTCACTCTTCGGCTGTCTCTATCGAATAAAGCTTGGAAAGGCCAAAAAAAAAAATGAATAAATAAATAAAATCCAACACTGCTTCCTTTCCACGACTGCCCAACCATACACCATCTCTGTTCTCCTTTGATCCCTCATCTAAAGTAGCAATATCCTTTGTACACGGTTATTTATTTAGTCATTTTGAAATGTGCTTGGGAGCATGATTGGATTGAATGGGATTGGACATAACATAAGTACTACACTGTCTCTGTACTTTCTGATACATTGTGGTATGTTTTACTTTGTGTAATTCTATTTGTGACTGATGTAGGCTGGTCCCCGCTATACTGCTGCACATATTTAGACTCTAGTCCTAAATTATTTAATTACTGGAAATCAATGTTCCAAACTCTCCGAACTCAGATGTTTTTGGACAGGTAATAGAGCCTGAGCCTTTGACTGACATCCCAAGAGGATCATCCTCCTAGAGGAGATAATTACATGATTGTAACCTTTATAATGTTATTAGCACAGCTATTAAACTCAGCCTCCCAGTTATGTTTTGTGTCATTCAGCTTGAAAGTAGAGAAACTATGCTTCATGGTTCTCTCTGCAAATTTGAGAAAATGTGGCATCTCGGTCTGGATTATGCTGAATCTAAGCTTTAAATCTCCTTGCTACACTAACACTTGCAAACTTATAGTCATTGTTATTTTTTATTTCATTTTATTCACTTATGCAAGTGAACCTCTCTTATTATTTCTGTATTTATTGTTCCTGTTTTGTGTTTTCCTCTGATTTGATCATTTGTCAGTCAAATAAACAAATAAACTCATTAAAGATGGACCATAATCTTGATGTAAACTTTTTGTAAGTGATATATTTATTCAGTTTGTTAGGTTGCTTTCATGACTAAAGCTGATTTATATTTCAGGGGGAGATCCACAATATAATATTTGTCCTGTTCCTTTGTAACCGAAGTCCTTGTTCAGGATTCATTTGAGTCATTGCCAAAATCTAGAAGGTGGTTATATAATAGAGTACTCCCACTGGAAAGTTTTCTGGCTGAAATAAGACTGTGAATGGACCATGTACTAGCTTTTTGCTTATGTTAGATGGCTATTGTCATACAGAACGCACACTGCAGTTGAACTAATTTTTGGTTTAAAAAATAATAATAATCTCAAGGATATTGTTTTAAAACTGCTGGGCAGGACTTATGCAAAGAATGACAAGCGCACCAAAAACACATTGTGTAATTGTGAGTGTAGGGGAATAAAAGCCACCCTCCCTCCCATAAAGACACAAATCCAGTCCAAATTGATTTAATAGTAACAAAAAAAGTGACAATCACGAGCTCCCATGGCATTATAAGCTAAAGATTCTTGCAGCTTGGTGAGCAATGATGTTTTTGAGTAGTACATAACAATTTATCTCATAATATGAACAGAATTTCACGTCTCAGCTTTTCAGAAAGATTGATGGCATTATATAGAAAATACATTTTGGAACAGAGCTCGGAAGTGGTTTCGGCTCACTGTGCTCCAGACTTGTTTAATCTTGTACCAGTCAGAATGTGTGAAGTAGTGTTTGACAGGCAGCTGTCAGCCTTTTCTTTTGTGTTTGAAATTGGGTAACGGATAAGGTATTTCTGTAATTCCACCGTAAATTGGTTTAACACAAAGAAATAATGACTTAACATCTAGCTTAAAGAAAACGACAGAAATGTAAACTTGGCAGCTGGCTGAGTCAATTATACACTTTACATCATGATTACTGGGGTTAATATTTACAGAAACGTTAATTAAAGTGCACTATTTCTGAGAAATAAAGAAATAAAACTAAATAAAAAATACAATACAGAGAGCCTGTGTCAGCACCCGTATGCATTATGAAGGCAGGAAAGAAATACTGACATCTTTAATATGTGACACTATATTAAAAGTCAGAGAGTCAATACTTGCTCCTGTCTCACTATGATGAAACCTACAGAACAGAGGGAATTTCATACTGAATTAACCATCAAATTTTATTTCAATTTATTATTAAAGACAATCCTATTTAGGGGAATAAAACCATGGTTTCAAACACACAAATATTTCCAAAAACCAAATCTGGTTGCATCACCAGCATCATCTAATGATGTGATGTTTTTGTTCCTGAAAGTTTTGAAATCTTCATAACGTGATGGAAGGAGCACTAAAAAACATTTGACTACAAAAAGGGCAGTTTTATACAACGTCTACTGTAGGAATGTTGTACATCTGAGTATTGTCATGACGCTAAACGAGACAATCTTTTATTAACTATCAAAAATATATAAACACAACATACTCGTTTAACTATAGTAACATCTGTAGCTACTATTTTCTGTGACACGTTTTTTTAGATTTTGCAAGCGTGGAGACAACCAGTACATCCCTGTCAGAGAAAATAAACAACTTCACTCAGCTTGATAGAGACTTGGATGTAGGAAAGGGCATACCAAGTCTGGTTCAAGAATGGCCAGTCATTTTTTTATCAGTCTGTACTTCATGTTACAAAAATTGCACCTATTTGCTGTAGAGAAACCATCCATTTTCACACAGATGGTTTCCTTTCTTAACGTGTTAATCTGCCACGTTGCTGACTCAGAGCATGAAAGACAGAAAATGAAGTGTGTCCCGTCGAAAAAAAAAAATTTTCATACCAATGCTGGATGAAATACTTAATTAAAGCTGTTTTTTATATAGTAGGTGATTGGATTTTGATTTGAAATGCAACTTTAAAGTGACCTTTATCTTTTTATTTCACTTAATGAGTATGTCAGTATCGATTTAACAAGTCATTAAGATGCAAAGGGATAGAAACTCACCCATACAAGGATTTTGAATAATTGATTATGTATTAGTAACAGCTTAACCTCTGCATCGCTAAGCCACATCATCTTTAAATTAGATGCATTCCCTGCCAAAGAGCCAAACAGCCTGCCACTGCACTGTATCACATCTCTAAAGTAAGCCAGAGGATTTGTGTCTCATTTTCTTCCAGATTTCTTCCCATATGTCTAATGCTGATGTAAACATTGGTATATTACGTCCAAATGATAAAAAGGGAAAACAAAATGTACAATATATAATCTGTAATTAACCAAATACAGTTATTTTGGAACATTATACAACATTCTCACAGTATTGCTTTCAGAGGGGCTATATTTCTTTAATTACAGCCTTCTGAATGACTTGAAGCTAAGGAGTATAGTCTCACACATCACAACATGAACTATAATAACATCTCAGCTAATGGACTGGTTGCACAGCAGACATTTTGACATTATGTCATAGCAGAACACTCTCAGTTTTAATGATGGCTGAATTCCACTTAGGGGAATGGAGCTGAACCAGTGTTATTAAGTCCACTTGTGATTTTTTTTTTTTTTTTTTTTGACAAGTCAAAATATCTGCTGATATTGGAGAATAAAGACATCTAACTACAAAACAATCGGACCATTTTGAAGTTAGTCAGCTATGTATTAATTGAGGAAAATACTATATTTTTAAGCAAAAGTGGGTTGCCTGATTAGCTGTAGCCTGGGTAGAGCTGCTGGGAGAGGTTTTCAGCATGTGAGAGAAAGGCAAAGGAAGGACTTGTTGTTGTGGTAATGTACCACCTGGCAGTGATGTCAATCTTCAAGATACAACTCCTTGTTCCTTGAAGCAGAGAGCCAAAAGGTCAATGGCAAAAAACAACTTACAGGTTATTCCTGTTGACATACCTTTGTGAACTGCGTTTATCAAGCATCTAAGAATCTCCCTTCGGAATCAGTCTGGAAGTTAAAGCAGAACTGACAGTACTCCTACCTCAGACTTGGAAATGACAACAACCTAGAGATGCAGCAGCACAACGTGAGCTGGGACTTTAATCTATACATACATAAATAATCCACATCTCCAGTTTGACTCTGACCAGGGCTCCCCACCACGGTATGAATCTTTCACAGACCCTGCTTTACAGTACAACCCAGAATTCAAAGGCCCTTTCATGGAGGCAATTCTTGTTGTACAAAGAGTCTCCTAATGCCAGCGAGACAAGACAGAATCAGGTACAGATGGCCAAACAATGCTTACAATAACTGTACCGTGTTCAATAGTATTGTGAGCCTCTGACTCATAAAACCGACTCTGATCTTATGCCAATGATCCATGAAATCTTTTTGAATCCTCAAACATAAATGGAGGGCGGAGGATAATTCATGTTGCTTTGAGGTGTAAGCACCAAGATGAATGTCTGTGCTACTGCTGAAGCAGTCTTTCTTCAGAGCTATACAAGGAGCAAGTAAACACAGGTGATAAACTCAAAAACACCTACAGTGCATTGAGTACCAAAATCCGTAGGAGTCTGTCTACCTGACCAGAGCTGGACTGGGCTTTTTCGTTGCATGCAGCCTTTTTGGTTTTGTTGTTGGTTTTGAACAATTTATCAGCAAAGCACTGAAAAATAACATCCTTAATTACCAGTACTGTACATGATGAAATTATCAAGTGGACTTTGATGATGAAAGGCATTAATGGTTTGAAATGGCAAGAACACTAATGCAGATTTGTAGCTACCTGGTTGGCTGGAGGTGGAGTTGCATTATATTTTAGCTGTCCATACACCCAGATTATCAAGCAATAAGATAATTTACCACCAAAAGAAGAGTCTGGTCACAAAAAAGCCTATATATATTCATTTTGCAATAAACTCTAACTAGATCCTGTATAGAAGTGGCCTGAGTAATCACAAGGAATGTAATGAATCAGTCAGAAATGAGAAAAGACTGCTGGAGCACAGGGGAACACAGGGATCAATAAAGTTCTTATTTTATCAACATGTAGGTGTATATTATAGCATGGGAAATTAGCAGACGATGTAATTTAATTTTCACTTGCATCATATACAACCATTTCATATTAGCAATTACAAAGTCATTTCATAACTTAAACCCAATCTACCAAATCTAAACCTTATTTAATGCTAATTTGATGCTAGGACTCAAATGATTACTCCAGGAACAAGTAAATAAAATTATAAAAACTTCCATTCAAATTATCTGCTGAACCATACGAAGTGCACGGACAATAACATTTGTGTACCGATGTTGTGTTAGGTTAAAAATAGACGAAAGAGAATGGGAGAAAATATCAGAAGATGAGTCTTGCAGTACAAATATATATATATATATATATATATATATACAACTGTCTATATTTTGGGAGCGTTTCAATTTGAAAGCAGTCAAAGTGGTGGAGAATCACTACCTGCTTTGAGGTGGAATCTGTCAGAGGAACACTGTCAGCACAGCAGCAGAGAGATACCAGTTGAACTGCAGTACCATACTACTGCTCTGCACTGAAACAACATTTACCTTTGTTGCAGTAATTAAGGCTCAAGGCATCCTTGAATTATACATGATTTGAAATCAACCTGATTTACAAAGAATCTTACAACTTACTTACTCTTACCTCTGTATAAAGAAAAGAAAGTGATTGACTGATATGTAACGCCTCTTTCAGCCTGATAGAGGTCTAACCCCAGAGAGGAGTTGAAAAGTTTCTAGGTGTGTTGAGTATAGGTTCTGACAGGGGCTGTGCATCAGCAGAGCGCTCTGTCTGACCTTCCCTGCTGTTGAGCCCATTACGCTTCAATTAACGACAGCGGCCCGCTGCGACCAGAAGGAACAGCTGCTGGGCCCACATGGTGGTAATTCAATGAGAGTGCCAGACAGGGGGGACACAAAACTTGATCCACCAATCAGACACACCTATGCACAAGGGGATACAAATTTACTCCGCTGAATTGGGCCTTAAGACAGAGGAGCGAAAAATCGCGACCTGGACTCCATAATGCTCTCACAGTATGCGAGAGCTCCTCGAAAATATTGCTGAGCTTCGCCATATGGGTAATTCAATTTCGCGTGCAACAAAAAATCTAATTAGTGGCTATGATCTCACCTAATGGATACTCAAAGTTCATGTAAAAGCAATGCAGGAGGTTCCTTTCAATGAAGGGTGTAGGACTGGTTTCAGCATTGGTAGAGACACAATGATTTATGAATTTATAATTGATTCTCTGTCAAAATGGACTCTCTCTCTCTGTGTGTCCATTGTTCACACAAATACTCTGTCCTCCCACATATTGGTGGTAGGGATTATATGTCAACCCATGATGTCACCCACTGGATTATGGACAACAGTTTTGAAGCCAGAATTGGCATTATGGGCATTGTCATGTTGATTTTTCTGGGTGACATACTGCAGCTTGGTAGGTTTTGGTGGGTTTTCAAGCAGGAAAAAATGTCTGCTCATAAATGTCCTCTTATTCCAGCTATACAGTTAAAAATGTCTAAAATATGTTTCTGGAAACATTTGAAGTGAGAAATGCAGTAACAGAATACTGATTCATATTAGATCAACGCTGACTAGTTTGACAGTTTTATTGGAGTTTCCTGAGCCCAGTGTGTTGTGCTGGGCAGAGTCACTGCGAATTACTTGTCAATCACAAGGAGGCCATTCCCTAAAGAATACCCTACTTAATATTTTATTTTACTCTAAGTGGGACCATAATTTACAAAAGAACATCATGCTGTATGGAAGAAGACTTGAAACTAGTGATTTAGACTATAAACTCATTAGGAAACTGTTTACTGAGGTAATAAATCAATGAAGGAAATAGGGTCATTTTGTCTCAGAGCTCAATACAGCCTGACATTTTTTGCAGCCAATAGACAATTCCACATTGGTTTCACTTCACAGCCCCAGAAGCTCTGTCCACTAATTATATTGTCAATAGTAGAACATGTCCCTACCTTCCATATGCATCAACATTGACCCTTGTATTCAATTTTGTTATTATAATAATTTGAATAGTGTTTATTGTCTCATCTTCTAAATAGATGTCTGCAACACAGACTTGTTAAATGTTACAATAAGGGTCGCCAAAGTCAGAAATGTTCTAATCCTACAAATAGGTGGCTTTAAAGGCATAATGTGCAACTTTTATACCATAAAATAACTATAAATCATCAGGCTATAAATCATTTTGATGCTACGCTGACTTGTAATCGGATCAGTGGTGTCACTCTTTGTGCTCTGGGTATCATCTCCTGCAAGAAGTACATAATGCATCATGGCAATAAATCACACACCACCAACTATTTTGCTTATTTTGGGGAAAGTGGATCATTTTTTAGGGAAAAAATGTCTCCTGATGGACAATAAACTAAACTGCTGTGAACTATAGCTGCTTTCAGCTAATGTTAGTCCAGACTGTGAACTCAGAGTGCAGAGGGAGTGTTAGTGTTTATACCACAGCCATTTTGGACCACTGGGAAGAGAATTTTTTAGCGAATGCTGACAGGGAGCGGAGCTGGTGTTGTACCGAACTGGTGAGCGGGCAAAGTAACCTCTATGGACATGATGGTAGAGGGAAGGAGGATGAAGAAGAGAAAAAGAGTGACTGAGCAAGAAGCCACCCGAAAAGAGTAAATCTGGGACTGATTTTTAGTCATTGTCGAGAGCTTTGTTAAATAAGAAACTGGAAAACAAACACCGAGCTGGGCTTCTTCCTGTTGGACTAGTAAGTAATATTAGCTGGCTGCTAGGTCTAACCCTAACTCTACACTTTCTGTTTTCACTCTATGTTTATGTTTTGTTGTCAGCAAAGTTATGGCAGTGCCTATAGAACATACACAATATAAGGTCCATCCATTTCAAATGATTAAAAACAGTTCTTTTCCATACAGCAGAAGGAATGTGTGCGCTACATCTACAGTCTGTATGAAGAAATGTGACACATGGGTTGTCAGGTACAGTATGCATACTGACTGGTTAAGTCTTCTTTCATAACATAATGATAAAATTAGTTCATGTTCAATGAACTGTATTCTCTGCAAGTGAATGCAGTAAACCGTGCAGGTTAATAAATGCACTAGATGCTAACGCACTAAGTTTAACTAAAATTAGCTGGCATAAACCCATAAGCAATTGCAACTTAAGTTCCAGTAAATCAGAGGCCACTTAAGGGAATTCAGAGAGCCAGATCAGAAGTGGCATAGTGCAATAGCAGTAGAGCTGTGTATGCCAGAGAACGAGAAATTAGAGATAAGAAGTGAAAATAAAGGGAAGTATTTATTATGACATAAGGCTTTTTACACCATCAACTTGTAGCTTGAAAAGTCACCTTGAAACTTTGTGCTTATGATGCAAAGCAACATCCAATCCTGACAATGCAATTAACATGAAAAATGTGAAACAATATGTTTGTGTAGACAGGGTTTCCCCAAGTCCCCTAACAATGCCTTATCTGTAACTTCACCAGGAGTCTTGGCAAGTGTAATTACCCCAGGACCCGCCAGCCTGGGACAGTTCTGTTGGCCTGATTGGATCTCACCTTGACTTGACCTCTTGGACCTGGGGTGACTGAAACAACTCTCTACATCTTGGCGAGGAACAATGCATTAGTTAATCAACTGATTAAAACTCCAGATAAAAGTGTCCTGATCCCATTAGAGCTGGAAATAACTCTCCACTCCCTGCTGGCAGTTTTACTGTTGCTAAGGATATAGTGGAGCATCCTATAAAGCCAGTATCCTTCACTATGGGTTGAGTTCTTAATGAGCAACTTTTTTTGAATGTGGAGTCAGCAGAACATTTTCAGAGGGCAGACGCAGAAATGATACCTATAGGTCACGTATATAGGTCACCTGTGAAAACTATAGTTCTATGTGTACACCCATAGAGATAAAATGGACAGGCTTAATTGTCTTTGTTGTATTTATATACTCTTTGTCCCGGCATATACACATTTTACTAGAGCTACTGTACAATACTATCAGGCAAGAAGGTGTTGGTTGTAAAAAAAAATAATAATAACAGTATATAAATAAAAATATCAACATAACCACATACTTTTCCCAACTGCAAACATCAAGAGCCACCATCAGATCTGCTGTCTGACAAAAGCTTAGGTTATTGCAATTGATTTGTGTGAAAATGCTTTGATTTATTTTCATTGCCACCACAAAACTACAAAAGGAGAAATTCACAAGTTCCCAGATTTTATGTCCGAGAACTCTTAAAGTCCAAACACAATGGGTTTGGTTTAAATCTCTAAACAAGGCCATCAATGCTTGAACATGCTATAAAATGGATGAGCTATGAAAGCTTGAAGGTGTATAAAATAGCACCGGGGAAGTTGCAAATGAGGGAAAGCAAATGACATTGTCATTGTGATTAGTTTGCCATCAGCTGTCTGTGATCAGTGTGAAACTTCTAAGAAGGTTTGAAACAAGCAATTACTTTCAGAAAAATAGCATCATCCTGTCACTGTTAGTAGATGAGACCTTGTTAGAAAGATACAGGTGAATGCTCTCTGGGGGACTTTAGCAGCATGTGACTCATCTGTCTCACAACAGTCTACAGTACAGGGATGGAACTGTCTTTGTCTCGTTGAATCTTATAATCTACTCAGACCTTCGGTAGCAGAGCATTACGACAGCTCCTTCACAACTGTCACATTTGAATAAACGAATCTGAAGCAGGAAATGGAGTCTTGGATCAACACTCACTAACCAAAAAGTGCTGTAGTGAATAATGCATTTTTTATAACAATGTGCTGCAAAGGCATGTGAGTAGGGGAGGGCACTGCCTGCTGTGAATTAGATGGTAATTGAAAACTTGACAGGTAACACGGCAATCTCCCAGAAACAGTTGTGAAATACAGAAATTGTAGATTATTGACAATGAAAATATGTTATGCAGCAATTTGGAGCATGTATTTTCATGAAACTGATTTAGACAGCTTACCAGTTTTTCTAATGAAGTCAGTGCTTCACAGATAGAAGAGCATTCATTCAGGCTTTTGTTAATTTCAGACCCAGCCACTCCCTCCAGTCACCTGTTTCTTGTTCTTTCATTAGCTAACTAGCATATGTACTGGTTCATATCCATTAGTTCTGTGCCAGATGGTCTTCATTCCATGCCCCTTATCTTTCAAGAACCCCGTCTTTGCCTGCTTTTGTTTTATTTGACACTTTTTGGGGGTAGAGCAGGTTGTCCACTGATCAGAAGATCAGTGGTTCAATCCCTGGCTCCAGTCTGTATGTCGAAGTGTCTGAACCCCAAATTGCTCCTGAAGGTGGTGCCATCGGTGTGTGTGTGTGTGTGTGTGTGTGTGTGTTTGAATGAATTAGCTCCTTTCTGATGAGTGGTTGGCCTTGCATGGCATCCAGCGCCATCGGTGCATAAATGGGTAAAAATGATATGTAGTGTAAGCACCTTGACTAGTCAGAAGACAAGAAAGGCACTATATAAGGATACAGTCCATTTATGATTTACCATGTATTACTCTGCCTTAGCCTTGCTCGTTCTGTACGATGTATATTCTTCAAGTAGAGACTGTTTAGCCTTTAACTCCCGAGTCGTGCGCTTTATTGTGTTATTGAATTGTGAAAACTTCTGTGAGGTAAACACAAAGAACACAAAAAAACAGAAAGCAGAAAGTACCAAATTTTACAAGACAAGCCTTTACTACTGTTTAAATGAAGACCTTGAATTGCTTTCCTGATCTCCAACAAGACACTATTTAAGAAATTTGCAGCCCTGACTGCAAAATGCCCTGGTCCCCGCTGTCTCCAATATGACCCTGATGGAACAACAGATCCACAGACCTCAGGCTGCAAAAAAATGAAACTAGTGAAGACGAGCCAAAATATGGCAAATGTGGTAAAATGTTTTATATCTCAGCTGTACTTTCTATAAGCTGCAGGCAGTCAGTTGATTTCTAGAGCAGCTACCCTAATCTAATCAGGTGGAGATGAAGGCATGATTAAGGAATTGGATTGAAACAAATCATCTTATCATTGTGACATACAAAACTAATGGAACTGTAGGATGCCTTGTATGATTTCCATTTGCTGTTTATATGACCATCATTTTACCAGTATTTAACATCCATGACATGTCTTGTGTTTTACAGTACATATCTCATTCACCCATTCACACACATTCATACACTGATCGCCAGAGTTGCGGAGCTAGCCATTCATAAACACTCACACACCGATGGTTCAGTATCTTGCCCAAGGATACTATGACATGCAGACTGGAGGGGATCAAACCGAACCGAACCGCCGATCTTCTGATTAATGGACGACCCGCTCTGCCTCCGCGCCGGCCCATGTCTGATGGGTTTATGGTCAAAGAGAGCTGTGTATTGCAAAACAGTGAAAATTAGATAGAAAAAAGAATATTGTGGTTGTGAATTACTTGGGTAACATGGAGATTACAAAGGACCAAGAACGGAGCTAACGGATATAATAGATAATTATACTTAATGCTTTTGTTAGCGTTTTATTCATTCATTGATTCTTTTTCATAATGCAGCACACTGAAATTAGTGAAGAGCTCTTAACAGAAACCCTGCCCCTGCGTTGGGAAGGGTTCTGCCACCAAAGGCAAAGAAATGTGCTCCTTCACAATTAAAAAAATAAATATCAACTTCAGATAGGCAAAACATGGGGCGATCAGTGTGTGTCGTTATGGTCATGACGTGGTTGCATGCAATTAAACTAGCAGCTGACATTCATTAAATAAGAGCCTCTCTAAGAATAACTCTGCACAGTGTTGTACTGTACGGTTCATAAAGCCCAGTTTAGCTGTTTATGTCTTTGTGAATTATCTCCTTGAACAGCTTTTTGGATAAAAACAAAAATAAGATATTAAGAACGAGGACTGTTTATATAGATGTTTTACTACACCATATACGTTTCATGTACTGAGCAGCTATCAAACAGCCAAGTCTCTTGACCAGGAACTGTGACTGCAGTATCGATTCAACTCCCTCAACTTTCCTGTAGACCAAAATATCTTTCTGTCTCTGCTGCTGAATTCAACCCTTGTTCCTCTTTGCTGACACAGTTGTCCGTGTTTGGCATATGCTGTCTCATCACTGAGACTGTTCCCACAGACATGTTAAATAATTCTGCAGCTTGTGTGACCTGTGACTGCAATTCAGAAACAGACCATTTGGGCCATTTTGAACTCTGTTTGGCCTTGCGTTGCCCACCACCTGTAGCTCCATGTCGATTCGTTTTGACATCGTCACTGTGATGTTATCCATAAATTGATCTGAACAAATGCACGATGCTCCAGTCACCACTAACTAACCGAGTCTACATTACTGAGAAAAATAATTTGTACAATTTCAGCCTTAAGGTCTCACACTTAACCTCAACAGCTATTGAGCCAATATATTTCCTATCCATTATATATGTGCAAAACTTACTAGGGCCCTGTTGCACAGTAAAATAATCTTTGATGTGCAGTTTTAATATTCTAGTTAAGTTGTATAAAATATTAAATAATTCTCTCAGCTCCAAAGTAGGTTATATTCAGGAATCTGCTGATAATACAGATACAGTCTCACTGAATAAACTCACATTAATAAAGTGTCAGGATGAAACTTTACAAAGAAGCTATAGCCACAAGTAGTCTGCGTCTAAGTGTGTCATAATTAAATGTCGCACTTTGATAGAAAGCCATCAGGACTACATTACACACTGATAGCAATTAAAGGAATATTTAACCTCCCACTCTAGAGCTCTAATTGTTGCTCTATCAATTCCTGGGTGGGAAGACGCTGCATGACATATGGACTCGCAGTGTGAGCGCTCTATCTCCTTTGTTGGGCGAGGCACTTATCTGATTGTGCTTCCCCGATAAGGAGAGGAAGGAGAAAAGGGGGGTTGGCGGCTGGAAAGTGGGACTTTATTGAACATTCTGTCTCCGTGGAGAACCCTGGGCTGGTTCACTTTGTGAAAGCAGAGACCTCACCGTGGCCAAATCCAATCAAATGTTTTGAGGGCTGACAGGTCCAATCAGTCAGCGGCTGGTTGCTGCTCACCTCTCAGGTTCAGTTCAGGAGGAAGGTTTCTGGTTCAAGACTTTCACAGACGCAGAAGTGAAACAATGTTGGTGAAAAAATTACAAAACGAAAAACAAGATAAAACTGAAATTGACAATGTTTCTCTTGCTCTTCCACTTGTTGGCATTTTTTTTTTATTGCATCATAAAAATTGCACCGTTCCATCTTTCCAACAAGAGAATTTGCTTGTAGCACAGCAAGCGTAGTTTGAAAGCTGTTTCACCACCGTTGTATTAAGCACAAATGTAATCCTTTTCATATATATAGATCTTTTGACCATTATTTCAGATTTACATTGTGAAATCTTTCCTTCAAAGGAGTTCATTAAATATCTGTGTATTGATAGAGTGCCAGGTAAAGACCCCACAGCCTTCCCATCAATATCTTTGATTAATAACATAATAACACATTACACATACAGAACTGAATCTGTCTTGAAAATCCATGTCATATACAGTACAGACCAGCAGGTGAGTATTTTACCTTACAGAGCTACAATAAATGCAGTTTGAGGTCTGCAACAAGGATGCATTCACAACAAGTTATTCAACATTCTTCCCCTTTTCAGTTTGGTTCAGTTGCTAGGTGCCAATAGTTGCTTTCCTTCTTCAGGTACTACCGAACACTATGTGCACTGGAATTGCAGACGTGAGAGCTGCTGTGCTTCAAAAGACCTGTGGTGCAGTTCATACTTAGAATTTTTATAACAAAATCATTTTCATGTGCTGTATAATACATAAAAACCTGGATGTATTCTAATACTTTCAGTTTCTTGTCAGATCAATTTCTTGACTTGTTTGGACGGTCAGGTTAGTCCTGAACCTTTTCTGCCCAATCTTGCACAAATGCCAAATTCTATATATGTGACAAATGTTTTTTATCTGTTTGTTTTTTCGAACATAAAAAAACAAACTTATGGTGCGAGTGTGGGTGTGATCACACCCTGTCTAGCGCCGCAATAAAAGCTCCGATAACAGGCCACAGCATGCAAATAACAGTCCTTATGTTCAGGCAAGTGGCAAAAGACAAAGGACAGAATTATTTCAGTCAGAATCAGTTATATATTTGAATCAGTAATCAAGTTAATCACTTAATAAGCACTTAATTATCAACACATGCTGATGATTTTCTTAACAGGGAAGTTGAAGTGAAATTATAGCAGTACAATAATTTAATCATGATATTATTAGCTGCAAATATGTGGACATGTGGATATTTTTTATGATATATGTATGTCAGATGTTATGTAGGAATAATAAATTACATCAGTAATAATAAATAATCAATGTACTGATGGCTAAGTTTGTTCATCAGATTAAATGCCGATGCTCCATCTGGCAGTAATAGTCAACCTGAACCACAATCAATAGACGAGCTAATCTTAACTCACATGTCATGTGTGGTGTGTGACCGCCTGAGTTTGCTCCGTCTCTCGCCTACAACACTGATAAAATCAGCCTATTCTTGAAGACAGTGGCACAAAGAACTTGAATGATTTTCTGCTTCATCCTCCTCATAACAAGATCGTGAAAGAGCTGTAACACAGTAATTCACTGTGTGTGATAAAATGTAAGGAGTCTCAAACTTGTTTCATCAATAGTGACCCGAACATAAACCCGAAAAACTGTAAATTCAACTGACATGATTGGCTGCGAGTACAAATTTTAACGCCACTGAATAGGTAACCTAGCAACACCTTAATGTGACAACATCTGGACTGTTTTCATCTAATTTAATTAAGAGCATTGTTGTTTGTTGTTTGAAATAACACAATTATATTTGGCTTGGTACAGTAACAATAATGTAATATTATAAGGATGTTTAATCATTTAATATCAATTCAAAGCTCTCAAAGTAAGGCAAATTCTGAGTTTGGGTGCACATACGCATAGTATATCTCAGAACGAGACAGAGTTAAGTACGTATGCCATCAAATTTTGATCTCCTGCATGTGTATTACTTAACATATGGTAACATTACAGTATAATTTTGAATCATTTACCAATTATAATTGTAATTAAACTGTAGTACAAAGACTGTAATGGGGGCATCATGGTGCTTATCACTCTGCACAGCTGGCACAGTGCAGCGTGTTGGTTTGTGTGAGCTGAAGATGGCTCACAGATTTCAATATGAACGCAGATTATTTGTTTTTATTTTTGGAAGTCTGGACAATGTCCATAACTTGGTGCAATGGAGTCTGCAGATAATAAAAAAGGTGTTATTGTCATTCCCAGTTTGGAGCACTGTATGGTGTTCATATTCACAAACAGAACAAATCAACACGGATATGCACCATGATATGGAGCGTCTAACAGTTAATAAAACCCACCCATAATCAAGATCCATATCTGTCACTTCTATACATTCAGATCAGGTGTGATTAATCAATTAAAAGACATCACTTGGTCTATATGGACTAGAAATCAAATTAGTATTTCGATATTGCATCTGAACTGATGGGACTCTAAAAGGATGATACAGAGCCAATGAAAGTTAATGATATATTTTTAATGTGTTCAGATTTTAATAAAACAACACGCCTACGGTCTATTAGAAAATTCCTTTGATGAAAGAGGGGAATCTAGGGTAATGCGTTAGAACCAATTGAGCATGTAAAATAACATGCAACCTCAATAATGGTCTGATGGATCTTATAGCTCATAATGAATTTTGTACAGTGTTTTGTTGTTCATGAACTGGATGGATGTGAGACTGCTCATCCAAATGTTCAATTGTAAAAGAAAATAAGCCTAGCATCTCTTGTCTGTGATAAAAATCTGCAGGGCTCCACACTTTTAGTAAAAGACCAGGGGGTCTAATCCTCACATCCCTGTATAATTTACCAAGGTTTGCCATGACATTGCATGGAGAACCGACACAATAACTTAGGCCTTTTTCACAGCACAAACCTTTATAAACCTGGAAAATGGCACAGCACAGCTCTTTAAAGTCAAAATTACCTTTGATTAGCCAGTATTACTGTGGGTAATTATGTGACATGAGATCAATTGAGGACAATTTTGTTAACACATAATATTCATTTGTAACTGTCAATCACTCTTGTGGAAACAATATTCTCCAAGAGTTTAATGGCTGTGAATGTTATACAGTGTGTTTTAGTGCTATCACTGAATCACTCAGGATACAATGTGTCTATTGCCCTCACATATATTGTAAAATATTCTTTCAGACAGTCGATACACAATCCGCTGCAGCATTGCATTTGTGACTAATGCTGCGATGAAAAGACTCCTGTAATAAGAGAAATCGAGAAGAAGAATGCAAGGATGAAATTCTCAGCCAGACATTGAGGGAATGGGGTTTTTGCAACATGTAACAATAGCACAATACTGACCAATCAGAGGACATAAGTCTTGGAGGATCCTAACAAAAGTTCAGCTGAGCATTTTATTTCAAAACGTCATTTATGGTTCTTGTAACATAGTGGTTAAAGAGCTGTAAACCTCAGTGTTAACACAGACAGGTGATAACCAGCTTTATGATACCTGGTTATTAATCACCAATCACCAATGTTAGATTTAGTGAAGCGAGTAACCCAAAGAGAGAGCTCACAACGTGCTGGCTGTTGACCAACATCTCTTTTGGCTCTGCTGTCTCTTTTTGCCCACAGATGATACACACATACATGTATACGCACTAAGGATCTTCTTTTGTTTCTTTTGTGCTTCACCACTACATTTAGTACAATGAATGGAGCGTTCATTCCACCTCAACACAGACACGTATGAGCTCAAATTTGTACCAATCATGACAATTTTGGAGGGGAATCGAATGTCCCATTTCCATGACCCAGAGGCCTCTGTGGAGATTATGCACATGGACGAACGTATGTTTACATTCAAGTGACAAGCCATCTGCAATAATAGACCTTTTTTCACAGCAGCCATTCTGACATGAAATAGTAAACACAGGTGTCAGAGTCAGGGTGCTGCTGTGGTGCATGTTGGCTCACCGGAAAGTCTCTGCTGCTCTAAATGGAACAGAGCCTTCATTAGTATCAGTGGAAACACCTGCATGAGTCACTTAGTCAATGAGTCAGGTGACGTATTAAAGAACAACAAGGTTCATGCAGGCAGGAGGCAAGAGTGGCTGGATAAGCCAGCAAAACACGGAAGGCCATGGTTTGTTTCCCATTTCATTGTGTATTACTGTTACCATGACGATGAAGGCCCCTTAACTGTAAAAAAATATATATATATTCATTTTAACTCTGTCTATCTCTCTTATTTCCCAAAAATCTAAAAAAAGTTGTTTTTGTGCCTCCAGTAAAAATAACCAGGCCTTATCTTTAGTATTGTTGCATCATAAAACTGGTTTTGGAGGATTCAGATAAATGATGTCATCTTGTGTCAGAACAGAAAACATTTCTGACATTCTAGAGGGCATGGAGAAACAATGTATTTAGCTTTTTTGGCAAGGTCACATTTCCAGCTTACCATCATAGCAGTATACAGGATCTGACAAGTTAGTAGTTTTGACCACAAAATATAAACATGTCCCGAACCCTCAAATGTTCATAGAATGGAAAGTTGAATAAACATTTAACAGTTGAAGTACCGACTAATTCAAAGCTCCTTTAGAGCCCATGAGGTGATGGATAACCAATACGCACCAGCAGGCTCTGGCACTCATAACTGTGCCGCATTTGCGTAAGGAGTGATTCCCATTCCAAGGCTCTGGCACCTGGCCAGGAGGCACTCAGCACCAGCACAAGAAAGCAGCCAGCGCCAATCATTATCCCATTGTTTGGAGGCACACAGCCTGTCCTAATTAGATGCAAAAGAGCCGAGAAACTGTATCTAGTGTCACTGCAAATGAGCAGAGAGCAGCACGTCACATAGCCTGCTGATGCAGGTTGGAGTGTAATAAAATAACGAACTAGCATGATAGTGGAGAGCAAAGTGCATCAACAGGTGGTCTTTTGAACTGCAGGAAACTGCTATAGAGAGCAAAGGGCCAGCGCAGAAGTGACCTGCAACACTGATCCTTGCGCGCCAGGCATCGGGGCACGGCGGTAAAATGTCATCGATAGAAACTGATCTTCACAGCTGCTCATCCACTAATCTTAAAAAAGACCAAAACAACAGAGCAGTACAGCTGTAAAATAAAATGCTGGATACGACTTGGCATCAGAGGAGGCATAATTTCATTGTCTTTGCTGCAACTTCATATGCCTCTTGCCCCTTGACAGTATCACAATACAGGATGATCACTGATCTAGAATGCATTTCTAAGAGTGCCAGAATGTCTCGTTGCTTACAAAATATTCAAACAAGATAAGCACAGCTTGAAATTGTAACTAGGTTGTGTCTGTCAGTTCTGCTTGCCATTTAGGCAGGTAGCCAAGACTTTGCTCTAACACTGTTTATTCTTCACAGGATTTTTTTTTTTTCTTGCTAAATCTAAATCATAAAAAATAAATCTTGTATCCACTTGTCACAGTGGACAGCTGATTAAAGAGTCTCATGGCCTGATTACATCTACTCACATTTCCATCTTTACAGAACAGAAAGCATTTAAAATCCAATGATGTTATGATGTTACTGGACAGCTGCAGAAAATGGTCAACAAAATCCGGTCCATCGGTATTCGCTGCTAGTGTGCGTTTCTTCTCTTGTTCTCAAAGTGAATACTTGTTTGTTGTTTAGCACGTGCAGGCGGGTGAGAGACGCCACAGAGAGAGAGAGAGAGAGAGAGAGAGAGAGAGAGAGAGAGAGAGGGACTGCCAACATCAGTAGGTTATCACACTCACACACAGACCCACACACACATGCATTTTAAAACTGTAAAACTGAAGATGATGTGTCATTGCCTATACATGTGCGTCACATAAAATGTTCTGTCAGAAAATGTGAAGGTTGTTGAAAGAGATACATCTGTTTACACACTGCCAAAACTGTGGCTGTTAAGTTTAACTTGAAAATAAAACTAGTATACGGGCCCAGTTAAAGTTACATCACCAATAAGAATGAGTGGGATTGGGGCTGACTGCCAGATGTTGGTTTTATTTCTTTTTATGGGATTTCATGACAATAAAAAAAAACAGTGAATAACGCCAGCATTATGGCATTGGTAACACCTTTTTCCATGTTGCATATTTATTGTTATTAACTCTCAAAAACAAATTACAGTCAAGTTATCACCTTGACTTGTGAAAAAATATAATTGGTAGGTACCTCTGTGCTGATATCGCATTACAATACATTGGAATCATATTGTTTTACATGCATAAACGCTGAACATTGCAGTGTTATGGTGGCCCTGTCCTGTAGTGAAGCTACTCTATCTCCTGTGATCAGCATGTCTGAGTTCTGTTCAGCCAACGCTTCCAGTCAGCATTAAATATTTAAAATATAAAAGCCCCCATGAAGTTAAAATCAATGTTTCATTCTTTTTAATCACAGATATGTAATGCTATATGTCATCTGTATATCAATATCTGAGCCAACAATGACAAAAAAAATCTATTTTTTAGGTATTTTCAGGGATTCTTCATAGTACACTTTCTAACACTGCTGGAGCAGAATTATTCAGTACCGTCTTTAAGTGATACCAAGGGCAGCTACACTGATTACTGTACTAAAGCACAATTTTATGACTTTTTCATTTTGGTGAAAATTCTTACACATATTTCCCTCTCTGGTCCTCTAGCTGCTGAGCTTTAACTCTGTGTTTCCTGATGGACAGATAGCTCTAGCTAAACTGCTGAAGTAGTGTTCTGCAAATGAACTGTTACTGCTGTTAGCAGGCATCAGAATTGGGTTCAACAGCTGGACTGGACCAGGTTCGGGCACAGCCTCTGGGACCCAAGGAAATTAACTTTATAGTACCAAGGTGATTTAGAGAGTGTCCTAATATTGAATTGTCTGAGCCCAGCTGTGTTGCCATTCCACTAGTTACTAGTAGTAAGGTAAATAGTAGATAGACAGCCTTCTAAGTCGCCTTAAAGATTCATATGTGATATATGTTCCCATTTTACTGGTAATTTCCACTTCAAGTCAGGTACTTGGGTGGTACAGTGGTGTAATGGTCGGCACTGTTCAAACCTCTGGGCCTTTCTGTTTGCATCTTCTTTGCATGGATTCTCACCGGGTACTCCAGTTTCCTCCCACAGTCCAAAGACTGGTGACTCTAAATTGCCCATAAGTGTGAATGTGAGTGTGAATGGTTCTTTGTCTCTATATGCACTGCGATGAGCTTGTCCAGGGTGTACCTCGCCTCCAGCCCAAAGTCAGCTGGGATAGGCTCCAACCCCACCGTGACGCCGATGAGGATAAGCGGTTACAGATAATGGATGGATGGAGGCAGCTACTTAATATGGTAAATCTAATCTCTATTAACAGATATCTGCATATGAATGCAGAATCTGCAGGCGAGCGACCAAAATTATAGCACCAGAAGCCTTCTGGTTTCCATTTGTAGTCTGAGTAGTATTGACCAGTCACATGTGAGCTGCAACAGTCCATTTGGAGAGCAAAAGAGGTTCAAAGCATTGACTAAAATACCATCTTGGAACCCATCAGCTATAGTCTGCAGGTAATTTAGCTTTTTATGTTTTGAATTTTTTGTTTGTTTGTTTGTTTGTTTTTGATTAGCAGAAATGTGTTTCTTGTAATTCTTGTGTATGATGTTGCTAATTGGACTGCAGAGATATCCATTTTCCGGGTATGTCCTGGGTACTTTAGAAGCCCAGAAACATGGCACATTGCCTCCAGAGACTTAATTGTCATGAGATGATAGCAGATGGGTTCCAACGTTGTGGTAAATCAGATAAGACGGGACACTGGCATTAAAAAGAGACTTTTTAAATCAACAACTCCAATGGGATCACTCCGGGCTCTCACCTCGCCTGTCTAATCATTTAGCATTTTGTCATTACCTGTGACATCCACTCATGTAAAATAATAATCTCTGCTATCCATAAGACACAATAGAGTGTTTGAATACAAAACCAACGTCAATCCCTGAATATCAAAGTGAAATCGCATCAAATCCAACTGACTGCAGCTGCACATTTCCATTATCGTGATAGCAGGAGCGGCATGTTTTCACCAGAGGTCATGTGTTCTCTTCAGGTGAACAACTCTTTTCACTTCTCATTAGATGTAATTACCGGTGACACCTCAAAGACAGCAGGAGAATAACAAAAAAGATAATGTCAACTGAGACAGAGTACAGAGGCGAGGGGAGGGGAAAAAAAAGACTCATTTGACCATTAAGGGGGAAGTGTATTGATGCACTAATTCTATTACGTGAAAGGAAGATGTACTGAATATAACCAGTGATCCAAACTTAATAGGGGTGACAGAAGCAGGAGGTCCAAACTAAAAGGCCAGCAGGCTGACAGGAAACAGACCCGGGTTTTGTGACAGCTTTCTTCAGCTGCCTGACACCTGAATAACGCCCAAAGAATAACCTGTGCAGTCAGCTGGAAAGAGCTACAGACAAATAAGCGGGTTACTTGACAAAGACTCTTGAGATAAGGCATGCTCAAGCTTCTACATTTGTATTCCAAGTGGGGTGGGGGTTTGGGGCAAATGTAATTGAAAACTGTTGGGGTGTTGGGGGTCAGCAAATTCAGTAGAACTGAGGGGAAAAAAAGTGTTCTGCCCCTCAATGTGGAGCTGCAATAGCACCAGCAGAGCATAATGATTCCTCTGGCCGAATAATAGCTTCCAGATTCTGCCCTCTATCCGACTGATGTGAAGAGAGATGGGAGCATGAAATCATTGCCACTAACTATGTCAAGGGTAACATTCTCTAAAAGAGGTTTCCTCTGTGGAGGATTTCTTTATTTAAATGGATTTAGATTTTTAAGCTGCAGTGAAAAAAAAAAAAAAAAAAAAAAAAGGTGACAATTGTTTGCCATAACCCAGCGTAGATAGAATCTGGGCTCCGTTATTCACCTACATTATCTTTATGTAAGAGACGGAGATAAAGCAACATACATCTTTTAAGAGGTGTGATAAAATATTTACTTTACAGTATAAAAAGAATTCAAACAAATGAATTAAACACACAAAAAATATTTTAAAAATATATTTGGTGGTCGCCAAAGGTCCACCTTGAGCGATCTGACCTTCAATTGACGCTTTACTGCCGTTTGTCAACAGAGCTAATAAGATCAGAGAATCCCTGGTTGCTCCCATCGTGGTTAATCACTCGATGAGCACGCGCTTAAATGTTTACACATTAATCTATCATGAAATAATTTTAAGTCTGTACAAACATACTCATCAATGCAGTTTGGAATTTGAGTAACACATGGGTAAATGGATGCTGAAATTAAATAAAAGTCATCATTCACAAAAAAAAACCCAGCATAAATTCAACAGCTTTCTTGCTCTGTTTCTACATTCAGATAAGCATGTTACTCAGGGTGAATGTGTTGCATATTGGAGTCTGCAATGATTATTCATATTCTGTGCATACAGTATGTTTACACTAGAAGATCCCCATGTGATGTGAGCATGTTCTCTCCGTGGAGCTGAGACATGACTGTGTTCCGCTACTGGATCTATTCCAGGAATACATTTAATGCTCTCTATGCACCTTTGAGAAAGTTAGTTTTTAAACTTTGAACTGAAATTACAAGCTAATAACAGTAATTTCTAGGAGAGCAGTGGGGAAGCTCTCTAACGTGATGAAACCAATTTTAAAAAGGACAAAAGGAGTGAGACGGAACGAGCATATCTTTCCACTTTCTGCTGTAGCAATCCAGCAATTTTAGGTAGGAGTATACAGGCCACAGTCAGACTTGGTACTAAAACATATCCTGGATTTCCCATGAATGAACCACAGAGCTTCAAAATGAATATGTGGCAACCAGGAGTTTAATAATATATGCACATGCCTCAGCGTGTCATTCAATAAAACCCAGTAAAAAAGCAGGGAGGAAAAAAAATCACTGCTTTTTAGGTGCATCACATCTCTAAAGAACTACTGTTGGTTTATAATTAGGACTACAGCACTGTGTTGATGTTGGAGATGAAGGGGTTATTACGAAAAAATCCATGCTAACATAAACTAATAAGGAAATCACCAAAGAAAAGCCGTGATGGAGGTAATAACTTCGTAATATAGAGCTTTTCATGTGTCAAACATGCCAAAATTACCTTACAGTGTACACTGTGCAGATGTATCATTGAAGAAAAAAATAAATATACTTAAATTACATCAGGATTGCATGGATCAAGAAACAAAAATTTTATAGAGGCATGTCACTTTGTGTCATTAATTAAAAGTAGGCATATTTCCAAGAGGAAAATTTGATGTTGCTGGCAAGTAGTCTCCAACTGACAGAACTAAATGAATGTAATTCCATTTCTGTGCAATCCCCAGGTGTCTAAGTTCACAATGGAAGGTTTGTGGATGTTATGTGTTTGCTCTCCAGCAGGTCATCATGGGATCAGTCAAAGGAGAGTAACGACTTTGAAAGACTAGCTGCACATCCATTACTACATACAAGTTAAATACAAGGAACTTTCATCCAGAAAAAGCGACAGTTCACAATGTTTAGAAATGACTAACATCGTGGATGTTGGGCTCATGAATTTTTCTGGGTGATTATCATGTATTCTGGTTTCCATTAATTACAAGTAAATTCAAATCTGAGTAAGTAAAAGAATCAATAATTATAATTATTATGATGAAAATGTGACTGTTTTGTGCAAGTTGAGGGTTTTGTCCAGTTAAACACATAACAGAGGTATACAGTTCATTGCTTAGACAAGGGATGTCCAAAGTACGGCTCGGGGACCAATCACGACCCGCAGTCAGATTTCGTGCGGCCCGAAGTTTCATTTTTATAAATGACTGCTAGGATTGTATGGTTGGTAGACTTGGCTTTTTTGGTTGACATAACAAAGCATTTGAATGCACTAAACGTTAACCTCTAAGGACATAACTACCTGTAGATTTGACACAAAATATCACTTTCTGAATGACCAAGAGTGATATGTTTTCAACTTAAATGTTAATAGACTTTGCATTACTCATAATAAGTCATGTTTAGAATGAACATGAGGTTAAGATTTGTATCAACTTCATGCAAGTTCAACGTATTCCATACAATTTATTCTGTGTTATCTGACTCCAGATGTGAAAGAAAGGCAGAATTGGTTTGTTGATTTGTTCACGGATGATTGGCTCAGATTTGGTTACACTGTCATTTAAAAAGGTGCATTTGTCTGTAAGTTTATTGGTATTTATTGGACAGTTTGGACACCCGTGGCTTCAACCGTCAGTTTAGCTGGTTTAAATGATTTTGCAAGCAATTACAGTACTGTATATATTGACACTGGAAAACTATTCATTTTCAGATTTCAATTTTAATATGGTACATACTGTATAAATTGCAGCAAACTGTGATTTCATGATTTATGTGACCAAAGCATGTGTCCTATCTGTTATCATGTACCATTGCAGTGATATGCATATTAACTGCAAACGGCTCTTTTGAGTGCTTTTCAGATGCATCTAATCCTATTAGCAGAAGGATGGCATTGACAAATGGCTTCCTACTTGCTCTTTGCTTCCGCTGCATCATATCAGGACAGAGATATACCATAATTCAGCAGCCCTTTGTATTAAATATGTATGCACTAAACTATCTGTCCCCTATTTATCTTTTTGTAACAAGTAATACTCTTAAATAAAGAAACAATTGTAAAACTTTTAATTTGCAACACCTAAAACCGGCTCATGGTTCATGACTTAATAAACTAAATAATTCACAAGTGGATCTCTTTTTTTTTTTTTTTTTTTGCCTTTTGCCTTTTGACGTGATTTGACTAATCAACCTTGCTCTTGAGACAAATAAAGTGCAGCACACCGATTATAAAGGGGCAGTGAAATATTCTAATATGCCATACGTTTTATTTATTTATAAAAATCACTTTAATTAGACCTATTATTTGAACTACCATTAGGGCATTCAGAAATTACATACACCTACTCAAATGCAGAAATTGCACTTAGGTAAGTAGTAATCACTGAAAGTGCTTTTGATCGTTGTAATAATACTGTATGTGTTAGGCTCGCAATAATAAGTATGATTTTTATTCATGAAGTCACAGTGTAAAATCAGTGATAAAAGGCATTAAAACAGCTGTGTGTGGGCTGGAGCAGTTTAAAACTTTGAATATTTTATTCTATATTTATCTAAATATTTCAGTGACTTTAAATTGGCTGAATTTATTTGTGCGTATTTTTGTTGATGTAGCCATGTATAGTTTTTGATTAAAGTTGTCAGACCTGTAATCTACAACAGTTTTTCTTGGTCTAACATGAACAGTACCTCAACAGAAAATAAACCTTTTCATCTCACCATTTAGGTTTATCTGTTTTAGCTGTGCTAGCTGCATGGTTTTAGGGATTGCAGTCCACCGCTTTGATCAAGACTGCAATCTACTGGATGGATTTTAGTAAAGTTTATACATATGTACGTGGTCTGCAGATGCTGAACCCTATTGACTTTGGTGATCCTCTGACTTTTGTCTAGTGCCACCTGCATGCCAAATTTTCACTTATTCAGTAAAATATCTTCTAAAATATCTCTACATGTGGATCGATTGGCACACAATCTTATACAGACTTTCATGGTTTGCAGACAATGTATCTTAAAGTTATAATCTTGAAGATTTTCAATTAATCACTATTATCGTTGAATGAGGTAATACGATGGTGATTGAGCCCTCGCATCTGCATTATTACAAATTGGGTGACTGTGGCTACATTCCCAGAAAATAATGGTGTATTAAGTTACTGTTAATGTAAAATGTTTGTAAAACATTTCCTGCTGTTGCGGCCTCACATTAAAGGCATTTTACTGGCAAAGCACAAGTTGACTTTTACTATGAAGTAGTCAGAGGAAATGCAATGTGTTTGTCAGTGAACTTGACACTGACTGCCATAGTTCATCAAAAATGCGTCTACGAAACAGGACAACAGTCGTTTTCTGATCTTTTGACAGCAGACCAGTTTGAAGTATTGCAGGACGTAATGGAACAAGAAGGAGCAGCCACAGTGAGTTGTTAGATGAAGAGCTGCAGGCGACAGGCTGCACACTACCAACTTCACAGCGAGGTTACCAACTCTTTTTACTGTGCTCCACTGTTCAGATACCCTGTGCAGCATAAAATCGGATCATGGCTGTTTATGGAATTAGGGAAAAAGGCCAATTATTGCTTGGCAATAATTTGTTTGGTTGCATCGAAAACAAAGACACCAATGTTGTGTAATTTCTGGAAAAAGTAGCTGTTTTGGGTGTTTTGACCATAGACTGTATACCTTCGGTATCAAGGCTCTGACATACTTTCACGGACAGCTGCGAACCTGCACCTGTCACACACACGTGTTCTTTCACACTCACACCCAACACCCAACACAACCTCATGACTTTCTCTCAGACACCTGTGTGTACCATAGCAAGAAGCAGTTGTAAGAAGAGCTAAAAATTGATATTCCCAGTCATGGATGAAGTGTCCAGATCCTTTTTTTAAAGTCTGTGTAAAGTAAGAATAACTATGTGTTCTGAGTTTGTCAGACCAAAGAAAAAATGGTTATTTACCACCCTGCCAAATTTGAATAATTAAAAATATCAACAAGTTTATGAAATGAGGTGTCAAAAGTGGGCTAAAAATGAGCAGCTCCAGGACCGTAAGGCCATGTCTGCTGAATGTGCTGAAGCCACGCCCACTCACGGGAGCAGTCAAGCAGCAATTTTGAAGCGACTGAAACGTCTCAGATGAGTTCAGAAAATGACTAACTTTGAAACACTGATCGAGATGAATTTTCAGTAACTATTTTCCAATATATTTAATGTAGAATTTCCTTTACATGGACTTTAAGCAAAACTATCTGTACTTATACCACAAAAATACTCCACACCTCTTTATTTGCTTCAGGTTTCGGTCAGTGCACTTGATAGGCGTATCGGTCAATTTGGGCAGTTACCACCAGTAACCACAGGCCATGCTGAATCAACCAGGATTGAAATCTTAAAGATTGTAACTTGTATGACTTTGGTGACATTTCTTTTCCCCTGACATTTCCGCTGTCACCAGCATCAGGTCAAAATTTTTTCCAACACTCAGGTTTATGATCAAATGCTTGCTACAGTAATGTCATTCCTATCAGTCTCAGCTGTCCTTGTATTTAGTGCAAAATAGCAAATGTAAGGATAAGAGCACGCCAAACTATGATGGTGAACACTGTAAAAACCATCAGCATGTTGGTATTGTCACTGTGATTTTGTTGCAGCTCGGCCTGTGGTTTAGAGGCTTAGTGGTTTGTTTTTTTATTGAAAAGTGACATTATCAAAACACTTAAATGCTAATTTCATTAAATGAGCCAGCAGACGTGGGTGCTTCATAATCACCAGATGGATCTCTAAAGTGAAACTGTACAGGGATGTCAAATCATAGGAGCCCACATGGGACAAATAGCAACTGGGAGAGTTCATCCCTTCTTTGGCTCTTTTCGGAACAGATTGGCTGCCAGATGAAGTATGTTTGCCAAGAAACACTCTGCTCTACTGTACAAACTGTAATATAATCTCTTGGCCTTGGCTCCTGTTTATATGCCCTGATAGGTTTATAAAAGATTAATTATCACATAAAGTCTCAAACATTAGTACAAATCCCCTATGATGCTGTAGGATTGAAATTAACACACACACACACACACACACAGAATCCATGTAGAAGTCATGCTTTGCAATCAAGATGTTTGTTTTCTGAAATCAAATCATCGATTTGCTCATAGTTGTAGGGTTACGCCGCCTTGTAACTTGACCACCAACCTCAGTGGGCGCAACACACTGCCTGCCTCCTGGAGTCTATAATACCACCCTCATATTTCAATCAATAATCAGAGTGGGATGCAATTAGTAACATGGAAGGGTTGTGAGAGTCACGTGACGGATCAATCGTGCAGAGAGGCGGCACACTCATTGGGGTGATTCACAGCCCACCAGTTTGTCCCCCGCTCAGCCTGAATCCATGCCGTCTATCTTCTTTATATGAAGCATTCAAGGCTGGAAATATGCATCTGTCAAACGTCCCCCATTACTCCGGCTGCCTGTCACACCTGGGGCAGCTCACAACCAACCAGAAAAGGAAAAAAAAAAGACGGAGTGTAGCTGTCAGCAGAGAACCCTCAGAGGACTGAAAAGGCACGAGCTCCCCCCATTTCTCTGACTCTAATTTCCTCAAAACGTGGATATTTTTCTGGGTCTCTGGCTGAGTGCTGGGTTAATGACAGAGGCTGTGTCAGGCAAGAAGCTGAGGCAGCTTCTTTTAGCTCCAGATAACATGAATATATTGTTTCATATTAAAGGTGTGTTAAAACTAGATGACCGGCATGTATACTGCACAGCGCTGTGATAATATTACATCTCTGGGCTGTGAGGCTGAAATTGAAGAACGTGTCATTAACATCGCTGAGGTTGTTTGTCGTGAGAAAGCTTCCTTCTCAGCACTGTATGCAGTGCGAGTTACACCAAATGGCATAGATGCTACCAAACTGCTACACCATACAGTAGCTCAGTCATTATGGACTACAGCCTGTATGGTAAAATGAAGTTTCAGTCTGGTTCCTTAGGATTAAAGTGCTGCTGATGCTTCAGCTCCTGCTATTAATGTTTCCACTGCACCACGTCTGGATGTTCTCTCACCTCAATAACCAATGTCTTTTCACATCACAAAGCTATTTCTCTCATTTCTCGACACAGTCCAAGAGAGTGCTGCAAACGATGTTCTGACTGAAATATACGCACGCCGCTGTATTACTTGAGACCTAACACAGCTTAGCTCTGAGCTATTTTCAGATTTCATTTAAATTCATCAGCGTGATTAATATTCTCGTACCACAAACACAGGCGATAGGGCATCAGTCCGTGGGAAAATATTAGCTAAAGATGAACTTCAGAGATTACTTATCAGCAAAGACCACCTTTCAACTAACCAGTACTATCTACATCAATCACATCGTAAAAGTCTCCTTGCAAGGCGCCTTCAAGTAATTCTAAGGCAGTGCAAACAGCGGCCAACCCCGACATGAGACATGATTCAAGTGACACTAATGTGCTTCACTGTTGAATTTCAGATGCAACGCTGGATTGCACTATTGTTTATTTAAACTTCAAAGGCTGAACATTGCTCATGGCAATCTTAAACTCATTTATACAGTACATCTCCTGAATTAGAGATACAAATGAAAGAGCTTCTTCAGTAATTTGCGCACGCTCACGTGTTCATTTTAAAGCTGAATTTGGAACAGAATTATTTTCACAAATGCTAGAAATATATTACAGCAGTGGACTGAATCTAATTATTTCCTTTGTCATAGTTTCCAGCACATTAAGAGTTAATGTTCCGTGCACACAGATTTACAGTTTGTGTCAATTAGTCAGACAGCAGAATCCATTCGAATAAACAGCCACACATGTTCAGATACACAGAGGGTCTGTGGATGAGAGCAAGCGTCCTGCATCCTGCATTCTTGCAGACAGACAGACTCCACAGCAGATTTTCTTTGCTGTATATGAAGTCAAATCCAAAATACTCCATGAATGTACCAAAGAGACAATCTCTCAAATCAGCTTCACTGGATTTAACCTCAGCTTCATTCTGAGAAGATGCCAGCGCCGGATCAATAGAGTCCACTCATCACCTGCTGATCTGTGAACGAATACCTGAGCTCACGCTCCCGCAACTCTTAACTCACTTCTTCCCACCGGCTTTGATCAGCGAAAGCCCCTTTTTCTATCTGTCTTGGTCTGCCACTGTATCGTCCTCGTTGCATCTACCTTTTTCCCCAGCCTCTGTTTCTGTACAATTCATTTGATTTTTACAGTCATGCATGCACCTCTCAGGTACGCTCTTATAACCAAAGCAAGATTTCAGAAGTTGTCATTGTTCCAGCTTACCAGTTAAAAAAAAAAAAAAAAGCACATATAAAATCTTTGAGTGCCTCATTCAGGCATTAAACAACTTAGCTCCCGCTGTCCCTCTCAACACTATCAGAGCTCCACTTCAGATTCATCACAGCAAAACAAGGAGCAAGGAGAAACAAACAAACATGTAGACATGTAGAGAAATCAGTTTGTGCACATTGGTGAGGCGAGAAACGAGGCTCTCTGTTTTCAGTGTTATAGTCCCTCAGCACAAAGTGAATAAATCACAAAAAAAAAGGTCTTACCTGGGCTCTTGGTGTGGCTGCTGCTGTTTGTAACAGATCCTATCTCTGCCTATGGGACAGAGTCACAGGGAGAAAGAGGAGAGGAGAGGAAAAAGCAAAGAGAGGAGGGGCGAGGAGAGGGACCACGAGCGCAGATAAAAGAGAGGGAGAGAAATCAGAGAGAAGGCGTGAAAGTGTCTGTGGACAATGAGAGAGAAACACAGACAGAGAGGAGAGAGCAGTCACAGTGGTGCTCTCACACAGCGCTGCGCTACACTGAAGGGGATGTGCTGGCAGTGGGAGGTGGTACTTCTCAGTCAAATGACATCTGCCTCACTCTTAAAAGCCATTGGCTAAGAGGGATGATTCCCTAATAAGCCATCCCCGCTGTCTCCAAGTGAACACACCCCCTTCTTTTTTTCTACACATAAGCAGATGCACACACACACATACACACACACACACACACACACACACACACGCACGCATATACACACATGCAAAGATATTTGTGTGCAGCCTCCAAAGATTGTCTTTGTCATGGCTTTTGTCTTCCCTCTCCTCCCCTTATTCTCTCCCCCAGCATTTTCACATTTCTGTATTCTCTCTGGTTCTTTCCCATAAGTGAATTCTCATTTTTTTCACAATTGTTGCAGGAAGTGTTTTCATCTTGTAATGAAAAAAATTGCTTCAGCTTTCAATCGTTTTTTTTTTTTTTTTTTTCCAGCCTTTCCCAGTAGACTGCAAAATCTGAGAATAACAATGTCTTTCCATGTTCCAAGTATGTCACTTATAAGCTATTATGGGAAGAGCCACTTTTGATATATAATGACCATAATCCCACTGAACAATCTCGGATTTATGACACTCATTGCTATAAGAAGTTAAAGTTTCCAAGTGTTGTTTTTTTATTAAGTTCATTTTTAGACCTGCTTGGGCAGTCTTAATATGTGTGGGAAGTTAAAAAAAAAAAAGATGGAATGCTGGATATGAATGCACAAATTAATTAAGTTTTCAAGTAGTGTCATTTACTAAATTGAATAATTATACAGTACAGTAGCTATTATCGCCTACTCACAAAGCAATTTTTATTGGAAGATCTGGGAAACAATACGCTTTAATGGTATTCCACGAAAACAAATCTGAAAAAATGGAGAAAAAAAGATGTTTTGAAAATGGCAATATATTATATATAAAAAAGTGTGTTGCTTTACACTAGGATTTATAAACTAAGCATTATAAAAGTGGTATGTAAGGAATTTTTTACTGTATCGTACACAAGATAAATAAATAAAACACATGTACATTTTTATTTTTAACGCTGTACAGTACTTTCTTTAAATTATTTTGAATTTTCTGTTCAAACTCATTTCTAAATCACCATGAGCTTAAAATATGAAAATGTTTATATTATATAAATAGCTGATGCGACAGCATCTGGCAGCTCATCGTTTCATTGGCTCATCATTAACAGCCTGTAGGCTTCCTAACACTTCCTAACACCAAACAGTAGACAGCTGGCAAACATAAAGGAGTGTTTATCAATGGTGGAGACCAAAACAGCGCTAAAAGTAGAATTAATATTTGATTTTGTTCATATTGCTCTGGGAATGCTGGACATGCAATTTGCTATTTTTTTTTTTTTTTGTACCTGAAGTTTTTAAGGTGATAATATGTAAGTGTTGTGTTGCACTTTCTTTAAATCAGTCAGTTTAAAGTGAGGTTGGTGTGTTAGTTCACAGTCAGAGGTAAAACTGTAACTGTTCTCCTGTACTCTCGTATTCTTTGTCTTCTCTCTCCTCCTCCCAATAATCTATTGCTGTCTTTGTCTTCATAGGCAATGGGCAAAATAACATAAGTGACTAAAACACTTTAACAAACACACCTGCAAAGTTCTGTCATGTAGACTGCATTTAGCAGTGTGAGTCAACAATAAAAGAGGTCAAACATCACCACTTACAGAGTCTAATCTGCTGTATCTATAACACCATTCACCTACCATGGAGGAATAAACACAAAACCAACAGTGGTTGCACTTACGGCTCTCCAACTGGGATGGATCAGCACTTAACAGCATACTTGCCACAGATATACAGCCCTAAAATTGCCCTTCAATTTGAGGAAGCTCCACAAAACAATGGAAAAAAGTAATGTGTTCTGAATCTGAATCATACCCGTCTGACTGAATATTGTACATTTCTATGGTTTCATTTTTAGAAAGTCAAATGAGATGCTTGCAACCCACAATGTCTTCTGCCAGCTGTTAAACATGGTAGGGGATCTGTTGTGGGCAGCCATTACTGGGTAGCCACAGCAATTACATAGTCTATACTGTCGAACCACAACTAAACAATATGAGACCACCGTATGGTGCAAACAATATTCCCTCAAGGTGCTAGCATATTTTATGATAACGATGCTGCGACGCTGTTGTTAAAGAAAGAGTGTTGAAGTTGGCCCTGAGATGCTATACAGTACAAGCAGTAACAGTAGCAGCAGGTTTTTGCAGCAGAATTATAAACTTTCCAAACCTGCAATGTCAACTGCCAGGGACTTCCCAGGGCAGTGATTCTGGAGAGCATTGGAAGTCCTTGGGGTGTAGAGGTCAAGCCTGCAAGAAATTGGTCACGGATATCACCAGGTGGGCAGAGACAGCATCCAGGTGGCTAAGGCTTAAGAGGACTGAGCAATGGTGGCTGGCAAGAAGAGCAGGAGGGTAGAGTTAAGTGGTGAGTAGACCTGTGTGGCTTATGGGATGGTTCCAGGACACTGGTTCAACTGTCAAGACCCTTTAAGGTGTCTTGGCGCCAAATGAAAAAAAAAAAAAAAAAAAAAAAGCTCTGAGCCACAGGGCTTTGCCCTCGGAAGATGGTATGGCAACAAAAGAGAGCGATATTATTCCAGTGGCGTCACATAAGGTGCTATCCTGCAAGCTAAGGAGGCTGTGATACAGCATTGTGTGAAGATTTTACTCCTGAGTTTGCAAATGAGCAGTGAAGAAGCAATATAGCACAGCTTGAACTGAACCAGATTTGAGCACACAAGATTGACAACCAACTAACAATAAAACTTTTAAAAAAATGATAAAATTTCAATTTTTGAATTTTTTTCTTGGAGGACAAATATTCTGACTTTACTTGCAGTCATAATACTTACCATGCTTTTACCAAGCCAAGAAAATCATTGTTCTGCATGAGTCCCCAGAGGCGTGACACTACTGCTTAAGTGCTAAACTCCTGGAATTCTTAGTAATTGTCTTGTTCCTCTACAGGTACAGGGCTGTGTTCACATCAGAGGCAACATCTGTTCGTTTTGGGTTCATACTTGTGCAGTAAGGATGAATTGTGTTAACTCGCAAGTAACGCAAGTAAACACAAAGTGAGTAATGCAAGGCAAAATTTCACTGATAGGAACTCGTCTTAAAAACAAAACAATGCATTGTGATCTCAACAAATCCCTATTTCACGGCAGCCATTTTATCAGGAAAACGGGTGAAATAGTAGGGTAGCAGGTGATACCAATGATACTAATTGAGGTTCTATGAAAAAGATCAGTGGTTTCCATCTGTTGACTGTGTGGGGAAAAAAGTGTTGAACTATCTTGGATTCTTACCACCTAAATGACTTTCTCTAAAACTAGTTGATTAGGGAAAAATTACCTCTCCTGTTTGGGAGTCTATTTTATTGAACATACATCAACATATCTTGTCAAGTTATTTATTTCGGACTATCCATAGAAGATGATATTTCACCACCTGATTTGTACTCCTTGGGACTGATAAAATGATCTTGATGTGTGCAATCAATGCAACACCCCTTTAAACAAAACGTCAGATAGTGATCAGCCATACAAACGACAACATTATTGTGTGTTGCATTTGTCATTATTGTTTTGTTTTTTTTTTTACATCATTCATGCCATACTTCTGAGTTCATTATGCTTAATGACCAGACAACTTGAGGCATCATCATTGTCTTTGTTCTATATTGATTCTACTGTTGGAATATCTCACTGTTGGGACACAACAGTGTCTTTTGGCAGTTTCATGTCCACCATAATTGCATTTTTGATGGACTCCTTTTGTTTGACCTGCACACTTCTCTCTGACCCCGTGTGGGGTAATTGGCTGAGCTGGTGATAACCCCCTCAAGTTTCTGCCATTCTGCCATGACATCCTTCTGCTACCCCATACTTTTATCCAAAGGGAAATATAACCTAGGATAATTGGAATTTTTCCCTTTCTTCAAGATCCATCAACTTGCTTTACTTGCTCTTCAGAAAAGAGAAACTTCCCTTTTGACAAGAGCCACAAAACAGCTGACCCATCATGCAGTAATACGTGTGCTGCACAACATCTAACGGAATGATTATAGATGGAACAATGCTAATTAATTTCCTCAGGTAGAGAGAGGGCCGAAAGGTTTTATCATTTCCCAAAAGAGCAAGTTTGCTCATTTATGAAGTGAAAAGAATATTCAGCCAAAGCTTTCGTCCCCAAGCAGTGAATAAAAAATCTGAGCTGACTTCCAGTGCTGTTGTACTCTCTCTTCATTTGTTATCACAAAGAATTTCATTTTGACATTCGCATGCACCAAAGCTGTATAGGGCAAGTGCAAGACATGCCTTTTTTGAGGTTTCCCCCTCACAAAAGGGCACATGAAGAGAACTCCCATAGCATTCTCCCTAGCTACACAGATTGGAAAACTCTCTCTGAATAATCAGTCACAAACTGAAAAGCCACAGACCAAATCGAAATCTAGGGATAGCATTAATCCTGACAGTAAATTCAAATCACTCGATGCTGCTGGGGCTGATAGCTGGCTCTCTGCATCTCAGCCTCTGGATGCTCTTTTCCATCCAAGGAATCACTGTACTATGGCTGGATGCCTGCGGTTTGCTATCTGATTATGCGTTTTATTTAAAGCTGTTCTTTCTAAGTACCAATCAGGCTTTCCATCAGGTTTCCTGTCTGTTTGCCTTTGAAGCATTTAACCTCACATGTCAGTGGCAGCCAAAGGCAAGATTCTGAAGCTGTATCTTAAAAATGGCTGTGGTTAAATTCACTTATCATATTAGGTACTATTGGAACTCATTGCTATCAGCTTCTTCGTGCAGTTGAATAGCTCCTTAATTACATTTCAGCCACGGTGAAGGAGATAGCTTATCTTTTTTTTTTTTTTTTTTTTAAATAGAACATATCAGCTACACCCTGACATTTACTGGAGTAATTAAATTCAAACAAGGTAGCACGTAAACAAAACACAATATTTGCTTAAAAGTACAAGGGATAAATGCATAGAAACACTCTGTGGAAAAAAAAGAAAGTCTTGTCTTTTCCAACATTTACACATAACCAATCTCTCTAAGAGCATGGCAGCATGTAATTCAGTGGACAGGTCTCACACAAAAATCCTTTTAAATGAAAGAGATGGATTAGAAATGTGAATGTGAAAATCTGTGTGCACTTACTTTATGAAACGGTCTGAAACTGCGGCATCCAAGTTCCAGATAATAGCATAGCTTTTAGTCCGTTAAAATTGTCATTATGGGGACATGAAAGTGAAATTTGAATTATAAATTATGAAAAAAAGTTGTCAAAAGTGCATTGGTAAAGATGATAACATTAGATGAAGCCATTTCACATCAAGAAACAACTGAGATGTAATTAGGAACCATTTCAGATATGATGATTTCTGTTAATGCTGCACCACCATTTATCAGTTTTCATTAAATTGTTCACAGATGGCAATTGGTGAGATTTGCTGGGATGGGATTAACTTGGAGTAGAAGGTAAAAACGTAGGTCAATGAATAGTGGGATTGATGATAATATATTTTTCATTCATTTGTAGAATTTTGGTGGTTTTGGAAACACCAAATAAAGGTTTAAGATTTAAACTGATGTTTTATAAAAATATAAATCTTAAAAAGGTACTTTGATTTTTACAGAGCTTTAGCCACATCACACGACCTTCATCAATGGGTAGTACTGTATCTGCTGAGTTGTCATGGAGATCATCACATGACATTAGTAGGGAATTTCAATCAATTGTGTTTTTCATTCAAACTGCTAT
This sequence comes from Protonibea diacanthus, assembly GCA_028641955.1. Taxonomy (NCBI): domain Eukaryota; kingdom Metazoa; phylum Chordata; class Actinopteri; family Sciaenidae; genus Protonibea; species Protonibea diacanthus. The sequence goes on from CM053986.1 coordinate 14,256,834, forward strand.
TTCCAAGGCCAAGACTCAATGTTCAAGCCCAGCACAATATATGGATTTATGGGAATGTTATTGTTGTTACTATTTGTGTTCCTTTTCATAACACTGCTATGCATTTGTAGCAAAAACTTCTGATAAAAAGAAAAATGTTGACTTGATTGATAGGGCGAGTGGATAGTCCACTGCTCTATTGAACTGTATGTAATGGGATGTGGCTGGTTAGGGAGGGCCACAACATGTGTGCTGTCATTGTGGTGTGATATGGCTATGATCGAGCGAGACCACCAATATGATTCAACAACAAACGGCTGGAGATTTTGGGCTCACTGATGTTGGGGAGGAACTGACAGTAGATAAACTGCACCTCGCTGGATGATACACTACCTTTTTGTCCTTGAACTAGACAGTCATGTTGGAGCTGATGATTGATTATTTCATGGCTGTATGAAAACAAACTAATGCTAGCCTGGAGAGGTCAAACTTCTTCCATACAAAGAACACCATGGCTTGAAATAATTAGAATAATTAGACCATGATTTCATATTCTCAAAACTTAAGTTAAACAAGTATAAACAAGGATTAGGAGTGGTGGTGGTTTACAACAAATTGAATGAAGGGAAAGGAAATTGAGGACTAGTTAATGCGAAATGGTTTGTTGCCTTTCTGTGAGAAGGAATGTTTCCATATGTGGTACAAATTTTACACAAAGTTTCTATCATAATTATTGGAGATTCTTTTTAATTAATATACAAGCTTTTTCCCCTCAGCATGAAAAGCTTTCATGTGTTTCATGTATTGTTATAGCCTATTTCCTATGCCAGCCCTAGACACATTGGAATTCTGTATAATTTTACATATAATAGCAGGCCTACACACTTATGATTAACAGTAAACACAGTCATTATAGGGACTAATAGACATTTCTAAGGGTACTAAACACTAACGGAATAAAATTATTTTTTTACGGCACCTATAGCTCAATATTCTTACTCATTAATTTGAAAAATAAGTATGGTAAGATAAGTCTATTGCCTTAACAATCTTGTCATCATTTTAGGGCTTGATTGACTGGTTTGTTAATTTGAAATCACATTTTAAGAGTGCAGTTCTAGAAAAGCTGTGATTTGAGACATTCATTCTTTAGGACATTATTAAAAATGTCCTAACAAGCTTTCAAATCTGTCTTCAACACATTTAGTAAGCGTCCGCTAAGTAAAATTAATTCCATTACTGTATATGGTTTGGGTAGATGGTGACAGTGAGGATGTTTTAAACACCCACTTAGGTGTTTTCACTTCTTCTGGCTAATAAGACATTTTCTCCGGTTTAAACCAGGGAGGACCATGCTTCTTCATAAACCAATGGAGAGTAGTCCCGCCCACACCGTAGGGAAAACAATAGACCTTTTTCACAGCAGCTATTTTATTTGGTTTTTTGTCTTTCCAGGGATACTAATTAACTAACTCTGTTAAGGTCAAACCGAGTCAGGGTGCTGCTGCAGTGCGTGTTAGCTCACTGGAAAAGTTCTACTGCAAAAAATGGAATGGAACCTTAATTAGTATCATTAGTAACACCTGCGTTGACCCTAATATTATACATGTTTCATGCTGCTGTGAAGAAGGTCTGTTCATTGTTCTTCACTGTGTTATAAAGTTGCCTGCTTGTCGTTTCTGTCTTCTAGAAAACAACATAAAAATACCTAAAAGCAGTTGTGCGGTGGTACGCACTATACCAACAGGGTAAAGAACCTCAAACTAAGTTGTTAGGCTATAAGCTGCCAAACCAAAAAAAAAAAAAAAAGAGCCTTTGAGAAGGAAAAAAGTGGATACAGGCAACAAGACAACAACAAGACATGAGGCATCAGCAGGAACAGAGTAAAAACTGGATGCTGATACTCAGTATGCATCTGTTTTGCAGAAAAACTTTAGAGACTGAAGTTAAAACAACATTGTTTACCATAAAATAACATATTTTAAATCATTTTGATGCAACAATGATGTGTAATCAAGTGAATAGTGTCTCTGTAATCAGCACTCTGTGCCCTGTAAGGCTCATTAACAACTTTTTGACTGATTTTGCAGAAACTGGATCATATTTTATGGTGAAAATGTTTCCCTTTGATGTCCTTTGGCTGTTCAGCATCAACTCTTGGTGATTTACAGAGTTTCCTGATATATAACTATAGCTATAAACACCTGCTGCTGTGATTCACAGCCTCTGGATTTTATTTTTTTCATAAGGTTGGTCACAACGTTCACATTTCTTAGGCCCAAGCTCACAAAGTCCATTTGAAGGCAGCGTATGTTTAAGGTGTTTTCAGTTCTAACATTCCTTTGAAGAGACAAGCTGTGGTTAAAATCACCTGATGTAAAATAGCAGCCAGGTAGCTAGCTCAAAAGGCTAGGGCTCAGTCTGTTTAGCTACCATTTACAGGAAAGCTAGCTAGCTGTGCACAACTCGATTGCTTTGACATGTTGCAGCAGGAAAAAATCACAAGTGCAGATCAAATTAATGATGAATGGATTCCAGATAGCTGCTTCAGTTTCAGGGACCCGCTGTAGCCCTTTTTTTTTTTTAAATGGCAGACAGCTTGCCTTGTCATAGCAGGAAAAGCCCAAATGAAACAAATTCTGTTAACAATGGCTCAGCTCCATCAAGCGTGACAGTGAGCCAGCATACACAATACCAGAATCCTGGAAGTAGTGCACCTAAATGTTTTGTACTTTTCCTGACAAGCCAAAATGTCTGCTGTGAAAAAAAAAAGTCTATTCTCCATGCTGGCTCACTGTCACACTGTCAGGAATTACTGGGACACTTGAACAGAACTGAGCAACAGTTAATGTTATTAGTAACACCTGTGCTTTGACTAGTACAACAAGTCAGTGTGTCTGCTGCGAAAAAGGTCTACAGCAGGTACTTCAAACTGAGGATGCTACAGTAAATGGAATTCAGGCATCCTTAAGGAAAATGGTAATAATGGTTGCCATTAACAACTGAGAAATGTTTCATTATTTCATTTTAAATGATTCATTTATTACTCTGACTGGATTCGCATATGTAATTTTTTAAATGTTTTAATTAATTTCCATTTTTTAAATGCATCACAAAAAGATTTTGCTCTTTCTCATTTAGATGTTTTGTTTTTTTTTTTTATTTAAATGCAAGATGAATTACTGTTTATAATGTGTCTGTAATGAACATCCTCTTCATTACTAGTATTTCATAGTACTAGCATTTTACAATGCTGTTAAAAGAAATAAAGGAACAAACCAGAGGTGTAATTGTTTTATTGAAAGTGTTGATCCTTCCCCCTCAGCTGGGAATGATTGAAGGTCGGCCCTTTTAAGACAAACATGTACTCAGTTTGGTGACCTTAACATAATGTGTTCATTGTGTTAAAACGAAACCAATGGTAATGTTAACTGTGGATTTAATGTGAATTATTATAAGGTTTGTATTCAGGTCACTCGCCTCTGTTGTGTCTCCTTTACAGGGTGTTTGGGCTAAAAGAGTCCCCAGGGTACCTGAGCACCAATTTAAAGGTTCCAGAAGATACCATGTGGTAATTATTGTGGGCCCGGAGTCAGGTCAGGATTTTATTGCAGGCCTGGAGTCAGGTCAGGATTACATGTTGCTGGTGGTCAACGGTATGTTATGTGGAAAAGTATGTTTCCATGTTGTCACTGTGGGTGAAATAAACACCTGGTCGGTTTGCACCTAACTACTGCCTCATGCCTCTGGCTTGGCCATCCTAACAGCATCAATTAATTTATCAAGCCGAACTTCTCCAGCCTACACCAACAGTTTCAATTAATCACAAGGTGGATGTGGCTGAAGAGGTCAGATCTTCAATAGGGTCATCAAAACATCAACATAAATAGCATGCATTTTAATTTTTTGTCTTTTTTTTTTTTCATGGGAGTCATTCTAAAGGGTGTAATGAAAACAGTGCAGGCAGGAGACAGTGAGTAATTGCAGGCTTGGCAGTGTTATCCATTACAGCCGAGAGTGCTGGGAGGAGGGTAAGCTCACCCAGAAATGCTGTTCCTATTTACATTTAGACAAGCCCTTCTTTGATGCCAAACACCCTCTTCTCTCATGACAGGGTTAACAGTCTTTTAATCTGCTGCTGACAGGAAAAGTGATGTGACCGATAAGCCCAGGTTCAGGACAGTCTACATTGTGGCGGTGTTTATGGTGAAAGCAGTAAATGTTTGTATGATGTTTCCCTTACTAACTGGAAGTCAGGCTCTCGGTTTTCACAAACATTAAAAGCAGCTTGCAGAGTCGTGCTGCTGTGCTGTTGAGTGCAATCCATCATTATAAATTACCTGTTTTACATTTTACCAGGTACAATTCATAAGGTCATCCATAATCATTGCATTTGCAATCACATCAAAATGAATTCCAGTCTAACAGACGTGTGCGTGATTATTGCATGACTCCAGCTAAGTTTGGTTATGACTGTCAGGCTTCCATTTAGTGGAAATTGCAAAAGACAAACTCTTGTTTCTTTATTTATTTAAAGAAGAAGTGTGTCCCTATCTAGAGGTAGTGTTTAGTTTGTCTGTTCAGGGGCGGCTCAACATGGCAGATGCTGAAGAGGACGTGCAGACATGTAGATAAAAAGGCTCCTTCTAAGATCACAAAAACACAACAGCAGTTCTTATTTTGAGATGATTATACACTAATGAAAACATAGTCATGAATATTACCTGTTATTTCTGCCATATTTTGTAAATAGAGGCCAAATCTCTGACACACTGGACCAGATGCAACTGAACTAAAGAACCAAGTATTCAAAATTTGATCACAAACATATAGAGCAAATGTCTTAACTTGAACACACCTCATTTTTCATTTCATTTTATTTTTGGACATATTTATAAACCCACAAATTTATCAGTTTAATTGTGCAACCTGGCTTTTAATTAATGCCAAAATGTGAAGTTTCGTCTGCAGAATGACTTGTTTGGTTTGCTTGCAGTCATTCATGACCAACTTAAGCAAATATTGCAACAAAGGTTTGTCCAAAATATGAATGTTTGATGGCGGTCTGCATCTCATTACCAGCTCCTAATCTTTATTCTGTTACCCACTATGTTATTCCTGCCATATACTAACTCTACTGCCATTTTAGACCCAACCACTTCCTCGTTCCTCCTTCCAGTAACCCGTTCTCCCGCCACTCCCATCACCTGACCATCCTCACCCACAAGCTCACCTTTCCCCTGTCTTCCCTCATTAGTCTTGTAGTATATATTCTGGCCTAGTTCCACTCAGTCTTTCCAGCCTTTGTACTGCCTGACTGATCCACGGATTGATGATTCTCTGTCCACCCTTTTCACTTTTTTTTTAAATTCAAGTGAACTTTCATCTTAACCTGTCTGCCAGTCAAGCTTTTGAGATCAAGCTTTCTGTTTTTCTGAGCCAATGCAGAGCCAGGTAGCCATATTCTACAGCAAGCATTTTACAAATAGACAATAGTATCCCCACTTGTCCATTTTATACAATTCAAAGAACGAACAACTTACAAGCTGGATGGACAAATCAATCTCAAACTGCGGTCAGTGCATCAGAGACAAGAGTCTGCTCCAGTATCAGTTATAGGTACATAGTAACCTTAATCAAACTTTAGCCATCAAGCAGCTTTTTATTAGATTGATAACTGATTCACCAGTTTGCTTTGCTGACCAAAAGCAAAACGTTAGTTGGATATATTCTCACAGAACAATTCTCTTTGACCCGAAAAATCGGTGACTTATAAAACTTAAAAGTATTTTATTCTTGAATTACATTCTTTGGCTCTGAGGTGCTACAAAATTGGTGCCAGCTTCCTTTCTTTGCATCTTTTATAACTCTTCCAGCCTTGGCCCTTAGTCTCTTTCCCTTCTATTCCATGACTATCTAGAGGGCTTTTCCTCAGTTATCTATAAGCTCTATTACAGTAAAACCAGTGATCTTTTCCTCTAGTCCATTCACAAAATTCTTCACATCAGTCCCTGAATAATTGAATCTCCACCAAATTTTGCCTCTTCTGTTATTAAAGACTATTACTTTCTCTACGTCATATCCCCCAAACTGAAGTAGGTGTATTAAAAAAACATATATAACATATTCAGTGTTATGGTGTCTGCTAGTGTCATTTCCAGCTGCAGCAGGTAGAGCTGTTTTCTGCAGAAATTCATTGAGAACCAAATGTACAGTACCTGCTCAGCACCAAACAGCAGCCAGATAAAGTTGGCTCTTACTGGTGAAAATAGTGAAGCATTTAGGAGCTGAAAATATTTGTCTTGGAAACGAAACAACCAAAGACCAAAACATACGATGATTTTGCTCAAAATTCACTGGATATGCAAATGAAAAGCTGCTGGTGAACAAATTTACCAGGTCGATCTAAATATGTCAGTTTTGTGTTCAGCCAAGTGACCCAAAAGTCTGCATGTTCAGATTAAATGTATTTATATTAAGCATCATAATTACACTGTCTTTTATGTAATTCCTTTTAAGTAGGAATATTTACTGAAGTCATTTTCTGTACTACAGAAATCTATATCCTTGAAAAGAATAATACTGTAGTTGTGAACGTCAACATAAAATTATCATTGATAGTTGCTCAATATGTAGTTATTAGTTCTGGCTCTTACAAATCATTACAAAAAAGGCAATTATGCTCTTCTATTATATACATTTGCACAGTCCGCTTGTGCTGTTAAAAAGACAAAGGTTAATGACTGCAATTTTGCTCGATTGATTCAATTACAGAGTAGTATTTGCAAATCCATGGATGGATGTGGGAATTTGTGCATGCATAAATTCTTTCTCACAAAACGTATTTTCTATGATTGCACCGTATCATGTCTAAGGCACAGTGACAGGTATGAAAGCTATATGTGAGAATAGAGCTCTAATCTTTCACCCTCTGCTTCCACCTTTCCATAGAGGCACACTCACAGACTTCCACATTTAGCATACAAAACATAACTTCCGCGCCCCTCCTGATACACGTCCTTGGTGATGCAAATGCTGTCACTGAGCAGTATGCACAGCTCATTTGTTTTTGAAGATCCAGATCAAGATTGAGAGCGTATCACAGCGTCCTTGCAGAATCATCCTAGTGAAAATATTTCTCCATTTGAATATTGGAGAGCAGCTGGGTACTGTATCTAGGCTCAGCGTCAGTGAGCTGTAATTTGTAAAACACAGAAATCCATTTCCTGACTGAGCACAATTACAAATGTGTTTACAGGGAATGTACTGTAGCCATTCCAATTACTCCAATGTACCAGAAAATAACTTGTATTAAACAACTACTCTGTCTTATTGCATGGATGCTGCTGAATCAGAAATTTGTCCCTTTTGTTCTGTGGAGGACTGGTACTCCTTTGTCATGGAAGGGTATGAGTCCCACAGAGACCATTGGTGAGTAGATTAAAGTGCTCCATCTGAAAAAATCTGTCTGAAAAAAAAAACAACAAAAAAGTATTTTCTCTATAATTAATGAATTAGTTAGTTTACTAAAAGCTGTATTTAAAATTAAAAGGTAGATTCAGGAGGCTACAAAACAACAAAAAACTCAAAATACGGCCAACAATGAAAAATATAAATTTGAAAAAAATCTCTTTATTCTGTATCCGCAGCAGATCCAGTTGGATACCTTTTATCATTGTGCAGTGTTACTCCAAAGTGCTTTTTGTGGCAACTAAAAGCACAGTTGTTGTCAAAGAGGCTCGGTGTCACACAGTGAACACCGAGTGGGGGGGGGGGGGCAAAAATAAAGGCAGGATTAGACAGGAATTACACGAAAAGGAACACCTTGCAATGAATGAAGCTTGAACAGTTCTAAAGCATTTCTGCATTAAAATGCTATATGACTGCTATATCAGTTATATCATGTGAAAATGAGTGAAAATGTCAGCAAAGTGGGGAGGAGGGTCATCAGATTGTTCCCACAGCAGGGCCACCCAGCTTTCTTTCCTGGCTGTTGAAATGATCACTGAGAGCAGAATATCACACAGAGAGATGAATACACTTTGAGTGAAATGATACAACTGGTCTAATTTTCACTCAGTAAGGGTATCTGCCTGCAGTATCTGCCAACCCTGCATCAATACACAAAGAATTAGAGAAGAGAACCTACACAGCCTCTAGAAAAGTCAAGGCTAATTTACAAATGTTCCTTGTGAGAATGTTTGAGGGTGATTGGAACTGATGTGGAAAAGAAAAATATCAGATTTCCAAACCCTCCGCATGGCCACAAAATCTCTCCATCCTGTATGGGGTTTATCTCGCTGCTTCCACGATGCTCAGACTGAAAAAATATTGTTTAATCAATGTCCTGAAAGAACTTTGGTCATATCAGCAGATCCAGTAGCCCCTCATCTCTCCTGACAGTTTCGAGGTGACTGTTTGTCCCACTATTTCATCTCTGATATCTCTTCCTCCCATGTCGGGTGGGTCACAATAACATTCAAGTCAGTCAATCTTCTCACCTTTGTTGTGATGCTGCTCTGAGCAAACTGGGACTACTTTGTGAATGCATGAGGAGAGAGATTGACAGATGAAGGTGGAAATAACACGGTCACAAATGGTGTGATAACATGAAGAGGAGGGAGTAAAAAAACAAGCATCCTGTAAACACCCGCTGGGGAGTAACATAAAGACTGATATACTGACAGTTTACCTGTAAATAAAAAAAAGAGTTGATGGAGTTAGATATGACTGTTTGCTGCACAATTACTCTGTGAAGGACAGTGGGAATATCACAGATGGATATTTTTATGGCCCGTTTATTTCCATGGGCCAGCTGCGGTATGAAGATGCATGGACACACCCGCACATATACAGTACATATGTTCTGCAAACCCATTACTATCCAGCTTCATATGATGTAACATGAAATTAAAAAACGCAATGTAGTCTTTCTCCCTCACTCCTCCATAGCAGATGGTTTATTACGCCGTGTGTCTGACACATCCTATTTTGGCCCTGACATCATTCAGTATTAGCATTTACGGATCACAATGGAAAGAGTCTCATCCGCAGCTACAGTTTGCGGCCACAGCAAGGCGACAATTACAAATGTGACATGCGATTCTGGAAATGCCCATTTATAAATTGTGGAGGGACTTAAATTTAGGAAATGCCCTCCGAGTATTTCTTCACCCTGCCAAGGCAATTTCCTGTGGAAAAGGGTGGTAGTAAATATAGTTAATGTGCTGAGGCGGCAATGTTACACCAACATGCTGTTAAAAACAAGACATGAGATATTGGAGTGATTCTTCTCACAATTGGGACGTGAAAACCTAAATCATAAACTAGTCTTGAATAGGATTAACCACGGGAAGACCACCAAGAGGGTACGCTTTAAAACCCACCTCCATCAAAAATTCAAGTCAGGAAGAACTGTCACTGTAGCCATCAAAACATTACGCTTCAGCACATTCTGGCAAATTTGAATCAGGGTAAAGAGAGCCAACAGGGAATTTCTTTAAACTCAGTATATTAAAAAACTACACACAGCATGCTGTGTTGACCAGCTCAGTTGGCCTGTGATGCTCAGAGGAGACCGAGCAGAGAGAAGACAGCTATCGCCACGGAGTGCTGCTTTCTGTGGACAGAGAGGTGCTAGCTTTTTAGGCGACAGATTTGAGATTTAAATTGGAATTTAAATTGGGTAATCAAGTTGAGTTTGAATTGTTTCATAGCTGAACACACCATTTTCTTTTGCCACCTCAGTGATTTAGGTTTTTAGATGGGAGCATTTTTGTAAGGAAATTGTGCTTAGTGCAGATTTAACATGCCATTTAATGAGGGAGGTATTGTACAATGATACTGATGATGAAGTCCCAAGAGAGTTCATAATAAAAGGGTTGAGAAGCAAAGATTATTATAGAGTTATTAAAGACACCGCTCATTCAACATTCACCACATTATTCTATTTTTTTTTTACCAACATTAGATAGTAGTAGATATCAAATAACTTCGATGAACAAGAACAGACACATTTTACTTTTTTAGACAAGCTGAATCACATCCAAGAAGATGTTGAAGCAAATTTTTAAGATAGTGGACCAGGCTTTGACACCTGCTTAACTCAGCCTATGCAGGAAATGTCATATTTTCTATCCCAGTAGTAAATTGAAGTCCAAATGAGCACTCTTTTTGCCATATGCAATGCAATATGCCTATGTTCTCTCCTCCGTGTTTACATGAGCACGTCACAGTGACAGCTGGGTGTGCTGAGAGAAACTTGACGTCACACAAAGTCCTGTGCAACGTTCATTGCTTTTGTATCACAAGCAGATCACAAACATACACACCATCGTATTGTATGTCAAAGCAGCCACAGCAACCACACAGGCATGAACAGTGATGCATGAAAACTGCAAGAAGACAAGGAGAGAAGAGGGACATGTATTTTTTTTTTTTTTTTTACAAAAGATGAGCATATTTGTGGATCTACCGATGCTCATTTAATTAACAAAAGGGACAGCTGTCAGTCTGTTTGCTGCAGAGTGTCAGTTGTTAATGAAGTATGTCATACACTTCACTGATAAACCTGAGAAGTATACAGAGTTCCAACAGGCTTCGTGATAAAACATTCATGTCTCCATCCTTTAAACATTATTAAATTAATACTCTGCCAACCTTAAAAGAATAGAACAAGCTCTAATTACCAGATATATTTCATAATCTAGATCTGGAATCAAATTCATCCTGTTATACTTAATGGCTTATATGAAAAGCAATAACTGCTGTATAGTGGCAGTTATTGCGGGTACCTTATGTACCCTACTCTTAATCGGGACTGGAAATTAGGTTGTTTCCATATTATAGATATATTAATGATAAACAATAGATAAAGTAAAGTCAAACCTTTACCACAAATGCACTACACAATGCACAGTAAATCCCAGTAATAAAGGATAAAGTCATAAGTTTAACTGCAGCAGCCCCTTTAGCACCTCTAATCCCATGTCCATGTTAAACTTGTGTATGATGAAGTCTAACAAGGGTCCAATTTTCTCAGCATTATCAACATAAAATTCCTGCGCTGGAAAACAGAAAGTCAACAAATCTTTAATAGAAATACAATGCACCACTAACATGGCACTTATTAATGATGGAAATGGTGACTTGTAAGTCTAATGGCTGTGGCAGGAACTACATTCTTGGCAAAAAAAAAAAAAAAAAGAAAAAGCATGTTCTTCTCCGCTTCGAGGTTTTAAAGCAGATTGCATGTTGCATTTTCTTATACATTTCCATCTTACCACACAGCCAACTGATCTTCAGAGATAATCCGCCTCCGTATCATTACAATATTTAGTATATTTACTCAGCATACTGTGCGTTTCCGTGCTGCCAGAAGCTTAAGTTAGTACATGTCATACTCAAACTGAGCAAAACAACAAGGTATTATAGATGTATAACTGGAAGTCTGACAAAACAGACATTGGCTCTGCATCTGTTTTATGTAGCATATGTTTACTATCCTATAGAGTGTGAAGCTTCCTTCACCTTTCTATTGCTGCATTCATGTTCACTCAAGTTTCATTTAAAAAAAAAAAGTATATAGTGCACACTGGGTAGTTCAGGGGGTTTGGGAGATCGGAGCACGTCAAGGAAGTTTCAAAGCTCAGCAGCGTAGAAAGAGGAGAAGGCATTAAGTGCAAAACCAGAAATCTCCTCTTGATATGATGTGCTTATTTTGTGTTAAAGGCCTGTGAAATATTACTGAATAGACCTTTAAATAAGTGCATACAGTTAATGTTTGTTCTTGCAATAATTCTTGGAACTATAAGTCTTTGAATTTGAATAATGGCTTATAATAAGACTGTACGGGGTAAAAGCTCTCTGCACTCTGTGACACAACCATCTCCTTCCTCCGCGTCTGGCCGGATGAGTTGTCTGTAGCTACGTACGATGCATCTCAGTGACAGGAGACAGATGGCGTTTGACATCGGTCACCCATGCTGCACAATCATGAACTCTCTCCAACTGTGGCAGCTCTCAACTTGTCCACCTATTCATTATTCATAAACAAGTCACTAAAATGAGTGTAATTGGCACAAATTACAGCCTACTGAAGCTTAAAGATGATGCAATTTAAGTCTGAGACATTGTATTAATGACTCATCAAACTGAGGAAGTGCAAGCTGGCATATGGCTAATGTAGATTCAGAGAGGCCATTAAACTATTGTCATTTCACTCTATTTCATCATGAAAAGCACTATTCAGTTTGAAACTGTGTCTGCCTTATGTGAGGAAATCTGTACAATTTAAAATGTGCTTTGTGACAGGACTGCACAAAAATTTGAAAGACATGCCGTGACAGGGGTGAGGTGAGGTATTTCAGGTTCATTTAAACGTGGACAGGTGGAGTAGTTTTTCACTGACAATGATCCTGCCTGCACTGACCACAAACGCAAAAGAGAGTTCATGTTCAGAGTTTTCTCTCGCTTTAATTGTGTTGAAAAAAATTACAGACAGACTCCACAATAACACCATGTGTCAAATTCAATAATTGAGTTTTGAAGGCTTGTTATTGATGCAGTTAGCACAGGCCTCCACTACATTCTCCAGCACCTGGATTCCTCAGGAACCAACACCAGGATCCTGTTTGTGGACTTCAGCTCTGCCTTCAATACTATTATTATGCTGCTACAGCTCTCCCAGCAGAGCGTGCCTGACACTACCTGCACACATACCTGGATCACAGACTTCCTGTCTGACAGGAAGCAGCACGTAAAGCCGGGGAAACATGTCTCTGACTCCCAGACCATTAGATCTCCCCTCGGGGCTGCGTTCCCCTTTGCTCCTCTCCCTGTACAATAACAGCTGCACCTCCAGCCATCAGTGTGTCAAGTTCGTGATCGACACCACCCTCATTGGACACTTCTCCGATGGGGATAAGTCTGCCTACATGTCCAGGATTGACCATCTGTTGACCTGGTGCAGCCTGAGCAACTTGGAGCTCAATACTCTAAAGACAGTGGAGATGGTTGTGGATTTCAGAAGGAACTCAGCCTTGCCTGCCCCCATCAAACTTTGTGACTCCCCAGTCGACACTGTGGATTCTTTCCACTTCCTGGGAACCATGATCTCCCAGGACGTCCAGTGGGAGATGAACAGGGGCAGACTGCAACATGTCACTCGGTCCGCTGAGAAGGTGATTGGCTGCAATCTTCCATCTCTTCAGGACCTGTACTCCTCCAGGACCCTGAGGCGTGGAGGAAAGATTGTGGCTGACCCATCCCACCCCAGGCACACTCCCCTCCGTCTGGAGGCTGAGGTCCATTAGGACCAAAACCTGACGCCACAAAAACAGTTTCTTCCCAACTGCTGTTGGCTTCATCTACAAGGCTGGGATACCCATCTAACCTCACCATCCCCCATCCAGATGCATGTGATACATTAACACAGGATCTACTGACTTTATGTGTTACATTAACGCACACCCTTTATTTTACCTTAACACCCTCTGGACTACTATGTTTTGTTATATATCTTGCACATTTAAAATATTAGGCGTACTGTAGATCCCTTTTCATCCTAAAAATATATTGCACATATACCTGCATTTATATTGCTTATCTATTTCAGTACATCCTTACATTCTTTTATTTTTATCTAATGTTTGTTATGCCTCAAACACACCAAGACAGATTCATTGTTTAATGTAAGCTGACCAAGAGAAAGTCATGTAAAGTTGTTGACCAGATGTCCAGATACTAACAGCACCTCTTAACATTCAGTCCAAACAGACACCCGCCTTAAGTTATGCTTTTGTGTCACCACTACTGGTCACCACTAATGGTGTGGAAACAATGAGCTTTCCCTTAATTTCACAACAACCTTTATGGCACCTCCCAACATTAGCAGCCATTTGCCATTTGTGCATAGTAAGCGTTTCAGCACTAACCATCCTCATGTTTTTACAATAAAGGGAAATGAAAACAGCTGAATCTGGATCTGATAATGGCCTTTAGAGCTGCAAGAGGGGGTAAATGAGTGAATGGGAGATAACAGCCTATAGCCACCAGAAGAGCTATTTAAAGAGTTGAAGCAAGATACAAGGGGACTGTGACGATGGCAGATCTTTTGTGCCCAACCTTCAATGCAGCAAGGGTTCCATTCTCTCTCAGTCTGAGGCCCTTTCCTTCCATCAGCAGCACAGATAAGTGCAGGTCCCACAGAGAGATGAAGGAGGTAACAGATTAGAGAAAAAAAATCTGATGCACAGAAACACCAGCGATTCCCCCAGGACAGAGAAGGACTGGTTTAATGTCAGCTTTGCACCCATCACACAAAGAATCAGCATCCACCATTACAATGAAAGAGGATTCACTCAACCAGGTAGTAGCTGTGTGGCTGGAAATGCAGAAATATTGTTGTGAGGTTTTAGCAAAAAGCATTGCTGATTAATGTGGAGAATTTCCCCAAAATGAGCATTCCCTTACGTAGTTTTCTTATATTAGCATCAAGCATGTTCCTCTTTGTATCAATAAGAAAAAAGGAGAAAGATGAGTCCACTGTTCTCTGGTTTCTCAAGCTCAGGATTATGTTGACATTTTTATCGAGCAGCTGTAAGCCTCTCGAAGCCACACAAAATTTCAGGGACCCAGTTTTTGTCATCTCTCAAAAGCCTTGAACTACTCGAGCAAGATGTTGCAAATGTAAAAGGAAGCATAACACTGTGCTGCGTGTAATTAATATAAATAAGTGACATCTGTCTAAAGTAACAAAAGCTTTGATGCCGTGGTGTCACGATGAATAATAATACATATGAGAAATACCTGTGTTATACGCAAAAGAAGTTTGTTTTGAGTGTGTCTGCTGCTTGGAGCAGATCCCAGCAATCAGTTTTCTGATTCTGAGTGTTTGCCAAGTGGATGTGAGGGAGCACTACGTGGTTACCCAACTCTGGATGTGATAGTAGCATTCACGACTACCAAAAGCACTGTGGATGATAACATTCATGGCAGGTTCAATCGCGGTCGGACAGGAAGCAAAATTGACCCCAAAATTCTCCTTGTATTGGTAAATTCACTGTCAGTTAATATGAGAGAATGTGCCATAGAGGCATTTTTGTATCTTGTATAGTCCTCAGATAATTTTAATCTAAGAAAATGATTGTCTGCCAAAGTGATCATCATCTGTTCATGTAGATCGAATACACAACACACCTAATTCTATGTCCATGATAATAGCAATGGTGATATTATATCTTGAGAAACATTTATGTCTCTTCGAGGAGGGTTAAATCTGGGTAGACTGTAAATCCGTGAAGAAGTTTCACATGACCTGGATGACAGATTTATGTCTTGTAACCAAAGAATCACCATTGTTACCAAAGAAGTGTTTGCAGTTTATATTGTAATCTGGTACGACATTAACCCAACAAACATTTTGCAGCATCAGCCTCGAGATTTTCTTTTTCTCTCTGACCTTTTCCATTCCTCCTATTCACTTTTTCAGTTATTTGCCCATTTCATTTTTATTGCTGATTCAAACTCTGCTATTTCTGTCTTGATTTCATTTCATTATTTCCCCCACTTGATCTCTGACCTGTGACAATACGGATCCATTTGAAAGAGTGTGACACAGAGAAGTAAAGTGAAGTAACAGCCTGCCTTTCAGTATAGGTAGTGTAGGGAGCCTATTGAATTTGAATAGCAAGTGAGAGAGAGGGACAGACAGAGAGAGGACACAATGTTTGAGCACAACAAATATCAAGGCATTCTTGATATCATATCATATTGTTGACTACCTAGAAAAACTAGTAGAAAACCTAGTTCAAGAACAGCTCATTTTTCTGTTTAGACCACTTCTCAAGGGTCAGGTTGATTGACAGCTCTCTCATGAGTACCAGCACAAAAGCTAAACAGCATGCTGGTGCGGATGTGGAAGCAGCAAAATATATTTTAGCCCCCCCCCAAAAAAAGAAATCAATATCAGTTTAAGGGTAAAGTATATTTAGACTATCACTTTACTTTGCAGTCAGACAGCCCTTCCTGAAGCCAGTTCTCTATGCTTACTTTAAAGCCACCAGACCAGACTCCTTTGACAAAATCAGCAATTTTACCAGAATATTTTTGAACTGAGCCTTAATAGTTCAAACAGAGATGAAAATGGAAAAGTGAAAAGACTAACTAAGACTAACTTTCCTTTCTTTGACAGTTTATGAGTTTATTTACTATAATAAACTTTTTTTGGGGGGGGGGCTTGGCTGCCTTTGAGGCAGAGAGCAGAGAGACTGGTTCACAGAATTAATTGCAGAATTGAGTCCGAGCATATCCACCCCCAATCCAAACCCAATATCAGGGAAGTTTACTAAAAATTTAATGACACACTCCTAATACATAGCTAATTTGGATTAGGGTTTCCAATGACTTTGAAGGGTCCAATTATCCAGTCTCGTTTAGCTTTGATATGCTCCAGAGTGCAAAGGTCCAACTAACCCTAACCCTAACCCATACCTATTATAAAATCTGAAACAATCTTAAAAAAAAACAAAACTTGGATTTGCCAAGCCAACTATTGACAAGCTGATTTACCCTAAATAGAAGTAGAAATAGAAGTCTCACTGCAAATTCCCCTTGTTATGTAAGTGAAAATGAACTACCGTTTCTTGCGACAATGATCAGTTTAACTGCTATGAAAAATCATGGCATACCATTCCCAAGTATGATGAATGCAAATGTCCTTCTGCTTTGCAAAGCAGCCCGACTAAATTAAGTATCAACCCCAAAACCAGTGTCACCACCCTCGCAGGTGGTAGACAGTCTATTAACACATTACCTGGAATGGCACATAAAACTTTACAGCCTGGACATCTTCCATTTATCAGACGGTCACCTCTGGTTTAAAGTCTGGCAGACCCTCTCTTCTTGACAGCTAACTCAAAGCTTGATTGAAGTCTATGTCCTTTTGGCAACACCAGAGTGATAATTAATCTTTTTTAGATTTAAAAGAATTCTCTTCCATTCATCATCTTCAATAGAAATTTTTAAACACTCCCAGGTTTAACTTTTGGTATTTGTACCTGTTTTGTAATATTAACCTACAGCTTTCAAACAGCTTGACAGCAATTTCTATTTTAGCTCATCTTTCTGTTATAAAGTTATTGAAATCTCTCAAATGCAAGTAACATGCCAATCGAATTAACTTGATCGCGAGTGAAATTTCTTTTTCTACTTCTAGCCATGCTAGTGACATAGCTCTAGGGATGGCAACGTTGGTCACTTGGTCTATCAGTCTGTCGACCCACCTCTTTGGTTCAGTTTAATTTTGGTGCCATCTGGTCCAAGAGATCCAAGTTCCTTTTAAAGATTAGTTTTTTATTTGATCCTTTAGTCAATTTAGTTTCGTTGACAAACAGATTGACTGATCTCCATCAATGAAACATCTATATCCTTGCTGCAACACATAACTATGACCTATGATGAACAGGTGAGGTTCACATATTTCTGGGGTGTCTAAGCGCACCCATGATCCCAGACTTTTTCCAATTTAATATGATATTTTTTACTTTTGTTTCAATATTAATGATAGTGATACTGATAATTTATATATTACATGTAATACATAAAGCAATTCTTTTTATTAAAAATAATAATTAATGGTGATAGTAAATAACTGGAAGTTTCATGGTGATATCTTTTAGTTATTGTTTTATCCTCTTTACCTGTGCTGTCTTGACTTTATAGAAGATAAAGAGATAGAGAAAAACATCACTTTTAGTTAATAACTACTAATGGTGCCATTTGAACTCTCTGGAAATGTCTGTTGTCAGACAGCAGGTGGCGCAAGACTCTTGGCTGTCTTGGCATTTTCTTGTTTTTGTTCAACTTTCTATCAGTTTTAAAAATTTGGGATTACCCATGTTTCTGCTGTGCGGCACTTTCCCGTCACAAATGGTGCTGAAATGGTTTCGACAAATTCATTTCTCTCTGCTGTCTCCTCTCTTTCACATTCACAAAACATCAGTCGGACGCGAAGGTTGCGGCTGCACAATGCTTTCTATTCTCAGGTGTTGTAGGCTTCACAATCAAGTGACAGCTAAATACTGGCCCATGTCACAAGGACTGGTACCAAGGACTGGTAAGCCACCCACGATTTATTATAGATTTTTATTATCAATATATTTTAGAGGTACCAGTGTGTACCAATAGGTACCAAAATGCTTTGTTTATGTACTGCAACACTGTAAGCTTACAAAATACTGTTAGTACTTTTGTATAAGAGTGCATGCACTTCAGAATTCACATCAAATTGCAGTGCAGCACTTTGAAGGAAAAGACGAATTATCACCTCACACTCTCCACCTCCCACCACTTCTCCACATGCAATTCCTTCTGCTTAACACCACACCAGCAAACACCTGTTTCACTTGACATTCCCCTAATTGCAGGAGCACAGGGATTTAAAGGACTGAAAATCAGTTTGAAATACCATAGAATACATTTCTATATTGAACTTCCATCCATCCGTTTTCTCTTTTTTCTGCTTATCCCGTGCAGGTGAGTGCCGGGGGGGCTGGAGCCAAACCCAGCTTACATTGAGGAGCAGGATACATCCTGTACATTTTACTAGTCTCACACATAAAGAGAGACAACCATTTCAGCCAGATGGTTACAAATCCATGTATTGCTCTTGAAAAAAAAAGACAATATGTATATGTTATTAGGTAAACATGTGCAATATTTTCTGTTTACTTAGCACCAGCAGCACCCACACGTACAAATCAATAGATGTTATTAGGGATTACAAATGACTAATCAGGGAAGATATTTCAGGAAGCGACACATGTTTGTGTATATAGTATTCAGTATCAAAACCTCACTGTGTGAAGGAGAAAATTGTTTGTCGCAATTAGATAGACATTTTTAGCCTTCAGAAAATCTGCTGCCAGAAGGAGACATATATCGTCTTGATTGTATGTCACTGTCACTTACTGTAAAATGAGTCATTTTTTATTTTCAGTCTTTGATGGGGGAAACTGAAAAAAGAGGCGAATTACTGCAGCAAACGAGCACAGTTCTGAGAGCAGCAAGAGGTTTTGTGCACAGCTTGGCAGTACAAATGCCATTTCATTAGAAAGAGAAGGTCAATTGTATCCATCACCCTTGTTGAGATAAATGAACAATTGTGTGGCAGCTAAAAGATCATCAATTGATGAAAGACTAACATTGATCTGAAGAAACAGGCCTTGGAACCCTGGTGCCTAAAACATTAGTTGGACTGTGTTTCTTTAGCAAAATCAGCCTCTGAGGCAGAGCCATAAATGCTAAGCTTTTAATTAGCATGTTAAATGAGTGCAATTCTCAACTATTATACATAATTACCAGGTGTCTGAGATAAGGGCAGATTAGACATTAGTTTATCTATATTAATTAGCGCAGGGGTGACCTATGAAGAGTTGTTATAATGGTATTACATCAGTAGACTACAAAGACAAATCTGAAAGTATTGTTTGATACTTTACATCACTTTGCTTTAATATCAGGCTTCTGTTTTTTTACTGATTATACAGGTTTATTCCCAAGACTAGAGGAAGACAGCACTTTTATTCTGAATGCTAACTTCCAATAAATATGTAAAAGACAAATATAGTGTATTTTCCCTCCAGGTATGCTCTTTAGCCTAAACAAAGATGATACAGACATAGACCAGTATAAAATCTCTGAGGGAAGTCTAGTTGAGGAGAGTCATCCCCCCAGTCGATGCTTGAATAATGCATGAAGAATCTGGAGACATCACTTAGAGATGCTGTCAATATCAGCTGGGGCCCTGCCCACCCCTGTGGCTGCTGCCCTTTACCACAACCTTTAAAATGTGGATTCCCTTAATGAGGACACACTTGTTCTCTAAAATACCCAAATGATAAGATAAAAAAAAATAAGCTATTCAGCTGCCACAATACTATGCATGGGTGTGCATTTTGTGGGTGGACAGGGGGAACAATTTCTTATCTGTTTATAAAAAAGGGTGAATTGATAGTCCAGTTCTCGTTTCCTCAGCTGTGTTTACTGTGTTTGTTTTTCTCCTGGGTCCTTGGTATGAGATTTTTAGCATTATTCCAATCAGTTAGGATTCTATGATTTTATTTTACTCCGTTGCAACCGTGTCTCTTTGCAACATTTTCCATTCACTGGAACAATGTTCTGTTCCAATTAGTCAAGTGTGGTGTTCTGTATACAGTGTTAATAGGATGGCTGGGCCATATGCAGCACATGACACTGGACACCAGTGTGCCAAATTCTGTGTATATACAACTAATTTGCAACAGCAAATATATTAGGGGAAATGTAATGCCAACTGAATTATGTATTTAAGCTATCACAGTCAAAGAGGCACAATACAATCCAAGCTGGAATTGTTGTCACCACAAGGTAATGAACTAACGTTGTAGGAGTTACGTACTTCCTGCTTGGGATATACTGAAAACAATTTAGTAATATATGGAGTTTCTAGGAGGGTTGTCAGTGCATAAGGTTATGCTGCTGTAAGGATGGGGAAAGGCTGCGGCTTCGGTTAAATATTTAGAAATGCATCACATGTCTTACATTTGTTTATTGAACCCACCTGAACCAAACCTACTTAAGTCAAACACTTGGTAAAAGTTAGTGAACTTTTTTATTATCTTTTATTCATTTATTTACCTGAAACTGACCATGAAAATTTTTTTCCCTGAGTTGTCCCGTCAATAAAAAATACATCTGGATAGCATTACGTTTCTTGCAGCACTCTATATCTAAACTATTTACTATACTAAGACTATCTACAAGAGTGGATGCAATTTAGTTACATTACATCACATAACATTATAGATTTTTTAGGAAACAGGTTTGAATTGCTGAGATCTGGGATCACTGTTCACTGTAACAGTTATCTGTAACTGTACTGACTCTGAAAATATATTTTTACATCACTTCATGTTCATGTTTTACTCATCCATTATCCATGAAACAGCTTCTTGAAGCAGGCTCCTTGAAAGAAGTCAAAACAGGAGAAGGAACACAGGCTATAAAATAATCCCACTTTGGCTTAAAAGACAAAACCTTCCAACACACATCTTAAAGATGAAATGTCATGTTCAGTGTGTGATGTTTCACTGGGTCTATGACTGGTCAAAAAAAAAAATTCTTTCATTTTTGTTTACAACAAAGCCAAAAAGTCAAGGCAAGTTTAACTGTTAAGAGAGAGAATAACCAATGTGATCAATTATATATAATTCTCAGTTGTACACGTAAAGGTTAAACACTTAGCACCTCTGAATGAAGGGGAGGGGGTGCTTTTATACAGTGCACAGCTAAATAAATGACAGCCGAGCTGAAAGACTTTCAGGAGACTGGTAGAAACTGCTGCACTTTGGCCTCGAGAGAAACTGAGCAAACAGGAAACCTTTGACAAACTCACAAAAACACTGTAAAAAGCTGTTGTGGGATATCAATTTCAGGTTTTTCAGGTGAGTCCAAATAGACTGTTGCACTCCAACTAAAGCTGTGGCATCTCCTGGCTCTGTAAATAAAGTATATAACATTAGCGGTCAATGAAATCAATGTGCAGCTTTACACAGTGGTTGGACAAACCATCCAGTGGCAGCAAGGTCACAATTTCAAGCCTTTAAAAGTCAATGGGTCTGTCTCTGTGTGAGCGCTTGATGAAAACCCAAACCTGCTTCAGGTCTATCAAAAAACATTCTGGTCCCTGTGGTGAAGTGGAGTTATGCTGTATTTTCACATGAGTCTGCAAAGCCAATGCAATAAGACATTGGCTTTACACTGTTTTTACAGTATGGTAGTTGAATGTTCAAAACCCCAAATGGATTTGTGCACATTCAGTGCTCGGCCTGCCCCATTTTAGCAATTTTTCTGACAGTCACGCATCAGAGTTTTATACACCAGGGAATCACAACTTTTCCTCCTTTGACAGTCTGCAATATTAATAATTATGATTCTGAGCTGTATTTATGCTAGAGAAGAGTCATTCTTTAGTCAGCTGGTAGATATGAAGTGCTGGTGTTCACTCAGGCTTATTTGTACATTTATTACATCAACGGTAAGTGAATACAGGAATTTTTGTGGATGAGCGCCCTAAGGTGAATGCCATGTGACAGGAAAAATAAGTGAATGAAGTAAGATATTTGTCTTGACAACGTGTATTTATTAGGCTCTACGGGAGATTTTATGCAATCAGTGGAAGATAATGCAAAATAAATCCCCCCTGGAGTCCAGACACTGGTGATGGTGGCTGATGACTGCTGAGGCTGATGAATCTACGAAGACTGGCCGTTGATGAGGAAGTGGAGGGGTGTGCATAACAGCAGCGTATTTAAAGCAGAGAGAGAATCATATTCAAAAAGATGATAGGCAAACAACGCAGGTGTGTTGCTGTGCTATTGGATAGCTGTGACCAGCTGATGAGAATATAACAACTAAAAGGCCCTGATAATGACAGCGAGGAAATTATGAGTGAGCATGCGTGAAGAGGGAATTGTCAGATACAGAGAGCAATCAGCATGCCTAGAGAAAGTCTGACTGAACTTAAACTTGAGCTTCATTAGTGAGTATCTCCTTTACTACATGTCAACCGAACCGTCTCTAACTTGGCCAAAGAAAATCCTAAAAAGCAGAAAACAATCTATGTTATGGATTCGTTCTGAATCCCCCTTCTGTTGTCTTGGAGGAGTCTCCTGGCGAGACAAACAGGGACAGTTCAAAGTATTCTTATGTAAAAAATCAAAAACTTCTCACTGTGTTTAAATCATCCCAAGGCTGAACAAAGCCAACAGGGGAGTTTCACGCAAAGTCAGAAACCTAGAATGCCTTGCACCTTGACAGGTGGATGTTTTTTTGTTTGTTTGTTTGTTTTTGGCTCTGTTTATAGACCTTCTTTAAAAAAGAAATGGGTCCCGTATTCTATTTCTTGCCATGTGCAACATTACTGAATCAGATTCCCCCATTGCTGCCATACTCATAATGTTGTATTGCTTGTCATCATGTCAGTGAAAGATTTGCTGATGGCTGTTTTGGAGGCTGAGTAGTGGTAAGTTGAGCACAAAGTTGGGTCCAAATTGGTCCAGCATTGTCTTACCGGGCAGACAGATTCTGTGACAACTGTTCTTGTTGCAGGTCTCAGTATTTTCTGAATCATTGACTTCAACCCACAGCCTCAACTTCGGTGCTCTAAAGACCAGGAACCAACCAGCAGAGAGCAACACGGCAACTTCTACAAGTAATTTTGTAAAGATCAGTAACAATGACAATAATCATGTATCAAAGTAATTCAATTCTGAAGTAATATCATCTCTTTACTCTGGTTGTTTGCCTACATTTCTGTGTAAGGTTTAATTTTACATGGTGAGAACTAATAAATTAGGCATTTTTTTAAGCAAATGCTAAGATGGAGACAAGTTTGAAGTCAGAGCTGAGTGAGGCAACGTGAAAGATCTAACGGAGTCACCCGTGTAGATTTGACAGTTCAACAGCGGCAGATGATTCGGCAGAGTTGAGGGGCTCGGGGGTTCATTATCTCCTAATTACGCGAGATAGAGCAGAGGCTTACTGAGCTGGAGCAGGAAAACACCTGCAGACTCAAGTGTGTCTCCCTAGATTCCAGCGCCAAGCCTGTAAAATGCTGCATACTAACCAAAGGATTACAGCGCATGATATTGCCAGGCACCTTTGGAGGTGAGCAAATGAGCACCAGAGGAGTGAGGGAAGGTGGTGATGGATGTCATCAGTTAGGTGCATTCAGCCAATCCGTAATTGAATAAACATGTGACAGTTTTTTTTTGTTGTTGTTTTTTTCACTTTGTTCCCCCTCAGCAAAAATCCAATAGTTTCAGCCACTGCAATCAAGGAGGGGAATAATCAAGAAGCATCTGTTCTTCGGCCATGATCTTTGAGAAAGTGTTAGACACATCTGGCCCTGAAATAGCCACAGGACACAGTGAATTCTTACAGCTTGACTAGATGTCATGCTGCATTGTTAACAAGGAAAGGTTGTTTGTTTCCAAATGAAAACTTTTCCTTTTCCTCAAGCAAATTCGTACAGCAGAACGGGCTGCAGGCTTTTGTGAGTGGCTTACACTGTGGACTAAGGACAAGGATAATAACATTTGTTGGAGCTGAATGGGGAAAAAAAGCAATGTAGTGGCAGCTTGTTCCAGATGTTTGTGTAAATGCATCCAGTCGCCAACAGAGGAAAGAGTGTTTCCTTGTAAAATGCCTGACTTTACCTGCTTTACTCTCACAGCGTGCTCCCTGTAAGAAACAGCTGTGACAAACTCCTCGCCTCTCTGCTGCACATACTGAATCTTTAACAAAAAGGAACACAAAAGCAGAGCATCTCAACTCTGTGACTGACCTGACAAAAATCATCAGTTGTCTTTTGCAATAAAGGTCACTAAGATTTATCTTTTTTTTTTCCAAGTCTGATCTGGTTATCACAGAGGCCGCATGGTGACAGAATGATTCTTCATCCACAAGTAAGATTGGAGAAACTTAGTTAGCTGTACACAAAAGATTTAAAATTGGATTGCAGTGTCTCGTGTGGATATATAGGCTTCTGTCACTGAATTGAGAGCAGCCCCTCCTCTGCTGCTGCTGCTGCTGCTGCTGCTGCATAATGAGAAGATACTGTGCCATCTAGTGGGCAGCTGGAGAACAACACCATTACAATGTTTTCAGTGGAGTAAACAAGTAGCTGTGAGCATCCAAGCCTTGCATTTATTTACCAGCCACTTCTATAAAACAAATCCCCCCTCTCCAAACAAGACTAAATGATACAGCTGACTGGTGTAATGAGGCAGGAACAGAGGACAGGAACACAGAGCTTAATCAGAGCGTGTTATTGCCCCAGTCTACTCATCAGATTTTGGAAATTGGAAATGGTCTGAATTTATTTGAGGAATTTACTTGCACCTGTCTCTTCGTGCCAAGCTAAAAGAGAAGCAGATGAATAGGTTTCCAAAGAATAGGTCCATTCATCACAGAAAAAATACACTTAATAGTGCATTACCTGAATGCAACACTTTCGACCGGCCTCCTGTTTTTCGACTTTGCTCACTACAGAGCACAAACAGGCTTGATTGTGTTCTCAGGGTTGTGTAAAAGGAAAATCAACTTCACTCTTTTTTTTTTCTGTGTTGCAGCAAAAACACACGAGATTTCATACAGAGGTATACCGTGGGACACTGACATCAAAACGGCTGCACTCAAGGGTTGAAGAAGCAATTCATTTGGTTCAATAGCAGCCTACTTCAGAGAGTGAAATTACATATCATGCCAGAGCTGTTGTGGGACATATTCTCTATTACTTAATGGAATATAGTTTGCTGAGTTGCAGGAGTGCAGAAACATAAGAACCACAAGGATATAGGCTATAGAATAGCAAGAGAAATATAATAGTGCACACTTTCTCTACCTCTCTATACATATCCACAGTGATTCCATCCCATGAGACACTAATGGGAAGCAGCGGACAGACCTGGATCACATAAATAGACAGCAAACCCAGCCTGGTCAGTGTATCCAATTAGCAATCATGGCAAAGCCTCAGCCCGAGGCTAATGGAAATGTAGATAAGATCCTATGTACAAATTGGAGGTAGGATATAATAAGGGACTGACAGATGGAGACCAGGAGCCTTAAAGATGGTATCTGACACACATGCTGGCTGGCCATGCTGACCAAGCATTAACAGCAGCCTTCACCCACAGAGCAAAAAGACAGAGAGATAATTATGTCATATAATAATGAACTACTCTGGCACAAGTTCAGAGAAACACAGATAGCGTTTGTCAGCACACTACTTGCTTTGTGTTGCTTCCAGTTCGGTTGAGTCAAATAAAACCGTAGCAGTAGGGAATCAATTCACATGTGCTCTCCTTTTTCCTTCACAGAAGAATGAAGACTAATCGGAGACGGGGCAGTCTCTGGATGCCAATTCTTTTTCCATTACAATGCCTGAATTCAAGCTGCTTTGGCTCTCAGGTGGAGAGCAAACTTTCTGTTTTGTTTTAGGTGGCGTTGCGTTTAAGGGCAGCATGCATATTGCATGTTAATTCTTTTCTAATTACATCACTGAGCAGTGAATGGAAAATTGTGTGTGGCTTGCAGTGGCTCATGTGACTACAGGGCAGGAGTTAAAACATGCAGCGTCCTGCTCAGCAGAGTAGATCGCCGAGACCGACTCCCTGAGTGTAATAAAGCTCTGGGCAGCCCACCGCAGGGAGACGGGGGGGGGGGGTTCACTCTGCATGCAGCCGTAGGTGACTTGTAAGTATGGATGTGAATATGGGAATATAAGTGTGGGGGTGGATCAGCATCTGTGTGTGTGTGTGTGCGCGCGAGAAGATGGTTTTCTCTGTATTTCATCACCTCGAATTATCCTTTGTGAGGTTTTTTTTTTTGTTGCTGTTGTTGCTTGTAAGCAAAGAATTGATTTTCGTTTTTATTGTAGGCTGATGAGGGCCTCTTGTGTGTTTGCATATTTTCTCAGGGTATAAACAGTAAACTAAAAAACCCATAGCTAATTTGCAAAATTCTGATTGACAGTCGTGATCTAAATGCAGCGTTAGCTCTGTAACGATCGAGATGTTGGTGCATGCGTTGCATTTCACTCCTCATTTAGAAACTTTTTTGTTACGTTTGACTGAGATGCACTGTAAAGTAAGTGTGCCAGATCTGTTAGCGTAAGTGGAGTGTTACATCTAATGAAGGTAATTAAACAATACTAATTAAGCTTCCTAAACAAACAGCTAATTACCTTAACTTCAGCGTCTGTGAGATAAAGCAAAGTTGCTTCATCATGAGCGTCTGAGGTGCGGTGGAAAGATTAGCCAATTTTTCTTGTTTGATGCAGCAGGCATATTCCATACTCAGCAGCCCGGCTACCTTATAATTAGAGAACATCACAGAGAAGACGCAGCTAAGGCAGATATTTACCTCAAGCAGCTTTTCATTTAGCCATGTCTGAGCTGCATTCAAATCTTTTCAGAGACTCTTTGTTGCCAAGCAACATGAACCCGGGGTACTTTATGGCATTCTAGTTATAGAGTTGGGAAAACAGGCTTTGACAATTCACATCTGAGATACATAGTGACATCCTCATCTTTTGACCTCAGCAAAGTCAATCTTCAAAATTAGAATCCTGCTATGAGATTTGCAACAGTCATGCATAAATGAGGAGTGCTTCCTGTGATTCTCATATGGAGGGTATCTTTTCCTTTTATCCTCATAACTAGATATGTGTAGGATGAAAGAAAAAAAAAGGTTATGAAATTATGTTCAGCTGAAAAGTTCAAGTCAATATAACCAGATTGAAATCAACCGAGCAGAATGCGATATTCAAAGATTCGAGGAGCATATTCTTTTACCCTCGTCACTGAAGATCCCGTTGCTTTCTGTCGGCGTGCCACTAAACTCACGCTCAGGGAATCTGGCAGTGAGCCGGCATGACATGGGTGAGGTTAGGGAGTGTGACTGTGTTCACACAGAATTGTGTTCAAAAGTGACAGTTTGGCCAAGACTCACTCTCTCGGGGTGAGAGATGAACCAGAGTGGGCCTCTCACATTGCTGGAAGCTGTCCAGATTAATTAGAAGACATCTGAGAATACAGAGAGCTGACTCCAAATGCCAGCCCACCCTCCCCTTCATCTGACAGGGATGCCATCACAAGTGGATATCTATCTGGGGATCTTATAGGGAGCAGGAGGGTTGCATGATTTATCAGGGATAATTTTGCGGTCTACCTGCTGAATTTGTAAACAACATTGATCAATCTGGCGTAGTTTTTACAAATGGCTGCAGTTTCTAAAAATGACAGATCATTACAATAAAGGTGCAGGGGCAGGAGGGTTGCTAATATGGATCATGGCCTGGAGATAAACTAAGATAGATTCTGAACAGCATCATTGATTCCCCATGCATCAAGAGGACCAACAGCACAACACCTTACCTTACTGTGGGCAGAGACTGAAAAGAAGTGTTCAAAAAGACATACTGGAATAAACCACGGCCACTGGGACAAAGACAGCCCATAAACCTTTTGTGGTTAAACAGAAACCGCTTCACTCTTTGTGTTTTATAGCACCGGCTCATGACAAGTGTCTAGCCCACTGTGCTTCTGTTCAATTCTCTTCTTTGCATATCAACTTCTTAATCTTTGAATGTGGCATTTTAATACTGTGTGGTGTTGAAGCACACACCCATAACCCACATCTACAAAGATACAGAGTCTGATATTTTTGGGTGTCTCTTTTATGTTTGAGAGAGCTCATTTGCTGAAGAAATACATTTTTTTTTTCAGGCTTTGATTCAGTTTTTCAGTAGGACCAGAGTAGGCTACAAACATATGGAAGAGAGTAAGATAGAATAAAATGGAATAGAATAGACTATTTTTAAAGTGGTGCCTGTCTTCAACCTTCAACGGAGCTGAAGAGCCTGAGAAGTAGGGCAGTGCAGTTTGCTTTGCATGCAGCCAAA
Source organism: Protonibea diacanthus (assembly GCA_028641955.1). Lineage (NCBI taxonomy): Eukaryota > Metazoa > Chordata > Actinopteri > Sciaenidae > Protonibea > Protonibea diacanthus. Next base: position 14,285,320 of record CM053986.1, read on the forward strand.
TGAACTGTAATTGCCTGGGGAGCTGGAAATCAGACTTGAGGGTAAAGACAGGAAGGCAAAGCTCATTCAGTACTCTGATCAGCAGTGATGACTGGCAGGTCATTGTTAACATTCAGAAAACAAACAACTCCTGCATAAAGAGCCTCTCTGCTCAACGGAGCCAACAAACAATGAGCTGGAAGTCACCAGGGACCAATGATATAACCGTGTAGGAGTAACTAAGCGAGGGGCAGGAGATTTAAGATTATTTTGATAATGGAAATGCTTTGGGCTTGTATTTACAAACAGAAAAGCAGGATATTAAAAATGCACTCCTTGTGGACAATCACAGATCTATAATGGTGCTTTGTTATTAGAGTTTAAGACACTGTATATAAGATTTAGCTTTTGATCTTCTAAGTAGGTCAACGACATTGTGGAAGGATGATTTTATGATATATCAATTCCCCATATGCTTTGTTTTCCTTATATTTAGCTCAGCGTGTTTTATGCAGGTGGTAAAACAAAAGCTCCTGCCTTTAGACATGCATATGGCTCAACCAGCTATATTCACTTTAAAGCTGCATTCATTGATTTTCTTGCCACATGGGGTCACCACAAGAAGCTGTGAGCACAACACAGACACCATCACCTTTAAAAGTTGATGCGGCAAACACATTTGCAAGCAGTCCAGCAGGCACGGAGCAACATTTGCTTTAATTTGGAGTGCTGTTTTCTGACTGTTAGTCCAATATTCGTTCTCCTTTTTTGTTTGTTTGTTTTTTTTAATCTCAAACTCCAGAAGAAAAATATCCTAAATGCTCCCCTACGTTCACCAGACGGGGTTCGGCACTCTGAGAATGCTGATTTGTTTTTTGGTTTTTTGGAAGACAAGAATGCAGATATCAGTCAGTCAGCCTGTCCGTTTGTTGCGTTATCCATTTGCTTCAAGATCTCTTAGTACTGTTAAATTTTGTATGGGTATGTATGATTACAGTGACTTACTGACTTTTTCTCTACCCGTAGGCAAAATATTCCACTTGTACAACTATCAAAGTCTAATCGGCGAAAATTTACTGAACTTTCTCCAGCCAGTGAGTGTCATCAAGTGCCCTAGTTATGTAGACAGCTGTTGGCATGGGCGCTGTGCACTGACCTCTCCAGAGTTTTCTGTGCCAATGATACTGCAACCATTTAATATGCAAATGACACCAAAGGCTGTGTTGATGGAACTGCCTCTCCTGAGCTCTGTATTTGTTGACCTGTTGGGGGAAATGCTAAAACATTCAGCATTTGTTGTGAGGAGATATGTATGTGCTGCCATTTGGGAAGGGTGGAGGCAGACTTTTAGTTCATTTGGCTTCATTGATGCACTTGATGGTCGCTATCCTACATGAATTTTACATGTGGTTGAGAAGCTACATGGACCATAAAGAGTCTACGGTTGTTAGATACCTATTAGTGCTGGACCAAAAACAAGAAAAAAAAAAATTAATCGGCATGTCTGCAGTGCTACATTCGGTAGTTGAACCTCCCACTCCAACAGCAGCTCTATCCAGCAGGTTGCCTTCCTCCCACACACACACACACACACACACACACACACACACACACACACACACCACACACACACACACACACACACACACACACACACACACACACACACACACACACACACACACAAGCAAGCTTAGCTCTCTGTGTAGCCTTAGTGTGGAGACAAATGGCTTCTGTAAATTACCTAAACACACACTGCCAGTAATGGCAGTATAAGCACTGCAAGAATGATTCACTGTAGGCCAAATCAATCTGAACAATACTGTTAGTGTGGCAAACTTTTCTCCAGTAAGCAGTCTTCTTTTCAGCTGTATCTTTTCCCACTGTTCATATCATTCATTACGTGATTACAGTGGCCGTGGCCCTGAATACTGAAGAGACATTGCCAAGATCCTGATGAGGATAAGTGGTTACAGAACATGGATGGATGGATGGATGGATGGATAGATGGATGGATTTTCAGGTTCATATATCCTGTATGCTGGTTTCTGGCAGTTATGTTGGTATAGCATTAACCATGTGTTTTCTAGAGAAAACTATTATCACCCCTTCATTAGCAGTGGCAGATAATACAATTAAAAACAAACAAACATTATTGATATTAAACATTGAAGATATGTTTAACCTTTAGATTGATTAGAAACATATATTTCAACAAACACATATAACATTAAAATGTAATTTTTAGGAGTCGGGGCTGCTCATTGACGGATAGACAGGTAGCCCTTTGGGAAAGATAGTGGGCTTTGAAAAAGAAAAATCGTGGTTTGTTTCCCCCAGTGGTCCTCATCACATTTCAGGATGTCCCCCGGAATGGTTTCAGCAGGAACCTCCCTCACATTCTCATCTTCTCCGAGATAAATTGGCTGCCAGCCAGCTGGTCTGGATCATTCAGGTCTAAATGAAGAGTGAGACAGAATAGACGGCCTTGTCAATTTGTTCCCAATATCCTGGCTCACAGTGCTCCCCGACCTGCCCACTTCAATCCTCTACACTATTAAGAGCATCTCAAACCATGCAGAAAGGAGCGGAGCTATTAAAGCAAAGTCATGTCAAGACGCTCAACTTTAATTATTAGCGTATAAAAATTAAAACCCTGATATCCTCTACCAGTGATGTCAGTTGGGAGTCATTTTTTTAGATACGAGGAGGGGGTGACTTTATTATGCAGCAAACTGTGATGCGTGGTTTACTACACAGTGGCTTTGGCATATACCTGTCAGGAGACTTTCCATTTCATTCAGATAAATGCTCCTGCAGCTCCTCCAACACCCTGTCTTCATCACTTTACTCTCCTTTTGGACACTTTATGGCAGTTTAGCAAATGGAGGCAGCACCCAGACAGGTTTTAGAGCAGGAGAAATGAGCGCCATTTCGCCAACAACAACTGATATAAATGCTGACAATGTAATTTAAAGGCTTGTGTAACCTTTGACAAAACAGTTTGTTGAGACTAGTGGTCTCCAAATAGCTTTGCTGACATTAGGAAAAACAATCTACATTTACCTTGATTTGTGTAAACCCATTTTTGTGGACAAACTGCCTGTAGCAAGAGATTAATGAGTTAATCCAAGCCATTCTCTTGTCCTCCCTGTGAATAAAGGAAGTAAATAATCATGGATGTTGGTGTCATTATGTACTTGGGGTCTTTAGTCCTCCTGGATGCTGAGTAAAATGAGAGAACTTTATCTCAATTGGGGCTGATAAACACCCAACTGTTTGTGGAAACAAGGAAAAATGCCTCAATGAATCAGGCCTGAAAAGACGTTTGGAGTGTGTCAACGGCCTGCTTACAGGGGCCACTTAGGGTTTGTGGATGTTTCAAGTGGAGCTGCGTAATACCTCATCGTAAAGTGCTGTGAATTTTTTTAACAAATCATTTCATCTCTCTGTTGCCCAATTGTGTAACCAAACTGAAAATGCTAATCAGCAGTAGCATTTTGTTTTCATGTGTGTAAAAGTAATACTGTGATAGGATTTTAAAGCACATTAACTTCCAATATTCCAATAGTGAAATTAATTGAATATAAATTTGATATAATACAACAAACATACTTTTTGCGAAACAGGAATAAGATTTCAAAATGCCAATTGACATCTCATTTACATATTTTTTTGTGTCAGTAATCTAATTCCAACATCATTTGCTGTTTATTTACCCTGCCAACATTTAAATACAAATGAAAATCTTTCCTTGCATTTTTATTTTCAAACAGGCTTGTACATCAAGATTGTGTAGGCAGAGACGGGGAAGAAAAGGCTCTTCGGTTCTTGTTTTATCCCAGTCAGCTAAGCCTGGGAAGATCTACATGAACTGATGCAAAGAAAACAAACAAGCAGAAAAATCAGAGACAGGAGAGAATAGAAGGGAGACAATGGCAGAGCAGTGGGCAGTGTTAGTTTTGACACCCATTTGAGGGGCTTAGTCTTGGTTTAGGCTTTTGCCACAGCATGAATACGGTGAGAGACAAAATCTGTGGTCATTGTCTACTCACTGTCATTTTCATTTAGTCATATGCTCTCTCATAATGGACTTATATTCTCACAAATCTACTTACTAATACGAAGAATACCTTAAGTCTGGGCAAACCAAATTTTTCCTATGATGGGATTATGATTTGCCTAAACCTGAAACTATGATTACAAAGGCAAATCAGGAGCATTACAGCTTACACAGTATGACGATATTCATTCATTGACAAGCACAGCAGTGGCACAAGTAGGACATTGGCTTATACAGCGCAGTACAGAGTGAAGATGGCGCAGTGTAAGGGGCGTATACATTGTTTGCCACAAACATTAATTTGCCACGCTTGTGTCCCGTCATGCCGTCTAATTCAATTCCAATTTTATTTTTGTGGCGCCAAATTACAACAGAAGTTATCTCAGGACACTTCTCCCACAGAGCGGATCTATACCATAGGCTACTCTTTCGTAACCAACTAGTAGCCCGTGTGGAAATTTACTCTAACTTCTTCTTTCTAACTTTAGCCAGTTTCCTAATGTTGATACAACACCCTGTCACCATGGGCAGATCATAGGCTAAACAACTGTTGCAGCCATGTTCAAAACATTTGCGTGACGATGAAGAAAATCTTATCTGCGTGTTTCCCTCCAAAACAAATTAGCTAATGTGACAACTTAGAGCGAGTGTTGCTAGGAAACACAACGTTTGTGGTATATATTACAATGATGCAAAGTGTTCGCGTCTATTTCTATCATCCTGTAAATTGTTCTTGGAACTGTGTACAAGTAGACTGAAAGCTTTTAATGTGCCAATAAAGATGATTCTGTTCTTTCAGCTCGCTTTAAGCTGCTCTGTAAAAAGATTAATCCTCTGGGAGGACGTATTGTCCTGTATTCCACTCCGGAAAGCGTAAATTAGCTAGACGAGCTCGCTAACATCAGAGCTGATAGAGTGATAAAGCGCATATTAGGACGCGTTAGAATAATGCAGAGTTTGAAATTATTTTTCATGTTTATCCACCACACAAGAACATTCGTATTTCTAAGCTATTGTCTAATTTTGTAGGAAGGCACGGTCTGTATTTCTCTGTATTTCATGTATGCAAAAATTGCAAAAAAAAAAAAAAAACAACATATAGGTTTTACTTGCTTTTCTGTTACCAAGATATAATCCTAGTTTCAAACTTGAGTGGCTGTGACGCAGTTTTGGGACTGCTCATTCAAATAAACAGCTGCTGTAGTTTCCACTTAACTGTCCCCAATAACTCTACCACCTTTGCTGTAGACCTGTCACCGCTGGAGAAGGCTATAATGTGCAGGACATTACAGAGTTCAGCTTTAAACTGAGAGGGGAAAAAAAAAACGACTTCAGTGTTGGTAGCATCTGTCTCAGGATCATCACTCATTAAAACCCGTTTGTTTTCTAATGACATTTTATTTTGGGTCATTTCACCCAAATTAAAGCAGAAAAACAGTTATTTCACTTTCCCTACTGTTATGTAGCCATGCCAATATTTTTGCACCGAATACAATTTCATTTGTGATGCTCATTGCATCGGAGAAAATACATTAAAAATTCAACAGCAACTTCTCTTTCCAGAAACAGTGACCCACTTACTCTGGATAAACGAGCACACAGTCAACAGCCGTCACAGGGATTATTTGGTACAAATTGTTCTGTGAATAATCCAGAGTAAAATGTTATGAAATGCTTTAATATTTAATGACCAAGTGTTTTTCTTTTTCAGTTTCTATTCCTTGACCCCGAAGAAACAATATGAACTAGCAGCTAGTTTGCCCTTTCTTGAAACAGATGAAAATGTGGGAACCTAACACTCACTCTGCTGTGGATGAATGAATCATCTGCTAAAGTAGCTCCAAAAATAAACTTGACTGCATCATTCATAGTGAATTCATTTTATTTTAAAATTCACATGTCCATGGCGAGCAATGTAATTCACATAATGAATATCTTTGTATTATTCAAAGGAAGGTCCACATATGTCCACACATGACACACTGGATGCAATGGACTGCACGGTGCTGGATGCTTTTAATGCTCTTTGTGTTTTAATGTTCTTATTTAGATATTTTAGTGTATCGGCCCATGGCACAGAGTCTAACTGTACTATCATCTAACTTTGTTGCTTGCCTGGCTTCATGCGGTGCGAGTGCGTGTTGTAATCAAATTGGTTAATCTACGGACTCACCCAAGCAAACACCCACCTTCAAAAATGTGTGGTAAGTAGTTTGACCATCTCTTCATGAGGTAGGTTACAAGGCAGGCTAATTTCCGGAAAGTCCGACTCACTGTTTCTTTTGTCCTCTCTCAAGTTGATATTGTATCCGGGAGAAAGTGGCAATTAAGCTATCAAGCAATCAATGGCAGCCATCCAAGCCAATCGCCTTACATTAATCTCAAACTCTCATTTATTTCCAACAAATACATAAAAGCCATTAACCTGTTTAAATGTGAGTGGAAATTATTAGACTCAATGGACAACAACGATTCATTGATTTACTGACTCACAAATGAGGTAATCTGATATAATAAATGATTCCAGCCATCCACATGGAACCTTGTTTAAAAGCGAGATAAGTGGCTGAATCTGTAATCTGTGGGAGAATCCATCTGTGTAATGACGCACATGTTTCCACTAGATGGCCCTTGCACCCAGCTGTGCTGCCTCTTTAGGAGCCGTTTTTCATTAGTGCTTGATCTGATTGCTACTTAATTCTTGCCCAAGAAAATGAAAACAACTGACAATATGATACATACAATAACTTTTCCATTAAGAAGTGACCTGAGTCCATTTTTAACTTAGAAGCAGATGGTCTAATTAAAATAACTGGTAATTACAAACCAGGTTTTCACTGATCAAAACATTAACGACTTGGATTTATTCTTTCTATAGTGTTATTTTTCATTATTTTGTAAAGGCATCGTTGTGTGGGAGAGATCTTTTTGTCCTGCTTCATGCATGAAAACATCACAGCCTACGTAGTAAGTCAGTCAGCTTCATTGAAAAACAACAAGAGGGTTATGCCAGGCACAATATGTTCTCGCCGTTTGAGGAAGTGGTTTGCTCACCAGACTGTGTCACACGCAATCCTCGTTTAAGGCCTGATATGGAAATCATTTCACTAAGCAACTTGTAATCACCAGCAAAATAACCAAGTGAAACTGTCTGCCCAAATGAACAATGGCCGGCTGACAAAGTCAATGAACTAAAGCCAAGAAAGTCTCTTTGTAGGATGGGAGATGTCAGTCACTATCTCGTGTCAGACATAAATTGCTCTCTGCGCAATGATGGATTTCCCTCCCAAGGCCTCTCATAAACATCTCAGAGCTGATAGTCCCCCCCCCCCTCCGCCCACAAGTCAGCCTGTGGGCTCTCACTCACAATATTACAAGGTTTCTTTTGTTTCCTCTGGCAGCATGGCACCCTGGGACCCATCCACACAGGCTCACATGGGGATACTAGGTGTCAGAGGACTGCTCAGCCTTGACGTGGCTTCAAGGCACTAGCTGAGCTGTACTGGTGGAGCTGGTACCATTCCTCTTGATGATTTATGGGCCGGAGACGGTTATAAAATAACGCTGAGGCCTGGATATTCTTCTAAAGGAAATAGTAGACAGCTAAATGAGCGAGGGAGAGAGGATAGTTAGGTGGGGGTGTTTTGTCCAAAGCCAAAAAGTCATCAGCTGGAGGGCAGGGCGTGAATGGGTGTGTGTGCAGGTGGTGTATGGGGGCTGTCCGGCCTTCAGCCTGCCTGGGTCAGTTTACCTCTCTGTCCCCACACACTGACCCTCTAATATGGGATATACCTCCTCTCCTTTCACCCCAGCTTTTATGGCCCCATGTAAATCTCTCTCCGGTAACACAAGCTTGTCAGTCCTCCTCTAACCCCTTTCTTTTCAACACATTTATCCTCATGGAGAATTCAAAGAGGCACTGTGGCAGGGAGGTGGTATGTGGGCCTACTCAACTTGAAATAGATTTAAAAAGGCTGAGGAATGATCAAAAAGGAGAAAGTCCAGAGCGAAACCTTAGACATGGGAACGGCTGGCCGCTGGACACTCGAGTGGGCAAGAAAGCCCCACTCAGATGAAAGGCAGTCGTCCATCAATAAGTCATTAAAGCAGACAGAAATGTAGACCCAGAAACAAGAACGCTGACAATCACGGTCGTCTCTGCTCCGAGTGAGAGTTTGCATGGAGAAGGGGGGCGGTTACAAGGTGAGACTGATGCTTGCCCTAAAATTTATAAAAGATTATATTAAAACTGAGAACTCAAATGAGGAAGTGATGAGCACCATCTGCTGGATTTTGTTTTTATGGCTGTGACTGACTTTTTTTTTTTTTTTTAAGAAAAACCTACAAGCTCCGGGGGCTTTCTATTGGTAATCAAGCTGTATTGCAAGAATGGAAAAGTCAGTGCGGGGAGGTCACTAACTGCTCAGACAGGATTCCCTTTTACAGCATGATGCTCGGCAATAAAATACCACCCAGAGCAGTCTGTCAGCTTTACATCTCCGGGGCTGCTGCCTGTGCTCTATTTATAGAAAAGAGAGAAATACATGGATGGATAACCAAACAAAAACAGACAGTTTTCTCCAGCTGGTGTGTGTGTGTGTGAACTGTGCAATAGCAGCTTTGAATGTACTACCTCTTTTTTTTTTCTTTTTTTTTTTTTTACTACTTGTTTCTTCATCTGTGAGTGGGTGAATGTACGTGTATGGAAGAGTTTCATGGTGTAATGACAATAAAGGCATTGTATTCCATTTGTGCATATGTTCGCGCGAACCTGTGAAGGAAAAGCGAGGCAGAAACCTTTAAAAGGCCTATAATTTTATCAGTGGAGCTCCAAACAACCCTCTGTGACCCTGATCTATCTTATTTAACCAGCAGATAGAATAACCTGACAGAGGTCAGACCAGCACTTATTCATGTTTCTAATGTGAAACCAGGAAGCTTCTACTGAGAAGCATATCACAAAATTTACAAGGCAGTAAATTCAGCTGCTTTAGCTGGTGTAGTGACGGCGCAGTGTTGGGTTTTATGCCATAAAATCGGCGCACTGGGAGGGTAAAACTACAGCAAAGGTGCAGCAGTGCATCCACATAAACATATTTCATCATGTTTCTCAGTTGATATGATTACGTTCTCCTGGCTATTTCAGTAGCAATGTGTGATATCAACCTTAGGACGCTTTAATAATTTAAATAGTGTTGTAGCTGCTGTGCTGAACTGAGTGTTGTTCATATCACCTTTACAAATTGCTCCCTATTTCCTCAGTGTGAGGTGTTATGCATCACTTGAAAATTACAGATAAATAACAGCCCCCAAAAGGCCCATGTGCCAAATCCTATCATCGCCTGATAGACTTCAGCTCTAAGCCAAGTAACGATTCGGAATAGCTTTGTTGCACTGATTGTGTAAAAGACTCAGCACCAAACACAGTCATTGTACGAACGTCTTCCCCCCCCTTTCAGACATTAGTTGTGGGTCACTTTAACTGCTTACTATCAGGCCTTTCATGGCTCTGTGCTTGTTAGGGCTTTAATGACTTGAAATTCCCTGAACAAACACAGAGCGAGAGGAGAGGTCACACAGCTCTCCTTTCACTCATTCACTCCAGGGTCAGTTTTGTTTGTTTGGAGGGTCCTAACCTATTTGACACAGAAACACCAGCCTAAATCTGAATTAGGGACCTCAATTAAACTAAACGTCACAAAACACAACACTATTACGTCCACGTCTCTTATAATAAACACATTTCTATGGAAAAGAGAAAAGAGCAATGAGCGATGAGACGCAGGATTTGATGTCATATCTGCGCTTCTGTGTTCATGTGTTGTTTTCACTCTTGTGACCACATGTAGCTTAAGTACATTTAAATTTGAATGCCTAGGCCGCCGACCTTTCACCTGTGCTTTAAGATGAACAAAATGGGTTGTTGTACCATTTTGTGGAGAGAAAGCTCCACTTTGTTCTTGGAATAGCACCATTCAGAGACCACAGCACACCTAATAAGGTTTTCACTGACATCTTCAAGCATTTGGCTTTGTTTGGCCACTTTTGGTCTTCCAAAATGGCTGTCACAGGGCACGAGCAATTTCAACCTTCAAATGTAACTACTTTTGGAACTTGGATACATTTGTTGTGTTGTTTTGCACACCCTGTCCCTTATCTGTTATCACCTAGTGTGTGCCTCTCACTCTCTCTCTATATATATTGTATGTTATCTGTTATACAGTCTACGATATTGGTTTAAATTAGATTTCCTGAATAGGTGGTGGAGGAAGTAGAAGCAGTTTTGTCATTTTAATGATGATGGCCAACTTTCAGAGAAACAAATGCTGAATGCGGACAGAAAACATTTATACAGCCATTGGTGGACGTGTGTTAAGTGATGCATCATGAATGACTGGCAGTAGGACAGTGCTGTAGCTGGGTTTTTTTTTCCTGCCTAGTGAGCAGCTAATGGTGCAGAGAGCATATCCCGATGGGGGAGACAAACACTGTGGCCCTGCTATGATGCCAGATGTGCTGTCAACTCTGTATTGTCAGCAGCAACAAAGCACACACACCAGGCTCAGTGCTCGTAGGGTATTCACATTCAGAATGAGATACTCTGCCATTAACGTTTCTGCTGCTTGTGCCTGCCCGCCCACTCTGAGCTCTACAAAACTGCCATTTATTCTCATATTCAGCATTTAAGACTTGTTTTTCTCAAAACAAAACAAAAACAAAAAAATCTGTCAGCGGACTGACATAATTCCCCATTTTCCTGGCACAGTTTTCCTCATTTGAGAAATTTCCGACAAGTGAGCGTAACTGTCTTGACAGAATATGGCAGACCAGTGCATTAGTGTCATGAAAATGACACTTAATTTGAGAAATTTCTCAAAGAAGTTGATTTGTATTGAAAAGAGATGACATTTTTAAACTTTTTTCATCTGTTTTGATTAGAAAATAGGATCTCAGGACTCCATAAATTAAACAAATGGCTTATTTGAGAGATTTATTTTTTCTGTGACCTGAACTGACCACACACAGAGAATAAGAATAAATTCAGACACGCACAAAAAACATGCCGTCGTGAACCCACCATATATACACAGACACACCCAAGGACACACACATACATACAGACCCACCAAGAAACATAAATACTGATACACACACACACACACCCACACACACCCTCCCCCATTACTGAGGGAGGGGGCAGCCATCTGCCCCGAGCAGCACCAACACAATCAAGATCAGAGCTCACACTAATGAGCGAGACTTTTCTGCTGTTAAAAATTAATTTGCCGTCTCTCGCTGACGAACACCCTCTGCAGCCGCGTGCACATATTACATTACACCACATTCATGTCAAGAGGCTGCTCTGTTTGTCTCCTAAGCATCTTCTCAACTGCTGCAGTGCTGATGACTTAATCACCTGTGGCTTATTTAAGCAACACATCACAAAGGTCAACTCCGTGCTGGCTAAGACTTGAAGCTGTTCATTGCATAAGGCTTCATGACTAAACACTCTAGTGTTTTGACACAGTCTGACGCCAGCATGGTAGCATGGTGAGACAAAAACAAGCCTCCCTACAGCAGTCGATAGTTCATCTTTTTAGACCTCTCACGCAATCTGAAATGAGGGAAGTGTGACTCAAACAAACGATGGCCTCTGTAGTGCCTCGTGATCCCTGGCAGGGTGGGTGGTGGAGGTACGTGAGGTTATTGATCTAATGTGAACATCTGTGGCATCTATCAGCCTGTCAGTCATCGGAGAGGGGAAGTGAGGGCAGACAAGAATGGTTTTATGTGCGTCTATGATGAAGCAGGCAGACAACAACAGTAAGACAAACAAGTTCACTAAGAGTTCATAGTGTTCTCTAGAATCACCTCATGAACAACTTGTTTTTGTTTCGCTTTGTACTTTTCCATTTCTCTCTTTCTCACCCTACAGCCCCACTCTCTAATTCTCAGTTTCTGTACTGGTCACCAAATGTATGTATTAGAGAGTTCAAGTGTTTACTTGCACACAAGGAGAGTTGGACTTGTATAAAAAATGCAGCAGTAAAAGTAAGTGGTGTATCTTTAGCTTTCATTTAATTATCAGCAGTTTAAAATGGGCTTGCTTGGGCCAAAACTCATAGATGGTGCCAACAAAGCGTAACACAGGGTTGATGCTTTGCATTCTTTGGCAATGCAGCCAAGCCGCTGGCTCCATATCCATTTTTTCATAAAAGACTTTGTCCAGACGTTGCCTGAAGTTAAAGAGATTATCTGATCATCCGAAATGGAAAATGTTGTAAAATTGGTAAACAGCGCCCACACTTTCACAAAATACAGATTCAATAATCCTCCTCTTTGCTGTGCACAAGTTTGGGTCAGGTTTAGAGATGTTTTGAGAGTTTAGAATGAAAGCATCTCATATGAAACCACATCACATTATTAAAGGACAGAATAGAGACAGCTTGGAGATGGATCGAAGCACTTGTCGCAGATATGCATTATAAAAACTTGATTTATGACATCTTGCTGCCTCAGTGTTACAAAGCCGGTGCGCTATCATTATCTATAGGAGAAATAGAAAAGCCTGCAGATGATTTAGAAACTTGATGATGGAAGAAACTATCTTTCTCAACCTATTATGATAGCAACCAGCCGCTGGGCATTCAAACACCGTAAATCTAATGAATCATGGGGAACAAGAAGAGCACAGCCTATAAGGAAAAGTGGTTGTGCATGATGTCGGGAAAGGGAAAAGGGTAAAATGCAGTGGGTGTTGCATGAGTCACCATTACTGGAGCCATGTCACAGACTAGCCTACATTCAATGTTAGGTGAGTAAGACTAATAATAGGTCTAAAAAAACAGAGAGTGAGATCAGATTACAGGCGCAGGAGAAAGTCTGTTTTTTTTCATGTCTACCTTAATTCGTCTCCATCAGTGCCTGTGAATACATGCCTGAGTTAGAGCCTGTTCAAGCTGAACCGTATACATGATAAAGTGTGATTGAATTTCGATGTTAACATGAATAAAACCATCTAATATCCCTTTCTACGTGCCCAGACATAACAAAGAAACCAAACCTCGTCCCTGTTAATAATACTACATCACCAAATAAACCAGGACTGCGTTCTTAAAGCAATACAGCGGTTCAGTGTTCAATGGGAAATGTCTTTATTCACTTCTACTAGATGAGAGGATCAACCTCATTCTCACTTCTGTTCATTGAGTATGTAGCTGAAATCAGGAGACAGTTAGCTTAGCTTAGACTGGAAGCGGGGGGAAACAGCTAGCCTGGCTCTGTCAAATAAAACTGCCACACAGGCTCTTGTCAGACAACAACACATTTTATCATGTTTGTTTAATACATACGACAAATGTATGTTACTATTTCTTACTAGAGCAAGTTTCTTGGCAAGTTAGCTCCCCTTTCCTCCCCTTTCTGCTAGCTGTAGCTTCATATTTAGCACGCAGACACACAAGTAATAGATAATCTCATCTAACTCTTGGCAAGAAAAATGATAAGTCTTTGGAAACTAGAGGGCTGCGGAAACAAATTGTGAACACAACATCAGCTCGTAAGTTAGCATTTTTATTAACAGCGGCTTATTTTGCACAGCCAGCAGTTATAGGGCAATATTATCATTCATTTAGATTTATGTTTTTAGCAAACTAGCAAAACTTCTGGAGAAATAGCTGTCTCTTCTGCTACTAAATACCGTTCACCAGCTAATCACTAAGATAGTGTGTATGCTTACATGCCAAGTCAAACCAAGTCAAAACATGCACATGCTACTCCAAGGATATAGAAAAGAGCTGTGTGAGAGCTATGAGAGTGAACCAAAACACTAAAGTTGTGGGCCGGGCCGCGACACAAAGCTTTGTAAAGCTGCAGATTTAGGTGGTAATTCTCTGCAGGCTCTTCATTTTCACATTTCCTCATGTTTTTCACATTGTCATTATAAAAAAAAAACATTCATTATAGCTGCTTTAAGTCAATACATAGAGATATGTACAAACACATAATGGAGGTGTCTCCTCTGATTGAATCTTTCCCAAGTGAGTGATGAAGAAATGCCAAAGAGAGAAGTTTCAGGGTTTCCTTTCTGACCTTATTCAGCCAAGAACACGTAAAACGATCCTTTATGATAGGGTAAGGAAATTTTGCTGAGATTCCTCACTTCATCAATAAATAACCCCATAAAGTACATATGTGTGACCAACTAATTTATCCTGTTAATGTATAATGAAGATTTTGTTTTTTACAGAAGTACAGTATTTGTGTTTTCTGTACTTTGGAAGAAATTCCCCATATCTATTACAAGTGAACAGAGAACTGACTTTATTCTATTCTATTCTTGTTTCTATTCAACTATGAATTTTATACGATTTTATTGTGTTAGATTTTTTTAAGAAATCACTTTTAGTTAGTTTAGTTAGTGGTTTAGTTAGTAGTTAGTTTATTTTAGTTTAGTTTATAGTTTTCTTGGTCTATCTTTTATATGAGTGTGGTGGATTTATGACACTTTATGATCCTCTGTAAAACTGTTATATGCTTTGCCTTTTATATTTTATTGGAAAATTATTCCAGTAAAAAACTGATGTCATATGCCATCTTATCCCATGACAGAAGTAGTTATGAGAGGAAACAGGAACTAATCTTTTTGTTTATTCGGTTTAAAGGGTTCATTGTTGGGTATGACTGAAGTGCTGCGTGTGCAGTTTCTTTCAAAAAGAGGTGTCAAAACAACAACAGCAGAAGACCTAAAGTCACAGGACACTGATGGGTATAACAATGACATCAGCATCATTTTGAATCACTTCTGCTATGGAGTTTCAGAAACCCAGACGACAACTTTCTAGACATTTATTTGCTTATGACACTCGGGTTATTCAGAGCAGCCTCATCTCCAGAGCATCCTGTCTCAGCATCTGCTAATATATGTCAAAGTCTCCTAATTTTGTCAGATTACATATAAAACCAGATGGAAAGCTCCCGAGGGGGATGGGGGCCCTCTTTAATTCTATTACTCTGTGCATACACACACAACAGTCCAAGACATAAGCAGCCAGTGGATATCACAGAGAGTAGTTCTTACAGATTCAAAGCTGCCCTGAAGGCAAGAGGCCCATGATGGATCAGACATTGATTTGATTTGAAGTGAGTGTGAAAGCTGCCGTCTGTGCCCTCTGCCAGAGAGGTGAACCATGATTGAGCAATGGCTGTCTGGAGGGTTCACTCAGGAAACTGTAAGTGGACAGGCCGGACCTGCTGCTAACAATCACCTTTTGTACAAATCGCCTGGAAATGAATTGTTGATTCACACAGTGGAAACAAAAAGAGTCCCAGCTGCCAGCTATTCCAACACACCATGTCTGAGCTGCCGCTGACAGACAAATAGACATATTACATACAGTATATTACTAATTGTTTGACTATTTTTTGCAGTCATTTAAGTTATGTTATGCAAAAGCTTGATTTCGAAACGCACCCTCTTTTTTACAGTCGGCTCAGACGAGGGAACAGTGTGGGTCACTGATACCTGAGATTCTCCTGTTTAAACATAATAAAAAAAAAAATCTGGTGTCGGCTGGGTTGCGTCTGAAATCTTCTCCACCTACACAAAGTGATGAATCACAGCTTCAGAGCAAAATACATATCTGTTTATGGAAAACAAAAGCAAGCAGTTAAAAACAAGTATCAACACACCGTTAGAACAGTCATCTCAGTCTTGTTTTTTTGTTTTCTACATGAAGCACAATTCATCATTCACCACTCTATGAAGTCCTTCATTACAATTAAAAGACTCGCATTCAAAGTTCAAAAGTTTTCTAAGTAAAAGTACTGAGGTTTTATTAGCAAAATGGATTAAAATATCAAAAATAAAAGCACTCATAATGCCAAATGGCTTCTGTCAGTGTTACACTGTGTAAATAAATCAGTTTTATGGTGCATTACCTTGTAAGCAGCGCTTTGGAGCTAATTCTAACAGCTTTTTAATACTGCGTTATTTAATCTATACAAATGCTGCATATTTTACAAGAAGATCAGATGTTCAGATGTTAATGTGAAAAGTACTTGGTGACCCAGGCTTTTACATAAATGTGGAGCAAAAATACCACATTTACCTCTGTGTGGTAAACCTAACTCAACCTAAATACATAATATTTGCAACCACTACCTGTATACAGTTCACTGACATCCCGTAACTAGACCAAATGAAACATTTACCTGCCTCTAATTTGGGTGAACGTTTTGATGACTCCGTGTGCTCAATTAAGTGCTTTCTACAAATGAATCTGTTTCTATGTTTCACTCAGTTGCTACAGAATCAATGATTCAACCTACAACCAGTCCACAAAAGCATTTACATATACAGTTTGAATCTCAGGGTGTTTTTTCCCTGCGGTTATGTGTGATACGCACTAAACAGACCAGAACAGAAACTAAAACAAAAGCTTCTTCAACAGAAAAGCCAACACAAGAAACTTTCTGGTACTATCCGCTCAGTTTGATTGACAGGTGATCTCTGGGACGGAGCACAAACACTACAGTGAAGAGCACTTAGGAACAAAGACGAAGACAAAATAAAAACAAGGGGAGATTTCAAGGGCTCGCGTGTGGAGGAAGTAAGGCATCTGGGTTACCAGGTGCTGTGCAATAAACACTTGAAAATACGCACGGTTTATCTAGATACAAGAAAAAAGTAAACAGTGAATCACAGCAGGGCATGGAGCTAACTGAAACACAAACACTGTTCCCACTGTCATACGGATATTATTGATGATAAGCCAGAAGCTTTGTTGACACTCTTGATAATGACACCTTCTGCCAGCTGCCTCAGGGCTGTCCTCTCTCTGTCCAGAGCAGCTCAAAGCAAATATCCAAGTGCTTGACAGATAATAATCAGTCTGAACAATATGAGTTCATAGGAGCTTGCTCCCACCTGAGGCTGGAGAAACCTCCGTCTGCCCCCAGAAAGGCAACACTTTATCACATCCTGCTCGTCGAGCTCACAGGCCTGATAAGTCACGTGCACTTGCTGCTAATCATTCATTAATGGATATTTCCTGTCTCGTTGTTTGTCAGAAAAGAGAGCGTTTTGACTCAAACAGCCTGCCGAGACCAGGCGGAGGCTTGCAATATCGTTTCTGGACGCGTGATGAGAAGAAACATGAGTTTTCCCGTTGAAAACCAAACAAACAGCGAAACAAACAGCACCTGTCATATCCTGATCAATAGCCTTCCTGTGGGAATACAGTCCTATTGGTATGCTGACAGAGTGACCAGCGCCTGTCCTGTTTCCTGTCATAAACAACTCAAAGCATGGACCTGCTAAATAATCAAAAAATCAGAAGACCGGATGCTGGTCTAGGCACAGCATATCCAGATGTATTATTTACTCCCCATCTTTGTTTACACAAAAACACAATAATCCTCCCAGATTTGGGGCAGTGGGGTGGGCGGGGGGTGGGAAAGGCAACACTCTATATCAGTGGAGGGATCTACAGTCTATGCAGTCTTTAGAAAAGAAAAGAATTCAATTGTGCAGAGAAAATAAACCCGAAGGCAGCCGAGTACAAAGGGCTGCGGGTCCCAAGCGAGTGCCTCTAGGATTCAACCAAAGAGCTGGCTCGAGGAGGAAACTCTATCATAGGGCTGAGGAAGCACAGAGGGTTGGTTTGTTTAGCAATAAATCTGGTATTTTTTAATACACAAGGGGCACTCTCTGTCTGCCTCGATACAAACACGAGGAGAAACGATCCTCGACTTCTTTCGCTGGCATTATGTTGTTCTTCTCTTTTTGAAATAATGCACATTTGAGACTAAGTTTTTCTGTGCTTCCACATTCCTCATTATTAGCTGGAAAGTTGCTACATCACTAGTCATCGAGAAAACAGTCTGAGGTGAACTTGAATTCATCCCTAGTACAACAGAAAATTGGCACATTTTTGAATTTGAGTTGTTTCACAACAGGCTCCAGATTGATGAGTAGACACTGATTAAGACATCTGAGTCATCATCTGAGAGCAGGAACGGGAAAAACATTTTTTTGTTTTTTTTTATGTACGTGTTAAAAAGCAGCAACGGTTTTTACAACCCACTGCTCTTTCCTGTAGGAAAAGGAAAATAAAACAACTATTTGTTTTCTGTTAGCTTCAGGCAGTCATTGTAGACGGTGTCATCTTTCAGACAAGGAGGCACCACAGGGGCGGTAAAGCGTCCCTCTGGCTAGGGCTGATAGATGCTCCTCCGCTGGTGCTTTGTTCTGGTCTGGTGCTGGACACTTACCCGCCTCACTCCAGACCACAGCCTTATGTCACTCATCGCAGACGAGGCTCTGTCCATCGATGAGGATGCTCGTATACACAAATCCAGCTTGTCGCTTTTCCATCACAGTGTTTAAATAATGAATGAAGCCTGTCTTCTTGTGCTGAGTGCTGCTATAATTCAGCACTAAAAGCAAAAAGCCAAAGGGGTTTTTGGAGTATGGAGCCTCCCTGGAAAGGTTAAAATGTTAGTTTTGCTTGAATAATCTGACACTGAGAGGTGATAATAAGATGTTTACTCTCGTGTCCCTCAGAAAAGACGTTGAGTTACAGAATAATAACACCCTTTTCTGAGAAATATCCTTTGTAACTGTTTCTGGTGTTATTGCATGATTTCAAGGTATTTTGCTAAACAGATCTAAGAGGAAAGTAAAGCACATTATGCAGGCATATATCTAACTAAATGGATCCTTTGCAGATTGAAATCATACTCATACATTTGCAATATTTCCATAATATGATTTAAAGTGTAAAGAAGCTGAAAATAAAACTTTGGCGCTGGCCAGTGTTTGTGAAATAAACTGCTGCTGATGTGTAATTTAAAAAGACTCTTGATGGTGGAAGTAATGAGGCGGTCAGGCTTGGCAGCAGGTTTATTCCCTCTCTCCCTCCCCTGGTCACTTGACTCTGGAAAGCTTATCTGTTGTCATCTGGCCTATTGTCGCTGTTATCTGAGGTGATCAGGGCTGAGCTGAGCCACTGTTTCGCATTTGTGGCTCCTCCACCGTCCACGCAGGACAGATGGAAGACCTCCACCTGTGGAGAGTCTGAAAGAACACTCGCTGTGATCTTCTGTCGTATACAAATGCAGCAGAGGGATCGCCCAGTGTCTGGAGAACATACTAACCAGAGGACAGAATGTCATTTAAATTCTTTGTGCGGGTCTCTGATCTGCAGAGGCGTTGACCTCGTAAACCTTATATAACCTTGTTTCTTTGCCCGGAAAAAAAGCAGGTTCTTAAACCAATATCAAAACTGCCAAGCGAATGCATATATTTAAGCAAGGCAGTTGTGCTTGTACATTATAATTTACAGTCATGACAGTTAACACCCCATCAGATACTGGAGGCAGTTTTTTAGCGCCAGTGTTTTAATGCTGTTGCAAGGCAAAACCACAATGGAGACGTTAGTGAAAAAGGAAAGGGAACCCCGGTTGCATTTATCATGGACTCATAGAAAACACCCTTCCTATGCAACAACATGCCACATTTCTCAACCAACCTGGTGCTTTGGATCTGTGCCACATGTGGATATATATTTCTCTCGTGTCTGCTCGAGGGCAGTGTCACCCATTTCAGTTTTTATTGGTTCATGCCGTGTTGTCTAATTCTGCAGGGACTCCATGTCAGGACAGGCAGCAGCAGGATTCAGGTTAATCAGCGTGAAAATGTTTAGGAGTAAAAAAAAAAAAAAAATCAACTCCTTCTAGTTTTTGCCCACCAACGTTGTCAGATGAGTGACTGAGGAGTAAGCTTGCTGGTATTCCAGTAAGAAAAAAATGAATCACCCCTGCAGCACCATTCTTTTTTCACTAGAGTATGTCAGAATGACGAATATATAAATATATAAACTGACTATGGACTGTCAGAAACAAATAGTCACTTCACATTCTTTTTTTTTAATTAAGTGGCAAGTCGTTTCGCAAAATAATTAAAAAAGTCTTACTTCTTACAGCAGCCTGGCAGGTTATGACTCTTTAAACAATGTAAGCAAAACTATTTTCACATTAAGTAAAACTGATGTCCAAGAGAGTTAACTCCTGTATCCATCTTGATACAATAATACAGTTCCAATAAAGGCATGAATCTGTTTTTTAAAGCCAGATGATTATTGCTTCAAATTACAAATATCAATGGAATTTCAGTTTGGCACACAAGCTTTTCACTGGGGTTTGTGTGACCTTGATTCAGGTCAAGGAAAGAGTTTTTAAAAGGGCCAACAACACATGCAGCACCACAGCCAAGTAGGAAGTTTAAAAGGGTGCCTTCTAAAGATAAGGGGCAAGCTTTGTCCTGAAAGTGGGTCTATTGTTCAAATTCAAGCTCTCCCTTCAACCACTAACATATAAGCAAGCAAGCCGGATGCTTTTACAAATATTTTTTTTTTTTTTTTTTTTTATGCGTGGAAATAAAATCATTAATATTTGTCTGTGCCAACATTGTGTTTCCACTTGCACTTGACAGCCTCTACGTGTCACTCACAAACAGGCGGACTGTAAGATTATGGTCACGTCTTCACAAAATGCATTTTTGATTTATGGTAAGTTGTGTATTATAGTATCATTCCACTGGTATCATGTTCGACTAACTGAGGTCAATGCATCTCGTCTTGACAGAGGACAAAATCCAAACAAAAGAACAGAGAGAATGAAGGATGTCTCATCTTGGCTGAGGACGGCCGACCCACTCCCCCACCGGCCTCCTTCCCTGAACAGACTTCACACAGAAAAAACACAAGCGCCCTGATCTTGAACGATTATAGATAAAGAAGTTATGCATTCCATGCAGTGTGAATAATGAACATAACTCTATGCACCAACATGTAGGAACATTCAGATCATCTTTAGTCATTTAAAAACAACAGACATCACACTTCAGCCCCCCTTCTAACATTACAGAGGTCATAACTTAGCACTGAGTTGCAAAAATGCACAATATATGCCACAAAATGAATACAGTACATACTACAGATTCTTTATATGACTCTGACGGTGTGAATTATAGTGTGTGGGTTGAAATACGAGATGGAACAGTACTTTAAAAAGTAGAGGATGTTTTCGGTGCACTAAATCAAACTGCTAGTAAAAACAAAAAAAAAAAGAGCACTCCACAATATCACAAAATCTCCCCTCTCTCTCTCTCTCTCTCTCTCTCTGCTGCACTCCCACAAATACACAAGTCTACATGCATTGGCAAGCATGCACAGTTTTCCTGTGCATGTATTAAGCTGAAATACAAAAAACACTTCTCAGGGCTCAGACAAAAGATTAAAGGTATTTGAGTTACCCAAAAACTTTTGGTGTATTTATGGGCGACACCCAAAGTCATCTTCAGCAACAAAGGCTCAATGTTATTTTCTATGTGGTGATTTAAAAGAGAGAGAGAGAGAGAGAAAAAAAAAAAGTGAAGGTGATATTTGAACACGGGTATCATTATGAAAAATTATCCCGTGCCGACTTGCTGAGGGGGCCAGGATGAGTTGTAACTGGAGGGCTGGTGTTGACTGAACAGCTCTGCTCATTCTTTTCTTTATCTCACTGGCATTCTTCTGCCTCATTTCAATAGCCATTCTTCACTGAAGAGCCCCCTTCGCTGCCGTTCACACTTCACACTGATTTGTATTCTAAGTAGCTCACAGATCTTTTGTATTCTGGGCCGATAGTAATCTGAATCCTCACGCTGACAGTGGAGGCTGCAGATATCCTGCTGAAGCAACAAAAAAAAGAGAGAGGTCTTTCTTATTATGAGAAGTGAAATCTCCTGTGTTGATCCTGCAAAACAATAAGCTCCATGTACACACAGACTGCACAGATGGTGAAAGGTAAATTGCAAAAGTTGATTTATTGCAATGCACTGATTCCACCTAAACAACTACAAAACAAGGCACACATGTTGCACTGAACTTTTTTGGGGGGGAAACACAGGAATTTGGAATTAATTCCAAAAAAAAAATCACCTAATTTAATGTCGAGAAAAGGAATCTGTACATCTGCACCCCCCCCCCCCCCCCCAAAAAAAAAAGATCTTTTGGTGAATGTTGAAATTCCACCTAAATATTTTCAGCATTTTCCTAAATATCATTCAAAAACATTCACTGTGATTTAATTCATGCACTCACATGGAGCTTTTTTTTTTGGATAACTTAAATAACTTAAATAATAACTTAAATAAATAATATGATTCTGTTGCAAATATGTGAAACAACTGACAAGTACGTGTTTTAAAAAAGGATAGCAAAGTGATCCCACGCTGTGCAACTGGATAATTTCAAAGGCTTTACAATGCAAAACACATAACAGTGAATTTCAAAATCAGCCTTGGGAAAAATGAGCAAAATCTGTAGCTTTTAGGGAAACGTGTGAATGCTTCAGAGGAAACGCTTGACTGAAAACTGAAATCATTTAAAAAAACAACTTCAGAAAGTGAGTCACTGGAACTCCCCACTGTAGTGAAAGCAATGTGGGGAATTTAGAAAATGAAATACAGTACATAAGCCAGCATGCAGATGAAATTCAGGAGTAGTGCTTGCAGATGGATAAAAGAGCAACTGTCTGTCTGTGTCTGAGTGACGTTGATAAGAGCATCATACCAATACAGTGGCCTCTCTCTCAGCTGCAAAGTCCCCCCTGTTCCTCTCCTCAGGAGTCCAACTGCAGGATTTGACAACCACTATAATGAGTCCCAAGACATGCTTTGTTACTTTCCCTGAAATCCAGTGACTTTTTCTCCATCTGTATAAATATGCATCATGAATGTCTGCTTATTATAGCAATAATCACTTCATCAACATTTGTCTCCTTGACGTGAAAGATTACTTCAATCAAACTATGTGCAGGTTTCGTTTTCTGCAGATGCTTCACATGCTAGGCTTATCCTGAAAGAAACCGAAAAACACATCAAGGAACAGAGCTCCTCCAAAAGGTTCAGCTCAATGTCAAACACATTCCAATCACATGGAACTATTTTGCATTGAAGATAATGTTTTCATCAGATCGCTGGGGGTTTTCATTTAATCTTTTGACAATAGCAGGAGTTTTTTATGACTCAGTCATGACTACACTATTTTCCCAAACTTCCTCATTTCATCAGCATGCTATACTATAATTTGTTGATCACAGCTTACTGTCGATGCATTGCAATTCGCTTGTGGTGAGTTTTGGGGGATTTACAGGCGGCTTGAAAGGCAGTGTACCTTTAACAGTGGTGGTTGCTAAACCTCAATCCTACCTTAAATAACCTTTCATATTGTAGCAATAGCCATTTGTTTTCAGTGCCGATCTGTATGCAGAATCGCAAATCGATGAGAAAAATGCATCCAAATGCAAAATAGATGCAGATAAATGCACTTTAGAGAAAAGGAGGGAAAAAAGGTTGTTTTCATTCTGTGAAAATGTGGATGATGTCCTGATCCTTTCAAAATATTATGTTGTCATGCAGCATCAAGAAGAAGAGGACCAGGCATCAGTGGAATCAATGACGCAGGCTGACTTGTTGAATCGATCAGCGCTCTCATATATCAAAGGCATAAAACAGTATTTGCATGTCATATGGAGGATATTCAGTTTCAGACAACTGTCAGCTCAGTCTGAGAGGAGGGCGGGGAGTTTCGTGTAGCCTGGCCATGTCAACTGAAATCAGAGACCGCTGGTAAAGCTGTGAGAGAGTGAATGTTCTGCAGACTGAAGCTCGAAAGCCGTTTGATAGAAATCCCACATTATAGGGTGTGCGGCTCTTATGTACCTGGTGGGAGGGGGGTCATTTAACAGCACAGACAGAAGAGCACTTGAGAAGTGAAAGTTTCTATATGAAGGTGAGGACAGATTCAGACCTCCGTTGATGAAAACTGTCATCAGACACAGTTTTCAAGTGATTTGTAGAGAGAAATATGAGTCTGGGGGTAGACCCTGAACCACCAATCTAAATGTCAGTGCTCTAGTTCATGCAGAATGAGAAGGGAAGTGCAAAATGTGAAGCTGCTGAGCTGATGATATATTAGCAGAAATACATGTGTAATCCTAAAATTGCTCCAGCTTTCCTGAACAGACATCTGTCAGGAGTAAATATAGTATCAATTACCTGTGACTTTAATCTGCTGTGGTAACATTAAAGCATTCCTATTTTTCTGTAGGAGTCTACAGTACACTTCATAATAGGTAATCGGACTGTTATGAATTGTATCTCTTATCAACACTTAATATATACACAATTATATGTATATAAAATATATAAAAGTGTTTATCTGTGATCCTGAGATGGTGTTTTTGATTCCTTTGCCCCCATAATAGCTGATGTTCCAGCTGTTGCTGTGTTGTAATGCTTGTATATCTTTTATTCTTCCCAGCATAACATGGGATTAGTATATTAGGTCTTTATTCTCTATTTCATGACAGAACTCAGCATAAATGAAGTCTGATTTGATACAGAGGAGAGAGAACTTAAGAAATCAATTAAAATTCTGAGCACTTTTTTTTTTTTTTTTAGTCATTGTCACAGTAGTGAGATAATTATGACATACACTCCAACTACTTCTCCATTTCGTCCCCAGAGACTTACCACAACTTGTTTTTTTTAACGTTTTTTAACAGACAAAAGGGACATAAAGTTTCACAAACTGACGTCCGCCCTCACCACGGGCACATTTGTCTTCATAGTCGACCCGTTTTTGGAGAGTAGCGCGTCCTGCTGCTCCTCCCTCGGGGGAGGGGTCAGAGGATAGCCTATATATCAACCTGCGCTCAGCGCAGAGTTAGTGATCTCTCTGTGTCACCTAGAAACGCGCACGTCCCAACGTTACATAAGATCCCAACGAGTCTTAAACATGGAGGTGAGTTTGTTTACTGATCATTTCTTTTAGGTCTGTTTTGCTTGAGGCTGTTTGATTACAATTAATGGATATCTTTTCTTTTTTTTTTAAGCCTTGGCCAAATAATAGTATAACTGAGCACATGCTAACTTATTGACTTTTTTTAAATGCATTCACTGATTTGAAAAAGTAGATTTTATACATTTTTTCACTTTTTTAAAGAAGTTCTTAATTGTTTTCTAACTTTTCGCTCCTTTTTTTCTTTTAGTATGACATTAGCTTTGACATCTCTGACAACATCACTGACAACAACTCAGAGGAGTCTGGAGACTTTGAGCTGGACTACCAGGAGCCATGTGGCAGAGCGCTCGGCAACAACTTCAACAAGTTCTTCCTACCAACAGTTTACGGAGTAATATTTATTCTGGGAATCATTGGCAATGGATTAGTCGTTGTTGTCATGGGCTACCAGAAAAAAGTCAAAACGATGACTGACAAGTACCGGCTCCATCTCTCCGTGGCCGACCTCCTGTTCGTCTTCACGCTGCCCTTCTGGGCGGTGGATGCAGCCAGCAACTGGTACTTTGGAGGGTTCCTCTGTGTGTCTGTGCACATGATCTACACGGTCAACCTGTACAGCAGCGTGCTGATCCTGGCATTCATCAGTCTGGACAGATACCTGGCAGTTGTGCGGGCCACCAACAGCCAAGCCATGAGGAAGCGGCTTGCAAGCAAAGTGATCTATTTAGGTGTGTGGCTGCCTGCAGCCGTGCTGACTGTACCAGATCTGGTGTTTGCCAGGGTGCAGAACACAGGGTCTTCAAACTTCCTTTTCGTGGACGAAAGCATGGAGACTGGAGACTCCAGGACCATCTGCCAGCGCATCTACCCGCAGGAGACCAGTCTTATATGGACAGTTGTTTTCCGCTTCCAGCACATCCTCGTGGGCTTCATATTGCCTGGTTTGGTCATCCTCATCTGCTATTGTATCATCATCACCAAGCTGTCGCAGGGTGCCAAGCCACAGGCCCTGAAGAAGAAAGCGCTGAAGACCACGGTCATCCTCATCGTGTGTTTTTTCTCCTGCTGGCTGCCCTACTGCGTTGGCATCTTTTTGGACACACTCATAATGCTGAATGTGATCCCTTCTTCTTGTGAGTTGCAACAAGCAGTGGAGACTTGGATTTCTGTCACTGAGGCGCTGGCCTATTTTCACTGCTGCCTGAATCCCATCCTCTATGCTTTCCTGGGAGTTAAGTTTAAGAAATCAGCCAGGAGTGCGCTGACAGTCACCAGTAGATCAAGTCAGAAAGCGACTCTCATGACAAAAAAGCGAGGGCCATCTGTATCAACTGAGTCTGAGTCCTCAAGTGTTTTGTCAAGTTAACCAACGGTCAACCTCAGAGTCTGTGACTTGATACTCTCAGGAGAGAAGAAAACTAAGCTTTAATTTCAAAGAACTTACTACATTTTGTACAGAAAACAAAAAAAAAAAGTTTTTATACATATTGATTTGTTTGCCTGGTTTACGGCAATTGTGTGTCTTGTAAGGGGGATTTTGTTGCAATTTTTATGCAAGTTGTATGTTCCTCAAAGCAGATTGTGTCCTCAGGCAATGCATCATTTCCATTCATTCAGCTTTACAATCAAGATCCATTTTCCCTGTTTTCATCTTTACAATTTGTTCTCCTGTATCAAAGCTCAGGCATACAATGCCCTTTTCTATTTTCAGGGATGGTAGCTGCTCTTGGAAACCTGTATATAGTTTGTAGCATTTGTGTGTTCGCACTTAAGTTGTGTGATTTTTCTGAAAGCTGTTATTTATTGTCGTCTTTCACACTGGAAGTTTTGTAAAAGAAACAAACTGCATGCTGCTTTTTTTTTTTTTTTTTACCTTTTTACATTTTTTTATGTAAAAAAATAAAAAATTCAATGCTCTCATAATGACTGTGTGGTGCGCCTTTTCACCTAACACCAACTTCTCCTCCCCTCAGGGTGTGGGGGATGAGGTGTGTCTGTGTGAGTGTGCGTGTGTGCGTTGGAGAGAGGAAGCATGGTGGGGGGTGGGTCTCTGAACACAAATGTCTCCACCTGATCTGGCTGAAAAGCAGAAGGAGGACTGAGCAGACTGACCCTGTAATTGCAAGAACATCTGTGCACTTTTACATCTTAAGTAGCCATGACACAAAGGCTAAAATCCTTGGTTATAATTAGCACACATGTTGTTCCTTAACAAAGAAAATAGCATGTTAAGTTCTCCTTTGACTTCTCTCCTTTTTATTCAGTTTGCAAAATATACTGCCTTCATTGTGTTTGGCTTGTAAACAAGTATTAAACTGATTTATTTCACAGAGTTGGTCACTAGGTTAACCTTTGCCGACTCACAGAACAAAATAGCAGCATTTAGAAGACATGATATATATTCTGAAGATGCAAATAGGGAGACACAGTCTTTGCTGAGCACTCCCGCAATACATCATCGGCATTTAATCTCTCTGAATTATATAATGACAAGATAAGACATAAAAATGACAACCTTCAAACACACACACATCAATCTTTCTCTGGGTTCTTCTATAGGCAATACATACAAGAGATTCAATCTGAGTTGACTGGTGACAGAATGATGTTCAAATTGGAGACCAAAGGAAGCTGGCAACAATAGATGTCAAGGAGAATAAAGTCGTAAGGTGGCTGCTGTGCAATGCAGTGCTGGCATCCATTGAAGACTCCAATGGAGAAACATTTCCATTTCTTTACATGTAAAAAAAAAAGGTGTGAAGTATCCTCATCAAGGCACACGGTTAATGGATATTTCGAGTCTCTGGTCTCTCACAGTGAAGCAGGATAAAACAAAAGAGGCTTTTTTTCAGTTGGAAATGTTCCCAGATGATTCAGAATTAGCATAAGAGCTTTCCTGCCTTAGCCTGTGCCGGGACAGAACTGCGATTAACACTTCACTGTGTTCAGATGAATCCTCTTGATCTGTTTCTTACACTGACATCTGGAAAGGTTGCTGCCAGAGGCTTTGGGATCATATCAACCAGCATATATTGAGAGAACTGTATGTGATGTGCACACTTTAGGATTGCACAGTGGGGTGATCTATGCGAATGAAATTGACTAGCTCATAAGTGAGGTATGCTAAAACTATTTATTTAACAAGAAAATGCAAAGATATTAAGAATGATCGCAAACATATTTACAGTCCAGCATAAGGGTTTAAAAGCCTTACTGAAAACCATAAATGTAGTTTGTTTTTTGACTTCCTGACAAATGCTTGATGCTGAAATGTATCTTTTGGGTCTAACTTGACCACGCGATACAGGCATTTTAAGTGTTTAAAAGAGAGAGCCTTGAAGTTCTCTCGTGATTTTTTAAACCCTAAATATAATTTGACTGCTTTGACAGAGGCCGGAAAAAACAAACAGATAGATACAAAGACCGAGCAAATGGTTCTTAAACACACAATGAGATGAATATGCTTTTAATGCCACATGACAGTTCCTGAGAGTTCATTATAATTTGTTTTATGGATTTTACTGATTATTTTCCCTCTGCCTTATGCCATTATATAAATACTTTATTACTATAACAAACCATAAATGGGCAATGCTTTTATCCAAATTGTCCACTTGAGCGCTCAAAAAGTACTCATGGCCCTCTTGGGAATTAACCCTTGGGTGCAGGAAGGTGCCCTTTCATTAATAATTAAAGTTTTTGTTCTCCCTCTGTTATGAGAAAATATTCACCACGCAACAAAATACACTTCTACATCCATATACGGACACTTCTGTAATTTCAGCAGCAAGAAATGTTTGTTTGTGTTAGATTAGGCATTTCAAATATGATAATAATCTCATGCTACTGCAGTCACCATCTCTTGTGAAACATCAATATCATCTTCCTGTGCAGTGTTGCAAAGGTCTAACCTTTTTGATATCTGATATGTCAGCTAAAATTAACTGATGCTGCAGTAGTGAGGAGTGTCTTGTTTGCTTCATGGGTTAAAGGGCAAAGCTGTTGAAATGGACAGGAAATAGGTTCCAATGGTGATTCATTACCAGTGTGTGTCCAAGTTTCAAACTTTGTGAGAAAATTGTCCAGTCTGTAAGGGGCCTTGTTTAGGTTTTGCTGCTGAGATGTATTGAACTGAGAGTGGCAGTACATGTACCAGTAAGTGCAGAGATCATTTTAAAGGCCTATTTCAAACTAAGGATGAAAGGAACACAAATACCACAGGTTCCTTTTGGGCACACCACTAATGGTTACATTGTTTTGGTTGGAAAGTGAGCAGCAGGAAGGCTGTTTCCTGCACCAGGAGCTCCTGTGGCCAACGGCCTGAGAAAAGCTTTGATGAACCCCCCACTGTATTCAAACCAGCCTCACTCACTGTGCACGGCCATTCCTGCAAAGGTCACTGGATACCTGGATGCACTTAGAGCACTCGACCAAAGGCGTGAAAGTAATTTCATGGAGTGTCACTTTTAGTGTTCATATGGATGTGTTAAAAAAAAGCCCACACATGGTGGTCATGTAGTAGCACCAGGATTATAACCGTGTGTTTGTGTGCATGTTGTTGTAGCACTTTACATATTATATCAGTAATGTTGGTATGTGTACAGCATTTTAAAGGTTTTTTCAGCATTAAGGAAGCATCAAATCAGGAGACTTTAGATTACAAACTCATATTTGTACAAGGTGGTCATGTACAAGTAACTCTTTCTAGTATTTTTGTTATTAGAGAAACATAAATAAACCACAAAACACAAAATAAAGTACCTCCCTATGCATCGCCACAGGTTACATGCCTGTCCACACCTTATTATCTGTTAATCTAAATCAATACAATGTTCTTTAATTCACATGCACGTTAGATTGAGACCTTTTCATGTTGTTTAAAAACTGCACATATATAAAGTATCTCACTTATTACCCATGTATATTTTAAAAAATTACTTGCTGCAGTAGCTCAGTCCATAGAGACTTGGTTTGGGAACCAGAGGGTGTCTGGTTCAAGTCCAGCATGGAACTAAAAAATATGGTGGTGGACTGGTAGCTGGAAAGGTGCCGTTCACCTCCTGGCCACTGCAGAGGTGTCATTGAGCAAGGCATCTACACAGCTGCTTGCAGGGTGCTGCTCTGGGTGGCTGCCCATCACTCCACCATCTCTCTCTAAAAAAAAAAAAACATTTTCGTAGTAGGAGTATTTATAATTATAATCACGTCATTAGTTATTTCCCATTACGTGTTTACATTATTTTGTCTAGCCAGTGTGCAGGACAACAGCAAAAACAAAAAAAGCCAGTCGGAACTTTTCATCCGTTCGTTTCTAGCCGGAACCCAAAGCATCCGGTGTTGTCGTGCTCCGTGAAAACAGGTCCTTCCTGCCTGTGCACGTCCATGCAGTGATCAGCTGATGTGCTGCTTCTGTCTGTCAGACAAGCCGTCAAACTTTCTGCCTTCATTCTCCAAGAATAAAGCTCGACATGACTAAAGAGGGAGTCCAGGGGTAAGAGCGGCGTGAGAGCTGCGCACGTCATGAGTCTCATCGACGGAGCACAGCGCGTTTTAAGATAGCATGCGCTAGCAGCTAGTTAGCATTACCTGAACATGCAGCAGATTGCATCATCTGACAGTAAAGACAGCATGTAGGGTTATTCATGTGAACAAAACGTTTGATCAGCAGCCATATGAAGCACAATATAAGCCCATATCCTAGCTACGTTGTTATTTTGTCTCTTTGGACATCAGATCACGGCAGAAGATCGCTCAGTTTCTGTTTCTGTTTCTGATTTTTTTTTTTTACACCGCTAGAGTTATTTTTAAGGTGTCTGTTGAATATAACTTAACCTAACATGGACACACGTCAGCCTTTAAACCTAACTTTTAACCTGATTCTTGGTACCAGACTCAAATCTGGCATGTGATTAAAAAAAACATGGATACAAAAAATAATCTTTCATCGATGCTGAAGTGAAATTTAAGCCTCCATATGATTCAGATAACATCTTCATCACCATATTCCTCCACTCGTTCAGCGTTTTACTACAAACAACCTCAATGTTTAATGTCCAGTTTTATTGAGCGAGGTTTGCAAACCTCAACCTGTCAGGTCGTGTTCACTGACATTCCTCTGCTGTCAGTGAACGCCTCTGGTCATCTGCCACAGGACTGAATGTTAGTTAGTGTACCTTTATTTTAACTTATTGTATAAAGATGGCCACAAAGTGCTCAGAAAGAATAAATCCAGCACAATGCACTAACTCTGCAGTGAATAGCACACAGTCACTACTTTAGTTTTGTATCTGTTTTGATGTATTTACAGTATTGTGTTGGAATATATGTGAGTTGTTTCTAATATTAAGTCCACCACATTTTTAATGGAGGAGCAAAGATATCGGAAGCACCTTTACAATACACCGCAAACAGCAACACCACAAATGGGAGCTTCAGCAGTGAGTTGAATCAAACCTTGAAAATAAAACGTCACAAATGTAAGATCGCAGGTCTGCTACACTGGATTGAATCTTAATGTATGCAAGAGATTTCATTTGTTCTGGTGTACTTTGTATGACTCATTCATAGACTCATAACTTTTTTTTTAATGTCCAACCGTTCTACTCATTTATTGTCCTTTTTTATGAACACACCTGTTTGACATGTGTCATCGTGACGTCTGTTATTCGGTTAAAGTAGTTTAACTGTGTAAATACAATAATTAGTCTGTGAGGAATTCAAATTGCAGAGCAAAGAGCGGACAAGCACGATGTTTGTTTGTGAACTGATTTGACAGCTGATTGTCGTCGTTGTTTGTGGAGCTGCTCCCAGACAGACAGTCAAACTGACCTAACTTGCCCGAGGATAAAAGATGGTGGAAAAAAAAAAATATGCTGGACCAGTTTAACAAATTCAACTTGTTGGCACAGCAATAAACCAGCTCGAGCACATCTTTATCAGTCTGATGTCTCAGTGGGATTTGAGTTCATAACACCACTATAGCACGAGGTGCCAGAAGGCGAGTGTGGAGGCGACACTCGTTCAGAACTGCAACGGAGCAGAACAAAAACAAAAAAAAAAACAAAAAAAAACCAAATTTAGTTTCAGGTGTCTCGAGCTGGAACAGCTTTAAATTTGTCAGTTGAGGAAGTGTGAAACGTGGTGTGATATCTGTTGTGATTTTAGTTTCTTGTTTTGGCTTTATTGCTATTTAAAGTTGCCCTTTGGTCCTTGTTATTTCCTGTGACTAAATAAGAGCAGCTGCCATGTTGCTCATGGGCTTCCTTCAGGTCTAGACACCTGGTCATTGTGCAAGCCAAACGACACTCATTCATTCACCTGCGAATCTTAGCGCACTTTTGTAACCGTGAACGCAAGTATGATTTTTAGAGAAGTGCAAAGTTCAGAGAGCGTTTCTAAGTCGGCTTTTATTACAGCGTCATCTTTTATAGTGCCTCACAGAAAATCCTGAACCTCAGTGAGCCGCAGACACTGCCGCACTAATGTTTCACTGATGTAGACCATCATAAATGACTCTCACTTTAATTTTTCCTTTTACTACAGCCTGTTTATGACAGTTATCTTCTCTTTGTGTTGGTTTTAACTTAGTTACAGTCGTGTTCATATCTGCTGCCCTGTATGTTATGACCCAATTGTTACATCTAGATAAGAATGTAGTGTTGTATTTAGTCTACTGTCCTGCTGCTACTCCCAAACAAACTTGACTTTATAGGCAAATGTCACTCGCTTATCAGCCCGGTCATTGTGTTGTGCTGTGTAGTGGGGAAGAAGCGTTAAGCAAATAAAGATGCCTTTGCCTTCAGATAAGACTAAATGTTATCATAATCGGATAATCTGTATTCCTCACAGATTCACAAGAACGAATTAGAAAGTGCTGCGGAGACTACTGTCTGCTTAAAGCATTGGTGTTTATCTAGCTAATCTTACTTTCTGACATCTCCCCTTTTAGCGGCTCTCCAGCCTCCCATCTCTCCATTCACACAGACTGTTTTGTTTAAAATAACAATGGGATTAAAGGTGGCGCAGACTTAAAAGCTGGAGGTGGTGATGGCCCAGAATTAATTTTCCCAGGCGGTCAACAACTTCCTCGTGGGATGCAGGAGGAATAGAAGGTGGAAGTTGACTTAAATGTTTATGTTGTGTGCCTCTTCCTGTTTCAGGGCGACGGAGGAGGAGGAGCAGCAGCAGGCTCAGTCAAAGAAAGGCCTGAAGAAACAGCAGAAGGAAGCAGAGAAAGCTGCAAAGAAGGCTGAGAAACAGGCCAAGCTGGTCAGTGGTGTTTTCGTTTTTGTTTTGTTTTTCTGGTTTGTTGTTGCACATCCGTCGCCCCCCGTTACAGCTGTTAAGACTGTGACGTGCGTTTCGGCTGGGCATTGTGGGTCCAGGAGGGTTGGTTAGCCGCGGGGGGGTACGAGTATCCATTGTTTAAGTATTCCTGTCATTTTGGCTTTGTTTATGTCCACCCAAACAAAGTGCTATTTTCTTCTACACTAAGTGCACAACATGTTGCATGGGCTACATGTTAAGAGGGACATTAACAACACTTAACAGCCACGGTCGCACACACTGCAATGCTCTTGCACCACAGAAAGTTCTATGGACAGGTGTGTTGAACACTTGTACTCCATTTATTATCAACGTTCTCATCCTCAGACCTTTTTATTGGGTCATATTTTATCTGATTTATCAACACAATTTAATCAAGTACATCTGAGGAACATTGTTTTTTGTCCTTTCATACAGTAAAGATCTCAAAAAAATCTCCATCTTTAACACACTCAACAAAGTAACCACCAACAGTATTTGCTTTGTTTCTTTATATCCAACATAGCATGTCGATCAGTGCCAAAGCACTTCTGTAGTTTCACAATACATACAAAAAAAGGTGCCACAATCATCTGGTTTTGGATATTTACGAGCTTTTAGAAACTTTGGGCATTCACTAATGAATTTGTTTTCTGTCCAAATGATGATTCCAATAACCAAACTCAAAGTATCTTCTGATATGGAGTACCAAACTGATAGCAGCAGCCCCTTTAGTCCAAACATCAAAACACTGCCTTACTGCTTGAAACGCGCTGGGGTTAGTACTATATGAGTTAACGTTAGACTGTTACTGTTAAAATAAAACACCCAAACGTCCATAGTGCTTTTCTGGCTTGTCCATATTATAACTACGTTGTTAAAGACATCATGTTCAACGTCAGTGTTTCCATTGCATAACTCGACAGCTTTTCTCTTTTTTTTCCCTCCTCACAATTCAAAAGCGACCCGTTAGCCTCATATTAATATTAATTATAGGTTTATTTTACTGCACTTGCTTAAATTATGTTGTTCCTGAAATTTAACAGCAGTCCCTGATTTCTGGGCCACAAAGAATACATTACTTTGACCTCCAAACAAAAAGTACAGAAAAGTGATATCAAAAGTCTATCCTTGATGTCGTTAGCTAACCGCAATACCTCATAAGGTCGGTATGGGTGTTCCATAAATTCTTCTTCAGACAGTCCCTTAAAGCAAAATCTGCATCCATTGTTGGAAAATGTGTCATGTAGCCCAACATCAGCGTATCCAAG
This sequence comes from Protonibea diacanthus, assembly GCA_028641955.1. Taxonomy (NCBI): domain Eukaryota; kingdom Metazoa; phylum Chordata; class Actinopteri; family Sciaenidae; genus Protonibea; species Protonibea diacanthus. Next base: position 14,319,792 of record CM053986.1, read on the forward strand.
ACCAATTAAACGCCGCGTGTGTCGGTGTGTCATGATACGAGTGACTTTTATAGATGAAAGCAACAAAGTTCTTTGAGCTGAATGCATCCAGTCAGCATGTTTCATCAAAGGAGCAGGTGTGTCATTGTTTAATAGGCGGGCTATTGCTGCCCATATGAGTGTGGTGTATTAAGCAGGGCCGCGGGGGAAAGACTGGGAAGCTGAGTTGAATGTTTATTGAGTGAATGTTAGCCGCGCTGTTCGTCGTTCGTGCACTTTTTGTGCTGACACTTGTCACTTTAGGGGCTCTGGAGTGGCTCGGTTGCTTCATGGCTATAGCAGGTCTGTGTTCCGTTGATCATAAGCTGCAATATCATCCATCATGTGACTGGATTATCATATCGAGGATGGGCGATTCCAATTCACTCCGCCGCCATCAGCCATTTCATACACCAATATCAATTTGCATAGAAAATGGAACTGTAACTTTGCCAAGACTCGATCTCGTCGCACCCTGGGAGTCATTTGCCTAGAAGTCTGTGCAGAGATAAAGAATCTGTCCACTTACACTGTTTCTATTACAAAGCAATATCTCCTGCTGCCATTACTCATTGTCTATGATGTGTTAGAGCAATGTGCAGAAGAGCTGTGCATTCCAGGGATCTGAGGCTTCTCTCCAGGACTGAGCTATGATTTATTAATTTTATTCAAACCCCTGATAGCGCGAGATGAAAACAGAATTTACATAACTGTTGTAGCAAAACGTTTTAAGTCGCTCCATTTGAAGTTGAATGGTTTTTGAACATTTTTTTTTTTGAATGTTTGAATTTAATAGATAGTCCTCTTGTTGTTATTTCCCGACTGTTTGCGATGCCCTTTTACACCCCCGTCGCCTCTTTGTGTTTCAGGCTGCCGAACAACAAAGCACAGAGGAAGATGTAAGTATCCCCCACAAATCACAACACTCATCCTTCCAGTCCCCTGCCTTTCTGTGTGACTTTGATTCTACCTCTGTTTTCACACCTTTGCAACAGTTTGCATGCAAATACCTGCACGCTGTTTTATGTTCTCTGTTCGACAATTTCCTCCTAGGACGGCGATAAGCCTCATTATCTGTCCTGTCTGTCTGTTATCTCAGACGTAGGAGACAGACTGACGCTTATGAAATCCAAATGGTAGAGTTGCCTTAGAGAACAATGAAATGCCCAACTGAGTTTGCTAAGATGTCGTGTTTTTATTCTTTCAGGACTTTGCTAAAGACCGATATGGTGTGGCGGCTATGGTTCAGTCCCAACAAAAACTGGGTTAGTACAAAGTTGTTTCACTCATCAGCCAACCAAACACCCTCATTGCTAAAAACAGAGAACAAATTACAAAGGGATGACGTCTTTTTGCTTTGCTTTGATGTAACTTTGAGTCTAATAACCATATATATCCATTTCTCTGTTGCATGCTGTGATATTTGGTGGGTTTTTTTTCTTATGTTTTTAGTGTATGAAATACACTAAATATACGCCTGCTGTCTGCACAACGTGGGAAAAAAATAGGTACAGAAGAACTTAACCCTCCGTTGTCACAAAGTGTGAAAAACAGAGTCACAGAATACAGATAGAGATACAGTACTTGCAGACTTCCTTTGGTTTGAAGCGCATTGTTTTAATATTATTTCCAGGTACCGGTGTTCAGTGTATTTCCTGTCAGTCAGTTTGCACTTACAGAAGTGAAAGTTTTCCCATGTGTATATGTGTATATATATTATACTTGTATATTACAGTGACAGGTGGCTGACATGCACCCCTTTCTTCATCTTGAGTTAAAGAAATCATTGATCTACTGTACGTATGGGCAGTATTGGGGAAACAGCACGTATCACCTTAACCTCTTAACTCTTAAACCTCAGGGTCGCTCTGCAACAAAAAGCATGAAACACTGAACTAATCACATAATAATACAGTCATATTACACATTAAATTAAACAGGAGAAAGTCTGCTATAAGCACAGATGAGTCATATTCACACATACACCGAATACAACTCCTATGAAATATCAAAATCTGTATGGTGTCAAAGTCAACCCACTCACCACCATCATTTCTATAGCTAGTGCTCCGACACTTCACGCTACACAGTTAAACAATGTGTCATATGAAAGCTGAGACCGGGGCAAGTCCAACCGTTACCATCAGTGTCACTCCATTACAAAAACACAGTAAACCAACAGCCAAAGATTATTTATTTGTTTATTTATCATCACACCAATCTTGTAGTTGCAGAGATATACTGTATTCATTTTGGGTACGTTATTTTCGAGCGGAGGCCTAAAAAAACAGAGGCTGGCGCTTAAGAGGTTAACATCCCCTCTCGAGGTGAAGAAATTAACATGAAAGGGGGGGAGAGAAAAAAAAGAAAATCTGGCATCCTGAAATGGAGATCGTGCAGCAACTCTCAAATTATGTTTTGCTACAAGATGACATCCTGCTTCAGAACGTCTCAGTTTACCTTAGCCTGGCTGTCAAACGTTGCAGACGACAAGATCGCAAATGATAAACATCACGAAAAATGCTCTCGGTCTCCTCTCTCGTCACGATTGCAGCAGTGATAATTGCGGTAACTAATAGCGTGTGTGATAACTCCCGGATGAGCAAGACGGCAGACGGACCTGTCGAGGTCGTCCATCTGTCTGGATGCTCTTTCAGCTCCAGTGGCAACAAACAAAGTGGGGCCTCCCTCACCTGCATGCCAAGCTCAGCCATTGGGACGGGGTAAGGGGGGGAGGTGGAGGTTTGAGGGTGAGGGCTTTCATGTGGGTTGACGCAGAGTCCTCAGCCAAAAGGGCGGCTCTGTTTTCTCCGGTGTAGCCTCGGTGTCTGCTCCTTGTGCTCGCTTGATAATGAGGAGAAAGCATGCCTCTGAGTGACACAGGTGAAACTAGAGTCAATTTGTCATATAGCCCACAGAGAATGGCTGAGTTAGACAGCTTTTCAGCAGGCCTCCTAGTGTGTCTTATTTATTAGGCACGTCTGTAATTTGAGCATTTTATTGTGTGTATGTCTACACACGCACATGCATGCTTATTCACATTTCTTTCTGCCCTTGGGAGTGTGCAGGGGGGGGGGCCCATAAAAGTTCTTTGAAGTAATACATTTTTCTGTGTGTGTGTGTGAGCCAGACAGGGCATTGGTTCGGGTCCAAGACCTCACTCCTGAGAAAGCTGACCAGCTGATTTGGCTGCGTGCCCGGGTCCACACCAGCAGAGCCAAAGGTGAGATCACCCCACACAACATTGTTCACCTTTTCCAGCTTAGAGCGACTTTTCTTCTTGTGCGAAACACACAAAAACAGCCAAGATTAGATGACCTCTGTGCTAATCCTCGGCGTTCTATAGTGAAATGTCTGAATGTTCTGCCCTTGGGCCAGTTGGCCACCTCACTCCCTCCTTTTTCAAGACCAAACCAACGCAATGCAGGTCGCGTCTGATTTGCTTTTAGATTTCCCGTGACCTCGTTGACCTCGGTCAACACCGAAGTTCAGAAACTCAAAAAGAAATGAGCTGCTTTTAAGGTGAAAATACAGAATAAACTGTACCCCTGTCTTCACTAACTTTCCCTCCATTTTCTACAGTCTAATCCTCCGTGGGGGTTGTACAGACAGAGGAGGATTTTTCCATTCCTCCCATGTTAAACAGAGTTTGACAACCTGAGGGGCTTTTTGATATCATTGTCAGACCCGTCTGTCGCTGCCAACTTGGAAGCTCAGATAACCTCTTCGAGCTACTGGCAGCCGTAAAGTTGCTCTATTTGAATACAATGAACCTACTCAGCATTGGCAGGTTATTACATCTCTGCGCGAAACATCAAGTCTTTTTGCTGCTTTATGATTACAAATCAACTGCGGTGATTTTTTTTTTTTTCCTAGCCATTTCCTTTAAAGATAACTTCCAGAGTCAAGAGCTACTTCCCCTCCTCTCATGTCTTCATTCTCTCTCCGCTCGCTGTAAGGATGTCCGTGTGAGCAGAATAACATCCTGATTTGCTCCGGGATGAGGTGCATCTGTTGGTGGGATTTTGACATTGCTATTATCCCCACCGCCCACCCACCCATTCTCACAGAAGACAAACATCAAAGTACCTGGGTGGTCCGACTGTCTACTGCCTTGAGTTTTTGTTGGCTAACTTGTTTACTCTCTCACTCTTCCGAGGTGTGTGTGTGTGTGTGTGTTTGTTAGGAAGGCAGCAATCACCCTTTCTCCACACTGCTTATCAAAGAGAAGGCGACGTTCGCAAATGTTTGACACTTTACCTGCAGATGACAAGAAAGCTCCTTACAGCTGCGTCAAACGTGGACTTTTGACACACCAACGCACGTCTGCTTCAGAGAGGCCGCCCAAGCTTTTTAACGTTACATGCCTGTTCAACTTGTATGAATAAAATCTTAACAGCCCGGCACTATCTATTGTTGTTGTTTTGTTTTCAGGGAAGCAGTGCTTCTTGGTCCTGCGTCAGCAGCAGTTCAACGTGCAGGCACTGGTCGCAGTGGGAGATCGTGCCAGCAAGCAGATGGTCAAGTTTGCCGCAAAGTGAGTAGCGAGACTGCTCTTCCTGTCAGAGAGGGCACAAACAATGGTGGGAAAATCCTGGGCCCTAATAGTCCGCCGATCCATTTTCACACATTCTGAGTGAGGTGGAGGGCGGGGGAATCAATCATTTTTCACAAAAGCTGGCTGTTAACAGGGTGGGATACAGTAGTGTTTTAATGGAGCAGTTCCTGTCGAGATGGCTGATACAGCAGCTTGGATCAGAGGAGGAAGAAATACTTAAGAAGCCAAGCATCATTAGTCATGTTAGCAGCCAAATTCTTAGCCCACTATTAGTAGTCTATGAATGAACACGACTATTGGCGGATATGTACTTTATTAAAAGGGCTGACAATACAACACATACAATGCATTAATCAGACGTTTGGAAGCATCTGTTTTCTAGTACTGCCAGTGTTTGCTGAATTCTACATATTCGCAAAAAGGGGAAGACCATAATTGTTGGTGTTACTTAAACGTTACCACCTTTAGATATTGCTGAAATGGGCAAAAGGGCAACACCCACAACTGTAATGTGCCAGACCCAAATGGCAGTTTTGACGTTGTATAATGAAGAACTTAAGCAACGCAGAGATTGCAGCTGTGTTTGAAACAAGCCTCCCATTAAGTAGCAGCTATCGTCGCCATCTCTCCACTGAACGTCGCGATCGGGACTGAAGATAGATGAAGAAATATAGGGTGTGTAATCCTCCCACAGAATCTTTTTAAACCTGTTTGATTAAAAGTTTTAATTAAATTGTAGATCACTGACAAAGCAGTGTCAAACATCATTGGCATGGAGGTCGAGCTCTTTTATTGTTCCAGACCGTGACCTTGTTCCCAGCGCTGAGGCCGCTGTGGGATGAGCAGCTTCTCACTTCCCCTGATCATTTAGGACCGAGCAGCGAAATCTGTATTACAGGATTTGAAAATGATAAATCAGGTAGCATCTATCGCGAACAACAAAACAAATATTTCTGTAATTCTTGTAATACTTTGAGAAAACACAGGCGTACATTCAGGACTTAATGAAAGTAAATACTGAGTGATGGAGTTTATGTACACACCTGGCTGAGTTATATGTAAACAAGTGGGAGCTGCTAAATGTTTGAACATCCAAATGTGCATAAATTACCATTTTGCACACATTCGTTATACTCATGTTTCATAAATGAGACCAGAGGAGGCTCTCGGCAAGTTGTTGCAGTATGTTGAGCTTTACAGGAAACTAAAGCCAAGCACAAGTCAATTATTTTCTAACGAGGACAAGGTCACCGCTTGCTCACACCCGAGTTCTGACCTCCGCTGACCGCTCTGACCTCAACTTTGTTAGAAGTGTCAAAATGCTCTGACCGCGCTGTGGTTCCTCATAAGTCACTGCGCTGACCTGCTCCCAGCTGTCATTGAGATTCAGCTTTGGTTTCTGTTCTCCCGCCGCGTTTTTGCAGCAAAGGTCCAGTGATCTCAAACCGCATAATGTCTGAAGTTGTAGAAAAGTTTGCTATCTGTCACAGGATATTGTGTTTCAGACATCGCTTAGATTTCAGTATATTTTCTTTTCCTTCCAAACGTCAGATGGTTCTGCAATTGTGTGGTCGGCTGATGCATTGTTGCGTAATACATTGCCACCTCACAGCAGAGCAAGCAAAAGTGAGGACACGGTTGCTAAGACAACCTGGTCCAACATGGAAAATAGCGGTCTCACTGACGTTTAATGATTTAACAAGGTGGTTTCAGACCACATGTTGCTAGAATCAGAATGTTTTGAGTAATCTTTCAGAACAGGTGGCACTATCAGTTCCTGTGGCTTTCTGCCCCACATCTGGTTTCATACACTTTGGTGTGATGACTGACAAGATGAGTAAGACCCCGGATTACAAGTAAATCCTCTCATAATCATACCGAGGGCAGCAATGACATTGCGGGGGAAGTCTCCTTTCACATATTGAATGCCCAAGTCGTCCTGCTCTCACTCGCACAGTTTAATTAAGTGATCTTAAGGCTCTGCAACTTTTACTTGACTCATGCGCCTTTTTAAAGTGCTGAGTGGAAAACAGAAGGCAACGTGTCGATTTATTGTGTAATACGCAGTTTTTAGGTTAAATTTAAAGACACTTGATGTAACAGGGAGTGTAGTAGGTGACAGAGGAAGCCATCATTTTGCCTCCAGGACAATGCGTGAGTGAGATCCCACGTTCTGAGGGTGATGTTTGGCACTGGCACTTTTTTGTAAGCGGCAGCGTTAATGAAAACATCCTCAATGTGTCAGATCTTTCACGTTGTCAGCTCTACTTGCCCCTTACATTATTTAGTGATGAATTAGGAGCCGTCCATGTGTGTCTTCCATGTCAAAATAGTTCAAATTTGTTCAGATTTGGCTTACATAATCTCTGTAACAGTTTTATACTCGCACATTTGACCTAACAACAGGTTTAGTATTGTAGTCTTAATAGTATCGTAACAAAAGTTAGTCTGGTTTCCTTAGTTGACCCATAAATACCAAGAGCAAACTTTGCTTCTGCACTGAATCCATGTCCCGCGAACAGCCTCTCTCTCTTTCTTTCCTTCTAAGTAGTATTTTTCATCTCCATGTATTATTGTCAACTCTGAGCCTTGAGTTAATCACTCTGTTTCCTTCAGTGTGTGCTGTGCCGTGTGTGAGCCTCCGGGCCGAGCAGCGGAAATTATTAATGTGAGGGATTTATTTATCTAACTGATCTCCTACTAGAAGAGAAGGACTACAGAGGCAGCTGTCACCGAGCTGAAGGGACAGCAGTACCCCAGTGTTCGGTCCCTCATTACTGCTTTTTAATGAGGAGGAGTGAAGGATTACAGCAGGTTTCCCATCTGGCCGTGCTCTGCGTGACAGTCGGTGTTGTTCTTCTGATGATGTTTTGGGTTTCAGTGGGGAACCTGCGTAGAAAGATGGTGCATTGTTTTTGAAAGCCCATCGCAGGAACATTAAAAAAGGATTCCCCTCACACGCTCTAGTTCACTTTCACTGGAGGGCATTATAGGGGAATTCTTGCCCCCACTCTCAATATCACTGCTTTTGTTGTAGAAGTGGGTACTTCCCACGAGCTCATGCGAGATGTAAGCTGCAACCATTTCTTTTCGAAACTCTACAATCAACAGTCAAACATCCTCTAACTCGCCTGCTTCTAGTTATTTACTTTATTCCTTTACTTCTCCTTTGTGATTGCTATACAATTATTAAAGGAAGTTTAACTGTGTTGCCGGTTAAATACCACACACCCTTTTTGGCAGACAGCTGGGTAAGAGGGGTCTTGACATGAGTGTGATGCCGTCAGAGATGCTTACAGTGAAATGCAAACAGTAAAAGGGGCTTCTTTTGAAAGATAATGTGGTGACAGGAATCAGTTTCGGGTCCCAAGTGAGTAAAACTGTGATGTAATGACATTTTCGTTTTGCTTTTTTTTTTTTGTTCCATTCCACAACAGACGGGCAAATATGTCTGAAGTGAGATGTGTGGAACCGTTCTCTACCCTGCTACGATGTGTTGATTTGAGCCTAATGAAAGTAGACATATGTTTGTTGAGCAGGGATAAAGTGGGCTAGCGGCTGTGTTGTGAAAGCCACAGGCACTTGCGGTATCAGTTCTTGTCCCCCTAGTGAACTTACTCAAAGCTTGTATTTTGAGGATGTGTTGTAATTTAGCCACCAACTCAAAATCTCTCACCCGTGTCCCACACTACTCCCCCTCCTCATCGCACCATGAAAAATAACAACGCTCGTCTGCAGGCACCAGCCACAGTTTGATGGAAATATTGTTCTTGCACCGTTAGCCACCCACGCAGATGAGTTTGTTTTCTAAGTGCGATCTGTTTACACTCCACCCTCCCAACTCCCTCTCTCTCTCTCTCCGCCAGCATCACCAAGGAAAGCATCGTGGACGTGGAGGCGATGGTGAGGAAAGTGGAGCAGAAGATCGAGAGCTGTTCCCAGCAGGACGTGGAGCTCCACATCGAGCGGGTGCGCATACAGCAGTCCCGAACACGCAGGAGTGTAACCACAGAGAACACTGCAACACACACGCACACAAAAAAAAAAAAGCTGTACACTGTCAACAACATGCACACAATGTGTGACTGTATGGACAAAATTGTATCCAACACCTCTAGTTGACTGTTGGCAGCACGAAAACCCACGTGTTGCAATACATTGTCAGTTGACTGCAAAAAGATGAGGTTTTTACACATAGGGCTGCTGCTTGTCTTTCACATTTATTTCCAGTGTTTTTTAAATGTCTGCGGGTCTGCAGGTACTTTCCATCATCTGAACATGTAATGGAAACGTTGGTGGTTTGTCACCCTTTTGAATTTTAATGCTCTTTGATTCTTTCCCCACTCAGATCTTTGTCATCAGCCAGGCGGAGCCTCGTCTCCCCCTGCAGCTGGAGGATGCCGTCAGGCCTGATGGAGAAGGGGAAGAGGTGAGGATGAATGTAGGGATGGATAAGAGGGCACGGGCGGTGTACTTCATCCAAGATCCTAACTGCTGACACTCAAATGCTATTTCCTCCTCCTGATGGGAAGTATTGGCTGACACCCAAAGGCTGATCATATTCAGTCTTTTCAGCGAAGTGATGCACTGCAGTTCACTGTGGGATATTTTAGTAGAATAAGATTGGTGATTAAGGGCCTCTAATGAGCCACTATGTGTTGTTTCAGCCACCAACAAATTAGGCAACAAGTGTGGTACGTTCCTAAGGTGAAATTTGCGCCTGTCTGGTGAAAGGAATTGGCAATTAAGCACTCTCTGCCAGTTAAGCAGCTCAGTCTCCAGCTGCAGACTGCTTTAATTTGAAACAGTTGTGACATGCACGGGTAGGTTCGGTCCAGCTATACAACGTGAACAACAAACAATGAAGCCTTAATTTGCTTGGTTCTTGCTCTTAAACTAACTTCGTCCTTCATCCTTCCTAAGACATTGTCAGTAAGACGAGTAGAGATTCGTGTTTTTTTTGGCAGACTGGAGGATTGAGGAATTAAACCACGTTGAGTTAAAACAAGATCCAGAGCAGAATGACTTACACTGATTAACATCGCATCCAGCGAGTAACATCACCTCGTTTGACTCCGCCATCTCCATGCAAACTGTGATTTCATCGTGCAGTGTTTATAACAGCCGGCAGCCAGGGCTTAGGGAGTCTTCTGAATTACAATTAAGGAGATTTGTGCATCGATGCTGGATCATATGAGAGAATCGTGATTAATTTAAGAAGTCATTATTTTTCCACCTACAGTTTAAGTGGTTATTACTGGTTATTATACCGAGGCTTCTGTTTTTGAGTGTGAAACGCAGCAACGTAGTTACATAATTAGCGATTCAGTCAAAGGAAGATTACTGCGTTTTTTTTTCTTCAAAATCCAGCTTTGCAAATTTGATACCGGCATGCAATATCAAAAACTGTTATACTATTAAATAACTGTAGATCTGTGGAAATGGCTACTGTAGCTTTTTGTCAGACTAGTTGACAACCCTAACACATAACAGCATGGTTGTCTGTTTTTGTAGTGTCCCTGCAGCACTGGAGTGCCACGTTATGAAGTTTAAACGCAGCAGACATTACAACAAGCTTGCTAAAATGTTACTAAAACGGGCAAAAATCTCATTCCTTTAAACTGACATGCCTGAGATGTCATATTAACATGTTATTTCAGAAATGTATCATTAGTAAACTAATATATGAGTCCTGCTTTACCAGAAACGACTCAGAGTCTGTCTGTGTTTATCCAGTAAGCCAGTCTCCGCAGCTGCAGCAGCATCCCAGGTGTTTTCAGTTGGGATTTAACATGTCAGTCACATACTTACAGCAGCACCTGCTCTCCCGAGAGACACGGGCCTTAACAGCCCTGTCTATCTGACTGTCTACCCGTCCTGTCTAACCTTTTGTCCCTCTGCGTGGGGCTGTTTGGAGCAGGATGTGGCTATGGAGGCTATTAGCTCAAACCCCAGTGCGTCCTCTGAGGAAGCCTGACATCCATGACCCTGGAAGCAGTGGTTCCTCCTGTGATGAAACATTTATTCTTTCATTTGTCTTTTTATTATTATTCTTTTCTCACTTTTATTGCCCTGTTAGCTCACATTGCAGATGTCTTTTGTTGAGGTCGATCCTGTAATCGTTGTTGCAAGAAACAAAGCATATTGTGCTATTAACCTGCTGGTGTCAAAGCTACATGTGCACTTGTCAGTGTTTTTAGCTTCACCAATTATGTTTTTCTTCATGCTGAGAATTAGAATTATTATTAGTTATTTTAAATAGTAATGCAATCATTAATATCCTTATCTAGTGAACTTGGATTTTTATACAACTCATTATGTTTCCTTATATTGCCATGCATGTGATGTTCAAAAAGCCTCTTAAAAAAGTGTTTTAGACATCACTGGACACAAACACTCTTGTGAAAATAACAGAACTGGTTATATCATTGAATATTTCATAGTCTGGGGATTTTGGGTGATGTGATTATGTGTTTTGTTCGCCCTCAGGAAGGCAGAGCCACAGTCAACCAGGACACCAAGCTGGACAACAGGGTCATTGATCTCAGGGTAAGGTGCTACCAGAGTTGTGAAAAAACAAGTGGAGAAAAAAAACTGTATACGTGACAAAGGCTGCGTAGTGTTTGTTACTTCTCAGAGTCTCACAATCTCACACATTTGATTAACCATTTTACACGTACAAATTCTGTCAATGATAAAGTTGGTCTAATTTCTTACATTTTATCTTGAAATAAAGGACACAAACTGTTGGAGCAAAGGAGAAATGTAGAGAAAATAACTTCTTATTATACGTTATTATTTCTATAATTATTATATAAGGGAAAGCAGACAACCTTTAAACCCGTGTGAGTAATTTGAAATGTAGCACAAATCACTGTCTGTGCATTTTGCAATCAGGAAAATGCTAAACCTATGCAAGCAGCGATGGAGGGCAAGCCACAAAGTGTCTCATTGTTTTGATCTGTGCCTCCCACATGTGTGATGCAGCAGGCAGGAAGGCACCAACACCACAGCCACAGGGCCACGTAGCTCATGAGCTTCACAACACCACCTGTTTCTCTAACACTGTGCACTTTGAGCGCATGGGCCGGGGTCTGTCATCAGCTTTGCTCTTTAGAGCCCGGTGAAGCTATAAAGCGGTTCCCACACTGGCAGACAGATGCGCCAAAAGGGAACCATAAACCACCTCCAATAATAATGTAGTTCCTATGGAACTCCCCTTGTAACTTGATCGTCCTCTAACACAAGGTGCTTCGCACAAAAAACACAGTGGAAAAGTTTACCTGTATTCAGTCGTCCTGACTAGTCAGTTGGTGTCGAATGGAGTCGAAACAAATCCCCCAAAACAAAAGTGCTGCCATTATCTCGGATTTATAGACGTGTCAGAAACTGTACAATGAGCATCGGTCCGACTCAGGTGTACCTTATGTTCATTTCAGCCAATAAAGATCACTTTCATTGAATAATCTGCCCATTATGTTCTCTAGGAGTGAGTCTAGGAGTGAGCTCTTTGATTTTTGTGCTTTGAAAGCAGACTGTGGTTGATCATCACCACAGGCAGTAGTGCCGCCAAGAGGTACGTGAAGAACAGGTCTATATCATGAGGCAACCCCCCCCCCGTAAGGGCATCATGAGAGGAAGTGCCAGTTTGAGCAAACACTTAAGCGCTACCTACCCGCACCCACCTTTCAACCTCCTTATAGAGATGTGCTGTAAACAGGAGGTGCTTTCTAACATTTGAATGTGGTTTTGACTGGTTTTAGGTTGGCTTTTCCAGTTTTGACACGAGGCACGGCGTGCGAGCATGTGAGCGTGCGACAAACAAGTCATAGGAATACTGTGGTTAATTTGGTGCACTGCTTTTTTTTTTTTTTTTAAGCTGGTTTTTGGTTCAAAGTTTTGGAGCAGGAAAATTGTCCCCCCCTTTTTTTTTTTTTTTTTTTTCCACTTCCTCTTTTTATTTTTGCAATGTATTCATTTTGGAGCTGATGGAAAAGTTTCAGCCAGACAGCCCCGCAGCATTGTCTGCAGATTAATGAGCTTGCCAGTATTTAGACATTATCATCTCTCCATTTTGCCAGCTGTTAGTCAGACAAGACCTACTCAGGACCGGACAGGCTATAGAGATGGTGGGAAAAAAAAGAGAGAAATCAAACCTTTTTAATTAAATGTAGACCTGTGTGTCGTGCATTGAAAGGAGCAGGGTCTGTCTTCATGAAGGTGTATAATAAATGGAGTTGAAATCCAGTAAAGCTCAATTGTAGAAACATTGTGGTCGTTTGAGATGAGTCAGACGACATAGCATGTCAAAGCTGAAGAGAACACTCCCTCAAATATACTAACTGTTGCAGTTTTCGGGGGTTTTGGGGGCATTTTACAGTAAGCTCCTGATTTAGCTGAAGCAGTTTTTCACCCCGCCTTAGTTTCAGCATTTACATCTATAATGACAGGTTTGAATGCACGTGTTGCCCTTGCCAGCAGATTAATGTTTCACCCTTCATGTCGAGAGGAGTTGCAAGGACAAGAAGAAGTTGGCACTCTTGCTTTCACATCTGTTACGATTGTGTAATAAGTCATGCTAAGTGTGATATTGTCTCTTTGCACGTGGCTGAGCCTTTGCTTGTGTCTCTGCCCTCTCTCAAAGACGACCACCAGCCAGGCCATCTTTCGCCTGCAGTCGGGGGTCTGCCAGCTCTTCAGGGACACTCTCACCAATAAGGGCTTTGTGGAGATCCAGACCCCTAAAATCATATCAGGTACACACACTCTCTCTCTGTCACACCGATCCTGCCCCAAGGGAGAACTAACACTAACGTGTATTGTATCATATTTGATGAAACATTTCAGTAGAGGCACATTTGTTTCCATGTCACCACCCACAGGTGCCTTGTGAGTCATCCTGTGGCAGTTGTACGGTTGACTTCCTGTATGCGCTGTCCATCTTTGCTGCACTTCATATCAAAAATTGAAGTTCAGTTGAAGCTCACAAAAAACAGTTTGAATGAGTAACAGAGTTTCTGAACCCGACCACGGTCTCACACATCTATGTTTGAGCAAACAGTTGTCAAGGTGTCATGTCTAGAACTTTGTCTACCAGGACTTTAATCCAGACCATTGAGAATTTGGGACACATCAAACTAACTTTCACATCAGCCCCTCCACTCACACTCACACTCACTCATTTCCACACTGTTGGCCATCTAATTTGACAGCGGAGGCCTCTCTTAAGCTCGCTCCCAGAAGACTTTATCCCACTTTACTTAAAGAAAGGAAGGCTGAAAATCCTCCCACTCACTTTCACATTCAAAGATATTTTGAGCTTGTTTCTCTTATTCTCTTATCCTGGTATCTTTTTCTCAACCTCAGCTGTGAGAAATGACTTGATATTCTTCGTCTATACAAGTTACCTTGTAAAAAGTCTTTCAACTCTTCAGCTGAAATGTATTCATTGCTTAAAGCCTTGAGAAAATACTTGGTAAGGTGCATTTCATGAAAGCTGCATGTAAGTGACAGCCCTGATCTAAAATAACCAATCATAAACTTGGTAAACAAAGTACATAGTGTTGTACTTTCTCACAAATACCCAGTCCTCAGCATCCCACGTGTTTCTCTCAGATTTGAAATGTGGCAAAAACCTGTGACACTCATACTTCCTCTTTCCCTCAGCAGCCAATGATATCCATATAGCCTGACGCAAACTAAATTCAAAACTGCCGCTTTTTTATTTTGGCGGCACCACTAAACCAACAGTCTGTACTCTGCAAAACCGCATCTTCCTGCCCACACCCATAACACGTACACTGAACAGTTTGTGCCGTGTGAACCCCCACCCTACGTTTGGCATGACAAGATCGAATAATTCCCTCTGACGTCAAAGAGAGAAATGTACATCTGTTATGTTAGTATGGCTTATCACTATTGAGGCCTGTTCTGTTTTGATAAACATGACAACGTGGCAACTGCGTGTGTGGTGTTTTACTCCGAGACAAATGGAATATAAAATAAAAATCAATTACTTGTATTGACTTTGGTCAGCGTTCTCAGTGTGTGGCAAAGTTTCAGTTGGCCTGAAGCGGTCATAGAGGTGTTCTTATCCTCAAAGAGGAGAACAGCTTGATATTTAAAGTTCAAACTATGACTGAACAGGTTAAATATAAGTGAAGTGAGAAACCTCAGTTTCCTGATAGGTGGTCACTGAGTCAGGTGTATTAATTCCAGCAGGAAACTTAATTTCATATCTAACAGTTGTCTTTGTCCACTTCTAGCTGCCAGTGAAGGTGGAGCAAACGTCTTCACGGTGTCTTACTTTAAAACCAGCGCCTACCTGGCCCAGTCTCCCCAACTCTACAAGCAAATGTGCATCTGTGCTGACTTTGACAAGGTCTTCTGTGTGGGTCCAGGTAAGAATGCCTCCCATCCCATCTGTCCCCTCACACATTTTTTTTTTTTTTTTTTTTTATTCACATATTGGGAAACGAGCGAAACGAGCAGCGGGAGTGTCGTGGACACTGTAGACACTATTAACTGAGATGACAGTTTTAAAACGGCTCCAAATGCATTCAGATTTAACTTTTAACAGACCCCCCCCCCCCCCCCGTTGCTTTCACTGTGGTCAGGGCTGCTGCAGAGTTTAGTGTGTTAGTGACACAATGGGACTTGTAAAAGACTTTATGGTGTTGTACTGAGTTTAAGAGAATCCGCAGCTCCGGCAAGCAAACACTGCCACCATCTGATTGAATTAGTGCTGCATGTAACAAAACAACATGCAGAAAAACAAAACTCCCTTTTTAATTTGCTGCTTGCATCTGATTTTATGGTTATATATGATTTTCCACAGAAATGAAACAGCTCATTTGGGAGAAGCACGCGCATTTAGTATTCTACTGACCGGACCAAGGTCTTTGTTTGCTCCTCTGTAGTTCCTCCAGAGAAATCAAAGGGCTTAAGGTCATCACTGCGTTTAAAGCAACAATTTACTCACTGCTGTTGACTTAGTTACAGTCATGCCAATTCAGCAAGTAAAGAGAATCAACTCTCCTCGAAATCCCAGTGGTCAGAAGTACTGTGTACGCGGTGCCTCCACAGCTATGGTGCCACCATCTGAGATCCGCTAAAGACGTCCACCAGGGGAACAAACGGATGTAAACACACAGCTGCTGTTAAGCACAGAGGAGCAGGTGTCGTGTTAGTAATGTTAGTCTTCGCATAAAATTGCAAATTCCGGACTGAACCTGCACGAATACAAAAGCGGAAATACGCCTATACACATTCATGAAGCCAAACATATGCATGGTTGTGTTTTATACATCTCAGTCATTGTGAAATGGTGTGCGTGTGCACGTGCCTGATTTCCACTCCAAATGTGGATGTGTTCACACCTTTAATCAACCCTTTGCATGCGTGTGTAAAGACTGCTCCACCTGTCTGAAGGCGCCGTCTCGAGCAGGCATTCTTATGTGCAACCCTAATGCACGGCTCTGGATAATTATATGTAGCACTCATAATGTCATGAATCCATCATACAAAACGTGGTTGCCAGTGATATCAGTAATGTTTGTAGCACTTGTGTAACACATAGTTGGTTTCACAATAAAGGATACACTGAAACTAAAAGATGAAGTGAAAGTACTTCCAATAGATTTAGCATTGTAACAGCATCATTAGTTTTTGCCCTTCTCACTTTAAGCCTTTCCTGGTGACAAAGTAGTTTTCAATGAAGCAGAAAGTTGCATATAAACACATTGTCCTTTGATAAAGATTTCAGCGGCTAAGGCTGAATTTATGGGCCTGATTATTAACTTGCTGACCCTTTTTTAAGGATTCAGTGCAGTGGTTCAAATGACACTGAATAATAAAAAGGCAATTTCAGTGGAACATGTATTAAAAAACTTTTTTGTTTGCTTTGTTTAAACATTGATGTTAAATCTGTGTTATTTCAGTCTTCAGGGCCGAGGACTCGAACACCCATCGTCACTTGACCGAGTTTGTAGGTCTGGATATTGAGATGGCCTTCAACTACCATTACCACGAAGTCATCGATTCCATCACTGACACCATGGTGCAGATCTTCAAGGGACTCAGAGACAAGTGAGATTATGATTCAGACAGTGAAGCGTGAACTGAGAGCTTCTGACATCGACAATTGGTGGTCGTATTTGTTATGCTTAAATTTTCTGAGGTACACCGGGCACCAAAAAATGTATCCAAATGACATGTCACAGAGGCTCAAGTTTTGTTGTACTGCTCAACAAAAGAAGTGAATTTTGACAATATCAATTCCTGATGTGGAAATCCAGTGGAGGGCAAAACTATTTCAAATGTTGAATCCACATTATTTAGTGTTGTCAGCTACTGCTGTCAGCTCTTTTAAAAAAAAAAAAAGTGATTTCCAGTGTCTGGCACAAAGCTAATGTTATGATGTGCCTTTAGTGCCTCCTAGTGGTATGAATCAGCACTGCACGTGTAGAGAGCCGTTAAAGCCGAATGAATGGACTGCAAAACGCTTTTTTCCATGCGTGGAGCTCTCAGCCTCTGTACCTTCATTTGTTCTCATCATTGTGGCAGCATTGCAGAACAACAGCATTGACTAGAAATGACAGCAAGTAAAAGAGCCTCCTCCAGCTTTAATGTGTCAGTGCCAAGTTTATCCTCCATAGCTCAATTTTCGGAGCCCAAGCAGTACAAGGATGAAGCCTACCCCCTTGTGGTTCATTGGAAGAATTTATCATTGATTATATAGAATTTTTTTTTTACATGCTTCACATGAGATTCACTAAATATCTGTGGGAGGTATTGTTCCAGAAAGAGGTCATATTAGGTGACACGCTGAACCTAGCAGCAGGTCACAGCCTCTATTATACTGTAAATGTCAGTCACTGTTGGTTAGTTTCAACTTGTGACCGTTGTTCCTCTTTCTTAGAGTTAGTTGACTGGCTTTTGTTCTCATGACTTTCCAGTCCTGTTCTCTCTTGACGTAGATCACTTTGCATGTACGTTTGACTGATGTTCCAGCACTTCAGGCAACAGTGACTCTCTGTTTGTTGTTTAATGTCACTTTTAGGATACCTATTTTTAGATGTTAAGTGACGCTCTTTGCTCTGGCATTCAGCCCAGTATCACTCTCTGTTGTAGTAGTGTTTCAAATTTTCATTTATTTAGCATTGTTAGAGTATATATATCACTTCATTCATTAGATCTGCTCCATCTATAGTAAAAGAGCATGTATGGTGGCCAGATGGGACCTTTTTGAAATTAAAATACTTAAACAAAACCATGACAAAGCAAAGGTGTGATTGTCTGGCTTTTGGCTTTGTGTGGGTAAGGCTTTAACATGTGTGTACACGTGTGTGTGTGTGTCTGCCTGCATCAGCTTCCAGACAGAGATCCAGACGGTGAACAAGCAGTTTCCCAGTGAGCCTTTCAAATTCCTGGAGCCCACTCTGAGGCTGGAGTACACAGAGGCCTTGGCCATGCTGCGCGAAGCTGGGGTGGAGATGGGTGACGAGGACGACCTCAGGTCAGAATGCACCCCCGGATGATTTTGTTGTTTCGATAAAAGGTGACTCACACTTTGACACGAGTTTAAACAGAGGAAGTGAAACAGCCCATCGACGACAGCAAGTCATTCTTGTGATCAGTGTTGTTTAATTTAACTATTTATAGTTTGTAAGCTCTTCTTTGTCATGTTGTCAGCATAAAACCTACCTAAAAGAAAGATAATTTAATACTTTCACAATATTCACTTCTGAGTCACTTACAAGTAAACAACTTGACAAAATAAAGTTTTAAAGTTAATACCTTTTTGTTTTTTCTGCAGTACTCCCAATGAAAAGCTGCTTGGTCGTCTTGTCAAGGAAAAGGTATGTTCATCTGTGTTTCAGATTATTTAAACATGTCGATTTAAAGTATTGAATTTACATGACATGACAGGCTGCAGCATTAAAATTAACTACTACCAGCTGTCAGCCTTCATCCCAGTGCTCCAAAACAAAAAGAAACAAACAAGGAGGTACAATCAAGTTATAACACCTGACCCTGAGTGAATGTTTCCAGAAATCATTGCAGATGATGAGGTTAAGTTACCGTTAAGTGACAATGGAGTGACAGAAACATGAAGATGACAGTGCAGAGCAGCACCTTACAACCATAACAGAAGAGGTTTATTTCAAGGAGTTCATTATGCACCCCTTTTATTACATTATGTAATGAAAACACTCATCCACAGTTATCTGGTGCATCCAGAAACAACTATTGAATGCTTATTCTGTTTTTTTTTCCCTCAGTATGACACTGACTTCTATGTGCTGGATAAGTACCCACTGGCTGTTAGACCTTTCTACACGATGCCTGATCCAAACAACCCTGTGAGTCTCACACTTACTCATGCAGTAACACACTTTATGCTTACTGTTATTTTTTGTGGTTGTACTGTGGTTAAACGTGCAATGAAGCAAGAGGCCGTCATCATTTAGATACACCAAGCACTTTTCACTTTTCAGCATAGTGGATTCTGTTGTGTAAAGCTCCCTTTGGCGTGGTCATGAAGAATTTCACTGAAATATTAATAACATTTTTATAGCTTCACCTGTTACAGGGTCTCTCATTGACAAGAGCTTTATTTTTAATACTCATGTAAACCAAAAATCTTTTTAATATTGTCATCTGGCATGCTCACTCATTATTCATAGCGAGATGAGTCCACTGTTGATGATGTCTTGGAAAGTAGCAAGTCATCATGATCAAAACATAAACTCAAAGTTAATATGAGCTAATGAAACAAAGAAAGTGACAAATTTCCAAGTGAAAGTTTCGGTTTAGGTACTTAAAAATGTCTCTTGGTTTCATCCAGAAATACTCCAACTCATATGACATGTTCATGAGGGGAGAGGAGATCCTGTCTGGAGCTCAGAGAGTCCACGACGCTCAGCTGCTGACCGAAAGGGCCATCCATCACCAGATTGGTAAGAACTGAGTTTACATGTGTTCTGCCTCCCTCTATTGGTGTTCAGTTTGAATTACACCAGCAGAACATTTAATCAATGGATGGTTTGTAAATGTCAGTGAAAGCAAATATAAAGTTTAAAGCCAATTATAGTTTTTTACAACTTCTTTTTTTTTTTTGTGATCCTGCAGATCTGGAGAAGATTAAGGCATACATTGACTCCTTCCGGTATGGAGCTCCCCCACATGGCGGTGGAGGCATCGGTAAGAAATATCTGCTTATTTTGGCACCCACAGGAGACTTTTTTTTTTTGGGTGTCTCATGTGTTTTTAATGGCAAAAATAAAGATTTGTTGACTGACTTAAAATGTCCTCCGCAGGCCTGGAGAGAGTCTGCATGCTGTACCTGGGTCTCCACAACGTGCGTCAGACTTCCATGTTCCCGCGTGACCCCAAGCGCCTGACACCTTGAACCTTCAACCTCACGGACAAACCCAGTCATCACTGGATTAACACACTGGTTTCGGTGATGGGGAAACAATACTAATCCACAATGCGGGAAAGGGAGAAGGTATAGGAGCTAGTGCCACCCTGTGACTCTAACGTGCCACTATGATTAAACATTAAGACAACAGAGTGAAGCAGCTGCTACAGTACGATGTCCTTTATTGACAGGTGTACATAGTTGTCTTACAACAACAAATAATGGATGCATAAAAGAGAAAGAGGAGTTGGCCAGTGGTTTATGGAAGTTGCTGTAAATCTGCACATTAATTAATCTTTTAACTAATGAGTCAGTGTTTGTCTAAGTTCTTTTCTATGGAGATGTTATGAAACTACCTTAATACAGGTCAGAGTCCCTCCTGATACCAGCACAGACTAAGAACTAATGATTGTGGTCTCTAACTGTAACTCCAGGTGTTTTTTATGTTATTAGAGGACTAAAGACAAACAATAAAAAACTTCTAAAACCATCAATCGGTCTATGTTTTGGAATGATTTGTTTTGTGAGTACTGCTTCTGAATGCATTAATAATGTGTGATACAAGTAATAGTTGACAGATTTTTATATACTGTTTAAACGTGCACATATTATGTCTGTCCCAGAACAGACGCTGTGTAATCTCTCATGGCTACATGAAGCATTTGGATTGGACTATTTAAACCAGCACTTTATGAAGCGAAAATGCAGGACAACATATTAAATATTCTGTATATTAACTATACAGAAGGCAATGCTCACAGTTGTGTAAGTGAAAGACTTAATTCTTTGCTTCAAACAGTGCAAGAATAAGTCAAAGTGCTCAAGTGTTACTGTAAAAAATAAACATATATAGTTAAATTAATAGCATTCATTACCAGCGGTCAATGTTGAAAGTCACGCATGTACACAAAGCATTATGCTTAATGGAACACAAACACAATATCCTGTAAGTCCAAACATGTAGACGACAAGATGTGTTCTAACCATGGGCTCATTCGGTAGCAGCTCCGCTGACTTGAAGGATGAAGAGGAAGATGTGAACAATGTCAATGTAGAGAGAGAGCGCTCCGTAGATGTACTCCTCAGGGCTGATGGCCAGCTCCCGATTTCCAATAAGAAGCTGCGTGTTGTATACTAAAAACTGACGGAGAAAGAAGACAGGCAAAATTCAGTCATCAAATATGTTAACTGCAGTATGAAGATACAGAGCATCACGTGTGTCGACAGCAGCTGGGAAAACAAAATAAAGTCGAGCATAAAGTGTGTTAGCACACCAATACTTGCTAATTAGCACCAGACACAACATACAGCTGAGACTGAGGATGGTGTCAAGTAGTTTCAATTTGTATTTGGTCCTAAACCAATTTTGACCTGATGATGGCGCAAGAGGAAAAGTCAGACAATCCCCAAAGTTACTACAAAAAATCTTGAGGTCAACATGAATGTATGTACCAAATTTCCTGGCAACATCATCTAATAGTTCGTTAAGATACATCTTCTGGAAATGTTAAATATCTATACGAAATGTTGTATCAAATGAGATGCTGTACTCGATAAGTAAAAGTTGTGACCTACTAGTGGTGCTAGAGGAAAAGTTAATGTCAGTTGGGACACACATTGTCTGGGAATCATGAATGTCTCCACTTTGTCTCAAATTTCATGGCAGTCCATCAAATAACTGTCGAGATATTCTATTCTAGGCCAAAGAGGTTGTCATCCCTAGAGCTGTGCCTCAGGCTATCAAAATGTATCAAAATGTAATGGGAAAATTGCCATGAAACGTACTGATTGTGTTTAATATCCTCTGAGACGATCTCTTTCAATTTTGGACACTCCATGGTCTTTCCTTCCCTATCTGTCCAATCACCCTGAGACCAAAACATCAATTTACTACAGATAATATCATATAAATTGATTTATTTAAATTTCCTGAGGACCTCCATGGTCTTATGGTGATAAAACATTTTGATTTCACTGATCTCACGGTCTTTCCTCTTGCATCCACATCAAGACAAGCCTGATGAATCGAAGAAAACTGTCAACATGTTATTAGATCTGGTAAACAATTGTAAATTCAGTTGTGTAAGGATCATTATGCCTATTGTTATTCAACAGCAACCTTGTAATACCAAGCTCAAATGCTCTCCTTAAATTCATGTCAGTGTAGACTCACCAGAGTGTAAATGATGGCTCCAATTGCAGCGTAGAGCATATGCAGCCAAGGGACCTGTTGAGTGACATAAGAAAGGCCTGTGAATGTGAAATCGGTCGCACAGATACACCCTGCTGAGCTGCTACTCCTCACAGTGAGAAACACGAGTAGAAAGAATACATTAAAGTATTTGACCAAAGAGTTCTCACATATTGGAAGGAGAGGACGATGGCTGTAACAATCCCAATGATCATGAGCAAAACGGCAGCAATACAGAGAAATCCCCCGCAGGAGGTGAAGTCCACCTGCGACGAGAAAGAAGTCATTAACAGGATGAAAGTGAAGTTAATATGCTTGGAGCCACATGAAAGAGTAGTAAAGATAATTTGAAAGAGGATCAGAATTAAGTCAAAAAAATAAATAAAAAATCATAATAAAACATTAGGCAGATGTGTCACGTACTGGCCAAAAATATGAAACGGATTCATCTTGAGTTGCATCAGAAAGAGAAGTTGGATTCACATTTTTTTTTTCTAAAATGTCATAAATATTTAAAGGAACTCAGTGGCCCATTGTAATGTGAGACAAAGGCGTTCTTTTACACCGACAACAAAGACATCCTCTGACAAGCCACGGGCTACTGAGCTACAGAGAGACACAGTTTACGTCTTCATCTACCTTGGTTTGGAAGCAGAAGATTGTGACAGCTATACAAACTACTGCTGTCACTCCAATAGCGATAAACACTGCTTTTGTTTCATAATAGCTGAAAAAGACACATATAGTGATTAAAACATACGTCATTATTTACATTTTTTTTTTTACAGTATTTGTGTATTGTGGTGTATTGCCTGAGTTGGAGCCAAAAACAAACCTTGAAATTGTTCCAGTCATGTAAGACAAGGCGAGAGTCTGCAAGATACAACATGAAAACAATGTCGGTTTGGACCGTTTCAAGAGTTTTTTTTCTTTCTTACTGGCTGCTTTGTTTTTGCTTTTCTAGTCTTCAGCATAAACAATACTCCATTCTCAATATTTTCTTAGTTTTGTCATATAGATCTTTTGTACTATTAACATTATTGGCTTCTCAGCCATACTCCCAAAAAACAGTACTTACAAATACTCCCAGCAGCACAATATTCCATGGGAAGCGCCTCCTAAACACAAATTGTGATGAATATTTTAAAATGTATACAAACAAAAGTATCATTATTGGTTCTGAATATTTAAACTAAACGCAACATTAGTGGTTGTGAAACTTTTTTTTTTTACTTAGTCATGCAGGACAGGTCTTTGCTTACCTCGGCTCTTTGCAGCAGACAAGAACGCAGTAAACCACAAAATAAACCACACTATGGAGAGATAAATCGCTACAATTTTTATTGTGTAACATATAACGCAGCTATTGATCTCATAACATACTTGAGAATAACAGCGCTAATAATATTGCTGATTCTGTGGAGTGTAACTCACAAAGATGCCCAGTAGATGCCGGGGTATCTGATGACAAACAGCTTCACTGGCTCACTATGAAAGCACAGACATAGGAGATCACTCAGGAGTAGATTGATCCTCACCCTCCATCAGATACATGAAGCAGTGAGATGGAATATTAGACTAGGATGAACAGGGACACTTACACAAATGTAAAGACAGCGACAACTGAAAAGGTGACGGCAAGCTGTGCTGCTAAAATTAAGTAAACCTGCCCAAAAACACAAAACCAAGCAGTTCTGTTGAGCACACGAGAACACATTTCAGTGGTTGTCGATGATTAGCAGGATAGTGATTGGCACTGGAAACAACAATTTCTCCGCGTGAAATGATGAATGGAGAAAATCCTTACCTTTCTAATGAAGGCATGCCGAATAGATGTGCTTTCCCACTGGCTGCTCAGAAAATCATCCATGTCTCCTGTAGAATTTGGGAATAGCAAAGTCGAAATTTACACTTCTCACACTTGGGAGCTCATCTAAATATATCTTAAGTCCTGTATTATTTCCTCAGAACCTGTGTTGGATGCAGGCACTCCGGCAGACAGAGTTGCTATTGTCATGGGCATCCCAGACGGAGAGAGGCCAGGGGCTGCCCACATCCCAGCTGGCGGATAGACACCCTCGTGGCCCCAGTAGCCTGGTGGCCCGGGGCACATGCCAGGACTGGGGCTGTAAGAGGGAGGTGGTGGAAGAGAGGAGCCATGTTGTGGATTTCTGGGGTCGTTTACATACTTGGGATGGTGCAGTGCATCCTCATAGGGT
Source organism: Protonibea diacanthus (assembly GCA_028641955.1). NCBI lineage: Eukaryota > Metazoa > Chordata > Actinopteri > Sciaenidae > Protonibea > Protonibea diacanthus. The sequence goes on from CM053986.1 coordinate 14,344,202, forward strand.
GGAGGATTATCATTAGTTTTAGACGTCATATTCTTGCTGGACCACCTTGAAGGAGATAAGTGCTGATCAGCTTACACTGTACTTGTAATGCAATGGTGATATGACACATGTAAAAAATAAAATAAACATACATAACCACCAACTTTTCTTTTCTGGTCCAGTATGTGTATATCTAGATTAAGCTATTTTATTATTGTGTAAAAACTGCAACACAATTAAAACTTCAGGTCACAGTCCAAAGTTCTGTTTTTATTATCTGCTGGGAAAAGCTATTTCCGTGTATTTGTAACAAATTAATACACCTAATACGCCATATACAATGACTTAGCCATACTAGAAAAGTCTAGAAGAACAGTGGCACAAACGAAACTCTGAATACTCGTTATAGTCTAATCTGAATAAATACGTTTAACACAAACAACAAAACTTACATAAAGAAGGACAGAAACACACTTCACTTACCTGGCGGCTTTAGCCTAAGATGAGAGCACTGTGCCCTTCAGTCCTTTCTCTCCTTGGGGGTTTGCAGACTTGCACCACAGGAGGATGTCATCTTTGTAATAGGATATGTTCACTGAAACTCACACTGTTACTGTCTCAGAAAGCATGGCGGCTGCTGTTCCTCGGGCTCTTCTAAAACTAATTTTAAAAGAATAGAAATAAAAAGAAAATAAAGAAAAAACGGACTGCTGGCTGTCGATGATAGATTAGATGTAGATGACGCTTCTCCCAATCATGAGTTGTTGTTGTTGTTTTGTTTTCTAAGCCCTTATCCTTTTTCTTTTTTTGTTTTTTTCGTATTTGTCATCTGAATTAAACCAAATATTCTTAAATACAGCCTCCTGTATATTGCTTTATTGTGACCCAATATAATCTAATGTTGTCCCACCAGGAACGGTAGGGGTCACTAAATTATTTATAACTCGACCGAATTACATACAACGTGTAATTGATGAATTAATTAATTGAGGTGGAATTTGTACACGCACACTTGTAGTACATGCCATAAAAATAGAGAAGCTTAGCTTTTTCTTGAATTAAAAATTCAAGACTTCCTGCCATGAAATTAACATTGAATGGAAAGATTAAAATAATGTCTAAATGTAAAACGAAGTTACAATTCTAAAGATAAAAATAATGTCACGTAATAAAGTATTGAAGTTAAAGTTTATTTGTTTTTTGTTTGTTTGTTTTTTGTTTTATCAGTTGCCTGCGTCACCTCATACGTCATTACGTTGCGCTCCGCTCAGAGGCTATGGCGCTTCCTGACTGGATGGTAACGCTGGTTGCCTCGGCCGCGTCCCTCTTGTGTTTATGTTTGTGTGTTCGCTACAGACGGACGGGACTGCTGTTTTGGAGGAGATTGTTGAGCAAAATAATGGCCCGCACGGAGAAGCCGTTGTTCCGAATAGCGTGAGTGTGATGTGCCCTTCCTCAATCAAACGACGTCTCGTTGTCATGGCGGTGATTGTCGTTAGCGTAGCTTAGCAGATAATGTATGAAGAGAGGCCGTCCTACCAAACTGTATTCAAATCTGCCCGCATTTCAACTTGCTTTGCCAGTCGACAGAAGTAATACTCCTGAAGTGTTGCTCTTAAACCTTTCCTGAACCGATAATAGCAGCTGTATTATTCGGCATTCAAATGAGCAAATCTATATTTTGACGAGCAGTTTATTTTTAGGAGACGTTGTTGTGACACATCCAACATTTGTCATCTGTTTCACAATTAGCGTCAAACTAGTACTAGTTAGTACTTTGGCCCCAATAAATTCGCCGATATTTCACATGACTTGTGTGTCTTTTGAAAGATGCTGACACACACAGTGTTTTCTGACCTTCTCTTGAACTGTTTTTCCAGGTACACACTATACACTAGGACCAGGCTGGGCTACATGTACTACAAGAGGCAGATGAGGAAAGCCCGGGAACATTACCCTGCTGGACACTCCACAGCTCAGCCCATGGAGATCAATGGTATGCAGCAGATGTGTTTCATCTTGTGCCATCTGCAGAAACAGAAAGGTCCTGATTGTTGGGTGTCAAACATAAGGCCCATGGGCCAGAACCGGCCCACCAAAGTGTTCAATCCAGCCCACTGGATGACTTTATAACATGAAGAAGTTGTTTTGTCCCCTGGACATAAGAACTATAACTGAACTATATTGTTGTTCAGCTCCAAAATACATGTTGTGTAAGCCCACAGTGATCTGTACATTGTAATGCACATGTAATGACAGTAGACTGACTGAATGTGTAAAAAAAAAAAAACTAAACTGTCAACTAATATTGTTGACATATTGAATTTGCACGTATTTTTGTAAAGATTCAGGTTGTTCCTCATCTGTTTTGTGAATGGATGCTTCATTTAATGTTCTCAGACTTCTTTACAGTAAAAGAAAGGGAACAACATGGGGTTGTGTTATCTATATCTATATATCTATGTAACTATATAAGGTGGTCAAATTTCAAGACATACATTTTACACTACATATCTACTGTTACCTTTCGAAATGTTAAATATTGTACCTTATTTGTAATTCTTTGTATTTGTCTCTGTCTCAGGTATCAAAATAATTCCCATCTCGGTACTGTCTGACAACTACAGCTACCTTGTAATCGACACAGCCTCCAGTGTTGCAGTTGTTGTTGATCCTGCAGACCCTCAAACAGTCCAGGTGAATGTCTAAATACCACTTTAAGCCTGTTTTTTTTGTCTGTAAGGGGCTTACCATGCAGAAAGTGACCTTTTCTGGTCACAACGGCTACAGCTATTGATTGTCAATAGCTACAAGCCACTACAAGCACATAAGTAAAAATTTCTAATGCCAAATAGCCTGAAGTGTTTTGCAGCTTTATTAGCTTTTAAATAAAAGGCTGCTGAAGTGTCGTTTTATATGGTGATTGAAGGTTTAAACAGCAAAGTCATTTTTCAGGCGGTCCTTGAGGAAGAGGGAGTGACGTTAGAGGCAATACTCTGTACACACAAGCACTGGTGAGTTTATAGTTTTTATGCATACCAATTCATTTTATGTATAAAAGCATGGAGATGGGGCTAAATATAACGTGTGTAACATTATGAGTATGTGGTTGAAAATGCTTAGCGTAAATGGCTCAGACAAATACACAATTTTCTGACGTGTCTACACTACTGACACGCCTCTGCTTTCTGTTCCATTTTCAGGGATCACAGTGGTGGAAACAAAGGGTTGAAAAGGCTTCACAGCTCATGCAGAGTTTATGGAAATGCAGCTGATAACATTCCTGGCCTCACACAGTAAGTCCTGGCTTGCACACAGTTAAGTCCTGGCTCGCACAGTATACCATACACTGCCTCCCACAGAATCAGTCTTGTTCTCTCCGTCAGCACTCGCAGCAGCTGACTTCACAGTAAATTATCATGGTATGATAAACTGTTCCCTTATGTCTGGGTCGGCTTATGGCTCAAGAATGGAGGTCATCTTAAGCATCATGAAAATGACAATGACCAGAAAACTAGTGGCTTACCATTTGTTCAGACTGGCAAGTACATTTTTAAAATAAATGATTTCAAATAAGGGATATCTTCTATGGACCTTTCTGTTAGTTAGGTAATTGGCTGTTCTGGGTTTAGATTGTCCAGTTTTGTAGGAGACTCACATTAGAGCTGCTAAACTGGCCACAACTCTTTGATTTGATTTGAGTTTATTTGATTTGAAAAATCAAAATCACACATTCTCTAAATAGTATTTTCTTTTCTTTCTTTTCGTTTTCCCAGCCCTCTCTCACACAAGGACTTGGTAACAGTTGGACGTATGCACTTTAAAGCCCTCTTTACTCCTGGACACACAGTGGGTCACATGATCTACCTCCTGGATGGCCGTGTGGTCGGCACCCCCTCCAGCCTCTTCTCTGGTGACCTGGTTTTCCTCTCGGGATGTGGTGAGTTCAGGATCAATAGAAGTAATCATTTACAACCGTCGTTCTGCTTCAGGGCAACTCTTGCTCAGAAGAGACACGGAAAATACAGAGCAACACAATGTGATGTGAAATTATTCTGCACATAATGAAGATCTTTGTACCTCCTCATGACCCACTAAATGACTGTAAAGAGATGAATGAATTGGTTGTTTACTAATGCTTAGCTAAATAGGCGTCATCATGTTCTTAATACACCCAGTTCAAAGAAATGCATTATTATAGAGAGCTTCCCAAAAGGAATTTAATTACAGGAGATCTGTACATGTTACAGAGATTTATTTTCTTTTTTACTCTCTTAAATATGAATAATGGTAGTCGTGTTTTGTTTGTCATGCAATGCCAGCATATTTTGTGGTCTTTCTTGATGTGCCTTTTACTTTACCTTCAATTTACTGTATGTATTAACAACTTTTATGGCCACAGATCAGTCAGAAAAGGCTTATTTTAAATCTGTTCCAGTAAGTTTTACATTGATTTCAAAGTACCACTGAAAAGTGTGAAGTCTGGCCTTCTAAAGAACTGCTTGAGTAAAAGTTCTTTTTGTTTTCAGGGAGGATGTTTGAAGGCAATGCCACAACAATGCTGTCATCTCTGGACACAGTCGCTTCTTTAAGTGAGGATACCTTATTATGGCCAGGTAGGAAAATCTTCTCGTCACAGAGTGTGTGTGTGTATGTGTGATGTGGATGTGGCTTGATTTCAGTACTTTGATAGACAGCATGAATCTTATAAAGGCTCGCTTGGTGTCTTTTATAGTGTAAGTGTGGTGATGCATTACAGGCATTTTTATATATTATTATATGTCCACTGACTATCCATCAGGTCACGAGTATGCAGAGGACAATCTGCTCTTTGCTGCTGAGGTTGAGCCACGCAACACTGCCAGAGAAAACAAGTATCAGTGGGTGCTGCAGCAGCGAGGCCAGAAGCTGTGTACGGTGAGGATGATACATCATCATTGTTAGGCCTCTCTAGCACATCATCCCAGGAGGGATTCACGTTGTCCAGCACCTGGAAAGATGGGCTTATCACCTGCCCACAGTGCGCTTGTTGTCAGCGCCCAAATGCTCTCACTTCCTCTTCTTCCAGGCTCTCAAATTTTCATCTCTGAAACAGTCTGCAGCAAAGCAAAGGTTCACCGTTAGAAGTGCCTATCCAGAATTTAGATGAGTTTTTATCTGCCATCTGTACAGCAAGGCAGCAACTAGGCAGTTTCACACGTTTGCACCTCCCTCCCTCCTTGACTGCAATGTCTTCTCTGCATTGTGTGTGTGCCACATGAAATATGGCTGATCTGCTTCCTCGGAAATAGTTAGTGACAGATTTTCTTGTGTTGTTTTTGAAATGAACATAATTGGCAGATCAGGGGTGCAGAAGAGAAAGACACAGGCACACAGACAAAGCGTGTTGCTTTTAGCAGAGCTACTTAAAAGATAAGAGAACTGCATAAACTAACATCTAACATCTAAAATATTCTATTTTATCTAGAGGTGCGGCTCTGAATAAAAACACGGGATTTCACATCTAATAAGCTGCAGTGAAGCTTTAGAAGCACACAGCATATCGTAAATGTGACTATAGGTCATACAGTGATCTATCTCTGACACAGTCTGTCTGTCATTTCAACAAGGACTTGTTCTTTTTTTTTTTACAACAGTCATTTTGACTGTCCTAATATAAAGGACAATTGTTACATTCAAGTTTCCCAGTAAGCTCTAACAGTGTGACAGTGATTCAGCATACACAATAGCAGGACCCTGAAATAGTAGCGGCTAAATGGAAGTCAGCCATCATTCATTTTATTATATACACCTGTGCTTTCCCCACATGGGCATGTCTGCTGTCAACAAGGTCATCCTGATTATTACCATGATGGAATTAATGTAGAATTAGAACAAATTAGGCTTGCTGTGATACTACCTCAGCCTTTGCTAGCTTTTTGACAGTCCTACTGTTGTTGTAAATTAGCCATTAGCTTTGTGTTTGAGTTTGCTTTGTGGTAGTGAAGGAAGGAGTTGCTCAATGACCTTTACTTAAAAGGATATGACCAGAAATTCTCTTTAAAAAAAAAAAGAAGATGTTTTGCAGCAGTTGAATTGGGACGGAGGTGCAAAGCTGTGCTGGTTTCAGCTGGCAGGAAGGGGGAAAAAAAATCACTTGTCATCTGAAAATCTGTTCTGCAACTGAAAGAATCACACATGAATCATTGTGGCCGCTAGAGAGAGACTTATGCACATCAATTTTTGAGCAGGGCTGCTTTTTGACATGCACTTCATTTTCAGAGTCCTTCCACTATCGGGGAAGAGAGGCAGTACAATCCTTTCCTGCGCAGCCATGCTGCGGAGCTCCATCTGGCGCTGGGCCTCCAGCAGTTCCAGGATGAAGACTGGACACAGTTTCGGGCTCGGGTGCTGGAGGAGCTGCGAAAACGCAAAGATCTCTACAACAGGAGATAGTACTGGGAACACCAAAACAAGAAGTTAAGCTAACACCGGCGAACAAAGGAGCATGACATGAAGGCAGTAATCTGCATTAATAAAGGTACTGTATAAATCTATTCAAAGAGACCAGTTTTGTACATTTAAAGGGGCATTAAGTAACTGTATCATCCTGCACCAGAGACCACTAGGAACATAGTCATAATGTCATTATTACATGATACTAATCAATAGGCCTATTACCTCTTCACATACTGTATGTTATGCTAATGTTGTGTTTATAGACAGGATTGTGCTCATCTAATGTAGATTTGCATGAGTATCCTCTGTAAGTAGGTACAACCAGATTTCTGATTCTTGCGGTAACAAGTTAATTTAGCATGTTAGGTACTGTGTTCTTATTTTACTGCACAGTCTGGTTTATTTTTAGGGTGCGTAATACATACATTGTTTTGAAAGCCTTTGGTATGCTGGTTTTCACAGTGCTGCTTAAGAGTAGTTAACTTCTTCGTAGAAGATGTGATTTTTTTTTTTATGACTTTTTTCAGTATTGTGAGTGTGAATGTTTTGTTTTTTTTTATTTTCAGCAATGGTCCGGTTAATTTGACATGTCATAATCTATGCTGTTGGTACTTTGTGTTTGAGTCAGCGCAACGTATGGGGGGAAAAAAAAGTCTTGACACTAGCCGTTCATGCGAATTTTTGTTTGCTGAATCTAAGAGCCAATTTTGTTTTGATTTAAGAGATGTGTGATTTAGACCTACTCGCCCTTTTTTTCTTTTGTATGTTTTTTTCCACCAAGACGTTTTTTTCTATAATTCACAGAATTCATGAAAAAGTCGGCTTTTTATTTTATAGTACAGCCCTCATTTGTGCCTCTCAGAAAATTCTTTTTTGACAAACTAATTGTTCCACATTAAGATTTGTATTGTGTTGCAGTATGTGAATGTGAACAGCCACATACTGTACGTGAAGGACTTGTGCGTTGTAATTTATGAAACACGACTGATTTGCTGTAGAAGGGATGGTTCCCTGTGTTAAGGCTGTAGAATCACTCCTGACTGCCAACAGGTACAATGAAGATGATTAAACGTCCGGGGTGATGTTGAATCAAGCAATCTGTAGCCATACACTATGTTTTGACTTTTGTTTAAGATATGTAATATTTAAGAGTAAGATGGCGATGAAAGTTCTTTCATTTTCTTTCTAATTTGAAAATACAATGTGACATAAACTGTGGCTCACTTTAAAATTAAAAAAAAATGTTTTTATAGCTAATTTGAAAACTTTGGAAAGAGAAAAAATTGTACGTATTTTTTTAATATATCAAAGCATTTATTATACTGTGTCAATTCAATGGATGAAAATGATTTCAGTATAATAAACGCTGTCTTCTTCCTGTGCACATTTGAATATCTCTATAAAGGACATGTGATGCAGCCTCTGCTTTGGTGGAGATGGGCGGGCATGCAAAGGAATAAACCTTTAAACTTTTGAAGCGATGTGAACTCTCTTCAGATTCGTCTGCTGCTCCTGCAGAAGGGCTCATACCAAAGCACCTTGTCTCTTGGTGATTGTTGACTAAAATGTTCTGTTTGTTTGATGCAGATTTGCATCTTATTTGCATTTGTTTGAGTTATGAATATCTCCACATGGGAGACTGTTTTACTTCAGGTTACATTTTAATGAGGAAATGTGAAAGTAAACTGCTTCATTAGAGCTGTGTGTGTGTGTGTATTTGTTTTGAGCTTTCAATACTGACAGCTGAGTTATCTCCCCCTCACTGCTATAACTTCCATCACCTCAAATAAGAACATAACTTATTTTATGCACATGTAAAACATACACAATAAAAGAAAAATGTGAACTTTGTCATAAACAAGTGTAATCAAACAGAACAAGCTGTAGGAATACAAACAAATCTGTTGACACTGAAGTGGAATCAGTCAGTTAATTTGTCTGTCATAATAAGAGGTAAAGGAAGATAATACTGTTTGAATTTTTGCTTTATTAAACCTTCAAAAAATCTAAACCTGTGATGCACCTTTCAGCCCAGAGCAGGTGTGTATTAGCTCCTGAAACTCAGGGTCTCAATACTTCTAAAAGTAAATGAATAAAAACATTAAAACAAACACAAACTGCTGCCTTAACTAACACAACTGTAAAGCCTTGTTAGAATATATCATAGATGTTACTGTTCTATTTTATTACTGTTCTTCCATTTAGGCCCTTTTCACCAAACACATTTTAACAGAGCACAGTTGTAAAAGCACAGGTGTAAGTCATAAAATTAATGATGGCTGAATTCCACTTTGCTGCTTTGGGTCAAAGCAATCATTAATGTTATTAGCAACACCTGGGCTTTTTTTTTTTTGCCTTCTGTTTTGACCCCAAAGGCTTCAGGTTAAAAATGAAATCTGAAATCTGAACATAAATGTCTTACAGAACATGACAAATTGGGATACTGTAATTTTTCATAGATGTTTTCTGACAATCTAGATGATGGAGTTATGATTTGCCAAATCCTAAATGCCATTACGCTGCATGGATTTTGGATATTTACTGTTCCCTTATTGTTTGTTCAGCTAGAAAACAGAGAAAACGTATTAACTAAACAATATTGTTAAATTCCTAATTCAGCAGTAAACCTTTTTCACAGCAGCCATTTTGACATTAAATAGTAGGGTGAAAGCAGGTGTTTCCAATAATTAAGGTTCCATTCCATTTATTGCAGTAGAGACTTTCCAGTGAATCAACACGCACCACAGCAGCACCCTGATTCTGTTTGACCTAAATGGAGCCGTAGGAGGGGAGAGTGGCTGTGGACGTGGAGGATACTGCAGTCATCAAACCAGATGTGTCACAGCTGTCCTGCTATCCGTGATCGGTCCGATAAGGTGGTGGTGCTGTCGGAGGGGCGCAGTTGAGATTGTGGTCTACTGAGACACTGAGGTGCTGTGGGGTACAGAGAAGAAGATTTCTACGAAGATTTGTCTGTTCTTTGGTTGTCTGCTACATCACTGGTGTCCTGTGGCATGAGTTGAGCATGTTTTCCCCTACACTCACTCACTCACTCATTCTTCCTCAACTTTGATGCTTTTAGGTGCTTATCTGTCTCCTCCAGTGGTTCAATAGCTTGGTCACCATACTTGGTTTTCATCAGAACAACAATTTTAGCAGTGAAATCTGATCTATCATCCAGATGTGATTTACTCTTTTTGTTTTTTGTTTTGTTTTGTTTATCCACAAATGTCACTTACGTCTCTGAACCTAAACTGTATCTTTGGAAACACCTGTGTTTACCCAACTATTTTATGTCAAAATGGCTGCTGTGACTTCAACTTTTTCTGTATTTATTTGTCTTTAATTCACCTGGTTTAATAAAAAAAATATATTCGAAAGATAGATAGCCTACTTTTAATGATGAATGAATGAATTTGTCTTCTTAATAAACTATTAGTTTTGTTGTTTTCAATTGGGATGCCTTTACAGCCTCTTTTATTGACTGCTGAACACAGATAGATACTGGTAGATAATGGCATCTACTGGTGAAGTGGCAGATTGCAGCCAACTGAATACCGCTCACCTCACCTTCCCATTTCAAACAGAAACAAAAAACAGAAATGTCCTATCCAGAGTCAGTGTTTGTCAGTTCTGGGCTACAGTGGTTCAACATGACAAACTTATACTTGTACACTAATGGAAACATAATTATGCATATTATATTTCTGTCAACAGATCTCTCTAAATATTACAAACTGTACCTTTTTAAATCACGCCTCATGTAATGAGTGTCCACTCCGTTCCGGTCGCTGCGCTCCGCTCCGTGTTTTTCATCCCGACCTCGACGACGTCACCACCCGGAAGTGGATGCCGGAACATTGAGTAAACAGCAGGCACAGGTAGTTTTCAGGCACGACTTGTCAGCGGCTTCTCGCTCAAGATGTTGAAGGCAGTTATTTTAATCGGGGGACCTCAGAAAGGTGAGGATAAATCACGTCTGTTTCGCCTTTTTAAAGTCAACTGCGCTCGGTTAATGCGAAGCTAGGTTGCTAATGCTAAGGAGACCACTGAAGAGCTGCTGAGCTGCTTTAATATCACTGACGTGGCGTAATGACAACACACACACACACACAATGACAACATTAGTAATGCACTAATAATAATGAAACTAACTGACAACATGTAAATAACCTTTTGGGCCTTTATTATTATTGTTGTCCTTTATTATTGTTTATGTGCAGAAGTATATAAAGAGTCTATAAGTTATAATATATCAGTAATAAGGGTAATAATAATATAATAAGCAGAGGAGAAGGGGTAGGAATATATAATTGTACACTTCTTCATACTCCTTTTTGAACGTGTATGATTTAATTTGCACTGGTTAAGAGTAATTATTAATTGAGTTGGTGCGTCAATCAAAATAAATCAAAAAAAAAAACAAACAAAACACACACACACAGAGGCACATAAAACATTAAAATGTTCATTTTAAAAATCCCTAAAGGGTTTTTCTTTATATACAAGAGAGCACAAGTCATCACATCACTAAATCGGTTATGTTTAACACGTATAAACAGTGATCTGCATTGTAATCTGATCTGTTTTTCTTTGCAGGCACAAGGTTCAGGCCACTGTCATTTGAAGTTCCCAAACCGTTGTTTCCGGTCGCCGGTGTGCCCATGCTGCAGCATCACATTGAAGCATGTGCCAAAGTGAGTGTCACTGCAATTAGTATAGTCGTGATGCAGTGAAGAATGAGCAAATGTAGTGTACAGTGTGGGGCAATTATGGAAGCTGAAGTAGATTCAGGTGTTTCATTTAAATTCAGTTTGGTGTTATAAGTTTTGTCCGTGCCCTTCATGTGATTCCTGAAGTTTAATCTGACATACTAGTCTGACTGCGTGTCAGATTTGTAACGAGCTTGTTGTTCCAGTTCCTTCTTGGTGTTAATCTTTTCCCTCCCTGTGTCTAACGAACATGTTTCGTGTCACAAGGTACCGAACATGAAGGAGATTTTGCTCATCGGCTTTTATCAGCCAAATGAAGAGCTGACCAGATTCCTGTGTAATGCTCAGCAGGAGTTCAAAATTTCCATCAGGTAAACGGCAAGGCCCAGAAACTGGTCAACAGGCTTAACAGGTCTCTCAGCTCCCTTATTGTCACCCATGATAGTGTCACAATGAGTAAGGCCTTTATGACACTACAACTCTGGGTGTTATGTGTCACAGTGGAGTCCAAGCACAACTCATAATTTCTGTTTTTGTTTCTTTATTTTGTATGTTCTGTATTTTATGTATCTAATACAAACACAAACATGTATTTCCTTTCTTAATTACACATCATTCAGTAAATATAGACACCAGCTGTCAAAATATTCTCATATGCTCTGAACTATTTGTTCAATGTGTTTCAACTGACATACTAGATATATTCCTTCTCTATTCTTATTAGGGTAGTATTTCCTGTCGTGGTGCAATACCTCTGCTGAATGACTGCAGGTATGTTGTTCTTCTTGACTCCGCACCGCAGGTATCTGCAGGAATATGCTGCCCTGGGCACCGGCGGGGGAATCTATCATTTCAGAGATCAGATTGTCTCCGGCAGTCCGGAGGCTTTCTTTGTTCTGAATGCTGATGTCTGCTCAGCGTTTCCTCTCGCAGAGATGCTCAGCTTCCAGAAGGAACACGGAGAGCCAAACAGCTTTGTTATCCTCGGCACAACGGTGAGATTTCATTACTGACAGTCGTTACTGCCTTTATTGGAACTTTAAAAATGTAATCAAAGTCAAACTCCCCAAAAGTTTTCCATGTTTTATTTGTGCTTAGCTTTTTGGCTTTAGTGTTCAAATTTGATGTATGCTAAATTGCACTTTTATTCTTCTCAGTCAAACAGAAAGCAATCCATGAATTATGGCTGCATTGTTGAAAACGAGGAAACAAATGAGGTATTTAACCCTTACTATGATATTTCCCTAAATAATGAGTGGCCACGCATCGCTCATTCACCTTAAAATCATAACCGCTTCTTCAACTAACTTCTTTTTTCATCCAGGTCTTGCATTATGTGGAAAAGCCAAGCACGTTTGTGAGCGACATCATAAACTGCGGCATATACCTCTTTAACCCAGACATCTTCCAGCACATCGGCACCGTCTTTCAGAAGAATCAGCAGGACATGTTGTTGTGAGTTGAAGCTTTCTCTCTCTCTCGTGGGGATCAGTGCGTGGGAATGCATGTAAATATCGTTTTATTCCACTCTTTGGTTCTCTTCATTTGTCTTTTTTTCCCCTCCCCTCATCCTCCCTGCCATGATTTGTGTTTTCCCACACAATCATCAGATATCCATACGATGGGTAAGTTAGTACATTTGGGCTGCACGGTGTAGTCGTAGAGCACTTAGTGTGGTGTGAAGTGTAGAAGGATAACCCACGATAAAGGCTGAGATTGCATAGGGTGCTTTGTGAATGTTGCCTGTGCCCCCTTTTTTTGCCAAATTATGCATCTCCCATTTTGCTAGTCGCTTGTTGTTTTTTTTTGTTATTTTATTGTGTTTGGCAAGTTTAGTCCTTGAAACGGAAAACTACTGGAGAACTCCAGGGTCTTTACCTGTCAGAGATTAAAATAATAGTTCAAGATTTTGGGAAATGTGCTCATTTACTTCCTGTTGAGTGTTAGAGGAGAAGATTGATGCCTCTCTCAGTTCTGTTTGGTAAATGTGAAGCCCCCAGCAGTAGGTGGTTAGCTTAGCTTAGCACAAAGACTGAAAATGGGGGGAAAGCTAGCCTGCCTTTGTCCAAAGACCACAAAATCCAGCCACCAGCACTTCTATACGTCACCAATTCTGTATAAAAGCAAATCTAAACTCTAACAGGCTATTTCTTCGTTTCTTAGTGAGCTGCTGGTAGATGGATTTTGTTGCTTTTGGACAGAGTCAGGCTCCTTGTATCCCCCTGATTCCAGTCTTTGTGCTAAGTTGAGCACACAGGCTGCTGGATGTAGCTTCACATTTAGTAGACAGATACAGAGTGGCATCAGTCTTTTCATCTAAGTCTCTGCCTGAAAGCAAATCTCCCAAACATGTTGAATCTTTGCTTTTAGAGTAAAAAAAAAAAAAAACATCTTTAGAAAAAGAAAAAATCATTTGTGGGATCTTCGGATTATCAAACACTGCATACCGCATTTTGCAGTCTTATTAAGGGCAAGCAGAACTTCCTCATGTCTATTTGTTTTAACTTTTATGTTGTCCCTAATGCTTTTTTTTAAAGTTAGCTAGCAAAGATTAAATAGATACTGTAACTTGCCGTGGGTGAAACTGTGTTGCACAGTTTGTCAGTGAGACTCGTGTAATGGTTTTATGAATTCCTGCTCCGTTTGTTAGTTGCTGCACTCCCATCTGTGCTTTTCTTTTGAACATTAGAAAAAAGCTTCCTGTCTGATCACAGCTTAAACGCGCACTTCACTCCCAGAATCCATAATAACACGTGGGATCGAGATATGTCTTTATTTCTTTCACAATTACAGATATTTGACAAAGTTTTCCACTTTTTGTGATTTCCAATGTTCACTGTGGTGTAGTAGACCTAACATTTGGCGCTCCAAGGACACTCGATATATTTTACAAAAGGTCAAACCACGCTGTGCATAATTCACCTGCTAACATCAATAGGACTTAAATCAAGCAGGGCACTGAATCAGCAAAATCGCTGAACACATCAGAGATACTTGTTAGGAACGAGAAGAGTTATACTGCAAAATCTCTCGGGGAGTGCTTTGCCTCTAACCACATCCCCTCCTTTTTGGTAAAACTTCGATTATGGGTGCTATCCTTTTAAAATATTCTTTTCATCAATATTTAACACTCTGTTTCATCTTGGGGCTCTCACAATACACTATGCCAGAGACCCTGATTAATATGGAACACATAGACTCTTCTACTTAAGTTTTGGATCACTACGAGGTAATCAGCTTTGGTTTCAGCCCAGCACTGACACCATCAAAGTTAGCATCAGTCATGAATTTTAACTCGCTGCTCTCATTTTATTCTTGGGGCTGGATTGTAGGGCAATAAATTTGTGTTTTTCTCTGGCTGTGAGAAAGACTTTGGAGGTAATGGTGCCGCTGGGTTATTTGTGCGGATATCTGGATATTTTAGAAACATCAACGACTATTTATGCACAAGGAAAAAAACAATGGGAACCTCTTAAGGTATTGCTTTGTTTGTGTGTTTGGGCTAAACTGCAGCACAAGTCTGCACATCGTGTCAGTATTCGTGGTTGCAGAGGCAGAAACGTTGCCTGCAGTGTGTCATCGTTTGCCTAGTAATTATAAACTGTGCATATTTCTACTTTAAGGCCACGTCTTTTGGGAAATCGCCTCATTTTTCGATGTTTCACTTGAAAATATGAAGAGAGAAAATACTGACAGCCATACCTTGATGTTGGCCTTGAAGCTTAATTTTGATGTTGTGGTGAAAGTTAAACTAAATAAATCTAAAGTTCAGGTTATAGTGTGGCATCTTGGCTGACCAGGCTTTCATTCTAACCTCTGACTTTGTGCACAAGATTGTATTTTAATAAATGAGAACCCTCTGGCCCCGGTTTGTATCTCTGTGCCACAAACTGATGATCTGTCTCTTCCAGAGAGGAGCCAACCAACGGCTGGCACCGAGCAGAGGCCATCAGGCTGGAACAGGACATATTCACTGCCTTGGCAGGACAGGGCAAACTCTACGTATATAAAACCCTCGGCTTCTGGAGTCAGATTAAATCTGCAGGGTGAGTGCACGTCATAAATGCTATCACCTTCAATGGGACATGAATTGTTTTTTTATATTTTTAAAATCACACCTGAATTAACATTATAACATATAAAACAGTGTGCTGTGAGTACAAAGCTGTATATTACTGCTCTAATCCAAAGTATGACAGATTGATTTTCTTTTTCTTTTTCTTTTTTTTTTTTTGGAATCTTTTCCAGGTCTGCAATTTATGCCAGTCGGCTCTACCTAAACCAGTATCACACAACTCATGCTGAAAGGCTGGCCTCAAATAAGGAGGGAGGGCCCAAGATAAGTGGTAAGATTTATTAATCATCTGTAGCTTTGTTTCCTTTCTGCTATTGGAGACAAGTTTATTCATATTTCCTCTCATCTCTCCAGGTAATGTCTATATTCATCCTACAGCCAACATTGATCCCACCGCCACGGTAAGCATCCTGTAGCGCCACATTATGAAATAACGCTGCATTATGTAATAATGTGATAAATTTTCACCTCATTATGTAATAACAAAAAATAAGTTGCTAAGTTGTAAATACGTTGTTACACATCCTTTAAAAAACTTATGAAGACCCAGCTCTTCAGAGGGTACCTCTTCCCTTAGCACTACCAAAACTGGACATGCTAAATCTATCCCCCTCTACAACACAGTACTTACTGCGGCACTAACATGTCCTGGTCACACTGTACCTTGATTGTTTCCCTTCTTTGTAAGTCGCTTTGGATAAAAGCTGAACGACTAAATGTAAAATGTAATGTAATGATCCTTCCCTACTGTGTTGCATTCAAAGTAAAATAGTAAAATATGCTGCTGGGAAAGTAAATTTCAGGTTAATCTTTTTCTGTTCTCGATCCAGTTGGGTCCCAATGTCTCGATTGGCACTGGAGTGACTATCGGTGCTGGGGTCAGAGTTCGAGAGTCCATCATCCTCCACGGCGCAACTCTACAGGTTAGCCCACGTGAAACAGCTTCCTATAAGGGCACAAACAGACAGGGCTAGATACAACACAGGCACACTAGAGTCTTTTCTTCACCTGCACCGGTTTGGGATTTTGGTTCACCACAGTGCAAATGAGGTGCACTGAAATGTACAGTAGGCACTGTCTGACAGGACTTGATTGCCACATAAATAAGTGAGCTAGCTCTTATGTTGAAAGAAGCTTTTATGTGTTGGTTAAATAAGAGCAGCCTTTTGCTGAAAAATATCAACTTTATTCACAGTGCAACCACCAAAGTTTGGAATTAAACTGGCTCTCACACTAAGTGAATTGAAGGGAAATTTATTTGCCCATTTACTCTCGGTGACATCTCAACATTTTATTAGAAACATTATCCACACTTCAACAGACTTCTCCGGAATTTATCTTTAAGCTCTTCTGTCACACCAGAAATATTGTCGCCTGTGCCTCTCACAAAGATGTCATTTTTAACGATTTGGAGGCTGACATAATTTAATCCCACGTCTTCAGTGACGACTGGCTGCTTCCAAAATGAATTTATACTCTGGGTGACTTATTGATTTTTATTGTATATTGCCTACAAGGACAATTTGTTAGTTGAGCTATACTTCTAAATTTACACTACCTATTTTTAATCTGAAGTTATATAAGTAGTTTGATTTGATCAATGTTTTTTTCTCGCACATAGGAGCAGTATCCTCTTATCTGCTTGAATATTTAAAACCTTTTTTTCTGTCATGTCACCGTTCCTGTAGGACCACTGCTGTGTTTTGAACAGCATTGTGGGATGGGACAGCACCATTGGCAAGTGGGCAAGAGTAGAAGGGACCCCAAGTGATCCAAACCCTAATGATCCCTACGCAAAGATTGACAGCGAGACCCTCTTCAGAGACGGAAAACTCACACCCTCAATTACCATTCTTGGTGAGCATGCTCTGACCTTGAGTGAAACTTGCATTCCTCCGATGAATTGTTAAATATTCATTATATTCAGCATCAAAATGTGTGTTTTTCTTTAGTGTCTGAATGAAGGGAAAGGCTTGGTAGCGTAGACAAGGGTTACTCCAAGGCCCATGGTGGGATCAGGCCCAGCAGTTGTCTACAGCATAGTAATTTGACATATTTGTACATTTGTCTTTCTATTTTTTAGCAGTAAGTGGCTTACGTGGCTCGATAAATGTACAAGAACTGAATTATACATCTGTCTCCATCTCACGCTAAGTGCACACAGCTCTTCACACCTGTCCCAACAGTACAGATTTTTTTTTTTGCAAACTTTATTCAGTGTTGCTCTTCTTAGCCTGTTCAGCCATGTTAGAAATTGCTATTTAGGCTAAGGATTGACTGTAATATAATGTCTTATGTCCTTGGTACCATACCACAGTGCACAGACTAAATCCAGCCTCGCTTTTTCTCCTCAGGTTGCAACGTGACCATCCCCTCCGAGGTGATTATACTCAACTCGATTGTCCTCCCGCACAAAGACCTCAACCGTGGCTTCAAAAACCAAATTATTCTCTAGTTAATCTTCCTCACGCTTCTGTCCACTTACTGTCACTGATGAAGGATGCAGCTGGACGATGCCGGCACTGCCTCTGAGTTACTGTATATAAGACGTCAAAAATGAAGATATGGAGCATTCATTAAATAGTTTTGAAAGATAGATTTTTATATATTTGTCCTCGAGCCTCTATGCATCATTGGGTGTCAGCGACATTAGAGAGAGGCTAATCACGCATGTTGATTCACCTTGAAAAGTGCTGTCATGCCAGAGGTTTATATTGGTTTTTTATTAACTTTACCGAACTGTAAAATTAGTGCAGACAGCAGTGTAATATATCTGGTTGGATGTAATATGATGTGTGAAGAAAAAAAAAAAAGTTTATAGACAACCTGTTTATCAAGGGCATCCTTGTCAGACTTGAGACTCGTTACTTCAGTGTGAGATGAGGAATTATTAGAAAATAAAAATCACTGGCTACTGACTGGATTTTTTTCTGGATGATTATTTGTGTGCAGCTCTGATTAAAATCTTTTAGCATCTTCATTGTTGGTCTCCAAAATTGACTACCACTAAGCTAAATCAGCGGGTTTGAGATTTACATTGCAATCAAGTAATGTTGCCTTTTTAAAATGTGAACTTAGCAGGGGGCCTTGAGACTCTGCCATGTAAGCAGCAACAGCAGATACTTAAATTGTGAATTCGCAATCACTCGAGGAACTATTCCAATTTATGGATACAGCACATTAACATTTACTTATTAAGCCCTCAAGCACTCATGATCACTTCAGCACTTTTGTTCCAATTATTGCAAAGAGAGCGTCTATTAAGGAGTGATGTAAATTGTGATACTGGAGCTGCAGCATAATATATTTTAATCAAGCCTATTCACAAACTACCCTCCAATGAAAGGGGAGAAACTAGCTGATGTATATTCTTGTTCATGGCAAGTTTATTTCAGGTTTTATGTGTGTGCGCCTGTGCTTTATTGTTAAGGTGTCATTCAGGTGTTATACTGCTTAAAAAACTCATCAACAGCCCCTAATTATCATGTTTTTTTGTTTTTTTCTCTTGCGCCTCACATGAAAGGCAATCCTAAAATTTATGATGAAACTTATGCAGAGAAGTGCTCACAGTGGGGGGTTGTAGCTTGCAGATCTAAATACTAATATTATTTACTGCATGCACCACATGTTGAAAGTTTGTCCATGTTTTTTTTTTTTTCTTCTTCTTCTCTGCCTCTCAGCGGGAAGCATAGTCAGTGCTTTGCTAGAGCTGGGATTGGGAAAAAAAAGAAAATATACAGGACAGAGTGACAAAGAAACAAACAAACATCAGAACGGGAAGGACAGCAAAGGTGATATGTGACAAAAAAGATGGATTCAATTCCCTCCCATCCTGTCGACAGCATGTTTTAGCTTGGCGAGTCAGAAGACGTGTCAACTGACAGAAAAGTGTGTGCACTCACCTTTTTCCGTCGCCATGAAATTTTTAAAAGCAGAGATTTTAGCTTCTCTTCCCTTTTAGTTTTTGTGATAGCTTTTCTTGTGTTCTTTGGAAAGACTTCAGCAGATTCCTAACTGGAGGATGCTGACAACATTTAGAGGTTCACTCTAAATGTTGATTGATAGATTGATAGATAGATAGATAGATAGATAGATAGATAGATAGATAGATAGATAGATAGATAGATAGATAGATAGATAGATAGATAGATAGATAGATATAGATAGATAAAATGCGATGTTGCAGTTCAACAACATCAAAAACAAATGCGGAATGTAGGCCCTTCCCATACTAGAGATGACAGTATCACCTCCAAATAATTAGGAGTGAAGGAGTTAAAATTAAGACTTAGAGTTTAATAAATTTAGCTTTAATTTTAATTAAATAATTAACATAAATAATTTAATAAAATTGTCATTTTAACTGGTCTACAGTGTTTACTCTCCTTGTGTGTAAACTCTGGCCTTACTTTTGTGTGTCTTGTGACTCACACTTCTCAGTTCATCATACACGGCAGGATGACCCTGCGCGATACGATCATGATTACTGCAAGGCAGCCAGCGGAAAAGATGCGCAGGATAAGATGACCTAGTGTGATGTGATTGGGTACTTAATGCTTCTAAACAACTCAGATGCTTTCCTCTATACGGGTATAGCCCTAGAAGCATTTAACTTATGTCTGTGCCTCAAGTTCTCATGACACTTATGAAATTAAAGAGCAACTATGTGATAGTTGATCTGAACAGATTCATATATCACAGAGCACGGCTAGCAAGATCATTTAATTTTGGAAAACTGGAGATAGTTTTGTGACCTCTAATTTCATGCCTTAACGATGTCTGAAGCCTTGAAGAACTTTCTTAATACAACATATATTGTAGACAGGATGCGACAGTACAGTACAGACAGTACAGTAATAAAAAGACTTGCCCCATGTGGACTAATGATATTCATCAGCGCAAAGGCGCTGCAGTCACAAACTCATAAACATGGACTCCAGAATATTAGACTGTTTAATGTCTGAAGATGAGGCCATGGCAGATTGAGGCTTAACCATAAAAGATTTGCTTAGGAACGGGAGACATGCACTGAACAAGCCGCACATGTAAGATGTTTGAAATTTTACAAAATGCTGTCACATGTTGTTCCCATGTTACCATGGATCCTAAACTAGACGAGATTCTAAGAATATGTGCTGCTCTTGTCAATTTCAGGGCAGATCTCTAACAACGTCGTTGCATGCAAAGTATACATACAACTGGAACGTGCTACTTCCTCATGACCCTCTTGCTTATATATCTGTCACAGTCCGTAGTGTGAAATTTGAAATAAACAGAAAAAGTATGTTGTCAGGAAAACAGCAATTGAGCTGTCATCTGTCTGTGCTCTTGGCAGCTCAGTTGATGTGATGAATCTTCTACAGAGAATTGTGGGCCAGAATAGCCAGAAAAGCATGCTGGCCTGCATACTGGAAAATGTGGTTGGATGCACCAGGACATCCTGGTATTTTTGGAATACTGCATTTGACATGCTGTGTATTGGGCTATACAGTACATATCAACTATTTCCTGGCCTACTAAATGGTATGTTAGTGAGGGTAGTGGAACACACCATGATTTAGCATGTAATCCACGAGTGGACTATTCACGTGTCGACATTATACAAATTCAAACAGCTTGTTTTGTTTGGAACTTTGGAGATGGAGGATGGAGAACTATAACCACAAGTAACCACTATCATATGACATGCTGGTATATGAATGTTTTGTATCTGCTATTTGCGATAAAATATACTGTAAGAAACATATTTTATATCTTTTTGTACTTAATTTAACAACTGTGATGGCATGTTTTTGCATAACAAGAAAGTTACACAGCCCAAAGATATGAGAGATGTCATTTTGATTCTCATTTGTTGTCCAAGTATGGCAGACCTTTTACCTGTGCGACACATTGTTAGTTGTGCTTATAATAGCCCCTGCTACAGTTTTGAGTAAACTAAGTGAGACCTGGGTTGGCACAAGAGTTTTTATCTCTAGAAGCAGATGAGACAGTGACCCCATGAGGACTTGCAGAGAGCCATGCTTCCTGGACAGTTTACATCAGTGTCCTTGTGAGTAATGATCATGCCCTGTTCTTTCAGTTGGTGGGAGGCTGTAACTCCATCCTTAACCATGGTTTGTCACATTAGTTGCCATGAAAGCAGGTGTCCGCATAAAAACTCGTCAAGTCTTAAATGAGTCAACACTTTTCTAGTAAGGTATTCTTGAGGATACGTCTGCCCATAGTCCTGTCTCTGATTTTCAAACTGGGGTTGCTAGCACACTCTAATCTCAAGGGTACAATTGGAGAGAACGTCCAAATTACACTACTGGTGTAGTTTTTCCGGACAACATCAAGTCGTCATTGACCCAAGTGTTGTTGCATTTCATCTATGCTTATTGATAATATATAGATTAATTGTGTCTTTCAAAAAGAAAATAAGTGTGCAACTAAAGCATGCACACACATGATAGATCAGTCTGGTCTATTTGACGCTTGATGACCACAAAATTACACACAGAGAGCCCCATAATTCAAATAGCAAGCGTCAACAAACGTATTTATTGAAAGGCAGCTGGATTGGACTGAATTATATTGTTGGTGTTGTATTCCCATGACATATTGTTCCAGGGGTTGTGTTTAGCTCAGGGCAGTCACTGTAATATAACAGGTCTTCTGGAAATGAAGCATGAGGAAAGCTAAAGTGTCTCTATTAGCCTTTGGAAAGTTTCCAGGAGCAGGATGAATTCTCCTTTTAACAGAAATCTCTGGTGAGGACACATGTTAGAGTTATGAGTTAATTAGAAGGCAATAAGATGTGACAGTACAGGTAACCAGAAGGGCAAATGAGGGCATCCAACTAGCCAAGGTTTTCACATCAGTGCCTATTCAGTAAACTAGAGCTGCCGGTCACAGACAACAGCGATGGAGAAACATACACAACGACATGGGATAAGTCAAAGCATGTACACGCACCAGGTGAAACATTTCATAGTCACCACAGTTAGATGCTGAATTTCCTGTCAGTTGTACAAAATGAGAATGAATGCTGGACTATGAGTGATAATTGATTGATTAATTGATTGAATTAAGTAATCTGCACATGACATTGAGTAAATCAATTACCACTGTGGCACTTATACATCAAGGCGAACATCTGAATGTGCTCTTTTAAAGAAATCAATCTTTGCAGCTAATGCGTTTCAAATCTTGAACAATTTTCAACAGTTTCCCACATTCTATGGATTTTCCTGTCAAAAGCCAAGTCAGTCAGGTTCTTTGTCTCCTAGTCAAGATCCTTTTAGCAGCCATTGAACTGCTGTCTGCTGACATCCTCATGTCAGGCTTGACTTCCACTTGCTTTTGAGGCCGTGGTCATGTGGGTCCAGCTTTTGCTTCGGATGTGGAGAGATTCTGCCCGTTTGAGCTTTTTTCAACCATGATTAATTTCCAGTGATCCCTGAAAAAAGTAGGATTTAAGGAGGGCTGCAGTTCCTCTCAAGGCTGTGAGATACTGTATCAAAAAAAAAGAAGACTGGGTCTGGCTCTGTCATATTAGGATAGTATAAGGCTCAGATAGGGTATGTCAGGTCTGTCATGCTTCAGCATTCGGTTCATCTAGTTGCCACTTGCTTGCCACCTCAGCTCCATCACATTTCTTTTTGTCATTTGCTCAAAATAAGGATTTCTCCAGCTACTGAAAACATTGTGGTTACTGGTAAACCTAAGCTCCAGACTTCAGAAATTCTCCTTAAAAATATATGCACTGTCACTGGTGAAATATTTCTTGATGATTGTTTAAAACACCTGAGGCTTCCAGCTTAGTTTCTCTACAAGGCCGCAGAAAACTAAAGTCCTTTTTGATGAGCATAATAAACGAGACACGTCTCCTTCCCTGACTGATCCCCCTGACATTCTCTGTGATGTTTTTCCTCAAATATGAAGGAAATGAGACAAGAAAGAAGAGAGGGAGATCAGTCACACGCTCCTGCTGTTCTGGACACTATCTTTAGATGTAACCTCTTCTTGATTTTATTAACCTATTTGACTATCAAGCGAGATCCTACAAACCCACAATCTAAATATTTTTAAAGTGAAGTGAATTAACTGGAAATTATGGGATTACTCTTGTTATTATTACAGTAAAAGGTAAAAGGTGAAACATCCTAATGGTTGCTCGTCACACTTCAGTCCAATGCTGAATTACAAGCAAAACACTAAACAATCAACCAGAGCACGAATACAATAGCATTATTTGATTTAACATATGCAATTAACAGGGAATTCAACAGATTTTACACTCAAAAGTCTGTTTACAGGCACCCGGGAGTACTACAGCATATGTGAAAAAGCTGCTGTGTTTCCATTTTAAATTTTTAAATTTCTGGTGTTGTAAACAACCAAACAGGCACTACCACAGGCATCCATGTTTTTCCTACTTTGGTAGCTTGACTGCAGAGATGTTGATAATGATGCATTTCCAGCTTTGCACATGTACCCATGAACATCAAGATTATATGGTTTGTTTTGAAAAAGCAAAGGAATCAAGTGAGAGGTTAAAAGCCTCACAGGCCAAACTAGTGTCTGCTCATATTAAAGAAATAACACAAATAAATACAGCTTCAGTGGTAATTGTTTCCTCCCAGCTATTGTGTGTGTTTGTGTGTGTGTATGCAGGCCAGACTGACTATGGGCGAAGGTCCAGGGATGTTTCCACCTGAGAGGAGAGGTGGTGGGTTTGCGTGTCTGCACACTGAAAGAAAGATGCCTACCAGAAGCCTAAAGGACTGACAAATGAGCTGTCAAATAGAAGCTGACATCTCACACTGCTCAAATTCATATCGTAAAGAAAAATAGCATTTGGCTGTCATGCATCACCAGTGAATACTAATGTTTTGCTAAACTGTGCTTTGAAACATCAGAGAGCGCCAGTTCCCCAGTTCCCTTAAGAGGTGTAGAGCTGGCGTTTTTGTTCCCCACTCAGCAGATGTGTTGTGTTCCAGAAATGTAAAGTCAGACTTTTTGACTTCTGACTTTGATAAATGCGTTGTGCTGCCCCCTGAAACAGAAACACCAGCCACATGACAAACTTGTCTCAACCCTTAAGATTTTCAGTTGCATTTATGTCGCAAACATGACTAAGCATTCTGTCAGCACTGTGCATAAATATGTATTTTAACTTGTTTATAATCCTTAAAGTGCAAGTTCAGTTTCTCTATTGAATGTTGAACAATATTGTATTATTGTATCACTTTGAAGTTGCACAATAAGCAACTTATTACAAGTCTAAATTTGTCAAGTAATCGTCTCATAAACTGCCCTTGAAGTCTACATCAACAGCTAAACACCATCTGATCATCAGCTTCTAAAGAGCACACTGAGTCAACGTTCAGCAAGATAAATGCAGTACTGTTTTTCTGTTGACAGTATGACTAATACTGCAGTGAGCAAATCTGTGTGATGTTTTCATTTGACTTTGAATGTAGCATTAATTCCAGCTTTTAAAACATAAAGTCATGAAGATGTCATGCAGTTTGATCTTTCTTTTTTGTACCTCCTTTTGTATTGTTGTACCTTTCACTGTATGCGTTGGGAAGTTTAATGCTGAGGAGCTAAGCTCAGTCAGAATCCCACATTGAAAACAGTCTTAGTTCCACTTCTCAGCAGACTGAACTTCCATAACTCAGCTTCTCTCTCTCTGGTCAAATACCTCTTAGCACAGGATTTAATACAAAACAATGTCTGAAGCTAAGAGAATTCATTAAACCTGGAGCAGTGCGACTGCATGAACATGAAATTGTTGTAAACGTTTTTTTTTTTAATTGCATTTAAATGCTGTTAAACTTGGATTGTAAGGCACTGTAGTTTGTCTGCTCCTTTTGAAACTGATGTTGAGAGCTAGAAATCTTATAAGAATAAATTAATCTAGGGATAAATACACCACAAAAACACGGTACGATAACTCCTCAGATTATACTAACTACTTTAGTGGGGGAAGAACGTGCATTAAAAACTCTACTTAAAGGTCCAGTGTGTATAATTTAGCTGCATCTAGTGGTGTAATCGCTGCATTGCAATCTCCTCACATCACCTCACCTTCCTACTGTAAAGGAGAAACAACACTTGAAAGGCCCTGTCTATTTAGTTTTTCTGTTCTGGACTACTGTAGAAACATGGTGTTTCAAGATGGCGGCCTCCACGGAAGAGGACCCGCTCCCACTGTATTCATAAGTATTTCATATATTGCTGGTTAGCTTTAGCTACAGAAATGCATTATATTTTCTCAGCTTTTTGACAATGCATTTTCCAATTAATCCAAAAGGGTTTTTAAAATAGTTTATGTATCTTAAGAAGTAGGAGATGTTATGTCCACTGACTTCTGGCCTTTATTTCCCTCTGTGTTTTTCAAATCTGCCACGCCTCTCTCTAAATGCCTGGACCACCCTCTGAAAACATCTGAAATCCATCTGCTTGTCAGTGGAATTGTATGTGAATCCCACAGAAACAGCACTCTGTGCCATTTGGCCACTGAGCTGTTTGTGTGTTGGTGCTGCTGTAATGAGCTTACTGCTACTGCTGCAACTCTGTGTTTTTCAGTCATTTGATACAGCTCTGTTAGTTATCCTGTGACTTTGCTGGTTAGTTGATAGACATGTCTGCTCAACTATAGAAGCATTAAAGGAGCAAAGTAGAGGTTCTCTGCCATTTGTTCTGCTGCCCAGTTTTCTCCTGTGTTTGGGCTAGTTAGGAAGTTTTGTATTTCTGAAGACAACTTGAACTTTATTTTCTAATTAGTGTAGGTTTTTGTTGATTCGACACAGTCCCTGATGTTTGCTTATTTGCTTCTATTTTCTTTGCAATTTTGGTTGTCTATTCTTATTAATCATTATTTTGTGAATGGATATAATTGTTATATACATTACATTATATAAGGTTCAAGCAGCCTTTTTTTGGTGTCCTGGTCAAGGGTTGTTTAGTTTATATTGCTCCCTGTGCTCCTCTAGACATTTAGTAAAAGGTTGTAACAGAAGAATTTTCCCTACCCACAAAAGAACACAGATTAGGAAAGACGTGGTCTTCACTGGACAGAAAAGGTATGAAAAAATGTAATCTAGAAGTAACTAAAGTTATGAGACTGTAGTGGAGTAGAAGGTACAACATTTGCCTTTAAAATGTTGTGGAATAGAAGAATAAAGTTGGATAAAATGGACATACCTACTTAGTACAAAGTACAATATTTGAGTAAATGTACTTCCAATCCACCACTGGTTCACATATTGTTGTGGTGTTATAAGTGCCTGGCTGGTTTTCTGAGATCAGTTATTTGTGCAAAATGGATAACCTTTAGTAAGATGACAGCACTTCAAACAATGCAATGGTTTAGGTCTTATCCAAGCAGGCGCTGTAATTGCTACAATTACATTATACTGGTCATTATGATCGCCCTTCATCTCATATCACTTGTTTGTTACTGGACTACAAAGACTGAGTCGCTTAAAACTCTTACTACACCTTGCTAATTTCTTATTTAATTGAAACTGAGTGCTGGAAATCATGCAGCTTTGTGCAGATTTGAGTCACAGCTGTTTATAGTTGAGTCCCACCATTCTCTTGATTTTAAAAACATTGGTGGCTGTAGGCAGATATGCTACCTGTCCATTTCTAACCAGTGGAGAATCAGAGTAAACCAGTGGCTGATGAAGAGAGTGGAACATTTAGGAAGCCATGTGGGAGGACCAGGAGGTGGTGGATCAAAGAACTATCACAGCGGTTATACGTGGACTAATGTTTGAAGCTGGAAAGTCACTTAAATGTGATGTTTTGTTTCTGTAATCAAGTCCAAAAGCACTTGAGAATGCACTTATTAAGCTTACATTTGCTCTATCTGACCCGTGCTGGGTCTTGGTGGACTTGGTGGTATTGTAGCCACATTCAGGACTTCTTAATAATTGTGGTCTGACATCAGTGATTCACATGTCTATTACATTTATATGGCATAACAATTAAGTGAAATGAAATGGAAATTCAGTCTGATTATCAGGCTAGTGAGCTATAAACACAAACTTGACCTCATTTAAATTATAAAACAGTTAAATGTAGATGTGTGTGATTTACAGCTGTGTCCAGGTCTAATTTAACTACAAGTCTGGGGTGCAACCTTTGTTGATTGATTGATGTCATCTAGTTGATGCATTAAACATCTTTTTTCAGCATGCAATGTTCTCATCAGCTATGAGAGTGTCAGAAAGAACACATAAACAACTGACAACCAGTGGGAAAATATCCAGTAATTAATCACAAAGGACATATAATATTTGTTTTTTTGCAAGAGGGCAATGTTACTACAGTTTACTGCTCTTGTGCAGAGTGACACCAGCTCCCGTGTGGTCCAAATTAGCCAGTGGAGACTTCTGCGTGTCATTCAGACATGAAGTGTACTTGCAGTCATGGACCAGAGATCGTACACCAGCTGGATTTCCAATTGCTTGAAAATCAACAGGATGCAGTCTGAGCCTGCCCTCAGGTTAAAAAAACTCAAATCACCCACTTGAACTTGAGTGATGCAACTGTTCAACTATGGAGTAGCACCCAGCGAGCAAGCAATGCAGTGCAGAAATTATAACATGACACAACACTCCAGAAGATGACAGCTGAATGCAACTTGGCCTGAGGAAAAAAAGTAAACTTTTCCATATCTCTGATTGTTAATTCATATCCTTCTCTCATTTTAATAATAAATCAAATAGTCTAGCCCTGCAGAAATGTAATTTAAGGGCATAGAGTACGGGCAAAAACCACTGATTTCCAGCTTTGCTGTCTGACAGTCTCACCATGGGTTTGCTGCCTCAGATCTGAAGTAGGCTACTTCTTAATATACACACCTGGTTGTGGGCAGGTTTCAGTTTCAAGTCGAGAATGGCTTTGGCCATGACTGATTTCATCAGCGGCTCTTTGTGTTTCTTTAGCTCCAGCTCAGCATGAGGCTTTTGAGTTGCCTCAAAGTTTTAAAGCACTTCAGCTTTGAGAGATAAGAAAAAGCCACAGTGAAAATCCATTATCTCGCTTCTATTCTGTCTAAAGTGCAAAGTGTTGTACTGCGAGTTCTGCCGAACCTTTTAGGTAAGGACATATACTGTGTTGATTAATCACTGTGGTTAGTTGTGTAGTCGCCGTTAGAGGTTTTGTACTTGACTTTGTTTTTATTGTAATTTGTTATTGAATATAGTATTCACATTTTCCACAGGGAGTTTGATATGCTTATCAAGGCAATCTAGTATAATAGTATAGTCTTTAGCACAAAGCATACACATTCATATTCATGCACTATCTTTGAATTATTGTCCCCTGGGGTCTGATAGAAACTGTGCTAATGTCTTTATTAGATTTTAACTTACTACTCCCAAATGCAAATATAAGTGGTTATATTTAAACAAAAACCCCTCTATGTGTCTTTTAGGTTATAAATATAGTATTCCAAACAAATCATAGAATGTCTGTTTAAGATTGTACACACCCTGCTAAAGCTAATATTCATCATTTCTTCCCAAATGTAAACAACAGATGTAGTTCTTAGGCTCATGGGGTGAAACTACTGAACATGTGTTTAAATGCTAATTCTATTGGGTTATTCACAGAAAAGCCTTTTAAAACATTTTGAAAAAGACTCTATTAATGACTTAGCAAAATGATACGGCTTAAAATCTTCCTTTCTTATTTTTAAGGATTTTTTAAAAATGTTTAGAAAACTTAAAACTCAAGAATCAGAAACTGGCAAGATTATTTTGACATTTCACATTTATTCCAATTGTTTAGTAGACCCTGAAGGTCTTTATTTTTATATTTATTTTTCATTTTTCAGGATACAGAATTTGTCCTTTTATTATGTAAATTTGTCTGGAACTCTGGCATATTTATAAAGTTCATGAATTGAATTTTCTCAATAAAGTAGAAAAACAAACTTTGCTCTGTTATTGAATGTTGTTCCTATTGTAATATGCAAAAAGAAACAAGGGGGTCATGACTAATGACAGTATAAGACCTTTATATGACCTTTACAACTTGCTCCTACGCATGCGTCTTAATGTGACGTCCCATTAGCCTAGCAACAACCTAGCAACAGTTTGTTAATGAGCTAATCACGTATTTACGTTTCAGACATGTACGCTTATGATGTTATCCGGTTAAAAAAAGTTTTTACTGCGGTGAAATGTCGTCAAACGACTTGTTATTGTTTTTCAGAGGTGAGATAATATGTGACTGTCTGTAATAATCAATAGAAACTTCCTGAACGGACTTAAACTTTTCTTTATTAGTATGCGGAAGAAAAATACTTGTAGCTAAATGTTGACCGCTAGCTAACACACACTGAATAATGGCGTATTTTATATATATATATATATATATATATATATATATATATATATATATATATATATACTTTATATTTTTCTCTCTTCAACTTTAAATGTGATTTCTAAAAACAGGTCAAATGTTAAATTAACGTCAAAAGTAGGAAACTAATGCTATATATAATACCTTAGCAGTAATAGCACAGGTGTAATTAATATCATTACTAATTGGCCGCAACAGGTGTGTTCAGGGTCATTGTATTGAGCATACTCGGGGAGCCTGGGACAATGGAGGACCGCTATAATTAATGTTATTAATTAGTTAGTTCAACCTGTGATTTTACTGCTGTGTTCAGCAGAACAAAATGTTGTTATACAGTGTTATGTGGTTATCTATGGTATGCTATCCTAGTAATTAACTTGCTGCTATACCAGCTAATACCTGATACCTAATACCTGTAACTAAACAAACAAAGATCTGTATCGGCCAATATCATTCACAGAGCATCGACATTCGGAAACGGCAACAAAAAAGTGATCAGAGCATCTCTACCTTTCATGTTTTTGTGCATTTTTATCGCCACTGTAGCTTCTCCTTCACGCTAGGAAAGAAAGTAAGTGAGGTGAGGGGGTTACAGTCAGCAACACCACTGCTAGATGCCACTAAATCCTTCACACTGGCCCTTTTAAGTAAATAAAAAAAAAATAAACAGAATACCCATTGAACCTCATGTAATGTGGTGTAGACCTCAGTCCATAGAAAGAGGAGACAGACATGGAGGCATAGTCGCACAGATGCTTATGAGTAACCACCGACAGTTGCTGGAGAGCAGAAGGGCAAAGCAGCCATGCAGCCAAGTGAAGCCTTGATAATGTGGGGCTGGAAAGCTTCTTGATTTATGCAGTGGGGTAGATGGTCCAAATGTATCCTCCTGCAATATTTATTAGACATGCACGCCATCACTCTGCATTCTGAATTCAATTGCGGTGGGTGGACAGAGCACTATGCATTGCATTGCATAATGCAGGGCTGTCACATACACATAATGGAGGATGGCAGTGTGATTATTTGCATCATTTCCATAAGATCATAATTTTGCACTTTCTGTACATCTAAGATTAAAGTATGTGAGGAACACCCTGTACCGGGATGTGTGGGATGGGTGTTTTCTGTGCTGGCAGCAGTTATCAGACAGCTCCTGCATTAAAATAGACTTATGTATATTGATGTCTCGTCAAAGTATAGTTATGTTCACTAACGCATCAACTTGCCTTCCCCTGAGTGAGCCGATTACTTAACCAGAACGGACCACACACTGTGCAGTCAGAATAATGTGCTCTGTGCCATTGCCTACCGGTAACAGTGTGTAATATGTTCAAAATAACAACAAACATAGAAGCCTCTAGATAAAAGACTTACTTGCCATAGTTATTGATTTGTAAATAAAACTATGACTATACTGTGACTATAAAGCTGTTTTGTCAGACTTTGGGAATATAAAGGAACCTACTGCTGGGAGCTGGTTTGCTCCAAACAAGAGCAGGCAAGTGTAACAACACTATCAAAAAGCTGCCAACATTTAGCTCAGGCTGAAGCTCATTTCCCACCATTGTCTGCTGTAACCGACTTCACATAAACTAGTAATGTGGGTCTGCAGTAGCTGTGTGTAGAGATGTCCAACAGTAGATTTTACATGACTACAACAAAAAACTGAGCTTTGCTGACGCTAAAACAATATCACAACAATATTACCTACAAGTCTGAACCAGTGCTGAGATTGCTAATTTAAAAACGTGAACTAAATTGCATTCTTATTTATTTTTTGTTTCTTGAACTTTTTCACAGATCTCCAGAGACTCACCATGCAGCCAGGTTCTACACCAATGTCTCAGACTGTGACTCAGGCACAGGGCAGTGCAATTACAGGTAGGAACAAAATTTCATTTTTTATTGATGTGAACACCTGTTTTCTAAACTGGGACTCCTGTTCAGCATCATTCCTGTCAAAGTTGAAGTTTAAAGGTGCATTTCTCTGTCTCCAGTAGAGGGCACTGTGGGTATTCATTAAAGCCAGATATGTCTTGTGTGTCTATGTCTATGACCCCCCCCCCCTCCAAGACCCCCACCCCCAACTCCTCCTATCCATCAGTGCCCAATGATTACAGTGTTTGAGGATGGCTGGCTGTTGTATTTGGTTGACTTTATGGCACTCAGTAAATAAACTAGAGGGTAGCATTAGGAGCATTAGAGGCCTTTTTTACTCCTTTCCTTACTTCTAGAGTCCACTTTGTATCTGTAAGGATAGCAAAACTCACTAAATTAAAATACATCACATTTCTTATTGATCTAACAGACCTTTTCTGCAAAATAAGAGGTTTGAAATCCCACCACTAGCTGCAGATGCATGCCTAAGCAGGTATTTGTTTAGTCTTTGATATATTCATGAGGACATTGAGACGTATCACTGAGATGTAGATTCAGACACGTAAACCTAAATATCTCATGACTTCTGCTACTGCGTTTTCTCAGGATATGCAGTGATTTGACGATGCAAGCAGAGACACAAACATTAATGCAGACCAAATGTGCAAAAATCTGAATGTTTTTATAAGATTTTTAAATGAATAATATAACTACCTACTGTGATGCAAATAAGAATTGATACATCAGAAAAGAATAATTATTTGAATTTGATTTTGCAGGTGAGTCTTCGCTCTACTTCCACTTTCATCACATAGTCTGTATAATGCTGTCTGTCTGAATGAGAAATGGGCAGAGTCATATTAATGGATCCTTTGGATCTTTTGTGTAGAGTAATTTCTGACTTATCTTTCTCTTTTAACCTCTTCTTTCTACTTATACCCTACCACCCCTTAATCTTCTCTTATTGCACATATTGAACACACATTAAAAAGAAAAAAAACTTATTTTGTATTATTGCCCCCCCCCCCTGTATATAATCCTACCGTGATTATGAACAGAGTTTTGCCCTCTAAATTAAATGCTCTTGCTGAGTGAGGCTTGTTGTTTTGAAAAAAATGTTATTTTGATGAGAAGTGTCATGCAGAATCTGTTATGTACAAAACATTGTTTATAAAACACTCAAAATTATCGGCAGGCAGTAATAAGACATCGGATTTACTTGGCACGTTAATTTAAATGAAATGGGGTTTATCTATGCGAGACGTTATTTGTTGGTGAACTGACATTGCTGTTAATTGTCCGCCTTACTGCAGTTAAGTCTTGATAAAACAATATTTGCCTTAGCAAGTTGTTTTACTCTATAGGAAACAGGCTATAAAATAGATACCAGATAATTGACAGGACATGGAACATTATGTTGGCTGTATTATCTTGCTTCATATTACTTATAATATTAACTTTTACATGTTTAGACGTTAGAGCAGACACACACAGGCTCCGTAAATTGGCAGAAACATACAATGATTTATAGAGAGAGTACAGGGTAAGTATGTAGATTTACCAGGTTTCATACATTGTATATTGCCTTTTAATGTTCTCAGTGATTAACTATATACAAACGCTTGTGTTCCTTAACTGTGAGCTACTAGAGTGAAGTTAAAAATATACCATACTATAATATAAAATTATACTGTAAAAATCATTCAGGAACAGTATAGCTAATTAGGCTACACATTATTTTGGTGGCAGTGATTTGACGATGATCCACATTTAAGAGGTCTGTCTTAACTCAGGTCATCCCTATTGAGGTGAAACTTACAAGAAAAAGATCTGTGCTGATGCTAGTGTGGATTCACCACAATAAAGATGCATAGTCTTTCTGTATTTCACCTATTTGTAGTGAGCTTACTGCCCCAACCAAAGTTTGTATGCTAGCGCAGGACATAAGCCCTTTCTGGCTTCCTAGATGTGAACACTACCAAACGTGTTTGTTGGAGCTCACAACCAATCCAGAGCTACCACAAAAGCTATTTAAACCCTTGATGGTGGTTTCCCCCTTCTGTCAGTATATCTGACTTGTAGAGATTAATTCTTAAAAGAAATCCTTAGAAATACAATTATCTTGCTTCAAGCTAATTACTTAGGCTGGCTGCCTTGTTCTATCTATCTATTTATTACCCCTAATCTTAAAATGTGTATGTTCTTTTTCTTTTTGACCGAATTATTGAAAGGAATATGACATCCAATGAAAAGCACAACAGTATACATGGAACAGTTGTGTATAGTGTAAAGACCGGATATGGCAACAATGAGCACTGTTAGTGGTTAAGAAAAATAAATTACAGCAGCAGGTGACTGTGATAAAATGCTGTTCTTTTACTTGAAAGGATTTTCAATAAATTCCCGACCAACTCAGTGTTGGAGGTGGCAGAGGTGACAAGAAGCTGCACTTACATTTATGGATGAGACAATAACTGATATAACTGTGTATATTAAGCCATGTACTGACCTGATCAGAGTCTTTTAAGTTTGATTATTTGTCAATGATCAATCTAGTATTCATTATTAACATTTCAGCTATAGCTTTTACACATTAACACAATCTCATTGCAACAAATGAAAAGAACAGACCTACTGTGACACTGCTGTTTAAGTGATAGAATAACTGCAGAAAATAATGATAAAATTAAATTATTATATATTCAGCTGGTCAGTGTGACTCAGTTGGCTAGACTAATTTTCAGCATTCAGGATCACACCTTAAGTACCCTCATGGCTCAGAGTAAAAAGCCTTTATGCACCACGGTGGGAACTCCAGTACAATCTCCATCTGCTGTGCTTCTAACTTTGACAACTTTTCAAACACAGTGCTCACAATGTTCTTTGAACAATAAAGAGGCAAAGAAACTAAACAAGGGAAGTTTATAAAAGCATTGCTGTACTCATAGAAAATAATAACTTGGTAACATTTAAAGCTTGAAATATTTCTTAGTTTGTGACTACATACCGTATACTTCTGTTACTGTGTAAACAACGGCTCTGCTGAGGATCTTGCTTAAAAGCACCTTTTTATTTTATATTTATATTCAGTGACTGTATTCATATTCATGTCATCTTCCCTACTTAATTATATTGTTTTTGGTGCTAAACACTTCTTCATTAAATTTGATCTAATTTGATCTAATCTAAAGTAGGTGAAATATATATTTTTCAGTTTCAGTGGGATAAAGTGACAATATGACTTCACAAATACTGTACTTAACTTTAAACTTTACTTGAAAGAGGGAAGCAGCTGGGAGAAAAGCTGGGACTAAATTCCCAGGGTCCTGAGCTAGAACTGAATAATGTCAAAGAACCTCCTCTGAGAAATGCAACTCAGTGAGCATTAAGACTGGTTCTGCAATAGTATGATGACTCACATAAAACTCAATTCAGGACCAATAGCTTTTTTTGAATTCACCCATATTATTCCTGTCTTTAGCACGTTAAAATGTGTTCACTTGGACCGAGAACACTGACGAAAACCCTGCACTTTTCAAAGAACAGATATTCACTTTGTAGAGTACTTTGCCAAATGCTACAAGCCCTTGAAACATTAAGTTGTGTGTGTGTGTGTGTGTGTGAGCGCATGCATGTTGAATTTGTCTGCAGCGCCATTATGAAGGCAGTTTGTTATAAGCAGAGGAGGTGAAAGCGTGGCACTCCAGAATCCTCTGGGAGCCATTACTGGCATCGCTGATGCAGGAAATAGATTCAATGTAGAAAATAATACCCTTGAATAATTAATTAGATGAGTTTTAAATCAACAGCAAACACACTGAGTGCACAAAGGGAACAGGTAAAGTTCCAAGCGCTCTTTAAAAATGCTGTTTGAATCTTGTGAAACTTAAAGATAATCAATAATAAGCTGAGGGTATGTGGTTAAACTTAATGATACACTTTTAAAGTCTCTAACTCATGGTCATACTGCATTGTTTTCACAGTGAGGGCCACAGCTATTTACCAAAATAAGCTCCATGTGCATTTAGAAGTTCAGCAGTTCTTAAGTTATAAGAAATAAGCAGGTTAAATGGTCCAAGTACACATTTTGGTGTTCTCGACAACAGAAAAGATTCAGCCTTCCAGCATGATAAACACTGTTATTATTTTGTGAGAGAACTGTGTTCCACTGGCGATAAAACATAGCTTAAACATACCGTATTCGAGGAAGAAATACTCTTTTACAATGTGATAAAAGAATATTTGTGTTTAAACATGCTCCCTTTTGGATTCAGTGCGACTATTGTCTTTGATAAGCAATGGTCTTTTCGTCTCTAACTCAACATAGCATTCATTACTTTTTAATCAGTTGTCTTTCGCCATCAATAAACACAAACTACACATTTACCAAACTTAAATTTGGTCTCTCTCTGTCAATCCCAAGCTTTTTAATTCAGGTTAAACAATGAACTCACATTAAACAGCCAAGTGTTTAGATGAATAGCCCATCTCATGTCCAGTGAGACAGACTGAGAGTTGATACTGTTGATTTAAAGGGGAATTTCTGATAGAAAACTGTTCTTCAGTGTGGTTAAAGGATAAATGCAAAACTCGAAACGAGAATGTTGATTCAGTTCTTGTTAGAACATTTGTAACACTTTGGCATTATCTTCACAGACAGCACATTGTACTTGGTAGTATTTACTGACTCACAGTCCTGAGATACACCTTGACTCAATGTCAGGATAGGCCTTTTTCACAGCACATATTTAGACTTGTCATAGTGTGAAAAATGTGTTACTAATAACATTAACAATAGCTCAGTTCTATTCAAGTGTCCCA
Source organism: Protonibea diacanthus (assembly GCA_028641955.1). Lineage (NCBI taxonomy): Eukaryota > Metazoa > Chordata > Actinopteri > Sciaenidae > Protonibea > Protonibea diacanthus. The sequence continues at coordinate 14,380,481 of CM053986.1, forward strand.
GTATGTCATCACAGTGTGACAGTCAACTAGCATTAGCAATGGACCTGACACTGAAGCAGCCATGTCTTCCAAGGCCTATGTCAAATTAAGGGCTGAGAAACCTTAAAATGCCCCTGCTCATGCCCACACAACAACTATACGTCACATACGTCACAAAAGTGTGCTCCAAATCTAGAAAACGAAAGCAAATAAAGCAACGCTACTAGTCATATGGAACAAAACAGCACTGAGTTACAACATTAAACTGGTTTCCAGGGACCCTCAGCTTTTTCAGAATGGGTTTAGCATTAGCATAGTCTGGGTAGATGGGGAAAGCAGTGCAAATTAAATTTGTAATTAGAAGTTTCATTGCGCTTATTTCACCTCAGTAGATCATCAAGACATCAAACTTTTAAAGAGAGTTATATACAGGAAAAGTGAATGCATTAATTCACATATGAATTACAAAATTAATTACAAATTCAATTACATTGAAACATTTTACTATGCCATAGATTTTTAGATTGCAGGTATTTTTTATTACTTAAGTTATTTATGCCTGAGGTAAGTAAATTTATGAATACTTAAGGAGTCAAGGGAGGATTTTAATTTTTTTTTTTTATTGATTTTGCCCAAGTTATATTAAAAACTGCAGTTCCTCAACATTCAGTGCTGTTGTGTCTGTTGAGTTTGTTGGATTTATTTCTTAGGTTTTACTGCCCATCTAGACATTTAATCAGCATACGTTTGTTTGAAAAACAGTGAGACTGTCATTGACTTCAAGGTCAAGCAGGATCAGTCAGCCCCCTTTGGAGATTTTCATACTTCTTCTGTTCATCTGAGATGTTTCTTTTGAGAATAAAAGTAATCTTTGTAAAACCAGGTCCCAGTGATGATGGCAGGAAGGTCCAGTGGGGTTGGCTATTGTATGCTGGAAACATCTGGACCAAATGGCTGGTTCTTTTCTAACCAGCAGCTTGAGAAACTGTTGTAATCAGTTGTGAGATGTCTTTGTTGAATATTACATAATAAGAGAGTGATAGTACGTACGGTATATTAATGACTTATGAGAATAGTCAGTTTGACAGTGTCCTGGGAGGCAGTCACATTTACCCACAAAGTAGCATGTTTAGTGCTTTATATTCTATGAATGTGGCTGACAAGATGCTGTTAGTTACAATTTACAATAAACAATACTAAGAAAATGGAATACACTCCAAAATGTATCAAGGCATCTCTCAAAGGTACATATTATCCATCCACACAAGTACATTCTTTTAGTTTTTATAATGTAGAGCTATTTAGTGTTGTTTTTGTCTTTGGCTGTGTGTTACACTTGCCAATGATATAAACAATGGGAAATAATAACATGGCTGTTTGTTTGATCAGAGAAAATAACCACAAATGAAAAATTGTGGTTCAGTTATTTTCTAACCAAATGGATAATGCTGTTCTGCCACCCCCTTGGGCATCTGGGATCATTAGTGTTACTACTGTGCCAAAGGTCCAGAGAAGATTGCGCAGCAACAACAATGTATTCTTTGCAGTTCGGTTCCTTAAACTGAGAGCATGAAATTTGCTTCACTTTAAACTAGATGTAATTCAAGATACCATTTTCATCATGACCTGTACTGCAGATGTAAGACCTGACACCTGAATCCCTCCTAAAACCCTCTTCTCCCTATTGACGTGGTTGTGGTGATATTTCTTTGTCACTTCAATCATAGCATTTATTCTTCACAGAATAAAAAGTGTACAAGGTTTTTTTTTTTTGTTTTGTAATGTGTTGCATTTATCTGGCAGAGTTCAGTGACGTGAACTATGTGAATTACACACAATCTTTGTGTGCATGGTACCTTCTTCAAATATGAATATTTGAGATTTAGATGTATTTATTTATTGATATTGTGTAACCTCTTCTTTGCTATGATGGATTTCTGTAATTGGGGTCAGTGCACTGCAAAATATACATATATATACTTTTTTAATACCAGTTTGGATAAATAGTTGAGAGGAAGAAGAATTGCAGGCAGAATTGAGCATAGATGCTTCTGTTTTACACTCACTGCAATCACTGGATTAGCATGTATCTATATCTTGTCAATGTGTAAATAGTTTGTTAAATTTTGTAAATATTTAAATAGTTTTTATCTTCCCCCCTCCTTTTGTAGATTTTGTAGGTTTTTATTTTACCTGAAACATACAACAAACAATGGAAAAAATCTAAAATTTCAGAAGAAGCCATCAAATAGTTGAGATATTTCAGAGTGGTGTACCAACAGACTGTGACTGTCATGCTGCTTGCTGCTGGCTATAAATAAACTTGTCTCCAATGGATCTACTATCATCTACTATGGTGGTCCAGCCAATTTATTGTTTAGATTTCAGTCTAATGCCTTGTTCGACAAAAGATTGGATTCAGGCTAGGGTAATTGTACCACCAATGTGCTTAAACATTTGTTTGCACTGCATGCTTTAATCACACAAATGATCTAAGATTATAAGATTAGACAAAGCTAAGCAAAACATGCTGCGATAGCTTTGAATGAGTTTGGCACTCATCTTTCCAGGTTCCAGGCTAATTTAGCCAAGCACAGTTACATATAACAGGAACACTATTCCACAGTATTCATTTAACAAGATGCCTGTTTCAATAACATCTTGATTAAGCTCAACTGGATTCTATAGGCAGTTCAGGTTTAGAATGTTATTCTAAACCTGAACATTGACATTTTTAATAGCAATGTACCTGTTAATGCAGCTAGTAGTAGTAGTAGTAGTAGTAGTAGTAGTAGTAGATTGCAAGTCCTTTTTAATCAATTGAATGTGAATGTAGATGTATTGCAGTCAGGCCAGTCTGACAGCTGCACTCTTTTAGTATGAAGCCATGCTATCTTAACACATGCAGAATGTGGCTTGGCATTTTCTTGCTAGAATAAGCAGGGTTGCACTGAAAAAGATCTCAGCTGGGTGACAGCATATGTTGCCTCAAAAACTGTAAATACCTTTCAGCATTAGTGTCAGATGTGCAGGTCACCTATGGACACAGCCCTCCATACCAGCACAGATGCTGGCTTTTGAACTTGTAACAATCTGGATGGTCCTTTCCCACTTAAGCCCTGATTTCCAAAAACAATCTGAACACTTTTCTCCACACTGTCCAATCAGCTCAAGCCTGTGGCTGTAGAATGAAGTCAACAAGGAAGTGCCAAAAGCTGCATTTCCTCAAATTATGTTAGGGCTTAAAGTAATTCTTAATTAAGAGCCTGGCCACTAATTCCAGACTGCCAAGATGGTGATGGCCAGAGCCCCCACACTGAGCTTCACAAACCCTCTTCACAAAATAGTGATAGGGATTGTAGATGGTGAAATCCCTAAATTCCATACAGTTGTCTGTTGAGAAAACTGTTGGACTATTACCCACACAGTTTTTCACAAAACAGTGAACCATACCCCATCCATCATACTGAGCCTTTCAAGGATGACCCTTTCATACCCAATCATGAAACGATCTCCTGTTACTATTGAATCTGTTTTTCTGTGGAACGTTCCAAACAGGTGATTTTTGAGCGTTACACAACTGTCACAGTCGGTTCCTGCTCATGTCCTAACTTTTTTAGAATGTGTTGCAGGCATCAAATTCAGAATGAGTGTATATTTACAAAAAAAAAAAAAAACAACAAAGTTAACTTTAAATGTTTAAATGTATTTTTTCTTTTTTGTATTCTACTGAATATAGGTCAAAAAGAAATCGCAATTCATCGTATTCTGGTTCTATTTGCATTTTACACCGCACCCCAACTTCGGGGTCGTATACTCTTAACGTAGTATAGGAGACCTTAATTGGCTAAGACCTTAATTAGCATAAAATGCCTCCATGGCAGCTTGTGGTGGCACTGGACAGTTCGGAGAGGTTAAGCAGAGTTGGAACATTGCTTGGTGAATCTGACAAAATGTGAAAAACCCAAGGATAACTACCCCAGGATAGTTTTGACTGCTTCTGGGGAGTTCTGATGCCTCCACGTACCAATCTGCCATTTTAGTCATAATGGATGTTGTCCAGTTTTCTAGACAGCAAATCAGTGATGCTGCATACAGATGGTGGTGCAGTTTAATGAGCGAAGAACCTTATATCATGCTTATGAGTCACCTACTCACAAGACATGAGAAATCACTAAAGCTGACAGATTTAAATAAAGATTTAATAAGAACCTAGAGGATTTACACACACAAAGTACACCAATGCAGTTGCACAACAATTTTTATCAAGTTGTCTAAGAAGAGCTATAGATGTGGGGTATATGACACATTTCTCAAGATTCGTGCAGTAATGAGACCTGTTAGCATCCTATAATATTTTCACATGACCTGTTACTAAGAAGATGGGGAAAGAATATCTTTGCACTTTGCCTTAAGAATTTATTTTTAGGTTTCAGTTGCCTTTTTCACAGACAGAACATGGAAAGAAAATACATGAATATACTTTGAATGTGCCTCTCTTTGCATGTATTTATAGTCATTTAAGCTGAAGTTTGGAGGGTGGGGGGGCATCATATCCATCATTTTATTAATGTAGACAGAAAAAAATATTAATTAGCTGGGTGTTATAATTTTGTGAAACCAATTATATAGAAATAACATGGATTTTCAGTCTATTTGGGATGATAAGAGGTAAAACCCTGGCTGGTTCTGCTCAGCTAGTTCAGGGTAATTTTGGAGAATTATAGAGAAATTCAAATCGAGTGAGATTAAAAAATCATTATCACTGTTTAATGAACATCCATTGTCACCCTGTGATTTTAATGTTTATACATTGCAGCAGTAATAAACAAACACTAAGAAGATTACAGATTATTTTTCTCTATTTTGCTGCTTTGTCTAACAGACCATGTTATAGTGTATGCTCATGACCCGATGGCTTGACATGCTCCCAGTAACAACAAAAAATTATAATCATGTTGGTGAATGACTTTATATCAGTAATGGAATGGAAAGGCTGCAGCGGCCAAGCTACAAATAATATTAGGAAATAATAATAATTGTTAATAAGTTATATAATTGAGTTTTCACATGTCAAAATTCGCTGGTTTGGTCTGAGAGAAAGTCTATCCCTGAAACAAAATTGACATGTCATCTAGATGTTAGTGGACTGTTCATTTGGTGTTTGTAGACAAGAGAGTTAAATCCCTAATCTGTGATGACATTGAGAGGTAGCCTGGGGCTTTATCAGGAACAATTAGAGGGAGACTGATTTTTTTTTTTTTCACTTAATTAACAACTCAGAAATGAGCACAGCAGAAATAATGCTTTCAAAAATCCAGAGTTAACATACCAAGATAAATTGCTTGTTTTGATATCGCCTGCTTTGAAGGAAACTGTAAAAGTCATTATGGGGGGCTTTGGGGAATTCAAAATTTTCAACTAAACAACATGCTCTAAACTTTGAATTAATGTTATTTTCATTGCAACAATGACCAGTGAGGTAAACAGCCAGTTCCAGTGTATACTTTATGCAGAGCTATATAGAAACAAAATAATAAAACAAAGAGAAATATTGGGAAGACTTTGGATACCCATAGTAAAGCAATGAAAATACTATCATCATCTTTATAGACCATCCCAACTTCAGCTCAGTTTCTATTAAAGTGCTTTCTTCATTATTTTTTTTTACCTGTGTGAAGACAAAACCTTTGTTGAGAGACAAGGTTTTGGAAATTGAAATTGATTATTTAAACTTTGGAGTGTTTAAGCCACTTAGACTTGCTCAGCAGGTCGGTTGTCGTCCACTCTGATTCAGTACACAGAAGATTTCAGAACATTTCAAAAAACTGATGCAACACCATCATAGTAATGCATAATGCATTACTAAAACCTTGCTAAAGTTTACTAAATATTATTGCTGACATAATGTAGGAGTATTATGTAACACTCCTTCATTAGTGCAGAGTTTTTCTGTATGGGCCAAATTCTTTTTTTTTCCCTAGAAAACTCAAGTTTGACTTCAAAGTCAAAGTCAAAATTTAAGTTTTCACATGTCATTTCACAAGTGCAGGTGTAAATAATAAAAGTAATGGTCGCTGAATTCCATTTAGCTGCTTCAGTGTAAGGGTCCTGGTACTGTGCATGCTGGCACACTGTCACACTGTTGTTGCTGGCATGTAATGTTGATCATCAAACCTTGTTAAATAAAATACCATCATAAACATAAATTTTATATCGACAGTCATAACTAATAAACACCCTCAAAAAGTTTCCACTCCATGCTAGAGATATTGAAGTCACGGTTTGAGTTAATAAATTAAAAAAAAACCAACAACAATTCTGCTGGATATAAGGACAGTGTTGCACAATGGTCAAATTGTTTGGCCTTTGCATTGACTGACGGTCAAAATATAAACTCCCCTCAGACTGGATAATCCATGAATGTAGGTAGCCATGATAGATTGACTATGAGCATAGGCGTGACTAGGGGAGTGTCCACTGCTGTACAGATTTGTCATTACCTCATCTAATATATTGTTTGTGAGGGTTGCGCACTGACACTGAGCAAAGTGGTTGGTAGTGTTGGCAGTGGTAGTAGTAGTTGTGTGACAAAAGCTGTGTTCTTATTTTAGATATTGTTACATATACAATGTTTGGGATTGTACAGTATTTGTAAATGTAGAAGCGGTATGTAAGAACGACATTTTTTCTATTTTTCTGTTTGCCTTTATTTTCATGGTTACTTGCACATTAACTTTCCACTTCAGCATTCCAGTCTTTGGTTTTTGATTTTGGTTCAAGTTCACCCTGAATAAAATGCTTTCTTTGCGAGCCATTTAACTGCAGTGTATGATACCTAGACCTAATTTGAGGACTAACACCTGCTCTTACGTAATGCTCTTATTCTCTTAGAAGGTACTGTAACACACAAACAACACACACATAGGCATTGGCAGTCTTTTATTGATTTTTAGTACTCTGCATTAAGTCAGATTTTTACTGTCATTTTTTTCAAAGAACACAATTACAACACAAATTTGTTTTTGCTGTAGTGCTTTCAAGCTAAAACTACATTTTGAATACTCTCAAATTTATTGCTGCTTCGGCAGATAAATTAAACTTAATTGTTGATCAGTGAACCTTTATCATGCCTCTTTATCAGGACTAGTGGGAACAAGTTTCATTAGAAATTCTTCACTCCCACTCAGACGAAAGAAAGCTTTAATGGGAGCTTTCATTAACTTTCATTTTGCATGAACTTTGCTTTTATTTTCTTTAATGGGTTGCATAGATTTGAACTTGGCTTCCTGTTTATGTGAGATGGATAGTTGATGAAAAGGGATTTGTTATGGATACAGACAATGTATTTGAGTGGAAATGCCCTCCTTCTTTGTTTCTTGCCTCACCCAATGTCTCCTATAAAAGCCCACAGAATACATTTTCATTTTGTTGATGATTATGTGCTGCACAACAACACATTCACTTTTTGGGGCCTGGGGTGAAACTGATCCAGTGTCACCCCCCTGCCCCAATCGTTCCCACACTAATCCAGAGGAAAGGAGTTTGCAGCAGTTTGCCAGAAAGACTTCTCTTCATGGTCTGGTGCATGTTGTCAACAAGGAATCCAGTTGAGTCTAGCAATCTTCTGGACTTTTGCTTTTATTGGGTGTCTCATCTTCTTTGGCTACTACAGGACTGGTAGGATTGTGTACTACTTTCAGTTCCCTCATATCACCAAGCTTGAAGAAAAGGTGGCGACAGAGAAAACCTTCCCTGCCTTTACTTTTTGTAATATAAATCCCCTCCAAGTCTCCACTCACTGCCTGTGACATAGAGCATCTGAGGGAGATCGGGTGTATACCTGCCAAGCATACAGAGAACATCACACTTCCTATGTATGAGGTGAATGGGGGAAGATTCAAATGCCTCAGTAGGACAAAAGCAGAGCTACCATGCTGTGGTCAGTTTAACTGGAAAAGTCTGTACAGCTGATCAGCTCACCGCCTGTGGGACATGGTGAAGTCTTGTCGCTTTCAGAAGGCCCGCTGCACGGCTGAAGACTTTGAGTCTGTGAGTAATTTCCTCGCTTGCCTTTGAACTTAATCCTTTCAGCAGAGGTTTTGGCCTTAAGGCTCTCACAGTTGTATGGAAGATATGAATAAACCAAGAAATATGCATAAAAACCCACAGTGTATTGAAGAATCAAAGACTCCCACCCCCCCTAATTTTTTACCTGGTTTCAGAGTGTGATTGGTTTCATAAGAGATGGACATACATAGTTCTTTTCTTCCAGTGTAGAGGATGTGCACAGTGCCTCATTTTGGACAAAATCACTGGCAACTATTTCATCTATAAGGACAGTAACTGGACATCAAAGGAAAACCTTTTTTCTGTTGTACTGTTGTATTTCTTTGTATTTTTGGCTAGGGCCTACTTGTCACATACTATCAAATGCATTTTTATGTGTGATTTGAGTTGTTTATTTAGATTTATCATAGTTTCTTCTGTTCAAACTCAGCTTTTTGGTAAATCAGTATAAAAGACAAAAGGCCAGATTTACAAAGCCTTGTTTTTCATACCTCCTGTGCTGAGATGTGCATGATAGTTATCAAACAGGTGCAGCCTTGGTGTGCAGTTTCATTTGTGGCACATCCTGAATTAAGTCTCTGTAATGTCTCTCAAATGCATTTGCATTTTAGTGGTTGTCCATGTAGAGGGTGATATGATTAGTGTGGTTAATTGTATACTCTGCTGAATTTACTAAGGTTCATGCACTTGGCAAGGGACAGTTTAGCATGCAAATTATCCATGTTTAAAATCAGTTGTATATCTGTATGTATTCCAAAAGAAAACTTTTGATCTACATCTACACATATGACTGCCAACTTGTTGAATTTATTTGTAAAAAAATAATGAGGTTTCAAAAGTTGGTGGCAGTCAGAGGTATAAATCCTGTGTGTTTTAGTCTTTAGGCTTCAGAAATCATTGAAAACATATTTAGGAAAAGTCGTGGGCTGAAAAGCCTGTCGTTTTTATTTAAGCGGAGTTATTGGCATTGTAAAACCTCAAACAGTCAGACGGCTTGGCATTCTTGTTAACAACCAGTTTGGTTTTGAAACCATGGTATCACATGAAGCATTTGACAATCACAAGCTTTCGCTCACTGGGGAACATCCATAAAAATCACATGTTTCCGTCTGACTCTATTTTTCGCCTCTTCAAAGTAATACATCAAACAAATATGGCACTCATTTAATTGGAGCATCTTGTTGCACTCTCTTCTTCTTCAATGGTTTAATGGCACTAGAGAATTAGCACCACCAGCTGTTTATCTCAGTGAACCAACATAATGGTAGTTAATACAGGGATCTGCTCAACCAAATTCTGTTGAATCTGCAATAGATTTAGATTATAGATTACAGATTATAGATAGAATTCCAGCTAGTGTTTAAATTCACCTGACAATTGAAAACAAAAAAAAAAAACAACTAAAAATGTGCATGTCTGATGAAATGTCTATGAAATATTTCTGGTTACACATGATGGCAGTCAAAAAGATGAACTCTTATTTTAACCAATTAGTCTTGATGGCTATGTGTTGTATTTCCACCATGCCAAAGTTACAGTCTACTCTGAACTGTATTATGTATTCTAGTGTAAAGTAATAAATATTCTTGTTTGTTCTTGTCAATAAGAAATCTTTGGATGGAAGGGGCATATTACCTTCAGACTGAATTAACAAATTGCAATGTCAGTTGAGGAAGCAGTGCCACTTTGCTGTGCTTTTATGTTAAAATTTGGCCTTCAGTTGCCTTTGTTGATCAGAATTTAATATTCTTATGAGTACCTTGACACCCCAGTTGTAGAGGAGCACACTTAGTAATAGTCTCACAAGAGTATTTACTACACATAACTGTGTTTGTCAGAAATGAACTCTTTTTCTGTGTAAACTCTGGAAGTCATCACTCCTGCCACAAGAGTTAGGTGGATTATTCTGTGGTATTTACAATCTCTTTCTATTTGAATAGAGATCTAAGAGCATCAAGGCAGATTAACTCTTCCCCTATGGTGTAAATAACTCCACCAATCTCTTCACATCCATGGCAGCAACTCACAAGGCATTAAGTTGTGAAGACTTTATCGATAGCTCTTGTGTTTAGCAGGGTTTAATTAAAACCCTGCTCACTCAGAAGACACTGTCACTGCACTGAGATATCTTCCGCAGAAAAAAAAAGATCAGGTTTTATCATCATGTTTGTCATAACCCCGTGTTAATATCTGTTGAATTACAATGTTGGCAAATCATATTGATGACAGCCATATCTTAGAGATATTGCAGAAGGGAAAAAAAATGTCACATCCAATATTCTGCCAGCAAGGAAACACTGAAGTCTAACTAAAAACGTGAGTGTCTTCCTTACTTTCTCAAATGTAAGATAATAATGTGGATGATTTTTTGAAGGTTGTACCAACAGCAGATGGTCAAGACTCATTTTTACAGTGATGTGCTGAGGTATCTCCCTTTAGGCTGCCCAGTATAAGGTGGAAAACTTGAAATGATTGGTTTGCTTGAGAATTCACATCTATCGGTGTCCCTGAGGCTAGAGGGAGCATGCTGCTTGACACTTCCCATATTCCAGTACATATGGGAGTTTACTTCTTTGACCTTCTGGGCCATAAATGTGTAATTGACCTCTGTTAACGTAAATTACCATTGTATTCATCAAGGTAATCATTTAAATAATACATGAATAATGGATAGAAATATGTGTTTTCCAATTAAAATGCTGATGTTCAACCAGACAAAGTATGGCAATGTATAGCAAAGAAGACAGCATATTGAATATCTCATGATATTAAGGGGTGAGCCTAGAAGAAGCATGCAGTACACGTTTCATATAGAACTACTGTACAGATACTAAAGACCAATATTTTTAATCTGAGCAATGAAATTCATTTTCAGTACAGCATTAGTGGAAGTAAATAAAACACCTAATCATTAGCCCTAATGTTGCCGTCTAACCTCATTTCAATAGACATCTCATAAGCAGTACCCAACCATAAGACAACAGCAAAGATAATAGAATTATTTTATTGAGAGTCAACAAGCGTGAATAAGGATTTGTTTCCATTCCTATATCTCACTGCATCACTTATGTGAACATAAATGACCTGTTGACTGACCTCAGATCAGTGCCACCATCCATCAGGGTCAGATAAAATTCACTCCTGGAAATATTCCGCTTGGATTTTTTGGTCTTTTAGCCATTTAATTTGTTCTTTTGGTTTGAACTCTGCCATTTCTTTTTTGAGTTCAACTGACTTTTTTCCCACTTGACCCCTGACATTGTAAGGATAGACAGATCCCCTTGAAGGAGTGGTGGGTAAGTGTCGATCAGATCAGATGGGCTGTTCCAACATCAACAAATTGGCTGTGGCCAGCAGGTCATTTTCCCATATGTTTTTCCACACATTTCTGGTGGCGGCCTTGTGGCCCTCTAGGTTTTCAGCCCATCTGGCCAGAATTGCCAGCTTGCCAGTGTGAGCCTGCCTTACATACTTTTGACTCAACCTTGAGTAGAAAGTATACAGAAGGTTTGACAACTTAAAAAAATATGTTTAATGAATGTTAACACCTGACATGGTGTGTTTGTATTATTGCTTTAGGAATTTTATTTTGTATGTAGTCTTTGTATGAAGACTGTCACAGTCTTAATAAATTAGTTACCTAGCTGGGGTGAGGTGTGCAAGGAATTTTAAACTGCATGCTGTTCCAAATACTCAAATACTCAGATCCTAATGTGAATGTAGAGATATTCAGTGAGTATATAGAGCAAACAGTGCATTCTGGGGAGCTCAATTTTTCTCTCTGACCCCTTAGGCACATAGTAACTGGGCAGTGGATTGAGACATACACTCCATTTTGAAGTTGTTGACAAAATGATTACCTCCAGTTCTTATTTGGAGCCACAAACAAACATGCAAAAGTGGCATGTGCAATCTCAAAGACAGTTTGAGTCATCAGGATTTTTTGGGCTTTTACATTTGCTATCTTAGACTGTGGCTTTGTTGATAGTAAGGTTTTGTTGTTTTGTTGAGACCAAACACAGAACTTCAGTGCAATACATTGAACTCCTGATGAACTACCACCACTTATAGTTGGCAGTTGTATTTTCTGAATATTCAGATTTTTTGAGTTTCATTTAAAGTTGACTGTATAGAAAATGATCTCTCTTTTTGTTTAAGGTTATTTACCCTGCTACTACTGATTGGGACAATACAGTTTTATCTGGAGTTATGTGTAGCTTTGTTTTACATTCTGTTCTTATCCTACCTGGCAGTAACAAGTCACATACAACAGCACATGATGCATGATGTGGGAAATGTTCTGCGGTTATACTGGTTTCTCCTGTGGACTGTTTAGGAGAAATACCTGTGTCCAACCTTACCCACAGATAAACAGAGAATAGTAATGGCTACATTGAAGTTGTCGTCATGTGCTGTAAGCATCACCATTTCCTGCTCAGCAAGTATCCATGGCAACTCTTATTCTGCAGGTGGGGCCAGATCACTGCTGGTAATTGATTCAAACCGATGCATACTTTTACCAAATTGACCTTTATCAAAACCTTGAGCCATATTAATCATGTGTTTAGTCTCCATTTAGGCTTTGTTCTGACTCTGTGGAGTCATATTGATTTATAAAGCCATCTGCAGGGAGGCACCAGACAACAGCTTTTCAAATAGGGCTGAATGGCGCCATTTCATCCTGTATATCAGGGTAAATAGATAAATAAATAAATTGGTAACATCATAACAGACTTAACTATAAAGGCTTTGCTGTATTTCTCAAAGTTATACACGAACCATGGACTTCAAATGGTGGCCATTTGGGTTCACTTTTCAACTTTTTTGTTTGTCTTAGACATTGTCAGCTCAAAAGCCGGTTGAGTTGTCAGAGATTTTCGAAGAAAGTTAGAAATATGATGTGCCTTGACATGCAGTACATGCACTGGTTTCACAGAATTAAATTCTTGATTTTGCTTTGGAAATGCAGAGTGAAAGAACAGTAGAATCAGAAGAGAAGAATTCCATTTTTATATAAAATATTTGACAGCTCATTTTTAACTCACTATAGTTTCACAGACGTTAAGTCTGGTCTCTCTGACTATAGATTTTCTTTACATTCAAGGTGCATGACCAGGAAGATCTTCAACCCTTCACATTGATCTCAAAACAGTATTTTTTCTTTTTTTTGCACGTAATGACCTTTCTGGGTTCCTTCACAGCTTCAAAGAACTTTATCTTCATGTTCTGGAGAGCCCACCTTCTCCCTGTTGCTAACTCACTTATTCACTATTAATGTTCTTGAAATAGCTTTATGGTGGAGTTTTTTTCCAACTCATCCATGTATTCATGTAGTTTGTGTGCTCTTCAAACTGTTAGTCATTCAACACTTAACATTAATTTGCAATTGGCATAAAACTATGTTGTTTAATTGCTTAACATGAGTCACTGTTTTGCGTGACACAGCTCATTGGATGTTCTAATTTAGGAAGTTTTTCGGGAGATGGATGTTCTCAGAAGCTTAAAACAGTCCATCTAATATCCACTGCTCTTCTCTGTATATAATTAGATTCAAATCCTGTTCTCTGATCGTTGACAACACATTATCCTCTATGTCAGTCCCACAAGCACTATTAGGGTGAGTGGCCTTGCTTCATTTGCCTGTCTTTTTTTCTTCATCTTTAGCTGTGACCCTAAAGCTGTTTGCTAAGCAGAGGAATCGAGAAAGGCTTCACTTAGATGAAATGACAGGCTAATAGCGTTTAATGAGCTGTTTTGGCATGATGTTGTCCTCCTGAGCTTGTTTGCAGAGCAAGGCTATCTGACACTACTCATCTGCAACACCCAACTGTGTGTATCTCTAGCCCATGTCTATGGCTTTGTGTGAGTGCACAGGCATTTATCTCTGTTTTTGTGCATGTGTGTGGCTGTGATCAGAGAGGGACAGGCTGACACAACTAATGGAGAGAGATGTACAGTGCAGACCCAGTAGTGCACAAGAGGCTTTCAGCTCCTTAGCCTTGGTTCAGAGATTCAGGAAGAGTGATGATCTGAGAAGACCCCATCTATACTAAAATCACTGGCAGGATAAGAGCTCTAGATGTGTTTCTAAGAGGAAAGGCGTGATTTGAGTGAGATGGTTATTAACCAAGATGAGAATCAGATCTCCCACACATGTCCCAGCAAAAGCCCAGCAAGAGCCAGAGGTCTCTAAACTTGGATATGTATTTATGTACTTCTGAAAGATCCACTTCTTAGCTTAAACGGGTAATCAGGCATTTTTCACAAAGGATGAAAAAATAGCAACTTATTTGTAGGGATGTAGCTACTATATAATTTGATGGTTTCTTGATGTGTGAGGTTTCATTATAATGCATAAATTTATTTCACAGCAGTACAGATAAATGAGATTAACTTTGTTTGTTTGTTGCAGTTTTAGTGGTGTTCTGCCCTTGAGGGATTACATGCTACTTTGATGTTTTGATCAGTATATAGTGCATTGAAAGCCCAACTCTTAACTCCCTGCTATTTTTTTGATTGTGACAGAAACACTTGGTGTAACTGAGCCTTTACACTTCACAAAATTGTGATGTTTTGAACTGATCTGAATAGTGAACTAGGTAAATTGGTAAATTGCTTCATCCTTACCTATTTTTTCAACTGCACACCACTGTTGAACACCTTGACAAGAGGAATGCCTATGTCAGATTCATTCAGATTCAGTTCATTGATTTCAGCTCTGCCTTAATGCCATTGTGCCAACAGAGCTGTTGGTATTAATTAGTTTAAAACTGCTGTTTAAACTCTGTGATTTGCACTTCTGTCACTCCATCTGTGCTTGGTCGTTTTGTTTTAAACTCTCAGAGCTAGGACAGATTACGTTTTAAAGATAGGTTCAGCATTGGGATGTTGCCTTTGTCCTTTACTTTGTAGTATGTTCCCTCATGATGGCGTCACTGAAAATATTAATAGCCAAGTTTCAATGATACAATACTGATTGGACTGAGCTGTGAAGAAATATGGAGACCTATAAGACAGTGGGGACTTTGCTATGGTGTAGGGAAAACAATTTATCCTTCAGTGTAGACAAAACCAAATGGATTATTATTGATTTCAGGAAGCACAGTGTGAACCACTTACCAATAACTATTGAGAGTATAGCTGATGAGGCTGTGACTTGTTTTAAATTCCTGAATACAAATCTCCAAGTGTCTTACTCAGTCTGAAAGCCATTTACATTCTAAGCAAAGCTCGGAGAAGGCTTTACTTGCTCCCCGATGTCTTTAAAAAGTTTGGTATATTTGGTATATATATATATAAGATAGTAGTTTGTTTTCCAAATGTATTTATTAGTATTATTTATTTATAAAGCTACTACAATTTCAGTTATGACAACAGCCTTGCTACATCCTATCCTAAAATGGCTTTCATGAAACACAAAACTCTACCTTAAGTATTGTGTAATAATTGTTGATTATAGTATTTCCGAAGGAGATGTTGGATAATGTCCAATGATTAAAAAATAGGCAGAGAAAGACTTTTCATTTTGACCTTGAAGGGCAAGAATGAGAACATACTGTTTTCAGCACAGATTCTTCACAGTTAGTGGGGTGGTGAGCCACAGTAAATAGAGCAAGAGTGGCTACACCCTGGTAAAAGTTTCAGCCTCTAAGAAACCAGTTCAGTAACAATTTTATGCTGTTTGAAGTGCATACAGGAAACATTCAGGCTAATTCAACATTCAGTCCTGGAAAAGACAGGAAATGCTTAGAGTAAATAGTTGCACAGAATATGAATGAATTTCTCATCTACAGTAAACATTCCCTGATTAAGCTTGAGATGTTCTGGACCTCACTGAGTTTACAACACCCAACGGCCACCCTCAGTGTTACAGTACAAAAAACTGATGATAATGCAGTGGTGGTATGTTATATTAGCTTATCTGCTCGGGTAATTCTGTTTGTCATGCAATTAAGGAAGTCTTGCATACCTAAATGTTACAGAAAGGTATGTTCCCTCCTTGAAATTAATTTCCATGACCACAGTGAACTTTGAATTTAATAAGCTATTATCACATAATCTGTATTATAGTTAAATGCAATAACCACTGCAGACGTACACTCACAAAAGAAAAGCCTAATGAGGTTTGCACGACTTATTGTCTGTCTTGCAGTCAGCTTCATTTATAGCCATGCTAAATTGATTTGGAAAGTATTATTAAACCTACTGAACCGTCCTTTCTCTAATTATTACAGAGCAACCTCAACATTTATATTACTATATATATATATATACACGCACACATTGAAGCTGTTTCATTCTGTAACCCAAACTAAACCTTTTTAGTCCTTCTCTCTCATCTCTCTGCTGCTGCATGTCCAGAATGTTAAACTGCTAAAGAATACAGCCTATTTCTAAGGCTTCCTCCTTCTTCCCTTATGTTTAAACTGGAAAATCACCATACACCCACCTTTGGTTGATGTTTAAGTGTGTGTTGAGCAGCTAAAAGGATAACGTCCTAACAGCTTAAGCATCCAGAGCTATTATGCTATTTTTTCAGGCCATTGTCCCTTTGCAAAACTGTTGTCAGTATGACCCCCAAAAAGAAGAATTATGACACGGTGAGATTAAACTTTTGTATTTGCAGCGTCTTTATTTTTGACATTCTATCCTCACGCCTCTTTAGCTTGTAGTACACAATACGTGCTCAATATAAAAGATACCCAGCCATGTTAAAGTATGTAAGTAACACTCATTGTCTGTAGTGCTCGATCAATACAAACTTCCAGAAGTCATGTGTGTACATGTACATGTGTGAATCCAGAATATGTTAACATGCCTCAACACTGTTCCAGCAGAGGTATACGAACGAAGAGTGGTAACTTGGTATCAGATTTTGTTTCATGTTGGATGATAAGCTGATTGTATTGTCTTGCTTTAGTTGAACCAGACTTTGTGTTCATGGTGTGTTGATAATGGCAGATAAGGCACAGGTTGGCTCAGTAATTCAAGGGGATGGACGCTAATTTACACTGAAAGACACTAGCTGTGATTTGTTCCTCTTATCTATATGGATGGCCGTCTGCATGGTGCGCACTATAACTGGCTCTGCTGCCATCATTACCGCTGCTATGGAGACAGGAGGGCGGACAAGGTCTCATCCAAATCCATCAGCGAGTCTGAGTTATTCAGCCCTGCCCTGGTCTGGACAGGCTCATACGTAGAGTTCATACCAAGGGAGGGGCACAGGGGCTGCTAAATCATTCTACATCAGACGGCAGCTTTAGAAAATCAATGCTTCTTCGTTTTTTCCTGCAGACAGAAGCTCATGGTGTGAGGAGAGGAGGATGCAGAGTGAAGGAATAGAGTCTGTTTGTGTATAAAGGGTGGATATCATCTTAATGTTAATGAAGAGTAAGAGACCACGTAGGCAGTGGCAGTTAGCAGGAGCCAAGTACAGATGGCCAAGGCCCTTATAAGCTACCATTTAGAAATGGTACCGGCATTGTATCAAGACACATGCTTCATAAAACAGTGCAGTCACAGTTACATGAGTAGGGTCATGCTGAGCCAAGCCTGAACTATGACCTTGGAGGCAGTAGGAAAGAGCAGTACAGCCTGTAGTGAGACTTAAAACACCTTACAGTATGTGTCCAAATTTGTCCACAAACTTAAATAGCAGGAAAATAAGAGAACTCTGCATCTGAAACATGAGCTGAGCACAGAAAGTCAAATTAAATTAGATGTGCATTTCTGGCAGTGTTTCTCTAAATGGCAAATTAATCCTCTATGAGGGCAGCTTTTACCAGTCCCCTGTGCCAAGTGAAAATGAAACATCAGAACATATGAGAACAAATAAAACTAACAAACATAATAGGAGTACATCAACAGCAACAACTGTGCACACAAACAGTGTTTGGAAGCCGGTCACCATTGTAATATCAGCTCAGAAATGCATGTGTGGAAGCTTTAAAGTAGTTTGATTCGAAACAACAATCCATAAAACATCTGTCAATTTTCAGGACTGGAGGGGCCCACTGAGGGGTACAGCTGCACTATGAGAGACCACTGAATTGTACTCACTGGTCCTTCATAAAAGCAGAAACACGATTATAGTAATGTGTTTTGAATTATGCATTATTTACTTCAAATCCAAGAAGTAGCTGCAAAACGTAAAGTAAAAACATTTAAGTTTATTAATAACCCCAATCACACCTTATATATTTTTGACCAAAAATAATTATTTTCAAAAGGTCATTTGTAAATGTGAGTAAATGGTGAATGGGCTGTATTCCTGGAGCTCCTTCTCCAAGGACACTTCCACATGCAGACTGGAGGACCTGGGGATCATACTACTGATCATCTGATCAGTGGGTGACCCACTCTACCTCTTGAGCCACAGCTGTTCTGAATATGAGTGCGTTCAGATTAAATCTGAGTAAATAAATAAGAAGATAATGTGTGTTTTATATCATTTAATTCAAAAGCCTGAACCCTGGGGAGGGGAACAGTGTGTCCGTAGTACAAAATAATAAAGTGTAAGTTAAGTAAATGTAAAAATTGCTGAAAAGATGATCACCAACAGTGAAAACATTGTGTATGTGTCACTACTTGTGCAATCCATCCCACAGTTAAAAGTAGAAGTTCAGAGAGAAGAACAGAGCAATTTTGTGTTAGGTTGGCGTCTTCTAAAAACAGGAGATAAGACTGATGAAGCCTAACTGTTGGAAAAACTTTCCAACATTGCCTGTTCTCTCAGTCCTCTGTGTTATTAGTATCACATCGCTCACCTCGTCTGCCACAGCTCAGCAGTAGATTTATATCCTCGGTTTGGTACTCAGGCCTTCTCAGGTGAGTGAAGGTAGAGACTATAGTCTTAGTAGTAGAGGCAGTAAGCAAGAGAAATAATGGACTGGAAATAGTTTTCTGCATCAGATCATGACTGATGGCACTTGTTCACTGGAGAGACAAGCCTCTACAGTGGCTTTCATACTAATTGATTTTGTTGTTTAGTTGAAATCCAAGAAGTTGTAGACCAAAACAACAAAGCCATCATTCTAAATTTTCTGTGTGATCCAGAGTGTATAAGGGCACACTACTTTAATCTAATCCAAACATTTTGATTGAGAGGCTGCAGGGATCTGTTTAACTACCTCTTTTAAGAGATAGTCAGTTGACTAGAGATTTTCACGTGGAGCTATAGTACTTAAAGATGCTGCATTTTTGGTACATATGGATGTAAACAGACATCCACTATGCCTACCTCTCACAGATTCCTGCGGGGGCCATGTTCTTCACTTCACCAGACTAACCAGATGGACAAGCAGTGCTTTTAGCAAGTCCCGGATCGAATCACATTCAGAAAATATGGAATTTGTTTTCATATTTTCATGGCTGCACTTTACGTCAGGAGCAAATTTCTGCACTCATTTCTGATATATCAGAGGCTCCTCTAATGCTTCTGTATATTAGCTATTACCAAGAGATTCTATATTAATAAAATGCAACATTTGCACTGACTTCTGAAAAAGCTTGAGTAGTGATGATGGTTAATTTGTGTATACCTTCAAAATGGAGGGAGAAAGCAAATACTTTATCTGAAGTGTTAGTAAACATGCTGATCTTTTTTTTCCTTTTTCTTTATCCCAGTACATAAAATCAAAAGAAGTCATTTCACAGCTAATTTGCATTAGAAATAGCAGGCGTGCATACTGAGTCTTGAAATCGAGAGCCTTCTGAACCCTCAGGGCTTGCATATACAGTGTTCGCTTTATAGTAGACGTATTAATGCATGTTACAAAGCCCCTCTCTGGTGACCTTATCACCTCACTTAGATTTCTAAGCTTTTCTGAAAACAGCCCATCTGAACAGTAATGTTTAATTATCTCAATAAGTCACATCGTTATTTGGTGTTTTATTTTAGGAGCAGCAGCAGGCTGGAAAGTAACGTTCACTTAATCAGTTATAATTGTATTGACACTGCACAGACTGCTGTATACATATGTTTTTCCTTTTCCTCTTATTGTTTTATCATTTTCTTGTAAGAAACCTTTAAGTCATCAATGTTGTTATACAATAGTGCCTACAATTGTCTTAAAGGTTTTTGTATTTTATATCGCAGACATCACTGGGAACAAGCCCAGGTAAACCTTAAAGGCCACTATCAGTAGCTGTGGTTGCAAGAAAGGGAAGGCCACCAGTGTGCAGGACAGGCAAGATGCTGGGAGAGGCACAAGCTCTCAAAATTCACAAACACATTTGGACACAAACTCGCAGTAGAGCATGATTAAAATATCAGCCTTTCATGAAACCTCCCAAATCAACTTTCAAGTCAACATCTAAGAAATGGACCTGTGCATCAGTTGTTCCCTCATATAGAAAATATTTTATCATGGTGACCTGCCACAATTATAAATATGATCTGTCATGGCAAAAATAAATTTAAAAAATGATCTCGTCCAAGATTAAAATTACGTTTTCACATGGTAGTCTTGCTTGTTTTGCATCCAATACTCCTGCGTCTTGTGTTGCTGGGTGTAAGCTGCAGACTTTCTAACACTGCACCCCTGATCCACTCAGACCAGACTACTATCCAGCAACAAGCAAATAGGAAAGGGAGATGGTAATTTGTCACTCATTAACTGTGATTAAAGTTGGCTTAAAAAAAAAAAAAAAAAACAGTCGATGATCTGACAGCAGGGGTGGTCAGGCCATCTGGAATTGCTGGATTTCCTCTGTGGGCTGGCCGACCTGTGGGTCGACAGTGAATCTGGCAGCACTGATAGAAACCGAAAACTGTCATGTAATGTTTTATAAGCTTAAGTCAGACTAGTGGGTGGGCTTCATTTACACACTCTCTCTTTTCTGTTTTCTACTTTGCTTCTGATTCTACTTTTAATATTTATATCAAAACGACAAATTACTTAGTTATGATTAAGTTGCTACTTTCTCAAGAAAGACGGTGAAAAATATAACATGCTGTCTCTGTAGCAAAACGCAGCATGTTAGAAAAACAACAGCAGCTGCTGTAGTCATGTCTCTGTGTGTACTGGATCCATTCAGCCACAGTACTGCTGTGAACTCCCCCAGCCCAATAAACAGACATATAGTCACACACATGTAGCTCATCTGATCGGCCATGCTACAAGGTCTACATTATCTATATCTGGAGTTCAATAAAACAAGAACCATTGCCAACTGGGAGGTTTGGTCTCTTCTTTTCAAGGCTTCCCATTTAAAAAAAAATAGTCTGAAAAGCAACATCATATGACACAGGCCATCACATATATCACAACACTAAAATTAAATTTTTTTAACAAAACATTTACAGCCATCATGATTAATAAACTATTGGATTTTAACAATTGACCTAAAACACACACATAGAAGTGTGAGTTTCATATCCAGCATCCAGTTTCATATAACATTGGGCTTCTACATATATAGTTTGGAAGGAAAGAAGGAGGAGGAGAGGAACCATCTGTTTGCTACAACACTAGATTGAGATTTTTTTACAATTTAATGGCAGGCTATAAATTGAAAAAAGATTTACCATGCTGTTTAGTTTCTTACTCATTTTCCATCAGCAAGGCCTCTAGGTCAGAGAGAAAAAAACAGCATGAATCACTCATGTAATAACACTGTCAACGAGGTCAAGGGGTCACATAACAGAAATGAAAAATACACAACAAAAAGATCCCAAAGAATATATAAAAAGACAGCAATATGCATTAAGATATGAGAATCAGATGAATGTGAAACAGAGGATGTTCAGATGTAGTTGTAGTTTTGTATACGGGCAAATGCAAAATGCAAAACTATAGCAAGTTAAGAGGGCTGTGTCTTTTTACAGTGGCTTTTAATTAATTCTGAAAGTAAATCACTGCGAAAATGTAGAATCCACAAAGAAGGACAACGCGTTCCGGTAGCACTTCGTCAGCTGCAGCTAATCGCAGCTGTTCTAGTCAATTTGTTTTTGATGGAAGCTGCGTCAAGCAGCACAGAGCAGATCGAGCTGCACAGCACATGCAGCTACTCAAAAGCTTGAGAAGGTTGAGGAGTTTGAAGTGGAAAGTGTATTAATCCCTATTTTTATGAATGTTCGGACCATACTGGGGATACAGTTGGATAGTAGAATGTCATGATGTAGGAGTGGTTTAAGAAGTTTTTATTTACATCCTTTTTTTCCCCCTCAGTGAAACTGGGTCACCATTGAAATCCATTTTAATAACCATGAATCACAGCTAACAACAGCTTGTGTCCTTTTCCATGAGAGTGCAAGCAATGTCATGGATGGGCAAATTAAATCAAATTATTTAATGAACTTTAAAGCCCCTGCAAGGAACTTTAATTTGTTACTGATTATGGCAACCCCTGTGTTTCCACCGCCTTGTTGAACTGACTGAATTCAACACGGTGAGAGGCATTAAGAGTAACTATATACTGTAGAAATAGACAATCTTCTTGTTGATAGTCTTGTGGTCTTGTTTGTTTATACAGGTTATATAGAAGACAGCCAAAAGGCAAACAATGTAGCATATTTACATATTTCAAAGGATATTTAGAAACACCTTAATCATGGAAAATGACCAAATCTGAGCGAGTTAACAAAATCTGGCGCTTCTGAAACACTCCCGGTGGGTTTTGGCAGAAGGCTCCTTGTAGCACATTTAAGATGTCTGAAGACGACCACAGCTGACTTACTGTATGAGCACCTCTCTCTTTTCCTTACTTTGTTGGTTAACTTGTACAACTCTATCTATCTAGCTGTCTTGGTTGTCTCCAGAGCTGCTGGGCTGATGGGGTATGATGTGGTGTTTGTCCCAATCCTTGATCTCTGGCCTCTATAAACCCTTTGACACATGTTTACATAAATCAGATGTGAGGGAGTAAAGTGGGCCAGGAACCCTGCCTGTCAACCACACACCTCCCATGATCACAGCCTTATTTACAGTCATCTCCCACAGCACTTGATTGATGGCAGCCATCTCATTAACGCCACAGCAGTCCAAGGCCTCCTAAGATGTCCGATCGGCACGTCCTCCCTCACTCAGGCTGTTTCACTGCAATTAAAAGTCCTCTGGAAACTAACTGTACTCCAGAGAAAGAGAAATAGACCATACCACAGCTACTGTGCAGCTTTGATGTTGTTTCAGAAAGCAGAAGAGAGAATGTAAAGAGGCAAGTGGGGAATGGGGCAAAGGAGAGAGGTTAGACGGAGGGGTGTTGGTATGATGTGAATGATTTATTAGTGTAGCTGGACACTTAATAATTACTTAACACACACACACATAGATCACCTTTACAGTATTTCTGTCAGGCGACGGCGCAAGAATGGAAATGATATGTGATTGATACCAGGAAGCATAGGCACGGCCCAGGGGGGAAAGCAGTGCAAGGTCTTACTTATAAAAACATCAATCAGGGTGCATGGTCTGTGAAGCCATGGGTTGTGAAACACCAGAAGTCCCCCACCCCCATCCCAACACTTCACACTACGAAAACGACTTTCCTCAGAGGGAGGTAGGGTTCCTTTGGTGGGATAATGAAGGCACTGACGTGGTGCATGGCTGCTACATCCAGAAGAAACTTATTACAATGCTGTCATCATGCAAACCAGAGCGCAACCATGATTGTTTAGCAGAGCTGAAGACAAACATGCACCACACCATGGAGTCGATCACATAAAATCACAATCAACAAAAAGCACAATATGAAAGTGAACATCAGTGCTACCATGTGACTCTATGTGCCACCTGAAATGAAGTAATAATGAAATTAAGTGAACATTGGTTTTAAGATTCGTCTTTGTACTGTAGTAATACTCTGTGGCTGCACCAAAACACATTTTATCTCAGCTGTAGGAGGGGAGACAGTTCATTAGGCCTATTTCAAATAGGATTGGATTACAATAAATAAACCTGCAATGAACCTAGACTCCACTGCAGTACCAAACAGTCATACTTTACTGTACAAGAAGTAGGCCCACAAGTTAATTACATTTCAAAACTTGAGGCACTTCATTGCACGATGCAGCAAACTGGGAGGGGATCATTGAGACAAACAAAAAGCCTAGCATCAGTGTGTGGAAGTTGCTTCATTCAAATACAAAAATCTTAAAAGTTATCTTGGGATTCGCTGGGTTTTTCTGAGGTAAGCTTCGAGAAGTATTTTGTCCTTTGAATTTTGACAGATGAAAGTAATAGCGTGTGTTGCATCACTGCTACTGTTGTATAAATGCCTCATACCGGCAAATCTATTTTGCACATGTGTGGACTGGATGCTTTGCTGTTTTTCAAAGATCATTTCAATTATCTCTCACCACTTTACAGAAACCTAAGGGTCTTAGTTTTAAGAAACCCTAGCAAAGCTATACATGAAATATTATTAACTTAGAACCGCTTCCTTTGGAAGGTGTTGGCTTTGATGAGAAATAAATACAGCCTAGAAATTATGAATTGCAGTGAGCTCGTATCACGGCTTGTCGTTTGAGAGCAGAAATAACATCAGCCCTGCTTCAAGTCACAGAAGCAGTGTGTTTTGTGTTTCTCAGTGCAACTGTTTACCGGGCACTATTCTGCTCATTATTTTTACCCCCAGAAAGGTCATTTGTCAAGCATCTTTTAATTGGGTTATTTTTCATTGGCCAAACACAGCCCTCTGGAGAGTATTTCATTTACAATGTTGATAAGCACCTGATTGTTCCTGCCTGTCATCTGCATGATGTTATAACATGTGGGCAGCGGTGACATACAGCTTTGGAAATAATTAGCTTTTTTATGCTCTAATGCAGATGTAATGTAATGTAACATGTCTCCTCAGCAGAGAAAAAGAAACTCAAGTTGTCCATATGTTTATTATGAACACAAGCATAATTCACACTGTGTTTTTGCCATCTGTGAGGACGTTTGTGGAGTTAGTTTTAATTGTTTGTGTTCTCTTTTTCGGTTCCGGTCATTTCATTGGAGACTTCCTTGAAGGAAATGTGAAAGCACTTTGGTTTCCCCCTGCTACCTATTTGCATTGCATTATGGTGCAGGTGGGAAGGGTCTGGAACCATGCTAATGAACAACCTTGTTTTAATTAACTTCAAGTTAAAATGCCGTGAAATTGAAAATGATTATTGCCAAAGTAAACATGCCTAATTAGGATATAAGGGGTGTAAGTAAATTATTTAATAACTATTGTTTATTTGGAGCTGTGCATCACCTGCTTTCAGTTAGGAATTAATCTCCACAGCACAAACTGAGTGCATGATGGCAGACAATCCCATTTTCTGTGAGTGATAAAGAAATGATAAGTAGGCCTATTCAATAATTTAAATCTCTTTCTCAGTTTAGCTTACTTATAAATATTTTGCGCTTACTGATTGTAACGGTTGGTGAAGGCAAGAGAGGCAAGGAGGAGTGCTAGATTGGCCTGTGCTCCATCTGCACAAATAAATGGGACACGATAATCAATAATATAAGTTAATTAAATAGTACTGTGTATGAATTCTGCATTGTTCCCTTGTCAGTGCTTCTGCAGTCACATAGTGACGTAGTGTTTTAATTCCGTTCAGAAATACTTTATTCGTCCCTTAAGGGGCGATTCAAGGTAGGTGAGTGTGCAAAGTACACGCAGACGCAACAGTACACGCAGACAATTCATTTGCACACATAAAAGACTAATTTAAAAAAATACCAATATGGCATTTGTTAGAAGTCATACGCATTTAGCTGTATGTTGTCCTTGACTAAATATTAAGGTTTTTCAAAATGAAGTTTTATTCAGAGCTTTTTGAAAAATCTCAACACCTGCACCAAACAATACTTTCATATTTCAATCAGTGCAGCTCTGTAGAACCGGTTGAGAGGCTGGCACTGACAGGAAGGAATCTGCCATTGGGTGATGAATGAGCTTGTCAGATTAGGGACAATTTGATCATGTCTATTGACTCCAAGTATAATTTCACTGATCGCATCATGAGCAACGATGCATGTACAGACATATGCTCACTCATTACAACTTGGACTGGCATGCCATGTCCCTCTTTGGTTCTTTGCGATTTCCATTCTGAGCTGTAATTTGTATTGACATGACAGCAGTGGTGGAAAGTAACTAAGTACATTTACTCTAGTTGTCTACTTAAGTACAATTTTGATGTACGGTATTTTTCTTAAGTTAAAATATATATTTTTATAAAAAAAAAAAAAGTAGAATGATTTCAAAATGATTATCATTGGTCTAGTTACAGAATAATACATAAGCATGGTCGTTAGAATTGGCTCTACCTCAACCAGCTACAACATGAATGTTAATGTTATATTAATAATTGCTTTTACTTAAAGTCCATGTAAAGTAAGAATAAATGTGTTCTGAGTTTGTCAGACCAAAGTGTTATTAACCACCCAGCCAAATTTGAATGATTACAAATATCATCAAGTTTATGAAATTTGGTGTCAAAATCAGGGTATCAAATTTGGTGTCAGGTAAAAATGAGCTGTCTTAGTTCCAGGACTGTGGGGGCGAGTCTGCTGTATATGCTGAAGCCACGTCCACTCGCAGGAGCAGCCAAGCAGCAATTTTGACGCAACTGAAACGTGTCAGAGGAGATCAGAAAATGACATGACTAACTTCGAAACATGAAGATGACTTAATTTCTATCTTTCTGGGGTGCAGGGGTATGCTCAGGGTGGTCTCAGTGTGTTATCGAGCCACCCTTTAGGACCACCCAAAAAAATTCTGGACTGAAAACTGGTGAAAAACTGTTTTAACCTCTAACTCCACATTTCAGTAAAATATCATTCAAAGCCTTTTCACAAGTAATTTCCAACATATTTAATGTATTTTGAAATCTCAGGCGTGCCTTTGCACAGACTTTAAGTAAAAGATCCAAATACTTCTTGAAAGGCTGCATGACAACTACTTTTAGATTCAACAATTATTCTGATCGGATTTATGTCTCTTTGTGAGCTCCAATGACTTTATTATTGTATGCACTAGCCAGTGATTTTAATCCTGTCCAGAAAACTGCAAAATCCATCCATGCACATTGAGCTTTTGCATGTTTAAAACAATGTTACCAGCTGAATCTGGAAATGTGTGAAACTGATTTCATTAAAAGTCTAGAGTTTATATTTCCTGTGAGAATAATTGTAAAAATTAATGTCCCATCAATCAAATTAATAGAGCATCATCAAAATTTGGCTTCCATTTGATCATCTGTCATTTGTAATTCAAATATCCTCCAGAACCTGACTGTGCAAGTTTTTTTTTTTTTTTTTTTTTAATAATTCTGATAGAAACAAATTAATGAAATGTAATGGGACTGGAAAAGGCTAAGAAAACATATATTAAATATATTAGAGTGACTATAGCTAGCTGAAAACAATTTATCCACATCAACTTTTATGTGATTTAGCGGCTTAAAACCTTCAAGGAAACCTATTACATCCCAGTAGGAGCTTAAATAATTACCTCAATACAATACCAATAAAAATAGACATAGTAATAGTGATCCTTAACAGCAGCAGTTGTTTCAGCTTGGCAGTTGGTCAAGTGGTCACTTACTGCTACCGGATATTTCAAAGTTGGAGTAGCTACAGCTCACTGTAGTTGGCACTCTTTTGCTTTCTGAACGAGCTCTCCGCCGACAGAACAAAGTAATCTGGTCACACTACACCATTTTAGTCTCTATTATAGGACGTCAATAATTGGAAGCAGTTAAAATGATTCGATTCTGTCAGTAATCTTATAATTGAGGCTGTGTTGTGAACATTTTATTGAATTAATGCTACAGGAACTTGTGTGTACCCAGCATTCGCTCAGTGAACAGCAATTTAAATCCTTACTCTCCAGCCAACAACAACAGTTTGCCTAATTTTATCTTATTAACTGTAATTAAAGATAAGAGGATCAATAAAAAGCAATACAACTGCACTGGCACTTTGCCACTCTTTCACCAAATTTCAGTGGTGCTGTCAGGCCTTTCCTTTTACTTGTACATTTTGCTCGTTGCAGGCAGTCTTTGTATTTTTCTTCACTTTGAATCACAATCTACGTCTAATAGTTTTGAATTCGAACATGTCCAACAGAATATCACTTTTGCTAGACTACAGCACAGCGGCTCCCAGCTGAGAATGAGGGTGTTATAATTTTGGATCACACCTTCTCTGTATGCACTTATTTTCCTGTGCTCACAATGGTTTACCACTTCAGCCTCTTTCTGTCCTTCCTATGTGTGTTTAGGACCAAGCATTAGTGATTTTATCAGTTATCTTGTGCTGTACTTCAGAGTTTTGTTTTTTATTATCTGTTTCACAATTTGATCTGCATACCTCTGTGTTTTTGGATTGTTGATCAGATAAAATAAGCAACCTCAACAGGGCTCCAATTACTTATAATCAGCGCTCATCATATCGTCTAGATTCTGTAGACTGATTAATATACAAATATTGTACACAAATATTGTAAGACCTAAACTCTTGTACATTTTCCATTTGTATATTTGATAACTTGTAGGTAGGTAAGGGATCACTTAAACCAGATAGTAAAAGACCATATTGATATTTCATAGAAACAGGCCCAGTTTTGAAAATGACTCACTCACATAGAGTTTTTGATGTGAAGCGTCGTGGTGGCTTTTGCAGGCATTTTCTTTAAAGGTGTTTACAGGGCTGGTCACTGTTTAGATAACCAAATGGGTCTTGGTTATTGATTAATTAAAGTCTTATCAGCACTAACAACTGTGATTGGAGAGAAAAAAGTAGGAATTGAAGCGTCCTTCTCAAAAGACATCACTGTGAGCTGTGACTACATATATGGGATGTGATCTGATCCTGCATTCAGAACCCAATACAAGTATCCTTGAAGTTTCTGTTTTAACAGACTAACCATTTCTTTGTATGTCCAATCATGGTTAGTAATTTCACTGCTTTGCAAAGTCTCTTTTCAGGAATATTTGCATCTCAAAGTGCCATTAAACCTAGATTATTATGGAGCTTTCCTTGAAAAACATAATGACAACCGTCCCAGATAAAACATTGTAGTAGTGTATAATTGTGTTGAAATAATTTTTCATTAGAGAGAGTTGTATTTGGACTGAAATGTTTGTCAGAGGAGAGGCCAAATACACATTTATGTACCAGCACTGCATTATTTTAGTGTAATTTCATGCATCAAGTGCATTAGTACAACCTTAACCTTAACTGTGGCACACAAATATGCTTTTACCATAGAAAAATGAGCAAGCTGTAAAACAGACAGCACTTAAAAGACAACAGAAGAAAAGGATGTTGATTGATAAAAAGCTGGATTAGTCTTCTGTTTGTATGAACCATTTTAACAGAAATTTACTGTGCAGAAAAAAAATGTCCTGTGTCTTTACTCAAATTGTTGACCTGACAGGTTGTCTGAATCATAGCTCAAAAAGATCCTTTGATGTGTTCTGTCAACACAGGATTCATGTCCTTTTTTGGTCCATTGTAATTATTGTCTTCTGTCATGACAACAGTAGGTGGTTGTTGACTGTTTATACACCCAACCAGAATTCTTGTGCATCTAGTTTCCTCAAAATAAGCACATTACATCCCCCAGCTGCTGGGAAATGTACCAATCACAGCCAGTGTGATGGAAACATGCCATTGGGAGCGGCCAAAAACATATCCTCTGCCCTCAAATTCAGAATAGCTGTGTATGATTTCAGAAAATACAGCTTAGGGGAAGTCATATTCTACTAGCATCATGCAAAGCAGTTTTTTTCTTTTTAGAGTGACAGTTGTGTCACAGCGTAATATGATGAAATACTATGAAGTGGTTTTTATCTGTTTATTTGGCTTTTGTCACAGTTGCAAACAGTAAAAATAAATAGAGAGACTTGTGGTATAAAGAAAAACGACAGTAACACCCTGAACTACATTTTCTCCCAAACGTCTCTCCATCTCCCTTCTCTAAGGTCTGTATCAAAAGCTCCCTTTAGTTACATGATAACATTTGACTTTTGTACATTTTAGTGTATTGACTTTCAGAAAATATATTGATGCTGGATATCTAATTAAAATATTGTAATATTTTACTGGCAGCTAATTAATAGTGCATGCAGACATGATTTCCAATAAAAAAGAGTTGATGTAGTTTTTATATATTTATTTAATGCCAATGAGTCCAAAAAGATTTAATATTCACAGAGTCTCCCCATGTTATGCTGAGCTACAATGATGGAAGAGAGTGTGAAAGCCTTCATTGAAGTAATGGCTAATCAGCAGTCCTGTTGGCAATGAAACAAATATGGCAAAATGACTGTCTTTCATTTTTAATATGATCAACTTTCTTCCTCAAGTTAGAACTCTTGTTTTGAAACCAGATTAGACAAATGGTCATGCTGCCAGTATTTCTTATGCCACTGATTGTCACTTGCATTATAACAACACTATTACATTATTATAACTCACCATAATAGAAACAAAAACAGCTTGCACAGCCGAGTTTAGTCCTTCTTGGGGCGGCATAATCTCTTTGTTATCTCCCATCACTTCCTTCTCTGGTCATTGCAATGTTGGTCATGTTTAAATTCAAATTCTTTCTAAATATTACTATTGTAGCTGCCCGGCTTCTTTTTCTGAATGAACCTAAAAAAAAAAAAAAAAACTTAAAATCTGCATCCAATCAAAGCTTGCGCTCTAAATGGGTGATTTTTTTTTAGGCAACTAAGTGATGGGCTCACCTGTGAATGCTGCAGGGTGTCTGGAGGTTAACCTGGGAGAGGTTGGTTCATTTTTCACACTGCAATGCTGTTTGATAATCAGCAGATGTTTTCAGAACTCAACTCCATGAAGGGCATATCTCTGTGGAAAATGCTCCAATTTAAACGAAAGAACAAAGTACTGGCAAAAGCAGGAAGAAAAGCTGCTCAAGTGTGCAGTAAATTGTGACAGAGGCAGACTTCAAATGTTTAGTTTATTTTCAGTGTCACGGAAGGCACTCTTTAAATTTAAGAATTGATTATCAAAAAAAAAAGTGAGTCTCAAATTAAATGCCGCACTTGCTTTCAAGTATGTCAAAGTTCATTCGCTTTAATGTGTGTCTGCGCAAGGCGGAAGGGCTCCATTTACTCTGCAGCTTACCTCCTGACATACAGAATAATGTGGCATTCTTTGGGAAGATAAAAATATAAGCTGGAGTGGAAATATGGGTTTGTGTCAAACTCATCAGTAAAGCAATTATCAGAGCACTGGTTGAATTATTATGTTTAGGGTTAAGTGGAACAAAAAGTGTAAGAGCTTGTAGAAAGATAGAAAGATAATATCACAGCATAACTGGAAATTAGCTTCCAAGAATTTGCTGTCTAAGTTGGCAAGAAAACTATGAGCTGGCTCCACAACATTAGATCCTAGCCAGATGTCATCGCATCCACTGTCATATTTACACAGAAAAAGTCAATATTACAGAGTAATTGCCTACAATAATAGTGTTAAACCGATTGATTAAATTACCTGTTTGACCATTCAAAAAATTAGTCATCGACTTTCCAAAGAAATACCCAGTTAGCAGGGCTGCTGGTGCTCAGGACTCCCCAGATGCGCTAAGAATAATAAGATGATAATCTTATGATAATAAGACACTGTTGTGCATGTATTTTGCAAACAGAAGTCGGAAGTGTACAAAATGTTTCTTTACATGGTATGAATGCCAACAAGTAAGCAAGGATAGAAAACTTTTGACCAACAAAGAGTCCATAAGGGACCACTGGTGCATTAAACAAGTTCATGTCCAAGTAGAAGGATCAACATCCTGTTGTGAGGTTTGAGACAACGCAGTGTATAAAGTAGTTAGTTCAGTCCATCATTTTAGAAATAAACTGTTTTGTACAGTGACATGGTGCATGGTTCTGTGGATCCCTTCAGTATCACACAAGCATAACACAGCTTGTCTTTCTCCATTTTTTCACTCATAATGACATTTTGAACAACCCCTCCCAAACCGATTAGCGCCATACAATAGCGGCTGCTGTGTTCAGATCAATAATTCCAGAAACACAGTGAGGAAACAAATCAATTATTGTTTAAACACAAGGCTCTGATGTCCAGGAATCAATAGATGAGATGTATTACATTGCAGACGCTCTTTAGAGGTCTGAGACTCATTTTTATTTATTTTCCTTTGGACAGCAAAATTCACATGGAGCTCTTTGTCATTTGTGACCCAGTTAGAATCGCTGCCATTATATTACTGCCATTACCCAATGAAATGTCCAGAAATCACAATTCTGTATAATGGAAGAGAATATCTGATGATGCTATGTATTGTAATATCACCAGTGTATGGCCACCTGTTTATACTCAGAGCTGACAGAAACATGTATGAAAAGGGCAGGATGATTGTTATTGTCCCAAACTACACTGCGATATTGTGCTGTTATCGTTCTGTCAGTGATCAATAATATGTCATTATTTGTCCTCATGTCTTTGTTACTCTATTTAGTTCATACGTTTACATTTCTGTCAGCAAGCCTAAAGTCATTACTTATGTTGTCTAGCACACCTACGTAAGCATACATACACCCTTTATGCTGGTGTAAGTGGAGTTGACTCCAGACGGTTTAATACTTTCAGCAGTTTGTATATGGACGAATGCTACCTGATTTAATTTGAAAATGTATTTTGCAGTTTTTTTTATTTGCATTTAGCATTTAAGCAGTTTACAGAATGTCGAATTGCATTTAGTGACCTGTAAATTGCATGTTGTCATGCATTTTCCACAGATGAATGTGTTTTGGAGGTGAAATGTACTGGAACCATCCACATTACAGACCTAATTTGAATGAAAGACAAATTCTGAACCTGTCAGCTCAAAAGTGTATTTGTGTATCACAAGACTAAATTGACAAGAGATGGTGTGTGTGATTGTGAACTAAAGAAAAATAATGTTTATATATATTTATATACTTTTACAGCAGAATAAATAGACTGCCACCACTGACCATCTGATTTCTAACACCTATGCTTTCTATTGCTGATATCTTGAAAGCTTTACCAGGAGTTTGTGTGCACAGACAAAAGAGTGTGATATACATTTATTTAAAAAGAATGGGTCATGTTTGGTATGCTTGGTGTGTGAAAGAAGTGCTCCTACAGCACTACTCCTACTGCTTTCTGCTTTCGTTTTTTGAAAAACAACCAAGTTTTAAATTACTTTAAATACGTGTTTCATATGTTGATGTACTGCGAGATACTGAATGCTGAGATTAAAAGATTTGATTTAAATGCACAAGCAATTGGTAAATGTCCTGGATGGCACAGAGGTACAACACATCATGTATCTCCAGCTCTGACATATGAAGGTCAGCTGTGAGAAATAACTAAAGGTGACAGTTTCACAGCAACATGTCTGAGCAACGTGTACAACAGAAATCCTTTTTTCTTAACTCAGCTTCACTCAGCAAGGTGTTACAGTAAGTATGAAATCTGTGATAATAATAACATAATAATAACACTTTGGGGCATACATTTTCAGTTGAAACCAGTATTTGTGGCATGATTTTAGGAATTTTTATTTCACTTAAGATTAAATTATGATGTGTTTTATACCCTGGTGGATAGAAAAAACAAACTAACATCACCTCTGGTCTTCTGGTTTGTCAGACTGGAATCTGACTGATTTGAAAGCAACAAGTTTATGAGCCGCATATTTGGGTTTTTATTTTTTAATTTAATTTTACCTTTAGTTTACCAGGCAGACGTTACAAACAATTTGTTATTCGGTATGAATGGCAATGACTCTGAGTTAGACTGGCAGTACAAACAATCTCCTTAAAATGGTTGAAATATCCCAAATATTTCAAACAGCCCAGAAAAAAATATATATATACAACCAATTGTCATATTGTGGATTTCTTTAATTTTGAATCATGAAGTGACGACATGATGAGCTGCTCTTTTGCAGTCATTACTCCACCGTCATTCTGTCACTCAAATAAATTGCGGCAGAATTATCCATGATTGCATTTGAAATGCAAAACAAGGAAAGCATCCTAAAGCAGAAGGGCTGGTGAGTTGTCAGCAGTTTGTAAGGTAATGCAACTGCACCACAAAGGTCTTATTAGGTATTCCTAAATGTACATCTGTATTATCAAATGACAGCACACAACAGGCAGTCATCTCCTGTATCCGGCTGCTCATATTAGGACGCATCCAGTAATCTCATTAATTACTTCTCTAAATCACAAGGTTTATGCAGGGGGTCCGACGTTTATATTTGATGAAGTATATGAAATGATGGAATACACTGATTTTTTGCCTTCAAGTTATTTCTTGTTGTGGTTTGCTTTACCTCAGCCAGGATGTGCATGGTGTTATTTATCAGAGGTGTGCTACCTGTGATGTCTAGTTCCAAGCAGAACAGCAGGTGAAGCAGTCGACACCCTGGAAACTCAGTTGAATCATGCAATAGAGCAGCTGCCCTTCAGCAATTACGGTTATGAAGCCATAAATCAGACCTTAATAGGGGAGAGAGCGGAGAGAAGCTAAAAGACATGTGCTACCTCAGTGGAATTGTCTCTCATGTATATTGCCAGTTAATTTATTAAAAAGAATTCCTAAGACCTAGATCTTCAAAGTGCATTTTCATTTGACCAGTATTTCTTTTACTGTATTTGACAGTGGACTCTGAACCTTTGGGTGTCAGAATAGCCCTAAAATATGGCAACTTCTAATGGTTCAATTGGCATGCATTCATAGTACGCAGTATAAAATTGGAGGTCTGTATATTTGTCCTGCGTGAAATATTCCTTTGAATGGATTAAAACGCGCTTCATGGCTTCACAAAGTCGAACATTTATTAATTTCACGTTTTCATTAGCACAGCATTTCAGTAGAGGTCTCCATCCTGGTTGCAGCACACTTAAAAATGAAATAAGCAAATATGTGGTGGAATTACATCAGTGATTTACTGTTTTATAACCCCAGAACTATGACTGCTGTATGCGATTTCCTAAATTATGGGCTATTACTGAAATACAAATAAAGCTGATAATGCTATTGAAATACTATATCTGGGAGAAAATGGGCCCCTGGGAACAGACCAGTAAAAAGACTAGACAGCATATGCATGATGTCACCTGTAGGTTTCCAAAGCGCCATTTTGAAGCTTAAAATCTGAATTGCTGGCCCCCACCATGTTGGCTGTCCTGTCACCGCCTGCCGCCTGCTGCTGCCACCACACTGTTAATTATGCGTAACTTGAACCATTAATATAATTTGAACAGGTGAGTTCTGTAAAAATTCAGACTCAGTACAGTTGTCATGAATGGCGAAATTAGCTATAGAGACCAAAATTGTTTTTTGTACCATATTTTTAGTTTTTGTACCAGGCCATAATCATGTTTATTTCTGCTCTGAAGTTGGACATTTTAATATGTAGGCTTGTGGAGATTGGAATGTTCTGTAGCCAGCCTCAAGCGGCCGCTGAAGGACTTACAGTTTTTTTTGCATTGGTCTTATTTCCCAGCCTCATAGGTTGAGGCTGCCTGTCCATTCTGCATTCCTTTTGTAGTAATTTGATTCACTTTCTAACAAGAAATCACATCAAACAGAAGCCTTGATCACTTGGGACTATTTGTGGTTGGCCTGTTGAGTAAACCATCAATATCTGTAGTAAAATCCTACCCAGAAATTAAATAATGTTGTTGCACACACAGAATAATAGCATCTTACATCATATAGTGTTTTTAACATTTACAGTGCACTATTAATCCACTTTTAATAATGCTAATAATAATTCTTGGAATAGAAATAATGAATCCCATCTACAAAACATCAGATAGAGAGGATGTGAGATGGGTGGTGGCCTAAGGAGAAGATGCTGTTGCTCCCAGTGCTCTGAGGGACCTGGATGGCTGTGGAAGCCCTGTGTGTGGAGGTAAACAAAGGTTAATCCTCTCAGACAGGCAGAGGAGAACAACTCCGGTGTGACAGGTCTCCTGTTCATTCACCAATGCCTCTGCTACCTGGAGGCAAAATCCTCCCTGTCTCTCCATAAAGGCTATTTGCTTTAACATGGATAGACACTTGCTGTCCTTGAGTGAAAGGAAATGCAGTGTGGAATTTTGCTCTGGAATTCAGACATTTTGTTTATCTTCATCATTTTGTTCACTTTAAACACTTGTCTAAAAGTTCCCTGTAATACATAAATCACCCCGAAAATCTGTTTGTTTGGAATACCATTCATTTAAAAGTACTTTTTAAATTGTTTTTTTTGTTGTTGTTGTTGTAATAGTGACGCATGGATACACTGTTGCTTCTATAAAGGATTGTTGTCCCCAGTAATGAAATTTGGCAGGGTTTATGGTTCAGCTCTCTCTGTCTGTATTTGTCCATCTGCCATGTACAATATTTTGGATGCCACTGATTGTATTGCCACAAAATCCTAGGAAATGATGGAAACTGAAGTGAGTGCCAAAACCTGCAGTTCGTGGAATTGCCACTTAAGGCTGGCTATAAAACAAGTGTTACGCCCCAGTCTAGGGGT
Source organism: Protonibea diacanthus (assembly GCA_028641955.1). Lineage (NCBI taxonomy): Eukaryota > Metazoa > Chordata > Actinopteri > Sciaenidae > Protonibea > Protonibea diacanthus. The sequence continues at coordinate 14,417,012 of CM053986.1, forward strand.
GCCTAGAGCGTAACAAGAAAAGGTGTCATCTTCCCCGAGTCCCAAGTAGCCACGTACAACGAGTTAGATGAATGAAAAGAAAAGGCTTTATTTACAAAAGCTACAAAAGATCAGACAACTAAAAGCTTCAGGGTGGACCAAGGCCAAAACAACAACCAAAACAATTCTTTCTGGAAAATAAATCACTTGCCTAAAAAAAAACAAAATCACAATAGACTTACCTTCCTAACTAACGAAAAAACAGGAGAAAACACGGTCAAATCAAATGGCAGTAAACCCCTACTTTTATCACAAGGACTATACTTCTGAAAGCTAACAAATAGGTACGTGTGGCTGGTTGGGAGAAGAGGATGATGCGGAAGCATGCCGGTTGCCTCCTTGACGGCCGCCATCTTGGCTCCTCATATAGCAGGTGGTATTCAGCTGCAGCCAATCACGGGCTAGGGCCGGAGAATCCCTCAACCAATCGCCTCCCGGAGATGGCACATCCTATTTGCATACAAGATGGACAAGGCACACACGCAGACACACAGCAAACCACACAAAACATATGACCGCAGTCATAACACAAGTCATCATTGTCATATTAAAATGTCCAAACGTCACAGCAGAAATAAACATGTTTACAGCTGGTACAAAAAAACTGTTTGGGTGTCTATGGTTAATTTCCTCATTCGTACTATACTGAGTGTGATCTTTCATATAACTCGCCTATTCAAGTTATATTACGGTTTAAAGTTATGCTTTGATTGACAGGTTGATGCTGTCACAGGTGGCTTGTTTGAGCACTCAGGCTTTATACAGCCCACCTCAGCTCCTGTGTCCATGATTTACATCTTTGCCCATTGTTAGATTAGCTGGGAGGCGGTATTGCCAAGATGGCGGCAGCGAAAGCCACCAAGCTCTGAGCTCCACAATGGCTCTTCAGAAATTTATCGGTGATGTCACAGAGACAAAATTAATTTCCTTGATAGCGATCTGTGACTCTTTGATAAATATTATGTTTGCAGAACAAGTAGCTCTCGTCAAAAGGATTTTTATTGTTACCGATGTTGATGGAGCACAAGGCACTTGATAAGCATGATACACCACACCTGTTGCAAATTGTCATCAGTCAAATAGTAGGATTGCTTATATACTGTTTATATATTTTAAACAAAAGCTACGTACATAACTCAGTATATACATAATTTGTTTGCTCAATAGCCGTAATATAAACTACCTATAGAGTGCTGCAGAAGTGAGTCCTAGAATCCTAAAACCTGTATGCATACTTGGAATTTGTTTTTTTGGTTAGACACTTGAAATAATTGTTAACATAAACTCTGTTCTTCTAAATACACTTATGAATTTTGAAGCCTTTATGACTTTATGGTTAGGTGGCACCACGCAGGTTGTTGGGGGGGCTTAAACATCATGCTAAAACCTTAAAGCATAAAAACATGAATAACATATAGAATGGCGGTGTTACTGTTAGAAATACATATATAGTAGCTAATAGTTTAAAACTTCATTCACAACATTGACTTTTAAATACTAGATCAACATTCAAATGCTGCTCTCTGTCTGTGTAAAGAGCTGCTGGTCTCCGCGTCTCTTTTTGTGACCGATGACAGGGTTGAGCTATACACACCCAGATAAATGACGGGTCAAGTGTGGTTTTGACTGCACTCTAACAAAATCCAGCAAGGTCGCTCCTTCCTGCATGCTGTGCAGAGGTGTGGCTGTGTTTATTTGCACTTTAGAACGTAATCGCTGTGAAATAAAAAAAGAAAATTTATGTTTTATTTCTCCTAATTACACACTCATTTTGGCTGTCTCTTTTTTCACTCTCTTGGTCACTCTCTCTCTCTGTGGGGACAACTTTGAATCGTTTTACTGATAAATCCTACCTATTCTACCATTCTACCTAAAATATGACTCCAGACATTCAAAGCTTTGTTTGAAAACCTCAATAGAAGCTTTGAATGTTAAAAAAAAAAAAGAAGAAGAAGAGAAAAAAGAAGAAGTAGGCTATGTACTCAAACAAATGGTCTCATTTCAAACTCTTCATTTGGGCCTCTAGTGACCAATACCCAGTGTACAGTACGTATCCAGAAGAGTTTACGTTTTCAGAGTTTTTGTCTGCCCCTCTTTGTAAATGATTTATTACCTGAATTCCCATGTATCTGAGAGTGGAAGTGTTGTGTTTCGCCTTGGAGATGTGTACAGCCGCAGGACTAGGTGTTCCTTTGTTTCTGACAGTACTGCAATGTTCAGCAATAGGAGCTTTTAAAGATTTGGTGGTTATGCTGATGTTTACCAATCCACATGGGCATTTGAGCATGCACTGTATATGATATTAGCAGTGGAACATGAAATAACACCTTTAATGTTGTATTTTCTTCCCATCTGGGGGTGGATGAATGAATCAGTTTGTGTGCAAAATGGCATTGACCACATGGGTAATTTCCAGAGGGGACAGAGCTAAGGATGTGATGCTGATGGGGTGGTAGTTCTGCTCTCACCATCATGGTATGTAGGTCAGGGGGTCTCTTGTACACCACACAAGGGAGCTTAGAAAAGCAGGTCTTAAGCACTGGGTTTGTATCAATAATATGCCAGTGTTCTTTGATTACACTGGCTTTGGATAGCGGTGAATACTGAATAGCTCAAACATCTCTGTGTTCGGTTTCTTTGGGGTTACTAATGGCAAGGCATTGTTTGTTGAAAAACACGATTAGGCACTTTTAATTTTCCTTCACTTTTTTTTCCTTAGGACTGGCTGTGGGATCAACAATGTTCCCCCAGTTTTGCCTCTCTGTATGTGAAATTCTTTGAACAAGGACTGATCTTCAGAATTTCTTGTTAGTGCTTGTAAAGTGCTGTGAGTGCACACTAATAATTGCACTCTGATTCAGATGTGCATTTTAACATTATGATAAAACTTAAAGCACCTCCCATCTAGATTTTGGTGGTTAGACGCTAAGAGGACACAGTTTTTATTGAATTAATCAACCGAAACTGTAAAAAGGGAGAATAAAATAGGCTTTTGAAAAGTAGTAATGATGAAAAGTAGTAATGACACCTGCAAAACTGTGGCCAGTATATCTGGTTGATGACTCACCCACAGCTGAACACCTACTGTGATCTACAATCAAATGTGCTTTTCCTGCTATGTCAAATAAAATTTGCCCATAATGACAAAGACCTTAACAAGGGCTCTGTGATCATCCCTCAGTTTAATTCTACATGACTGCAACCATTAAAGATTTTAAGAAATGATAGTTATTAAAATATATTCCTGTTGTAATTTGGTCATCAGACCACCAGAGAAAATGTTGCTTGGCCCTCAAGAAAATGTAAAAGAAGCTGTAAGCTTGTGTACAGAGACTTTGGGGAAATAGGGATGCTCCGCTCCCCTCACCCTTCCACGGTGGCAGGGGCAGGTCAAGGGCTCTGATTGTCAGTGTTTATTAATGGGCCCTGCAGAGGGGAGTGACAGCAGGGTGATCTCTGTGATGATGATGTCTTATTGCTTTCCATGAGCGCCTCAGGTACATACATATTTATGATGCGCTGCCACCTTGACGCCAGCTAGAAATATCTGTTTAACACCCGGCCCAGTCGAATGCTTACCAAAGCAGAGCTGGAACAATACGACCCTTTAGCTCTAATAGTTCCTGAGCCATATTAACCTTAACAAACCACAGAATGACTTTCCACTATCATTCACATTTAAAGCGGCACAAAAATGTGAACAATGGTTTTGTTGTATGCAGTTTGGGCAGGAAAATGGGAAAAGCCATCATGTTACACAAGAGAAGCCACGGGGACAACATCAACTGCACTGTAAATCTCCTCAGTACCAGTGTCAGCACATCATGTTAATCAGATGACTTTTTGACCACCAATGGAATTAATTTTAACTAATTTGTATGACAGATTGATTTGTGACACTACACGTGTATGTATTAAATATTAACAGCCAGCACTTCCCCAGGGACAGCTGGGATTTTAAAGGGCAACTCGTACGCAGTCATTTAGTTGATTAATATGGGCCACTCATTTTGAGCAGACAGATTTGTTTTACTTACTTATTCATGTCTTCAAAGAGTACAGCTCCCCTAGATCTTATCCCTGTTTTTTTTGGCTTTGTAGTCATCAGGATTCATTCAGTGGAACAGGATGGTGTCACACTGTAGTTCAGTTCTGTTTACTGCCCAGACTGTGACATCCATTTTGTCACAAAGCAGTGGCATATTAATGCAATCAAAGTATTTTATACAAGACAGACACAACAAGTATTCAAGAAGCAAGACAGCAGTGACTTTCAGTGTACTATCAGCTCACAGGCTTCCTTGTACAAATAATACTGAACAAATTTGGAAGCAGATTATGTGTTTTGCTGAATGATATTTGAATTTGGAAGGATCCTTTGTATTTTGGCTGTTTGCAGTGCTGAGTAAAATGTGTGTTTTGTCTTTACTCTTCTAATACATGACTAGAAATGAAACAGCTACTTAATTAATGGACTAGTCAGTTCATAGATAATTAATCTGCCACAATTGATTGTTTAATTGCTTTTTTTTAAATGTGGTTGAATGAGGTCCTTATACATAGTCAGTACAGTAGATGGTGGTTGGTTTGCAGCAGACCAAAGTCCCAATACAAGAGAAGACCAAAGCACTGCTGTGGTTTTAGCCACATTAAAAGGCATATCTAGAACAATCAATATCAGTTTAAGCATACGCTATCATGGGCATGTTCTTGCAACTTGCTTGTACACCATACAGTCCAACTCCAAAAAAAAAACACAAGTCATTCATCAATCAGAAATTCCAACCGTTATCTGGTTACAGCTCAATCCAAATTGAAAAGATTTGTTTTTTGCATGATTTGTGTTTTTTTGTGCATAGGATAAATGCACCAGTAGCGCATGGGGATAAATCTTAGGTCAAATAGTTCTTACAGCATGCTCAAACGCAGAGAGGTGTCTTCAATCTGATGGCCCTCAAATCATTTGACACTTGATCTCATATTCTGGTTTGGTGTTTGTATCACAAGATTTGATCAGGGCTTTTAAATCAAATGGTCTTTATCTTTCCTACCTCTCCTTTTAAACAAACAGAAAATATCTCTCCTCTGCAAATAAGTTGTAGGATTTATCCAGTGTGCAGTACGCTGTGATTTGTGATGACAGGAGTTGAATATTACGCTGATACTGTATGGCACTGTAAATCCACCGCCTCATCTCAGCTCGCGCTGTCAAATGTATTTTGAAGTTGTATTTCAGCCATGTCCCCTCAGCACTGAGCTCACTGAATAGAGAAATAATGAGTGCTGTCTAGAGACAATGTCACTATTATTTTAGATCTCCCAAATCTCTCTTTCTCTTTCTGTGTGTTCATTTTCATGGAGGTTTCTCCCCCACATTCTCTCTGCATCTCTGGCTCTGTCCCCTCAAAGCAGTCACACCACCCACTCTCAGTTGATTCTGTTGTCTCTCCTCCCCTTTTGTAAGCTGCGCCGTTAAGATCCTGTCATTTGTGAATACATGTGAAATGTGCAAAGGCATCTTGGAAGACGGGTTGCAGTCGGCCCGTGTGACGATGCTTTAGAGAAATTAGGCGTCTTAACAGCAGAGCCAAGAGCATGCTCACAGACTGGATGCATCGTCTGTTTAGATGCTATCCATTTGTCTGCACTGCTGTCACACAGAATGTTGCATATTGATAACTAATCACATTTAAGGCACACAGATAAAAATCTTATATTGTCGGTACGCACATTTCACACATTGCATGGGTGAATCCTGCTTTAGCACTCACTGTTTGCCTTAGGGTTGACTCACCAGACTGTTTGGGCAGCTCTCCCCTCAAGGGCTGAACATTGTTAAAAGGGATAACCCAGTCATCAGTGCTTTACTTGGTCTGTGTCATAAAATCAGTCTCAAGACCACTTTTTGAAGGTTACTATCTCATCTCGAAAATTGACTGTATTTTTGCTTGGTCTTGACTTTATTTCAGGACCAGTCAAGATCACAAATGCAGGGATAGCACTAACATGCGTGCATTGTCTGAATTATTTGTTTCCATCATTACTTTGATTGGATATTAAATGTCCTGCTTTAATTGCAACTAATAACCTGACTACGCCTCACTTACCTGGGTAGGCTATATCCTTACTATTGGTCTTGACTTTGTCTCAAGCCCTTAAACTTTTGGTCTTGATACAGTCTGGCATTGGTCATGACTTTGTCTCTGTCTAGGTGGTCTTTGCTATTGTACTTCCATAAAGTTGAGACTCAGAAGAGATAAATTAGGAAAATCATAGTCAAAATAAATGCAGAGTTATCTATACTTTTAGTCCTCATGCATCCAAATACACAAGATCCTACAGTTTCCATAATGCAACTATAACCACACTACTACTCATACACTAACTATCATCTTCATATCATCTTTCATTGGACACGCTTTTACAGGAATTTGCTCCTGTAGATTTAAAATTTTTAGATTTTAAAATAATTATTATTATTATTGTGTTTGAGTTATAGTTTTAAGTTGTTTTGAGTTTATTTGCCTTCTTTTGATAGTAGGAGTTGATGACAGACAAAAAAGGGAGAGGACTCATGAGGAGCATAACAGATGAGCTACCAGGTGCTGATTTTTGTCTGATTATGATTATAGTTATTTTTCAGTTCTTCAGATGCCATCTATTCCAGCGTTGGCAAGCACTGCTTTCTGACACTGTGTCTTATTTGATACAAACTGTAGGAAACATACAGTAGGACATTTTTAAATCAAGCACATAATGTAGGGGTATTAATATGGGACTATTAATATTAGCATATGAATTTTAAAAATGTGTATGCAAAATTTCACATGACATTTTTCTTTCTCTTGCTGATGGCTTTAAAGTCAGTGAAATTTGACAGGGTTGCATTAAAAGTAGCACAAAGGCAAATAACAACTGCCCAGCCGCCACACCTTCTCCACAATGGATCAGTTTCAGAGTAGAATGCAATTTGTTAAATACATTAACACTTCAGTGAAGGCTCCAATGAGGAAATTCATCATTCTGCCAGATACTGAAGGAGCACCTGATTACTTCTCTGTTACTTTGAAAGGAAATATAATTCAATCATGCCAAATATTCACTGAACAATATACATTTTTTCTTTCTGTCCTATACCTGTGACTGTTTTTTTCCCAAATACCAGGTTGGATAAGACAGTGTAGTTTTTATCCTAGTATGTGTCCTTTGAACTCCTTTTTATTTAATACGAAAGCATTTACCAGCACAATATAGTGAGCTGGATATTGCAGCCTGAGCTTGTATCACTCACTTGGCAGTAACGCAACATTTTCACAGTCACTTAAATCCTAAATGTCACCTTTAAATGGCTATGCTGGCAGCCAAAACACAAAGACAATCATAGATGATTATTCTTCAGAAGTGGTTTCTTGGTGAGACTTGCGAAGTCTTTGTTTTGTTCAAACCTGCAGATTTGAAACTTGGGTTCATATGGAGGGTCATGCTGTAGTTACTTGTGTTACATGTGACAGGTTTTTAAAAGCCGCTGATTCAAAGCCTAATTATTTGGACACATTAGTGACTGAGAACACCAAAAAGTATATATAATTTTTGTTGGTAGATCCACAACACAATGGAGACGTGCTACTTTGTCAGATATATAGATATGGATAACTGGATTTTGCCTCACTAAACACTCCCTCAAACAATCAGGAGGATTTCCCCCTGATACACTATATGAAAGTGACTTTGAGTGATATCATTCACTGGCACAAACAAAGGTAATTTAGTTCCTGCCTTATTTTGCTTGTTTTAGTGTAACCCAAGGCTATTTAGAATGGATTTATCCAAGTCCCCTAACTTAATCTGCCATTTATAGGCTGAGTGGTGGGGGGTGAAGACAGGCACTGGGCTTTGTGATTGGACAAAAAAGTAACCAAGGAAACCATACTGCTTTAAGTGTTGTAAATTGGTTAAAACTCATTTATCCGTAATGTGAGTTGCAAGATGGGTGAGGTAAACATGATCAATCAGCAACTGTGTCACAACTCAATTTGTTTAGACACCGAGCTTTGTTCCTGCGATTGCTGCGTTAGGCATGTGTTTTCAGGATGTTTTAAGTGGTCTGCACAAGTTCTGTATGGAAATTTGGAACATAATTAAGGAAAGCATTTCAAAGGTAGCCTCATAAATAATGCAAATTCTGTGTTAAATGTCCCTGACAGCCAATGCTGGCGCTGCAGTACGTGAACCACAAGAAAGGCTGAGCTGGTCTATCTGGTCATCAGGTGCCTCCCTTGGAGTGCTATAAATTGACAGAAATGGTAGACAGTGCAGAATAAATGAGATCGCTCAAATAAGTAACACTCCCTATTAATAAGATTCTTAATGTGACACTTGGAGACTCCTAATTGGGACATAAATAGTTAGTGCAGCAAAAACATATGAGGCTTTGCCAAAACTCCATACAGTGAAGGAAATCTAATTCAGTTTTTCTTGTGAAAAATACAAACTGGATACTCTCAGTGATTGATGTTACTACAGTTCGACCAGCGCCCTGATTGCTTTAGGACAAAAAAAGTGTTTTTTTTTTTTGTTTCATGTCATTGACTGTAATAAAACAAAACAGTTTTATAACTATCATCTGCAGATATTTTAAATATTTACAAATGCCAAATTCAGTGTGACTTTCAAAGGATCAGGGTGTAGGATTTAGTGCCATTTACTCGTGTAGTTGTGGATTGCAAACCTCTCTGCTATTTCAAGTGTGAAGGAGAAAATATGGTGGTCATAAATTTCATGAAAAACGCAAAAGTATCCAGAGCCAGTGTTTGGTTTGGTCTGTTCAAATCAAATCTAATCAAATTTTATTTGTATAGCCCAAAGTCACACTGTTGTGGGCTACTTTAGAAAGATTGTGTTACAACACTGAGTCTGTAAATGTAAAATGCCATTTCTAAGGTAATAAAAGCATAATGATTGTTATATTCAGCCGATTGTACACTAATGAAAACATAGTTATGGATATTATAGTTATAGTTATATGTTATAGTCCATCTCTGCCCTATTCTGTAAATAGAGCCACCTAAATCTGGCACACTGGACCTTTTAAACTAATTTTGTAAAATGTGCTCTGGAAATAGAAAAAAATATATATGCAAAACATAAAATAGCCTAAAGTAATAAAAGTTGGACATCATAGAAATAACAGAAATTTGACTTTCATTATTCTTTATTTGGATCCACGGTAGCAGCAATTTTCCTGGGGTTTACAGACAATATGTTTTCCAGGGTTGACCAAGAAGAATCATTATGATTTTACTATATTTTGATTAAGAAATACAAGATCAAGAACAAATTTTGTATCCACTTGTATCTGCTCAACAAACAAAAAAAACAAAAAAAATGAATAAGCTTACATCTAGAATAAAGAACTAAATGATTACAAATAAAATACAAATGTTTTTTTGTTTTTAAGTTTTTATGTTCTAAGCTTGCCTTTCTCGAACCACTGAATGGCATCTTTAGAGTCATCCTCCACGCACCCAGAATGCACATTTTAGACCGACCCAGTCACTGATTACATAATTACCTGCTGCCTTTCTTAATCAAAGACTAATTTCATGCAGACGGTGAGTTGAATGAAAGGGTACAGCACATATTTTCCACTTGCCACACTGTAAATACAGCCTGGTGTACTGGAATGGTATGGTATCTATACATAAAGGTAGTAAAAAAGAGAACGGTCATGTATTTTTCCTGCCTTGCTTTTAACTGGAGTGTAACATGAATGATCTATTCTCAAAAAAAAATATTTTTAATTTATTGTTGGTGACTTTTTTTATTTAACAGTTTCTTCAAACCTCCCGTTTGGAGGTTTGCTGTGCTTTTGTTCTCCTTGTTTCTAAGCTGCACTCTTTTCCTCTCTTTATCTACATGCAAGCAACAACATACTGTACAATCAAACTGCATTCATTTAGGTTTTCAGCTTGATTGGCTGAATTAGAAAAACCACATACCAAGAACCACATAGAAACATTTGATTAATTAGATTGTCCTTAATCAAGGAAATGTCATTGTGATGTAGTTTTCAGATGGTTTTATTGCTCAGCTACAAGTATATCCATCTTACTGTGTGCTAAACCACTGCTGTATCCTCCTAGGATTTACCTTAAGTTATGAAGCCCACTAAAAGTATGACATTTTAGCCAGAGTGTGGTTCAGCCTTTCCAAGTGTTTAGCCCAGAGGTGTGTGACGGATGTGGGTGATGTCTCTGCCCCAGATCTCCAGGACTGTGTCCCCTTTGATATTCCTTGACTTCAGGGCTCGCATAAGCACATTGAGAGAGAAGTCAAGGTCACTCCCACTCTGTCACTGAAGCCTCATGAATATTATGATTAATCAGAGTCTTTTGGCTCGAATTAATAACAAATCCAGCATTGTTGTGCACAGCCCATAGATTCATGGCTAGCTTTTGAGGAACTTTTGCCCTCCCCAACCCATACCCATCTTTTTTCACCCACACGCCCACCTAACACTCCCTGATGACACTTTTCTTCTCAAAACAAAACAAAAAAATATGTAGCATTTCCTTTTGGCTAAGAAATGATGTTAGATGCGACACAGCAAGTTGGGAGACGCATCAGTTCTTTAAGCATCATCAAAAAGTGAACAGTTGTTTTTGAAAAACAGCCTTGACATGAAACAAACAAACCTCTTGCCTTATTCTGATGTTCCAATCAGTGTAATTTTCAAAATACCAGAACGTAGCACAATGTTTTATAAATGCAGAGGCATCGCAGATATTGACAGTAACATGCAAACAAACAACCACACTTATTCACAGGATTGGAAAATGTCTTATCATTGTTGGTTGTAACTAAATAATATAAAAAAAAGAAGTTATTTAAATTGTACTGACATTATTTGCTGTAATAACAAAGTCATAATCATATTGCACCTTTTGAATGTACATTTTTTTAAATAGGACATGCTTCCATCTGATGTATGTGCATGTGTAATAAGTTGACTAATATGCTTTGTTTACTGTATAGGTAATTACTTCAGAAAGCTGAATTATAATCAAGCACAGTGGTTTGCTCGTGGTATATTTAATGCATTAATGTGTTAAGTGTAATATCATGTAACAGTTAATTAGAAGACAAAAGACAGTTTCAGACTTGATTTGATCTAGTTTCTGTCAATCCGGATGTCATGGATGTCTAACTTGCACAAAAAAAAAAGTTGTAAAAGTTGTAAAAGTTGTAAAGCAAGTTGTAAAACTACTATTGAAGCTAATTATAGGTATGAATTTGTTCTATTAGCGTGTCTGTCACAATGTGGCCGGTTGAGAAGGTCTCTGTCTGCAGAGGGAGGCCACCCATCTTTATCTGTCACTATGTTACTGGAGTGGAAACAGGTGTCTCATTTGATGTTCTCCAGGCCTTCACTGACTTTTTCCTGATTTATTTATTTATTTATTTATTTCTTCAGTTCTGCACATTGTCCTCCTCAAATTGAGTTGTTTGTCCCACCGGTGCTCTCTGCTGTGTGGCTGACAGCTGGGATGTCGAGGGAAAAGGCTTGATAGGCGGCGAACAGACACACATACAGTAGACGGCATTAATCTACTCAGAAGGTCACCATCACAAATTGTTCAAATAGTTCACATGCAGGTTTTCACTGTTGACGTGCAAGTTTGAAAACTGTGGAGAAATAATGAGATTGTGTGTGGCTTGAGACATTAAAATGTCTTAGATTTATAGTGAGATTGCTGCATTATTATTCTTTGCTACATCTGCCATTTAGTATTCATTTTCTCTGCTCTGTGGACTGTGTCAGGTTTCAAACCTAGACAATATATATATTTAATCTGAAAATTAGCATCTGTTGCGCTCCCACTTGTACTTTTTTTCTCGAGTTTGCCTGAAATGCAGACCTTTCTCTCTAATCTTAGATTGTTTTTAGTCCTTTCCCTCTGTGTGAGGAAAGAAAATGGAAAAATAGAATAGTTTGAAAAAAAAAAAACAACAGCTTTATCACAAATGCTGACCTTTAATTACAAAACCTTTGCAGCGGGAGACCTTAGCTTTTACTTAAGTTGACATTTATAAATACCGAAATGTCCCTGTGAATTGCTTTTTGTTGAAGTCACTGTATTGTTGAGCGAGATAGCATCAGTCCATTTGTCAAATACTGTAACTGTTGGCTCAGGGGGCTGGCAGGGTGTGTGCAGAGGACAATGTATAGCTGCTCTGATCTGTCCATGTATGTAGAGGACAGACCTGTTAGCAAAGGGCCTCTCCTATCAGTCACAATAGCGATGGAAAGTTGAGATAAAGATGCTACTCTACCCTGCTAGCGTGTTTGTGTGCCCAGGACAAGAAATCGATACAGCTGGTTTCAGAGACTGTTTTACAGTCAAGGCAGCGCTCAGCTTAAATGTTTGTCTGTTTTATTCAATGACACTTCTCTGCAAACTATTACCCACAGGGAGCGGAGAACAAACGTGAAACAAATAAACTAGCCGTCGACCCATTGCAGCATTGTTTGCGCTTACAGATGGAAACTGGATAGTGTGGAAAATTTTCTTTACACAGTGTCAAAGCGAAATCTATCACAGCTAAGATCCAAGCCATTATATTACAGCCTCGGAGGAAATATTACTTCTCTGGCTGGCTTGTTTTATCCCTGATCTTTCTGTCCACCCATCATCACAGGGATATGGAGGCCTCTATGGGGACATGCGCCTTCCATTGCCTTTCCCCTGATGAAAGAGGATTTCCCGTCTGATATGCAGTAAAGGTTATCTGGATCGCAGTCATGTTTCTGTATAACATGCACTGCCAAGCAAAAACAGGAAAACATTTCTCCTCCCCAAAACTCATTTCAGCTTTGCTTTTCATTATTACCACCACGAACATACTGCACTTATGTGACCATAATTCTCTTTTCAGTAAGCGCAACACAACTCTGATTCCTTTTGGTCTGAAATGAAAACAAAATCTCTTGGTGATTCCAAGAAACCTTTAGGGTACTCTTGTATTACTGTATGGAGGAACATTAGCTAGAAAAAAAATGCTAATAATTGGAAGCCTGCACAAACCTTCAGATTATTGCTTTTTCACAACACTTTTACAGATTTACCAAGGCGAGAACAGGATAAATAGAAAATTAAAATAGGCTAATGTTCCACCCTAAAATCTAGTCTTCTATTTTGCAAGACATCCATGTGGATTTTGCACTTATGCACATTATTTTTGGAAATTATTTGATGCAATTTCTCAAGCAGAAGCTTTTGCTTCTGACAGTAGGCCTCATTTGACAATTCAGTGTGGGAAAAAAAAAAAAAAAAAAGGAAAAGGAGAAAATGGTGCCTGAGGCTGAGTAGAGCAGACAAGCAACAGCTCCACATCACTCACCTGGATTCAAAAAGGACAGAAATAGCACTAAAAGCACCCACTCTCACTTTGTAACTGTTCTTTTGTTTCCATGTCTCTCGCGCTAGGCTACCTTCATGGCAGTCCGTACACTCAGTGTCTCATTTCCCAAAGGGCTACTCACCATCGCATTACAGCCAGAGGTTATTTAAAATGCGGGGGACTCGGGGAAAATCTGCAAAATTTCAAATTGCAGGTTCTCAATTTATGTTTAAAATACACATTTTAATTTCAGCATCTAATTAAAGTTCAATTTGTTGAAGCGCTTTAATGCTGTTTTTGTTGGAAGTATTTCCTCAGCTGAGGGTATCTGAATAGCGGGCGTGAAGCCATCTCACTGTATATGTAACTTCATTTCTCCACTTCATGATATGCAGCACAGTTTTACACATCCAGCCTCTGCAGTGGAGACGCTGGATGTCTTTACATTTGTAAATAGGTATTGTTATTCATATCTCGTATTGTCTAAATAAAATAGATTTAGAAATCTGCAATATTATAAAAAAATGTTTTGACTGATGTGGATGGAAATTCATGACATTTTCCATTAAGATAGGCTCCAGTTAAGTCAGCACCTGCAGATAAAAGACACATCTCCTTCAAAACCATGCAAATGAGAGGTAGGCTCATGCCATCCACTGTACAGTCTTTTGAATAGCCAGGGGGTACAAAAAAATCTGAAAGTCATTTATTCTTAGATGATAACATAGAGTATTATTAATTGAGATGTACAGTTTTGTACATTTCATCGCTGCTGCCAAAATTCATCTTTTTCAGGAGGATGAAACATCTTACAAAATGAAACAGAAGCACCAGAAATTGTGCGTTTACACAGTCACCAGTCAACAAATTAATATTTTTTTATAACATAAACATTTATGTTATAAATATTTGTATATTAAATATTCTCATGCAGTGTTCCTTGCTCCGTTATTTATATCCATCTCAGTTGGTAAACTATCAATATCAAAGCTGTCCTACATGTTTCCACATAGTACATTGGTCTAATCAAAGCTATTTTACTACTTTAGATCGAAATTAGTATAATCCAGGTTAACAGCCATCTGATACTGATGTGCGTGCATCAGTCGGACTTGATTCGGACTCGAGCTTGTCATCTATCATTGGCTCAAAACTCAAAACGTTATTTATCCAAACTATCCTTCTTCTATCTATCCTACATATTTGATTGTAACAAAACATCCTTTTATTGGTCAGTACATTTCTAGAATATGCACTTTCAATATATATATAAAAAAAAAAAGTCAAAACCATCATGTGGAGAAACCCTTTGTGTTGATATGAATAAGAAATGATCTGTTTTAAATGAGTGCCAGATTTGGCCCAAAGACAATTGTTTTCCAACCCCAATGCAATGGCAACTTTAGAATTAATCGGTACTCTGAAACATATTTTATACATTCATTTGTACAACAAAATACATTTATTGTTTGTAAATACGTCAGCACCTTCACCTCATCCAGTTCTCTTTAAAAAAACAAAAAACAAAGGTATTAAAGACATTCAAAGGGAACACAACAAACACATTTGGTACTAGAGAATAGGAGTATGATTAAGGGCCTGTTTTTCATCGCATAGACTTCATACCATCAAATCTGACCCCAGCACTATTGACTGTGAAATGGATAATAATTATAAGACATAATTATCAGTTAATGTCTGTATTTAGCAAACCTTTTCAGATTTTTAAGCTTTCTGGTTGCATGCTTTTAAAATAAAATAAAATATCTATAACTGCTTGTAGCTAAAACATTAAAAAGGTAGGTTTAATAGAGCCTTATAGTGATGATTATAGTAAAACTGTGCCACTGTGCAAGGTTAATAGAAGGTAAAAGAACAATAAAAATGCTCACTGTGATATATCTTATATATGGATAGATTTAGTTTCAAGTTTCTCTCACTTGATACCATATTTGATGTCCTAATACGCTAAAATGTGAAAGATCAGTCTTTTAATTCATACATTGTAGTTAAATATCTGGTGAGCTTTTTCATTCAACACCATACCTGCATCTGCTGAAACAGTTTTTGTCAGGTAAGGACGATTATGAGCTGCTGAGAGCTTGACGTTTTGCTAGTATTGCAGCCAAGGCAATCACTTGTTGTGACAGGGACAAGGAAGCTCCCTCTCCCTGCAGGAGGCTGATTGATTGGGCAGTCAGGAAGAGGGAAATGTCCTTCACAGTGGGCAGGGAAGGACAGCGGGCCCAGGATGCTCGCTCTCCCTCTCTCTCTCTCTCTTCCAAGAACTTTGCGTTTTGCTAAACTAATCCTCACTGTCGACATCAAAGCCCCATCTGACGTGGGAATGAGCACTACTGGAAATGCTTCTATCAAATGACATGGACACTAGTAGTCCAGATTCAAGTAGTGTCTCCTGCTTTTGACAGAACTTTTTTCATACTCATCAAAAACTGTCCTTAGCATCAGAATGTGTTTCTGCAAATTCAAACAGTGATGAAGCTGCAGTACTCATACTTAAATGTGCAGTGCACCGTGGGGTGGCTCAGCAAGATTATGTCAGTCCATATATCTTATCCTTATCCAAGTTTCATAATTTGTCATCCCCTGATTTAACTAAATGTATGTTGTCGATTCCACTTCTGTCCTTAATTTTCCTGGCAGGGAGACCGTCATTGTGTCTAAGATTAGCAAGATTAGTTTTCTCTAGAAATTTACATTTAAGCCTTTACTTTACAAATGACATGGCGGATTGGCATGGGATAAAATTGATCAATTTTGATAGATTTTCTTTATTACAAACGACTACAAACACCCAGCTATTAGCTCAATGTATATTTAAAATAGGAACTACACGTCTGTCCTCATTGCTGCTGTTCCACATTTCCAGCTCTCAGTAAAGAGAATCTTAAATATAGTGCTTCTGTGACTGAGTTTTGTTCTCTTCACACTGAGTGATCATCAAACCTTTTTGAATGTGTCTGTTTTATTCAGTTCTCTGTCTCTGTCTTAACAGCTCTGCATTACTGAATGTTTTTCGTGGAACTCCCAATTTTCTTAGTGCTTTATTTCTTCAGGCCTTCTCATACAGCCATTAATTAATATACTTTTCTGAAAGTTCCCAGAAAGAATTTAATATCTACCGTGCATCAGAAATACTAGCAACGCCAAATACGCTCAAAAATCTTTTTGATTTTTACAACTAAGATATAAACAACACACAAAATCTGGAAGCAGCGTTGCCTCTCACATATGACATTCTGTCACCTTCTTTACTTTCATCCATTTCACTGAAGCCCTTGTTAAATATTTGCACTGTGCCAAGTCACACAGACCGGTGGCACCATGGCCATTACCAATGAGGAGGCATTACCAAGGCTCCGCTTTTAAATGTTAATTGCCGTTCCTCACACTTTCTCATTACACTCATTCTAAATGATGTCCTGTGAGCTCCTCTGACAGTGTTCCCATTTATTCTCAGAATGGCTTTAAAAAACCACTCAGTTACACTGCATCCACATACTGTCTGTATGATGAAGTAAAAAGGAATTGTTTCCGCGTGATTTTGTCTGTAATGCAGATGGAAGATATTGGACTATTTAGTGAAAAAACAGTCGAGTCTTTATTCCACTCAGTAGAGAGCATTAATGGAGTCAGGAATGAGCACATGCATGAATGTGAATGTGGTATGATCTTGATAGGTTTCTTCAAGGATACAGCCCATTTTATCACTTACTCAGACGGTGCAAAATGCAATGGACAGCATCATTAAATATATAAATGTAATTTTACCACAGAGTAAAATCAACCATCATTCAACATTACAGGTGAGCTTACAACTTTCAAAGACATTCGCTTGTTATATATCTTTGATTTTTGTGGTCGATATCTAAAGCTCATTCAGTAACAGGGCTTTTTATACATATTAAAGTGTTCTGTTTGGGACTTTGAAATATCTTAACACAGGCTGATAAAATCTCACACCAAAGAAACTAATAACAAGAAATGATTATCAGCTCAAAGTCAAAAGGCAGTACTGGCCATTTCCAGTGTGATACGAGAGATTCTTGTTGATGATGCTGTATGTTGAGTTTAAATGAAGACTTTTGTCACATCAGAGCACTCTGTCCCTGTCTCAACATCAAACTGTCAAATATACCAAAAACAGAAAGTGCTTCAGTACAGAAATGATAGAAAATTTACAACACAAATAAGCAATACTGTTTAAACCCTTTTAGACCAAAATAAATAAATAAATAAATAAAATAAATAAAAAATAAATAAATAAATAAAAACATGGCATACCCTTCTGGGTTATTTGTTATTTGAGGTATTCAGTTTGTGAGTGTGCTCCATCAGTCACCTTCTAATGTATCCTTTGCTGTAGAGCTTGTGTTACAGTATGGCCTCTGTCCTTGTTTTATGAGTGCTTTCATGAATAATAGATACCCTACACCGTTTCTAACAACACCTAGTTACATTTGAAAGAATATAGCTGGACTGTATGTGTACCAACCGTCTTCATGGCCACTTTGCATCTGCTGTCTTATGCACAGTTTGTTCAGCACGAACATGAATGCAAAAGCACACATGCATTTAAACTAGGATGGAATTTACATTTACATTAATATCAGAAAATAATGGAAAACTGAATAACTTAAAGCTGGGTTTTGTTCATGGAATGATGACTCTTGGAGAGCAATAAGGTTGCAGCCATGGCTTTGTTTGTCACATACTGTATTATAAGAATTTAATAGCTTCTACTAATAATTACCTCATGAATAAGTGTTATTAAAATGTTTTAAATGGCTGTTCTTTCTCCTATCATGTAACCTAAGTGTGTGGATAGTCAGGCCAGGAAAGATACCTGTGTGCAAATCCTTCCGAGGGTTGTCTTGTGTCAAACTCTTTCCAGAGAGGAAGATTAGCGTGTCAGTCACCAGGGACTGAGGTCGTGCACTCTTGCCAACCAACATGGCTGTAACTCCATGTACTGTAACACCAACTGGCAGAAAGGTCATACCAGCCTGATCTTCAATTTAAGATGCTGTTCACGCTCTTGCTTTCCCTCTCTGTTTTATTTGATGGGCACAGACAATGTTGCACTTTGTGCATCTAGTTCCTGATAATTCATCTTTGACAAGGACTTTCAAAGGCTTTTTAATTATTGTAGTTAAATACATAGAGCAGGAATAGATGAAATTATGTTTAGCAGGGTCAGATGCTGAGGAGAGGTTGTATGCTTGTTGGACACTTACTTAAACCAGTTTGCATCGTGCCCAAGCATCATATATCAGCTTTGGAGTAGCAAGCTGAAGATCTCTTGCCTGAGGGAGATCACCACAGCATCACCAAAGTCAACAGCGCAGAAACTGCCATGTGCTGACATCTCCTGTGATCTTTCAGATATGGCATGGAGACAGCTTTGATTGGACATACAGTCTACCAGGTAGTACAGTCAAACATTTAGCGCATGCATATTTATAGGGTGGATCCTCACTGGCTTTGTATCACGGTGGTGGAGTGCAAGGTAAGAATAATGAGGTTCATTAAAGGAATCCATCCACTTCTCACTACATGTCTTGACCATGTCCGTGTGCACTTTTTAAATCTTTAATAAGTAATTAACCTGGCTGAAATGCTAGAGTTGAAATAGCCTGAAATGGCAAACCTGCTGCATCTTGCTTGATGCTTTGTTGCCTTGGAAACGTTGGATTGGAAGCACCAAGCAGTGGAAAAGATAATGTTGGAAGAAGCATCAGCTCAGTGCGAAGAGGGAAAAAAAGTTAATTAGTTTTGAGATTCAACCATAACTGACCAACAGCAGCTTTTGTAAACACAGGATGGGAATTGGAATATTGAAAAAAAAAGTTTTATAATCTGAATTAACCGGAAATAAGGATTGGTTCATGCCACGGACAGGAATATGCTGCCTTAGCCTGTGAAAGCTATTTGGAGCGGGAGCTTAAGTTTGACACAATGTGCCCATACAATGGTTGGATCTGAGGTTCTTGGTGATCTGCGGAGGGAAACGCAGTTATAAGAGAAATCCCTACTACAAAGAGAAGAGGTGAAAAGGCAGTTATTTAACCAGATGCCCCACTCAGCAGAGAGAGGATTAAAATGCACTACTGCTTATCTGGCATAAAGACTTTGACTTTAAAACTGCATGTTCCCTCAAAAACACGGTGTGAAGGTCAGCCTTTTATTAGATGCCTTTTGTGTGCTAATGAGAATGCAGATGGCTTTATGTGTCATTCCTCTGTTCTTCTACTCACTTCAAGCTTTAATGTAGAAAAGAAAGAATTACAAGGCTAAGAACAAGTGCTTTTTTGTTTTCAACAATTTTGCGGCGTAAAGTGAGTTCTGATTGCAAAGCAAGCACGTTGAAAGCCATAGTAACTGTCCAAGGTTCAAGTGAACAGTTCAAAGTCTTATATATATATATCTATGGTGCCTGCAGATATTGTGTACAGTACAAAAAATATGACATTGTTTTTCAGCAAAACCACTCTTGCTTTATTTTTTCTTTACAAGTTTCCCAGAAAACTCGGTTGTTCTCGGTTTGATCGTGTTTTTGTGTTTGTAGAGAAACTAGAACTTGAGGTATCTTCTAAATACCGCCATGAAATTATATTTGACTATTTTTAGTACAGGAACAGTACAGTTTGGCATTTTACCCAAGGCAGTGCCTTAGCTCATCTGATCCGTGCTGTAACATTGATTTTAGATGTTTACCTAAACCTGGCGCATGTGTGGCCTAAAATAAAATTAGGAATACTGTACTCTCTCCACATCTAATAGGAATATATGTGCACACTTCATCAGAGTGTATCTAAAGAATAAAGAGAGGTGGGCAGCAGCTGGGAGCCCTTGATTCGAATCACAAGATATGACCTGTTTACTCAAACCACAATCTTTTTTTCCACCATATCTATTCTTCTATAAAGCGCTTTTCTTGTTCAAACGATCTGATGCTAATTCTGATCTAATTGTGAGTCCTGCTCTTTGTACGCCTTTCTTTTCTGAGTGGTACCCTTTCTATACTCGAAAGGTGTTTCCCAAGACATATTTATATACATGCAATTTCTTGGAGACAGGTTGGGTCTGTGAGTAAAAGTTTGTAAATTATTAGACAAGTGAAAATGCTTTCCCCATCTCAACTTTCCTTCAAGCAACAAACTCAAACCCAAACACACCAGTGAATCCTGTCTGTGGTTGTAAGTTGTACTGGGCAGGTCTCAGTGGGCAAATATCAGCAGATACAGAACAGCAGAATATATGAGTAAATATATGATCAGTTATTTTTCACTGGAGTATATATTTTATTTTTTACATTCTAAACATCTTGCAGCATCTGTTTTCTTCCCCCTCTCCTCCTTTTTATGACATGGCCTAGCTGCTGTTGAACCAGATCACAGTGTGAATAATGTAGTGTAAAACCTGAAGCAGCCCTCCACCATCATAGCCCCCAGCTTTCCCGTCACATGTCAGGGTAGCAAGCTCTTGATCCTGGTCCCATGTGACAGTCAGGCATCTTATTCATCACCTGCATTAGATATGATCCTATTATGGTCCTTACCGGGGCACAGAATCTGGAGTGGCTGAGATAATGGCACTCAAATCAATTAATCCCACCCCATGTTATCACAACCACATCATTAAACATAATTTGGTTTTGCCTTTTCTTGAAGCTGTAATTACTCACCAAGTACCAGGAACAACCTGAAATATTAGTAATAATATCAGTAATAACGTTAGTAATTATACATACAAGTGCCTTATCAGAAAGCAGTAAAATATGTGCCTATAAACAGCCAGCTGTGATCACCCTGTTCCTGGAAATAATACATATGATCTTGTCATTAAATGTTAAATATTGCCGTGTAAGTCAGTCCATGTTTAACATTTGAACTAATATTAACTAATAATGTAACACATCCAGACATGGAGGGAGGAATAGTCAATATTAAAAATATATAATAACATAATAAGAGAAAAGACAGCTAGGATCTAAAAAGAGTTGACTGTTTTTGCTGTTTTATATAAAGTTGAATGTTTCTTCCATGTATTTTTTATGCTACATCAGAATTTCCCTCAGGGGGGAGTAAAGATTTATTGAATTGAATGTAATTGAATACAAATCAAAAACTATGAAATGTACAGTAACTTAAAATGGAATTTTTATGTTTTGATGGTTAGGGATTTTGATTGGCCTTGATTTTAAAAACAGGTTTAATGGAACATTTCAAAAAGGAGAAAAATGTGAATGTGGAATATGTGAATCAAAATATTATGCTGCACTTCGAAGACAAATTGATTAGGGTTAAGACCGTGTTTATTTCTTTTTAGTTTTATTTGTGACAAAATGTCTGCTGTCTGTTTCACTCTTAATGAACCCTTTTGCACTTTTCTCAGCTCCTCAGCACACTTCAAAGCCATCAGGTCCTTGGAGTGACATTAGTATTCCACTCACATGCACAATAGCCTGTAAGCAATGGACATTGAATTAGGGGAGAGGTTTATGCTGAAGGTATGGCCACAGAACACATTAATCTTTTATTTTCCGTCGATAATGTGGCACAACTAATGATGAGAGAAAGATTAAGAAACGGTAAACACAACATGTTGTACAGTATATAACAGTGCAAGGCTGACAAGACCACAAAACTGTGTTGGTGGAATAATTTGTTGGTGCAGGTTACTGATATTTACAATTTACAACACATGCTGTATTCTGTTGCAGTGCTTAGGAATCTAGATCTAATGTGCAAACAATACATTTTTGCAGTCTATTTGAGGTGCACAGTATTCACAAATCATTACACCCTGCTTTACTCAAGCAGTAGATGTTTACCATTGCAATAAAGAAACTGAAGCGATAAACACCATTAAATTATATTTGGTCACACATATCTGTGGTGTGCATAGACCTTGTAAGGGGTGAACATGAAGAAAAAAATCCAATGGTTAGGATCATTTGGCCAACTGTATTTCCCATCTGCTGTGACGTTAAGGTAAAAAATAAGCATTTAGGTTTCACATTAGGGCCCAGGCATTTGCTAGCTAAATAAAAGTTTAAAGTGAGGCACATGGCAAACACACAGCTCAAAGGGCAGGAGCCCTCATGCCAATGTTCTTTGAATGAAAAACAACGTCATCTTGGCATAAGAAATCCTTTTGTTGAAGCATAAGTGCAAGCCCTTGAACATAATCAGAGTCCAGTAGAACATTTCTAGCAGCGGGCTGTGTTGAGTGGAAATCTACTTAATGTGTTCTTGTTCGCTACTAAATAGCAGATTAACCCCAGAGACTTAAACTAGCATGAAGGTGGTGAGTATTGTAACAAGGTGTCCACAGGGTCCCTTCTTTCCATCTGTATCTTGTTCGTTGTGGTCCAATCTGAATTGCCAGGAAGAGGGATTTTACACGAAAGGTCAGCAATGCTCAAGTCATCAAAGGAAAAACAGACAAAGGTGGATGAGGCAGAAGGAAAGAGACTTCATGAGAGAGATTTCATGACAAGGTTCATTTTGATAAGTTCATAGAAATTATTAAGAGCTACAAAATATTCAGTGTGAAGACAGAAAAGCTTCTAGATTCTTAAAAGAATGATTCAACATTGTGGGAAATTTTCTTTCTTTTTTTTTTATTCTTACAGAGAGATTAAAACACTCTATTGTCATGTTTGTCTGGCCAGCAACTGGTTAACTTAGCCAAGCATAAAGACACAATACTGTGGGATACCGCAGCCTGGCTCTGTCCAAAGTTAACAAAATCCACCTCCAGAACCAACACCTCTAAAGCTCACTAACTAATACATGAACTTGTGTTGTTTGATTTCTAGACAAACCAAAGCATTAAAACAACACATTGTGTACATAGGTTACTGTATGTGCTAAAATACTTCTTAGATGTCACTGCATCCAGCCAAGACATAGACCTGTATAGAAACTTTACAACAGTTGTTTCACTCTGTATGCTTAGGCTAAGCTAACTAGCTCTCTGGCTCTGTATATACTGTACCATGCAGACCTGAGAGTGTAGTCTCAATGTTTACTTGAACTCTGCAAGAAAACGTTTCCAAAAAATAGTAAACCCATGGAACCATAGGCTACCATGGAAATTACAGAGTGTTTACAAGTGTTTGACAGTCAAAACCAGCCTTATAGTATGTTGCCCTAGAAACCTAATTGAGATTCATTAGGATCTGCTCACTGACTGCTGTCAATGTCAGCCTTGGGGCAAGTCATTTATTTATAGACACGTTTACAGTAGGTGGTATATGCTTTGTTGTAGTTCAGCATTGAATGCCCCTAGGTTACTGTAGAGTTTGCCTCAACACATAAGGAAGGTCTCTGTAAACATTCTAGGAGTAATTGTCTGAATTTGACAAGGCTCACTGCAACATCTCAAACAGGGTTTTCAACATCAGTTTATTTATTTTTTTTATCACAAAGCCTGTGCTGGTGTCTTTTTTCTTTTTTTTGGTTCTTTCTTTTTCTTCAATCATTTTTCATGTGGCATTTTTCTGATAGATCTTCCTTCATATAGTCCTGTTTTACTAGAAATGTGCTGCCTAAAATGAGAGCTCCAAACTCCTGCAATGTGTCTTATGAGAGCACAAAGCATATGTGGGAGTATTAGAGGCCCTCTGAGGTTGGGTAGAAAATTGGCCATTTGTCTGTCACATTCGGCCCATTCTCCCATTACCTGTACAGACCCATTACAAGCTACAACTGTAATAACTCCTCATGATCTATGACGGATGTGGCAACCAGTGAGACATGTGAACCCTGTGCAGAAGCCGGTTTATGCCTATGTATATATTCCCGATGTGGGGTTTAAAGCTTTGTTTATTTTCTTTGTAAAAGAGCACTTTGTAGATGGTTTTCCTGCTTGATCCCCAAATGACTTAAATTCTTAATGTCCATGTTTTCAACTGTAGTCGTAGTCTTACCTCCTGAGATTATAACACCAATGACATATTCAAAAGCCCAGAACTCATTCCTTCTGCTCAACAGTTTCCATCCTCTTTCAAGTCCTTGCTACAGAAGGGGAACTCATGCAGAAAGGATTTGCCCTATCCAAGCATTGTACCTGCTGTAAATGATAGATTTAGAGAGAGGCAGGAAAACGGCAAAAAAATAATAATCTCTTTGACGTAAGACATGACAAGTGAATAGACATAAAAAAAAGAAACCAAGCACACAGAAAATTGGATTTTCAAGAGTGCCTTGTCTCACAAAAAATGACCAGTCAGAGGGTGTTAGTGAGGTAGACTGGCTTTCATTAGCCTAGTCATTTGGCATCACTGAACCATGAAGATGGTTAAGTGATATTATGTTAACCTCCTGTTTTACATCTAGAGTCGAGATTAAATGTAATTAGATGGCTTTTGTACTTCCCATGCAGTATTCCGGGTAATTGATGACTGGCTGAAGTCATTTACTGACTGTCTGTGCTATTGTTCTGATCTCAACCCTGCTGTCTGCCATTTTTACAATGACTGACCAGGACCCATAGACAAAAGCTAGTTTGCTAGGGCTTTGACTTTCACTGTAGCCACATCAAAAGGGAAATGGTGTGTCCAATTTAGCAATTTATCGTATCTCTGCCCTATTTTTAGCCCAAGGTTAGCTGAATAGATGGGATGAATGCAAAATTTCTCTTTTACTGGTGAAAATCATCAAATGCATGCAGAGTAAAGTGGAGCCAAACATTGAAGTGATGTATCCTACATTTGGGTATATTGACCTTTAAAATATAACTGATCAAAAAGGCTTCACATTATACCATTGGACAGTGGGCAGTTGCTTACGTACAGTTAATGGCTAAATACTTACTGGACTGAAATACTGAAAGCGGTTGAGTAACATTTTAGTTTGATGAACTTTACTACATGAGAAGACAAACTATAGGGGAAGTTTATACCCCTCAAGAGCCACACACTTGGACATTATGTTAAGACTACAAATCATGCAGCATACCACTTTTTTTTTTTTTTTCATTAAAAATTGATTTTCTTGGCTGTCCATTTTGGGTCAAAAATGTAAAAATATACAAACAGAAACACAGAAAGTCCTGCAGACCCAATACACAACATGCAGAACTACAGTAACCAATTGTCTTTAACTGTTGGACAAGTATATAAAAATTAGCAATTCCCAAATTAAATCTTACAATCTTGCAATCAGATTCACACAATATAAGCAGAGGTGGTCTGTCCTATTTAAACCAGTTGGGAGCAGGTGTTCATTCAAAGGGACCGATTGAATTAACCCTGAAATTAAGTACACAGTTTAGCAGCGATGTGGCATGAGAAACATCTGTTAGGACTGCCATACAGGCTGACTTTCTCACTAAACGTTTTCCTGTCACTGTGCAAATGAGAGAATAGAAGAGTTGACAAAGATGTGGAAATACACATCTAAGTCGCCTTCAAAGTGAAAGGTTTAATTAGCAGGAGTGAGTAGTGCAGAGACTGTTTTACAGATCTTTTCTGGCTGAATACAACAAACGATGCAACTTCCTGACCTAATAATTCATGATAAAAGAATTAGTTATTATGTAACACAAAACAAGGATAAAATAATTTCATGAAATATGTGGCGCCCGTGGCAATTCAATACAAATACAGTTTTAATTGTTTTAATAATTCTATTTGAATAACATATTCCTGCCTCTCATGACAAAACACCACTGCATTTTAGATAGATAGATCCACATTTATATAACAATGGAAATATTTTGGTCCATAGTAAGTCAAGCCCTCTTTGTAATCTCATCATAGCAGTGGTCACATTTAAAGGTGTAATTGGCTCATGTTCAAGTGTCTTCCTGGTTTATTAGTTCTGTATCAAATGTTTTTGTAGCCTAAAATGAATGTAACAGAAACTTGTGGTACCGTGTCAGGCTTGTATAATTTTTAGAGATGAAATACATAGTTGGTTTCCCCAATTCAAGTGAAGACTTGGTCCCACTGTGTCCTGTCTAACCAGTTGTTTTTGACCCTTTAGAGAGAGTAGAGAAAGTGTGAACTAGAGGACATGAATAGTAAAGCTTAAAGTTGCTCATATGAACAGCATGGCCACTTTGATTGACGGGTAAGTCCAGTTACAGATGGCTTGTTAGAGCTCCCAGGTGTCATTCAGCCTGTCCACCGATGATCCACGTTTTTGCTGATATTTAGATCAGCCGGGAGGTGGAAGAAGCAGTACATCTGACAAGATGATGGCCAACACCGCATATTTTCAGCTTTAAAACGGCCCTTCGGAAACCTATGGGTGACGTCACTCATGCTCTGTCCATTCTTTATGCTGTTATT
Source organism: Protonibea diacanthus (assembly GCA_028641955.1). NCBI lineage: Eukaryota > Metazoa > Chordata > Actinopteri > Sciaenidae > Protonibea > Protonibea diacanthus. The sequence continues at coordinate 14,443,779 of CM053986.1, forward strand.
GCTCTCCACCAACACTTTGCCTCTTTTTCCTGTGAAGCTGAAACACATTAATTTTAGCATCTTTAGCCATGAAACTGGTGTGAGTTTTTTTTTTTTTTTGTAAGTTGCTTTGGATAACGGCATCAGCTAAACTAAACGTACTACTACTACTACTACTAAATGTAATAAAACCTACTGACTTCAGTAATTAGATTTATCCCCAAGCGTCACTGTGAGATTTTAGCTTTGATTGAAAATGTCTCATAAACTATTTCACTGTTAATAAATGTTAGTATGCTAACATACAAACTGAGACAGTGAACAGGGTAAACATTTCACTTGTTTTATGTCCACATGGTAGCGTTGTCATTTTGAGGAGGATGACATTAGTATTTGTCTTAGCACCGCCTGCAGAGCTCCAAGCATTACTGTAGACCTTTTAATATTTTAACTGGTCTTTAGTTGGTCCTTGTTCTTGAATGTGACCTCAGAGCTGACACAGGTTGTAGGAATAGAGTATATACAGCATTTTCAGTGGCTGCTGGCAAATCTTTCCTCTTTCCATCATTTCTGCCCTGCTGGAAGACGATGATGATGATGATGATGATGGTGGTAGTGATGATGAGAGTAGCTTTCGGGCTAGAGAGGCAGATGGACCTTAAACCTCTCTCCTGCCTGCCACTGCTCTGACCTCACGTCCCTTGAAAGCATGATACCTGTGAATACTCTGATTATGGCCAGGCCAGGCTGCACAGGCCCACGACCCCTCACTGTGCAGGTGAGTGTTGAGGCAGCAGAGTGGACATGATTGACTCTCACTGCAAACCCTGTCGGAGTGCTGCATTCCAACGGGGAAAGACAAAGAGATGGAGGGAATGGAAGATGAGGTGAAAAAGAGAGCCTGCCCTGCATTCTCTGGCTAATTAAGTCTTATTATCCTGCACAACAGGAGGTACCTGAAAAATAATTGGCCACAGCGACAGCTAAATGTTCCAATCTGGAGGTGAAGCCAAAAGCACTATAAAAGGTCACGTGCCATTATGCATTTCGCTGATCTTATTAGTGCCGCAGTCTGTCAAAAGACCCACCATTAATTCATAGGCAAAATACTTCCCAGATTAAAAATATTCCCCATCCCTTGATTTAAAGCCAGTCTTGTTTAGGAGAGGAAATTAAATCTTTTTATGCATGACTTCTGACCTCTTAGTCAAAGAGACAGCACCCTCCAATTTTGGCTTTTTATACCTGCTTGTAGGGATTATTTCTCTTTTGTAGTGCTAAAGCCAAATTGAAAAAAGATCATATTAGAGAAAGCGTATAGAAAAAAACCCTACTAAATTCTGAAGTATATGTCCTCACTAATTGATGAGAGCTGGTGAATTTCCTCTGTCCACACACTGTCTACTGCAGCAGAGACAGCCAACAGTGTGTCATGGTGTGCCAGGGAAATATGACTGTGATTTCACAGATAAACACCTTTAACTAGAGAGGAGGAACTAATCAGTGAAATCAGCTGCTGTGTTCATTGGCTGTCTTGGTATATTTGACACTTTAGGCAAGTCTCCCTATACGCTTTCATTTAAGTGTTATTATAATAAATGATTTATTCCATTCAGGTCATTCCAGCAGTGTTTAGACTATATTTAAATTGTTTTGAAAAAGGGCTAGGAACAACATGTGATTAACATCAGTACACCTCAGGATTACAAGGCCTCTGATCTGAATATATGGCTCAGTTCATAAGCCCACAGAAATTTATTTTATTTAGTTGTCATGCAAGAATGGCTGCTTATAGTCCAGGTGTGTGGCAAAATTCTGGTGGGAGCGTTGTTGAGTGTACAAACATCAAACCAGCCAAACAACTGAACAACAAATCCGGCATCACATTATCGCATCACCCCTATTAGCATTAAACTCGGTAATTGCTTCAGATTAGTATTGAACAAATATGTGCCATTTAGAATTGATGGACAAGCTTTACTTTTTATTGTTTTCTAAAGGAAAATGAGGTGAATTTTGTTTAACCGAATAATAAGAAATCAGTGTATTCACCATTTTTACCAAGGACTCCAGTTCTTTCTGTTCTTTCTGTCCTTTTCTCCATATATTCACAAATTTGAATAATAAAGCTGTAGGATTATTGCAATTTTTTTTGCTCAAACTGAAACATTTTCAACTGCTACTGACGTGTCTTTGACCCAACTCACACCTCCCTGGAGCTATTGGGCCAACTGTCTCTGCATTGACTTCATGCCGTGGTGTATTGGTGCCTGGAGAAGTGGATATATTCCTAATTTATGCCCCCATTTTTTTAAGGCCCCCGTCCAGCAAAGGATAAATACCCTGTTATAAACAGTGACATGTAAGACTACTTGTATAATTATCTCATCCAAAAATGGGTCAGTACTATTAACACATTGTCACTTATCTTCTGCTGCTCACCCAGCTTTACTTTTTAAACATTTTCAAATACAACATTATATTCATAGTGTAGCTATAACAGTTAGTATGTATAGTAACATTTACATTTAATAGTTCATCAATAGTCAATGTCAGCCCATTGCTTTTCATCATGCCTCTTGACTGAGAGGCTAAATAATCTTATTTTAAAATGATGTGTGCCATCACGCCCATATATTGTCTGGACTCAGTTCCACAGAGGTTGCTGGAAGGTGCAAGAAATTTCACGCACACATACTGTATATGAATGCATGTTAATGTGCAAACCGGTGATATTTTCCAATCTGCAGTTTAAAAACGCGTTGGTGTTCACTAAACTTAACAAATATTTGTATATCACTCTCACTTTTGTCGAGCACAAACTGACAGCCCACACAGACAGTACAAGTGATGCAATGCAAGCTACACATCAACTTCATGTTATTATTATTTACTGGCCTCAAAGTTGAGAAAGAAGAGGATTACTGTTCCCACAATTCACTCTCATGGTCATTCATCCATTTGCACATGGCTCTGTCTACCTACTTACGTAAACATGTGTCTTGTTTGATCTGATCATGACAGTTATAAATACATGTGTGAATGCAGTGGACCTGATATGCATTGAGGACGCTTTGCGATCAGATTGCACAGACCTCAGCATTCTCTAACAATGTGTACAGTACATGAATGTGTCCTGGCCCACTTCGTAAGGCCACCGACTTAATTTATATCCCCTGTGTAAGAGGGCATATGTGTTCGTGTGCCAATGGTGACAAGTGTGAAACAACAAGGAGAAGACACAACAAAAGGCAAAATGGATTCTGGTGAATGGAGACGAAGCAAGCTCTCTGATTCCTATTTGGGCTGAAGAGTCAGTGCAACGGAAACTGGAAGATTAAACTTACTTTCTTTCTTTTAATTTCCAGCAGACTAGGCATGGGAGAGAGAGATAGAGACACAACTGGCACTGGGACATAGACCGGGAAAGTGAGATCTGATCAGAAGTCGTCACGTCAGGTGTAAACAGAAGTTTGGATGATGTCAGGAGTATGTTTGAAGTTTCGTTCTATTCAATCTATCAAGGCAGGGTGTTTTTTTGGGAAACCCATATACTATTCGTGAATGCATATATGGGAAAGCAAACTTTTAACCTTGGCAACTAGCCCATTTTTACATCTTGTATAGTCCTCATTGTCTTCTTCACTGAGCCACATCTTCATCTCAAACAATAGATGTCTAAACTGGATATTTCTAATAAATAACCCAACTGTGAGAGCTGTGAGGCACAAACTCAATAAATATAATGTTGTTCAGTAGTCTGCCATGATTGTCTTCACGTTTACTTACTATTCCTGTCATAGAGATTAGCATAAACAGTTATATCACAAGTACTGTAGGGTCTCAACCTACACTAATGACAGACTCAGTTTACAGTAGGTTTTAATAATAGTACACGCTGCTTGCTATTCATTGCTTTTGTCACTGAGGAACAGTTTTTGTAGTTCAAGATTTCCTCCAATGTTTCACCATTGCTCTGCTATGATTTCTAAAGTTGTGTTTTCCTGGTGACGCTTGAAGAGGCTCCCTTCACTTGGTGGTTTATGTTTTCTGGCTGGTTAAGCAACATTTATATGGATTACAGAAACAGTCATACCAGTGTTATTTATTTGTTGTGTGGTTTATTCAATACTCTGCTTGCTCATCCATCCCTACAGTCCATTATCCACAGCAGTTTGGCAGTGCCCAGCCATGATCCACCTCCACCCCGACTGTAGCAAAATAAATTCAAAACTATTATAGTCTACAAAGGAAATTATTCTAACTGAAGACATGCTGCTGTTATAAATAGTAGTTTTCTCCAAGTTGTAATACCAAAATCACCAAACAGACATTTCGACTTGACATAGCAGAAAAAAGCATAGGTGTCACTGATGTCGCAGTAAGCCACGACAGTCTGACAGCCCACAGCACACACAGTACCAGGACCATGAAACTCAAGCAGCTAAATGGAATTCAACCGTCATTAATTTTATTATTTACACCGATGCTTGTCCTGCTGTGACATGTCCAAACGTTTCTCATGTAATTTTTTTTTTTTTTTATGAACAGCTCTTTATTCAGTTCTAATAACCAAATAATTGCAATAATTTCCCAAAGAATATCTGGATAAACCCCCAGGATGCCGTCACCTTAAAGTGATACCACTTTAAGCAAGTGAAATACGCAGTATATACTGTATGGAGTAAACACTAATGCCCCTTAATGATGAAAACGAGGAAATAAGTCCCTGAGAGATTGTAAAGTGAGACTCTTTGTTCCTGCTGTGAGCAAGTGTAACATGAATTAATCAGCAACTAGTAGCACAGTGTGTTATTTCAGCGCTTTGATGAACTGAAGGGGCCACAGCGATACTTTTAATAAAGAGGATTATTGCTTTCTTTATCTTTCCTTCACAGAACAAAATAAGAATCGATGTGCATTCATAAACCGACTGAACAATATGAGGTGTTGTCAGATAACTGAACATCATGCTGCGAATAGCCAGATTTTGTTAGAAACAACTGACCTACAATAGGGTTTTATTCGAAGAAATAATTTAAGCAGTACCCATCTCCAGAGTTTACACACAGCAGATGGCTGATGTGAGAGCTTACCAAATAGTGTAAAATTGATCTGTCTCTATTTGCAATTGCACGAATTCCATTATTGGGTGACTGTTTTGCAATATTTATGTTTTTCACCTGGCGTTGCCCCTGCTATGATGTTCCCCCATTGCCCCCACCGAGCCTCTTTGTCAGCCAATCATTCACCTGATGCTAATGACCAGGTGCCAGCTCTACTGTCCCACAGATATCATGCCTGAAGACTGATGTATTGATCGTGCGAGATTGATCAGGGCAAGGATGATACAGCAGCATTACATGATTTATTCAGGTTCTAATATCCTGCGTCAGGACTGCCCTCTGGGACTTGGCTGTCTAGGCCCTGTGTACTTTCATCATCCATCTGAGTATCAGGCCCTCTTTACAGATTACATCTTCAGTTTCTTCAGAAGCAAGAAGCAGTGACACTCTCCACTTACACTGACTATTTAAACAAACCCCAACACGGTTTGATTTTTTTGTCTGTGTCATGTTGTCGATGGAAGTGTTTTTACTTTCTGTCTCTTGCTTACGTACCTGAAACATGCATAATTTGTATTCTGTGGATGAAAAAAAATTTAAGGCAATTGAAAGAGCAGTTTTCCATTTCTTAAAAACAAGACAATCTTGCCTCTCAAAATAACATTAGTATTCATCACTTGGAAAAACTGTGACCAAAAAATATTGTGATGCATTAGACATTCACTGCATGCCGTAGTTACAAAATCTCACAAGCATAAAGTCCACAAAATCAAACTGTCTCCCAGTGGAAAGCAGAGAATTTGTTTAGGCTTCAGCTGGGCAGTGAAGCAGGCTGCTCGGCACAGCTGATAGTTAATAGTTTTAGGTCCGCGTTCAAAAAAAAAAAAAGGGAAAAAGATGACCATATGATGCCAAAGGCTCTTCAGTCAATTTAATGAGCAGCTGACACAAGTATAAATGTTTTAGTGTGTGACCTTCAACAGCGTATCAGAATTCACCTTTTATTCCTGCTTCACCCTACACATTACAGCAAACACACTTTATACACACACAGCAGGTACATTGACACTAGAGTTATAGAAGACGTGGGATTTGGATAAATAACATGATAGGCTTCTTTCTAGAATCTTCCAAATTTTAAAAGAGCATTTCAATTTTTACTTGTAAAGGTGAATTTGCTTGTCATGAGGAGTACTAGTCGTATTTAGTGGAGGAGTTTTCTCTTTTCTGTGTTACAGTGTATGGAGTTTAAGTGATGTGGGTGTTTATCAAGCAGGAAGAGAGTCAAATAAAACACTGTTGAGCTGCATTATGGGAAATGTAGGCTTCAGTGGTTTGGGCATTTGCCCGCATGCTAGAAACTAAAGGTCAGTATTTTGACATCAGTTTCTTAAATTTTGACCGTTCTTTTATCTGCTTTAGTCTCTTGTGAATTTTATGGGAGTGCAATACTAAAATGCTTTCATATAGCAGCGACTTTAAATAAATCAGTAGCACACTGTTGTGCAAGGACATTTATCAAGGACAAGGGCATTATGAACATGGATATGGACACATTATAACAAATACAATATAATACAATATGACATTTTTGATATAAATGTCAATATTTTAAGCACTGTAAATAAGAGAGCTGTAATTTCTTCTGCTGTCCATGATCAGATGTTAAAAGGCACCCAAACGAACACAACCATCTTGTCGTTCATACAATTTTATGATAATGTCCAGCTCTCTAGGATCATCTCAGTACCTACCACTATGGCTGCTACTCTTGTGCTCTCTAAGACTTTTCTTTTTTCCCCTCTCTCCTGAACATATTTTACCAATAATAGCTTTTTATACCATTGTTCATGAAATGTCACAGCCCTAATGAACGAGAAGTCTCGCAGTGGCTAGTGGAGAGTTCATTTAGGCTTCAGCAGGCCAGTGGTGCCGGCTGTTCGACACAGCTGGCAGGGGATTGCGCCCTGTTGTTCTGGGGGGCTTGAGGGCAGGTGAGCTCCTGTCAGTGCAGAGGATGGGTCGGGCCCATGATGCGTGTGGCATGTTGTTGGTGCAGCTGATGGGGAGGGGAAAGGGTCAGCGGTACCTCCCAGGTTTCCCATCCCGCACCCCCCCATCCCATCTGTGCTGCACCGACAGACTGTGAGCAGAATAACAAGTCAGCATCTGTCCATTAACGAGATCCCCTGGTCAACATCAAGATATCAGTTAGCAAGTTAGTAAGTTAACAGGTAGATGATAATAATGGTAAAGTCACATCAGGACTGTAATCATATGCTCCTCTACAAAGTACTCTGAACACAAGTTACTAGATAGTTCTGCATCACATTACTCGAAGGCAAGAGGAGAGACATTGCAGAGTTGATTTTGAGCTGATTTTGAGTATGCCAGAAATGCAAAGACTGCAGTGATCTGTGGTGTACGCTGTGTTCTGTCATGCAGTGTAAGTCACAAATCTTCAGGGGAGGAATTGTAATTTATAAAATAGACAAGAAAATGTGAGGAATCGGATTAGTGGTTTGCCAGTGGACAATGAAATCCATCCAAGCTAGCCGAGCAGCAGAGTTTCATTAGGGAACGGTAGGAACGGTTCAGCATTTTGGGATTCACTTATTTGCTTTTTTCAAGAGTGAGACGAGAAGATTGATTTCATTTCTGTGTACATACACAGAGAACGTAATTAGCCGAGCTTACTGTAAATATCAGAAGCAGGTGAAAACAGCCAGTCAAGCCATTCTTAGAAACAAACAACTCTGAATGTGTTTTATCTCATCCTTTAAGTCTGTAGTCTGTCAGTTTGTGGTTTGCTACATTAGAGCACATAACACCTTTGTTTTTATATTTATGTTAGCAGTTAGATTTAGCACATATGATATAACATTACAGTATATCTTATGTTAACTAGTAAGATAAGCTAAGCTGAAGTAATTGACTCCTGCTTTCCCATTTAATTTCAGACTTTTTTAAAAAAAAAAATGGATTATCTTAAAACATGTAAGCACTCTGGACTAGCCCTGCTCTGTATACATTATTGTGTCTGCTCTCAATCACCTGGACTACCTGATCCATACATCACTGAGTGACTTGCCCACCGGCTGCTGCCTCTGGCTCCTCCTGGCTGTCTCATGAGGTCTTCAGCCTGAGTCGAGCTCTGCTGCTCCCACTCCTGTTGATTACACCATCCAGGTGGACTTCCTCCGGTTCTTTCCTGCCTGCTGGCTCTGAACCTCTGTTATGCCAATCTTAAAAAAAAAAAAAAAAAAAAACAGGTCTTGACCCTGACGTTGCCAACTTTGAAGGACCCATCTCCAACCTATGGGAGATCCAGTTCATTACTATCATTGAATCAAACTCTAAGGCCCAGTCTTTCAGGGTATCCCTCAAGGTTTGGTGCTTTGGGCCCCCTCCTCTTCATCCTTTACATGTTTCACCTTTGTCACATTATACTGTATGCCACTAAATGGAGCCATGACCTCCATTTCCACTGTCATGCCAACAATACCAAGCTCTGCAACGAAACCAAATCCATTAGTGTGGCCACTGGATCCAAATAAACTTTCCCAAACTTAAAGGTGCAATAGGAAATTTTTTTTTTGGAGCATTTTTTACCATATTGCTTGAAAACCTCTTCACGACCCCATTGCAGCCAGTAAAATAGAAGGTTTGTCAAGAAAACGAAATGTTTTAGTCCAGTATACAGGGCGAAATCATGGGAAAACACCGTCCAATCATGTTGATGAGGCTGCGCATTATGATTGGATCCTGACACGTCCATCAAACTTCAGTCCGCTTCTCCCTCCCCCTCTGTGCGTTCGCCCATTTGTGAACGAATAGAGACCCTTCCATTACTTTGAAGGCGTGGTTTCGAGGGGAGGTCTGAAGAAAAGGCATGGGTGTGTATTTTCAAAATTTAGCTTGCTGGAACCATTTTCCCAACATCTCCTACCCCACCTTTAACAGCATCAAATTTGAAATTCTCATCATCACCCATAAGTCCCTCATCAAATCCTGCCACGATTTCCCCTCTGCATCAATTACAACATTATTCCTGTTTCCACACACATCTGCAACCTCTGTGTCTTCTTTGATCAAACCCTCTCCTTTGAATGTCACAGTAATCACATTACAATAACTGCTTTTTTTCCATTTTAAAAACATTGCCCGTCTTTGCCCCCCGCCTCTCCTTCTCAGCTGCTGAAATGCTCATCCACGCCTTCATCCCCGCACAACTCGGTTCCGTATGGCACATCCACCAAAATCCACATCAAACTACTATACATTCAAAACTCATCTGCTCGTTTTCTCACCCACTCTCACACCAGGGATCACACATTTTCCTCATCTGTCCTTCCTTTTTTTTCTGTTGCTGCACTTGTTTTTTAAACTGTTTGGCTCCACTATCCATTTAATCTTGGGCACTTTTATTTGAATAAAAAATAACAGCTAGCTGTTCGTCACAGCCTCCTTTCTGACTGCCAGACTAAATCTGTATATCTTGTAGAAGTCAGTTCATCTCTGTGTGGCATCAGTCTTCAGGTCTGTTCCCAGCTTCAGTCGACTCTTAAGTCATATTCCCTCTTGACAATGCCTCCTCGTCTTACTGCAGCCCGCTCAGAAAACCTGCCAACATGAACCCTGAAAAGAGGAGTGAGACTGTTTTTATTAAGAGGCCGTTAGAAAGTGAGCTCATTTATTATTTACAATAAACTACATATATTGTAGATGTTTCGCATGAATGGTTTTTGTTCAGAAAAGATTCAACTGGTGACATTTAGCTTTTGTTCCACTTGCTTATGGGAAAGAGGGAATTTCTTTCATTTTTCATGCGGGGGTCAGTTTAGAGGACTAAAAAAATGCACTTTAGAAGGAGGAAGCAAAAGCTCGCCTCACTTACCTGCATTGCTGCTGTGACCTTCAGCTACAAAGGCAGATCCCTGCTATTTTCCAAGTCGATTATTGGATGCCCTTTGTCAACAGCCAACTTTTTTTAATTCAGCGTTTAGATCAATAATTTTACATTTGCTTCCATTTCATTTGTTCTCATGGGAGTATAGTTGCCAGTCATTCTGGAGAAATCATTGACATTCATCTGGTGACAAGAATAAGACCAGCTAATGCCAAATTCATCCCTCTTACTGCTCTGAAAGACATTTCAATCCTCTGGAGAAGTTTTGGTATATGCACAATTCTTTTACCTCCGGCAAATGACACACTGGTCACGTTTAATGTGTACATTTTTTTTTTTTCCAGTTTTTACATATAAATATATGCAATGAGTAATATGTTGAATTGTGGAATAAAGCAGAAGGCTGTGAGGAGAAGTGATCCTCTGGGCTATAAAAAACACTGAACCCCGCTCTTTGCACTCATGTGCAAAGCATGGCAATTCCTCAGTCCACTGCACAAGCTCCATATTTTTCTCTTCCCTTTGAGGAGTGTGTTCTTACATATACAGAAAAATGAGTACCCATATGGTCTTTCAGAAGATAGTAGATGAAAGTCAAAGCTCTCATTATTAAGGTTGTACTATTATAACATGGTAGCAAAATTTGGTCTCACAAAAGTTTAACTAAGCCACTGAATCACAGCATGTCCAATCTCAGCATTAATACAAGCTGATACGTTACCTAGCAGGCTACACCAGTCATTTCAGTGTTTTTAATAGTGATGAAAGCTACAGTAAAACTCAAGTAGTCTGGATTTGTAATGAAGTGGAGAGACGATGTGTCCACTTCCCCTCTGCAGTTTCACAGCAGAATCAGGCTTATCCAAAATCACAAACATTTACACTGTGTGGGTTCACATGAGCACGACTGTGGTCTACTTTGATCATTCTGTCTCACGGTGTGTGGTCATGCGGTTTCACCCGGCGTTCCTCTTCCAAATTATATTAGCTAAGGGCCTGCCCATTATTTTTATTCTACTTATTTCTCTGCCTCAACTTTTAAACCTAATTGCTGGCTTGTTGTGCAGTATGAACTCTGCTCACTGTTAAATACTTGCAACATGCAAACCACTTCCTACTGAAATTTCAAAATTACATTGAGAAAGTAAATATCAACCTCTCTGTCTTCTTAAACGTCATTCAAAAAAATTCTATTTGTAAATTAAATTTGTAATAACATACACATAACACACCTTTCCAAATATTCACAATACAAACAGAAAAACAAGAAAAAAAAGTCCAGATTCAATCCAACATAAGACCAACATATGCAAGCACACACAAAAGTAAAAGACAAAAAAGTATAAGCAGAACATAAAAAACAAGGTGAAAAACATTTTAGAGACACATTAGTGTGTCAGTTCAGCTCCAGTTACAAAACCCCTTTCATAATTTCTGACAAAGTCACACCTGAGTCATCAGTGGTTTATTAATCTCAGGATCTGGACTCCACATGGGCTCGATATGTAGGTGGGGATGAAATGTCTAAATGTCTTTTTGATCTGCAGTCTGAGATATATTGCAATTCATATACATTCATTTGGAGCTGTGTCCACATTCCAGAGAGTGACTGTGTGTCATAAAGGTCATGCTCATGTTGACAGCAGGCCAATGCGTTGACAACTGTCCAACTGCCTGATGTTTTTGGACCTAAAACTGGAGTCATAGTCTAGGGGATTTTAACAGTCCTTAACATAATACTGTATAAACATATAGATTTTGTTAATGTGTGGGGCCTGTGGTACTATTCATTTTTGACCACCATCTGTGATGAAAAAAACCCTCTTACTCTCACTGCTAAACAGCTTCTGATTTTTCAGATTTTTCTGAAAGCTCTAATTAACCTGCCTTCAGTGCTTAATCATTTCTGAGTATGAAGTAAATTAAATTTAGCAGATAAATTATTCTCTCTGTTTGTTCGTGTAATGTGTGTACCATGTGTTGTTCCTCCTTTTAATATTACTTCACCACCGAACCTGTTTGAAACTATCTAAGAATAATATGTTAAGCCACTACATTGTTTTAATGAGTAAGTTTTAATGTCTTGTATATTTTGTTCAGTGCACTGTGTCCTTAACATATTCCAACTAGAAAGCCCTAGTATTCATGCACAGTGAGGACATAGCAGCCAGGTTGTGCTGATTGCAAAATGAAGCCACTTAGTGGCTGTCATAGTCATATCATATCAATTACATTTTATTTCAGAAATGTAATATTCATGTATAATGTATGGCATGCTCATCAGTACAGTAGTTGAAACAATACACAGAGCGCACATACACACTAACACCATGCACGCACTAACAGCACACAATACAATGGACATATAGTGCACTGATATAGGTAGTTGAGTGATTTTAGTTAGGTGCACTGATTGAAAGGGGAGTGCTGCTGCCTGTGAAGAAGAGGAGACAATGCCTTTGTTAAAGTCAGCCCATCTGATTGTCACCTATTTTCCGCTGAAGGGAAGGAGAGTGAAGTGAAGAGAGAGCTGGTGGTGGTTTGAATCTGTCACAGCTGAACATGCTCTCTGTGTTAGGTCAGAAGAGAGATGAGCTTCATACGGGAGGCGAGTTTTAACAAATCAGGAGTGGACTGTGTTCAATTTTGAGGACAAGAAGAAAAAGTTACAGTCACAGATAACAGGACCAACACAGTAGTTGCATATACTATGGTCTGTTTGAAAGGACTGTGATGTTACCAGAACTTATCAACTTATCATAGACAGAATGACACTAAAAGTCGGATCTTTTGTGTGATTTTGAGTCACATATAAAAATAAAATAGACAGGCGAGGGCAGTAGGAGGGTGATGGGAAGGTTGATGGGGCACTACCATGTCATTCATGCAGATCAGTGAAGCCCAATATTATAAATTGGCTTCAGGGGCATGGATGCCATCCTCTGTGAATTCATTTTCAGCCTACAAGGTGATGAAGATGGCTTTATGCATGTGCAGAGCTCTTTATCATGGCTTGTTTATGCACATCTTGGTGTGCATAAATTTCTTGCCAACAAGACGAATACACATTGCTTTTAGCTCAAGCAAGTGAGGCTCTGGAACTGTGGAAATTTCCCCCACAACGTAATTATACTAAATCACACTCGGTGTACAAAGCTCTGCCCATAAAATAGACTCAGCAGGTAAATCCCGGCTAAATCTCTGATGTTGATTCAGGTGAAACTACATTAATTTCAGTGATGAAAGAAGGTGTGTATGAAATAGTGAGCACCGTGTTTTTAACCCCAGTAGTAAATCTCAACCTTACAACATGCAGAAATAGGCACTAGATATGATCTAGGCATGCCAAAAATGAATAACAAAACACTAAAATGAAAGCCTTTGTGATATTAGTGATTTAATTCACTCAAGTACACTTCAGTACATTTCCTCATTAGGTAGTAATAGTTCAGCCTAAATGTTCCTCTCATTGAGCTGAGATCTCTGGTGTTTGCTCAAAGAAAAAAAAAGAGCAAATATCAGCACACCGTCTGCAGCCTCCACAATCCCACACCTTCAAATATGAAACATCGAGAAAAACAAGAAATACAATATTTTGTGGCTTTTATGCAAATATGACATTTCCCCTGCCAGTTCCACAGAGCCGGGTCCTCTGTTGACCACAGATACCTGCCTGCGTTACTGCTGAGGCAGCAGCAGCCTCTGTTGCATTGAGTCTTCATTATTTGTTATCAACACATTAATACCTGTCAAATAGAAATTACACACAAGCAAGTCCAAAAGTTGAGCTGCTTGTGTGCCAAATCTACAGGAAGAGTACTGTGTGTCAAATCTCTCGGTGTACAGGCCTATCTTGTGGCTGCACCTTTGGGATTGAATTGCAGTGCATAGCTAGCATTTTCTATTTCATTCAGTTTTATTGAAAACAGATTGAAGCAGAGATACAGCATAGTCCTGATACACAAAATAATAATTCCACTGTATCTTAACACTGGACCTTTTACAGCACTGTAGGACACAGCACTCTACAGCACTGATTTATCGATACAAACCAATCAGTGAAAGTCATTAATTGATTGATAATTGACTGCTGACAGTTTTAATTTCATTTGTCATTTACATTCAAAGTAGAAACTGCAGCGTTCAGCCAATTGATGCAATGAAATATCCTCCTCAGCATCTTGCAAAGGACATTTGCAAGAATTTCACAAACCTGAAAGTAAAGCTTGACCACAAACAGCTTCAATACCATCCCGATATTTTTCAGAGCTTTAACATATTGGAGTAGCCAGTCGACCCATATCAACCAGCACATCGTCGCTGAATATTTAATTTATCCAATTAAAGATACATTTTTGATATCTCTGATATGGTAATGTTTTATCTGTGAGTAAATTATTGTCAGAACCACATACGGTATTAAAGTTGATTAAATACATTTTTATCAGAGGAATGCTGTCAAGATCATTCACTTTAGACCAGCATCTACTATACATCCAATTCAGATTTATTTGTATAATGCCAAATCATAACAGAAATGATCTCTTTCCATATAGAGCACATTTAGATGGACATCTTTGTAATATTATTTACAGAGACCCAACAATTCCCACCATGAGCAAGCACTTCGCGACAGTAGCAATGACAAACTTCCTTTTAATAGGCAGAAACCTCGAGCAGAACCCGGCTTATTGGTGGGTGGCCATCTGCCAAGACCGGCTGACTAAGAGAGGAAGATGGGGACGGGGTGAGCTTGTTTTATATTCAATCTGTCCAATGACTCAGACCATATGGGATACAACAAAGCGTGTTACAACAGAGATCTAATTTATTGAATCTTGTCAAAATGTGTCTGGTCCATTTACTAGCTTTTGCTAGAGATTTCTACCGCATCTCGTGGTCTTCCTCAGTGGATGATGAATGCTTGGATGGAGTTCAAAGCTCTGGAAAAAGCAAGTAAGTAGATGTTGAGTTAAGAGCTCACAATTTTATCTCTTAAAGGATGTACAGTAGAAGCTGTCTAGCTAATGAGTCTATTTTCGTCCATGATTCAGTATTTCATATGTCAAAATGTCAAAATAAATAACTTAAAGACATGAGGTGCAGTAATGTTGGGGTGTATCAAGTGCAAGTATTAAATGTTAGTTCAAAAGTCACTGAACACAATAAAACCCTGTGATAAACCGTCCTGAACAGGGTGTACCCCGCCTCTTGCCCAAAGTCAGCTGGAATAGGCTCCAGCCCACTGTGACCCTGATGAGGATAAGCAGTTGCAGATAATGGACGGGTGGATGAACACAATGAATACTTGTGTTTCACTTGGGTGATTTTTGTACGCTCTTCTGTGTTGAGCGAGAACATCTCCTTCGCTGTAAATGCATATGACCTTAAAGAGCTTGAGCTTCAAGTCAAGCACCAGTGAATTACATATTTTATTTGTGCTTTTAATTTCTATTTGTGCATGACAGATGTTGAATTGGATACAAGGTAACTGACATCCATGCTGTCAAGGGTGAAAGTCCATTTTGCTTTAAAGAGCTCTTTGCATTAGCAGCAGACTTACATGGGTTTAATGATCACTGTGATCTGCAGGGGCTGCTAGCGAGGCTTTGACAGCTGCGTACCTGGTTGACTTAAACCATTGTTTGTTTCGTGTCTTTGTTTACTCTGATTCTGATGATGACACAGTAAACATCAGTCTCTTTGCATAACTGAGGTCTGTGAATTAGTCCATGCGCTCTGGTCCTTTTCCTGTTCCGTTTTCGTACTTCAGGTCTTGAAAAATATACTGTTGGATTATTTTTCTGCTTGCTCATGCTTATGCTTATATAGAGCCTGTTCTTGGTCCCACAGTTTTTACAAACATACATCAAAATGTTGCCACAAGCCTCCTTTCTCTTAAAACGTACAATTGTAACCCACAGGAAACACAGCTTTGACTCTTAATTGATAAATGTTGAGAGCACTGTCACACTGGCATTCATTGCCATAGAAACAGAAGGCTTAAACCTTCACTTTGCCTCTTTTTCACCTTATGTTTCTCCCTTAATTCAATTTAATATAACAACACTATCTAAAGATTTCATATATCCTCACGTGTTGGTACTTCTGCTATGCCTCACAGTGTACAAATGTAAAAGACATCGATTATCCAGCTCACACAGGTGTATCATGTTTGACTTCTCTATTGGAGTCTTGTGCAGAGCAGGTTTTCTGGCTGACGATGTTGTTGCTGCCTCTTAAAGGCACAGCCTCCTGGAGGTATAAACTCTAAGGTTCAAACCACGGTTTAGCTGTAATGCTTAATGGCTGACAAACCATAGGTTTGCCTCACAATCAAAGCAAGTTAATTGGGGCATTTTAGGTACATTAAAATTTTCTTTCAACCAAAGTAAACACTTTTTTTTTTTTCAGCAAGTTTCCCTTTTCTACTTCTTTCATAGAAAAAAATACTTACTACTCACCAATGGGGAAAAATAAAATGCTGCATTGATTTTGATTAATATTTCAACATGTACTGTATGCTCCCTTAGATAGCAGTGTTGCAAACACAAACTTATTGGCATGAAACCAGAATAATAACCTGTTTCCCTCTGCAACATTTCCAGGAACTCAGTAATGCATACCGTGTTCTGTGTTGGAGGAACCAGGGTCTTTGTCATAGGTTCCGGACCTAAAGTTGTCCCTGCTCCTGGGATAATACTTTACAATAAAACTACCAGAGCAGAGTTTGTGGGGATCAGTAGCTGTATCTATCTTTAAATTATGCATATATCATCTCTATCCTGTGATGTTTTTCCTCAATAATCAAATTTCAGGTTTAAACTGTGTTTACAAACAAATAAAACTAATTACTGACACTTAACTCCTTTTTATAATCAAAGCAAAACCACTTTGGTCTTGTGTTTTACAAAGCTACACTACAGTCTACATTTGACCACAGACGTCCAATAGATGGAGCTTTTGAATGAGATGATAAAACTCAGTCAGTCTGTTCTCTCAGGGAGGATATCATCAATTTTAAACATTCTCCATGATTATCATTCAAAGACGAGCCTTGTATTTTAAAAAAGGAGAAAATAAACTGTTTATGGATATGTTGGAAGTAAAGTACGCGGCCAGCGCTAAAGTATTTTAATGTTCCTGCAAAATGGCAGTGGCAAAAATAACATGAAGGTCAGCGACATTTCATTAAGTGTATCTTATTTAAGGGCATCAAACACAAAATAGGCTTTGCGTTTGGAGTGTTATTGGCTCAGACAAATAAACATAATGCCATCCACTCCTTAAATGGTTTTCATGTGCCAGATGTGCCTGCGTATTTTTTATTCACATTTGGTATTTAGTCATGGCGTGGCCTGTGAGCTTTCATTTCCTCTGTGAGACTGTAAATAAGCCCAGCATCCTCTGGGAGTGACTACATAAAACACTCTGTGGTTAGCAGACCTCAGTGCCTGCCAGAGGCATAGCTAAACCATGGACGCTTCACTTCTATCAAGTAAAGGCAATATCCTAGACATCTCTGTTTATCTAACAGTAGAACACACTATCAAAAGACAATCCTACTATAAAAAAAAAAGCAAAAAACATATAAAAAGCAAATGTCTGAGGGACTGCAGTGATAAACAATACAAAGCAAAATAAAAAAGGAAGTTGGGAGATTTTTGTCTTTGCATGTTCTGTAGAAGGAGATTGTGTTTTCTAACCAGCCAAAAGACATCAATTATACAATTGTAATCTGATTTAGATGTGATTATTCATGACGTGACATTTAGTATTTGATTATGCCATCTCTTTTCCTTTATTTCCAGCAGAATGAGAATGTTTCACAGGTTATCACCATAAAGAGAAATGTTTAGGTGGGTAGGAAAGAGCAGGTTTTTTTCGTACCCTCATTCGTTCTGCAGTTTTGAGTAATCTCTCTTTTCTGATGCTCCCTTGGACTTGACTTGGCACGTGTGTTTGGAGCGGTTGAATTCACTTTTAAATATTCCTTTTCTCTGGAGGTCTCAGCCCCTTGTGATGTGACCTGCATGACTAATTCCATTTAAAGGGGAATAACATGCATTAGGGCTCTCACTTTTCTGCCTCGCATTTGCATAATTTTGTTTGGCAACTTGGAAAACGGCCATTAACAGCACTAAGACACACACTGTAAAGGATAGGAACGGAGGCAGATCAATACTTCATTTCAACGTCTTTAGCAGCATCGGGGTTCAGATCAGGAGGCATTCACTAATTCAAATTCGTGCAGGAGTCTTGTGATGCTACCATTAGTTCCTGATAAGAAAACACCGTTGTACTGCCTCTCTTAATCTCTGACAGACACGTTCACTCGATCAATAGTCTTTTACTTTTTTGTTGCAAAGACAAGATTGATTGCCAGGAGTTGCTTGTGCTCAATTCCACTTCTCACAGTCCTCATTATTGTTTCAATTAGGCATTCACTGGAGATCTTGGTGGGGGTAGCATTAAAAAGCGGTGACCCCCCTGTGATTCACATCAAACACCGGATGTTTGGCAGAACCACCTTTGACACCAACTTTATTCAGGTCAAGAAGTGGAAACGCCATCCAAACAAGTGGATTAAGTAGGCTTGGGGCTGACGGCGGGAAGCGCAGGCATGACTGGGGGAAGTTGCGACTCGCGCCAGTGAGGAGGATAATCACAATGTTACCTTCTCATGAATTATTAAGTACCCTGTGTCTATTTTAGTCTGATTGAAAATGCTGTATTTTCATCCGTGGGTCTGAGGCAGTGTGCAAGGGTGTGTGTGTGTGTGTGTGTTTTTTTTTTTTTGACAGCTGTATTACTGCTGATAAGCGAGACTGTGTGAGCTGATCAAGTAGTGAGACAAGCGTTCAGAGCAGTAGCAGTAGCAGCACAGCAGCAGCAGCGCTCTAGTCACTAGGAGCCGTGGCGGCAGAAGCAGCAGCAGCACTATCAGTCACAGCAGAGGCAGCAGCGGCAGCAGCAGCAACAAACTCTCTCCTGTCTTTTTCTCTTCTTTCTGGAGTTGTTTCCTGCTCAGAGGACAAAAGCCAAGGAAGTAGGAGGGAAGTGATCCAGGGCTGATAGCTGCCATCAAAAACAAAACCAAAACGCAGACCTGGCTGCCCCCATGCCTATCGAATTTGTTTGCAAAATCAAATTTGCAGAGGAGGATGAGAAGCAGAAAAGCAACCAGGATGGGGACAAGGAGAGCCTGATCGAGGAGAGCTGCACACCTCCGGCTAAGGACTTGGCTGGGTTTGCTAACTCCTGCTCCCTTCATGGGATTAACCACATCTTTGTCTCTGGTCGCCTGGGCATCCGGCAGACTCTCTGGGCTCTTGCCTTTTTGACATCACTGGCGCTGTTTCTGTACCAAGCGGCTAAGTGTGCCATCTCTTACCTGGAACACCCTCATGTCACAGCTCTGAATGAAGAGGCGACCCCGGAGATGGTTTTCCCCGCTGTGACCATCTGCAACATCAACCGCTTTCGCTTCTCCGCGCTCACCGATGCCGACATCTACCACCTGGCTAACTTGACAGGTCTGCCTCCCAAAAACAAGGATGGGCACAAACCTACTGATTTAATGTATCCTGCTCCTGACATGCAGGACATCTTCAACAGGACAGGACATCAGTTAGAAGAGATGCTCAAGAGCTGCAATTTCAGTGGACAGAACTGTTCGGTCGAGGACTTCTCTGTGGTGAGTGAAAAAGTTTCTCAAAGTTCTGTTTAGTTTTCCCATAGTCTGTGGCAGACGTATTGCATTACTTCATCATGATTTATTGGCTCTGTTAAAACTTTTTCTTATGAAACAATTTCTGTAAAAGTCAATATTTCACATTTTATCACACATATATAACTTTACAAGACTTGTCTTGTTCATACAAAACTGCCAGTGAGCAGGAAATCAAAATGAACACTTTAAGGCAAGAACAATTGAAAGTCTCTTTCGGCTTGTACTCATCTCCAGGGGACATGAGGTTCCCACGATAGATTTCTGCATGCAAGATTCATGGCTTTGGCTCAGTCATTGAGCTGTATCTCTTCTCACTAAGTTCCAAGCAGCAACAGTGTTTCTCTCCAGCCGTGTGTCTGAGCCTGTACCAGAATCTATTATGTCAAAGAACAAAGGCTGCTCCTGAAGAGAAAGAAAAAAACACAGAGCTGTCGTATATGGTTGTATACTTTCTCGAAGGCAAACTGTGCTTTAATGCTGCCTCCAACTCCAATAGCTGAGAGTGCATGGCAACAAAATTGTCATCGAAAATAGCCGAGTCTTTTCCCCTTCTTTTCCATCTCTCCCCGTCGCTCCCCCTCGCTCTTTCTGACATTGCAGAGCAGCTGCCTCTCTCTCTCTTCCCCTTCTCTCTCTCTCTCTCTCTCCGATCTCTCTTTCTCTCTCTGTCTCTCTCTCTCTCTCTCTCCGAGCTCTTGTACCTTTCAGGAAGGGAAGGAGTAATGCTTCTTCAACGTTGTATTTCAATCCTGCTGCTGTTAAGATTAAATATTTAAAGACAGACATACATGATTTTTGCATTAGCCAGATTGACTAAAAGGAATGAAACAATTTCCATGAGAGAAGGAAAGTGTGTGTATGTGTATGTGTGTGTGTGCGTGTGTGTGCGTCTGAGAGAGAGAGAAAGATCAGGTGAAAGAGGGAGAGTTTGTGCCTGTGTTCTGTGCACTATTTATTAAAGGCACTGTCCTTGCAGGAGATGGATTTCCCCATCTCTCCTGCAGGAATAGGAATATGCAATTGCTTTAGTGATGATGAAGTGCGGGTGTCAAGTCTTAATAGGGTATGTTGAACATTGATATGCTCACCTTCCTGAGACCTAAAGATTCTGTCTTATCACATGGATGGCACTACATTACCTCTGATGTGCCAAATTACACCAAAGAAGTAATGACATCTCACTGCCTCTCATTTGGTTTTTCTAACAGCGTCTTCAGATATTTATTCTTTTCTGTTGTTCCTACTATCCTCTCTATGGAGACGTAATATTATTTGTGACATAAGAATGGATCGTACTCTGAGAAATATTCTCTGTTGTTCTATCAGGCAAAAAGAAAATGTTCCTCAAGGGAGCTGAAAAGTTTGACTACATTCACTTTGAAGCAACTCTAAAGTCTTTTGGGGTGGCAGTAGCTCAGAACATGTCTGGAACAGACCACAGTACACAGTGTGGACGAGTAGTTTGAGAGGACCCAGTTCACCTGGCTCCAGAGGTGCCCTTGACCAATTCACTGGGTGCCACTATGTGGCAGTCCCATCACACTAACATCTCTCCTCTCTCTCTTGCATGTCTCTGTGTCTCTGTGTGTGCATGTCTGTGTTTTGGGCAGATCTGTGTGTAAACTGTATAATGAAGTGAAAAATGAAGTGAATTTCCCCCTTGGGGGATAATAAAGTAATTCTCCCTCGAAAAGTTTATAATGTGCTTCTAGCACGTTTGATGGCAATGTCCTCTGACACTTTGACACTCAGTGCTCCGTGAGTACATCAATTAGCGGACTATTCTGACATCCAGAAAATGTCTGTCCCATGTCAGTCTCTGAATCGTCCTGTAGCCCTCTTTGGACACTGTGTGACTTCATCATAGATTAAGATCCTGTTTAAAGTCCCCTAAGCTGCTGTTTCCTCTCTGTCGGCTATATGATCTACATTTTCAGGGGCTGTCAGTTAGATTTGTTACAGGCTACTTGCTGCTTCCACGCATGAGAAATCATTTACTCCGGGTCCTGGTGGGGAGTGCACAGAGAGGAAGGACTGGGAGTTATGAGTCCAGGCAGGAGAGCAGAATGTAAAAGTACAAA
Source organism: Protonibea diacanthus (assembly GCA_028641955.1). Taxonomy (NCBI): domain Eukaryota; kingdom Metazoa; phylum Chordata; class Actinopteri; family Sciaenidae; genus Protonibea; species Protonibea diacanthus. Next base: position 14,465,547 of record CM053986.1, read on the forward strand.
TGAAACACACTCTCCCTCCTCTGTTCATGAGTGTGTGTGTTTTGTTAGTACAAATCTCACATCATTTGTTACAGCAAGGAAGCCGTCGCGCTATTAATCACATGCAAGCATGTACAAACCTACGCACACACACATACAAAAATCTCCTGTGGACATCAGCCATTATTCTTTCTCTCATGGGACCCTCTGTCAGGATCGGCTTCTCGTAATGTGTTTTCATTCGATTGATCATTCTGGGAGCTCCAGATGTTTTATTTTGGTAATAGCTGCATGGATGTGGGGCTCCTGGGAAAATTGAATGATGAAATGTAATTGCAATGTTTTCTGACAGTTTAGCTCTTCAGACCATGTTTTGTGGAATATATACCTCTGGTTAGCATTTAGTTTTATTCCACAAAGAATTTCAAGTAATTGCTGATGATTTAGTTCATTATTATTGTTATTATCATTATAATTATTATTATTATTGTAACTTCAGTCAAAACCCACTCTCTGAAACACAAGCTTTAAAATTCAGGCTAAATAAATATTTGTAAGAAATACAGTAAATATTTTTTTCTCCCCATTTAAGATTAGTAGCCCATTACAGGAAATTATTGCCTTCAATGCATTTACTGTTCAAAACAGTTAAATAAGTACAAGTCTGACTGCTCTAATTTATGGCAGGAAAATACATAATCACACAGCAGAGAAATTTGTCTTCCTCTTTCCAGCATCGTGGACCGGCGTGATTATTTGACGTAGGTAATAAGGCCATTCTTTATAATTAAAGATTACATTATTGACTTGGATTAATCACAGAAGATAAAGCTGATTCAACAAGCCATGAATAAATAGATTATTTTTCTTCCAGTCTAACTCTGAATAATTGTTCGTCTATTGTGTGGCGCTGTCGCAGAGATGAGCAGCGAGCCCTTTGGCTTTTTTTAAACACGGCTCTGAATTGGTTTGCTCTGACTCTCAGCTGTGTTTGCTGCTGCATTATCAGATTTTGCTCTCAGCAAGGACAGATCCCTTCTGCATATATTCATGGAGATAACTAAACAGCTATAGGGTGGCATGCGCGGCGATCTATAAAAACCTGGGTTAACGGGGACAACACTGAAGACCTCTCCACCTGCAATTTGTCATTACACTGACTGAAGCCCCTGTTGTGTGTTTTATAGATAATTGAATGTTTAATAGTATAAGCCAGACATGATGTTCATCCCCCCTCTTTCATCCCTCCTTCATAGCAGGATAAAATATTGAACGAACCATATTAATGTAAAGAAATGGCATGAGAGACATTACTGTAAATTGATATAAATAAATGTACTTTCCTTTGTGTTGTTCATCCATAAAGAAAAATGTGAGTAAAGGAAAAAAGAAATTTACAACCGAAACAAGAACTTTTAAATTCAGTCTTGATGATAATGTGCTGTAGGTAAACCTAGAGGACTTTGCACATTGACTAGGGAATCATTTAAATGTTTGAAAATCTGCCTACAGTTTAGTGTACCATCATTGCACAGTATGACACTTTAAAGTGCAATCACAGATATGAGTCACTAAAACTACAAGATATGTGCTACAGCTCCATTGCTTCCATTGTGAAACAAGTTTTCCATTTTCCTGCCGTGCTGAAGCCACTTAACTTTCAGGTGAAAAGTCTCACCGCTTCTCAGTCTGATGTCGCGTGTAAAAATGTGTTTTTTGAGCTGGTGCATCTCTGATCTGTGATCGTCCTTGTTAGTGCAAGAAATACCTTTGGCGTTGCCTCTGCGTGTCCTGTGAAGACTCCCATGCACAGGCTGTCATTCTCATGTTTTTGAGTGTATATACGTGCGGAAATGTGCTGTCTACATGTGCAGATCTCTGTGAGAGTGACATCTACTTCCCTAGTGGGTCCGATGTCTGCACACCCCTTCAACAGCATACCCACCCACTCATGCGCTCACACGCGCGCGCGCACGCCTCGCCAAGCCACCCACCTTCCCCCTGGTGGAGAGCGAGGCAGTGTGGGAGCGTGAAAGTGACTGGCTATCTGGACTGGCTTCGTCTCCAGCAGCCTGTCAATTAGCCGTCTACAGTTCCACTGCTGTGGGTGTCCCTGCAGCTTAGCATGCTGTTTGATATCTGATCCACACACCCCACCTTGGAGGCTAGCACCCCCACCCTCCCTCCAGCACACACATACACACACACACACACACACACACACACACACAACCCATAAACAAACAAATACACAGGGTTTCTTTTCTTGTTTTTTTTTTTCTCTTTCGTGCAAAATGCAAAAACACCACTGATCGCATATCTTTCAAGGCTAAAGGGAGGACTGCTTCTTGCGCAACCCACTTCGGTCCCACTGCACTCCTTCCCCACCTTCTCCTCCGCCTCCTCCTCCAGCATATGAGAGGAAGATGAATTACAGTGCAATTGGTTGGCTGCTCCTCCTGATATGCATCACCACTGTCTAATCAGATGAAGCCCACCTGTGACCAGCCACTGGATAACACCAATATGCAAACAGTTTATATTTGGGGAGATTTACCTTTTCTATCACTGCCTGAGCCGGTTTTAAAACCTCTCACTGCGCCACGGTTTGGAGCGCTCGGTTTGATGAGGAGAATCTGCGGCTCAGGGACAGCTTTTAACTCACCGATAAAAGCTCCCGATGTTGTGGTACTGCTAAACCTCCTTCCTCTAACCCCTGGGAGTCTTTTACTCACACAGACATTTGTCTCTTTCTGACAAGTCATACACCGAGCTGTTGGTAGTGTTAATGTGGCTGCGCACACACACAAACATGTGTATTTACAGTGTATGTAGTGCAGATAGAACGCTTCCCCATACAAGCACACACGGGTTTCGTCACAGATTGAGAGAGTTGGCTCGCAAGATTGATCATGACTCCTGACTGGGTGCCCCTCCCTCTCTGAAGGATCAATACATCCTTCAGTCAGATTGCTTCCCTGCCCTTCCTACTCCAAGCCTGGTGTGACTAATTATCCTGTGCCTGTGTTTTGGGCCCAGTCTCTGCTGCATTTGTTAATGCTGCCAGAGTTGGTGAAGAATTTGATCTTTAGAACAAGATATCTGTTTGTTTTAGCACATATCCAGCCCAAATCAGTCAATATACACTGTCTACCTTTTTCCCTAAAGGGCGCTGAAATGATCGAGCAATACGAGATGACTCAGAGCTCGGGCTGTGTGGGGATGGGGAGGTATGAGTGGTTTGATAAAGTGAAATAAAATTTAGACTCAAATCCAAAAGTCGGATTAGAAGTTTTTCATATGTGGTTGATTGGAAAAACTGCTCCGACTGACTTATCATCCACTTAATAAAGAACAAGAGGGAATTTCAATGGAGATTGCACCCGTGGGCCTGATTAGATTACACTGAATTTAATTCAAAGATTACTTTGAATTAATTCTTGCAAATAAAAATCACATCTCCGTGTTGTTTGGGTAATGATGTGTACTTTACACATTTTTTTCTCTTCTTGATTTCCATTTTGCAGACACTCTGCATATTCACAGTACTAATACATTTCTGCAGCATTTTCACACTCTATATAATACCACTTTGAAAGGTTTCATTTGTGGCTACATACAACACTGCCCACATTAGCGGTATAATTCACCAGGATCGTTTTAAAAAGAACCCATTAACCAGCGTATTTAGGAAAAGACTTTGATCTCTCTTTGGGAAAAGCTAATACGTGATTTCAGTAGTGCGTATGCATTTTTCTTAAAAATATATTTAACTTAAACTCCATTTTGCTTAATGAAGTATTCGAGCACTCCTGCCCATCCGTCATTTTTTTTCCTCCAGTTTACAGTGATGATGAATAGCTTTCACTGTGCAGATAACTATGATTATGAAAGCCTTTGGCCAGGCACACTTTAAATGCACACTTTTCTTCTTAGCTGCCAATGTGAGCTTTTTATTTTGTCATGTCTCAGAGTCTCTGAATACATTAGTGGAAATTCCTCTGAAAAATTAACCAAGCTTGCTTTTAGGCCACCGTCACATAATGGGTTCGTGCTTCTTCATTTCCCTCGCTCGTACAGTTTAATTACTTTGCCAGAGATAGCGTGTGCAGGAGGTGGACAAAAAAATAGAGACACCTTGCAATGTTATTCGGCTCGCTTTGATGGTGTTCTTTTCATAAATGAAAACAAAGATCCATTAGTCCATCCAAATATAAACAACAGTAAAGTGTTTTCAACATCTTGATGAAAACTGACAGGCTAGAATCATAAATGGACCGATACCAAACAAAATCTCTGTTTACTTTTCTTTTTATCACTGTCCAACTGCACGGATGAAATTGCTTAGGCCAATATGGCTCACAGAAGGAGCATACATTTGAGATCATGGACTTGAGCCACCAAATTAGAAGTTTCAAATGAGAGCAGTGTGTGGGATCATTTTGAGTCCACACCAGAAAGTATCAAACTTCAGTGCTTAATGTCTTTTGGCAGCCATTTGAGAATTTGAACTAAAAGTGGAAAAAAAACAAATCTCAAACACTGTCAGCTGTCGCAAGAAAGATGTGTTAAAACATTTTAAGGTGAGAGATGTCAAAATGACATCTAACAATACCAGAGCTAACATGAAAGAGTGAAAAATGGTTTGCCAAAAGGGAAAACAATTAAGAGAGGCAGTTGTGGTGTTTTTCTCTGTTAAATCAGGGATGTCGGCCAGATGATGCATAAAAATAGACAGTATCAAAAATAGATATTGTATCCATGATGTCACCTATGTGTTTCTAAAGAGCTGTTGTGGAGCTCAGAGTGTGGTAGCAGGACTGCCTCCCAGATGCTCAAGCAAGCCATCTGTAACAGCACCCACCTCTCAATCAAAGCAGCCACGCTGTTAATTCTGCTTAACTTTAATCCTTAATATAATTTGTACAAGTTAGTTATATAAAAGTTCAGCCTCAGTACAGTTGTCATGAACGCTATAGAGGCCAAAACTGTTTATTTTGCTGTAAAGTTTGACATTTTAATATGGGGACTTATGGCGATTGACTCATTCTGTAGCCAGCCTCTAGTGGCTGTTCAAGGAACTGCAGTTTTTGACACTTCATATTGGCTTCACTTCACAGCCACAGAGATTGCCAATAGTGACTAGACTTTCCTTCAAAAGGTCTACTGAGCCAAGCATGAAGCAAAGCTTAAAATGTTCAGTTGTGTGCCAGTTTGTGTTTCTCCAAATTAAGGTAAAATTAAATGACAATATCTTTTTCTAAATAATAGGCCAAGAAACTAAAAACTAAAATAGATATGGTCCAAAGCTCATAAACAAAAAAAACTCTAAGTGTAAATCATCTTTGAGCATTTCTAGTTGCATTGCGGAAACATAAACACGTTACAATGTACTGTTCAGTGTTTCCACTCATTGTCGGCACGTCCTGTATATTTGTTATTTTAAATAGGTTTGAAATGTAGAAATCATGGTCAGTGCGACTTGGATGAAAATGTCAGTCGGCTACAATTCAGCCGATGGAAACGGCATACAGCACAAATGTCACAGTGAATATTTACCCCTGGCATAGTCTGAATATGGGGGCCTCATCTGTCCGCTTGGCTGGACACTTGGCCCTTATTCTCCTTATTCTGAATTATGTCTAATGTCACAGACGTGCCTGTGCCCCCTGCTGCTTTTTCAAGTTTGATACCAGAAGCCTTGCACATCACGTCGTCTCAACAAATGTGCTTTTTAACATCCCGTTTGTGTCTCTTTTTCCCTCTCTGGGTACATTACTGCTGGCTTCAGTTATGCAAACAAGGTCTGAACTACAGTACATAAACACTAAGATGTCACGACAGGTGTGATATTATGTCTGAATCTATATGACTTTGTGGTGAAAACCACCTGAACACACCTTTGTGTATGACTGTATTTGGCATACCCTCTGGCTTCCTCTTGGGAGACGCAAATGGCTTCAAGGTTGGGTCAGCAGCAAATGTGCCAAATACATTTTTTTTTCTCCTGTGTAATGTTCATACCGACTGAAAATCCATGACATTCTGTATTACTTAATAATGTACACCAAGCCTATGGAACAATACTCTATGATAGAAAATGCTGAATAATTCAAGATAATGCCTTCCTGATGTCAGTAGCACATACTGGCCTTCATGGAGGCCATTTGCTTTGGAGGGACTGTGTTTATGTCTCTGTACTGTTCTGCAAAGTCAGGAGGAATCAATGGCAGATTAAACATTTTCATCAACTTCGAGCTTTTCTTTTTCTTTTTCTTTTTTTTTTTACTACTGCCGTTCAAGAGCAGATGAAACCTGGAAAAAGTCTGAATCACAACACAATAATGAGTAAATAATTTTACAGCCAAAAATACCTAATTGTGATTTATCAAACCAGTGTTATCATAGAAACTACAATTATTTTCTATAAACTAAACTACAGATCTGATTTGTGATCGAAGTATTATTAAATAAGGATTTTTTTTTAATCGGTTACTTTTACTATTGTTACTGCTATTATCACCTGATACTCTTACTCTTGATATTCAGATATAAAAAGTGACAAACTCTTAGGTTGTTGTTTTGATATGGCTCGTGGCCCAATGTTTGGAGCTCGGTGCTGTAGCTGCTTGAGCTAATAGTTATGTTAGCTTCACAGACTGACAGAAGGAGCTGCTTCACACATCTAAACCCTGGAGGTCCTCAAAACGTTTGATGTGATGCATTTAAAACAATAATAATAACAATAATGTGCTTAAAAGTTTAACTTTGAACTCTGTCCGTTACTCGACAACTCAAGTTAGCTGCTAGCTACTCATCTATAATGAGGCACGTTGGTGTTTCGAAAAGCCCACTCACACAAAAAGATTTATATCGTTCTACTATTTGTTGTTAAGTAAATTTACAGAATGAATTTGTTAATTAGCTACAGTTGAATATGTTTCCCAGAGAATTCAGTGGTCACAGGTTTGACTTTCTTCTTGCTACAGCCATTTAAACACTTAATTATATAAGTTATAATTAAAATTAAAATTGCAATTTAAAAGTTGGACGTATTCAAATTACAATTCTGAAACTACAATTAATTGTAGAGGACAATTAATTGATTGTTGTCTTTTATCTCTCTGCTTCTCTTTACTTTCTTTTTCTTTCCTTTTTCTCTTACAATAATTAAATTGTCTTTGCTTTATTGTTTCACACTTTAAAAATAGACACAGGCACGAAAGATACAGCTCATTATACTCTCCAGAGATACAGTATGGATGTTACATGTAGACATCCATGGTAACTGTAAATTTACCTTTTTTTTCCCCCTCAACATACAATAACCTCTCATTCGCCTTTTTCTTTTTCTCTGGGGGGCTTCATGCCTTATTTGGGTAACATGGGCTGTAAGTCTTTCACCTGATGTTGGCAGCTTTGTCGTCGGGGCATGTTGTCCATGTTGACAAAACACTTGACCTTCAGGTAAGGCGAAATGTCATCTGATTTAGCACACCCAGTTTGAATTGTTATCCAAGCACCGGGTAGGAATTGTCAGAGCAAATGCATTACAGTATAATGAGCTCGCTTACAGCAGGAGAATCACGTGCATCACAAGCCCTGATATCATTTGGGCTTAGCATTTGCATAGCTGTTACTGCGTATCTGTGTGTGCGTGTGCATGCTTCAGTGTAATTGTCAAGAATATGAAGATAGATGAATATCCATTACATCGTTTTCTTTAGCTTTGATACCGATTTGTTGGTCAAATATATGTGAAACATCCAGACCTCTTTTGCCTTGCATAACACAGATTTATCTTTGAAGTGGCGTTTATCCTGAAGACTACGATCTCATCCAAAATGACTCAATGCACGGAGGTCTTTAAACATTAAAGAGGATACCGTGGATTGTTCTAACATTATACATGTATCATGCAATGTTGAAGTGCACAGTAGCTTCCGGTCCAGTATAACGTCTGTCAAATCATATTTACTTACATTCCCCTACATGTCCTCCTCAACCCGCTTCACGTGACACCGAGCCACTCTTAGGCATGTTTGTTTAAACAAGCGTGTAACTGTAGTCGTGTTACCCGATGGTGTTGTCAAGATTAATTCTGTGTTTTCCTAATGCATGCTAATGAGAAAGTTGTGTGCATTTGATTGTCAATAACATGAAATACGGCCTTGCTCCCTAAATGCTGTCTCCGTTCAATAACCTATTAAAGTTGAATCACAGATAACTTGGCGCGCATCAGGAAAGTAATCTGAAATTTGTGCTGACATTGATCCAGCAGGAAAGAGACCTATTGCTCCGATTAACACTGTTGCCCCAGGAGAGGAGTCCCTCGGCCATTAATAGTCCACTGTCCTAGATTTTACTTAGACCATATAAAATGCTTTTATTTATGAGACACATAGGGGAAAAGCATCACGGATATAGAATAGTATCAACCTTTCCATCTGTGGGACAGTTGGTGATCAGTGTGTTTCATTTCCTGGTAATATTCTATTATTACTATTCACTTATTATACAGTCGCAGCCAGTGTTGGACTACAAGATGTATGTTTATGCTATATACATAATATAGAAATATTATAATCATAAGGTTCATGTAAAGCCCACAGCTAACAAAATGATTGGAAAGACGTGTTTTATCAAACATGACTGAAATTTGCACTTTCGCACAAAAAATATTTCTATTAACCAATTCAGCTTTTTCTTCAGCTCCGTCTCATAGAAAGCGTTTATATACTACTGATGTGCAAAAGCAAACACACTGTTCAACTGATTAACACCTTCCAAGTCAGAATATGTTCATACTGAAAGTATAATTAAAATGTTCAGCAACATATTTCACTTGTTTTCCTACAACATCCAGTGTGTCAGATTTAGGAAGATGTATTTATACGTTATTTATATTTACATCTACTGACACCATGAGTCCATCATGTTTCTACAGTAGTGATGGTCAATGGACAATGGTTAGATTTTGGCAACAAAAGCATGTTTGTTAAAATTCTGGAAAGACTGAAGCTTTGGTTGAGGTTGAGATTGAGAAGATAGTTGACTGTTGAGTCTAATTCCCAGCACTAAGGTCGCTCTGTTTGTTTCGCACTGGGAATCGGTAATGAGGCTCAGAAGTCACCATCATTTTTCTCCAGCATGACTGACCCTACCTTTAAATATTAAAGAAGTAAACACATCATTCTTTGTGCTTTAAGTCACTTTTGGCTTAGGTTTAATATTAATATACCAAAACTGTGACGCCTCAATATAACTTCATGTAGGACTGGATATAAACCCTGCCCTCCATTGTCAAAGGTCCAGTTCCCAGCATAAAGTAGTGTGCTTGACAGAAATGTAGTACATTACCATTGAACATTCAGCTATCTCAGTTTCTAAGACTTTGTTGAATGATAATGTATTGTTCGTTATTCAGCTTATACTATATTTGTCACACCAGGTGCCAGATGAACACATGATAATGATAATGATCATATTTTAATGTCTTCTTTATTTTTTCTTCTTTAGTTTTTCGCTTTGTTTGAAGCTCTTGAAGTTGTGGCATTTGAGGTGCCCTTAACACCAGACTGAGCATTTGAAGTGAAGAGGTTTGAATTTATAGTTACAGTTTCTTGCACTTTGTGTGTCAACTCAGACCTCAGCTAATGGGTGTTTTGACACATTTTAAACAGTGCACAAGAACATCTGTAAAATGCCATGGACCCTTTCTAAGTGTGCCAATTATTTCAATACCAGATGCCTGCGTGCTGCTGTAGTTTAATGCCAACTCATGGGAGGTTGCTATAATTAGACCCACTCAAAAAGTGATTGTCTGATCTTACAACGAGATGAAAAGCGTGTAACATGCATCATGGCTGGAAAAGACAAATAGCTCATCCATTAAACCCCCCCCCCCAGCCCACCATGGAACTTGGAGGAAGAAAATGACAGATCTTTTCAAAATTGCGGTCTCATCCATTTAATTATAAACACTGTGATAAGGGCATCTCCTTAGAATAAATATGACCAGTAATGAGGTATGGCATTGCTGTTTACGCGTGTCCTTGACATTCACTTTGAGAATAAGAAAAGGGGGTAACGGCATCCTTCTAAACACATCTTGAAAGTCCATGGGAAGGGATAAATGTCAGTGGGCTTCACTCACAAATCACTGTGCTTTTTTCTTCTTCTCTGACCTTCAGTATGTCTACTCTAAAAAGAATTAGCAGGATATTAATAAATAATTGGTATGTACATGATGATGAAAGTGATCCCCCGAGACAGATTGTATGTCTTTCATAAAAGCATGCCCTTAAACTGACAATTAATTAGTGCATTTAGGTAATGATAAATAATTAATTACCATGACATTGAGAGACTCCTGGGACAGCGCGACAACTGGATAAATTAGCAAACACCACTGTAAGCCAAATAAGTCTGAGACTGTAGCTCATGCTATACAAATCCGCTGTGTATTCTGACTATCAGTGTAATCTAAATTGTGTCATCGTATCTGTCTTGGCGAGAGCTTCGCCTCAGGACACCATGGCTGCTCCAGTAGAAGTGTACTCTGAGCAGATCAATAGATGTAGTGGGCATGATTATGTTATGATTATACACCAGAGAGAGCCTTGTAAAGCCCAGCGAAAGGTGATTTGAAGAGAGATGCCACACCTCTTGGCACAGTTCCTCTGGCTGAAAAAACTCAGTGGGAAACAGAGCGGTCAGTGAGATTGGCTGCAGCTCTGCTTTAGGACCAGCTGGCTTGAGAGCAGAATTAGAGCCTCCCCCCTTGTTTCCACCTGCCGTATGCTGCTCAAGTGTTCCAAATCAAGCCATTATTTGCTTCATTTCCTTGCTGACTGACTCAGCTTGCAAGCAAGTCAGCTGCTCTCCCCCTAGAATGACATCTCCTTCCTCGAGAAATATAAGAGAAATCCAGTGGTGCTCAGGAAGGTACCTTTATATTACTTTAACCAATACACTGCACATAATTAGTATGAAAATTATTTTTTACAAGCCTAACAAAAATAGCAAAACCAGTGGGAATTTTACTCTTCAAACATTCTTTCGAATACGACCACAATGTAGCTGGTTTTCATTTGTACGTCTTTGAATAATTTACCTCACCACTCTCAGAATTCAGTTATGATGTGGAAAATAAATCAGAACTGATCCTTTCAGGGCTCATGATGATACTCGGATGAGGTCACCTTTAACCGTGCTTCTTTCTAATGCAGGTTATGCAGGCCTTTGGCCTGATCTCACCAGACATTGCCTGTGTACAGAGTAGATGCCACTGAATAAATAAAACCCTCACCCCTCCAAACACCAGCGTAAGATGCCAGGATTAGCATCTCATTAAACAGCACTTGCACTGGTGGTTTGTGGACAAAGGAGTGAGCAAAAAGGGGACTGTTTGTGGTCCTTTGCTTGTATGAGGAAGAGATTTAGGTTTTTGCTTTTCCCAGAGAGTTAATTTTATAAATGTAGAGAGTGCCGCCTTATTTTTAATACCTTTTTTTTGTGGTTGGTATAAGCTTGCTATCATCACTTGATACCAGCTGCAGCAGAATACCGTGTCATAGATGCTGGTTGGAACATACAAGCTATAAGCTTATAGAGGCATAATTCACCCATGTGATATTTCTTAAAGATTATTGCTAAAATCTGAAGCAGGAAGACAGTGTAATCTAGAAAGTACTTGCACTGGAAAACTTGGTGACAGTTTGCTTCTGAGATAAATTGGCCTGAGCAAAAGTGTCTCCTGCTGGTGGCCAGTCTGTGGTATCTGTGCCATGAACATGCAATTTCCCCTTGATTGTGCTCCCCACGGATAAGTAAACACATTCAGCAGAGCAGTAAACTACAAAAGACAAGAGCCTAGAAGACAGTGGTAATAATCTGCCTGAAGAGACGAATTTAAACCCAGATTCTGAAGATTTGATCCAGATATTATGTTTAGTGCACATGTTTACTGCAGGCTATCCAGATAGCCTGCAGTAAACATGTGGTCTGTTTTTGAGTATCCATCTATTAAGATAAAACTTGAATGTCAGTTTGTTCTTCCTGCATCGCGCCAAAATAAGAAGCAAAAAAAAAAATCCACAGTGATTACTTAGATGTCTCTGGGAGGTGTACTATAACTTGACAGGTATGAATGAAATATGAAATGCCTGGATTGCCTGGACAGCCCGAACGATCCCACACCACCACCTCAATTTAGCCATGCAAACAGCACTTTTTCAGCATCTGATGGCTGGGTTAATGTCACAGACTTGCATGGAACAACATTTAAAAAGAAGGTTAATGTTGGTATGTCAGTGGTATTCCCATGTGTGCTATATGGTAAGTGGGTTTTTATTCCCATATGGATTGTGAAACATATATTTTTCCATATCTAAGGTGAAATGAGGCCTAGCATACATATGCTCTAAACGGAGGCTGAAGTCTGGTTTGATTGAAATGGCGGCGGTGTGTTTACTTCTGGCTGTTGATAGCACCATAATCTCTTTCCCACTCTGAGGAGTGTTCCTCGTTAGTGTACAACACTATCATAAAAATCTTGATGTTGCTGTGAGCGGAGCAAGAAATCATACTGTGAATTTTACTAAAAGTTAAACTGCTGCTTTGCTTTGCCTTGTCATCATGACTCGTCGACAGCCTCTGAAATTAACTTCTTACCTCACTGCCAGTGGCTGTAAACAAAAAAACAACCCCCCCCCCAAAAAAACCTGCCAAGAATACAGACCCTTATCAGCCAAAATAATTATTATATTTTTCACAGAAATATGTCACACTACACGATCAGAGGTTCTTGAGTAGAGTCAGGTACTGCATATAGATGAGATTTGATACACATTCACTTACTTATGTTTTCAAACTCTTTCAAATGTTTCAGACCTGGTATGTGCAGTGTACTCACAGCGGAAAGCAGTTAATATATAGATTAGATTAATTGAATTAACCATCCAGGCAGTGTTACGGAAATGATTACTGAACAGTTGGCCTTCAGGTGTTTTGATTTGCTTAAAGTTTATTTCACTGCAAGAGACATTTCTTGTCTGTCTTCCTGCTGAGAGGTTAGAAAGCCTTTTGTTCAGGCTCATAGTGAACAGTCCATTAAAGGTTTTTGAAACTGATAGAGAAAGGGCAAGTATACTGTAGCATGGACACAAGGAAAAACACACACAAAACAACTGCAATAGACCAAAGCATGTGCACCATTGTGTATGTGATATAAGCATATGCTCTGTAAAATAAGAGGCATATACACTATATGAACTAATGAGATGTAAGACTAATGTAACAGTTGTAAGTCAACCTGTTGGTCGTGAAGAGAGTTTAAAAAAAATGTGTTTTTATGGGTGGCAGGAGTGTAGTATAGTATAAATATAGAACTGTGTTTTGCTAAAGCTCTGATTTGTTTCCAACAATAAGATTTAAACATGCACCAGCTTCATCTACAGTACAGGAAGCACTGGCTGTGACTCGCACCTGCTTCCTTTTTGTCTTCAACAAAAAGCAAAAATCAAACGTCATTGTTGAGTTGAGTTCTCCTTTGGGGTCTCTGTGACTTATTAGTAACCAAATGAGGTTCACATGGACCGGCAGGTGAGTCATCATTGTACAGGTTTTGATCCCCTGCATCATCAGCACCACATGGACTAGAAAAATGGAAACAAGGTTTATTTTGGTGACGGGTAAAAGCTTATGCTGCACTTCACTGTGCAGCTTTCTATGGTTTCACTTCAGGCCTCACAAAAAAAAAATAGTTGGTCCATTAAAGGAGACTGAAAATTGACTTGTGAGTAATAATGAGACAGTTTTGTTCACTCGTAATGTATCCTTATGCTCGGCAATGAAACAAGCTCTGGTTTCACATGGTTCTGTGGAACAGGTTTTGGAACACAGTTTCATTCCATGTCCTGCCAACCCCTCTACATTAGTTATTTGTAACCATAAACAAAAAAAAATACTGCTCATTTTTACCCGATTTTAGGGACTTGTTGCTTAAACCAGCTGTTTTCAATTTTCACATTATTATCAAGTTTACCTTTCCCATTGAATACAGTCCTAGCTATCTCCATGTTTATAATATCTGTCATCACTGAACAACCAATGACACATTCAGCTGCAACCAGTTAGCAAGGAGGCTATTTGATCTGTATCACCAGGACACTGTTAATCCACCCCCTTTCAGCAATGCCTGTGTTCTGTCTACTGACAGATCTGTCAAATGATATTATTTTAATGACAATCCCTAATTACCTAGTGTGTCACCCTAGAAAAGGTCACTCTCTTGTCATTTAAAGCAGTCCTGAGATAGGTTTTATTGCTGTCAACATGATCGAGCTTTGGCACAAAGTGACACAGAATTTGAACATCGTCCCAACCTTTTTCTTTACATAGAGGGAGGCTGACCAGTTATTGTCGCTTATGATGGAGCAGAGCCATCACTGTGCAAAGGTGGATGTAGTAATTGTCATCTGAGATAGAAATCTACGACGTTTCCATCCTCTGAATTCTAACTTTATCAGCTCAAATGTTCCTTCATCACAAAATGTGGAGACGATGATGGAGTTCTTTGCTTGTTTACGCTGTTAGCGTTAGTAAAGATGATGTTAGCAGGGAAATGTATTATTGTTATGATTTAAAAGGAAGAAGGAAGGGCATGAACATATGATGGAAAAGTGGTGGGAGGCACTATCTTCTATCTCCCGAGGCCGGTCATTTAATTTCTTTTTTAGATTCACAGACACAGAGAAAAATGATCAAACAGAGCGAAGTGAAACCAAAAAGCTGCAGTTGCTCAGCACCACCAGACAGAGCAAAGACACAAGTTTAAATGCTGAGGTAATGTGTAGACTAGATAATAGAAAGTTACTCAGAAACCATTGTTTTCTTTTGAACCAAGGCATTAAAAAATTACTGTTGTATTTTAGTGATATGTAATAAATACACCAATTATAGTTTTAAGGGTCAAAATAGCCTCTTGTTTGAAGTCTTTTTGTTTCTCAGATGTTTAAAAAGAATTTCCAAAATAAATGTTGCATCTTCTGTGTTTGAATTTAGTTAATTTGGTCTGTTGGAGGACACTTAAAATGTGATAGTTAAATAGATGATAATAGTAATAGTTTTATGTATAGTGCATTTATGTCTGTATCTGCCTAAATTAGCATGAAAATGGGACATTGATTTAATTTAAATATTGTATCTTAACCAGGTTTGATATTATTCATTGTCTGGTGAGAACTGCGCCTTGAATATATTCTTTAAAATGTTTTCATCAGCCACATTTTACAGCAGAATCTTCTGTTCATTAATTTGATCATGATTAAATGCACATCGGAATGTATGTATCACTTTAAATGGGATTCGGGTTGTTGTGGGCAAGGTGAGATGTGATTCAGGTAATCTTGAAGCTGATAACTCCTGTGAAATATTGATAAGTGTGTCTGGGAACTACTACTCTAACAGTCTCCCTATGCCTGAAAGTTAAGATCATTTGATCACCCACCTCAGAGACATCCACAGCAGTGATTTACTCCCGGTATTTTATTTTATATTTTATCCAGCCGATCATCTATCTTGGCCCCGGCACATGAAGCCCAGATTTGCCCTCTGTATTCTGTCTTCCAGATTACAACAGGTTCAGCAGCCTGTCCTCCGCCCACCACTCAGCTGAAGCCTTTTGTGGGGCCTGTGGGATGTGGCTCGCTGCCGATGATCCTGAGATGTTGCAGGAAGTTTAATCCCCACACTGTGAGAAATGAGGTTCTCCTGCTCTCCCTCTTGCTCTTGCAACTTTGATCAAGCCCTAATGTGATTAGGCAGTGACCCTGACATGACTAGCCCGGTAACTTGTAAAAGAAGCCCAGGGAAGGAGGGGCTGGGACGGGCAGGGGGGCATCTTGATCTGACCAGTAAACTAAGAGAAGAAAGGAATTATTCTGAAGGTGTCTTTCCTCTGTTGCTGCTCTGCCTTGTGGGTAATAAAGGTTTCATGTATTCGTTTTACCCCGGCAAAAATTGCGATCTATAATGACCTGACATTTCTTTTTTAAAACTAGCCAAGAGGCTCATGATTTGAATGTTAACCAGGGCTCCACTTGATGTAAGGTGCAGTCTACAGGGAGGAAGCTTCTTTTGAATTCAACAGGATCTTGGCTCCTCTCAGTTGAGTCTTCATGGTAAATTAATGTAAATCTTCCATCGTCTGTATTACAGAGGAAAATGGTTGTGTACACATCCTGTCAGTGCAGTACATCTGTGTAAATAACCTACAACATATTTCAGTTATTCACATGAAACTGTGCCTGTGACTATACGCCTCACAGAGATCTCTTGTTCAGAGTCGTGCACTGAGCCTGTTTACTGTGTCGTGTACTGGACTGCTCCCATATGTGCTGCACATTATTCTTGCCGTCAACTCGCTGATGATGTGTGGGGTGAAACGCGGTGCTTTAACTTCAGAGGCCAAATGTGTCAAGTCTCGATATATTAACTTCACTCTAATGGACTTTATCAGCCGTAGTGCAGAAAGTCATGGAGATTAGAGCGGGAGGGAGTGGATGTTTGATTATTTTTGCATTCTGTTTGGTTCCCCGCACTGTGTCAGCAGCTGCATGAAGATCCTTAAAATGCTCCTTGGAATCTATTGAATATGGCATAATGTGGCTTATACTTAATTTCCGGGTACCTGCATTCCTTCTGATACAGAGGCGGGCCTCAGACCTATAAAATCCTGACTTTTTATGAGTTTACTGTGATTTAGGGTTATGTTTTCTCTGTTCATGTATGTTTTCAACAATGAATGACAGTCTCAAGGTGTATGTGAATGTTCAAAAATGTATGCCATCGAAATTAGAGAAACATATTCTACATGTACACCATGTTTTTCAATAAGTATTTCAGTCAGATACTGGCTTGAAGATCCACCTACATATTGTGTATTCCTTGCTTGCTTTGGCTACCCAAAAGGGACAATGTCAAAGAAGAGACAGAATGTGAAAGATGTCCTGTACAATTGGCAGTGAGATGGAAAAAGATGCTGCACCACAAGGGATCCTTTGCCATTAGTCTAGAATGAGGGAGCTGGTGTAGAATGGAAATAGGCTGATTTACAGACGTGATGGTGCTTTGAATCCAAAAAAAAAAAAAAAGCATTGAATCGCTCACATTGTTGATTGCATTGAATGTTTATTTTTGTCCAAATATCCTGGAAGTGAGTAGATGCATACAGACATTTCAAAAGCGGATTTGAAACCAATGAAGCTGAATCATTGTCTGAGTTACCACAGTGTGACTCACTCAAACATCAGTTTGAATCAGTCCAATTTTATTGCTAAGTCAGGTCATATTTTATATCTATGACTTGACTTACCAACGACAGTATAAAGAATGGACAGAGCACGAATGATGTCACCCGTAGGTTTCTGAAGTGCTGTTTTGAAGCCGAAAATATGCAGCAGTGGACACCACCGTGTTGGATGTACTGCCTCCTGGTTAATCTACATATCAGCAAAGACGTGGATCATCATTAGACCTAAAAGAGGTGAATCATTGATCAGCTGCTCTGTAACATTATTATTTCTCGTAGGGGTAGAAAATACCTGTGAATGTGATCTATTGTGTGTCACCTTTAAGATGTTTCAGGAGCGTTAATTAGCAAATCGAGGTTGAGTTGGATTGTGGCTCAGACATGCGGCTTCTTCAAAAAGATCAAAACATCCACAGAATTATATTGCTTGCAATTTATTTATATTTACTGCAAATGAGGCATTCATGTGGATGTTATTGATTGATGCTTTTTCCAACCAACTCCTTTTTGTTTGGTGTTAGTTTGTGGAAGTCTTGGTTACAGTTTTGACATGTTTTTTGTAAATAAAACAGATCTTCTCAGCTGTTTGGTCTAGTTCTGTTGGTTCTATGCAACAGTTTTAGCAGCTATAGAAAGAAATTACATTTTTCTGACAGGGTTTTAAATGTAAGATGAGAATAGTACACAGGAGTGCAAAATACAGTGCAAAAATTATCAAAAGCAGTTTCCATTTTGATAAATGCTAAGAAATTTTGCTCAATTAGGTCTGCAAGAGGCACATCTTTGGCACCCAAAGATACTGCCTGACGACAGCGTCATTCAAGGCTGCGTGGGGCTAGACAGGAACATAAACTAACACAGATGCCTGCATGGTGGCCTTGATAGATCGGGCAATAAATATACCATTTCAGCGAGGTTCATTTATTTGTCTCGCCTATCTTACGATTGGTTTTTCTAGTCAGTAAATGTAAGGACCACGGATTGAGTCAATTATAATGAATACCACCAGTTCAATTTGAGCATCTCGAGCACTATGAGCTCATAGTGCTGTGGGGTTTTTGCAATGCACTTCTCAGAGTTCACTTGTCAACTGTTTAGTAGCATTGTGTGCAGGGGCTATTTATGTAGCATTTTCTGTACTGCTTGCTGGTGGCTGGTATCAAAACGGCTGTACCATCATCCCATAAACGGCAGGTTGAGGAGGGATGGCACATTTCAAACGTCCTTTAAATACTAAAGCACACCAGATATGGTAACTATAACTTGACACGAATAAAATATGCATTTCTATGTATATTAAATATGCATTTCTATGCATATTTATTTAGTTCTGAGTACTATATGCAAAGATCCTCTCCTTCTAACAGAATGCTCAGAGGATCTTTGCATTTAGTACCAGAGGTAGATAGACACAGATGGAAAGGAGCAAAAGTGAGCAGTATTAGTAAAAATTCTCTTCTTGTGTTAATTGAGTTGAGTGCTGGTGCCGTGCTTACATAAAGAGCCCCAGAATTTACATGCAAAAGACCAAGGCCATCAGGGTTTTCAAAGTCAGACACTGAGGGGCCCTCCCCAGAAAAGCTGAGACAGCTGCACTCTCCAACACAAAAGTACGTCAAATTAGCTGTTTGCAATGTAGCCACAGATGTACGGACAACTAACACTGGATTAGTTTGATGATGAAAAAACGGGATGATTCTCACAAAAATTCTGAAGTTAAAAGGAGCGTCTTTTCTATGCCGATTTATTAAAGTTTGTTCACAGTGAACATCTGAGATAATTGTATCCTTGTATAAATATAAGTATAAATCACTCTGAATTTAAAAACGCCTACTGTACCATGTCTCTGTGTTCAGAGTTGTGACTCCAAGCTTGCAAAGGTTAGGGTTCTCACAAGATCCCACAAGAATCCCAAGAACATTTGATAGGAAGAACCAAGAGGCGAAAATCTGAATACACACAACAGACAACAAGACAATCTTCAGTTGACGGTTTAATATCATCCAGACCACAGATGAACTCGATCAACATAGAAAGATACAGCCATGATATACGTTTGTCAGACTCCACATGCAAACCCTTTACATTTTCCTGGCCCTCCTCCAATGTAACTCTAATCAGCGTTTAGGCTCCGCTTCTGAGCCTGATCCGTTACTCATCCTACACCAATATATCTGTCTTGTGCTTCTGCCAAGACTTCTACCAGATCTATAAACTGATGAATGAATACAAACATGGCTTTAAAACTTTTGTCATCTTCACACAAATGCCTCCTAACAGTGTTGCCAGGCTCCAAGCTATTCATTTATATGTCTGAACACAGTGGTTATGTACCACTTAGCATCCTACGAGAAACTATTGGCAGCTACAGCATGAGCTATCGCCGCTGTGTGTAACAATGTCTGTAAGAAGTAACTATTTACTTGAGAATGGTCTCCACTCCAACAGTTAGCATTTATATCAGAACTGGAGAATATTTCTGAAAGCTTTTCCGGTAAATTACCATGAAAGAGGTTTTTCACTTTCCTCCTCCGACCACATAAGTTTAATATTGTTTGTTGGTCTGATTGGTTGAAGTCCACCCACGATAGACAGTGACAGACAGGTAGACCATCCAGTCGTCTGGCATGTATTTTTTCCAAGTGCCCTACACTTTTCCAAACAGTCTCCAGCAACATCTTCCCAAATGGTTTTGTGTAACAAATAGTCTAGTGCAGTCAGATTAACTCCAAGAAGGAGTATGAATTTTTGACACTAACTGCAGGGGCAGCAACTGCTGCAAAATATAATAACTAACTTCCTGTTGTTTTCAGAGCACCGGTGTTCCAGCAGCATCCCCGCATTATAATGTCCCCATATTCAAAACAAATAGAGCAAATAGAAAAAGACTTAAGGTGCCGTAGTCAGTGAGTAAATAAATAAACACCATGGATTGTTGTTTGGTCGATGAATTTCCCTTGATTTATAGTGTTGGTTGTCTCTTTACTCTGTGCACTCTTCTGTCTCTACCTCTTTTTTTTTTTTTTCATGCTTTACTGCAGCATTTTTACTTTTCACATTGGAGCCCTGGCCTTAAAAGTGAAAGTATCTTTCCACTCCACCCAAAATAGAAAACATACAAGTAGTTTACATCCCACACAGAGTGGGCCAGACATCCCACCTTCTCCTGTGGTGGCCCTTTGTTACTCCTGTTCTTCAGCATTACACATACACACATACCTGCCGTCCTTTCAGCTGCATTGTGGTCGAGTATATCAACAGAGACCTCAAAGTAGATTTTCGCCCAAGGGAAGTCAATCAAATCCTCCCAGCGGTGAGCCATTTCTCCAGGCCTAGCTGATCATTTTCCCTCTAATATCCCCAGTCCCGGCAGCTCAGAGGCTGATCAATGTTGTTGAAAACAGAAAACTGTCCATTCTGTCTGGGAGCGGCGCTGGAAGTGAAAAACATACTGAATTGATGACTTTGTAAACGGAAGCTGGGGTAGAATTTGTGACAACCCCCGGTTTCCCCCACCTCCCCCTTCAAAATACGTTCCCTGTCGTCCTCATCACAAACGCATTAGCAATTCAGAGCGTGGCCCTGGGGTTGCCGAGTGTTTATGTGGATGCCCAGTGTGATGAAGGCTCACATTTGTTTCCTGTCACTGACCTGTCACTCATTCAGCCATTAGAGCCAAAGGCAACGTTGATTTTAACCTCGAATAGTAGCAAAGACGTTAGCTATGACCAAAGAGGGAGGGACAGAAAGAAACAAAAAAGAAAAAAAAGAAGAAGAAGAGAAATGTTTCCAAACCACACGCCCTTCTCCAAATCATCCACACACATATCAAACAAAGCAGACATTATAGCATCAAAGCATTCAGGGAGAAATGCCCTTCAGAAAAGTGGTGAGCTGGCACACTCAGGCTCACAGTAGATTATATGGTGAGAGATGCTCGCTCGCTCGCTCTCTGTTTTTAAACATTATTATATGGGATCAATATTCCTAATTAGCACTTCTAAAGCAGCTTAAAGTATTTGTCAGATTTCCAGATTATATTTTCCAATGTGTGGATCAATTATCTGTTTGAAGTGTCATCGTTTTTGTCCTACACTAATTCTCACCCTGGAAGACTCCTCTGCCTTCTTGGGAGATGGAGGTGCACCAGAGTCTTTTAAAAGGCAATTTACAGCAACTTTGTATCGAGTCTGAGCTGAAAGATGCGACCTAGCCCCAAAGCACACACCTCACATTGTGTAATGCAGATTAGGAGCAAAGCGTATTACATTTAAATGGCATTTAATGCTGTACATCACGCTGATCCAAAATACCAACAGCAGGTGTTAAATGAGATTCAGTGCGAGGAATGCTGGAGGGTTGATGAAGGTGAAAATAACGCCTTGTGTTATGTAGAGGGTTAGCTTATATTCAGTACTCCCATACTGTATGTCTTTAGTCCTTGAGTCTATACATGTTGGTCATTAGCCAGTTGTATAAATTCAATATAACTGATGGTAAGACCTATCAAACATATTAATTTTCTTCCTCATTAAATAATTGCTTATCTGATTTTCCTGGAAGAATTTGAAATCTACATTGTTGATGATGTTTGCTTCCTGCTATATTTGCTTATTTCTTTCCACCACCAGCTGTCAATCAGCAGAATAGAGTGAAATCAACAGCATAACTATGCGTGAGCGTGGGCAAGATACAATTAAAACATCACTCCGTAGTGTCTCGAGTGGAGCGGTACCTTTTGACCTGCGTTAACTCTATTTTAACCAGTAGTTGTTGTGTTTTTTGACCACTTGGCAGCAGCTTTAAACACATTATTGACATTATTACTTTAGAAACGTGGTGTCATTAACTAACAGCAAATAGTAGCATATTTATACATCCAGTGAATAACAATGTTCAGTTTTGTTTTTGCTCTTTTTACCTCCCTACCAACTCCTCAGGGACATATTTGGATATTTAGCTCTGCTATGTTCACCATCTTGTCTCTAAATTTGTCTTCCTCCTCTCTGGTGCAGAGCAGATAGTGGACATTGGTCAGTTTTTTAGAGCTTTTTTGAAAACAGCTGCCTGCTGTGTCTGTTATTGAACAAAAGCAGCATTACTGTTTTTGAAGGATTGTTCGCTTTGTTGGGCAGGTTGTTTTGTAGTTCTTTCACTTTTCTTTTTTTTTTTTTGGATGCTCCTCATTGACCTCGTTCTTCAACAGCAGCTTGTCTGTTGTCTAAAAAAATGTGTAACCTTCATCCTACGTTTTCATGTTGAAATGTTTTAACCCGCTCTGCACATTTATTATGACAGATACTAATGTGTTTGTTTGGGCTTTACTTCCTAAAGATGGTCTGATAAATGAGAACCACTGCATGGAGAATTATTGTCATAGTGCATACCAACCACTGACTTTAAGGCTGTCCTTTAACATATATTTGTGTATGAATGGCATTCAGTACACGTGGTTGGTAATAAAACAGCCTCCTGCATAAAACACATTAATCAACATGTTATTACCACATTTTTATCCACCAGTTCCATATAGGATGACAGCTCATTGTAGCAGCACAGTCTTATTAAATTCAATAGCGGTCATGTCAGCTCAGGTTTTATATATGTGGTGTTTGTCCACTGCTGACCCTAATTATTTAAATGTAGCATTAATCCTCAGAATCCAGGGGATTGTGAAGCTGAATTAGGGGCAGCCAGAGGTTAATGATGGTCAGAATTATCTGGGTGGTTCTGAGCACTCTTTTCGAAAGCCTGCATTTAATGTGGCTGCTGTGACAGCGCTTATAGCTTGCAGACTCAATTTTCGCACCTTATAGATATCCTGGGTGGGTTTTCTTTTTTTATTTTTTTTATTTTGGTATTTGACAAATGGTATCAACTATAAAAGTAGCCCACCACACAGAGAGCTAGTTTAATACTACAGAAGTGTCCAAGTTTGACGGATTTCTGTCTGTCTGTACTTTCAGCGTGCTGTAGTATGATCAATAACGTTGCCACTTGCATGTTCTGCATGAAAACATTCACTCAGGTACAGTTCATGTACACAAAGTACCAAGGAAAATTGGGTGAAATTAGTATTTAAAAAAAAAACAACAACAAAAAAAAAAAAAAACTGAGCCACTGTAGGTGAGTTCCAAGTGTTCACTCCAAGTGTTACTGGAAGGTGAGTAGGGATGTGAAGTGCTCCTTATATAATTTTATTCTAAATCCTTACAGGCACGTTTCAAGTAGCTGGCTGACTCGTCTTTCACAGTATTAACTCTATATGGTGGGGTGATGTGCCTTCATGTTGGACAAATTACTGCAAGACAGAATGATGATAACGGAGACGTTTTAACCTGTTATGCATATTAATATAACCGGGCTGCCTGAGCTTAAAAGACACCATTGATTAATGTAGACCAGATCCAGACTGCATCATTTCTAAATAATAATACTACAGAAAGATGTTTAAATAAATCACAAATGAGATGTACCAACCTTTATGTTATGGATTTAGCATATTTATATTGTACCAACCTCCAAATAAATTCTAACTGAGCAAAATCCACCAGACTTCTTTTCTAGACTTTTGAGACAAACACTTCACAAGCAGTTTTATCATCAAGGTTCACTTCATCTTTTAAACTGTGAAATCCAAAGTCGTGCCAGAACTTTGCTGCTATCAGGTGCTGCTTGGAGTCAAAGCCATTCATTATCCTTTTTTTTCCAGTAGACATCCTGCATGCACAAACGGAATATATAACATAATTTAACATATAATTCATTTATTCTCATTGTTACCTGCTTTGAAAGTAAAAGCAGTAATTACATAGCTTAAATACAAAAAGTACATGGAGTCATTATAGCAACATGAAACTTTCTTTTGAGTAGACTTTCTGAAGATATTCAGCTCGTGGCATACTCATCACGCTCAGAATGGGCGAAGGAGCCTGAATCCTCACCTGTTTGTGATCCTAATAAGGAGATCAGGCAGCCTGACAAGAAGGGCTTTAACTTAATTAATAACATGTCATGGCTTAGCTGGCATACATGTAGTATTAAATGCCCTGCAGCTCTCTCCAGGTCTAACATGACAGCGCTGGTAGCCCGTGACTTGGCATAAGCAGTATCTAAGGAGGAGTGCATGGAGCCCAGGGGTGCACTTGATTTGGTCATCAACATAATGAGGTAATTTTAAACAGATTGCCGCTGAGACGGATAATAGGCACATCATCAATGTGCTGGCCTGACCTTTACTAACAAAGCATAAAACTGCCATGCTCTGGCTTGATGTTCATGATCTCATGGCTCTGTTGCAGTAAGCAGTGATGAAGTTTACAGTTTTTATTTTTATTTACAGCCCTGTTAGCTTGTCCGAATTGACTGACAGGTCCTTTAATAACACAGGCCTAGAGTATATTTTTAGTTTAGAGGAACACTATAATAATCTATATGTCAGAAACATCAATTACACTTCAAGGAAAAACACCTGTAATTTTCATTCTGACACAACTTTCCCTTGCATGTTTTCAAATCATGTCGGAAAAAAATCAAGAGTTTAATAATTAGATAAGTTCATACTAGTTAAATTAAGCTAATAGTACATCTTCACTTCTTAATTTCATTGCTATCCATCCAATATTTATACAATGAAATGAACAGTTTTCTCAAATGAGGCAAAGACGATTACTTCACTGAGAATTTATGAATACATGTCTTCATTTTGCATTTTCATGTAAATGCTCTTATGTTCGATATAAGGAAGGATGCACCTTACATGAAAATGGCAGTATGTGAAATGAAGGGACCGGCAGCGTGAGCCTGTTATTTACTTCATAACTGACAACCTCAAATAGCAACTGTGTTCTGACTGATGTTCTCATCTCACCGAGCACACCGTTTCTGGTCAGTGAAAAATTGTGAAGTGCTTTTGGGTAGATATGACAACTTGTATGCACAGCCAAGTCTCGACGGACACTGACCAGGTGAAGCTGTGGGCTTTCATTTTAAGGTGTGTGTGATTTTATTTTATTTTTCCCCTCAACTGCATTTTTTTTTCCTTTGCTACTGTGAACAGAAGGTTCTCATAACCTCTACACTCTACACCATTTAATAAGAAAAATGTCACCCTGACACCACACGGTAACATTAATAGATATGATGAATTAAAGCAACAGTGTGTAGGATGTAGTGGTGATCTGGTGGTGTTGCCAGTATTTAGTTTGCTTGTTCTGGGCTATTGTAGAAATGGGTTGGTTCAGCCATCAACAGTATAAAGACTGGACGTCATATCCGAGACGTCACCCGTAGGTTTCTGAAGAGCCATTTTATGGTGGGTCTGGACTTTTCCATGTTAGCAGTCCTGCCTCTTCACCTCCCAGCTAATCTAAAAATCAGCAAAGACACAGAATATGGGTGGACCTGAGGCTGAGTGGTTCCTGTGTGCTCAAACAAGCCATCTGTAATGGGACCTACTTGTCAATCAAAGCGGTTATTTACGCATAAATTGAAATTTGAATGGGTGAGATTAAAAAAAATAATAATTCAGTCTCAGTACAGTTGCCATTAAACTATAGAGACAAAAACTTTCTTTTTTTTTTTACCCGGCTGTCAGCATGTTTATTTCTGCTGTGAAGTTGGCCATTTTAACATGGGGACTTATGGAGAGTGACATGTTGTGTAGCCAGCCTCAAGTGGTCATTCAAGGAAATGCGGTTTTTGGCACTTCCAACCACGGAGGTTGCAGCCTGGATTCAACATGGCGGACTCATTTTGAAGTGATTCTACACTAATGAAAACATAATTAGGCTTATTATATTCCATGTCTGTCATATGCCCACATCTCATACACTGGACCTTTCAGTAGAGTTTTAAATGAATCAGTCAATGAAACAGCTAATTGTGGCCAATTGTCTCTGTGGTAAATCTCAGCGTTAACTTCAGACTTCTGACATTAACAATCAACACTACATCACCCTGCAAAATAATTTTCAAATGCTTAGCAAAACAAATACTGTTGCCTAAAGAACAAATGTAATAATACACCATAATAATCCACATGCATCACTGTTATGATGCCCGTTATCAACATCCTGGTCATTAGTCATCAGAGACAAATGCTCAGTGTTGCTGGCATGAGACATTAGAGAGATGGAGGACAGCAGTGTGTTGAAGGATGTGTTATCCATATTATTCTAGCAACCAAATGAGTGTTTCCTTTCTTTGCTCAATTAAACCTTTTTAAATGTAAATTCTTGATGATTTATATTATGAATTTATGTGTGGAAATTTCATGTATGTTTGGCATACTAAATCTAAATATCTTTAAACCTCATATTTATTATTACTTACAAAGACAAAACAATAGATCATTTTAATAGATTAATGCTCCCCCCTTCCTCTCAGTCCTTACAGCAGATGGTGGAAAACGCTGCAGATTCCTAAAGAAATGTCAATTTCAGACATCACTCTTTGCTTTGTGATATACAGCTGGGGTATAAGGGACTCTCCACTGGAATGTCAGAGAGAAAACACCTGCTAGATTCACATTTATGTGCACACACACACACACACACACAGGACGTGACTGTCTTGACTCCTCATGACATGACTATACACTCTAATCTCCGTTAGGGTTCACCCGGCGTGCTACGTGCTTCAGTCTGAATAATGTTTCTCCATCCTCTGCCTCCTAAGCCACGCTGGCCTTTGACTTGTTTACACAGATTAAAGATGTGATGTTGAAACATGTGCTGGATCAAACAGCGCCTCTGCCGAGGCGTAACAAATGTCAGCATGATGAAGGTGAGGACTGTAATGCTGTATTATCTCTGCCACATTGTTTAGTGGATACAAAAGGGGAAGCAGGTGTGATGAATGTCCAGCAGAGACAAGCACACATTTCTACCTGTCTGCACCTGTGTGTTGGCGGGGGGAGGAGGGGGTAAATCTATTTAGCCAGGAGGGTGGGGGTTGGGTCAGGCAATCCAATCTGAAGATGTTTGCTGGTTGACGGGGTGGAAGCAGTGAATGGACGTGGCACAGTTTGGCCCTGGGAGATTTCTGTCTGACACGGCCAGGGAGGATACACAGGAGACGGACGAGGACAAAATGGGGAGGTCAGCACGGGACAGACAGGTGTCAGCCGATGTATTGTGGGTTAACGGCCTCTGAATGTTGTTGCCGTCGGCTCAACACAAGACAGAGACATCTATGAAACAAGGCTCAGTTTCTTCCTCTTCTCTGCATGCCTCTAGCAGATCTTGTGTCACTGAATTTCTGTTTCTTTTTTTATTTAAACATAATGATATAAAGTCAGTAATGTAAACAGTACGTGTACAACGCAGTGTTTAGTCTCTAGATGAAAATGCTTTTAATCTTTTATTTGTGCAGTGTAAGAGACGTCTTTAATGAAGAGTTACACTACTTGTTTGCTGCTGTTCAATAATAAGAACAGGTGTGAAACAGTTTGTCTGTTAATTTAGTCATCCCTTCCCACCACTGTTGTACTGTCGGTGGGGGAGAAATGAAAAGAGAGAGCTTCTACCAGCTCCCAGCAGCAGCATCAACACCTGGAGAGCGCCGTGGCACTCAGTCCTGATAGTTGTACTACTATAATGCATAAAGTTGCAGTTTGCGGGTTGGGTTGTTGATTAATGGATTTTTTTGTGGGTTGTGCGGTGCAGATTATCTCTCATGTTTCTGGTGGGTGCAGGTCTTAAAAGTACCCTGACCTGTGCATCACCATGGCTTGTTTTCTTCTACTTACTGTGGGAAAATAATATGTATTTTTCGAACATCTGATAGCCCAACATTGTAGTGGTTGCAGTGTTAACAAAATATAAATTTGTCATAGTTTTTATGATTGAAGACCTAGTTTTTATTTTTTTATTATTATATTATTTACATCTTTCTTCAACACAGTACAATATTTATCCAAACTAAACAATAAAATGTGTTTGTCAGCCTTTAAAATTGACCCAAATTATCTTTCTCATTCATTTCCCCTGTGTTTATTAATGTAGTTTTAATGTTCAAGCTTTAAGTACCAAGACAACTTTGTAAAGGTTAACACAGCTAAAGGTTAGTTGTGTTACATATAGGACATACTATTACATGCATTTGGCATTAATTGTTGGCACTGGATGTAAATCACGAGGCGGATATATGAGAAACACATCAGTAAACTTGGATTCAGTGTTTATTTCCCATTTCCTTCCATCAATCAGAATTTTTACTTTTAACAATCACATCAGTCATTGTCTACCTTTAACCAAACGGTGTTGTTTTGTTTCAATCCAATATTCTGGGTAATATACTCACTTTGTTGCCTGGAGTCTCTGCTTGTTGCCTAGCAATCTCAGTGATGTCACTGCTGATACTGATAAGTAAATAGTTTATGCCCATGTAAAACTGCAACTGGTCATTTTTACGCTTAGAAACCAACAAGAAAAAATGTGTTGATTAGTGAG
Source organism: Protonibea diacanthus (assembly GCA_028641955.1). NCBI lineage: Eukaryota > Metazoa > Chordata > Actinopteri > Sciaenidae > Protonibea > Protonibea diacanthus. Next base: position 14,494,293 of record CM053986.1, read on the forward strand.
TTTTACAGGTGCAGGTAGGTGGATTTTGTTCTGACAGAGCCAAGCTAGCTCTACCCTCTGTTTCCAGTCTTTATGCTAAGCTAAGCTAACTGGCTCATCAAGTGAGACAAATAAATAAATTTCCCAAAAGGTCAAACTATTGACCTTTTACTACTATGTTTTCGTTGCTGCACCTTTAATCATAAGTTATTTGCCAAAACCATAAACATTACTTTCACTTTAAACTTTGTTGCCATGCACAGATATTGTAGATTTTTTTTTAATATAGCTACTGTATGTAAAAACAAAAACATTTTAATTAACTTCAATATTATCAACATTCTTGTCTGGTTTGGACTCACCTTGACCTTACAGGTTTTTGCAGCTCTATAACAAGGTCACATTACTTTGTTAGTCTAATCATATTTTTGATAAATGCTATAATTTTTCTTGATATGAAAAAATTAATCAGTGAAATAATAAATGATAAATTCCGTCACTATCAGTACACAGCCAATAGTTAACTTTTTATTTTTTTATCCATCAGCTTTTAAAAGGCTGTGTGAGTCAACAACCAGTCAACAACAGTTAAATTGCTTTTCAGATTCGACATTTCAGGTTCAGATAATAGATCACAATTTCATCAACAGTGAATGTGGGTGATGCTCTTGTTGCTATTTTGTAGACATACAAATAGCGCTATGGAAAGAAGATCATTAGATCATGTTGGTGTCAGATTTCTGAGAGAAAAACAGGCTGTGGTTTAAACATGTAAAATAATTAGAATATAGCACACTGACCTTTTCTCTGACCCTTTTTTAAAGGCTGCTCTGCTGACAGGCTCTAATTAACATTAGCCTCCAGCAGCTGACTGGTGTCTTCTGGGAAGCAGAGAACAATCGTGGCCAGGCTGTAGTCCTGTAAAACACAGCGAAAGGCCATCAGTTCATCTGTTCACCACCCTCCACCCCTCCTCCTCTCACCAACCACCTCCTTCTCGCTTTCTGCTCATAGATGCTGCTGTTGGAGATGACTTCTGTCTGTTTTTACATTTCATGTTTTTACATCAAGGTCATGTGGAGCTGGCTGACTGACCCTGTGCAGAAAGCACTTAAGGACACGTAGGAAGTGGGTGAGCTCAAACAGGTTCAGATAGAATTAACAGCACACTGAATCTGATGATTTTAAGTAGAAGTAGAGGCAGTAAAAATGCGAAGTTGGTACCCACTACACAATCATTGTTAGGAATCAAGTGTTCGGACCATGACTGTCATCAAGCAGTTGATGAAATAATCTCAGCACCTGTTGTTTTCTATGTGAACCCACACACCTGCCGCAATCTTGAAGCGTGTCATTGTCAGTTGTCACACATCGTCACATCAGGACACACCACTTTTCCCAGCATCAGCGCAGCAGAAACAAATTTATCACATTCATTCACCCAGATTGACAAACTATGGATAAAGCACTCCACCAGTTTTACAAATTAAGTTCACTTTGAATGTCACAGCGACTTCTACTCAGCTCAGCCTCTGAAAACAGCTGTATAATGTTCTTTGTGGCTCTGGAGGGAGAGAAAAAATTATTGATGGAACTTTTTATTGTAGTTTTCTGGGGTTTTTTGTATATAGACCATACATATAGATGCCTGTAATGACAAATTAATTATTTCTTAATTTTTACATAAAACATACTGTATTATTTATACAGTATGTTTTCTGCTTTTGTAAATACACACAAATTTCAGTAAAATGTCTATCTGAAATGAAATATGTGGCTCTTAAAACTATACTGAAAGTGTTTAATTGTAATAATTGAAGGAAATCTGAAATTGTTTCTTCATAAAACCTTGCCTGAAAATTTCAGTAAATTTATAGTCGTATAGATTGTTAATTTTTTACAATGTGGAGAAGCAGTATTTTTCAAATTTGGGGATAACTGCACATTTTTAGACAACGTGTCCTGGAAAAGTACCACAAATAATTCGGTAACAAATGAAGTAAGGGAGTTAGAAAGAGAAGTTCAAACCGTGGCTCATTTTCTCTCCACACAGGTGGTCATTCACAGCATGAAGACGGTGTAAATGTCAGATCTAGAGAGGCTACTGAGTTGCATTACAGGAAGTGTAGAATTTTAGGATTTTCTCGGTGTGTGCTACTTTGATCACTGATTGCTACTTTGATCATTTTTTTAGTACCCCACCCTAATGGAAATGCAATACTGAATAGTTGAATGAAACCTTTGACAGCTTGTTTCTTTTTTTTTTTTTTTTTTTTTTTTGGTATGCTGTGTCGATGTGAAGTAAACCCACAATACACCACACATTGCGTACTTGTTGCCCCATTGGTTGTGTTGCTAGCAAAGAACCAGATTAAAGCTCAGCCAGAAATCGTTTAAAACTAAAATGGTTTTCTTTTGCCTTTGTGCATTTTGACTCATGATGAAGACACATGAGGAGAGTCAAAAAAAAATCCAGTCATTTTTTGTACTAGTAAAGGCTGCAGATCAGTGAATGTGCTCCAGTCCTTTTTTCCCCCTCTGGAGTTTGCTGTCCTTCATCTGAGAAGTACCTGAATCAGCTGCTTATTGCTGGAAGATGCTCAGCTGCACGTCCCAATATTACAGAGTTGTGCAGGTGGCAGTTATGGATGACTAGTCATCATCCCAATGCTGTTTTGGTGCTGTATTTACTCAGACTTCTGTTAAGTCTTACACAGGTTGTAGTATCAATATCGATTCAGTGTCTAAATATTTGCTTTTCTTGGAGGCTGACAGCTGAGGCACTCTGAGCTCTCCAGATTATTTTGCCCTCAATGTATATTCTCTGATCTGTCAAACAAAAATGATTTTCTGACGTTTTTTTATTCTTTGATAGTAAGTCAGGATAATCTCTGAAAAAATAAAAAATAAACTCAGAGTGAGTCTTTTTTATTTTAAGGTCAGAACACTTCAAGGCATACAGTGGTGTCCCCTCACCCTCCAGGATAAATTCAGGCAGTGTGAGAGTACGGTGTGAAAACGATTCCCCATATTTTTTACCTGCGATTTGTGTTATGCCGACAAGTACTCCCTACACACCTGCTATTTTTCACTGAAAAAAATCAATCAGCTGCATCAGGGAGGCTCATTTTCATCATCACTTCATTGACTTTCTCCCTGAGCTACATTTTCTTTGCAACTACCTTGTGATACAGCATGAGGCCAGTGAGATCAGAGTACGTCTTAATGAGCTTGTGCATGCATGTGCTTTTTTTTCCCCGCCTTTAGCCTTGTTGGCTGACAATTAGTGAAGGCGCTCACATGTTGCTGACAAAAGCAATTCCCAGTAATGCTCTCGCTAGGTGAGGCACGTGCAGCTTTGTGCTTGATCTTGGCAGCTCAAAGGTATGATCATCGCGCAGGAGGTCAGAAGAATAAACCAGGTGACACACAAGCACCCTGCTCGGAGTTTGTGTTGAATTTGCAATTTTCAAAAATTACTTTAATGGTCTCACTCACGGCAGGATGGGCGAGGAAAAGAGTCTTGATTGCTTCGTATTCAATGTTTATGTTCCGAGCCACATGAAATATCAGCGTGCACTATCAAAATCAAACAAAGTCAATATGCTGCTATTTTCTTGGTTTTGACCATAATTGGTCTGTCAATCAGCGTTGCTGACCTTCGAAATGATTGATATTCCCCCTCACATCTGATACAAAAACCTTTATTATTATTATTTATATATTGATTGCTCATGTGCTCATTTTTCTTGATTGATTTAGCAAGGCCTGATTTCCCTACAATTTATAGTAATGCCATAACTGAAATTATCATATATATTATTATTCACTGATAATCCGTAAAGCTTTGTCTTGGTTCCTAAAGTGAACACCAGGTGATTTTATTGGTCCAGTTTTAAACCCAGTGCAGAATTGACACAGTCTTGTTTGACTGTTGCCATGGAGATTACTGTGAAAACGTTTTCCATTATTGGCAAGGTATGAGGCATTTGGCAAAGTACGGCTGATTACAACATATGCTGGGCCCTTTCGTGTCTCCATTCAATAGAAACACAAACATTTTTAAGTGCAGTTATCTATCCTTGAGAGGCATCTGTGGCTGTCTTCCGAGGTCTTCCACGTTTTTTTCGATGTTGACCTTATTCCTAGTCTTTGTGATGTGATTCAACATGACATTCAAGTATCTCCCCTGGACCACCGAATGGCTCTTAGTGCTGTGTGGCATCAGAAGAGGCCCAGCTCTCTGGTTCCCTCTATATATTCTACAGGGAATGAACCGATCATCTCTTGCGTTCCAAATGGACCTCCGGGTTCTGTACTGTGGCAACAAGCCCATCACTAAAGAGCTGCTCCACACGATAGGTGGAAAAGTTTGAATGAATGTCACTGAGGGAAAGAAATGCACGTACAGAGATGTATTTTTAAAAACATCTACATTCCGTATCACCACAGGACCACAGTGGTCACAGTGGCATTGAAGAGTGTTAAACAATCTGAATGTTTAATATCCTGACCAACATGGCCGCGGCCTCACCCGGGGGACATGAACTGTGCTAATGGAAATCAATGAAACCACTGGCATTTAAAATGTGCCTTGATGAGATGTGTGAAGTTACCAAGAAAAAAAGGATACATTGATTGAAAGAGTAAACGGATAGAACAGATAGATGTTGCTCACTGGTATTGTATAATGTTTTCCATGAGCCAAACATGGGCTGAGTGACCTGTACCACTGTCCAATCACGCCATATTGCTGTAGGGGATTCAAGGCAAGAGCACACGGAGGACTGATGCCCCTGGGGTAATCACCAGTACCTAACACCAGAAGGAACAAAAGAGAAAGCATCAGGGCAGGATACTGTGAAATGTTAGTGTGTGATATTACTAGCTAAGGTACAGATCTTAAATCGAAGTTATGTGGGTGTTGGATGTGTTTTAGAAGGTTCCCCATGAGAATCGCGGTGAGAAATATTCTTTGCCGAAGGAAAAGGAGAGAGAGAAAATGCGTTTTTACCTCTTTTTCTCCAAGATGCGCAGTTCAAAGGTGAGCCGCCGGCCTCCTCATCTCACCATCTCATTATTTTAGAACAAATAGCATTTTGCCATGTCAAAACACAAAATAAAACATTTTATTACTTGCTCCTTTTTTGCTTATCCAGTCTAAACGCATGCACTAAAAACGTCTGCGGATGCATGACACTGAACCAAGTACAATGAGGATTTCCATTTCTTTCCTAAACACGCGCTTGGATCTCAGTTGTAAATATTCTGAATGATAGATTGACTGATTGATTTAATGGCAATGCTTTGCTTCGCTCGGATAGACCTGTTGTTATTGAAATGTAAATACGCTGATGGCTTTTATAGCAGTCAGTCTTAATTATTAAAAACCGGCTGTTATCGGCAGGTTGCCGGGTCTGAATCAGATAACCCCTGATAAGAGCAAAAAGAGGGATTAATGGATTTTATTAGCTTAATGGTGAACTAATAGGCATTGTGCTTCACTGCATTTTTCAACACCATTCCTTCGAGATATAAGAAATGACACGTTTGTTAAAACCGCTTTGATGAAGAAATAGCCTTCGTGAACAATGACACAGATGTGCTGTCGAGTTAAATGAGTGTGTAATGAAGAGAACAGTAAAAAAGAAACTTGGGAGAAACTAAGAGGCTGTGAGCAGAGAGCTGCCCATTTGGCAGATAGACAGCTGCTGTAGCAGCTCCCAGCAGCTTTCTGTAGACTTTGACAGCCAGGGATAAGTGGCCATTAAAATCGCATGATCACTTAATACACCTGTCATTAGCCATAAACTGTGCATTAACACTGCTAGCTGGAGCTTAACACAATGGGAGAAATACAGTATTGCGTCAATACAAACAAAGAAATTGTCCTACATTTCACCACATTTCATTGTCGTAGTTATTGTAGTCACAAAGGAGCTCTCAGGATAAAAGAAAAAGGTTTTAACACACAAATCTGGCACACTGAATGTAATCTTTGATTGTAGAGATTTGTCAATAGAAAACTGTCTTTAAGCAAAATCAACACATTTTCAGCACATTTATAGCAAAATCAATATATGCACTAAGAAAATTATTATTACTTTTTAAAACATGTTTAAAATGCTAAAACTACAAAACACAAATTAGCAGAAGATCTGATATGGCAATTTGTAGTGTCAATGTTACCTAAGATGTTTTCCTGCTGCATAAATACGTCACACTAATTCTGCCTTTGCTGTTTTAAAGCGACCAGTGTTTCTAATGAGGACAGACCCTGTTAGAGACAGCTGTCTCGGCTTTCTGGTGACACCATCTCGATAAATTACATTTAAAAACATCCATCTGAGAGCAGTCACATTTGTCCAAGCTTTTTCAGACACAGAAGAAACAAAAACTAATGCACTAAAAGAACATTTGGTCGACAAATTTGTTGCTGGGGCTTATATTTGTGGACAATGACAGTACTTTCCATGTCTGAGGACATATTTTCATATCTGCAAATCTCATTTTTATGAAAAGGCTCAGACACTCTTACCTAACATTGTCAGCGAATCACTTTCAGAAATTGTAGTTAGAAGAAGCGCCGATTAGGAACTGTATTCTTCTGACTCTGGCATTTGGATGAAGTTGTCTGTGCAAACAAATACAGTATCGACTAGGCTGTCCAAAATCTTCTGACGCTGATGCGTAACAGCTGTTTTTATTACAGATTTGCCCTGTAAAGACAACAGGCAGATTCTGTCAAAACAAAAAATAAACAAAACGGACAATAGAGCTAGGACCATGGCCAGTCAATGGAATGTTATCATTAATAGAGTCATTAAAAGAATAGGAAGCTGTATATGTATAAATGGATTTTCTGGTAATTGTTTTTGTAGCCCGAGGCTTGGGATGCGGATTTGTTTTGTTGGTCTGTTTATTTCTTCAGTATCATAGCTAAGGGTTGCTCGTTTTCTGCATGAATATACTGTTTGAAAAAGCATGGATGCTATGGTCATTTAATTAGGTAGAAAAGTGTTAAACAAGGCAACTTTTCTGCCAACACTCATAGCTCTTCTTCTTGTGTCAGAAATTAGTTAATTAGATAGTTAAGTTAGATTGTCTAACTTCTCTGCATTTCACTGTGGTACATTTAGTAGTAGAATAGAATAAATATGTGTTCTGAGTTGGTCAGACCAAAGAAGAAACCATTATTCTAAGATTAAGCGCCCAGCCAAATTTGAACGATTATAAATATTGACAAGTTTATGAAATCAGGTGTCAAAATCAGGTAAAAAATGAGCCGTATTCTCAGCTCCAGGACTGTGGGGGCGTGTCCGCTAAAGCTACGCCCACTCGTGTGAGCAGTCAAGCAGATAAACTTAAACATATAATGAAGTAGAAACAATCAATGAATGTTATATTGTTAACAGAAACAACAAAGAACAACAGTTTCATTTTTCGATGTATTCATACAATTTGCTTTTTTTTTATTGTGATAGATATTTACACTGCTTCTTATCATTACTGCTGCTCTAAACTAGTGAAAACAGTATTTGCAGTTGTCAAGGCTGCTCTTGTTACATGGAGCCCTCCGGAAAAGCTTCTTGGATCTGAGGCTGAAAACCTAAATGGTGGTTGTGAGGTCAAGTGGAAGTCATCTTCAAAAAGATTTTAAGATCTGTGTTCCTTTTGCTCTGCTGGAGGCGGGTCAGTTGTTTTGTGCTGTTAATAACAGTAGAGTTAAGCCTTCTGCAGGCCTACAGTACTAGCTGCCCTTGTACGCATTACACTGTCATCTCCTAATCAGAGCCATGAGCTAAGTTGCACTGAGATGCGGCGTCTTGACGAGTATGAATATCCATTTTTCAGTTTTTTCAAATGCGCATGCTAGCTAAAATTTATGCCCATGTGGGATTTTTTCTTGTTTCTTTGCTGCCTGAGGGTAGTTGACAGCTGCTCGGTTTGCCAACAGTCTTGTCTGATAGCAGGCCAATGAGTTCCAGCATTTCTTCGCTGGTTTCTTCCCTCGTCGCAGTTTCACTAAAACAAATATGGAAATGGAGGTTGTCAGTGCTGTGTCCCACAGGATGCCGAACAGAATCAGTGGCATCTGACTCTGTGGTCGTCACAAAGCCACACGACAGAGTATGTGTACCGTGTGTGCCTGGGGTAGCATTGGCACTTAATGTAGCTGCAGCTAGCTTGTCTTTCCTCCCCCCCTCTTCACCCCAACCAACTCCCCACTACCACCGCCACACACCCAGTGCTGAGTGATGTCAGACAGCCGGGAATGCTGGATGCTGAAGGAGAGCGCAACGGCAGCAGGCGGCAGAGATAAGGCCCCCCCATACCTCCACAGATTAAACAGCAGGATTAACCTCTCTACTCCACCACTGCCACCATGGTGTCTTTCACCTCCTTATCTGCCCCTACCTCCCCCTTTTCTCCTCCAACATTTGCCACCATACATTTGTACAGTTGTCATGATGTGGGAAATTGCTTTTTAACCCTATGTGGCTTTCTTCTGTCCTTGGCAATTGAAACATAAGAAAATGGAACAAACCTTGCCAGGAAAAAAAAAAAAAAAAAAGACAGAACTGTGTTTTCCCCAAAATGCTCTCTGGTTTCGTCCCAAGCCAGACTTGTCTTGAAATAGCATGGCTTCAGAAATAAGGAGGAAAGGAAACCCTGCTGAATATGTCACAGATTACAGCAATTTTGGTCATTTTGTCAGTTTTGTCGACTTCTTTTCTTTGTGCTTGCCAGATGTGATAACTTGAACATTCAGTGGCAGCATTTGAGTTATTCATGTTCAAAGGAATAAGGCGAGCCAGAGGCACCAATAAATAGTCCAACAGATAATGTCCTCAGCTGTGCCACCCTGAAGCCACACTACAGAAATGATTTGCAGATATTTATTTATTTCATGCTCCAGTGTTCAGGGCTACAACCACACTTACAACAATACATGTCCAGTGCTGCGGTTTCATGGTTATTGAATAGCAATCAAAAAATGTTTAATGTTTTCAGTGTGCTAAAGTGCAGTGTTGAATGCATGTGCAATGCAAATGGTATATATTTACATACATTGTGTGGCCCAACATTTCCTCACTCAATACCAATTCAGAAGTCAATGCATTTCAACTATCTTAGCCCAAGGCTGACTGTATGTTGCAATTATATAGAAACTACATTAAAAACACCACAGTTTTGTTATTACGATTTGCCAAGAATATCCCCAGCACCTAATAGCAGTGCCTGAATATTCACAGATAATATAACAATAATGTGTGTTATGTTGTCATTTTATCTTTGCATGTGTAGGCTTTGGTCTGGAGGGTATTGTCAGTCATATCAAATGCTTGGTTCTGGCCATCAGACGTCAGGCTAAGACGCAACAAAACGAAGATCCCCAACTCTCCAAACCAGGCAATTAGCATAGCACCCCACTTGTGTTAGGTACTTGCGATAAGAGGGCTACTGACCAAGTGAGCTATGACATTCCATTGATCCAGAAAATTGCTGCAGAGCCAGCCTTGAAATTAGTTTAAATTGCTGAATCAAAAAATGTTATCCTGGATTCTGGCAAGGCCAGCGTAAACCTTATGCCTCTAATCCCCAGACTGATGTGAAAAGTTGTCAGGGATCGTGTCGCCCACCGCCACGATTGATGGGGGAGTTTGGATTCCGTGTGACAGAGAGAGACACATGCAAGCAACTGGGATTTGACTTGGATGGCACTTATGGCTATCAGGGTCGTGACTTGGTTTCAAATCTGCAGGCTTTGGGAATTTCCAGTGCGATCTACCACTAGCTTTGTGCTTTTCGATTCAATTACACGCCGAGTCTTACTCTGTGACAATGTCGGATATCAAGCTCTCTTGGATGTGAGTTGAGTCATAAATCTTTGACGCACAGTTCAAGGACTGGGGGGAATAATTTACCATCAGTCAGGTGCCTCGTTTTATCCTCTTTGGATACTCTCAAAATAGCAGCAAACAGCATCGTTGGAGTTGTAGATTGATGGGAAGAGGGAGCAGGCAGGAATATGTCAACTCTAAATACCCTTAATGTGGAATAAGTTCTGGTAAGAGGATCACTGAAGCAAACACCGGAGTGGATTAAAGTCAAATATAGTCTGTTATAAGTATAATCACCGGTCTGTCTAAAAGCAGTGCTTGACCAAAAATACTAGCACTACTGGTGTTGAAAATTGTATATCACATTTATGCTATTTGGACAAGAAAATGAACACTGGTCACTCACAATGACGCAAATAGTAGCATGTCAACCTCAGAGGGAAGTTGTAATTTGAACTTTAAGAACTCACCCACACATTGGTTGGCACATTATACTTTTCTCACAGCAATTAAACTAGCAATAGACACAGCCTTGAGCTCAGTGATTGGCTGCAGCATGCTACTGCCCAGGTGTGCCGAAACTGCTCACTAATGACTGGCTAAAATATGATTTTAACACCAGTGCACAGCAGTCAGACACTGTCAGAGCTGCAGATGTTGTTTTAACCTGTTCATGCAAAAGCGTTTAGCTGTATGTTTCCAATACAACTCCAACCACCCTGCTCCTTGCACCTATACCCCCTGACTCATCTTTGTTTTTTTTTTTTACAATTGGGCTGTTGTGGATTCAGTTTTACATTCAAAGATTTTCTCCCATCTTCACTGCTGAGTTTGGAAAACAACTAGAGAAAACAGAAGGCATTTATCTGCCAGTCTGACGGGGCAATCTTTCCAGAACCTCCGTTTTTAAGGTTTGTTTATCGCGTCCCACAATGTCAGCAAATGTAAGATTGGTCTTTTTATAGTTTCTCTTTTTTGCTTCATGTGGAAAAAAGTTAAACTCTAAGTGGGTGAATCTTTAAGTATCGTACATAATCCCTCCTGCTTCTGACAAGAATAAGAAATTTGCCCTAAAGACCACTCAACGGATTTTTAAGTTAGTGTGTGAAAATCCAGCCGGATAAGAGAATGCCCCACTGGATACACCAGGATTAGTACATCTATTGATTTGTGTCATCGTGAGGAACACGCAGTATATTACAAGCACATTAGAAGACAGTATCTCTCCACATTAAAATGTGAAGCAAAGGGAATGGGGCAAGGGCACTTCAAACAGCTGCTTAGCAGCTTACTGATTTGCTGAGTGTGTTTCTTCCCAACAGGTAAGTAGTAATATGTTCTCATTAGAGCTCCAACATCAAAGCCACAAACAAACAAAAAAAAACTCCTTTTGTATCTCGGGCTGTGGACTTCACCGGTTCAAGATTACAAGATTTGATGTAACTTCAAAAACATAATGCGGGGTGAACGATCTGGCATTGCAATGACCAGTTCTCTACCTGGAGCAGTCTTCAGTTCTTTGTCTGCTTAAAGTCTCCCACTGAGGCGCAAAAACCACAGGGCCTGACAGTGTGTCGACTCTGCAGTGTGTTGACACTGTTCAGTATGTCACACCTGCACAGATGCTGAACTGGTGCAAAAATAGCCAAGCGTGGCATGGTCAATGTCCAGCAAAGCTAAATAATTTCTATCCTTATCCCAGCATTTTCTACGGCTTAAAAGCTTCTCTTTTTTTGGACACTATCACAGCAGAAACCTATGGACTCTGTAGTGAAAGTTAGAGAAAATACAAGATGATATAAAAACATGTATGGCATATTTATTGATATAAACTGTATGTTTATATAACTGTGAGTAGGAGTGAAATAAAATCACACATATAACTAAATTGTGAGAGGTTGATCTTCAGTGTGCTCATTAAAAAATATATATAGAAAACACCCCAGCAGCACTAATACACAACTCACATACTCAGTTTCCCAGCGGTATGATTTGAATGATTTGTAACACCAGCACAGCTACCCGCGAACACGCCATGCAAGCAGAGTCCAAAGGCTAAAGTTGACTAATACACAAAGTTATGACTGACATGCTGCTGCATCCCAGTGGTAGAAATAACTGAAATGAAGAGACCAAACACCAAAGTCAAAACCAGTTGTCTTATATATTAAAACTGTAGATGAGCATGTTTCAAAAGACCAAAGTTCTTGAATTGGAAATCATGTAAACACTGACTGAGCAGCAGTTTTAATAAGAAGAGTTCACAGCCTCGTGAGGCATTTTCAGAAAATGCAGCAGAGACTCACTGCGTCATTCACCTCCATCATCAGGTACTATTGTGCACATTGGAGTGAAATGATGGCCATCATCTGGTTCAGGCCTGTGAATCACAAACTAATTCAAAGTATTCGCCAAAACTGCGGATCAAAGCTGCTCCTGACCTGCTTCATCAGGTGGCTACCTTGTGGCAAAACAATTGAAAGGTTGTTTTAACCTCATGCTGAGGTATGTTTTGTTCTAAACAAAGTGCTTGAACCATATAAACTAAAAGGTCTGAACTTGTAAGATTTCTGTTTCTTCTACAAAGCAAAGAAATAGAAATCTTACAAGGTTAATGGTTTCATAAGCAAGGTCAGGCTGTGTGAGAGGAGATAGTGAACTGTCTCTTAATGTTTGATGTCTGCAAACTCAGACAGACAGAGCTCCTGTAGTGAGAATGGTAAAAACGTGCGTCTCCAAGCTCCGCAGTGAGTTGAACTCATATTTGAGTGATATAGACAGGACATCTGTTAACCTGATGAGGAACTCTTTCAGTAGAACCGAGAGCTGCAGCAGCAGGTTTCCGAGTCTGCAGGAACAGTTGATGGATGTGTCAGGCTGCAGTCTAAAGATGAAACGTACAGACTTGGCACAGTCGCAGTCTCTAGCCTTAATGAACCCTTGGATCTAATGTCCTGTGTGGAGTAACTTCCTTAGCTTTGACCCAAATCAAAACATAGCTGTGGTCAGTCATCAAAGATTTTAAAGACAAACAATGTGAGCTGCCTCATTAAAGGGAGGCTACTTGGTCAATCTGTTTTGTTCGTTTTTACCCCAGCAGTGTCACATTTTTCAGTCTGGAACAACATTTTTGTGCCTCAGTAATTGCCAGCTCAAAGTATAACATACTGTGTTTCTGTTTTGGTGTTGATGAACAGATAGTTGAGCTTATATGGGTGTGACAAGGTCAGGAAATACTGCCTGAGGAGCACCAAAATAACTACGCCGCATTTGGAAACGACACCTGACTATCCTTGAATGTCTTTTAACCCAGTACTCTATCAGCGTTTTACTAGATTTGACCAAATATTCAAAATATTTTGAAACCTTGAAAGAAGAAAAAGTATGCATAGCAATTCTCTGGTTTTGAGTTGGTTTGTCGACTCTGTCTAATGCTTACAGATCTCTCAGAACGACTCGTTCAGGGTTGTGTTAAGGGGTTACCCTTGAAGGACGATACATCTTCAGCTGAGTGTGTGTAATATTCATAACAACAGCAACCCTGACCATCTCAAACAGAGATAAAGAAACTTAGATACCTCATAGCACCTCGCTACAAAATCGACTCGTTTAATTCTGAACAGATTCATGAAATTCAGTTTGTTTCAAATGTGAGAAACTGGACATGATACTTGTTACTTGTTAGAATTAAATTCATTTTCTGGGGTACAGCTAATCAGCTCTAGGCCAAAACATTAACCTTCTTAACAAAACTTCCAGTGGGACATGGAAGCTGCGATCTATGAACAGGAAAAATCTAAATTAGGTTTATTTCAGCTTTTGTGAGTTTCTAAAAAGACATGGATCATCGGCAGACCTGAGGCGAGCTGAGTGATGCACGAGTGCTTAAATGAGCCATCTGTAATAGCACCTACCTGTCAATCAAGCGGTCACACTGTTAATTATGCACAGCTTTGAGCCTTAATATCATCAAAAAATATTCCCCTCCCCTCACAGTTGTCATGGGTGGGGAAATTAGCTGTAGAGACCAAAACCATTGTCTGAACCAGTCTGTTCCCACCCTGAGCAAGCCCATGGCGGCAATGGCAAGGAAAACTCAGCAAAATCATGGTGGACGACCATCTGCTGTGACCGGCTGAGTTTAGAGAGGGAGAATTTATTGTATAATGTACAATGTAGTGCATCAAGTCATAGTCATATGTAAACATAATTGGTACCTGTTCCTTTAGCCTCTGTGGTGCCAGGAAGATGTAATGATCTTTGCATGAAGATACTGCGATAAGTAACTACTACAATTTTTTTAAAGAAAAAAAAAAAGGTAGAATAATGGCTCATGGAAAACTTAGAAGTATAAGCTTATCATTCATGTTATACTTTATATGTCAGTTGCGTTTTAAATTAGAAAACCTAATTATGGTATAATTAAAGGGAAAAGAAGTAAGAGTTATTAAAGTTATCATTTCAGAGATTAAACCAGATTAAAACAGTGCAGATATGTTCTCCGTTTGGTTGGTTGTTGAGGAATTGCAGTTGGATCTAGTGGCAGTACAGTGCATGTCCCAGCGGAAGGCAAATAAGTAGTACACAGCTTTGAACAAAAGAGGACCATGCAAATAAGAAGAATATTTCATGTCCTGAGCCTGTCATAATGACAAAAGAAAAAAAACAAGCATACCTTTTAGTTTCATTCAGCAAAGCTGCTCCATCGTTAAATACTTGCTGTGCGAAGACCTCCTGGGAAATTAAAAACATATTGTGCCACAATTTCCCTGTGACTCAGAGAGTCCCTGGGGAGAGCACTTTTAAAATTTCTAATAAAGGAGACTTCAAATTACAGAGAGGGGACCTGGCATTAATTAAACTGGGGATTTCAGTAGGGTCAACTTCTCATATTTATCTGTTTATGCCCATGGTTCGGTCCTCTGTAAAGACTGTTTGGTGTATTGAGGTCGCGGCTCATGTGTAAAACAAACATGTGGATGTCCTCAAGTATGATACAGAGATGATTTATGTGTTACAATAAACTAAAATCATAAGGTGATAAAAATGTGTTGCAGTGCAGAGGGGTCAGAATGATCTGACAAAGTTCGCTTTGTCTGTTATTTTTCTTCTTTGACATGTCACCAAGGCGCCTTTGACTGTGGAAAATGTCCTGCTTGCTACTTAACTCTCAGATTTTAATGTCATCGCTGCATTCATCAGATTAACCTTTTAACAGAGTGCGTAGTGTAAATCAAATGATCGCTCACCAACTGCAGGTTCATAAGACAAAAATCATGCTGTCCTACTACAGCACACTGCTGAGTCTATTTTTCATTCAAGATACAGAACCTGCTGTTCATGTTGTTTGCAGCCTTGACTTGTGCTAAATTGTCGACCGGTTGGAAGGCAGTACACAAAGAATATAACATGTTGCTGTTTCAATGTGTGTATTCTTTGTGTGTGGATTTGAAGGACTGTGGTGGGGAATAACAATATACTTCCTGTTTTCAAAAAATACAACTGTACGTGTTGTTTAGGTCTTTATCCAGTGAGTGGTAGAAACTAAACACTAAATGTTAAATACATAAAATAAAGTAAGGTAACATATTTAGATAGTGAGTTTACAGATCGAGTATTTCGAACAAATCAGCGTACGTTCATGAATTGTCCTATATAATCTATATTTATATATATCTATATATATATCTATATCTATCTATCAATCAATCTATCAATCGTATAGATAGATAGATAGATAGATAGATAGATAGATAGATAGATAGATAGATAGATAGATAGATAGATAGATAGATAGACAGACAGACAGACACACAGACAGACAGACAGAATTGTATAAAAGGTTCCTAAAATATCAGGAAAACTCTGATCTCGCATCTCTGATGCAATATCCTCAGGTAATAATCTGCTCAAAATTCACCCTAATCGCTTGTTTGACACAAACATCCTGCAGTTATTGCGTTCACAATATTGGTTATTTATACAGTATAGGATGTTATGTTTTAGTAAGAGATTAAATCATAACACGAGCGGTGTTTCCTTTCCCTATAGGACCACCACGCCAGAATTTGCTGGATGTTTGAAATAAACAACAGTTTGATCAAATTTAAGCCACGACAACTTTACAAGGTGATCAACGTGTTTAAAGTTTGTCACCCTGAAAACTCCAAAAACAGAAAAATCACTGCAAGATTATTAGTTAATGTCGAAGCTTTATGAACAAATTAGTTTTACTGTCTCTGCCATGGCAACAGCAATATGGTAAATGTTGGGAAACGTAGCACATCTGTCAGTTTTGTGTCTGTGTCATGTTATTTGTAATTTCCTCTGGATGAAAAACATTTGCTGGCAGTGTTTACAACACAGGGATTTAATCTGAGCTTTGTTTTACATAATTACAACTAGTGATCCCAATCAGTAATTTCCTGTGTCCTGTCCTGTTCCTGTGTTAGCCTTACCTCCGCCGCTAGTTTCATTGGGTTTTGTGGATTTCTAATGTACTGGATAGTTGTACCACAAATTTTGAAAACTAGAAACCTTTTCTTAAAATTAGCTGACAAAAGAATTGATGAATGTGAGCACCAAACATGGCTTCACATGTGCTTTAAGGTTATATAAATGTATTCCTGTAGGAAAAAAAGTGCATGTCGGTGTACTCAACAGAACAACCTGAGAAGAAGGATGTAGCTTCATGTGCTTCAGTTATGGTACAGACCATTGTTGCATGACTTTAATTATATTGTCTGTTTGGCAGAGCAGTAGCACATCAATCTTATCTGCTTAGCTTCATGCAACAACACTCAAACCTCTACAAAAACCTCTCAGCTGACAGGATCCTCAGAAGCACAGCATTTTGTCTCGGGCTAGTCTGAGCAAACCAAAGATCCACAACTGGCTGGAATGTCAAAAGAATGAAGCTCTGTACAATGTGTTGACTTTATGTTTTTGAATTATTTAGATAAAGATTTATTTACATTACCTAAATAAGGACAATCAAGCTTAAACTATATTGATCCCCAAGCGGAATATTAACGGTGAGGATCCGAGTATAGTTTCACAGCTATAGTATATTTAAGTACACATTTCATCAGTATAATTGATACAGTGCC
Organism: Protonibea diacanthus; assembly: GCA_028641955.1. Classification (NCBI taxonomy): domain Eukaryota; kingdom Metazoa; phylum Chordata; class Actinopteri; family Sciaenidae; genus Protonibea; species Protonibea diacanthus. Next base: position 14,511,226 of record CM053986.1, read on the forward strand.
GCAGACTACTGCATCACCATTATACTCATCATCACAGCATAATAAAGTTACAATTTTATATCAGTTAATTTGACACAAAAAAATGCCTCTTTGTTTGTTTTGTTTAACATTACAGATCGGGCCTTAACGATGTTTGATCAAGCTTAATTGAAGATAAGGCCAACTTTATCTCCAGCTCAACAAACAGCAGGGTAGAGCCAAGTAGGAGTGATGGATGGTCCCTCCTAGCTCCTCTTGTTGTTTGTTTCATCCCTCGCTGTGTTTAAAAATGACCCTTCAAAACGGTACCAAGGGTGGAAACTAGTGTTCTCGGGTGCGCTGAAGGAGGACATGCTTGCTTGAGTAATCCTTTACCATGGCTTTTACAAGGGCCTTTCTTGGCACCAAGGCAACCCTTCAAACATCAATATCGGGTGTGTGCTATTCCCTTTGGGTTGGTTCAGTTGATGGCTTTCCATCCCTGTATGAGGGCTTGCTGGCAGAGATGGAAGAGGCATGGGAATGTACTGACATTGATTTCTTCATCCCAATGCACACGCTGATGTATTGACTGCCGTGCCGATCAGTTAGAGACATTCTGTTTACCACTGTTTGGTGGAGCTGAAAGACAGTGAACATTGCACTAAGCCACTGAGTCAAAGGGTATACTCATTTCATTTCAGTGCAACGCTCTTCTTCTTCTGTTTCTTTCAGGAAAACATTTTACTTTGACTGTTCTGTCAGTAAAACGTTGTCTGAGTCAGTTTAAAAAACAAGTTCTCGACTTACTGTTCGAACTATGACGACAACCATTGTGATTATGCTGAGGGGTGTCTGAGTGCAAATAGTAAGGCCTGCTCTTCTCTGTTGCACTTACTGTCATTCACTTGCAGAAGCTGCTCTTGTTTAAAATATCTATAGGAGGATAAAGTCATGCATAGAAAGACTCGCGTAGAGTCGACTAGGCCTTCCCTCTTCCGTCACAGTGAACAATCTCTGATGCATGGGGCTCTGTAATGATAATTTAGCCATCTAAATGGTGCCATCGCTCGCTAATGATGAAGTCAAGCACAGCGCACAGATCACAGACTGCAGCGTGTGTTAAGTTAAGGCGCCTGGTGTCTTCAGAGGTATATTGTGCAGCTTGTTGTCAAAGCGAGGCTAAAATAAACATGCTCTGTTTCTGACATCTGTCAAAGTGAATTATAGATCTCAAGAAGAGTTGCAGAAGTCACCATTCTTCTTCTTGGTTTACAGCTTTGTTTTTTGTGATAATAAGTCATGCGTTTTTAGTGCCTGACTGGAATCTGACTGATACAACACGTGCTCTAGAGGCAAAATACAAGGAGAAACACGCTGCAGCTGCTTCCCACCTTCAGGTAATGTGATGTGTCTGTGTGTGTGTATGTGCCTGTGGTGTGAGGGCGCAAATGACCTTGTAGCAAGAGAAATAATCCTGCATACTTGATGATCTAATGTCAAAAGATGAATTAATTATGTGTCTTCACTCTTGACCCTAAAATCTGTTAAAGCCTTGAAATTCAAATAGTTGCATAATAATTATTTAAAATGCATTGATTTCTAGATGTGATGGACAGGTGAAGCGTTTGCATTTCATCATCTCATTTCTGCCTGCAGAGGTGCTCATCACCTGAAGCATCCAGTTTGGCTTTGTGTCTTTTAAATGCAACAAAATTGCTCCGAGTTGTGTTAATGGAACTCAGCTACAATCTGAGCAGAGTGGGACAAGGTCAAAGTCGAGGCTACCACCTCTGAAATTGATTTGACACAGATTCATCCGCACAGAGCAAACGTGTGTTAAAAAATGCATGCCTCTTGATATTTTCATATTATAAATGTTGTCACCTGTTTGATTTTTGGCCTTTTGTAATTGGGTTTCCTGTTTTCACTTCTCATACACTAGCCCTAAGTATTCCGTACTATATTGATAAATTAATGAGAGTAATTAAAGCTAAACCTGCCACTATAATGAACATTCTAAGCTAAACTATAATACTTGGTCAAAGGCTGGTGTCAGAATGAGAATCACGTTAATTCAAAAATGTGAGCAATACAGTTGTTATTTTCTATTATTTCCACGTTTAAGCACAAAATATTTAGATTATTTATAGTGCTGGTTGTCATTTGTTGTCTTTCCATCAGTGTTTACTATTATTACCATCTGTTTGAGTAGTTTCCCGGATACGTTTGACCTGCTGTTAAAAGTCAGGAGTTCACAGAAGTCATTAGGCAGTAATCATCCTCTGGGGATCACTAATGTCTCAACACAGACTGATGGCAATCCACCCAAGAAGTTGTTTAGGTTTTTGTGGTACAAACCAACAAACTCAAATATGTTTCATAAATTCAACATTAAATAAGATATTGCGGACATTTACATGCATTTAAATTGTGATTTGGACTAAAGTGCCATGTATGTGTGGTTGAATGCAACATTTGTGTTGGCCTTATCCTGTATCTGTCTTCTAATTGTGACAGTGAGTAATGTGTTTCAGTAACAGGACACATAATGGTAACGATCATCTTGACCCTGCCACAGCTCAGCCGAGTGCACAATGGCACAGCCTCACTGTGAGGCTTTGGCTGTAAATAACAACAAACAACTTCAGTGTGAGTAAACTCCAAGGAGATCAAATGCACATTGACAGCCGGGGCTGTAACCACAGGAAGCCTTCCAATATTTTGAGGCCCTATCACAAGCAAGTTCCTTAACTGACAGTCAGAGCCCAGGAAACAGGCCTGGGATTGTCACGACTTTGGGATATACAGAACCCAACATCAACTCTTTCTAATCCACACTGAGCTTTGTGGCCTCTGATGCAGGATATCAAAAGGAGCCTGTTATGTTCATAGAAAATTTGAATTTGAAAGTGAGGCAGCTACATCATCAACTTCTAAAGGTTTCTGGAGCAAATGCAATAATCTTTTCTAGCAAGGTGTGATTGATCCTCTAATTGGATATTCAACAGCACACATACAGTAAATGACAAATATAAAAAGATTGATAGATAATAAAAGATTTTTTTTTTTTTTTTTTTTTTATCTGTCCTTGAAGTTTGGGAGCTTCAGATGCTTACTGGAAGGCGTCCTGCAATCTCATGATCCCCATTTGGCAGAACTGAAGTCTGCATGCCAAACATCTGGGCAGGTGGCATCCAGCCACTCGGCTAATAGCAAGCCAGATATCTGGCCTGTCTTTGATGTGCAGACAGGGATTACAGTGGTCCTCTGCTCTCACTCTTAATAACCTGGTATTAAAGGAGCATCAAATCATCTATAATCTTTATCGACCTCCATTGGCGAACAGTAGTAGTTGCAACAACAGTGATGGATGAGCCTGAGGCACAGAGAGCAAGAGAAAGAGAGAGAGGCAGAAGACATGAGAGTCTAATGAAGAAATGTCACTATGGTAAATATTGGAATAATAGTGAAGCAATAAAATATTTTGGTTGCGAGGGTTTGTAGTCTTCATAACTGAACTGTGATACCAATCACACAGTTGTACAACATGGAGGGGTGGAGGGTGTTGTTGGTGATTGGATGGAGTTTTTGGACTTGAATAGAATATAATAATTAGCATAAAGGGAATTTATAATGTCAGAAGTGTCACCACCTCAATTGAAATCAGTGACATTGATCATTAAATCTATCAGTCCCCTGCGGATACACTGTGCATTTTGTCCTGCGAAAATTGTCTTAGTGTGACTTTGTCACAGTCAGTAAAGGACAGGATCAGCGGTTTAAGGTTTACATTTCCTTTTCGATCTCCCTGTCCTTTGTTCCATTATCTCCTACTTTAACTCAGCCATTGGAGAGGACTGCAATTAGAGGCCAAATTAAACTGGGTGTGTTTAGGTGTGCAGTTATACCTCTGTGTCTGCCAAACTTCCTTGGGCTCTGGCTTTAGATCCAGCTTAGTCTAATGGACTGTGAGATCTGCTCTTGACTCAAAACAAGCTCTTTCGCCTGAGCAAAAACACTAATCAGACTTGTTTACTTGGATGATTTATGTAGCATGAAAAACACAAATCCCCATGCTCATAAATGTTACACGGTTGAGCGGCAAATATTGTTTCTCTGTTGCACTCACCAAAAGGGAAAGGTTTGGAGGTAAGTGGGTAAGTAACTGCACTTATTGCACCATCTTGTGAATAAAGCAAGTGCTGCATGTCATTAGGAGTCTCTGGACATTAGACATGTGACACCGGGGTACACGGGGAGAAGAAAAAACATTTATTATTATTATCTCATGTACCAGCCGCATTTTATAAAATACTAGCAATCACGAGCATTTGTTGATACATGTGCTCAGTTATGAATAACTTGTCACAGAGTGACACGAGATATTTATTTGCATCTGTATCTCTCTCACATCCCTGAAGGGACACCATATTTTATATTGATGATTCATGTCAAGAGATAGTAGATCCTGCTTTTCCTCTCTGGTAGTTTCATCAACCCCAACATGTGGCTTCAATCCAACAGATATCATTTCCCCAGAGTTCCCTGGAAAAGAAAAACAACCAAGCAGGTGTCTTGGTTATGATGAATACTAAATAAAAGTTGGGCCAAGGGAACTGTGACGGTGTTTCTTCTGCAGCAGTTGGGTGGGAGTGTTTGTGTTTTGGAAGTAGGTGCCAGAGTCTGAGAGAAGCAGAGAGTTGGGCAAGATTGAGAGCTTAGGAAATGAAATCCTGTGTTAATGACAGAGGTACCTTAATTAAACCTGAAATATCTAAATGACTGCAGAAAAACAAAGTCGACAGTTAGACAAATGCCTAAGGCGTGAGTGTTTGCCGGTGCAGTGCCCAAGGCAAATTTCTCCCCAGCTGTATGAGTGTCCGCCGTACAGAATGACTGATCAGTACTGTGGCCAAAAAGGGGTGAAGTGGAAAAGTTAAGCATACTTGGCTCATGTAGAGACACCAATATGCTCCTTTGCTATCTTGAGAGCCCCATTAGCTCATACACTCTGCATGACTGTACTGTAGTCCTCTCTTCTGAGCCATGACCTCAAACTCTGGAGTGGAATAAATAGCCTGAAATTGCTCCTAAACCACCATGGGGCAAAACATAGCTTAACCAGAGGTGCTGTTAGGGAGGATCCCGCATGACTCAGATGACCCAGAGTTTGACAAGACCCCTTGAATGTGCCAGGGATTATACATTTTTAAGCTGTTTCAAGAGGGTTAAAGATACTTTTAACTCAGACAAATGGATAATGACTCCAGTTGTTTCATATGTTTCATATACAAATAATTAATAGGTGCTGCTCTGGTTGATTTTTAAGGTCAAGAACTAGTTGCCACTTTGGTTGGATCCCGGCACAAGCTCTTGCTGCAGGAAATGCTTCATCTCAATTACACATAAAGACTGATGAGGGACCTGTCTCACCGCGGTGATCCAAATGAATTATCCCCATTATGACAGTATTTCTAATCACATTTATAAAACAGCAGCTTCGTGGCCGTGATGTTAGTGCAGACTGTACTCAAAGGAAGCTTTCACATCTCTGAGAGTGCTGGATGTACCGGACTCTTTCATTTGTGAGGAGCTGTTTTGTGCTGGAGAGCCTGTCCATTTTCAACCTCCTTTTCAAAAGCATCTCTTACTGCTCAATAAGCTGAGTATGCTCAGATACGCGGGCAATAGCAGCACGGGGGGTGGTGGTGAAGGGAATACTAACATTTGAAGAGAGAGAGAGGTTTGCTGAGTGCACTGTTCTGACTTTGGAGGTCCACTTATTTGTGATGTTCTGTCAGAGGAAACCAGAAAGAGGGCAGCAAAGGCAGAGAAGAGATGAGTCAGAACTCCTACACTAATGACTGAAATAAGCCCCACACTGTTATATCGGACTTCAACATATGGTATTCAGTCAAACTGGAGAGTGGAATGTGCAGAAATAATACTTAAAATGATCAAGTAAGTTCACTACCTTGTAGGGTCAACCTACTTCGGTGCGACATTCAATTATCCTCCTATAAATCATCAGGGAACTCTCTTTCTTGTGACAATTTGAGAAAATTACCACATTTATTAAACAGGTTATTCTGCCCAACTGCAGAGGAGACCAACCATGAACACAGCCCACTGATTACAAAGTATTAACTAATTTGAACCGCTGTATTAAACTACCATTGCATTCTCTGCATGCAGTTGTGTAATGAAGGTTGGAATTGAAACACAATAACTGTAATGTGTTGAATGGCAATCTAAAGCATGCGTCCCTCACGCCGTGTTTAGAGGCCAACATTGAGATGGAGGTTAATGGTGCAAAACCTTTGTGACTCACCTTCCAGTCTGTACTGTTTAGGCTTCATGGCTGAGCTTTTCCTCCGTTTTTTTTTTTTTTTTATGTGAGAGGGAGGTTATGATGTGATTTGTATTTACTACCCCGCTGTACATATGTATGCATGTAGAGATCTCAAAGCGCTGACCCACGATGAAGGTAATCTGCTTGACGTTTGATTGAGGATAATTCATGAATTATGCAGTTTACCCGTGGTGCGAGAGAAGAAACAATGAGTTCTTGTCAGTTCTTCAGACATGTGTGCGTGAGTTATCACATCACTCTTATTTTTCCTAAGCTTGAGCTAAAGAATCTTAAGAATCTCTGCAGCCTTGCTGTTCAGCCTTGTTGATGATTTCTGAGGGCTACTGAAGGTTTTGACACAGTCGAGATATGAGAAGTCCCACGATGAGGTCCATAGGCAGATTGTGAAAGAAATTTCTGTGAATAAATTCAGAAAATAATCGTTAGCATTTTATTAGGTGCAGCAATAATCTTATCTTATCTTGAATGGATGAAGCTTATATATCAGTTTTTGTCATCACTATGCTACTTTATTGACGTCTGTGGTCATTTATACGTCTGTAGATACGATAGCGTTGTTGCTAATGTTTTGTCCACCCCATGAGTGGGTCAGCAGGTTGTTTTCTTTTCAGAGCTATCATACTGAGTTATGAAAAGCGAACACACAAAAGCCTTTTTAGCCACACATGCAGGTTGGAAATCTGATGAGGGAACCCAAAGACTTTTCCCTTCTTCTCATTTTTGTCAATAAAACAGCAGAACAGAACTGTATACATAAATACCAACGATAAGATGTCTTTTCTCTTTTGCTCTCCCTCTTTTGTGTAGTGTAGTGTTGCCTTATCACCCTCTGTTGTTCTGTTTTTTTTTAAGCTATTTGCAAGTGTGTTGGTGTGAAGAATCTCTGTCTGCATTGAGAGGGTGAGAGGGAAACACTCACTTCATAGAGCAAGTTTTTTTTTTTTTTTTATTGTGTTAGGGTTATTGAGTATTGAGTGCAAGAATAAAAGGAAGAAATGCAGCAAAAATGACATTGTGCCCTGCACTTAAAAGCTATGCTCACTCTGTAAATGTAATTTTTTATCGCAGTCTTTCTTTTTCTTGAAGATTAAAACATCACATGCTTCTTGTATCTGCCTTTAAACGTCAGTTGCTAACAACTGTTTTGACTGAACTGACGTGTCACTAAGTACTTCTCGAGGCAGCTATTTGGCTTTCCATTGTTCCAGTGTGTCCTCTTTGTCCTCTAGTGCAGGTTGAGCAGACATGATGACACTGTCTCAGATGCATTATTTAAGATTTATGCATTGTCATGGCAATCTTGATTTATTTATTTGTTTGGTTGTTTAAGAGGGACGTTTGAGCATTAAAATACAAACTGCATGCATTACCCATCCTTCTTGTCCGGATTAGGCCGTTCAGTTCCTTGTCTTTCAAGGAGGAAATCAGGGATGTTCTCTGTCATGCAGCTCCCTCATGCAAATGGCTTGTGGAGAAATTGCATTTAAGCCATTTTCCATCCCCGTGTAGGCTTGTCTCATATTACATCTTCTTCTACAAGAAGACAACTGCCAGTGGGATAAGACAATTCCTCTTGTTCGCAGTGCAATTTTCCTTATATCAGGAATTTTTTTAGAAAAGAGTATCTTGAGACAAAACAAACAACCCTTCACAAGAAATAAGAAAAACTGAACGGTTGATGGTTAGATTTTTGCAGTACAGTGCTTCTGTGCGTACACGGCTGGTCCTGAGAAAACATTCGGAGATACCATGTAAATATTCAGTTCATGTCACGTTCGAGTCTCTCTGCTATAGTAATGAACACATTAAATCAAGGAACGCTCTGTCTCAACCTTAAAACCTGCATGAGCCATCCTTAATGGTTTTCAACTGCCAATCAGTGCTGTGGCATATTCTACCACCCTCCGTAAATGAATTCAAATCCCCTTCCCTCAGACTCGGTGCTACCCGATGCCACGCAGCCTGCCTGGAAATGGATGTCCTCTGGAGAAGCACTGAAGTTATTCCTGCAGGTTATTTAAAAGGAAAAGTGCCATGGGACTGTCAGATCACAGCCATAAAGAGGGTGTTTAAGGGTTTACCCCACTAGGGATTATGAATTACATGGTAAGGGGTTGGTCTCTAAATGCATTTAGCATGGGGAGAGAGAATGACAGAAACAAGGCACTTTGGAATAAAAATACTGGCAAAAGACACATAATGAATTGACATTTAAGACAGTCATGTCAGAACTGGTGAGAACCATTACATGCAAATGTCATGAATCCAGGCTTTTTTTTTTTTTTCAAAGTATAAAGTTGAGATAACTTTATTAAATTATATTTTTGTCTAACAGTGTGACTATAAGACTCGATTAGAAAAGAAAACTCTGCGATATATATATTAAAAGAAACCTCTTGAAAAGAAGCAGAGAAGGAATCCATCCTCCAGTTCGGACAGACAGAATACATGTCATGTATACAGAGTAGACAGGAGTAGTGTCTGATTAACAAGGAAAAAGGTCCTGGGGTAAAATATGGCCCACCGTTCTTCCCACTGTCTTTGCATTATGTATGTATTCTGTTAAGTGCCCATCATGTTCTCTGCACACAGCAGACTGCACATGGCAGGTTCATTAAATTTTACCCAGAAGACCCAGAAACCAACCACTACTCTTATTCTGAAATACTGCCCAACTCCAGGGTTGCTTTGTTGAGTTAGTCTGCGGCAATTTGATTAAGCATAAATCTTTTTAGACATATGGACTGTGTCAGCATAATGTCAGCTGGAATAATAAAGGTGTTCCGTTTTGACACAGGATCCCCCTCAAGCACCAAGACAAAAATGTAAGGATTTAATTAACTGCTGTTGTTTTTTTTGGCCACTTGGGGGCAGCAGAAACAAACTGTTAACAAATATATTGTTATAAAGTTGTTATGGTGAAAGGTTGTCTGTTTATTGATCATTAGTATTCATTTAGCATCATGTTTGTGCCCACCTGCTCTTTCATGGTCTCCACCAACCCAATAAATGGCTCATTGGCTGCTAAATGTTGCGTTATGTTCACCAGCTAGCCGCTAATTTTGTTGAAAAAAAAGCAGAAAAAAGTGTGAGAGTGGTGAGATTAAAGTAAAACAGTACAGTCGCAGGCCTTGAAGTCAAAACTATAGTAAACACTTCACAGCAGAAGAATCTCAAGTATATACAATTAAATGATCCATGGTTAAACTCCATTGACCAACTGCAAATCCTACCATATTTAAGTAGTGTGATCCATTATTAATATAAGAATAACCACCTAAGGCCGTTCTCCTCTTCAGTTTATAGTAGTGCATGTACTAAGGTCAAACAAATTAGCAGTTATTCAAGGTAATTGCTGCATGGTGAATCAAAGGCCTTTTGAGACGTCCCTGTCTTTCATTGACCTCCCCCAGTTTCCTCTCAGGGGTCCCGATTCTCCCAAGTAGTTTGGACAATTTTTTTCATTTTGTTTTCTTTTTTGTTATCACAGCACTCTACATGGTGTGACACATATGTAACACGTCATGTAGGCAGGGTGCAGTGTTTTGTTTTTCTTTTTTTACCTGCTACACAAACTCCATCCAACTGATTTCAACAGACACGCTCTGCTGTGAGCATGCTGGAGTAGCTGTAGAGTTGTGCAGTGGCGTGCACAGACTCTTAAAAAAAAAATGAATGATAACTGATGAATATTAGTTTATGCCAGATATTTGTTCACAAAACGGAGATGAATTATCCTGTATTCTCTCCTGAGAATTAAAAGTACAATTAAAAGTATTCGATATATAGATGCTGTTAATGTTCTTGTTATTTCAAATTTCAATTTTTTTTCTAGTAGAGTACCTTAAAAACCCAAATTTGGCTCTAAAATATTTTCGAGGTCTTAAGGTTGGAAAGATTACCCTGAGGGTGAGGTTTTCTTTGCCCAGTAGGTAATCCACCTTTGAAGAATAAATTTCAATATGGAGAAACATTATACACAAATATGTAATTACAGTACAAAATATAACTCCTAATATTAGTAAGTAAATATTAAATGTAAGACGTTGTAAGTTTATGAAAGAGCCTGCGTGTTCAGACCTAAATGACAGATTAATGGAAAATTGAATGATACTGATAGTGAATGATATTTTTTTCTGAATGACAACCAACAATGCCTCAATAAGTGCCTAATGATTAGCTGTTGTAAACAACTTGAGCGGCTCAGAGAACTACAAAACGTCTTTTCATTTGGACTGTAACTGCCATGCTGCTGCTCTGTTTCAGCTTGTCAACAGCGGTGCCAAGTTCCCACTTGGGAATTGCCCGAGTCAGCCATGTTACCTTTGCTAAATTCAGTGCAAGATGTAACAAGAGAAAAATGCTCCATCAATCAAGTTGCAGATGCAGAAAGAGAGGGGGGTGGGGGTGGGGGCGGGGGAGGTTCAGAGGCAGAGAAATAAACCAGAGGAAGCTCTGCCAACAACCATTTCCTGGGTGAGATGATGGGAAAACTTCGCCGTACTCTCCGGGGACATCATTTGTGAACACGCCGGCGTCCTCCGCAGCACAAAGTTTTAGAGCGGAACCCAGGCCCTTGGTCGAGGTGTTTTGAGAATTTCTAAAGTGAAATCCTCCTTTGCCTCTGTTGCCTGCTTCATCAGATAAAGTCTGCCTGCTGAGGCTTAAGTGTGTCAATGAACGGGGGGGAGGATCAATGATAAGTGCAGCTTACCTCCTCAGCTACTCCGCACCAGCCAAATAGAGATTAAACCATTTCAACCTAATAGCAAATGTCAGTCAAAAGTCACACTTGAATACTTGAGCCCCCTCTCCACAGCCCCCCACCCTCAATTTGCCACCTCCCATTTTTCTACTCATGGTGGCTGGAAAGATGCTACCTACCTAAAAAAAAAAAAAAGAGTTAAGTGGCTATAAAAGATTTTCACTACGAAGACCCCTTTCTACCACATCAGAGCGTCAACGGAGAGCTGTAATTTCTCTCAATCCTCAACTAAGACTCGCTTTGAAGGTTGCTATTTGTAAGGCATTCAGAAACACTCAATACAAACATGCATGCACACACATGCAGATCAAAAGTCTCATGGTCTATTATTGCTTAAAATACAGCTGTCTTTCCAAACACCAAGCTTTTGTAAACTCTGCTCATTTCTTGCTCTAATCACTGTTGTGGATATTTTTCAAATTGCCCACCGTTCCAGGGAATTACTTGACTGAACACCACCGCCGTGGCTTTGATTCACAGATGTGAATACACCCCGCGGTCTGCAAATGAGAGCTTGTGTTGTTCCACCAGTATCCCTTATTTAGACATCATAGCACTCATTAGGTGGATCAAACTGATATCAAAGTCAGAACACAGACGCTCATGTTTTGGAAAATGCCACCGTCGCTGTGTCTCCTTAATGATACGTCTGCCGTCTTTTCAGCTCGATTGTTATTTCACTGTCATTTCTCCGGCGACTTGTCAGTTGACCTCCCCTGCCATGCGATTTCCTCTGCTTTAATACTTTCATCACTGTCCTCTTTTATTTGACGTTTGGACAAAATGAATCCAATAAATTACTTTTCTTTTTTCTTTATTCTGCACTGTGGAAAGATGTATTATGATGTATTATAAATGTGTCATTAAGAGGAGAAAGCTGCAGGATAGTTAAGCGATTGGCATGGGTAGCAGGACTCGTAGCTCTGAATCTATCTGAAATCATCAACGTTTCATTCTCAAACGTCTGTTTCCCTCAAAATGAGCTATAACTTTTTCTTTTATTTGCACAAGCAATGAAGTTTTTCATTGCCAGCATTGTCAAATCTGTCGGCTAAAATGACAACTGTTGCTAACAATTTACCAGCTGTAACATTGGCTAGATAGATCATGAAATTAACAGTAGTCAGTCTGTTGAAAACAGTGATGCTTCTTGATGTTGTCTTTAAATTATGCACTTGATGATATCACGCTAAAACGCTGAAGTTAAAGCTAACATGACGCAGGCAAAATGTCAGCACCCTCACCAGTTAATGCATTTATAGGACGTGTAAATAAAAACCTGGTCTTGACTGATCAAGACAGTGTTTGTGAGTCCACTACCAGTGATGTAGCATCCCATCTCTCCATAGAGAGTACACACTGTTCTTTGGAGACCAGCCGCATCAAGACGTTGAAGTTGCTAAGTTGTAATTGGACTATCATTGCTTGGGGGAGAGATTTAGCAAACAATTAAAAAATAAGCGTTTTGTGTTTTTCAGAACTCAGCTAAGTGATGTGATCAAACCTTAATCAGGATCAAAACACATGGTGTCTTTTTATTAAAATACTTACATGCAGATCACAGATTGTCCCTTGAAAAACTCACAGGACATTTCCAAAAGACGGATATTTTCTGCAGTGCAGCAGTTTAGATGGGAAGCATAAACAAAGAGATGATGCGTCCCCCACAGAGACAGCTCCTCTGATAGGTGGTGATGTGATAGCTCATTCAAAGCGGCCTCTCACTTATTGTCTTTTGTTTTCCTTTGAAGGAAGATTAAAGAATCTTTTATGCCATTTGATATTTCAGTGGGATGGTAGTACTATTGAGCTGCATTGTGCATGGTTTGTGTGGTGAGTGTTGGGAATTCATTCAAATACAGCTTATCAAAGTCCACGAGGGACTGAGCCAGCAGACTGCATCCAGAGGTGTGTGTGTGGGTAATATTCAGTAACTTGGGCCAAGCACACACTCAGCTTGTTTATTTACTGTTTGCTCCATATCTCTGCCTTCATTTCAATGCACCACTAGTATGATGTTGTCACAGCCCGCAATGTGGGCTGTCATGTTTATGGTGATGCTCATGATAGGAATCTATTCTCTTCCAGGTTTACACCAGATATGGGAAATGCTACACTTTTAATGGTAACAAGACCACATCCAGGAAAACCAAGCAGGGCGGAATGGGAAATGGGTTGGAGATCATGTTGGATATCCAGCAGGATGAGTATCTGCCCATCTGGAGAGAGACAAGTAAGCCTCAAAACTATTTGTCCAATATAATCCCATCCTATGTTACAGCATGAGGCACCTCTGCTGGGCTTTGTATAAAAAAATACTACCTGCATCTATTTCTCTGGGTCATGTACTGTAAGTAATGTATTTTTTGATGGAATTCCAGCAACCTGGAAAATGTGATTTGTAAAAGAAAATTCCTGAACAAAATACGCCACCTCGGATTTGTGCTTGCATTGTAGATGTCACATAATATTAATCCCCACTGGCTTATTTCTCAAACATGACTGAAATATGGTTGGCAGTTAGCGTCAAACTGAGTCCAAGCTGTCAGATGAGGCAGCCATCTGAAATTCCCTTGTACTCTCCCTTTGCACAACGCTCTGTGCTCGTGCTCTGTTTCATCCTGAAGATGAGACATCCCTGGAGGCCGGCATTCGAGTTCAGATTCACAGTCAGGACGAGCCTCCCTACATCCACCAGCTGGGCTTCGGCGTCTCTCCGGGCTTCCAGACCTTTGTTTCATGTCAGGAGCAGAGGGTAGGTCTTCTTCATCACACAACCCCCACCCCCCCTACCCCCCTCACCACCACCATCCACTAGATTACTGTTCTCTCAACTATTCGCCCCTGGTGGTTCGGACTGGGGTCTAATAAATCTCTGTGTGCTTAGCTGACCTACTTGCCCCAGCCCTGGGGGAACTGCCGCTCCACCAGCAAAGAGAAGTTCCCAGGATACGATACATACAGCATCAGCGCCTGTCGCTTGCTCTGCGAGACCAACGAGGTCCTGCGAGTGTGCAACTGCAGGATGGTGCACATGCCTGGTAAGATCGCACCCAGACCCTACCTCACATTTACACAGAGCCCGGCAGGTGTCGAGGGGAAAAAATACTTTCTTAACATGAATTACAAACGCACACATGCTTTCAGATTAATGACGGGTTACTGGCACAATAGGAATTGAAAGAACAACGTGGTGCTTTTTAAGTTTTGTGGAAATGTGAAGGTCATGAAATATCATTTATAAAGTAACACAACTCACAGTGTGACAATAAAAAAGCACAAAAATTGAGTATTTCCAAGTGTTTCTCTTTGTTTTTAAAAATTGTTTGGTCTAACGTGGCTGAAAAAGCAGCCAGCAAGCATGATATTACTGTAGATGACCCATTGTGCAAAACAAGTCATTATTTCTGGCCCACTTGAGTAATTTCAGCACAAATATAATTTGGGCTGCCACATGCTTGACCTTGATGCTTGATATTTGGAGTGGGATGCGCTTCAACAGTGCTGTCAGCTCTCTGGTCAGTGACTCTTGAGATAACATGAAAGTCTCAATGAATTTTGGCTCTACTTGTTTATGCATTTCAGCTGTTTGGGGGATTATTCTGTTGTTTGCTCCTGTGGCCCCCATTAATCATTTTGATTACTATTATTGGTCCCCGTTGTCCTCGTGTTTAGTTTCCACTGGTAGGTTTGCAGGTTAATTACTTACACTGACAGATGTTTCACGATACAGTACGCAGTCTTTTATTATGTTTCTAATTATTTTTAAGCTAGAAAAAGAAACCATTCTTTAATGTGGCATGGTGTGCTGTAAGCAGTTGCGAGACGAGAAAGCAGAAGAACTAGAAGGGGAAGAAGCTCCGTTAGTAACATGCTTTAATGGCACATGAATGTGTGCAGATGGAGAGAGAAGAGCTCAGTGCATCATGCCAGTCTATGCCTATCGCAACATACAGTAACTAAGCGATGGTTCAGGACTCACCTGAGCCAGCACTAACTATAAGCTCTATGAAGAAGAAGCATCTACTCTTAAAAGTGTTGCTGGAGCTTGTTCCACAGAAGAGGAGCTTGATAGCTGAAAGCCCCAATCTACTTTTGGACACTTCAGGAACCACGAGGAACGCTGCATTTTGAGAGCGCAGTGTTCTAGTAGGGTAGTGAGGTACTATGAGCGCCTTAAGATATGATGACACCTGACCTGAATACCTTTCTTTGTCAACAGAAGGATTTTAAATTTTTATTCTTGATTTTACATGTTGCCAATGCAAAGAAGCCAAAACGGGAAAAATATAATCTCTGATCCTGTCCTAAGGGACTTACTGGGGCAGCCTGATAACAAGGAGGTGCAATAATCCAGTCTAGAAGTAACAAAGCACAGACTAGTTTGTCACTAGCTAATAAAATGTTTTATTAGTTTAAGCGACAACTAAATTAATCCTGTAGTGACAAACAAAATAAATCAGAGATAAACCTTCAGCTGGGATGATCGTTAAGCAGACAAACAATAAAAGCTGTGCGTCTGATGCTCTTTCTGTTAGGACGCTCGTCAGTGTAGTTCACCGTTTACGTCTCTGTTCTGCTCAGGGACATGTTGTAAAGGTGAGCCCGACAAACACAAGTTTAGATGTTTGGACGTGCTCTGAATGTGCGTCATCATGGCCATGAGTCGAAGGGATGAGTCACTGAATGCAAACTGCGTCCGGTGAGTGGGCATGTTTGAGGTGATTAACGCAGGAAGCTCACAGTGTATGCAGGAACGATTTTCATTTACATATTTACACCGTGCTGCTGACATTTGGCACGATTTAAAGTATGAGCAAATCAATTGATGTGAATAAACAGCACAGTATGAGACGTTTGCTTTGAGGTAGAAACGAGTTTTAATATTAATTTAACACAATTGAACTGATACATTATGGAATTTTGACAAAGGAAATCATTGACAGGCTATAAAATATAAAGACAGTTTGTCCTTTTGCAGGCTGTGGTGGTGGTGGTCTGCTCTGTGGGGGGATTCCCAGCTAATCATTTGATCCGAACAGGCTGTGAAGCAGACATGTTTCTAATCAGTCTGCAGAGCGACAGTGCCTACCTCACCAAAACTTTGTGATTTGCATAACAATAATCTTATTTATTTTAGTCTCACACACACCTGAAGATCTATCTTATTTCCCAAAAAAGACACGATCTCATCAATCAGTCGTCCGGACGAATAGTACCTCTTTCAGAAATAGTTTATATTGCAAAAAATGTTCGAATGAATGAGATACGAATAATAAAGGACCACAGAGAGGGAAACTTTTGAGTTAATAGATAGTAAGGGCCGTTCACAGAGCAGAGGTGTCCGCAGAGCAGCAGAACCACTTTGCTCTCTTTGTGATGATGTATCACATCAGAAATGATATTTATTATATCAGATATAATAAATGGGGGAGCTTTTCCAGAGCATTTGCCCAGTCTAGCTACAGATGAGGGTTTCTAGGTAGCGGGAAGCTCGCATTAATTCATTGCACTTATCAATAGTGAATAAAATTTATTGTTGCATATTAAGTTTGCTTTACTTGCTTCATAAGGTTCCAGAGAGTAATTGGTTCAAAAGCTTGCCAAGGAAGCACAAGGCCAACTTGTGAACTGAAAATCTTTTAGCAGCTTCGATGTGACAACACAGTACTGTGTCAATGAAATGCAGGAACGCTGTGCCTTACACAATTTACAGTATTGATATTTCTCTCCAGCAGTTCTCTGTAGCCACAGCACTTAAAGCTTTGCATTGCTCGGATTTTTATTCATCATAATAGTTTGCTTCTGAAAGGACAAGATACATATTTGTAATCTGTTTCTTTCTCACTTACATAATCCAGCAACTGTTAACTGTCCACTTAACATGCCAGCAAATTTTCATCAGTTTGTGTTTACATAATCCCATAATCAGTCTGTCGCTGCTAGTTTTTCAGTGTTTTGCACTAGTTTATTGTCATTTACAGTTTCAAAGCACTGAATTATATTGTTGTTTATGTTTTCATGTTGTTGTTCTTCCACTGAGTAGATGTTGGTGACACAGTTAAACATCTGTGTTTGTGCGTTTCTCACAAAAATGACTTCTAAATGACAGATTCATTTGTGTGGTGGCTATTTATTATGATGTTATTAATATTTTACACTTTTGCTGGTGACTCCTGAACTTTGAGGCGTAGAAGCAAAATTGTGTTTTCCTGGATTATTTGGTTCGAGATGAATATTTCAGTATTTCTGCCTATTTCTATATTTGGATGACCACCCCAAGAAAAGCTTTTAACTTGTTCTTGTTCTTAATATACAGAGACACCGCTCAGCTGTTGTCCCCACTCTCAGAATCTTCTTAAAATACACAAGATGATTTTTTTTTCCTTCAATCAATGTTTGATGATTGATTGATTTATTTAGTGTCAAATAGTTACAGATTATTTCGATTCATTAAGGAAAAAAAAGTATGACCACAATATCGTGCTGAAAGACAGTAAAAGTCTGTAACTCTATTTAGGGACAGAGCCAAAGCACTACAACATGCAAACAGACAAAACAAGCAAATTAAGAAAACATCTTCACTAGTGTGACAACACGTCCGCCAGTATTCAGAACAAATGCTGCAAAGTGAGAAAATACAACCAAACAAATACAAACGTGCTGCAAGTAGTAACAACAGGAACTGTTTCCAAGGGACATTAAAAAGTGATGAACAAAGACAGACTTGATTGCAACACGCTTTTTGTCCCACCAAGGAAAAACAGTACATTTTAGCTCATTTTCCAACACCACTTACGGATATCCAACTACAATAACTTCATGAGTCACAAACCATGGCAACAGTACTCATATCCCAGCTGTGGTCATCACTTTTTAGTGTCCTCTGTCCATTTTCGTCTGTGCTACTCGCAGTGTTTGTGTTATTTGGTTGTTTTCCCACTTGGCACGTTGTCAAAATGTTTTGTTTGTTTCCATAAGTTGCAGTAAATTGAGCTCTCGGGGCCTCCGTAGAAAGGAACATTTCACAGATAGACAAACATACCTCTGCCAATTAATTGTGCTGCTGATGAATACCTGCCATTAATGGCCCGGGCAATATGTTTGTCTGCGAGGAAGTAACTCATTGATTGTTTTTTAAAGACTCGCTAAAGATGCCTCACGGGTGAGACCCGCATGCTCCATTTCTCAGTGCAATCAAGGACAAACGTCCAAGATGGCCCAGACACTGTGGATGGAAGTCATCCTCTGTGTGTCTCCCTTCATTTGGAGATGAATAATAAGCTGTGGAGTGTTGTTTGCAGCAGACACGGGTCACTGATCATTTTGTTTCTGATTGATCAGACTCATTTTCTGTTTCTCCTCTCCAGGAACTGCAGATATCTGCCCTCCCAGTAAAATCAACTGTGTTGACAAAGCGCTCGGTAAGAAACAATCCTCCTTCATTTCTTTTCTCATTACAATAGGTTCCCCCAGAGGGAAATGGAAACACAATCAGTAAATATGATAAGGATTTTTTTTTTCTGTAATACAAATACCTGGAGGTAGAGTTGATATTTTGAAATGACTTTTCCTCATTGTGATTTAGTCACTTTAGAGCTTGATGGCTGCGCTGCCTTCATTGTTGAACTGTTAATATTAAACCAACGCTCCATTCCTGCATATCTGCACCCCAACCTCAGCTTTGACTCCGACCTCACTCTCCTCCGGCACACATCATAACTGAACAAAGGTGACTTAGTTTCAAAGGCAGTAAAAAAGACATTTTTTTTATGCCCACGACAGACACATTAGTACAATTATCATTTCTCTGCTAAATAAGCCAGAAATTTAATTATGTCTCTCTTTGCTGAATTCAAACCCTATTCACAAAATGTCTGAAAGAAATCTTAGATATATCTTACAAGAATGGGCCATATTCATCTGGGTCATATTCCTGAATAAAAAAAAAAAAAGTGAATAAATTCTCCATAAAAGGTAATAAATTGAAATATAATTTATATATTTATATCGCAAAGGTGTTTTGTTCCACTATCAGACAAATAATATATGCCAACGTGCTCCTGCACACATAACTTTATTGTGAGTTATAAAATACATAAATCATCAAATTATAATTAGTGCTTTTAGTGCGCCGTCTCACTCCGTTTTTGTCTAGGCTGAATGCAGTTAGAATTTCTAAAGAGAGATTAGGAAAAGCTATTTATCCTCCTGTGTACATAGTGTTGTGTTAGGATTGTGAATATGGATTTGTTAATGTGGGAACAATTCATGCCTGCATGTTAATTGGGTGTAAGTCTAGGTATGTTTTGCAGAGCCCTGAGTAGTGCCTACTTTATTCATTATTTATTCGCCAAGCAAATACAAATAACTGAATTACAGTAAACAGAACTGCTTCAGTTTTTGTCTCTTAAATAATACATCTAGACTAACAAGTCATTTTGTTAATAAATCCACAATGATATTGGTCTGCTGATGTGATGTGTGACCACTACAAGAGAAGAAGTCTATAAAACCTGATGTGACCTGACATCTTGTTGCACATTTTATCCGTTAAATGATTTTGTAAACTGTTAATTCTTGTTTTAAAGTCTGTAATGTAATTTTCACCCAGACAACTGGGAAAAAAAAAACAGTTTTCTGGGCATGAATGTAAGATCATTTAATGATGCCGAGTGCAGAAAATTGCCACTTATCACTAAAAATACATATTTAGCTTTCAAAAAGCCCCTTTTCAACTCTAGGAACCACACAGACATCAGCACAGTGCGCATTTGTACTTAAAACATGGTATTTTCATTGTCATGAGTGTCATAAACAGGTAAACACAATGTTTTTCCCAAGTGCTGTTGCTATGGTTACCTGTGGTCTAAAATACAATGTGCATAGATTGAACAGTGGATCCGTAATTGAAGCATCCTGATATACTGTTCTGTTTTCATGGACACCTGCCAACCATCCACAAAACGTAACATTTCTCCAGCGTATTAACTTAAAAGCTGCGCCGATCAATATTTTTATTGTTTCAGTTTCAGTTTTCAGTTTTATTTGTCATGTGCAGGTTAACACAGGGTCAACGGGACAGTGATATGTGTTGGACGAGAAAAAACGGTCAGCTCAGCAGTAAGACAGCACCAGTCATTTAAGGATAAAATAAAATAAAGAAAAGGGGGAAAAAAATACATTCAAATAAATAAAACATAAAATTATAGAAATATGAAAATGAGGATTTGTGTAAAAAGATTTGTAACAATTGTTTACAATTGTTACAAATGTATTTAAAAAGTAACAGCTGATGTTTTACCTGCGCACCTGTTGCTGTATGATTTTTCTCATGTTGTAACCTGTCAAAATTCTGCTTTTCATATTTTAGTGCAAATTATTACGCAAATTAACAAACAACAAAATGCAGAAAATGCTAGTTATGTTAAGATTAATTTGTCAGTTTTATATTGTTTGTTCTGTCGACCACATTAATATTGTGAGGTGCATTGAACATTGTACCGCTGTCTGAATAAATAAATCAAATATAATACCATATATAAATATACTTGAGCTATACTTGGAGCATATATATAAAACTATTATACACTGTATAAATTAAAAGTGAAGATAGAGTGTAAAAGTAACAATTGTATACAGAGAATTAAAACCTTTTAAATGCATTAATAACTATATAAATATAATATACTTAACTATATTAATATATGAGTGTGAATATAAAAATATGTAACAATAGATCAAATGATTACTTACAACCTTTTTCCAGCTGTGGCAGACAGCTGTTTTCAGCTAAGAAGTACTAATAAACCCAAAGTACATCTTTTTTTCTCAGGAGTTGGTGGAGACCAAAGCAGAGCTAAAAGTAGAGTGGATATTGGAGACACATTCACCAGGTGGTCAGAAACTCCAAATAAATGCTATAAATGCTGCTTTGTATCTTATGGATGTGTAACTATTAACTACTGTAACTACTGTGTAACTACTAAAGTGTAACTATTTGTTAACAGTTTGGCCATAACAGCCTTAAATGGTCTTAATATGTAAATGTGTTTACAGCTTGTTCTGCTGCCCATGAGTGGTTAACAAAAACAATCATATTCTTCTCGGACACACAGTCTTCACACTTTTCCTTTGCAGATTTTTGTAGATTGTTTTTGCCTTTGTGTAGTTTCTGTGTATGTTTCTCCCCGGTCTATGTCTGTTGAACCTCTGTTTGCATTGCAGCACAGCAACAGAAGAACACTGGGGATAGCTGTCCATGCGAGACGCCCTGTAATCTCACCCGCTACGGTAAAGAGCTCTCCATGGTCAAGATCCCCAGTAAGGGCTCTGCTCGCTATCTCTCCAGGAAATATGACAAGTCAGAGGACTACATCAGGTACGACAGGAATCTTCAATAAGACTAAACTCATGTATGAGCAGTGATGTGGTGCTCAATAAAAAGGGCCATAAACTATGACCTCCAGTCTGTGATCACCAACAGACAGCCATAAATAAAAACAAAAATCAATTATATTTTCATACAAGAAGCAATTTATAGTTTGTCTACAGGTGAAGAGCTGGTAATACAGTAGAAAGTTAAGTGTCAGGTACCATGAGGTCATTATATATGTATAATGTTTAAATGAGAATATGTATTATTATTATTATTATTTTAGAATATATTTATTAGACTATTATATGATTCTTAGACTCCTCCTGGAGTTCATCCTGCTCTGACAAACACAAAACAAAATATCTTGTAATCTGTAAATCACATTGCCATGAAAAAAAATAGATCCTCCATTAAATATAATAATAAGTCCAGAGGATGATTTGATATGGTTTTGATTACCTTATGACCTGTCTGGCACTACCATTAGGCCAAAATGTCCCTCTGACAAACACTTGATAGCAAGATGTCCTCAGAATAAAGTAATTTGTTTGATTTTCATGTCCCCATAGAAGAAGAATCATTTTTCAAGGTGTCTTCTTCATCACTTCTGGGGTAAATCTCTACTTAACACAACATAAAAATCTAAAATGAGCAGACTGTTGTGATCACAGGCATATCAAATCTTTCAATTTTTTTGTACTTGCGTGGCATCAACAAAATGTCAGCTTCCAGACAAAATATCTGAGACGTAGCTAAAAGGCAAATTGCCCGGGAAAATGAGGATAAACCTGTCTGACTTTAAAGGCCCGATGGCCTTTCCTGTAGCACCACCCTCAGGAAAAAGACACTATTAAAGGTCAGAGAATAGTACAATCATCATAATACTGAGTGTCAAGTTATAAATAGCAGTAATAATCTTAACATTTAATTAACATTTACAGGTCTGTTTTACCCCGTTATTAACCATCAGACACATAATTGCTTGAACATTCACTTCAATCTGTCCATACTGTCAATACTGTATATATCTTACAACATAATTAATATTTATATCTGCACTATTATTAATATATTCTTATACATATTTACATGCACTTTACTGCCTTTTTGCACTTCTGGTTAGACGCTAAACCATTTTCGTTGTCTCAGTACTTGTACTTTGGGCAGTGACGATAAAAATGAAAGTAATTTAATGTAATTTAAAGTTACAGGTACCAGACAGACTTATTATTCAAATCTGCACACTGCAGGTTGTTCAGTTACATCATTATTTCAAAAATGCTTCAGTCTTTAGTCCTCACAGAGGTCCAATCTAAAATGCAAACATTTGCCCAAAACGTTTTATCGCATTCATTTATTTAAAAATACGTCCATCACAATATTGTCAAATTGAGTTTGCACAGATGGTTGCGTGATTTAGTTATTTTGCTCCTGAATGTTGATGTTTTTCCTGCTCAGCTGTTGTTATTGTAAGATTTTTTTTCACGATCTCTTTCTGTGTTTTAACCTGTCAGAATTCTGCTTTTACTTTTTATGATTATGTATTATGCAAATAAACAAACAGTAAACTTCAAATGTGCTTAACAGCTCCAGAAAAAGCTAGTAAGTGGACCCATATATTGATATATCGTTTGTTCCGTCCAGCACATTAATGTTACGAGGTTGTAACTTCTCACGACTTTAACTTTTAAATCCTCTTTTATAACACACTTTATGGAACAACAGATTAAAATGAACTTAATGCACTTACCATGCGCTCGTACTCATAGTGCCTCATAGTCAGGGGTGTTGTAGAAGTTAAGCACGACTAAACCAAAGAGCTCATGATGCCTCACAACACTTAATATTACCAGACTTTCTAAATCCAGAAAGATCAGAGACGTGGCAGTGACTGAGCGTGCTGTCAGCGCTCGTTCTGCTCATCTCAGTTAAACCCTGAAACACCTCATTATCTCACAATCGCTGGGTAGATCTGTGTAAAGCGCTGCAGGCCTGAAAATCCCATCATGACAATTTACAGTCGGCATAAAGATGAATTGGAGTGGTACTTTTTTCAAATTATGTTCGATTCGTGGTGGATTATGAAAACAGGGAAGTGTATTTGTTTGACATTCACACTCCACTTGTTTTTTTTCCAGAGACAACTTCCTGGTCTTGGATATCTTTTTTGAGGCTCTGAACTATGAAACTATTGAGCAAAAGAAAGCCTACGATGTCGCGGGTTTATTAGGTAATATTTCCTCTCGTCGCTGAATATGTAAACATACAGAGTGATACGTGTTGGTATATTTACCAGGAGCTGTTCCGGCATTGTGTGTTTAAGTCCTCTTTCTTTTCAGGTGACATTGGTGGACAGATGGGCTTATTCATTGGAGCCAGCATCCTGACAATCTTAGAAATACTGGATTACATCTATGAGGTACAGTGTCAGTGTGAGCCCACACACATCAGCCAATCACAATGTGAAATCAGAGCAGGCTGTGATATAATTTGTGCTAATTAACAGCTGTATTTCAGCGAGAGATCTGTTGTTAAACTATTTATGAAACAGCTTCACTGTTTATTTTAATTTCAGTCAATATTGACAAATTTTAACGTTTAATGTTATGCATGTTCGTACACATCGCAATCCAGATATAATCCTCACAATATCTAACGTATGTTATCACTTACTATGCACGCGAGGAGTTTTATTTGATTTCCTGGCTGGAGAAACTCATATCCGCTCAGGTCTTGTGCTGAGGACATGCTGCTAACGTTGGTCTTGAAAATGAACTCAGCTGTATCACCTTTAAGCTTTCTAGCCTGCTGCTGCCTGCTGACTGCCAAACATGTATGAATAAAGCAAAATCAGAGGGAGGGACTGTAATGCAGCCATCACAGCGAATGAACTCTTCACTCTGCTGCGTCTCTTGTCTCCCTCGCACATCTCTGCACTTTCAACCCCCCTGCTGCCGTGCTGCGGGTGAAACCAGGTGATCAAGCACCGGATACAACGTCTGCTGAGGCCGCAGAAAGAGGAGAAGAAAACCAAGCAGCAGAGCAGCACTGTTGCAACAGTGGGTCTAGAGGAAATCAAAGCAAAGGTAGAGCACATACTGTATGGTAACAGCTGCACTCTTTTTTTTTTTCATGCCAAGTATACAACTTTCCCCGCAGCACTGTAACTGCATTAGGAAACTACAAGGGAGAAGCAAATTAATTTTTCCACTTCTAAAATAATGAGCAACGCGTTGTTCCTAATTAGACTTAACCACTGTGCAAAGAAACATCCTCCCCTGGAGCTTGGATTTGTTATTGCACAACTTTCATTCTGAAGTTGCTAAACAATTTGAACAATGGACTTCTTGTCTCACAGCTGACCACAACTGTGTCTCACTTCCATCTCTTAACAGGGTTTTTTAAGGGTTTTTTTAAGCAAGTCAGCCAGAGAAATCAGAAAGATATATTATGTTAGCATTGAATATTTATTAGCTTTGATTAAATTTGGATGGAATGACCAGCTTATATTAAATTTTACTATCCAGTACAGATGGAGACACCAAATTCATTTAGAAAATGGGCAGAAATCCCCAGTATTTATAGCAAAAAAAACAACAACAAAAACAATAACAAATCACATAAAATGATTCAAGCTAAATGGGAACTGAGCTCTCTATTAACTTAAAATATATACAGCACTTAAATGTAATTTACACTCGGCTGCTATTTACCTGGCAGCCTGTGGTATCTTTCTCTCTGAAACCATGGCCAAAGCTGCAGTGTGTGTGTGTTATACACACCGGCGTACACAATGTGTTTAGCCAAGATCCAATAACAATAAGTTCTGGCTTTTTTTTTTTTTTTCGTTTGGACACAATATCACTTTACTGGATTAGTTTTGTTTAATGTCAGTAGTGACATTTAAACGAAATACTTCAACATCTAGCATGTGGAGAGTGGAACAGGAGTATCTTGTTTTTGTTTGTTTGTTTTCAGTCTATACAGTATATGGTTTTATGGGAATTTATGTGCTGTTACTGTTGGCAGACAACAGCCTAACAGGACACAACATAGAAAAATATGTTTGGGGTACTTTTGATCTATTAATTATGTCCTGTTTGTGCTTTTATGTATAGTTTCCAGTTGACTGTTTCAGTGCGCTAATGTCATTTTTGACAATAACTATAAAATATCCTGTCTCCGTCACATATCTTTGTCAAAAGTCCTGTGAGTCAGTTACTTCTCCATCTAAAGTTTGATCCTGGTGCTGGATTATCTACGTGTTGTCACAGATGACATTACACTGTGTCTTGAAGTTGACCTGTTTGCTGTGCCTTCAACAGGAGCCCAATGACATGACACGGAGTCACCCGGAGGGGGCGTATGCCAACACGATCCTGCCCAACCACCACCATCCTCACCCTCACCCTCACCCTCACCACCATCATGCCGGGCACCACGGCGTGTTTGAGGACTTCGCTTGCTAGAGCCAACCGTCGTTTCCAGTCCTGGTGACATCAAAAGATATGAGCTGTCTGTGTTGAGATCAGTAACAGACCCTTGGCGTGTCCGTTGGTCCTTTGTTGTCACCAGTGAAAAGCTACAGCCAAAGTCGAACACCAAACTCGTGCTGCTAACAAAGCACTTGTACGTACAGTATGTAGGCACAAATTGGACACAGCTTTTACGTGTTTTTCTTTTTTTCTCTCTCTCTCTCTGGATGGGACCCCTCTCAACTTTGTCCTGCTTCACGTGAGAAGTCAGGCACCTTGTGATTTCGGGACCATGATCACTATAAGGGAACAAGAGGAGGACTGCATGTCACCTTGATTCAGTTTATAAAAGGAAATACATAATTTATTTATTCAGCTAGCATCTCTGATTTCTTCTTCTGTCTGTATCCCTCCATTTACCTTCCCTCCTTCCTCATGGAAAACACACTGTACCATATCAAGCCATTCTAAATTATGTAATTATTTAAGGAGATACTATTATCTATATGTTCTGTATACAAGATGAGAATACATCCATCCAAAATATGGGGGGGATTATTTAGGTTGAACTGTATGACCTTGGCGTAGAGGATCTAGCAGCATCTTTCCACATGATACACTTCGTCTGGTTTGTGGTTAAGGTGTTAGAGAGTAGCATTGTACTTGTACATAAAGTCCAACTTTAAAATGAGAACGCTCTAAAGTTCTGTTTCAATGGTTGTTTATATTCAGTTAAATATAGTTGTAACTTATGTAAGATTAATTTTAGTTATTTATACATTTGAGAAAAGACTTTTATATGAAAAATATTGATCACGATTGTAGCAATCTACTGTACACTTACAATCTGCAGATATGTTAGACTGCCAAACATCAATACGTGTGTCCACGTTAACAAAATGGACTGATCATGACTATTAGCTCCATCGTTTCCTTTTATGTGTCCTGCTTTTTCCAAGACACACACACAAATCTTCTGCATACAGATGATGTTTTCAGTCATGACGTGGCTGTGCTTAAATTATACATCTTATACAGTTCATTTCTGCCCTCCATCCACTCTTCACTTTGGTTAGCATCATAACTTTAAGCTGACATAAGCAATAAGAAACAGAATTTTATTTTTTGCCAAGTCATCTCCTTCAGCTTGTGAGCCAGTATCACTGTAAAAGTGTAGCAGCTATTTACAGTGTCGATCCAGCGTGTGTGTGTGTGTGTGTGTGTGTGTGTGTGTGTCTGTTTGTTTGTTGCATGTGCACTTTACCATTTTGCACACATCACTGAGCACATTACACTGATGCGACTCAGCTGAGCTGATCCATGAAAAAAAAAAAGGAAAGCTTGAAAATCAGAATAGTTAGCATGAAAGCTAAGAGTTTTGTTGCAGTAGTAAGGTTTTTTTATCAAACAAATGTAGAATTAGAACAGCTTTTTACTTTCAGTCCCAAAATTGTAGAGAGGAGTTTAATTTAAAAACTGCCCTGGAGGCTGAAATGTTCCTACTGGTTAACGTAATCCTCAGTGGGTGGGACAAAGACACAACTGTTTGAAAGAGCACAAGTTAGCAAAGTGGGAATGAAAAATAAAACAACCTCTTGACATCGATTCATTCACAGTCATGTTTGTCATTATCGTGGAAGGTCAGCTTGCCCTTACGCACTGCAGGAACTTAATAACCTTTAACCCCAAGCTTCTCATAATCCCCCCATGAGCTTTTAAGAACTTGAGAGGCTTTTAACGCGAGTCATCCTTTAAAAATCAAGAAACTTTGGATTGACAATGTTTAAAAAGGCATCGGCAGTACCAACTATAGTATATAACTTTTTTATGAAATTTTCTTTAGGAGGAGAGTTAAAGCGACTGTAGCTAAAGCAGTTTTGTAGGAAGTCGAGAACTTTGCAAACACAGCAAGCATCAATTAAGTGCAACAACACGAGACATAGCAGCCAGATAATGTTGCTAACTAGTCTGCCAGTAAGAAGCCCAGCTTAGCATCTGTCTTTCAGCATTTTATTTCACAAAGCTCTCGCCAACAACTAAAAGCTAGATTCAGATTTATTCTTGTCCAGAAGCTTGTCATGTTCTTTTTCTTCTTGGCTTCCTTCTTTGTCGTCTCCACTCTCTTCGCCTCTGCCATGCTTTGTCTCTGCTAAACCTGGTTACACTGACCCCGTCCCCAGCTCCGGTTCTTGCACAGCACCAGCTCCACTCCCTGTCAGTATTTGCCCGCATCCCTGCCCTGAAAGCCACCTCTTACCTTACCCCATCCCCTTACAATCCATGCAACACAGCTAACAAACTGACTAACAAACTAACAGCAGCTATAGTTCACAGCAGTTTACTTTAATGTCTATCAGGAAACAGCTGGAGCACATTAGAGGGGAAACCAGGAAACATTTCTCCATTCACCAAAATTAGGCAAATAGTGGTGTGTGATGCAAAGCATTACGTTAAGTGCAGAAACAGGCGTGCAGAGCACAGAGTGGGAATGAGAGAGACAACATTCACCTGAAGTCAGTGTAGCATCACGATGATTTCAAGCAGTTATTTCATGGTAGAGAAGTTACACAATGTTGTTTTAATTTAGGATTAAATTAAGTTACAACAATGAAGTCGTGCAGTTAGAAATTTTCTTTTACATCTATGTTGGCTCCAGGGCACTGCTGGAGCTGACACAAGCTAGGCGGTGGTTAACAATGGGGTCCAGCTCTTTTAAGCACTTCACAGTTTTTCTGTTTTTAATTTATCCCCTGCACTGTGTTTGCCTGTGTGTTGTTTCCAGATGCTGAGTAGTCTTCTTGTCTACCATTTGTTCTCAATGGTTCCTTACCCGGACTAACAACTGGTTTCCCCGGTTTTCTTCTGTTTTTAAATATCGGTTGCGCTGCTCAGTATAGACGCAGCAGTAAAATGGCAGTTGTTGTTGTTGTGCTTGTTTTTTCACCCCTGCTTTTCCACCTTTACATGTGATGTGACGCCACATCTAAAAGGTACAATCAGTTAAATGTCATTAACAAAACAACCCGGACAATGGCTACATGTTAAGTTCAGGCTAATAGCTGAACAAACTAGCTAATCTAAACAATTTGACATGACTTGACACTGTTTTTTTGTGTCTCCCTTCGCCTTCATCACTGCTCTTTGATCTCATGTCAGTGGCGTCATTTGCAGACATTTGCTCAGCTTCGTATTCATCTTCATCGAACCACATAAAGAAGCATTCAGGAATGCGCTTTCAGAGATGATGCGCTGCCTGAGCGGCGGTCGCTTTTAATTAACTCTGACCTGAAAAATGTTAGACACGTCGCTTCATTAGTGCGTCATAAATTCTCAGGCTGTCCCATCATCCATTTATATATTTGACAACGCTGGAAAACAAGAAAACGTACCCTCTGATTTACATTCAGTTGGAACAGAGGACAAGCTAAATCACAAGATACCTCTGTAGAAAGGTTGATCCATGTTTCCTCTCCGGTATGCTAGCAGCGTATTTGCTCCCATGCAGCAGTTTGGGCACGCATACTTCAAAACTATGAGATCCTGTTTGGCTGCTTATTGAAGATAAATTTCGATCGCTGAGGTCTAACCCTGAAACACACAAAATCTGAGATTTGACAGGCCTTTGTCTGGGAAATTTATGGAATACTTAACATTACAGGATATCATGTTTACAAACAACGACATAATTTTTCTGTTAATTTGATCGGTGCATTCTGTTGCCGCAATATTGTTATACATCACTTTAGCTCACAATGAGATTCCACAGTCCTCCATCTGTCTGATCCCCTCCTCCTGTCAAGTAATCATGGGCTATACATGGCTGTTTAATATTCATAATCATGTGTCACTTTGACATTTTCAAAAGGTTCCCAATCACAGTCTCTGATGGCATCCTGTACAGGCTATGCATAACAATCTTCTCCTCTGTCATCAATAATTGTAGCTATCCTCAGACGAGCCACACAGGGGCTGGTGTGTTGGGATGAATACATGGAGGCATTTTCACTGTAGAGTTCTGTTAGTTCTGTGTAAGAAAGGCTTTTTTTTTTTTTTTTTTTTTTAATCTTTCAGATGTTGTTTTAGCTACACTGGGAAACACAACCTGATCAGATCTGTACACAAAAGTAAAAACACGGATACAAAAAAAAAAAACAGTTGATTTTACAACAGCTTGCAGTCTGTGTGAGGTGCCACAGGGCTGAGAGGTGGGCGGCAGGTCTGCACTGTAGCAGATAGGACAACTTCCGTGCTCGACAACATGTAGCTCACATTCCTCGGATTCCTCAAGCCTCCAGTCTGAGCTCTCTTCTTGCACAGCTCTTTGGGCCTACCTTTTTATAGCTCCATGACGTTCAGCCTGTACGTGCTTATCACATTATCCATAAAAATCTATTTAATCTGACAAGCCACTGATGTTTTTGAATATGTGCTGCCGTGTCTTTTTCAGCTGCTTTGTTTTTTTTTCTTCTTTCTTCTTCTTATAGTTGAGGTCCGAGTGGTTATTTTAGAAGAGAAAAATATGAATGACATTTTTTTGTTTGTTTTTTTTTCCCCAAAAAGAAAAAAAAAAAAGCAGCTGTCAGGACTTCATCAGTATAAATTTCATCCCATATCTGACAGAGATGGAAATGAACCATCACTGCGGTGACAAAGAACGCTTGCATTTTGTACAGAAGTGTGATATTGTGATTATTTCCTCTGTTAGAACACATTTTATAAATGTTAAATATGATAAATACAATAACTATTAAAGTTTAGATTGGTAAAACCAGTGCCTCCTAAATCCAAAGCCCAGCTCACTTTGTAACTCTATGTTGTCTATGTTTTCTTTACAGTCATGTAAATGTATTTCAATTTTTCCACCGTTTTAAAGCCTCTCCGCCACTGACAAAGACTTTGTTGTAAGTGATTTTTTTTTTTTTTATATAAGGTTACAAGACGACATCTCAAAGGTAGGTTTTTCTGGAAATATGGGACAACTCAGAAGGTCTTTGAAGCTATATAATTATCTAGTTAGAATAAGTGAAGTGATTTACTGGCCGTCCTTCTTCATGTCAAAAAAACTGTGTACCCTCCAGATGAACCCAAATTGTCATGAAAACTAAAAATTTTACTCAAGGACTTGAAACAACTGTGTCCCAGTGTGGGAGGAGAAAGTCCTGGGATCGAACGTAAAATGAAGTACAAAATAATGACTTACAATTAACTCCCAGCTGCTCTGTAGTTACGTGGTTTTACAGCATGCCTCAGGGTAGTGCATACGGACCCTTGAAATAACTAAAGCTGTAATTAAGGTTGCAACGTTTTCCCTGTTTTTACCCAACCCAGACATGGGGAATACCTTGGGCAGGAATGTTAACTGCAGTCCTACTGAGCACATACGGGGAACATGAATACAACAGTTTGTATTAGGAATATTATTTATAAATGTTCAGTAACACTGCAAAACTCAGCAAGTTCTGAACCTGTGCTGTGGAAAGTGAACGTGCTCTTCTGCTGACACCTAAAGGACAAACCGGATTTTGTAGCTCGACTATTTTCTCATTTAAAAACAAGACAGCCGAAACAAGAAGCGTTTATATTCAAATACTTTATTTAAAAATTACAATAATTCACAGTTCATTGGGAATTACAGCACACATTAAAATGTGATCAGCATTTATTAAAATGTATTGCTTTGGTTATACTAGTACCCACATACATAAAATAATGTAAACCGATCCAGGTCCAAACATCGAAGGAAACTTTAAAAAAAATTAGCAGATGTATTTTCCTGCTTTTTGAAATTAATTACTTAACTGAAAGTGAAACACACACATTTTAAATTGTGAGTTTTTTTTTCATCAACAATTACAAAGTAAACTGCTGTGTAAATGAAGCAAGAAAAAAAAGGCTTAAAAAATATAGAAAATAAAATATTTATACATGTACAGAGTCATGAAAGCCTCTGTTAGTGCGGAAAGAATTCAAATCTGCATAATTCATAGAGAAATGACAAATCAATAAGTTATGGACAAAACACTTAGAGACTTCGCTCAGCGATGGTGGCTGTGTTAACAACACAGGGTGATTAATCTGCCACGCTCACTTAATTCTAAGATTTTCACGTCTACCGAAGACAAAGATGACGCAGATCACCACCGCAATAACTTCATATTGTATAATCTCAGCCCTCCATCGTTCACAGTGGTTTTTATGGAATATTACGTTTCCAATTCTGCACATTATTAGTGTCAAACTCTTCAAAAAGGAATCGAGGAGAACATTCATATTATGTCAGCTGGAGCGCCGTCACCATTGTAGATCTGCTCTCGTCAAGACAGAGATGCGTCATAAAAATGAAGGCAAAAAGCTAGAACTGAACTCCATAGACTGTTTACATGGAAGAAAATACAGCAAAACACTGTTGAGGACCATCGCTGTGGATGTACTGCTTCCAACACATACTTTGAATCCAATTAAAGTTAAATAAAAAAAGGACTTTCCTTAAATTGTATGTATTTCAAACTAACTCTGATGATGAAAAGTGTCTAGTGTCAGTAAAATACATTAAAGGTCTTGTCAAAACAAATTACAGTGTATTTACCTAACATTGAACAGAAAGTCTCACTGTGTAGTGTCATGAACAGTATTGTGATTTACACACTGTTGTACTTGCAGCAAACACTATGAAATTATTAAAAGTCCTGTATAGTTGTGTTATCTGTAATATTGCACATTATAATATACTAATAACGTTCTGGTGTCCTGTACCACTACCTCCACCGCCACTTGGTAATGTGGAAAAGGCCTCCCATTGGACTGCACTGCAACTGGGACAACGCAACCATTTCTAAAAACCGAGTTCATAAAATGGAGGATGACGACACCATTAAATAACAATCTCTTTAACAATACAGTCCAAATTACTTTGGAACAGTTAAACATCTTTTAGAGTTTAAAAACTGTCTGCTATATGCTCGGTAACGTGGAAAAATATTTCATACATTCTTAATTTCAAATCATTTCTAAACTAACTAAAGTCTGCTTTGAAGTACCGTTTACTTCAATTAGGACAAATGACACACCTGTGCAATCACATCAGACATTTACCAAGGTGATTTCCCCCCATAATTCATATTTCTCCTTCGCCTCCTGCGGGTAAATACAAAATGAAAAGTCTCTGAAGACAAACGGATGATACTTTTCTAGTAACTGCTTTGAGGCATGTATCCAACCTGTGGATGGCTGGGAGCGTAAGATTACCTTAACAACTGTAACTGATTAAATTCTCCCAGCTATGTAACAGGCTAATTTATCCACAGTGAAGGATAATATCTCCCACCCATTCAAAACTCATGTTGTAATTGTACCAAAAATTGATAATGAACATCAGCTGGGCATCACCCGAAGGGGTGACCTGCAAAACTGTGTAAGATAAATACTATTTCAAAACAGTTATCACATCAAAAGTCAGTGTCAAGGCACGTAATGAGATGCGCTTCTGTAAATACTCAAATCAGTAAATATCAAAAGCTCAATGCCCTTGTGTGAAGGGGCACACAACCTGTGGTTCAATATATTAATGTATATTTATTAGAGCCATACACTGAAAAAAAATAAGGGGTCGTACCCAGCACACATAGGTATGCTACCTCCCCAACAATAGTAATAATAATAGTCGCAGGGAAGACATTTCTTCCTGGAGTTAATGAACCAAAAAGGATAAAATCCTCTGAATATTGGAATTACACTGGACACATGAAAGGAAAGACAATGCCAATGGGTACCTATGTAGCCATGAGGCAGCTCTACGTCAACGCTCTGCGAGTCTGAGTTTCTGCCATCTAGTGGTCGGAAACTGCTTAACGCAGCTTTCAGAATCATCAGAGTAGCAGAAACATTTGGTTCTATCATCTCGACAAGTAAACATTTAAGAAAAGTTTCATTGGGAATGTACTGCATTCATTTTTTTCCAAACTAGCTAAAAACTCAAACAAACCAAATAACCCTTGATGCACACTGAAAGATGGAGAATGTCAGGCAGGGTCACGTATGTAAGCACAGCCCCAATAATAGGCTGGTGAGGCTTAAATTATGGGTGGTACTGCATGTGTTGCTCCTGTTCACCACAAATTTTAGCTTGCATAAAAAAAGCTATTAGCATCCAACGTCCCAGTGTCCATTTAAAACACATGCAGGAGCAAACACATGCGTTTTCAAGTGCTGTTTCCTTGTTCTTGCTCAAACAGCAGCATGGCAAGCTGGGAACGAGAGCCAAGACCTTCCAAGTTGCTCTGTACACATCTATGATAGATGTCTTCACTAAGCCGCGGGTTGCAGGCTTGGTAGCTGTACTGCTGATGCAATGCTGGCTCCACAGCCCTGAATACATGCAGACCCGAATACTTGACAAACATGTCAAAGATGTCCAGGGTCTCTAGTATCTCCTCGTTCTCTTGGACATCTGCCACCATTCGTGTGCGTGTCGCCATGTAGTCAGAGTTGTAAAAACAGGCTTCATCGAATGACCTGCGGTCAAAATGGCCTGCGTCTTTGACCAGATCAGTCGTGGCTGGATGCTGTTGGTTGTGATAGGCCACATCAGGCTTGTAGTCCTGGAAATGGATGGGGAAGAACACCTGCCAGTTGTTTATGGAGTTCATGCGGCAACGGTTCAGAAACTCTGAATTGATATTTGTGTTGGCATGAGCCAAGAAGAACAGCGTGTCAACAGGGTGCTTCTTCGAGATAATGTCCATAAATTTGATCTGGGATGGTGTTTCCGTCTTGACGCTTATCCATGGGATTTTTACTGTAGGGTATTTGCGTTCATATGTGTTTATCTGGGTCTTCACACTAGCAAATATATCATTCTGGTTAACCTGCTGTGCCTCTACTGGGTCATAAATAAACAAGAACGTTAGGATGGCATTTTCACTTGTCTCAAAAGCATTCGAGGCAAAGACTTCCAGGAAATGGTCGACATAGCTCCGGTCCTGCAGAGTAAGAGGTATAATGATGTGAACCCTGGTGGCTTCAGTGACATAGGGCATGGGAATTATCTCAATCCGACTCAAAGGTCGCACCAGATGAACCCGTTTGGTGATGGAACGGCTATGACCTTTTTGGTTAACCACCTCCAGCTGAAGATCCAAGGTGTACTCCATGCCCCTAATGGGGTCGAAGCGCCTGTAGCCATTAATAAGCTGCTGCTTCTTTAGGTGTAGGACGGGCTTGTACTTCTTATTAAGCTCTCCCAGGGCTACGTCAATTACATCAGCCACATCCATGCGATCAATGCCGCTCAGTTCACACTTGGGAGAGCCATCGATGCATGAATAAATCTCTTCCTCTGTAAAGTATTCCC
This sequence comes from Protonibea diacanthus, assembly GCA_028641955.1. NCBI lineage: Eukaryota > Metazoa > Chordata > Actinopteri > Sciaenidae > Protonibea > Protonibea diacanthus. Next base: position 14,546,527 of record CM053986.1, read on the forward strand.
ACTTCAGAACTTCAAACCGTGATTTCGGCTCAAAAGGTGGATTGATCCCCACTGGCCACTGGGCAGTTCGGTTGCCCTCAAAAGCAACCACGCTCACATTCTTTATTTCTGCCTGTGGAAACAAGAAGCATTCTGATCTACACAGTTGTTGACCAACCATTTACACAACCAATACTGTTTGAACCTACAACAGAGGTAAGCAAAGACAAGCCGGATTTTTATTTTTGAATAAACCTCGGGTGATTTGTGACACTTGAAAATCAGCTTACCTGCAGCTTAGCAATCTCATCGTAAGTCTTCTGGAGTTCAATCTCAGTGAAGTATCGGTGCAGGCGGTACATCTGTTCAGGGTCAGACACTGGATGGACAGTCAGGGCTTTCTTGAACTGTTCGTTTTGTTCCTTACTGGGATCAGAGTTTTTTCCCAGCTCATAATGGTGGTACTGAAGCCCCTGAGAAGAAACAGAGAGGTCTTTTCACGAGGCCTTTTAAATTCGGCATGACAGAAACATGCCTGTGTTATTCCAAGCTTAGTTGTTATGCTACGCTACTTCCGTTCTCAAACAAACATTACATGCTGTCCAGACAGCATCTCGGGCTCGTCTCCACTGCAAACAGGTTGGTTTTAACCATAATTATACAGCAAACACTGAGATACATTTAAAGAACGCAGTACTATTGTTATACAAGTACAGTTCTGGTCATTTTCAGGAACTACATTTGCTCTGAACAAGAGAGATGTTTGATCCTAATGAACTTGTCCACTGTTGATATTAATAAATTCAGGTTAAAAAGAAACAATGAGGTGAAACCTACAAGAACAAATGGGTGACACCGGTACCTGACACAGTCATTTAAGCTGAGAACAGAGTAACCACCTAAGGAGCTTGAGTGATTGAAAAAAGTGAATCCAATCTGATAAAGCTATTAAAAGAACAAAGAATGGAGACGCCGCTTAACTGAGCAGAAAAGCCACTCAACCAACAATTTCCAGCTTGCAGTGGTGCACTCAGTGAACCATTGCCCATGTCTAATTGTCATCAATGTTCTCTCTTAACACATAAATTGATGTCTGGCTCTATGTTAAAGCTGTTTTCTTCACCTACACGAAGCCTTTCAAGTTTCCCCCCCTGCTTCTTTGCCTTATCTAGCGGAGGTTTTCCTGGAACTCTTCTGGCTCAGGGCGCTTTAGTTAGCCATGCAACTCACTCTCAACTGTGTAACAAGATGGTTTCCTGCACTGGGTCATGGCCAAGAAGGATAAAATGGAAGCAAGAGACTTTGAAATAAGTCAACACTAAAATATTGACCCACATGTAGGTATAGAGAGTAAGGATAAATTTATATTTATAACCTTCAACAATGTATTTTAATGTGTTGACAAAGACCACAAACTTTCATATGGATGAAGCAAACTGCGCCGAATAAAATAAACAGTTGACTGAAAGGGCACTAGGACAGATCAGGACTCCACAGAGCTTGTTTGACCTTAAATGCTAATGACATTACAGGAGCACAGCATGTTGACCCACAAGGGATTTTCACACCATTGAACCCAAGCAGGGCTGAACTCGGCTGTGCTCTGCTCTGCCTGTTTACCTATTCCACATTGCTGCTTCAGCTATGGAAAAAAAAATGAAAGGCTAAAGTGTATTAGCAATCTACTCTGTAATATAAATACCACCTCCGTGTTAGCATGGTAATTACAGTTTTATATAGCTGTCAGTCACTGAGGTGCTGTCCGAGAAGCCAAGTGTGATTTCTGCCGTCACAGTTTTGTTCTTCTGTCCGAGAAGGGCAGACCCTGCTGTAATCTGCTTCACAACTGTTCCCTAAACCGAGGCACAGTTGAAAAGAGATGTATGGTGTTAAATGAGTACAGCTCTACAAGAACACCCCCACCTACCTCATATTCGCTGACACAGTTTGTGCTTGTGTAATCAATGATGCATCTTCCGAGCCACTCGTCGGGCCTCGCGCTCAGGATGTCGTTCCTGCAGTTTTCCAGGAAGGGCTGGAGTCGGAGAAGCAAGGTACGTGACAAGAGGTACCCGAACCCTCCGTAGCAGTACTTCCCCTCCATCTCCCCACCTATGAACTCCTCAGGACTGCCCATGTAAAGCTCTCGATCCATGCTCAGGTGATCCACCAGGGCTTTGATCCTGTCAGCTTCGGTGTAGGTGTCATCTTGGATGAAGTAAAACCAGTCATATTCGTTGATGTAATGGTCTAAAATGTACTTGATGTTCTGGAACATGTTCCATATCAGTCTCTCGTCTCCATGAGATACGACAAACATGCCGTGGGGGACTTTGCGGTTGCGCATGCCGGTGAAGAAGATCACGGTGTCCAGGTGATGGCTAATGGTGCGATTGACAGCTACGCCCAGCGTGTTTATGGTGTTTTTGGACGTCAGGACGCCGACAAACAAACGCTCTCGCATCCCCAACTCTGTGCTTATGTATTTAGCCCTGAAAAAGACACCAAGACAGCTACTGAATAAAAAGATAAACCATCAACAACACTGGACAAGTAAAATAATAATAATAATAGATACATTATTCTGACCATTTTGTTTTTTAACGTTAATGTAAACGTAACGGGGGGAACGTTAACGTAATGTTTAGTTTATTAATTTATTATGGGAAGTTTATAAAAGGCAGAAATCTGAGATCTCGTCTAAATTTCATTTAAATTCTGGATGATTTTAAAATGCCCAGACTTGCAAAATACCAAAAAATATGATTCAGCTCTTTGGAAAAGTAAACATGCAACAACTTGTGATTCATGACATCACCCAACCCAGCCCTAACCTTTATTTCTGTTACACTGCAAAGGTCATAAATTATCCATCTTATTAGAGCTGTAGCAAATGTTTGCGGATGTGCCATAAAAGCTGAGCATGTTGGTCCCAGCATCTGAAACATCTGGCAACTTTCTACTTTTAATTTGAGTTTTGGACAAACGAGACTTGACTTTGGGGTCAGGGCAGTTGTGATTTCACTATTTTTTGACAGTCCATTACCTAAACAAATAATTTATCCACAGAAAGACCAATAGCCATTAAGATTAATAATCATCAACCTTAAAGAAATATCTTTTTGGCCTGGCTTTAAGGTGCCTCGTCATTTACTGCTGAGCTTTTAAGTCTTGACCTTCCTCTCTGATACTTTTATCCACTTTAACTTACTTTTACGGTTTCATGTTTTTATTGTTACAGTTTTTAGGTGTTTCTTTACATATATATGGCCGCTGCTGAGCCTTTGTACATGAGGTGGATGCTCTTCCAACTGAGCTAATCGACACCCCGTGCACTGGTTCTTAAACTTTTAGAACATTTTATTGCTCTACAGGCAAATGTTACTAATGTATTTATTTTTGCACAAGACTATTAATTGTTATCTATTTCTGTGTTTACTTTTTGCTCAGTGAGGCACTTTGGGACACATGTTTGCATGCATTAAAAGGTCCAGGTATAAATAAATTACAGCGTCTAATGAAACCTGGAGGGCTTACAGCTCTTTCCACAGGGGGAAAAAGTCTCTTTCTCAGAAATGCAATGCAGTGTGACCACTTTTGGGTGTGAGTGCTAACACTGAAACAAGGTCTCCATCCAGAAAAATCTTGGAAATGTCTGGCTGTTTACAAAGAAAACGTGAGGCTGAACTCTTCCAGCATGGAGGCATGGCACAAAATATGTAGTTAATGTTTACTTTATGGCAAGCAGGTAAAAAAAAAAAAAAAAAAAAAAACAGCAGGAGAAGAGATACTTTTATCAGACTTTGGGAGGAAAACAAATCAGATTATACTTATAACTTATTTTTCATGTTGTGAGTGTAAAATCACACATGGCAACAAGTGACACCTACACAGCTGACATTATGTGGACTAACAGCATGATTTATTCATAAAATACTGAGGATGAGCTGAGGCCTGCAGCACTGTACAGTATAATGATGAGGTCTGTGTTCATAACAGGGATAAGTCATATTATTATCAGCTTACTCCCAGTTAAAGTGGTCAAAGCCTACCTGAAAACTTTCTTCGGGGCACTCTGCTGGACTTGTTTATAAGGGACTATTCTCGGTTCAAAATCCTCCTCGGACTCCACATCGTTGATGCTGGAAATGGAGTTTGGTTTTCGGGCTCCCTTCAGCTGTCCATCCTGCCCTAAAGTCACCTCCTCGCCCTCTTTACCGTCCAGGTAACACGCTTCTTCCGTCCAGTTTACACTCAATAAACTCAACGTGAACCCTAAAGAAATACCGATCACCACCGGGCCGACCGACCTGAGGACAGAAATAAACGCTGAAAATCTCATCTTGTTCGTCGGCTCTCTCGCAGTCCCGCGTCGCTTCAAGAGAGAAAAGGCGTCCACAAACAGGCCTCTAGTCCCGGGCAGGTCAACTATACATCAAGCCTGACCCGAAGCTGTCGATGTATCGACATTCAACTTGAAGAAAAGATGTAGCTTCTTCCTTAAAATTTACGCAGGATTCTTACGTGTCAGTATCGCCGCCGCCCGGCTCCTCCCTCAGCGTCAGCGGCGGAGGGCTAGTTCCAGACGTGCGGATGAAGTCAAGCTGCGCAGCGCGCAGGGATACACAAACAAGCCCGGCTGACGACAGGCAGGAAAGGTGAACCGGAACACAGCCAACCTCTGTTAATGCCAGGTGATGTCCTCCGTTCACCTCAGGCTCAGGTTCACTGAGTTGTTATAGGTCATGTTTTTTTTTCTGTTTTTTTTTGTTTTGTTTTGTTTTTAACTGAAGCTCAAATTACAGACAAGTGATTGAGGAAGGATTCAGATCTCTTCCAGTAAGTGCTAATACCATGCTGGATAATACTGCAAGAAAGCAGGGCTGGCCCTAGGATTTTGGTGGCCCTAAACTGGATTTTGTTTGTGGCCCTCAAGCAGCAACCTCCGTGGCTGGGAAGTGCTAAAAACTGTAGTTTTTCTTCCTGAGTCAATCTCCATATGTGCCTCTATTAATTAATATATATATTGATATCAAGGGTGAAAGTTATGCATAATTAACAGCCACTTGATTGACAAGTAAGTGCCGTTACAGATGGCTTATTCAAGCACCCAGATGTCATTCAGGTCCACCGATGATCCACGCCTTTGCCGAAATTTAGATTACCCGGGAGGTGGAAGGAGCAGTACATCCAACATGGCGGCTTCAAAACAGCGCTTTGCAAACCTACAAGTGACATGACTCAGGCTCTGTGTGTTCTTTATACTGTCATTAGTTTTTATAGACTAGTAGACATTACATAATATTTGTATCTTTCAGGTGTATTTAATAACCACACAGCAAATACAAATTATCCAAATTAGCCAAATATGATCTACAAAAATACATTTACAATACAATTTAATATAGCTAGAACTTTTGGGGGCATTGGATATGATATTTAATGTTATGTTGATGTTAAGATAATAAATCAAAACACAAATTTAATTGTCTTAATAAAAATGAAAAATAAAACATTGGTGAGGTAGCAAAGCTAACCTTTATGTATATATGTATGTATGTATGTATGTATGTATATTTATATATATATATATATATATAATTTATAAATATATATATAAAGTACCTCAAATTTGTGTTTACAGTTTGAGTTAATGTTACATACTCAAGTGCTGTACTTGATAGATACAATAAACCATAAAAGTTATTAAACCATTCAAATTTGTGAGTGACATACCTGCATACACTTTCCTTAGGTATTTATACTCCATTTCATACCACTCCACCACAGTTCAGCTTAGCACCACTACTCTTAACATCTCTAGTTACTAATTACTTTACATATTAAGATTTTACATATAAACATACAAGCTTATATAAGTGAGGTTTTGTAATATGCTTGTTAATGCATCATAAAAAGTATCTTATTGAATATAAAATGCAAAAGTTCAACACTCAGCCAAGGGAGATTACTTCTGCATTGAGTACTTTAACTTTTGATACTTGTGCTTTGATATTATATAGCATTTTAATGCACTTGTAATGGAGTATTTTTGCTGTGTTTTTTCTACTTGAGTAAAAGATGTGAATTCTTCCTGTTATTGCACTCATACACCCTTTCATGATTTATAACATTGTAACCACTACCCTGCACTTTAATTAATCTGTGCCACTGTCATTTGTCATTTACACCTCTATTGCTCTATTACTGTATGTGTGAATGTTTTAGTTGACTAAGTACAGTAGTACATAAGTACATATCTGTATATAGTATATAAACAGTGTATTATGTGAACTGAGCATCTTTAGCTCTAAAACTTCTCTCAGGATTAATAAACTTCCAGTTTATCCCATCTAAAAGAAAGTAATGGTACTTATAATACAAACTCTTGTATCTTGTGAATCTTACCATCTTTTGTTGCTCTCATAAGGTGCATCCTGTCCTACTCTACAAATACACTTTGTATAATTTATGATTAGAGATGTATAATTTAAGATATTGTGTTTTTCCCAGCCTGTTGATTTGCTCTCTTGTTGGTAGTCAGGTCTAGCTTCCAGAGTGCAACATTGTGCCCAGCTGGAAAAGAGAAGATTTTTGTGCATCTTGTGAATGATTAAAAACAATATGAGCTTGTAAATCACAAATATTATATTGTACTTTTACTGAATTACCTTACATTAGCCTACCCATGCCACATTACTTTTTAAGGATCAATCCAGAGTGTACACACGTTGTCGATGCATGAGAAAAGTACTTCATGTGTATTAGTGATAATTAGCTCGGCTTTTAGCTCATCCACATGGCTCTCGCTGTTGTCTATCTGGCCTCTGTGCTCCTCATCCACATATCAGGAGCAGTGTGCTTTGCGGCCTACTCATTCAATCCTTCAATTGCATCTTTTTGAGTCTTCTCATGAAACCGGCTGCCCCTGATCTCACTTAGCTCCCTGGGACGTCCAACCTTTCTCTGATGCATACAACCTGAGCAGGATCAGCAGCAAAATAAGAGAACATCTTATTGTCCTGTTGCAGGTTTCTTCTCACTGTTTTTATACAGTCTTCCCACTTTAGTTGGATAAATGAACATGATGTTTGTGATTGTCAATTTAAAAGCCTGTAAAAGTCTGAGAGTCACTATGGTTGCTGTGCTGGTGATGTACTTTTCCCCTTATATACATACAGTGATTATGTGTATGAACATACAATAATAGATAAATACCAACAAATATTCAGGAAGGAAGATCTCAAGCTTAATTTTATGTGAGTATTTTATTGTCAGCTGAATGTCTCTCTCTGTGATAGTTAACTAAATTCTAATTATCAAAGTTTCCTCTCTTGGAATATTGTGATTGTGTTTTACATCCTCTGTTAGACTTTTTCAAATCCATTCTCTGTTCTGTAGTGCCCTCTGGTGGTAGCCAAAACAACTACCTCAATTATCTGAATTTGGATCATAAAAAGTGGTCAATCAAAATGCTCAACTGTGATCAACTGTGATCAACTGTGATTTAAATTATTCTGTTGGTTTGGATGAATTTTAATCTGTGTTTGTAATGTTTAATAAACAAATCATCAGCAATCAAAACGTATTTTCTTATCTTTGTCATATACAGATAGGCACTGATGATTGTTTGGTAATATGATGATGTTGTCCAATGCCAAGTCTCTGTTTGATTACATGATATATGTTAGCTAGGGTCCATAATAATAACTTGCACTGGGGCTCGCTGTAACTATCTTTTGTGACTGTCAAGTGTGGATTATTTTACTGCTAAAAGTCACTCTTGAACACGCTGTTTACATGTGCACAGGTCTGTTACTACACGTGATGACACCTCACCTATAGGTGGCGTCACATGATGAAGTTAAATGGCCACAAGAGGTCGTTGGTGTTTGTACAATCCATCCTCGTACAAAACATTAATATTTCCTGACAGGTCATATAGTTAAAGCCACCACCATCAATCATCACATCTGCTGTGTGCATTTAAATGCCTTGAATGCCTTTAAATGTGTGCTTTAGCTCTTTATAATATTACATATTATATTTTATCTGTGATTTGTGAATTTTGTTGTAGATGTAAAGGACTGAAAATCTGATTCTGAAAATTATTTGAATGAGTTTTTAACCTGATTGTAGAAGCTTTTGAAAATGTATATGAATTAATTTCTTGTATCAGTTTTAAGCATTTATTGTGAAGATATCATCCTGTATGTATAACACAATTAAAGTGCATTAATTAAAATGTTCAAAACATAAAGAAATATTCATAACAATTATTTTTCTTAAGTAATATAACTGCAGGATAAATAGTTATCCGGCTGGTATTAAAGGATAGGTTCACCATTTTTAAAGTCTGTCTTAGGTCAATAGCCAGCTGCCGAAATTAGTCAATTGAAAAATACATTCCAAAGTTTATCCGAAGATAATGTGAGGCTTCAGCAGTCGAAGTTAGATAATTCAGGTGTTCTTTATGTGAGGCTAATGTTCCTCCGATGCATCTCAGCAAGGAAAAGCTGTTTTGGAGAACATGAAGCTGCACATCTTTACAAAAAAAACAAAAAAACAGACGCAGCCTTTCTGAAAGGCATGGCTGAAAGAAATCAAAAAGGCACCAGGTACCTGAACTACACCATATTTCCTCCACTGGAAGGTCACCTAGAGGGCACGCTACCACATTTACTCGCAGACTGGACCACTCAGAGCGACAGTGGGGGTTCGTTCAAGTCCAAAAAAAAAAAAAAGATTGAAACTTTGTCTATTAGTCTGCTAAAGCCTCTTTCTGATAAACTGTCACATCAAAAGTGCATTAATTAATTAACTGACCAGTGTGAACATGTGGAGAAATTACAGTTAATCCTGTTACAGTGTTCACATGGGTACATTTCTATAGTTTCTAGATAGACTTCAAACTTTATTAAACCCAAGTAAAAACAGATTAACGTTTTTATCTTGACATGAAGCTGTTATTTCCCACATTCTCCACGTACCCGTGAAAGCACCAGTTTAGGTGTCCTCACAGCTGCCTGAGAAAAAAAGAAAAACGTAAATGTCACTACTAGCAGCGGCGCCGGTTTCTGCCCTTCAATGGTGGACTTCTTCCTCACATGCTAAAGTTTCAGCCTGCCAGAGCTTGTACAGATCATTAATGCAGCTTTAGGACTCGTCACGTCTGCTCTTCTGTTCGCTGTTTTCGGTGTAATAAGCGGTTATGGAGTGTCGCGTGCTGTCCATTCAGAGTCATGTTGTCAGGGGATACGTCGGGAACAAGTCGGCAACGTTCCCGTTGCAGGTAAGAGACGGATGTTATAACGTTCAGGTGTGTCCGGTTTAACGCCTCAGATTAGACAACAAAAAACTAGAAAACACGGAGAAACGGGGAGATAAACACACGGAGATAAATGCCTTTCAGTGCGGGAAGTGGTTTCCTCATTTGAGAGAGGTGACATGAGTTTATTGCAACAGTATTTTGTGTCCTGACGAAACACTGACCCTTTCCAGCTTAAAGGATGATGGCTGTAAAATGTATAAGTTTATAAATGCTAAAAAAGAAAAAAAAAAAAAAAAAAAAACACAAAAATGTGACAAATTTGAGAGTGATTAAAAGTCCGCTTGCTTGTTGATTTTTACTCCTGACAAAACATACTGCAGCTACAGGTAGCAAAATCAGTTGTAAAAGTCCCTCCTTGCAGCAGACATAATATAAGCACCATACCAAATACTAAACTTTAAGATTTTTAGATGTGTTTTTTTTTAATTATTATATCAATAAAATGTCTTATAGCAAGCTGGAGTTAGTATACATCCATGTATGTATGTATGTGCATAGTGTCATTCGAGTTATGTCGGTGTACTGACAACCAAAAGACAACCAAATCATAAACTAACCATAAAACCATACAATTTCCAATGTCACCCAAGAAAGGGCCACATAAATTGACTGCATGACTCTATTTGTTCATGTACCACGCATTGTGTAGTCCATCAGTAATATGAGGTTTGTAAACAGAAGTAAGAGGCTCGCTTTAAATACAGCGAGCTCTACAATTCACCTGAAAGGTAGACTGAAGACGTCTTAGATCACAGTCTCAAAGTGCAGTAACAGTACTGACATGTAATGTGATTTATATAAGGTGCATTAAAAATAAAACAAATGGTTCACATAAGTGAATCTGTCTAAATAGACACACAGGTTCTTAATTCACCATGCTGTTCCCTCTGAGGTTGGTCATTAAGACCTGCTCGTGTACAGATATAATGTTTTTCTGATTTAACTGCTGCTTCATCGCTCTTTTCTCAGGTGCTGGGCTTTGAAGTGGACTCCATCAACTCCGTGCAGTTCTCCAATCACACAGGTTGGCTTAACAGTGTGACACAACTTTGTTTTTTTTTTTTATTTAGTCTGTTAGTTTTGTTTTTAATTCAAATAGATAAGATATTTTTGTTATTACTGATGTAGTACATGGATTTTTTTTACTGGGTTATCTATGCGTTCATTATATTTGTTAAGCAAACACAGCATATTTGAGTGAGAATGACTGAACAAAAACAAAACTGTGTTCACTGTGTACCTTCTAATTAGAGGGCAGTGAGTTAATCACTGTCCAGAGTTATTGTACTTTGCCTCGATTGTGTCTTGACCTGACTCCAGAATCTTTTTTTGTTATCAGTCAGGAGACTCGGGTACTGTGTTAAAATCTAAAAGTTAATGTTTGTCACAGAACCATGTCTCTCTGATGGGTTAATCTTACTTTACATTGGGTGTATCTGTGGGGGTATGTACACAAATAATACTCATTACTGTGAAGGTCTGAAGGTCTGTGTGGTAAGATGTAGATCATTTGCAAACTTTCTGGGGCTTGGCTTTAATGTTATAGTTATAGATATTATAGGTAAAGTTTGTATGCTCATTTAGTTCTCCACTGTAAAGTAAGTGGCAGTCCAGTGGATAGCAATGCATTTCCTAGCTGCCAATAGTGTGAGATCTCTATATATTTTATCATGTGAAGTTGTCTGGCTGGTCTCAGAATAACTAATAAACAAAGTCTAGGATCTAGCGATGTATCATAGTGCATGCACCAGAATGAAATATCAGCAAAATATTTCCAAAACGGGCACAAGACCAAAACATAAGCAAAAAGAAAACATTTCTTTTGCCTTTTACAATGCTAATATATGAAGACATCTCACAAATTCATCTTTCTGTGGTTTAATAAATTATATGTAGCATTGTAAATTACACTAACATTAATGGTTAAATTGGTTAATGGCTAATTAAAAGTTCATCACCGACTGTAAAACCTTGAATCACCTCTGTGAGCTTTATGCCTGGGTAGGATGGTCTGGTTTAGCAACTCACAGGTGCACACTCTGGTTAATATTTATATACATTTGTCAGACTCGTTGTGTCATCTGTACCAAACGTTCGTACAGAAATTGAGATATGTTCGGATACTCTGCACCTTCAGACTGGAATGTATTACAGAAAGTTATAAAACTCCATGATCTGATTTCTTTGAATATTTTTGAGACCTGGTGACTGAATCACGAGGGTGTCATTTCTTAAACTGATACTGTTTGATTCACAGCTTGTACTGCACTGTTTATTTCTTTGGGGTGTTTTATGTTGTAATCCTGTCTTTATCTCTTTGTATTGGGTTCGTTTTGATTGACTTGTTCTTAGTTTGTGCACGAAACATGAAGCTCAATTTCTCACATTGAAAGTTGTTTGCTGAAACACCTGCAGAGAGGATAGGATTATAATCCGGGGCTCATGATGCCAAAGTATGTGAAGAATGTGCTTTCACCACAGGGCTGGAGACATTTGTGTATAGATGACTTAAATCAGTATAAACATAAGATGAGTATATGGATGTAGACAGTAATCCTACTCATTTACACTAGCATGTGGAAACAACATTAATATTCACTTTAATTGGACGGATTGTTATACAATTTCTCTAACTACACCTCCTGCCTCTATTTTCCCTGAAGCTCTCTGTTTAGTCCACACTGCAGGAGGTGCACTCGCTGGCTCAGGGTCAGGTTTGGTCTCTGTGTGAAATCTGTGCTCCGGTATGAAGAATACACCAAAGTCTGTGTCCATTCTGTGTCCAATCATTTGCAGGCAGGAGAGCTTTTTAGGGTTTATTCTAGGTTAATGGTGAAAGAGGGGGGGGCGACAAAGAAAGGGGAGAAGCTGGCAGCCAGAATACAGGCATCTATTCAGTCAGTATGGAGGCCTTGTTTGGAGCTGGACAACCACACAGAAGAGGGACCACAGCAGAGGGAGCTGGGGGGATGGGAGAGAGAAAACACTTCCATGTCTATTCTTTAGATTGATAAACAGCATGACTACATTAACACAGTGTTCAAGTAGTGCTTAAAGTTCCCCACAGATCCTCAAAAAGTCTTAGAGCATCTTCATTTTTGTTTTACAACATCTTAAAAATGTCATCCTGTTGTTTTGAATCTCCATTCTCCCATTGAATCCTAGGCTACGCCCACTGGAAAGGTCAAGTACTGACAGCAGAGGAGCTAAATGTGCTATATGAAGGCATTAAGCTCAATAAGGTGAACCACTATGACTACATCCTCACAGGTGAGTCTAAGCAGCATCTCCTCACGGAGGGAAGAAATGGTGGCATAAGAAGTTTTATGGCAGCTTTGTTTATCATAAGAGATACTAAATTCTAAGCAGCAGCTTCAGTAGAACAATTACTACATATTTTCCCAGAGTCAATGATATGCTGACAACAAAATGCATCATTCTTATAAATTTGACTTTGTAGGTGCTATTAGTTGTTTGTTTGGTTGATTGGTACTTGGAGAGAGAACAGCAAAGTAAAACTGACTTTTTTCTTCATTCTCTTCACACTTTCATCCCCAAGGCTACAGCAGGGACACGTCCTTCCTGGAGATGGTGGTTGACATTATTCAGGAGCTGAAGAAGGCCAATCCCAGCCTGGTATATGGTGAGTGTACACTGTTCACATTTTAAGTTGGAATAGCCAGTTTTGGGCGTTTCGCTTGTAAGTACCGGCTTTTATGTTTTAACAGTTGCTGCTTTGCTCTGTTTTAAGTGAGAGTAAACTGCAGATTCAACTGTTGCCTGCACCAAATAAATAAATTGAAATCAGTTTGAGCTTTAGGAAATCAGCACTTTTCAGTTTCGAAAATGTTACCAACCAACCAGTTAATCGATTAAAATAATCAGCAGATTAAACCATTCTAAAATCTGTTAAAGCCCTAACTGAGTGGAATTTTTCTTAATTTAAGTCTGAAGTTTAACACTGATATTTCTTTTTGCACAGTTTGTGATCCTGTTATGGGAGACCATGGTGCTATGGTAAGCAAAATACAGCTGATGATTGTACACTGCACACCATTCAGAAGGTCAATGTTATACGAATTTTATACATTTTGATTTATATAATATTTAGTCTCCACATCTAATTATGGCAAAGGAATCTTGTAGTTTTCATTTATGTTGAAATTATCTGTTTTCACCATGAGAACACCATAATTTTTGGAAAAAGTGTTGTCACTTGTAAGTAGGTGAAAACACTGCAATGGAAACTAGGAATGAACTTCTTGTTGTTTTTGTCTGTTTCAGTATGTTCCAGAGAACCTGTTGCCGGTCTACAGGGACAAAGTTGTGCCTTTGGCCGACATCCTCACCCCCAACCAGTTTGAAGCAGAGTGAGTATAAACAAAACTGACAGTGCACTAACATAGTTTGAATCCACAAACGTCAGCCTGTAAAAGTTGTCCTGGCAATTCTTTCACTCTGACATTGAGGAATGAGATAAAAAAATCTATTACTGTATTATCACGCCTTCAATTCTCAGAGCATGGTACACAAAAACAAAGGTTAGTTTATAATGTTCACCCTGAGAAATGTTCACCTTTTCCTTACGTTAAAGGGACATATCGCATCTCTCTGTCCTGTTGATACTGTCTCTCATCAGGGTTGTCTCCTTGAGTCATTATCTGTACTGAGCTTCCTGGTTGTTAGAAATTAACATCTTTTCTGGACAGGAGGAACAGTCTCTCTCAGAGTCACCATTGTTTATAGTATTGTTACATGCTATAACCTTTTTATCAGTGTTTTTTTTTTTAATCACATCCACTCCATGAACATGTGTGTTATTTTTATGATACTTTGAGAACAGTCAGGCGAGGCTCACTTGGATAAAGGTTACACGGTAGAAGATTCAGAATAATCGAGCATAAAAAGAATTAAACATGTTTACAGATACATTTTTAATAAAGATATCCAAATATGTGCAATATGTACTGTATAATTTCCCCCACAAAATTAATTGGTGTGACTTGTTAAACCTGTTTAATAAGATATGTGTAGTGTGTTTAATGTTTCTCTCACTGTTTGTTTTTACACAGGCTATTAACTGGGAGGAAAATCAACACACAGCAAGATGCTCTAGAGGTGAACATCTCACATACTTCTCATTGTGCTGTGTCTAATCTCTATAGGCAGACATGAATGCAAAATCTGTAGATTTTGGTAACGAAAGCATCTTGTCTCTGTTTGTAGTCCAAGGCGAAACGCAGGAGTTGAAGATGATTTAGCTTTTCATTGGCTTTTTCCAATGCAGATATCTGTTCTATTCTTTCTCTTCATCCTCATGTAAGATTTACTGATCAGACTGCAGACAAAGTCTTGGCCGGCATATCCATTATCCGGATATCAGTTGGCTGCTTGTCCCCAGAGGATAAATAGTCACCAGACAATAGCAGATGGCATTGTACTGTATCTAATTTGGTTTATGACATCAAAAAGTACAAAGCTTGATTAAATGGGACCCCTCTTACTCCCCAGGTCATGGACTTGCTTCATAAGATGGGTCCAGAGACCGTGGTCCTCACTAGTACAGACCTGCCCTCGAAACGTGGGGACCAGTTCTTGGTGGCTCTTGGGAGCCAAAAAATAGGTAAAGTACAAGTCCAACCAGACAGAACGTCTACTTTAATTTTTGGATTCAACATTCTGCTGGGACAAACTTTGTATCAGTACTTGCGGGTAATGCAGGGTATAGGGACAAAACTACTGATGAATGTGCATCTGATGCCCTTCTTTTGTGCAGTTTTAACTTGTTGTCTCTTGTGGTTTTGATATCACCACCCTGCCTGTCGTCACTGTAGTGAAACCAGATGGGACCAACAGCAGTCAGAAAATCTGCATGGACATCCCCAAAGTGGATGCTGTATTTGTGGGGACAGGAGACCTTTTTGCTGCTATGTTGCTAGCCTGGACTCACCATCACCCCAAAGACCTGAAGGTCAGTAGCACATGTGACTGATACAATCTGGTCTAATTATGTTACCACAGTCTTTAATAAATTACTCACAACTTCCTTCTGTTTCTTACAGGCTGCCTGTGAAAAGACAGTTTCTGTCATGCACCATGTCATTAAGAGGACCATTACTTATGCCAATGGTAGGGTTTGTCATGTGGTCTCTCTGCTTTCTTTTAAAGTTTGCTCCCCTTTGCTGTTAGCACTCTCTTAAAAAACAATTTAAAAAAAACAACACACACCTTAGTTGATTAATTTGCTTTAGCTACTTATACGTGTGAATTTTCTAACCTGCCACGCATTGGGGTTGCACAGGTCATGCATATATTTTGAGGTCACTGTAGGGATAGTGTTAAACCTTAGATTGTTATGTGGACACTGACTGTCTCTTTGAGATACAGAGTAGCTGTATGTGTTTAGGAATGCAGGCGCCATTTGATTATTACTATAGTAACCAAGGTCAGAGGATTGAGCTGTCTCACTCCATAGACACAACAGATAGGTACATAACGTCTCTACAGAGTTAGTTAACATTGTCAGACCACTAAGGGTAAATATATTTCCTTGTTTGTAGACTAATAAACATTTATTGACATAGAGTAGTTGTGGCACTCTTCTGAGGTCATATAGACGAGCCAGGGAGGACAGCGTCTCCAGAATTGAGGCAGCATTTTGCCACAAGTGTATTGATAAATCCTCCATTCTCCTTGATCAAGCTTCAATAAACTTTTCAGCGTAAGACATCTTAGACTCCGGCGCCATTTCTCGCCACTGCCTGAACTGACCACTGATGCACAACATTAGGGAGAGTAAGTCGGTTGAGTAAAAGTCAGCTACATGTCAAATGAGGGACACAAGTAACGTTATAAACGTTTCTCTTTTAACTGCATGTAAAAAGCTGCAAGATGATTTTTTTTTTTTGTGATTAACATTTTTTTATTTTTATTTTCATTATTACAACAATAACAAAACTCATAAATAAATAAAATAATACATACAAAAACAAGAAGAAGCACAGTTATGTATTTATACACAATTAACTTAAAACTTGGGTCTCTCCACTATATAACCCCTTTCAGGAGCCTTTTTAAAAATGTAAGTATTTGTTAATATGACATTTTTTCGAATGCTGCAACTCGTGCCATCTCCACAGCCCACTCTTCCACAGAGGGCGCACCCTCTGTCTTCCATCCCCTGATAAGTATTTGTCTGCTAATCATAATACTGGTTTGGACATAGCTTTTAATATGTTTATCCTGTCCTATCAGAACTGAATGATCACCCAAAACAAATAAACTAGGACTAAATGGAATTTGCATCTCTGTAATCTCACATAGATTATCATAAAAATTGGTCCAGAATTGTTGGGACTTTCTCATGTGACCATAAGAGATGAACAGCCGTAAGATGATGAACAGGTTTAGCATTCACTCAGACTGGAGTGACTCTTTTACTGCCAAACAAATAAATCGTTTTCTTTTAACTGCTCTTCTCCTCTTCACTGTTTCAGAGATGGCTGGTCCCGGGAAAAGGCCCAGTCCTGCACAACTGGAGCTGAGGATGGTTCAGAGCAAAGCCGACATCGAGAATCCTGCCGTTGTAGTGGAAGCTAAGGTTTTATAGAGGTCTTCACAGTGAAGACAGAAATGGTTTCATGAACATTCACATCACGCTGGTACAAAAATCAGCTTGAAATCTGGGCTGTCTGCCAGGCACATGTAGGATTTTCACATCAAAGACGGCCGTGTGTCTCTGCCTTATAGAATCTCTGAAGTTTTCCTGAGATGGGTCAGCAGGATCTGTTGTATGTACATTGTGCTCACTGCCACATGTGTCTGTACTGTGGCCTGTGTAGACATCATCTGCCCCTTGAAAGAAAAAAGGACATTAGCCAGTTTAGGTTTAACGGTAGTGTAAGCGTACTTGAATCTTCTTTAACATGGTGAAAATTATTTCTTGCTATGAAACAAGTCATCTCAGAAAAATACATGAAACCAGTGACGCACGCATGACCATGCCTCTACTTGTTTAGATTATGATAGTATGTTATAAGTAGGCACATGTACGTTAAGTGTTGCTCACAAGACATTATAAGCACATGAAGTGAATTAATTAAACATGAATTGAACTATAACACAATCAAAAAATCTCGAAATAGATTACTATATATATAATTTTAATAATGAAGTCAGATTCACAACATTTTATTGCATTGTTTTTGCATTGAATTTTCTGAAATGATTCTAATAAAAAAAAGTATGGATGCATGCAGTGTGCTTATAATGTACTGTGTGTTTTATCATGCACTTTAAGTAAAGTGTTGCCACCTATGTACATGCAGATCAGATGCATTTTATAAGTGCTGAGATGTGTATTGTAGCTCCCACACAAATGTCAAACATCTTATGCAATTTATATGTATGTATCTATAAAGAATCATCACCCCAAATTTGTTTTACTTAGTTTTACTTTGAAACAAATTGTAACCTAAATGATAATCATGATAATAGTTGATGTCTAAAATTGTTTTTATTCAATTTTCTGAAGCAATGTTTGTTTTTTTTCTTATGCTTTGCTTTCTTGAAGTAGCAGATGTGATCCATGTTTAACATCTCAAACTGAGGTATTTGCACAGATAATCTTAAATAATATATTTACAAATGATCATTGATTTCATTTTTAACTGTTGTCATATCTCTACGAAAAGAGTCTGAATGAAAAAGACCACGCTGTATAATAAATAGCCTTAACAGAGATAGGAAGAGAAGCACTGATTGTGAATGTTTTGTTTGTGTACTAATGTAATAGTTGATCCTCACACATACTGTTAGAAAGTCAAGTGCCAAACCTTGAGCTGCTGCTCTGATATAGAGCAATAGAAGAACAGATATAATAAATTATGAATCTTTTAGTAAACTGTGTTTTTTTAATTTGAATTTTATTTTATGTTTAATAATGCAATGTTTCAGATGAGTCTCCAAAGTGTGTGCTATTTCATTTAGTGATAATTTACAAACTTTTTTGTTGCTTTAGGTCAATTAAGTCTGCGTAAAGGAGCGTACTAGAGCTACTGTTTTACAAGGTGTTCACACGAGGGAGCTAATTGTTCCCTGAGGTAACTTTACCATCTCTACATACAAATGACAGCTTCCTTTTTTCTTCCATTGTAAATGACAAAGGTACAGATGTATAAATAGATGTGTGTATAAATATATATAGGGCCAGGTGACAGCTCTGTTCAGTTGAATATGGGTAATGATGACGGATAAAAGAGGAGAAAACTGCTGTCTGGGATCAAAAAGAAAAAAAACTGTTATGTGTCCATATAAACATTAAATATAGATATATAGAGAGGTAAAGCGACTCAAATATCTAAAACTTAAAAAGTATTTAAAATAAATGCAAATAGACTTACTGGAAAATATATGGTCGCCTTTGATCATATATTTCAATCAGGCAGCTTTTATTTTGAAAGAGTATGTAAATAGAAGCATGAAATTAAGAATAAAAGCAAACAAGTCAGATACCAGGTGCTTACTATATTGTGTGTGATTAGGGCCAGGTGACAGCTCTGTCTTGCCAACACTAATCCACAGTATGAATAGCCAGCATTAACCCAAATAACTAGACGAGCCAACATGTCTGCCTAAGTGCAACCTGAACACTGGAAGCAAAGTTAGGATCTTATTTGTGCGCACTATCCACTCCCCTGTAGCCAGGAAGCAAAACAACAGGTTTCATTGACTAACAAAGGGATGCATTTGTTATTGTCATGTCACAGACATAACAGATTTGTTATACAATAACGGCCTGTGAGGGCTCGTGTGTGTACCAGCTTCCTCCACTTGTCTTACCTCCAACTTGTGCTGCAGCTATGCAAAAACACCAGCAGAGGGCTAAAGAGGTCTAGAGTTGATTAAACACGCAAACCTATGCAGGGAATTAAATTACTTTAATGACATGACACTGTCTGGGTCAGGTTGAGATTTAAGGCAAAATATGTCTTCAAAACTTAATGCATTATGCTCCATTACACATGTTAGATCAGGAATAATGAATTAAATATGGTGTTCAATATAAAGTGCAATTAAAGACTAAATGTTTTATAATATATATATTTTAGAAAAATCTGTTATATATAATGGATGACTGTTATAATATACTGAACATCCCATTTGGGCTGTCATGTTCTAGATAATAATAATATGTGACTTGTGGATTACATTTGATATATGTTTTATATGTTTTGGATACTGGGGGTTTAATGTCTCTATCTGGCACCTTTTTATGAAAATAAATTAAATTGAAACAGGAGATAAAATATGAATTGTTCAAGTTTAACCTGCTTTATGAATTAATCTAAGAAGTGACAGGAATATATTCATACACATATATAATATACGGCCTATTTTAGTAAATATACTACTTTTTCCTGCACTTTAACTTGTGTTGTTTTAAAAAATATATTATTTATTTTAATAATTAGTGTGAGAATGAATGAGGGGCCGGACCGGATGTAGGGCATGCTACCTTCAGATGGGCTTTGAGGAAATGTGGAGCTTCAACTGACAAACAATAGCACTCTTGCAAATCGCATTAGCTCCAAGTCATTTTTCTTGCGTTTCAGCTAAAGTAAAGATTTAAATCTCATTTTAACGGAGATATTTTACGCTCCTGAAGACCTGAAAACGGCGATAAAAGTGTCAGAACATCTATCACCTCGCTCCGGCTCCCAAGTGGAAAATATTCAGGTAAGCACGGAGCACCGTTACTGACACTGGCTGCTAGCGTTAGCCGGCTCACTAGCATAGCACGCCGTTAGCACACACAGCGACACGGGTCAGTGGAGTACAGATGATGTCTGTGGGGGGGGTTGACACACATTAGCACCGAAACAACCTAAAATAGCCGACTCCATCCTCCTCCTTAAACACAACTACCACCCTAGCTACACCGGTTTTCGTTAACTTAGCTTCATTAGCAGCGCACTCTTGTCCTTGTGCTGCCCGGCTGAGTTGCACACTAACGTCAGGTTCAGGCTCCTGTCAGCTAACGTCAACTTATTCACCACAGTGTCAGCAGCAAACGCAGGACACGTCGATTCATTTTTCTTTTTATTTTGGATGATGTGCAACTTTGAGCTCACCACGCTGCTGGCTTATTGTGACGTCGCAGTGGAGACATGTGTCAAACGATAAGCCAAGTCACCGGTGAGACACAAGCTGCATGCTGGCTAGTTTCAAGCTAGCCACGCCGCACTAGTGCACATTATTTGTATTCAGGGGGGACATTGAGCTGTAAACTACATACTGTATACAGTGAAGTTAATTTAAAAGAAACTATCGCCCTCCACACCTCGCTGTACGTCAAGTGAACCGGCTGCCTTCATGTCATCTTGCGTACTATGTCGTACCACACATCAGACGTAAAGGTTACTGAAGTTCATTGAAGTCTGCGGCTCTTTCACACAAAGCTAACTTTAGGCTTGAGCGTAAATTTAAACCAACGAGGCGAGCACGGCGTGGCAGGCAAGTGTGATCATCCCTTACAGTGTTTTAAAGCATGTTAACCAATTTGACTGCTGCTTTGTGCACGCTGGAGTTAGACTACAGCCTCTTGTGTGTGTGTGTGTGTGTGTGTGTGTGTGTGTGTATAATGGCTGATATTGTGGAGCCTCTTGTTGGGAACATGCAGCAGACACTGCGTGGACAGTACTAGTTAGTAATGATAATCAAATTACTTATTATTATTATTAGTTATCTGATAAATGGCCAACATAAATAGCTGCTCATCTAAATTGTAATCTCTTAGATAATTGCTGCTTGACTCTGATCTGATTAGCATTGGTGGTAATCATGACTTCATCCTGCTGACTGCAGGAGCTCCTGATAGACAGTTAATCAGATAAAACATGTCGGCCACATTAATTACAACTATAATGTACAGAAAACTGCAACTCACAACCTGGTGAGAAATCTTTTATTGAAGGTCCAGTGTGTAAGATTTAGTAAGTAATTATTGGCAGGAATGGAATACAGGATTTATTAGTATGTTTCCACTAGTGTACAGTCATCTGAAAATCAGAATCGTTGTGTTTTTGTTGTCTTATAATGAGCCCTTTTAGATCTACAGCGAGAGACCAAACCCAGATCTAGATATGGACTTTGGCTTTTAATGTGATTTTGGCAGCCAGAGCTTGGAAGGAGAGGGTGAGCGTCAAATGGCATCTAGCGTCTCGTTTCTACTGATTGCAACCCTTTCTTTGCAGCCCTCTCCGTCCAACTGAATTATGATGTCTGTGACATGTGCAAAAACATTATTTGACCAATCAAAAAGTTTGTTCTGGGCTACTGTAGCAATAGAGCGGTTCAACCAGTGACTCTGTAAAGAATGGACAGAGTGTGAGTGATCTCTCACCCATAGGTTTCTGAAGCTCATGCTGAGATAGCAGCAGTAGTTAATGGAAACATACTTGCATGTTCCACGTCTACCATTATATTTGAATAGTAAATACTGCCCCATAAATCCTGTCACTGAAACACTGGACCTTTAAGTAAAGTCAGTCATATTTTTTTTTTTATGCAGAACTAATTACAATATGTTACAACACTTTTGTCCTCTTAAACACAGAAGTGATGTGCTGAATCATAAGACATGCACCTACCTCAAAACTTATACAGCTGACTCATACATATGGTTGTTAATTGAAGAAACCGATGGATCAAGGTCCAGCGGCGTGTGACTGTTTGCATGTTGTAACCTGTTCAACTCTTTATCAGCTAATCAAGTCTTGCTAGTATTGCCCTGTAGGACTTTGACACATGGATAGATAAACCTTTATCTCGGTCTGTAATCCCACGCTAGCAGTGTGCAATTTTATTAACCTGATCATTTTTGTGACCATCTGGTTAACTGCAAAGTAACTGCGGGCATTCGTGCTCGAGCAGTCTGGCAATTTCACCCGTTAATTAACCTCCCCTCCTCTTGCCATCAGTCATATTATTTTGCTGACAACAGGAAGTACTTTATATATCCTTGAGCTTTATCAGTTATCGCTGTAGCTACGTCCAGAGCCCAGAGGGAGCTTTGACAGGGTGTTATGGCCAAAAGTGATGCAACGCCAGTTTAAGTGAGGTTTTTTTTTTACCTTATTTGTTGATATACTTTCTCTTTAGGCTGAAGAGTTCATCAAAATACCTTCACAATCTCAATATGGCTAAATGACAGACCTTAACATGGTCCATGTTTACGCTGAGGAATAAACTACATTCACTCGCGACATTGTAATAACTAACATGTCACCTAAAGGCAAAGATCTTTAATGAGTTTTCAGTAGTGTTTGGATGGCGGTAGATATCTACACAGATGAGATGATATGGGGGTGTCGAGCAACCGCCCCATGTACGAAGGAAGGCTCAGTCCTCGCCACGGCAGCCCAGGGTTCAAATCCGACCTGTGGCTCTTTCCCGCGTGTCATTCCCCGTCTCTCTCTCCTCACATTCCTGTCACTTTTCAGCTGTCTCTATCGGAAATAAAGCTTGAAAAGGCCAAAAAAAATATCTATAGATGAAATGATAAGTGTTTTGTAGGAACAATGAAATGTCATGACAGTGACCTTATCTCATAAATAGAAATCCAGTATTGCCAAAGCTGGTATTTAACCCGGGCA
This sequence comes from Protonibea diacanthus, assembly GCA_028641955.1. Lineage (NCBI taxonomy): Eukaryota > Metazoa > Chordata > Actinopteri > Sciaenidae > Protonibea > Protonibea diacanthus. Next base: position 14,569,492 of record CM053986.1, read on the forward strand.
TGAAAGTTAAATCTCTGCTGGTGTATCATCCTCCATGTTAGTCTGTGTTTTCATGTTCACAATCAAATTTATTTTAGTACACGTTCAGTTTTTATGTTTTACTTCCCAAGAGGAACTAACACGCAACTGAAGTTAGTGTTGAGTTGAGTTCAGTGGTGCTGTGTGCAGGAATGAGAGCTCTTCATGCTTTGAATCGTGAATGACCTTCATTGTCCAGCTATCACAATGTATTTATATTTGGCTCTAATGCCCGGTGGCACGGCCTCAGGACTGCACGCTAACCTTTCACCTATTTGCTTCAGTAAACGCTTGAGTTTATTTCTGCATCTCTCTGCCAGCTTGTCTGAACTACATTTGGCCGTAGCTCTTTATATGAACCCAAAGGCACACTCGCCCTGTTTGTCATCTCTGTGTGGTACTGTCAAGAGGATGAAGGATGGGTACCGTTGAGTTCTGCTGGCTTTGGGTTGAACTGTTAATTACACTTGATCAAAGAGAAACAAAGTAGAGCTTGGCAACACACACGGAGAGTTGCTTAAGGAAACCGTCGGCCCTCTCTTTGAGGTTATCACTTCTGCTTAATACCACGTCTTACGAACAGGTGGCCAGTGGCAAGGTGAGGCAAGAAAACTCTACATTACGACGTGCTCATGCAACGTAACAGATGCCATTTTGCTAACTCCACCCTGGTATGAGAGAGAGCCCGGCCTCCTTCGTTAATGTTAATGAAATGTGACATATCCAGGGTGCCCATAGCCTGCTAATCAGCGCTAATCTGATCCACTGGATTAGAGGATGGGAATTCATGTAAGACACTGCGTACAGTTCGCGTGTGCCTCCCTCCTCCCAGAAGTGAGCCATCTTTCAGACTTCCTAGCATTTCTTAGTGGTCTCTAGTACGAAACCTCAGAGGCCTTTTGGGAGATTTTGCAGCTTCTTTTTGCACTTGATCTCACCAAAAAAAACTTTTTTGGAGGCTGATAGGAAATTCTTCTCATTAACCTCTTGTGCTGATTGGGCAGTTCTTCCAGCAGGATCTGGCTGTGGTCTTGCTGCCATCATCATAATCTCCCTCTCTCGTTTTGTGGGATTATCATGGCTGTGAAGCAGGACGGCCTGTGACTGTCCACTGCTCTCTGCAGGCCTCTTCTTTATGTTTTTATTTCTTTTTTTCTGGCTTTGATTTGGTGACATACCAAGAGCCAACATGCTGAACCAGGGGGCTGTGATGATCTTCACTGGTATCTGTGGGGCATTGGTGGTCATGGCTATGGCCTACTATGTCTACTGGTAAGTTAAATGTGAGAGAGGCGGTTTGGACGAGGAAGGACGCCACCAGATTTATTAATAGGACTTGTAAAATATGGAAGTCAGCACAGCGCTTCAGTGCATAACTCAGCCTCTCACAGTGGTTAGTGCAGTGCGGACCTTTGCAAGCCAAATGAAGTTAATAGAGTTAAAATGACAAAGGCGTGGCGCCTGCCAAGACGTGTCTGATGTTTGCTAGTATTCAGTTGATGTCTTTTACTGAACACTTCAACATATAGACTCCTAGCAAGCAGAAGCTGTATTCAGGTGATGCAGAAGCAGCTGTCCGGCCTTTAAGCAGCTTTAACCCAGTCAGCGTGTCTAATCCTCCCTCCAGGCTGTGTGGGGTCACAGGTGGGCGTTGGACCCACAGGGCGGTGGACCTCCGCTGGCTGTTTTCATGGTCAAACTCAGTGTTTGCCTTTATTCAATTTGCCATATGAGACTGTTGAACATCAGTCCAAGACAAATATTCTTATGGAGAGAGTGCCTGAAGTTTGGTAAAATCACCATGCTACAGGGAAGAGTTGATTTATTTGATTAGTGTAATATTACGATGAATTCACAGAGCCGTGATCTTTTGATTTTTAGGGTGATTTTAGGTATTGCCTCATCTCAATACTGAATTAGTAACCTGAATACCTGTAAAGGAGCACTTATCCAATCAGTCGCAGTTAAGCTGAGCAACACAGAGTTGTTTATCAGTTCACCTCCAATATAAGATTTACACTGCCGTGGTGTTTTGTTTGCATTTGCTTATTTTCTCTCAACAGAGCTGCAGAGTGTTTCCAGTGATACATTAGTGTGGTGCTGTCATCCTAAGTAAGATTCATATCCGATCACAGGACATTTCCTGTGAATTGGGATGTTGAGTAACGAGAGAGAGAGTCCTACAACTGTGTCAAGATTCTTTTCAGTCTGGTAGCCTCTCTGGGAACATGAACATGACGTGACATCATGTGACGTTACTGCAAAAGCTCTAATTATCAACATTACAGTAGTTGATATACTGTTTTTGTAATGCATTATATGGAGCAGGCTGATATTATCGGCCAAAATCTTCTTGTGAAGACAGTATGGCGGTTTACGTCAGCTGAAGAGTCAAAACAAAGAAGCATCATCAGTTTTGAAGTAATTTAGAAGCAGTGTAGACAGTGAGTGCACACAATTTTAGCAAATAAATTGGTCCAAATGTCTGTCAGCCGGACATTCAGTCTCAGTGAACAGCGTGTGGATGACGTGTACGACTCGAGTGCATCATTGCACGCTGCTCGCTGTTTCTATTTTCCTCCCGTCACACGGAGTCTTGTGGTTAGGTCATTTTGAGACAAGACTTGGTTTGTAAAGTTTACAGCCTGCCGCGCTGTTGCTTCTGCTTGGCGCTGTGTGCAATAATAACACACTCAAACAAGTGAAATGAAAGAATAAAGATGAATATAAGAATATACTTATGATATTTCTTTAAGGTGGACTAACTTTAGAATGCCAGTTCTCTAAAAAAAAATGCTGCCAATTAGGTGATTTTACAAAGGGAAGCATGAATGCACAGAAAGATGGCAGTATTTTAGACATATATAGACTTGTATAGGCACTCTATGAGTGAGGTTTGATCAGGTTAAAGTGACTGAATGTCTTGAAGCAGAACAGACTGTGGAAGAAAATCAGAGCAAAGTTCACGGCGTGTTTGGAAATCTGTCTGAGCTGTCACACAGAGTTGATTCAGCAGCAAAGTTGGTCATTGAGCTTCAAATGAAATCAGTTCAACACATCAAATGCACAATGTTTGTCGATTCCCTTATACCGTTTCCAAAAGTACCACTGTTTAACTGCTGTTTAATTAGGAACCAGTTCGCCTGAGAGGTAGCTGTAGTAATTAATCTTCATCTAGGTTTGTTAAGCCAAAGAAAAAATCTGCTAGTCCTTCATAACATAAGATATTTCCCCTCAGTAATGGACGTGCTGCTTGGTTGCATAGAGTGTCAAATAGGGTGGCATTGTTGCGTAGAAAGTGTTTCAGCATATTGATGTTGTTTCCACCCTTTAAAAAAAAAAAAAAAATCATTTAACAGCGAGCTAGCTGTTTCTCGCTTCTAGTCTTCGTGTGAATTTAAGCGACACATTGGACCATTTATTCCTCTCTCTCTTGTTGTTGTGAAGACGCACGAGTTTGATATCATTTTTATGCAATGTTTAACTGTTGAGAAAAGGATTTATAAGCTCTGAGGGAAATGATGTTAATGAATAACATAATTTGGAATTAGTTCGCAACTGAAACCCCAAGCTTTAGTGGTGAAGCATGTGAGAAACGCCCTCTGTAGAGCTGGTGTTTGGTTTGTTTGTTCAGGGCTACTGTAGAAACATGGCAGACTCGGTGGAAGACAAGCCATGGCGTCTGTAGATATAAAAGGCTCATTCTAAGTTTACAAAGACACAACAAGTCTTATTTTACACCAACGAAAACATGATTATGACTCGTATATTACATTATATTCTGTACACAGCGCTCCCTAAGTCTTACACACTGGAGCCTTAAGCTTATGCAGTAGTAGTGTTATCAGATGGAGTAACTTTCTAGGAACTGATTGAGAAATATTTCAACACAACAGAAACTGTTCAATCTGTTTCTCATCCTGTTCAAGCTGACTGAAACAGATCTACATGTACCAGCCGCTGAAATGTGCATTTACTGCAAACTGTCCTCATTGATCCCAAAATATGTTACAGGAGCCACAAGTGAAAAGTTCAATAGCGTAACTTTACCCCTCCCAGTGGGAACAAAGGTCACATCTGTAACATGATGCGGCGACAACTGTTAACGCTTGGAGTGATAATCAGATTCATCAGGTGATAGATGACACACACGCACACGTGTCAGTATTTCAACACTGCGGCGTGTTCAAACTACAGAGATTTAGAAACGTTCATGTGTCGGTTTGCCCGAGCTGAGAGACTGAGCTGAACTTCTGTGGATGTGCATGTAAGACTTTATTTCCTTCAGACTCAGCCCACTTTGTTTTTCTGTGTATTGTGTTACAGTGTTGGATCGATTGCACTTGTTGCCTACCCACGATGAACTGGCCACATGTCAACTATGTGGCTTCATTTAAGGTTTCTCGGTTTGCCATTTAAGGAGGTAGCGCTTTAGGGAAGGTGATGCAGAGCGAAAGGACGGCTGTGAATCTAGTTTTTTATTATTTGTCGTTTGCTTCCAGTCATCCATTTCTGTTTGTTTTGTGTCGTTAATCTTGTGGAAACAGTACACAAGACAATATTTGAATAAAACAAGAAAGCAGTCATAATATATGCAACGCAAACAAGAGATTTCCGTGTGGTTAAATAGTGCTACGCGTGTGTGACACACAGGCACACAATGTCTATGTCTGACCCTTGTTGTCTAGCATGCAGGCTGTTGTTCTAAAAAGCAGACACAAGACGGCCTCTTGTTTTTTTTTTTTTTTTGCTGGTTTGCTGACACAGTTGTAGCAGTGAAAGCAGGTGACTGTACTGTAATGTTGCCAGCACTGCACAGTCTAATCGTATAATAATTGGGAGCACAACAACACAACTTCACCTTCCACGATGAGTTGAACTTCGAGTATCAATGCTTTACTGTTTTAAAGCACTTGTCCCGGTTTCAGACCGGATTTTCATTCATGTTATGTTTCAGAAATCACTGATCTCATGTGAATAATAACTTGGATTAACAATATTTAACTGTACATGTTTTTATCCATGTACTTTGATATCGACAGTTGATGCTGTCACAAAAAAAAAGGAGAAAGTTTTATAATGTTAAAAAAAAGCAGGTGGAGGCCCGGCCATCAGTCAAGAAGTGGATCGGTTTCCACAGATCTCCACATAGAAGAGCAACTCGGATTAGAAATGGTTCTCAGAACAGCTTAACGCTGGCTTGACCTCCACTTTAATGGGCTTTGGTGCAGATGTGGGAACAGTCCATTCAAGGCTGGGCGGTCTGTGCTCGCACTGAACAAAAATGCTTCATTTTTTTTGGAGTGTTATTGCAACAGTGCTCAATCAAGCTCATGTAATACAGGATAAACATATCAGGAGGGGTGGAGCCTGTCCCAGCATGCTTTGCACAAACATGGAAACCGGTCTGTTGCAGAGTGAGACAAACATCACAACATTATCGCCGAGGGCGAAATTTAACTCCAGAAACTCCTACAAGCACAGACAGAAACAGGCTTCCTGTGAGGAACTATGGTGCATTTGGGCTACAGCTCATAATAACTGGTGTGATTAAATGAGCAATTATTTTACCAGTTAAACATTCAGTCTATGAAATATAACAAAACAGAGGAAATGCTGATTATATTTCACATTTTCTTAATTCGTCTGTCCAACACCCAAAAAGAGAAAAGCAGAAAGTTTTCATGTTTTTGAAATGCATTGATCGGCTGTGATATTGACTGTGTTATTAACAAATACACAATGAAAACAAGACTGGGGTCCATAACATGTAGCATGCAGCTCTAAACACTGTCCTTTATAGTGTGGCAGTGCTTGGGTTCAGTATTAAGCTTACGTCACTGTGTAGGAAAGTGAAGTTTTCTGTCTGTTTTATTTTTATTAGATTATTTGTAGAATATAAATTTTGAAGCTATGCAGAATCTCTGTGCACTGAAATGTAACCGGCTGTATTCAAGTATTGTATTTTTGTAGTTGTTATATGTAAAATATAGATTGCTTTGTCTTTGTGAAAGGTCAGGCTGAGGTCAAACGGCCACAAAAAGTAACCATGCTCTTTATTTTTTTTTTTTGCCACAATGTACGTCTTTGGACGCATTCAAGACACATTCAGAAAAATATTCTTATAATAAAGTGTAATCTAATCTAATCTAATCGCGTATCAAGGCCGTGCTCTGCAGTTTGAGCCATGCTATCGCAGCTTTTATCTTGTGGTTTATGTTAGCGTACCACCCACACTAAGAATCATGGAGCCTATTTCTGTCATTACACACAATTCAGACTGTTTGATGAAACATGCACGGTGCACTTAATTGAATTCTGCTGTAAGGTACTGTACTGTAGCCTTTTATGTTTTATGTCACATCTGCCAACCTCTTCTCTGCTTTCTTCATCAGGTCTGTAGTATTGGCTGAAGGACCGTGTAAACGCGGCTTGTAAAAGGATCCACCGTGGTAAGAAACGCTACCAGACAGACCCAACTCTTTCACCACATCTCTCAGTAAAGGTTTTTCCGTTGCTGTGGCTTGACCTCTTCTCTCCCTGCCCTCTCTCTCAGGTTGGTCGTAGTGTATAGAGAGGAGCCTACCCAGCTCTCCAGGCTCCTCAGCCATGGTTCTGCTGGCCTACCTGAAGAGCCTGTTCATCCTGCAGTTGCTGATGGGCTTTGTGTTTGTGGTGAGCGGCCTCATCATAAACTTCATTCAGCTCTGCACCTGCATCCTCTGGCCGATCAACAAGCAGCTATATCGTAGGATCAACTGCCGGCTCTCCTACTCCCTCTGGAGTCGTAAGTGGAAAGATACTTCTATATTGTCTGTATGCAAAATGTTCACTTTAAAAGGCACCTGGTAAAGTGTCGTCACGCTTGACCTGGCCACCTGATGAATGCGCGTCTCTTTTTAGCTCTGAGATAAATATGGGTCTGCTAGATCCTCCAAAATGTCACCAGGGCTCCACTAACCACTGGGCAGGGAGTGTGCATTGAGTTTACCAGTGGGTTTTGCTGCAAATGGCGGCCTAAGGGTTCAAAGAGAGCAGCTGACGTGCAGACAAACATCAAAATAATGATCTAAAATAAGCTGAACCACTCCGTAAAGCTGCAGAGTTTGCCGTGGGGCTGTCACTAATAAATCACTGTTGTATTAATCAGCAAAACCAAGGGGCGTCTAAAGCTTAAACCTTTTTCAAGCAGAGTTATTCGATAATGTGAATGAAGTGCTGTCAGTTTCCTCCCAAGACACATCACGTGCTGTCGTCTCTGTGCAGAGCTGGTGATGTTGCTGGAGTGGTGGTCGGGCACAGACTGCACCCTATACACCGACCAGGCTACGGTGGACAAGTTTGGCAAAGAACATGTCATCGTCATCCTCAACCACAACTTTGAGATCGACTTCCTGTGTGGCTGGACCATGTGTGAAAGATTTGGCGTCCTAGGGGTCAGTACTGTAGGAAACAACAAGCTCTTAACGCCCGGGTTGGACTTCTCAGTCCTCACTGTGGTAGATCCTTGCTTCATCAGTAAAAACTCATACCTGTCCTCCTTTTCTAGAGTTCAAAAGTGCTAGCCAAACACGAGCTACTGAAGGTCCCTTTGATCGGCTGGACCTGGTACTTCTTAGAAATAGTCTTCTGCAAGAGAAAGTGGGAAGAGGACCGAAAGACTGTCTTCAAAGGACTGAGCAGGCTCAAGGACTATCCTGAATGTATGTGGGTAGGTACACGTCAGACATACTGTGTTTATCTGTCTTCTTTTTAAGCGTAGCATTTTGCTTTGATTCATTTTCATGCTGCTACACGTCCATGTGCACAAATATCTGTTCAACTCTAGCTCAGTAGCACAGTGAAGATTGTGAAAGATCCTCTCAGAGTTGACTCATCAGGGTTATAAATGTGTAATGTGGGTAAAAGGGTTTATCCAGTTAAAGGAAAAGTCTGGTTGATTGCAACTTGGGACTCATTTTTGGAGCTTACCTGTCATTTGTACCGGTTCTGATCACTGTGCTCACTACGTCAAATCAAAGGTCATCCAGATTCTGCTCTTTCACCCAGTTCCTCTTAAGTAGGTTGATCTCGGTGGTGATATACAGACAGGTTCACAGTGCACCAGCTGTATTTAAAATCTCTCCACAGGAGGTTGTGCGTTTTTTTTTGTTTTGTTTTTTATGAAACCTCATGAACCGGACTCCCCACTGTGCGTAAACAATCAGAGGAGGCTTCCACTCTGCTTCGGGGGGATAAAACAGCTCTTTTCTGCTTTTAAATAAGCAAGCGACTTACAATTATCATCTTACCTGGTGGCAGCAGGTCCTGCTGTGCGTCGCACACCTTTTACTGAAGGCGTGAAGACACCTTGTGTGACAGATTTTCGCCGTGACTCCACCAGTTCACGGCTGAGATTAGGCAGATCAGCAGTTGATCTAATTACCCCTGAGGTGAAACATTAGGCCTCCGCTAATGACACTGTTTTTATTTGTTCAGATAAACAAAACTAAACTCTTTAGCAGAGTCGTCGTCCACCTCCCTCTCGAGATAAGAGCGGCTTTATTTTGAAAGGATAGTGTTAGATTGAGGTGAACTTGATCTGTAATTCAACCAAGCAGAAGTAGGGTAGTGGATGGGACAGGAGAAAGGAGGTCACCTCAAGTCTATGTGATTCTTCTTTATAGGTGTATGTGGGGTATAAACACAGCTCTTCTCCTTCCACAGTTCCTGCTGTATTGCGAGGGCACCCGCTTTACAGAGACGAAGCACCAAATCAGTATGCAGGTTGCAGAGAGTAAAGGCCTGCCCAAGCTAAAATACCACCTGCTACCCCGAACCAAAGGATTCACCACCACACTGCAGTGTCTCAAAGGCACAGGTAGGGTGGACAGACACACGAGTTTCATCATGCTCAAAACACACACAAGTCTTTTGGTTTTAATCTGTATTTTCTCTCTTGCAGTAACGGCTGTGTATGATGTGACTCTAAACTTCAAAGACAACCAAACTCCCACGCTGCTGGGCATCGTCAACGGCAAGAAATACAAAGCTGACATGAGTGTAAGGTGAGTGCCACCGATACCGTCCATTTACGTTTGAATCATCAGCAATAATGATGCATTACACTGCCAGCTGTACCGTTTCTTCAGGTGGAAATGATGAATTTTGAACCTTTTGGCTTCCTTCCAACTGCATTTTTTTTTTTTTTTTATCCCATTACAATGAAAGCGACAGCGAGAACACTCAAAATGTTGGCTGGTTTCCCAGCACGTTTATGGTTTCAGAACAATAACTCCGGTGGCCAGAACACTCCTCCTGAGTAAAGAGCTGAGATAGAAACAGAACGGGTAGTCTTGCACAGTGAATGCACAACAATGCCTGTGAAACGCTGAGAATTAGAGAACCGTAGTGGAAAAACTAGGAGCAGGAAAATGAGAGAACTGGCAAATACTCGCAGTTGTAGTTTTGCGGTTACATGGTTGAGTAGACTAGAGTCTGCAAAACACACCACTCAGCACAAACGCAGATGATCCGTGGTGCAGCGTGGAAGTCAGTTTTAGGTGAGGGGAGTCCCCCAGTGGTGAGAAACTGCCATAACAGACCAGAAACAAGACATATTTATTTTTTTCTTGCTGTACCGAGTATGTCACAACCTTTTAAACATGCAGAGCAATTCATTGATTTATACATCAGGAGTGAGCAGAACAAATTTTACTAACCCCGTTTCATTTTGGGTCATTTAGTTTTCACAGACCGGAGATGAATTCAAACACTGTGTGCTATTGTGTGTGTGACACTAAAAATAAATATAATTTAATTCATATAAGTTCATACTCTCTTCCCAACCAGGCGGTTCCCTGTGGAGGATATACCAGATGATGAGAAAGAGTGTGCCAACTGGCTCCACAAGCTCTACCAGGAGAAGGTAAAATGAGGAAGCTGACATTAAAAGCACAAACTGCACTCACAGTGTGAGCGAGACGTCCTTCATCATCATCATCATCGTCGTCATCATTGGCACTGGCACACACTTCAATAATACAGTCCAAGCTAATCCTAACTAATTCTAACTTCCTGTCCTGCTCAGGACGCCTTGCAGGAAATGTACAACAAGGAAGGCAAGTTCCCCGGACCCACAATAATCCCACATCGCAGGCCATGGACATTGCTGAACTTCCTGTTTTGGGCCACCCTGCTGCTTTCGCCCCTCATCAACTTCGCTTGTGGAGTGGCCGTCAGTGGTTCCCCCCTCCTCATCATTGGATTTATTATCTTCCTCATCATAGGTGGGTAAACTCTGCACTCAGCCTCGTCCTCAGGAGGCTGTGGTGCTTTGACTTGATCTAGGGAGAAAATAAAATGAAGCTGAAGGTCTCTTGAAGCTGCTGAAAGGCCCCAGTGTTGTTTTAAGATTTGACTTGTCCTCGTTCACTTCTCACTTTCTTTTCTCTTTGTTCTGTCCACAGCCTCCATAGCTATCCGCCGTCTCATAGGGGTCACCGAGGTGAAGAAAACAGGTTCCAGTTACGGCAACCAGGAGGCCAAGAAACAAAACTAAAGTGTGTCACCCCCCCCTCCCTTCCTCTCTTTGTATGGCCGTTGCTGTACGTCTCAACCCTACCCAACTCCATTCTCCTCCTACTGTTGAGTCACTTGGCAGGCAAGGGGAGGAGACCCAGCTGTGAAAACAATAATAGAGACCAGAGTTAGAAATACTAATGGCACTAGAATGAGAGAGAGAGAGAGAGAGAGAGAGAGAGAGAGAAGGCATGAAAGGTCTGGGGTTCAAGCTCTCTGGTGTAACACAGGAGGGGGAGATGCAGTGCTGTGTTTCCCTGCATCTTTCTTAATCCAGCTCGCGACCCACTATCCCCATTCAAGTCCCATTAAATCCCGTTAGCACCCAAGGTTAAGCTCCAAACCTGTCTTAAGGTCACTTGGACCCATTTCCTGCTCTGAGCTACCTACCTCCACTTCCTGTCATCCGTCATTAGCCAGTCAGGGAGCGGTGATGTGCTCATTCTCTTTGCCCGCAGAACACAAGTCGATCCGAATCTTATCTTTTTAACCCTAACCTCCATCCAGGGGCGGTGTGTGTTTCTGCAGCAGCGCTCTGTAACATGCAGGACATCTCCCTCCACTAAGTGGGACTTGTAATGGGAACCGGTGCCTTGAGGCCCAGCCTGGTTTTCTTAATCTTAAAGGGTCATTTCACCCAAATCACAAAACATTTACCATTTAGCTTCTGGGTATCTAGCCAGGCAGATATTTTAGGTTTTTATATGTGTACAATCTGATTAAAGCTCCCTACTGCAACCTCTGCAGTCACCCAGTACAGTGTGGGTGAATGAAATGTTGTCTATCAAGCTCACGTCTTTGAAAGACTTCACAGCAGTGTGTCTTTCCAGAAACAGTGTCTGTTGTTCTGGATATTTTCTGATGGCTATAGAATGTAAAAAAAATAACATTGGATTAAAGTAGTTACTAGTAGTTATGCTGTTTATGGAAATGGACATTGCTCTTGAGTTTTTTAAATATCGTTTTTAAAATAATTTGAGCACCACCAATGACAACCAGTTCACCTCCATTGTATTGGGTTAGCAGCAGAAGTTTCAGGGCAGAGATCTCAAAATATAAATCCTACTTCATCCCCATGGCTAGATACAGCAGCGAGGTTTAAGTGGGGAATTTAAATTTCTTTTTAAATCTCACGATCCTTAACATCTCATCGTCTTGGAGAGGCTGGTGTCTGTCAAACTAGAGGAAGGGCTCCGAATGTAAAAACTGTCCTTATCAAGGACACCTACCATCTGTTACAGCTTTCATTTGTAGCCTGCAGCACCAACACCCATTATCCAGTTTCTATTCAACTTAGACACACTTAAAAATTTGCATACATTATTATTTGTATGTGACGGTAATTCAACCAGCAATCCCAGGAAAAAAAAAAAAAAAAAAAAAACTATGCGGTCCTACCCACCACCTCCCCTCCCTCCGATGACAGTCTTGACAGTTGAAATGCGGCACACTGTTCTGCTTCACGTGACCGCTCTCCTCCTGCTGTTGAGTGGCGGTGGAGCCAGATTCCAGAAAAAGGTCACCAACTGTCTTCATGTAGCCTCACAGCTGTTCACATATAGTTTTGCTCTCCTGATATAGAGTGTGTGGTAGTGATGTTTTAACCTTTGCCTTAAATCAAGCTTGCTCAGGCAAGGGATTGCTTATTCGCCACTCCTTTTTAAAAACCACGTTCTGTTTGAATACTCCTCCTCCTCCTCCTTCTCCTCCTCTTCATGACAGTGCATCATGGAGTCCTCATTCATTTGGTTTGATTCCCAAAGTGAATGCATCAAATCTTTTAAATCTTTTTTAAAGAGAACACAAGGAAGTTGTTGGTTTGTTAACAGTACATTGTTTATTAGTTAAACAAAGCTGCTTACACACCATGTGCTTTGTTTCTCTGGGCATCATAGCCATCGCCGGGGCACTCGCGGTTCCATACATTTCACATATTTTAAAATCCATCACGCCCAGAGTGTAAGTGACAAACGTTGGCTGCTGCAGTACATGAATGGATCTCTCACAGTGTTACAAGCCACCTGGTTCAAAATGCAAACAATCGTAGCAAGACATGGAGGGGATATTTTTCCCCTTGTTTCGCTTCCCCTCTCCTCTCACACACCACATGTAGTGTTAATTATAAAACTTGATTTGTTGGTTTAATTTTTTGGGGGGTCATCACTCCTCAGCAATATGTTGTGTACTTTGTCCGTTCTGTAGATTCCTCTCAACCCAGACAGATTTCATGCAAGCCTTAATAGACAGTGCTGCTTAATTTTTTTTTTTTTTTTTTTTTGGTGAAACTGTAGATGCTAATTGAGCCCCTGTGGTAGTGAATGGTTGAAAAATTGAACGATTTCCTCCGGTATAGCAGGCAGGTTTCTGGGATTAGTTGCCAAGTAGCTTGTTCTAAAGTTTTAACATTAATAATTAAAGAGATGAGAATGTCGGCACGTCGGCTCTTGTATACAAAGAGCTCTGTTCGTAATGGATTCACATTTTTTACAAGAAGATACTTTGAGTTGCTTTACCTCAACTGTTTGTTAAAAGCTTCTATAAGCGTCTCTTAGCTTGTTATAATTTTCTTCAAGAGATTTTTTCCTTTGATCGCAACATACACACACCAGATGCGGATGCAGAACAACTCATCCCGTCATTCAGTCAAAATCAAAGAAAGAATGTTGAGAAGTTCAAAGAAGTATTTAGAAAAACTTTTTACACTGGATGTTTTTTATTCAGTAAATATAAATGTTAACTTGTGGTTGTTTTTTTTCTTCTTCTTCTGGAGTCACAAATGGAATCAAACAAATTACAAATTGACACCACTTTTCTTTTTTAAAATCTCAAAAATAATTTGGTTAGTGGCACCTCTTGAGTCAGCTCTTGTTTTGTTTTCTAAGGCTATTTTTATGTTTTCTTCAAATAAAACACTTGAGAATATTAAAGGATTTAATCACAACTCTTACTCCTTTGACTTATTTGGATTCGTGTGAGTTTTTCTGTTTACTCAGCAGATAAAAAAAATATGTATATAACTCAGCACCACCAGGGGCGGGAGTATCCACATAAACATGTTTCCTCCTTCCATCTTTTCTGCTTCATCAACAGAAACCATTTCCACAGAGACACATTTACATCCATCCTCCTCCATTCATCGTGACACATTCACAATTTTCCATTAGGGAAAAAAGTCACTGAAGTGTGACAGTATGTAGAGACTGTGTAAACTGAAAATATGTACATAAGGTAAATGATGAATGTCTCATTCACTTTTAGAAACTGTAGAGATGTACTTAGCTGTTCTTTTGCAGTAGACCTTTTGAACGACATCTTAACCAGTCATCTGTCAAATGTCCTGAGGACATTTTTGTAAAGTCACAAGATGTTGAGAGGCTGTATAAATATGTACATAATGTAAATGATGAGTATGATGTTAACTTTTAGAAATGGCAGAGATGCTCTTCTATTCTTTTGCAATAGCTTTTTTTTTCTTGAATGACAGGCCAAGTATTCAACCAAACGAACCGCTGATGGAAAAGCTACAACAGAAGATTTAAACTGAGCTGGCCTCCTGGGTAAACTCTACACTATCTCACCTTTCAGGTTTGGGGCTGTAAATACCTTCAGTAAAGCCTCTCTTCTAATTAAGGACACAGACAGAAGGCTGTAGTCACAGATGATGCTTACAAAGCATTTTTCCAACTTTGTAATTAATCATGGTTTCTTACTGTAGTCGGTTCCTTTTTTGCATGATGTGCACTATTGCACAGTCACTGAATCGAGTTAATTCTGACTCAGGGACTCTTTTACAGACTGGCAATGCAACAGCTGTGGCATTAACTCTGAATTTGAACCTGAATAAAAAGGCTTTCTGAGGAAGCTGAAAAGGTGTGATTCTTTTTCTTCTTTTGTTAATGCACTGTTCATCTTTAAAACCCCTAAAAAAACAAGTTTTTTCTATGCAATATAACATACTCTAAATAAGCAGAAATCAAAGTTAAGTTTGTAAACAAACTTATGTATTATTTATTCACTGATGCACAGAAATAACCTTTTTCCAACGCGGCCTGATCCTCTTTAAAGCAGTGAGCATAGACAGGAGCAAAGACAAAAACAAATCTCATTTTGTTCTAACTACTCGCATTCAGTTCAGTTTATTTATATAGCACCAAATCATGACACTGACACTCCATATAGAGCAGGTGTGGACCGTACTAAGGCAGAAACCTCAAGAAAAAGCTGCCTTATGGTGGGTGGCCATGCTGAGACTGGTTTGATAAGAGAAGGATAGAGACAAAAAATGCTCAGCAGCAGCAATAATAATAATGATAAATATAACTAGAATTTTGTGTAGGATTTAGCAGCACCTAGTGGTGAAGTTGCAGATTGTAACCAAATGAATACTCTCCCATCCCTCATCCTGCCAAAATGCATGAAAAACACTGGCTGCCAAATTGACATTAAAAGCAAAAGTCCATATCTAGATCAGAGTTTAGTTTGTCTCTTCTGGGCTACTGTAGGAAAATGGCGGTTCAACATGGCAGACTCTATGGAAGAGGATCAACTCATTATAAGACAAGGAAAACATGGGGGTTTTTTATTTTCAGGTGATTATACACTAATAGAGACATACTAATAAATATTATATTCTATTGCTGCCAATAAATATTTTTGTAGTTTTGTAGTTGACAAGCAGGACCACAGTAGCAAGCTCAGCTACAATTGCCAACCTAGATGGGGAGAAGAAGAGAGGTCCAAAGGTCTAAAGACATGTATTTATTTCTATTTTATTTAGTATATTTTAATGGGTGATAATTTACTGTGAGTCTCTCCGCAAGTTGAGTCATTCTGCACATATGTTGACTATCATTAGTTTCATTACACACCGTCTGTGACATCAGTGGCTGGTCATTTGTATGAAATCTGAACATCTGGGCTGGCAGGGTGGCCCCATAATTATAGCATTATAAATTGCAGGAAAAACCGTTGTGAGGCCATATTATTACCGTTGACTCATTACATTTTTAAAGTCATATGCAAACACTTTCCTCAGAGCACATGCAGCATCATCAGCCAAAGTACAGCAGCTTAGTGGCAACCTGTCCTTAATGAACAAACATGGAATTAACTGTGTTTATTTAAAATACACAACAACATCAGGGAATTATAATTTCAAAATATGTAGTTGCATACAGATGTGTTTGTACATGGACGTCAACAGGGTGCTTTATCCACAGTACTATCATCTTTATAGTCTATCTTTCTTTCTAGTTTCGAGTGAAGTGCCAAGTGTGGATGACACTTCTCTTGAGCAGCCACTAACCCCCCAAAACCCTCTCTTAACATCAAGCTGTGTGGCCTCTTGCCATCTGTTCTGGGAAAGCAGACTCATCAGACAGCTGTACCTTACGTACTGTTAAAAATGTGTTCACTGTGTGTGATGACTATGTCTAATAACTCTCGCTAGAAGAAAGAGTTTTATGGCTGGTTGGGTTGGCTGGACTTTGGCTGCTTTCGGGAAAGCTGAGTCAAACATTAAAGCGCAGAAACGCGTCACTTTGTTGTGTTCAGGTAAAAAACAGATTTAAAATAAACATCAGCTTTGAAAAATATTTGACAGAATTAAAAGAGGAAAGATGGATGAAAAGATTTCAGAAGGCTGCAGAGCACCGACACGGAAAGGTATGTTGTTGGATTTGCTCTTATCTTTGAAGTCATTACATTTGAGGATTGTAGCTTGTGTTGTTTTGATAAATATATAACAGTTAATGAAGTTAATGACTTCAGATTCATTTTGGCTTGACAAGTTGAGATTGAAACTTCATGCTTGACCTTGAAAAACAACTAAACAAACTCACAACATGCTCTGGAGCTTTCAATCACATAACCCAGTTTTCCTGTTTCCAAGGTCCAGATGTTCATCTCAAGAACACGGATCGTTTAAAGTTCCTTCCAAAATACTTAAATCTTTTAATCAGTGCTTCTGACATTTGGTTCTCATTTACACAAATTTGCCTGTGATATGATGGCATTTTGCACTGCTGCCAAATAATCTTGTCTGCTGTCCAGGGGACAAACACTGTCTTCAGGAGTTGAGGATTGTCCTCCTGGGGCATGACTGGCTTGAGAAGAGTCTGACGGGAAACACCATCCTCGGCCGACAGATGTTCGACATCAGCAGAGACGTGAAGATGTGCGTTAGGAGACAGGGCGCTCTCAGTGATGACCGGAGAGTTATTGTCATCAACAGCCCTGAAAGGTGGATCCAGTACTCTGTCCAAGATCCTGGCCTGGTGAAGAACAACATGTCAGCCTGCATGGCCATGTGCCTGCCAGGACCTCACGCTTTCCTCATGGTTATACCCATCAGCTCTCACAGAGGCAGGGAGTGGACAGTAGAGGGACCCCTTGAGCTGCTTAATGACACAGTGTGGAGAAACACAATAGTAATATTCACCAGATGTGAGAGACTAAGAGGGTTGTCTGTAGAGGCCTTCATTGCAAGACACAGGTTTCTCAAAGCAGTTTTGGAGAAGTGTGGATATAAATATCACCTTTTAGACACAAGCATCTGGGGAAAAGATGATGATACTCAGGTTGCAGAACTTTTGGAGAAGATTGATACAGTTGTTGCAGGAAACATAAAGACAGGAGGAGCTGGTTATGTGACAACAAATGAGGAAGTCTGTAAAATAACTGCGAAAGAAAGGAAGGAGGTAGAGGAGAGGGCAATCCTAAGACGAATGAATGTGCAGATGGCCAGAAGTACACTCAGATCTTTAATGGGTAAGCATCACTTAAAGTGGCAATAATCTCAGAAGTTGTTTTGTGTTGAAAACTGGAAACAAAAGCAACACTATAAGTGCACTTTAGCAGCCAAAGAGACAGATATTTCTGTCAGTTGGTGTCGGCCGAGCTTAAAGGAGAGTGAATATTGATTCAGGACTCAGCTGAGGCTGGGCTGGATGAGTGCTCAAACAAGCCACCTGTAACGACACGCACCTGTCAATCAATTTTTTACTGTCTATGATTGTAACTAGCAGAGGCAAAATGACTAATCTGTGAATCTAACCAAACATAAACACCTCCTCATAACTATATAATTCAGTGTAAGGTCAGGAACACTCAAGTGTGCAGGAGCAAAACCTATTATCATACAAATGCTAAAACACAACAACTAAAAACTAAAACAACTACATGAAAACTTGCACTCTATCTTACTATTGATAGCAACAGATAGCATAAACTAAACAGTTTACTAGTCTTCATACTTGTACTTAAATATACTAATTGTACATTTAAGGTAACAAAGTATGGTTTCACTAAAGCAAAGCCTTTTGTTACCCCTCAGCTGTCCTAAACAATACCTGCAATTTTCTATATTTAAATGCAGCCAAACATGAGATTTTTTACAAATCATAATCAAAATGGATTCCTGAGAAAATTTATTGTCTAAATCCTCATTTTTAAATCCAGCAGAGTCTCCTCCGATTTCAATGCTTCGGATTCTCATTGTGGGGCCGAATCAGGTTGGGAAGAGCTTGGCTGGAAATACCATCCTTGGTGATGAAGTCTTTCTTGCTGGAGTTCCAACATCACAATGCACTGAGAGGCACGGTGACGTTCACAAAAAACGAGTTACTGTAGTTGACACTCCAGGTTGGCATGGGAGGTACTGCTCAGAGGACACTCCACAGGAGGTTCAACAGCAACTTACCCACAGTGCATCTTTGTGTGCCCCCATTCCCCATGCTGTCCTGGTGGTTGTACGCAGCGATGAGACTTTCACTGAAACTGACAGATTGAAAGTTGAGGAACACTTGACCTTGCTTGGTGTTTGGAGTTGGACTCGAACCATTGTGCTGTTCACCTGGGGAGACAAACTGGGAGTCACCCCCATTGAGGAGCACATTGAGCAATGGCCTGCCCTTCAGTGGTTGGTGGACAAATGTGGAAATAGGTATCATGTGTTTGATAACTCAAGAAAGGATGTAGATATTCAAGTCAGAGATCTGCTGGCGAAGATTGAGGAAACAGAGGTAGGGAATGATACCGGACACTTGTTACATAGTTTGATGAAACTCCAAGAAAGAAACAGGAAGCTGGATCAAAGCTCCAAAAAGAGTGCAAGACTGCTCAAGAAGGTGAGGATGGACAATGATCTCCTGAGGCAAACAGTCGAGGACAAAGAGGACATTATTAAGACAGCTGAAGAGAAAGATGAGCAGATTGAAGCGTTGAAGGCAACAATTGAGAAGGTGAGGGAGGAAGAAGAGAGGAAAAATGAAGACTATAAAAAAGAGATTGCAAAAAGATTAGTGGAGACTGAGAGGGAGAACAACCTGCTGAAACAAGTCATTACTGAGAAAGACAAAATGATATCAAGCTTGACTGAAAGATGTGCTGTGAAAGATGATGTGATTAAAGCTACAAAGCAAAGCAGTGAGATGGAACAGGAAATGCTACAGGAAAGAGTGAAAGAACAAGAAATAGAGACAGCAGCCTTGAAGAAAAAGTGTGAGAAGAAAGAGAAGGAGTTGGAACAAATGATGATAAATCACGAAAAAGAAGCAAAGGAACTTATAGAGAGAAATGGACAGCTGAAGAGAGAAAATGAAGATACAAAGAAGGTGTTGAAGGCTACAATCGAAGAGATGCAGAAGCACTATCAGAAAAAAGAAACAAACAGAACAAATACGATAAACACTGTGCATTTTAACCAAGGCAACCACCACAACAAAACAATGATAGACCTCAAGTCATTGGAGGAGCATGGCCGACCACAAAAATGGGCATTTACAGTGCCATTGTCCCATCATCAACACACTGTTAAAGCCAGTGAGTACAACCTAACAAACAGCACATACAGTAATATCTTCTGAATGAAGTTACCTATAAGTAAATGTCATTAACTTCTTTAAGTTGCAGAGGCTGCCCAGAAAAAGCCGGTAGTGCTGGACAATGACATCAGGCAACAGGAGAAGGTGAGTTTTCAAAAGTCCAAACAGATAAATTATATCTTAATAAAATTGCATTAATTGTGCAAAATCCAATTTTATTGATTTTGACTGTTTTGTGAAGTTGGACTGATCTAAAATTACCACTAACCAATATTGCCAAAACTTGAGTTTCCTCTCTCTCCATATCATAAAGATGTATCAGCATGTAAGTGTTCATCAAATGTCATAGCAGACTGCTTTTCAAATCCTTAAATGTTCTCTGTGTAACAGAGAACATGAGCATCATCCTGAGCATCTGCAAAAAATAACATACATGAGACTGAACTATGTTTTATTTGGACCATTGGCTTCATGATACTGATTACCCCAACAGCCAACATTATGAAGTAACCAGCGCCAGAGCCACACAGAGCAACCATGACACAGCCAGCCAGCCATCTTAGCTTTGGTCACAGTAAGCTAGTTGGCCCGTGCCTTGGATCATTCTTGACTGGTGGACAGCAATCAGTAGTTATACACCGTGCTTATTGTTAACTAAAATCAACAATGCACAAATTAGCATCATGGCTGAAGTAATTTGACAAACTACAAATTAGGTGCGCTCAGATAGTGTTTTGCTAGCTACATGAGTGAGAAAGCAAGCTGCATGTATCCGGCCGTCTCATAACGGCAACTGACAACCTGCAACAAGTAAGTCAATCAATTCACCAACCAGATCAGGCCTGAGAGTCTGGATGAATTAGCTGACGTTATTCACCAAAGACCCAAGTATTTTGGTGTGTTAGCCTGTTAAAACTGCAATATCACAATATATTTCACATGCTTTACAGTAATGACAGCTTTGATTATTTATTTGTGTCTGGGTAGGGTCTTGTTCTGTTTCTATCTTTCTGTCTTTGGTCTGTAATATACAAGAATCAGTTAGCTGCTCCACTTGCCAACCAGTCACAGAAGATGGCTGCCCACCTTGAGCTTTTTGACATTGCTGAATGTTGGGATTGAAGCCTGGTATGTTAATACATTGATTTTTGCTTTGATTCTGGGTCAATAGAGGGAAATTGCAAACAAAGTGTGGCAACTAGAGGCTGGCTGGATTCGGTCATGGTTCAGTGTTGGAGGTGTTGTGCTGGGAGCTGCAGTTGGGGCCCTTGCTGGCTCCTCCCGGATGGCTACAGGGTTAAGTACCAGGTCAGCTGTCGGGGCTGCAGCTGGGGCTCTGCTGGGCAGCTTACTGGTCCAAGGAGCCAGACCCCAGCAGAGGAAGACAGAATGAGACATCTACAGCAAGCAAGACTGAGACATCATGGACATGAATGCAGACTTCTGAAAGGAGCACTTGTGGACTGTACTGGTAGCTCAGTTGGCTAATGTTTGAAAATGACAGAACAGCAGTGTTTCATGCATTTTATTGTAAATAACTATCATTATCATTACTTCACACTGGATACAGCAACAAAGCTGTATTTCTTTTTTCTGTTGCTTGTAACAAGGACAAGGATTTGAAGAAACATATAAAGGACACATTTTTTCTGAATTATTAGATTATTATTTTTTGTAAAAAAAAAAAAAAAAAAAAAAAAGGTCTCAGACTCTCAGACTAACCCAAATCCCATAACCAGCCACCAGCTCTCAGCCCTCTCAGTCTAACCTTAAGCCCCTAACAGGGCCCTGCCCTGCCAGTCCTGAGACAGCTTCCAGCTGAGCTCTGCATGGGCCTGGAGGCTGTCTCAGTGCTAGAGAGCCGGTGTTTGGTTCAGGGTTAAAGATCTGACAACCCGGTCTGGGCCTCCTGGAACATGCTGGTGGCTAGTTATGGGATCTGGGTTATGCTGAGGGGCTGAGAGCCAGGCTCTCCCTGGGCACGGAGTATCTCATTAATGCTCGGAAAAAAAGAGCAGATGTTTTTTAAATGAAAACATATGTCACAATTCTGAATAAATTATTTGTTAATTGATAGATCCCTTTTTTTTTCTAAGTGAATGCAGTGCTTTCATAAATTTCAGTGTGAATTCACCACAAGTTACATATCAGTGAAGCAAGGTCTGGCCATGCCCAGACTATCGTGACAAGAGGTCAGATCAATACATGAAAACATCTGTGTTTGTTCTTTAAATGTGGTGGGATTGTAAGGATGATAAACCTTTAAAATGTGCATGATTGGAGAGAAATATGTCTCTGTTCATATTACACATCAAAATAAGCTTACTAGTTATGTTGACTTTTAAGGAAGTGTATGATACTTCTATAGACAAGCTTTATATTAAGACTAACTAACTCATATAAAATTTAAACATAAAATGTACAATTAATCAATTACCTTTACGATGAGACTCAAACAAAAGCTCTAATTAAAGTCATAAATGTTTAAGAAAACACTTTCTATTTTACTACACAGAAAATACACATATGATGTAATATGATATGATGCAACTGTATAACAAAAGAGTGGAGCAAAAAAACATATATGCATGAATTTATTCATGTTACAAGAAATGACATTATCAACAATGCTGCATATATTAAGTTATATTCATACATATAGAATAAATGGCAATAATATATCTCAAAGCAAATACACTAAAATATTGCAATTTGTTACAATGAATTTAATTGTCTAACGAGGGGACAGGAGTTACAAATTAGCTTCAGTCAGCATACTGTATTTACATTACTATATTACATCGGTTGCATTACTTCTTTTAATGAAACAATGTTTACCTGTATTAATAAATAAACAAACAAAATTTAATGGAGTCATTTTCTGTCAACATAAACTAAACTCAAAATTCTGTTTCGTATTTTGGTCAGTTTGAACCCATATATGAGAGGATTCATGACAGGAGGAATGATCAGAAATTCTAAAGCAATGAAGTTTTGAAGGCTTTGTGAAAAATCTGTGGGGCTAAATCGCATATACATCAAATCAAAAACTATCACAATGAGGAAAGTGAATAAAGAGACTAAATGAGGCACACATGTCTGCATAAACTTCACCCTGTCATCTTTGGACTTCACACACATTCTGATAAGATGCATATAAGTCCAAAATATGAAAAAACCATGAGACACATATATGAAAATTGTTAACTGTGAAATTATTTCATTTGCGATAGTTTCAGTGTCAGGGCAAGCAAGTTTAACAATTATCCAATTCACACAAAAGAGTTTAGGAAGTTTCGAATGACATAACTTCAGAGTAGACGTTAACATAATGCTGACAGAGAAAATGCAGAAAGGTGTTAGCCAGGAGAAACATACCAGCAGAGACAGCCTCTTCTTATTCATGAGAAAGTGGTAGTGTAGTGGTTGACATATAGCCAGATATCTGTCATAAGCCATGACGGCTAGAATGGACAAGTCACAGCAAGCAAAAGAGTACATGATAAAGGCCTGTAAAAGACATCCTTCATATGAGATTTCATGAGAAGATGACAACAGATCTAACAGGAATTTGGGGTAGAAACCTGTTGTCCCATAAAGTCCATTAATGCAAAAACTGCACAATAAGATGTGCATTGGTTGATGCAAGTTTTCATCACAGATAATGACCACGATCAGAGCAATATTTAGAAATAAAATCAGACAGTAATACAGAAAAGTGAGTGAAAAGATAGTGAGTCTGTAATTTATGGTCTCATTTATCCCTGAGAGAGTAAAAACTCTAACAGAAATATTATCCATGATTAAAGATTTTCAGTTTTCCAATCTTTACCCATCCACTGTGCAGTAGGAGGTCACTGTGCTGCTCTGTCTGTGGTTTCCCTCCACACCACTTATTAATAACTGCTGTGACTACGACAGCACAACAGTTGGGAATTCAAACTCAAACGTTCTTCATTGGTCCAGTAACATCTGTGGCACATTATACACACTTAGCTAATGGTAAACCTGTGAGGGCAGACAGCCTTTATCAAGACAAATTATTGCAATTTTGACAGTCAATGACAGTATAAAGAATGGACAGCGTATATTAATTATATCTTAATTATACATAACTTTAAGCCTTGATATAATTTGGATGTGTGAGTTTAAAAAAATTCAGACTCAGTACAGTTTTCATGAATGGGGAAATTAGCTATAGAGACCGAAACCATTTTTGTACCAGGCTGTAAACATTTCAACGTTTATTTCTGCTTTGAAGTTAGACGTTTTAATATGGGGGCTTATGGAGACTCATTCTGTAGCCAGCCTCAAATGACCGTCATTCATTTCCCAGCCACGGAGCTGTCTCGATGCACACACTGACTCCACCCCACCCATCTTTTTCTGTTTCTCTCATGCTAATTTGTGCTTTGCATTTTTTAACCTGCAATTCTTGTTCATACAACAGCATGTGAATCGCGCATGGAGGAGGCTTTAACATATAAAGTCTGTTAATGATGGAAAAATGCCTGTTAATGCTTCAAAATGTTCAAAATCAATGTG
Organism: Protonibea diacanthus; assembly: GCA_028641955.1. NCBI lineage: Eukaryota > Metazoa > Chordata > Actinopteri > Sciaenidae > Protonibea > Protonibea diacanthus. Next base: position 14,593,437 of record CM053986.1, read on the forward strand.
GTAACAAATGAGAGTGCTAACCACTGCACCACTGTGCAGTCAGTGGATCCCAAATTTCTAAGAAGGAGGCTCAAGTCTTCCATGATTCATGGTACAAATTTTGTGCTTTGTGCACATGACAAGTTTACTTGTATTGAGGACGCTGACAGAGATTTCACTAGCTTAAAGAGCGCTCAACAGATGGCTCCCACACAAGATAAAAGTAGCAGAAAATCCAGAGGTTAACAGGAATGGCCTCGGGTAAAAGGCACTGGCAGGTAGAATGAAAAGACTATCTATGTCAAGAAGGCCACAACAACATGGCAGATGAAGATCACCTGTTTGAACCAGTACAGAGGTTCCTGCTCCAGCAAGACAGAGAGCTATATGTTGTGTGACAAAGTGCAAAGTGGGTTTCGAGAATAAAACAGATAAAGGGTTCAAAGGATGGAAAGCAAAGTTACGGGCAAACCAGGAGCGCCTGTTTTTTGAGGTTCGGGACAGAGATTGTCCAGCCAGAGGGGTTTATTATTCATACTTTCAGTGGGTGAATGTCAGGTTATTGGGACCAGTCTGAGTCCATCTGGTGTATGGATGGAGAACCTTGACAGTTCCTAAGAAATGCATGGTCCTGGGGGAGGTGAGATTTGGAGGCAGGGACAGTGGGGGAGACTGAAGTCCCCTTCACACGTACTTTGCAACCCTTAACTTATCTAATCATTATCCAGAGGAGCTGTATGTGAGAATGCAAATGGACTTTACCCTGCCAACTCCCTAGTACAAAAGTTGTGTGAGTCCATATGTGAATAGAGTAGATCAATGTCCAGATAATTCACAGTGAGTGGCATTATTAGGTGTGTGCATGGGTGCCAGTGGAAATTCAGAGAAGAGAGAGAAAATCAGTTCCCACCTGATGCACCCTTTTGGGTGTGGATTGGTTGGATAGAGTGGGGCAATGTGTCAACATATCATGGGATATGTGCGCTGTCCTCAGTGGTGATGAGATTGTCCAACATTGCAGACAGGGAGGGGGAACCGACAGTGACACAATTTTCACCGGGCGATAAAGAGCTTGTATTATTCTCATCTTCCAGTTCCAAATTACTCACCAAGAGGCTGAGTCTGTTTCTGGTAAAGGAGAGAGATAAGTTGGGGCCTCAGGTACAGATGTAGCCAGGTTGCCGCAGTGTTATGCTGATGTGTTCTCACCAATGCCAGGATGCACAATCCTTATTCAACACCATATTGAGACTCACCCGGGTGTGACGGTGCGTTCACAGCACTATCAGCCGCCTCAAGGCCCAGACCAGAAAAGATGTACAGTATTTTTTGGGGCTGATGAGAGGCCAAGAGCATGCAGAGAAGCCTGTGAAGGTCTGAACAAATGTTGTGCCAACAACATTGTAAATAAAAAGTACTTAACAGTCATCTTTTTGTGTAATCTGTTGCTGAGGAACCCACGGTGGCAGTGAGTAGCGCCACTTACGTAAACCAGGGAAAAATGACCAAATCTGTACTAAATACTCCACTTTGTACTCTTTTCTGCTTGTCTGTATATTAGTTTCCACATTATCGTTAAAATTGTTGATATGTCCAAATACAATGTAGTATTGATTTCAATGCAAAAGAGCTGAGATGAATTCCTTTGTTCATTTTATTCTGCGTTCAATTCTTTGTGCTTATCTGTTAAAATACCAAATGAACTACTTTACATGCAATGGTGTCTTATTTATTTATTTACTTTTTGTATGGTTTATAAGCTTGATAAATTAAATATGAAGGTAGAAAACTTATAAGTTGGGATATTTCATAATAAGGTCGGCCCTGTGACAAGCTGGCGACTTATCCAGAGTTTCCCCCTGCCTCAAACCCATCGGGGGCTGAGAGCAACTCCAGCCCCAACAACCCTGACGGGGATAAGATGTTATGGAAAATGTATGGATACATGTATATACATCGTGAAATCAAGAGAAAAAATATATACAATGTATTTTATTGCTTAACTTCATTACTGAATACCATTATTAGATACTTGAGCACTTTCTGGTTGATTGCTAGTTGAGACCTTTGATTGATGAATAAATCAACTTTTGATTGATAAATAAATGTTTATGAAAAATAGTACATTTGATAAAATACAGTACAGCAATATAATTAAGACAAAGTTTCCTCCACTTAACAAAACAATCTGGCATCAATCAAACTTTAACTATGTTTTTGAATATGTTAATGAAATATTAAATGAAATAATGGGATACGGCAAATGTTAAATCACTGTTGTGCTTGCAATGAAGTTGCACACATAGAGGTCTTTGGAATAATTTCGAAGAATATCAGGACACAAAACACGTACATTATTTTATTGTTAACAAATGTTTCACAAAAAAGATGTTGAAACACACAAACTGCAGCTACCTTAGCTACGCTTAATTTCTGTCCTTGAAAAAAAATCCAAGGATTTTGTTTCGAATTTTGGTCAATTTAAAACCGTAGACCAGAGGATTTAGAAGTGGAGGAATTAAAAGAAATTCTATTGTCATGAAGTTTTGCAGGCTCTGTGATAACATTCCCAAACCAAATCGTGTGTACATTAAATCAAAAAGCACAGCAAAGCCAAAGTTCAATAAAGAGATTAAATGTGGCACACACGTTTGCATAAACTTCTTTCTGCCCTGTTTGGATGTTCGACATGTTCTGAGCAGGTAAACATAAGACAACATAAGACAAACAAAATGGGCAATGTAAATAGCAATGTTGAAATATGCAATACCAATGTTTGTTATAGATGTGGAACAAGCTAATTTACCAAACAGTGAGTTTGAACAGTAAAGTTTAGGTATGTGTGAGCCACATAATTTTGATTGGAAAATTGTCATTGTGTTAATGAACATGCAAAAACAAGGCAAGAGCCAAGAGAAGACAACTAACAGAGATATTCTTTGTGTAGTCATAACAGAGTGGTACTGTAATGGCTGACATATAGCCACATATCTATCATAGGCCATAACAGCTAAGATAGATAAGTCGCCTCCAGATGATGAGTGTATCACAAAACTCTGCAGAAGGCATTCAGCATAAGAGATGACATGAGAGGAAGACAGAAGATCCATGAGGAATTTGGGGTAAAAGCCAGCTGTCCCATAAAGTCCATTAATACACAGATTACACAGGAAAATGTACATAGCCTCATGAAGTTTTCTGTCCACAATGATAGTTATGATGAGAACCGCGTTCACTAACCAAATTATAACGTAGTACAGAAAAGTCAGAGTAAAGAGAATGAATTTGTGTTGCACTGTGTAATTTAACCCTGAAAGTGTAAAAAATGTGATTACACTCACATTATCCATTAAACTATGTCAGCTGGCACAATTTGATTCATTTAAAACTAGTTTATATCAAACCTCAATAAGTGTCTTTTCAGAAAAAGCGTCTTACATTGGTACACACATACATACACGCATGTTCCTGAGTTGAGCTGAGCTGAGCAAGCATCCTGTCCTAACTATCCCCGACCCCACCAGTGTCCTCTGTTTTTACTTTTACTAATTATTACTCTCTGATGACTCATGACGAACTGGGATTTCACCACCTGGTTCAACACTTATTGTTATATCTGTAGAAACTAAATGTATGCGTTTTTAATTTCATACAGTTATTAAAGTTGTGATTCCAATTGCAATTAGCATGCTAGCATGTTAGCACGCTAGCGGGCTATTTACAATTATTTTATTAGCACATTTGTGACATTAGTATAGCTTTCTGTGTGGTAGCAGTCCACATTAGTTTGTATTAGCAGTGTGTTTGGTGTTGCTAAGCTAAAACTACCTCTGTATGGTAGAGCTTTTTGGTTGATTACAGAGACTGCAAACTTAAGCTAGCTTTGTGTCTGACTAGCTTGCAGCACAAAACACTCTTACATGCATTTCAAACACTCCTGGTGGGGTTTAAAAGTACTTTCTAATTATTTTACAGCAGTAAACTTCAGCATAAATAAAGCTCTGTCCTGGAAAACAGCCTCTGCAGTGAGAGCTGTAACTTTTACAATGTCTTTGTCACTTTGCATGATGCACTGTGGGTCAGGATCTCTCTCATGACAGAATCTTACAGCGTCCATGAGATTAAAAAGAGAGGGACAATGATGGTGGAGAAGATGGTGGAAAAGATGGAGCTTCTTAGGTCGGGCAGAATCTAACCCCCAAATTCCACCAGGCACAGCTGCACCATGTTATGTGTGCACCGTGGTCGCTGCAGCAATGCACAGTCGTTCTAGTCAATGTTTTAAACCCCACTGGCTCTGCCACGGTCCAGTTCAGAATCCTCCGCTCGGCTCTGTGTTAAATATGCGGCTGTTTTATTTTTGATGGAGGCTGTGAGCAGCCCGCATCAATTTACAAATCAGTTGGGTTGGATACTTAATGAATTTTACGATGCCAACTCCCCTAGTACAAAGTCTGTGTGAGTCCATGTGTGAATAGAGTAGGCATGACATTTCTATAATACACCTGGTGTGAAACCACCATCTTTCGTTTAGTATCCAGGTTTACAGATAGGTTCATACTAGGTTTGTCTGCATTTGGTCAAAATGTCAGTCAGATATTTTGCAAAGAGACATTAAGTTCGGTAAACCTGTGTATTTAAAACTTGCTCTGAATGGCAGTGAAAAGCAGATTTCAGGATAAAATGTAAACTTTGACAAACCTACAACCTACAAATTCTTATATACAAATTTGACAAAACAGCACACATCAGATTCATAATCACCAGTGTGATCATTTTAATATGCTTTATACCAAAAATTAACCAATGAAATTAGGACCGAGATCTGACTTTGTCCAGCTTTCTCAACATTTGCTCATGTTTTCATCAATCACTCACTGTATGCGTACACATGCAAGAGTTACAATCAGTGGCCTCATGAAACAATGCTTTCACTTGAGCTGTGCTTGATACAAAATCAGTCACATTACACACAATTTGATATGAGATTATGTGGTTTGTCGATTGTTTTTATGAGGTTTAATAACAGTATTAATTAATATATTAGTGACATATATTTAATATTATATTTCATTAGAATATCTATAATTTGAAAGGAAACAGACTGTGTTCAAGTGCACGAAAGTGTCATCGTTGGTTAAAAGATATTTCTACCGGAGAAAGTGAGATTTCCAAGCTTTAGTGCTTCAGCCTGTTCTCTGAGCCACTATTGGACTATACACTGTTGAGGTGTTAATATGTGAATATACAGTAGATGATCATAATCAAGCTCTAGTGTATAACTGGTCAAAAGCATCCATAAAACACTTGAAGTAATCCATTATAAGTTACATAATGAAACAGCATGCTGTTCATATAGTGCATCAGAAAGCATTTGTTTATACTTCGAGTCATAAAGCATTATGAATACATTATGATTCATTATATTGTACAGTTATAATCCTATTAATACACTCATGATGCCCTATTGGTGTGGTCCTCATAAAAAGTGTTACTGATGTTTCTTTATTGTTACTAATTTAACATCTGAGCCTGGCTTTATGATTGACACACAAAATAAACAACAAATAACTTAACTGACAGTGATTCCTTGATATTGAAAACATGAATTAAACATTTTGTGATTGGATAAATAGACATCAATATGAAAAACTTAAATAGAGCATGATGTACTAGTCTAGATACGTTTACCAGATAAAAACTGTATAAGTTTGTTTCTTATTTGTGTTAATTTGAAACCATATATGAGAGGATTGATTATTGGAGGAACAAGGAGAAATTCTATCGCCATAAAATTCTGGACATTTTGTGATACTTGTGAGCCAAATCGCATGTACAACAAATCAAAACACAAAGAAAACAACAAAATAATTAAACAGATTAAATGTGGCAGACATGTTTGCATGAATTTACTCCTGTTCTCTTTCGACGTCAGACATGTTTTGATCAGATATACATAAGACCAAATAATAAAAATAAAATGCCCACAATAAAAAGTGTAATTAAAAGCTGGAACAATAACGCTTGCTATGGAGGGAGTACAAGCCAGTTTACCAACCAAAAAATTCACACAGTAGATTTTTGGTATGTGTGAGCCACATAACCTCAATCTCGCTGTTGTTATTGAACCCATGAACACCAAATAAAGGGGTAAAAGCCAAGCAAAAAATAAAAACACACATACTCTTTGTGTTGTCATCACAGAGTGGTACACCAGAGGTCGACATATAGCCACATATCTGTCATAGGCCATTAACACCAGCATAGAGATATCTGCACAAAGTGATGAATGCAACACAAAACCCTGCAGAAGACATCCAGCAGAAGAGATGACATGAGTGGTAGACAGTAGATCAATGAGGAATTTTGGGTAAAAGCCTGCTGTCCCATAAAGTCCATTAATGCACAGATTACAGAGGAAGATGTACATGGGTTCATGAAGGCTTTTATCCAGAATGATCGTCACAATAATGGTCACATTTACCAGCCAAATGACACAGTAACACAGTAAAGTGACAGCAAAGAGAGTAACTCTGTAGTTTGTTATCCCACGTAACCCTGAAAGAGTGAACATAGTAATTACAGACATATTATCCATCATATTGAAAATTATACACTTTTCTATATCATTTTAAATCTAAAACAATTATTCTGTTATTCTGATATCAGCTTATATCCTCTCATGGCAGTGACAGATAATGAGCTAGTGAACTTGGGATTTCAAACAATCCAATGGAGGCAGCTGACTGATGATCTGGTTGGTTGCAGAGAGGCCAGAGTGAAGACAGAAATGGCTACAGAGAACCTGTGTAGCCTTTCCTGGTCGAGTCATAGGTTCTTATCTAACCTAACCTAACCTATGTGGTGTTGTCGGCGCCATTCTCTCTTTATTTAATTGTTACCACAAGGTAGAGAGTGGGGAGGAGCATCTACCAACTTGAGGACGAACAGAAACTAGCAGAAGTTGGGGCTCTAGGTGACCATTAAACCCAGACAGAGTAGTAATTTCCAAAAATTTTAGTTCCTGTATTATTAAAAATCTGGAGAAAAAAACCTGACTAAAAAGGGCATCCTGCTCCGTGTCTCCATTCCTAACAGCCTGATCAGTCAGTCTGATTTCATTTATCTAATCTTGATATATCTGATATGGTACACATAAACAATGGAGCACAGATTTCCAAAGACTAGCCGTTTTTTGAGATTTTCTAGTAGTGTACTATCCTACTTCCCCAGCAACTATTGGTTTACATACATTTTCAGCCAGGATGAAAGTAAAAACTTGCAGAGGCTTTACTGTATTATTCTTAGTATAACTCAATGTGACTATGAAAAACATTAACTCATTAGGCAGCGTGACATATGAGAGCATGGTAACTATATTACAAAGTGTTTTCTTTCTTATTTCTTTTGAATTTAGCAATGTTCTTTGCACTGCTGTACTAAATAACTTGAATCAATGTAAATGTACAACGTCAACATTTAACACAGAACTTATGACCCTGGCCTAGATGTTTACCACACAAACATTGTATAACTCTGTTTCTTATTTGTGTCAGTTTGAAACCATATATGAGGGGATTCATTATTGGAGGAATAAAAAGGAATTCTATGGCCATAAAATCCTGCACACTCTGTGTTAACTCTTTTGAGCCATACTGCATGTACAACATATCAAAAAGCAAAGATACAACAACAGTAATTAAACAGATTAAATGTGGCAGACATGTTTGCATGAACTTACTTCTGTTCTCACTGGAGTCTAGGCATTTTCTGACTAGGTACATGTAAGACCAAACAATAAACATGACATGTAAAAAATAAAAAGTGTAATTAAAGGCTGGAACAATAACGCTTACTATGGAGGGAGTACAAGCCAGTTTACCAACCAAAAGATTAATACAGTAGATTTTTGGTATGTGTGAGCCACATAACCTCAATTGTGATGTTGTTACTGAACCCATGAACACCAAATAATGGGGTATAAGCCAAGAAAAAAACACAAACACACATACTCTTTGTGTTGTCATCACAGAGTGATATACCAGAGGTCGACATATAGCCACATATCTGTCATAGGCCATTACCACTAGAATAGAAAAATCTGCACAAGCCGAAGAATGCAACACAAAACCCTGCAGAAAGCATCCAGCATAGGAGATGACATGAAAAGTAGACAGCAGATCAATGAGGAATTTGGGATAAAAACCTGCTGTCCCATAAAGTCCATTAATGCACAGATTACAGAGGAAGATGTACATGGGTTCATGTAGGCTTTTGTCCATAATGATCATCACAATAATGGTCACATTTACCAGCCAAATGACACAGTAACACAGTAAAGTGAGAGCAAAGAGAGTAACTCTGTAGTTTGCTATTTCATGTAACCCTGACAGAGTGAAAATCGTAACTTTTGAAACATTATCCATCATATTGAAAATTGCATTCATAAACCCGATACCCGAAAGGACATCCAGCTCTGCGTCTCTGTATCCCTAACAGCCTGTCATGTCAGTGTGATATCACTGATCCATCCGTTTTATATTGTTTCATGGCAGCAACATACAATGACAATGTCAACATGGGACAATCCAAGAAACACAGCCGGCTGACAATCTGGTTGGGTGTAAGTTTGGTGAGAGGGGTGTGCGAGGGCGTGTGCGAGGGCGTGTGTCGGGCGGTGACACAATACTAGAATGGTAAATGTACAAGAGCTCGACAACGCCACCTGTGGGGACCTAAACCCCAGGAACTCCACCCAGGGAGTCTTGAAGTCACACAGGTTCAAATATTACACAAAGACAGACATGATTTCCAATACAAAAATATATTTTATTTAATCCTTTAATAACTAAGTGACAACTAAAAATGAACAATAACAAAAACAGCTGGCTGTGAGCTTCCTCCAAAAAAAAAAAAAAAAAAAAAAAAAACGCACTGATTTGACCTCTACAAGTGATGGTCCAACCAAACCAACTCAACGAAATGAAACAAAATGAAGCAAAACAAAATTGAATCATATTGATAATACAGATAAAGGGGGGCAAGCTGGCTGCACTACAACACAGAGGCGGAAAATGTATTGCCAAAATCAGCTATTTACAATTGACAAAACTGGAAAGGTGCCATTTACAATTTGGATACAGGGTTTCTGCGTCCAGAACTTTTGCACGCAGTGACTGCGCCTGGGTGGCCCTGGTGGGTGAAAAGGGGGAGGGAAAACCCCTAACCTGCCACATAAGCAGAGATGGCTGACTGAATGGGTCAATGACACGGCTGCAGAGGATTCTGACAGGCATTGGAGGTTTTGTAGTGCTGGGCAGCTGTGAGACGGAGGCACCGGGAACCATTGGGCCCACAACTTCTCTTGGGGACCAGACCCATGTAAAGATGGATGCTAGACATTAGGCAGGCTGGAGGCTTATGTGCCAGGAATCAAGATTGTTACTAGTTTTCAGGTGCAGAGGAGGCTGGAGGTTAACAACTTGTTTGCATTTTATCAAAAACTGAAAGATATTTTGTCAAAAACTGAAAGATATTTTGAAACAAGACAGACAGGGTACAAGGTACAAGTAAGGTTTAGTAAAAAAAAATGTACACTGTAACACCAGGAGAGAAGTACAGAAACATATATTATTTATGACAGAAATACAAACATACAAACATTGGAAAAGAAAGCGCAGAGATTGGATAAAATGCAGCAGACTTTTAGACCTACAAGTAGTCTGAGTGCCCCAGGAAGAGGGGAAGAGAGCCAGGATAAGAGCAAAGCTAACCAAGTTTGGACTTCACGCTATTCCTCTGCCCAATCAACTTCTGGATAATGTATGGTTGCGGAAAAATAAAATGGATGAAAGAAAAAGGCAGCAAAGGGAAATCGTTATCCCCCATATCTTGGCTCCATCACAGCATCCAGGATCCTGCTTTTCACATATCCTTTTTTTTTTTTTTTTTTTTTAATATTTGTTTTTTTGTTTGTTTGATTTGTTTTCTCTATATATTTTTTTCAATTGTCTATTTCTGTCCTACTCCTATTTTTTAAATTTAATTTAATTATTTTCATTGTGGCTGTTCTAGTTTAAATTGTTCGGGTATGCAACAATACTTCAATGATCACTTTCTTTTTTTGTTGTTTTTTTTTTTTTTAGAAAAAAAAAAAAGTATACTTAACTCTTTCTAAATGTTTTAATACAATTGTATACATTTGTAAAACCCAATAAACAAAGTTTAAAAAGTCACACACACAGACACATAGTCCTGTCTAAATCATTGCTCTGAGGTGGAGTAGGTGAACAGTTTTAGAGCAGTTTAAAATAAGCATCACAGAGAACCTGTCTTAGACATTACATATCCCTACCCTGGTACACAGCTAACATCAGTGATATTGATGAGATGAGGTGCCTGCGCAGAGCCCAAAGGATATTTACGACAGCTTGGTTACCCCGCTGCTGTCTGGCGAGCGATACAGAAGTATCTGCTGCCATACCACCAGACTACTTTTCATACAGAGCGGGCCTAGAAGTTATGCCCTGAAAGCAGGTGGCAGCAGCTCTGGAGTACAGTTCATGAATAGTATAATTATTATTATAAATTATACATTTAAACAACCACTATTGGGCATGTATTTATGGCCAACATCAATCCTTACAGTGAGATTTTCTTTTGCACATGCAAACAAAACTACACTGCATGCTGTAAGCTGAATGACTTAATATCATTCATGTGTTAGTGTTATGCTTTAACACTTTTACACTGCTTATGAACATTTTTCAAAGAATTAATTTATCTGCTGCTGCTAGATATTTTGTGATCTTTATGTACTGCCCCACTCCCCCACAAAAATGTGGTTTGTGTGCATTTTCTTTTTCCAGTATGTACATTAACTTACAGAGGCTTTCTGATGTTTTCAGTTGCACTGCAAAATATTTCTTTATTTTTTTATACCAGGTTGCATCATGGTCAGACATTTAAAAACAACAAAGATAATATTAAGTCTACAATGCATGTTAATCTAAAAAAAACAAAAACAAACAGTGGTATACCAGAGGTCGTCATGAAAAATAATGTTCATAAAGCACTTACAGTATATACGATAAAATGTTACTTGTATGGAAATATATAGACATTGTGTTAAGTATAATAATAATAATAAATTGATGGTGAAAAACTAGTAACTCATTAGGTGACTGACATATGAGAGGTATTGGTGCTTTTAGAATTATATGTTTTAAATCATAAAAAGCTACAAAAACAGAGTTAGATAAAACAGTGATTTATTCATATTGACATAGATGTAAGAGAAAATGATACACATTTTGCGACTGTAAAAATGGACATTAATATGAAAACACAAACAATAGATGATGATGTACTAATCTAGATACGTTTACCAGATAAAAACTGTATAATTTTGTTTCTTATTTGCGTCAGTTTGAAACCATATATGAGAGGATTGACTATTGGAGGAACAATGAGAAATTCTATCGCCATAAAATTCTGGACACTTTGTGATACTTGTGAGCCAAATCGCATGTACAACAAATCAAAGCCCAAGGATACGAAGAAAATAATTAAACAGATTAAATGTGGCAGACATGTTTGCATGAATTTACTCCAGTTCTCTTTGGATGTCAGACATGTTTTGATCAGATATACATAAGACCAAATAATAAAAATAAAATGCCCAGAATAAAAACTGTAATTAAACGCTGGAACAATAACACTTGCTATGGAGGGAGTACAAGCCAGTTTACCAACCAAAAAATTAATACAGTAGATTTTTGGTATGTGTGAGCCACATAACCTCAATCTCGCTGTTGTTATTGAACCCATGAACACCAAATAAAAGGGTATAAGCCAAGCAAAAAATAAACACACACATACTCTTTGTGTTGTCATCACAGAGTGGTATACCAGAGGTCGACATATAGCCACATATCTGTCATAGGCCATTAACAGTAATATGGAGAAATCTGCACAAACTGATGAATGCAACACAAAACCCTGCAGAAAGCATCCAGCATAAGAGATGACATGAAAAGTAGACAGCAGATCAGTGAGGAATTTTGGGTAAAATCCTGCTGTTCCATAAAGTCCATTAATGCACAGATTACAGAGGAAGATGTACATGGGTTCATGAAGGCTTTTGTCCATAATGATCATCACAATAATGGCCAGATTTACCAGCCAAATGGCACAGTAACACAGTAAAGTGAGAACAAAGAGAGTAACTCTGTAGTTTGCTATCCCACTTAACCCTGAAAGAGTGAACATAGTAATTACAGAAGAATTATCCATCATGTTGAAAATTCAAAACTTTTCTATTTCCTAAATTTGAAACAAAACATTTTTAAAAACAGAAACATTAAATTGCATTTGAATGCATACAATTTTCTCTGGAAAAGGAAAGACATCCAAAACTGTCTGTCAACCCCTAACATCAGCTTTTATCCTATCATGGCAGCAACAGATAATGAGATGGTAAACATGGGAGTTCAAACAGACAAATCACAGAGATGGAATTAGCTGGAGAAGCCAAAATGACGACAGAAAAAATTGTAGTTACTGTTAATGAAGCCAAAAACATTATATTTATTTGAGTAGTCACTAATTAACTCGATAACTTGCAGTATTTGCAATTTTTAATTTGTATGTTTGTTTTTTTTTTATTATTCTCATCTTATTATACAACACTTTGAGCCAAACCATATGTATGAGTAGTGATATAGAAATAAAGGTCATTTGCATCATTAGTGCCGAGTGCCTAGACACGAGGGGTTCATGCCGTACCGTTTTTAAACTATCGAGGCTCAAAGTTGAGCAGGTTTTTGCTCAAATTTCTGGGTTTATAATGGGTGTGTATTGCGCGGAATGTTTGTGCTAGAGTGGATGACATCATCCGCTAGAGTGAGGAGGAGAGAATAAAATCAGTGAAAAAATAAAACGGAAACTGCTCCTGTGGCCACAAATTTCACACTACAGACATAATTTATAGATAGAAACGTAGGAAAATTTGTCTTCTCGCGCAGATTCGTCTGCTAAAGCTGTCAGTATTATAGTTTTGGCGTCAGACACAGAGATTCGCCAGCAACACCCATCCACAGCCCCATAGACTGCCATGTTAAAAAGGCGGGAAACTTTCTGGAGGAAAGCAGAAGTAACCTTTCTTTGAATTGATTTTAACAGGTCACATTTCTTCATTTTACACACAAACTGCATATCTAGACGTTCAGGAAGGGCTCAAGATGCCCAAAGTTAAGCCGGTTCAATGATTGGAAATACGGTTTGGCCAGAAATCCTTCCTGTTCGAGGCATGGTTTCAACTGACATTCTAACAGGTGTAGTAACTGCCTGGTGGCAGCCATTTTGGGAGTTATTGGCAGTTAATTTGAACTTGTCTTGTCTGAACTTTGTCTAAAATGAGAGAGAGAGAGAGACAGCAGAGCAGCTAGCATGTTAGCCATTAGCATCTGTTTAATTTTTAGTGGCTAAAAAGACACAATTAATTGGTAACATTAGCAGCCAATGCTAAAATTAGTGGCTAGCATGTCATGCTAATTGCTAACATTAGCAGCTAATGCTAATTTTTAGTGGCTAGAAATTAGTGGTAGCATTAGTGGTACCATTAGCATGTTAGCATTAGCCTCTATTTAATTTTTAATGGCTAAAAAACATGCTAACTGCTAACATTGGGGGCCAAAGCTAAAATTAGTGGCTAGCGTGTCATTAGTGGTTTCAGCATTTTCTCTCTCTGTCAGCATTTCCAACTGACATTCTAACAGGTGCAGTAACTGCTCTGCTGATGAGGGCCGGCAGGCAGAAGCCAGCAGGCAGAAGCCCGGTGGTGGCCATTTTAGCAGTTATTGGCACTGAATTTGAACTTGTCCGTCTAAAATGACAGAGACATCAGAGCTGCTAGCGCGTTAGCGCTAGCCACTAACTGACAGACAGTAACACAGAAACAGAGAGACAGACCAACACAGACAAGCACACACGCAGAGACAGACAAGACAAACATACCACACACACACACACACACACACACACACCTAACAACTTCCACAAATTTTGTACTACAGTAATAAAAATTATATCACTATATTCAGCTCATTTAGGACATTACTACTACACTGACCTTCTACAAACCGTCTACACTGAGCAGCTAGCGCTAACACGTTAGCTGCTCATGGTAGTAAAGTCATACTAATTGCTAACATTTGCAGCTAATGCTAGAATTAGTGGCTAGCGCGTTAACGCTAGCTGCTCATGTGTGTAAATAAGTATGTTAAATATTACTATTTGAGGTGTGCTTTTTCAATACAGACCCCCGGCAACAGTCCACTCGGCACTTTCAAAATTTCCACGGGAATTTTCTAGTTCTAATTAATAGTGACTGTTTATAACACAAACAAGTAATAACAATCTGTGATATGTGCTGAACAGAAACCTCACCACTCTCCTTTTTAACTGTACCTTACAATCACTGTGATTCTTATTTTGGTTTAACAAGGTCTGCTTACAGTATCATGCTCAGAAGAACAGTATTTACTTTATGTTAAAGTATCTATCATATCCAAGATATGAGACAAAGTTAAAAAATACCATATTAATTTTCTAACCCAGACTACACTACATAATAAAAGACAACCTAACAACTCCACTCTGCGGCTGTTTCTGAAACTAAGAGCCATGTGCCAAATGATGTTAAGATCTGTTGCATAATATTGATAAATAATGTTATGTTACACTGCAGCAATGCTGATTAAGTTACTTTCTGCAAAGATATATACTTCAAGCTATCCTGGTTGAGAATATACAGATGTAGCAACTCAAAAGTTCCCGTGTTTCCGTGACGGGTCCTTGACTGGTCCTTGACCGGTCCTTCGCAGGTCCGTGACGGGAATGTAATCCCCCGCGATGACGTAGTCAGTGAGGCCCCGACTGGAAACGCCTCTAAGCAGCCTGGGTGAGAACCAGCTGCAATGCCTAATTTATCCACGGGGAGGAGCAGTGATTTTAATGCTCTCACCGTAGACTGTATAGAGACACATCCAAACGGATACGCCGGGGTGAGCGCGCGAGCCGATCAGCTGAGACAGAGCACAATCATGGATTTGGCTAGTGGTGCAACGGATCATTATTGATCTGCGACCCGTTCAGATCGCTCCCTACAGACCGGCACCAAGTGATCCCCGGATCGTTTGATGGAAAAAATAAGTTGTAATAAGATAACACTGAGGCACCGCTGCAGCCTCGTATCTGCAACTCTATGTCGCGAATAACATCCCCCCCCCCCCCCCAAATAAACTGGTAATTAAAAAAAAAGAAAAAAAAAACAGCTCTGACGCGGCAGCCCCGTAACATCTGATGGACCGTGTTTTGTTTTTTTTTTGTAACTTTTTTTAAGGGCCATATCTGTTTGATGCTTTCTGAAGCCTATGAAACACACTCGATTTATGAGTATTTAATCCTCGGACCGTCATAGCAGTTATAGTGATGGCTATATGAACAGCTGTTATAGACCGGTGTGTCCAGCTGTGCACTACATGCAAATCAGGAGCGAGCGAGGAGAGAGAGAGTGCGCGAGTGATTTAGTAAAGTGACATGTTAGATATAAACACCACAAATACTCGCCCTCCTTTATAATGACTGTTGAATAATATCATAACTAGGCAACATTATGCGTTGTCAGTTTTGGACAAGAAGGGCCATTTGCTTTTTTTTTTTGTAATTTATTTAGTATTTTTTTTCATTTAGACCTACTGTATTTTCATTTTTGTCCATCCCATAGGTTAAATCCTGCATAAATAAATTGAACCATAAATGAAACTCCATGCAGCAAGAACGCATGAATTTCCATTTAAAGAAGAGGAATTACAGGTGATTAACAGCCTTTTGGAAGGCCACATGAGCCCATACAAACACCTCATTAGCATTCTCACTGCTCAACCTTTTGTTTGCACTTAGTGGGCTTTTTGGTCTCCCAGTGTCACACAGATCACAGAGCCGAACATGAAGCTGGTTTGACTACTGGACTGATGGGGGTCAGGTGTTGAAGGTGGCAGGCTGAGGTGTGGAGGGGGAGGGGAGAATGAAACTCCATGCAGCAAAAACTTTCTTAAAATGTATATGCAGACCAATACACACTCAGCAAAGGCAAGCAAATCAATCAAAAAATAGTATAAAAATAAATAAATACGTTGTCGTTTAGCAACAGTAGCGATGCCGCTGTGACTCAGGGTCAGTCTTCCGGGGACTTCTAAGTCTTTCATTTATGAAAATACAGTAAATAAGTCATCCTCCTGTTCATGAACACACTTAAATCACAAGGTGATTTAATAGTATACAAACCAGCTGCAATCTGTGATCTGTGTGACACTGGGAGACCAAAAAGCCCACTAAGTGCAAACAAAAGGTTAAGCAATGAGAATGCTAATGAGGTGTTTGTATGGGCTCACCTGGCCTAAAGCTGAATACCTGCACAACTACAAAAGTCTTCCAAAATGCTGATAATCACCTGTAATTCTTCCTCTTTCAATGGACAAAAAAAAAAAGTTCTTTCTACATGGAGTTTCATTTATGGTTCAATTTAGTTATGCAGGATTAGGCCTATGAGATGAACAAAAATGAAAATACAGTAAATGTCCAAAATTGCCGACACATAATGTACCTACGCCCGCATAGACGGATGATTGTATTGGACTGGAAAGCAGCCGACAGATTTATTAGGCTATGTAGTCATTGAATAGTCATAAAGGAGGGAGAGTATTTGTGGTGTCTATATCTAACATGTCACTGTTTACTAAATCAGCAGCATCTAGGCTATTCTAGGCTATCCTTACATAATTACTAATGCTTCACTTCTCTTGTGCTCGCGCACTCTATACTGTATAGTATATGCTAGTCAAACCAGCTGCCCCAGAATCCAGAATGCTCCAGAATGAGATCAAGTCATATTTAGACAGAAATCAACTTTCATTTACTGTATTTGGCCTTCAATCAATTTATGGCAGGCAAAAATGCCCATTTTTGGTAGGTGACAATGCCCATTTTGTCTTGTATGGTCCATTACAAAAATTCCAAGCTGTCCTGTGACCTCAGATCTTTCTATTATGAAGCTCCAGAATGAGATCGAGTCATATTTAGGTGGAAATCACCTTTCATTAACTGCATTTGGCCTTCAATCAATTTATGGCAGGCAAAAATGCCCATTTTTGGTAGGTGACAATGCCCATTTTGTCTTATAATGGTCCATCACAAAAATTCCAAGCTGTCCTGTGAGCTCAGATCTTTCTATTATGAAGCTCCAGAATGAGATCAAGTCATATTTAGGCAGAAATCACCTTTCATTTACTGTATTTGGCCTTCAATCAATTTTTGGCAGGCAAAAATGCCCATTTTTGGCAGTTGACAATGCCCACTTTGTGTTGTAATGTTTCTTTGAAACCTACTGTATCAATATTAATTGGAGCCTAAAGTGGAGTTTCAGGAGCCGGACCACTTAAACTATAAACATCCTCTTAACCCTCTGGTTCCCTTCACTGTATTATACCACACACCCCTCCCGTCCACCCCATATCTTTCACCTTTTTCCCCTCTCTTTCCTACTCTCCACAGGGTTCTGAGGGTGGTCCGTTATGCCCAGTTGCTACTGCGGATTCCCTGTCGAAGCTTCCCCACACCACAGCATCAGACCAAAGAAGTACACAAGATCATGCTTCACTCTCAATCATTAATTTTGTCAATAAATCATTTAAACATATCTTGTTGATGGTGTGGTCCATGCTAGTGAAAACGTTCCTAAACAGTGTGAGTGCATACAGGACTGACATGGACTCTTAACTCAAAATATACCATATTATACTATTTTTTTTAGAAGATGGGGAATTTGAGTTTGAGTTTGACTTTGTGAGTTTGCTGTAACTGGCCAGTGTGGATTTGAAGCAGCAGAGTAACAGCTTGAGTTAGTGAATGAATAAATAAAAACAAATGAAATCTCTGGGATGTCGTCACTTTCATTCATTCTTTCAATACCCCCACAACACGACAAATAAGTTTCGAGGCATAGTTATATGAAACTTGTACATTTTATGATCAAGTACAGATTTATTTTATAAGACAATACATGGCTTAAACCATTTTAAATGTCATGTGATTGGAGACACATTTAAAACATAATTATTCCAGAAATTTACAATAGTAAGCCTGATTTCCATTCAACATACTGTTACCTCTAAATTGCTTTCATTCTGTCAGTGCTGTGTTGGCACTTTTGTACTGCATAGCCTGAATTGGTAGTCATGTATAAATGTCATACAGTATTGTACATTTACTGATTAATAACAATGTTAGATTTAATGTATTTCTCCCAAAATGCATACATATGCAAACATATTTTTCTTTTTTCTGACTCGTGACTTTTGTCTAAGAATGTAACTTACAATTCAGAAATCTTTGAATTCGATTTTTTATTTTGGTCAATTTGAAACCGTAGATCAGAGGGTTGATAGTTGGAGGAATAAGGAGAAATTCTATTGCCATAAAATTTTGGACACTTTGTGATAACGTTTTTGAGCCAAATCGCATGTACAACAAATCAAAAAGCAAACATCCTACGACAACAATTAAAGAGAATAAATGTGGCAGGCATGTTTGCATAAATTTACTCCTGCTCTCTTTAGACGTTTGGCATGTTCTGATCAGATATATATAAGACCAAACAACAAAGATAACATGCCCAAAATAAAATGTATAATTAAAAGCTGGAATGATAATTTTTGCTATTGAGGCAGAGCAAGCTAGATTAGAGATTAACGAATTTACACAGTAGATCTTCGGTATGTGTGAGCCGCATAACTTTGATATTATTGTTGTTATCGTGCTCATGAAAATCAAATAAAAGGGAATGAGCCAAGCAAAAAATACAAACAAACAAACCCTTTGTTTTGTCATCACAGAGTGATATACCAGAGGTCGACATATAGCCACATATCTGTCATAGGCCATCAATGCCAGAATGGAGAAATCAGCACCAGCATAAGAATGCAACACAAAACCCTGCAGAAAGCATCCAGCATAAGAGATGACATGAGTGGTACACAGTAGATCAATGAGGAATTTTGGGTAAAAGCCTGCTGCCCCATAAAGTCCATTAATGCACAGATTACAGAGGAAGATATACATGGGTTCATGAAGGCTTTTGTCCATAATGATCGTCACAATAACGGTCACATTTACCAGCCAAATGACACAGTAACACAGTAAAGTGAGAACAAAGAGAGTAACTCTGTAGTTTGCTATCCCACTTAACCCTGACAGAGTAAACATAGTAATTGCTGAAACATTGTCCATCACAACGTTTTACGGTTTATCATGTTTTAGAGGTCATTTATACGACACACATAAGAAATTGCAATCATACAACCTGATTTGTGGGAGGAAACAAATGGGCACTCTGTCCTGTGTCTACTCATCCCTAACCTGATGTGTTACTGTTTATATTATTTCTCAGCAGTAACACTCCATTACATTGCTCACATGGGACTTCTAACTTCTTCCATGTTGTTGCTGTTGCTTGCATACTCAAAGTATCAGTGTGTAGAATTAAGTGGCATCTAACGCCTCTCCCTCCACATTTAAATATTTAGAATCACATAAACTAGGAAAATGACTAAATCTGTGTTGGCGGGCAAAGCGCCTCTGAAACGCTCGCAACAGGGTTTAAGGTCACGTGGAAAACGGACCATGTTGTATTCTTTCATCATGTCCTCCTTGTCTCTGTTGTCTTTGGTTTGCTGCATATTGCAACCACCTCATTGCACAATAAAAAACAAAAAAATAAACAATTAAGGTTCATCCAAGCATTTTTCAGAAGTTCCTGCCCTTTTCCAAGCAACTTCCCACATGGTTCTGTGTAACCAATGCTGTCAGGATGACCTGATTATCCCTTTTCCTTTAACATTATTCTAGTAGTGAGGTTGTGCTGTTGTATCAGTTCACCGTGATTAACTTCGCCACTCTGGCCTACAACTGAATCACAGCCGTGCTAATATTCAAAACAACAGCACTCCCTCTCGTGATACTGCTTTAATAAGCTTTTTAAAATGATATATGCATATTGTTATTTTCATTTGTTTTTCTTATGTTTTGTTTAGTTTCCTCTGATTGAATGTACACTTCATAATATACATTAGCTGTCTGTTTGTAAATATTTTTATTGTATGTCTCTACCTCAGTGCACCGGAAAAAAGAAAAAAAGTCACGGCACACGTAACAGACAATTTATAAAAAATTATTTGCATTTTATTTCTAACAGCACATAACATGAAGAATTACTGATAAATCATATATTGACTGATGTGTGTAGTGCTGTATGAGACAAAATAAAAAAGTAAGAGCTCAAAACTATTGAGCTCCTGAATTTTTGTGAGAATTAAGTGACGTAAAATAAAATGCCGGGGCACCCTGGTACCTCAACTGGTAGAGTGTCCACCAGTGAAATCACATGCTACATGTCATCCTCTATTTCTCTCCCTGCTTTCCTGTCTGTCTTCGTCTGTCCTGTCTAATAAATGCAAAAAATGAGATGAAAAGCCAGTATGTGTTATTTATGTGGAAAGAAAGTTATTTGAGGCCAAGAATGTAACTTGTCATTGTAATAGTGGTAACATAAAAATAAATAAAACAATATGTTGCTGGTGAGGGAGGTAGTACAGATTTCTATTGATTATTACTTAATTATTTTCATTATTTAAGAGATGTATTTATTTATTGTTTATACAAGCAGAACCAATATCATGACATTATACTTATAATAGTGCCAAGCCAGATAAATAAATACAAAAATGTTCACATCAGAGGATCTGTTATATTTGTAAGTTGTATGTAAGAAAAATGAATGAAATATTAATTTAGAATGAAAAATATTGTTCAGTGTTCAATTTATCATATTGTCATTTAGTCTAGTCCCTGGTGAAGTAACACACTGTAGTCTGAATTTGGGGAATTTATTTCATTATATATGTTTTGCAAACATTAAGCATCTGTCCATAATGTTGTCACAGTTAGATTATTTGGGAAACGTAAAGTCTTGTATGTTGTAATGGTTAAATTTCCTTTATTATGAGAGTTCATCATTTTCATATTTTTTCATAGCATTAACACACTATATACAACTTATATAGACTACTCTTATAGTCTGTGTTGTTATAAAACATACAATATACTGTGGTGTGTTTCTAACAGATCATTTTTAATGGGTTATTTTATACCATGATAACATTCTTAAAATGTGCTTTCTAATTTCCGGTAGCTTCAGTCCATACACGAGAGGATTGAGAATTGGAGGAATGACAACAAACTCCAGTGCCAGGGTAACAGCCAGAAAAGGATTTATCTTTTCAATGTCATAACGGCTCAAGGCAATATCACAAAACCCTGTGGTGGAATAAATCACAAATGAAATAATGTGCGGCAGACAGCTCTGAAATACTTTCCCTTTGAATTCTGCTGAGCTCCTCCAGCAAATTATTAAAATTCGCAGATAGGTGTACAGGACATAAGAAAGGGGAAAGAAAACTGTCGTTATGGTCAAAATCAAACCATAAATATTGTTTGCATCAGTGGTAACACATGACAGTTTTACAATATTCCAATTGGCACAAAATATCTTTTGTATCTTGTTACCACACAGAGGAAGCCTGGCAGATATAGAAATTAATGTTAAAATACCAAAGGCTGGGAAAAGCCAAGCTGCTGCTGCCAACTTAATAACCTTTTTAGAGTTCATCCTTCTGTAATAGTGCAAAGCATGACACACAGCAACATATCTATCATATGCAATAATGCTAAGGATGGTCATCTCATAGGAAGCATATGTGTAAATAATATAGATCTGAGTGAAACATGCAGGACGTGAGATTAAATGAACATCAGAAAGAAGGTCCATGAGAAATCTGGGGAAGAAACCGGTCGAACCGTACAGAGAGTTGATGGATAAAAGCGCAATAAAAATATACATGGGCTCATGAAGTGCTCTTTCACGAGATATCACCAGAATTATGATGAGATTAGCAAAGATAATAAAGCTGTAGAGCAGGAAGCAAAAAACAAAGGCAAGATAGCGGTAATGTCCAATATTCACAAACATGGTCAGGTTGAAGTGAGAGGAAACAGTGATGTTTTCCATTCCACAATCATACAATAAATCAGCCACTTGTCTTTGTCGTTGGGTAAACCTGCGCGATCATCTGCGCAAAATTTAAAATACAGGCATATAATATTGGTCATACCTGATAGTGGTTTATACTTACAAACTAGGTGTGAATCATGCTCAGGTGTGGTCTACATTTTGCTGTCGTTTAGATCTATGGACACACCACAAGTGTCGGTGATGGGAGGAGTTTCGAGTCTTTTATGTTGTCTGACTTTACTCTGGAGAATTAAGACAGCAGCATAAACATTTATGACTTTTATTTCTAAATAAACATTAGTTTAAAAAATCAGTGGAGCGAAACTATTTGAGCTAAGCCAATCAGACATGAAAAAATCTAAAAAAAATAAAATAAAAAAAAAAACACACAATTCTGCCTTTCTTTCACATCTGAAGTCAGATAACACAGAACAAATTGTATGGAATACGTTAAACTTGCATGAAGTTGATACGAATCTTCACCTCATGTTCATTTTAAACGTGACTTATTATGTTCTTTTTTTACAAGATCGTTCAGAAAGTAATATTTTTGTGTCACATCTACAGGTACATAACACCAGCAGTTATGTCTAGCCATAAAGTATCTGACAATCCTAGCAGGAATAAATAAATAATACATTATAAAAACAAAGCTACAGGCCACATGAAATCTGACCACAGGCCGTGATTGGCCCTCGGGCCAGACCTTGGATGTCACTGTCATAAGTTATAGATCACACAGGCCTCTCAATGGTTGTCTTTTTACACTTGGCTTTTGCTAAGAGAGTATATGAGTGCTTTTGAGCATCAGGAGGAGCCCCCTAACTTTGCACCCCCTCAACTTATTCAATTCAAGACTGTCTGTTGTGGAAACATTCAGGTTTCTAGAATCCACGATCTCCCCGGACACGAGCATCAAGAAGGCCCAGTAGAGGTTGTACTTCCTGCGGCAGCTCAGGAAGCTCAACACCGCCATTATTAAGTCTGTTCTCTGCTCATCGATCAGAGAATTTGCCATGCAGTCAGTAAACATCACTGCAGATCCGTCACACCCCGACAAAACCTGTCCAACAACTACAGAGCACTGATCATCACTGAACGAATAAACACTGTGATGAACAGTGTCAGGAACAATCCGCTGTATCTGTAAATTATGTATTCTCACTGTTTGAATTCAGTTTTCCTCCATCTCACACCAGATTTCAGGGGTTAGTCTGCCCAATGTTTGGTGGTTACTAAATTCATTTGTTCTTCATGCCTTTTTAATCTAATACTCAAGTGGTGATGCCAGTCATTATAATTGAATGATTTAATGTGCCAAACACTGGTGGAAGTGTTGCCAGGTGCTTTCTCCGGTGGGAATTGTTGAGTCTCTGCAAATAATATTATAAAGTACAGTCTAATAAAATTAAATTGAACTTGACTTATTGCACCCGTTCTGGTTCTTTAATCAAAATCAAGTATTCAAAAGACCCAGATAACAACTGACTTTATGTCCAAACAGAGCAACTACTAAAGAACTGGTGAAAATAAATAAAAGGTCTATGTCCTGCGGAGACATTTGCATATTTCGTCTCTGTTTTGAATACAATTGTATTTTATTAAGACGTATTTAATTATGTGCATTAGTGTGCATTTTCTGTATGGGTGCTTTGAATCTCCTTTATGTTTCTATGTTATGGATGGTCAAAAAAAAAGGTCACAAAAAAGTCCTGCCTTTTCTGTCGCTGCTGTTTGGGCAATTATGTAAACTTTTAGATTTTACATATTATTGTCATAAATTTATATTATATATAAATTATAAATCTTGTGTATATATATATTTATAAATTTAAAATAAGTAATGTATTGTAATAAGCCGAGAACATGTAAGATACACATCTAATTTGTATTTATATTACAGTAAAGGTTACAGCGCTTTCAATAAAATATATTATTATTTTTGACATTCTTAAGATGTGCAGTATAATTTCTGGTAATTTAAGGCAGTGTTTTTCAACCCTGGTCCTCGGGGAACACTGATCACACACCTGATTCAAAAATGATCAGCTCGTCATCGAGCTCTGCAGTGGCCTGATAACAAGCCACTCGTTTGAATCAGGTGTGTTGGAGCAGGAAACATCTAAAACATGCAGGGCAGTGTTCCCCGAGGACCAGGGTTGAAAAACACTGACTTAAGGCAACATAAGAGAGGATTCAAAGGAAAATGGATTTATCTCAAGATTATACTAGCTAAGGGGAGTGTTTAGCTCAGTTGGTAGAGCAGCCGCCCGCTCAGGGTTCAAATCCGACCTGTCATTCCCCGTCTCTCTCTCTCCACATTTCCTGTCACCCTTGAGCAGTCTCAATCAAGCTAAAAACATTTAACATTTAAGATAATTTCACCACATTCCAGTTGGAAGAAAATATTGTTTTGTATGTCATTGCTACATAAAGAAAGCCTGGCGGACAAATAAATGCACGCTGTAAATAAAGCAAAGCAAGTGCTGCCGGTTTTGAAACTACTTTAGAGTTAATCATTGTGTGATAGTGTAAAAGGTGACTAACAACAACAGCATGTAACATAATGCCGAGGATGGTCAGCTCAGATAAAAATAAATAAATAACATAAACAACATGGACCTGAGTGAAACCAGCTGGACATGAGATTACACGAGTATCATTTTTCAGTTAATCCTGATCAAAGTGTAAGGAAGTTGATCACACCAGATATGTTGCCTCTGTTCTTTTATTTGCGGGTTTTGTTGATTTGTTTATATACAACAAACCGTATTTACATCAGTACAGGTATTATTTTATTTTTTAAGAAAAATATCTTCACAATGTGTCTTCTAATTTCTGGTAATTTCAATCCATATATGAGAGGATTCAGAAAAGGAGGAATGATAACAAATTCTAGTGACAAAATTAAAGCCACAAACGGATTGATCTCATCCAGATTTTGTCGGCTCAGGGCGGTGTCACTACTCGATGTGATGGAATAAACCACAAATGAAATAACATGTGGAAGACAACTCTGTAACACTTTTGCTCTGACCTCTGTTGACATTTTCCAACAAGCAATCACAATTCTTAGATAAGTGTACAGGATAAAAACAAAGGGAAGAAAGGCTACAATTACAGCCCCAAGCATAGTAACAGTATTGTTAAGAGCGTAGGTGCTACATGACAATTTTACAATATTCCAGCTGGCACAGTATGCCTTCTGGATGTTGTTACCACACAGAGGGAGACTGACAGTGATATTAATAACTATTGTGAGGCTACAAGTTGGACAGACCAAAGCAAAAAAAGCCAATTTATAGACAGTTTTAGAGTTCATCCTTCTGTGATAGTGTAAAGCATGACAAACAGCAATATATCTATCATACGCCATAATGCTCAGGATGGTCACTTCATATGAAGCGTAGGTATAAATAACAAAGATCTGAGTGAAACAAGCAGGACGTGAGATTAAATGAACATCAGACAGAAGGTCCATGAGGAATCTGGGGAAGAAACCGGTCGAACCGTACAGAGCATTGGTAGATAAAATTGCAATAAAAATATACATGGGCTCATGAAGCGTAGTCTCTCTTAATATTATCCACATCATGGCAAGATTTGCAGACATAATAAAGCTGTAGAGCAGGAGGCAAAAGACAAAGGCGGGGTAACGGTAGTGTCCAATATTCATGAACACTGTGAAGTTGAAGTAAAAAGAGACAGTGCTGTTTTCCATCCTGTAAATCACCGTGTCACCGTGTCTGTTTGTTGTACAACCTATTAGCAATGAAAAATTAGCAGTCTTAATAAATTTAACGTGCAAAATCATTCATCATTTTGAAAAAAAAAAAACATTTTGTAATCTGTAATCTTCACTCTGATTTAGTGAGAGTTGTACACACATGAACTACAGCTGTGGGCTCTGAGAGGTGTTCACAGTCTTTTATTTTTTCCTGATAGCTGCTCTGATGATAGACGAATATTTAACCTCTGGAGAATTTGGAAATTTTCCTACAGTATGTTAACCATTCTGATGACACATTTGTTTTTGGCTTCATAAGTGACACAGCTCTAATGATGGCAATGTTAACGATTATTATATATTATTTTATTGGCATTTGGTAAAACTTTATCTGAAGATGTATCATGCATTATGGGGGCTTTATGACCACACTCATAAACACACCTTATGCTTTGCTTTGCATCTATATGAACAGTCATAAAATATTATAGATCTGAATTATAATGAACTTCAAGTGTCTCAGTGTCTCATGATTAGTTATAAACTACATGTTGACTGTTGGGGGTTAAAATACATTATGACTACCTACACACATTTCAATCAACTCATAGTGTGCTATAACAGTCAGTGCAGTGTGATATGTTTCCTTTTAAGAATGAATATAAATTATATATTCAAAACAAAAAGACAAAATAGATAGATTGGGGTCTGGTCTTTATGATCAGAATAGGCAGCAGCTGAGATAAAAGTCAGTTCAGAGGATGCCTTAACTACTACAAATATCCTAAAGGTCAAAGGTTGCATGGTTCACCTAAAAGGTACATCCTGTATTAAGACAGGCACCTTGCTCAAGGGCACCTCAGCAGTGTCCAGGGAGGTGAACCAGCACCTCTACAGCTACCAGTCCGCCCTCCATACTTTGGTCCATGCTGGACCTGAACCAGCCACCCTTTGGTTCCCAAGCTGAAGACTGAGCTGATATCACCATAAAATGATGTTTAGTTGACATATTAAGAACTCCTTTGTAAGTTTTTAGGTAATCGTGTAACCGTGGCATTATGGGTAAGAGAGCCAACATGGCTGCAGAGGAGAGACCTATAACCCCTAAAATAATCCAAATTCTGCATGTGCTCCATGAGTAATTGTCTGTTTTACACAACTAAATTAAAGAAAGGCTTAACATTGGGGAATATAATTTAAGTGTGATGTGAACTGATTACACAAAATACATTTCCCTGTGTGTGTTATGGATATGAAATCAACAGTCAAACTGGATGCTGAACTGTCAGAACACCACAAACTGTGAACAAAAATAGATTATGGGATGAAAATGTGTCATATTTTTAGTGGATAATCTGGTGAAGTACACTTGAATATAATGCAACCCAAAACTTATGAAATAAAGAAACTTGTGATATTAAATTGACATTGTGTCTCCAGAGGTATTGAAACAACTCAATAGACATTTTGTGGTTGTAGTTTATGGCGGCATTGCCCTGATGAATTGATCATACACATGAGTTCCCAGACAGATGACGACTGATCGTGAGAAATAAAAGTTCAACAGCTGAATAAACTGCTCTGTATTAAAGTAAAATATAACATTAATTAGATTTAATGAGTTTGTTTCTGGTTTCAGTGGGTGGCTGGCTAAAGAGGCTGTTTGTCTGAGTTAGTGCCCGGCCTCGCTCTCCAGAGGGGTGGTGTTGTTTTATTAATTGTTCTCAGAGGAGAGTGGAGCTAATGACCTGTTGACCACTTCTACCCTAATTACTGCATGTGCTCTATGTAACTCTTCAAAAACAACAGCTACATTATCGCCTCTGAGGTATTCATTATTTAAGTGAACCTGTTTGACAGCTTTTGGGGTCAACAGGTAAAGTAACTGCTACATTGACCACCGGATCATAATTAGGTGGCTGTAGTAAGCGCTGTTCCCTGAAGCCTGTTGTTTTCCACTCAGGCCCTCCAGGGAGTTGACAGTAATGATGGCCATTACAGCAGCCTTTCATCAGCTGTTGGACCGATATACACATCATTCTGGAGACATGTAATTACATCACTCGTATTACATCATTGTGATTGTACATTTTTGTCCATTCATCCCTTTGAGACTTAAAGTACACAGACACAAATCAAAACAATATTTGTAATCAGATTTAGGATGAACACATTATGACCCCTGAAACTCAAAGATCACCACAGAGTTATGTTGAAGGTCAGTCCACACAAACCTTAATAAAAGCTCCTAATATATTACAGTAAATATGAGATTGATATGTTTCCCTCTTCCCTTGTAAGACATGAAGTTCAGAATATGCACAAAAAATATTAGGCCATTTATGTATTTCAATTGCATAGAAAACTTTCCTCCATTTGAATTACGCAGTTTTGATATAAATTAACTTCATGTGAAGCAAATAATAAGATTATGTAATAGTACTAATAAAAACCTGACCTTTTTGAGCTTTATTTGATAGAGACAGCTGAAGAGTGACAGGAATGCAGGGAGAGAGAGATGGGGAATGACATGCGGGAAAGAGCCACAGGTCGGATTCAAACTCTGGGCCTTTGTACATGGGGCAGATGCTCTACCAACTGAGCTAAACGACACCCCACAAATTGGCTTTATTAATATTGAGTTCATAAACCTGGCTACTGTGTAGTGGAGGCACATTCAGGTTATTTTTACATATATTTATATGCTTCTGCCATGAGTGAATAGGCTACGTAATAGGATTGTTTCCCCTTTCCACAATCTGAAGTCTGCACCGTGTTTTGTTTTGAAAATTGACAAAGTACTGTTCTGTGCTCTTTCAGGGTCTGACTTGTAGTCAGCTCAATCTGTTCTGTGATGCTTTGCATCTGTCAAAAACCGATAAGCTGCGTATTCTCTGTGTCCTCTGAGTGGAGGACGCTTCTAAAACAGATATACTTTTTCCCAATATGACATTTGGGAGACGGTTGAAGCACCTTGCCATACATTTTACAAATAAAGTACAATACAAATGAAGTCTCTTTAAAGACTCTGGGTGGGGGAACCGTCTCTCCGTAGCTCTATGTCTTAGCCCATGGTTCCTGTGTTTGAATGAAAGAGAGAAGAGAAGAGAGAGATTACAAAAGAAAGAGGGTTTGGGGGGGAGGGATGTGAAAACTGCATCAAAGAGAGAGTGAATGGATAAGATGTGTTTAAGTACATGTGAAACGGAAATGAGGTGAGTTTAAGGTATGGTCCTTCCTGAATCTAGTTTTAATTCAACTCTATTTCATTTAGTTTGTTAACATATCAAACTGACATCATCTTAGAAATCTCCCATGGCCTGTTTGCTTACATTCTTATTGACAGTCTTAAAACAATTATGGTCACAAGCATTGATTCCATTATTAAAACTTTATTATCATCATTGTTCATAGGTAAACAATTTAAAAATGAAAGCAGATTGACTCCAGTGCTGTGATTTATACTATCGTTAACACACATATTCACACACTATTCATACAGTATAGACTGACTTAAGCCTTATGAATGGTCAACTTTCAGCCTCAGAGAAAGTGTTCAGTGGTTAGAGGACAATACACAAACACCAGCTGAGCCATTTTGATAACTGGTCTGGGACCAGAAATGAACAGAATTTAATATACCGGCCTGGTTTTTCCTTTTACTTCTGCACTTGAGACAGAAAATCTATAATTCCCCTGGTTTGAATTATACTTCTACACTATAATAGTTGTCACGTATTATAAGCTTTGTGCATTTAATGCCTGAAACCTTCTTATTTGATCATATAATGTACAGCATGGATCGTAGAAACTGCTTATTTACTCTGTTTACTGATCTCAGACAATTTGGTGTGTTTAACATAACAGTACACTAATCTTATAAATCAATCCTTCAGCCTCAACTTCAATCTCTGTCCTGCCATCACACACAAAGCCACCACTCTATATCTAATTTTAGTCAGGATCAGTCCATAAATAATTGGGTTTAGAATTGGGGGCAAAATGAGAAACTGTACGGCCATGAAGTTCTTTACATTTTGTGACACAGATGCTGATCCATACCTCGAGTACATTGTGTCAAAAAGCAAAGCAGCTGTCACATTAAGCAAACACAATAAATGCGGCACACACGTCTGTGTAAACTTTCTCCTGCTCTCTTTTGACTTTAAAGCTGAGTTTATAAGCCGCCCATAGGAAGACACAATGAAGAGAACATGGGCACAATAGAAAGAAATAACAATCAATCCAAAAATGTTGTTTGCTTTCGATGAACCACAAGCAAGTTTAACAATTGACCAGTTCTCACAGTAGAGTTTCTGTATTTGGGAGCCACATAATTTCAGATTGGATGTCAAAGTTATAACTATAACCTCACAGAGCAGAGGTACAAGCCAGGCCAGACCGATCAACACAGCAATACTTTGTACAGACATTACTGAGTGATACTCCAGGGGTCGACATATAGCCACATATCTGTCATAGGCCATCAGAGCTAAAATAGAGAAATCAATTGTTGCCATAGGTATGACAAAAGACCTGCAACAGACGGTTCACGTATGATATTGTAGCTGAATTTCAGACAGAAGATCAGCAAATTTAGGATAAAGCTGCGGTACCATAAGTCCATTGATGCACAAGTTACATATAAAAATGTACATGGGTTCATGTCGCAGTTGTGATCAGTATAATGGTTAAAATGAGAACACATTTACCACTATGATTAGACAATAACACAATAAAATTGAGAGAGAACAGAGTCATTCTGGTTGACTGTCACATTGAAGCCAGACCAGTGAAAACACAATTATACTAGATATATTGCTCATTTGCAGTCATCGCTAAAACCAACCACCTGCCGTAAAGTGTATTTACAAGACATGATGCATTGCTGTAAAAAGTTAAGATGTTCATTGTTAGCCAGGTATATGTCCCACATATCATATGTTAACCACTGCAGGTTGGCCAGTGAGTTTATGTTGTTCATAACTCATTTGGGAATGTGTGACTTAAACTCCCCTCCTCTGCTGCAGGTCTTTGTTTGGCTAGCAAAGAAATATGATAAAGTGGCCGAAGAAAAAAGATTATCTTGAATAAAACATCATCTGGGTTCACCCTTATCCATAACAATAAAACTTAATTACTCCTTTTTAGTGATTGCATTATAATTCCCGATAGATGTCACAACAGACATTTGTGCTCCAAAACTGCTTGTATGTGTCCAGTTATGCAGATTCTGTAGCCTCTACACAACAGTGTAGTTAGGACTGTAAGGAATGTTTTGTTTGTTTTGTCTGTTCCACTAACTGTGGTAAAAGTTGCTATACCATTACAAAACCTTCTCTACTGAGAATACAATGATGGTTATATCAGGGTAATTAATGCAAAACATTTTGGAATAATTGGAAATGAGTGACTGCCTGGAACTGCTGGGAAAATTTGCAAGCCCTCCAAGGGCCAGCAGAGACACAATGTTCGTGATAGAGGGATTTATTCTTCATCTGCAGCAGTAAACACAACACATTGTATCTGTGCATGCTACTGCATCTGTGAAATGGTGAATAACACCTTTTGTGGTTCCAGAGGGAGCTGCATGAAGTGTAGATAAACTGCCCTGAGTCATGTAAACACAAATAAAATTACATATTAACATGTACTGCTGTGTCCATTGTCACTGACAGAGTAAGGTTAAAGCAGTAGTATTGGGAATTCAAGCTTTTCTGTTGTTTAATTGTTTGACTTTAAACACATTTCTTTAAAAGCTCTTTGGATTTTTACAGGCACGTAGCGGCAAGGACTGGGCCTTTGTACATGGGGCAGATGCTCTACCAACTGAGCTAAACGACGCAAATTAGCTTTATTAATATTGAGTTCATAAACCTGGCTGCTGTGTAGTGGAGGCACATTCAGTTTATTTTTATATATATTTATATGCTTCTGCCATGAGTGAATAGGCTACATGTGGATTGTTTCCCCTTTCCACAATCTGGAAGTCTGCACCGTGTTTTGTTTTGAAAATTGACAAGTACTGTTCTGTGCTCTTTCAGGGTCTGACTTGTAGTCAGCTCAATCTGTTCTGTGATGCTTTGCATCTGTCAAAAACCGATAAGCTGCGTATTCTCTGTGTCCTCTGAGTGGAGGACGCTTCTAAAACAGATATACTTTTTCCCAATATGACATTGGGAAGCCGGTTGAAGCACCTTGCCATACATTTTACAAATAAAGTTCAATACAAATGAAGTCTCTTTAAAGACTCTGGGTGGGGAACACCGTCTCTCTGTAGCTCTATGTCTTAGAGCCCCATGATTCCTGTTTTTGAATGAAAGAGAGAAGACAGAGATAACAAAAGAAAGAGGGTTCAGGGTGGAGAGATGTGAAAACTGCATCAAAGAGAGTGAGCGGATAAGGTGTGTTAAGTACATGTGAAAGCGGAAATGGGATTGGTTTAAGAGTATAGTCCTTCCTGAATCTAGTTTAAGATTTCAACTCCTTTCATTTAGTTTGTTAACATATCAAACTGACATCATCTTAGAAATCTCCCATGGCCTGTTTGTATTCTTATTGACAGTCTTAAAACAATTATGGTCTAAGCATTGATTCCATTATTAAAACTTTATTATCATCATTGTTCATAAGTAAACAATTTAAAAATTAAAGCAGATTGACTCCAGTGCTGTGATTTATACTATCGTTAACACACATATTCACACACTATTCATACAGTATAGACGACTTAAACGCATGAATGGTCAGCTTTCAGTCTTGGAGAAAGTGTTCAGTGGTTGAGACAATACACAAACACCAGCTGAGCCATTTTGATAACTGGTCTGGGACCGAGATGAACAATTTTAATACCAGCTTGGTTTTCCTTTTACTTCTGCACTTGAGACAGAAAATCTATAAATCCTGGTTTGAATTATACTTCTACACTATAATAGTTGTCGTATTATAAGCTTTTGTGCATTTAATGCCTGAAACCTTCTTATTTGATCATATAATGTACAGCATGGATCGTGAAACTGTATTTACTCTGTTTATGACCTCAGACAATTTGATGTGTTTAACATAACAGTACTAATCTTATAAATCAAACCTTCAGCCTCAACTTCAATCTCTGTCCTGCCATCACACACAAAGCCACCACTCTATATCTAATTTTAGTCAGGATCAGTCCATAAATAATTGGGTTTTAGAATTGGGGGCAAAATGAAAGCTTGTGTCGACCGTGAAGTTCTTCATTTTTGTGACACAGATGCTGATCCATACCTCGAGTACATTATGTCAAAAAGCAAGCAGCTGTCACATTAAGCAAACACAATAAATACCTTTTACGTCTGTATGCTTTCTCCTGCCCTCTTTTGACTTTAAAGCTGAGTTTACAAGCCGCCCATAGGAAGACACAATGAAAGAACATGGCCAAAATAAGCTTAATAACAACCAATCCAAAATGTTTGTTTTGCTTCGATGAACCACAAGCAAGTTTAACAATTGACCAGTTCTCACAGTAGGATTTCTGTATTTGGGAGCCACATAATTTCAGATTGGATGTCAAAGTTATAACTATAGCCTCTGAGCAGAGAGTGCAAGCCAGGCCAGACCGATCAACACAGCAATACTTTGTACAGACATTGCCAAATTGATACTCCAGGGGTGACATATAGCCACATATCTGTCATAGGCATCAGAGCTAAAATAGAGAAATCCAATTGTTGCGTAGGTATATGACAAAAGACCTGCAACGAACGAGTTCACGTATGATATTAGCTGAATTTCAGACAGAAATTAAAAGCAAATTTAGGATAAGCTGCAGTACCATAAGTCCATTGATGCAAGTTACATATAAAAATGTACATGGGTTCATGTAAGTTGTGATCCAGTATAATGGTTAAAATGAGAGACACATTTACCACTATGATTAGACAATAACACAATAAAGTGAGAGAGAACAGAGTCATTCTGTAGTTGACTGTCGCATTGAAGCCAGACGGTGAAAACACACAATTATACTAGATATGTGCTCATTTTGCAGTCATCGCTAAAACCAACCACCTGCTGTAAGCTGAATTTACAAGACATGATGCATTGCTGTGAAAAAAAGTTAAGATGTTCATTGTTAGCCAGGTATATGTCCCACATATCATATGTTAACCACTGCAGGTTGGCCAGTGAATTTATGTTGTTCATAACTCATTTGGGAATTTGTGACTTAACTCCCCTCCTCTGCTGCAGGTCTTTGTTTGGCTAGCAAAGAAATATGATAAAGTGACGAAGAGAAAAAAGAATCCTCCTACAGCACATCGTCTGGGTTCACCCTTATCCATAACATGCAATAAAACTTAATTACTCCTTTTTAGTGAGGTGCATTATAATTCACCATGAATGTCATAACAGACATTTTTGTGCTCAAAACTGCTTGTATGTGTCAGTTATGCCCTGTAGCCTCTATGCAGCAGTGTAGTTAGGACTCTAAGGAATGTTTTTTTGTTTGTTTGTTTGTCTGTTAGAATGGAAATCAATAACACACAGTACAACCTCCAGAATGACCGTTAAGTTTAATCAACACCACAATGAAAACTGAATAAGAAAAACATGAACATGAACATGAACATGACATTTCCTGGATTACACACTTATTCTCTGAAAGAAAAAGCCAGGGTACATCTCTGACTATCATGTTCCATGTGTGTTACATCGATACAAAGAGGACCACAGTGCTGCACTGGTGAATGAGCGAAAGACTCCAAAAAAGATCGATTCACCATCCGAGAGTAAGTGATCGAGTCAGTTAAAGACTCCAAACTTCCCAACACTAGTGGTGTAATGGCACCTCAGTAATGGTGATGTGCCGTGCCCAGGTGATTTCTGAGGCTGGTAATTGAAATGAACTTTTCCTCATACTTAGCAGAGTAACTTATGGTACTTTCTTGGGATGTGGTCCTCAGGAGAGCAACCTCACATCAAACACCATAACTGTAAATATACTGAAAAATTAGAATTGTTTCATTACTAAGAATACCAGTTCAGTGAAATTGAACAAATATTAGAAATACATACAGCACCGCAAAATACAGCCTCCAGATTGACCATAAGTTTAATGAACACGCTCTCTGAAACAGAGTAAATGAAAATAGGCTGAATAATAAACAAATTAACAAATAATAAACCGAATACAAAGAAAAGTGTGATGATAATTCAAAGTATATATCAATAAAAGCCTTGTACTTCTTATTCTGCATGTAGAATTTGCATTTGAAACCGATTGAAAAGATGGTTTCATGTAATTGGATGTCTCCAATTCTTTGAGAAAGAAAGGTCAGGTTACTGTATATGTTGATTTTTTCATGTTAATGAGAGTATCATGGCTGACTTTAAACCAAGTTCACAATGTATCAGCCTAAACTTTTAATTGTTTGTTGTTTGGACACAAAATGTAATATAACTGTTGCGAACTTGAGTCAGTTTTCAGTCCACTTAAACAATAGGGTTGAGAATTGGTGGAATCATGAGAAACTGTAGCCATGAAGTTCTTTACACTCTGTGATACGGGGCTTGATCCATACCTAACGTACATGAGGTCAAACAGCAGAGCAACTGTGACATTAAACAAACAGAACAAATGTGGCACACATGTCTGCATAAACTATTTCCTTCCCTCTCTTGACTTTAAAGCTGCTTTATCAACTCACATATGAACACATGATAGAAAAGGTCATACAAAAATGAAAACTATGATGGTAAATCCAACAATATTATTTGTTGTTATTGAAGTGCAGGAAAGTTTAAGAATTGAAAAGTTATCACAATATAGTTTTCTATGTACAGAGCCCTACAATATTGGTTGAGAGGTCATTATTACCATAATGCAGACAGAGGAAGGTACAAATATGGACAAACACACCAAAAAATAACCCTCTGTTTAGTCATAACAGTGATACTCCAGTGGTCGACATATAGCCACATATCGGTCATATGCCATCAAGGCTAGAATAGAAAACTCTGTTTCTGCATAGACGTATATAACAAAGACCTGCAAGAAACAGCCACTATCACGATATGACATGAGTTTTTGACAATAGATCATACATAAATTTAGGGTAAGCCTGCTGTCCCAAAAGACTATTAATACCACAGATTACAAGGAAGATGTATTTATGGGTTCATAAAGTTTTCCTCTAATATGATAGTAACAATAAGAGCACATTTACAAGCAAATCAAAGTGTAACAACAAGGTCAAAGAAAAAAGAAGTGACTCTTTGCATTGTCGTTGTGTCATTTAATTCTAATAAGGAAAATCCGCTGAAAATAGTTGCATTGTCATTGTTTTACCTACAAGAGTTAACTCTGTCTTGTCCTTGATTATGTTCTCCTCAGTTTGTACAGATATACAGTATTAAAAACATGTGGACATCTGTGGTCAATAAACAATGTAACTGTAGCTTTATTCCTTATTGAGTATTTTCACAGTCAATCATCTCCGGAGTTTACCCACCCTCATCAAATCATGGGAATAATCTTATTCTTGTCATGTTTCGTCATGCAGCACCAGTCAAAAGTATATTGTATAGTTTCTATTTATTTTTATTATCAAAAGTGTGAATAAATCAGAATATATTTTAGATTTTAGATTCTTCAAGAAGTTTCCTTTTGCTTTCTGACAGCTTTGGCACACTTCTGTCATTCTCTCAGCCAGTTTCATGAGGTTTTCACTGGTGATGGGAGGCCCAGTCATCTGATGCAGCACTCCATCACTCTTCTTCTTGATAAATATGCCTTTGAGCCTATTTTCATATAATTAAAATAACAGTCCCACTAAGTACAAACCAAATGGTATAGCATGTTGCTGAAATTCTATAGAAGCCATGCTGGCGCTTTAATTTTAATAAATTACCACCCTACTAGATCACATGTCCTCCTCCATGCTTCATGGTGAGACCACACATGCAGATGTCATCCGTTCACCTTCACTGCCTCATGGCCAGCGGTTGGGCAAACCCCAAAATTTCTTACCCCTCACACAATGGTATATTCCAGCGGGACTTTGCTAAGTGATCAGAAGTGCAATTGCGGCGCCGGCGGTAAACTAACGGAAGAAAGCCGAACAACAAGATATTGAAACTGTTGAAACGGAGAAAATAGTTCAGA
Organism: Protonibea diacanthus; assembly: GCA_028641955.1. NCBI lineage: Eukaryota > Metazoa > Chordata > Actinopteri > Sciaenidae > Protonibea > Protonibea diacanthus. Next base: position 14,630,469 of record CM053986.1, read on the forward strand.
GTGCAGAGTTTTTAACTCTCTTGAGCAGTTAGGCGGATCACCTAAAGTACTTAAGTTTATATCTGTGAATATCTCAGCTTGGTTTACAATAGTGACATGTGGTTTGTTTCTGTTTTACTGGGAATTCCACTGAAGATGTGTGGTTTGTGTCTCTTGAAACTTCGCCTTGTTGTTCTATGCCTGCGTAAAGCGAATGAAAAATGCGGCAGACTCCATACACAGTCGATGAATGGAAAAACGTTACTAGGCGAATACTTTTCTTTCAACCAATCAGGGACAGAATCTATGACGTATTCTGGCAATCAAAAGAAGTCTGTGGTCTTGGGGGTGGGGGGCTCAATGAGAGAGAGGGGGTGCAAGGAAAAGGCAGTTTGTCTAAACTGCAACAATACAGTGGCAGTACTCAAAGAATTTAACATTTGCGACACTACTCGCCACGCCAAGGCCAAGCGAAGGACAGCTGCAACAAATGATCATTATAATCTCCACAATAATACTGGTCGTCTGGTCCATATCATTTCCTGTTATAGACTGACCCCAGCGCCCCATCACAGAAAGGAAAGTTGATGTGGCTCCCACTGAAAAAAGTTGATACAGCATTTTTTCTGTCTCAGTGCATTCAATGGACATTGTTTTGGACTGAGGTCCACAATTCATCTCCTTGGTTGGGAGGTCATTTGTCAGGCACTGGGTGCAATTAAGTCTCTCCTCTGGTTTTCAGCCTCCAAGACAAATGGCCGACTGTAGAGGCAATCGGGCCTAGAGGCTCTGTAATGGTGTGCAACCCTCAGCCCCTCACTCCAGAGCTCCCAACTTACTTGGTTCAGTATGCCCACAACACCTTGCTGCATAGGCCCCTTTGCAATCTTTGAAGTATCAGTGTTTACAGAAAACAGTGCTTTCATTGGTGTATAATCACCGGAACATAAGAATGTTTGTGAGTGTCCATTATGTAAAGCTACCATGTTTCTGCAATATGCCAGAGTGGACAAACCAGCGCTGATTTGTGATAGGCCTTTGAGGCAAAGTGCATGTAGTCAGAGGTCTGGGAGGTAATCTCTGTTTTTGCCTCCCATTTTTGTCCAGGTATGAGATATCCATCCATCCATTTTCATGGGGACCAGAGGCCAATCCCAGTTAACATTGGGGCGAGGCACAGAGGGTACACCCTGGACAGCTATGTGAGGAGAAGCTAGATACCAGAAGAAACCCATGCAGACACGGACAATATGCAAATTCCAGGCTGGGAATTTGAACCAAGAACACTCCTTGGTGTGGTTCTGACTACTGCAACACTGTGCCACCTCATACCAGATATGCAATAATTGTAACTGTGCAATAAGTGTAATTGTACAATATGATTGTGTTGATTTGTTCTGTACACATGACATCATTGCACATCTGTCCGTCCTTCGAGAGGACCCTCCTCTGTGGCTCTTCTGAGGTTTCTTCTCGTTCATTCACGTTAAAAGAAGGGTTTTGTGGGCAAGTTTTTCTCACTCCAAACCAAGGGTCTAAGGACAGAGGGTGTCACTCCTGTGAATTATATACCAAAAAGCCCTCGGAGGCAAAATGTGTTTTGTGACTTTGGGCTATACAAATAAGTATTTGATTTGATTTGATATGAAACATGACTCAAAAAAAAGATTAGTTCAATTCACCATCCGAGAGTAAGTGATCCGAGTCAGTTAAAAGACTCAAACTTCCCAACACTAGTGGTGTGTGGCACCTCAGTAATGGTGATGTGCCATTACTTGGTGATTTCTGAGGCTGGTAATTAGAATGAACTTTTCCTCTGAGGTAACTTGTAATTTGCCTTTCTTGGGATGGTCCTCAGGAGACAACCTCACACATCAAACACCATAACTGTAAATATACTGAAAAATTAGGTGTTTCATTACTAAGAATACCAGTTCAGTGGGGGTGAACAAATATTAAATACATACAACACCCATAATCACAGCCTCAGATTGACCATAAAGTTTAATGAACCGCTCTCTGAAACAGAGTAAATGAAAATAGGCTGAATAATAAACAAATTAACAAATAATAAACCCGGGCCTGAAAGTGTGATAATTCAAAGTATATATATCAATAAAAGCCTTGTTACTTCTTATTCTGCATGTAGAATTTGCATTTGAAACCGGTGAAAAAGATGGTTTCATGTAGTTGGATATACTCAATTCTTTGAAAGAAAAGTCAGGTTACTGTATATGTGTTGATTTTTTTTCATGTTAATGAGGTATCATGTGGCTGACTTTTAAACCAAAGTTCTAATGTATCAGCCTAAACTTTTAATTGTTTGTTGTTTGGACACAAAATGTAATAAACTGTTCTGCGAACCCAGGTCAGTTTCAGTCCATAAACAATAGGGTTGAGAATTGGTGGAATCATGAGAAACTGTATGGCCATGAAGTTCTTTACACTCTGTGATACAGGGCTTGATCCATACCTACGTACATGAGGTCAAACAGCAGAGCAACTGTGACATTAAACAAACAGAACAAATGTGGCACACATGTCTGCATAAACTTCTTCCTTCCCTCTTGACTTTAAAGCTGCTTTTATCAACTCCACATATGAACACATGATGAAAAGGTCATGCCCAAAAATGAAAACTATGATGAGTAAATCCAACAATATTATTTGTTGTTATTGAAGTGCAGGAAAGTTTAAGAATTGAAAAGTTATCACAATATAGTTTTTTCTATGTAGAATTACACAATTTAGTTTAGGGTCATTATTACCATAATACTCTGACAGAGGAAAGGTACAAATATGGACAAACACACCAAAAAAATAACCCTCTGTTTAGTCATAACAGAGTGATACTCCAGTGGTCGACATATAGCCACATATCGGTCATATGCCATCAAGGCTAGAATAGAAAACTCTGTTTCTGCATAGACGTATATAACAAAGACCTGCAAGAGGCAACCACTATACGATATGACATGAGTTTTTGACAACAGATCATACATAAATTTGGGGTCAAGCCTGCTGTCCCAAAGACTGATAATACTGAATTACAAGGAAGATGTACATGGGTTCATGAAGTTTTTCACTCTAGTATGACTAGTAACAATAAGAGCACCATTTACAAGCAAAATCAAAAGTGTAACACAACAAGGTCAAAGAAAAAAAGTGACTCTTCCATTGTCGTTAATCATTTAATTCTAATAAGGAAAATCCGCTGAAAATAGTTGCATTTGTCGCTGTTTACCTACAGAGTTAACTCTGTCTTGTCATGATTATGTTCTCCTCAGTTGTACAGATATACAGTATTAAAAACATGTGGACATCTGTGGTCCAATAAACAATGTAACTGTAGCTTTTATTCCTTATTGGTATTTTAACGATCCAATGCTCCAGAGTTTGCCACCCACCCTCATCAAATCATGGGAATAATCTTATTCTTGTCCATGTTTTAGAGTCATACAGCACCAGTCAAAGTATATTGTATAGTTTCTATTTATTTTTATTATCAAAAGTGTGAATAAATCAGAATATATTTTAGATTAATTCTTCAAAGAAGGTTCCTTTTACTTTTCTGACAGCTTTGTACGCCTGCCCATTCTCAGTCAGTTTCTTGAGGTTTTCACTGTGATTGGGGAGGCCCAGTCATCTGATGCAGAAAACACTCCATCACTCTTCTTCTTGGTCAAATATGCCTTACAGAGTCTATTTTCATATAAATTAAAATAACAGTCCCACTAAGTACAAACCAAATGGTATAGCATGTTGCTGAAATTCTATAAACCATGCTGGCCTTTAGTACAACTGATACCACCCTACTAGATCCCATGTCCTCCTCCATGCTTCATGGTGGAGACACACATGCAGATGTCATCCGTTCACCTTCCTGCCTCATGAAAACACGGTTGGAACCAAAAAAACCCCAAATTTTCACCCCCTCACACAATGGTATATTCCAACGGGAATATACCATTGTGTGTTCTATCTTGCTCGTGATCAAGTGCGAAGTCTTGTGCAGGAGTGAAGCTAACGGAAGAAAGCGAATAATAAGATGTCGAAACTGTTGAGAAGCGGAAAATAGATTCCAGAGTGCAGAGTCTTTAACTCTCTTGGAACAGTTTAGGCGGATCTGTACTAAAAGTCTTAAGTTTTATATATCTGTGAATCTCTCTAGCGGTTTACATTAGTGACATGTGGTTTGTTTCACTGTTTGAGATTCCACTGAAGACAGAGATGTGTGGTTTGTGTCCGACACTTCCTTGTTGTTCTATGCCACCGCGTAAAAAGACAAGACTCTCAATAGAGAGAAGGGTGCAGGAAAAGGCAGTTTGTCTAAGCTGCAACAATACAATGGCAGTACTCAAAGAATTTAACATTTGCTGACTTGCCCACTACCGCCACGCCAAGGCCAAGTGATGGTTAGCTGCAACAAATGATCATTATAATCTCCCACAATAATACCCAGTTGTCTGGTCCAGATCATTTCCTGTTATAGACTGACTTTGGCCTCCCATCACAGAAAGGGAAGAGTTGATGTGGCTCCCACTGAAAAAGTTGATACAGCATTTTTTCTGTCTCAATTGCATTCCAATGGACATTGTTTGGACACAGGGTCACAATTCATCTCCTGGTTGGAGGTCATTTTGTCAGGCACTGGGTGCAATTGAAGTCTCTCCTCTGTTTCAGCCTCAGACAAATGGCCAAACTGTAAAGAGCCAATCAGGGCCTGAGGCTCTCTAATGAGTGCAACCTCAACCCCTCACTCCAGAGCTCCCAACTTACTTGGGTTCGTATGCCCACAACACCTTGCTGCATAGGCCCCTTTGCAATCTTTGAGAGTATCGAGTGTTTACAGGAAACAGTGCGCCATTGAGTCGTATAATCACTGGAACATAGAATGTTTGTAGTGTCCATTATGTCAGCACTACCATGTTTACAATATGCCAGAGTGGACAAACCAAACGCTGATTTGTGATAGGCCTTTTGGGGGCAAAAGTGCATGTAGTCAAGGGGTCACAGGAGAGTAATCTCTCTGTTTTTTGCCTCCCATTTTTGTCCAGGTATGAGAGATATCCCATCCATCCATTTTCATAGGGACCAGAGCCAATCAGCTAACATTGGACAAGACACAGGGTACGCCCTGGACAACTATGTGAGAAGCTGGAGTACCCAAGAGAAACCCAGTGACACATGGACAATATGCAAATTCAGGCTGGGAATTTGAACCAAGGAACCTCCTTGGTGTGGTTTCTGACTACTGCAACACTGTGCCACCTCGCACCAGATATGCAAATAATTGTAACTGTGCAATAAGTGTAATTGTACAATATGATTCTGTTGATTTGTTCTGTACGTGACATCATTGCACATCTGTCCGTCCTTCGAGAGGACCCCTCCTCTGTGGCTCTTCCTGAGGTTTCTTCGCGTTCATTCGTTAAAAAGGGTTTTTTTGTGGGCACGTTTTTCTCCACACTCCAAACCAAGGGTCTAAGGACGAGGGTGTCCTCCCTGTACAGACTATGCACAAAGCCCTCGGAGGCAAAAGTTTTGTGACTTTGGGCTATACAAATAAAATTTGATTTGATTTGATTTGATTTGATATGTAATGCTAAATCCTCAACCCCACAGAAAACACAGACATTCTGCTTTTTCTGGGCCTTATCATCCAGTATCTGACATTAGCAGCCTTCTCTCAGTGTAGAGGGAGTTTGCATACAGTTACATGTTTGTCCTGCCTGGATACCACAGGTCCCAGAGCACAACATCAACAAGGGGCTGATGTCCTGGGGATAGAGAGATATTCTGGACTAATGACCCTGAGGCTTAATCATCATGTTTACTCTGCATTTCTGTCTCTCTGTGACATTGCCTCACAATAGATGGGAGTTACATCAGCAAATCTTTATTATCTTATGTCATGTTTAGACTGAACTCTAAAGGTTGTCTCGTAGGAAATATATCCTCAGTGTGTAACAGTGGCCTGCCACTGTTAAACTTTAAAAGTGTTTGTGTGTCACATAAAAACTTTAATGAAGTATTTAAAAATGCATTTTATCAAGTCTTGTGCCATACAATGCATGCATGATATATTTTCTATTAACTGTAGTATTTAGCAGATAAGTTATTTAATTCATTGAGTTAAAGGTTTGTCAGACTATGTCTAGAATCTCCAATCAGTCATCCTCATACTTTATAATACAAATCATTATACACTATGTCTGAAGTACTGCACCTAAAGTTACAGTTCGCTGATTTTACACATCAGATATGGAATGTCATAATACAATTTCTTATGGCACAATTTCTTCAGGGACTCAAATGCGACACAGAGACAAGAATGGGTTTAACGTGATAAACAATGTATTGTTTATTATGTTTATCATTAGTTTCTATGACAATATGACTGCTTGCAGGTAGAAAGGCCAGTAGTGATCCTGGGCACAAAAGAACAAGGTTAGCAAATACTAAAACAACACACAACAGCAGACAACAGGAACTAAGATACATTTTGATTTTCTGCCCCCAAGTGGCAAAATGATAAAAATAAATAAACTAAGGCAAGGGACCAGCACGTGCTACACCAGTCCAGAGTCAAAAGTCAAACATTACTACAAAGTATGTGCACATAGTGTGCTTGCTAACGCAGATGAATTGCTAGCTAGCTAACCTAGTAAAATACTGTCTTGAGTTATCAAAGTAATCTCAGCTTGCTTACCCATTGTCATTATTGCTAGCAAATAACTGTAACTTTATGAATTACTCCACCAGCTAATGTGATCCATGATACTAACTTACGTATTAAGACAAACTGTGTAATTTTAGCCAACAATAAATGATGCTGGGGTACAAAGCAAATTAATGCAAGAGATTGCTTTCTACTTGCTAAGAGTCATGCAAGGCAGGCAATTGTAACTGTTAAGTTAAGCTGGGTCTGGCTGACAATGGCTTAGCTGTGCAATTGGCATCTCGTGGTGGTTGCTTCTTGGTGTTGCCAGATAGTGTGATTTACAAAAATGCAAGCAAATTAGTATCATGGAGCTAATGAGCAAAAAATGCAATTTTCAGCATTCAGTGTTCAGTAATCTCATGACAAACTGTATAAAACATGGGTGCCATATCCGTGAACTCACCCATAGTTTTCTGAAGAGCCATTGTGAAGCTCAAAGCATAGTGGCTCTAGACGCCACCATCTTGGCAGTCCTGCCTCTGCTGGCTCACCATGAGTCATTCAAAGAACTGCAGTCTTTGGTACTTCCACGTTAACTTCACTTCACAGCCATGGATGTTACCACTTGGATCATGCTTGCGTCTACAGAGGGCAGCGAGCACAAAGATGTTGCCTGCAGTTCTCGTAATGCCCAAAGGTGTCCTGAATGTTACAAAAGTTTCCTGAATGTTATATAAGAAAAGTTTTTCGAGGGTGAATAACCAGCTTGGCCCATCCCACATCTTTGTACAAGAACTGTACAAATATCAGTGGCTACTTTTGTCTTGTCCAGTTGAGAGGGGAGCAGCAGCCACGTGGAGATATTGTCACTGGTGAGACAATTACCAAATGTTATAAAGAAAGTAAATGACATGTCTATTTTTATATTTAAAAAAAAAACAAAAACATTTGAAAACTTGTTATATTCCATTCTCAGTTGTTTTTTTTTTCACTTATGAGCATAAATCATTTAGTTTTATTTGTGTTATTTGGGTGTGTTGGCCTGTTTAACACCAGGATGATTCGTAAAATTAAATGCAGATAGAATATTGTGCTGAGGCATTATTTAAAACGATAATAGACAACAATATTACTATATTGTATATACTATATACTGTATATTACTTACAATATGACCAAGTTTTGCTGCTAACCTCTGTGTTTCACTGAGAAATGGAGAACTCAACTGAGATTGTGTCTTTTGTGCTGGCAGCCTATGGTAATGTTGGAGAGTTAAAATACCTGTATTTCATCATAATGCTCGTATGGTACCTTTCCATATGTGTGGCCAACACAGTTCTTATTGTGGTCATATATGTGGACAAAAGGTTGCATGAACCAATGTATATATTCCTTTGTAATTTATTTGTGAATGAAATCGGTGGCAGCACATCACTGTATCCTCTCATGCTCTCACAGATGTTTTCAGATACCCATGAAGTGACACTGCCATGGTGTTTTCTGCAAATGTGTTCCATCTACACAAGTGCTTCTGTTGAGTTTTGCAGTTTAGCAGCCATGGCCTACGACAGACATGTAGCTATCTGTTATCCTTTACACTACAGTGTCATTATGAACACAGGGAGAGTATGTATCATCATTATGATTGTATGGATGTATTCATTTGTTAGTTTTATATTCTCTTTTTCATTCGTCATCCGTTTGAGATTTTGTGGAAATGTCATTAACAAAGTGTTTTGTGACCACTACTTAGTCATTAAACTTGCATGTTCAGTTTCAGTGCTTAACCAAATGTCTGACCTGCTTTTTGCTTTTGTGGCTATTGTTATCCCATTCACTTTCATTTCAGTCTCTTACATCAAGATTTTGGCTGTTTGTCTGAAAATGTCGAAAAAAAACAAGCAAAAAGCTGTCTCCACCTGTACGCCACAGATTGTCTCACTATCAAACATGTTTGTTGGCGCTATATTCCACATTATTGATTCCAGGCTTGATGTGCCCCATGTACCGCATAAAGTGCGCATTATTTTATCTGTGTATCTCCTCCTTTGCCAACCAATGGTCACCCCCTTTATGTATGGATTTAATCTACCAAAGATAAAGGAATCATGCAAAAGATATCTGTTTAATCGAAAATAAATGTTTAATGCAAGGAGGGGTGTCTCAGCTCTGTTAAAAAATGATATATTTGTCTCCAGAGTGTGGTTTAAAATCTATGGACAAAAATAACCTAGAAGGCTGGACAAATTTCATGTTTATATAATGCAAACCTGTTTTGTGACATGGATTTTTTAACTACACCTCTTAAGTTGAGGAGAAAAGTACTTTGAATGGTCAGATGATGATTGACAAGTCCATTTACCATTTGCAACCCTGTTCCCAAAAAAAGTTGCTCTACTGTGTGAAATATAAACAGAAACTAGTATGTAGTAGTAGTATGCCACACTGATTACACTTCAGGTCATCTGTTTAAAATGGACAGACTGTAACGCCCAAGCACCTGCAAACTGGTACAGAGGCATGTGCCTCCTGAAACTTTTAAAAATCTGTTATTATTCATGATGATAGAGTTTGTATAAAATAAAATAATTTATATAATATCCTTGTTACCTACCAGGTAAATGTATGAAATCATAGAACAAAAAGGTAAAGAGGTGTGACAAAGTAAATGTAACAGACTGAATAATATAAAGTTAAAGTTATGATCTAAGTCAGATTAGGCTGAGATGAGGTGGTCAACAAGTCAATTGTGTGTATTTCTAGTTTTGGCCACCAGAGGTCAGTATCAGACCTGAATAAGCACTGTAGTTTTCTAATAGTATAGTATAGTTTTGTAATATCTTGCTTATATTTTTCCCATTGTGTTCATGCGCAATGTGCTCAAAAACTAGAAAGCACGAGTACAAGTGCAGATTTTTACTCTCAGTATTCTTCATCTTGTTCTAATGAAGAGAAATCATTTCCTGTATTGGTTCATTTACAGTGTAATTAAGAAAAGTTACATACTCCAGTTTGGATTTGATTCAAGTGCAAGCAACACGATGTCAGTGGAACATGACACTGACTAATGGAGGCAAAAAAAGGTAAGCATAAACCATGAGGGTATAGAAAGACAAACATTACTGCACAGGAACACACAATAAAATATGTTTGACCTGTTTTACATGGTACTCCTGGGAATAACACACTGACATGTAACATTATCTCACCTCTCATCTGATGAGAGAGATTTTAGGTTTCTTTCAAAGGCCTTGAATGTGTCTTCTTCAGAAGCGATGAAAAGTGATACACAGTTCATTATATAATGATGGCTGCTGTGCTGACAAAGTTTTGCAAGGTCTACAGAGAAATGTGACTTAACAACTGTATATATAATACTGTATGTGTAATATATGTATATATAATATATGTAACTGTATATACATATATATGTTGCATTTACTAATAGTAGTTTTTCTCCATTGTTTGATTCAATTGTTAGAAACAAGATGTTCAGTTTTCAGATCACTAAAGCAACACAAATTCCAGTTTGCAAAACAGGAAATGTATTCTCCAAATTCTCCATTCTTATCCAATCAAAATCATATATCATATATCATTTATCATATATATCATATATCATATATATCTACATCTATATCTATATCTATATCTAACAATTGAATCAAACAATGGAGAAAAACTACTATTAGTAAATGCAACAGACCAGCTATTGCATGTATCGTCCAGCAGTGGTCAGAGTCAGACCAGAGAGTGTTAATGTGTACCCTTTAAGGGGAATTTTAATTATCAAAGTCTGTATGGACTTGTATAAAGCCTTTTCTGGCCCCGGAGCACTGACTGTATATAAAGATTTTTAAAGAGTCCAGAGAGAGCTGCACAAAGTTTGATCAAATCTTTTTGGTTGGATTTTTGGTTCTGCTGCATCCATTTTGATACTTTTCCTTACAATGTTAGCAATAAGGGGGCCAGTTTAAAATCAGTGGAGAAAGTTTTTAAGATTTATCTCAAGTGTTGCAGTTTGTGTTGTTATGATTTGGACTGTTTCACATGTGAGTCAAGCAGCAGAGACCCATTCGGATGCCAGAGTTTCAGAACCAGCCACCAGTAACTCACATGTGCTCTGATAAAAAAATAAAATAAAATAAAATAAATAAAAAACAATATTGAAAACGAATGCACCAAATAAGATTTAATGTATACATTTCCAATGGGAGATCCAGCTTAACACAAGGTCTTATTCAGAAGCAGAAGCTGTGTGGGCTGTGAAACATCTTTCTAAGAAAGCTGTTCTAATGCTGCAGCAGTACCGCCATCCTCTGGTCATTTTAAACTACAGCAGGACTTTCAGAATCAAATCTACACCCATTCACATGGGGCTCATCAGTTACCATGAATGTTATACTGTATTCACAATATGCATATATGTTAGTGTATTCATAGAAATGTTTTTTTTTTGTTGTTGTTGTTATGTAACTTTGTCCATCTCCTTCGGTACATTTTAATGAGGTGCTGCATTTGATGTGTACATCAATGATCATCTACTTCAGGAAAATCAGCTTCTCAGTCTTTGCTCCTTTCCTTCTTGAAATGAATCGTTGGTGTACTTGTGTTTGCCTGTAGAGGGTGCTGCTGTATCACAAACTACTACACTTTGTTCAGACACATTTTTATACAAGTGTGGCAGAATAAAAACAGGTATAGCAGGTATATTTGTTTATTTATCAGTATGCTTGACCATGACAGATGTTTGGCAGGAAAACAGCATCACTATTAACCCTAACTCAAGAACTACCGTCTAAGTTATGTTGTCTTGCAGTAATTAAAATTAAATTTACTGTATTTACATGTATGCATTTTCTTGTATGATTAGAGCAGCAGAACTGCCAGCAGTGTTGCACTTAGAATAAGGACATAAATCTGTGGAGGAATTGAAGGATTGTAAGGATTGTGTATTGTTCACTTGTTGGCCACATTTTCAGCTTAACAGCATCACAATGTCGCCTGTGTGTCAGTGCTAATATCTAACTCATGTTTCAAGCACTGAGTCACATGCACGCCATAAGGTTTAAGCAATAAGATCCAAACTTTAACGTTTAGATGGACTAAACTGACCTCTGCTGCGTTATTAAACAATATAACAATACTGGCATATGTTGACAAAACAATCTCGGAGTAAGTGTGCTTTGACTTCAGATTGTTTTGTCAACTGCTCTTACCAAGGTCAGGAATTAACTGTGAAGTTCAGCGTGTACGTGATCTAATGAACACAAACACAAACCACAGGGCACACCTCAATACAAACCTTATCACTTTTATTCAAACTGTACACATACAACAGGCTTATCTCATTAAAAAAAACAAGTAAAAAAGACAAAATGAGTATCCCCATAAATACAATATGCCTTTAACAAAAAGAACTCTGTGTTTACTTGGTAGGTTGCATATGTTTGATTAAAAAAAAAAAAAACCCACACACACTCATATTCCTTCTGTACCTTTAGTACAAGACAACCACATCAGTCTGGTACCATTGACTCTGAAGAAGACAACAGATCACTTTTGCCTTGTTAGGTAAAAATTTGATGGTCGAGAGATGACTCGTGTAGTGGAGCGTCGCCCTGCTTACCAACTCAATCCGGGGTCTGAGGTATGTAGTACATTCATGTATACGAACTGTTGAAACGATATACTATGAAGATGGGTACAAAGTGTGTGTTTTCTAGTGCGGTGTGTGGATTCAGGACAAAGCTTTTATAGACTAAAAATAACTAGAATAACCAGGTCTATAAAAGGTCATAGCGTCGTGAGTCTTCCCTCGTTGCTGCACGGTGTTTCCATTCATCATTTTCATGTGATGGATTAAGAGAACGTGCTAGAAAGAAAAGACGAAAAATAAACTCGCAGTCAAGATTTAAAAAAAACAAAAAAAAACATGTCTTTCTGCTCGCAGTATCTCCTGCTGATTACATGCAACAGTGGATTACAGATAGGACCTTCAGCACAGGTAAGTGAAGTCTAAAATTAATGACTTTAAGTGTCTGGTTTCCACTGAAACTCCTCAGGTTTCAGGAAATAAATGTCGTGTTGTGTTGTTGTAATAATGAGTGTTTAGTCATCAGGCTTCTCTTGTAAGGTGCCCAATTATTTGTAATTTTGCAATTCTGTTGCAATAACTTGCTTGTGTTATCTCCAGTAATTCAGTCACTCTGCTAAACACTGCACAGTCTGTCTCCACGATAAAAAAATAAAACATATTTCCACATGGCTGCAACCTTTTGACCTCCTTCCTGGTGTTTCCATGATTCAGGACATCAAAACATAAATCCTGTTTCCAGACACAGAGAAAATAAATGCAGTCTCTCTGTGTTTTTTTAAAGGCTAAAGTAAGGTAGCCAAAGACACTAAAATAATGATTCATTTTTAAAAAAAAAAAACTCTAAAATATTCAGTCTGCTTGTGAAACAACCATTTAACACTTGAAGTGAAATTATAAAAGGGAGTAAGGCAGATTTAGTTACATTGGATAGAATACAGGCGTGAAAGTGTCATTTTTATCCAAGATAAAATAACTTTGAAAATCCAGAGCAACCATTTCCACTCCACGTGGATTAAATCTGGATCCTTGAAATGGTGCTTTGGATGTCTTAAAAGCTTAAAAAGTCTTTTTGATGGAGGGGTGGTGGTGGAGGGGGGGGGATCCAACAGTTGAGAGACCACACACAGAGACAAACAATGAACCGTTGTGTCTTCATTGCAGAGTGGAGGCCCGTGTGTGGTCTCTTGAACTGTTTGATCCAGGTCATCCTGCGGTGAATCAGTCTTTTTTTATTTTTTTTTGTTTGTTTTTAACACTTTTAACCTCTTTAGGATAAGCTGTGCAAACCAATACATAACTTCATTCACCTTTCGGAGTGAACATTCAATACAGGAGCAAATACTCAACAGTTTGAAAAAAGTTTTTTTTTTTTTTTTTTTTAAATGAAATAATAATAGTTTTGATTTCTGGGCAGCCACTTGGCATGTAATGGCAGAGTCATGATGCATTATCCCTCAGATTAAAAACAGGTGGGATTGTACTCTGCAGTACCTAACAGACATATCCAAGAGTTTCAGTCTTTAGCCTACGCAGAGTTCATCAAATGTATGAGTAATCCAGGCGTCCCTATTTCATGGATTCACAGTCAGTGGGTGTGGCTGCTGTAGGGATCAAACCTTTAACCTTTTTGCTGTAGCGTGGACAGGCGGGCCACGCTACTTCTTGACCCATCAGTCTTGTCTCTTATGGTGTTGTTTCTTTGCACCAGAGTAGACAGGAAGTACATTCAAATTGTAATATTAAAAGAAAAAGAGGATATAATCAATAATATGTAGTGAGTTTCAAATTAAGAGTAACTTCACCAGTCTGGCATTACAGTCCAGGGATCAGTACGGAGCAATTTACACCAGTTCATAATCCAAAAGATGCAAAGGCGAGGAGTGTTGTCTCTGATGGTCACAAAAAAAACAAAGATATATGTCGAAAGTTTGTCCGATTTCTATCGAATATAGGTTAAAGTTTGGTTGCCTGGTGTGACAACCTGATAACTCAAAAAAAAATCCAATCAAAAATGGTATTAAAAAATGAAAGCTATTTGACCTCATTTACATGTTTATATCCAAAACCTCCGCGGCTTCGTGCCTTTCCATCCTCCAAACTTCACACCGTCGTCTCTCCATGGTTACCGTTGCTAAGGCGCTTGTAAAACCGCCGCCATGATTGGAGAGTCTTCCCGGACCAGACCCAGAAACCCGAAGTGATCCCGACTATCATGGTCATCAGGTATTTGATCATGAACACCGTGAAGTCTGGAGTCATCGGGGCGAAGTTGTGAACCGGACAGGGGACGGCGAAGCGCTTACAGGTCTGCATGTGCCAGGTCCGCTCCCAGTGCTCCCTGAAGGCCTGCTCGTAGAAGTAACAGGCGATCACTATGGTGGCCGGTACCGTGTAGAGGACGCTAAACACGCCGATCCGAACCATCAACTTCTCCAGCTTCTCCGTCTTGGTGCCGTCGTGCTTCATGATGGTGCGGATCCGAAAGAGGGACACGAAGCCGGCCAGGAGGAAGGACGTGCCGATGAACAGGTAGACAAAAAGCGGAGCCAGGACGAAGCCCCGCAGGGAGTCCACGTTGAAGATCCCGACGAAACAAACTCCGGTGAGGACGTCTCCATCCACCTGGCCCATGGCGAGGATGGTGATGGTTTTGATGGCTGGGACAGCCCACGCGGCCAGGTGGAAGTACTGGGAGTTGGCTTCAATCGCCTCATGGCCCCATTTCATCCCAGCAGAGAGGAACCAGGTCAAGGACAAAATCACCCACCAGATGGAGCTGGCCATACCAAAAAAGTACAACACCATGAAGAGGATGGTGCAGCCCTCCTTTTTAGTCCCCTGAGCCACAGTCCTGTAGCCGTCATCCTTGAATTTATCAACACAAACAACTTTGTCCTCCAGGAAAAACCCAGCAGCGTAGGCCACCGCCACCATGAAATAACACCCAGATAGGAAGATGATGGGCCTCTCGGGATATCTGAACCGCCTCATGTCCACGAGATATGTGAGCACTGTGAACAAGGTGCTCACACAGCACAGAATGGACCAGATCCCGACCCACAACCGGCCGAACTTCACCTCATCCTCCCGGAAATACATGATACCGGTGGGTTTGGTGGGCTCACACGGGGCCCCACAGTCTTTCACCCCCATGAATTTGTAGCCCAGATAGGAAGGCACCTCCAGCTGCAGAGGGCAGGAGAACTGGTGGTACTGGTTGTGCGGAGGCGGGCGTGGGTTGTGTCGGCCAATGTTTGGGGGAAGGGTCACAGGTTCGGGTGCATATGGGGAAGACGATGAGGCCGGGCTGCTGGGTTCGGATGTGTTCTGGCCCACGCAGATCTCACCGGCTCCGTGGACCGGGAAAGCCTCGCATCTGAGCCGCTCCGGCCACTGGAAACCGAATTTGTTCATCAGGGCTTCACACCCCTGTCGTGCACGCTCACACAGCGACCGACAAGGGGGGATGGCCTGCTCCAGCACCGTGCATACCGGCGCATACATGGAGCAGAGGAAGAACTTTAGATCCGCAGAGCACTGGACCTTCACCAGGGGGTAGAACTGGTGCACCTCCAGCCCGGCGTCCTCCTGGTTCGTGTGGCCCAGGAGGTTCGGCATGATGGTCTGGTTGTAGGCGATGTCGGTGCAAAGCGGGATGGAGATGGGCTGACAAAACCCGTGTTCCGGGACGGATATTCCACTTTCACTGTTGTAATGTTGAGCAGAAGTGAGCGAGGAGAGCCCGCACAACAGCAGCCACATGATCCGCAGCAACACGGAGGAGCCAGTGGTGGACCTGGCCGCCGCCATAGTTGAGGAGGAGGGGGGGAGGGAAGGAAAAACTTTGATCCAAGTAGGGCGACTTGAAAACTGTTGAAAAGCAACGAAAATTCACATCAGCCGAAGCAAAACTTTCTTTATAGTCCGAGTACTTCGAGTTAAAAATGCAGCAGTCGTCTTTTCTTCGTGTTTTTATGAAGATAAATCCAAATGAAACGTTCGTCGTGTCATGACTTCTTGATGGTCTTTGTAAGTGACTCCAAGCAGCCCACTCTCACTCCCAAACCCGTGAAAATAACACTCAAAGTCCCATTTTCTTCAAGCAACGCGAACACGAATTATCCCGGCGCTTTTGACACTCAGTCGACGCCACTTTCGCGCAAAAACGAGAGTTATTTAAAAGTTAAAATGTCTCATATTTCCACCGTTTTTTCGCCTTGACTTTAACGCGTATCGTCGGTTCACATGCTGAGCGGTTGGAAGTCCAGAGGCTCGCTCTCCTCACTCCGTGCGGATTCCACCGGTTTCGAGGCGCCCCCTCCATTCACAAGACCCCCCCGACAGAACGCAGGGCGCCTTGAAACCGACACCGCGTCTCAGCCAATCGCAGCGTTTGTTTTCCTACAGGGTTCGATCTTGATTGGCTTGTACTCTCTATAGGAAAGAGAGTGTGTTAGGGTAACCAGATTACACCAGAAATGTTACTCAATAATAATTGCAGTTTTATAATTATACTATCATTTTATAGAGCACTTAAATGTGATAAATCACACGTACAATTTCTTGCTTTTCTTCTATTTATTAGTAGTTTTTCTCTTCCTGAATGTTCATACATTTCTGGAAAAACAAAGCAAACAGCTCAAAGCACACTGTTAAAATGTATTTATAGCTTTTGTAGAACACTTAAAGAATTTTATACTGTATTATTTTTCTACAGATTCTTTTATCCCTAAAGAATAAACTGAAAATTATACATAACATGCATAAACACAGCTCCTTTCTTATCTCTCTCTCTTTTTTGACAATTTAAATAGTTAATGATGCAAGATGAAATGACAATTCACCCACACCACAGTAAGGTCTGATTACACACAACACACCAACTCATATACTCATATTAATCTCAAATAGTTATTTTGTTGTTGCTGTTTTTCTGTCTTTTTTAGTGTTTTTTGTTACTTAATGTTTCATTCAAGAGTCATTTCACTTATTTATATTTGGCTTGATCACATTTCTTGTCCTTATTGATATTGTGTGATTTTAAATTTGTTTTATTTTTGTTTTTGTATGGAGCCCTGGAAGACTTTCGACTTTTAAAGGAAAATTAATGGGTATCCAAATGAAGAATAAAAAAAAAGAAATGTTGTGTTGTTATAGAACAGCAGGATAAAGCATCAGTTACTTGTTTTTCTTTCTTATTTAATCATGCTTCTACATCGGCTATCCTGCCCTGTACTACTCCTAACGTTCTCTGAAAGCTGCAGAAAGTTGTGTTTAAGTTGAGCTCTCTCCATCTCCTCACTGAATCTCTGCACACAGTCACTCTCTGTGTGCAGGACATGTAAACACATTGCAGCACAGTGAGCAAACCCTGAAAAAAAAAATCCCCAAATGGATTCCAGCATCTTAACCGCTCAACCACAGCAAGCACCGCAAGTACCTGTTGCTGTTTACTGCTTAAACGGTTTCATTGCAAACAATCACATGCAGCTCCTGAACTGATCTGTATCCTGTATCACTGTGGGAATGAACAGCAACAACAGGCAGAGCAGCGGTAATTTGGATTGACAGCGTGATCAATCTGCCCAGAGGCGACCGAGTGTGGGAGGTGCGAGGTTCCTGGTGGCCTTGCCTGCATTTGGTGTGTTTCTGCTCTGAGTGGGATAAAAGAGGGTGGGGGTAGGTTGTGGTGGGGGAAGGGACAGGAAGAAGAGAGAAGGTCGAAGAGGGCAGGGGGAGAAAGAGAAGGAGAAGGAGCAGGAAGAGAAGTTGAACCAAAAGGAAAAGTCAGTAGAAGTTGTTCCCAGCTGTAAACTGGCCTACAAAACAGAATTTAAATAAATAGCAGGAAAATCTGGACTTCTGTCCCACCGTGGAGTGATATTAATCTAGAAACTGAGTCAGGCAAACTAGTCCTAAAGAGTCTTTGTGTTGCCTGTGGCACAGTTTACCATAATATGACTAAATAGACTGGGAAAGTGGGTTGGACCTTTAAAGACAGTACAGGGACTACTTTGTCTCATTCAGCAACTAAGCAAATCAACATGACATGCTCAATTTCCTAAGGCTCAGTTCTTGGGCTTTTTTTTATTTAACCTTTGCATGTTTCCATGATGTCAAATTATGCAAAATAGTAAAATCACATACTTTTGCAGACACCAAAATTTAACTCATTCACCAAACAACTACTGTCTAATACAGATAGTATATTAAACAAATAATAAACCACTTATTTTAATTATCAACAAATACAAAAGATTAAAGGCAGAGATCATCTCGACTCTCGTGGTGTCATCATGGAATCAGATCTAAATTTTTAGATCCACATCAAGTCGATAAATCTGCTTTTTAATAAAATAATAAGATTGATTCATGCCGAGGACTTTTCAAGCATGCTGGACAATTGTAATCTCCCATAAAACTTGTTCAGCATGTTCAGTGCTGTTGCTATGGTCATTACAGATCGCACCAATTCTCAGGTCTTTGCAAAACTTGTCAGAGATTTTAAGTCACCGTTCGGTGCATCTTGATGCTTACCTAATGAATTGATCAAGAGGAATCAATCTTATATTTGTGTTTCTTTTCTTTAATTTGACTTTTTGACTTTTGATGTGAAAGAAGTTATTGCCAACAGAATTTGTAACATATCATCCCCTCTCTTGTTACAATTTTTCCTGTTTCTCTCAAGCTGTCACTATCCAATAAAAGCCCCTCGAAATAATAAAAATAATAATAATAATATATAAATCACATATATCACTTTAACTGTGTTAAACACTGTTTAACCCCCTCAAAGGATTTTACACCTAAATACACATTTAATTGTCTGTTACCAAACAACCCCTCTCAGATCATCTAGTTGTCTAATTCCCAGAGTTTGAAGTAGAAAACACTAGAGGAGCAGCATCCCCCACCCTACACTGCCACACAACCCTGCTGCCTGAATACGGCCTAACAAAGCAACATTATCATTCATCTGGAATCATGTTTCAGCCCAGCAGTCCAATCCTCACTCTTTTTTAACTCTGGTTTGGTCTCCACCAATTCCTGAGGGAAATATCTAGCTGCTTATCGGCTAAATGCTCTGAGCACTATGTTTGCCAGCTAGTTGCCCGTCTGCTGTTTGGTGCTGAGCAGGTAGTGTACAGCTGCCAAAGCTGCTGCGGCCAAAAAGGTGACGTGAGAGCAATGAACCAAAATGGTAATTTTGTGGGACGGACAGCTAAACAATGAGCTGAAACTCACAGTTCAGTTGCTATGAGTGCATTGTCAAGCTTTTTTCACAGTGTCATTTGATACAGTTCTATTATAAAAAATATCGATTATCACTGCTTAAAAATGTTCTCCATCACCTTTGGCTGAATCTTAAATACCTGTCTTTAATTTCTCTTCTTTATTTGGATTACAAATAGTTTACATTCTCTAGTGTCTTTAAAGTGTAACTTAAGCGTCTTATGCTGGATTTATTAGGTCTTTTCTATATAATCTCTTCTCTATATAACACTTTAAATTGTCTTTTGTGAAACAAATGTGCACTTGTGTCACTTTTACGATCATAGCTGCATATACAAAGTGATATATCAAGGCAAGTTTATTCTGTATGTGTGAATGGTTGTCTGCCTACAAAAAACATGTGATCAAGTTGCAGCCCACCTCTCACCCAAGGCATTCTAGGATGACCTTCCTCAACAGCCCTGCACGGGATATGGTTGGATGCACTGACAATTGCTTGAGTGGCCACACGTTTGGTGGTAGGCTGTGCACCTCAGACATCCAGGACATCTGCTGACGTCCCCAGTTTATCCAGCTGGGAACATTTGTTGCATTTTATCCTCCTCTGCCTGTTTCCAATATGTACAATCAAATAAAATGGCAAATATGCCCAAACAAAAAATATAAAAAATGAAAAATAATTTACAAGGACCATTTTAACGATATCTGGAACTGTTTTTAATAAAAGAGCTTTAAGTGGCCACTATAGGCTTTCTTTTAAAAAATAACTTGTTTTATAGTCAATAATCATGTTGGCAAGGTGCAGCAGGATAACCTCATGAGCAACTGTGTCATTCCATCTACACAACCTGTGTTTCTACTAAAATCAATACACAACAATCTCATCACAACCAGCAATACACTGATTACTGAAATGCAGACTGTATTGATGAGCAAAAGTGGAGGAGGTTGGTCCATCAGAAGCTAATTCAATGTCCAGTCGTGGCCTGTCCAGTCGTGGTTTGTTCACTTTCCACAATGTTTTATGTAGCGCACCTCATACGGGTTTGGAGTAGGGAGTCAAATGTGTGACCTGTATGCTAAGAAAAGATATTATGATTGGATGAAAATATAACATACACACCGAGAATATTGCTGAATGCCGCATGTAGCTCAATTATCAATCTGAATGATGAGTCCAATTTTCTGGCAACTGCTTCTGATTACACGATTGGTTTCACTAGGCGGGTTGAGCCTCGGTATGCACATCTGATGGACAGCTGTGTAATAATTAAGGACTCCAGGTATTAAAGCTATTGATGTGGTTAGTACGCTGATTTCCCAGGAGAGTAACGGACAAATCACCATCTGTGTGACAGAAGTAGTGGTGTTAGATGCTATGCAAGGGTTAATAAGTGAACAGGCGGGTGATTTTGAAAAAAAAAACTAAAACAAAAAAATTACTAAGTGCACTTTAAGACATGCTACAGTTTCTGTTTTGGTTATATGGGACATGATTCAGGTCAAAACAAACTGTTTTTCGACAGTAAATGTGGTTACAATACTTAACCAGGTCCATGATAAATGATCATTTTCACCCTGAATCATTTATAGGTAAATTATTATTCTTGAGAATAATACTGCAGTAAGCTTTAAAGGACTATAAACTGCTATATCGCTGGTTCTCGTGGATCGTGGCTACGTCTAGATCAGGGATTGAGGTCAAGCCTCCTGCTGAGATCCTGCTTGATTTCCACTACAAATACTATCATACTACTAGATAAAATACCATGATATGTACTAAGTAATACAACTACTATTACCATTACCGTTATATTTCCATTAAAATAGTTACTGTGAGCTGGCTCCTCCACAAGGTTTCTGCCTCTTAAAGTGCAAGTTTTCCTTGTCATCATTGCCGGGATTCCTCTGTTGAGTCTTTGTAAATATTATTAGTACGATCTAGACCTGCTCTATGGAGCTGGTCTGTGGAAAGTGTCATAAGATAACTTCTGTTATGATTTGGTGCCATATAAATAAAACTAAAAATTGAATATGATGTACCATTGTAACGACTAATGTGGAGGTTGAGAGGTTGAAAAATAAATACACTTTGTTCTATTGTATCACAACATTAGATATCCGCTTTTTCATAAGATGTCGGCAGAATGTCCTGATTTGTTTTCCATATCAGGTGATTGCAGACCAAAGTTCCCATCTACAGATGAAGTGTTTTACTTTGCTCAGTTTGTGTTAAATGCCTACCAACTATGTAAGAGGGCACTTTATGTGTGATGTGTTTAAAGCTCAATTGTTTTTTCAATCATATCTTATAGCTGTAATGTCTAAAGAGCAAGGTTGTGTTTATATTTCTGTTCTGCATTGTTTGGCCTCCTCGCTGTATTACTTGTTACTTGTTATGTGTAGAGTGTCTTGTTAAGTCCATGTGGGCTGGGAGCCTTTGGTACATGACACTTGAACACTACATTTACTTACTTAAGTGTCTTAAAAACAAATATTTCTTAGTGAAAATGTCTGTTTTTAATTAAGTCCTGTCTTAATAAAAACAGACATTTTCACTAAGAAATATTTGTCATTTTATTCATCCTGAAGAAACATTTGTGCCAAAGATGTTCAGTGTAAAATAAACACGTTGCTCAGACATCTATTTGCAGGACAATAAAATGATAAAAACATATCACACCTTATTTAGCTGAGAGGTGTTAAATGATATCAAAACATTTGATCACATCAGGTGACAGATCAGCTTGGTTTAGACCCTTGATTAGAACCTCTGACGTCCATGTAAATTTAGGATTTATATGGACATTTTTTATGTTTTTATAGCTGCAATAGATTTAGCAAAAATGAAAAATGTTAAGCTGTAGAAATAACACTTATGTTGCTGTTGAATCATATGCTTCAGGATATTCTGGTGAAAACTACAAGCCACTAACGGGTAACCACTAATTTCGAGGATAATTGACGATAATATGAGACTGTCATGCTGATAGTTTGTTAGAGTTTGATGGTTAAACCAGACTGACCATAGCTGTCCATCACTATAACCACACAGACACTTCAAATTTACAGTTAATAATGGCGGCAAGATGATGGTGGTGTTTTAATGGCTTAAAATGACTTGAATGATCTCTCACTCCACACACACACTCCTCGTTTCTCCTTGTGGTGTAAAATGCAGCAGTTAGTAGCCACACCAGGTCAAATGGACGCACTTCATGGTGTTTAACTGTAGCTGTCTGTTTGTGTGTGCGTGTGTGTGTATTTATGTAGATAGTGTCTGCAGTGGTCAAGCAGATGTGGGCAGTCCAGCGGGTTTCCAGACAGTCAGTCAGTGTTTGGACTGAGGTCTGCTGCAGCTGAACATCTGCTGGAGAGGAAAAAAAAGTGTTACACAAACAACAACTAGATTTACAGTAGACCGATGTGAAATAAACAAAACAAAAAAAGATTTTGATGGTTTAGACTGTGCTTGCTCAGTTCAAGGATGGCTAGGAGCTTGACCACCATGCAAAGTATTTGAGCTACCGTGTGAAACCCAGCACTGAACAACTATTTAGATGTGGAGTAGAGGTGGAAAAACACAAGCCCTTTTGTTTGGTCTGAGGAGGTTTTCAAATTTGAGGATGTCTTACAGGATGTGTTAGCTGACCAAGTTGGTCTGACCAGTGTTAAGTGTTTCTGAGGAGTGGGCTTAAAACGTTTAATACTCTGTGTTAGTGTTTATGTTCATGCTTTAATCTATATGTGTCCTGGTGATCCACGGGTTCAACACAATAAACAACATGTCTGGTTTTATTTCAGGTAAATGTATGTTTTTCTTGTAAAAGCCTGTGGGGGTGGGGTGCTCTGGCAGCTCATCTAGCTCTCTCTCTCTCTCTCTCAGCTTTCCTGCCTGTCTTCAGCTGTCCTGTTGAACAAAGACATAAATGCCCCCCGGAAAAATGTAAAGAAAAAAAAAAGTCTGCGGGGGTGGTGCAGATACTTCACTGAAAAGTCAACAAATATTTTCAAGAGGTTTTGGAGCTGCGGGCCAACATCTGACTCTTTCTTTCTTATTGTTTAGCCGTCCAGCAGTACCTTTACTGTGGGTGATTCACTCTCACCGCTCTCATAGCATGATTTCCAGCCTCAGCAGGCAGCTCTTTTCAGTGAAAAGGCTCTGATAAAGTCATTGTATGCTTCCTGTCCTGCACCAAACAGGCAACAGACAAAATTGGCAGCTAGCTGGTGAACACAGCAGATCATTTAGTTGCTAAAGAGGCAAAAACTTCCCTCAGGAGGAAAACAATGAACATGTAGTGACGTGTAGTGGTAACAACACAACCAAATATATGTTAATATAAGTATATTGGGCTTGCGCTCCTCCAATAGACACAAACACAACTCCAGATGAATGTTGATGGAGGTCTAAATAAACTAGTTAACATGTTTGCCACATCAACATTAAAAGGTGATGATATGCCAGCGCAAAAAATGTATCGTCACTCCCCAACTGAGAGGTTCGCTATCAAGGTAGCCAGAATTCATGGCAACAACAATGGAGAGAGCAGAAATAGACCAGACAGCTGAAGCTTACGTGCTAAAATATAGTGGGAAAAAGTGTCTAATTGGTCGAGGAGGATTATGGGATGTCAATTAACTTCAGACTCAGGATGCATGGCAACACATCGGGACTGGTGTTGAATATGGCAGCTTCAAAAGGCCAGCTGTAATGAGTGCAACATAAAAATTCAAAAATATACGTTTTATTTATTATGTTTCATTAAGCTGTCTCCTGTCTGGATTCCTTAGTGTATGTGTGTGACTCATGGGTTGGTATATATAGCATTATAGTTATAGAAGTATGTGTGGGACACTCGTCTGGATGGGGGGAGGGGAGATCGACCTTAAGAAGTCAGCAGAGAGAGAGAGAGAGAGAGAGAGAGGAATGCAGGCAGCTGGTTTGTGTCTGTCAGTGCGACACAGAGAGCCTACAGTACTGGACTACTCACACACACGCACACACACACACACACCCACCCACACACACACACACACACACACACACAGAGTGATGAAAGAACGATTTATTTGGACCAACAGAGTGTGTGTTCGGTATAGAGGCAGGCAGCAGGAAGCTCATTGACTGACATCTCAACTACTCGGACAAAAACGCCATATGAGAGTGTGCGGACAGAAAAATCTGTGCAGTAAATCACAAGACTTCTTACAGGAGGAGTGCTGTGTCTCAATTATCGTACTTCCATGCTTATACTACGTACATATGTTAGTTCACACTGTCAGTTATGGCAAAATTCAATGTATCAAAAAGTTGTGGAACGTTGGACACTTCTCACTCTCAGTGGTCGCCATTTTAGCTACGTAGCGGAAGCAGCCAAGGAAGCTGCTGGATATACAGACACACAAAGTGTCCAAGTTGGGCGCTAGAGTTTACAGCCATGTGGAGTCAAATGGAATATAATGTTCATAAGTATGTTTCCTTGATGAAAATAAAAATTATTATGTGTTAGTTACCTTAAAATTAACCTTTTATATGTACAGACACCATCGGTCCTCTTTCGTCATGTTCAGCCACCATGTTTCTACAGTAACCCAGAACAGGCAAATGAAACAACGGCTCTAGTTTGGGCCTTTTGGGTTTCACAGCCAACGCAGTTTCTCTTCCTAGGCAGGAGAAGGTGAGACGAGAGGCTTGCAATCAGTCACTGCTAGACACCACTGGTCCTTTAAATAGAAGAGCACCAAGTATAAAAATAGAAATGTGTACTGGTACTCCATAGGACAGTAATATTCTAAAACATTACACAGAACAGTGTTCGTACTGGACATGTTAACACTAATTCACATGGTATGAGTATTGAGTAAGTTCAGTTCAGGTTTTAGATGTTACGGAGCCTTACGAGCGTATAAAGCTGTCCTCCTGCCTGCAGGTTCATGCTCTGATACTGATACTGTCTGCCAGATGGCAGCCGGGTAAACAGTTTGTGCACTGGGTGGCAAGAGACCACGGTTATCATTTGGGCCTTCAACACAGACGACGTGTGTGGTAAATGTCCTGAATGGCAGGGAACTCCCTGCCAGCGGTCTGCTGTTCTCACCACTCTCTGGAGAGTCTTGTGGTTTGTAAGCAGAGAGCTGCCAAAACCAGAGACGCAACCAATCAGAACGCTCTCAATCATGCGTCCATAAAAGTTTGTGAGGATAGCCGGGTCGATGCCAAACTTTTTCAGTCCCTTAAGAAAAGAAGGAGCGAGAAGTTCAAACCACAGTCTTCGTGTGAAGAGTACAGTAAAGACTTGAAACAGTGGGGATGTGGTTGCTTCCTGCAGCTTCCTGTAGTCCACTATCACCCCTTGGGTCTTGCTGATGTTGTGGTAGAGGCTGTTATCACAACACAAACTCACTAGGACTTCCTGTCTGTATGCTCATTCCTCACGAATATGATGAGGCTCATAGGATGAATGTGCCACCTGCAAAATTGCTAATAATACATGAGCAGTGCATTTTTTTAAATATGTTTATATCTGCTGTGAAGTTGGGCATTTTAATATGGGGCCTTATGGAGATTAACTCATTTTGGAGCCAGCCTCAAGTCCACTCCACATCAAGCAAGTGCAACAACACGAGACATAACCGCAAGCTAATTACTTACTAGTCCAACAAGTCTGACTTTCAGCCTCTTATTTCACTCTCTCATTTTCTTTTCACAGCTTCTTCCATCAACGTCCTCTTCTGTCTTTTCGCTTCTGTCATTATGTCCAGAGAGACTGCTGAGCCAGCCTCCAGTTCTGGCACGACACCAGCTCAACTCCTTGTCAACCCTGGACCTGAAAACCTCCTCTTCTTCCTGGTTGTCCAAAACACCTGTGGTACAAACATTAACACTCCTGCAGTGCTTTGAGCCTGGCTAACACACTGAGCTAACGTTGGCTAACAGCATCTACAGCTCACAGCAGTTCACTTTACTGTCCATCAGGAAACTCTGTAAATCAGAGAGTTGATATGGACGTGTACCGGTACTGCACAGGACAGTAATATTCTAAAACATATTACTGTCCTATGCAGGAGGACATCGAAGGGGAGCAGAAAACATTTTTCTCCATAAAACATGATCCAGTTTCACCAAAATCGGTGAAATAGTCGGTAAAGCTACACTATACTTCAAAAACAGACATACAGATGACTGAGAGAGCATTCACTTGATTACAAGTTAGTGTAGCATCAAATACACTATGAACGTCTTGACGAGTTCTTCTGTCAGTCTGTAGCCTCTGTCTGGACCACTGTGTGGTCACCCAACCCTGGACAGTTATGTAACTGGTTTGTCCTGTTTGAGTCTTTGTTTGTATGATTGGAGCAGAAGAATGGAGATATGATCTGCTTTCCCAAAGGGTGGGGTTGGGAGAAGCTTGCACAGCAGTGGTCCAATATGCATTCACCTCTTGTAGGTATGTTAACATGCTGGTAATATTTTGGCAGAGCATTTTTCATGTTGGCCCCATCTTGAAACTGAAGGCTCCCGCAGCGTTGGCATTCTCCAAACTGCTGATAATATCATACAGTTCATCCATGGCGTCAGCTTTTTCTGCTTGCTGTGGAATGTAAACTGCAGTTAGAAAAATAGAGCTGAACTCTCAAGGGAGGCAGCAGAATATTACATCTCAAGTTGGGAACTATTAAAGTGGGACTGATCTATCTCCACTAAGAGCATGTGTGAGGCTAATATAGGTACATGAGAGACCCATTTAGAGTTAACAAAGTTGTGTCATGGCAGTAAACATGAAATCCAGTTGTTGGAACAGCAGAGCGGGATCAAGTAAGGCTAGGTCACGCTGGAAACAAAGCCAAGTGTTGAGTATGTCTAACTTGTAAAACTACAAACACCAAAAATGCTCATTGATACATGTTGGAAAATAGTTGCTCTAAACATCTAATGTACTTGTACTCATATAGTGCTTTTCTAGCCTTACGACCACTTAAAGTGCTTTTATGTTACATATCACATTCACCCATCCACACACATTCATACACTGATGGCACTGGCTGCCATGTAAGATGCCAATTGCTTATCAGTTCTTAGGAGCTAACCATTCATACGCATGGTTCAGTATCTTGCCTGAAAACACTCCGATATGCAGACTGGAAGAGCCGGGAATCAAACTGCCCATCATCTTAATAGTGGATTAGTGGAGTGGAAAAGTGAACTACGTGTTACTGAAATGTGGAGTCAGGGGCTACATCATGGCTCGATGACACACTGAAGCCATGCTGAGCATAACCCTGCTCTTGAGCACTGAGTAACATTATAACAACCTTTACTGCATTGCCATCTGTTATTCTCTGTTTGCAACTTATTTTACTTGCTATACTTGACTACACGCAGTTACTACAACACCAAAAGTGAGTGCAATCAGGGAAATGTATTAAAAATGACCCCACCCTCATTGAGCTGCAGCAGTTTTTTTTACACAACTCTCTCTTGTATTTGTTAAGTAATTTGATATGTGAAATGATTCACCATGTTGACCTCTCACTATTCAAACAATCAATTGGATTGAAGGAATAATGCTGACCTCAGAGTTCTTAAGTATAGACGTTTAGACAGCTAAAATATTATTTTTTTATCTGGACTTTCATTTAAATAACTGTGGGGACATCTTCAGCACCAAAAAATCATCATGCAATACTTATAGTTGGTTGAACCGCAGATGGTTCATGTAGTCTGGACCTTTCTTGGTTATCTTCTCTTACTCATGCATCATTCCGAGGGAGTTCATCCGAAATCGTTGTGCAAGAAGTCTGTGAAGGCTCAAGCGTTTCTCCAAGAGGAGTTCACTCTGGGGCAACTGGATGTAGCTCCATGAAGACGTTTCACCTCTCACCCACTCTTCTTCAATTAAATGATAAATTTGTTCACACTGTACTGCTTCATGCTTTATATGTGTGCCTTATCCAGTCGGGCCAGTCATGTGGTCAATTGTTGCAATGATGCAGATGGACATTTCCTTACAGCCACTATGCTGTAATATTATATTATTATAAGCTGCTGTGCATGCACGTATCCAGGGTAGCCCTCACAAGTGCTAAGCTAATAAACACACAGCGATTCTTAATTTTAAGTGATCATACTCATAGAAAACCTACTTGTGCATGTTATATAACATTTTTGCCACACTCTGTAAAAAGAGAATCCTAAATCTGACATACTGGACCTTTAAGTGTAGAAAAGTGCAGTGTAAATGTAAAGTTAAAGTATTTTAAACCTCCTCATCTATTCTATAAAGTGTGAATTAAAAGGGAATTCACTGTTGCTTGTCGTCTAATTGGTATTCCAAGTAATACAGCACATGACAGCTCACATAGGCCGAGTTTAACAGAGTTAAAACAGAGTTAAGCAACATGGTAAATCTCTGGTATTTTCCTGACTACACACAATAGGCCTTCACCTCCCCTCCCCCACAACACACACACACACACCAGTCTTGGAGGTGATGTGCTAATTGATGCAAAGTAATGGAGGAGGTGAAGCCACAAAGGCTACCCCCGCTAAGCTTTACTCAGAGCTTTTTTATGATTTGTATTTGGTAAACTCTGTAGTCTGAAGGTGTGTTTTAGATTGAAAACTGATGAAGGTTGGAATAAAGGAAAGAGAGGAGGAAGACGAGAAGGAGGAAGATAAAGAATAGCAGCAGAAAGAGGAAAAAGCAGAACACGGGGAAGGAAGAGGATTAGGAGGTGGGGGAGGCCTCCTGCGGCTTTGAGGTCAAACACACAGCTGTGGTCATCACCTTTCACTGCTGGAGACACACACACACACACACACACACACACACACACACACACACACACACACACACACACACACACACTGTGATCATCACTCTCGGTGGGAGTTTGACCTGAGCCAGATGGTCACCACTGTCTCTTTTTATGACTCTCTTTTTCTGTCATGTTCGCACTAATCCAGCATTTTTCACACCTGAAAAACTGAGCTTTTTTTCGAATACACTCTCCACAGCGAAAACACCAGTCTTGCATTGTAGTGTGAACGAGGCAAAACAATGCCAAACCAATGATGTATCAATAACATGCCTTCACAGGCAATTGTGTACCGAGAAGAATAAATAAAACTAATAGAGCTGATGGCTAATTTTGCCAATGGATGCTGTAAAACTTAAAGGTCTCAGCGGTGGAGCATTTCCAAAAAAGAATAACAGATTAGGCTGTAAAAACTAGAAAACTAGGGCATGGAAAAAAATATGACAGAGTGTTTGTATTGTTTTCCAAACCTGTATGAAACTCTGTCCAGTTAGTGCAATATGATCTGTTTTCGCATCTAAAATACATAAATCCCCTCTCCTCTCTATGTGCTGCATAACTTCACAGATTTAGTTATCTAATGCAAAAATCAAAACATTGTACGTATATGCTGTATTTTATACCATATGGCCTGCACAGATTACAGCCAGGACATATGGTTTTTATGGTTTTAGGGTTATGATGGATACTTTTTTGGATTGTTTTTTATCATGCGATCTGAGAGCATGCTTTTGTGTGAATACTTGACCTATTTCTTCTGTTCAGGTTTGCGGATATCTGCAACTTGACATATGTTTAGTTTGATCAGTTTGTTGTTATTATTATATAACTGTGTTAAAAATCAAGCAGCAACCTCCGTGGCTGTGAAGCAAAGCCTATGCTGTTGAGCCAAAACCTGCAGTTGCTTGAACGTCCACTTGAGGCTGGCTACAGAACGAGACAAACTCCATGAACCTCCATGTTAAAATGTCCAACTTCACAGCAGAAGTAAACATCTTTACAGCCTGGTACAAAAAACATTTTGGTCTCTATAGCAAATTTCCCTGTTCATGACAACTGTACTGAGTTTAACTCACCTGTTCAAAATATATTAAGGCTTCAAGCTATGCAGAATTAACAGCATGACTGCTTTGACTCATAGATAGGTGCCATTACGGCTGGCTTGTTTGAGCAACCAGGTCTCAATGGGCCCACGATTGCCAATTTTTAGAAGAAGAGGCAGGACGGCTAACATGGCATGCACACGCTGTCCATTGTTTATACTGTCATTAATTAACTGATTTAAAGTGTGTCTGATCAGTAACGGACTAAATGAACTTAGTGGATATTGAAGTTTTTCAGTGTTTCTGGTTCAAATATTTAATGTATGCAAATGTTGTTTCCCAGAAGGTCAAATTTCCTCCATCCAACGGCGCATGCTTGTGTGCTTGTGTGGATGTAAAGATCGTGCCAAATTACCCTGTGCCTAAAATGTTTTCATCAGGCTCCAGACATGTGTTTTCAATGTTCTTTAAATACGCTGCCTACACACACACACACACACTCACTCACACATACACACGCACTCACACATACACACTCACTCACACAGTACTTCCAGTGCCAGATAGTTAAAATTAAACCCCTCCCTTGTTGTCTCCGAGACAAAGTTAAATTCTTCTTCTTTTGGCCTCAGACAACATGTGAATAAAAAGAAAGGGATAAACTGATTTTAAAAAAATGTAATGCAAAGCTGACCGTTTATCAAATACCAAAAACATTGAGTTAGGTCCTACGAACATTGCACAAATTAAACTAGGGAGGTTCACCTGTTGAGAACACACCAGTGCATCAGTGATGTCTGTTTTAACTGTCTGTCTGTCTGTCTGTCTGTTTGTCTGTTTAAAATTATGTTTTTGTGACGTCCCTATCGGAAATTATCTGAACTTTTATCCTGGAGACACCTGAACTGTTTCCTCTGCAAACGCTGGAGTGAAGTTGTAGGTCTAAAAGGGTGGGTAAGTAAAATAAGAGTATGTATGTGTAGGTATGGGTTATCTTTCTTTGATAGTATAAAGAACAGATGGGCATGACATCACCCAGATTGTGGTGGCTCTGGATGTTGCCATGTTGCCAGTCCAGCCTCTTCCACCCTCCAGGTAATCTAAAAGACGTGGATCATCGGTGGACCTGAGGCAGGCTGAATGATGCCTTGTTGCACAAACAAGCCACCTGCAACAGCACCTACCTGTTAATGCTGCATAACTTTACACCTTAATATAATTTGAACATGTGAGTTATATAAAAATTCAGACTCAGTACAGTTGTCATGAACCAGGAAATTAGCTATAGAGACCGAAACTGTTTTTTGTACTAGGCTGTAAACATGTTTATTTCTGCTGTGAAGTTGGACATTTTAACATGGAGGCTTATGGAGACTGACTCGTTTTGTAGCCAGCCTTAAGTGGACATTTGAGGAACTGCAGTTTTTGGCTTCACTTCACTTCGCTGCTTGGTCGCTGCAGTTAATTACTAGAGGAATCCAAAAATTTCATTTCTCATATTTATGATTGATTTTTGCAGAGTAAGTCTCAAACAAATCTCTAAACCCTTGTCAATACAAGATGCTAAATCATAACTATGAGAAACAAATTCAGCTTTTCTTTTTCTTCGAGAAGCTGTGCGCTTTTAAATACAAACATGGACAGTGAATGTGCAAAACTCTTGAATGTAAGCCAGGATTTAGCAAGTGGAGTATATCTATAGTAGAAACATGCATGAATCAAGTTTCTGTACAGCTGCATACATTATAAGCTCTGAGGTTAAGGTCTGTGTGACTGTGTGTTACCTCCGCCTCTACTCCTCACGACATTGTGGTCAATCAAACCATTGCTCTCAGACTTGCTGTGTCTCTGTGGCCTGGCTGCAACCCTGTATGGTTTAACACACACACTCTCTCTCACACACACACACACACGCACACATACTCACATACACACACACACACACACACACACATATATATATATATATATATATATATATATATATATATATATATATATATATATATTGCCTCCGCAGTCTTGTAAACCCAGGTTGTGTTGTTTCCAGCAGAAGTAGAAGTTTATGATAGTTTGGACGGGAGGCTACTTGCAGCTCAGGTCACGACATGGGATTACTCTGTGTGTGTGTGTGTGTGTGTGTGAGAGAGAGAGAGATTCTCACTTTTGTTACATCTGATTTTGCATGCGATCAACATTATATTTGTTTAACTTGTAATCAAAAGTTTGCTTGTTGCAACCCGATCTTGATTTAAAGCAGTCTTTCCATTTTAAAGACATTTACTACAAACTCTACTTTAACCCCTTTTTCAAGCCCTTCCATAACCCACGTCTCCTCATTAGCTTTGAAATGATCATGTGTCGGTCTGAACCTCTTTTTTTACTTATTGCAATTGCTAAGTTATTGTTGCACAGTAATACAGTTGAAAGCACAAGATAATTTCAAGTATGCTGATGGGTTCAAGGTCTGGTGAGTCTGACATCCGTTATGTGAGCGTGATCTGCAACAATCCAAACCCTTAAAAAATAAAAGTTCAAGTCAGAACCTAAAGTAGTTCTTCATGGTGATGTCAGAAAGGAATCTTTTTGGAATTCTGCAAGGAATTTTTTACCCATTAGTTCTTTAAAAGTTATTACCAAGTTCTTCCCAGAATTGAGTGTAAATATTTGAGTTTATTCAAGGAAAAATATGTAATAATCAGAATTACAATATTCAAGTTTAAATGCAACATTGTGTACTTTAAATTCAGTAAATAAGTAAATATTTACCACATTACTATTTTCTTTCTTTAAAAAGTCTATATTTCTACATACAACCATTAGTTGATTTTTAAAGATAAAAAGCTTCTTCAAAGTACCAAAGATGCTGCAATTGTAACCTAAAGAAATCTTTTTTTCATGCAGTTCCCCAAAGAACTTTAAAGATCCAGTGTGCCAGATTTATGGGACTATATAAGTATGTTTTCAGTAGTGTACAATCACTTGGACATATGAATTGTTATGTTTTTTGTTACTTTAGAATGAGACTTTTCTATCTGACACCAAGTACTTGTCCACAGAATCCACCATTTTGAACTTCCATGTTTTCTACGGCAGCCCAAAACGGAAAAAACAAACACTAGCTTGAGCTAGGTTCTCCTTCACCCTTCACCGAAGTTGGTTGCAGGCAGCAGCTACACCACTAGATGTAAAAAGAAAAAGTTCTCCAGAGAACTTATCAAGAACCAGTTTTTCTTAGCCTCCAAGTTCACATTATCATTTTGACATTCATGTTTTATTATTGCTTGATTTTTTTTTGTTTCAGAGAACAAAAGACGTTTACTTTTAGATTTTTTAAAACAGGAACTGGTGAACTTACACTAATCTAATATGATGCTGGTGGTTTGAAAATAGAGTATGAACATCAGTGCCATCACATGTTGTGTGATGAAAACCGAATATTAGATTAGCAAGAGAAAGCAGCGCATGCTACATGCAAGAGCTCAGAAGCAACTGCCAGCAGCTGTGACCCTTTGATGTCTCATGTTCAGCTCCAAAAAGGCAAAAAAAAAAACTATTAGACTCTCTTTCTCTGGATTCTCCACCCTTGTTCCTTTTTTTCATTTTTTCCCCAAGTTTTACTGCAGGCAGTAAAAGACGGAGCCAAAACCTGCTGGACACTTTTATATAGAAAACACTAAAACGGCAAACAAGAGCTGATCACGAACATGGGCGAAAGGAAAGGAAAGGAAAGGAAAGGAAAAGGGGAAAAAAGGATGAAGCAGTCAGTGAAAGATATATTTAGAGGCACTGTGTTGACCTGTTAATGTAAATTAGGAGAAGGGAGTAAAATTGTAGATAACATGATGAGACACATGGCTTGATAGTCTCACATGCTGCTCAACAACCAGTTTAGAGACCAAAATCCCACCATTGTTGCCTCTTTAGATACCCAAGATGGTCAGACATAGAGGTCATAGGTAATTTCCTAGGCATTCCCTTACCACATATCTCCATAATTAGGTAAATAGTACAAAATAAAAAAATAAATATATTTATAATAAGCAGTTTATAGTACCTTAAATAACTAGCAGCATGCTTTAAAAAGGGTAAACGTGGTCAAATAAATTTGGGTAAAGTAAATAATCATAATAATACAAAAATACTACATAAATACTTACATATATATATATAAAACATATGGGGATTTATCAGTTGGTAGTTGCTTTATGGAATATGAGATGTCTGTTGTTGATGCTATTCAGGAATGGTCTGTTTTCAAAAATAAGTCTTGGCATCCTGTGAGTCTGGATATGACTCATAGTCATAGTCATTCATAGTCTACCATGTTGGACATTAGTTTTAACCAATGCTCAAATGATGAGGATGTGACCACTTTCCAGACCTTTTTCCCAGCAGCCATTTTGACATTAAGTAGTAGGGTCAACACAGGTGTTTCAGATGATACTAATTAAGTTTCTGTTCCATTTAGTGCAGCAGAGACTTTGCAGTGAGCCAATATGCACCACAGCAGCACCCTGACTCGGTTTGACCTGAATGGAACGGGACCTCAGTTAGTATCACTGTGTTTACTATTTCATGTCAAAATGGCTGCTGAGAAAAAGGTCTATTCTCTCCAAACAGCACCATGATTTACTGAGATCATCTGCAGTTCTTCAGTTCATCTCCTGCTTGAAAGACTTTGTAAAACAACTGAACATCACTACAAAAATTATACTCGGGATTAACATGTTAATGTGAAAAAACCTGTATTATATGTATTATATATTCTATGTATTCATGAACATGTTCCACAGGGTTCATTTGTGAACATACAGTTAGTCTGGTTGGTGTCATGATTCTGTCTCTGTGTTTAGTTTGTCTGGACGTGGCCATCTAATCATCCTCCTCCTGTTGCAACCTGCACACCTGCATCTCATCCACCAATCAAAGCTCTGCTGTATATCTACCCGAGCTTTTCACTCCAATCTTCATCAGATTGTTGTGTCATTTACGTGGAACACACACGTTACAGCCAAAGCAGCAATTCTTGTTTGATCCTTTTCGTGTTAAGTTTTGTTTTTTGCGCTCCAGTCCAGTCCCTGGACTTACTCACTCAACTTCATCCCACTATCCCTCTAAATAAACTTTAAACATTGAAAATAAACTGTTATTTCTTTCTGATCTAATCTTTGGTCTGAGGCCTGTTTTTGGGTTCAGATGTATGAACAATAAAAACCTGGAGCTCAACATCTGAGAGTCAATATGAACCTGAACAGGACTCAGAGGAAAGAGGAGAGAGACCTCTGCTGTACCAACACCAGTGGTGAAAGAAGTATTCACATCCTTTACTGAGGTAAAAAATAAAATAATAATAAAAATACCAGTAAATTAATGTAAAGATACTCCATTTCCTAATTTTCATATAGGAACTGAACACGATTAGCTGATAATAAGTCATTAACAGCAACGTCATTAACAGCGGTTAACGTCACACACCCTTATCATACTTTAGACTAGTGTGTCTCGAATGTGGCAAAACGTTAAAAAAGTAAACATACTAGTAGTTTGAACCTACTACCAAACGCTATTTAAAAAGTGACATTATGGGCAAAGTAATCAGATTGGACGAGTCTTTATACGGTCAGTGGTCGTTCCATGAGTACTGGGACTTTTTACTACATGTATCACTCCGCATTGACGGAGTTCTAACGACCGTTACGTTAACGTTACATTAACAGTCATCATCTATCTTACACGGTGACAAACTTTGCACCACACGGATAAACATATTTCTGAGCGTTGAACATAAGAACCAAACATACAAACACATTAGCAGTTTAAGTTAAACTAAAGGTCCATGTACGTCGGGGAAAGTATTAAACGAAACCCCTTTTAAGAAAACAGTTAGCACGTCGTTCCATCATGAGCACTGGGAATTTTAACTCCATGTATCACTCCGCTTTAGCGGTGTTCTAATTAAAGACCGTTACACTAACGTTACATTAATGTTCATCCTCTATCTTCGCGTATAACTCACTGTCTGTAACAAACTTTGCACCACAAAGATGAACCGTTTAGTTTAACTCACTAGTACCTGCATACTGCCGGAGCGGTAATCAACATCAGAGCTGTGCTCTCGGGTGAGTTTGTTGACTCATTCGCCTCTTTGACATACCACCACAGCGGCAGAAGCATCAGGTGTGGCACCGCCGTAATGTTTGTCCCTTCCCGGCCCCCATCGGAGAGCTGGCTCCCCTAAAGATCAACACAGAGCTGTCAGAGTCAACTTCTGCTTTCCCAGCGCTGCACTGATTTGAGTGTATTAAATAAATAAATGCCATAGCTCAGTGTTAGTGCCGTGACAGTTACACACAGTCACCCGGACTCATTCACAATTCACGCGCCGTGAATCCTCGAGACGTTCCACCGAGCTCAAACCGGCGGTTGGTAAGTTTACTTAGCTTGTTTAGCGGTTGTAGCACTGAGCTAACCAACTTCAGTTTACTCGCTTTACCCTCACTTATATTGACAAAACACGACTATCATGCTTTATTTCAGGTGAAGGTACAATTCATTACATGTAACAATGCATACTTAATGTTTAGGAAAATCTGCATTTTAACTCGGTGACGTTTATGTTTGCTGTTTAGAGGCTAATCTGTGGTTTCTCTGTAACTGACGTGAATGTAGCGTGATTACGGCCTCTGTGTTTATGTGACAGGTGAGTAATGTTTGATCAGCTTTTTACATAACAAAGTACACACTGTAACTATTACTCCAGTACTGTATTTGTACTTGTAGCCTACAGTACTTTACTACAGTACTTCCTTCATATTTTCTAACTCCATTACATTAAGTTGTCAGCTTTAGTTACAAGCTGTTTTGTTGTTGTTGTTCTAACTAATTACTGTTAAATTATGATATACAGCAACTGGCCACTTCATTAGGTACACTTTAGGTACAATCCAGTGTAATCCAATACAACAGCTCTGCCATAATCTGCTTGATTACTGTAATTCCTTGCTCTGGCAAGGCAAAACATGATCACATTACTCCTATTCTGGCTTCCCTTACACCAGCTATGGTTAGATTTTAATGATTACTTTTAAAGCCCAGAGTCTTGGCTCCAGGTTATTACCATTCGTGTTATTTAGTCTTTAGTGTCAATTTAATGCCATTTATTGCCTGACATTCCTTCTCGTTCCCTGATATCCTCGCATGTGTCATTCTTGGTTGTTCCTCAGTCCAGATTCATACACTAAGGTGACAGAGTCTTTGCAGTCAGGGCTCCGAGACTATGACGGACTATGATAGACTGCTATCTGGGTTGCACACACTGTGTCAACTTTTAAATTGCTTTTCAAAATTGCTATATAT
This sequence comes from Protonibea diacanthus, assembly GCA_028641955.1. Lineage (NCBI taxonomy): Eukaryota > Metazoa > Chordata > Actinopteri > Sciaenidae > Protonibea > Protonibea diacanthus. Next base: position 14,668,168 of record CM053986.1, read on the forward strand.
CTAAAAAGGACCTTTTTATGTTTTATTATTGATTTATTGCTTTTAATTTATTGTTATTGTGTTTTTTGAGGTTTGTTTTTATTGTGTTCTGCTTTATTGTAAAGCACTTTGAAAGGTGCCATATAAATAAAGTTTATTATTATTACTATAAATTCTACTTTTACGAAGCTCATCAGTTTTTCAGTTTTTGTTTACACTGTCGGAGAGGTAATGTAACATGTTTTACTTCAGAAGGAGCAGACTTCTCTAATGGTTTTACTGGTATTGAGTCATTGTGACACAGTTCATATGTCACAGGTCATATGAATCCAGTAAAGATAGGAAGAAACAGCTCCTGCTCTCAGTGGAACCATTACAAACTAGATCAGCCTGAAGGGTTTGGCAACATGACTGAAATGCATATCACAAGAGCGTGAAAGTTCATTGTTGAACTTTGAAACATTGGTTTGATTTAATTATCTTAACGTGAGGTTTCTGAGTGAACTGATAAAGACGGCACGGCCTTGGAAAAAGCTAGGTATATTTTGTCAAACTATGATGATAATATCACAATATTAACAAACGCTTATTTCCAATATACATGTATGATTGGAAACAACTAATGTCTGTCTTTATTTGACATGCCACACGTCATGTTAGTCAAATAATGTTTATTAGTTATTGTTTTGTTTTTTTCTGTGTGTGTGTGTCTTTTACAGAGAACAAGCACCTGAAGTCAGATGAACCAAAGGGGTGTCAAAACAGGACAGAAGTGAGGGAACAGAAGACAAGAGCTTTGGAGAAATGATGATATTAAAGATGCCTTCACTGTCCCGTGGAAAGGAGAGTCTGAAGTGATGGAGAACAAAGAGGAGAGGTAAAATCACACACACAAACACACATACCAGTTTAAGTGACAAACTAATTAAAGTTTGTCGGTAGTATAGGTTTATGTTAGAAACTTAAAGTAAACCTAATTATCCGGATATATCAACCTCACTAACTTGCATCACTATAAGTAGGCTAAACTCCATGACAGGCTGCAGTGATATCAGACCAACATCAGAAATGTCTTCATCAGTGTTCATCAGCCTCTGCACTGCAGCTGTGTCCAGTTCTGGATGAGTGTCGTGTGCACTGTTGCTGTTCAGCTACTGTACTCCTCCCTCAAAACATAACCGCGTGTCAAGGGCTGCGGGTGCTGAAGCCATTATTGGTTGATGGATAAATAAGATGAAATTTAATCTAAATTCGCAGAGGACTCATGTTTGTGTCATTAAACCACAACTCAGCCTCAACATTAGAACATTGCCAGAATAAATATAAGTAAGTAAGTAATATATTTGTGCGTGTTATTGCAGCCCTGTAGATGAGCACGCCCATACACCTCCAGAGCGAGGATTGCTTCACATATGGCAGTCAGCAGGCCATAGTTTGCAGCCATGTCCAGAGAGAGTGCTCCTGTCCAGGCCTGTTCTACAGGCTGCCCTGGGAGAACACCATGGACTCCTGCTGACACAGGGTGAGTATGATAAAACAAGGCTGTTCTGTACGAAATGGATTGATCAATTAATTAAGGAATCATTTAAAATCTTGATATTATTACTATGCTATTAAAATGCTAAACTAACTCTTGGCTCAAAGTTTTATGTCTAAAGTCGTGGCTGTGTTTCAGGTGGTCTGGTATATTCATTCGGAGAGCTGTTGTGGAGAGACCTGAGCATCCCGGTGTATGCTCCGGTGCTGGAGGTCTCTCTGCTGGGGAAGACGGTGGTTCGCGTGGCTGCCGGTGGCTTTCACTGTGGAGCGCTGAATGAGCAGGGTAACGTCTACATGTGGGGGGAGAACACTGCAGGACAGTGTGGGCTGAATGAGAGGGCCACAGACACAAGCATCACAGGTTGGTCAACACCTTACCTTCTTCCTGACAATCTTCATTCTTGTTGACTGTTCACTGTTGGGAAGTACACCTCCTACTTTTGTTTCTTCTGGATGTTTTTCTTTAAATATGTCTTTTCCTTTCACTTATTCAGTCAATTAATATACAGATTTGTCAGTTAATAGATGTTAACATAACATTAAAGCTTTCTAAAATGTCAGTTTCAGAGCCGTGCCCGGTCACCGTGGTGGACAGTGATGTCGTTCCACCAGCAGTGGTTCGGGTTGTGGATCTAGCCTTTGGACGGGAACACAGCCTGGCTCTGTCGGCCCAGAACGAGGTGTGGGCGTGGGGTAGCGGCTGCCAGCTCGGCCTGGTGACCAGCACTTTTCCTGTATGGAGACCACAGAAGGTAAGTTTGTGAAAAGATCGAGGAATTTCATCATTCAAAATTAAAACAAACGTCAAAATCAAAGCTGTGTGGACATTGAAAGTATTATAAGTATGAGTCCTTAATCTTTAAAAGTGTTTTTTTTTGTTTTCATGTGAGACATCACTGTAGATAGAGCTTGTAGAAGAGCTGATGATCCTTTGCTGACTTTACAACAAATCACACCACTATGTCACTTTGCATCATATGGTATTGCACTATTAGTACATTAGTACATCAGAGTACAACACTAGCTGTCGGTACTCGTGGTCATGGATATAGTTTCTATTACATCTATCTATATTTTCTACACATTTGATCATTTGTTCTCTTTAAGTTAATTTATCTGTACTTATTCTGTCCTTGAGCTGCCATAAGACCCAAATTTCCCTCCTGGATTAAAGATTGTCTTGTCTTGTCTTGTCTTGTCTTTTAATTCAATAATCACATTTGTGTTGATGTGTTATTTCCATCTATGTTACAGGTGGAGCATTTGGCAGGCAGACATGTCATTCAGGTAGTTTCTCTTCCTGATATCTTCATCGCCATTTTTCCACATATATACAAAAATACCATCTCTATTGATTGATTGATTGATTGATTGATTGATTGATTGATTGATTGATTGATTGATTGATTGATTGATTGATTGATTTCCCACAGGTGGCTTGTGGTGCCTATCACAGCCTGGCCCTGGTTCGTAGTTTACCTCCACAGAACTACAATACCCAGAATCATTCTGAAAAGAGGGAGCGAGGCCAGTCACCTCACTGCTTAGTCATGGAGAGAGAGGGGCCAGTTGCTGTTGATGGTGGTCACTATTGTCCACTGGGTGTGGAGCTGACTGAAGGCATGACTGGCGAGGTAAATTTACTCCAGGAGCTTGCTCATTCTTGTGTCGTCTGGTATCACAGAATCTTTGATTTACAGACATTTTTCAGCAGCTATAGCACTGTATCACCATGTCCTTTTCAGTAAATATCTGTGGTTGTCTAAGAGGTTCAGCTTTTTCAGTTGATGCCCGTCTTTGGTTTGCACTCCCAGGCTTCTACCAGAAGAAGAGGCCCCAGACGAAGACTCCAGCCTGGAGGAAGATCAGCTGGCAGCAGCCCCAGCTCTGCAGCTGGCTCATGTCCATTTTCTGAAGATGGAAAAATGAACACCAAACAGTACGATATTACATCACTCTGGGTCTCTCTTTTGTACCTCCATTTTTATGTTTTTGTATTTCAGTTTTTCTCCCTGCTCTCCGCTTTCCCTCCAATACAAAACAGGAAGAATCTTCCAGTTGGCACCAAGTTTGAGTCTGATGGGCCTGCTGACCCTCTCACACAGACAGACGGCAGCCCCAAGTCCCAGCCACCATCGGGCTGGAGATCCAATAAGAACTCTGCTTTCACAGATGAAACGGCGCTTCAGAACCTCCTTCAGAAATTCTCAAGTCATTCTCTGGAGATGCGTCACACCACCGGGCCTGGAGACAGCGACTCACTGAGCAGTTACACTTCGGGTTGGTAATTAGATTCTGGTCTTATCTTATCTTATTTATATCATTTTTACTAGTTTTTCATTTCTTGTTTATTTGTTTGTGTGTCTTCTCTCCAGATGACAGCTGGGTTTCCTCAAGTCCTTCCACAGATCTGACTTCCAGTTACAAAGAAGATTCACCAGTTAAGAGTCAAACCAGCAAGTAAGACCAAGTTTAGTTGACAAACATTTGCTTGGTCAACAATTTGAAAATTAATCGGCCTTTTATTAGTCTGTCTTAATCTTTTAAAGCTATTTTTTTTAGCTTTGCAATTATCAAAGGGGATTTCTGATGTAAACAAACATACCAAGATGATTCTCATCTACAATGTATTTACCCTCTGTCTTTGACCTTCTTTCTTACAGTAACGGTGGAGCCACAGTGTCATACCCGGTGTGTTTGGAAGACGTTCGTCTTTGTCTTGAGGCGGAGAAACAGGCACTGAAGGGGCAGAAGAGCGCCAGTCTCACAAATATAAACCAGAAGGGGAAAGCAGCGGCAAACAGGAGACGCTCCCTGCCTGGAACACCCACCCGTGGTAAGGATAGTGGGGTGTGAACAACATGGCTGCAACATTTTTGGGAAATATGCTTATTTACTTTCTTGCCAAGAGTTAAGTGAGAAGATTGATACCCCAAACAAAGAATGTGTGATCAAAAGCTGAGCATCATGATTAGACGAAGCTGTTCAGCAAGCAATATTACATCTTGTAACACTACAACTTCTCATATCATTAATTTAACTTTTAAGTTTTTTACATTTTAGGTGTACATATAAGAAATTGCTATCGACCTTCTCATCTAAACAAATAAGCATATTTCCCAAAAATGTAACTATTTCTTTAAGGTGAGGCTGCACCCACAAAGCTGGAAGTCACAGCAATGACAGGAAAACAGGCAGAAATGGAAAGAACAGCAAAGCCAAATGTTCTGAAACCCATTGAATGTTAGCATCATACTGACTGTGGAGGCTCTGTGGATACCAGGATCCAACTAACTAACAATTATGACTGTAGTTCCACTCTTCGTCATCATAATTCATCATGCCAAAAGGCAAAATGTGCCACCACAGACTGGACAAATGCACATTATCTGGTACCAGCGAAGTAAACAACGTCTGAAGAGCCCAGCTAACAAGGAACAAGCATATAAATGTTATCTCAAGCAGAAACACACCCTAACCCTTTCATTTTGACACACACAACAATAATGGCTTCTCCTTAATCTGGTGTTATCGGCTCAAATTAGTATGTAAGTCAGGATCATATTAATCACATGCTCACATGATAAAATTTGTCTTTTTTATCTTGACAGCAATGTTTGCTTTTCTGAGATAACATGATAATTAACTAGTTATCAGGAGAAAATGACTAAGCATTAAAAATCAGAAAGTCTGTTTGTCGCAGTGTAACTTGTTTGGCCTAAGCCGAAAGTGACGTGTGAAGAGTTGTGACGCATTGACCCTTCTCATGGTTCCGTTTATCACTTCAGGCATCGATAGTGCCACAAAAGACGAGCAGACAGGCAGAGACAGATGATTTCTAGGGAAATCAGTGATTAGCAAATACTGAAAACTAACTTCTCAATTTCTGTTTCAGGAGTGTCAGAATGAAAGTTTCTCACAGATTTCTTGTGTCATCTTTGTGTATTTCTTAGATATCGAACAGCAGTACACACTTCATGACCTTTGTGAAACTGTGCGGCTGAGCAGAATGGTTTATCACAACTCCTCTCATGTTGACGATCTTTAAAATTAAGCTTTTTCTTTTAGTTATTCCTCCTCTTCCTCTTCTGTAGTCGTTGCTGTGATTTCCTGCTCTGTTCGCTCACTTCACCTTGACAAATTTACAAAGCTCTCTGTTGCCTATTTTGCATATATAGCTCGAGACGTCTGGGTGTGTTCATACCAAACCTGTTTATATGTGTTTGCCCATGTGAAAATTACAGTGTGATCTCTGGTGCAGTTTGCAGAGAACGCAACACAGACCAGCCACAGACTTATACGTTATACTTGTGACGCGTTGTCTCCTTCCTCTGTTTGTTGTTGCTGTTGTTACGCTTGACAGATGAAATGCATTTGCAGTCTTGACAGACGCTCAAATCTTAACTAGTAGGTGATGGTTCAGTTGGTTGAGGCAACAGCGTTACCAGGATTTTTCCATTAGATCATGTGTTTTTCCTTTCAGGGTCTCCACGGAGACGGCGGCCGCGTGCCTGCAGGCCATCTTCGGCTGGTTGGACCCAAGCCGCAGCACCAGAGGAGGCCGGAGACGGGCTGCCGTCTCTGGAGACAGAAGTGTGGAGCTGGGGCCGCGGGTCAGAGGGGCAGTTGGGACACGGAGATCAGCTTGCCAGGTATGAACACACAAACACATAATATATCCCAGCTTGTCTAAATATACTCTGCTCCATCAGCAGAAATCAATGGCTAACCTCCCCTATTTTTAACATAAGTATCACAATGGAATATTACGTCATTAACACATTTACATGTATTGAGTTCTTTATCCAACCTGGAAACCTCTTAAAACTTAGTGTGACTACATAGAAAGAGTGTTTGTAAAACTTTCCTTACTACCCAGAACCCAGACTTAGAGAAATACATCATGAATATCTTACTGACCACTACTAACTACTGATAAAGAAGCTATCAAAAAACTCTAACTTCTCATCTTTGCACAGAGAACATTGTTTTGATAATGAAGATGTCTGTTCAATTTGTCTCCACCAGAAGTGCTGCGATGTGTCCCAGAAGGGTCTGCTCTGCAGTGAAAACATGGCTTTTTTTTTTTTTTTTTTTAAATAGATGCCAATACCAGTCACGTCAAGCAACACAGAACAGATCGAGCTGGCTGGAAGTCAGACACAGACACATCACAGAGAATCCAGTTGATTTTCAAAATAGAACACTTTGTGCAGACTCTCAATCGAAAACAGACAAAAGGGAAACAATCTAACTATGTAGCCATTTTACTCATGGTAGACACACATAAACCAGGAAAAATGAACAAATCTGAGCAAGTTGACAAAGGCTGGTCATTAAAACACGCTTCTGAAATGCTCCTGGTGTGAGGTTGTGTAGACAACAGAGCAAAACAGTATCGCAGAGGCAGATTGTCTAAAACGCCTCCTGTGTAACAAGCTGTTATAGTGTGTGTGTCTATGTGTGTGTGAACAGACTCCAGCCTCTGTGTATCAAGTCTTTGACGGGTCAGGAGGTGATCCAGGTTGCTGCAGGGTCGCATCATTCACTGGCTCTTACCGCTTACTGCCAGGTAACACACTCATACCTTAACTTAAAGTCTAACGTTAAGCTTTAAACTAGGTCTCATACAACACTGTGAAGAAATGTCATATGAGAGCACATACACACATCACCTAACTTACTTTGTGTTTCACAGGTGTTCTCGTGGGGCAGCAACATGTGTGGACAGCTCGGCCACGTCAACAGTCCTGTCACTGTACCCCAACATGCGAAGGTACAGCAATCTGTCTGTCATGTCTCTTCTTTCAGTCATTAGACCTCAAAAAAACATACTAAGGGACATGAGTGTTGGAGAAAAGAAGTCAGAGTCTGGGTGTAAATCTGGGCCTCTTATCGAACAATTAACTACAATGAAGGTGAGGAGCTACGGCAGTCTCAAGAGGTCCAAAAAAGATTTGAAGAAATAAACCAATAAAGTTGGAAAGTTTGAGAAATAAAGTTGGCTCCTGAGCCGAACTGAAAACAAAGTGGCTCATTCATCTTTATACACCAGCTCGCTTCCCTCTCTTCATCACTCTCAGGAATAATGGTATCAGCACTTCGGTCCTTTAATATTTGAATTTCCTGATTGCCATTTTTTGCACAATTAGACGCCATATTAGTCCATTCTGGTGCAATTTACAATCTCAGGCCCCACCTTCAGAGGGGCATTTCCTGTATGTCGTTATGAACACCATGGGGCCTGATTCAGGATTTTTTTGTAAGCCTGCAGCACCTCAGGACCTCTTTTCTTTCTGCTTCAAAGATGCTGATGCTGTTTCTTTGGCTCAGAGGATTATTATATATAATGATTTCATTATTATTATTATCTCTGAGGAGTAAGACTACATTTATTGTTCCCAAGTTACATGATGATATATTTTAGAACACAGAGTATGTTTGTGGGTAATTTTCTACAACATGAATATGAATGCAAAGAAAAGATATGTATGTAAAAATATATAGTAAAGTAAAGTTTAGATGTTTTTATATTAATCATGTTGTAGTTGCACTAACAGATCCACATCTTGTGTGATTTGTCCCTATCCGGCCGCTGTAGCTCTCTGATGGTCTTCGGGTTTGGGACGTGTCCGCCGGTCAGAGCCACTCCCTCCTCCTGGCTGATGGAGACTGCGTCCAGCCGGTCCTGTTGTACTGTGGCCAGCAGCAGGAGCCGATGTCCACGCACAGTGAGAGGTCACGCCAGAGTCAAAGGTCATGCCAGAGGTCACCCAGCAGAGCGGAGAGTTATACAGTCAGACCCACCCTGCTGCCCGTCTGCATGGAGGTTTGTATCTCAAAGAACAGAACAGGGCTGACAGTAAGGAGGATGACGGGTGGGGCTCTTTTTCAACTGCAACACTGGAGCATGCTTATTAACTTATGTGTGTGGTATAAGTAGGAATCTGTAATTAAATAACAGATACATATATCACAACAAGACAGCAGTCGTTTGGTGCCATTTTTTAAATATGGTGATTGAAAGAATGTCAGAGAAAGCTTGGAAACATTACAAAACATTAAAAGCAAAAGAGAGAAATCAGAAAACTTAAAACATTAGAATGAGTTATTACACGGCTTCATTGAATACTCAGGCCTCTGCTGTGAATAACAGGATTGATTCATGGACACAATAAAATAATTTTTAAATCAAAATATTTTCAAAAATGATTTCTGTTCTAAGTAGCTGTGCAGTGAACAGTATAATGCACAGCAGAGCACTATTGCGAAATAATCCCTAACAGGGTGTTGTTTCGTGTCTGGGATACTTAATGTATGACTAACATTGATTTCTTCTCTGTGTAGATGGATTACATTAGCAGTGTGTGCAGCGGTGGTCAGACCTGTGCAGTGTTGGCAGACCAGAACGTCATGGGTTTTATCTCCGCTATCCATGAGCTGGCCTCCAGAGAGAGGCAATTCTACTGCTGGTTGAGCAATGTCAGGAAGATCCTCCTCACGCCGCTCCGTAACAGAGGTGAGAGGGCCTCTGTACTGTCTCCACCTTTGTTAGCACCAGTTGTGGTGTATTTTGTGTTTTGAATGTGTTCCTCTTAATGTAAATAAAAACTTGGTGGCAAATACAAAGATCTGTGCAAAAGATGCAACAAATTATCTGCAAAAGTCCCTTAAAAGCACAGGCAGGCATAGGTTTATTTCTTGTTACTGGTTATTTTGAAGGCTTCTCTTTCTCCAAATCCGCCGTGAAAACTGAACACTGTTAACAAAAATATATTTCATATGTTAGCTTACCATGCACAGCATGGTATAACATTTTGCGTGTGTGTGTTCTCCTCCACAGAGAGTTCATGTCCGTTCTTAGGCGAGCCGTGCACTCATCTCTTCTTCTCTCTCTGTGAGAGTTTTGTTCGTCTGAGCGTCCTGATCGGTCGACACTCCACGTCACTCAGCTACTTCCTGCGTGATGTGCAGGGCTGTGATGTCACTTCCCTTCTCCTGCTGACACACACTGAGCATTTTCTGGAAATGTATAAAGAGTAAGCTCACACACAGTAAGCTTTTTAATCCGTGTTTTATTCCCAGTGTCACTCTTTTCTTGTGCTTTGTTCCTCTCATTTACTTTGAGATTCATTTCACTATTTCTTTATTTTCTTGCCAGTTTTACACAGAAACATTATTATTTTGTCATACAACACAAATCACTTTACAAGGCTGTAATTATTTAACATATGTAAAGTTTGATTAAATTACAGCTCATATTCCGACTCACTATTCATACAGTTACTTCTCTATGAGCTTCTTAGAAAGATTTTGATCATTCTGTTTCATGGATTTCAGACACAAACCAGGAAGGTGGAAGTGTTTTACCAGAGGAAATTAGTGTCTGTTTAAAGTGTTTGAAATAGAGTCAACAGGCTGATGGAAACATTACTTTAAGTCTTAAGAATACTGCTCATATGAGACAGAGAAAAAATGAAAATGTCCTTCTCTTTGTGTCCGTCTCTCTCCAGGTATTGTTCTTCAGTAGGTAACTTCCAGGTGATGGGCGGATTCCAGTCACTCCATAAACTCTCACAGTAAGTTAAGCTCCTTCTTACATGGTGGGAGTAGCAGACTGTTGTTGAAGGAGCTGTTTAAGGCCTCCACAGTCCCATGCAGGAGATGAGATGAGTTTTTTATGATGGATGTCAGCTCTGCTAACATCCTCCTCTCCCCTACTTCCTCTATGGAGTCCAGGACAGAGCTATACTCTGTCTTTCTGTCCTTCTTTGTGCTTCCCCTGCCTCAGCAGACGACTGCATAGAATATGCCACCACATATTTATGTTTTTATTTGAGGAGTACCGCTCACATAGACGACTCATTCATATTAAGGAGACATCTGCAAGTGCCTCCAGCAACAGTGCTTTTTGTCTGTCTAAACATGGCTTTAATGTTAGCAGAAGAAGATTCGCCATGCAGATGTTTATGCTAAATAACCAGCTCATTTGTTTTTGTCCTTAACAAACCATAAACTTAAATCACATCTCTTCATCAGCAAACCGTACGATGTTCAGAATGCAAATACATACAGCTTCAGTGAAGTGAAAACAGACATGTTTAGATGAAAATGCTGAAGATAACTGAGTCCTCTGAGCGACTTTTTTCTCTTTGTGTCCCTGTGTATTTTTTTCCAGCGAGTGTTTAGCCTCTCAGCAGACCATGCTCGCTCAGCTGTGTGCATCGGAGCAGTCCGTCAGTGGTGATGTTGATCTGGTTTCGTTGTTTTACTGGCCTCTGCAGCAGCTCCACCAGTACAGCCGAGTCCTGCTCAAACTGGCAGCCTGTTACGATGTGGTGAGGAGGAAACTCTTCTTGCTTCTTCTTTCTGTTTGAGCTTTTACTCTGAGTTTGTAATTGAGTTATTTAGCACTAAGTAAACTATTTTAAACTGGGATATCCTTATTTTCCTTATACTATTCTAATAACAAATTTAGAGAACCTTGCAGTCTTGTGTTCTTTGTTGTCCTCATATTCAGTACAGAGGAACAGAAGATATTTAACTCTCTCTCCTCCTGACTTGAATCTCTCTCTCTTCTCTTCTCTTCTCTGTTCCTCTCACCCAGTTAACCACAGAGTATCAGTGCCTCCATCACGGCTGTAGTCAGTATGAGTCTCTGTCTTTGTCCCTGCTGAGGAGGAAGAAGGAGGCTGAAACAACGTTCCTCTTCTGGAAAACCCACTCTGGAAAAACTACTGTGAGCACAACCCTGTGTTAAATTATTTAAACTTTCTGATTGTACTATTTAGGTGAGAAAACGTTAAGCAGTGTTACGATGCATAGAAGACAGGCAATCACAGAGCAAATAGATATTTTCAATAGTGAATATTGACAATTTATGTCAGCGTCATCCCCAAAATAACTTTTGTAAAACAAAAAGGAATGGAATAATTGACAACAATGATATGCAGATAAAAGTTTTTGGGGATTTGATCATTAAACTACAAATGTGATGATTGTCTTCACTGGCTAGTTCACTCTACTGAATCAACTCACCTGGTTAATGGAGGCAGGAGTTTTGTCAGGTCTCATGTGTCGTGCGTGTCGTTTGTTCATCAGGAGGTTCTCCGTCTCCCACATCGTCGCGTGGTGTGTGAAAGCAGTAACCGATCTCTGACTCTGCAGAACGCCGGGCGGTTCACCAACCACTGGTTTATGCTGTTCAATGACTCACTGGTGCACACACAGGTACACACACACACACACACACATACATGCAAACACACACAGAAAAGCTGTACACAATTAGCCAAATCCACAGGATCCGTATCAGACAAAGTTTCACAGGATTTGTATGTGCATCTCTTGTCTTCCTGGTGTTTTGCAGATAAAGTTTATATTTGTATGTTTCACTCACTCAGGGTGCCATTCCCTCTCAGAGTCTTGTAAGTATATCTGACATCAGTTTACCCAGCTTCACCTCCAACCAGTTTAACCACACTGAGCTTTGTGCTGCAGCAGCATGGGTGTGCTGGCCTGGCCTCTGCTCAGTGCTTACACTCTGACAGGTTTACATGGGATTACTGTAGCAAGCAAATAAATAAATATTAACACGGGACGTGATGTAATGTTAAAGGCACTGTTAGCCCTGCCCATGCAGATAGGAATTATACAGTCTTTAGTAGGCACATCTAACTCAGACTAATGTAGCTCAGTCCAAATCCTCTTTCGTGGAGGTGTTTCTTCAACCGTTAACATTGCAGATGTCCTGTGTTAACATTTATTTTGTACATCTTTTCCTGGTGCCTGAACCTGAGCTTTAGCTGCTACCAAACAGGCTGCTGTGTGCGTGGATTTGATTTTTATAGACTTCTTTGTAACAGTGACTTTTTGCCAGTTAGTGGTGAAGATGCATAAGGTCTTAGTTCCAGTAGCTCATAGGTGAACGGATGCAACGCACCACTGATCCAAGGTACAACAACATCACCAGCTTTAAACAAGAAGACGTGCAACGACGAAATATTTAATATCGCCTTTCTCCCGTGTTTCTTTTCCTGAAACCTTGACTAACCGTTTGTCTTCCTCTCTGTTTGGTGTGTTCATAGACGGCAGATAGCAGTGAAGCCTATCCTGTTTCTGTCTTGGTGTGGTTTTGGGTTCATGTGTTGTGTTGTGTAGTAGACATTTGACATGATGTTGATACTGCATTGTACATGTATGTAAATTTATGTTTAATAGTCGAGCTTTGTTTCAACTTAAATTGGACAAAATTAAACCCAAAGAAGCATTTCAGAGGTTGTTGTGTATAATCAATAAATCACATATACTTTGCATTGTAGCTGATCTATCTCTGAAGCGTGCTGGAGATTTTCTGTCTTCAAGCATCCTGTAGTTTTTTTAGTCTATTCAAGTAAAAATCAATTTGGGGACTTGAAACTAACTCAAGATGAGTCTGATCTGGTTTTGTGTCATTCACTTTCAGTATTAAAACAGAAGTGAAATACCACAAAGGTCAAATCTTCACAGAGGAAACTATTGACAAATATGTGATTTTTAAAAAATACATAATCAGGAAGTGGTGTACGCTGACATCTTAATCAGCATTCCTCACTTGCACATACAGTGCACAAGGTTACATTGCCGATGTTTTGTGTAACTTCAATAATTCACCAGAATATTACAGAGATGTTTAAAGAGGCATTCGTATGATCATAAAATACATGAACTGCTGCTCCGTCTCTCTCTGCAGTTCTCTACACATCATGTCTATCCTCTCACCTGTCTGTGGGTGAAACCAGTTACTGAAGACAGCAGCGGACTGTGAGTACTATGAATGTCAAAGCTAACATGACTAGTGCTAATAAAATGTCATGGTCACAGTGAATAACGAACATACCTCACCTCACTCACCCGCACATATGCTGTAATGTAATGTTGCAGCCTCGTTTGCTGATATCACAAACATGGACACAGTGTGATGTCACCCTGAGGTCTGAAGGTGTCTTTTTGAATCCTAAATTTTCGCTTCATCACTCAGAAAATCTGTACTAGGTAGTCGATTCACTCATAGATTGAGCTGAACCATTTTCCCAGGGACACATTTTTAGGCAAGTGAAAGTCGTTCTTTTTGACTTTCTCACAGACTTTTTATTCAGAACATCCAGTTTCTAGTGGCTACAAGATAAACTGCATTCAAAGCACTTCACCACTGGTGAACATTTATTCTCTGTGTTTGCTTGTTGCTTGGACGGTATCTGAGTCATCTGTGTTTGTGTCACAGATTCAAAAATTCATTTTTATATGATAGCTAGAACATCTTGATTGTTCTTGAGAGATATTGAGTCCAAGACCAGATGATAACCTGCTTAAAAATAAATTCTGAGAGGGGATATCTATCTGTCAGATGTTTTAAGTAATTACCCCAAAAGCATGAGTAAGTGAATTCTTGTTTCAAATGATCAAAACATCTTCCATCACTTTCTGCATTATTAACCCTCATATAATTATAAGTATAAACTAATTTGTTCGGTTGTACATTGTTCTTTTTTGTTAAAATATTGTATACATGTCATGTTTATTATCGTCCCTGTGTTGTTTGTCTTCAGTTATGCCATCAAAATTATTTGTCCAGAGGAAAGTTTCACCCTTGTGGCCTCGACACCACAAGAGAAGGTATGTTTATGGTTTATGCACTTACCTATTGCAGCTCGGTTGTTGTTAATTTGAGTTTTGTTTGGTTAGGATGCACTGAAATTAAAATTTTTCACTCTCTCTTGATCTTAAAGTCAGAATTATCTGCTCTTATTTCTTATTTCTCTGTTGTTTCCTCTCCCACTCCAGAACAAGTGGCTACGATCTATTAATCAGGCTGTGGATCAGGTGCTGGGTGGTGGAGGTCAGGGGTCATCGCCGGGGGTGGCGGGAATGTCTCGCACGGCGTCCTACACGTTCACCGGAGAGGGACGCTTCAAAGACGCCCAGTACACCGGGAGCTGGCTGGCAGGACGAGTTCATGGCAGGTTAGAGAACATTTGTGTTTGTTTCTGTGTGCTCGCCTGTCTCACCTCCAATAATGTAATGTTTGCATATAGGCGTGTTCATAACATTCGTTTTCAAGGGTGTGCATTGCCTTTAGAGATAGATATTGGCGTGTACCTGAATGCACCATTAAAGGAAGACTAGTGAACCTGTTCCCAGCTCAAACTTGCTAAAACACCTTTAGCACAACACAACACAAGTATTAATTACTATAAAATGGTTTCAGTATGACGACAGTTTACCCCTCAGATCAGTAGAGACCTGTTTGGAAGAGAAAATGAGTGACGTTAGCATGGACTGTGCCCAGATATTTTTTTTATTTTAGTCAGTGTTAGCATAAAAGCTTGAGTTGATTCTTCCTGGTTGTAACTAATTAAATGACCAGCGAGTGTAAAACTGCAAATAGTTGGATAGTAAATATATATTTGCCTTTTACAGAGGCACGGTGAAGTGGCCAGATGGACGGACCTACAGCGGGAACTTTAAGAATGGACTGGAGGACGGGTATGTACACCCAGAAACAATAGAGAAAATAGAATAGTTAAATTTTCAGTTTTATTATATTCTATGCCTGAAACAGTGAAACCAACTGTTTTTTGTTATTTACAAGTAAAAATTCAACTGTTTTCTCAACATTTCAGTTCAGTTGTTATTTTTCTTTCCAGCTATGGAGAGTGCATAATACCTAACAAAGTGCTGAATAAGCCAGACAGCTACCAAGGACACTGGAAAGATGGCAAGATCCATGGTTTCGGCAAGTACAAGTCAGTACACTTTTATTTCTACTGTAGGTAGTAGTAAGTACAGGGTAGCTTAGGACACATGGCCTGTATGTAAATTGTTTGTACACATATGTTAGCTTCATTAGCTGAATGCTCAATGTGTTTAGCTATCAGTCACACTTTATAGTACATGTAGTTTTAATTTGTTTGATCAAATGTTTGGTGGTAAAGGAAAATACCATTTCATTTTAATATTTAGCCATATTTATTCATTTATTTAGTTATATTTTTATATATTTTAGCAGAAAATTGGCACATTTTTTGAACCCTGACATCCCATTTAAACCCTGGTCTTTAATCATCAATGGTCACAGCAAGGAAAGCTACATGATCTCCTCACAGAAATGTATTTTGAATCAGTGGCTTGTGTGGGAATCGAACCCACAACTCCAACAGTTTTACTGCCTTGTTCTGCACATGAGCATGTGTGTGTTCAAGTCTCTGTGGGTTCTACCTATAGGTATGCCAGTGGCGAGGTCTACGAGGGCTGTTTCTGTGATGGGCAGCGGCACGGTTACGGCATGCTGAGCTCCGGTAAACTGGCCAAGAAGTCCTCCAGCGTTTTCATTGGCCACTGGGTCCATGACAGGAAGACAGGATACGGAGTCTATGATGACATCACCAGGTAAATAACATTTATAAGATTTACTAGCTGTAGTGTACACTGCTACCTATGAAAGGTTAGTTTTGTTATAGTTTAATCAAATCAGTCTCTGGTGACATGGGGAAATATTGACAATACAGTGAAGAGAGGCGAACATCCCCACTGTCTTAATATAATCTAAGTATATTTATTGGGAGATTAATAATTAGCACAGTTTGTTGTCATGATCATGTAAACCATTCGTCACTGCTCTTGTGTCCTTCACAGAGGTGAGAAGTACATGGGACTGTGGTTGGACGAGCAGCGACATGGCAGTGCTGTGGTTGTCACCCAGCACGGTGTGTACTTTGAAGGGACCTTCAGAGACAACAAGATGAGTGTAAGTTCACCCTTTGTGCATCAACTGCATTGATTTGTTACTTACATCATAACTGTATGTATTTCTATGTGACTGCTTTTATGTCCAAGACAATTTCCTGTGGGACAAATAACGTCATCTTAATCTTAATTCTGATTTAAGTTACAAACCTGTCAAGTATGTTGTTATGTGATAAGAGCGACTTCTGTTCTGATGTGTGGTTCAACTTAAAAACAGGAGGTGACGCCGCTGAGTTTTGATTTTCTTGTATCACCTGAACAAAAGACTTGATGATTCGCTGAAAACAAAGTGAAAAATATGCATGTGTAATATGCAGATGATAACATTTCGACCTCCTACAACAGAAGAAAGACCAGAAATGTGGTCAGAGATCTGACATCATGAAACTAAACAAATGCAGTCTATGGAAACAGTAAAGGTTGATGCAGTGTGTGTTTTCTATCAGGGTCCGGGTCTGTTGGTGTCAGATGACGACACAGCTTTCCACGGGGAGTTTTCTGATGACTGGACTATCAACGGGAAGGTACAAAGCATCTCTGTCTCCTCTTATCTGTTTGTCATGCCCTCTGTTGATTCTTGTCCATAAAGTTATATTGTCCAACTCAAATGAGCTTTACAACTTTGTAGTGTAATGTAGGCAGGGTGCACTGGGCAAACGGCTAGTGAATGTTCAAATCATACCAGCCACTCAATAGATTGTTTTATTGGCTTGCAAGTGAAGCAAGTCTACCAGCCATAGAATATTTGATCACCATTTTGCTGGTGTATTTTGATAATAATTATTATGTTTAGCTGGGTTTCCTTATTTAGGATTATACAAGTAAT
The DNA here is from genome assembly GCA_028641955.1 of Protonibea diacanthus. Taxonomy (NCBI): domain Eukaryota; kingdom Metazoa; phylum Chordata; class Actinopteri; family Sciaenidae; genus Protonibea; species Protonibea diacanthus. The sequence continues at coordinate 14,685,296 of CM053986.1, forward strand.
AAGAAGAGAATTGCTTGTCTTGTTTGTCAGTGCCAAATTGTTACATGGCATTAGCAAAAAGCCCCAGCTAGTCACCAAAAAACAAATTTGCAAGAGGTTGAAAAAAAAAGAAAAAACTTGATGTACCATCTGTCTATCACGGGCAACAACCAGACAACACTTTGTGTTAAGCCACGCCTGTAGCTAAGAGGTTATATGAATATAAAATGAATTCAACACGTTCGTTACTCTCCTTATTTTCCTCTTCAGGGTGTTTTATCTCTGTCTAATGGTGACTGCCTGGAGGGCCTGTTCAGTGGAGAGTGGACGGCAGGGCTGAAGGTGGTTGGAACGTACACCAAACCACAAGCCGTCGATGAAGCAGAAAACAAAGAGAGAAACAGCCTCCTGTAAGTATTAATTTGTACACTTTTAAACCGAGTTTCTGCACAAAAAAACTCACTCCTCGCAACGAGCCGTTTCTAAAGTGAGTTTGTGCCTTTTGACGTTTTTGTGCATGAATGTTCAGGTGTGTGTTGTTGGTGTTATTGGAAACATGGCAGGTATATTCACGTCGAAGACAGACTCGTGCCGTGTCTAGATTTCATCTTGTTTGTTAAAATGTGCAGCCGGTTGGGTCAGTATGCGGTGCCAGCTGGTCAGAGGTGGATCTGTGTGTTTGATGAATGTTGGAGTCGACTCGGCTGTGATGCTGCTGGGAGAGGAGAGAGGACTGTAGCCTGGGAGAACATCGCTGTTACTATAACGACTGCGCGGCGACAGAGGTACACACAGCAACACAAACACACATACACACACACACAGGTTAATGTAAATGGTATACTACATTTCTTAGATATACAGCTGTATATTTATTGAAGTGACTGTGTGTTTCTGTTTGTAGCCCGGACCTCAGCAGGTCTCAGAACAAAGTGTTGGAGTGTTTGGAGTTTATTCCTCAACATGGAGAACCAGTGACCACCGCAAACTATGACAACATACGAAGATACCTCATCAAGGTACAAGTGGCTTTGTAAATGTACAATGAGAAACTGCCCACGCAGTCTTTCACAGAGTGGTGAACCCCTTCTCATCTTTACTTCAGAAGTGATGACTCCGCCTCTCTGGACGCTCTGCGCCACGTGGCTTGTTACACAGTACCATCTGGGAAGTCGTTTTTGCAAACTATTAGAGGACAGCCACTTTAAAAAAAATACTTCATGTACCATCTGTCTATCATCGTCCATCAACTTTAACCAACCAGATGAACAAACAGTCAAACTTTTACCAAAGTGTGGAAGAAGAATGAAGTCTTCAGTGCTGTTCTTTGTTCTTTGTTCAGTAAAGAAACCCTCTACGCTAACCTCTTTAGCAGCCACCATCACACACCTTTAAACACACCGTTAAACCACGCCCATAGTTCATGCCATAGCTGCCGGTAGTTCCTCACAGGATGCTGATTGGCTCAGATACAAGCACATAGTTTGAAACTTCGCAAGATTCTCGCATTTCGTGAGTTCAGCTGCCTCACAAAGTTACAACAATAAAAGTGCAAGCACTGCTTTAGCCTCAGACTGGAAATGTGTTCATCTGCAGTTTTGTTTGTGTAATACTTCACCGTGCATGTCTGTGTTTGTACGTAAGGCATGTGAGACTCCTCTCCACCCTCTGGGCTGGCTGGTGGAGACGTTGGTGACTGTCTACAGGATGACTTACGTTGGCGTGGGATCCAACCGCAGGCTGCTCAGGCAGGCAGTCCAGGAGGTTCAGGCCTACCTCACACATTTCTACAGCATCGTACGGTACGTTCAACTTCTGAAGCCTCTCTTTTGTTCTTCACAGTCAGCCTGTGTGGATCTCTCAAGCTGACCTCTGTTCTCAGCCTCTGAACCTGTGCGGATTTGATATTAACATGAACAAACCTCCTGCTAATAAGTAAAACAAAATGTTGCCTGCAGGTTTCTGTTTCCGCGGTTACCAGATGATGGTGGCATCATCCCGGACCCCCCTGCGTCTCCATCTAAAGGCAGATGCAACTCTAACACAGCAGAGCAAGGGTGAGTGTCCACACACACACACATACAGTATAAAACGGCCGGTATCTAAGGAGATACAGCTCATCTCTCTTCCTCTCCTCCACCTTCTCCTTCTCCTCCTCGACCTTGTCGTCCACCAGTGTTGTGGTGGTGAGCTGCTCCTCTCTGCTCCTCCCTCTGCTGCTCCCTCGACTCTACCCTCCTCTCTTCACCCTGTACTGCCTGCAGGAGGAGCCAGAGGAGGCCCAGTACTGGGAGCATATCCTGCGACTCAACAAACAGCCGGACCAATCGCTGCTCAGCTTCCTGGGAGTTCAGGAGTGAGTCTGCACATGGTGTCGAATTTAGCAATGTAGTTCTGGTTGTTGGTAACCCGGATTTTAAATGTATCTCTGTGTTGGCAGAGAGTGTGTTAGACCAGATATCCTCCCTCACACACACACATGCGCTTTCTTTTGTTGTTACAGTTTGTGTTTTCTCTTGTAGGAAGTTCTGGCCTGTGTGGATGTCAATTCTAGGAGAGAAAAAGCAGGTCAGATACTCAATGTACTACGATAACATTCACACACATGAATGATCACCTGTGAAGTGTGTGTCTTCTGTGTTATCCTCTATAGCAGCTTCTCTTTACTTTTATCACAGATTGTGTCGAGCAGCAAGGACGCCTGCTTTGTTTCCGCTGTGGAGACACTCCAACAGATCAGGTAGCTGACGTGTGTCTTTTTTTTTTTTTTTTTTTCAGAATCAGATTTATTGTAAGTAGGTTTTCACTTACAAGGAATTTGTTTTGGTGCATAATAAACAATCATTTAGTAAAAATATAAGGAAGATTATAAAATCAAGTATTAAAAATAAATAAACAGTATAATTATATGTAAAGTATGTTTAAAATGGAAGGAGCTGTAGGTTGTATTTACCAGGTAATGCGCAGAAGAAGAATATTTTAAATGAGCAGGTATTTAACAGAACAAGGAAGTCCAAAAGATGCTAAATAAACGTGAGGTGATGTCATTACAATATTATAATTATAGTAATACCAATGTCACGTGACCTGGTTCAGTGTCGATGCAGTGCAATTAGCAGAAATCCCATCCAGACTGTCACGGAGCTTGTGTCCATTCACTTCAGTTTTATTCATTTTAGACCAAGTCTAGACTCTTTATGATATTATTTACAGAGACCATGAGCAAACACATGCCGATGGTGGCGAGGAAAAACTTCCTTTAAGACGCAAAAACCTCGAGCAGAACCAGACTCATGGTGGGCGGCCGTCTGCCACAACCAGTTGAGTCAGAGAGAGAGGGGAGGATAGAGAGAGTCCAAGTTCTCGGCCCATACCAAACTTAAAAGAGCAGAATTTACTCATGGGGTAAAATATATATATTTATTTGCCCTGACTGATGTCTGACAGGTAGTACTTGTACCTGAGGTCATGTATCGCTCATAACAAACTTCTACCCCGAGTGCTGCAAAATTCACTCCTCATCTGATGTGACAAGACCTGACAGACAGAACACAGAATCTTTGGACACAACTTTGGAGCTGAAAGTGTTATTATGTGTGTAAATAAAAAAAGTTTTTGTCTCCCCACACATGCAGCACCACCTTCACTCCGTCAGACAAACTCCTAGTCATCCAGAAGACGTTCGAGGAGTTGACCCAGGAAGTAAAACCTATGCTGGCTGGCGACTTCCTGTGGTGCATGGATGACCTGCTCCCGCTCTTCCTCTATGTGGTGCTCAGAGCGAGGTGTGTTATCACACACACACTTTGTTTAGCACACAGCTAATGCAGATACTTTGTACTTTGTTTTGGTATCATGACGGTGTGTTGTGTTTCCGACATGGAGTCGTGAGCAGACGCTGCAGGCTGCTGACTGAACATGTTTTTGCTGCTCTGCTCTCCAGGATCAGAAACCTGGGAGCTGAGGTCAACATGATAGAAGATTTAATGGATGCCAACGTTCAGCATGGAGAGCTGGGACTGATGTTCACTACACTGAAGGTGGAACCCCTCAACACACACACACACACACACACACACAGATTCTTTTACACACAGTGAAAAGTTAAAAAATAAATTACGCCTTAACCGACTAATAATCCTTCTCAAAGTCTTGAACTTGGTCCACAGTTGGAAGCAAATTTAGACAACAGCTCAGCAGTCTCTCAAAAATCTGAAGCCACACATGATGTTCATGGGTCACACACACACTTGAATTTTTACCCCGGTACTCCAGGATGTGACCAAAAATGTGATTAGCTCTGGTGGCTGCCACGCACACTGAACACATCGCATCCATTCCTGGTGACCCCCAGTGATGCCAATGTCAAACCATTAGTCCAGTACACAATTCGACGTGGTGAAAAAGCGTGGTGCAGCCTGAAAAGATGTTTGTGCAGTCTTAGAGTCATTATTGATTTTATATCAGCTCGAAGGCTAAATGATATAGACACGGATCAGCCCACTCACTCGCACCTCAAACGCACCCACCGCTGCATGTTCAACCACTAATTTATGAGAAGAATATGCATCTGTACATTTGCACATTGCACATTTGTTGGCTGTGATGACAACAATTCTACAGACTTTCTAGCTGACATGATTTATTCATCATCAGTCACTTAATCAGTTACTTTTGTTTCTTCTGCCGCAGGCCTGCTACATCCAGATCCAGCAGGAGTCGACTATTTAGGAGCTGATGGCACGACACCACACAGTGTCTAAACAGCAATGAAAGCACTGCCAGAACAAACACCAGTCATACCAGCAGCATTCCCCTGGAGGTCACTGGGAAGCTGCAGAGGGAGGGGAGAGCGTTACTCCTTCACCTTCTGTCAAACAGGAAAATTAAATCTGACTCCTCAGTCACTGTTTATTCTTTTTAGTGTTCCAGCACACCAAAGTTCTCATAGGAAAGTAAACAGTGCCCTCTTCAGGACGTGTTACAAAGCTGCATTATTATTTAGTTACTGTAGATATTGAGTATTGGCCCATCATGAACAGTACAGCTTTCATTACTTTACAGTATTTTTACTTTACAGTCTACACAGTCAGGTCTCTGCTGTACCACGTCACAGATTTTAAAGTGAACATGAGCAGCGAGTAATGATGTAAATATTTTGTTAGTGGCCGAGCATCTCAAGGGGAACTTCATGGTTTTAAAATTGTGATTTTTATCTTTCCAAGTGTTTAACTTCACAGTGAAACCGTTAACATGAACTCAAGTATTCTCTCTCCAAACACAGTAATAGCACAAAGCTAACAGTGCAGGTATCATCACTCGTAGCAAGCATACAGATGTTTTACTGTGTTTGTAAAATTCTTCATTTCAATTTATTTAGACTGTTTCGCATCATTTGAATGCAGCAGAGTTTAAACGTCACACTAAACAGACCAACAGTTTATTAAGGCTGTTTGAATTTTTTATTTATTTTTTTTTTTAATACTCCTGAGCTACAAAGCCAACCTGTGCATGCTCCTGCATGCTGAAACTACCCATGAAGCACTTGGTCTCAGGTCTGAACTTCTTGATATTCATAACTAATGTAGAGTAAATTCAGCAGTAGGACGGTAACGCGTCTCCATAGAGGGAAATTATTTCGTACTTTAAGAGAATTAATGAGGGAATACTGATGAGCTAAAGGACATTTTCATTCCTCTGTTGATGTTTCATGTAGTTTGTTTTTCTCTGGAGCGCATATGAACAAGTCTGAGCACTTTTAATGTTGCACTTTTCACCTCCACCCTGAGCAGGATTTACCGTCAGTTAACTTCAAGCATTAATTCACATTTCAAAACATTTTCACTATTTTCTTAGAAACTACTGCTCGTACTTAAATGAATGTATGTCATGATTGTCTATCACTGTTTTTTTCAGACGTCGGTGCAAATTTAGATTTAGTTTTACTTTTTAGTCTTCATTGTTTTTATCCTTTAAATCCATCTGTATGTGTAATATGACTATTGTAGGGACATAAAAGTAACATTTTTCAGTTATTTTTCAGTTATTCTGGCAAAAAGAAAAAGTTTATGATCACTATCTGGCATGATCTGCCATTTTTAGCTCCCAATATTTGTTACAACCTCAACAGTCCAGAACCTGAGAGAGCATCAGATCACTTTTTAATTAATTCTGCTGCTTAATTTATTTATTAGTAGAATGTAATTTAAATTATTTATCAGAGATAAAAAGAAAGTATAAACCAGCAGTGGCGGTAAATACACTGAGAATTATCAAGACTGTCAAGATATAGATCAAGTGTCATAAAACATTATTTGTTTAGATTAGAGCAGCTGTATTCATGTCATGTTACTGAACATCTGATTTTTATGTTGTCGGGAATAAAACAAACAAAAAAAGTGCCAAAAAATCAGCTGTTAGATTAAAAACTTTAATTCTTTAATCATTTCACCGTTACTGAACTTTATTGTTTCACTCAGATCTGCAGGTGTCGGCACAGTCGATTAAATATTTGTTTTCTCTTTTTGCTATAACACCACTGCAGTGTCGTGTCGTGTAATAGAAATGTAACAACTGAGGATGGATGACACATTTAGCTGACCTCTCTGGCCTCCTTTGATTCCAGGTTAAGGGACTGAACAGATGTTTTGCATGTCTTGGCCCAATTGTCTTCACGTGGTCATGATTTCAGACGTGACATAAAGCACAACATGGGCTGAAACATGCAAAACACGTCATGATCTTCACGTTTCTTTGAGGTTTCAGACTATGAGGCTATAACCTGACTGAAGTTTATGACTTGAGTTTATTATTTTTCTAACTAAGTCTATATTTTTGTAACTTCATACATTTATAGGACGAGATGATTACAGGGCAACTGGTTGCAGAATGTTATTTAGTTTTGCTGGTTAAAATAATTGAGATAGGAAATGAAAAAATATGTTTATTTAAAAAAAAAAAGGGCAATAAATTTGGTTTAATTCTGGAAATGTCTCCTGATTTTATTTCTCATCAACAGAATAAAATTAATTGATTAAAAATTAAACTTTTTATTCTATCAGTTTGTTTTCATCCTTTGAATCCATCTGTATCAAGCAGCAACTTCCATGAATGAAAAACTGTGCCAAAAACTGCAGTTCCTCAAACGTCCACTTGAGGCTGGCTACAGAACGAGACAACCTCCATAAGCCTCCATGTTAAAATGTCCAACCTCACAGCAGAAATAAACATGTTTACAGCCTGGTACAAAGAGCAGTTTTGGTCACTCTAGCTAATTTCCCCATTCATGACAACTGTACCCACACAGTGATGCTTAATGTCAAGCAAAGCTGTCAAACATGATGGAGATGCTGAGGATTGATCCCAGGACCTTGTACATGCAAAGCACACACTCTACCACTGAGCTACATCCCCTTCAATCTGCTGAAATATTTGTGGACTGAAGACAGTCACTACTTCTGACATTAAATTAAGAGAATACGATAAGTTATGGTCCTAAGAGTTAGTCAGTCCAAAAAATGGCTTTAATATCACATATCAACCATGTGCTCTCTCATCTGAACTCAGAGGAGTACTTAACACAGAAATTGACTGCGCTTGCTCTGCTCACCTCTGAGATGTTGAACATCAACAATGGAGATGCTGGGGATTGATCCCAGGACCTTGTACATGCGAAGCACATGCTCTACCACTGAGCTACATCCCCTTTGTTTGCTGCTTTCAAGGCTTGCCCGATGGATTAATTTAGGAAATCTTTAGCTAAATTATTGTAAAGAGCATTTCCTCAGCTGTGCACGTTATTCTCAAGCCATGTTGGAGAACATATTCATTCATAATGTCTCATGTTCATCTCTTCTGTGCCTCACATAAACAGAACAGCTCTGTATTCAGGCCTCTATGCTTTACATTAAAGCTATGAGACATGATGGAGATGCTGGGGATTGATCCCAGGACCTTGTACATGCGAAGCACACGCTCTACCACTGAGCTACATCCCCTTCGAACATCTTAAATATATGGAGATTAGTCACTGACAATAGTTACAACTGCATCCGTTTAACAAGAATTACATTTTGGCTTCATGTCCATTGGCCTTAGTCAATGTAACAGTTTTATAGGGGGATGTAGCTCAGTGGTAGAGCGTGTGCTTTGCATGTACAAGGTCCTGGGATCAATCCCCAGCATCTCTATTGTTGGTACTCAAGATTTGACAGGTGAACAGAGCTGATGTAGTCCATGTCCATGTTGAGTGCACCTCTGAGATCAAATACAGAGATGAGAACACATGGTCAGCTAACTTTGATTTGTTTGATATCACGGGTTGTGATTATACTTCAGTGACTGTACCCAAATTACAATAACAGAATATCTCTGAACATGTTGAACCTTTAAGTGGACAAACTACAGCAGCAGCATTGGTCCAACAGAGAAGACCAATACTTATAATAATAATTGTGAGCTGGCATTGAGCTTGATGTTGATCAGTGGTTGAGCATGTATCAACCCAAGCAATCCTGCATGTGAATGTACTGTAAGAGCTTAATCATCTCATAACTGTAAAACTTTGTTTGTGATCTACAGGCTGGAACATTCCTATAACCTCCTGTCAGTAATATCCAGTTATAACTACATTTGCATTAAGGAAATGTTCTTTAAAGCATCAAAAAGGGGATGTAGCTCAGTGGTAGAGCGTGTGCTTCGCATGTACAAGGTCCTGGGATCAATCCCCAGCATCTCCATTGTTGGTGCTCAACATCTAAGAGGTGAACAGAGCAAACGCAGTCAATTTCTGTGTTAAGTACTCCTCTGAGTTCACATGATCAAACCAAGAGAACACTTGGTCAATGTGTGATAAAGCCAATTCTTTGGACTGACTAACTCTTGGGATGAATGGGCGTCATATGAAAATGTCACTTATCTTATTCTCTTTATTTATTGTAAGGAGTAGTAGCTGTCAGTGAACAATCCCTAAATATTTCAGTAGGTTGAAGGGGATGTAGCTCAGTGGTAGAGCGTGTGCTTCGCATGTGCAAGGTCCTGGGATCAATCCCCAGCATCTCCACCATGGCTGATAGCTTTAATACAGAGCACAAGAGGCCTAAATGCCTAGCTGTTCTGTTTAAGCAGAGGTGGAAGTGGGATGTAGTTCACTTCCAGCCTCTGCTTAATGATGTATGTAGTAGAGCATCTCCAACATTGCTTTAATAATATGCACAGCTGATTGATCCTGTTATAACTCTGTATCTGCACTGAGGAAACGCTCTTTGAAATGATTTATCTACAGATTTGATGAATGAATCCATCGGACAGTCTTGTGAAACTAAAAAAGGGGGATGTATCTCACAACCTGCAGAACAGAACATATATTTATGTGATAAGGAAGGCCTTCATTCAGCTATTCACACTGAAGAAATGCTTCAGCAAAGAAGGGGGATGTAGCTCAGTGGTAGAGCGTGTGCGTCGCATGTACAAGGTCCTGGGATCAATCCCCAGCATCTCCATCATGTCTCTAAATCATTTCAAAGAGTGTTTCCTCAGTGCATAGCTTTAATGTAAAGCACAGAGGCCTGAATACAGAGCTGTTCTGTTTATGTGAGGCACAGAAGAGATGAACATGAGACATTATGAATGAATACGTTCTCCAACATGGCTTGAGAATAATGTGCAGAGCTGAGGAAATGCTCCTTACGATAATTTAGCTAAAGATTTCCTAAAATAATCCATCGGGCAATAACAGGATCAATCAGCTGTGCATATTATTAAAGCAATGTTGGAGATGCTCTACCACTGAACTACATCCCCCTTCCAGCCTCTGCTTAAACAGAACAGCTAGGCATTTAGGCCTCTTGTGCTCTGTATTAAAGCTATCAGACATGGTGGCGATGCTGGGGGTTGATCCCAGGACCTTGCACATGCGAAGCACACGCTCTACCACTGAGCTACATCCCCTTTGACCTGCAGAAATATTTAGGGATCGTTCACTGACAGCTACTACTCCTTACAATAAATAAAGAGAATAAGATAAGTGACATTTTCATATGACGCCCATTCATCCCAAGAGTTAGTCAGTCCAAAGAATTGGCTTTATCACCTATTGACCACGTGTTCTCTTGGTTTGATCATCTGAACTCAGAGGTGTACTTAACACAGAAATTGACTGTGCTTGCTCTGTTCACCTCTGAGATGTTGAGCACCAGCAATGGAGATGCTGGGGATTGATCCCAGGACCTTGTACACGCGAAGCACACGCTCTACCACTGAGCTACATCCCCTTTGTTTGCTGCTTTCAAGGATGGATTACTTTAGGAAATCTTTAGATAAATTATTGTAAAGCACATTTCCGCAGCTGTGCACGTTATTCTCAAGCTATGCTGGAGAACGTATTCATTCATAATGTCTGATATTCATCTCTTCTGTGCCTCACATAAACAGAACAGCTTTGTGTTGAGGCCTCTGAGCTTTACATTAAAGCTATGAGACATGATGGAGATGCTGGGGATTGATCCCAGGACCTTGTACATGCAAAGCACACGCTCTACCACTGAGCTACATCCCCTTTATGATGCTTTAAAGAACATTTCCTTAATGCAAATGTAGTTATAACTGGATATTACTGACAGGAGGTTATAGGAATGTTCCAGCCTGTAGATCACAAACAAAGTTTTACAGTTATGAGATGATTAAGCTCTTAAAGTATGTTCACATGCAGAATTGCTTGGGTTGATACATGCTCAACTACTGAACAACATCAAGCTCAATGCCAGCTCACAATTATTATTATAAGTATTGGTCTTCTCTGTTGGACCAATGCTGCTGCTATAGTTTGTCCACTTAAAGGTTCAACATGTTCAGAGATATTCTGTTATTGTAATTTGGGTATAATCACAACCCGTGACATCAAACAAATCAATCGAAGTTAGCTGATCATGTGTTCTCATCTCTGTATTTGATCTCAGAGGTGCACTCAACATGGACTACATCAGCTCTGTTCACCCGTCAAATTTTGAGTATCAACAATGGAGATGCTGGGGATTGATCCCAGGACCTTGTACATGCAAAGCACACGCTCTACCACTGAGCTACATCCCCCTATAAAACAGTTACATTGACTAAGGCCAATGGGCGTGAAGCCAAAATGTAATTCTTGTTAAACGGATGCAGTTGTAACTATTGTCAGTGACTAATCTCCATATATTTAAGATGTTCGAAGGGGATGTAGCTCAGTGGTAGAGCGTGTGCTTCGCATGTACAAGGTCCTGGGATCAATCCCCAGCATCTCCATCACCATTGAGGGCTTCTTTCTATGTTAAGCAGACAGATGTAGCTCGAGAGAATCATCAGTGTTTTTCCAATGTAAAAACTTTGAAACTGTTGACCACAAAGACAGTTTTTTAGACAACAACTTTCTCTTTTATTATACAGTGTATGTGTTCAGCTAGTGGACCATATTCTGATGTTGTTCACAACAATGGAGATACACCTTGTACATGCGAAGCACATGCTCTACCACTGAGCTACATCCCCATTGTATGAGTGTTAAGGTTGCCTAATGAATTAATTTGTTGACCTAAAATATCTAAAATTGCGCAAATATCTTTAAACTATCCTTACTGTGTGTGTGTGTGTGTGTGTGTGTGTGTGTGTGTGTGTGTGTGTGTGTGTGTGTGTGTGTGTGTGTGTGCGTGCAGGTTTCCCACGAGTTTCTCAAATGTGTGTTGGATCATCTCTCCTCAGAGCTGCAGGAAGCAGCATCAGCTACAGCTGCTGTGTTCAGGCTCTTGGTTGTGGAGCCTGAGGACCAGAAGACACACAAAGACACATTTACATGGGAGTGTGTTTCCTTCATAGAAACAACATAAGAAGATGATTACGTGAACTGATTCTGCAGCTCAAGTGTTTCTGGTTCACACCATCCTTCACAAATGAACAAGGTCAACAACCCTGTTATCTCATAAAGAGAGCGGACGGTGAATGTTGACCCTCAAAAATCCTCAACCAGTTAAGATAGATATCTGTTGACGTAACTATACAACTCAGTTTCAATCTTATGGGTTGGGCAATGGCATAAAATTAACACAAGAGGGAACCATTTGCTTTTATTACTGCTGAGCAGAGCGCTCTGTTCCTGCAGCTGCACAGTATCCACAGAGATGGTTGGATATCATCAGCATGGACGTTAAAAAAAATGTCATCGATCCCCCAAAAACAGCTCCAGTGGAGCTACTGCTCCCAAAATATATAACAGATGAATCACTTCACAGCTCAGTTGTTGAGATATTTTGCTCCGCACCAAACTGTACAAACAAACAGACCAATCAGCCAACATCACAATACTTTCTTTATCTTGATTGATTTTTGGTCATTATGGAAAAAGATCTGAAACAAGCTGACAGTCACGAGGCCGTGACATGTTATCATCTTATTAGTGGATGGATGTAAGTCTCAAATTCACCTCTAGATGAAAATATCTGACTACAGTATCTTCTCAGCAACTCTCCATTACCTAAAAGCAGACAGTAGTATCTTCATTAAAGGTCCAGGGTGTCAGATTTCAGGGCTCTTGCAGAAATTGAATATAATCTTCATAACCTTGTTTTCATTAGTGTATAATCACCTGAAAATAAGAACAGCTGTTTTTTTGTACCTTAAAATTAGTCTTTTATATATACAGACACTGCAGGGCCTCTTCCACAGAGTCCACCATGTTTTTCAAGATAGGGAGTTTCACATTTTTCACACATTTGCTGTTTCTCCTTCATGCTAGGAACGGGAGGTCGAGTAGAGGAGCCTGCAATCTGCAACTACATACCTTTATTTTCCCATCACTCTCAGGATACTTGAACTCCTTCGCTTGGGGCAGCAACTCGCTCCCAACAGATCTGCAGTGTTCCTCTGTTATCTGTCTATCTCTCTAAAATCTTGACTCATTGTTTGACGTGCAGAGAAATAATATTACTGATAAAAACTAATATGGGTAGCCTATCACACGACAGAGAACGAATAGTAGTACAGTGATCTATACTACAATTCATAAATTTGTTTGTTCCTACAGTTCCTCCGTCGAGTCTCAGTGGCTTTCAACCAGTCAAAGCCAGAGGTTGTTTAGGAAAATACAGGAACTCCAGAGTGTTTAAAAAATATCAAACCTGCTGGCTTTTGTTTTGGAAAGACAGAAACAAAAGAGACTGTGGAAACTGTTTTTGGTAGATGACCTTTAGGAGCGAAGGCAAACCTGTTGTAAGATCTTTTGACTGTTGTAGACGTCAACACCTACAACAGTCAGAAGGGAAAATCAGAAAGTTTAAAGAAAAGTGGGAACAAATCACATAAACACTAATCAGCCACCTGGAAACACAGAAAGAAGAATGATGATTCAGTTATTTAGTTGATCATTTAGTGCTCCATGTCCTTTCTTGCCTGCCGAGATCCTCAGATTCATGATTCTCATTGACAGTATAAAGAGAAGACGTCAGATTCGTGACAAGCTCAAAGTCTTTGGCTGCAGTCCTGCCTCTTCCATCTCTCGGCTAACCTAAAAATCAGCAAAAAAGACTACTTTTTGAACCAGGCTGTAAACATGTTTATTTCTGCTGTGAATTTCAACATGGGGACTTATGGAGACTTATTCTGTAGCCAGCCTCAAGTGGACGTTTGAGGAACTGCAGTTTTTTTGGCACTTCCACCTTATCTTCACGCTTGCTCTTCTTGGTTGTTCCTCAATCCAGATATTTACACAAAGACGACAGGGCCTTTGTAGTCAGGGCGCCGAGACTGTGGACTGACCTGCGTGATGAGATCAGGGCCACAGACTCTGTGTTCTGAAGGGTGCTGTATATAAATAAAATTTATACTCGACTGGACGCACCAAACCAACACCAACTAAAACACGGTCACTGAATGTGACAATGTCACGATCCTCCAGAGCATCGTATGAGTCCATAACGACAAAGATGAGGGCCAACAGGTGTGAAAATGTCAAAGACGGGAATGCCTAATTCGACAACACCATTCCAAGAATTTCCATGAAACAAAACCAGTAAACACTCCATGACTCAAAACTTTACTCCGCCAAGCGACATTTAGTGGGACTGTTAAGAAACGCACAGAAAAAGGGGAAAGCACGATTAAAGACGTGGATTTATTTTTCTTGCCTTTTACTGAAGCAGTGTTCAGCTATGTTGGCACTCCTCTGGTGGTTATCACTCCAGCATCTTCTCGCGTTGTAGCTTGGACACCGATTCACGTTTGCGGCAACATCAGAGAGTTTTTGTTCGGTGGTTAGTGTCGACTGCAGGCTAGCAACAAGTGACAGGACACAGCGGGTTCCCTGTCCGGTCAAACATAAATCCTCGTAGACTTTCTTTGTTTCCTTCAGCGGTATTTGTTGGCTGACAGCGCTGCATACTTCAGCTCGTTTAACTGTCCCGGCTTTGTTTTCTTGCCTTTTCCAGCTCTTCATTTTCTTGGGTCATTCTTTGTTATCTCTCTCCTCCATCCTGTCCAAACTTTAAATCAAATTTAACAACAAAATCTGACATTTTGCAACATTTTTTTTTTTTTTTTGCTGCAGCTGAGCCAATCTTAATCAAGGACCAGAACCTGGTTTATAACGATTAATTAACAGGTACTGTATAGCAACAGTGTTTGTTTATTATGTATGTATATTATAGGACAAACGATTTACTCATCTTTTAGTAGGGACATGGTGATAACCTGCGTACTTTATCTTCCACACCAGGTTCATGTAAATCAAATGTTAACATAACAAATAGTCTTCTTTGTTTCTGGCTGTATTCTACAGTGAGTGCCGACATCCAACTTCATCTGCAGAGGGAGAGCCGAGGGCCAGTCAGAGCTGCAGTTCAGCAGGTTCAGGTTGGCACAGCTTCTAACACACACACACACACACACACACACACACACACACACACACACTTTGGCCATATCTCAGCTGGTCTGCGGAGAGGATGAGAGAAAGTGAGGCGGAAGAGAGACAGACAGGGAGAGCGCAGCAGAGAATACAGAGTAAGTGGAAAGAGCGAGATAGAAGTCTCATCACGTTAACCCTCGTCTGCCTCTTTCTGAAAATCTTCAAATCAATCTTCAGTCAAAATGCTGCCGGCACCAAGAAAAGAAGCAGAAAACATCCAAGAGTGTGTGTCTTCATCTTCATCTTCACTGGATAACCTCTACAAGAAGTGTAACATAAACATCTTCACACATTAGCAGGGTCAGATGACAGTGATGCTTTTAATGTTACGTTGCTATTCAGATTTTTATTCAGGTTCAGACGGTGCAGGAGATGAAAATCAGCCAGCAGGGAAGCAAACGTGCAAACAAAACAGAAAGAGCTCTGCAGCTGAAGCACAAACACAGGTGCTGTGTCTCAGTTTGCGTACTTAACCAAACTTACACTTGCTATTTTGAGCACATGCGTGCGTTCACACTCTCCGTTACCACAAAATGCAGTGCACTGTGAGTAATAGTCAAAAAGTTCTCACAATGGTCACTTTTTTGGCTACGTAGCTGAAAGGGAGGGACCACCAGTATCGTGAAAATGGCGCCCGAGGAAGCTGCTGGATATAGATATACAAATTAAAGTTGTACATACACTTTATATTTATATTTTGGCAGACAAATGTCAGTGCTAATGCTCTGCAATTTAGTGAAGAAGCACAAAAATGTTGCGCTCGCATCCGGTAATCCAGTACATGCAGTACTAAGAGAACTACAGAGAAGTATCCGAATATCTCTTCTTCTACGCCGTCCTCTAGATCAACTAATGAAGGGAGGAAAGGGGTCACAAAGGGTTTATGGGCTATTGACCGAGTTACCTGCCGTGACTAAACGCTGGCATGCCCGGTACGCTTGCCTGTCCTGGTCACCGTCCACGCCTCCGCTGCATAACTCTGCCATCACCATTCAGCAGTAAACACTTTCCATCTTATCGAGACGAAATAAAAATTGCAGATTAATGACATGTCAGGGACGTAAATTAAATGGCAGAAAACAAACAAACAAAAAAAATGTTTTCTTTCTTTCCACTGAGCTTCTACATGAAAATATGCACCTTGAAGTAAATCAGCATTTTTGTAGCACAGCATCATCAGAGTATTTTAAACTGAAGCTGCCAATGATCCGTGCACGAAACATTCCAGGTCTGATTTAACGTCCATCCGCAATAAAACTACATGTCTAAATGTCCAAACTGTCGCTTTTTTAATGTTTTGTTTTAGATAGCATACCGCAAAAACACCTTTCAGACTGATTTAATATTTGGGGATATAAAAAGAGGAACAAGGGAGGAGGAAAGAAATGGAAAATGGTCTCTGTACTGTATGTCCTATTCTAATGAATAACTACATTTTGAATAAGATGTTTTGATGTGCAGTACTTTAAGATGTTTTTTGGGTGTCACTGCGTCCAACGATTGCTATATCTTTCCAAAACCTGACCCAAGATCTGACAATCACGCCCACTTTACACAGCGATTGACCAGACATCTACAAAATAAATTCAGCAAAGAAAAAGCCCTACAGTGCGACCGTAATTATACAACACAGTATTATTTAATTATTTGACATCTACAAAATCATGCAGGTTTGACCTCTCTGGACTCAGCACCATGACTTTCTATGAAGAATGGCTGTCTGGAAGTTCGCTCCCTTATCCCCATTGATATGATTCATTGCATCGAGACTTCAGTGACACGCAAAAGATGCTGAGTTCTTGGAAATCATAGAGGCGGTGTGTGGTTTATACTCAGAGGGAGGTTATGACAACCACATCAAAAGAGGTATAAATATTTTAGCCCTCAGACATCTAACCAAGCCTCTTTTTGAAGCATACTGAACCCTTAAAGTGCTGCACGTGCTAACTGTTGCTAAACACACGTCATAGCACTTAATCCGAATCTAATTTATAAATTGGAGTAAATGAGCTAAAGCAGAGAAGCTGGCAAAAACGCACTGCAGTGCAAGTATTCGTGGCATGCTGCCACTCCCCGTCACATGCCTCTGATCCACCGTGACAACTTCACATTTTTCAAGCCTGTTATAAAAAAAACAAAACAACGACTGGTTTCTCGCCATGTTTGTTCCTTTGGTTGATATCGGCCATAAAAGTTTACACACACAGTCCTTCCTGTTCAATGTAACACAAAGTAGATGACACTGCTCATGTCGGTGAAGTTATTTATTTATGATTTCAACACTTACATATACACAAATACAGTTTGTTTTAGTCACAAAGATGAGAGGATGTTTGCTGTGGGGACACTTCATGCAACATTTTCCATCTGGGTGGAAACAGTCTGTTGTCTGGGCTTTCCGGTGTAGTTTGTAGCTACTGTCAGCTCTCAACCTTCCCCAAGAGCAGCTCACGGTTCACACCTGAACACTTTTTTTTCCCTGTTTTAGCCCGAGCCGTGTGTAAACGTCACCATTAATCTGTCCAAGCATCTTGTATTTCTGTGTACACACATCATATGTGTTGGTATATTTGAACGTGGTCTGGAGGAATGTGGGCTGATGCCTGTGAAAGGTTAAGAGGAATGTGTGTGCACACTGACTCTAAACAGAGCATCTGTGTGTCTGTTATTTCCAACAGTGACGTTACGCGTTAAAAAAAGATTTCAGACATTAAATTCATGATAAATAAAACAAACTGTCAGCATCGTCTTTTTCTCAAAATAAACACGCTTCTGCTGCCATGTTGTGCTGCTCACACGCACTGCTACTACACTGTTCCTGTGTCTCAGTTCACATACATCCACATACATACACTTGCTATTTTGAGTACATACGTGCGTTCACACCGTCACTTAATGCAGCGTATGAGTGGTTGAGGAGGGACCACCGGCATTGTAAAAATGACAGCTGAGGAAGCTGCATATACACAATAAGTTGTACATTTTGTTTTCTATTTATATATTTTGGCACACAAATTTTGGCGCTAATGTTCCACCCAGTTAACCCAGTTGTTTACAGGGTGTGTACACGTGACCCACACCAGGGGGGGAAATGTAAACGCGGAGCATCCGAGCTAAAGTTTACCTGCTTAGCTAGCTAACATGAAATAAATAAAGCCAGAACTTAACAGGTAGCGCATCAGAGTATAGTCCATGAATCCATCTGGATAGCATAGCCTCAGTTTCAGAGACATTTTAAGAAAACATGTTTTACAGACGAGGCAACAAACGGCAACGGGCGCTGGCGCAGGATACAAGGATAAGAGGCTCACCTGAAACAATAAGAAGAAACGTACTGATTTTACAGTTACATACAATACACAGAATAGAAATTAAACAAATATTTTGACGCATTTTTCATCTTTTACAATTTCCTTTCAGGTCAGGCCCACATTTCAGTCCTTAATGATATTCATGTAAGGTTCCCGAAGCTTGACAAAGTGTTTCCGCTTGCTCGTAGCAATGTGGGTTAGTCTTTCCAGACGAATGCAATGCAAAAGTTCCTTTATGCACATCTGCAATGATGGCGCATTGATACTAAACCATACTGACACAGTGCAATAGCTCTGCTGGCTTGAAGTCCAAAGTCCAGAAGTTTAGTCCAATTCACTGTCTGTTTAAAATCCTTCAAGTATATTCCAAGTACACAGAGCCCAGAGATTAATTGAAAGAGTCAAACTTGAGACAAGCTTTGCAAAAGTATCAGTTTCATTTTCAAAGGTTACAGCTGTTCAAATCATCCATCTGTAAAACACTGTCGGTCAGTATTTAAACTTGATGGCTGCATTAGAGAACGTGGTTATGAGTGAAGTCTTCTGCGTTGTTATTTCTTTAGCAGGTTTCACAAATGGAGAATATAACTTGGCTGCTTTAATCCATATATTAGGCTGATGGTCCAGTAGTTTGTGAGAGCGAGCTGCAGACAAACATACACATAACCAAACTCATGATCTCCTCTAGGCTGATAATTAAACTTATGTAACCTACACACCACCGAGTCATATGGTGTACTGGAGGGGCGTACTGTGTATTTACATGTATAGTTCAGTTAAAGATGACCAGACTGAAGAAATAACCTCGTTGGAAGTTTGTTTTAGGTACACAAACATGTAGATATTATATTAAACATTTGTGGTTTTTGAGTTTAAAGCTGTTGGTTTCTGATATTTTGGTATGTTTAAAATGTGTTTTGTCAATTATTAGTTTATTCAGGCGGACAGGTGTTTAGTTATTGATGTCAGTGTTTGCTCCAGGTGTATTCTCGTCACTTCAGACTCGAGTAACTTAAAGAAAGCAACTAGAGACAAAGAAAGACTTTCGTCAGCTGGTCAGTGTGCATTAATTAGCCGTTCCCACGCCATGTGCTCGTCACCACTAGTGATCACTCTGGGTGTCGTGTATCACTTCCAAAGGACACACACACACACACACACACACACACACACAGCCATACGAGCTACTGGATAAGAGTTTGTGAGCAGTGTCATCTACATGTCAGTCTGCAGCCACAATAGCCCTTTGTCTGCCCAAGTGAAACCGAAGCTCCTAAACATCACACGAAGGACAAGCTTAGCCTGAGATGGCCCTTCAAGAGGTGTGTGTATTTGTGTGTGTGTGTGTGTGTGTGTGTGTGTGTGTGAGTGTGTGAGTGAGTGTGCAGCCACCTGATGCAACCAGGTGATTGTGGTGACTGTTACTGTAGGAATGAAATGCATTTCTAAAAGTTTCAGTGCTTTTAGATGGGTTGCATGTTGAAGTAAGTTTGAAGACAAGAATGACCTATGCACTAGAAAACCTTTAAAATATTTAATTATATAGGATAAAAAATAATTTTATTACATTAAGACTAAAGTCTGGCGTCCGATGTGTCGGTTTTTATGTTTTAACAGACTGAGAATGTTGCACCTCATTATTTACAAAACTGCAACTATGTTGGATGTACTGCTTCTTCTGCCTCCCGGCTAATATAGAAATGGGCAACGACGTGGATCATCAGTGGACCTGAGGTGGGCCGAATGACACCTCGGTACTCTAATAAGCCATCTGTAACAGCACTTACCTGTCAATCAAGGAGTCCATCTTGTTAATCCTTAATATAATTTGAACAGTTTAGGTATAGAGGCCGAAACTGGTTTTTGTAGCAGGCTGTAAACATGTTTACTTCTGCTGTGAATTTGGACATTTTAACATGGGGACTTATGGAGATTGACTCGTTCTGCAGCCAGCCTCAAGTGGCCGTTTGAGGAACTGCAGTTTTTAGCACTTTCGCGTTGGCTTCACTTCACAGAAGTGGCTGAAGCTGATTTCTCCTCATTTTCTCCAGTTCAAGGCGACCCCTCCATGTTTACCACACTGTAGCCAGTTGCCTGCTTCTTGTTCGTGCGACTGAAAAATCACAGAGCCGAGACCCAAAACATGTTTGATTTTATAAAAACCTTAAGACAAGAAAAAGATGACTGAGATGATCCGAGTGCACCGAAACTCAAGTAACACTTTCAACATTTTACTGTATACAGAAACTTATCTGCAGCAGTGAAATTGTGAATGGATGTTTTTATCTTTAAACCCTAAAAATGTTGAAAGCAAAGGCTGTTTTAGACCACATCACAAATAACTGGAATGAAAGCCAAATTAAATTGTAGACACTTCATCACATCTGACTTCATGAGACTGCTGTTCAACAGCTGGTGAACAACATTCAGAGCACACGTGAGGCGAAGAGTTTCCAGAGCAGTCCTCAGTCATAGCTACAGTACTGCACTGTGATTATGTAACAAACTAAATAAACAAAAACTTTCCAAACTAATAAGGACTAACAAAGTTTCAGGACTCTGCAGGAACCAGCAGGTGGTTTTTCATTAAAGTACATTACAACTGGGCAAAAGTGATGTTGCTGTTTACTGTGACAACACACATGTTGTCACAGCAAACTGTGAGTTCGTATGCATTCGTGCAACCTCTGACTTTCTCGTTCCATCTGAATGCACCATTAGACATCTGGGACTGCTCATCCTCTACCTGTACGTGCTGCTTGAAACAGACTCACATCTTGCCCAGGAGGCTGTTTTTTGTTGTCTGTCGTGTTCAGACGAGCGTGACACTGAGTTAGTCGTCTTTGAGTTTCTTCTGCAGCACAATAAATAATTTTAATCTAGAGCTTAAACAGCAAAGAGCTCGAACCAAAACATAAGACAAATGCATTAATCTGGAAAATGCATCATACAAAGTACATTTACTCAAGTACAGTTTTAAGGTATTTGTATTATACTTGAGTATTTCCATATTCTGCTGCTCTACACTTTAGGACTACTATACTAGGATTTAAAGACTTTGCAGATTCAGATTATTAATACTACAAATTAAAACTACAAAGCAGGCCCGACCAATCCCTGATCTTGGCGTAGCCATGAGCCATAAGAACCTTCGAGACGAGAAAGCAGAAAGTGACGTGTATTGAGAGGAAGAGAAGAGCTCAGTGCATCATGGGAAGTCCCCCAGCAGTGTAGTCCTATAGAAGCTAACTAAATGATTTAAGATCTATCTTAAGTCTGCTCCTAAATGTGTTGATGGTGTCTGCCTCTTGAACCTGAACTGGGAGCTTGTTCCACAGAAGAGGAGCTTCATAGCTGAAAGCTCTGGCTCCCAATCTACTTTTGGAGACTAAAGGAACCACGAGGAACCCTGCGTTTTATTACATTAAATAAGGTACTATGAGCTCTTTAAGATGCGATGGTGCCTGGCCATGAACATGCACAGAATAAAAAGAAGAAATGCAGCCTGATGCAGCATCGCCCCCCTCGACCAGCACTCACACTTGCATCACTCACGGAGGTCCTCGTTCACATCCAGATGAGGAATGTTTGATTTAAGCAATGCCCACACACTCTCACACACACACACAAATGGCAAAGCTAAATATTACCTCAGAGGTGCCACAGCTATCGATGTGCTGCTGAGGAAAGAGTGTCATGGATTTCTAGTTACTGTACACCATCCCACTCCTACAGAGGAACCAGTATTGGACTGGTGCTTAGCATCTAAACATTAAAACTTTATCTTGAGGCTCTGGGACGACTGAGAACTTTCACAGTCTTTATTATTGTGTCTTCTTTTAAACTAAAAGAAATGAAGCCTCAAGCGGCTGCTTAAGACAGACTGCAGAAGGGAGTCAGTCTCCATAAGCCCCAACGTCACAGCAGAGTCTGAATTCATATTTAACACACCTGTTCAAATTATATTACGGCTTAAAGTTATGCATAATTAACAGCATGGCCTCTTTGACTGACAGGTGGGTGCCGTTACAGATGGCTTGCTGATATTTAGATTAGCTGGGAGGTGGAAGAAGCGGTATATCCAGCATATTTTTTGCTTCGGAAACCTACAGGTGACGTCAGTCAAGACAAATTCCTTGTATGTGAAATTACATTCTTGGCAATAAACCTGTTTGTTACTCTGCATCAGTAATAAGATTGGAGACTCGTTCTGTATCCAGCCTCAAGTGGATGTTTTCGGCACTTCCAGCTTCACCTCAGACATGGAGGTTAGCGCTCGGTGAGGACTTTTAAGCAGGCGCGTTGTGCTCGATGAAGAGGTGGTTAAATGTTAGTTGACTCTTCTTTTGTCTCAGTGATCAGTACAGTTGATTTGAAAATATACGAGTAAACTGTCAGCCTCATTTTAAAGAGACGGATGAAATTTAGATATCAGTATGAAGATGAATGTGTGTGAATGTGAGTGTGTGTGTGTGTGTCCTTGGCTTGCCAAGTGTTGACCCAGTTTCTCTGCTGTGGGTTGGCATCACCTGTGAGCACCACAGAGAGTCATTCACACAAACCAAACAGCAGCAACGTGAGTGTGTGTTTTTGACTCTGTGCATCCACGAGAGTGAGGCGCCTAAACCTGTTGTTAGCATGTTTTTGTTTGTGCGTGCACGTGTCTGTGTGTGCACGTGTTTGTGTGTGCACGTGTGTGTGTGTGTGTGTGTGCACGTGTGTGTCCAAATGTGTGCGTGTTGACCTTGGCTGTCTGAAAGAGAGACTCAGTGCTCTTTAAACACTTTTGGACTCTTCTGTGGCAGGATAAGTTCGCCAGGAAGAAGAAGAAGAAGAAGTCATTTTCCAGCATGTTTATCCAAAACACACACACACACACACACACACACACACACATACACACACACACACAGAAAACTACATTTATCGTGATAAAAATAATCTTAATTTAATGCATTTGAGTCCTCAGTGATGATTCAGCTTGACTTGTTGAAGCATCCCATGCATATATATAATCTGACTCACAGCTGTAAAAACACATACAGGGTACAAACGTGAATGTGCACACACACACACACACACACACACACACACACACACACACAAAACAAACAGTAGCCAGGAATAACATAATTAATCTGCACAGATATTCTTTTATCACTGTGTGTGTGTCTGAAAAGCTTTTACATATTCATGGTGGAAATCCTCAAGTTGGAATATTTAAATGATGCTGGGAGATCGAGTTATACTTTTTTAAAATTATTATTCCACATTAAAATTCGGTTTTCATAGACAACTGTCATCAGGGAGAACATTTACAGAAACCAGGCTGTGTTCATAAATCGAGTGAAATCAGATTAATTACAAACATCACAGCAGACAAGTAAACCTGATCACATTTTTTACATCTCTTCATCGTATTTTCAAGGTTATGCGCGGCTGTGAATTCCTCTTATGATTGCCCTTAACTAACTTTAAAGACACAATATTTTCAGATTAACAACAAATGAAATGACTCCCACTTACTATGTATGTAAAGACATTGTTAGTACTGACAACTCCTCGGAGTATCAACACCCCTCTTTGCAGCTCTAGAGCTTCAGCTAATTGTTTTAGTCTAATTTCTTTTGTTATACAACATAAAAACATCTCTGATCTCTGAATCTATCAGAGCTATCAACATAAGGGCACGTTTGTCAAACTGGAAACCTTGAAGAGAGTTTGAGATGAAACACTGAGGCCACACCTGAGGTTATTTAAAGGGTAACTGAAATTCAAATGTATATTTGCTAAGAAATTGCTCTACTACGCTGTATATTGTTAGTGCTTAGTGTTAGTGAATTAAACTTACATTTTCTGCAGTGACGAGAGAAATGATTGAATGTCGAACGCTGTAAAGTTGCTTACTGTTGTTTGCTAACACTATGACAAAGTGGCAACCTCCGTGTCTGTGAAGTGAAGCCAATGCAGAACAGAGTCAGTCTCCATAAGCCTCTATGTTCAAATGTCCAACTTCACAGCAGAAATAAACATGTTTACAGCCTGGTACAAAAAACTGGTTTGGTCTCTATATCTAATTTCATCGTTCATAACAACTGTACTGAGGCTGAATTTCTATACAACTCACCTGTTCAAATTATATTAAGGATTAAAGTTATGCATAATTAACAGCGTGGCAGCTTTGATTGACAGGTTGGTGCCATTACAGGTGGCTTGTTTGAGTAACTGTGACTCTTTGATAGATGAATCGTGGCATAGAGAACTTCTGCCGGTAAAGGTAAGAGGAAAAGGGAAGGAAGTGAGGCCAAGAGAAGAAACACAAGACTGAGAGATAAATGGGGGATTGCCGAGGGCTAGAACGGGGAGATACTCTAGATGTGAGGAATGTTGTTATTGTGGAAAAGAAGGTTGGACCTCGGTGACCACAGAGACTCACATCAAAGCAGTTTGTGTCACGTTCATCTTCCCATCCCGAGTCTTTTATTGTCTGCGTTCATTCACTAAATAACATGGGACACACACACACACACACTTTAGGACCGTGTTTGCATGACTTTCTGTGGCTTCCATTTTGCTGGCTTCTGCATGTACACTTTCCCCACGTGTGAGTGCATGTGAAATGTGTGTGTATGTGTGTACATCTTTGCCTTCACACACATATACTGTAAGTTGCATGTGTGTCTGTGCCCCTCATTCTTGCGTTCTCTCGGGGTTTCACGCTTGCCTTCATTGTGCTTCTTTTGTCTGCGCCTGCTTTGTTTAACTAGTGGTCGGTCGGTAAAACAGCAGCGGTTAGCTGCTAAACCAGTGCGCTGGTTTTGTGTCTCAACACAGCAGCACAATACGAAATGAGCTGGAGCTACATAACCGCCACAAGACCCGAACAAAGAAGTGTGCTGGGAGCACTAATCGTCAGGACAAAGAGGGATGAGCAACCACTTCATCACCACAAACCCAAACCCAGCTCCCGGCCCCTGCAGGAGATGGATGTTTTGGACTGACAGACCTCAGGACAGCTTTAGTTTTGAACCATGTTATGACTGATGTAGTTCAAATCCTCACGGATGATTGTTTCTAATTGGTCATGTGTTGTTTCTGCCCCTGTCAGCTCAATATAGGCACCAGATTAGCAGAAAAAGTTATTTCTTATTATTTACATGTTAATATTCACTCATATGCTCCCACTCTGAATATTACAACTAGATTTTATTTGCTTGTTGCACTAAGAAATACACACGTGCTATAGTACCGGCTGCCGCCACTCAAGGCAAACACTTTGAGGCCATTAAAGTGCATTCAGGACAGGATCCGGCATTGCAGAGAAACACAGGTTTTTTCCATTAATTTGAGTGGAGGTTGTGTGTTTCGGCTGCCGCAGGGGTGAAGTTGATCCGGATTAATGTGGTAAACAAAAAAAAGTTCCAAAGCGAAGTACGTTTCATATTTTAGACTCTTCAAAGTAGATGCTTTTTGCCTTGATGACACACACTCTCTCTCAGTCAGCTTCATGAGGTCGTCACCTGAAATTACAGCTAATTACAGCTAGCTTAATGCTTCACAGAGTTCAAGTAGCATCAGCTGTTCAGAGGAGACTGAGTGAATCAGGCCTTCATGGTCAAAGTGATGCAAAGTACTGCTGATGGAGGCCGACAAGAAGAGAATTAAAGAGGAAATGTCTATTCCTAGGCTTATTTTTAACCGTTTCTCTCTGCTATACCAAGCGGCAACCTCCGTGGCTGTGAAGTGAGATCTATGCTCAAGTGCCAAAAGCTGCAGTGACTGAGTCTAGTTACCTGTTCAAATTATATCAAGTCTTAAAGTTATGCATAGTTAACGGCATGCCTGCTTTGATGGACAGGTGGGTGCTGTTACAGATGGCTGGTTTGAGCAACCAGGCTCATTCAGTGATCCACGTCTTCAGCTGAGCGAATCACCTCTTGGTGCCAGCTCTGTACTCTCTATACTATCATATTAAATCATTTTCCCCTGATATGGAAAATGCAACCTGTTTCTGTCCATCTACGTGATGATGACTTGTGGTTGAAAGCTCGGGGAGAAAAAGCAAGTGATTCTTGATTAAGTAAGGAAACTCACATGACTTGACTTTGACTTTTGAGTTGCTTGAACAAGACACATTTCTACACCTCCACCTGATGAGTAGCTGCTGTTGAAAGTTGGATGAGTGAGAGATAGTGATACTGAACCTGACCTAACCTCAGTGTCTGTCATTGGCTGGATTATGTGTGAGGTCACAGCGAGAGCAGATTAACGCCCTTGAAAGGAAACCATCAATGTCAGATTAAAGTCATGTTTGAAAAAGCAGAGGGCACACTAACTACAAGCCACGAATGACTCAACAGTGACTGACTCGCTCGTCGGTGTGCAGGTCCATCCATGTGTGATGTGTTAATACATGAGGGTGTGTGTTTGTGTATCAGTCAGGTTTCAGGTGACCTGGACCTTCCAGGAATCCAGGAAATGTTTTAAGAACTCGAGGAATCTAGTTTCAGGTTTGCTTCCTGAGCCAGGATGTAAATGTTACATGTACTAACTAATAACATTTACTCAGATACTCTACAAATTGTAGATACATGCAACTTTTTTGGAAAATATTGTACTTTTACTTCACTACATTTACCCTTTTTTGTTTGCTGGTTTGTTATTTGTGGAATAGCATCATGGACAGATACATAGATCTTAACATGAAAACGTTATGATGGTTATAAAAGTCCAGCAGTAGAATTTAGATAATTGATTTAGCTGATGTGAACTCTAAGTTATGGTTTATTCAGGTATCACACATCAAGGTATAACAGTCACCAGGAGACATTTTAGGTACTGACGAACTAACATTTTCAATGCAGCACTAGTAATGTAGTATTTTTACAGTGTGGCATTAGTACTTTAATTTAAGTAGCTCCCCCATCACTTCTTATAGCATCCATTCAAAAGGTGGAACAGAGTCTGACATCGTCGTCATTTCTGGACTTCAGCAAATTCAAACAACTCCAAAGACATTTATGTTATATTTACATTTTAGATATGATATCTCATGTTGTAACGTGTTTGTGAATAAAAAGCATCCTGGGACTCACAGAGGAGATATCAGCTGACACTGATCAAGAAGAATTAAGAAGATCTCAAAGTTATATTAATTATTAATAGTAAATAAAGATTTATTAATCATTTTTAATGGATTAAATTTGATTAATTTTAAGTTTTTCTAATATTCTGATTTAAAAATAATTTATATTTTTTCTTGTTCTGTATTTGTTTTTGTTGTTTTTGTGTGTTTGTAGTGGTGCATCTTTGTTTATTGTGTGTACACACACACACACACACACACATCTCAAGGTAGTCCTTGAGTCTGGCACTGAAAATGGGTCACATAGCTGGGGAGGGTGGGGGTTGGGTGCAGAGCACTGCTACACCTCTCCTCCTCTCAGGGGACTATTGAACCAGTTTAAATTTGATGCCAGGATTTATTCTGTTCCTCTCGGTTTTCTTTGTCTGTTTCGCTGTTTTCCCCTTGTCATCTGAACAGTGCACACATGTATGAATGTGAAGACAATATAAAACATAAAAATCAGGTAAAAGACACATCACATTCTCATCATTGACTCAGGTACTGTACGTAAGATTTGACGTGTTTGTACTTTGTATTTAATTTCCGTGCCACTTTCTGTGTTTAAAACAACTATTATATATTTTATATTTAGAAACATATAAATCACATGAATAGCTGATGAAATATGGATCTTTTAAAAAAATTAAAGTACCAAACAGTGTATAAAAGTAGAGGTGAAACAATAATTCAACTGAAAATTAATTACCAACTACTTTGATAATCGTCACTTTCATGGTTTCAGATTCTCAATATTATTTACAAATTATATATAGATCTCAACCAACAGTATTATTAATTTAAACAATTTAAACATCAATTAATTAGTAATAATAATAATCATATAATCATAATAATAATAATGATATAACATTTAAGAGTACTCACACATTTTTTATATATATATACTTATACTTCATTTATATTTACATACTTTTACTTGTAACAGAGTATTTTACCTTGTGGTATTTGTACTTTTATTCGTACTTTTCAACCTGTTCTTTTCTGCTTCTTGTTTTTGCCCCCTCCTCACACTGTATGATTCACTATTTCATGTCTTCCTGTGACGCACCATGAAATCCTTGTGTGCAGCCAATCATTGACAAGGTAATAAGTGACTCAGTTCACCAAAAAAAAAGAAAGAAAGAAAGAAAGAAAGAAAGAAATAAAGTGTCATATAACTGAATAAATCACTCCTGTGTCCTTCAGGGTCGCTCAGTTTTATGAAGCCAACAAAAGCCTTGCCATTTAAAGCAGAAATATAAAACTGAAGCAAAGAAAAAAAACTCATGTTCATGTTGTTTCTAATGATTTATAAACAACATGACTGGTTTACGAAATTAGGTGTCATCAGGTAAAAATGAAAAACTTAAGGGCAGCACAACGAGGACAAGTGAGCAGACGAGGGTTGGCTGAGCGTGGCTTGCAGGCCAGGTGAGTGTATCCGGGCTGGAGACAAAAACAGGTGAATAGTCAAAAAGAAGCTAGAACCCAAAAAACAACAAAGAATCTACACAGAAGGTAGTTACCATGTGATTGAATCTCAGGGTAATAGGCAAACCTAGCACAAAAAAATCCTGGACTGAAAACTGATGAAAAACTGTTTGAACCTCTAACTCCACATTTCACTAAGATATTGTTCAAAGTCTTTTCACATGTTTTCTGCAACTATTTTCCAACATATTTATATATTGTATTTTGAAAGAAATCTCAAAATCACCTTTACATGGACTTTAACGGTTTTGTTCCATTCAGGTCAAACAGAGTCAGGGTGCTGCTGTGGTGCATGTTGACTGACTGGAAAGTCTCTGCTGCAATGAATGGAATGGGACCTGAATTAGTATCATTGGAAACACCTGTACAGTCAAATTAAAGTAAAAATACGACAACTGCTTTTTTTTTAATCGTATAAATTTGTCTGAAGATTTAAATCAGACAAACCTGAAGCCGTCTGGATTATTCTACAGAAAATGATATTTCCATACATTGTGTGTTTTGGAACGTGCTGGAGTTTTTGGGTTTATTCACAAATATTTTCATAGCAGGTTTTTCCTCCTTGGGAGTGGAAGTCTAGCTCATGCCTTTGACTGTTTTTTCAACATACAGCTGGAAGCCTTTTTTTTTTAAATTCTGCTGCTAGAGACCTGAGCTTCTGTGGAAAAGTGTCGTTTCCCATTTGTGACAGCAGTGAGATTGAACGTCACTATTTGCTGACATAAAATAGGCTGAGCGTAACAGAGCTGCTGCTATATAAAATCACAGATGCAGCTCTGTCTGACTCTGCAGCATCAAGGCCGGTGGGAGTGGGTCAGCAGGGAGGAACGAGGCGAGCAAATGAGCCTGCCGATCAAAGGAAAAGAAGGAGGGGGTTTGTTTGGGACGTTTCAATCCAGCAGCCCGCCTATATGTTTTCATACAGAGCTTATTTTGTTCATGTCACACCCTCATATGCAGACATCAAACATTTCCTTCCCTCCTCCTCCACCACCACCCCACCCTCGTCTCTCTTTACCTGAATTCATCGCTCACGTTTCTGGTTTATTTTGCCAGCGTTAACTACTGTTTACCCTCCTCTCTCTCTGAACCACGTGTTTCTGGTCTGCAGGGTGTGTTTCGGCTATAATTGGGGGAGCAGGTTTGAGGTAAACAAGCCGGGATTTAGGTCATATATTCTCAATGTTACACTCTGAAAGCAGATCCAAAACAGGCCTACCGTGGGCGGGGTTTTCATGCAATTGAGATGCTTCAAAGTGACAGTGGAGGAGGAATTTACTCTACATTATGTCTGTCTGTTTCTGTATCTCCCTGCATTGTATTTGTGTGGAGACACCTGTGATATTTCCTCTGTTAAAGTCTGCTGCAGCTGCACGTGCATGCTAACATTTCTGGCCCGCATAATTATCGCCCAGACCATCTGTAAACGACCTCTCTCCACCCCCGTCTGCATTTTGTTTGGCCTAACTGAGAGCAAGAATATATAGGTCAGTCTTTACCTTCTGTTAGTTCAGGTATGTTCATGTGTAAATGTGCAAAATACAGTGTTTGAACAGATGGAGAACTTCTGCACGTCTGGTCTAAAGACAAAAATATATGGCATCGTCCTTTTCTTCGCTGTCAACATTTCCCTCCTCACATTCTTGTCATATTTCTGTGTATAACTCACTGAATTCATTTAATTTAAAGGCCATTCAGGCAGGAATTTTGAATATTCAAAAAGAAAAGACGCCCTTCCTCCTTTCCAAGCTGTTTTTTTTCTTTACTGCTTTTTTTCTAAAACATCACAAGTCTGCGGAAAGCTGTAAAGAAAACCACAGTGCTGTGAGAATACATTTATACAGGCAACATAAACATGTGTCGCTGGTTGTAAACCCTCTATATACAGAACATATAAGTCTTTATATGTCTTTATATATAAGCCTTTTTCATCAAACACTTTATGAAAAACAAATAATAAAACCTAATTTCATAAACTTTGATGATGTTTTTAATCATTCAAATTTCACTGGATGGTTAATGACACTTTCTTCTTTGGTCTGACAAACTCAGAACACATTTATTCTTTACACAGACTTTAAGGGTGGAAAAATGGAGGAGGGACAGACAATATATCATTACGGTACAGTGTAGACAATCAGTGTAAACATATATGAAGAATATGAATCCAGGAGGCTGCAGAGAAACTTAACAGACCTGAGCCACTTGACCTCGACCTCCTATACAAACACACAGTTGTTCACACCGATCACGAGAATGAAATCTCAGCTGCGGTGTTTTCTGTCATAGCTCGTCTCCCTGGTTTCATTTTGTTCTTTGTTAAGTGATAATCGTCTTTCCTACAGTACAACACACACACACACACACACACACACAGATAATGGAGACCCTGGGGATGGGAAAGAGAGAAGCTTGAAATCTAGGTCATGTATTGATGGTGACTTTGAACACAAGGACATTTGATCTGCAGCCAGAACCTCACAGCACTTCGACATGAAGAGAGATGTAGAAACTATTTGTTCTCGTTCCTTTGGCTACAGACAGGGACACAGCACAGGAGTTCTGGGTGGTTGGATCAAGAAATAGTTTGAACCACTGACAATATAAAGGATGGACCATAACCATGTTGGCAGTCTTGCCTCTTCCATCTCCTAGCTAATCTAAAAATGGGCAAAGACGTGGACCTGAGGCAGGCTAACTGACACCTGGTTGCTCAAACAAACCACCTGTAACACCACCCACCTGTAACTCAAAGCCACCACGCTGTTACGTGTGTAACGTTACTGTGACGTGTTCAAATCCAAGTAAAAATCCACTCATGTTGAGTAAGTTTTATATTTATTAACAAAAGAGCAACAACAAACTTAATCTGGCATAGCGTGACAACGATATAATATGAGATGGTACAGTAAACAGAAAATATTGGAGCCTATTTCACCCTCTTTGTCTCACTCCCGCCACCAAGTACACAGGTAAAAATAAGGTGAAACTACACAACCACACCCCCTGTGCCAAGTGCAGCAAGTTAAGTTAAGTCAGATCTAAACAAATAAACAATTCAAACATTTGGCTTCTATAGGTAGTTATATAAAAGTTCAGCCTCAGTACAGTCGGAAATTAGCTACAGAGTTTTTTGTACCAGGCTGTAAACATGTTTATTCCTGCTGTGAAGTTGGACATTTCAACATGGAGGCTTATGGAGACTGACTCGTTCTACAGGCTGCCTCAAGTGGGCGTTTGAGGAACTGTAGTTTCTGACACTAGAGCAGAGAAGCTTTGCTCCACAGCCACTGAGGTTGGCCAGGAGGCAGGACTGCCAATATGGCGACACCCAGAGCCACCACACTCTGAATGAATGAAACATGACAAGGTGCCACATAGTTTACTGCATTTGATGTATCACTAACAGCAGTGTGACTTACTATAAGTCGTCTGTTCAGACCGTCATTGGACCGTCTCTTCTTCTTCTCTCCATCGGTGGAGTTTGTGTGTCCCTCCCCAAGCAAACCCTTTGATGCAGTTGCTAGGCAACCCCCTGGTCTGTGTCTCACTCTCTCTGCCCTCCTTTCTCTCTGAGCAGTCAGCTAGCTCGTCTTGTCAGATGGACTGAATGATGTAAGTCGGCTGTAACAGATTCAGAAACATGTGCACGTCATACTGAGTCAAGCTGAGTTGTCGTTCATCATGTTAGCCTGCATTTGCTTTTTATTACAAACACTAGGCAGCTATTTGCAAGCCATGTGTAAGAAAGTGTCATCTCACTCACTTACCACCTTCTTAAAACCCTTTAAAAGATGTTGCTGCTCCCCTTTAGTCACAGAATCACTAAATTCCAACATTTTGATCTCCTGCTGCTTTTTAAACATTCACTCCTATTTATTGACAGATAGCTCATACAATATTTAATCCTCCACACGCCAAGGGATACAAAATCAAAATACCCACCAAAAAAAATCAAAACACTTCATCTAATCCAAGATAAATAACTGAAAAACAAAAAGTCTGAGACACAATGAGCAAAAAAGTTCCTGATTAGACCAGAAACAAATTACAAGGAATAGGACATAAAAGTTTGCACATATTGCACAAATATTTGAACAATTTATATATGTGGATATAAATAAACAGCTGTGTAGCTGCTTCCTTACATCTTGTGTTACTGTAACTGCACACAGGGATCAACCACAGTGTTATCCATCTTTGTAAATATTTCTACAGACCACAGTGTTTCCTGTCATAGTAATCTTAGTAAAAACGTGTAACACACTTGTCATGCTACTACGAATGTCATCGATTCAAAATCCAAATCTATCATCGATTACTGTTCAACTGCTCTCTCCACCAGGTGTGAAGAAAACCACAATCAAACAGGTAAGTTCCGGTCACCACCTTCAGAATAAAAGCCTCGACAAATGCCTCTCGTTAAAGTTGATTGGACACTTCGTTCCACTGACGTTCCGCGCTTTTATTTTGAAAACAGAATCCAGCGGGTTTCTGGTGTGGTGGTGTCAGCGGTGTCGTAGCTTGACGCAGCGGTGCTGTCGACAGCCTGCAGCCTCAGAAGATAACACGGACTAATTAATACCGGGTTTTATAACCGTGCCGGACCATGGTGGCCAAACAGAGGATCCGGATGGCCAACGAGAAACACAGCAAGAACATCACGCAGAGAGGGAACGTGGCCAAGACGCTGGTGAGAGCAGCGAGGTGCCAACATGACATTATCCAGGATAGGTGACGTTCAGTCCGGCATGAAAACAGCAGCATGACGGTGGTGATGGAGCCAACCGGCCGCTCACTGCTTATTAGCACACACACCTTCCTGTGTGTGACCCTGCGGGGTGTTTACAGTCTGTATTGTTTATGACCTGAGCTGTTTAATTATTTATCATTTAAATGTATTTTATTCACATTAAATGTTCATTACCGCCCTCAGCTCTGTGACTGTAAAACAAAAAAAAGCTCATTTTATCAGGATAATTCAATACTGCTGAGTTAATGTGGATGTTTTTGGCAGATTGGCAACTGTTTTGATCATTAATTAATTGTTTTTGTTTAATTTTAAGGCATAAAATTCACTTCTTCAGCCTCTCAGGTGTGAATATTTAAGATAGCATGGACTTTAATGATCACACAGCATGGGAAATCACTAGTTACAGCAGCTGGTGTACACAAAGTGGATGAGAAATGACAAATAAATAAGAAATATATAGAAAAAAGTCATGCTGTCTGACAGCTGTTGGAATGAAGGACCTGAGGTAGAGCTCCTTCTTACATGGTGGGAGTGTCACCTCCTGTTAAAGTTAAATAATAGTAATAATAACTTTATTTATACAGCACCTTAAAAAAAAAAAAGAAGAGTTCACAAGGTGCTTTACAGAGCAGCAGACCCAACAGAAGACCACACAGGCTGTGAACATGTAAAGTAAAACATAAAACATATTTTGATTTATATATTATGCCACAAAAACAGACAATTAAATGAAAAATTAACAAAACAGCTATTTATTGATGGTCTAGAAAAAATAGGAGAAAAAGGGAAAAGTTGGCAATAAAAATGTAAAAAATAATTAAAAAAAAAAAAAAGATTAAGAGATGAAATGATAAAAAAATAAGAAGAGTAAAAGATAAAAAAAATACATTGGATCAAAAAAGTGACTTACAAACAGACAGACAAACAAAAACAGTAAAATATCAGCATTATTAATGATAATGATAATAGTCATTAAAAATTTATGTAGTTAAAATCAGACAGGCGGGCACAAACAGGAGAGGCAGGTAGTGTCCAAACAAAAGTATTAGTCACCCTAACCCTCAATAATAAACATAATAGTTAGATTAATACCTCTGTGACAGCGTATAAACAGAGCTGTTGTATTGGATCACATTTGATTGAACAAGTGTACCTAATGAAGTGGAGGTCAGCACATTTGATTTAGATTTTTCCAACCACTCCAACACTGTTGTTATCCATATATTATGTCAGGTTTACACATACCATTATGCTAACAGCCCAAATCAACATAGTAATACAGCATTTGATTAAACTAATATGGTGGTATGCTAATACACCTAATGCTAATATTGAAGTAAGCTGACATCATCCCTAAATGAGTCTAGGCTGCTGACTCGTGCTCGTGCACTCATCTCCACTTGAGCCACAGTTTCATGATTAGACACTTTGTTTTGCTCACTGCAGCCACAGAGTTGTTGTTGTGGACATTTTTGACGAGTGACTTCACTGTTTTGTCTCGCTAACTACGAGAAAAACAAGGTAATAATCGGTGGTGGCAGGTTTAAGGAGAACCAGAGACAGAAGCATCAACAACCTGAGCAGAGGTGGAAATGGGAAACCTCTTTGTAAATCTATCTACGTTCAAGGTGTTATACTCTGCAGCATCAGTCTCATTTCTGTTGTAGGAGTAATACTAATGTACTGTGTGTGTGTGTGTGTGTGTGTGTGTGTGTTTCCCATAGCGACCACAAGAGGAGAAGTATCCTGTGGGTCCTTGGCTGCTCGCCCTCTTTGTATTTGTTGTGTGTGGATCAGGTAATCACCTTTTATATCTTCACAGGAAAGTGTGTTTGCTTCAGTTTTTGACTGTGTTGATAGTAAACTAATCCAGCTAATATAAGTTGATTACACTAATATGTTAGTAAGTTAATGTTGCTAATCTAGGCAGTTGAAAGATTGAAATACAATCATAACACTTTCATAACAACAATTACAGCAACAGCAAAAACAAAAATCAGTCAGAAAACAAACCGACATGGTCTGTTGCTGTCAGCCATATTTCAGATCATCCAGAGCATCCGTATGGGGATGTGATCCAGAAGGAGCCTCTGGACCTCCCTGTCCCCCTCCACCCACATGCCCTCACTGAGCCTGGCTAGCCTGCACCTGCACACCCCTGACACGTTTCCAGAGGCCCAGAGACTGACGCCAAAGCTGCAGATCCAGCAGACCTCAGAGAGAGAGAGAAGCTTCCCCGACCACCTCCTCGGGACATCTCCCCGCCCTTGATCAGCGTTTACA
This sequence comes from Protonibea diacanthus, assembly GCA_028641955.1. NCBI lineage: Eukaryota > Metazoa > Chordata > Actinopteri > Sciaenidae > Protonibea > Protonibea diacanthus. Next base: position 14,721,169 of record CM053986.1, read on the forward strand.
GTGTTGCAGTCTGTGGTACTGACAGCTTTTCTATGGACAGTCTAAAACCACGCCGGCTGGAGAACATGTGTGTTTCATTACTCACTTGGCACCTTTGTGTGTGTGTGTGTGTGTGTGTCTGTATATACGAAGGTGTGACTGTTTGTGTGAGAGTGTGTGCAGCCAGTGATTCCTGCTGACAATGTGCCATATCTGTAATGTGAGTTATATAATAAGTATTCGTCCATGTTATGTGAGAAGAATCTTTTTTCAAATAAATGTCGAGCATTTAGGAAGCGCCCAGTTATACTTCTGCTTTCTGTAGACTCTGTGTTTACCTAAGGCATGTGCATCACTGACACTCATGACAAACACTATTAACTGTAGTTTGTATACATACATGATCTGTCAACACTGAGGAGGCTGATCAGAGATCATCCAGTCAGATATCAGCCATTTTAATATAGATGTTTCCTTCTAAACTGCATAATATTATTCTGAAATTGTACCAAATTGTTTTGTAACATTGTCCTTTTTTTACGGGTCCAGTATTTCCTAATAATTGAGTGTGTCTGAAAGCGCACACTATATGTTATCCACCGCGCTTATTCTTCTTATTATTATTATTCTTACGCCCTTTTTTTGGCTCACTAAAAATCCCAGAGTTTTTGTCGCACATACACAAAACGGTTGTCAAACGACCGCTCGGCCGAATCGCAGGCAATGTTATTTTCAAAGCATTTCACCAAACGGTTTTGCCAAAAATGCCAAACCACGCCAAAAATGAATGGGTGTATTGCGACCAAGATTAGGAGTTAGTGATGTCATCACTAGAGTGAGAGAGAGAAACTTTGTCGGTAATTTGTAACCGCGACGCGTCGCAAACCGCCGCCAGAAATCATTTATAGCCAGAAACGGAGGAAAATTTGTCGCCTCACCATATTCACCGTCATAAAGCCGTCAGACGTATAGTTTTGGTGGAGACGAAAGATGCGGCAGCAACAATCGATCTCCTGCCCAATGTACTCCCATGTTAATTTGAGAGAAGAATTTGAGAGTCAGTTTTTTCGGTCACACTTTTATCACTTCTGTCACAAACTGACTCTCCTCTTATATTAAAAAGCATGATGTAACACAAAACAATTTCACCTGCTGGCATGTTAGACCTCCTCTGCTACTTATGTCTGAAGTTATTGTCACTAGTGTTTGCCAGACAGCAAAAAGAGGAGTCAGATTTTTTCGGTCAAACATTTTACTTCTGTTACAAACTGACTCTCCTCTTATATTAAAAGTTAACACGCAACAGCAAAAAATTGTAACACCAACAATTAATTGCCGCATGTTGTGACCTCTGCTACTTATGTTCTAAGTTATTTGTCACCAGTTAACAGAGAGGAAAAGGAAGGGAGTCAGTTTTTTCGGGTGACACTTCTGTCACAATCTGACTCTGTTATATTAAAAGTAACATCAACAGCAAGCAAAAATTTTCACTCTGCTGGGCATATTTGACCTCTGCTACTTATGTCTGAAGTTATTTGTCACCAGTGTTACCAGATAGGAAAACGGAGGGGGAGTCAGTTTTTTCGGGTCACACTTACTTCTGTCACAAACTGACTCTCCTCTTATATTAAAAATGCAAGATGTAACACCACTTTTCACTCTGCTGGCATATTTTGACCTCTGCTACTTATGTCTGAAGTTATTTGTCAATAGTGTTAACAGAAAGGAAAAAGTGAGGTAGAGTCACGTTTTTTTCGGGTCACACTTACTTCTGTCACAAACTGACTTCTCCTCTTATATTAAAAAAGCATGATAACACCAACAATTTTCACTTGCCGCATGTTGTGACCTCTGCTACTTATGTCTGAAGTTATTTGTCAATAGTGTTAACAGAAAGGAAAAAGGAGGGGAGTCAGTTTTTTTCTTTGAGCCTACACTTCTGTCACAATCTGACTCCCCTCTTATATTAAAAATGCAAAGATGTAACACCAACAATTTTCACTCTGCTGGCATATTTTGACCTCTGCTACTTATGTCTGAAGTTATTTGTCAATAGTGTTAACAGAAAGGAAAAAAGGAGGGAGCTGCTTTTTCGGGTCACACTTACTTCTGTCACAATCTGACTCTCTTATATTAAAAAGCATGATAAACACTCAACAATTTTTCACTCTGCTGGTATACAGACCTTTGTTAATTATGTTGGAAGTTATTTGTCACTAGTGTTAACAGAGAGGAAAAAAGGTGAGTCAGATTTTTCGGTCACACTTACTTCTGTTGGCTAAACCGACTCTCCTCTTATATTAAAAGTAACACGCAACAGCAAAAATTGTAACACCAACAATTTTCACTTGCCGGCATGTTGTGACCTCTGCTACTTATGTCTTAAGTTATTTGTCACTGAAAAGTTAACAGAGAGGAAAAAAGGAGGGGGAGTCAGTTTTTTCGGTGACACTTTACTTCGTCACAATCTGACTCTGTTATATTAAAAGTAACATCACAAGAACAGCAAAATTTTCACTCTGCTGGCATATTTTGACCCCTGCTACTTATGTCTGGAAGTTATTTATCACTAGTGTTAACAGATAGAAAGTGAGGGGAGTCAGCCTGGTCACACTTACTTCTGTCACAAACTGACTTCCTCTATATTAAAAATGCAAGATGTAACATCAACAATTTTTCACTCTGCTGGCATATTTTGACCTCTGCTACTTATGTCTGAAGTTATTTGTCAATAGTGTTAACAGAAAGGAAAAAGGAGGGAGTCAGTGCTGGTCACACTTACTTCTGTCACAAACTGACTCTCCTCTTATATTAAAATGCAAGATAACACCAAATAATTTTCACTCTGCTGGCATGTTGTGACCTCTGCTACTTATGTCTGAAGTTATTTGTCACTAGTGTTAACAGAGAGGAAAAAAGGAGGGAGCTCAGTTTTTCGGTCACACTTTACTTCTGTCACAATCTGACTCCTCTTATATTAAAAAAGATGATGTAACACCAACAATTTTCACTCTGCTGGCATGTTGTGACCTCTGCTACTTATGTCTGAAGTTATTTGTCACTAGTGTTAACAGAGAGTGAAAAAAGGAGGGGGAGTCAGTTTTTCAGGTGACACTTACTTCTGTCACAATCTGACTTCTTATGTTAAAAAGTAACACACAACAGCAAAAAATTTTCACTCTGTTGGCATATTTGACCTCTGCTACTTATGTCTGAAGTTATTTGTCAATAGTGTTAACAGAAAGGAAAAAGCGGAGGGAGTCAGTTTTTCTGGTCACACTTTTACTTCTGTCACAAACTGACTCTCCTCTTATATTAAAAATGCAAGATGTAACACCAACAATTTTCACTCTGCTGGCATGTTGTGACCTCTACTACTTATGTCTGAAGTTATTTGTCACTAGTGTTAACAGAGAGGAAAAAAGGAGGGGAGTCAGTTTGGGTCACACTTACTTCTGTCACAATCTGACTCTCTTATATTAAAAAGCATGATGTAACACCAACAATTTTCACTCTGCTGGCATGTTGTGACCTCTGCTACTTATGTCTGAAGTTATTTGTCACTAGTAGCACAGAGGAAAAAAGGAGGGGAGTCAGTTTTTTCAGGTGACACTTTACTTCTGTCACAATCTGACTCTCTTATGTTGCAAAAGTAACACACAACAGCAAAATTTTCACTCTGCTGGCATATTTTGACCTCTGCTACTTATGTCTGGAAGTTAGTTTGTCAATAGTGTTAACAGAAAGGAAAAGGAGGGGGAGTCAGTTTTTTCGGTCACACTTTACTTCTGTCACAAACCGATTCCTCCTCTTATATTAAAATGAAGATGTAACACCAACATTTTTTCACTCTGCCGCATGTTAGACCCTCTGCTACTATGTCTGAAGTTATTTGTCAATAGTGTTAACAGAAAGGAAAAAGGAGGGGAGTCAGTTTTTTCACCACACTTGTGCTCACATAATCTGACTCCCTTATATTAAAAATGCAAGATGTAACACCAACAATTTTCACCTGCTATTTTTTGACCTCTGCTACTTATGTCTGAAGTTATTTATCAATAGTGTTAACAGAAAGGAAAAAGGAGGGGAGTCAGTTTTTTCGGTCACACTTTACTTCTGTCACAATCTGACTCTCTTATATTAAAAAGCATGATGTAACACCAACAATTTTCACTCTGCTGGCATGTTGTGACCTTTGCTACTTATGTCTGAAGTTATTTGTCACTAGTGTTAACAGAGAGGAAAAAGGAGGGGAGTCGTTTTTCGGTCACACTTTACTTCTGTCACAATCTGACTCCCCTCTTATATTAAAAAACATGATGTAACACCAACAATTTTCACTCTGCCGGGTATGTTGTGACCTCTGCTACTTATGTCTGAAGTTATTTGTCAGTGTTAACAGATAGGAAAAACGGAGGAGTCGTTTTTCGGTCACACTTTACTTCTGTCACAACCGACTCTCCTCTTTATATTAAAATGCAAGATGTAACACCAACAATTTTCACTCTGCTGGCATATGGACCTCTGCTACTTATGTCTGAAGTTATTTTGTCAATAGTGTTAACAGAGAGGAAAAAAGAGGAGCCGCTGGTCACACTTTACTTCTGTCACAAACTGACTCTCCTCTTATATTAAAAGCATGATGTAACACCAACAATTTTCACTCTGCCGGGCATGTGTTGTGACCTCTGCTACTTATGTCTAGTTGATTTGTCAATAGTGTTAACAGAAAGGAAAAGGAGGGGAGTCAGTTTTTTCTGGGTCACATCTATTTCTGTCACAATCTGACTCCTCTTATATTAAAAATGCAAGATGTAACACCAACAATTTTTCACTCTTGCTGGCATATTTTGACCTCTGCTACTTATGTCTGAAGTTATTTGTCAATAGGGGTTAACAGAAAGGAAAAAAGGAGGGGGAGTCAGTTTTTTTTCAATACATCTTTCTACTTCTGTCACAATCTGACTCCTCTCTTATATTAAAAAAGGCAGATGTACACTCAACAATTTTCACTCTGCTGGCATGTTGTGACCTTGCTACTATGTCTGAAGTTATTTGTCACTAGTGTTAACAGAGAGGAAAAAAGGAGGGGAGTCAGATTTTTTCGGGTCACACTTTACTTCTTTTACAAACTGACTCTCCTCTTATATTGTGCACACGCAACAGCAAAATTGTAACACCAACAATTTTCACTCTGCCGCATGTTGTGACCTCTGCTACTTATGTCTTAAGTTATTTGTCACTAGTGTTAACAGAGGAAAAAGAGAGTCATTTTTCTGGTGACAAATTACTTCTGTCACAATCTGACTCTGTTATATTAAAAGTAACACGCACAGCAAAATTTTCTACTCTGCTGGCATATTTTTGACCTCTGCTACTTATGTCTGAAGTTGTCAATAGTGTTAACAGATAGGAAAAAGGAGGGGAGTCAGCTTTTCTGTCACACTTTACTTTCAGTCACAATCTGACTTCTTATATTAAAAAAAGTATGATGTAACACCAACAATTTTCACCTGGCTGGCATGTTGTGACCTCTGCTACTTATGTCTGAAGTTATTTGTCACTAGTGTTAACAGAAAGAAAAAGGAGGGGAGTCAATTTTTCGGTGACACTTACTTCTGTCACAATTCACTCTGTTATATTAAAAATAACAATACTGAACAGCAAAAATTTTCACTCTGGTATATTTTGACCTCTGCTACTCATGCCCAGTTATTTGTCAATAGTGTTAACAGAGAGAAAAAGGAGGGGAGTCAGTTTTTTTCTGGTGACACTTACTTGCTCACACCTGACTTCTTATATTTAAAAGTAACACGAACAGCAAAAATTTTCACTCTGCTGGCATATTTTGACCTCTGCTACTTATGTCTGAAGTTATTTGTCACTAGTGTTAACAGATAGGAAAAACGGAGGGGAGTCAGATTTTTTCGGGTCACACTTTACTTCTGTCACAAACTGATTCTCCTCTCTTATATTAAAATGACAACACCAACAATGTTCACTCTGCTGGCATATTTGACTTGCTACTTATGTCTGAAGTTATTTGTCAATAGTGTTAACACAAAGGAAAAAAGGAGGGAGTCAGTTTTTTCGGTCACACTTATTTCTGTCACAAACTGACTCTCCTCTTATATTAAAATGCAAGATGTAACACCAACAATTTTCACTCTGCCGGCATGTTGTGACCTCTGCTACTTATGTCTGAAGTTATTTGTCACTAGTGTTAACAGAGAGGAAAAGGGAGGGGAGCTGTTTGCTGGTCACACTTTACTTGTCACACCTGACTCCTCTTATATTAAAAAAGCATGATGTAACACCAACAATTTTCACTCTGCTGGCATGTTGTGACCTCTGCTACTTATGTCTGAAGTTATTTGTCACTTCGTGTTAACAGAGGAAAAAGGAGGGAGTCAGTTTTTTCGGTCACACTTCATTTCTGTCACAATCTGACTCCCCTCTTATATTAAAAAAGTATGATGTAACACCAACAATTTTCACTCTGCTAGCATGTTGTGACCTCTGCTACTTATGTCTGAAGTTATTTGTCACTAGTGTTAACAGAAAGGGAAGAAAGGAGGGGAGTCAGTTTTGCTTTCGGTGACACCCTTACTGTCACAATCTGACTCCCTGTTATATTGTGCATCACCGCAACAGCAAAGATTTTCACTCTGCTGGCATATTTTGACCTCTGCTACTTATGTCTGAAGTTATTTGTCACTAGTGTTAACAGATAGGAAAAAGGAGTGAGTCAGTTTTTCGGGTCACACTTTACTTCTGTCACAATCTGACTCTCTTATATTAAAAAGCATGATGTAACACCAACACTTCACTCTGTTGGCATGTTGTGACCTCGTTACTTATGTCTGAAGTTATTTGTCACTAGTGTTAACAGAAAGGAAAAAGGACGGAGTCAGATTTTTCAGGTCACACTTCTGTCACAAATCTGACTCCTCTTATATTAAAAAGCATGATGTAACACCAACAATTTTCACTTGCTGGCATGTTGTGACCTCTGCTACTATGTCTGGTATTATTTGTCACTAGTGTTAACAGAGGAAAAAAGGAGGGGAGTCAGTTTTTTCGTAGACACTTTACTTCTGTCACAAACTGACTCTCCTCTTATATTAAAAATGCAAGATGTAACACCAACAATTTTCACTCTGTCGGCATGTTGTGACCTCTGCTACTTATGTCTGAAGTTATTTGTCACTAGTGTTAACAGAGGAAAAGGAGGGAGTCAGTTTTTTCGGGTCACACTTACTTCTGTCACAATCTGACTTCTTATATTAAAAAAGCATGATGTAACACCAACAATTTTCACTCTGCTGGCATGCTGTGTTAGACCTCAGTGCTACTTATGTCTGAAGTTATTTGTCACTAGTGTTACCAGAGAGGAAAAAGGAGGGGGAGTCAGTTTTTTTGGTCACACTTTACTTCTGTCACACCTGACTCCCTCTTATATTGGGTAAAAAAAGAAGGATGTAACACCAACAATTTTCACTCTGCTGGCATGTTGTGACCTCGTTACTTATGTCTGAAGTTATTTGTCACTAGTGTTAACAGAGAGGAAAAAAGGAGGGGGAGTCAGTTTTTTCGGTGACACTTTACTCTCTGTCACAATCTGACTCCCTGTTATATTAAAAGTAACACGCAACAGCAAAAATTCACTCTGCTGGCATATTTTGCTCCTCTGCTACTTATGTCTGAAGTTATTTGTCATCAGTGTTAACAGAGAGGAAAAAGGAGGGGGAGTCAGTTTTTTCGGCCTGCCCCACTTGTCACAATCTGACTCCTCTTATATTAAAAAGCATGATGTAACACCAACAATTTTTCACTCTGCTGGCATGTTGTGACCTCTGCTACTTATGTCTGAAGTTATTTGTCACTTTGCGTTAACAGAAAGGGAAAAAGGATCGAGTCAGATTTTTCAGGGTCACACTTCTGTCACAATCTGATTCTCTTATATTAAAAAGCATGATAACACCAACAATTTTCACCTGCTGGTGATGTTGTGACCTCTGCTACTTATGTCTGAAGTTATTTGTCACTAGTGTTAACAGAGAGGAAAAAAGGAGGGGGAGTCAGTCTTTTTCAGGTGACACTTTATTTCTGTCACAAACTGATTCGCTCTTATATTAAAAATGCAAGATAACATCAACAATTTTCACTTGCTGGCATATTTGACCTCTGCTACTTATGTCTGAAGCTATTTTGTCAATAGTGTTAACAGAAAAAAAGAGGGGAGTCAGATTTTTCGGTCACACTTTACTTCTGTCACAAACTGGACTTCTCCTCTTATTAAAATGCAAGATGTAACACCAACAATTTCTCACTCTGCTGGCATATTTGACCTCTGCTACTTATGTCTGAAGTTATTTTAACAATAGTGTTAACAGAGAGGAAAAAAGGAGGGGAGTCAGCTTTTTTCGGCCTGTCTCTTACTTCTCTGTCACAATCTGACTCCTCTTATATTAAAAAGCATGATGTAACACCAACAATTTTCACTCTGCTGGCATGTTGTGACCTCTGCTACTTATGTCTGAAGTTATTTGTCAATAGTGTTAACAGAAAGGAAAAAAGGAGGAGTCAGATTTTTCGGTCACACTTTACTTCTGTCACAAACTGGCCTCTCTCTCTTATATTAAAAATGCAAGATGTAACACCAACAATTTTCACTCTGCTGGCATATTTGCCCTCTGCTACTTATGTCTGAAGTTATTTGTCAATAGTGTTAACAGAGGAAAAAAAGGAGGGGAGTTTGTTTTTTCGGTCACACTTTACTTCTGTCACAATCTGACTCCCTCTTATATTAAAAAAGCATGATGTAACACCAACAATTTTTCACTCTGCTGGCATGTTGTGACCTCTGCTACTTATGTCTTCAGTTATTTGTCACTAGTGTTAACAGAAAGGAAAAAAGGACGGAGTCAGATTTTCAGGGTCACACTTCTGTCACAATCTGACTCTCTATATTAAAAGCATGATGTAACACCAACAATTTCCACTTGCTGGCGTGTGTTGACCTCTCTGCTACTTATGTCTGAAGTTATTTGTCACTAGTGTTAACAGAGAGGAAAAAGGAGGAGCTTTCAGCTTTTTCGGTCACACTTTACTTCTGTCACAAACTGATTCGCTTATATTAAAAATGCAAATGCAAGATGTAACATCAACAATTTTCACTCTGCTGGCATATTTTGACCTCTGCTACTTATGTCTGAAGTTATTTGTCAATAGTGTTAACAGAAAGCAAAAAAGGAGGGAGTCAGATTTTTTCGGTCACACTTACTTCTGTCACAAACTGATTCTCCTCTTATATTAAAAATGCAAGATAACAATTTTCACTCTGGCTGCATATTTTGACCTCTGCTACTTATGTCTGAAGTTATTTGTCAATAGCAGCACAGAGAGGAAAAAAGAGGGGAGTCAATTTTTTTCTCGGTCACACTTACCTCTGTCACAACCGACTCCCTCTTATATTAAAATGCAAGATGTAACACCAACAATTTTCACTCTGCTGGCATATTTTGACCTCTGCTACTTATGTTCAGTTATTTATCAATAGTGTTAACAGAGAGGAAAAGGGAGGGAGTCAGTTTTTTCGGTGACACTTTACTTCTGTCACAAACTGACTCTCCTCTTATACAAATGCAAGATGTAACACCAACAATTTTTCACTCTGCCGGCATGTTGTGACCTCTGCTATTTATGTCTGAAGTTATTTTGTCACTAGTGTTAACACAGAGAGGAAAGGAGGGGAGTCAGTTTTTTCGGGTCACACTTACTTCGTCACAAATCTGACTTCATATTAAAAAAGCATGATGTAACACCAACAATTTTCACTCTGTTGGCATGTTGTGACCTCTGCTACTTATGTCTGAAGTTATTTGTCACTAGTTAACAGAGAGGAAAAAAAAGGAGGGGAGCTGGCTTTTTCGGTCACACTTACTTCTGTCACAATTCGATTCCTCTTATATTAAAAAGCAGGATGTAACACCAACAATTTTCACTCTGCTGGCATGTTGTGACCTCTGCTACTTATGTCTGAAGTTATTTGTCACTAGTGTTAACAGAGAGGAAAAAAGGAGGGGGAGTCGTTTTTTTTCGGTGAGCACTTTACTTCTTGTCACACCTGACTCTGTTATATTAAAAGTAACACAAGAACAGCAAAAATTTTCACTCTGCTGGCATATTTTGACCTCTGCTACTTATGTTCAGTTATTTGTCAATATGGCCAGTAGGAAAAAAAGGAGGGAGTCAGATTTTTTCGGGTCACACTTACTTCTGTCACAAACTGACTCCTCCTATATTAAAATGCAAGATAATACCAACAATTTTTCACTCTGTTGCATATTTGCCTCTCTCTAGTTACTTAGTGTCTGAAGTTATTTGGTCAATAGTGTTAACAGAGAGGAAAAGGAGGGAGTCAGTTTTTTCGGTCACACTTTACTGTCACAATCTGACTTCTTATATTAAAAGCATGATGTAACACCAAATAATTTTCACTCTGCTGGCGTTGTGACCTCTGCTACTTATGTTCGAAGTTATTTGTCACTAGTGTTAACAGAAAGGGTGGGTGGACGGAGCCGATTTTTTCAGGTCACACTTCTGTCACAATCTGACTCTCTCTTATATTAAAAAGCATGATGTAACACCAACAATTTTCACTCTGCTGGCATGTTGTGATCTCTGCTACTTATGTTCAGTTATTTGTCACTAGTGTTAACAGAGAGTAAAAAAGGAGGGGAGTCAGTTTTTTCAGGTGACACTTTATTTCTTGTCACAAACTGATTCGCTTTATATTAAAAATGCAAGATGTAACATCAACAATTTTCACTCTGCTGGCATATTTTGACCTCTGCTACTTATGTCTGAAGTTATTTGGTTTCACAGTGTTAACAGAAAGCAAAAAGAGGGGAGTCAGATTTTTCGGGTCAGCACTCCTTACTTCTGTCACAAACTGACTCCTCCTTATATTAAAAATGCAAGATAACACTGAATTTCACTCTGCTGGCATATTTTGACCTCGCTACTTATGCGTCTGAAGTTATTTGTCAATAGTGTTAACAGAGAGGAAAAAGTGAGGGGACAGTTTTTTCGGGTCACACTTTACTGTCACAATCTGACTCCCTTATATTAAAAAGCATGATGTAACACCAACAATTTCACTCTGCTGGCATAAGCTAGACCTCTGCTACTTATGTCTGAAGTTATTTGTCAATAGTGTTAACAAAGTGAAAAAGAGGGGAGTCAGATTCTTCGGTCACACTTTACTTCTGTCACAAACTGACTCCCCTCTTATATTAAAAATGCAAGATGTAACACCAACAATTTTCACTCTGTTGGCATATTTTTGCCCTCTGCTACTTATGTCTGGTAGTTATTTGTCAATAGTGTTAACAGAGAGGAAAAAGGAGGGGAGTCAGCTTTTTCGGTCACACTTACTTCTGTCACAATCTGACTTCTTATATTAAAAAGCATGATGTAACACCAACAATTTCACTTGCTGGCATGTTGTGACCTCTGCTACTTATGTCTGAGTTATTTGTCACTAGTGTTAACAGAAAGGAAAAAGGATCGCAGTCAGGATTTTTCAGGGTCACACTTGTCACAATCTGATTCCTCTTATATTAAAAAGCATGATGTAACACCAACAATTTCCACTCTGCTGGCGTGTGTTGACCTCGTTACTTATGTCTGAAGTTATTTGTCACTAGTGTTAAATAGAGATGAAAAAGGAGGGTTGCTTTGCTGGTCACACTTACTTGTCACAAACTGATTCGCTCTTATATTAAAATGCAAGATGTAACATCAACAATTTTCACTCTGCTGGTTATTTGGACCTCTTGCTACTTATGTCTGAAGTTATTTGTCAATAGTGTTAACAGAAAGCAAAAAGGAGGGGAGTCAGATTTTTCGGTCACACTTTACTTCTGTCACAACCGACTTCTCTTATATTAAAAATGCAAGATGTAACACCAACAATTTTCACTCTGCTGGCATATTTTGACCTCTGCTACTTCATATGTCTGAAGTTATTTGTCAATAGTGTTAACAGAGAGGAAAAAAGGAGGGGAGTCAATTTTTTTCGGGTCACACTTTACCTCTGTCACAAACTGACTCCCCTCTTATATTAAAAATGCAAGATGTAACACCAACAATTTTCACTCTGCTGGCATATTTGACCTCTTGCATTTATGTCTGAAGTTATTTGTCAATAGTGTTAACAGAGAGGAAAAAAGGAGGGAGTCAGTTTTTTCGGGTGACACTTGTCACAAACTGACTCTCCTCTTATATTAAAAATGCAGGATAACACCAACAATTTTCACTCTGCCGGCATGTTGTGACCTCTGCTACTTATGTTCTAGTTATTTGTCACCAGCTAACAGAGAGGAAAAAGGAGGGGGAGGCCGTTTCTTTTTGGGTCACACTTTACTTCTGTCACAATCTGACTTCTTATATTAAAAGCATGATGTAACACCAACAATTTTCACTCTGGCATGTCAGGACCTCTGCCACTTATGTCTGAAGTTATTTGTCACTAGTGTTAACAGAGAGAAAAGAGGAGTCAGTTTTTCGTCACACTTTGTCCTGTCACAATCTGACTCTCTTATATTAAAAAGTATGATGTAACACCAACAATTTTCACTCTGCTGGCATACAGACCTCTGCTACTTATGTTCAGTTATTTGTCACTAGTGTTAACAGAGAGGAAAAAGGAGGGGAGTCAGTTTTTTCGGTGACACTACTTCTGTCACACCTGACTCCCTGTTATATTAAAAGTAACACGCAAACAGCAAAAATTTTCACTCTGCTGGCATATTTTGACCTCTGCTACTTATGTCTGAAGTTATTTATCAGTGTTAACAGAAAGGAAAAAGGAGGGGGAGTCAGATTTTTCGGGTCACACTTTACTTCTGTCACAAACTGACTCCTCCATATTAAAAATGCAAGATAACACCAACAATTTTCACTCTACATATTTTGCCTCTCTGCTACTTATGTCTGAAGTTATTTGTCAATAGTGTTAACAGAGAGGAAAGGAGGGGAGTCAGTTTTTTCGGTCACACTTTTTACTTCTGTCACAATCTGGATTCCCTCTTATATTAAAAGCATGATGTAACACCAACAATTTTCACTCTGCTGGCATGTTGTGACCCTACTTATGTCTGAAGTTATTTGTCACTAGTGTTAATAGAAAGGGAAAAAGGACGGAGTCAGATTTTTCAGGGTCACACTCTGTCACAATCTGACTCCTCTTATATTAAAAAGCATGATGTAACACCAACAATTTTCACTCTGCTGGCATATTTTGACCTCTGCTACTTATGTCTGAAGTTATTTGTCACTAGTGTTAACAGAGAGGAAAAAAGGAGGGGAGTCAGTTTTTCGGTCACACTTTACTTGTCATTAAACTGATTCGCCTTATATTAAAAATGCAAGATGTAACATCAACAATTTTCACTCTGCTGGCATATTTTGACCTCTGCTACTTATGTCTGAAATTATTTGTCACTAGTGTTAACAGAAAGCAAAGAGTGGGAGTCGATTTTTCTTGGTCACACTTTACTTGTCACAAACTGACTCCTCTTATATTAAAAATGCAAGATGTAACACCAACAATTTTCACTCTGCTGGCATATTGTGACCTCTGCTACTTATGTATGAAGTTATTTGTCACTAGTGTGAACAGAGAGGAAAAAGCAGGGGAGTCAGCTTTTTCGGTCACACTTTTACTTTCTGTCACAAACTGACTCCTCTTATATTAAAAATGCAAGATAACACCTCAAATAATTTTCACTCTGCTGGCATATTTTGACCTCTGCTACTTATGTCTGAAGTTATTTGTCAATAGTGTTAACAGAGAGGGAAAAAGGAGGGGAGTCAGTTTTTTTCGGGTCACACTTTACTTCTGTCACAATCTGACTCCTCTTATATTAAAAAGCATGATGTAACACCAACAATTTTCACTCTGCTGGCATAAAAGACCTCTGCTACTTATGTCTGAAGTTATTTGTCACTAGGTGTTAACAGAGAGGAAAAAAGGAGGGGGGAGCTGCTTGGGTCACACTTTACTTCTGTCACAAACTGATTCGCTCTTATATTAAAAAAAGCATGATGTAACATCGAATAATTTTCACTCTGCTGGCATATTTTGACCTCTGCTACTTATGTCTGAAGTTATTTGTCAATAGTGTTAACAGAAAGGAAAAGCGAGGGGAGTCAGTTTTTCGGTCACACTTAATCTTGTCACAAACTTGACTCTCCTTATATTAAAAAGCATGATGTAACACCACAACAATTTTCACTCTGGTTAAGAAGTTATTTTTGACCTTCTGCTACTTATGTCTGGAAGTTATTTGTCACTAGTGTTAACAGATAGAAAACAGAGGAGTCGTTTTTCGGTCACACTTACTTCTGTCACAATCTGACTCTCTTATATTAAAAAGCATGATGTAACACTCAACAATTTTCTGACCTCTGCTACTTATGTCTGAAGTTATTTGTCACTAGTGTTAACAGAGAGGAAAAAAGGAGGGGAGTCAGTTTTTTTCGGGTCACACTTTACTTCTGTCACAATCTGAGTCCCCTCTTATATTAAAAAAGCATGATGTAACACCAACAATTGTTATCCACCGCGCTTATTATTATTGAGTGTGCCTGAAAGCGCACAGTATATGTTATCCACCGCACTTCTTCTTATTATTATTCTTACGCCCTTTTTTTGGCTCACTAAAAATCCCAGAGTTTTTGTCGCACATACACAAAACGGGTGTCAAAATGACCAGCTCGGCCGGAATCGCAGGCAATGTTATTTTCAAAGCATTTCACCAAACGGTTTTGCCAAAAAATGCCAAAAACCACACCAAAAAATGAATGGGTGTGTATTGCGAGAATTTTCGAGAGCTAGAGTGAGTGATGTCATCGCTAGAGTGTAGTGAGAGAGAAAACTTTGTCGAAAAATAAATTTGTAAACTGCGACTGCATCCGCAAATGTCAAGCTACAGAAATCATTTATAGCTAGAAACGGAGGAAAATTTGTCGTCTCACTCATATTCACTGTCATAAAGCTGTCAGATGTATAGTTTTGGCGGGAGACGCAAAGATGCAGCAGCAACACCCATCTCCTGCCCAATGTACTCCCATGTTAATTTGAGAGAAGAAATTTCCAGAAGAGCTGGGAGTACATGCTCTTTACCTGACGACCCCGGCCAAAGTTTAAACAATTTTCGCCTGAAAATTGGCAAGGAACTGGTCGACATGACAAGGAAGCCAACGGATTCCAGTTTTTGGTTTGCGGCACACCTTATAGGCTGTTTTTGGCCACCTTTGAGGGGCTTCATTCAGAGACTTTCTGTGACTTTCAGTGACACACAGAGTGCTTATGCACAGCTGCGACTAATTACTCTGACCTGCAGCTGACCCTGGTTGCTTGGCAACCTCAAGCCTGCCTTTGACTAACTTTGTTGAAGTCTCTGTATGATATCAATGACTATCAAGACTACATTTTAATGTCAGCCATTTTATCCTTCTCTCTCTCTCTCTCTAGACAAACACAGATACAGAGATAGACAGACAAGACAAATACACACATGCATACACAACACACACAGACAAGACAAAAGTCTTTCAAAATAAAAGACTTTGAAAAACTCTCATTAACAGACACAAGCATAGACAGACAAAGAGGGAGAGACAGACAGACAGACAGACAGACAGATAGGTAGATAGGAAAATACAGACTGTCGGCCATTTTATCCTTCTCTCTTACAGACAGACAGACAGACACACACACACACACACACACAGACAAGACAAAAGGCTTTCAAAATAAGAGTCCTTTCAAAATAAAAGACTTCATAATACTCTCTTATTGACAGACACAAGACAACCACACATGCACGCACACACACACACACAAACACACAGGGCAAAATTCTTTCAAAATAAGAGTCCCTTCAAAATAAAAGACTTTGTAAAACTCTCTCATTCACAGACACTGACCACACAAACACGCACAAACATGCTGACAGCTATTTAATGCATGGGGGCGACGGGGCCAGAGTCAGGTACACTCAAAATTTCTTTAGAAATTTTTCTAGTTTTAATTTAATTTGCCTTGAACAGTATGTCATTTAGCAGCTATAAATGGGACAATACAGACAAAGTAAGATGACAACTTGAGATGATAAGTCAGCTGATGTAGCAGTTGATTACATTAATATGGTGGAACACTAGTGTAGCGGATATAGCTTAATGTCGAGCAGTTAGGAAGCGCTCAGTTAGCAGCGGCTTCAATCCAATCTCGTTTGACTGTGACTTTTATCTCACTGCTAACAAGAAGGTTCCACAACATGGCAGGCAGTCATTACATATCAATAGACAACATCATGATGCCGAGGGGACTTCAGTGTTCAGTCACACCCAGCAGACCACGAGGACGAACAAGAACAAGGCGTTGACCGGGTGGTTCTTCATCTTTAAGCATGTTTATTGAAAGTTGTGAAGTGCAGCTGTCAAGTGCAATTTGTGGTAAGTATGTTACAATATCTCATCCGGTTTGTTTGTTTTATTTTTCTGCAGAAACATGCACAGAACATGAGCATACAACTGATACACAGAATGAAAAAGAAAAAACATCTCCAGTTTTTTTTAAGTTTTAAATGTTGAGTTTTTAAGATATTGTTCATCCAGAAGTACGTCACTGTCAAAATAAAAAATAAAAATGTGCAGAAAGAAAGAAAAAAAGAGAGCCAAGTGAAGATGGTTGTACAGTAAGGGAAGGGATGTGGACAACATGTGTTGGCTGTGCGTCGTCAGTTAAATAACCTAAACTCCCATCGATCCACCGTCTTGAAAATACAGCATTAAAAATAGACACAGACTGGCCGCCCGCTCGCCCGCATCAATCTGTGTGACCAAGATAGCATCTGTTTCCTCCTGCACCTCCTCACTATTTTACATGGTACTTACACTATACAGAAATATACATCATCTTCTGCCCATCAAACTGTTTTTTTTTTTTTACGAAAAGAGAAAATGCAGCTTTAGCCCAAATGTCTCGACCCCGTCGAATAAATTACACATGCCGCCGCCGCGCAGGGTCGAGAAAACAGCAATGATGAGCTTTGTCGAGGGCAAAATGAGGAGCTTGAAAATGAAATACTGAAATCATCATCTCGTCTTCGTCGTCTCCGTAAGAAAACCGCGTTTTTTGTTCGCACGGTTGTAAGTAACGTCACCTCCCTCACCCGACTCCCCCACCCCCCATTCCAGATGGGGTCATGATAATAGCTCACATTCTTCATTTGTCACTCTGAGAAGGCGTTTGTCTCTCTCAAACGTCTCGACGTGTAACGGTATCGAGCCTCGAGAGAGAGAGAAAACCACTTTTATTTACATCATTCAGCAAAAAACAACCAATACAATCCTCCTCCACCTCCTCCTCCACCTCTGTCATCAGTAAAATCGACATCACTTAAAATCCAGACACAGGCACAGTGATTTTTTTTTATCTATAGTTAAGTATATTGTCGCCACTGATAAGCTGTTTTGTTTCTTCTTGGTAAGACATTCTAGTTGATATGTCCAAAAAGGGTTATTTGGCAAATGTTCGATGATTCAGTCCTCCCCCACCTCCAATACGTCATCTCGAGATTGTCACCCCCCTCGCTGCACCGCTCGTCCCGCCGGCTGCATCCTTCTGAGAGATAAATATGTGCAAATTCTTGTCTTAACAGCGTCGCCTCCTGCTGCAGAAGGCAAGGTGTGGCTCTGCTGCCGTAGCAGAGCTCAGATCAAGTCAGTCTGTCCGCGCAGGCCGGGCTACGCCGACGGGCCGGAGCTGTGCGAGGTGGGCGGCTGGGCGAGGGTGGCGTTACTGGGGGGTCCCGGTGTGGCTGCTACTGTCGGAGGAGCAGGTGGGGAGCCGGTCTGAACCTGCGCCTGGAACTGGGCCATTTGCTCGGGGCTGGCCAGCGTCTTCAGCAGGGTGTTCTCCTGCTCCAGCTGGGAGTTACGCTCGATCAGCTCCTTGATCTGCTCCTTCAGGACCTCCACCTCCTCACGCACAGCGTACATCAGGTGACTCTTCACCAGGTCCTGAGACAGACAGACAGAGACACAGGTTATTTATTAATATATCAACTTGTTCATATGGAAGAGACGTCAACCATTCAACAATAACATATGACCAATGAGAAATAAACGTTAGATTTAGAGTGTGTCGATAAGAAGGAAGGACAAAATGGCCGCTATTCAAAATGAACCAATGACTGATTGATATTAGTTAATCACCATTAACATTTCAAATTCTGCCTAGCAACCAGCGGCCGTTAACGGCAGTTGTTTGTTGCTCTGCTCTGATTGGTCGACTGCCATCAAGCTAACTGTCAACTCAAACTGCTGAGAGAGCGAGTCAGCCTGGAAAGTAACCCTCGACAACAGACAGCTGTCAGCACACTGTAGATCGTGTAGATGAACAGACTCGATTGTAAGCATCCTCAGACCGTGCTGAACGTGTGCGTATATAACTTGTGTGGCTAACATTAAAAAATGTGACTGCCAGAGCGAGATAAAAAAAAGGTATATCCGGAAACTTCTGCTCTCAATTAATATGGGAGGAAATGCGGCAGTTGCTGGGTGATACAGACTTACTTCAGCAGTGACATGTGTACGACCAGCACAAATATATGAAACAAGCAAACATTTAAGCTTAATTTAACCTTAAATTTGATTATAAGCATCCTGAGCTTATCCAGTGTGGATATAAAATATTTTACAAACTAGTCAGAGAGTTTGCAATGATATGGGAGTGATGTGTGGCACTACCTGGCCTTGTAATCTATTACAATATGAACTAGTTAATTCCTTTATAACTAAAGAACACCAATTAGGCAGAGCTAGGCAGAGATAATCTCTGTTTAAAGACTGGAGATTGATGCTGAAGTGAGGAGAAGGAGACGGGGATGCAGAGTTGCATCTAAGCAGTACAAACCATGCGTGCTGTCTGTTATCATGGGGGACATGAGCTCTCTCCACAATAAGATGGAGGAGCTAACAGTGCTAACCAGGCCACAGCGGGAGTATGGAGTAATATCACCGAGACATGGCTGAATAAACTCATTTTGGACTCGCTCGTAACTCTGGATGTCTTTCAACTTGTGAGGGCGGACAGGGGAGGACCGACAGGAAAGAAGGGAGAGAGCGGGGGGACAACACAGCAAAGGAAACGTTTGTGGATCACAGGCTCAAGTCAGAACCAGGTCGTTACAGGATCATATGTGGGGAGCTGACTCTACCAGAATGCCCCTATTTATTTATGTATAGTTTTCTTATCCATCTTGTATATTGTCAGCAGCTGTAACAAGGGATTTCCCTGGCTTGGGACCAATAAACTCTATCTCTATCTCTTCTATGTGTTCCATCTCTCATAGAAATCAATGTGTGAGTGAAATACAAGACAATACAGTGCAATTAAGCACCATAAATAATATGTACAAAACGATTCTTTCCTGTAATATTACAAACTAAATATGCATGATGACATATAAGTAGAAACAGGTCATTAATATAATCTAATCTAATCTGGTGATAATTACAATAAACAGATGATAAACGTGAGGGAGTATATTCCCAGGGTGCCACGTCATTAACCCTGCCCACATCTGAAGTGAGGGCCAATCAGAGGCCGGGATATTTATAACCAGGCGTGTGAGCCTTTCAGTTTGCCTAGCAACAGGACTGACAAGAGCGACAACAACAGAGGCAGAGCGAAACAAAAAATAAAACTCGGTTTCGTTTTCAGAGAAAAAGAGATAATTAATTACCGTGACCTACTTTTAATACATGTGTATATATTATATAAATATATTTAAATGACACGCTCGTGACGTTGTCTCGAGCCGAGTACGGCGGTTGGTTTAACGGCAGTTATTTTGTAGAGGACGTTCGATTTGTTAGCTCACTTTAGGATTAGCATTAACGGCATTTTAGCCCTAAAACGGTCAGAAAATGTAAAATGTAAAACAAGGTAACATTAACTTGACTCCACGGCGTCTTTGTTGTTGTGTTGCCAGATATTTAAATGAACACACACCAGGATAAAACGGCCTATGCGCACAACATAACAAGTCGGGGTCTGCTTAATGCGGTCCAACCTCTCACACATCCATCCCGCTGGATAACAGCAACATTTTCCAGTGTGAAGACTTTCAAACTCACCATAGCTTGCTCGATCTTGTTGTCAATGGCCACAACGCTGGCTCCCGACGAACTGCAAAAAAAAAGAAGAAGAGAAATTAATGAGAAAAATCTGTGCTGTACTACAAAGGAAAGGATCAATGCAGGGTCGCATGCTAACGGAGAACCAGCCCCCCTTTTCCTCCTTTTTTATAGAAACGTTACAGGAAGCCTCTGGAAATTTCTATTAAATGGTTTCGTTGTGGATCATCGTGCCTCTCCTTTCGCTTTCCTACAACGCAGCTGCTGTAGCATCCATCGTCCGAGCAGCTCCATCACACAGCGGGGACATTATGCTGCAGGTGAATACAGTTTAATTTACCTTTTATCGAGCTTTACGTGGGAGCTCTCCGCGCTCAGTAACGACGACAGAAACGATATGGAGAAATTTCTCAGCTGGCAAACGCCTAAATCCATAGCCACGGTGTAGCACGGTGAATTCATACTGGCCATTTTCTTTCGTTTTTTTCTTGGTTTTGTTTGTTTTACAGTCCGGATCCCGTCCTCGACCTCCAAACCGCCACCACTACAACCCCCAGCAGCAGCAGCAGCTCCGAGAGACGCATCCACACATCCGCGCTAGTCTCTGTTGTGTTGCGTTGAAGCAGCTCATGCACCGACTGCAGCGGTACAAATACAATCCAAGGTCAGCTCATCCCGTCGGTACTCACGCACAAAAAACACTGCAGCTCGGGGACTAACCCGCATAATTTATCCAGCAACAAACCGAGAGCCTGGCTCCTGATTGGTCGAGACGGAGCCGGTTTGAATAATTTATTCAGGAACGCCCCCACCTGGCGCTCAGCTGACGAAATTTGCATAATATATTCCCCGGAGCAGAGAGGAGGTGGATGAAACCGGGGAAAACCGGATGGGAAGGGACGAAGAAAAGAGCTGTAGTACTGGAAAACAGGCAGGGGCCGGATTTTTTTTCTGTTTTAACAGCGACATTCACTTTTAATTCAACATGACTAACACAGGAATTCACCTCCGTTTAATCAAAGAAGTGTAAATCTTGTTTATACCTTCATAACATCGGTGTTTTTTCACCCCTGGGGATGACTTAAAAGACAAGGAAACCCTCTGCTTATAATTTGTTTGTAACACTCAAACAAAATTCACCACGTTAGTGAATATGAGCAGTTTATGAAACAAATTCATATTTATTACATGTAATTTTATGCTTTTTCATAATATAGCCCTGCATTAGCAAGAATAAAGTTTCCCTAGAAAAATTTAGGTATCCACAAAATGATGCCAGCCCTCAAAAAAACACACCATCTATAGTATCTATACAACAGCATTGTTTCAGCAATCCATGAGCTGCAATCATGTCTATACATATGTTGCCCCCATGTGGTCCAGTACAGCACTGCAGGACTGTGAGACAACGTTAACTGAGAAAAGCCTGGTAAAACCAACCTCAAACATCTATATTTTATTTTAAATGTTAAGTTAGGACAAAAGGCACAAACTAGATGTTCAGGCTGCCGTATGTGAAGTGGGAGACTGGGACTATCAGAAGATACACACTATAAACCAATGCAAAGGTCGACATTTAAAGAAGAGTAGACCGGCAGTCCTACTTGAATTTTGTGTTGGTCTATTTAGACATTCAAAATGACATCTTTTAGACACTTAAGCTAGATGTTTTAAAAAGTAAAAGGACACTTCTGGCAGAATAAAACACCATCATACTCAACTGTAGCACTTCCATCACTGACTTGATTAAAATATTTATTATGTGATTTTGAATGCTAACCCATTTCTTTGGGAGATTACACATCCGTCAAATGTCTTTAACATGTGTGAACTCCATGAGATCAATCTGACTCAAACATTACTACACACCCAAAAATGTCATCACAGTGCTTTTCAGGAGAGGGGCGTCTTGGTCACACCCAAACTAACTCCTCCACACGCACAAATTCCCACCTCAGACATCGTTGAAACAGGACACGCACCTCCCTACACATTCTGAAAGGACACATTCACACACTCCATGTACGCCTAAAACACTCAAAATCATGTGCACAAACCCTTTTGACATTCCTGCCTCTGATCTCACACACTCAGCGTAAACAAAACAGTAACCACCTTTGAAATGGGGGCTTATGCTAGTTCGAGTATCACCATAAGCACCATAGACCTTAAACAGAGGCTCAAATGTAGCCTCCGAGTACTGATGTCAGCTTGTGTTCACCTCTGATCCCACTCAAACACTTTAACAAAAAGCCAAATAAGAGGCTCTAAGCCACACTTATCTCTTCCGGTCTCTTCTTTGACTGGAAGAGGGTTTAGCCAATTATCCAAAGACCCAAATAGCCAGCACAACAACTCTTGAGGAATAAAGCCCACATCTAATGAGTTCATGCTCTGAAACACACACACAAACACACACAGGTATTTGGTGAAGGCTATACTTGGCTCAACTGGCTGCTAGCCAAGAAGAAATTCGAGGAAAAGCCATTGGTCAAGAACAAGACTTTGATGTATTAAACATTAAATCCAGAAGTTAAAGACAACACGAGACAACAACTGGATCTGAGTTACTGTTTTCTGATACTGTGTGAGGTTCATATTTTATTTTTTTCAGTATGTCTGTGGAGGTGCTTCACAAACTTACTGCTTTATTAGTACATCAAACACTACAGAGTTTTAACGCTAATAATAACAGACTGTGTTACAGGTAGGTGAGCCAACCGATGGCCTTTACTGCCTTGCTGTAAAACAACACTAACCCAGTGACCCACTGAAGCAACCTGAGAGAAAAAATGCCCGAAGCTGTACGCAGACCAACGCTTGAGGTCTGCTTCATGTTCTTATTTTTCACAAACACTTAGTAACGTTGGGATTTTTTTAAATACTTAAGAGGACAGACATTAGATCTGGACAAACTTTATAATTTCCAAACATAAGTCTGTTTCTTACTACTTATCAAGGGTCATTTTCTAAAAAATGAAGAAGCCTACATGCACAAAAATTGATAGTATTATAAATAAGTCTATATTAAAATGTCTGACAAATACACTCATCTTCACTGATAACTCAGATCTCATGTGGCACTGGACTTAGATCCCTTTCTTTATCAAGACTGAGCTTGAAAACAATACTTTGCTGTGAATGTTACTCAATACTTCACTACTCTGTTTTGTTATTTAACAGACTCAGTGTTAAGACAATGATTGTGATTGTGACTTGAAAGCACGCCGTCTTGTACAAGTCACTCGGCTAAAAATGACCATGGAGTTGATTCAACACATGATACAACAGAAAAATGTAGTTCTGCTTAAACAGGCAGCATGGCTCACTCACATTCAGTCACTACTGCACAAGTGTATCTAACAAACTAGTGTGTAGAACCTGATGGAAATTTATTCCAGTTTTCTAATTAGTTTCTTTTGTAAACTAGAAAAAAAACCTTGCAGTGTTGACATCAGCCACAAACAGATTATTACAAAGAGTGAAGCTTATCTTGGAAAGAAACTACCCTGTGGTATTTATGTGTCATACTGTTGCAGACGACTGCAGAGAGATTTCATGTGAAATCGACATGATAGAGTCAACGACAGCTGTTAGAAAATAGCAGAATATGTCGAGAAATTCACACTGACTTCAATAATTCTCTGTAGATACGTCATGTCCACACTTTTCTTTAGTTTACACTGACACAACTTATAATATCTTCACCATAGACTGAATTGAGCTTGAAGAGCAATGCGTACGCAGTAAAACAGTAGACAACAGTATTTACTACAAGTACCCCTGAATGTCAGTGCTGTCCCCGAAGCCATGAATGACTGAATGGAAAAGGACAATATAGCCATGCAGCCCCCTTTGTGTGCAGCTACTGTAGTGATTGGCCCAAGCAGCGCTACACTGTCCTGACTCCCGTGGGGACTCCCCCTGCCTTTATTTTTACCTTTTGAGATGCTGCTCCAGCTCCCAGAACAAAAGCTTCATTGCCATCTCGTCATGGCCTTGCACTCGCGGTCCCCGTACTCTCATGGAGCCGTCCGTCAGCAGGATCATGTACAATCCAAAGTAACAGAGCAGTGCGTCCCGAGCTTTCTTTGTTTAGTGTTTTCAGACCCCCACCTCGTTCTTTCTTAAAAGTCAGTGAACAGATCTGTCACGCCCTTATGGATGTATTAGTGGCAGCTGCATGGGGGAATCAATGCCAGGTTGTGATAACTGTGCTTGCTCCTCATTTTTTGCCTCTGTCGATGTCATCCATTTGTGTTTGAATGGCTGACTAGTGAGTGAATTAGTGAGTACAGACAGTAGCTGAGTGGGTGGTGACGTGTGATCATGTGATACTGGGAGTTACATAAACCATCAACAGAGATTAGCATGTGGCCCAGTGATTTCCTCTCTCCCACAGCCCCCTATAGCCTGAGATGCAGATATACAATAAAACTCTTCAGATCTGTGAAGTCTTTTCAGAGTAATTAGTAGTTTTATAAGCACATAAATGAGACTACAGGCATGTAGACATGCTGAACATGTAGTCTACCTTTGAGGCTCAACAGTACAAGTTGTCCCCAAACCCAGGGGTGACACGGATTACTGGTGAGACTACATATTTTTCTTGTCACATAAAAGTCATCAGGGTTTCTGGTCTTCAACCTCAAAACCTTCAAAAGCAGCTCTGATGCTTTAATTTGTTGGTATAGTTTCAAAACAAAAGCACGATTTGGTGTTCTACAGCAGCCACCCCCTCTGCGTGATAGACAAGAGACCCCGTTGCTTCAGGGTCTTATCTTGTCATTTCTAATTGAAAGGCAGCTTTAAGATGGCTCGGTGCCCCCGCAGACAGAAAACACAACACGCACTCGGCAGAGCCTCCACCGGCTTAGAGACAGCCGGCCAAGAAATGATAGGTAAAGCATGAGCACAATGCAGGGGATTTCACTTGTCCCAACAGACTCCATGTGCCGGAGTGAATCAGTATCACATGACTTCGGGGTGGGTCATACAGTCTGTCAGCAGCATGC
Source organism: Protonibea diacanthus (assembly GCA_028641955.1). NCBI lineage: Eukaryota > Metazoa > Chordata > Actinopteri > Sciaenidae > Protonibea > Protonibea diacanthus. The sequence continues at coordinate 14,746,383 of CM053986.1, forward strand.
TTAGAGCAGCTAATCAACTGATTCAAACACCTCGAATTAAAACGATATTAGAAAATACAAGTTTTAAACAAAATTCAAAGTAATCAGTAATCTCTATGTGGTGTCCAATACGGACATGGACAAAACCACTTAAACTAAGGTGAATGCTGCTATGCCGTGTGATGCGACATACGGCCTTTCACTATCAGATGATGTAACATTTAATCAGCTTTATCCAATTTGTTTGATGCCAAATATACAGTCAGAACTGCATGGTTTTCAGTAAAAGCATTAGGTTACAGTATTACGACAACAGCAGCAGCCGGCGAACGTCATCAAAAGTGGTTTGGGAAAGAGCCAAGAATACTAACCACACACCACACCCTCACTAGTAACTGAAAGTTTGACTAATTTCCAATTCGTTGATGTGAAATTTCACAAGTTACAACAAGTTTTACAACCACCTTAGAAAATATGAGACTCTTGAAGCACCACTATCATGACTGATGTAAAATACAGCCATCTAGACTGACCCAATTCAGCTATAGACAGTTTACACAGGAGGCAGATTCATTCCTAATAATTAGATGATTTATTATTGGCTGTTCAACTGGATCGGTTCAAGAACAAGAGCTAATTTGGTATTTGCTGTTTTTGTACCATTAATTTAACCTTTAGCTCATGTACGCATGTGTTACATGTATGAACGTATCAGCTCAATATTGAAACTAAATATTACAGGAAAAGAAAAACTTATGTAGTTATTTAATTACATTTCAATGACTTCATAGTTTATTCTCATTTGAAATTTTACTGTATGCTAATAATAAAATATTTTTGTAAATTAATTTGATTTTTTTTTTAAATATACTTCAGATTGCTCCAAGTATTACAACGGGGAGGTCATGTACCACTAGTGATCTAACACAATCTGTGCAGAAAGCAACAATGGCTGTCAAGATTACAAATATGAAAGTGTCAAAAACTGCAGTTCCTCAAATGGCCACTTGAAGCTGGCTACAGAACAAATCAGTCTTCATAAGACCCTATGTTAAGATGTTAAGTCCAACTTCACAGCAGAAAGAAACATGTTTACAGCCTGGTACAAAAACCAGTTTTGGTCTCTATAGCTAATTTCCCTGTTCATGACAACTGGTCTGAGGGACTGAGGGTGAATTTTTATGTAACACACCTGTCCAAATTATATTAAGGCTTAAAGTTATGCATAATTAACAGGGTGGCGCTGTACAAATGGCTTGATTGAGTAACCAGGCGTCTTTCGGCCCACCTCAGGTGCACCAACAATCCACATCTTTGCCAATTTTTAGATTAGCTGGGAGGCACGACACTCTTCAGAAACCTGTGTGGGACTTCACAGATACGCTGTCCATACTATACTATATACTTTCATTGGTGTACCCAATATTCATAATACACAATGAAATATTAACTGAATACATTAGTTAATGTATGCAACCAAGAGCAGGTCTGTTTAATTATACAGGTTATGTACTAAACAAAAGCCTTTGTAAAAAATATTAACGACACATCTACAATTACAAAAATCAAACAAATCATAAAATCACAGATGGCCTGTTAATAGGTGATCAAACCTGCAGCTAAAACAATTTCTATGTTAATGACAGTTATCTTCTATATAACAGGTTGTTATAAAACTACTTCAATCCAGTATATTTTCCTTTGATTATGATGAGAGAAGTGCTATGTATGTTAGTTTTGTTGCTGCCTTTTGGCTAAATGTGTCTCACTCACAGGAAGAGGAGCTGCACTCACATGTGCTGTGTTTTAGGGGAGAAATGCAATCTCTAAAAAGTTAATAATAAAAGGGGCCTGGCACGTCCCAGCGATGAAAAAAAAAAAGAAGAGAGGCCTATTGAATTGTTGAATTGTAAAGGCTTTTGGCTGAGCGGTAGTTTGATAGTGGAAAGCACACACAGACTTTACCAGTAAGCCCTGGCAGAGGGTTTCCATAGTCACACCCTGACTATGGAGAATGACAGAGAGCTAGCATGGACTGAGTGAGTCAGAGAGGCAGGGAGGAATGATGAGTGGCCATTTTGGCCTCCATACGTAAGAGACAGGTGCTATTGGAGGGTTTGGGCTGACTGCAGCAAGTCCTTAGTCCTCGTTCTGAACTAAACACACTTTCACACTCACACTGCGGGAGAGGCGGAGGGAGGGAAGGAGGGGGAGAGAGGCAGCCAGAGACACAAGAGCTGGAAAGGCCGAGATCCACCGCCTCAGCATTAGTATGGCTTCAAACAGTCACGAACGGAGGGAGAGCAGAAGCAAAGACAAATGTTTCCATTATTATGCAGTGTGTTTAGATAGATAGCACATTTAACCTATACTGACTCCCTGTCTCCTGCCTCTACCAGGGTAGCAAGAAACTTAGGAGTCATGATCGATGACCAGCTAACCTTCTCTGATCACACTGCCTCGGTTGCCCAGTTGTACATGAGAAAAATCAGACCTTACCTGACTCCACATGCTACCTAACTCCTGATACAGGCTGTGGTCATCTCACGACTCGATTACTGTAACACCAGCCTGCACAGTGAAACCGTTTTAGATTATCCAGAGTGCCTGGTCTTTAACCAACCCAAAAGGTTCACGTTACCCAGCTGCTCATCAAACTCCACTGGCTGCCTGGAGACGCCTGCCATAAATTCAAATCACTAATGCTCGCCGTCAAAGTAGTCTCCGGTTCTGCACCCACCTACTTGAATGCCCGTCCGAATTGGAGGCACTCCTCCAATGAAAATCGCCTGGCTCTGCCACGTCGCTCAGGGCAATCCAAACTTTTCTTGTCTGTTGTTCCCCGTTGGTCAAACATCCTACCAGTTCCTACCAGATCAGGGGCGTCCCTCTCTATCTTTAAAAACCTCCTGGAGACCCAGCTCTTCAGAGTACCTCCTCTCTGAGCACTACCAACAACTGGAGATGCTAAATCTATCTACAAGCAGTACTTATTGCTGCAATAATATGTCCCTGTCACACTGTGCCTTGATTGTTTCCCTTTTTGGAAGTCACTTTGGACAGAATCATCAGCTAAATGACTAAATGTAAATGTAACCCGATGTTCTGTGACTAAGCACTACATTTTGCAGAGTATACATACAGATTTGTACATTTTTGCAGTAATGTTCTGCCAAACATGGTTAAACAGCAATCTATAGGATGCACAATGGATGGAAAACATATCTTCTGACATCACTGATGATTCGGCACATTAACACAGAGAAACTCGGCAAATCACAGCTTGTAAATGGGCTTAAATGCACAAACAAACACAGGTGTGGTCCTCAAACACACTTGATTCAATCCTAAAAGCTACCTGTAGTGCGTTGCTAAGCAAATAACATCTGTACTGCCTATTGAAACACTTCCGTACTCGCTGGCAGGAAAAGTTTTAGAATAAGTCTGAAAGCTCCCTCTCTTTTTCCTCACACACACAGAAGATCCAAGTTATATAAGTGTGTGTGTGAGAGAGCAGCAGGTTTGAGTAATGTGGAGTGAAACCTGGCATTAAAAGGATTAGCAGCCAAAGAACACACAGCACTCCGGGTCCACCCAGCAGAGGACAGGCATGATGCTAACCCCTCTGTGAGCAGTGAAGCCACATTATGTGGGTGCAAGGTGAATTTAACGATGCACATGTGCTTATAGAAATAATCACTGCAGAACCAACAATTGGATGTACCTGCGTTTTTAAACAGCGAACACATCGATGTAGTTCAATTCAAACCTCTCTTGATGTAAAATTATGTACAATGGCCCAGAAAAAAAGCAATTTAACAATACATTTTACTGTAATTATGTCTCATTGCCTTTAAAACAGTGTGGACAATTACATGGTGCTTTATTTAATGACTTTGACATTTTAATATAACTTAATGGTAGCTGTGATTAAAAATAATTAAATCTCATAAAGATATGCCTACTGTGCCGCAGGATTTTAAGAAAAACCTTCATCACATCCAGATTTTACCACTTAAAAAGGTCCAGTGTGTCAGATTTATGGGGCTTAATTAGAGAATATAGCACACATGGAATATAATAGAATATCTTAATATTGATAAGTATGTTTTCTATATAGTATAACCACCTGAAAATAAGATTTTTTAAAAATGTTTTTGACAGCTTAGACTGAGCCTTTTATATCTACAGACTCTGTGGGTCCTTAAACACTTGGAAGGGAAGTGCGAAGGGTGGGGACACTGCTAAATGCCACTAAATCCTACACCGGCCCTTTAAAGTTTGAGCTACATCGTAGAAGATGCTTTCAACATCTTAAAATGGAAACCACCTTATCTTTGTAAGGGCCGATTCAAGTTCGCTTTAGAGGCTGATGGAGGAGGAAAGATTACTCACGCCAATATCTGGGTCATAAAGTTTTTACGCCACACACCTGCTGCACAGCCTCCACCTTACACAACAGAGTGAAATAAGTGTGTTTGTGTTGGCTGGTGGGAGGCTGTTATTCTTCTCTCTTAACACTCCACAGAATCACAAGACCAAAGTGAGTCATCTCATGCCCGAGTCTACATCCCAACAAACCTTCCTCCGACACAATCGGCAGATCTCGCAGCCAAATCAGTGCAAGCGGTGGGTGGATACACTTGTAACGTACACGGTTGTGTTTTTCCGACAAGGTTAACAGCATCAGCGGTGATGTTTCTATTTGTGAGATATATTATTAACCAGTCCAAAACACAACCTAACACACGTATCAGTCATCTAATTACAGGTGTCCATTTTGGTGGTTTTACAGGTGACACTGTGGTGAAACGCAACAGGGTTGTGCATCGGTGTCTGGGTGTATGTATGTGCTAAACACAACCGCTGTAATAGAATCAGGAAATAACTTTTTATTTAACTGGTTAACCAGCTTTATCAATGCCGGCGCCCTCACTCCCCCTCACTCTCAATCGTTGTCTATGTCGCACAATCACAGCTCGCTTTCTCTCTCAGTTGCAAACCATCAGACACAAACTGAATTTAACTTTTTTTTTTTGTCCCTACTGGATCCTGTCTGGTGACTTTATCTTCATTATTTGCTGGTTTGTTAATAGAGAAAGGCTGAAAATGGTTGAACAGTACAGCTTCATTACAGTTCAGTGGGCCTGCAACTAACGATTATTTTCATTTTTAGATAAATCTGTCAATCATTTTCTTGATTAATCGTTTAGTTGTTTGCCCCATAAAATGTCAGAAAATGATGAAAAATGTTAACTGCCATTTCCCAAAGCCCAAGGTGACATTGTCAAAGAATTTCCCCGTTGAGGGATCAATAAAGTTAATCTGCAAACGTCGGTCACGGAGGACTGAAGAAAACGTAAATATTCCCATTTGAGAAGCTGAAATCAGAAAATTTGGCCATTTTTTCCTAGAGAATGATTCAGAACAATTAATTAATTATCAAGATGGTTGACAATTTAATAGATGACAACAAATTAATTAATCAATTAATTGTTGCAGCTCTACAGTTCAGCTAATATAAAAAAAAAGGACAGATGTCATCAGATAAACTAAGATAAAGATAAGATAAACTAATTAATATGTAAAAAACTAGTAAGGATATTGAGGTATACTGCTATGAAGTGCTATAAATTTTTCTTCTTTAACTTCCTAAGAAAATGTATTAATTTTTTAACCTTCTCTGTCTGTACACTTCTAAAAATAGCTCTCACCCCTTGAGTTGATTTGACTGAAGGGTCAGGGTGTGGCAGAATTGATCCGTCATTGACCGGCCAGGAGGTTGATGAAGAATGTTACCATCTGTCTTTAGTTCCTTTTGGCCTTTCCAAACTCCAAACTATTTATTTAATCATCACCGCATAGTTGTCATTGTTACTTTTTTAAAATGTCAACACTGTTAACAACCATATCAACATGTATCTTTCTTTGACTTTTAAATCAGCTGCTGTAGCAGGTCAGGGAGAGTTCAACTGATCAATAATTTGAAACAAGCAGCCCCCTTTTCATTTGTGCGTGTGTGTATTGAAGATTACATGTGAAGAGGAAGAGGACAGAGCAGTGAGTGGATTAACTAATGACCGTCAGGACCTAAATCTCTGACGACAGCAGAGCTATCATAAGCACAGCTTAGCTACAAACAAGCAAACTCTTGTTTCCTGCACAACTTTACAGTCAGACAGTCTCACCTCCGTCATGTCTCTTCCATATTCAGGATACTTGGAAATGTTCTGTCTATACGTCACTGCATGTAAATACAGAGACCAACTAGAAGCAACACTGAAACTTTTCAATCACAATAAGTACATAACAGTTTACGTCACTAAGTCACGAAGCACCGAACTGGATTTGGTGAAACTGGATCATATTTTATGGAGTAAACGTTTTCTGTTTTTCCCTCTGATGTCGTCCTGCTGCCTACTGAAGCTGCTGTTAGCTAATGTTAGCTCAGTTTGTTAGCCGAGCTGCCTGGACTGTGAGCTCAGAGCATTGGGGGAGTGTTAAGGTTTGTAACACAGGCTTTTGGACCACCGGGAAGAAGAGGAGGTTTTCAAGCAGGCCATGTAACCAGACTCAGCAGCCTCTATGGACATAATGACAAAAAGACCAACGGGGATGTTGACAGAGGAAGCTAAGAGTGAAAATAAGTACAAAAAGCTGTTGAGCAAGAGTAAATCTAGGACTTTTAGTTGTTGGAGAGAGCTTTATGAAATAAAAGGCTGAAAGACAGTTTTTGATCATAAATAGTATAGTCATGTCCTTACTCATGACAGTGGTATTATGCTTCAAAACAATGCCAACAAAAATACCAATTGCTACATAGTGTTGTTGTTGTAGTGTCACATTACAGATCTCCACTCTCATGAATCGCTGAGGAATGTTGGGCAGAGAATGGTTTGGTACTGATGATGAACAGAGGGTATGTGGTAATCAATACAATCCAACCAGAGTTCATCCTCACAGACTGCTGACTCACTAAGCCTACCCTTAAAGAATCGGATATCTGAGTGGTCACTGCTTTCTGAGCTGAGCCGAAATGGCAAATGAGATTTTGGAAACGGTGACCACAAACAAACAAAAAAAAAGAAATAAGACAATTTTCATGGCCTTCTGTAACTTGCCACAAGTAAAAGCAGCGAATGATTGGATTCTTGATATCAAGTAGACGTAAATATTAAATTTGGACCTCCATAAATTCGATGCAACCTCTGTCTGAATTGGCAACTAAATTCTTCACACTGTTGTAAAATTAAAAGGAGGCCAGTCACTGCAACACGAAGATGAGGAAAGGTTTATGTGGCCTGGATTCTACTGCACGTGATGAATTAAAACTTTGATCAAGATGAGTCAAAACATACAAAGAATAAAAAAGTCTTACCTGTTACAGTGAATGGACGGGGCCACAAGGAAACATGAAAGAAAAAGAAAGAAAAATGGATTAACGATAATAAACCAGAGTCAGGAAGAACGGTTTCTTTGAGCATCACTGTAGAGAAGAAAAACATCTGATGGAAACAATCCTACATTCTGTCAGTCACCAAGTCAATGTTTCTGTCGATATACAGCGACTGGCCACTTCATTAGGTACAATCCTCTGCCATCAATTGTATTTTTTCGAAGTTATAGTTTATTACTGAGGTCTTAGTTGATGCTGTTGTTGTACAGGAAAGGTGTTTCTAATATTTTGGACCTCTCATGTATGTAAATGGTGTGGCCAAAATACTAGAACCCTACCCTAACCCAAACCTCTCTGACAGTGTATAAGTGTACCTAATGAAGTGGAAATAGACCAACATGTTAGTCTATTTATAACAGCAACAATCTTTAGCTCAAAATGCTTATACATGTAGCTGTTAAAGAGGTTAAAAACCCACTGAAGGAGCCACATTATGTCCACCCCTCTTTGCACATCACAGCCTGTATTATTTGACAGTTGAATCAGTGAGCACACAGACCATATAGTCACTGTATAGTCAGGCTACAAACGCAGACTTCATAGATATAGGCTGCTACATACTGCCATCTGGTGACAGCTAGAGTCACCACATGTCATACTGCTAACTGAACCGTAACAAAAGACTTTCTCCTGTTGTTGAGTTGATATTTCCTGTTAAGTGCTCAACTTCTGCCACCAAATGAGTCCCAAACTTCACACCTCGCGTCTTTGTTGTGCCTTGTGATCAGAGAAATCAGTCAGCAGAGTCACTCGTGTTTCTTTGAACACAAAGCCTCATTAAAGGCTGCAAGCTTTCATCTCAATCAAAGGACTTTGATTAGTTTGATACATATAAGGTCATTAACATGATAAGCTATGACGCAATTAGCACAAACTGTCTGTGTAAATAGCATTTATATATTTTTCTTTTAACCCTATGCAGATGTCTTTCTTGCATGTTTTTAATTGTCTGTACCTGTCTAAGATTTACACAAAATCCAGTGTAGCAGAGGTTTAACCTGCAGCTCAACATTTAAGTCATTTCCTCATTAAATGTGTCTAATTAGAGTATAAATACTCACGTCAATATCTCCCTAATTAGCTCTGCTGGAGTGGGTGGGTACACTATATATTCTACCCTACTTCTAATGCAAGTATAAACTCCTAATAAGCGAGTGAGTGTGTATATTTGAGAGCAGCTTAATGTCTCTGTGAGAAAACAACATTGCCTCCTCTTCATCAGCACATAAACAACCCCGTTATCTGTCTTCACACCTTTAATGCTAAAATGTTCTCTGCCCAACATTCCTCAGCCTTTCCTGAAGGAGCAGGTACTTCAAAAGTTATTTAGGTGTCTGACTTTTCACCAATCCTTGTCCCCTTGGGGTAACAATGTGGTCTCAATTTAAAGCTACGACCTGCAATTGGGTTCAGTAAAACACCCGACGAACTCAGAAGGATCTGGAGTTTCCTTTGAGAGTTGTTTTGTGTTTATTTTGCATCCTGTGAATATAACACGTTGCCAGTCTGGTGACTAACAACTCTTACAACTGCTTTGTGACCTCAGTAACTCTTACATGACTGATTCTCAAGCCTCCTATGTTGAAGCACATGAAAGCACCAACAAACAAACCTTCAAGCAGATTCACTTTCTGCAGCACCACACATCAAAAATGTCATTTGAATGGTGACAGTGATGGACAGTTTATGATCACGCAAGCATGCGTGCAGGAACGGCTAAGGACTGCCCTCGATGCATGCAATTTTCTAAAGTTAGATGTGAAACTCGTGTGGAAATAATATTACAGCACTGTAGCAACGTGACTCGAAGGAAATGTCCGCCTGCATCACTGTAACTGCCGACCACATGGCTGGCTGTGATAAGCCACACACTTAGAGTGACGGATGTCCTCACAGTTACAATGTTTGAGCTTGCTGCCTCTTAAAGAATGTCTATACTTCAGTTCACTGTTTGAGTAGCAATAGAACAACACGGTAAATCATTTCTCATATCTGAAATTACTAAAGAAAGACAAGATAGCTGTATGTAAACTGCTGCAGTTTATAATGCTGCTGCTACTTGAAGCTACTAGCAGAGGCCTGCAGCACTGGCAGCACAAATGGATGCAAGCCTCAAAAATCGCCAACGCCAACACCCAAAATCAATCAATATGAATGAATAATTTTGGTGGTCAGGTGGCCACGCTGACTGTTGACTGGGAGCTTTCAAATCCCAAATTTATTCAATTATATATAATATTTTGAGATATTAATAAACACAATGAGTATTGAACAATATTCTATGGCTGACAAAGCTCCTTGGTTATAATTATAGAAATCAGCTACGGGGCTACAGCGATGTGTTAAGTATCAGCAAATGGTCTCATTTAGACCCATTTAATGATGTCTAGTTCGTTAGTGTCAGTACTTTGGTTCAGCCACAGGGCAGTGATGAAAAGCCACAGCTGCCACCATGGGGATTCAGTCAGTCTGGATTAAAATGGCTGAATTCAACGCTGTCGGTCTAAACTAATGGAGAGAAACATTAAGTAACTAAAATCTGCCATTTTTGGGAAAATGACATAAGCCTCAGTGAAATATTCTGGCAAGAATGTTTAAATTTATGTCGCTTAGGACGACACACGCATTTCATGGTCGTCGTAACTTTCTCCTACACGCTAGAAAAGGGAGGCTAAGACGAGACAGTTACACCGCTCGATGTCACTAAACACTACACATTGGTCCTTTACTGAACTTTAATGATAATTACTTCAACTGAGTAAACCTGTAAGCATTGTGCTGACACCAAAGTGGTCGCCATTGTTTGATCAGAAAATCTTCATTCTGCATGTGTGAACACAGATTTTGTTTTCCAGTGAATGAAATGAATTGTGTTATGAATTTGTGGCTCTGCTGCTTCAATCCCTCCTCCCAGCATCAAGGCTAGCACGCCTGAAAGGGAGCATTCACAGCAGTACTCTCCAATAGTCATTTGAGCCTGAGCTTATCACTCACGGTGCTTTGAAAACCGCATTCAGACCATCATATGGTCCACATACATACATACCTTCTGTATATATATGATGTGCCTGGTATATGTGTAGTTCACAGCTTGCCAACCAGCAGGGGGGAGTGCAGCACTATTTACAGAGCTGAAAGCAGTTTTCAGGCAGACTATAGTTGGCATTAATACTACAGTGACTGTGCCAACAGAGAGCAGAGGAAAGGTATTAGTTACGCTCAGAGCAAGTTAATTAATAGCATGGTTTGATTAACTTTGGGCTTCTGGTCACTCCAAAGAAAAGTGGGAGAGCTGGAGCACTGAACACAGACAGTGTGCTTTGAAACAGGTTTAAATTTAAAGACTAATGTTTGTCTAATTGGGCGGGCTACCTAAAAAAATTCAATATATAGGAAGCAATGAGTACTCTGCGTGTCTCTGCGCTTTATTTATGCTAACAGGAGAAGCAGCTGGCTAGACTGTTGAGGGGGAAAAGATTTTAAAAAACACAGAAAAAAACTTCACCCCCTCCCTCCAACAGCCTGCCTCATTCAGCCACAGAGCATAGAGAAGAGGATTAGCTCACACAAAGCAAGAATGAATATCAAACCCTATGGGAAAAGACACTCGCTGGATAGAGCTCGCACGTCATCACAGCCGAGCAGAAAGGCTGAAACGATCAGACTCCATCAGCCTAAGCGGACCAGACATATGAACAGAGTCACTTCTGTGCCACTTGATGATTGCCCATAATAAGCACAAACTAATATTTTAATATGCGAGCAGGAAATCTCCAATGCAAGCTTTTATTACGGAGCTAGGCTAGCCGTTTCCACCTGCTTACAGTGTTCTTGCCGAGCTAGGCTAACCATTAGATTGATAACAATCTTCTCATCTCACTTTCTAAAATAATTAAACTTTTGTTGAAATGTCATATTATGGGGGCGCTGCTGAGAGGGGGCGCTGCTGAGCAATTAATGGAGTAGGACGTGAATTTGAGGGCTCCTGCCGATTTCGAGTTAAAATTGAAATTAATCTGCGCTTTTTGGTCACAAAATTAGTCTGGTCTCACTCCGTTTCATTTTTTTATTTGCAAAGTTAATTTTGGACGACGGTAAAATGGCCGGGAAGAGCGTAAAAACTCGTAACACTATCCAGACACAACTGAGGCCTAGCCCGCAAGCCACGACCACAGCCTCGAGCGACCCACCCACCCCCGCCGAGTCAAGTCCTGGGCCCGCCGCAGGCTGGCTCCTGACGCCGCCGCTCAAGTTCGAGTTGCTGGCTTCGCTGAGGGCTGACATCGCTGGGATATTTTTAAGAAGGAGCTACAGGCCACTCTCTGGGGATGGTCAACTATCCAGCTCACTTGCAAACCGCGAAAGCACAGTTGGCTAAGATGCTGATACGATGCTAATGTGGCTACACTGAAAGGTACTGTTGTGGAGATGGAGAATGCACTCCGAGTGCAAATTTCCACGACACGCTCAGATGAAAAGCGCCATCGTGTCCTCACTACTAGCGTAGCTGCTGGAAGATAAATGAGGATTTGGAGTCTAGGTCACGACGAACAACGTGAGGATAATTGGGAGTACCGAGGCCTCACACTCTGCTCCACCACTGCTGTAGCTGCCATGCTAAAGGAAATGCTTCAAGGCTGAAAAGGAGCCGCTTGACCGGTCCCACTGACTTTCAACTTAAACCTGGGCCTCATGAACGACCACACGGCTATTGTGTGCAGAGATTTCATCATAGTGACTGTGTGGACATTTACGCCGCGAGAGAGTTCAGTGGAAATTAGTCTGCTGTTTGACCATCTCAGTCTTCCCAGACCACACTGCAAAGATAGCCCGGCCTCGGTTGCATTCAATCGCTGTCAGGCGGCAACGTGGCATTGACGGTGCTCGGTATGGGCTGTTTTACTCCGCGCCAAGCCGCATCACGAGCAATGGAGTGGAGAAGAACTTTGTTTCTGGCGGAGAAAGCCGGAGATTATGTTAAAAAGTTGTTGGACTGGGTGAGCTGTAATGGCTCTTTTGCACAGCCGACATATATATTGTAATTGTCATTTTGCGATGCTGTTAATCTGATTTGAAATCGGGTAGGAGTTTTCGCTTTTTTTTCTTTTTTACTCTTGGTTTTTTCTCTTGCTCCTGTTTGTTCTGCTTACTCCAGTCAGATTCATCAGACGCACCTTTGTCATTTCCTTTGGGGAACACCGCTGTCCCTTTGTTCTGGGGTTATGGAGTTCTGGGTATGTGTGTTTAGGGTGTGTTGGGGGAGGGTGTCCCCACCAATGCTTGTTATGGCTATCTGTATTTTTCTTTCTTTCTTTATTTAAATGGTTAACCGCAATAAAGGTCCCAGCATTGCTGGGTCAGGCACATCTCTCAAATTTATTACTTGGAATATCAGAGGCATGGGTAATCCTGTTAAGAGATCTGGGTTTTACACACTTAAACAAGCAGAAACTCTGATATAGTATTTTGCTAGAGACTCACCTTCTCAGTTAAGGACCATCACAGACTACAATGCCCTTTGGGTGAGTCAGGTCTTCCACTCAAACTTTTAACTCAAAAGTTTAGAGAGTCGCCATCTTATTTAGCAAAAAAGTACAGTTTACATCCACTAATGTTATTGCTGATAAGAATGGCCGTTACCTCATAGTTGCCGGAACGTTGATGCAAAAAGGTTTTGTTGGTAAATGTATGCACCAAACTTCTTGACGATGTTGAATTTGCTAATAGATTAAGCAACCTCCCTTTTAAATACTCACCTGTTGATTTTCGGTGGGATTTAAATTGTGTGTTTGACCCAAAGTTGATCGATCTAACCCCCGTAATCTGGCTCAATCTGCTATGGCTAAAACATTTTTTGATTTTATGAGGCAGAACGGTCTTGTTGACCCATGGAGATCCCGTAACCTCTCCATTAAAAAATTCTCCTTTTTCTCTCAGGCATCAATCGATTCAGCGATCGATTATTTTTTATAGATAGCACTCTAATTTTTTGTGTAGTTTCCTCTGACTATTTAGGCATCGCATTATCTGACCACATGCACCTTTGTTATTAGATATTCAATTATCTAATTATAGATGCGCCCACCACTTTGAGATTTAACCCTCTCTGTCAGATAAGGAATTTTGTGACTTACTTCAAATTCTATTGATGAGTTCTTTCTTTCAATCAGAATGACTCCACTCCATGCTCATTGTTATGGGAGACATTTAAATCTTATATTAGAGGACAGATTATTTCTTATTCTAATGCCTAAATAGAAGGTTTAATGCTATTTAAAGTATTTACCTCTGGCGACAGACCTTGATCAAAGATGCCTGAAATCTCTTCTCCAGAACTTCTAAACAGCGCTAGATTTTACAGGCAGAATTTGCTCTATGTCAACTAAAGAGGCAGAGCGCTTGTTATTACACAGCCATTGCTCATACTATGAGCATATTTACAAGGCCAGTCGCTACTACACATCAACTACGGCGACAGGCCACTTCTCGATTGATACCTAGTATTAAAAACACGACTGGTACAATTACTACAGACCTCTGAAATTAATGCTACTTTTCAAATCATTTTACTCACATTATACAAGGCTGACTTCCCCCGCAGACGATACTAGAATGAATGAATTTCTTCAGAATCTTTCTAATCCTACTATTGATTCGATATCGTTAAACAATTGACTCCCTCTGTTGAGGAAGTGTCCAATTCAATCAAAGCTATGCAATCCCATAAAGCCCCTGGCCCCGACAGGTTTCCAATTGAATTTTTTAAAACATTTATTGGAAAATTGGCACCACTGCTCTTATCCGTTTTCAACGAATCCTTGGAATCTGGCTCTTTACCACCAAACTCCTGACACAAGCCACTATAGCTCTCCTTCTGCAAAAAGATAAAGATCCAACCGCTGTGGTTCTTACAGACCGCTATCTCTGCTTAATGCTGATGTGAAGGTGCTGCCAAAGTAACGTGACTGCTTAGAGAACGTGTTCCCTTCTATTATATCTGAAGAGCAAAATGGTTTTATAAAAGGACGCCTAACCGTTTTTTAATAATTGCACACTTTTAATATACTTACTTCCAAGTATTCAGCTGAACTTCCTGAGATTGTAATCTAATAGATGCTGAAAGCCTTGATAGGGTAGAGTGGGAGTACCTGTTTGCAGTTTTGAAGTTAGGGGTGCCCGATTCGTGATAAATTTATCACCGAACTGGGGTAGGGTGGTGTTTTTGTTCACTGTTCTTTGTTTGCTTCTTGTTTTTTTTTTTTTGGGTTTTTTTTTTTTTTTACATATAATTGAAGGTTTTATGTGTATGTAAGTATGTATGTATTATGTGTATATATATTGGTATATTGTGTACATATGCATATACTGGTATGTATGTGTTTAACATATAAAAAAAAATGTAAATTGTAATTTGTGACTGAATTTTCCTAATTTTCTTCAACAAAAAAGCATAAAAAATGTCATATTATAAATATACAGAAAATTCAGGAAAAGTAATTTTCATGAGTGTTGAACAGCACTGGGACTTTTTAACTGCATGTATCACTCCACTTTACAGACGCATTAATGACCAAGGCAAGCACGCTGACGTTACATTAACATCATCACCTATCTTGGATTGTAACAAACTCTGCACCACAAACATGAACAACATGGAACAAGTAGTTTAAAACACCCAATGGGCTTAATTCGCATACTGCTGTGTTAGAAACTGAAATGAATTAGCTGATCAGCCACTGTCAGTAATCAATATACAACCATTAATCAAAACAATAACTAACATCAGTCTACGCCAGATACCATTATCATACTTAACAGCCACCTATTGTTTCTCTGGAAAATGTTTAAAAACATATTAGCAGGTTGAATTAAACTAAAGCTCCCTGCAGCCATCCGAGGAAAATGACACCAAACTTTTACAACCTACTTCACGCACCGTGAAAAACACGATAGGTGATAAAGACAAAGACGCCACATGTCAACAGTCTTCTGAATAATAATAATTTGAGTCAAATAAATGATCAAATAAACAAAGAAATCACATCTGTCACTTATTACTGTTAATAAATTAATGAATGCCAATAAATGTAAGAAATGCTTATAGAACTGTTTTTTTTCAATTTGCCTGATGGCATTCGCCCACCTGAACTTCTTCTTCTCAGTTACTCGCAAGGTTTAATTCATGCTGTGACGACATGAAGTGCGAACTGCTGTCATAGGAGGACCAAAGAAACTGGAGTTTCTGAGAAAAAAAATGACTAAACCACTAATCCATTATCAAAATAGCTGGTGATTATTCCTGTCTATTTGACCGGCCTGTTTTAAACACTTCAATTTGTCAGCAATGCTTAGGACCCCACGGGTCATTAAGGGACGCCGAGGCAGTGGCTGGACGTGGACGATAGCTCACTCACGTGGACCATCAGCTTGATCCAAAGATCCAACTATGAGCTTTTAACTGCAGTAACTTTAATGTTAAAAGATTTTAAGTGTACTCATTTCAAATCATTACAGAGCCTCAAAGAGTCTTATTGTCATTTGTCACTACCTCTCGGAAACAGGGAGGTAATTTGCATGCCTGCTGCATTCCTTGGATGTGATAGTTACTTGTGGTCACCATGGTAGGCACAGAAAGTACCACTGATAGGGCAGACATTCGAACATTATGCCACGAGGCTACAGCGATCAACTCGAGGTTAGAGTCACCAAAGCACCCCAGATGAACCCGCATGAGGTTTTTTTTCCATCGTGATAAGTGAACTTCAATCATAATCGGGGATGTAAACTCAGCCAGCATCAGTATGTGGGTAAATAAATCAGCATAATGCATTTAACTAGGTTAGTTTGTGTAGTATAAAAGCAATTCTTAGCTAGTCTGTTCAGCCCATCAGCACTGAGAACACTGATATGAATTAAGGTAATATCTTTTTGTCTGTTTCTCAGATGACTCGGCAGATTTCATCCTCTGAGGCTGAAACAAACAATATATAAATATATATAATAAACTAAATTGAGAAAGACAGAGGAGAGAAAAAGACGATAGCAAAGTCATCCACTGCATTATCTCTATTTGTGTGTGTGTGTGTGTGTGTGTGTGTGTGTGTGTGTGTGTGTGTGTGTGATTCCTGTAGCTGACTGGACAGTGTCTGGGCCACAGGAATGCCGGCCATGATCCACATTGCCTGCATGTTTAGGGAATGACAGTGGCAGCCCACCAAAGCTTAAAAATAAAAATGTAAATGCTGAAAATGAAAGTTCGTGAAAACTTCACTTCATAGTCAGACGTCACACATGCTGTACATGACATGTTTAAAAACTACAAAATAATGAACTTTAATTTTCTGTTTAATACGATGGTTTCACCAACAAATGATGAGAACTGTTTAAGTACCTTTTAATACAGCATGTTACAATAACAGTGTCTCCCACTTAATCTATCTAAACCTCATATGTTACTATGTCCACATCTTTTTTTTTAAAGATTTAACAATACTATTTCCTCTGGAGGTCTCTGTTCTCGTGGGCATAGTTTCTTTTGTTGCCATAGAAATCAAGCACGTGGGCATCAGGAACGTACTGTATATACAGGACGTTTAAAACGCCTATAGAAAGCCACTCAGTGTCCACCCGCAATGCCAATACTTTTATAGTCCCAAAAGCAGTTTGGGTTTAGATTTAAAATATTAGCACTTCATATTCTCCTTAACTAATAAAGTGAATCAACACGCCTTATTCACACAAGAAACAAGGCAAACAATGAACTTCATGAACCCAAAAGAGCAGCTCAGTCTGAATGTCACGAAACAGACAAACTGGTCATGAGTTAGGGACTCAGAACACCAAAACATCCATTAAAATAAAATGAATCATGTTGTGATGACTCTACAATGTCCAGAGCAGTGATTCTCAAATCCTTTGGCAGTATGCAAGTTCTCTCTGATGGTACCCTGAGTAATCAACATTTTTTTATTTATATTTTTGAAATAAAAATGAAATAAATTAATTTAAAATATATAATAGTAGATTATATATAGTATATAGTATTATATATAAAATCCTGTGTAAGTACTACTAAAATTCCAAATAAAATAACTATAATACGGCATCCTCTTGTGGCTGGACGCGAAGCCAGGTAGTGCAAGTGTCAAAAACTGCAGTTCCCCAAACGTCCATTTGAGGCTGGCTAGGACAAGTCAGTCTCCATAAGCCCTATGTGTTAAAATGTCCAACTTCAATATGAAATAAATATGTTCAGCCTGCAGCCTGCTACAAAAAAGTTTTGGTCTCTATAGCTAATTTCCCTGTTTATGACAACTGTACTGACTCACCTGTTCAAATTATATTAAGTTAAAGCTATGCATAATTAATGCGCCTGAACATTTTGTTGACAGGTAGATGCTGTTACAGATGGCTTGTTTGAGCAACCAGCTTCATTTGCCCGCCTAAGGTCTGATGATGATCCACGCCTTGATTTTTAGATTAGATGGGAGGCATAAAAGTCAGGACAGCCAAGATGGCGCAGCCAGAAGTCACAAATTTAGAGCTTCAAATCAGCTCTTCAGTAACCTGTGGGCGCTAATATTGATCACGCATATGGTGTCCATTCTTTACATGTCATTGGTCTAGAGTTTATTTATTTACCCCTTCAGTTGAAAGACCATAATAAATAAATAAACAGCCCGTATTGTTCAAGCACAAAAGAACAAAAATGAAAACAGGTTAGACTATCATGGTACTGTGTGTGTGTGCGCAGTGTATGCTCAGGGTGGAGGGGGCAATTTTCTCTACAGATGAGTATAAAAGCAAAAACACAATCCATTATCATCCATTACGAAATAGTTTTCCCAATCAGCCCTTAAGTGAAACAATCCTGTATTGATGGAAAAATAAACCATGTGAGAAGGAAAGGGGGCAGAGATGAATGAAATCAGCTGCACAGAGCTCACAAATAATCGTTTATTAAAGACGTGGAGGATTTATAAAGACGACGCAGAGTGGTTTTTATAAACCTCCGCTTCATCAACATACACTAAACTACATAACTCTTTCACCGTTTGCCTTAGAGATACATAGTAAATATTCTTCAGCGTGTAGAGAGACCTCCTCTCTCCTTCCCCATACACAGCTGCCGTTGCTCTGCTGTACCCTGGGTGTTCTCTGCCTGGTCTGTGCAGTAGGACGAGGGAGGCGTCAGCAGCATAACAAAATAACAAACGTTGTTTACTTTTAGTGATGTGCAACTGTAGAAAAAACAAGGGCTCTATATGAAAAAAAGGCAACAGCTCAAAATATTGTTGCATTTGCAACAAACAAACAAAAAGAATTTGACTGTCATGACGCCGCACAATTCTCAATGCTTAGTCTCCTTAGGCACCTGTGTGGCCACTTCAATCATCGTTTTTTTTCACAAAGTGAAATAAGGAAAACTAAAATAAAATATGGTTAAAAACAAGCTTATTTGTAAAGGTCTAATGAAATGGTTTTACAAAACGATTATTCTAATCAGAGGAATTTGGATTCAGCAGCCTTTAATAAATTACTTCTTTTGGAGAGGGGAGTAACTGTTCAAACAAAATAATCAAGATTAAGAACTGGCAGTATTTAGCATTTTATTACATGAAATGGAAAAAAAGTTATTTATTTAAAAATTACAGAGCTTACTGCCGTGAAATTGACCAAGAAGCTAGAAATAACTGTACGTTCATATCAAAAGACAAATAGTTAATTAAATAAATCAATTTAATAAATAAATAAATAAATACTTTTTCAGTAAAAGTAAAAATAAATTAAATTTCTATTTATATGTCAGAGCTGGAATATAATATTTACTTTCATTACTGTCTAATTAGCTCTTCATTTAAGACATTATATATATATATATATATATATATATATATATATATATATATATATATATATATATTTATTTATTTATATTGTTCACATTTTTAAATTCTTTTTTTTTTTTAAATCTTCCTTATATTTTTACTTGTTTGTTATGCACCAACAACAATTTAATAACTTTTTTTTTTTTAAAAAGAAAACATCTACAAACACTGTGGGTCCCACAGAGTCTGCCATTTTTCTACAGTAGCCCAGAATGGACAAACCAAACAAGTGCTCTAGATAAGGAAGTTTTTTACTACCTACTGACAGTATAAAGAATGGACATTATGAAGTGACCCACGGGTTTCTGAAAAGTTGCTTTGAAGCTCAGATTGTGGACGTGGCTCATCAGTGGACCTGAGTTTGACCGATTGACGCCTGGTTGCTCAGACAAGCCACCAACACTGGCACCTACCTGTCAATCAAAGCATCTACGCTGTTAATTATGCATAACTTCGCAGCTACAGAGGTTACCGCTTGTTTCTCCCTTAATGCCCAGAATGCGATGGGGTTTATGATGCTCCCTATGCAGGACAACACTACAAACTTTATACAGGGGTTAAGTGTTTGATACTAAAAATACACAATATCTGGTGTTAATGGACCAACACAATGGCAGGATTTGTCAGAGCTGAAACAGTGATGCACATCTCCGCACAGTCTGGTTCTATCTGGCCCGGTCTGTTCGTGGTCTGAACGAACTTCAGTAGACCCGACTGAGTTGGGTTAGGTCAGATTGGGTCACTTCCGCTGTGTGCTGTGAATTTTGGGGATCTCGTTGATCTCCACACAATGAGCAACAGGTCCAGCACACACTGGTGTGTCTGCACTGCCAGGGGGAAGATTAGATTCAAAACAGACAGCAGCAGAGATAGCCATCACGCTGCCAGCCAGCCAGCCAGCCTACATTCCCCTGAGCCTTCACACATTCACACACACTTAGGCTGCGTTCACGCCGACAATAGCAAAGCGTTTAAAAAAAAGAAAAGCAGCATCCTCATTCATTTCAATGAGACGACTGCGTTAGCACAGCAGGTGCTTCGACAAAAAGATGCAGGCAAGTTGTACCTCGCTTAACTTTTGCCACAACGTATCATCAAAACTGGACCAATTAAGATCTTGTCACAGATTAAATTATGTTCATAAAGTGCTTAACATGCGCTAAAGTTAATGGCGGTCTTACCTCTGTTCCACACATACGTCCTAGCGAACAAAGCTAGTCAATTTAGCGGACCTTCTCGTTAAAACAGTCTTCAACTAAAGTACAGGACATCAGCACACACACAGACAGTCTGCACAAAACCACATCCTGACATACACGAGAGTCATTCATGTGGAAACATGTATATGATCACATTCTGTAGCCATGGCGCCGCGGGGAAGGCAGACAGTTACAGTAACTCTGAACACTTCTGTGTTTTTAGTGTTTTCAGTACTTTTAACATTGTTTTATGGACTTGGAACTATGGAGATTAGTGATTTGTCTTTTTCCTCTTATACTGACTACTTCATCACACATCGGGTGACAAATACAGGCACAGCTCTCTTGTTTATACTCAAGAATAGCTGCTAGTGCTATGCAGCACTAGCATAGCACTACAAGACTAGAGGTTGATGCTGAAGTGAGGAGAAGGAGACGGGGATGCAGAGCTGGATTTAAACGTCCGGAGGTGAAAAGACCATACAAACCATGTGTATCGTCTGTTATCATGTAATGGAGGATATCTCCACAATAAGATGGAGGAGCTAACAGCGCTAACCAGACTACAGAGGGAGTATGGAGAGTGTAGCATCACAGAGACCGAATGAACTCACTGGTAACTCTGGACAACTTTCAACTTGTGAGAGCGGACAGTTGAAGACAGGGAGAGAGAGGACACAGCAAAAGGAAACATCCGTGGACCACAGGCCAGAGTCAGAACCGGGTCGCCGCAGAAAGTACTCCACCAGTTGAGCAACCAGAGTGCCCCTATTTGAGTATTTTTTTTAATCCACCTTGTATATCGTGATCTGCTGTAACAAGTGAATTTCTCCAGTGTGGGATCAATAAAGTCCATCTTATCCTACCTTATATTATTAGTCATGTTTTGCTCATGTCATTAAACATTTGATTCTCTTCTAATCACTGATTTACCATGAATGGCCTGTAAACAGTCTGCCCATGCACACATAGAAACCACCCACACTAAAAACAGTTTTATAGCCGTGCCTTAGGAGTTGATTTATGAGGGCAGGGTCATCCCACACGTTAAAACTTGAAAATATGTTGACAGCAGACCACAGGAACTGTTCGACCACTGAAAAGACGCCCAGCCAGAACACTCTTGTAAATACGTTCCTACCACAAAGAGAACAAATCAGCTTTTATTAGAGGAGCGGGCTCCTCTGCAATTAATACACAAAGGGAAAAAAAAGACCCCAGGTCTTAGACATGCTTCCATTAAAAGGCGCAATCACTTACAATTTACTGCCTCTCTGCCGAAAATGACCATCATTTTCAGCAGGAAAGTGAAAGTAATCAATACCAGTTCTTCCTGTTGCCACAGTGAGATTTAGAGCTATAACTCAACAGCACTGGAGATCAGCTTTTAGTGTAATTGTGGTGATGATATCACCATGTGACGTGATTACTTTTTAAAATTCTGTTTAATGCACACAGAAAGGTAAGTGAGCGATATCAAGCTTTCTAAACGGTCAGAGACAGAGCAGCCGTGTGTGTTTGTTGGGAATGGTTCATTGTCTTCCGGGTTGTCTAAACTAGACTGTTAAAAACAACCTCAAAAACTTCCACAGAGTTCAATCAACACAACTCTCACAACTCTAAGAGCTTCACAATATTCAATACTTTTTTATAAAATCGCTTAGACTTTGGGGTACAAGCCCTGCATTTTAAATCATTATGCCATTCCCCTCGTTTGTTTGGCCAAAACTGTTTTTTGTACCAGGCTGTAAACATGTTTATTTCTGCTGTGAAGTTGGACATTTTGACATGGGGGCTTATGGAGACTGACTCATTCTGTAGCCAGCCTCAAGTGGACGTTTGAGAAACTGCAGTTTTTGACACTTCACCATTGTATTCACTTCAGAGCCACGTAGGTTGCTGCTTGGCTTGAACTCGATGGCAGTATAGCGGGCTAATCAGTTGTTGAAAAGCTCTTTGGATGCTCAGCTTAGTTTACTTTATTTTAATCTGTCATTTATCACATGAAATGTTCATATAACCCTGTAAACTGTTTTCAAATATATGCTCCAGTTACCCACAGTGTGGTTTATCTGCACAAGGATAGAAAATATATAAAACAAATTGAATTAAAGCATCAGCAGACGATTAAAAGCTTAATTGGGACGTGTTGTTTGTGATCTTTGGCATTGTGTGTGTGTGTTCGCATCAGCATTAGTAGGTTCATTTGTTGAGAACGAGAGAGATATATCCAGTTTTACTTTCAGCCTTCATTAGTAGAGACACCGACAACTACTCGCGCTCGTGTGACAGCCGGTAAACTTAGAGAGAAATTAACGGTGAGCCTAATTCACCAAGACAATCTTCTCATTTGTACCAAGAGCTTTGGTTTCACCGAAATGCTACTTATCATCAAAGACAATAATCCACAATAATCCCCCATAGATTTCACATTCCTCAGAGTTAAATGTCATGTGATAACAGTAGCCATCCGCAGACTGAAACAAAACATCTTTACATCCCCAGCGCTGTCCTGTAATCAACTCATCCTCCCTACCTGTTTATTTGTTTCACTCAGGTATGCAAAACATCCAGAAAAGCTGAGGTAATAACATTTTTCAGACGTCGGGGGGGGGGGGGGGGGGAAGGGGGTTTAAGATTGTAGGAATGACTGAAATTTGAGTAATTTCCTGCAGCTGCGAGTGACATGAAAATCAGTTCTTAAAACATATTTAGAGGACTTTCCTCAGGCTGGTTCATCCCATAAGTCATTAGCAGTGACATACAGAGATGGAGGGAGAGACAGACAAAGAGAGATTTAAAAAAATCAATAAGCTTTTAGTGAAGGAAAAGGATTGTGGCGCTAGATTTTTCACATCAGCAAGTAACCCAACGTCTTTCAATGTAGAAAGAGTATTTTTAAATCTGGTCTGTGATGTTTATTTCAGCTACCTGCCCTCTTCTGTCTCCGACTAAACAATCATACAACCTCTGCCGTGTTTCATCCTTTTAAAAACAACAAATGTGCTGAGAGCGTGTACGGCGATCTGTGCACCCAGCAGAAATTATGCCCCGTAAGGCAGACGAGTCAGGATTCAAGCGAGGAAGCAAGGCGAGGAAAAATGTCGAATCACTGCAGCCACTTGATGAAGACAAGACACGTCACATCCAGCTGAGCCCTGCGCTGACAGAGGTCAGACAGACTGTGGCAGCCTGGCCACTTTCTGCTGCCTGTCTGAGAAAACAATAACACTTTTCTTCCCCCACAGCTGCCACAGCAACCAGTGAAACCATCCAGTTTCAAACAGACTCTGAATGCCAAGCTGGGAACTAACAAATGCTAAAACATGTCAGTAAATCTAAAGACGAAAGTAATGAATAAAAAATCTCTTACCCATCCTCCTCTCCATCAACAGTCTTGAGACCGGCTGATGCAGTTAAGGCACTGGCGGTAGCGGCGTTGCCCTCGGCTTCTTGACCCAGGCCAGCACTGGATCCAGACCCAGCCTCCCCTCCGGAAAGCTTGGGCAGCCCCAGCAAAGCCGACTGGTGCTGGAGGAGAAGCCGCTGGGCATCCTGCAGCTGAGTGGTGGTGAAGGTGGGCAGACTAGCGTAGAGGGCACTGGCCTGGGCGGCGTGAGCCAATGCCTGGGCACTGCTGGGATCCTGGGTGACACAAGACGTCTGGCTCTGAGGAACACCCTGAGGGGGCATCCTACCACTGTTCCCGGTGTTGTGGGCTTTGGGCTGGGCCTGGGGGTCGCTCTGGGTGTTGGGTGGAGGCACACTTGGTGCAGACACTTGGCTCTGATGGACTGTTGAGGGCAGCTGGGTGCCCAAACCGGGAGTTTGGATTTGTGTGGGGAGTGACTGTGGCTTCTGCTGCTGGCAATCCAGATGGCCGGGGTGGCTCTGAGGCTGCTGGCCGTGACCTGGTACTCCAACATGAGAGGGCATAGTGGAGGTGGCGGCCTGAAGGGTGGAGGGCTGCTGGGACTGTGTGTGAAGGAGCGCCTGTGGCTGTTGCAGGGTGCCCATCATCTGACACACTCCATTAGCTGGCCCAGAGGGAGCTGAAGCAGCTTGGTTGGACAGAGGTTGAGAGGCAGCAGCACCCTGGGGGATACTTTGGTGCTGCTGGGTGTATTCAGGTGGCCTCACCTGCGCTGGGGCTGCTTGCGGGGTGGCGGATTGCTGCTGTGGCAGGGTGGCATAGCCCATCTTCTGTTGCTGAACACCCACTAGGCCCTGTGTGGAGGCTGTGGATTGATTAGCAACTGCCTGGGCATAGGTGAGCTGCTGCTGGTGTACAGCAGACGTAGGGTGTCCAATGGTGGTCTGGTGGATGTTTGTGGGAGCTGAGGGGGCCACAGTAGTCTTCACGTGTGAATTATCCTGGGGGTGCATGTGAGGTTGGGTTTGGGACACTCCCATGCTTAAGCCACTGGGGAGGATTCCTTGAAAGCCCTGAGGAGGGGAGGCGTAATCCTGGGCATGCTGGGGTACTGGGGGTCCCCCAGTCTCTCCGCTGCACACACTCTCAGTATAATGGCTCAGTGTACTCATAGTGCTACTCACAGAACTACCACTTGTGCTTTCCCTCTCCGAGGCCCCAGCGAAACTCTCAGAGACAAACTGACGCATGCTGAGAGACCCAGTATCAGATGCAGAGGAGCTGGGAGCAGACGCTGGGGTCTCCTTGTCATAAAATTCAGTGCATGTCCATCTGCCCTTCTTAAAGGGCTCAGAGCTAGAGTCCAGCTTCACCACCCTGAAGCGAGAACTGGTGGTCGCCACTGCAGGAGCAGGAGCCGGAGCAGGAGCTGGGGCAGGCTGGGCCGGAGTGGATGGTACAGGCACTGTGGCCACAGCTGTGACAGGGACACTCATGGCCTGCAGCCCAGCAGCTGCAACCCTTCCCTGGATCCCAGTGGAGAGTCCAATCCCTCCAGAGGCACTGACAACAGCAGCAGCAGCAGCAGCGACAGCAGCAGTAGCCGAAGTCGTCATAGTGATGTTGGAGATGATGTTTTGGTGTTGTTGGATCATGCCGACATTAGCGGTTGTTATAAGTTTACCCCCGGCTGCTGCTGCAACAGCACCACCTCCAACTCCGCTCCCCCCGGTGCTGCTTATCACATTGAGAGGAAAGCCACCACTGCTACTGCTAGCTATCGTGCTGATCCCCCCTCTCACAGGCACGTTGGCAGAGCTCAACATATTCACATTACTAACACTGCTGGTCTGGGGATTAACTATGCTAACTGTAGTGCCCGTAGCGGAGCTGTGCATTCCAGGGACAGATCCTGGGGCCATAACCCCCACAGGCTGAGCGACAACACTTGGAGGGGCGGCCTGGGAAACGTTCTCTTGAGGGACCCCCATGTTAGAAGGCATTTTCTGGGTGACAGAAGGTAAAGCTCCAGAAGCGAGGGTGCTCCCAGGCCCAGAGGAAAGAGGGTAGACCTGGGCATGGTTAGGATGATGAGGATGTTGATGGCGATGGTGCACAGTCCCGTTCACCATGGCTCCACCGTGCTGCTGTTGAGCCACCTGGTTTAGGGTGTGAGGGTGCGATGGCTGGTTGGGGGAGACAGCTCCAGGGGTCTCTGCCTCGTGGAAATTATTCAGCGTCTCCTCGGAGGAGCTCCTCTCCGCTCCCACGATGTCGTTAGCTCGGGAGAGGGAGACATCCAGGATTTCAGACGATGACAGATCCTCCGTGTGGGACTCATCCAGGTCGTCGTAGCTCTCCGTGTCCTCTGCAATACTGTTGTTGGTACTCACAGATACCTGCGCCGGCGTCACACTCGTGATCTGGAAACCACTCTTCTTTTTTATCTGAGTGCCGGCTGACTGTGCAGGCTGGGGCTGGGGGTGCAGATTCAAGCTGTGGGGTGGGATATGATGGAGACCCGGAGAGGATGAACCGGCAGGAGGTTGGCACTGAATCAACAGTGAAGGCGGCTGATAATCGTCGGCGGGGACGTGGCTGTTATTGACCACCGGGTTTGCCACCGGTGTTGACACCGCGGAGCCGCCCCCGCTGCCTGTGTTGCTACCCCTTCTGTGAAAGACAGCCGGGTGCGCCATCTTTCTAACACTGCCAGAGTCTCCTGCAGGGTCCGGATGATGCATTTCGAGAGGATCCGGGGGGTAGTTGGTCTCTGACAGTATGCAATAAGGTTGTAGCTCGTTAACGGCGCCGTCTTGACAAAACTACAGTCAACAGACAACACGATCAAAAAAATAAATATTTTAACTGAGCTGCTCTCAAATATCAGGCAAAGTTGTGCCGATATTTACAGCCTCTATCCTCCGGTAACAGTTAGCGAGGCAAAAAGAGGCTAGTTGCTGACTAGCTGGCGAGCTAACGTCAGCTGATGCCAGTTGTAATTCGCCGGTGTTATCCGTTGGTGCCTCCGTTAAACACGAGCAGACATTTTTGTGTGTTTCCTCCTAATATAATTTAACTCTCACATTCGTCCCGAAAGCTGCTGCTGCTGATTTAAAGTTAGCGTTTGTATCAAAGATGCTAGCCTGACAGAGGAGTAACGTCAGCTAGCTAGCTGCCAGTCTCCATCACCGGCTAGCTTGAACACAGACTTAATGGTGAGTCGTTTCAGCGGCTGAATTCACTCAAAGGAAAGAAAATATAAACAAGCAACCTTTCATCCGGTGCACTGTGCCGTCAAACCCGAGTATAATCACTTAATAGCGGCGAACGAAGGTTTAATCCATCCCGCGGAATCCTCGTTTTGCTCCTCGTTTTGCTGTATCACTGGTCCTCCCCAGCGGTAGCGTTGTTCAGTATGTAGCCTCCTGCCCGCACCGATGCTGCTGTGGCTCTGTGTGCTGTGACGGGACTGAAGGGGAGGGGTGCTCCGTAATATGGCGACCGCGCATGGTCTCTGCTGCCAGACATAAAGCAGTCTGGGAGAGGCGGTGACGAACACAACATCAACATCACCGGAAAATGCCGGAAAGAGCCGAGTGGAGAGGGCGCTCCCTTAAAAACGCAGATAGATAGATAGATAGATAGATAGATAGATAGATAGATAGATAGATTTAGATTTACGTTATTTATTACTTTATATAAATTATGACATGTTACTTACAATTATTACTGTTTTTATTTTCTCTTCCTGGTTAAATAAAGGTGAACTAAATAAATGAATAAAATGATAAATAGGAAGAGGTAGTTCTTGTATGTATGTTAACAGCACAAAAATATAACCTCCTTGTAAAAGGGGTCATTCTGCATAATGACAACTTATATTTTGTTTGGGTATCCCACTCTGGCAGTCCTGACAAGGGTAGTCTCAAATGCAACCCCTTATTTATATTTATTTTACCTTGTCTTTTATTTGATTTTTTTTTCCCCTTTTCTGTGTGTTCCTGAATATTTCTTGCTTTACAAAAGCAAGAAACAAAGTTAAAATTTGTTTTATTTATTTATTTTTATCATTTTGTACTTGAGTATATTTTTGACTTTTTTTTTAAATTTTGATTTAACTTTTACATTACAAATAATCATGGTGTATGTCTTTATCCAGGCAGATAATGTGAAAAAGAAAAAGTACAGTGAATTACCAGCATTAAAACAAAAAACATATATTGTTGTTAACATAGAGTCAATGGCAGCCCACAGCCTCCTGAGCGTTTGTAGTGATCGAGCAAAACATCAACATCACAGCAGTGTTTGTGAAACAAAGGTAGACAGAGAGATGCTAGATCTCTCTGCAGACAGACACAGGTGTGAACCACACTGAAGGTTCTACAAACAGGTACTGTGTGGGGCCTCCCTCTATCTGTCTGTCTCTCTGTCTGTCTGTCTGTTTGTCTGTCTGTCTATCTGTCTGTCTCTCTGTTTCTCTATCTGTCTGTCTCTCTGTCTATCTGTCTGTGTATTTCTCTATCTGTGTGTCTCTCTGTCTATTTTGCTATCTGTCTGTCTGTCTGTCTGTATGTCTGTCTGTATGTCTGCCTGTTTCTTTATCTATCTGTCTGTTCCTTCATCTGTCTATCTACCTATCTTTCTCTCCGTCTGTCTGTCTGTCTGTCTGTCTGTCTGTCTGTCTGTCTGTCTGCCTCTCTCTCTCTCTCTCTCTCTCTCTCTCTCTCTCTCTCTCCCTCCCTCTCTGTCTGTCTGTCTCTCTCTCTCTCTGGTCTTTTCTGATGGATTAAACAGGTTAAACTGAATTGTGTCTCACTTCATTGGACGTAAGAACAGAACATTTCCATTAAAGTGTCCTAAATCTTATTTTTGGCTCCATAAATTCATTATATATTTAACAATCACATTAATAAATGCAAAGTTAGATCAGTACTTTTATTCGGGTGCTGGGCTTAAATTCAAATCCCATTTTATGTTAGAGAAAGATTATAATACAAGTACATGACCAGATTTAGATTATTATTATTAAATATAATAATAATAATTTATTAAATTACAAATCAGTATATAAAGTTATCAAAATTAGTTCCCCATTTAGAAGTTGCAACATTAATGCATCAATACAGTTATGTATTATATATTATTCTGCATACTTTTACTTTAATTTTAGTACTTCAAGTATATTTTGCTGCTAATAATTCTGTACTTTTAGTCATTACACTTCATTTTTAGTACTTTTACTACAGTAAAACTTATCTGTACTTCTTCCACCACTGATTTTAATCATTTAAACCTCATTTATCTGAATATACAGATATTTTCATGGACTTTTGCAAAATGGTTACCCAGTCTGCAGAGTGAATATCTTTCTTTTGGGAGTTAAAGTAAAAAATGTTCAGCTCAGTTTGGTGGTTATAGCCATTTGTAAAATAACTGTAAATCTTGAGAATATCTTGAACAGAAGAGACTGAAGTGGAGAGAGGAGGAGTCGAGGTGACAGAGCAGTGGCTGGTGAAGGAGGTGGAGTGAAGTAGAGATTGACTGTCAGGCAAGCAGACAGGGCTACATCCATCGATACAAATGACAGAGGACGAGAGACAGCAGGAGCCCAGTGCAGTGTAAGCGTCTGGTGCTGTCAGCAGCTTTAAATCACACTGGCACTCCACAAAAAAAAAAAAAAAAAAAAACCCACAGCACTATTGTGCTGCCCCACTCATTCATATAAAGAAATAACAATGCTATGCTCTCTATATAGCTGTTGGACGTACTTTAATTTAATTCAATTCAGTCGGGTGGTTAGGAGTGGCTTTTTACTGCTACCTCTTGTCCACAAGTCTTAGAGCAAAACACGTAACTCCAAATGAAATTCACACCGAATTAACGTGTCTGTCAAATGAATGTAATGTAGTATGAGCACATAGCAACAAGGCAATCAAACCTTATCATTACTGACTGTTAAATAAAATAATATTTCATGGGTTGTTCTCCACAGTAATTACAGGAAAAAAAACATCCTCTCATATGCAGAGACAAAAACTGTTCACATGACATTTATTTTTAGCGAGTGTCATGGGTTGTGTTTTTCAGTGTTATTACTGTTGTCAGAAAAGATATTAGATATTTTATTATGTTCTGATCCAAATTAGACTCAATTTAGATTAATAGCTGAATATTTTTTTCTGAGTGATTGATGAATGATTGATTTTATTCATGTGGTGCCCAACCCATATGGGCTTATGAGACACTAGACAGCAACCAACATGCCACATGAGAACACATCATCATCTCATCATTCCTGGGTGTTCATCTCAATAACAAACTGGACTGGTAGAATAATGTCGACGTCCTGTACAAGAAGGTCCAAAGTCGTCTCCACTTACAGTGGAAACTGGTGTCCTTTGGAGTGTGCTGGACTCTTCGATGACACTCTGGTGGCATCTGCATTATTCTATACCGTTGTATGCTGGAGAGGGGGAAGCACAGAGAGGGACAGAAAAAGACCCAACAAACTGGTCAAGAGGTCCAGCTCTGTCCTGGACTGCCCCCTGGGTTCCATAGAGGAAGTGGGGGAGTGGGAGATCTCCTGCGTGAGACTGTGGAGGCTTAAACAGCTCTTTCAGCAACAGACTGCTTCTCCCATCATGTAAGAAGGAGCTCTACCACAGGTCCTTCATTCCGACAGCTGTCAGACTCTTTAACGCCACATGAACTCATAGTTCCATGAATAGTCTGTCCTATCTTTGTCTCAATGCACTATAATGCAGAAATTTGCATTTTATTTTTTGGTTATTGTTGTTGTTGTTTTGTTTTTTTAATGACAATATTTGTCTCCAAAACATGTCAGCATCATTTCATTCTAAGTTATCGCATGCAACTGTTCAATTGTCAAAATTAGTCAACATAATCATATCAACATAAAACCATGAACACCATATACTGTATTTAGTTTGTTAGTTTGTTTATGTGTTTATATAACAGTGTATTAGGCTTTATACGTTTTCTTTTTACTCTGATATGAAGGCTACTTTATGTATGTGAATAAAAATGGCTACCTTTCCTTGGCAGTGTGAGTTCAATGTGTCAAACCTCAGAGAATACTCTTACCCTAAAATCCTGTTTTTATTTTTATTTTTGCAGTTTTATACACAATTGTATTCTGTTAGCTAGACAAAAATGCCAAAGGGACGATGTATTTTGGAGGTACTGACTATTTATATGAGAAAGATATTTAGTTTTGACACATGAGTGAACTGTTTTGGGAGAGATGTGCGCTTTTGCAAGTGAGCTATGGTGTTGTGCTGAACTGTAAGACTGTTGATCTTAGAGTTTTGATAATGTAATTTCTCTTTTGAGAAAAGAGCCAAACCAATGGAGAAAAACTTTAACGTTTAATGTAATAAATGATGAGCGGTCAGAGCAAAGTGGTGATGACGGTGGTGAAACCAACCTAAAATTCTTGAACAGCAGAGGCTTTGGGTGTGGAGAGCACAGGGCCTTGCTCATTGGTGCAGGGCAGGGTGTCTGTGTCTCTGTCTGGAGCTTGTGTCCACTGAGTCTCCTTGCTTTGAATGGATACTGGTTTTATTTTTGTTTTGTTTTCGCCCCCAACCCTACTCCCTCGCTCCAGCAGCACTAAATCACAGTGTGTGTCACTAAACGTTTAAATACCCGTGCTGACCAGATTCATTAATGAGTCTTTCTTCCCACACAAACCCGACTTGGCACTGCTGTACTTCACTGTAATGAAGTAAGAAGAAACATTATTTGAAAGGCAGCTTACAATGCAATGGTGCTGAGATGATCAGCCAGAAAACCTGCTTTTTTGTTACTGTAGTTTCACACATTCATACTTATAATGTGGATCGCTCAAGGGTAAGCAGTTCACTCTATTTCTGTATGTCCTGCTGGCTCCTGCATACATCATACCACATTTACAGGGACACGTCACCGAAAAAACATCTACAGTCTACAATCCAGCTGTGATTCACTTTCAGATGCAGCGTTTCCTGTCTTGTACACGTGTCATTATAAAGGTATAGTTAAAATAAAGTCACAGGGTTTAGTGATGTATTGTCAAGAGTCAGAACACCCTGTTATGTTTCAGATAAATGTCACAGAGAAACCCACACAGTCTGAATGTATATGTTATACTTAACCTTTCGGTGTTTGTTTGGTTCTTGTAGCTGGATGAGGGTGAAGGTTTGAGGTCATGGTCATTCCTTACGTATCACAACCAGCTGACTGACTGACAGACAAGACTTCGCTGTCGTATTGAAAATGTTTGTCAGTTAAATCTAAACACAGAAACAGTTTTTTTTTTTTTTTTTCATGTCACTTACAAAAAATTACATCTTCTTCACAGCTTCTGGCAGCTGTGGTTGCCAGAATTTTACCATAATAAATATGGTATAACTTTTTCTAATATTACGGTAAAAGGATGTTGATTTTATGGTTGAGTTTAGCGTTTTACTCCACATTTTATCATATAAATACAAAGGTTTTTTTCAACAAAAGAAACACTGTTTTGCATATAATTGACATGAAAATACTGTCACTTAATAGACTTTGTTCTGTATAAATTCCCTAAAAATGCCATATACATAAAGGTTTTGCCAATTAATTAATTAATTAAGCATGTTTACTCTGTGCTATACTGTGGAATTAAAGGGTTTACTTTCATAGCTGTGAATATTTTAAATATAAATGTAAGCACGCCTTTAAGAGATTAATAACAGAGATCTACGTTAAAGCTATGTCATTATAAAAATGGTTGCTTATTAATTCATTATTGCACTGACAGTCAAGCGTACAGTCAGCACAATGAATTAATCAAAACAGTAACTTTAGATCTGCATGCCTGACTGATGAGTGAAAGGGAAACTTGAGAGCAGCTGATGGAAATACTGTATTTAATAATGAAGGAGGGAATCTAAGGTGGCACGGACTCACATTCAAGTCAACAGAAGTTTGCTAAAACTAGTTTTGCTTATAATTATTTCTATGTCATGGTTTGTCTTGAAGGAGAATATCTTAATGTTAAAACATGTCATGATTCTGATTTGCTGCTATTATCATATTATTATAACAGTCACAGTCACTGATTTTGGTGAAACTGGATCATATTTTCCCTCTGATGGCCTCTGTGATTTACAGAGTTTCCTGATGGACAGTAAAGTAAACAGCTGTGAACTATAGCTGCTGTTAGCTAATGTTAACTCACTTTGTTAGCTGTGATCAGAGCACCGGGGGAGTTTTTGTTTGTATCACAGATGTTTTGGACCAAAGGAAAGAGGAGGTTTTCAGCCATCGGTGTGGGGGAATGCTGACAGAGAGTGAAGCCAATGTTGTGCCAGAACCGGAGCTGGGTGGGCTCAGCAGCCTCTATGGACATAATAACAGTGGTGAAAAGTTTGGTTTATGGTACATCAAAGACACAGCCTTCCACCTGATGGAGTTACTCTTCAGTCTACAAGAATAAAACAGCATTAATTGAGTGTGAAGTGATGATACTAATTTACAAATGACATGTGCACAATTTAAAAAAGCAGAAAATGACTTTAATAATTCAGTTATTTTCTGTAAATTCATACATTTATGTATTACAAAGAAAAAAATGTTAAATTGTTAGCATTTATACTAGTATATATACTCAGCTCACTCATATAATCAGTATTTTGTTCATCAACAGCTTAAATCCAGTGAAATACCCTGTCTGTTGTTTTTGAAGTCCAGGAGGATAATGTACCACATCACAAAGCACTCGTCACCTCAGCATGGCCCCAGGAACATGACAGATACTTCAGTTTATTACAGTGGACTGCACAATCTGCAGATGTCAGCCCCGTATAATACCTCTGGGATGAAGTGCAGAACGTCTGTAAGACCAAACAATCTGCCAGATGCTATTGAACCAGCGTGGACCCCTGGACGACTCTATTAATCCAGAATTTAGGCTCTTCGGATTACGATGCCGTAAACTCAGTGACACCTTGGTGTAAACATCAAACAATTATTCAGCAGATTTCATCTTTTACAGTGTGTTGAGGCTGTGAGAAATGACATAGTCTCTTACAAAATAAAAACAAGTGTATTCTGTTAGAAAATCTTAAACAATAGGTCATAAACCTTCCCCGAAACATCTTTATATTTAATGAAAAATGTTCGTTTCTTTTCTGTGTCCTATTTTAAAGTGAAAATTGCATCTGCCATCTAGGAGCTGCCATGGCAACAGCCCTCACTGTGAGCACTTACTGAAGGAATTGCAACAATGGGAATCATGTTTTTATATTAGATTAATGCCAAATCATGTCAGGATTTTGTAGAAATTATCTTTTCAGCGAGACAGCTGCATGATCAGGCTATCAAAATAATATGATGCTCTTAATGTACGATTGTTTTTCAGCATCTGAAGGTTGTGGACTGGAGGTTCAGTATGTATCAGTGTGCTGGCATTTCATTCAGTGGCTGATTTATCTCCCTGAAATGTACCCAGACTGTGGGCAACAACAAAAAAAAGTGCCTACCTCAAAGCGAGGATGACCTTGAGAGGAAAGCCAAAACCCCTCAGCCAGCTGGTGCCAAATTCATTTTATCCCTGATGAAAAGAGGTTTCTGAATCTTTCAACCAGCAGAGGACTGATAGAGGATTTCTGGAGTTTCAAAACTGGGTAATAAGAGGAAGTTAGGCTTCACTGTCCTTCACACACACACACTTTCAACACATTTCAATGATGCTGATAAAATGCTGCCAGCAGCCGGGACACTTTGGGGAGCCGTGTCTTGATGTCTTCTTGTAGGCAAGTGCTCTCTGCGTGTTACTCTTTATATGAATGTGCTGACGGCTGGTCAGTTTTTTCTCTGAGTGAGATCTTTGTGTTGCACAGATATGGCTGGTTTGTTCTAGGTCACACTGCAGAGAGATCCATTTGGGGCACAGGAAGTTATATTGATCCAAATCCAGAGACCAGTGCCAACTGCCACAACTCCTCGCAGCCTATTGTTATTAAAATATGCATCACAATTACCATATCCATCCAAGCACAAGCATTTCTACACAGAGGTCAGAGTTTACTTTCAGCTAACTACAGGAAAGGCCATAAGATTAAAAGAGTTAATCCCCCTGGGAGCATGAATGTGCTCCTATCAGATCTTCCTCTATAAGATCATGAGATATCTTGCATATTAAGTTGACACCTTGGCCTCAGAGTGGCACCAGAGGAAAGGTCAGTATCTGAATCATCTAAATGGGACATCAATTTCTGGGGAGCATGCTCAGCAAATTTCATGGTAATCTGTATTTCCCATTCCTTGTGTGAAAACTGACATTTTATCCTGATGGTGAAACACGAGCAAATGTCATTGTGTCAAAGATAATCAGGGTTCATCTTCTGGGGATCATAAATAGACAATGGTAGCCTGGATTCTTCTTCTTCCTCCTTTTATTGTTGTTCTTCGTGTTCTTCTTAAACTTTTTTGTTCTTCTTCTTCCACCATCTTCAAAAAAAACCATTAAGATGGCAAAATGCCCTGTTTGAATGACTGTAACTTGTATTCTTGAAACTTTTGATTTCACATATATTTAATTTAGAAAGCATATTATATAGAAGAGGCTATGGAGTGCATATGCATTTATTTTACTTAATGGTATTTCATTCATTCATTCATTCATTCATTCATTCATTCATTCATTCATTCATTGACATAGAAATAACCATGTCCAGTTCTAGAGGTTGTCCACAAGGTGGCAGTACATACAAATCAGCTGCAGTGGTAAAGAGCAATCTTTAAGTATTCAGTGATTCCAGATACCAACACGACTAAATAAAGATAGACTAAAGATAATCTGTGTTGGGTGTTGGTTAGCTCAGTGGGCAGAGCAGGTGCCCCATATACAAAGGCTCAGTCTTTGCCGGAGTGGCCCAGGTTTCGAATCCGACCTGTGGCCCTTTGCTGCATGTCATTCCCCATCTCTCTCTCCCGACATTCCTGTCACTCTTCAGTTGTCTCTATAGAATAAAGCCTGAAAAGGATAATCTGTGTTTCTCTCTCTTCTCTTTCATTTACAAACATTTTCAGTCTCACATGAAATTCAGAAATGTGAAAATGTTCATCCAGATCTCTTTAGGAGCCACATGGATTGAAGAAAACTCATCATGGTTTACTCACCAGCGAGCAATGTTTTATTTCACCTCTAAAAAAAGAAACCAAATTTCAAAAATTACATCAGTCTGTAGAAACAGACTCTATTCAAGCTTGATAAAGAAGTTCAGCTGTAGATGATAACTTTAATTTATCATTAAATAAACTGAGACAAGTTTTTCTTTTGTTTTATATTTTCAGTAGTCAGTCAGTTTGTTATAAATCCTTTATTTGCCTTCTTTGTGTTTTCTGATGCAGTTTTTAAGCACACTAATTACATGTGCACAGCCCAATGATTCATGTTAATGAGCTTGAAAGCTAATCTTGATTTACTTTGGTCTCAAGCTCTACATACATAATTTATTCAGTGAAATAATTAGTGCACTGTTGAACTGGCTTACCTCTTCATATGACTTCAGGCATCACATATTAATGACATTTTATATTATTATATAGATTAAGTGTGCAAAAACTCTCCTGCTCTGTACCTTGTGGAATAAACAATGAAAATATTTGAGGCTAAATGGTTTTTGTTTATATTTTTGTAGGCTGAAAGACAGACCACATACCACATTAGCATATATCTGATGGTTATTTTCAACTGTCAGGACTCAGACTCAGGTATCACTGAGGAAAATACCTCAACAGGAGACAGTGATGGATGGAAATCTGATGGATTTCATTTGATTGCTCATACGACTGAGAGGGGAGACTGTAGAAATGGACGTAATGAAACATTTAAAATATAAACAGGAGAAATGTGTAGAATAATATCTGAGGTTTCACACGCCATAATATCAGACCCTTAGGAGAGATTGAGACAGTTCCTGCTGCAGGACCAGCTGGACTTTTGACAGCATCATTGTGAAAGACTGCAGGTTTTCTGTTGATCCACACGGTGATGCTACCAGTCTCTGTTAAACATCAAGGAGACAACAGTTTAAAAGGCACTTCATTCAAAGAAATACATAATGATAAATGACAAAGGGCCATTCTAATAAATCACAGTTATGTTTATTCATGGAAACATAAGAAAACAGGCAACAAGTGTTTCACATCTGAATATTCAATTTTAGTGTAGTTTTATACCACATATTTAAAAATGTAAATGTTTTTTCATCAACACTTTATTATTGCTGGTAACTGTTTATGTTACAGTTCACTAAATCATAAATGCAAACTGCCTCGTTGATTTGTTCCCTCAGTCCAAATTCACTGCCTTGTTAATCATTTTGGCAACTGTGTAAGCACTCTGCCTAATGATACTGTTTATATTTACCCTGCCGTTGTAGCCTTTTAATTTTCTATATCAATGATGTTTGATATTGTTTTTATGTATGAATATTTCAGTATGAATCTTTTGTTGAATATCTAAAAAGATGCAGGACATTTCAAACAGATTAGAAAGGATCATTATTTCCAGGCTCTAACAGTGAGGTTCCCTTTCAAGCTTTTAGTCTTGCAGTTTAAATATTAATGATAAAAGAAACTTGTGGCCTATAATCCATCTAGAAAGCCACCTACAGCATGCTTGATCCTGGACTTTAGTGGCCTGATAATCAGACTGAAGTACAACATCTTGTCGGTTCCTGAACCTCTGCAAGCTCATTAAATGAACACTTGGGAAGCACTTATACACATAAAAGGTTTCATAACTTTCCTTCTATGTATATAAAAAAAATATGTAGGCATACATGATTCATTTGCATGTTGTTATCTGCAGTCAGTCTGTACTGAACTTCCGCCTCTGTCCGTCACCTGTTGCTTTGCTACTGATACTCTGCCCTCATGTACTGTGCCTGCATGTCGTTTATTGTGGTTTAGTTTTAGACTTAATCAGACTTGATTCATGTATCTCATATATTATGCATGATCTTTATGTCAATGCTTCTGCTTTGCATGTTTCAGTTCATGTCTAACAATGTTGTCCATCTTATCTTATCTTATCTTATCTTATCTTATCTTATCTTATCTTATCTTATCTTATCTTATCTTATCTTATGGTTTTGTTGGGCACCACATGATGCAGGACATTTAAATAAATCAAATCAATCAACAGCCTACAGATTGTAGTCTTACTGTACAGGCATTTCTATTTCGGAGTTTTATTTTGAAAGATGAAACGGGAAGTTTTATTTTGTAGTTTGTTCTCCTTAATTGGACTAAATTGAGCCGTTGTCCGGACCGCAGTTTGCTTTGTTCCTGTTTACCTTCACCACATTTAACGAAACTATGTCAGACAGGACGGAGGTTAATCTATCTGGAGTCAAACAGAGTCAGGGCGTGTGGCTAGTAAAGGTTTGTCCACCTGCAGATTATTAAATTATTAAATTAAAACAATGTTTATCGGCTAACACCTGAGCTAGCGGGTTTTACAGGTGACTTCCGGTAATGAGGTGAAACTTACGTTAACTAACGTTAGCAGTTTTACTAATTAAAAAAACAATATAATCCGGATCACTTTTATTTACTATTTACTATTTTCTAGCTCCTGTGGAGTCATTATTGATATAAATGTCGTCTTTATTGTCCCTTACCAGGTTCCAAAGTATTTATCTCAGCAATGGGACAAAGCCACAGAAAAGGGGGATGTTGGAAAGATTAGCATCGGAAGGTATGTTGTAAAAATGTTAATTTAGAAGATTTTAATAATACGTGCTTTTAAATCATGTCACTTTTTAATTTCTGTCCTCTGTCTGACAGGAAGCAAGGCAAAACAGAGGTGAGACCTGCCCTCTGTGTAAACTATCTGTAGTTCAACAGGGTGGGCCTAGGCTGCTGGATTTTAATGTCTGTCAAATTAGTGGTACTGTAAGAAACAAATATTTTCTGAGGTGGCACATGGTGTGAAAAGTTTGACAATAACTGCTGTAGGCAAAAGGTCTGTGAAGGTCCTGGTCCAAGCTCGTCCAGGTTATCCTCCATGTTTACAGTCTTTGGTCTCTATTATAGCTGGTTTCCCCATTCAATACAACTGTACTGAGGGTGAATTTTTATTTACTCACCTGTTCAAATTATATTAAATATGCATAATTAACAGCATGCCTGCTTGATTGACAGGTAGATTCTGTTACAGATGGCTTGTTTGAGCAACCAGGCTTCATTCAGCCCGCCTCAGGTCTGTCGATGATCCACATCTTTGACGAGGTGCCAAAGATAGGATTGCCAAGATGGTGGCCGACCAGAGCAGTATGATGTGGCGTCACCTATGGGTGATGTCACAGATATGCCATCTATACTTTATACTATCTGTGGTATTTAGCAGTGAGATCTGAAGAAGCCTCTTAGCTGAGAGGTGAAACGTCTTCACGGATCTACAAACAAGTCCAGTTTCCCCAGATTTAACCTTCTCAAAGAAACAGCCAAAAAATCTGTAGCCAGCAGATGTCTACGTGTTAGTGGCACACAGTGACTGACACATTAGCTTATAATTGATAGTTGAATAACTGCTTTGACAGCAGTTATTCACAGGTTATTTGCCATCTTTACTTTTATTCGTCATAATATTTAACCCGTTCTGATCTAATCAAGCAGTTGGTTGTTGATATGACGAGTCAGCATGGCCTTGACACTGCTGTGTTTCTCAGGTACGTTTCAGTCTCACTGAGGAGCTGACCGTGCTGGGTGCTGTGGGGGAGAAGGATGCATCACTGCAGGTCCCAAAGGATCATCCCTTTACGATGCACACAGTGGGTGGACAGACCATGGCTGTCTTCAGTCAGAGTGACACAGGTCAGTCTCCAGCCCAGCTGTTCCAGCCCTCGCCTCTCTGTTTCTTTTGTGCTGTATAATGTCATCCAGAAACAGATGGTTGATAGTGGCTAAAGGGTTCAAACTGAAATAGATCTGACTGCGAAGATGAGTCATGGTCCACAGGGCAGTGTGGTTTGTGAGCTAAACAAAACTCTATATTATAACATAAGATGAGATGAGCCAGCCTTTATTGATCCCACAACAGTGAAATTCACATTATATGAGGTGGATAAGAAACACATTCATAAATAGGGGTACACCCTGGTGGTTCGACTCCGGCCTGTGATCTACGAACGTTTCTTTTGCTGCGTGTTGTTCCCTCTCTTTCCCTGCTTTCCTCTCTGTCTTTAGCTGTGATCAGCGAGTCCGAAATGAGTTTAATCAGACACATCTCTGTGACGCTACACTCCCCATGCTCCCTCTGTAGCTTGGTTAGCGTCATTAGCTCCTCCATATTGGAGAGAGATCTTTGGTTTGTGACGTCTTTACTGCTCCTGGTACTTAGATCCAGCTCTGCATCCCTGCCATCATCTTCTCGCTCCAGCATCAGTCTCCAGTGTTTCCACAGAGAGTGTGCTAGCACTGCCAGTTCTGTAGCTCTCAGCCGTGGCTTTTTCTGAATGGGTCACCTGATGTATCATGAAGTAGTCCTTATAACAGTAGAAAGGCAAATCACTAATCTCCATATAGTTCCAAGTCCATGTTTGCACATACAGTTGATGTAGACTGATGCTGAAAAAAGTACAAAAAAATCCCCAAAAACAGAGATGCTTGATGATGAATCTGAAAAATTTCAACAAAATTAGGCTTTACATGTTCAGCCGACAGTTTAAAGACTGATGAGAGAAAGTGTTAAGAAAATGGTTTATATGTATTCCTTAAGAATGAGTATGTTGCAGCATATAAAAGCGCATTAACATAGTTTAAACATAAGTTTAGAGTTTGGGTAACTTTCTTAGCACTGTGTTAAACATAGTATTAGTTATAAGTAAGTACTGGCTTCATTGTAGAGGATAGAGGAATCATGCTAATTCAAACCCTGGAGCTGTTTCATTGACAGCTTGTAGAGAAAACCAACACTCACTGTACATTTACTCAGGATGAAGTGGCACATGACATTACAGATCAAACTAACCTCAGTTCTTCTGGGTTCATTGGATTTCTTGCTCTGAAAGATGGCTGGTGTTGTTAGGGCCTACTTTGATTGCACTGTAAAATTAATGAGAATACTCAGAGTGGGTTCTGATTTATGGAGAACATTTGCTGCCAGGCATGATGTGTCATACATATACATGAGCCAGAGGGATTTGCAGGGATTTGCATCAGACCCAGTTTAAAAATAACTGTAACTGTATGACTGGGTGTCTATGAAGGT
This sequence comes from Protonibea diacanthus, assembly GCA_028641955.1. Classification (NCBI taxonomy): domain Eukaryota; kingdom Metazoa; phylum Chordata; class Actinopteri; family Sciaenidae; genus Protonibea; species Protonibea diacanthus. The sequence goes on from CM053986.1 coordinate 14,787,547, forward strand.
GTGATCCAAGAATCATAATAAAAAATATATTTTTAATGTGAATGAAATGAAATAAAATACAGTTCCAAAACTCGATGAAAACTTTAGTGGAACAACAAATAAATAGCAGGTTGCTCCCTGTTCAAATCAGTAAAATGTCAGAAGCACTTCTGTACCTCTCAGGGTGCCTCTGCTCATGAACAAGAAAATCACTGCTTCTCATGGTATTTTTCAAGAACTGCTGAGGGTGGATGTAATTGGGTGTTGTTGGTATAAAAACAAAAACATGTTTTGAGCAAACCCCAATTATGTTCAAAGTAGTTTAATGTGCAAATTTTGACTGGATGGTAAATTTGAAAACGTCTAGCCACTTTGGTGGACGCAAGAGTGACACGACTTAATATCGAGAGCAGTGAAAACATGTACATTATATTACAGAGAACCCTGAATAGTTCTTAAAAGTAAAAATGTAACATTTGTAAAAATGTGGTATTTATCAGTGGTGCATGTGGACGGCAGTGATAAAGGCAATGAGCTGTGTTTTGTATTAATCTGGCTGCTCTGGTTGAAAGGAAGGTTGAAAGAAGCTGCTAAAGCCAAACCATGTCTGTGGATGGCTATTGATTGAAATGCTAATGCAGATGAGTTTAAATTAAGAGGCAACCTCCGTGGCTGTGAAGTGAAGCCAAAAACTGCAGTTCCTCAAACGTCCACTTGAGGCTGGCTACAGAAGTGAGTCAGTCTCCGTAAGCCCTCATATTAAAACGTCAAATATTTAAATATTTACAGCCTGGTACAAAAAACAGTTTTGGTCTCTATAACTGATTCCCACATTTGTGGCAACTGTATGAGGGTGAATTTTATATAACTCACCTGTTCAAAATATATTAAGGCTTAAAGTTATGCATAACTAACAGCGTGGACGCTTTGATTGACAGGTAGTGCCGTTACAGATGGCTTATTTGAGCAACAAGGGTGTCATTCGGCCCACTTCAGGTCCGTCGACAATCCACGTCTTTGACTATTTTTAGATTAACTGGGAAGTGGTAGATGCAGGGCTGCTAACATGACAGCGGCCAGAGCCTCCACACTCTGAGCTTCACAACACGTCACATATACGCCATCCAGTCTTTATGCTGTCAGTAATTTAAAATAATTTCCATGTCTGTAGTTATATTGGAGGCTGTTTGATCAGTTTTTTAGTATTTCAGATTTCAAATTTCATACAATTACCATTGTGTTGTCATTTATGTAGCCTATTTTGATGTGTGCTACAGGTAATGTGTGTGTAGTGAGTTGGGTGAATATTGTTGTTTCTATGTCACTTGCATACGTGATCACACAGGATGGTAATCACACATAGCCATGGAGTCAGAGGAGAGCAGCTGGAGGGAATTCGGGACTAGGGAATTTTTTCCACCAAACGTGTGTCTGTGTGAGTTTTTTGTTCGATCATAGTCGTTTTGTTTCATGTTTACGAGCTTGCCTTTTTACATAATTCATTCACCATGTCAGGCTTTTGTAGGTATCAACATAAACTTCAGATGTCATTTTTTTGCAGCACTTCATGTTGGAAATGTCTTCAAGTTCTCTCAGGAGGCCTTTTTTGTTGTTGGATTGACACTACAGTCATTTTTTTGGTCCGCTTTGGTGCAGTCAGATTGCAGGTACTGAAGAGGATCATAAAGCCAGCCTCACTGTCGCTAGGTTAAAGTTTAGTACTGAATCTTTCATATGTGGTATGTGAACTGTATCCTACTGCTTCATAGAAAAAGGGAAGGAAGCATACAGTGAAATAATCGTCCTGCTTCTCGATGTGTACATCAGCACAAGGAGCAAAGGGAGCGAGCTGTGAATCAGCTCTCAAAATGATTTCAATTATGAGAAACCGGAAAAGATAACAATATAATTTTCCCATTAAGCAGCTGAGCAGACAGTAAAACGAGGTACAGGAAACCTTGTGGCACATCGATTAGATTATTTCTAGAGAGAAACCCATAATGCACTTGGTAGGAGAAGAAATATGCTGAAACATATTTTATATATGCATGTTTTAGAATAAAAGTAATGTTTTTGTAACACTGGTGCATCTGTTTTTATACAGATCACGTGTCGTCACTCCTCTATCTCCTCCTCTTATTATTATTTGCCGTCAGTAAGGACTAAAATGCCCCCCAAAATCTTAAAAAAAACCTGAATGTTTCCTCTCTGTAACATAGCACAAAGAAAACAATATTATTCTGGACTAGAGCGACACAGTGAATCGTTCAGTGGCTTTCTGTGCAGTCATATCATATGATCATGTCGTATAAGGAAACTCTGTTGGATAAATGATTCCATAACATCATTAAAATCTGTAGTGGCACAGTTGGGCTGCAGAAATAATTTGTTGTTGTGTCTAGGAGAAATAATAAACACTGAGCCTTGTGGCCTCTCCCGCAGAGCTTCTGCTTCAGCTTGTTGTTGGGTCTGGCCCGGTGTCCTGAGGGCTGCTATTCTGCAGCACTTCTTATGTGGGTGTTTTTCTTCCTCTTTCTCTCTTGCTGTCTGCCTCTGGCAGGCTAGTATTAGAGAACATTGGCCTTCTCGACGTTTGACAACCAATCAATGGAACAATTACAGTCATGTGACTTTATAAATTTTACAACCTCATTCCAAAAGAAAAAGTCGGGACACTGTGTAAAACTTAAATTAAAATAGAATGCAGTGAACTGCAAATCAGTCAATTAAATTAAAAACAGTACAAAGATATTTAATATTCAAACTGATAAACTTTATTAGTTTTTGTGAATATACAGGTCAGAACGGCCAACTTAACGACATAGCATATTTTCATATTTTGAAGCACATACACCAGGGAAAAGATTAGATTAAACTTTATTGTACAAAGTATAAGTACTTGCGTCTAACTGTACATATAACAGGGATATATAAATAACAGTGTGGATATAAATATGAATGGTAGAGGGCATTTACAGTATTAACAGTAAGGACAGAGTGAAATGAATATACCAAGATATATACAGCTTGACAGCAGCAGCAATTGCAAGTAAGACAAAAAGGAATTACAGGTGTAAATTTCTATAATTTGTGTTAAATAAAGTCTGTGTAAAGTAAGAATAAATATGTGTCAGACCAAAGAAGAAAGTGTTATTAACCACACAACCAAATTTGAATGATTAAAAATATCGACAAGTTTATGAAATTAAGTGTCAAAATTCGTAGGAGCGTGTCATCGAACCGCCCATTAGGACTGGCCAAAAAATCCTGGACTGAAAACTGGTGAAAAACAAGTCATTTCATATTTTCAGCAACTATTATTCAAAACATTTAATATACAGAATATACAGTACAGTATGGATGTGAATGTTATACTGACCAAATCTGAGCAAGTTAACGAAGTCTGGCTTCTGAAATGCTCCAGGTGGTGTTTGAAGTTGCGTAGAGAGTGGACTAAAACAGCGTGACAACAAAATGGCTGTCATGTGATGAAGATGTGCCCGGTGGGGTTTCCCAGTGAGAGAGTGTTAATGAGAGTGTGTAACACAGAGAAACTGACATTTTCAACTGGCCACCATCATCTCAATAACTGATATAGTCGTGCAGGTGTGTGTTGCCCAAAAAACCAACTACCATTTGCCGATATATTAACCCTATTGAGTGTGTAACCACAGCCCAAATGATAGGAAAATCTGAATTTCTGACGTTAGCATGTTAACAGTGCTCACCATCTATATCTCAGGTAATTGTCAGCAAACTTTAATAAAAATTGAGATAAAGCTTTCTCTTCATCAGGTTGCATCCTACAGCCACAAGGTTTATTCTATCACCGCCCTCACGCTCTTTATATTCACCCACACTTGCATGTGCATTAATACCTCCTACACGTGATAATGGATTTTTTCTGCTTCCCTTCTTTTTTTCAATTACCTTCAGTCTTTTATTACCAACAAATTCAGCTACACTTTGAAATGCTCTGCACTGAAACATCCTTCTCAAGGGTAACAAATAAAGTAGAACTGGTGTCAGAGAGGATCACCTGTATAATGTTCTTGTATTTGAGAATGTAGAAACACAACATTTAGGAGGCGTAGAGACCTCTGTCAGCGCTCCAGATGCCTGGGTCGGCTGTGAAAGTGCAATGGAAACAAGAAGTTGGATAATGTCCTCTGAGATGCGGTGGTAGTCTCTATTTACCTGACCAACACTCAGCTCCACCCCCACTCACCCACACAAAGGTGTATTGTATGACACTGGTCTCCCACTCACTTTCCCACAGTCTTGCTCTTTTAAACATGTGCGTACACACACACACACACACACACACACACACACACACACACACACACACACACACACACACACACACAACAACTTCCCAACATCACTGTACCTACGCACACACACTTGGATCGGTTTGATCTGCACTTGCACTCTCACACTTTCTGCCTACTCAAATTTCTACTGATTCTTGACACCTCGGACAGTGCAAGTCTTTAAAGAATAAAATAAAATATATTAACATGTGAGAAATCTAGTCAGATATATGTTTATGTAATCGTGTCATCACTAACTACATAACAAATCATTTTTATCGCTTTATATCTCTTTATTAAATACTTCTTGTAACATTTCATATTTAAAGCTCCAGTGTGTAACATTTAAAGGGATGTATTAGCAGAAATTGAATATATTAATCATAACTATGTTTTTATTAGTCTATATGAACTTTAAAATAAGAATTGTCATGTTGTTTTATTACCTTAAAATTACCCTTTTAGATCTACAGATCAAACGCTGACTCTAGACAGGGCCTTTTGTGTTTTTCTGCAGGTTTTATGTCCACTGTAGTTTCTTCTTCATGTTTGGAACAGGAGGTGAGTGAGGCGAGTGGTCTTCAGTTGTTTGCAATCTGGAGCTTCACCATTAGATGCCACCAAATCCTACACGCTGCACCTTTAACGTTCAGTGTTCAAAATCAAAGCAAGTCAAATGTTTTGTAGATAAATACTTCATACAGATTTTTCACATGCAGTTACATCATGATACAGAAAATACTACAGTGTTAATACGATACCACAGGCTCATGTTCACACACATAATGTTTGATGTTATATGCACCATTCTGCACCAATCCGTGGCTGTGAAATGAAGCCATTACTAAAGTGTCAAAAACCGCAGTTCCTCAAGCATCCACTTGAGGCTGGCTACAGAACAAGTCAATCTCCATAAACCCCCATATTGTCTGTGTGTATGTGGTGTGGTGTCAGTACATATGAACAAAACAGCAGCAGAGAGATAACTATACTAAGTCTGTATGCACTTAGCTCTGGTTTTAACTGTATCCACTCTTCTCCCACATAGTTGTGTAACACACACACACACACACACACACACACACACACACACACACACACACACACACACACACACACACATAACTTGCTGCCAATCATGTCAAACCCGCCTGGTTAGCGCTGTTAACTTCCCCATCTTATTAGGCAGTGCTCTTACGTTCCCCATGATAACAGGCGGTAAAGATAAACTATCCATAATTAAGAGCATGGCAGCTTTGATGGCAAGTAGGTGCCCTTACAGGCGGCTCGTTTGAGCACATAGGTGTCATTCAGCCCGCCTCAGGTCCACTGATGAACTGCGTCCTTGCCCTCTCTTAGATTAGCCACCACACTCTGAGCTTCACCGCGACTCTAATCACTAAATTCCTCTCAGACTCCAGAGTACTTTGAGATCCATGCTAACATGTTAACTGATAAACTAAAACAGAAAAATAGTTGAACTGTTTGCTGGTTTGTTTTGTTGTTTTTTGTGTTTAATGATCACATGAAAATAAAATAAAAAGTGTATGCCAATGACTTACAGTTTGCAATAAGTGACTAAACAAAGCACCCCAAAATGAGCTGAGCCTCTTTGTCTATGTCCATTTGTTAGGAAATATCTAATCCAACCACCCACCCAGTGTCTAGTCCTTAAAATCCAAACAATTCAGACTCTGTATAATTCATTCCTCCACCTCTCTTCCACAAGTATTCAACGAGCCAACAATAGCAGGAGGTTGCTAATGGTGACCGTCAATGATTGATACGTACACGAATGGTGTTTGACATGGCTTTTGTACTGTAAGGCTGCTAGCTAAATGTTCCTCCATTATTTCCCCCTCTCGTTTGTTCTGCTTTGTTCTGGCAAGGACCAGGTATTGATTAAGAGGTTGCTAAGCAACAGGCTTAGTTGCCACAGAAGCGTGCAGGGGAGAACAGAAAGCCAGATGTAATGTACCGTTCTTCAGCAGCATTTATGAAGATTATCAGTAAAACTTTGCAGTCCTTGAGTCTTTTGAAATAACTCAAAGCCACACTGTCTGCATTTATACTGCGAAAGACAAATCACTCTAAATACTTCAGCTACTTGTTGAACACACTACGGATACAGACTTTAGTATTTTTGCTTTTTCAGTGGATATTTCTGTAACATTGTTCAACATCATCTTTCTAGAGTCAAAGAGTGGCTCAAATATGTTTTATTGTGAAAGCCTGGCATCAAACATGATGTTCCTGTTGATGTTTTAGATCACTGAAGCTTTGTATGTAATCATAAACAAAAGTAAAAGCTGTTTCCTTTAAGACAAGATGCCATGACTAGAGTTTTATTTGAGACCAATCAGTAATAACAAATTTACACTAACTCAAGTGTTCCCAAGTGATGTTTTTTTTGTTGTTGTGCCGCTAACTATGGTCTTCTCCATAGCAATGGCTACGAAGACTCTTGGTGTTGTTGTATTTAGACTCATCCAGCACGCCAAACTGATGGACGAACAATTTAAATTGATCGGCATAACAAGTAGTATTGTTACACGATTCACTACACCTGTGTTTCATTAAGATTGTTTTTAATCCATTTTTTATGTACAATTTACATTTTTCACATAACAAATAAAGGATGAAAACACCAGATGTGAAACAACGTCTCGCTAAAAAGGTTTTTATATTTGGCTGAAGCGGAAAAGTTAGACAATGAAAATTAGGTCTTGTTCCAAAAACAACAATAAAAACATCAAATCTGACCAGTAACAAACTCACTGTATAAAGTCATTTCAGGTCCACTTACAAATATTGAGCTGTTACTCTAACCAGGAATTAGCCACACAGACAAACGTGGGCTGAGATTTAGAGGTCTGGAGTCAGGCTAAATAAGGAATAAAAGGGATAAACTGTTATTGTCCTGATGTGTTTATCAGTTGAAGTCCCTGTTGTGTTGTAACATCATGCACAGATCCACTGGGCCTGTGCATGCTGTTGGATCCCGCACAGACTGTCGTAGGTGTTTTTTATTGAAGTAGTGTGGCTGGCTTAGTTCTGTAAGTTCAGTCCAAACGTGTGGCTCACGAATCGCTGAGAGTTTAAAGAGGACTATCTCTTGACTGAATACCTCTTGAAAAGCATGACTTTGCAGTGAGACGACACTAACAAAACACGCTTTCAGGACTATATCTGACTTCATTCACAAGGATTCAGCAGGCCCACTGTGTGAATTGTTGGCACTTGTCTCCAGCTTTCAGCAACTCCTCTCATTGAGCACCAATAGCTGTATGGTTGGGTTGCACAGCAGACGTCAGTCTTTGTGTTAAGACAGTTATGGCTGTATTCTTCTTGTGTTAATCCAATGTACGGCTTCAGAGTTCCTGTCGTCAGGGAGCTCAACCCTCTTGGGCATACTCACTGTCACAGCTGGTTGAAGCCTGTCAGCTCTCTTCTGTAGCACATGGAAGAACTACTCACAGTATGAGCGAGGGCATAGGTATTGTTTGAATTTAATATTTCACCACCCTGACATTTGTTTTGCAGTGTATATTTATCCGTGGAAATTAGCTCTGTGCTCTTTTCCAACAACTCCTCTTCTCATATTTATACAGATCCTCGCATTCACACCGGCAGCAACACATTGAGAGTGTAAGAATACCTCGTTTCTTATCAACACGTACAGTTTAAATCCTCTGGTGTGTTTATTCACTGTACAGATTATTGTCAAACACATGTACTGTGTAGGAATGAAAATCTAGAACATATCATGTCTGTTTAGAAGTTAATTAGATAACAAGTTAGTTCAGACAAAGTCCTTTGATTTGACAAGAGTCATGAGTGCATTAACAGTCCTTATCTGTCCACAAAGATGAACATATTTGTATAAGTATTTTAAAAACACACAGCGGGCAACCTGTATACTGCCGTTAGAAACTCAATGTGATCAGCTGATAATAAACCGATCAGCCACCGTCACTATTAATACACAGCCATTAATCAAACCAGAAACTAAGCAGTCAACATCAGACGCCCTTATCATACTTTAGCAGCTACCTAGAGTTTCTATAACGTGGACAAAATTTTAAAGCCTGGGTAAAGGCTGAGATTTCTTTCAAAATACATGAAATATGTTGAAAAATAGTTGCTGGTGAAAAGACTTGCAGTGATGATGTGGAATTAGAGGTTACAACAGTTTTTCACCAGTTTTCAGTCCAGGATTTTGTGGGCGGTCCTTAAAGGGTGGCTCGATGACACGCTGAGGCCACCCTGAGCATACCCCTGCACCCCTAGCAGAGAGATAGAGACAAAACTGTTGGCCTGTGGTAACATGTAGACCCACACAAAGTCGCTAACAAGCTAGTGTTCAGTTTTTATATCATGGCATCTGTGCAGTTCCAGTCCAGATGCAAAACTATTTGTGTTAGTGGAGTCAAATAAAGATTAAATTAACAAAGAAATTATAATCTGCTGTCACTGTTAAATGATGAATTCTGTAATTAATCATAGCTTAGATAAGATTAGGACTGAAGCAGTTTTAGAGAGGTGTTGAGTTTGGACAGTGTAGTTTGTAATGTTTCCTTTCGGCTATTTAGTCTGCACTCATTGATTATTTATTTAGGACTTCTGAATTCATGTTAAATAGGTGTACCTAACAAGCAGAGTGCATATAATGCAGTTTGTAGTGCAATGAAATGGAAATGTTTGCTGGATGGATTGTTTGGAAAGATAAAATGTATGTAATTATAGCGATGCATACAAACTACACCTCTATTATCCATTAAAACAACAGTCTTTCACAATGTGGCACATTTTAAGGTAAAGCATCTTATCTAAAGGAATCTTGACAAGAGATGAGGAAGATGTTGCAACCTGTTGATTGTTAGTTTTCCAGACCTCACAGAGTGTGATCGTCTATTGAAAGAGGTCAGGCAGATGGTTTATTGCTGCTCTCTAGGTAGAAACTCGTCCCTCTCTTTTAACTAGATTACAATGAAAACCCACGTGGATTCCAAAAAGTGGTTTGCACCCCACAGGTCCTTTTTAAAAATGCAAATCTGCCTTTTTGTTTTTCCCTGTAGTCACAGCGAAGCACTGGGCTGAATCACTGTGACTCAAGGCCTTCTATTCTTCTCAGAGATGCATGATTGTCGTTGCCCAAGGTGAAAATAGGGAGTGTGTGCCAGCAATTGTTTAGCCAGAAGAGAAAAATCATCTGCGTTCTCATCTCTGTTTTGCCTCTTGAAAATGAAGGTCTGTCCAACCCCTGCTGTGCTCCCACACAAAACACACGTCACACCCAGAATAATGTCAGAGGGCTAAAACGTGACGCTTTGTCGCCAGCAGACACGATGTGAGTCTCTGTCAGCGGCTTGTTAAAACACTGAAAAGGTTAAAGTAACACACATTGTAAGGAAGTGTGGAGAAAGTAACCTTTAAGTCTTTAAGTCATGTTTTCTATGAAGCTGAAAGTGCTGAGGTGTTTGTCTCCATCATGGTCCTTGCCGCTGTGTCTCCAAGAGCCCATTATGTTAATGGTAATGTCATGTCCCCTGTCTGCAAGCGTTTTCTCCCAGTGTACAGTATTTTTCTCATTTTCAAGTGTATTTAAATTCCTCTGGGTCCTTTTGGACTGAAAACAAGGGAAGCCAAAAATATGTGCACCTCTGCATTTCTGTCACATAATGCACTATTTCTCCCAGAAAATTGTTGCAATTGCAAATGCTCGTGGTCATGTTTATTTCTTTTGTTTGCATTGGAACAACTTGGAAAAAAAAAAAACAAACAAATCCAGATATTTGGTAGCACACTCTTTGGAAAAGTCGCCTCCTGTAACCATCTTTGAGTTTCTCTGTACTGGAAAATTTGGACCACTCTTCTTTTGCCAACTGCTGCAGGTTTTTCAGATTTGATGGGTTCCTTCTCCCAAATGCTGCTTTGAGATCTCTCTACAGGTGCTCTATGGGATGAGTGCTTTGTCTTAGCCTGCATATGTGCAGGATCCAGCGTTGTGGCGAAAATGCATGTTTTTCCATTCATTTGAGTGGGGGTTGGCTGTTTTAGCTGCAGAACAGAGACTGAGACTAAGACTGAGACAGGTGGACTCATGGACGAAACTCTGATTTCTCTTTCTCTACCTGTTGTGTTCTGGCTTTGTTTATTCCATGTATCCAGCTTCGAAATCTGTGTCTGGTTTGTAATTTATGCTGCAAAATAGTGACATGAAGAGAGAGAGAGCATTGGTTGAGAGACATAGACAGTGAATGAGAGTGAGGGAGCACCGGCCTCGATAAAGCTGATGTTGATGAGGCTGCGCATTATGATTGTATCCTGACACGTCCATCAAACTTTAGTCCGCTTCTCCCTCCCTCTCTGCGCGTTCACCCATTCATGAACGAATAGAGACCCTTCCATTACTTTGAAGGCGTGGTTTCGAGGGGAGGTCTGAAGGTGTGTATTTTCAAAATATAGCTTGCTGGAACCGTTTTCCCAACATCTCCTACCCCACCTTTAATCAGCAAAATAAAAGTTTATTTCCTGATGATAGAAACATCCCCAGCACCTCCACCCAACTTTCTGACACTGGGCCCTACTTTGGACCCCCCAGAATTTTGATAGTCTTCAGATTTCATAGCGCCATGCACACAGTCAAGACATCCAGTGCCTGAAGCATTAAAGTAACCACAAAATGTCAGTAAGTCTCCACCATGTTTGACTGTAGGCAGCCGGCTCCTTTTGCTGAAACAGAAATATAAAAAAGCCAGAGAAAACTTACCCGAGAAAACCAAAATCCTTCTGGGAGATTGTCCCGTGGACAGATGGGACTAAAATAGAGTTTCATTCTTCTGTTTTCAGAAAAATAAAAGAAAAGGGTCCCTACAGTGAAACATGGTGGAGGTTCACTGATGTTTTGGGGTTGCTTTGCTGCTTCTCTCTGCTTTTTAGGGTGAGGTATTGCAATATGTGGAAGAAATGCAGAGGTGCCCATATTTTTGGCCATGACTGCTACAGACCATGGTTAAAATCTGAAATGTCTCTTACTATCAGAGAATTAGAGAGCTCGTTCTGTTTTTAGTTCTCTGCCATCACTGCTGCATTTCAAATGAGGAATCCAATTTACTCTAACAGTCCATTTCAGTATTTAACATCCAGAAGCTTTGCTGACCTGCACCAGTGGGTTTTTTCGAGGTAGATTAGATTGGCTATTGCCTTTGTAGGGAGTCGTGCACAGTGACACATGAATAAAAAGGATGAAATTATTGTTAGACCAGACTATGAGATGGCAAGATATTTTAGCTCTTCATTATGAATGCAATAATAGCCGGTCAGTGTCCAAATCTGATATAATGACTGTTCCACCACGCACAGGTCACATAGTCCATATGTTTGTATTCATTTTGTGTGAGATGTCTGAGCAAGAGAATAATTTTGTTTTGTGTGGGAGGGTTTTACTCAACAGTAACAAAACTTGCCTCACTCAGCCTTTAAAAAAAGGGAAAAAAAAGCTGCTCACCCACCATTAGTCTGGCTTTCAGTGGAGAGTTGATGCTTTGCATTGTCCAAATCAGGCCTGAGTATGAGTATGATGTGCTCAGATTCAGCTCTGGGCCCAGAAGACGAGACCCTGCAATCCCAGACGAAGCAAGAAAGTCACGAAGGAACGAAAAACCTCTCAGGCTGTATGAGTAATGCTATTGTACATCGAGTTTCCAGTTGCTTATAATTCAGATTTGACAGAAAATGCTGAATTTACGTCATCTTGACATCTTGTTTTAAAGAGTGTGCTGATGAATTCCTGTTTTTTTTTACTGAATGTCTACAAATACATAAAATGCAGCCACATATTCTTACATATCCACACACCACTTGGTGTGTGCATGGCAGGACCAGCCTGTTCACAGGCTCTGGGGTAAATGTTTGCTCTCCCACACTCTCTCTCACACACACATCTTTGCAGCAGTGTGTATGTACCCTCTCAACCATTAAGTGCAGTGCACACAGCACAGCTACACATGACAGCCTCATTGTGTGTTCAGAGACACAGATACCAACCAGTAACTCCCACATGTACAAGCTGGAAAAGTATTTGCAGTATTTGAAGTTCTGTGTGACAGCCAGTTTGTTGGAAGAACATGTTCCAAACTCACACTGACAATGAAGATATGTGACTTAAGTACGAATTTAAAAGCTAAACTACTTTTAAATCCATCTACTGCTCTTGAACCGTCCCTGGAGACGCTCTTGAAATCGTTTTCCCTGATCAATCAGTCAGTCAGTCAAAAGCACACAATACTGCAGTCTTCTGTGTTTGTCATTACTCATATATACATTTACAGTCTGATACTGTGCAACCACATCGGTCTGTATGAATTCATGTTTCAGCCTCTTGGTTTAAATTATAAAGAGCAGGCGTGAACATAACTCGGACCAGAACTAAAAAGGCTAAACTCAAATTTCATCCTTGGTCTGCACCAAATTATCTGTATTGAGAGAAACTTGGGATAATAAATTGTACAGTGTCTCTCTTTCTGTATGGACATTTGTATGTTTACAACACTTGTCTTCAATACAACAACAACAGGCACCCTATGAGCACAATATAAGCTTCAAAAATGACGATGATAATGCCTAATGATTTATAATTAAAAAACATAAAAACACATCTTTTTAATTTCATAAAAAAACATCTGACGATGGTCTGGAGCCCCCACTTTGCCAAGTTGATAATACATACTTACATACTGGGTATGTTTGATTACAGCTGTCTGAGAAAAAAACGCCAACCTTACAGATTTTCTCACATTAGATTAAAATGCTGCAGATGTACTCATAAAGTGTTTGTACTATTGTCAGATCTGAAAAAATACATACAAACTGAACATTAGTAATACATAAACAAACAATACACAACATAATACATGGAGGTAGGTAAGTGTAACATTAATTATTAGACATTTTATCTCTCAAGTAGTAAACCTTTTACACTGTACAGAGATATCAGTACAGTGTCACTCTAAAATGACTGATATTGATTTTAATGAATACATTTACTGAGATGCACATAACACACACCGTCACATGTACACACACACACACACACACACACACACACACACACACACACATCGTCACATGTACACACACCTGTCTCTGCAGCCTTCAATGTCATGTGCTGATTACCTCTCTCACACACACAGTAGGAGGGTGGAGGGCAGGTCGGCTTTGATTTTCTCCTCCACCTCATTCTCTCCTCGCTTCACTCTCTTACTGCTGTCTGTTTTCCTTTTTTTATTTTATAGAACTCAAATGAACAAATTATGAGTTAATCTATAACTGTTCTGATCACTGATTCATTGTTTGTCATTTTTAGCTTCTCAATCTCTGTTTTGTGAAAGAAAACTGAAGATTTTGTTGGTCATAGTGGGCTCTGGGCACTGACAGTATAAAGAATGGACAGGTTTCTGAAGAGACTGGAGCCGACAGCCACCATGATGACAGTCTTGCCTCTTCCACCTCCCGCCTAATCTAAAAATCAGCAAAGATGATGGTGGAGTTAATGATGCCGGGGTGCTCTAATAAACTGTCTGTAATGGCATCTGCCTGTCAATCAAAGCATCAACGCTGTTAATTGTGCCTAATTTTAAGCCTTAATATAATTTCAACAGGTGAGTTATATAAAAAAATCAGCCTCAGTACAGTTGTCATGAACAGGAAAATTAGCTATAGAGACCAAAACTGTTTTTTGTGTCAGGCTGTAAACATGTTCATTTCTGCTGTGAAGTTGGTCATTTTAACATGGAGGCCTATGGAAATTGACTTGTTGTGCAGCCAGCCTCAAGTGGCCTTTTGAGGAACTGCAGTTTTTGGCTTCACTTCACAGTCACAGTGGTTGCTGCTTGGTTGAAAAAAAAAGAATAGCTTAATGACTTAATTAGATTAATAGATAATAAAAAATAGTCTCTGGAGTTAGATCTATCAGGGCAGTACTGATCTGATTTAATGGGATACGGTTTATTCATTTAAACTGTAGAATTTATCAACAGTAGTAGTAGTGTATGCAGGGTCCAAATAACGCACCAGCTGGTAAAGTATGCAATCTGTTGAGTGGCTTGTAAAATTTGGCTGGTGGACAGAAAACGTAAACTTTGCAGTTTAGAGTGTGCAGGAAACCTGAATTTATTGTATATTGATTTATAATCAAGTATAATTTTGTTGACGTGCAAGAGCAGTGAATAGCCTTTTTTCTGTTCAGATAAGATTATATGTTTCTACTAACAGCTTGGATTTATTTCGCTTCACTGGCAGAACAGCCTCTCTGCATCTTTAGCGTTGAATCTGACACCAAATTATCCACAAAGAAATAAGTTTGTTTCAAGTGTAAATGCTGTTTTAGAGACTTTTATACCTTGAGGAACAAGTACGGGTCTTGAGGGAAACACGCTCAGATTTCAGTAGTTGGCAGCTCCGATCTAAAAATATCTAAATATATTATTGTATGAAAAACATTTCTTTATACTCACAGTTTCAATGTGCCCCCTGGCTCTCTGCATGTTTCCCATCTCCTTTTTTTTGTGACTGAATAATGGCTGATGCTGCCACTTTTGTTTGAGCTGAGGGTGGAAGTGGAAGGGGCCTGACCACCTCCTCCTCCTCCTCTTCCTCCTCTTTACCACCACCACCCCATCCCTCTCCTACTTCTCCTCCTTTTTACTATACCATCTCTCTCCCCTTCTCCTCTTCTACCACTGCCTCTCGTTGTGGAGTTTAAAGATAAAAGTCAGAGGTATGTTAGTCATTTTTCTGGCCGAGCGGCACCGCACGACTAATGCATCGCGATAAGGAGGTGTGTGTGTGTGTGTGTGTGTGTGTGTGTGTGTGTGTTAGATGGAGAAAGAGAGCAGCTCGTCAGTGTATTATGTAGGAGTTGAGTTTGCCTGGCAACAGGTGAAAAGACTGAGATGAGACTGAGGATGATAGTAGTTTGTTGTTTTCTCACTGCTGTTACCACCTCTCTCCTCTCGCTCCTCCTGCACCTCCTCCCTCACTTTGACCCCGCGACTAATAAGTGAAAGCCGTCGTCGTCATAAAAAATGCATGGGGCTGATCTGCAATTAAAAAAAGGGCCTTGGGTTTGATGTTGTTGACTGTCGAGTGTCAGGGCTACGTGAACAGGACCAAGCTCCCCCTCAGAGGTGTTCACGTATAATTCGTTGCACAAGGCGTTACGTGTTGTATGTTTGTTGTCTGCGTTTGTCAGGAGTGGGCTGAGGATGAGGTCTGCCTGATGTCAGAGGTTGATGTGGATGTATGAGTCATGAACGGGGGTGGCGGCGGCTGGTCCGACCGTTTGACGACATTGCCTATTGGAGCAGATGGTTTCAGTCACCATTGTGGAGGGGGGGACAGTTAGAGGTACAGTAAGAGATGCTTGTTGAGTCAGGGGTAGCTCATTGTTGGTACATGAAAGGTGTACAGTAAGAGGCAGTAACTTGTTTTTCAAAGGCTTTTCCAACTTGAATAAGAATAAACTCCGGAGGAGATGAAAACTGGGATGATTAAATTTAAACATCTCCTTAAATGGATCTTGACGCATCCCTGCTTCACATTGTTTGGACAGGAACCAGGCGGGACTTGTTTTGGCTTTACTTTGGCACCAGCCACATCACACACTGCCAAATAGGCTTTTTTGTCCTTTAAATACAGCCATTACACACTAGTGTTGGACTGTTTGTGACCCAGTATAATAAACTTACAGCACTGACTAATAACATGCGGCAGGTCAAATGTATTATTCAGTTTGCACTTCTCCAAAGAGCTTAAAAGACACTAACTTCTCTAACAGTCTGCTTCCTCCATATATAAATTTATTTAATTTGATATTAATTTATTGCTTTGGTTATGAATTTAATGGCCTATTCGAAGGGGAGCTTGAGTATCTCAACTCAGCCTCGGGAAACAGTTATTTAACGTCCTCTGTGCCTCCTGAAATGTGTTGGTGGGAGAGTATACACTGACAAAAAACAATAAAATTTATTAGTTTGAAGCACAGACTGTATAAAATATGGACATCATATTCCTGATGTCACCCACGGGTTTCTGAAGAGCAGGTTTGAAGCTCAGAGTGTGGAGGCTCTGCAGCCATCTTGGCAGTCTTGTCTCTTTAGCCTCCCACCCTCAGTACAGTTGTCATGAACAGGGAAATTAGCTATAGAGACCCAAACCGTTTTTTGTACCAGGCTCCAAACGTGTAATGGATTTTGACTCATTCTGTAGCCAGCCTCAGGTGGACGTTTAAGGAACTGCAGTTTTCGGTACTTCTGTATTGGCTTCATTTCACATCCATGGAGGTTGCTGCTTGGTTTAAACTTAAAATATCTCTTCTTTGTCCTGTACTTCTTTGATTTGTTGCAAATCATTGCAAGTTTTACACAGCGTCCCAACTTTTGTGGAATCAGAGGTGTAGAGTTTTCACTTTTGACTTGATTATTATGATACTACTGAAGTTGGAATATTTAACATTTACACAACAAATCTCATATTACTATCTAACTAACACTGAGTGTGCAGTGCAGAGAGATAAAAAGAGATCCTCCTTGAGGGAACAGTTCAGGATTTATTTCACAGACTGGCCTACTTATTAAAATACCAAATATCTTTTCTGTAAGGGTTTGAAGGAGCTCCCCAAAAACTCAACCTACCTCATCCTACACAACATTTCACAAACTTTTACAGGATTTTTAGTCTAAAAAAATAAACCATACACCCAGAATGAAAAGATATTGTGTGTGTGAAATATTCTTACACACATTTTACTCATTTTACTAACAAATTCTCTCTCTTTAACCAAACTAAGCTTGATGAGCCTTGTTAACTCATTGTGAAATACACTTCAAACTCAACAGAAACTAAATAAAACTGTCTCGGTTAGTGTTTCCACTGTTCCGACAATGACCAGCTAACTCTGGTTTGTTTGAAATAAACCCTTGAAGGTCCAGTGTGTAGGATTCAGTGGCATCTAAAGGTGAGGCTGCAGATTGCAATCAAATGAACGCCGCTCGCCTTCTGAGCATGTAGGAGAAACTATGATGGCTGTGAAAAACGTGAAAAGTCCTGTTTGGTTTATCCATTCAGAGCTGCTGGAGAAATTTGGCGGTGCAACATGACAGACTCTGTAAAAGAGGACCGTCTCTCTGTAGCGCAGCTCAATTAGGACAAAAACCTTAACTTGGTTATTATTTTGGTCAATATTAAGATCACGATTATTAAACACAATTACTTATTTAGCTGAAACATTAAGAAACATGTCTTTAAAGGTAGTTTCCCTTGAACTTTAAATACAATTCAACTGAAAAAACAATAAAAAGTGTAATACAGCCGTATTGTAGGCTTTTTGGTGTATAAGCTTTACTGCTGTGTGTAAGAACCTTCCCGTTTGCTGTCTGCGCCACAGTGCTCTAGTAAGCGGGGAGCATGAGCGGCAGCACAGAGCAGATTTTTCAAAAAGTTGGATCACCTCGTTATCTCCCGTTTCGCTCTGTTACTGCTGCAAGGAAGTGATCTGGTTAGACAACCCATAACCTCTCTGTGTGCAGCACTGTACTGAGAACAGAGACAGTGAAGCTGAGATATAAACTATAATTTGATCACAGACACCACCGTGCAACCCTGCACTAATCTCCACAGCATGTGGCCAAAGGCACTTCTCTTTCGATTAAATCACCTGTCATGCACAGGTTGGAAAGATTTGGAGAAATCTCCAAAGTTGAACAATTATTCTTTTTCCCTTAAATTGTTATTGTATTTTTCTTATTTAGTCATGTTTTAGCCTGTTACACAGTTAGAGCTCTTAATGCTGCTCCTCTTGTCCAACACATTTCATTGTACTGTTGATCCTGAATTTTGAAACTTCAACATTAAACATCTAAAAAGTTTGTCCGTTGCCGCTCTCATCACACTGTCTGTGTTGCATGTGGTCACCTGTAGCCCAACAGTGATGTCAGGTTGTACCCTGAGTACACTTGTACATCACCGTAGTGAAGTCTGAAACTCAGCAGCTGGTGGTTGAGAAGCATTTCCAGCTGATGTAAAGTTGTACGTTAACATTTAGACTATTGTATTTATGCTTGTAGTCATCTGTAGAAATAATTCAGGACAAGATGAGCAACAATAAAACTCAAAAAAATTTTGGTCCTGCTGTTCCTTTCAGTGTGAACCCAAAACAGACAGATTTCTCTTTTCTTTGATTTCTCTGCAGCTTCTTCGTTTATGTGAGAAGTCTCATAAACCTCGGGCAGAGTGATTTTTAAATCCCATTTATTGTGTCTCTAATTAGCTTCTCATAAGCCAAGCACATTAGAGACAGATAAAATGTACATCCGTGATGTGAACATGGTAAGAAAAAATAGAGCAGCCCAACACTATTTAAATATAGAGGCATGCTTTATGTTTCTGTAGCTGAGTATCCTCCAGTGGCATTAATCAATTAAAGCCAGTTTTTTTTTTTTTAATGATTCATGCAGAGTGGGTTTTGATGCGATGTCTTCATTCAGGGAGCAGAAACCCAGGAACATTACACCCTCTACTGTTCTGACACCTAATACGTGTAACAGCATCAAATATGCTGCACATAGTGTTATTTTTGTCCTTTTGCACACCTTCTAGGTTGTTCCAGACTTTGAAAATGAGTGTTTAACACATGCAGTGAACGATTTTAATGGAAGGAAAGTAGGCAACAGATCAGTGTGTCTGTACCATCAGAAGATTCTGGAAATGTAACACCAATGAAGCTTATTACAGACTGTAAGTGCATGTTGGTCAGGATTTTTATGCTATTGAGTAATATTGATTTCAGCACATTTTACAAGACTTGCTCTCTGGTGTTTATATGTAATTGATGCAAAGTAACTTCTCGACACTTTTCATCAGTACAAGCAGCACTGGAGAGGCTTCTTACACCAAGCAATGACTCAGGGATTTAACTGTACACAGACTTTTGCAGATACACTCGGTTTCAGTGTCACTTTTATTTGTAAAATATCCACATTGAAAAGTAAATAGGCATCGTCGTGGCACTGACTTCACAGAGGCTCACAGCACTAACAAACACAGTTTATTTAGTGCACATGCATCATGCTAGATTCAAAGCCCTTACAATAATCACAGGTCTTTGCACTTGAACTCGACACAATCTGAGAAACATTGTTTTTGTATTTTTTTTTTATTTTTATGTTGCTTCAGTCCGATTTGGGATGTCGAGTTTGGCAGTCCATCAGAAAACAACAATTAATGCGCCGTGGTTTTCCCTCCAGGCTCCGGAGTGGCTAATAAACTAAAGAAAAGGTCGAAGCACCAAGTAAACACAGCACACACAGTATATAGCAACGCACACGCGCACACACACACACACACACGCACAGACTGTAGTAAAAGCTGAATGGCACAGCGGTGCACATCACGGCTGGTTTTGAAGGCTTTTGCAGCCGTAGACGAAGCAGCAGAAGCAATGTTATGATCCCTTCATGTTTTCTATAGAAGGGTTTACTGTGGGCTCGTCTTCATATCTAATCCAATGCAGTTTAGACATAAATGCTAAGTTGGTCTGCGTGATTCAGAATTTTATAAATACTAGCTCACGAAGCAGTGTAAAGGTTGATGCCAAAATGCAATTCTGCTGATACTTTTTCAAATCATCCAATAATACCCCAAACTCATCAGATCCTGTATCCGTAAGCCTCTGTGCACTGAAGATATACACACTGCGAGACAGTCCAACCCACCTGTTCTCCTTCTTTCACCAAATGACACATTACTCAGCACATATTACACGATCTTCAAGCCGGTGCCTTACATTAGCGGGGTGGGTATGAAATCAGGCACTGCTCTTTTCTCGTCCTGCCTTCCCCTCTCCTCCTCCTCCTTCACCTCCTCCTGTCTTCCCTCGGTTTCCCTCCATCCTACTTGACAAAGTGAAGGGCCTCAGCTGCCACCACGGAGCCTTTGCTGCTGTCGAGGCTTGTGACCAGCTTGAAGCCTGATCTCAGCGCTAGCATCACTGTCTCTAGTTTCAGACAGTCAAGTGTGCACAGGAATGTGCTGTCCTCCTTCAGCACGAGCCGCGAGCCCGGCTCCGACTTGATAAAGTGTCGGAACTGGATCACGTTGGACGACACCACGAACTCTTCTGGAAAGCCGTCCAAGCGGCTTTTGGAGATCTGCACCAGCCGCGCTTTGACTTTGTCGATGAAGATGGGATCGCTGCAGTACACCTTGAGGCCCTGCGACCTCTCGTGGCTATCCGTCACCTCCAAAAAGGCGGCCTCACGCTGGGCCGCCCTCTGGCTTTCCCACTCTACCACGGCTTCTACCAGTTCGCTCAGGCGGTAAAAATCGGCCTCCCGACGCAGGAGCCCTGCCTCCCGGAAGTCGTCGGGCAGCTGAAGCTCTCCGGTTCGAAGGTAGTTGAGCACATGGCGAAAAACCGGACCATCTCTATCGATGAACGGGTTGCCCATGGAATCAGTGTGCTGAACCGGCTTCTTACCGTTGGCCAGCTCTTCCAGAAAGGAACCCTGTTGCTTGGAAAGGGTGATCCGGTGGGCGGTGTACAGGAACCCTCCTACGTTGATGGTTATGGTGCCTGATGAGGGCTTCTTGAAGCTCTTGCTGGGCTGCAGCAGGTCCGGGTTGATGTGCCTCAGTTCACTTTCCATCCTTCTGAGGTTCCATTCCATTCTCCAGTCACCCTCTCCAGCCTTCGACCCAGCCTCCTCGGAGCTGGTGTTGTCTGCAGTACAAAAATCGAGCCTGTCTTCCTCTTCTCTTGGTCCTGGCTGTGTGAGTCTGTGGTGGTGGTGGTACTGCTGAGGAAATGAGAAGGTGTTGTCAGCTGTCGTATAGTGAGAGGGAATGTGTGTGAGAGTGTGTGATGGTGGATGGATGGATGAGTCTGGCAGAGCAGCTACAGTGAACTGGGAGCTGAAAACAGACTGGCTCTCTGTGCATCTCTCTCTCTCTCTCTCTCTCTCTCTCTCTCTCTCTCTCTCTCTCTCTCTCTCTCCCTCCCTTTAGGAGTGGGTGGGCATACAGCGTCACATACAGGGAGGAGAGAGAGAGAGAGAGAGAGAGAGAGCGAGTGGGAATATGAGTGCAAACAACAGAAGAGTACGGACTCCAGGAGCTCCGTCTTTCTTGCTTGCTCTCTTTCCCTAATTATCTGTGATAAAAAAGGTGCAGAGCAGAGAGATAGCAATTAACACACACACGCACACACACACACACACACACACTCCTGTCACCAGATGGAGTAGGGGGTTGCTTCTATAATTTTTGTGGTGTGAAACTGTCTCAGCTTGTGTGAGTCTGAATATGAAACTGCTTTTTGCAGCCAGATCCATCTGTTTACCACACAACACTACATGTGAACTGGTATCTGTGTTCAAAGGGGGTCCGGTTTAATTTACAGGTTTACCGCCTCGCTCGGATCTCTGGTTATGCCAGGAAGAAGCAGGCTGCTAGTCCCACTTATGTAAATGAAAGCAACGGAGAATATATTTATGTAAATATCTTGTTTTCTTTCTTGCAAGGTAACAAGCACTCCTCTGTTTTAGAGAGTGTTGCTTGTGTCTGTGTGTGCGCGCTGGCTTTAAGCTTCTGTGGAGGAAATGGACCAATTATAGTCAATGGTGGTCTGGTCATGAAGGACCGGTTTTGAATTGGCTAATGCTTTGGCCTGTAGCCCACCTCAGGGGAACAGTACTAGACGGTAATTTGGTACAAATGCTTCATACCACCAGTCTGTGTTTCACATGGCAGCGTGTCTCTGTGTAAAAATCACAGGTCTTGTTTAATATGAAATACACAGAGGGCCTGTAAAAGTAAATTATGACAGGGTAATGATTTTTGGTCTCTAGTTGGTTACAGTGTGTGATAAAACAGCAACAACCTCCGTGGCTGTGAAGTGAAGCCAAAAACTGCAGTTCCTCAAACGTCCACTTGAGGCTGGCTACAGAAGTGAGTCAGTCTCCATAAGCCTCCATAAGTTAAAATGTCTAACTTAGCGGAAATAAACATGTTTACAGCCTGGTACTACAAACAGTTTTGGTCTCTATAGCTAATTTCACCGTTCATGACAACTGTACTGAGGCTGAATTTTTACAGAACTCACTGTTCAAATTATATTAAGGCTTAAACAGCATGGCCACTCTGATTGACAGGTAGGTGCTGTTACAGATGGCTTGTTTGAACAACCTGGCGTCATTCTTCCCGTCGATGATCCACGTCTTTGCCGATCTTTAGATTAGCCAGGAGAGGCAGGACTGCCAACAGGGTGCTGGCCAGTACCTCCACTCTCTGACCCCCAAATTTCAACGGGGTATGGATGTGCTATGTTCCGTGGGCTCTGCGAGGTGACAAGAAGCCAGACACTAGAGGTCTGCACGGGACAGAATTTACAGTCCTGCTCCCGCCCGCGCCTGCCATATTTTGTCCCGCTCCCGCCTGCAAATCCCGCAAGGTGCGGACGTTATTTCTCACAAAAGTTCTTTTCATTGGCTTGGGAAATTAAACACGCTGAGCTTAGCTGAGCTCTCCACGGACCGATCCTTCACCTAGCGCACGTAGCGAGGGTGCGCGGTGCCAGGTGTTTCTGCAAACACGGAAGAGCAGAAACGAATTGTCTGAAACGTATGTGAGATTAGACCACATCCGCAAATTTAGGCATCTTAAAATGTTTTTATTAATCCCAAATAAAATATCCAGCACAAATTGTATATGATAGACATAAATTAATCATTTATACATTTTATTTTATACACGTTTTTAGTTTGCGTGACTGCAGCTTATCACCTCTCCCGCCCGCTCCCGCATTGTGCACTCCCCCGCCCGCCCACGCCCGCGATGAGCTTGTCCTGTTTTGTACTGCTTTGCGTCGGGTAGTGCAGGGCTCTTCCAGACATCTGGTCATTTTTCAAAATAAAACACTAGGGAAAATAGCCAAAAGGGAAACAAAGTACTAAGTAAGTACTTAGCATATTGACACATTTAGAAGCACATAAACCAAGAAAAATGAGCAAGTAAACAAAAGTCTGGCACTTCTGAAATGATCTCGGGGTTCGAAAAACCAAAACAGTGCCATAGCCACGACCTGACAGAAATGTGCCTGGTGGGGTTTTGGGGTGAGCTTCACAACAGCTCTTCAGAAACCTGTGGGTGACGTCATGCATACGCTGTCATTTCTATATACTGTCAGTAGTGTTGAGGGCAGCAACATTTAATCGACTAGTCGACTAATCCATCCTTGGTATGTTTCTTCTGTCCTAACTGCATTCATTTATTTTATGTGTTTCTTTAAGGACTTAAGACAAAATTACAAAATAACAGAGGGTGACGTAGAAAATGACACTGAACAAATGCTCCTGTATTAAAATATCTGTACATCTGCACATTAACGTCTGATGACTTCTCATACAAACACAAATGTGGCGAACAGCCTGCACACTAAATTTATGTTTATGCTCGATTCTGACCCGGCCGACAATCCTGTTGTAGAAATATTTCAGTCCAGATGGTTTGTAACCTACTTTGAATATTTTTTTACACCATGAAGGGAATGCCAGTCAATTTGCATAATTAATCAGCACAGGAGTCTGGCAGTGACAGAATACCTGGATTGTGGCAAGTAGACACAGTGGGCTTGCTTTACAGGGATGTTTATATCTCAGACCACTCTGCAGCAAAATATTGTTGTACTATTGCGGGACTAATTATGACTCGAATACTTAAAAATACTGACAAGGGTAGCAGGGATGATGGATTATATTTAGGGATGCAACTAATGATTATTTTCATTGCTAGTTAATCCTCATCTTCATCTTCAAATTAGTTGAATGACCATTTGTCCAAAACCTGAAGATATTCAGCTGTAAACCAGGATAATAATCAATATTTTGACAGACTTTTAATTGATATCTGTCAATTGAGTAACTGATGAATGGATCAGCAATAATTAGATTAGAACAAAATCGAATGATGCCAATGAGGACTGTCAGATTGATGTATAGAATAGGAAATGAACCCACCAGTGTTTGATGTTGATCCACTCTCTCCCTTTTTCAAAGTTTGTTGGATCACATGTGATGCTTCTTCTCAGCAGTCTGTTCACATGCAAAGTAGATGTAGAAGTGAAGGAGCTGTTACATGCACCTGTTCACTTAGCAACACAAATGAAGAAGGAGGGAAGATTTTTCTGCACCCGTATTTATGAAACTTAAATGAGAATTTGAAGTAAACCAAATGTGTTTTCAGGTTAAAGTTTATAAGAAAGTATCAGCTGTAAATAGTACAATACGCTAAGACATTATTCTGAATGTTGTACGTTACAAAATACATCTCAGAAGATGCTCTTAACTTACACTGAGAGGTCATAAATGAGCATTTTTTAGTCAATGGAAATTGATAGCAACAATTTCCAGCTCCTTCGGGGGGCATTTTCAGGCCAGATGGGCTGTATAATCCCTCCTGCGAGTTCTTGGTCTTCCCCAAGTTGTGTCCTGCCAGCTGGACGTGCCCGGAAAACCTCCAAAGGAAGATGTCCAGGAGGCAAACTGAACAGATGCCTGAATCACCTCAGCTGGCTCCTTTCAAAGCTCTACTCCGAGCTCCCTCCAGATGTCCCAGATCTCCTCATCCAGCAATCCTATGGAGGAAACTCATTTTGGCCGCTTATTATTTCGGTCATTACCTGGTGCTCATGACTGTATGTCAGTGTTGTAGCCAAACCAAGACGAAGTCAAGACCAAGAGCAGAGTGTATCAAGATCGAGACAAGACCAAGATTTTGAGTGGTTAAAAGCAAGTCAAGACCAAGACCCAGTAGTATATAGCCTATTTAGGTAGCTAACATTTAGCTAATGTTCGCCACATCTTTTTGGGTGAGGCCTCGCAGCCTTCTCAGTAAGTGTATGGCAGGACTTACAGACTGCTGTGTGTTTTCTTTTAAAAAGGCAGGCAACATCATGTGCAGCTCTCTCTCTCTCTTTAGAGACAGTCCCAAAACTGAACTAGTTCATATTCATTTCTTTTTTTTAATGAGCTGCTTTTATAAAATACCAAGTTTAATTTGTTGGAAGAACTTTGCAGCTGTTGGCTCGTGGCCTTGTAGTTAAACCTCGACCTGAACTCTCCTGTCCTCTTTTTTCGTTTTCTGTGCTTCGCAGGTGTTTGCTCTATAAATACAGACTGCGGAACAGTCTGTATTTATCATTTCTTCTACTCCCCTGCAGCTGTGGTCTTCACCGGTCTCGCAATAAAATCCTGAGTCCTCTTTGTCCAAGACAAAACCGAGTAAAAAAATGCAGTCGATTCTGAGACGAGACACATGTATTTTTCATTTAATTTAAATGTACTTAACTAAATGTTCCTGTATCTGTACTTATGTGTGTGCAAGAACAGCACGTGTTACTTTTGTGCAACAGGTTATCAACTAGTTGCAACTAGGAGTGGCTGATTCACTTTAAGTGAAACACTTGACTCAAACATGGTGACTGCAGCAGCAGTAATTGATGCGGGTTACCAAAGTGCTGCTTTTTCTTTCTGTGTGTGTGTTTATTCGGGAGAAGATCTGAGTGACAGCTCTTTTTTGTCTCTGTGGCGATTTTCTAATCATAAGCGATTAGCGGTATCATCATCAACAACACTGGATTGGAATTGCAAACGAGGCCAAGATACAGCAGAGAGGATTGTGGGAGGTTTGACCTGCTTTCTGCCTCCTGTTCATTAAAAATGGCTCATCGAGGACAATCATTATCTTCAGAGTCAGTGAGAAATCTGTTTGTCACAGCTCTGTTTTCTATCGTCTCTATCAAACATGCAGCTCTGTGATGCTTAAATTAATTTCCCCAAAATGACAGTACGGACTCTGTTCTCTCTTAAAGGTGGTGAATTATTCATAGGGCTGCTCTAAGAGCTTGTGGTGTAACATGGAGTCATGCACTGCTGTGAAGCTGGCATGGCAACCACTTAAAATAGGGTCTTGTATGAGCTTACAGCTGTCAGTCTCCTGCTTTATTCATTATGGAAGTCTGACTACTGTACAGAGCCTGCGTGTGTGCTGCAGGTAAAGTTAAGCCGATAGATCAAACTGATCAGATATCAGCATTTTATTTTTAAATGACAGTGCAGCATTAATGCCACATGGTCTACATCATGCTTAATGGATTTTTCAGACTGCTACAGATTTTTTTGAGGGGAAAAATTTAGCAATAACAGATATGGAAGCTGATATAATAAAATTTGGCTCTGGAATGAAAAGAGACCTTTTCGATGTGGATTTTGGACCAATATGACAATGCAAAGTACTCAGAATCCTGCTGTCCATCAATTTTCTTGCATTTATCCGGTGTCAGATCGTGATGGCAGCAGATTTCCAGACATCCCTCACCGCAGCAAAGCATTCCTGCTCCTCCTGGGGGATCCTGAGGCGTTCCCCTCCCAGGTTATGTAGTCCCTCCATTTTCCTGTCACTCGTGAACAAGACTTTAAGTTTTCTTTAACATGTTAAATAATTTAATATATACATTGTCAACCAGTTCTAGTTGCTACTGAGAGCTTCTTTTTTTTCCCTCTTACTCACCACAGTGTAGTTCAATATATGTTGGATAAACTTTGCACCAACACATTACCACACACATTTTTTTTCTGTATTATGTACTGTTTTAATATCAGCAGATATACCAGTAGGGCTCCAATTTTGATATTAATCTTAGTAGTAGAGTAATTGGGAAGTAAAACTGCAAAAAAAATACAACATTTACAAAACATTGGGAATCAGATTAAACTGTGTCTGTCTGCTTGAGCCTAAGCTACAATCGTTAGCATGTCTGGTCAGTCTATTGGTCCACACGTTGAACTAAGACAGCGAACATGGTAAACATTACACCTACAACACGTCAGCATGTTAGCACACTGATATCAAGCATAGCAGTGCTTTGTACACAGTACAGAGCTTAGCTGTAGTCTGTAGTTTAGTCTTCTTGACATTTTGAAAATACGTACATCATATCACAGAGAAACAACAGAACTATCAAGTAAAATTTAAAGACATATGGTGGAGTCCACAGTCTGGCAGCCACAGAAACCCCTGAGGCACCATTTTGAAAAATTTAGCTTTTTAAGAGTGAGAAATAACCTGCAGCAGTCTCAGTCCACGAGCAATTAAATGTTTCCACCAGTTTTCTCTGAATTTTCTCGGCACTTTGAGCCTGTTTGTTACACACGGACGGTGCCAGTCCAATTTCAAATCAAAACGGAAAACTGACAACAGTTACAGACGTTGGAAAATCACTTCAGTGATAATAATGAATGGGAATCATTACATTTCCTTAATGAAGCAGCCTCTGGGCTTGGTAGAGAGGAGCTCTAATGGAAAATTATATTTGGAGATCTAATCAGTGATACACCCCCCCTCCTCCTCTGCTGCTATTGCTTCCTTGTTGTTGTAGACAAGGCTCTGTCACTACCATTTGTGGTGAAGGAAGAGAATATTTTTCCTTTTCTGTTGCATGTTATTCCTGATGGGGTAAGAATCTGACCAAGTTATGCTAACGTCCACGGGCCAGATCAAACTCTGCGTATGCACAAGGACAAAAAAAAGCTGTGTGTCAGTACATTTCTGTTTTTGTAAATTTCAATAATCAACACACATGCACGCACACACACATACGGAGCACACACAGCACGCACGCACCACATTGATTTCCACTTTTCCACTTAACCACCGATAGAAGCATGCACCCAGTTTGCACATCAATATTCTGCCTGCTCCACCAGTCGTTAAACCTGTCAGTGAGTGCAGTTTCTCCACTTGTTGTGCATTGGCAAGGTTCTCCAGCAAAGCCAGAGCAGCTGTCATTATGCTTTTTATAGCAACCATATCATTAACTCTCATCACATGTGCCCGTAAACCATCAGCAGCATTTATATCAGAAAGGTAATGTCGAGTTTACATTGCTCGTATTGAAGCAGACTTTTGAAAGCTTCACAATAAAGGATAATAAGACAAGATCTGAGCACAGGGACATACAATTAGTCTTTCATTGATGTTATGTAAAGGGTTATGTATTGCTCTATACCGTAGTCTATACCAGGTCAAATAAAAGTGAATGGTACAACACAGCTAATAAGCTATTATAGCTTCTGTGCTTGTGGATTTACTTCACCCCAGCGAGCGAATCCTCTTAATTTTTGCCATTTTACTGACATATATTGTTCCAGTCATCCTCAGTGTGGTAGTCAGTATTATATTGTATGAGATAATTGCATATTTCATAGTCAAACATTATTTGTGGGAAAATGTTACAATTTAAGATAGTAACCCTCTATCAGCCCTTATGGTACGATTGTCTAATGTTATATAACAGTTAGTTCAGACCAAGTAATTTCATTAGTTTGCAACTCCATATTTAATTTTGAAACATATTTTTCCATCCCCACCTCATCATCAGATTACCCATTACTACGGTTACACTATGTGAAATAATAAAATGCGTGTTTACTTGAGGGAAATCATGTATTGCTCGGTGTTTGAGTGCATGTATTGTTATACGTCTGGCCTCATGTCTTTGTAATATATTTACAAATTATTGCTGAGAGCCGAAACCACCTCAAACCAAAGAAATCACAACTGGCGTTCTTCATTCAGCTTCAATCAGATCTGAGTCAAGATCAGAGGCTGAGGCTGTTGGTGCAGAGAAGCTATGAAATCATCCAAAAAAAAAAAAAAGTCTCATTGGAGAGTGAACTCTGAGCAGAGAGAGCCAGGGTCACACAGACAGCCTGAGGCACAGTAACAGAAGCAGCTTATGCAATGGGTCAGATCTTGTGTTGGTAAGAGAGAAATTCTTTTTGTAGACACTAAACGGACCTTAAGGTGAGTAAAACTTGAATCAAAAGAAGGAAGAACTGTCGAGCTGCGGCGGTTTTACGATACAGGAGTGTTCATGTTGCATACCGATGAAGCTCTTTAGCAGTCGGATTTGTTATAGTATGTGTTGACTCGCTGTTATTTGCCGAAACATAGATGAGAGGGGAGAGGGTTTATCCATCCACGGTGGTGGTGCTGATGGTGGATGAAGGCCTGGTGGGCGGTGAGCTGTTTGTTGTGTTTAACATTAGGAAGGTCAGAGCTTTGAGGAAAGGGCCTCGGAGCAGATGGAGAGTAAGAGATGAGCGTAGGGGGGTGGACGAGCGACCTCCTCACCCTCGCATCTGTCTCTCTCTTCCTCCGCCATCTTCGCTTGGCCATTTCTCCCTGCTCTGCTCTTAAAAAATTAGCTGAATGTAAAATGTAAATGTATTTATTTATGTATTCTGATTTCCCTTTAATTATACTGCCTACTCTTAGATTATTTTGTTTAATTCAGGAAGAGGATTAGCATTTTTTGGATTCTGTAGTCTTATCTTACTGTATTAAATTATTGGAGCTTTAATTTAATTCTTGACTGACTCTGTAGGTTTGTTTTTGATGTTAACATTTTAAAGTGACTGAAATGCAGTAAATGAGTGTGTTCTTTGCAGCATTACCATGAAATCACTGTGGGCCACTTCACAGTGCTGTACAAGTATAAAGCAAGAGAAGTACATATATAGATTTCCAGTTGAAGAGTGGAAAACAATGACAATACTCAACAACAACACTGGAAACAAACCTTTTCTGTACCGTGTGCCGTTGTGTATTGCAGTGTACTTGTGGTTTGTTGCACATTTTCATGAGCTTCGTCTCCTAAACAATGAATTGACATTAGCTTCCTGTTTTATGAGTGGTTTTAAGTAAGTAAATATAAAGTGGCAACCTCCGTGGGTGTGAAGTGTCAAAAACTGCAGTTCCTCAAACGTCCACTTGAGGCTGGCTACAAAAAGAGACCGCTTCCGTAAGTCCCCATGTTAAAATGTCCAACTTCACAGCAGAAATAAACATGTTTACAGCCTGGTACAAAAACAGTTTTGGTCTCTATAGCTAATTTCCCTGTTCGTGACAACTGAACTACAACTAAATTATATTAAGTTTTTAAGTTATGCATAATTAACAGCGTGGGCGCTCTGATTGACAGATGGGTGCTGTTACAGATGGCTTGTTTGCGCAACGAGGCATCATCCAGCCAGCCTCGGGTCCGTCGATGATCCACGTCCGTGCCCAATTTATTAGATTAGGAGGCGGAAAAGGCAGGACAGCCAACATGGCGGCAATTAGATTTTGAGCTTCAGAACAGCTGTTTGAGTGACGTCATGCGTACGCTGTCCATTCTTTCTACTGTCACTGGTCAAAGCTTGTTGTAGTAAGAAGTTTGCCGTTCCACTGATACACATGTAGGATTTAATGTCAGTGTTTTGTCGTTTTGATTTTATTTGTTTTGTTTAATTTCATCCTAATGTTTTTGTTTTTGTTGGCTCTTGTTTAACATGAACGTAGATGAACATGAACGATGGTTAGAGCCAGAGCTCGAACAGCTGATTAGCAGCTGTCTGTCAGTACTTTTAGTTGCCAAGGCAACTAAGCAGTTCACAGGTTGTCAGCTGTAAACAAAGAGGATGAATGAGCGCTGTAAATATCCTCACATAGAACTGATCGTTTTATTATTTTATTTTTGCAGTGATTGTCAGCATAATGATTTTTAAAGGAGTGTATCTCGTGAGATTTTGATGTTATTTTGATAGATTGATAGATTTGCAGATAGATGACAGAAACAACAATGAAAACCAGACTGCTTGAAGCTTTTGATACGTTTACATCTGAACCACAACAGACCCATGGCATAAACTGAGGATATCTGAAGATTTTGATTTTATTTGTAATTTACAGCATATTTGTCCTTTTAGCCACAGAGCCCAGTCATGTTGACGTCAGCTCATCCACCCAACACTGTTTTTTTGGTGCCTTATTTATGGTTCCTTACGTGTTTGGTGAACTTTATTGTAGGTAAGGGGCAGGTAGATAACCTAACTAAAGTTTTATTATAATTTGAACATGTTAATTCTATAAAAATCCACCCTCAGTACAGTTGTCATGAGTGGGGAAATTAGCTATAGAGACCAAAACTGTTTTTTGTACCAGGCTGTAAACATGTTTATTTCTGCTGTGAAGTTGGGCATTTTAATATGGGGACTTATGGAGACTGACTCGTTCTGTAGCCAGCCTCAAGTGGATGTTTGAGGAACTGCAGTTTTTGCTATTACACAGCCACAGAAGTTGCCACTTGGTCATGTCCTGTGTCACATATTAGACCTGATTTAGTGCAGAAATTGTTCTTAATCTTACTGTTATTATGGATCATCGCCCAGTATAATCTAGATTCAGTAGACAGACAGTAGTATGTGTCTGAACTGGCAACTTTTGGTTGTTTTGACATTGTTTGGGTTAAATTCAGACCTCTGTAATTAAGAGGTTGACATGATTGGCAGACAGAGAGCAAGTTGTGTGTGTATGTTACACAACTATGTGGGAGAATAGTGGCTATAGTTAAAACCAAGAGCTCTCTGCTGCTGTTTCATTCTCATGTAATGCACACCATACCACATATATCTAACACATCCAAACATCTTTCAATGGGGAACATCATAAAATGAGCAGCTGCCAGTCAACACCATCAGGTCAGGGATGTTCATTTAGACCCTGAGGCAGCTGTTAGTGTGAGACTATTCTTAAAATAAATACAAAACCCAACCAATCAAATCTTAAAATAAATTCTTTGTAAATTTAAAAGCCATGATGCATATAACACAACTTTGCTATTTTTGGGAATATGCTTATTCACTTTGTGAGTCTCAGCTGGTTGCTCGGCAACCTCACAGTGACAACAAGACACTGGGAACCCGTCCAGGAAATAGTTTATCACATAACACCCCGTGAAACCACAACTTATTATTTTGATACTTCTGTTTTTGTACAGATATAAAATGTCAATCAGTGAACCTTGATAAGCATTTGTTACCTTTGGACAGAGCTAGTCCAGTCTTTGTGCTAAGCTAAGCTAACCATCTCCTGGCTGTAGCTTCATATTTAAAGGACAAACTCTCTCAGCAGGAGAGTGAATAATCACTCTTTCCAAAAGGTTAATCCATTCCTGCCAGCCAAATCAGTCAGTTACTTAGTCTGTGGAGACTCTAGAAGAAGAAGATAACTTTATTAATCCCTCAATGGGGAAATCAGGAAGTTTTACACATATAAAGGCCCGAAATACAAACATAAACATAGAGGGCTCATAGACATGCAGATATGAGGAGATGGAGGAGTGATGGACAGCCATGTATCGACACTCTGGGAGCAGTTAGGTGTTCAGTCTTGCTCAAGCACACCACAGCAATGCCTGAGAGGTGAAGTGGAACGTCTCCAGCTACCAGTCCATGCTCATACTGTGGTCCATGCTGGACTTCAGCTGGCCAACCTCCGGTTCACAAGCCAAGTCTCTCCTCTATGGGTCTCGTACAACATATCTGGATCAGTTGTAAATTTTGTTTACAATCTTCAAGAAATTTGGTGATTACAACATTCTTGTGGGCTCCACAGTAATGGTTGCCATTAAATTTGACACATACCCCAAAAGTCATTCCTTTTCCATAACCACTTATCCTTATCAGGGACACGGGGCAGGATCCAATCCCAGATAACATTTGGCAAGAGACGGGTACACCCTCACCAGTTCATCACAAGCCTGACACATAAAGACAAACGTCTTGGCCATCACCCCAAAATATGTTAGACAGCGTCAGAGACAGCGACAATGAAGCAAATTAGGTTTTTTGACTTTGGAGAGAAAACATAGACGAATGTGCAAACTGATTTAGCTGCAAAAGAATTTTATCTAGTTACTATAATAGATAACATAAAACAGACTATTGATCCCATACTGAGTGACGCTCAGTGCTCCCTCTCTAACCTGGTTAGCATTGTCTCCATGTCATTGGGGAGTGATCTTATGTTCCCCATGATAACAGACAGTACTCGTGGTTTATACCGTCTTTTCCGCCCCTGGTGTTTATTAAAAAATATTAAAAACACAGAGACGTGTTTAGCGGTAGTGTAACTGGCTGCCACCCATGTGGACACTTTTATGTCACCTTTTTATTACAAGCTGTATAACTGTGTAATGTCTTAATTAACCAAACTATGAGGTGACTAAAAATGGCAACCATCTAAAAATACCAAAATATATAAAAGCTGAATCCAAACTGGACGATTAAACAAAGCGAACGAAAACAGGAGCTGTTTCGTGCGGCTGCATCAAAACAGTTGTGATTTTAAATGTCAGCTTCAGTATTTTTTTCATCTGATGGAGGGTAATAAAGTCTTACGCAGCTCTGAATGATAGGGTTTGCGTAGGAGAATTAGGATACCGAATGTCTGCTGAAGGTGTGGACCAAAACATTGATCTCACACTCAAGAGTTTTATCGTGAAGCCAATGTGCAGGCGTCTACCATTTATCTCAAGTGTGCCTCCCACACACTGATGCCTTGAGCTACGCATGCTGTGGTCAGTCAACATCCCATGCTGCTCCTCTCCCCCTCGATCTATCTACAGTATGTCTTTCCATGTTTAGGAGGAGATTTCTCTCCTACATACTGTGTTCGTCTGGATCCTGGAGAGAGGAAACAGGAGGCCCCCTTGAGGGAAACTGTCCTTTCTTTATGGCTTTGACCCTGCTTGACCGTGACTATGGCACAACGGGGATGTGAGTGTTGGGTAGTCAGTAGTCATGTGCATGTGTGCACACATGTTGCTTGTGTGTGGGTGTGGTTTTTAGACATGTTGCTGGCAAGTGCTCTGGCACTCACCAGCCAATAATTGCACATAATTGCATCCATTTGTGGGAAAGGCAAAGATGAACATTAGTGAGATCTGTGACACGTACTGCAAACCGTTCGCCGCCTCAAGATTAAAGACGGACTCTTGATGAAATGTTGCGTGGCACGTGATGTCAGGTGGCATGTGATGGTTACTATGGTGACCGTGGCACATGCACCTGCATTTGTTCAGCTTTGGGTAACGCTGAATACATCAAGTTTGCTTTTATTAAAGATAAGGCTGGTGATATATATATTTTTAGTTTTGTTGCCAACTAATCTGTCATGTCAGTGAGCTCATTTAGTCTTATCACAGAATTTAAATGAAGCATTATTGGCACAACAGTGATGCGGTCAGGTCCGTAAGTATCACTGAAGTGCCAAAAATTGTAGGTAAAGCTCACCCTCGAATTTAATATTACGATTAGACAACAATCATCAACTTAAGTAAAATATATAATCTATTTCTAGTCCCATCAAA
Organism: Protonibea diacanthus; assembly: GCA_028641955.1. Taxonomy (NCBI): domain Eukaryota; kingdom Metazoa; phylum Chordata; class Actinopteri; family Sciaenidae; genus Protonibea; species Protonibea diacanthus. The sequence goes on from CM053986.1 coordinate 14,822,149, forward strand.
GCTTTCTGGCTTTCTGGAGATTGTAGAGTTTCCCAAACTGGATAAATACCGCACATAAATAAACAAAACTATTTTGCTTGTTCAGTCTTGTAGTGACAAAGATGTCTGCTGAGAAATATCATTTTTTCAGTGGGCAGATTTAGCTCCTAAGTCTGTGATCTCCACGTGTATTTTAAGCTAATCCTTAAGCTGTATTTGAGACTCACCGCACAGCTGATGGAGTGGAGTCCATGTCTCGGTGGGTCAGGGATAGTTTGATGGCAAAAGTGGGACCTATAAAATTTTGAGCAGGTGGTCATAATGTAATGGCTGATGGGTGTATGCAATAATGATACAATACATGAATAATTTCTGTTTTTCCACCAGACGTGCACTATGTTTGCCACAAAATAAATTCCAGCATTTCAATCATGAATCATTAAATAGCGACTTTACAAGCAGATCTTCAATAAACGGAGAGATAAATAATTAATGAGCACAAAATGCTTTGCTGCCAGTACATTTAGTTCGATAGTGGTTTAATCTGCATACTCTCTGAAAAGAGGTTTGTTGTGCATGTGAGGATGCTTTTAAGGGTCAACATGCCGAGGCAATTATTTTTTACTTTGTGTGTTATCATGTAGGAGGACATTTTAAAACAATAAAAAAGCACAAGCAATGGGACTGTGCACCCTTATTATTATCTGGATGCACACCACATTATCTGTGAAAACACAGACTGGTGAACAAAAGACACCACCGAGCAGCTGATGCCGACTGACGGGTGACCCTGCTGTGTCGGCGTCAGAAAGTGACGTTGCTTCAGATGACGCCTGAGAGGCGGGGACGTCTTCTCCTCGTATCTTTTCTTTGGATTACTCCCCCACGTTTGAAGTGGGAGAGACCGAGACAAAAAGGGAAAGACGATCGGTGAGGTAAGCGCGAGGACCCGTCCTGGTTTCACACCTGAGGATCCTTAACTGTTTATAAAAAAATGTAAGGAAACATTAAAATAAGTTTGACAGCTGCTCTCCCTCCTCCACGTCATCTGCTCCTGTCTCAGTCTCTTCATTATCAATTTGTTGACCTCTACACCTCTCGGTAAACTTCCTCGCCCTGCTTGCCCTTTAGAGTTTCTCTCCCTCTGCTGGTTTCTTAAGTGATGGGTGCAAAAATGTAGCGGCTTCTCAGACCTTTTTTTTTTGTCCAGATACAGACAATTCCAAATCATTCAACAATGCACAATAGACTGAGCTGTTGCCAATAAGACGCCAACGCTCACCAACTGGACCATTTCCTGTAAACGATGAAAGCAGCACCCTGCGCTGATCGAAGAGGAGCACGATGACTGGTGAACACGAGAGTATTTTCAAATCTTAACTGATTTTAAAAAAACGTGGGAGACCACAGACACAACGGCCAATTATTTATTTATTTTATTTTAATTGTAAGAATTAGACAATTCAGTCGAGGCGTTTATACTAAACGATTTCAGAGTGGCGATTCCCGGGAATTTCACCGACACTGGCATGATCAAACATGACTTCACTGTCTGTTCTGCTGTTGCACAAGACAGGCATGCATATTAATCGCCCATCCAGTTGATTCATTTTAGGTCTGACAACTAAACAATTCATTGACAAATTGTTTCAGCTCTACAATCGTCTAGCATCATATTTTCTGATTTAGAAAACGTTGTTTTGTGCCCAGTGTGATTCAGCACCTGGAAGCTGGTGTTCATGGTAAAGGTTCAGCGTGCAGCCTCAGTTCACCTGGTTCTTTATCCCCTCCTTCTTAATTCAGAGAGCCTCCACTGCTGTGAGTGTGACTTCATGTGGAGTGACACTCCCCAGTGGCCCACCATGACAGTTTGGTAAGCGGCCATGAAGTGCTGCAGAGAGGGATCTCCTTCTGGCACTTTGTCCCTTCTCTGTCAGGCTCCTTTAGAGTGAGCGCTGGCTTCTTGGCCTCCTCCAAGGCTAACTCAACATCCAGCGTTACGAATAGACACGTTGAACTTTAATACTTTGGCAATTTTTTACGTTTTATATTGGATCGAGGATATGAGAGTAGAGACGGCATAGATACCTGAAGTCTTTCGTGAAAGTCTGTCTGTGTGTATTTCACCAGTTAAAAGATTTCAATATGAAGCTGCAGCAGCAGGAAATGTTCGGTTTGCATTAACAGTAACTTGATACGGCATTTATCCGGGAACACTTTTTCCAGGTTTTAATCACCATCATTTGGCGATGGATAGTTCTTCAGGATTATTGTGTCAGTTTGGGTACATTCAAGCTTTTAGAGAAATCTGTGTGGTGTCCAGTATCCAAATTTGTACCCTGACAAAATTTAGAGGTTGGAAACTGGTCTTTTAGGTAACTACTATACGACATAAAGATGTCATAAATCATGCTCACTCAGTTGAATTTTTGCCATGTTTATTCTCTCTAGTTTATGGCATAAGATGCTAAATAAGGAATTTTACATTTTTTGTTGTTTTTACCTTTTTGTTTTTTTTTTCCCCACCAAACTGTGTCTGAGGGCGTGTGTCTGAATCATGATTGAGCAGCTGAGTCACTCTTTGTTGTAGATGAAATCAGTCTGGAGGGGATGGTGGTGCACAGAGCTGAATGCAGACCGGTCGTCAATGACAACTACATGAAGCTGAAGAAGTGAGTGAAATTTGAAGTTGTTGAGCTCAGAAACAATGAATTCAAAATGTTACTGTGCCCCAGGCTTGAATTCGGGCAGAATAATGAGATATAGCAAAGGATATACTATGAATTAAAGTTTGAAACTGCAATACCAAAGCTCAAACTCATGAAGTTGACATATAAATAATAATATCAGAGGAAACACAACATTTGTTTTCACCCCTGGACAATATAAAAATCGTGTTGTGAATTAATTAAACCGGAGCAGAGACGTTGACACGGCGACTGTTTATTTGTGTACACTGAATACTCGCGTCCACTCACACTACTCTGCCTTTTACAAACGGTTTCTGTCTCCTCTTCATTGGAATCCGTTATTCCAGCTAGTTAGTGGATGGTATTGCTATAGCAACTGCATCACTGTGGCAGGTGCAGTGCTACAATAAAAACCCAAGGCAAACACAACACAGTTTGCTTTAGTGCGTGCGTCGGTGCGTGTGTGTGTGTGTGTGTGAGGCCGTTTTTGTGTCAGCTGTCAAATCAGTAAAACACATTACAGTGATTAACACAAACACTTTTCTGGGACTGTCTCCGTCACCTGCCGTCAAAAGACAGAGCGTCTTTCAGACTGCTATCCTGACATTCTCCTCAGATGTTACATGGTGGCGCGGTGATGTGCGGTAGAGAACATCCCGAGCTTAGTTTTGTCCAATTATATTTCTTTTTTTGACATGACAAAAGAAAAGCTTCACTTTTCACTCCAGTTTTGTAATCTGACATTTGGATGGCAGCTGACAAATGTCCCCTCCGTCATGGCAGACTACAAGATATGCAGGACATTATGTTGTCATGGCGGCGTGTCAAATTCAACAGTCTTGGTAGAAACTTCGCCTCACTTCATACTGTATATATTCACTGTCACATTCAGCCAACACAATAAAACAATCTGTATTTTTATGCATCTGTACATACTAGTTTATGTTTACCTGCTGAGCTCCTGGTTATCTCTGTCTATATGTGTGTATGTATTGAGAGCAACGTGAAGAACGTGTAGAAAAAAGTGATCATATGTAGCTTATGTAGCCATATAAATGTGTACATTAAGGAGGAGAAACAACTCAGTGCCTTATACATAATTCACATCATATTTATGGCATTTAGAGAGAGTAATGTGTGATCCAACACAACAACTCTGCTATAAACTCTGGAGCTCATAGTGTTTTAGTTTTTGTTGACACTGTCAGCGAGGTAAAAATTCTGCTTTATGTTTATTATTGAGGTTGTAGAGGAAGGTGCAGTGCATTACATTGAACAGTGTTTCTAATACTATGGCCGTCTCGTGCCTGTAAACCGAAGCACCTCACAACATAATGCAGGATTGCCAATAGGACAATACCACTGGAAGCTGGAACCTCAGTGACAAACATACAGTTAAATTAATTCCTCTTTGTCAGTGTCAATCAAAACTGAACATTATTAAATATTTCTAAAGGCAGAGCTCATAGCAGAGAGCTGATAAGGTGGCCGGTGAGTGTATGTATGATTAAATTTGATTTAAAGAAATGAAATATGAAAAATATTTTTTTTAAATTATTATTAGATTTGGTTTTATTAGCTGAATTGTTTCTCATAATAAATTCAGAACGATATATTAATCACAGTCAGACATCTGGCAGTGCTTTGTGTTTAATATATCTTCGAGGTTCATAGTGTTTGCTGTTTTGTGCGGCCGTCAGTCTAAATAAAACGTGTCAGGATGAATGAAAGGCAACAAGTAATAAATGGAAAGCAGAATATCTTTGGACAGGGCAGCTGCCATGACTCATTCGGTTAGTTTAACCTCAAGGTGCTGACACTTGTCTCCAATAGGCACATCTGTCAGCGGAGATCAATTTAGAACACAGAAAAGACAATACAAACTTTATCTCTCTTTCTGTGTGTGTGTGTGTGTGTGTGTGTGTGTGTGTGTGTGTGCGCGCGTGCCAGGCTGCAGATTAAAGAGTCGACCAAGTCTCCTCGTTTGTCGCAGCAGCTGGAGAGAGCCATCACTACTGTCTTCAAGCCCGTGGCCAACCACGACTTCAATGTGAGAACTAATAATAGCAAAGCTCTGTGTGTGTAACCCTTTTGACTCAAAACATGGTACGACCCATTTGAGACTGTAACATCATTTAATGTAAAGAGTAAAAACAAAGCCATTGGTTTGTGGTATAACCGTTGTGAAGCCTCAAGTTTGACAATATGGATGTCACCATCTTGTCTTTTGGAGCCAGGAGTGATCACTTAATCTGGACGAGAGATTTCTTTTAGCAGTAAGCTGATAGAATTACCACACCAAACTTACCAGAAGTGTCAAGACTATTGGGTTGCATTATGGGAAATGTAGGATCTAGAGTTTTCTGGTAATAATCAGGATATCGATGCTGCTTCGAGTTGGACAGTTTAAAAGTGCAGCACTAAATTTCTAGAGAGATCCTTTGATGTGCAAATATGGTCCACAAAATTGACCACAGTTAGTGGGGAAAAATATGTTTAGTACATTTTAATGTAATGTGAAGATTTATTGAAATCCAAATAAATATTCACTAAATTTATTATGATAAAAATGAGCAGAGGCATCATGACTTCATGTTTTCTTCTCATTCTTATTGTTTGAATTCTAGCTATTATTATTATTATTATTATTATTATTGTTCTCAGGTGGTTTATGATAAGAAGAAGAAGTCGGAGGGGAAGATGGTGAGAGCTGAACGGCAGGTCGTGTTGGACATGCTCTTCTCTGCCTTTGAGAAACATCAATATTACAACATTAAGGACTTGGTGGACATCACCAAACAACCTGTGGTGAGCAACACACACACACACACACACACACACACACACACACACACACACACACACACACACACCAAAAACAACAATACACCTGCCCACTATCCACCATGCTTTGTTAAATTTGAACAAATCGCCCACGGCATGACGTTCATGCCTGTTCACACTCTCTTTAGTGGCTGAAATTTGGACCGACATGCGTGCGCAGACACACAGACACACACAAACACACGCACACACGGGATGAATCGATACAGTGCAGTGGATTCGTTCCAGCTCGCAGAGAACAGCAATGTGTAGGTGCTGATGAGACCTTGAGGTCCTTCTCTCCCTCTGATTGCATCTGATTGCATAACCATCAGCTGAGTAGGAGTCAAACGCTGTAATACACTCCACACCACCATTTCTCTCCTAAAGCACTTGGCTAACACTCAAATTAAATGAACTAAAGTAACTGAAATGCCCATTATGAAAAGTCTTGAAACACATCACTGTTACTCATTCGGTGCGGCGGTACGTCTCTACAAGTTCAACAGAGACACCCAGTGGAGGTTTGAGAGGATGGTCCTCCACAGCTCCGGCTTATTTATTATCATCAGGTGGGAAACTAAACGATACCATCGCTGCAGAAATGAAAGATGGAAGCAGGTGAAACGGAGAAGCAAAGCTGGCTGCGAGTAGGATCACAGGGAACACAACATCAAGTATAAAAGTGGTATAAAATTGGCACAAACTTCTTCATTCAATATTCAGAAAGCAGATCATCTAACCAGTCTGCTACATGTTAGCATAAAGACCGGAAACAGGCAATGTTTGCCAAGAAATAATAAATAATCTGTCTCTGGAAAACCACATTTATTCATTTTTACACTTTGATTAAACCACCAAGACTTAATGTGAATTTTAGAGGCGCTGGTTGGTGGATTTTATTACCAGAGCACTGCTGCTAGAAATATTTAGATCTTTTACTTGTTAAAATAGTACGGAGCCCGTCTGGTGACACGGGCGTAAGAAAAAAATTCCATGGCCACGAATTAATAACGCGTAGGAATGAGATCCTATTCTGTGGCCATGACTTGTTTAATGTGTGGGAATCACTTTCATCACTGAGACTGTTGACTTTCTTTCTGGCATCAGTAGCTTCAGCCGCAAACATGGACAATTTTGATCTGATTTTGTTTTATTTTAATCTAGGGATGAATTACAGTGATATTCTTAAGTCACTTGCGGTTAGACATTTTCATTCATACAATAATGTCCGACAATTATCATCTAAAGTGAAGGACAACTTTAGCATACATGAACCACTGGCCTGATCAGGTCAACAGAGTGTTTTAATTTACAGCCCCGATCCTAGTTGAGTTATAGGTTTATAATCTTGAATATAAAAGTATAATTTCCCAGCAAGAGCTGGCTCAATTTGTGGCAGCGGCAGCTAGTAGTGGCACTTGCCGGTTACTGGGGTAACTGGCAAGTGCTGGGGGTTACTGCCGCTGTTATGGGTATTTGTTTTTATTTTTTATTTAATAAAACAGTCATCAGTGTTGTATTTGACTTGCTGGCAGTAGCATTTCCATAACGTGATTTCTGCATCAATTTGCAAGGTTTTCTTAATTAATCTCTCAACCGTTGCCGCCGTGTGGGGACCGCACAGCGGCAGCGGTTGTGGCAGGATAGTGGGAACTGCCTGAGACACCGGCAAGTGCCACTGCTAGCTGCCGCTGCCACAACTTGAGCCAGCCCTTTCTCCTGCATTTACTGCACAATTGACGACTGCTCCAAAACTGGACAGCATGCCATCAATCTGGAACTTGAATAATCTCCTTCCCGCGCATTAAACAAGTCGTGGCCGCGGAATAGGATCTCATTCCCACGCCTTATTAATTCGTGGCCATGGAATTTTTTTTTTTTCCACCCATGTCACCAGACGGGCTGGGTAAAATAGCAATAGTACAGAGTAGAAATAATGTTACAGGTCCTGCATTCAATTAGTAACATAAAATATAGTGAAAGCACCAAAAGTAAATATAAAAATATACTATTGTTATTTTATTATTATATAATATAATGATAAATTGATAGCTAAAGGTTGAGCTGTTTTTTTTAAAATAGTTTATTAGTTTTCATTATTAGATCTTTTTACACAGGTTCACATCATCTTGTGATTTCAGCCTTTTTTTTTTTCCTCCAGACGTACCTGAAAGAAATCATGAAGGAAATCGGGACGTACAACAACAAGGGAGCGCACAAAAGCACCTGGGAGCTGAAGCCAGAGTACCGACACTACGAGTCTGCTGAGGAAGAGGAGATGCAGACCGCGTAGCTCACACGGTCAGGGTCATCACACAGGAGAGAGAGAGCGGCGGGTTTATGTGAAATGATGTGCTGAATGTAGATGTCAAAGAGCACGTGCTGTTTATCACACACGCAGGTGATGTTTTTGAGTTCATCAGTTTTCCGTAAACGTTATCACAGGGTGGAAAAGATAAGTTTGGAATAAAATTGGAAGGTGGAAAAAAACAAAATAAATCTAAAATGCTATTTGTGTGATTTGTGGAATAGAAAACCACTGACTGTCTCATATTGAAGGTTCAGTGTGTACGTTTTAGGACGATCAGAAATGGAATATGTGTATAACTGTGTAGCATTTAGATGCATTTTGACAGTTGTGAAAACATGAACGCACAATGCAGAATTTGTAAAGTCAAGCTGTCATACTGAGCAGGGTCCACAAACAACCTCCACAGACTTCTGCCACTGCCACTACTCCATCTGTTGCTGCTGCTTTTAGTACTGGCTAAAATGATTGCAAGTGATTTCCAACCCTTCTCGTTTCTGTCTGCTGTGTGTAGCAGAATGATTCTTCAAGCAAGTTAGTGCAATCATTGGGCAGTTCCAGAGAGTTACAGGGGATTTTACAACCGGAAATGCAATTGGCTGCAGCGATTTATTGAAATTGAAGTGATATGTGTGCTCAAATACAAATCACAACAAACTTGCACCGCCATGTTTGTTACAGTAGCCCAATACAGACAAAGGGCAACCTCCGTGGCTGTGAAGTAAAGCCAGTGCACAAGTGCCAAAAAACTGCAGTTCCTCAAACAGCCACTTGAAGCTGGCTGCAGAGTGAGTCAGTCTCCATAAGCCCCCATGTTAAAACTTCACAGCAGAAATAAACATGTTTACAGCCTGGTACAAAAAACTGTTTACGTCTCTATAGCTAATTTGGTGACTATACAGAGTCTGAATTTTTATATATATGAACTCACCTGTTCAGAATATATTAAGAGTTTACGTATATATAGTTTAAGTCAGTATAAGTCATGTATGACAGATGAGTGCCGTTACAGCTGGTTTATTTGAGCACCCATTCAGCCCACATCAGGTCCACCGATGATCCACGTCTTTGCAGATATTTAGATGAGGCAGGACTGCTATATAACATGAGCCTCCACATGCTGAGCTTCACGACGGCTCTTTAAACTGTCAGTGGTTTCGTCACTACGTTGCCGACATAGCGAGAGAAAGGCGGACACGATGAGGAAGTGTTTGGAAGGTTCTGGCTAATCGTATCGTGTTTAGGATGTTTGAGTAAAATACTAGATCAGTCAACAGTATCCTGCTTTGAATGATTAAAACAATTACACACACACACACACAGGGTCGCACATAAATGACATCTAATACTTTTAACTTAGCCGAGCCAGCTGAGTTTTAGATTTTTGTAAAAAACTATTTGGATAAATATTCTGTAAGTGTCACAACCTGTTAAATAGATATACTTTGTGTTAGTCGGATGCAATCTGCCATTTCACCACCAGATGCCACCAAATTTCACACGCTGCACCTCTTAAGGTTTGATCTGTCATTTGTGTTTTTTTTTTTTTAACTTAAATCACACCTACAAACGAGCACAGCTGCTTCCTGGTCGGTAAAAGGAAGTCAGAGAACTAAGAGCTGAAACTTGTTTTTAGTCCAGAAATACACAAAAACAGCACACTCATCGTTGGTTTTCGTTGACGATTTTTAAGTGTTAAGTGTTTTTTAAGTGCGTGAATGTTTGGGCCCATGTACTGAGTCAAACAGCATAGATGACCTATTTTGTTTTTTTTTCCCCCTGGCACTTCAACTCTTGAGTTACAGAAGACAGGAGGCAGTTAAACCAGCAAGAGAAACACAGGTGGCGCTAACAAAGCTCTGTTCCAGTAATTATTGCAGCAGGTTTAAGTCGTTTCAGCTTAAGAGAAGTGTGGCTTTTAGGGGAAAGTCTGAAAAGTAGAGCTGCCAGATAAATATAGTGAATAAAATGGAAATACGTAACTTATTTAATGTCATCACTGCTCAGGATAAAAAGTGTCAGATTACAGGCGAGCGTCTGCAGCAGCATGTTCTAGAGAGGCAACAGACTTGTCGTGTCACTCCGCTCTGCAGTAGTGTTCAGTTTCAGACAGTCTGTTTAAAAAAAAAAACGTATCTTTACTAAACATCACAAACATAGAGCCAAACGTCAAAGTGATGGTACTCGACTTTATTTTCAAATTAACCAGAGATCTTTTCGTCACTGATGGATCTTATTTAACCATAAACACAAAGAGGTCGGAGGTTGTAGGCTTCATGGATCGTTGCTAAAACACTTCACTGTCCTGCTTTTTAATTTTCCAATCACAAAAACTCGGGCCAAAAAAAGAAGAAAAAAAAAAAAATCCAACAAAAAGAAGAGTTAAAAACTGTTTTCGGTGACCAATCATAATCGATTCTTCCAGCGTTGGAGATGTTGCTGTGGTCCATTAATGTGAATATATAAAGAAATTGTACAAGAATGTTTCCGTTGAGGCATGATGCAAAATAGTGCTCAGTCAGTCTGCTCGTGGAGCCTTTTGGGAAGCAGCAGCCAATTGTAAAGCAGATGTAGTTTCCAGGTAGTTACTGAAACAGAGAGGAACACTCATTAATATACTTGTTTTAAACAGTTAAGACGACTTCCTGTGCACTCAAAATTAAAAAAGGTTCTGGTTTAGTGATCGAGCTCATACGCGTGGAGGATTGTCCAGAGGGGTTAAAATGGGACCAGCAGAAAAACAAGGCTGCTTGCTCCAAAAACAAGGAGTACTAAAGGACAGAACGAATGCAGAACTTTCATCTTTCATCTGTATCTAGAAAACAAATTCTCTGCTAAATAAACTGAATTACAGAGGCACTTTTAGACAATCACCGTGTTTGAAATCTGATGTCAATCCCATCTCACAACTTTCTGACCCGAAGTAAACTCTTCTAATATTGTGTACACCGGGCATGTGTCTTCCACGTAGTTTGCTTCGTTTCCCCCGTCTATTGTAAGTCTGCAGAGTTTTATTTTGAAAAACTGCTGATTGTTTATGCCTTTCTGTGTCTGACTTCCAGTGCCAATGAACGCGGGCTGCTCATGGTGTCCATCAAAGTAGCACAGTTGTGTATTCTCGCTCCTTTAATGGCCCGCGACGCACGCTGCTCTAAGCTGCCTGCTGATTATTAGTCCAATTACTTTTGATTCTAATTATTTGAATGCGTGAGCACTTACACATTTCTCGATCTCCAGACCATCTTTGAAGAAAAGCATGTATGGTGTGATACCGTCTTCACGGTAATCCAGCAGAGCCACCATACCCTCTGGGTTCATGCTCTCGCCCGTGAAAAACTGCAAAGACAGAAAATTTATGTTAGTGTTTTTAAAGTTACGTCCATCGCTGTGTCACCTAAACTTCAACATTTGGTTCAACACTGACAGCAAGTCTGCTCAGAGGATTCTTGGTGGTAACTTGAGTTTGTCGACTCGTTCTGGGGGCTGCTACATGCACCTGAGCCCTCTGATTTACAGAGTTTCTTGATGTGATAGCTTCAGTCTAACGCCTGGCTGAGGTAGCCAACTGCCAATTAAGTGCTGCTAACTGAATCTACGGCTAGCAGGCAACTGAACCGGGCTCAGCAGCCGGGTTGGACAAGGTTCGAGCACAGCCTCTGAGACCAACAGGAAATAACGTTAGTGGTTTAGACTTTGCTCGTTGGAAGACTGCCAAGTAGTGAACCTCTAACTGTGAGTCGTGTAGCTAACTTATCTGACTCCGTCCCGGGATGCAAGGAGCTGACAAGGAAACCACCTCAGTAGGTACTACCAAACTGGCCACAGCTGGTGTTGGAGGTTGTGTGTAGACGCTGACAGTAGCTCAGTGTTTTTCAATACTAAAAAAGTAATAAAATAATAAAAAAAAGACTCAGTATAGTTACCCTGAACTCATCAAACTTGCCCACGATACTCTTAACAGCTGTTGTGGCGTCTTTCATGAACTGCTCCACTCTCCCAGGGTTGTTCACCTCCAGGTGGGCCTTAAGCCTGGACATGCAAACAGAGGGATATTGTTTAATACCACGCCCTCAAAATATGGCTGTGGATTGAACCATGTGCACCAATACTCACGCCTTTGTGTAAGCTTTGATGTCTACCACGTATGACTTCTTGTTGTAGAACGTCTCCTGCAGTTTGTGGTTCAGGACGATGTCCACTCCGCTGACTGATTGGTCATCGATGCCCTCAGCAACGTCGTCAGCCGAAGCGTTGGCCCCAAGCAAAGAGTCGTCAATCGTCTCTGTCCTGGTGGTCATCTGGACACAGTAAATGGTGCAAAAAAGGACAGACATGAGTGAGGAGAACGTTAACTCATGAAAAACTAAAGTCTAATGTCATGACTGATATTTCATTGCGTCATTAGCTGGCGTGAAATCCAGTTGAGTGTTACAGCGTGGGGCCGAGCACGTGAATTAAGAACTCAGGTTTTAATATGAACTTCAGCCATGTTGCTGACGAAACACATTGCGCTCACACACTGCACCGCTTCACGGATAGCAGACGTTGTCAGGAGCCCGTCCACTAACAACTTTGACGCAGTGGTGTAAAATACTAGAGTCTGTTGTCACTGAGGGGTAGTTTCATGACTTTAGGCAGCACTGAAATGTGCAAAGTCACTCAGGCTGCAGTGTAGTTACAGAAATGCTGCGTTTCGTGAAAAACTTTTATATTGCAGCTTGTCCTACTCTTTACCAACAACCTGCTCCAGGCTGGGTCGCTATTTAGCAGCTACCAGTCTGCGCTTTTTTTTTGACATGACGGGAAAAAGTCACGAGAAATACTCATTTCTTACTCGTGGCTTTCATCTACACAGCCGCTTTCGTCTGATTTTATTTCCATTTGTTTTACTAACTGTAAGCTAGCGTCAACTCAGCTGTAGCGGCGTAAAAAAATGCTATTCACATCACTCCTGTCTCACTGGGAGCGCTGATCACATGTCTCAGACTAACAAGGCGTAACGAGTGAAATGTGTCTGTCTTTTCAGGAAAAATGATGGTCGTTAGTCTTGCATTATCGATTAATACGATGATCACTTTATAAAATCCCTTGAATGAAAAAAAAAAGCGCGACTGGACAGTGTGGCGCTCCATCCTCAAACGTCTCGTTTGTCCACACAAGACTTTAGTTTTACCGTCATAGCTGACTAAACAAACCAGAAAATCCCCTGAAATCAAACAACTTTAACATTTCGGACTGAAGAAAAACTCAACAGTTGAATTCATTTAATAGTCAGCACGTTCATACGTTACTGTGACAGTGAAAACTTATTTCTTACTCAACCCTCATGTGTCACTATTGACAAATTTTGGGATTCAAATTTTAATTTTTTAATAGATCAATATTTTTTATACTAGCCTCTTAATCCAACTAAAAAAAAAAAAAAGTCCACTTCCAAAACAAAGTGCTATAAAAACTTGTTTTTGGGGGGACATGTTTGTCCATAATGACTTAAGAGGCTAGTAAAACTAACTCATTAACATGATGGTTAACACTTTATTGTATTTCACTTGTTTAGCTTATTGTTGTAAGAACTAATGCTCTTAATACTGAGCTTCCAACACACTGTATTGTTTCATGTTAATAATCAATAAACCTGGAAACTTTATGTCCGACTCCAGGGCTGGATGCTTTAAAAGTTTCGTGTCCTTTTAAGCAGCTTTGCTGTGTGTCAACATCTTCAAGTATGAAACCCGATTACAAACTTTAATGTTACTGGAAACAGCTGGAAACAAAGAGTCAAACGGGGTTGAGATGTCCTCATCATTGATCATCTGTGACTCACCTTTCCTTCCACTTCATAGAACATCCCGTCCTTGGTCTCTGTGATCTTGTAGATGTCCGAGAACATCTCATCATCTGCGGGATGAAAAGAGCAGTCATCACGCTTTATTGAATACACAGCAAATCTCCGGCCTACCCCGGTGGTTGCGACATAAACTACAAACACACACATCATCCCATCGAGTCTAGTTTCCCCCTGTAGACACGAGTATTCGCTTTATCTGTAACTTATCTCAGTCATAAAGTAAATTAAAGCCCCACTCTGTGATTCAGCGCTGCCGTGGAACAATCTGGAAAGTCTCCATTAATAAAACTGCAGCTAGCAGCAACATAACGCCGACAGGCCACGTACACCGCGTTACTCCATCATGACTAACTTTACGTTTATATCCAGACCTGCCCTCACGTATCATATAACCCCGCTGACAGCGGCCTGTTATTCGGGGCACCGGAGTCACACTTTGTAACTTTTAGCCAAACTTAGAGGCAGTTGAAGCGAAAAGCTTACCGGCGTTAGCATCACGAGCTAGCCAGCAGGGTGGCTAACGTTCTTTTATTAGCATCCGGCTAACACGAGTTAGCTCCGAGCTAGCCTGACGAACCGTTATCCGATAATATAACGCAACCAGAATAACGGCTACAGTGCTCCCTAACGGACACGGGCGAATACACAACAGACGGTTACTTACTGGTGATGACACACTTGTAGATGATCATGTTGGCGCTTTGGTGTCAGATGTTTCGCAGACAGAGAAAAAGGCCTAACCGCTCCGACTGAACGGGAGAGGGAAAAGAGCGAGGCGGCCGCGAGGCGCTGCATTTACGTCCTGCTGACGTCACCGCGGGTCCAACAGAGACTATAAAAAAAGAGAAAGAGACGCCGCGGCGCGCACCAGGTCTGTTGTCGACTCTAACGGGAGAAGTGAACGAGATTTAAAGCTAGTCAACGATTGTTTTCTCGTCAGAGTCACTGAAGTAAACATTGAACTCATTTCCCACAAGATACGTCTTTTGTTAGCATCGTGACGTCATAACGACGTTTTTCAGACGCACAAATCAGAAGAAAATGAACTTTATTCCAAACCGGACATCCCGTACTCTCGCGAGATCTGGCAGGCAATGCAGATATCTCTCCTCTCCGCCTGTCTTTATTAAATCTGGTCTATAACAAACTGAACTAAAATAACTTTATGAACCGTTTATGGTGCAGCATAATCCATTTTCATCTATTTACACGATGTTCACAAAACGAGATTTGGAGGTCGCGGTCGAGGAGACCAAGCCAACTAAGGAGACCGGAAGTGTAGTTTTTTCTTTTTTAAACCGCAGACTATATAATATATAAGTGTTTTTACTGTTATAGAAAAAAACTAAGGTTCCCGAGTGAAATGACCCGGATCTATTTACGTTTCAGCTGCGATAAGAGCTGCTTGATTTCTCTAAAGTGTTCAGGAAGGGAGCTTCAGTGCTTCCTTACTTATCTCCTTTAATGTAGGATCCTTTACGAAAGAACAGGAGGGAGTGCCGTCCCATAATTTGACCATTCACAAACAAGTTCCATTAATCTATTCAAATAAATGGGAATGCTTAGTATCTAGTGGTGAGGATGCAGGTTGTAACCAATTGAATACCCTTTGCCTCACCCTCCTCTGTGGGAGAGTTTGTGGTGGAACTAGGAAAAAAACAAACATAAAAAGACCTCCTAAGAGCCAATGTTTGATTTGTCCGTTTGTTCTAACTGTATAAACATGGCAATCCAACGTAGCGGACTTGTATAGCATACTTGTAAATATTATATTTAATTCAGGGAGACCTTTTCTGCCAATAGAACCCCCTAAATTTTACCCACTGGACCTTTAAGTGAAATTGCGATACTCCAAGTAAATAACATGACCTAATTTGATGCCACAAAGTTAGACTACACTCACTTTTTGTTGGTGCATAATGAATTTGAATTAAAAAATATACTGTCTCCTTAGCATCACATAAAAGATAAAGCGTATAAACAAATAAGTGACCTGTGTGCAGAAGTTTCTTTATTACTCTGGAAAGCACTAAACAAGAATAAACCTTTCAAAACAACCACACGTAACTTGTGAAGCAAACTTTATTTCTCCTTTATCAGCATATTATTTTTTCACTTCAGCAATGTGATAATCTCAAATTCTGGAGGATCGCTTGGTAAAATTCAAACCAGATGGAACATCATCATCTAGCCACACAGTGAGATGACGCGTTTATCTGAGAAAATATGAAGTCCAATTCATCTGTGAAATCCATGTACACAAAGAAAGAAAGAAAAAAAAAAAAACACTGGGGGGGCCCTACGGTAAACAGTACACAGAGACAGCATTTGGAGTGAAGGCAGGGGCACAGTTATAAACCAACAAGTGCATTCAAAGAACAACCTCACCTTTCAATTATAGTTAAGACTTCTTCAAAACAAAAGGGAGAGAAAATATACCCGAGTGGAGCTTATGAAGACGACCAGCACGTTCAAATTAAGCACATGCAAGACAAAAAAACATTAAAAAAGTAGTCCATATACAATTATATACACAAAATAAACAGAATTTATTGACGATGACGATGATGAAGACGCAAGTGCAACACAGAAGAAGTGTACTATGTTTGCCTCCTCCCGCCGACTCCATGTTTCCCATCTGTGACTGTTAGAGGATAGCAAAATATTTTCTAATCTCAGGCTACTGTAGCCAATTTCTATTATGATTGATCAATAGTCCTGTGTTTGATTCTCAGCTGTCTAATGACTATGGATCAGTATAATCAGGAGAGTATGCACTGCATGGGGAACACATCATCCAAAGTCTTTATAACCTAAACCAAGCTGTGAATCTTGATCTTAACATTTATAAAAGTCAGAGCTGTCCACAGTCTGTGACGACAAGCTTCTTCGTGGGTGGTCCTCCCTTTGTGCCCAGCTCTCCCATCTGCAGAACCACATCCATGCCGTCCAGAACCCAGCCGAAAGCCACGTGTTTGAAGTCCAGGTGTTCGGCTTTCTTCAAGGTGATGAAGAACTGCGAGTTGTTGGTGTCGCGCCCACGATTGGCCATAGACAAGATGCCCGGGCCTGTGTGTCGAACATCAAAGTTCTCATCCTCAAACTGGCTGCCATAGATGGACTTGCCTCCTGTGCCATCACTGTTGGTGATGTCACCACCCTGAAAGACCAATGGGAAACTTGTTAGTAATGTTACATGGAGATGTACTCTTCCCTCTGTGAGACAATACAACTAAGTGTGGGCCAACGTCTAAATTAGCTTGAATGAACTGTATGTCATTGTACTGTGTCTAACAAACTTGATTTTCTGAAAGTGTGACTGTTTGCATGGTCCAAAAAACGTTCCTGAAACAGAGCAGATGCTGGTGCTTCCTCTCTTGTCTAGTGTGATCAGCACTTGGCTAACAGTGAGGTCAAACACTGTCATGTAGCAGCCACAATCCACAGTGGGTTGATTTAATGACTTAAAGCTCCCATAGTATAACTTTTCTACCATAACAGACTTCAAATCATGTTGATGCTACACTCAATGCCATGAACTGGAGGTGGCAAACTGGCAATGTAACTGGGTAATGACAAAGGTGAAAAGACCAAAGATGATGTTGATGGAGGAATTTAAGAAGAGTCTGTAACTAAAACTGAACAAAAGCGTACAAAACACTGAACCAATGCAACAAAACTGATTTAAGAAGCGCTGAATTACTTACACAATATTATCATCTTTGTATTATTAATACAACATCAATATTTCATTCTTTAAACATCACAGTTATCGTCAACACTGGTATATCATGACACCTCTAATAAGGACACACTTTAATACGTGGATATCTAAAGCTTGCACGTCTCAGATGAAACTGAAACTCATTTGTTTTGCCGAGATTAATCAGTTGTCACAGTTAGTTGTCAGAGCGTAGATTTGTCTGCCCATCATGGCTTTGAAGAAAATGTAGCTCTGCATACATTTCATCTGTGTGAAACTCAAGTTACTTGATCTTAATGATCTCCTCACCTGACACATGAAGGATGGTATGACTCTGTGGAAGATGGAGTTCCGAAGCCCGAAGCCTTTCTCGCCGGTGCAGAGAGCTCTGAAGTTTTCTGCAGTTTTGGGGACAATATGGGAGAAAAGCTCGATGGTGATCGTGCCCAGTGTTTCGCCGTCGGCTGCCACTTTGAGGAACACCCGTGGGTTAGTGTCTCTGGAGTGCTCTTGAACTCTAGACATCTGTTGTGCGAAACTAGATGAGGCATCGTCACCAGTGTGGCCAATCCGGCTCTGACACCTGCAGAAAGTCTTCTTGAAGGATTCAGCTATCTCTGGGGTTTTGAACTTGGCTGCCAACTGCTCCACGACGCCGGAGCCGTCTGGAAAAACAAAGGGAATTGTAAGAGACCATCAGCGAGAGGACTGCTAAGAAGCATCAATGCAAATGTTTGCACAAAGAAAGCTCTTTACGTGCAGAAACGGACGGAATGGCAGCACAATAAGCGTACCTGAGTAGTCAGTGGCCGTCCAGACGAGTGCGTTGGCCGAGGCGTTCATGGGTTGGAGTTCCATCGTCGGTGAGATTGTGTGGTTGGCGCAAACCCTCAGCACCTGATCTCTTCTCATCAGGACTCGATAGAAATGTTTGACTGGATGGAAGAGGATCTTAATATCACCGATGCCACGCTCCTTCCACTGGCCGAGGTCCCGGTCCCATCGGTACAGCTTGGCGCGCTCCTTGAACAGGATCTCCTCGTCCTCTTCTCCGGACTTTGTCTCTACCTGAGAGAGACGCAGTTGAGGATGAGGTGTGGTCCCGTACCTCAGTCACCAAACATCATTTTCACATCTAAAAAAATATATATTCAAAAAAAGGAGGTACCTCTGGTAGGGACACGATTGGCTCAAAGTGAATGTCCACATTATTAGGAGCGTCTTCTTCATCACTGCCCTCCTCATTGCCGTTGTTTTTTGGAGCAGAGGCCACTGCCGACCCAAAGACTGTCGCTCCAGCATTTGCCCATGAAAAGTTGGAGTCTTCATAAGAGAGAAAAACAATAAATATGTTGTGAAACATATTTTTGATGCCAACAATATGACAGCTAGCTGATAAGGACATCTTAAGAGAATGTCAGCGCTGAAGCCAACCTTTAGATCCAAATGCAAATCCTTCTGTCTTCTGGGCCAAGTCAGCAAAAGAGAAGCCACCCGATGTGTTGAAGCCAAAGCTGGAGGAGTCTGTGGAGGGAGGAACAAAGTTCTTGTTAAATACTGAAATTATTTATTATTAATTAAGTTTTTCAGCCAGCAAAAGTACTCATGTAGTACTTAAGTACCTAAGTTAATTTTGATTCCTTAAATTCATTTTTCTGACATTTCAGCTGAATAGAATTCAGTTTAAAAGGAGCGTGCAGAAGGGAATGTTAAAATTAGTTCATAAAGGTTTTTTTTTTTTGCAATAGTTACCGCCCGCAAATTCATAAACTGTGAGGCTGAATTATTACTGTGTAGTTATAAGAAACTTTTACATGTATGTAGCCAGAAGAGACATATCGGTAGTTACTCTTGTGAAGATGGTTGTAGAGATTTGTTGTTTGTCTACAGGTTACACATCTGTGCAATGAACAGGAAGTGGTGCATACCTTGACTAGCTGTTGTTGTAGCAGTGAAAGCTGTTGTAGCTGTAAAAGCTGTTGTAGCAGTAGACGCTGCTGTCGTAGCTGTAAAAGGCGCTGTAGCTGTAAAAGCTGTTGTAGCAGTAGACGCCGCCGTCGTAGCTGTGAAAGGCGCCGCAGCTGTAAAGGCTGTTGTAGCAGTAGACGCCGCCGTCGAAGCTGTGAAAGGCGCCGCAGCTGTAAAGGCTGTTGTAGCAGTAGATGCCGCCGTCGTAGCTGTGAAAGGCGCCGTAGCTGTAAAGGCTGTTGTGGCAGTAGATGCCGCCGTCGTAACAGTAAGCCCTGCTGTAGTCGTAGAAGTAGATGCTGCAACTGCAGTCCCAAAGTTGGACTCTGGCTCTGGGCACTTCTTCGTTGACAGGTCAATGGGAGAGCTGCTCCTGGGAGCTTCACTCTGAGTCTCTGCTGGCTGGTCTGAGGTCTGCTCTTTCGATGTAGATGTGCTACCTTCAGCTTCTACGCTGCCATCAGCGTCTGCGCTACCTGATGCCAGGCTCGACGTTGGCTCCTCTGTGGCTGTTGCAGGGCTGCTGGAGGCCTTGTCAGCTTGCTTTAACTGAGCATCCTGAAACAATGAGTAATACGGATTCACTCTCACAAATAATCTGCAACTGATTAAGCTAACACAAGGTTAAAACAAATATATTCACTGATTCAGCCGTGAATGACATGATAATGCAAATGCAGAAATAAAACTTTTCATCTCTGGCAGGTCCATTACGTCCCTCATATCTGCTTCCTTGCTCAACACGATAAATGTGATATGAGTTTATTTAAGTTTTGTGACTCTTACCAGGTCTTGCTGTGCCTTGCGGACTTCTGTCTCAAAGTCTTCGGGCTTGTCGTGATCCGGGTCGCTGTCTGTGGTGCTCAGGCCGCAGAAGAAGGTGGGTGGAAGCTGAAGGCTTTTGGCCTTCTCCTCCTCCTCTGGCGTCGGCTTCTTCTCCCACACAACCTGACAGTCTGACTCTGAACACAGTACACACAAGTTCAGAGATACAGAATGACTGGCAGATAGTAGAAAGTTTGCATTATTTTTGATCAAGTCCACATACTTTATGCCACACGGTCAAAGAGATCATTATTAACCCTTCACAGCCTTAAGATGTATGCAATATAAATCAAACCAACATGGTGTTTGGTACAAATGAAAACTGTGAGGGCAAACTGGATAATATAGCATCTATGAGACATACATACCATCACCACCACAGGCTGCAGCCTTTTTCTCGGGAGGATCAAGGTAGAGCTTTCCATTCAAGGCTCTTACTGCTGACTCGTAGTCCTCATCTGAAAATTCAAAACAAAAACCACATTATTCTTAAATCTTTACTTAGAAAATGGCTTCATAAATTTTTAGTTAGATTATTATTGTTCTTTGCTCTCTAAAAAAAAAAATCTCCCTCCAGCTCGTGCAAAACTCTGCTGCCAAGATTTTGACTCAAACAAACATGAACACAACAGATTCTGGCCTCCTTACTCTGGCTACCGGTAAGATGTTACTGATTACTTTTAAAGTCCTGAGAGGCTTTGCCCCAAGTTATTTAGCTGATCATTTGGTGCCTCATGTCCCTTCTCTCTCCCCGAGATCCTCAGATGTGTCAGGCTTGGTTGTGCCTCGGTCAGATATATACATAAAGGTGACAGAGCCTTTGCAGTCACAGCTGCAAACACTGACATGTTTTATTCTTCTGCTTACTTTAATAGCTTTTAGTTTAAATGTGTTTTGTTTTATTATAAAGCGTTTTGTAACTGTGGTATGAAAGGTGATATATAAATAAAGTTTATTAGCAAATTATTATTAAATTAAGAACTATGTTCATTCGAAGAAAACACTTTTATATTCTTGTTTCTTATCTTTTGGTCTTACCATCAGTTTCATTGTCACTAGTGTAGCCCGGTTCATTCTTGTAGCAGAAGAATGTGAGAGGCAGCAGGAGTTTTCTGGCTAAAGCTGCCTGTTCAGCAGTGGGCTCCCTGACATACACAACCTCCACCTCTGAGTCCTCATCCGACCCTGCACTGCCTCCTTCTGTCTGAGGCGGCCCTATGACAGACACAATACAAGAACAATACATAGTCAGGTGGGGAAAGAAACTGCTGAGAAAAGCAGAAATTAAGCCGCTTTATTCTCTTTATGAACACAGCTGTTAGTTCCACACACACACACACACACACAAAAAAGTCATGCACAGCAAAAATAATAGCATGCATTTGATTTACAAATGAGTGAGACAAGTTGCAGTAAGAGAATAGTTCTGTGTGCAGACATCTCTCTGTGTTTCTGATTTTATTCAACACTGATCCACTACTTACTGTTGGACGCATGATACTGTAACACTAATGCCTGAACTTTGACTCCAATTAGGCACTGCCAAGGTGCACATCACAGACAAATGCCAGACTAGATGGGGAATTGCATCTCATGCTGTTGCTACACATCCTGCACTAAAAATGGCACGTGTGACGTTTGAGAGGGAACGCTCTTCATGGAAACTTCTCAGCTCACCTTTCAGGAGACATTAACTTTTACTGATGTGTCTGCTGTTGCTATGCAGAACTCCAGCTTGATTCTGTCTATTTATTCATGAAATGTAACTGGTCATTAATTGTTACCAAATTCAACTACAGTTATTACACTAACACATTCCTATTTAAGCATCCCAACATTGGTGAATGTCGCCTTTTTTATGTACATACACACTAAACCTTTAATCTCCTACGAACTGAGAACAGTGTGAGAGCTTCTGATTGCCCTTTAAGCAAGATTCAAGATGTTAAACACATTTTTTGTTGTGTGGAAAAATAGTGTTTAGACAAAATTATCAGTTAGCATTTAGCTAACAAGTACAAAAAGATAGCAAGTACAAAAAGATAGCAGCTATTTAAAACAAAGGGTTAATAAATAAATAAAAGAGCTTCTCTTTGAACTAAACTAACCCTTAAGTCAGAATATTATATGTAAAATCACAACTTTTAACATTTAAGGACTTGCTTTTTTACTTTAACTGCTTTAAAACAGTTTTCCTTGACCCAGATCAATCAAATATAGAAAATAGGTCATATTTTGTGCAGTGCTGTACAACCTCTTCCTCACACAGGTGCTACTGAATCCCTAAAATTCTTCATACAATAAAAACTGCATCTCCACACACTGGACATGCAACACATTAGCGTCAATGGTTTTCTTTCCACTCCGTGCATCCAGGTTATTTCTTTCTAGTAGTAAGGGCTAGCCAGGTGACAGCTGAGAAGTGTTAACACACACTGCAGTGATTAGAGTACCTGGGGGTTCAAATTGGGTGGTTGATGTGCTGGTCCAAAAAGCCATTGGGTTATCTTTGAAAAGCCTAAAATCCAGCCCTAAAGGATGATGGGTTGTTGGGCGAAGAGAAACTAATTGTGAGGCTGGTATCATAATCAATAAACAAGGCCAAAAGTCTTGAAAGGAAAACGTGAAGTGCGAGTTGAATGAATTGTGATCAAACTCTGAGTGTATGCAAACACGTGCAGCGTGTTCACTAAAACCTACTGTAGATAATTTATGTACAGGTTTACTTAAGGTACATAATAATAATATAAGGAAGCAACAAAATGAAACAAAGCATATAAAGTGGCTACGTGGGGAGGTGATGGGACATTGGTGATTTTATACAATTTCTTGTCCTAGAAAACTTTATATGGCCATAAGGTCTTGACTAAGGTCAACTTAAGATGATGGAGCAATGAGTGCAGATGAAACAAGACAATGGAGTAAAACTCAAATGAACAAAAACAGTTGTGAAACTCATTCAAAAAATGTAAATTAATCAATTTCTTTACCTCTCTCTGGGATTTTGAATGCAGGTGCTGCGGGTGAAGCCTTGGCAGGACGTCCAGAATCTTTGGCTTTCAAGCTGGATGCAGACTCCTCAGACTCAGAGTGAGATTTTGGAGAACCAAAAAACCTCTGAAGGCTATCAGAGCCAAAGACAAACTTAGGGGGAGACACTACTGTCTTGGGTTGGGTTGGGTTGGCTGGACTCGGAGACCCAGCTGCACATGGTTTACCATCGGTGGAAAGCTCTGTGCGTTCCTTTGTGGTCTCTTCAAGAACAGCGATGGCTGCCTTTCCACATACAGTTGGAGCAGTCTGAGCAGATCCTGTGGGTCCACTGTCTTGGGGTGTGGTGACCCGAGGTGTCACTGGAGTCATCAGTTTCTTGTTGTCTTGTGCAACTTTGGCCTCTTCAAAGACTTGTTTGAATGTGTTTGCGGTGTCCTGCAACTTGAATCTCACAGCCAGCTGCTCAATATTACCCTCTCCTGCTTCAGCAAAGTCAAGGGCACTCCAGACCCAGGCCTTTTCGGCACCCTTCATAGGTTCAAGCTTCATGACAGATGTGATCCAGTGGTTGGCACATATCTTAAGGACCTGGTCTCTCCTCATTATCAACCTGACTCGTTTGGTGTCATAATTCTGCAAGATCTTGAGGTCTCCGATGCCCCTTTCCTTCCACTGTCCCAGGGCCTTATCATAGCGATACAATTTGGCCCTGTGACTGAAGACCACCTGTTCATTCTCCTCTCCTGTAGAAATCTCCACCAGGTCAGGCAAGGGGACTACAGGTTCAAAGTACTGGCCATCCCTCTCCTCATCCTGGGTAACATCCTGCTCATCATCAGTGCCCACTGAAGCCCTACTCTGGTTTAGCTTAGCAGGAGACTTGGAGGGGCTGATGCCTGGTTGGAAGCTGAAGCTGAAGCCACCAGTCGATTCTCCAAAACGGAAAAGATTCTTCCTCAGTGGACTACTGGCAATGGGAGATGCATAAACTGATGAGTCAGCAGTGTCATCTAAAGCCTCTTCTCTTAAGTCGTAGTTATCCCACTCCAAGGTGGGGCCGGTGGTTTCACCGTGTGGCTTGATTACAAGGCTTGAAACATTGCTGGATGTTGTAACGTCTGCCTGGCTGTCGTCATCTTTGATCTTTGTTTTCTCATCGGTCAAAAAGAATTTCAGGTCTTTCAAACCAGACTTCATTTCCTCTGCTTTCTGAATGAGGCGCGCTGTTCTGCCTGAGTCAACAAGCTTGTGGGGGGTTTGTAGGGGGATGTCCAAGAGAAGCCTTTGACACTCTTCAAACTTCTGCTTAAACTCCTCAGCAAGCTCTGGGCTTTTGAACTTTGCAGCCAGCTGTTCAAGTTTAGCATCTCCATCAGAGAAGTCATTGGCCAACCATATCCATGCCTTGTCTGAGCCTGCCAGGGGCTTCAGATTCATGGTGGTGGTGATCCAGTGGTTGGCGCACACCTTCAGAACTTGCTCTCTTCTCATCAGCACCCTTAGCCTGCCATTGGTGTTGTTCTTCAGGAATTTAAGAACTCCCACACCACGCTCTTTCCACTGACTGGTGCCTGAGTCAAATCTGAACAGTTTGACACGCTGAGAATAAAGCACTTGTTCATCCTCCTCCCCTGTTACTAAGTCCACCTTCTCAGGCATCTGGACCACCGGTTCAAACTGGATGTCGTCATTTTCCTCTGTTTTGTACATGTCATCGTCCTCTGGCTCATTTGAGACATCCGTCTTGGTGGTGGTTGCCTCTAACGATGAGAACAACTGCTCACCAGCCCTGGAGAAACCTTTGAAATTTGGGTCACTCTGACCAAACTGGAAATCTCCTCCAGAGGACTTCGCCAAGTCTGCAAAGCTGAATGTATTGGGTTTAACAGCAATTATTGGATTTTGATCTTCTTCTGTTTCGGCCACAGAGGGTGTAGGCACATTTTCTTTCTCCTTGTGTTTGTCAGCTATGCTTTTCAGAAAACTGGAAGCTGACCCTGATGGAGGTGCTTGAGTATCAGTTGAGGGGGTTTCTTTTGCAGGTTCCTGAATGCCAAACTTGAAGCCACCAGCTGGAATGGGCATTGAGAAAGAGAAGGGTGAAGAACTTGTGGTATTAGATCCAGACTGAGGAGCTTCAAACTTGAAAGAGGCCACGGAGCTTTTATCTTTGCTTAGACCAAACTGAAAACTGCTTCCAGTTTCAAAAGGCATTGTGAATCCAGTTGCGGCAGGTTGGCTTGATGAATTCTTGGTTCCAAAGGTAAAGCTAAATGAAGAGGCTGAGGGAGCAGTGCTGGTTGTGCTTTTAGCATTTGGATTTGGTGTCTGACAGGACACACACTGATTAGCAGAGGCATCATTTCTCACCAGACAAGTGTCACAATCCCATTCTCCAGCCTTCTTGGCAAACATGGCTCCTAAAGTGTCACGTTGTGCATGACAGGAAACACATTCAACAGCTGTTGCATCATTTCTGACCAAGCAGGCATTGCAGTCCCACATTCCATCCTTTTTAACAAAATCAGCCCCAAATCCTGACACTGCCGGCAGATTTGATGCCACGGGAACCTTCTCTGTTGATTTAGCTGCAGGGTTGGGGGTTTGACAGGCAACACATTTGTCAGCAGAGGCTTCATTTCTCACTGCGCATATGTCACAGTCCCACTGCCCAGGCTTCTTGGCAAACTGGGCACCAAACCCAGAATCAACGGCAGATACAGAGGGTGCATCAGGTACATCAGCAGCTGGTGCTGTTTGTGCTGTCACAGTTGTTTTAGGGGCTGCTTTAAGACCTTTACAAGAAATACAGCTGTCTGCAGAGGACTCATTTCTTGTATAACATGTGTTACAGTCCCATTGCCCTGGCTTCTTGCCAAACTGAGCCCCAAAGCCAGAACCAAATGCACTGTTCACTGTGTCAGCAGGCTTTGAGGTGCTGGTGCCAAATGTAAACGACGAAGGTAAAGAAGCTCCAAAAGCACCAAATCCAGTAAACGTAGAGCCAGAACTACTGGGTTTTGATGCATCAGTCCCAAATTTGAAAGTAAAAGGACTGGCTTTGGTTTCACCAGCAGCCTGAATATCTGGCTTGGATGAAGCGGTGGGATTGGCAGTTTGACAAGCGACACACTGCATATCCGTGGGTTTATTTCTTACACAGCACACAGTGCAGTCCCATTCCCCTGCTTTGGCTGCAAACTGGGCTGCCAGTGATTCAGGAACTTTTACGGTTTCCTCTTTCTTCTCCTGTCGTTTGTCCTTTTCCGGGGATTTGAGCACAATTTTCTGGGCTTCCTCAAACTTAGCTTTGAAAAGTGCTGCTTCGTCTACTGTTTTGAAGCGGATGGCCAGCTGTTCAGGCTTAGGTTCTTCGTCCGCATAGTCAATGGCATTCCAGACCCAGGACTTGTCTGAGCTGGCATTCGGTTTCAGAAGCATATCAGCAGTGATGTAGTGATTTGCACAAATCTTAAGGACTTGTTCCCTTCTCATTAAGAGGCGGACCTTCCCTTTTGTGCTGTGTCTTAGGATTTTAACATTGCCAATGCCCCGCTCCTTCCACTCTTTTGTTTCTGTGTCAAATCGATACAGCTTTGCCCTGTTGCAAAACATTTCCTCCTCTTCCTCCTCACCTGTTTTCACATCTACTTTATCAGGGAGGGGTACAATGGGTTCAAAGTGTGGACCATCCTCATCCTCCTCAACATGAGTGCTGTCATTGTCGCTCTCTACTGCTCTTTCCTCCTCTGCTGCAGACTTTGCAACACCGAATTTAAATGGCTGGTCCACCTTTCCGAATAGACTTCCAGTGTTGACTGTGTTCTGTGTGGAATCAACAAAAGAAAAGCCAGAAATATTTTTATTGCCAAAGGTGAAGATGCCTGTTTGGCTTGGGGGCTGCTCGTGGGCTGCAGGCTTGTCTGGAACGGTGTCAGTTTTAGTGGGAATGTCTGATGTAAGAAGACCAAGCAGACTTTCACTGTGCTTGGCCTGAGAGGCTGAGAAAGTGAAATCACCATCATTGGATTTGAAGTTGGAGTTGAATTTAAAAGCAGTTGAGGGCGTTGACTGGGCAACTGCCCCTGCTCCAAAACTAGGCACTTTGGGGACTTCAGCAGGAGCCTGCTGGCTGAAGGAGAGCTTCCCAGGCTTGCCCTCGATGCTCTTTGGAGGCTGAACGGGGACTACAGACGGCTTGGTAAAGTAGCCAGGTTCAGGCAGGGGAGGGTTGGTTGTTTGTTGGGTTACACTCTGGCCATAATATTCCTCACTATATGGGGAAAGTAAGCTTGTGGCTGATGATTCAAACCGAAGAGGGGCACCAAAGACCTGTTCTTGAGGAGGGTAAATGCAGGCTTGGGCTGGTTGCAATGGAGGTGTATGAGTGGACTGCTGGTAGGCATACATGTGCTGCTGAGGTGGCATACGGTTCATACCATACATTGGGCCCTTTGTAAAAACAGGAAAAAAAAACAAAAAACATCATGTCAGTCAATATACTCAGAAAAAGTTTTTATCTGTGAACTATTGTTAAACAGTGATAGTTACCTTGGTGGGGGTTACATTTGCGGCTGTGCGCAGGAGATACTGAGAGTTATAAGCAGGAGATTGGTTGTAGTACACAGAGGGGCCGGTTGTGGCAACTTAAAAAAAAAAAATGAAATAAGATTTTATTATTTTTCTAAATGTGTCCAATACTTGTAGACAAAAATATGAAACTACAAATGCTCTGGTTATATGTAGTGTTCTGACCTGTTAGGGGGGCCCCATGATAAGACTGAACTGGGGTAAAAGGCTCCTGTAGACCCTCGGCTCCATAGCTCTCTCCATACATTTTGTGATGAGGGGAACCTGCGTTCCCTGAAGAGTTGTGTCTCAGATCATGGACCTCATTCTGCAAAAACAAGGCGCTTAATATGAAGTGACTCAATGTTATGTAGAAACTCAACATCATATCTGAGTCATTCACGTGTTAATTATGTAAAATCATCAACTGCAGAGAGAACCAGGCCTTTAATACACTTTAAGCAATTCGGACCTGCTACCATGCATTTTACTGCCAATGTGGTATTTACTGCCATACCACACCCAGCACTCTGCTGCTCATTTTAAACTTAAATATTTTTCTTATTCACTATTTTATTCCTTCAAAACAGATCCAATGAGAAATCATGTGAAATTAAATTAAAAAGAAAAAAGAAAGATGTTTAATCTGTTATCCTGACCTTGAGAGCTTCAATTTGCTGACACAGCATCTGGAGAAGGCTTTTCTGGTCCTCGACCCAATGAGGTGGTGTCTTGGGAGAAATCTGAGGGTTAAAAAAAACAAAAAAAAAAAACAATGACAAAAATAAATTTAAGTCACGAATTGCCACTGTGAACTGATATCTCTGTGATAAATACAAAGAAGCATTAATATATACAACCCCAATTAAAAAAGGTGGGCTGCCACCCGCCTGAGGGATTCCAGGTCATAGGCATTCAAATGTTTGTTTCCAACCTTTCCTCTTGCAGAGATTACTCTGGATTCTCTGAATCTTTTAATAAGATTATGGATTGTAGACGGTGAAATTTCTTGCACTTGTGCATTGAGAAACATTGTTCCATTTACCCAGACATCTTTGCTTGTGAATGACTAATCCTTTCAAGGATTTCCTGTTTCATACTCAAACATACATACTACCACCTGTTACCAATTACACTGTTTACCTGTGGAGTGATCCAGACAGGTGTTTTTTTTTAGCATTACACAACTTTACTGGTCATCTGATGGTCTTGTACAATAATGTTTATCACATATCAAATATCTTGTCTTTGTACCATATTCAATTTCCTACAGCGTCCCAACATTTGTGGAATCGGTGTGTAGATGACAAAGAAATTTTAGATGTTCTTCTGAATGAGAATTAATAACCTGAACCCACCAGGTGTCTTTTGGAGGGAGAGATGAGGCTTTTGTTCGGGGAGGGAGTGGAAAACTTGATGTGGGATATGGTGGCAGAGGTTTCTGTGGGATGAGCAGGGCTGGAGTGGGCTGGTCCTCTTCGGCCCGGTTCCTCCTTCTCTTCCTCTTCATCTACGGCCTCCCCACTCTCCCCCAGCTGCTGGTTCACATCGTTCAGAAGGTCCACAATGTCCTCCATAGAAACGGGCAGCTGGAAACAAATGTAATAAATGCTTACATCGCCGCACAACTTTGTAAATGATGTCACCAGTTGAACCTTCAGTTTGCTTACAGCTACGAGAATTGAAACTTACCTTCTCGATGTCATCCGCATTAGCATTATAGATCTTTGACAAATACGTCCTGAATTTTCTCAGAAATGTAATGCATCTATCTTGGGTCTCCTCAACCCCGTTGCTGGCCTCCTCTGATAGCCGCTGGTAGATCTGCCATAGAAACAGCAGAAATAGCAAAAGCATTTACACATACGATGCATCAATCAGATATCACGTTGGCTGACTGGGAAGAATTTTGAGGTCAAATGACGTTTAATCAACATCGTTTCCCTCTTGTGTTGTCCTAGAGTGCTGCCTATCTTCTGAGCTGCTAACTTTGGAAGATGCAGTAAAACAAACATCTTACTGTCAGACAAAGCAGGAGTGACTAACCTTTAAAGTGAAATCTTCTTTGGTCTTTAGTTGTCTTGCATTACTGAACACATAAAGCTCAAGACCTCAAGGAAAATACATGCTTATGTGGACAAAACTTCCAAAAAGCAGCAAGATATTCTTTAATTAATCAATTATTATTGGCAAAGCACTATTCCTGCTTTGTGAAAGAACTGGCAGAGCACTAATTGGCATGAAGGGGAATAAACTGGCTCTGAACACTAAAACCAAAAATTATTTTTGTTCAGCTATTGGCTTTAGCTTAACTGTGACAATAAAAGAAGAACTTATTCCTGTTATGTTGTGTAAAAGTGTACAACTTACCTGTGCCAAATGCCAGATGGATGACATGTTATTGATGGTTTCCAAGGTAGCGATAGCCTCCTCTGTCTTGCCCTCAATGTCAAGGAGAGCTGCATACGCTATTTCTGCTTCGTCCTCGTATCCCCTAACAGAAGAAATCTGAGAAGGAATATGGACATGCATCAATACAAGCAAACATTCTTCTGTACATCTGTCACTTTGCAAAGTCCTCATTATAAACACATATGCATATATTTGCTATGCTGGCTTCAGTGGGAACCCCAAATCTTAAGATCTACCATACGACCTACAGAAACACTTACTAATTAAAAAATGTCCAAACCAACAACTATTGCTTATGTTCTTAAACAAAATCAAATATACTTAATCATAAATTATTAAAAACTGATAAAACCCACAAGTTTTTTTTTTTAATGACGTGCATTCAACTTCACGTAATTTCTTGGTAGAGCCAAAAGCCTTAACAATGTTAGACTCAGGACTACAATGCTCGGGACAAAGGCGTCCATCCATCACCTCTTATGTCCAAGATTTTATATAATAAAAGCAAACAATGAGAGTGGTATTAACCTGAATATCCTTGGACTGAAAGTGCATGAAGAGGGGCTCAAGTGGTTCTGGTATACTGCGTCTGTTTTTGATCTTGTCCAACAGAGGACGTACAAATTTCCAGTAGTGGACACTGCGGCTGATGTATTCCTTCTGGTCGTAGTACGAGTTCACTCCATCACCCTGGGTTATTAAACATATAACAGTGGAACATCAAGCAGGGAAGGACAAGCAATATTAACAAGGTAAGACAAACACACTGACTGAAGTAGTCTTCCTCGGTCATTACAAATGGACAGTCAGAGAAGCAGCACGTGTGGCGGACGTTTTGATATTAATCACATTTAACAGTCGCAGAGTAAGTGACAGAGAGGAGCAGGTGGAAAGGCATGGGTCTCTGTGCAGGATCTGGCAAGGTGCTGAGTTATTTAAGTGCTATTTTTCTGGCTGTGCTGCATGTCTGTGTGTGTGGGTGTGTGTATGACTGCCACCCACAACTGGTCTGGTCCGATTCTAACTGACCACTTAGTAATATTTTAAACTAAGGACGTTGATCAGTGAAATATTTAGAAAATATAGACGTTAATGAATCAAACACACATCTGTCTATCTCTACACCTTGTTGTCTTTTGTATTTATGTAATGACAGTACTGTGATGCTTTCATCCTGCTACACGTTACTCAATCAAGGACCAACAAATCATGAAGTAGCACTGATGCTGCAGAATGTATCGAAGTAATGTACTGTATACTGGAACCTGATGCTTTAGCTGTCAATAACAATTTTAGTTAGTGTATAAATGCAGTCAAACAGCTAGATTGACGATAAAAAACCACTTCTTTTAATTTTTCTAGCCGGCCACTCGCTGAGCTTGTCAAAACAATGCATTTATGTGTGTGTGAGTGTGTGCATGTACCGTCTGGCTGAGACATTGAGCCCAGTGGATGGCCAGTGCTGGTTGGAGCCCATTTTTCTCTCCAGCCCTGAGCGTGCTCAGTCCGTGCTGCACAATCATCCGAAGTTTGGCTGAAGTACCAGGACTACAAGGAGGCATACAAAGAAAAACAGTGAATACGAGGACACATTAAATATATATAGATTAATATGAACAAATCAATTCAAATCTGCAATTCCACACATGCACTATCTGAACACTGTCACAAAGAGGTGAAGAAACTGTACAAGAGTTCATTCTTGCTTTGCACAATATTCCTAAAATGTCAAACTGATGACAGTTACTGGCATATTGATTTTTAGGTTAAATAATTTAAGCAATATTAGAAAAACCTTGAATACATCGCCTGACAGCAGATAGCTGCATTTAATGCTTAAATATATTAAATTTATGTGTGCATAATGCAGTCTAATGTTGCCTGATGTGCTAGCTGAATGTCTGTTGGGCCTAAATTGAAATAAGTTTTGTTTTTTGAGATTTCCTCGACAAGCTCGAAACAACAGTGATGGTGGACACAACTCACTGGTTGACATCATAATTTCAGCTGCTCACATCTCACCCAAATAAACTGTATGTTTAGTTTTGACCCTGGAGTCACTCACGCTGCTTGTTTGTGAATGAGGCTGTAGACGGCATCCCACCACTCCCTCTGTCTGTCGGTGGTCAAGAGGCGAATGAGGGGAAGAGGGAGGCAGCGTGGTTCATACAGCTGCTGTTGTTGCTGCTGGTTCACTCCACTGCTGAGCTTCGCTGTCTCCTGGAGCTGACAGTGGCTGCAGAACACCACACCGTATAAAAACACCTGCATGGAGTGAACAAGACAAGAGACAGAGAGATACATTTTTATGTTTGACCGTTTATCATCATTATAACACGTTCTCTGTGCCAAGTCTTTGTTTCTTAACCAACTGTTGCAGTGTGTATTTTAATGCCATAAATACACGTTCCTGTTATATCACACCTTCATATACATCACTACATGTGCTTTCAGCTTTCAGAGTGTTAAAATATTAACACTCTTGTTCTGACCATTGGTGATTAAGTGAGAAACTATATGTGAACTGCTGCCAAGAACCTCGTGTTATGTGGACCGACATAATTCCACCTACCTCCAGGTCCAGCAGGCAGATGGACTCCGGTGCGTTTGTGTCCAGTTTGGAGGTTTCCAGAGTAAGCCTAGGAAAGAGCTGCTGTAGCCAGTCTCGCAGGGCCGGTCTTTGGGCCAGAAGGGTCCACTGCAGCCCCAGCCAGCTCAGATGTTGCAAGTTACCACCATGCAGCAAGATGGAGCCTGCAGAGGGGGCAACAAAGTTATTACATGTAGGAGCAGTTCAGATGTCACAATAGCTGGCATTATTAGCTCTCTAGACTAAACGGTACTGTCCTGTCCTGTCAGGATATTTAGTACTCAGGCAGATTATAGTTTTTGTACCTGCGTCCCATTTGACCAGTTGAGAGAGCTCTGGAGCCGTGGTGTTAACAGAATGAATGTCATCATTTGCAATAAAGGACGATTCAGCAGAGGCCTGTGGTCCAAACAGGAGTTCAAACAGAGAGTCCTGACCACTACGGTTCCCAAACGCCTCCACCACCTACACACAGAAGACATAAAATGATGTCTGATTGAAATGATTCAAAACACAGAAATTAAACATCAGTTTGTCAGAGCTGTCTATGTCTGATATGTCAGAAGTAATGTTAAGGATACACTGTAAAAACAAAGTAACAATGCACCCAGCAGGGTTGTGACAGTCGTAAGATGTTTATAAGATGATTTTACATGCAAAATTAAATGAATCTAACTTATTACACCACCCTCCAGTGACATAAAGCACTTTCCATTCCAGTTTAAAAAGGCTATAACCCTCAACTAACTAACTATCAGAATATATCAACAGACCTCTCTGATCAAGGTGGATGAATCAGTGCTCAGGTTTAGCAACATGTGGCCGGCCTGACTCTGTCGGTCGTTGGCCAGCAGCTCCAGTGGCAGTGGGGCTGACTGGTCTCTTTTGGTCACTTTAGGCTTTGGTCTGGGAACCTGGTGGAACAACAAACAGAACAAACTGTATTCAAAACCAGAATATTTTCTAAAGCTTCTTGCTGTGGCTCCCAAATTAAGCCTATGAATGAAAACTTGAAGAAAATTAAAGAACAAATACTGCATTACCTTCATACTTTACCATCATAAAGTTCACATGAAACCGAAAATAGAGTGTTATTTACTTCTCCCCATTTGCCTGGTAAATAAGAGGAAGTAAATATACTCTTTGTAGCTATAAATTGGTGTTTACAGTTGCCAATAGCACTGAGTGTGTGTTACATTCCCCAATGCTTTGCATAGTGCAGGTAGCACTATGAGATAGTGTCATCATCAGCTGACAGGGAATCCAGCAGCCTACCGAGGTGGATTTCTTCCTGGGTTTGGCTCCTGGCATCCAAAAGCAGAGCCAGTTCACTACATAACAATGTTTCTGTCAGGAAAGTCCTGTTGCCTGCTAATGGCAGATACAGTTAGCAGCAGTTAATTAGCGGTTAGCTATGTTAGAAAGTTGTTAGGCTAAAGCTGTTTGTCCATCAGGAAACTCTGTAAATCAGAGTTGAAGCTGAGCAGCATTCAGAGTTAAAAACCAGCAAATATATTCTGGATAAAATCTGATCCAGTGTCACCAAAATCCCTGAAGAGAGTTATAAAGCTGTACTTTTGTACAGTAACCAGTGTGGCCTGTCCATATATGTATACAGCAGCCCTAAGAACCACTCGGTAACAGAATTCACTCCACTTTGGTGGCATCATAAGTGACAAAGCGTTTCATTGGATATAAAATTAGTATACGGCCCAGAGTATTTCATGAGCCTTCAATAACTTTTGTATATGAGGAAATGACAAACTCTAAAGTACCATGAATACCTGAAAATCAGGTTGGTTGTTGAGCCAGATGGGGGTGGCAGACGTGTGATAAAAAACATTTAAATTTGGACTTAACAGTTGTTCTGTTAAGTCCAAATTTAAATGTTTTCTTTTAATTTTGTTTAAATGAATTGACCAAAAGATTCAGGTGTTTGAAGATTTTACAAATTGTTGTTCCTGACAGACAATCGGCATGTTAGTGTTTCAGTACCTGGTAAGCCAACAGGTAGCATAGTGCAGACAGGTCAATGACAGCCCTCCAGGTCTGTTGGCGATCCTGAGCCAGCTTCAACAGCAGTGTGGCAGCATGCATGTAGAGGTGACCTCTCATCTCCACAAACACCTCGCAAAGATCGTCCATGTGGCGACCAGCAACGCTGCTCAGCGTCTGCATAGCTTCATCAAAACTACACAGACAGACACACACACACACAACAGTTTAATATACAGCACACATCCTCACGTGTTTTAGTAGAATAAATAGAAACAAATGGTCACCATTTAAAATCTAAAAGATAGTGCTGATCATTGTAAAATACATCCATTTCAAGTTTTTCTGATCTGTGCTACACTAAATTAATTTTTTTTTTTTTTTTTTTTAAAAAAGGCACATTCTGCGATCACCAAATCGAAGGCTCAATATATACACAAACTCTGTAGGACCTAGGCATGACCTACCCTCTGAGGGCATCGAGGCTGGGCTGCATGCTGCTCTGAGACAGTGTGATTCTCAGCAGGCTGCAGTGGGCCAACAGGAGCTCCCTCTGGAGACGTCGACACATCTTCTCATTACTAGAGACGTTGGGCTGAGCAAGATACTCCTGCAACAGATATATTAGTTTTATTTTGAAGCTAAACCAGGTTTAAAGACATTTAATACAATAGAACACAACTGAAACTTTCAAAAATGCACACTTGTCCAAGTCAAATATACAGTTCACTGTTGCCCTTCAAGCCTGACCTGCAATGTGTGCAGCACGATGGTGTACCAGTCCAGACTGTGGTTCAGCACACCCCTTTTCTCAGCGGCCAGGCAGTGCTTAACGGCTTCCTCCAGCCGTCCGTCCTGACAGAACAGCTGAACCAACTTCACGTTCACATGAGCGTCAGCTGGCCTTGCTGCCAGCTCGGCCTGGAGGAGGTCGAACAACCGGTTCCAACCCTGCTGACCCTGACGACTCAACAAACGCTCCTGCATACAAATAAACCAAAGAGAGTCAGTGTGGCATCTTCTGCTCCTTTAATTAAGATGCACCTGCTCCTACTTCCTTCATTAAAAGTTTGGAAATGATCTGTGATCTACACAGCTGTTTGTTAATTATAAGTTAAAGAGTGGCAGTAGATGACTTCACTGATGCAGTGCATAATGGAACCTTACCTTCAGGTTGAAGACTGCAGGGTTTCCTGGCAGGAGCTTGGCAGCTTTCTCCACCCAAAACTCTGCTCGGCTGTCACATTCCTCCTTATTGACCAGTAACTCAGCCACCTTCAGTACCAGATCCCTCTGGGCTGGGTTCAAATCCACCGACCGCTACATTGACACAAACAAGTGCAGACATATTGTACTAGAGTCCGTTTTTTACAAAAACCTGCAAATGTGATGTTTCCAAACTGAAACTTATTTGGCTAATCTGATCATCGTGTTTATGCTGACACACTTAATTAAGAGTCAGAGCACTCAAAGAAAAAACAACCTAAAAGGTTAGGAGTTAGGGTTATAGGCGAGTCAGACACTGGCTGCTCGATGAGCTGTAATACAAACTACAGGTTAGCTGTGTGGTTGGCTGCTTTGATTGCATTCAATGTATGGCCAATAGGAGGAGGAATGAGTTTATTATGAACCATCTGCATTTGGATACAATCCTGTCCAGTTTGAGTTTAGATAATGAGGAGCAACGTTAAAACTATGTTGTTCATTAAATGAAAATAATCTCATCTGAACTGGTGCAACTTTATCAATCAATTTAACATTTCATGACAAATGTATTAATTATTCTAGATATAATTATTTTATTTATTATAACTAAAGCTTATTTGACGCTAATCTTAAATCCACTGTGTTATGAAACAGAACAACATAATGTGTAAATGTTTAGAGATTGTACTGTATGTCCGTGCTGATAAATGTAGAGTTGATTCAAGAGCAGGGAATGTGACGATCCACCTACATGATTCAGTGTCTTGGCTTTAATTACTGGTCATCCTGACTGCTATTAAATAAGATGGTACATAAATTGCACTTATATAGCACAGACTGGGCCTGGCCCATCGGGAGCAACTTCATGTTCAGTGTTTTACTCAATGACACTTCCAGGAGGAGCCAGAATTTGAGCCTCCTAACATTTAATAACGTTACATGGAGCGTTTGATTGTGTTATTTTTAAAACATTTGGAAGACAGCTTTGTTTTTGAGAAGCACGCCATGCCGTGCGGTCTTTCACGAGGAAGGCTGTGTTTCCAGGAACATGTTTTTCTTACCTTGTAACATCCTATCGCCTTGTTGATGTCTCCCTCTCTCTCGTAGAGCTGTCCAAGGAATTTGTGCGCTTTGGGATCTCTCTCCTGGACTTTGAGATATTCCGACACGTGTCTGGGAAAAGCACAGAAAATGCAACATTACTGTGAACATAACAGAGACCTCTGCAGAAGTAATACTGGAACAAGCGGGATGTTTGTGTGCTTACCTTTTTGCAAGTTCATACTCCTTTGCTTCAAAGTATAATTTAGCGAATAAAAACCCTTTGACGGGCTTCTGTGGAGAGAAAACATGAAGATGAATCAACAATGATTTAACACTTTAAACCATGTTTTATATTGCTTGTTTTATTAACTGGCAGACACAAGTTTAACATCATTAAGTTTATTTAAAAGATGATTATTGGGAGGTACTGAGCCGGACACAAATGACCACTCAGTCCTGAAGTGGATGACCTGTTAGCTAACATGGTTATAGGATTTACTGCTGGCCTTCCTTTTCCAACAGACTAGACATAGTGTTGGTTGCTGAGGTTTAATACCAACATGGTTACTTGTTCCTTTAGTTTCTGTGGTAGATTTAGTTACCATCTCATATTAAAAAGTATATAATGGTTGCATATGGGAAAATTCGGCAGAGAATTCATTTTAATGTCATTTAATTTTTTAAATGTTTGACTTTAAGTGATTTTAGTCATTGCAATTAATGTATTAATTGTGTATGGACAATCTTTGCTATCTTTCCACCAAGGACCACAGCAGTACAACCACTGAAAAAGACATAATAAAATATTTATGAGGTCAATGTCCAAGCTTCTTCTTGACAGTGTTAGGTGCAACTTTGACGTTAAACGACTGAAGTAGCTGAGAGATGGCTAACTGGCATGGCTAACTGGCTAACGCTCCTGTAACAGCCCCATGCCGCGCATTTCTCCGGACGAGGCGTCACCATGCCGGTTAACCGGAGCTAGCATTCGGCGTTGCTAACCGACCACCACAGACTTCATAGACTTCATGCTAACCGATTAAACGTCCTCATAGGATGGTTAAAACTACAGTTAGGGCTCGGTGTTGGTGTCCAGGTTGTCTCCGGGTGCCGGCTCGGCTGACACATGCTGCTCTGTCGAGGGCAGCGGCGGCTTGCTAGCATTAGCCAGCGGCTCAACTTACCTCTTTGAGTGAAGGAGAGGAACTCTGCACGGAGGAGACGTAACGGTCCACTTCAACCTTACTCCGCCTCATGGCTCCCTAAAAAAACAAGTCTAACACGGCTGATTATCCTGGGCACAACCAACAGCGGGAAGTCACAAACTATAAAATAAATCGACATTAATGTGAGCCTCGACTGTCTGTCACTCCGCAACGTTAACTCCCCATGATGCTATTGCGCAGTCTCAATACCGTCAAATGGCTGAGATGGTCACGTGAGCTGCGTTCGTTCTTGAATTGGGCGTTTTAACCAATCAAAACAGAGGACTCAGTGTGACGCACGGTGACGCACTTTATTTTGAAGGATTGGTGGGTTGGCTGGGGTGGGGATCCCTCTGGACCATACTCACTTTATAGCGGTATAATTCAAATAATTTTTCAATATACTACTATAATTATGCTATATAACACAACTTAAACTTTATTTGGTTATATTTTTCTTTTTTGTTTTTATTAAGAAAAGGCAAATATACAAGTATACACAATATTCAGCATCACTTGCTATCTGTCTGTCACTTCACTTCTGCTTAAATCTGCCCATAGCTTCATCTTTACACATATTTCCTTCTCACAGTGAATTACAAATTAACTATATACAATAGAACCAAGGGAGCTTACATTTATTCTATTCATCTATTATTCACATCAGGAAAAGGGAAGTAGTAGTGTGGAGTAATAAAAAGTCTGTTTGTGTTGGGGTAAAATAAAGTTAGCTTTTAAATCTTTCCAAAGTTATTCCATACCAATCAAAAAACTAAACATATCCCAGATAAAGTCTCCAAGTTCATTGGTATCTGAGTTTTTTCTTTCTGAATGCCATTCCAATACAAGCTCAGTTTGGGGTCCCAGAATATGTGACAATGATTTGCTGTATACTGATGTTCTAAGTGATATTTGAACCGCCATGCTTCTACATTAGCCCAGAAGAAACAACAGCTCCATGTTTCTCGTATGTTTCATATGCTACACTGGTCTTTTAAAACCATGTACATTGTCTTCATCTGAGCCAGTTGTCTTTTGATCCATCCATCGTAACCGCTTAACCTCATCAGGGTCACAGTGAGGATGGTGCCTATCCCAGCTGACTTTGCGTGTAAGGCGGGATACACTCTGGTGGGGTACACCTTCCACCTATGGGCAATTAAGAGTCAGCAATTAACCTATTAAGTGCAGGAAGCCGGAGTACCCGAAGAAAACCCAGGAAGACACAGGGAGAATAATAAAATCGGCAAGGTTTGGACCAGGGACCTTCTTGTTGTGAGGCAACAGTAGCAACCACCGTGCCCCCCCAAGTGAGTCTGTTTCATCCATGTAATTTTTCCAAGAAATTAGCCCAAGTTAGCCAAAATATTTACTTTCAGTGTGGAAAACTGTTAAAAAAGGCATATATAAGACAAAAAAATATATTTAAAATGTGACAAATCTGCTATATTCTGGGTGTAATTAAATCATGTTTTTAAATAATAAACATTAGTACACACACACTGGTGGCATTGACAGATGTTTATTCAGATGAGTTGACAGAATTATCTTAGACATACTGAAAAATAACTCTCCATTCAAGACTCAACATGCACTTGGTGTGTATACATGAATAAATACTGTCTCTTGATAAGCATTGTGACGATAAAATATAGTATAATGTCTGTGTGCAGTCATTTCAGCCTCCCAGGTAGTGAGATATCAACTAAAACTATCCACTGGACTATTTTTAGTAGAGTTAAAGTTCTGTTTCCCAAGAAACTGTCCAGTGGATAGTTTTACTTCTGAGTGACATATGAGAAATGTTGTGACATAGGTAGTGAAACTTGCACCAGTAACAGGCTTTATATTTCCATAATACAGTGGAATGTGTTTTTTCTATTAAACTATGCAAAAGTTAAGCGTTCTACGATAAAATACTACTCGAGTGAAACATTTTCTGAATGGAAATTATCCTTTCCCATTCACAACGGTTGGCTTTCTTTCTTAAGAGGGTCTGAGCCCTGAGGAAGTCGGTACACCTCGCTAAGAGGATCACTTTCTCTGGATCACAAACAGACACATGTTCTTACATCTTAAATTACTCACACATCCGGTCTCTGCACATGCCACAACCCATCATGTTGTAACGCGCACAGAGGTACCAGTTGCCATGCGATAAATTTTGTTACTGTGAAGCTCATTGTGTTCAGCTCTTGTCAGTATGTCCGAGGTGTTGCTTCATTTCTATGGCTATTTTTAAGATGTTAAGAGGTTCAATTTTACTGCATTGCTTTGAAAGGATAGATGGTTGTAATATTCTGTTTAGCCCTCGTGCTCTCATTTATTTACTGTAAATGAGAGCAGACAAAACACAAACTGAACATTATAAACTTGGGATTTATTTCAGGGCTTTTGTGTTGGATTATATCAGATTGTAAAAGTGAGCCTAATAAGCTGGTAATTCAGTGTAAATACCAGTTTACATAGAGATTGTTTCACACATAAAATGCATAGCACATAATAAGGCAATCCAACACACTGCAAAGTGATGGAGTCCATCACTATCGCGTTAAGGCGGCTACAGTATGACGTTAATAAACCGTAGATGCAAAAAGAAATTATGACTATATTATTTAGCATGTTATTAAAAGAAATACACATCAATAATACACAGACATGTTGATGGAACACAAGAAATATTAGATATTATATGCTTATATATAAAACTGCATGTTTCTTAACTTTCTTTGGGTTTACTCCATTTTTTATACAACCTGAATCAGACAGAGAGTAAAGGAGAAGCAGTTTAACAGCCTATCAGCACATTCTTATTATAATTATTATTATTATCATTTTGAAAACACATGACCATCATCATTTGTGTTCGTTTATATATATATATTTATAGAGTAAATAAGGCAAGCATGTGAAAAATATAGCACAGTACAGTATTTGAGCCAAAAGGCACTGAACAGGTTAATGTTAAACCTACTGACTGACTGACTGGACAACTATCTGTCAGTCTCAGGCTCCATGAATTTATTCTCCGTAACTGAAAAGACAAAACGTGGAGTGTTCCACTGAAATAATGAACCTAAATTTAACATACCAATTTTATAAAACACACATTGTCAATCCTGGAAATGTGACTTGCATGGCCATGGTTATCCCCTTCTCTCTCTCCAGCTGCTCAACTGTGTGTTTACTTCCGTGCAACCGTTTCAGACAGCTTCTTCAGCCTCTTCTTCAGCTCCAGAGGGAACTTCTCGTAGCA
Source organism: Protonibea diacanthus (assembly GCA_028641955.1). Taxonomy (NCBI): domain Eukaryota; kingdom Metazoa; phylum Chordata; class Actinopteri; family Sciaenidae; genus Protonibea; species Protonibea diacanthus. The sequence goes on from CM053986.1 coordinate 14,863,567, forward strand.
TTTCTTACACACCGGTTTCATGTCAAACTCCACAAACTTGTTCCTGTGGAACAAAGAGTTACAGCAGTTGCAGGCTGGAGGACAAGACATCATCACTCTCAGTATGTCAATGCTACATCTAAGAATGGAACAGTATGAATGATTTAGCACCTTGCTACACTTGATAATCAGACATTTCATATTCTTAAAAAACGTTTCTGCAACAGCATATAAACTAAAGAGCTGAGATGAATGTGTAAAGAAGAAAAAACTGAGGTCACAATTGAATATTTTAGACGGAGATTTACAGTTATTTTTCATAACCAGCTGAACAGAATCATACTTTTGATGTAATGCTAAATGCTGTCTGTAACATCAAAGTGAACTCTCAGAGCTCTACAAGGTGAGCTACATGGTGCCTGAAATAAGATTGATAATGTTTCTTTTGTTTTCTCTAGTTCTTGAAAAATGTTTTTGATTACTTATTCATCTCTGAGCAGGATAACCCCCAAACCATGGTCATGGAGCCATTATTGATAAAAGTAATAGGCACAAATGGGAAACATGGGAAGAAAGCATGGATGAGAAGTATAAATGGACGATTTGTGACAAATGTTACCCGCCACTTGTTGCTTTGTGCTCCGATAGCAGTTGAGCGAGCCTCAATCAGAACCTCGTCCTTTTCTGTAAGATTTGCTATGTGCCAGGTTCTTGTCACACTGAACACTGTTTCCCATCACCTAAATGACCAAATATAAATGTTAAACACTAGCTAACTAAATATTGATATAAATTACCTAGCTAGATAACTAGCATTTTGCTAACATTAGCTAAGTTAACCACACGTAAAATGTGGTTGTATTTTTAACGTAGATGAGCTTTCACACAGTGTATCTAAGTACAGGAAAGGATGAAGTTGATTGAGGTGCTGACAGAGGCTTGCTCAACTGTGATTGGAGCACAGAGCAAAATGGGGCGGGACCAGGAAGAGTCAAAAAGTGAAAAATTATGATTCATGTTTGTGCAGGCCTAGAAACTGGGATTTTTTTTCAGTATTATGAAGCCTTGGTGGAGGTAAAATGTTATCCATGAGTGGATGCTTTCTGTCCTAAATGCCTGTAATTCCACTAATGCTGACAAGCTCCCTAAACCTTTCCCCCCAGCTGCCCCGGATGACGTTTCTTCCCAAAGCAGATAATCACTGGCAGGACCAGAGCACGTGTCAAACCCGGCAGGACCTCAGCACTTCACACTGCTGCAGCCAGAAAGCTGCCGGAAGTGATTATGGTTTTACCCTTTACAGGAAACAACACATTCCCTTCATCATATGACTGATCTAATTTTTCTGTTTGGATAGCAGGGGTTAGCAGAGCAGCAGCCATAATCCTGACTAGTGTTTCTGGCTGAGAAGTGGTCATGAACTGAACCCAGCGTTAAGTCACTCAAATATGTTCAGTCTGTGCGTATTCACCTACTGAATGACTGACAGATTAAAACAGACTAAAAAAAATAAGGAATAAAAGTGTCATGAAGCATGTTTGAAATATGATGGCAATGAAACAGAAAAAAAAGAACAGAAGCAGAAAGAAGAAGAAGAAACTAACCAAAGGAAGAACAGTGGAAGTGAGGAGAAAGGAGAAAGGGAGGATCACAGACACATGGGTATCAATAATTTCTTCTTCTTTTCTTTCGAGTCGTGTTCGCGCTTGGCCAGCCGGCGTTTCATATCGTCAGGCAGGCGTTCATAGCAGTGCTTACACACCGGTTTCAGATCCACCTCCACAAACTTATCCCTGACGGAGCAGGGAGAAGGGAGAGGTGGGGAAATAAGGGGTAAGGAGGAAGTGGAGAAAGACATCGAGGCAGGAAAAGAGGGAAGACGCAGGAGGACGAGAGGGAAAAAAGAAAAGGTAAGAGGTTGAGAGAGGGCAGGGGAAGGAAAAGTGAAGCAGGACAAAGAAGAGGGATGATGAAAAGGAGGAGAGATGGAGAAACAAACCCACAGAGACACAGGATTATAAGAGGAAGGTGAAAGAAGCAGGACTGAAAAACAGACAGTTAACAGCAGCAAATCGTCCCAGACGCAGGGTAGTTATAAAACAGAAAAATGACAAGCAAAGAGAGAGTTTGCCCAATTCATATTCTGAATATAATGAACACCAATAATGTTTATAATCTCGGAGAGAATTTGTTTATTGATCCAAATCCACAGAGACAAACGTGCAGTGTGTCTCTTAGACCGTGTCTTACTTACTTGAGGGTGAGCTTGGTGTTGCAGGTAGAGCAGGCGAAACAGTTGACACACCAAGCCTTGTTGAGGGCAGACACCACTGACAAAAATAGAAAAAAAAAAAAAAACAGTCACATGAGACAATGTTCCAGATGATCATCATATGACTGAAGTTTAAAAAATTTGATTAAGCATTAAAGCCACAATTTCATTTTCACAGATGGTGCCAAGAAATCTACACACAACGAAATAAATAAATCAAAATACAGTGACTCTCTAACCTTTTTGCTTTAGGAAGACTTTTTTCTATCATTGAACAAACTGACTAAAGGAAATATTTTATGGATATATATATTATATTCAAGTGTATAATAATAACAGCACAGAACAACTGATGAACTGTGCAAGTAACCCGAATAACAGACTGCATGAAAGGAGCAATTTTGATTATTTTTCCTGATATTATAGGAGCTTTTTATACAGTCCTCTCTCTGTATTATGATTTTTTTTTTTTTTTTATAATAATACATACTTTTTTCCCCCCTGACACTTGGCCATTGATCTATTAGCTCAGGATGAGGTGGTTTAGCAGAGAGTGAAGGCTCTGTGAATACAGTTTGTGTTCAGGTCTTCACCGTGCCCTTATCCTCTGAGTTTTTTCAGTTTATATCTTAAATAATCTAAAAATAAAATAAATAAATAAAAAAAATCATCTAGTTTTCTTGGTAGAAATGAATAAAATGCTAAAAATCAGTACTGTATTTTCAGAAATAGAAAGTTGTTTCACACCCCTTAATTAAAAAGGCTTTGTGAAGCTTTGCTGACCTCTAGTGTGAGGGCTGCACAATGAGTGACGTACGTCCACTCCACCCATAAACTCTGAAGTATTTTCAATCAAAACAAGTTTTCTCACCGTCTCCTTCGATAACACGATTGCAGTGGTAGCAAACATCTCCAAACAGCTGAGTGTGACGAAAATGGGGAGAGAAATAGACACGTCTTATGAGTTGTGAAATTACGCAACACAATGCAGTGCTGGCAGTCTTAATCACAGCTCATACAACATGCTGCGTTCAAAAAACATGCAAAGGAGCACAGGCTACAGAGACAATTTGTAAACGTCTATGTACTAGCACAAGTACAACACTTGGTGGAGTGATTACAATTTTGCTGATTCTACTGTAAAATTTGCAGTCTAGAGCTATTTATCTTATCTTATCTCTTTCCAAAGAAAAGAAAACTGCACTGGGTACAATATCTCCCTCATATAGTTCTTCGTTCACGTACAATATTATTATTATTTGATGGATTGTTGGATTGCAAAACCATGTCTACAACTTTTAAATTTTATTTTTCATACATGACGACACTCCATCAACACTTATCACAAATTTTAGAAGCCCTGGTCAAAAGCACAGTTCCTGGTAGTACTAATCTAGACCAGGAGACGAGCCAAAACATAGCCGGGTGTTTCCATTTCTATTTGTATGTTCAACCTAAACATTTTCAATACTCTGGAGTGTTACCTGGTTATAGTGTGTTTCACAGTAGGCCAGGCCCTTGCGTTCGTAGTGACGGTGTCCCAGGAAGGGTTTCTCACACTTGGCACACACAAAATGCTGCAACAACAAACCCACGGCCAGGCGTGCATGGTTAACACGTCAGTCGGTACATTATCACATTTAGGCAGAAGTGCAATCTGTCTCACACTTTTTCAGGTCAGACCACAATCAGATCAGCTCAGTCCAGATGTCCTGTTACTGGGTCCAAGCAGAGTACACAGAGCAGAGGACAGTGGACAGAGTGGTGAGCTGGAGAGGGTGCACTAATCTTCCAAACAGACATGAGGACACCATGGATGAGTCAAAGCAGAGTTACACTAATATGAGGGTAAGGAGGTGATTTTATTGGCGAGAACTGTCAAGATACGATGCTCTGGACACTGACTGGTGAGCTTATATATTAGTGTAACCCTTGTATGGAGGCCAAGGCACAGAGAAGTGAGATACGGGGCAGCAATCAACATCAGGCCAATCTTTAATCCCCTCACCATGTCAAAGTGTCTCTCACAATAGGCGTGACCACCTCGCTCATAAAATGGGTGGCCCTGAAATGGGCGCTCGCACACATTGCACACATGATGCTACATGTGGAGGAGGAGTGAAGACGGGGAAAAGAGCCATAAAGTGTGAAAAGACAGAAGTAAAGATAAAGAATGGTGGTGGAATGACGCTAGAGCAGGACTGGGCAATCTGTTCCACAAAGGGCCGGTGCGGCTGCAGGTTTTTGTTCAAACCAACCAAGAGCACACAGTTTGACCAATCAACTCTCTAAAGACTGAGATCAGTTGATTAAATGAGTCAAGTCTGGTGTGCTGCTGCTTGGGTGGAAAGGAAACCTGCAGCCACACTGGCCCTTTGTGGAACAGACTGTCCAGGCCTGTGCTAGAGAGAAAATAACAGAGGCAGAGAGATAACAGAGGAATGATCCACATAGCTCGACGAAGGAGCGCACTGGACATAACTGTGGAGATAGAGCTTGTGTGAAAGTTATTGTGAACCTCAGCGAAATCTGTTCTGTGTGTGTATATGTAGAAAACAGAGTAAAAAGACAGTGCCAAATAAATAAAAACATTCATCTTTTTAAAGGTGAATTCAATACAGTGTAAACATTTAAGTAAAGTCTCCTGAGCTTCATGTAACTGAAGTTGTTTTGAAGTTAACTTAACATCGCACCTCCACGTGCCACTGCTTGCCCATGGCATTAACCACACGGCCCTCGATGGGTCTCCTACAGGCTCCACAGATGGGGACGCCCATCTTGTCATGGCAGGGCAGACAGTAGAGCTCCCCCTTCAGCTCCCTGGCATCAGCTGTCAGCTCCTTACTGCAGAGACAGAAGTGAATAAAACTCTGCTTTGACTGACGTTGACACAAACCAGAGCAAATACAAGACATGTATGCACATTCCACAGTAACATGTATACATCCCTATACATGGTAAGTAACTGATACAAATAACAAATCCGTACGTTCTTGTTTTCTTTAGATATTTCTTTGGGCTTTTCAAGCTTTATTGGACAGAGACAGTTGAATAGTGACAAGAAAGAAGGGAGAGATAGTGGGGGAATGACATGCAGCAAAGGACTGCAGGTCGGATTCAAACCCTGCGCTGCTGCAGCAGGGAGTATTGGTCCATGGGGTCCAAAGTGATGCTTATTTTGAACTTTAATTTAAAAATATGGATAAAGAAAACATAAAAAATAATCAAATCTGTTATAATGTTGTAATATAAGTTATAATTATAATGTGATTAAAAACGTTTTAATACTAACTCCTATGTGTGCAATTACAATTACACAGTTTGTCCAGCAGAGAGCAGTCTTTGACGCACTGCTTTGTGCTGCATGTGATTGCATGTGAGTATTTGTGCACTTACTTTACTTTAGGCCTTTTTCACAGCAGCCATTTTAATGTGAAATAGTCAACACGGGTGTTTCCAATGATACTAATTAAAGTTCTGGCCCTTTTATTGCAGCAGAGACTTTCCAATGAGCCAACATGCATCACAGCAGCACGCTGACTCTGTTTGACCTGAATGAACCTTAATTAGTATCATTGGAAACACCTGTGTTGTCCCCACTAGTTAGTTAATGGAAAAAAAAAAGTTCTATTTTGTTGGATCTCTGTGAAGTTTTATCAATGAATTTGAGTAGCAACACATATTTATGTTATTTACATTTACATTAGTTGTTTACCTGACGCTTTTATCCAAAGCTACTTACAAAAAAGGGAAACAATCAAGGTACAGTGTGACTATGACATGTTAGTGCAGCAGTAAGTACTGTGACAGTACTAGAGGACATAGATTTAATATGTCCAATTGTTGGTAGTGCTAGGAGAGGAGGTACTCTCTGAAGAGCTGGGTCTTCAGGAGCTTTTAAAGGTAGAGAGGGACGCCCCTGATCTGATCTGGAACTGGTAGTGCATTTTACCAACGGGGAACAGAAGACGATAATCACAGGTGATGTGTGTCATCTCATCATATTCATGCCACTGTATTCTCAAACATCAAAGTGTGCATGAACTTGGCAGCCTCATGACTGTATAACAAATGAAGTCTGTCATGGACAGCCAACAGCTTGCACCCAGCATCTACTGGAGCATGTAGTCCTCCCACTGTCTTCATGCTCTGAATGATTTGTTAGGTTAGTGTGTGTGTGTGTGTGTGTGTGTGTGTGTCTGTGCTTGCCCGCAGTTGTTGCAGTTGAAGTGATCAGGGTGGTACGGGTCATTCTTGAACAGCAGAGGCTGCTCCTCAATAATGGCGTGACACTTCTGACAGATGTACTTGCCGAGGCCTCGAGCTTTCTCTCTGTTGTGACATGGACGACACAGGTGCCTGATGGGAGAGTGAGGAACAGATGAGAGAAATCAAATGACAAAAAAAAAGACAGACAGAGGGATGCTTCATTAGATAGCATGTTCGTCAGGGATCCTTCCACTTGTACGCAAACATCACTGAATGCTGTTTGTCTTGTATAATACATCTCATGTAGATACAACCACTGAGGGAAATGAACAAATAGTCCGGTTAAAGATCATCCTCCAGCAAGTCCTGGTCAAAGATTTATGAGCCAATATGAAACTACTTATTTTGTCTAACTCAGACTTGGTCTAATTATTCTAATCTTATTTTAGTTTTATAAACCTATGCACTTATTGCTGTCCTTGACAACCAAATTTCCCCGCTGGAGATCAATAAAGGTTTGTTTTATTACTTACACTGAGATAGAATTAGCATTGGTTCTCTTTAAGACCAGCATCAACAGGAGGAAAAATGACACCAACCAAAAACTATTTGAATACAGATAAGAGCATGTGAATATTGTTTTAACCTGACCTGAACTAGTCCCCAAAAATGTGAACAAATCTAAAAGAATTTTAAAACTTGATTTAGTTTCTTGACAGAAAAAAATCTTTTTTCTCAGTATCTGATTATACTCAGCTGACACTTTTCATCTTCATCTCTATTTTTGATATTTTTTTAATTGTGTCGCGGCCATGTAGTAATGTGTTACAGGGTTTTCCCTTGAGGCATAGACAGAGAGGTTAGCACGATCACAAATGGCAGCTGCCCCAGATTTTATTTCATAATTATAGTTTTATAGTTTTACAATACTTTCCCACAATATGCACAATGTAAATAGGTCCTGTTAGTTCCACTGCTGAAAACATCAAGTTTCAACATTAAGGACTCCTGAGTGAATTTGCTGTTTATTAATGTTGATAATAATTTGCACTTTATGATATGCACAATGTAGTCTATTTTAGATTGTAATAAACAACTTGAATAATATATTTTTATTTTTTTTAAAGCAGAAATTCAAGTTTGAGTCAGGCCTGACTTTGTGGGCCCGATCAACACTCTACTCTCTCTAAGGGCTTGAGAACACTTGACATGGGTGTACAGAAGCTGAAGTTGAAGTTAAAGCACCAGATAAAACAGAATCAAAGAAAACATCATCCCGCCTTGTATTAGACATAAAATGAGCGCTGTTGGTGGAGTTATACTGACTGGTTATAGAGAAACTAACCTTCCAGCGTTCTTAACAAATCCAACATCAGCGAGCACAGCCTGGCAGATATCACAGCAGAAACAGTCTGGATGCCAACTGTTGTTCATCGCCTTGATCACACGGCCAATGATGAACTCACCTTGGAGAAGATATGAGGATTATGGAGAACAGCAACATTGGATATTTGTCGTTTAAATGCATAAACTCAAAGCTCCATGTGATCCTAAACAGATCAGGTGAAGAACATGGATGGATGGTATTTATTGTTTGTTACTGCAGTTCCTGTACTCACCACACTGATGGCAGCAGGGAGCGAACAGCATCTGGAAGTCATGTTCACAGTATTTCCTGCCCTCAAACTGTCAACACATTTCAAACAATTTGTACACAGTTAATTAAAGCACATAGCTGGACAATAAAATAACAATAACATTAATTATATAATACTAAAAAAAAACATCTCCACAACCTCTATATGTATAAATAGATTTTGTTAGCAATGTGTTGACAAAATGAGTACAGAAAAGAGTCAAAGAGCAGGCTGGAAATAACAGTCGATACATGTGTAGGTTAAAACATGGTCACGGGTCAGCTCAACATTAAGAGCATTAGTTGCAACAGCAGCGTTAGATGTTTCGCCCCCAAAATGAACCAGCAAAAACACGTCCATCTTCAGTGATGCAACTTTTAATAACAAACATGCCCACACACATGAGCACACGTGTTGTCTTCAACCTGTGCACACAACGATACACTTGAAGGGTTAGGACTTTCTTTGCTATTATTCTAATGTTCATGATTTAATTTAATCATAGTACTTCTAAAAGCTTTAATATCTAACTAATCAACTATTGATGCTCAGAAACATCAGCTGATTTACGTAAAAAAGAAGTCAGTTTTTACAGACTGAGATTCACCCGTGTTTGTATTTTAAAGGGAAAGGGGTAATATTCAGTTGCTTGTTTATTTATGGCAAGAGGTAGGAATTATTTACAGGGAGTCAAAGGTTAATGGAAAGCCCTTGATGTTTATATTGATCGCAGCCTTAGAGACACCTTCTCTTTGATAAATTCACTAAACAGAGGCTCTCTGGGGCCTGCCGGAGAGAGACATCTGGCCTTGTGTCAAGGCTGGTAAGCAAACGGCTTACTGGAAGAGGGCTTCTAATAATTGGATACTGCATTAAGGTTGTGCTCACTCCTCTTTATTTACCTCAACAGGACCATGTGTTTAGATTCTTTGTCTAAGGAATGTGCACGAAGCAGTGATCTAACTGCCTGTAAAGAGAAAGCCAGTTCATTGACCCACTGCAAAAGAAAAGTGTAGCAAAGCCTACATTTATTCTTTTAGTTTGTGTACAAGCAGCGTGAACAGGAGCTGTGTGGTACAGTGTTCTTTAAGCATGTCTAGTCCAATCAGGGTAATTTTTCATTGATCCATATTAGCTAAAAAAAGTCCATGTATTTGATAATCCACTGCCCTCTAAGTGTGTTAAGTTACAGCATCATGCGTCTATTATTGGATGATGAAAGTCACGCTGAAAAGGCAACGGTGAGGACAAAATGTTACCTCATAGAAGAGTCCCTCAGGGAACTGCTGGAAACACTGGGCGCACACGAAGCACTGCTCGTGGTAAAGTTCCCCGTTGCTGTTCACTATCTTCTCAGCCGGGGCAAAGCCGCTCTTGCAGCGCTCACACATGGCATTGGCCAGAGCGTTGGCCATGTTGCTGAGAAGAGAAAGAAAACATCAAGATCAGGATCAGAGTATACTTACACAGTCAAAACAACTAATATGCATTACAAATAATTCATTTATTAAGTAGAAGCAAGGAATGCAACTACATACAACCAATACAAGAGAAGATACAATTCAATTTAGCATAAGAAGTTTATTTTTTCACTTTTAGTTGGGTCAGCGTTCTTTAATTTGTAAATGTCTTAAACATTTATATCAACAGACTAATGCTGCATTAAAGTGATAAAGGGTTTTGTTTATTATGTTTTATTTCTCATATATACACTATATATCTTAATATCTTTCTTCATTGCTAATTTGTTTTTGTAAGTCAGATTTCTGAAGTAGTATCAATGACCGAGAGGCTCACAGACATGACCAGGGCCATGTCAGGACACACCTAACACCAATATATTAAAATCTATCACACCGTGATGGAAACAGCTGGAGGATTTACTCAGCCCATGCAACCACACTCACACACTCACACACTCACACACACATATCTTGGTTGGAGGTTTATTTTGGCTCTGCGTTATCAGGGTGTGGGGATCAATGAGATGTGGAACCTGCATGTTGTCTTTTGAGAGTGGAGCGAGCTGAAGTGAGCATTTATTTCACTGGCAGTTCCAGCAGTGAGACGTAGAGTCAGTACGACATATGTGGCCTAATCTTGCCCTTTTATTAAACAATCCAAATTGTTTTACTGCCTCTCAGCAAAACATGAGTGTAATACATCAATGGGGCAGTGCCCCAGGCAAATTTTTTTCTTTTTTTTTTTTCCGCTGGAGTCACTGGTGCCAGAACCTGCAGAACAAATGTGGTCACACCCAAAAACCTGCCAAGGGCTTCATAATAGGGTATTTATTTTAGGTTGGTTTTATATATATATATATATATATATATATATATATATATATATATATATAATTATTTTTTATTTTTTTTTGCTCACCGTCACATTTGTACAACTAATTAACCCACCACTTATTGGTCATTAGTGGTTGCTCCTGACTTTTAATCTAAAACACATGGAAGTCTGATCTGTGGCTCCTACACTATCCTCTTAACTGAATAAATCTACGATGAAAGTTGGTACGTCTAGTTTATGGTTACAACGGCTGATTTTTATAGTTGACAAGGTTTGGTAATTTGAGAGAAGGCAAGTCACACTATCATTTAAACACTGCTCAAAGTGTGCTGATCTGTCCATTGGATGTTTGTAAGAAAGCTGAGCAAAGTGTCTGACTTCTTCTCCTGCTTAGGGGTGGAGGTTATAGTTGAATGTTGTAGGGCAACATCTGTACCAGTGGACGTTTCTATATCGCCTCATGGGACCCAACTCTAGGCTAGGCTGAACCTTGGATTAAATCCATTATGATGACTCCAAAAGAAGGACTTGGAAACAAAAGGATCAAACAGTTCTAAAGCAAGCATAAGCAGCCAATGTACAAAACTGCAGCATACTAATTAATCCAGATGCTGAAGCACACAATAACACAATAACAATGTTGCTTTACACCTGAAACAAACTGGAAGTAAATAGGAACATGTGGCAGACAGAGGAAAGGAAAAGGGAAGAGAGAATGGTGGGACCATCCTGACTTCTCTGCTTTGTTTGAAAAGGTCAGAATACCAAAGTGTATCCAGGCAACACAAAGACACACACAAGACCATTCAAGAGTTTCATGGAGTGATGCCATCTGTTCATATTAACTGAGTTAGATCAACTTAGGAATTAACAAGAATTCCTAAAACACCCAGACACACTGCTCATTTATTTTTGGTGGGCTTTACTCTAAACTGCTCATCGTTGTAACAACGCACACCTCAGTCTTACCAAAGAATCTGCACTACAACAAAAACTGGCATACCTGATTTAATGCACCGACTTATGCACAGCTTTCATCTGGGTCCACTCCTCACAAGCTTATCAAATAAATATTATTCTATATACCCCGTGTGGCCTGATATCACACACACTGACAGCCCTGCCCTGTCCAAAGGATTTGTGGGAGGAAATGATACATCCCTTTGGCATTTCCACCCTCCTATCTGCCTCTAACACTCTGCATGAGTGATAGACGAGTCTATAGGCAGTTGTAGGACTAAAACTAAATTTTCTTCGTTAAACTCAATGCAATGGCCAAAATTCTCTGAAACACCCGCTCTTAAGAGACGACTTAGACAGAGGAAAACAGGGTGGACAGATCAGTTAATCTCAGCGAGCTGTTAGTGTTGCAAAAAGGACATGATCCGTCACCAGTTTTCACCAAATATTAATTGTGTTCTGTGTGGTTTAAGTCAAAAGCAACAAATCCAGCAGCTGTGACAAAGTGTTTTGTGTCTCCCTGCCCCATCAACGCTACTTAAACTGCTGATGATTGTAACAGTACTCTAGATTCAACATCATTTTTGGCAAAAGTTTGAATTGTAATCAGTCAGACACTTCACTTCTTCCACCATGTTAAGCCCACTGTGCTGGCCTGTGACCTTAAATGGAGGTTGGTTGTCAGCAAAGGGAAAGGATGCAGACTATCACTTCTGTTATGAATACCTTCTGTTGCCTTCACTTTCCCTTCTCTGGTCCTCAGTTTCCTTTCTTTTACATCTCCTCTACGCCGTCCTCCTCTGTACTTAGTGGTCTGACTCTCTTTTAAGACAATAAAAGTGACACATACTGAAAGCACTCTGAATATTCGAAGCACAGTCAATGTCTATCCTGGACTGTCTTGAGTTCTTACTGTAACCACCACCACAGCCTTTTCAAATTATTTATTATTCTGACCAGCAATTTGAAGTATTTGAAAGTAATTACAGACTGTGTTTTCTTCAATTCAGAAGTTGAAGCCCTAATTTGTGTAAAGCAGTGCATATTTAAATCACACTGATGGACCAGGTTATATATCTGAATATATCAGCTGCCAAAGACCAATTTTAACTAAACCATGTCTGTGGTTGACAAGTTTTAAGAGTCCCTCAAGTCATTTTCACATACCACACAAAGGGGCTTTGCTGCTTGCTTGTCTCACCTGAGCTCTAATATCATCGCCCCAAATTCTTTTTGTCTCCAACGTCCTTTCACAAACCTGTGGGTGACCCTACGTGCATGTTTTCCCACAGACTACGATGAGGCCAGATCCGTCAGAAATGTATATTTAGCCTTCCTGTCCCTCATGCACACATACTTCGGATGCCCGTTGACATATTCTACTTTGCATAACAACTCCCCCCCTCAACCCCCGGCACTAAAATAGCACTTCTTGTGTAGCTATCGGAGCTATCCGTGCACCAATGAATATCAGACTTCTTCACGTTCTGTAACGTTAAAGTAAGCTCAAGTAAGCTAAAGTAAGAGGAGACACACACATCCACTAGCTCACACACATATTCTGTACTTTTATCAGTCGAATTGGCATTCAGTTACCAAAATGTATCATTCGTAATCTGTGATGACAATTAAGTGATGTGGCAAATCATCCAGCAATCACCAACCATCACACAACCAAGCCAGGAAATCAAACCACAACTCCCATCCTGGTCTATGCTCTTTGATACTCGCTAAGAGATATTAGACTTTAATTAGTATGTTTTTTTGTAGGATAACTGATAACTTGAAAGTGGAGGTGTGTCCCTGAGAATGGCACAGCCTCTGATACAAAACTTAAAGCATCTTTTAAAGCCTACTCCTATCTTAATACTGTTAGGTCCTTAAAAGAGTATGAGGAAGGTTTTAACTGGCTAAGAACAATAAAAAAATATTATCATAAAGTGTGGTTTAAGGATTAAATTACAATAATCTAACAACCATCAACAGTGCTTTAACCCCGCTGTCTTCTAAACTGTGTACTTACAAGCGAGCATAAAAATCACAAAACTCCTTATAGACTTTAACATCGCTCTTTCGCCTCTGGGACTTGGACACCGGGACCTCAGCCTCTCCCCCGTCACCACAATGAACCCTCTGGTGGTAACCGTTCATCTCCCCATGAAGAACGTGGTCGGGGACTTCTCCATCCTCAGGTATTGACGGTGGCAGGACGCGACCATTCATCTCCATACTCATTTACGACAAGTTTAAATTAACTGCAAACGTCCACACTCTGATAGAAATCTCCTGTGCTTGTTTAATGCGAGTTTCCAGTAATGGGAATGGCAATCCGGGAAGCAGCGGGAGCTGTAATCCACACAGCGAGAAGCAGACCGAAACACTGGTCAGACTGCACTGGGAGTACTCTCCCTCTCTCTGTCTCACACACACACACACACACACACACACACACTCCCTCTTTCTCACACTCCCACATCTTTCTCTTTTTTCCTCTGGCACACACACACACACACAGTCTCCACTCCTGTCACACTCGCTGTCTATTCTTGGGCAGGTTACTGAAATTAAAGAGCCCACCCTGACGCCTGTCCGGGCAGAGGTCACTGTGCCATCACACACACACCTACAAACACACACACACACACACACACACACACACACACACACACACACACACACACACACACACACACACACACACATGCACACACACACACTAGCTGTATTTTTATAAATACATGCATCTCTAATATCTACAGGCTAATATGTTATGTTAATGTGTGTGTGTGTTTGTTAAACAGCTGGAGCTTTTAGCTTTCTGGGAAATATAACAACATGGCTCCAATTCAGTGTTGCGCAATGTAGAAACGTCATACAGGAAAGCAAGAAGCTCAAGTCGTAAGACACCAAATGACAGATAACAAATGACTGTTTATTTCAGGCGGTGTATAAACACAGCAGCAGAACAGTTGAGACAAACATACAGAGGATGAAAATTAGAGCCAGATATCGTCTCATCAGTGTCACCCTCCTGAAATGAGGGATGCAGATCAATGCAACACTGGTTGGTTGGTGTCCAAACACACTCTAACACCCGCTCTGGTAAACCATGTCATATGATTGTTTATGGACTGCTTATTTTTGGCAGTACCTGAAAGGATTAAGACTTAATAGAAACACAGTGTGTGTCTTCTCCCAGTGAGCCGACAGAACAGGCTTGGATATCAGTTTCCTGAAGCGATCTACAGCTACAATTATAAAATATGTTAATCGCTCTAAGAAATCCCATATTGGTCTAAGCCTAAGCATTCCTTTAAACCCATGAATCTGTGTCCCCTCTGGGTAAATGATAGCTCTTTATGTCATTAAAGTCAACTGGCATCTCAAATTAATGACCACTTCCCAAACCATGAAAACAACATAAAGCCAGATCCGGAAATACACTCCAGCGAGACAAACATGTTCGCCACTCCATTAGAAAACAGCTGCCATGTTCATCCTGCAAAAGTAAGAGATGTGTAATGAATACATGAGTCTATAAAGAGTTACCTATGTGTGTATATGTGTGTGTGTGTGTGTGTGTGTGTGAAACATGTCTCTGCGTCCTTCAGTATAACGGTCTTCTACATTACTCCATCATTCCACAAATAGACACCTAGTGGAGCCTCAACTCCAAACTAGGTGCTGGCAGCTGCTGTTTTGTGTCTGTGTGTGTGTGTGTGAGAGGGTTTGTATACATAGTTTGGGCCAACTCTTCCTCCTCTGAAACAGGCTGCACATAACATCCAATGTCATTTATTCACATTTTTTCCATTTAAATCCTCCTTTCTTGACGCTTTGATTTGTTTCTAAATGCATCATATTAGCACATATTTGCTGCAGTTTTGCACTGTTGTGTAGTGTATTCAGTACAGTGTGGCACTGTGAGGCTTTTAACACTCACTTTTAAACCTTAAACCCTTCAGTCTCTATCAAGGGACTGTCTGGCTTCTGAAAAGAATGATATAATGAGCCAAACATTTCACCAGGCAGGCACCATCATTTTTCCAAAACAAGAACAATGACTGCAGAAAAGTCACCTGTCTTTAGCTGGGGCTCAGTTGGAATCTCATCCACTGGGAAACAGTGCTGAGTGACTGGGGTACAATGGGCAGAGGGTGGGTGCCTAACAGGAAACAGACGTAATCTTTCCTCCTGATTACAGACATTGCTGTGTTGCAGGGTGTTCCACCCTAAAGTAAGAGCTCAAGAACTATTCAGCTCTCCGGCGTCTAGATAAATGTGCTCAAATGGGCATTGTTCATATTTCAGACTAAACTAAACTTCAGTGTTTTGAGTCCAACATACTTTCCAACATGGATAGAACAAAAAAGATCCAGCACGCTCTTCCCTCTCACTCACTGATAAACACATACAAACAAAAAGCAGAGACACTGTAATAAATTAAAGTTGCACAACATGGAAAGTTTCTTTAAAAAAAAAAGAAGGAAATAATGCTCTTGCATCTGCTTAAACAGTGAACTCAGTTGTGATAGTTTCCAGTTTGAAGTATTACTACTAGTGACTTCACCCTGTACATACTTTGGCATTACTCAAATGTGGCATGTCAGGGCTCAGCACTAACTTTTAAAAAATGGTTGCCAGGCTGGCAGAATTTGAATCTTAAGCGTTAGCAGTTAACGTGTTCACCCTCAAAATACCAGTAGTGCAGCTGTTGTAGCGCGTTCTTTACAGATTCCTCCGATTTAATTCAACGTGAGAAATCACACTGACACATACTGAAGCGTAGTCTGGCTTCAGTTCAAATGGTAAGAGCAATACCAACCTATCGCTAAAGCAACAAGTATTAGGTGCATGTTTTATTAGATGCAGTTGCCACTGATGGCAACCAAAGGCCATCTAGAACATCTCTATCAGGGTTTGTTTCACACCATACCACTGAAGAAAATATTAGGCTGTCTAAGTAACAGACATTAAAATACAGCAGCGTAGACCGACTCTCTTCAGCTATGGACAGTTTACACGAAAGACAGTTTTATTCCTAATAAGATTATTTATTGTTGTTGACTGTTGTTGAATCCTGAACAGAACTGGTTCAAAAACCAGAGCTAATTTGGTGGAAAAGGGGAACTTCTGATCAGCACTTCTCTTCTTAATATTTCCCATCTGGAGCCATGGTTGTGATGTTTTTGACCCATTGACCCATGCATGTATGCAGTGTTCAGATAGCATGTTTTTTTTTTTAATCATAGCATTATATTTTAATGTCACCTTTACTGTAGCTGTGGTCTGTAGAAATACTGCAATATTGTTGTGACTCTATGTTGCACGCTGGTAGTTCAATATTAAAAAATATTTTAGTAAAAACACAGAGGTTTTCAATGCCTGAGGGAGAAGGAGAGAGAATGTGAGTGTCGATATGAATGTCAAACTGAGTTTAAACAGCAAATGTCAGCAGTTGACAAAGTATCTCTGGCGTGCTCCCTCTGCAGGAGAGGATTTGGACACTTCCTTGTGGGGTCATTAAAGGTCAATGAAGGGGTCACAGGTCGGGTCACTGGCCTTGGAAAATGAGGCAGGAAGTATACTGTTGCAATGAACTGACCTCTGTAACTATTGAGGTAGAGCCATTAATTTTCTAACAGAGGGTGGTTTGTGCACGTAATCTACTGCAGTGATTCTCAACAGTCCATGTGGGCTTGGCTCCCACAGTCAGAAATATTTAACTCAATAACACAATGACAAGTAGTTGTCTCTTTCTGTCTCATGCTTTTTTTTTTTTTTAAAGGAACATGGGACCTTTGTAGCCTTGAAATTTAAAGACATGATATGTAAGCAAACAGCCTAATAGTTAATTACATTACATTTTATTATGGATATTTTATATAGTGCTATAATAGACCTTTTGACATGAAATAGTCGGGTTCAGTCAGGCTCCTTCCACATGCACCACAGCAGCACCCTGACTCCTTAATTAGTATCATTGGGAACACCTGTGTTTACCTACTATTTCATGTCAAAATGGCTGCCGTGAAAAAGGTCTTTGACACTGGACCTGTCCTGGGGACGTACCTCCAACTACCAGAAGATCCTGGAGGAATGTGTTTGTAGTTGGTTGCTTACTTTGGACTTCAACAAATTATATATATTTTAACTTTGTTATTAAGGATGGATTGAGCTCTAAAATAAATAGCTATTATCTGTTTATCTGTATTTTTTTTTCTCTTTCTGCTGCTGTACCACCTGTCCCATTACTGCCCTCTGGGGGGTCAATAAAGGAATATCTTATCTGATACAGGATTCCTCATTTTCAAGTCAGCCAGGGAAATCAAAAAGTTTATATTGGCAATATAATTCAAGATTGACACAATCCTGAATTATATTAAAGAGCATTTTTCAGCTGAATGGATCTGTGTCTGAAGATCACATTTGAAGAGTTTCAGACTCTCACTCTCAACCAGTGCAAGACAAGCAGATTCAGGCCACAGATCAAACCCCCCCCAGTTCCACTTAACTCTGCACATAAACACTCCAGAGGAGTAAAACAGAAGTAAGCAGCCATTCATTTTTTTCCAACAGTGTGCTACAGATTATCATTATCTATTTTGTACATGAAACACATGTTGGACACGACAGGATAACACTTAGGTAAGTGTTTCTTAATGACTATGGTACTTAAAAGTGAGGAATAAAGCAGCTGCTTTGTGAATCTAGTTCTGCTTTTAGTTCATACCACAATTGTTTTAATAGTTAGTGTTAATTAAAACTTGTTAGCATGTTAAAAAATGCACAATTCAGAAAAACATTTTCAAGGAAAGCATCTTTAAAAAAAGGAAATAAGTCTAAAAAAGGTATGGTAGTGGACTGTACGAGACTCCTTGGCTGAAATGTCCTGCGTCATCACTACTGTATTTTGAGTGACAAAGTAATAGTGCCAGATATTATGTATCCTCCAATTTTTTAAAATTATTGTTATTTCATTAATTAAATTAACAAAAAACAAAAGAACCAGCTTGACACCATTGCATAAGAAGGTAGCTTCATGGTGAGCATTTGTGGTTTGACTGGGGACACCTTTAAAGAGAGAGAGCTCCCTCTTTCTGTCCACATTCCTGACATTACTACATTCCTCTAATCACTTTGGGATCACACACACACACACACACACACACACACACACACACACACACACACACACACACACACACACACACACAGAAGAATAGACAGAGAGGTGTTTGTCAAACACATCTACACCTTGTTATTATATTGTGAAAGCAATATTGCCAAACTCTGCACAGGTTGTCTATCACAGCTGGTCACACGACTTAGAGGAATTCAGCCATCAGCTGCAGTATTTACTGATCAAATACTCCACCACATCTCACCTTATCTACCCCTGTCAATACACAGCACACAGAAAAGGACTTGTCTTCAAAAGGTTCTTTGGTAATGATTCTGTTTACTGTAGTAACACAAACACACCCTCGTTTTCTTGCGTGATGCAAGAAATTCGGCGATGAGCACCGGCTAACGATAACAAAAACCATTTCCAAAAGACCACAGGACAGCACATTCACAAACATCACAGCACAAGATTGAGCTTACTTCAGACAGTTTACACAACCTAAACAGAAGATCTATCACAGAAAAAAATGCAACTTATCAGGAAAAATGACTTCAGAAATGGAAAATGAATCATACGCCCGCGGGCCAAATGCCTCCGCAAATAATTTTCTTGAGAAATGAAAGATAATCAAAAAATATTTCAGTGTTTTAGACAGCCTGGATGATGGACATGTCTAGAGAATTAATGTCTTTATTTTTAAGTGGATAGTTTCTATCTGAGCCAATTTAAAGGGCTGCTACAAAGATTTAAATGTAAAACGGTCTTATAAATAAAAAGTGTCTGGTACAAATTAAGAATGACTTATGAACAGAGCAGAATATCACTGACAAAACATACAGCATAAACCCCAGTACAAAGTGATCACAGAGCTGAATCAACATTCCTCTAATACAGCTGCATTAATAATGTGAATAGCTTCACAAAGGTACACTCACCTGAGGCTGTCCCCGGCCAGACTTCCATAGCTGTCTGGTCTCTCCTGTCTTCGCCTGTACAAGTCTGAGTTTGACAACTCTTTCAGCCTCAAAGAGTTCATCTCCCCTTCGCCTCTCTCCCTCCCTTCCTTCCTTCCTTCTTCCCCTCGCCTACTGAGAACACTCAACCCACAGAAATGAGAATACTCTAAAGAAAGTGTGTGTTAATATATGAGCCGGGTAAAAGGATCCAAGTTCTTCTGCTGCTCTTGTTCTCTCTCTCTGAAACACACCTCCAGGTCTCGCACCCTTGAGGAAGGACATAAACAGAGGAGTGGTTTCGCAGCCTGCACACCTATCAAATACTTCTTCCCACCTTCCTCCTCCTCCTACAGCAGGTAGAGTAGAGAGGGAGAAAGATTCACAGAAGAAGAGACAGGCATTGCCCTTTTGAGCCTTTACCCCCGCTGTGTCCTTTACCTCCTACTTCTCTCCGGCTCATTCCTCTGTTTAAAAAGAAAGCCTGAGACAGACAAGAGAGAGTACAAAGAACAGAAAGAAAAACTATGTGCTACACACATACTGTGTACAATGGCAGGATATTAGTGCTGATAACTACTTAGTATCCAGCTAATACTGGATGAACACTTTTAGGTCCATCATGTTTGGTCAGGCATTTTGCAAGTATTGTCTCACATTATGTTTTTGAACAACTATGAAGAACAAAAACTGACATATATTCATAGAAAAGGCTTTTTCAGTAACAAAATGCATTTGTCATTTATTTATCAATCATACCGGTGTATTTTCTGTCCTTCATGACCATGTCAAGCACACAATAACTTCATAATGTCTCACTCGTCATCAGTCAGTCTCATCCAGGACAGGCATAATAACAGTGTTTTGACTGAACAGGGGTACACTGAACCATGCCGTCATGTTTCAGACATACACTCTGCTCTTCAATTTGACTCGCTCCGGCAGAAACAACAAACTATTGAAGAAAGCGGGAAAATGTCAATCTATGAATTATTCATCACAATGTTCTGTGGGAACAAGTGATCCTCCCCAACAACCACAGATGCACATTTTCACACAGGGCTGAAAGTTGCTTCTCATACATGTTTATTCAAAAACAAGCCGTGCTGTGCTGTAGCTGTGACATCATCAAACGGTGGTGGCGAGGAAGCAAAACAAAACAAGCTAATTCAACAAGCAGCTGAAGAAGAAGCAGATGCTGAGAAACAGACTGATAAACAATGATTCTGAAATTGATTCTTAGATCTGTGAAGGCTGTGAAGTGAAGCCAATGCTGAAGTGTCAAAAACTGCAGTTCCTCAAATGGCCACTTGAGGCTGGCTACAGAAGAAGTCCAAAATGATTCGTGAATAATTTTCCTTGTGGGAAAAAAGTAGGCTTACACACGTTTTTAGTGCCAACTCACAGAAACAAAGTAGAAAAAAAGGGGAGCTGAACAACTGGCAACCTCTATGTCTGTGAAGTAAAGCCAGTGCAGGAGTGCCAAAAACTGCAGTTCCTCACATGACCACTTGAGGCTGGCTACAGAACAACTTAACTTCCATAAGCCCCCATGTTAAAATGTCCAGGTTCACAGCAGAAATAGACATGTTTATAGCCTGGTTCAGGCAATGGTTTTGGTCTCTATAGCTAATTTCCGTGTCCATTAATTTTGGGTGAATTTTCGTTAAGTCTTGAGGTTGTGTATAATTTACAGCGTGACTGCTTGATTGACAGGTAAGTGCCGTTACAGATGGCTTATTTGAGCACCGAGGCATCATTTGGCCCACCTCAGGTCCGCCGATGATCCACATCTTTGCTGATATTTAGATTAACCAGGAGGCAGAAGAAGCAGTACATCCAACATGGCGTATTTTCAACTTCAAAACAGCATTTCAGAAACCTGTGGGTGACGTCACTCAGGTTGATTCTTTATACCGTCACTGCAACTGCCCTTGGGGTGAATTTTTATATAACACACCCAACCAAATTATAATAAGGCTTAAAGTTTTGCATAATTTAGAGCAGCCTTGATTGACAAGTTGGTATTGTCACAGGTGGCTTGTTTGAGCAACAAGGCTTCATTCAGCCTGACTCAGCTGACCCACACTTCACTTCGTTGCCCATTTTTGGATCTCTGTGGGGAGCCAGCACAGGACTGCCAAGATGGCAGCGACACATCACAGCGGCTCTTCAGAAACCTAAACGTGGTGTCATGATTAATGTGTTCAAGTTTTATACAGTCTGAATGATGATTATTAATTGTATTTAATCTGTGCATACCATTCAGTCAGTACCTGCACCTGTCATTACAATACATAGGTGTGAAAGCTGGATGGTGTTAAATGGCCACGGGTGAACAGAAACTGTGTCTCTCTGTACAGACACTCACCTGCCTTATGAACAGCTCACACTATGCAGACTTAACCTCAGCCGCTTGCCTTAACCTGTTCAGCATTCCACGTTGGGTTGACACACACGCACGCACACACAAAAAGCAGAAGTGTAAAATGGGAATGTTAAACTTCAATATCAGTTCCACATCCTGGAACACTTGGGTCACAGTAGTGCAGGCTGACATGTCTGAGTATGCCAGAACATTTGTGATGATTCACAGTTTCAGACTTTATATGTGAGTTCATCTCACTTTCATCCATTTGGGCTGTGCATTTACTTTAAAAACTGGTAACTGTCATACAATTTGAACCACTTAAATTATCATCTGCTTTGATTTACAGAGTAAAGTCGTGCTGGCACTTTATATTTGACATTTAAATATTTGTTTGAATGGAGTTAATATTCAAACTGTTTTACAACTTTCAAGTACAAGACTGTTTAAGGTAGTGTGCCTTGTGATTCAGCAGAGGACGCTCCACTAGTCACGCCCCAACACTTTGAGAACTGCGGATCTATTGCATGCTCTGTTGACCAGTAAACTATACTGGTAATGTTATTACGTTAGCTCGACCTATGTGGGATTTTTGTGAATGAGAATGATAATTTGAGGGGAAAAACTCACTGATTACTGATATAGTGGTCAATAATGACTGTGCACAGGTACTGAGAAGGCTGTTTTCTTAAACCAATAGCCTGTTTTAATAATTACATGCATTTTATGCTGGAAAAACATACTGGTGTATATCAGATAATAGTATATCAGGTATCCGAGCAATATATCCATTAACGAGGGCAAATCTTGTTTTAATAATTTTTAAATGCTGACAAACAGCTACGGATAGCTTGACTCGCCCATCAGTTCCTCTTTTTCAACAGTCAGAGACAATTAAACAGTTGTGTTGAATCTAAAAATGTGTGGAATCCTACATTTTTTCCCCACACAGAAAATTACTCAGCAATTATGAAGAGAATGGATAATGGCATTAGTATCAGTAAAATCAATTATGATCCAAGTGGTGTCATACAGTTGTACTCTGTGTTATGACCACAGCAGGATTTAAAGGTTAATACTGTGTTTTGGATTGAACATTCATGCAAGTCAAAGCTTTGTGCTGGTATGAATGTGCTGAGAGAGCTGTCCTGTTACTACACACACATACACACACACACACACACACACACACACACACACACACACACACACACACACACACACACACACACACACATTCAGCTGAAACAGAGCAGACATTTCCTACAAACCCCAGAAAACTCCACAGTGAACCTCTCTGCCACGTGAGTGTACTGCCACAGTGTGGACGACACTGGTACAACAGCTGCAAACTTGAGACTGTAATGAACAAAATGTATCTGTGTGTTCAGCTGAGTGAAATTAATACTATCTCTTTGTACTCCTGAAATCATTTTTGAAACTGACCCTACAAACAGGTTATCTCTTAATATATTCTATATGTGTTAGATTGAATTTTTTCATCCACAGTTCAAGTAAAGTGTGATTTCAAACATTTTCACAGTGCACAGTGACAGTTGACAGTGTTTCCTGAGGACCATGGTGCTACATGACACGTAGGAGGAGTACATTAAAGTGTACACACGTTACAACACAAAATACAACAAGTGCTACATGGAGTGCAGTACATTTGGACAAGAAACGACAGGCAAAGAGTAACGGACTTGGAGGTGAATGGATATATACAGCACAGAGTAGAGAGGTAGATATTGAACAAGAGATATTAAAGTACTTAATTTTCTGATGTGGTGATCCAATGTTATGATCATACACACATATAAGAGGAAGTATGTGGACAAGTACCTACAAAACAGTCCTAATGCTGAGCCAAAGTGCAAAGATTTATGCAATAAAACATCACCAGTATCAATATATGACTTCCTAATACAATATTAAAAGGTGTTATGACCGTGCACACCTCTGTAAACAACAAAACACTGTGGTTTGCAACACGCATTACGAATAGTTCTAAAAGTAATATGCATTATTCTTACCAACGTTTCGTGTCAAACTGTGGTGAGGATATTTTAGTTGTTGCTAAAGTCCCTTTGCTGTCACTGCAAACACTCGTACTGCCTTTATCTGAGTCTGCATGGCCACATCAGTTCCTGTTTGCTATGGTGTGTGTGTGTGTGTGTGTGTGTGTGTGTGTGTGTGTGTGTGTGTGTGTGTTTGAGAGAGAGAGAGAGAGAGAGAGAGAGAGAGAGAGGGTGTGAGTGTTTGTATCCACTTGTGCCTATGTGCCAGTATGTGTCTGTGAGTGATGGGTGGATGTAAAGATAGCACACACACACTTCTAACCTCGTGCATGTTGTTCAGGCTTTTGGCTTCAGCATGGAGGTGAGGTGTGAGGAGGAAAGGAAGGAGGTGGAGGAGGAAGGTTCAGGGAGATCAAAGGTGGTGCTGAGAGGAGGTGGAAGCACTAAAGAGGCGTGAGGAGGGGATGCAGAGAGCCTTCAATGACCAGACTGAACGTGACAGTCATGTAGTTCTCATGGACCTGCCATGTGAACTGGCGAAAGGTGAGAAGTGAAAGCCACTGACCACAATGACTGCCACTAACATATTATACTGGGTGTGTGGACGATCCGTCATGATCACGGGTGTGCCTTGAAATAGGCAACACAACTCTGACTCACTGCAATTACAGTAGGAAGACTGTTTTGCGGCCGTGTTGTAACAACAGAATAATAAACATAATGTTAGTAAAACTTTAAAACAGTAGAAAAACTACATGTTAATATGTATAAATGTACATGAACTGTACTTATATAGTGCATTTTAGTCACACTACACACCCACTCATACACTGACAGCAATAGCTGCCATGCAAGGTGCCAACGGCTCATCAGTTTCAGCTTCACACACTGATGGGATGCAGACTGGAGGGACCGGGGATCGAACCACCAAACATCTGATTAGTGGCACTACATCCTGAGCCATAGGTGCCCCATATATCAGTAGGAAAGTGGTCACAGCATTAGGAAATTGTGCAAAGCCGGTATTATCAAACTGACATGACAGCCTGTGTATCAGGTGTACCAACATGTCTGTATGACGCTCCACTGGAGGTGGATGCAGCAGTAGATGGTTTTACAGTGGATTCTTTTTCTGGTCTTTATATCTGAGAGAAAAATAATAAATGTGTCTTTGAATTGAAATAAAAATAGTGTGGCAAAGCTATACTCTACACTACAATACAATACACTGCACTCTACCATAGAGGAACTGCTGTAAGCACCAAAGAACCATTGCACAGCCTGTTGTTCCATACTTCCTTCTGCATCGGTCAGGCGGTTGTCTCATTGGTGAACTAAACAAACACTACATACTCCGTCAAAATGACATCACACAAACAGCCTCTTCCTGTGAACAAGAGCCATAATGACACACATTTTCACGGCGGTGTGCACCGGTAGAAGCACCACTGTGTCGGCCATTACTGCCAGTTTACTGCTACTTTTAAACTCTTAAACACTCGGACTCAGGCTGCAACTAACAATCATTTTCATAAGTCATCATTAATCATAAGTTTCCATGAAATAATGGAAAATGTTTCCAAAAGCAAGGCAACATCCTCACAACCCAAAGATATTCAGTTTACTGTCATAAAGGACTAAATAAATGAGGAAATATTCACATTTGAGAGATTGATCAAATAGCTGGCATTAGCTAATCAATTAGTTAACTGACTATTGCAGCTCTACCGGTTACAAAGCTGGCAAAACTGCATTTGAAAAAAGTATCTCTGCTCTCGAAACAGCAAGTCAGTATCTGATAATCGCCACGAGGAAGTCAAATGTCTTAAACCTAACATATCATACTTTAAAGACATTAATATGAGAGTACTTCCTTGTGGATGATATGATGTCATCATTAATGAAAGCAGTATTTCTATCATTTAAATCCAATCCGAGCAAACCTCAACAACTTAAACCACTAAAGTCAATACTTCAGTGCAATCAATAAAATATTTCAAATACTCCAAACCACATGCATCAAGTTAGTACACACACACAGTCTAAATCTTGCAGCGCATGAGTTCACCGCTCTACCAAACAAGGACATGTCCACACGGGAGACGGGGACATACTTCTAAGCTCTGGTTGTATCAACACAGCGTAGAGTCAGATAAAAATGTAATGCGTTGGGAATGCAGCAAACCTCGGGCCTTTAAAAGATTCGCCCTCTTACGGCTTTCAGTGCCCAGAGTGCTTTATGAAAGCCAGATTCATCTCAGGCCATAATTAAATGTGCGGTGCACACAGTAGCATTCACACTAGTGGAAAAAATACTGCTCTGGATAGCAGTCCTCGGGGACTGGATGGTCAGGAAGTGGTTTAGAAAGCAACAACTACTGTCCAGTGAATTTGTGTGGACATTCCTCTGCAGGGAGGAGGCTGATCTGCAGAAAATGGAGAAACATCCTCTTTCCTTCTTTAAAATTTCTTTCTCAATTTCATTCTGTATCACTTGTCTGTGAGTATAGGATGACACAAATATATCAAGCAGCTTTTAAAACTGTTGTTTGTCTTATATCAAATGTGTGATTGTGAAAATGATTCCAGAAAATCTGCTAAAGCAATGATTTGTTTTGGTGTTTCAAGAGGTTTAAAGAAAGCACACATCTGGAGAAAAATGTGTTGACCTTGGCTCTTATCACATAATATATGTCAGAGATAATGGATGGATTCATTAACAATCTGTTCACTTAAAAAACATGACCTCTACCTCCATCATCCGCATCTTCTTATATTATTACTTTATCAGAGAACAAAGAATATTTTTGTTTAGTTGACATCGTCTCAGCACATCACCAAATCGTTCAGTGATGAATGAATGAATGAATGAAGTCTGTTCTAAGGTCACTGGAGTAAAGCAAAGGGAGCTCAAATAATCTTCCATAAAGCATCAAGTATCTTCTTCTGGACATATAGCCTACATACTTGCAAGTGAACGTTACACCTTACCAGCTTGTAAAACTAATTGATACACTAAATCATTCATTCCTGCTGGAATCTGATCACTAAACCATCGTCACTGTCGGTGTATGTTTTTATGTGGTCGTATCTGTTTCTTTTAATAATCTTTATCTTGTCCTTTTTGTAGTTTATTTATCAATTATTTATAGATAAGAAGAAGAAGAGAGAGATCTTAATATTTGGCCAAGATTTTAGAAGACTTTTTTTTTTTTTACATGTCACCACTAAAATAATTCAGTCCAACTTCTGCTAAACCAAACTCTAATGATGTTCCTGTTATGACTGCAACAGGAAGTCATCCCTGCCCGCTGCCATCACTCTGTATAACGACTCCCCTCTGTGCACAGAGAGGAGACTCAGTCTATAATATTTGATCTCGAATGATGGACACTAATGCACTGCAACTGCAATGCACAAATCACATTTCTGCACAAAGTTACTGCACAGGGAGCTCATGTGGTTATGTTTCTGTATTTATGTTCTCCTTCCTTAAGGTTTAGTCTATTTATAGTGTAGTCACTTTAATTTTATCTACCTCCTGCCTTGTGTATATACCATGTGCCTGTTTTGAGTTTGTAATAAACGTCCTGGCAAGTTCATATCAATTCATAAAAGGCCTTTTCTAGATCAGTTGTAGTTTGTCTGTTCTGGGCTACTGTACAAAAATGGTGGACTCCATGGAAGAGGACCCACTCTTACTGTAGATATAAAGATTTTAAGACAATAAAAACATTCTTATTTCCAGGCTATTACACAAATGAAAACATATTAATGAATATTATATTCAATTCCTGCAAAGAAATACTTACAAATCTTACACACCGGACCTTTAACAGGTATTAAGACAACAGCGTAGAGTTAGCGGTTGCTGTCTGACATTTATACTACAGCAATAGTCATGAACAATAATTCAAGTTACATTATTTATATATTATACACTTTCTCATCACACAAACTAGGACACAGCTTATTATATATGTGTATATAAAAGCTTTTCACACAAAATTCTTAATTTTACGTTTAATTTCTGCCTATACCTACACAATAAACAGCACAAACATGAAAATATAGCCGCTAAAAGCTAAACACCTCCATTAGTAACACAGTGGAGGGCGCTACCGAGCAGCTAAGTTGAGATTGTAGCTGTACATTAAAGTACATTAGCCACACGTATTCATGTGTACCTTTATCTTAAAGCTATTTTCTCCGTGAGCACATGAGATATTTTCTGTAAATGAAAGTTAACAGTTAGTCTGGTGGGTTTTTGTCCTGACTGAATGACCCATGAGAGAATGGAACAAACCTGGGCTGCGTTTTTTTTTTCTTCCAGAGAAAAACTGTCAACTTCCCAACTCATCAGTCAAAAGTCCGCTTCATAAAAACACTTTTAAACTTCTCACTCACCCGTTTGTCATTTCCGTGATACCGAGCATCACTCCGCTCTCTCCTCGCTGACCACACTCGGGTGTTTTCAGACTTGAGTCGCAGGCGTCCAGATGTTGCACCGTCTGGGATGTAACGTTAGCCTGTATTGGTTTTTCACACAGCCGAGCAGAATGGCGAAGAACGGGCCTCGCCTCTGTTCACCAACCGTCAACAACGGCTCCACGGAACACCGCACTTCCGCTCAGGACTTTCAAAATAAAATCAGATAGATAGATAGATAGATAGATAGATAGATAGATAGATAGATAGATAGATAGATAGATAGATAGATAGATAGATAGATAGATAGATAGATAGATAAACATGTGTTAATAAATTAAACCCGTGCTAAGACCTTTACAAATAGAAAGCTATATAAAAATAAAAAATACAAATAAAATGTTTATAGAAATAAGAAATGGAACTACAAATAGAGGCAAACACTTTACACAATTAAATTAGGCTGTAGACACTGAATGAAAGTTACAGCATTTAGCAGGGGTAGTGCAAATAGATATTGACATATATTTATGTTTTCAAGTGTTTGATTTGTATATTGTTTTTATTAAATGTTTGTTATCCACCACAACACCAAGGCAAACCATGTATGTGACAACCTATCTGCCAATGAACCTATTTCTGATTGTGATTCAGTGTGGCAATTATTTTTAACTCCCTGATTAAGTTTTTATGGAGAATGTAAGGGGAACAAATCCTTTTTAAGGT
Source organism: Protonibea diacanthus (assembly GCA_028641955.1). NCBI lineage: Eukaryota > Metazoa > Chordata > Actinopteri > Sciaenidae > Protonibea > Protonibea diacanthus. The sequence goes on from CM053986.1 coordinate 14,892,544, forward strand.
CCGTAGGAGGACCGTACTATGATAGGTGCCAACATATTTTGAGAGAAGAGACAGACTGACTTCTAATAATTAGAAAAATGTGTTTTTATTTTGAAAGCCAGAGCGATCGCTTCCTGTTTATCTGTGTACCTGTGGCAGCTTCTCCAATTCAGTCTGTGAGTTTCCACCGCTGGAGATTTACTATTTCGGTTTTAACGCCAGAAAACAGCTCAAGACCCGCCCTGCGAGCTCAGCGCGAGCTGTGTTTGTATCAACAGATTGAAACTCGTGTTTGTCATCAGACTGATGCAGGATGCTGCTGCTGCATCCACTCTAGTCTTTTCCAAGATAAGAAGCATCAGCTCAGGATAAATGGAAAATCTCACTTTTCACTTTGTGGACGCCGGAAACCAAACAGAAGTTTAACGTGGCGAGTGGGTGCCGTGAAAGATTTATTTAAAAATATACATCTACAGGTTATTACAGACACATTTGATGGGGGAAATGTCCTTATTTCTTCCACTACGATTAGTAAAAGAAGACTACATGACTACAAGACTACATGATCAAATTAAAAGCAAAATAAATAAAGAAAGAAAGAAGAGAAATAAAGGAAGAAATACATTATATAACAGAGGTGTTAATGATAGTGCTGCCCCCCAGAACAGATAATAGCATCTTTCTTCTTCTTCCTGTGGGTATTATTTGTTGTTTCCTCCCCTGACTGCGTCATCATACTATAAACCACATATATTTCCTTAAAAGGAAAGACCCTACACCCCCATCCCTCCTTCCCTCCTTCCAGAGGGATGTGGACTTTCCTACTGTAGCAAGACAAGAAATGCACAACTACAGAGAAACTGGATATACAATATAAAGCCTGAAACACAAAGCCTCCCTGACAGCAATGTTTAGAAACTTTATACGTCTGAAAACTTCGAGGGGAAATATTGGTTGCTGTGCTTTATCTTTTATCTTGTACTCATCCTGATGGCATGTTTAATATATGCAACTTTAAGCACTTTAGCAGCAGTCCTCATATTGTTATGAAACTGTGATTTAAAAAACTTCTGGCTGCTGACACATATAATGACCCGTAGCTGCAAAGTTTCATATTAAAATGTTTTATAATGAATAATAAGACAGGTTGAATGCAAAGAAATTGGAAACTTTCTCACCCATGTTGACTTTATTTAGGTTTATTGTTGGAAATAATCAGAAGATAACAACAAAAAACTGAAATAAGTGAAGTGGTAAACATACCGTTCCTTTACATTTAAGATTCCATAGTTACACGTAATCTCTCGTAGCTTCTGCTGACGTTTCCCACCATAAATATAAAATCCTCAGATACAAATACATTCACTTATGCTGAAGGAATCACAAAAAGCTGCCACTGGAATGAGACAATTAACAAGCCAGTTCTTCATTGGTAGGATGAGAGCAAAAATTCATATTCATGTAACGTAAGAGATGTGTGTTTTACGTGGAGGGGGACTTCTAGGTACAGGGAGGTCGGAGGTCATGGTCAGGCACTGTAAAAAGCAGCACCCATGGGTCTGACAAGGAGTCTTGCTCAAGGACACTTTAGCAGGGTGGATGTGCTTGCTGTCATGCGGACCATCCTTCAACAGGACAGCCGTGCAGATGAAGTTGCAACAAATCTTTCATGTCCAGTGATTTAACAGCAGCATAACGACTGACAAAACCATAAAGTATTCCCAGAATAGACACAGAAACCATTAAAATGATAATATGGCATTAAATAAAGACACCAACAACAAACAAATTACACAGTAACCGCAACAAAATCAACCAACGCTACAGGATATGATCAGTCAAAACTGCTCCTGACTTCAGAAGGCATTAGTGAACAACTCAGTCAGAAAAAATATAAATTTAGTATTAAGATGATATTCTGTCAGTCATGTCGGTCAGGTTAACCTGAGAATGTAGAAATGCACTCCTTTGCATCTGAAGTTAGATTATGACAGACACCACACTGGCGATTTAATATGCTGTAGCCCATTAAAATCACGTTTTTTTTCTACCATCCACATGACAACCAGTAAAAAATAAAACCAGAGATCACGTTTACTCTGATGTGTTAAGTAAGTTTCATGTCGATTTTTGTGCTGCAAGGAATAAGGGACAAAATGGCTGCCTCTAAGACAGTAAAAACACAAAAAACAAACCTTTAACACTTCAGTGTGCCCTTGAAAATCGTTGAAATAAATGTAATGCATATGTGATTTGTACTCAAATAGCTAAAACTCTAGTATAGTATTTCAAGTGTACTGTGTTACACAGTACAAACCCACTGGAAGTGCAAGTAAAATCCTACCATATCATGCCTCTAACTATGTATTTATCCTCTTGATTAATTTGTCATCCCACAATTTATGTACCTTGTGATTATAACATGTATTATATCCATTCACAATGTTTTCATACTGCTAATGATGCTGTGTAATGCCTTATGAGCTCCATTTCATGGAGGAGTAACTCTCATGTGTCAATGGTAAGAGTCAGGAAGACAGAATGTCACAGTTTATATTAATTGGTAAGACTAATGTAACTATTGCACTGCAAATTCAAATCAATATTCATGTCATATATTCATGTTTTGGTTTTATCTTTACCGCACAATTCTCTTTTGATACATTCCTTGGTCCTTTATATTGTATCCCAGAAAAGGTTTGTAAATGCCCGAGTTAACTCTTTGCTTTTGCAGCATCACTGCTTCCTACAAGTTTTCACAGAAAAAGGGCCAGTAACATCTTATCCCCTTTGTCCTCCACCTCATATTTTTTTTGTTGGGTTGGTTGATCGTCAAGTCTATCTGATCCCAGACCAGCTGTGGAGATAGGAGGACCAGCCTGAGCCCCGAGTCCCGGCCCCCTCTTCTTCACCTGCACAAAGGAGATCAAAGAACAGCTGCTTAGAAATAATGTAGATGTTATGGCAGTTCATAAGCAGTTTGATTGGCAGTCACATATTTCTAACCAGTATTTACATATTTTGTGTTTATATGTTATATGATAAACCTTTTTAACAATACGACAGTGCTTTTCTTCACTTCTACAAAGCCTTTTCACTCAGTGCATACCTTGTGCAATGGCAGCCAGTTTGCTTTTCTCCTCAGGACTGAGCTGCAGCATTGTGTGAATGACAGGCAGAAGCGCTTGTCTCTCACTGCCAGATCTCAGGAAGATGAACTGCAGCAGGACGTTCTTCAGATACTCCAGGTTGGCCACGCTCTTTTCCCTCTCGTGGTTTCGCTCCAGACGACGCACCTCACTCTTCAACAACTAGCAGGTAGAACATATCAGAAACTTTAAATAACAGAACTCGAAGCTTTGGCAAAGCTAACACTAACCATAATCAGAATACCAACCAACACATAAATATCTGACTAGTGTGGACATGACGTATTATTTTGTCAACAGATTTACTCAAAGGTTCTGGGTTGCCAGCCACGAAAGCTTGAGAAGACTACTTTCATGCCTTTAGTCTGTAGAAAGTCGTCTTTACAAATACATGGTATGTTGTATGAGGGGTTTGCAATATATATACATATATATATATATACACATATATATATACATATATATATATATATATATACATACATACATACATACATACATACATACATATACATATATATACTCATACAGAACAAAATGCTGGACAATGATTCAACCAGTCAGTCAGAAGAAGCCTCTTAGATGAGAGGTGAAATGTCTTCATGGATCTACAACAGTCCAGCTGCTCAAATACAAACACAATATAATGATTATAACAAACTGGAATTAACAGGCGTGTTGCTTTAGAAAAGCTAATCTTAAAAAAAGAAAAATATATGATCATAAGGTTAGTCCTGGAATCAAAGAAAAACAGGTTCCCAAAATATTTAGAGCCCAGTTACAAGCACCATAGAGTGTTTAGAGTAATGATCTAGTCACTTACAACAACAATATATATAGAAAATCCCACCCACCATTATTATTTACTATTAGAGAAGAAAATCAACTTACTCGATGTTAATTATTAAATATTAGGACCTAAATACAAAGTGCATGTTGGTTTTTATGGCATAAGTCAAACAGTTCATTTTGGCCAGCGCTGCTTTCCGTAGCCTAACGCCATACGTCACACGTAACAATATGTCGGCGCCCTCTGCTCTGCAGCACAGTGTCGGGAGAGAAGCGTTAAAACTTGGGCCATAACAACGACTCTGGGTCGTATACGATTATATTTCTCTGGTCAAACAGTTGTGGGGAGGTTTGTGGTTTTATCGCCGTGTAAAATGGGTTTACAGCGGCTGCTCTGCGGAGCACTGCAGTGTTACTCCAGACAGCTTCGACTCGTCTTTCGACCCGCCTCCATGTCCACACAGACTTCACCGACCACGTCCAACAGGGTTACCAGTCTTACAGGTCTGTGCAGCGGGATATTCATCCACACAAACCGCCTCGGCACCGCTCACAGACAGCTGACAGCCCGCCGCAGCCTCTGCACCTCCACCCAGCCCTCCAGAGATGTCACCCTGTTCGCGCACGACAGGACGCGCTTCTTCCGGCTCCTCTCGGTCTTCTGCGGCGGCCAGTTTCTCTTCTGGACTTACCTCGGCCACTTCGCTTACACCGGGCTCAGACACACGGGGAACGTCAAAGAGAAAGGCAAGACGTCCTCCTCCACCACCACCACCACCACCACCACCACCGGGTTGGCTGGGATGTGGAGCTTTGAGATGAACCTGGGCTCAAACACCTGGAGGTACGGCTTCACCCTGGGCTGCCTCGCAATAGGAGCAGGGATAGTCGGATGCGGGTTTCTGTTTTGCCGGCGCTCTGTCAACCAGGTGATTTTACACCAAGGTGGGAGGATGGTGACAGTTTTCACGCAGTCACCTTTAGGACCAGGCCGAGGCCGCAAAATAACAGTCCCGCTGTCCCAGGTGGCCTGTCACGCTCACAGACATGAGTCCCCCTCGTTCATCCCCCTCAGGATTAAAGGACACAAGTTCTACTTCCTCCTGGACAAAGAGGGGACCATGAACAACGCACGGCTGTTTGATGTCACTGTTGGGGCTTACCGGCCTCTTTAGGTTGTGGTTATGACATTTTTTTCTATTGCCAAAACACCAACACAGCACTGGTCCACAGATGACTGCATCAGTTTGTGTTTGTCTTCAATTAAATAAAATCTATGAGATCAAACATGGACTCATTTAAGTTCATTCATGCCTCATATCAGACATGTTATACCCCCGCTGGGAAGTACATCACAGGGTTATTTGAATTAGAAGTAGCAAGAAACTGGATGAATTTTAGGGCTCACAATTAAGTGGCCTGCAGCTGTCCCAGATGTAACAACCATTGTCCCAAGTTTAAGATGTTTTTTTCCCTCGTCTACATAATAAATATAGTTTAATAACTTTGTTTCAGTAACTTGGATCACTTCATTAACTCAGCCTGAAGTTGTTTCTTGCACTTCTATCTAAATAAAAAAATTAAAATCACTCTAGGTTTTCCTCCCACAATCAGTTTTCATAATTGTTTGATTGTTTCATGGTATTTTACACTTTGAATACATTACAATAGAATATATCTCTCACCAAATCTTTCGCTAGTTGAGGTTTTTTTGCTAAGAGGGTCTGTGAAGTCACTAATTCCAGACATTTCTGTTTGAGTTAGATTTTTTGCTAAAGTCTTGCATAAATTACAAAAAAATAAATGGCCTGAATTCAAATCCATTTTAGACAACTGTTTGGTTAAATATAGCATAACCAAATATATTTACAGTTAGATAACAAGTCAAGTGTATCAAGTACATTTTTTAGAAATAAAGTAACTTAGGGGGTCTGTGAAGTTGCTAAATCTAATGAGAAAGTCACTGAGGTGGCAACACTGGCTTCTCTTTATGACTGATATTATGTGTATAAGTATGTTTGTGGCGTATCATAGAGCTTGTGCCAGTACCACCTCACATTTCTTTTAATTTGAACACCTAATTAAAATTATGTAGACCTACAGAATTTATTCCATGATGCATAAGATGTAATAATTTAATATAATGACACTTTTTTACTGTCCCAGACATTGTATCTTTGTGTCTCAGGGACAACATGATGAAAAGGATGAATCTGCTGTGAAATTAAACTGTTGTGTGTGTACTTGTGTACGTATACATACAGTGATCTGCTCCATGAGAACAGCATTGGTGGCCTCAGTTTCATGCAGGAGGCTGTTCATATGCTCCATACTGCGGGTGGCGGTGCTCAGCTTTTGACTTAGCTCTTCTTTGGTAGGCTCCACCGTCCACACAAATGGCTCTGAAGACCAAACCAAACACACACACAACTTAAAGATCGTGATATGAGAAACTCATAAGTGTAAAGGTGGATTTGCTTCAGTTTGGGCCTCAAGCAAACATGTCTTTTCTTTCTAACACACCTTGTTTGGGGTCTGGAGATGCAAGCAGATGCTCTAGAGACGGCAGGGGTGTAACGGCAGGAGAAGGGTTCTCAGTTTCAGTAGTCTCCATGCCCTCGCCCTCCTCCCTTGCCATAGACTGGAGGTCGCTGAGGACCATCAGTCCCAGCCCCGTCTGGTTCTGATCTGCGTTTCTTCGCTGGAAGTCTGATGCCAGGGGCTTACGGCTGGACTGTGCCGACCCTGAACCTGAAACAAGGTAAAGGTTGGTAGAAGAGCAAATGAACAGCAGTTGAATACAAGAATATTAACAAACAACATACAAGCTTTAACCTTGTTTTTAAGTTAAAGGACTGGCGTGTCGGCTTTAATGGCATTTGGTTGTGTTTCTTATTGCAACATCCTCGCCTCTCTGTAATTAAAATCTATACAACATAATTCATTTTGAAAATACTGTAAATCAATGATCAATCTTATCCTTCATTGTTGTGAAACCCCCCTTTAATTTACCACTTTTAAATGAACTGTTCAATGTTTGTGTTATGTTCAATACAATGCCAGATGTTCTCTCAGTTTGAAAGGTGCAAAAACTACAAATATCTTGCAGAGAGCACCTCTGTACTCTCCTTTATTTAATCTACACACGCACTAAGTCATGAGAGTGTCCTACTTGGTTGTGACATAAGGGGGCACCAGACACACCAGTTCAGTCGGCACAAACAATGACAACAAGTGTGAAGAGAAGGGCGAGGACGGAGGGTAAGGCGCTTGAGAGAGCGTGTGGGAGGACAAAAGAGAAGATTGTGATTAATGATTAACATGAACCAAAAGAGCAGACGATAAAACCAGTCCACTCACCTTCCCAACTCTAGTCTGGTACCTTCTCTTCGTGTGCAGCTGAGTGAAAAGAAGTCCTGCTACATGCATGTTTCCTTCTTTTATTGTGGTTAAATGCATTATAGTGTGATTTGCTTTTGCAGTCTGATCAGAGTAACAAACAACTGGAATTACAATTCAAGGCAAGTAGAAACCTGGTTGGAAAAGGAAACAGCTAAATGTGCCAATCAGATAAGTGTGGACGCACCTTTTACCATGTGTTACTTCTTGTCCTACTCTTGACAACACACTCTTTGTTATAGAGAGCTTTAGCATGTGTGCAGATCCGACCAATCAAATCTGTTACAGGCTCAACACTCAGAGGGACACATTCAAACTATATGGACAAAAATGGACATCAACTCATAGACATTGGACATTATATGAAGCATAGATAAATACTGAGCAGTCTCTGCAGAGCCACAACTGCAGTAAACAACAGAGAAAGCTGCTGCCTTTTTTTGTAAAATAACTAATATTTGTAGTTTGTTTATGTATTCTGTGATTACTTAGATTAAAGTGTAAGTGGGCCAAGACATGTCAATGAACATAGATCAGTTTTACTGTTTGTTACAGCTGATTCATAAAAAAACTATATATGGCCAGTAAGATCTGTCCAGGGGCCAGCAGTTTTATGACCCACCTGCCCAAAAGAGCCAGTAAAACACACTGATGTTGAACCCTTCTGCATTTTAACTGCCACTAAATCAAAATGTAGTGGTGAAAATGCTCAAATATGACTTGCAGTAATATTGGCCCTGCATATCGGGCGACTCCTGGCGTGTATGTGTGAGTTGCTAATGATGAGTCTCTCCAGATGCCACAGTGAGCTGTTTGCCCCACTGAGAGGCGGGAACAGAGCTGAGGAGCCTCGCCAACACCTGGCCATAATGAAGTGACAGAGAAGAAACACACACACACAGACACACTCTTCCTTTCCTAGTCATTACTACTGTATGTGTGCATTTGCAGTTTGACTCCAGAGGGCAGCTGTGTGGGAGGTGATGAATGAGCTTTCCAGTGCTGCACTCCTGACATGCACACACCATCTCTTGCTTCACTCCTCTCATAGAAAAACAGAGCAAACAAGGTAGAAAATCTTCGACACTCTTACCACTTGATGCTTTGCTGGATCTCTTTATAAAATGCCATTCATGCATCTCTTGCGTTTACTGTCTATTTGAGCAGTTCTAAGTTTGTAATTTAAGTTTGTGCTTACTGTTCTGGCTCTGCAGAGCAAAGAGTTGCTCCTCCACACGTGTCAGCTGGCCCTGCAGGGTCTCCACAGTGGCCCGGTGGTCGTCCTGCAGCTTCCTCAGCTGCTCCCTGTAGGTCTGGCGCTGGGTCTCAACCTGGGAGGACAGATCAGCCTGAGCCTGCGACAGATCCGATCGCAGAGTCACATTCTCCGACTGCACTGACAGCAGCCTAGAGGTGGAGACAGAGTGAGTCGAAACCAAAGGAAGAATTTAGAGACTGCTCATTTAGGAGATGATTTGTAGGGACGGCTCATGGAAAATGGTTATAAGAGAGGGAGTGTAAGAGAGCATACATCAGTGTTATTGTACGGTAAATTCTAGACAAGACGGTGTCGAGCCAGCTCACCTCTCACGGAGCTCAGCCTCCTTGCTAATGGTTTCCTGGAGGATTTTGTTGTGTCTCTCCAGCAGAGTGTCGTGTTCAGTCTGGAGCTGCTGCAGCTCTGCCGTGCTGCTCTGGAGGCTCTGGTGGCTCTCTGCCAGCCTGGACCTCAGCTTTTCTACCTGTGAGGACAACTGCTCCCTGCCAGACACACCACATATTCATTACAGTCACAAATCACTCTTACAGTGTTCACTGACTAATTTGCGTTCAGTTTAATATGGTTCACGGAGTACCTGCGGTTTTGCCCACTATCTGTGTATATATGTGCGACATATAAGCTGTGTTATCAATGGCTTTTGCCTTTGTTTTTTTGTATAGTTTTAAAATATTTCTTATCATGTCTGTACAGCAGTAGCTAAGTCAACCTGTAGCAGGGGAAACCAGATTAGCAGTCAGCTCACAGTATATATGCATCTGTAGTTATTTTAGAACGTTTACCTAAAGCAGTGTACAAAGAGAATAAATTCGATAGACTAGATAAATAGTTGCTGAAGTCATCTGCTGCATTGGCTGCAGTGGTCTGTGTTACTGTGGGGCAAGACAGGTCTGTCTGGCTGGCTACGTTCGTCAGCACATATGGAGCTTCTCAACTCTACACACTTGATGTCTCACCTCAAATATCCTCAGAAGTCAGTTTAGTTACAGGAGTAGATACCAAAATGGTAAAAAAAAAACCTGTCTTGTCTTGAAACTGTCTTTTTTTATACACCATCTTCTCAACAGTGCAGCAAGACAATGACAGCGTTATAATTCCTCCACTGCTGACATGACACGGATATGTACACCCTCAAATATTAAATGTGAAATGTAAAAAATTAAATGTGTGATTCAGCATGTTTGTCTTATAGGCGTTATATATACCTCTCTAATTTGCCCGAGTCTCCGTCACTCTGCGTGGTGGTTTTGCTCTTCTGCTGTTTGAGCACATTGTGGACTCGCACCTTGTAACTCTCAAACTCGCCAGTCGTTGCCATAAGCTCAGCCTGGAATCAGCACAAAGATTAAGCAGAGATACACGGTGAGTAACGCAGCACACACTTGCTGTAGATTTTATGAACTCCTCTTGCTCACTCCAAACGAGGAAATAAAACTGCAACACAGTTTGACAGATAAGTTCCATCAAGTTTCGAGGGACAGGGTCTCAATTTTACTAAGAACTTACATATTTATTTGACTTTTGGTCTTTTTCACAGATTATTTTACCAACATAGCTGTCATATAATCCTCAACACACTGAATCATACCCCCACTCACTGTACTCTCAAACAACAAACAACATCTCTAACCTTATTGTTTCAGCTTGTGTACAAATATATATATTATCAACACTGCTTGTGTCAAGTTTCTAAAAAGATCGGAGACTTAGCTGATGTTTCCACACATAGTGATCCTCATCCACTAAAAAATGTTGCTCAAAATGTGATGGTATATGTGATATATCTTTTTGCAAATTTTAGAAATTTAGAAATTGAATATAATACACAGAACCATGTCTTCATTACTGTATAATCACCTGAAAATATGAATCATGTTTATGTTAACATGTTCATTGCTTCTTGGCTATTTACCCATTTGCAGTGTGACATGCTACATGTTGATGTATCTTATATTTTAGAAACTTGATGCTTGATCGATCAGTAATTTGACAGAAAATCAACCGACAAAACAAATTTTGATAATCGACTCTTCAACTCATTCATCATTCAAGTGTAAAATATGTTTTCAGCTTCTCAAACAGAAGAATTTTAGAACACTGTGAATGAAATGTCTTCGGTCACAGCACAAAGCAATTAAAAGTTGTCACCTTGGGCACTGGAAACAAGCATTTTTTCATATTTTGTGACGCTGTAAAGATTAAATGATTCATCAAATATAATTGAGATTTAATCATGAAAATAGTCGTGATCTATAACTATTTCTGAGTGTGCGTGTGTGTACCTGAGCGGTGTCTCTCTCCTGCTGCAGGCTGTTGATGCGTTGCTGCAGGGAGCTGCTCGTTCTTTGTTGCTGTTCCAACGCAGACCTCAGCTGCTCCTGCAGACGATGACGCTCGGCCGTCAGCTCGCACACCTCGATCTTAACGTACAAACACACAAAGATAACGTGCACAATATGTGACTTATTTATGACCGAAATGTTGATTCATAAAACTATATATTTCATCTAAAGGGATCGCTGAGAGAAGTTTTGGAAGCACCAGCTGTGTTACCTTGGCGCTTTCTAGCTGCTGTTGGTTACCCTCCAGCTCTCCTTTCAGAGAGGCCTGCAGCATCATGAGGGAGCTTTCCTGCACACACACACACACACACACAGTGAAAATTTAAACACATATGCATATATACTTAAACACAGCAACACACACAAATGATTAACTATTCCCTACATCTTCAAGGGCTCCTCCACAATCATGCCCACACAGGTTGTATAACACTATTTACATTCATCAGGCAGTAATGTTACACACAGTAATAGGAAATCTGATGGGACACACATGCAGACACACACATACACACACAGAACCAGACCTGTTTCTTGGCATCGGCCAAGTCCTTTTTGGTCTTCACCAGCAGCTGTTTCATCTTGGAGGTCTTCTCCTCCCCCTGGTCCAGCTGGGACTTCAAAGCCTCTGGAGACACAAATACACAGACACATGGACACACATAGACACACACAAACACACACATATAAAAACTGGTTTAGGTTTAAATCCTTTTCAGTATTTTGGTGTCATTACAAAGACAGTAAATCATTGTGGCTCTGCTAGAATAAGAAATGTTTACTATCATTGAATGAGGACTGTGCACCAACACTGGCCCTGCATTATATATATTACTTTGTCAGTATAAAGGACGTTGTGCACTGTACTCATATGTACCGATTTCCTGTCTGAGCGTGTCCTCCCTCTGGGTGAGTGTTTTTATCTGGCTCTTTAACTCCTCAGCGCACTCGTCTTTATCTTGCAGTTTGGTGTTGAGTTCTTTCACCAGGCGTTCGTAGTCGGCCATCTCCATGTCCAGCAGAGAGCTCTGCTGCGCCTCCTACAGGCAGAGACAGTACACTGCATCAGCTAAAACCTCAACTCTGTCAGCTCATTTATGCCAAACCTTTAGGACAAAAATAAAAAAATATGTTTAAAATTAAAGCTTGTTTTCAACAGCTTACTTGGTCTTGTCAAGATTTTTATTTTATGCTGCATACAATGTTGTTAAAATGTTACATACATATATACATTTATAGAACCAATTCAAGTTTAAAATTAGCGGTTCTCTACTAAACAATTATAATTGTGACATATTTCTCAAGAGATTTATTCATCTGTGATTGTTTGTATGACTGCTGAGGACCTCACAAGGCTTAACAGGACTGTGGTGGTTCGCTTATCAATTTATGACCTTTAAAATTGTTAACATCTTGAAACATTAAATTATTACAATTCCGAGACACATAATTAAATATCTACCTCTCTTAATACAAGATTTTTATATTTTCAAATATATAATATACATTAAATATTCTTATATTCTATATTTTTTATTTTTTAATAACAAACTCTCTGGGATGTTGGGATGATGCTGGGATGAACCGCACCGGATGCACCATCATCTGTTTTTTTCTATACTCAAAAATCACAACATCAACCTCACCGATACTAACAATGTGGACACATGACAGAGTCAGACCTCCTGGCAGCTTCCATGTACACTGCTGTATGATGTAGGTATCCACTAATGGAAAACAAACAGCAGCTCCTGCGCTGTGGGCAAGAATTGCTCTCTTTCTCTGTGGAGAGGTGCAGCTGTAGCTGCAGGCCGGCCATCACCACTCCAGTCACTTGACGGGACGGGCCCTCAAGAGACACTAGTGTCTGAGAAGCTGTGTGTGTGTGTGTGTGTGTGTGTGTACCTTGCGTAGTTGCTCCAGCTCCTGGGCAGTCTGCTGAGACTGCTCCTGCTGCTTGCGGAGCTGAGCTGTCAGCTCTTCTACGTCCTTCATGGCAGATGACAAGTCCTGGAAAACAAATGCACACAAAGAGGTTTTTAGTACGCAGTTACTCTGTATGTACATGCTTTATATATATTTCCTTTAACCTTTAACTCTGTAGAGTGGTTTAGTCAGATAAGAGGCAGCGCAGTACGATGTGAACATAAAAAGAAGCATGTTTCCTTTATGTCTGTAGGATATGATTTGTAGGCCGGGGCATCTCTGTAGCACCACAATGCATCTTCATGTTGTGACACATTTTACCTTTACCAATAAATAGCTGCACCTGTGACTTGAATATTGCACTCAGCCATATTGTAACTGTTTAGCCCGAATTTGAGGATACTCAAAGTAACACTTCTAACCCAGGTTTGTCTAAAAAGTTTCACCCACTGCATGTGGTTATATTATTAGATCAGCTAAAATACAGAACAGGGAGCAGAGGGTAGCATGACCTCTCTACTTCTGTATCCATCTTTATTTCTACCTTGATCTTCTGCTCTTTCATAGCCCTCTCAGCCAGCAGGTCTTTATCCAGACTTGCTGACTGTCTCTGCAGCTCCTGGTTTTGGACTTCCAGCTGCCTCACTGTGTTTCTTGTGGTCTCTATACCGGCCAGTAGGTCCTCCTTCTCACTGCTCATTGTCTCCACCTGTAAAAGCATTCAAAAAAATCCATATTACCAATTCCCCTTCAGGTTACAGACTTACCTCTTCAACATGGCAGCTTTTCAGTAACGAGGTGTTAACTAATACAAAGAATGTGATTTTCCATTCAGATCATCATATCATTAAATGACTGAGTTAAAAATAAAAATCTCTGCCTTTCCTCTGCTTTAGGAGACGGATCTCATGAGCATATTCAACTAAAGACTAAAAGTAAGCTACATCAATTCTCCATGTTTCAGAGAAGCTGGTTAATGATCAGCTGCAGTGCTTTTTGTACTTAGCTGTGATTTAATTCACAAAATCAGTCAGTTTTGTTGATTTTAAAAGAGTTGAGTACACTCTATGATCTTATAAAATCCCGCTGAAAAGAAGACTTCACACTGCGAGAATGGTGTTTTATTCATATCAGATTCAAGGTTTTCACCTGAAAATGCATATGTAGGCAAATGCGCCAAACCCGCATGAACACATGCGACACATTTGAAAGTCATTCAAGCAAAACTGACAGCGGCAGACTCTCAGGGCTTTCTCTGCAAGGAACACTGAACCACCAGCAGCAGCAGCAGTAGCAGCAGCAACAGCAGCAACAGCAGCAGCAGCTACCTCCCGTCATCTGTCAGCCAAACACTGAAACTCTGATTGGTAAACAGAGATGTCCAGACGTACTCCGAGATCCCTGACTAGCTTTCAGTCTGCCTGCCCCCCCTTGAGACCCATAAGCACACACAAGAATAAACCTGTGTCTCAGAAAATATTGTTGCACTAGCACGCAACAGATGGAGGCTATACTCCGCTCCATTTACCTGCCTGTTGTTCTCTCACTGGAAAAAAAACAGTTATGAGCTTGGGGAGAGGAGTATATATAAACAAAATTTCTCCCCAGCTCACCCAGTCACATCTGATGGGCTATTTGTGGGTGCCGGGCTGTCAAGCATAGCTGGGTAAAGTATCGCAGGCTAAAATGACTCACTGTATATCAAACAGAAACTGAGTTATGCGAGAAGTATTGGAGAGATGTATTGCCGGACAAAGTGGCACTCCTTAGATTTACAGGAGGGTGAGAGCGGTCTGTGTGTTTGTTAGTGGTAATGTGTGGGTGTGTGTGATTGAGTGTGTAACTGTGTTACCTGTGTGACAGCACTGCTGAGTCGTTTGGTCAGCTCAGCAATCTGTCTCTCTGCTGCCTCCGCCTTCTCTCTCTCCTTATCCAGTTGCTCTGTCTGCCTGTCGTAATCTATCTGCAGGTGCTACACGAACAAACACACGCATTCGTTCATTACTGGAAGCCGGTTCAACAGCTCAGTGAAGGTAAACATTATGCATCTCAGATATCAGCTGCATTTACATTTGAGTATGGGACAAAACTCTCATTAGGCACAACAGAGCGGTTTCTTCTCTAACGGGGACACGGTCGTAAAGCAGAGTGCAGTCTGGGGGCTGTTTGTGGAGACCTCTGGGAGTGACATCAGGCAAACAGGCTGCTTCAAAGTGAGCATGCTTCCTCTTGCCAATTAGCAACATATTAGGTATTAGAGTTGCAAAATTCTGGGAATTTTCAAAGTTGGAAACTTTCCAGATGAATAAACGGGAATTTATAGGAATAAACCAGTAATTTACAAAATTGAAGGTTGGCCCTTAACAGGGAACTTAAATATAGTTGGAGAAAATATATTTTATATATATATTTCTTTTTATATTTTAGCACCCTACATGAACAGGTGATTTCGGTACAAGTCTATTGAAGCCACACATTTGAGACCATGGACTGCATAAAGTGAAGTAAGTTTAGATGATATTATGGGGTAAATATATTTGTTGTATAGTATTAATGTTTAACTAGCAAATATCACATGAAATGTTTTCGTACAGTCGATAGCTAGCTGATATGTTAGATGCTGAATAAGCTATAGCTAACATCATTTCATTGAGGCTGTCTTATCATGATGCTAGCTTATGCACAATTACTAAATTACCCACAATTTTCAGTTAATTCCTATAAATTTCCATATTTCAAATGGAAAGTTTCCAATTTCAAATATTTCCCAAATTCCCCAGCTTAATGTCCCATGTAAAGTTTCTGGAATTTTACTGAAAATTTCACCCCTTTTCAACCCCTAGGAATGCATACAATTAATCAAATGTGTAATGGTCAAAACGTCACCACATATGAACAACGTTCAGTTCTGCCGTTTTCAAACATTCATGAAAGCGCAGTGTAAACATCGCCGTGTGACATTTGTGGCTGCCACAAAAGAGAAAACAACAACACAAAATCTAAATTTCCACAGTTTAATATGAATAAATCACATAATACTGTCTGGACTGAAACTGAGTGTGTTGAAGCAGGTATTTAGTACGCTCATAATAAACAAGTACTTGACAAAATATTAATTAGATGTATTACATAACTTAACTCGATATTCTGGTAGTTGTTTTGTCTCGTACCTTGTAGCCTTCAGCCCCGTGGATGATGTCTTTCATAGAGCTGTTCACTTTCTCCCTCTCTGCTTTCAGTGATTCTACTTCCACCTTGAGGGTTGCAACCTGGAATAAAATAAAAATATATATAGATTAATCTGTGTCCCATTACTAATCTCATGAGCACTCATGAGAACATTTATCTTAGAATATTATTTGACATTATTTATAGTGTATTTGTCTGTTTCATGCTGATTGCTGAACTACTGTAACATATAAACCTGTGTATTTACTTAATCATGTTCATGTTGTTAAATAAAGGATATCAAACATTTAGAGTTCACTCTACCTCTTTTTTACTGATGTCCAGCTCCTTCTTTGCTTTGATGGCCACCGCCTTGATTTTGTTCATCTTCTCATCTTTGTCTTTGTGTTCATTCTCCAGCAGAGCTGAGGGGAGCAGCAGTCACAACATCTGAATTTATAATCTACAATTTATCACCTGCTCCAAACAGCAGCAGCAAACTAAAATGGGTTTTTGAGGGACCGTATATTTAATAAAATAACGTGCAGTTTGAAATTTATCTCACTCGTTAACATGGATGAATGTCACCTCCATACCTATTTTCTTTGTGATCTCACTGGCTGCATTTTCTTCAGAGGAGGCTGACTGAGCAGCAGACTCCTGAGAGAGTGACAGAGGAAAAAGCAGAAAACAAAAGACAAAACACACACACACACACACACACACACATCAATCACCGCTGTTTTTAAAGGGAGTACCTTTTTTTTGCTTTGAAGCTTCCAACATCTAATATATTCACTAACATTTTCATAATTTCCAGGAAAAAAATCCTCTAAAATGCCTTTTCTTTTTTAAAAAACATAAACCCCTTAAACTAACAAAAAATATATATATAAAATATAACTCAGGACTTAAGGAGGTGCATGTCTAATCAGGCTATTAAAGCAAAATCAATCACAATTAATTATTTAGAATAGTAAGCAGTGATTTTATCATGAGGACAACCTCAACTGTCAAATTCACACTAACGTTATCAAGAAAAACCTGACACATCAGGACCTCCACTCACCTGAAGAGCAACAATCTCGCTCCTTAGCTGAGATATGAGTGATTCCTTCTCCGTCAGCTGGTCTTTGAGCCCTCTCCTCTCTTTCTCCATATTCTCCATGTCTCTCTCCACCTCCTCTTTCTCCTTGTCTTCTGCCTCTTGTGTCATCAGAGAAATGTGAGCCTGCAGTTTCTTGTTTTCCTCATTAACCTTCTCATTGACTGACTTCATATCCTCCAGGTCTTTCTGTAGCCCTTCGGTATCCTTCACCACCTCCTCCAGGTTGTTCCTCAACATGTTCCTCTCCTGTTCCAGGTCTGTGATGCGAGCCTGGAGCTCTCTTTGCATCTCCTCTATTGTTATTGCCCCTTGAGCCTCCTCAAGACTACTCCTCAACAGGCTCCTCTCGTTCTCCAGCTCATCTACGCGTGTTCGGAGCTCTTCAACTTCTTCGGAGGAGTTTCTGAGTACTTCAGACTGATTTTCCTCCAGAGCTCTGATGGTGACCCAGGCCTGCTCTGCCTCCTCTGCTAATGAATTCAACTTTGCCTCCAGGTGGTTCTTCTCAGATATCTCCTGCTCTAATTGAGCCTCCAAGGCTGCCAGCTTGGAGCCCAAAAGCTCCCTTGTTTCCTGGGCTTCACAAAGCCCAGAGGATGCTTCTTCCAATTTCTGATGAAGGTCCGTCTTCTCGGTGGAGAGGTCTTTGATAGTCAGCTCTAAGGCAGAAACTGCCTCCTGCCTTCTGTCCACCTCCTCTTTGAGGCGCTCCTCTATGTTTTCTACCTCCTCTTTTAGATGCTGCACCTCATCCTCCTTCTCCTTTTTCAGGCTTATCAACTCCTTCTCTTTCTCCTCTCTGTGCAATAGTGCCTCTTTCTCTTTCTCCTCCAGCAGCCTCTCAATCTCTTTTGCTCTCTCATCGTTCAACTTTTGCATTTCCTCTTCTCTGTGCTGAAGCTGGGTGAGTGTTTTATCTCGCTCTTCAGTCAGCGTGTTCACCAGCTCTGTCAGGTCTTGCATCTCCTTTTCCTTCATCTGCAGTTGGGAGAGGATCTCCTCATTCTGGCTGGTCAGTTCCTCCACAGATTGCTTCAGCTCACAGGCTAAAGTCGTTTGTTCCTCTACAGAGGACTGGAGTTTCTGGTCCTCACCTGTGGAAGCTTCAAGTTTCAGTTCCAAGTCTTGTACGTTCTTCATCAGATTGTTTTTGTCTTCTGTAACCTCTCTAACTCTCTCTAACAGTTCATCCCTCTCCTGACTAAGTTGTTCCATCTTGTCCTGGAGTTCCTGTACAGTATTGGCCCCTTGTTCCTTCATGGCTTCGTACTGAAGAACAAAATCTTTCGTCTTCTCACCCAGTTCTGTCTCCACACTTTGCAAGATGTCCCTCATGTGTTGACACTCAACCAGGGCAGAGTCTCTTTCTCTGGTCAAGGCTCCACACTGGGCTCTCAGCTCCTCTGGATTCAAGTGGTTTGGGTCCTCAGGACTGACTGCTGACTCTTTGGATTTCTCGGCATCTTTGTGTGCTTCACTCATTTGCTGGGATTCTCCTTGGACTTCTTGCTGGTCAGGGTCCAGGGTTATGGCTCGGTCATTGGGAGCACTTTCCCGGTTCATCTGCAGTTCATCGATTTTAAACTCCAGCTCTTCTCTTTCCATCTGGAACTCTTCCTTGGTCCTCTCCAGCTCTGCTTCGAGCTCACCGTTCACATTCCTGAGCAGGGTGAGCTCATCCTGTAACATGGTGCTCTGGGCTTGAAGTTCTTCCATGGCTGCTTTCAGTCTTCCACTCTCTGTCTCCTCTCCATCACCTTGGCTGGACTCACCCTGACTGCAGCCAGACAGCTCCAGCATTTTGGCGATGCCCGACCCACGAGCAGGTTCCTCGTCTTCCTCTTGCACATCCTGCAGGTAGCTGTCTGTAAAAATAAAAAAAATGTTGGCTGAAAGTTATTTTCTTTCAATGATGTAACAAATGCACAAACATATAATGTATATGATACAATTATAATAAGAAGCCGTGTCTTTACAGTATAACTACTTGGATAGGGAACATCACGAATAGGAAACACTGAGCAGCCAAAGCCAGCTCTTGTTACCTTTGAGAGCGAGCTGCTCGGTCAGCTCCTCGTGGAGCAACAGGAGACGCTCCCTCTCGATTTCACAGTCCTCCTCCAGAGCCCTCATTTCCTCCTCATGCTGCAGACTCTTCTGAGCCAGCTCCTCCTTCAGGTTCTCCACCTCCTGCTGGGCCTCTGTCAACATCCTTTGGTGGCTCTCCTGCAGCTCAATAATCTCCTGTGATTTTCCCTCTTTGATCGCTTCCAGTTCGACTCGAACTGTTTCCAGCTGAGCTTCTAAGCGAAGGCGGACTTCATCACTGGCATTTTCAGCCAGGCGCTCCCTTTCTCTTTCACTTTCCTTCTCCCGGTCACTTTCTTCTCGTTCTTTCATCAGTTTCTGGAAATAAGCCACTTCTTCTTGGTGTTTGTTGTTGGATTCCTCAATGCTGCTCTCTAAGGTCTTGATCTTCCTTTGGTGATCTTCTATTACACGGTCCAGGTCTCCTCGCAGCGCCGCTAGTTCATCCTGCACAAAATAATAGTTATGTCGGCATGTTTGCACAATCTGGTTTTATTCTAAACATACATGCATCAATGAATGGATAATTTACAGAAGTACACCTAAAATATTGCAGTAAAAGTGGCTAATTAACCAGTGTTACACATGATACAGTATTTGTGTTATATTTCACCTTGGCTTGCTGCTTAGTCTTCTCTAGCTCTTTACGAGATAGTGCAAGACTTTGCTGCGTTTCTGCCTTCTCCAGCAGTAAGGCATCCATCCTTTCAGTTAGTTCCTATCACACACAGACACCCATCCATATATTCAGTATGAAAAAGGGAGGTGCAGCATGTTAACAGAGGAATATTTCCAGCAGAGACATGATGAGGTGCTGCCCTGCAAACAAACCTGTATCAGAGCGGAGTCATCTGAAGTGCTTTGATTGTTTTTGGATTGCTGTTTGAGGGATACAACTTCTTTTTCCAAATCTGAAAAAAGGGGAAACAATGTCACAGTAATGCCAGAGTTTAACACAAACACAAGCTTTTATAGGATTTCGAGCTACCTGAACATCTGCTCTTCATCTTCTGCATGCCAGCAATCTGCTTCTTGGCAAACTTGATGAGGTCATCTTTGGACAGCGTGTCCAGCTGAGAATAAAATATACATATTACAGATTTTGATAGCCTCTTGGTGCAATAGCGTGCCTGTGGGTGTGCATTACCTTTGACTTGGCTGCACCTGCTGGTGACTGAGCCACAGACTCTGCTCCGGTACCACCGGGGTCCTGTTTCAGTGCAAGGACGAAGAAGAAACAACAACAAACACATTTAGGTATACAAACTTTCTTTTTTGACTGCTTGACTTCAGGCGAGCTTTAGTAAAGTGAAAGCCAGCACAGTATTTCACTTGAGGTTTAACATTAAACCTTGCTTGCTTGTCAGCAAAAGTACAGTGCTGATAGTACATTTATTAAAACCTTTTATGTTTTATTAGGAGGCACACACAGACCACACAAGTCTAAGTGCTTTAATTTAAATGCCTGCTTCAAGAAAAGCTTCATCTTCCTCAGTGTTTACACAAGAACAGGATGGCGGAGACGAGCAAGTGATTTACGGCTAATATAAGCCTGTACACACATGGTGAATATAAGCCTGCTGTATGAAGAATACATCAGAGTATTGACAATATTATAAACGTCATAATATGAGCTGTAAGTTGTAGCAGCGTGGCTAAAGCTAACTCCTCGACCCTGAGCGTTTACCTCCATCTCAGTCGAAGTTCAGCCACTCCTCAGTCGTCTGACAAACACACAGAGAGATAGAAGACGAGTCGACCGGACAGACTCGAAGCGATGTGTGCAATAAAGTTAGTTTCCGTGGAGATTTAACAGGAAAACATCCACTCTGTTTTGGTTTGGAGTTAACAGGCTCAAGCGACGGTTTGCTTCCGCAAACGTCAACCAAGTGACGTCAAGATAAAACACGTCACGTACTCAGCAGGACGCTTGAAGAGAGCCAACGTCACTTATTTTATATTATTATCTTTTTTTATATTATAAAACACAGCTAGTCTGATCAGTGCACAACACTGATCCACCAGATATAAATAAATATGTTTTTTTTTTCAATAGGGAAATTATAAATATTTTAGACACCTGGTGTCCCCCATGTATGGAAGACCTAGGTGGTCATGCGTTCATACATTTATTACATTTATTTATTTATTATTTTCTCTGTTTTCTCATGATAACTAGTCGTTTGTAATAGTGAGTTAATTTAATTTATTTTCTAACGAGTCAATTTAATTAGTTTTCTTGTGATAATAAATTAATTTCATTTGGTTTATCAAGATAATAACTTAATTCAGTTTGTTTTCTTGTGATAACGGGATAGATTTCTCGAAATCCCAAGATAATGAATCAAATATGATATGCCCAAGTATTTCGTCACACCTGACATCACGCTGTGCTGACCTGACCCTGACTGATGGATGACATGCTGATAGATATACTCCTGCTCCTTTGACATTGTTACATTGACACATTGATTTGATATACTACTATCCTTTTGATTCCTCGAGATCTTGTATTAATTATGTCGTTATCCCGGTGTAATAACAGTAGCATGGTTCCCCTGGGGAATAGAGCAGTGTGTAAGGTGTGAGTGGTCAAGTGAGAATGAGTGAGCTGCAGGGACGAGCGGTGTGAATGTGTGTGTGTGTAAATGTGGCGGAGCAACACAGCAGGTTAGCAGTAGGAGTTTGGTTAGAAGGAAATGTACAGTGTGTGTTGCAGTACGTGATTAAATGATCATGATTAAATGTCTCAAAGTCAAGATCTCCTGTGGTTCATTTCGCTGCTGTACAAACTCCAGCTCAGGATGACAGCATCTCCGCTGTGCTGTCCAACATGGTCTGGCAGGAAAGTTTTACACTGGGCAAACAAAATCCAAAAATGTCCCCATATCTTGCAAAAACAAATTAACTTGTTAGCTTCCCAACTAACAAGCAATAGTCTTGAACCACTATTGCATAATTGCATTGTATATGTAGCCACTACAGTACAGTGCAGTACAGTACAGTGTTACCTGGAGGCAAAAATGCCATTAACCACACAGTGCATGGCCTGATATGTATGGGGGCCTCCAGCATGTGTCAGAACTGAGTGATGAAAAGGTCAACCTATTTTCAGTGAGCTGGCTTGAAGACCATTATGTCTGAGTGTCCAAATAGAGATTGGAATATAGAGTAAGTAAGATGAGGGATATCATGGTAATCTTCCTACAGTATACCAACATCATTTTTTTACAGTACACATTTATTGCAAAGACAGTTTAGACACAATTTAGGGTTATTAAGGTTGGCACAGAGGTGCAGTGATTAGCACTGTCGCTTCACATCTCCTGGTTCGAAACCTCAGCTGGGGCCTTTCTGTGTGGGGTTTGCATGTTCTCCCTGTGTCTGCGTGGGCTCTCTCTGAAGACATCCACCTAACAGGTTAACCGGTGATTCTAAATTGCCCGTAGGTGTGAATGTGAGTGTGAATGGTTGTTCGTTTCTATGTTTCAACCCTGTAATGAACTGACAACTTGTCCAGGGTGCACCCCGCCTCTCACCCTGTCAGCTGGGATAGGCTCCAGCCCCCGCGACCCTGATGAGAATAAGTAGTTACAGAAAATGGATGAAAAAAATATTTATCTCTACCTCAGTAGTATACCAAAATTCTAAAAATAAAGTACATGATATATATATATATATTTTAAAACTATGATAAAAGTGTTTGTTCAACCAAAGAAACAAACAAACTTTCTGTTTTCATTCATTCATCATGATAATAACAGCAACAATTGTGTAATACTGTCATACTATTTTTTTTTTTACTTTTACTGTTATAATATTTTATGACACAGTTATTGTACCATGGAATTCTGAGGTTGTTGCATTATTTGTTGTACCACAAAATGTAAATAAAAAAATATAAAAATAAAACATTTTGTTTGAACTTTTTGGTCACAGAAGTTTTTTTTCCATTACACTAAAATAATAGCAAATATGTAAATGTGATGTCAGTGATGATAATTTCCTTCTTTTAAATTTGAATACTTCAACCCCCACCTGAACAAACCACACCACCACTAAATTTGATCCCTTCTATTTTGAGCCCCGTTATGAGCTGTTGTTGGTTAAAAAGCAGAACTGCTACAAATGTGGATGGTAACGTTTATTTACAACCTAAATGTAAAATCTCAGTATTATTTTTAAGATTTTGGTCAAACAAACCTCAGTGCATGCTTTTTCAAACCCTGTCATTTATTTGAATTTCATTTAATACATTTTTAACTTAAATTAAAAAAAAATGAAGCACTAGTTGTTTGGATACTTGAGGGATATTCCAATGTTTATCATTGCACTGTAACTACACATATACATCATACTTAAAGGTAAAATGGGAAGCTGTAGTTTGCATATGTAGAAGAGAGATGTGCAGTGTGTCGTGCACAGTTTGGTACAGGCAATACAGAGCTGACAACTGTTCTTTAACTGTGTATGTGAGGCCATATGGTGCATAAGAGCACTCCAAAGCTGTCTGATACCATGATGTTGTTTTTAGGACTGTTGTGGGGAGGTTAGGGTGTATCTGCCCTCATGCTGACATCAGGTCTATCACAAACTCAATGGAGGCGTTTCTGTATTCCCATCACGTGAGGTCCAGTTATATCTGTTGAATATGGAGAGCGTCTGTTTTGACACGAGTGATAGAAGCACTGACAGAGGAAGCTTAGCGAGATGCCTCTCATCCTGACAAGACTGGGATGCTCTGGGCAGAGGGGCAGGGGCTCTGCAGACTCCATGTCTCATCTGGAAGAGACCCATCTCTGCCTTCCACCCCGCCTGGGTCAAACACAGCCATCCATCACAGCCCCTCCCTTGTTTTTCTCCCAGGGCATCGAGCAGTATTTTGCAGCCATTTTTCTCCCCCCACTCGTGGCCGTCAGTCAGGGATGGCTTTGCAGTAATATAACTGACACTGGCTGGCGTTCAGGGAGTAATAAATAGCCCAGCTGGGTCTATCAGGGTGAGCAACAGACACTCTTTCATGCTTCTCTTTCTCTTTTGCTTCCACACTTTCTCTTGTAGTTTTGTCACCACATTTCAAACTAACATGGAGAGCGAGATGACTTCACCTCCATCCTGCCTCTCTGTCTCACCTCATCTGTTCATCTGACTTATGCAAATGTAAACATGTGAATGAAAAAAAATCATAAATTGCCGATATAAGCAATTATTTCATTAAAAAAATGTGTGATTTGATGTGAAATGTGAAGATTTATGTCAGTCTACAAAGATACATACGCTGAGTCTATGCAGTCACCCTCTGCTGAGTTTTTTTCAGGTCCAAAACTGTAAATGTGTTAATGACTAACTCTTCCTGTGAAAACACAGTCATGAATGAGAAAAGGTTAAATATACATTTAATATATTGTTTCCATGTTAAAATCATGGATGCAAAAAGAGCACCGGAGACGTCATTGGGCCTGGCTCAGGTCCACTGATGATCCACGTCTTTGACGATTTTTAGATTAGCCAGGAGGCGGAAGAGGCAGGACTGCTAACATGGCACCTCCGCGCTCTGAGCTTCAAAGCAACTCTTCAGAAACCTGTGGGTGACATCATGCATATGCTGTCTGTTTCTTATACTGTCAGTGGACACAACTCAACAATGTTTTGAGCCTGACAGCTTCATGAATTAGCTCATATTTACCACCAAGCTGCAATGTGGACATTGTTTGTTGTGATGTGTGAGGTATCAGCATATAGTCTCAGCCAGCCATTGAAATTAATCAACGTAGCTGTAGAAACACTGAAGTGAGGGGCAAAATGAAGTCGCCATCCTCTCCAGCCTCCATTCCCCCTTTACTCTTCCACTTCAAGGCACTCGACCTCTTACCCAATCAGTGAAAGGTGACTTTGGTGGTGGTGTGGTGGAGTGGTTATGTCAACACCCCCCTACAGTGTGATTGAAGCTTTTCAATAGGGCCTCTTCAGAGGCCAAGACTGATACATTATCACCCGAATAAACAACAATTTGATGGTGATGACACTGTAATTTTGATTTAGACAAGTTGCAAATATACTGACAAAGTAGACCTGTAATCACATGTGACCCCACAACTTTGTTCTCTCATCAGTCACTGCAACTGTACCCATTTATTCATGTTCAACTGCCTTCGTCACAACATCGGTATTTGCATTTGTCAGAATGAATCTTTCTGATAAGATTGTTACATTTATACCGCTCCACCCCTTATTTTGTTCATTGTGTCCAGCATTTGTGCATTTGTTTTCTTGCCTGACATTTTACCTCCGCAGACTGGCAGTACCATTAATAGGTTTGACATTTTAACATATAGCTTTGACATTTTAATGTATTAATGAAGGAATTGAACCTCTCAGATTGTTCTTTTCACTACAGACCCTGAGAGAGTGGGTTTTCTAATAAATAACCGAAGCTTATTTTCAAAAAAAAGGATGACAGAATATGTCATTAAGTTCTGAGCTGCCGTTAATTGTGTTAGCTCTGTATATAATAGGTTAATAGTTAATAAAGTCTGTGTGTCATAATCTCAAGAGAAGGCAATCTATCAGGGGTTGTATATAATTAATCAAACATAGGTCTGTAAATTCAAGATACATTCTCTCTCACACAAATGAATCAGGTGAATTAATTTTTTTTTTTATTTTATGAATTTGCAAACGTGTGGTTGCTCCGTTATTGTTTAAAGGGCAACACTCGACCCTCTCTCATCACGGCCGCTAAGGTTCCCTTGAGAAAGGAGCAATTTGGTCTGAATCTAACCTCTAAGATACTCTGCGGTAATTGCACTGTGAATTGGATTTTGCAGACAAGACAAAAAGTCTACAGTCATATTAGCAGTTCTGTGAGGAACAACATATGCACAAAAGCACTGCTAACATGTTTAGCAGGTTTAATGCCAAAATTGGCCAACAATTATGTTCATCTATCTATTTTTGCAGAGCCTGAAGCCTGAAGCCTGACTAAAAGCATACTATCTCACAGTCAGTTGTGTTATTTGTAGCGTATGTTTTGTTTTGTTTAGTGTGTTAGCATGCTAACATTCAGTACAGTACACAAGCTATAGTTGAGGCCGATGTGGATGTTATTATTTTAAAGGTATCTAACACTGCAGTAACAAAGTTTGGGTGACATATCTCTCTCACAGATGTAGTAAACATTGATGTAGGGAGATACACAGCACAGCTTTATCTTGATTGTGGTTTTGTGTGTACATGTGCAAGTGTGACGAAGCAGTGAAGGCCTCATCCTGATGGTCGTCTATTATTAATGATATCGCAGTCGCGTCCTGTGAGCGAGCCTTCTGATCTGATTAATCCAGACTGCACAGTTGACCTTTTATCTCCGCGATGATCAGACTCTCAGACAGTTCTGGCTTTTTGAGGCCAGGAGTCACGGGGTCAAACACATGAAGCACATCAAATGACCAAAGTGAGTAGTCAGCCATCATTTATTTGTTTTTATTTGCATTTATCAGTCAAATGTTGGTGGGTCTGAGTTTTGTGTACAGTAAATTTATGCCTTTGTTTCAATCTGTCGCCGTGAGGGGTCGAAGTGAGGGATCGACTGATTAGGAAGAAACAGCAGTAAGTGTAGCAGTTTTCTCTTCCATGCCCATAGGCTGTCAGTATTTTGTATATAAATAGTTTGGTGGCTCAGCAGGAGAACAGCACTTCATCAAGGAGCACGGGCGCAACCTGCATCCGTCTGCACTTCGACTAGTGCTCAGCCTTGATTACAACAGTCTTCCTCTCTTCCTCCTCCCCTCTCATTGCCCTCTTTTGCCCTCCTCTTCTTCATGCTTAGGGCACATTCTTCACATCCTGCGCAGATATTGTAGATTTGTTTCCTCCAACAGCGGAGTTGAAACAAGGCAGCAGTGTCATCTTTCTCCAAGAAAATACATAACAAGAACTTGTTGGACAAATAACCCCTGGCCCAAGAACTTTGCTCATCATCTATATCTGGGATGTTCTGCTGTTTAATGGCTTTTTATTTTGTCAGCGGTGACAGTAATGCCGCACTTATGTGCTGAGTAAAACCTCTAAGATATTGGACTTCCACATACAACTTAATTGCCGCTTTGTTTTACTTCATTCAGCCTGACATGCTAGCTGATTTCCCCAATAAGTAGCTACTAGGGCTGTTCATTTTTGACATAGTTTGTAAGAAAGAGAGAGCTGTGAGTGCTTGAGCAGAACAAATTTGATTATCTGTACTGAAGGATGTAACAAAATACCTGAGTTGAGCTAGAGAAGCAAAAATATGCTACAAATAACACAAAACATGAGCGACTGAAAATGAGACAATGTTCTTTCTTGTCAGTCCAAAGAACAAGAGACAAGAAAGAGGGCAAGAGGAAACCATCTTGAGATCTTCTAGCTTATAGTCTGCAAGCAGGTGATATCGATCAATCAACAAGGTGGCAGGGGCCAAACACTCAGCGAGAACCTGAAAGAAACAAAGGCAGGCCACCACAATCAAAGAAATACGAAGATGTCTGCCCACCCAGAGCTTGATTCTGCTTGAGGTTTCTGCCTCTCAAAGGGAAGTTTTACTTTAGCCACTGTCAACAATTGTTTGCTCACGGTGGGAATGATTAGGTCTATATGAAAAGTGCCCTGACATAACTTTGCTTAAGGTTTGCTGTTATATATATTATAAAATTACATTGAACTGAATTGAATATGCACCATCTAGTGTTCTCTCATTGCAGAAGGTACCTGAAGAGACGCAGATTATAGTGAGCGTGCACAGTTGTGTCAGTCTTGTAGCCATTTTTGTGCAGATGTAGCTAGCTTGCAAGCTAGCTCGCACTTCATTCTTAATTCCACCTACAAAGCTCTGATTTGTCGATTGCTTCTCAGACTGGTGGAAATAGCCGCGAGTGAGCACAGCAACACCAGACCTCTTTGAATCACTGAACAAACTGCTGATGAGGCTAGGGTTTTCCTTGAACCCAAGCTGGTCTGGCAGCTCTTCATGCCAGACAATTTTTGAGTGGTTTTGCACTCGACTACTGCCTTTTCAAAGACCATCAATGAGTACGTTATTTTTCAGCGTCTGTGTGTTGTACATTACTCTGTTGTGTAGTCACCATGAAAGCTAATGCACACATTCGCTCAGCCTAGTGAGGCAGCCCTGAAATGACAGCCCTGTTTAATGCATGGTCCTGTTAAAAACACAACCCAACACATACATGCAGATACACACACCCCCACGTGCAGCAGGCCAGTGTTGATTGCATTAACTGCGGTGTGGATACAGCACAGTAGCTGATGGTTTGGAGAGTGATAAAGCATCTGGATTCACCAATGACAGCCGTTTGCTAAGTGTGACTGAAATACTGCCACCACCCTCACTCTGTCTCTCTTTCACATGCTTCTTTTCTCTCCATCTTTTCCCCTCTCTCCTGCTTTTTGTCATTCATCATCAGTCGGGTGGAGCATTGGCTTGTAGCTGTGTGTGTGTGTGTGTGTGTGTGCATGGAAGAAGACTCTTAACTGAATGTATTTCATCTGCACTGCCTCAATTTCAATCAGAGCTAATGGAAGTGCTGGCCAACGCTCAGCTCAGCCCTGGTCTTCAGCACACACATACACAACCACAGCACAGCATGCACACTGCATGGGTGGAGTCGGGCCAAACAAGCTCAGCATCTGCAGTGAACTGTAAACATACTCTTACATAAAAAAAAAAAAAATACAACTCAGCAATGATCATGACATTGTTTAGGTAATGTTAATTAACTAATTAAGTAATTCAGATGAACCAGAGGCAAAGGTGACAGTTCCAAACCAAGTGATCTCATCAAGGTATATCCTAAAATTATGAATGAAAGGCAAAAATGTCAATGGACGGATGGAACGGAAGAGGCTGGCGAGCTGACAGCACTTTCTAAATTAGTGGTGATTCAAGCTGTATTCAAAATGTAAAGATAACCTTTTAACTCCCAAGCAGTGAGACAAAGACAAAAATGATTGTCGCTCTGAACATCTTGCAACGCTGGACTATATCCTGTGTCAGAGAAAACCACTGTGTAGTCTGAAAAGCACAACAGATTATGGGTCTGAAAGATCTACCAGACAAGTAATATAAATGTCTTTTTCTTTTCTAGCTGGTCACTAGCTTGTTTTAAGCAAGCAGCAACCTCTGTGGCTATGAAGTGAAGCCAATGCTAATGTGCTAAAAACTACAGTTCCTCAAATGGCCACTTGAGGCTGGATACAGAACAAGTCAATCTCCATAAGTCCCCATGTTAAAAACTTCACAGCAGAAATAAACATGTTTTCAACCTGGTACAAAAAACAGTTTTAGTCTCTATAGTAATTTGACCATTCATGACAACTGTACTGAGTTTGGATTTGTATATAGCTCATCTGTTCAAATTATATTAAGGTTTAAAGTTATGCATAATTAACAGCGTAGCCGCTTTGATTGACAGGTGGGTATTGTCATTGGTGGCTTGTTGAGCAACCAGGCTTCATCCGGCCCACGGCTCAGCTCCACCCACAATCTATGTCTTTGCCCATTTTTAGATTAGCTGGGAGACTGCCAAGATAGTGGCAGCCAGAGCCACCACAGTCTGAGTTTCACAACAGCTCTTCAGAAACCTGTGGGTGAGATTACAGATACCAATGGTTTTAAGCTAGCTGTTAATGGTCAGTAAATGCCTTATAATCTAATTACTTTTCAAAAGGTAATGAGTAGTTGATAACATTTAGCATATAATGAGCCTGACACTGATTCATTGGTGCATATTCGTGCTGATTGTTATTTTACTACATATAGTAATGTGGTGGGACTGTCCAGAGTTTTTTTGTTTTTTTTTGCTGCACTATGAAAAACTGTTCTTCATTTATCCAGTTCCAAAGTGTATAGCTCTGCAAAAAATAATGGCTCCTCATTTTATATATGACAATTAAAAAGGCCTGGTTCAGCATTAGTGTGCCCCAGTGACACCGGACGGGATGTGTTTCAGCGTAAAACGTCTCGGGTATCGTGATGAGAACTCCTGCACTGCTTTGTAGCTACAGTTATGGTGTATTTAGCAACGGCCAAGAGCCACTCTCTATTTTTTTTCAGCAATTAAGCAGCATCAGTCACTGTCAGAAAAATGGACCTGAATGGTAAGCACTCCATTAGTGGAATTACAGCAGCTTCAGAGTGCTGCAGAGAGAGACGAGGAAACGAGGGAAGTTAATGAAGGCCAATTGCTAATCCATCAGTTGTGATATGCCTTTTGCTGGAAACACTCCCTGTGTGGACTGAAGCGGATTAAAAAAAAAACCCATCCTGAAACCTATAGGTGTAAATAATGAATAGTTAGCATATACAAGTGGATAAGGGCAGAAATAGCAATTACAGTGTGAGCTCCAGATGGGCTGAATGGAAGACTGCGTCTGAGGCCTCTATGTTACAACGACACCACAGTGTCTGTTTGAGTTAGGTGTGGGTATAAAGTGGGGGTTTATTAGTGGAGAGAAAAATAGCTTTCTAAATATTAGAGTAATATGTGCATATAATGTAGTTAAATTTGAATATGCATCTTCAGTCTTCAGTTCTACCACCAGAAATGAGAGACTATCACATCACATGTTGTACCATCAGTAAGCCACAATATATCTTAACCATGATGACAAAACAAAACAAAACAGAACATCATCAAGTACTTTTCTTCTTTTGCCGGGAACACTCTCTGTTACCCCTTTATGTTTTCACTGTCTTGGCACGCACCATCTCTAAATGTTATAAATCTGGCTGATTTTCTGCTTGTTCCTGCAAATACAATTTAGTGACATTAATGTCCAAACAGTGTGGCTTTCAGGATTGCTAGCATGAAAACAGTTCGCCTGGGCATCTTCTGCCATCAAGTTTGGGCAACTGAGGTTAGAGAAAGAAGAAATAATAGAAACCAGGAAACAGAAGAGAGAAAATGTTACAAACTGGTTTCAAAGTCTGACACTTGAATGCTCACCTGACCCGTCCAATGGTTTTCTGGTAGTATAAAACACTACACACTACATTGCTTGGTCATTATTCACATAACTGATGCTGTTGTTTTAATGAGGACAGTCTCCCATCATTGCTTTGAAACTGTCACAACTAAACAGTGTCATCTCACCCTGATTATCAGTTCTGGATCAGACTTTTCTTTTGTTCTTGTTAACCCTGTGCTGTCAACTCACTTTGGTAATTGCTGATAGCCAGAGAGCAACCAAGCGAATCCCTTGCGTGAAGCCTGAGGAGACCATATACCCTGGCAACGTAGCTATAACCAGGTTAGTGAGGTCAAAGGTGCAGCGACTGGCAAGTGATAAGTAGCTCAGCTCACCCTAAGGCCCTGGATAAGCAGTCCTGTTGAGCTCAACAGCCTTGACACCTCAAGTCAAACAAATGAAACCAAAGGCTGTGATGGCGTTTTCCAATCACGCTCTGTAACCTCCATCATTACTCACCCTGAAAGCTCCTTTAACACCTAATACCTTTCTGTTTTTCGGTGCTTTGTGGGCATCATATACACATTTCCAGGGGAGTTCTCATATTCTTCTGTCAGTGCATCTCCCCTGTGTGAGCTGATCAAGATGAACTGCTGTGTGCAGCCCAAATTCAATCCAGCAAGACCCAGACATCAATAATATATTAGTGGAGCAGTTAGCAGCCTAAAGATATCAGTATTGATCTCCTACTTAGATTCAGCTTGTTTGGACTAGGAGACAAATAGCCTCTCCGCCTCTCTCGAGGAACCCATTTAATTTTACAGAAAGAGTTACCCTACAGTGCTACTGCATCTCTGCTGCTGATGTCATTCACATACTGTATGCAGAAGTGACGTGAACAAAGATTCGATATAGGACTATAAACTGTTATTCACTCCACTCATGTTATTGCAGAATGTTCTGTTCATTCATTATCATTTCTATCACATGGTCTGACTGACGGCCAAAGTGAAGACTTGGACGTGTTCATGTTCAGACTCGTTTAGAAGTTCAAAATGCCACGACTGGAATTTTCCATCAGATTGATGGAAAAAGCACTTTCTCCAGATCTGTGAGTATGGCCTGCCTTCTATATTCAGAAGACGGCAATCAATTCCCTCTCTCTGTCTCTCTCCGCTGTTGTTTTCTTTTATACTGGGTCTTCGTCCAATGAATCAATGCAAGGGGGACATTTTAGTGGCCTGAAATGGTGGAGAACCTGCAAAGAAAGCCTGCTCGATCAAGGTCGCATGCTAATTGTGACATTTATTACACATTCTGTCTGTGCATCATGCCTCTCTCTCTTTCAACAGGCAATTTATAAAACTTCATATTGTACAAAAATATCAAACAATGAGATGATAAACCTCTTTGATCTGTGTTTATTCTGGATTTTAGTCATGTATTTGTGTAGTAGAGTATTTTTTATGAATGACAGGAAGTTTACATATCCAAAAAGTGTAAATCAGTTTTGTGCATAATTCAAAATTACACTGTGTTGAAAAGTAAAACTTACAATTATAAAGCAACAAAGGTCCTTTCTTCCCTCTAATGGTGGGGCCTGATGTCATGTGGGTCACTTTGTCTGTCTGTCAATTTTTTTTGTTCAAACCATGCTAACATGGTAGCAAGATTTTCAATAAATTAGGTTCATTTTAGGTGTTAACCTTTTCACTATCTGAACTTTTGCATATTGCCAGCACAAGCCTAAGATTTGTGCATATAGTGATAAAAATTTCAGCTTATTTTCATGAGATTTCTGCACTGACAGATACTTCTCTGGACTTCCGGATGCCGTCAGTCACCAAGGCTAAATAGATGAATACCTCCTCACTGCAGATTGGCTGCTTGTTCAACAATAATGTCTTATTATTTTCTATTACAACACTTATTAAATACAAATAATGTGCAAAGTATTGAGTGTTAAGTAATGATTAATGATTACTAATTACATCCACTGCTGAGTAATTAGTAATGTAATTACTTTTTAAATGAGTAATTAAGTAAATTTTTCTAGCAACTTCCAGCGCTGCTTATGGGGATGAAATACTGTAAATGTGGGTGTATAGATAATATGTCGACTGTATACTGTTTTACTGTGTCCTTCTCAGTCAGTGATGGTCATGGAAATGATGTGCCACTGCATCAGCTGGGTCAGCCTTTGTATCTAGAACTAGACAGTCCTTTTGAAACTACGGTTGGGTTGAGTCTCTGTCACTCAAAAACTTGTCTCAGTGTGTGTGTGTGTGTGTGTGTGTGTGTGTTGTTTAGTTTTATCACAGTCTTCAGGGCTTTATCCACTTAGCTCTCCACTCTCACTGCCCCAAACCAAAATGCCATCGTGACCCGTGACAAAGATGATGCACTTTACTTACTTAAGAAAGTCAGCACATAAAAACGTGCAGACAGGGAAGAGCTGCAGTGTTTTGCAGCACAAAACACAGACTTCTCCTACAGTCGTGATGTATAATGAACAAAACATCTTAATGTCTGTCTGAATATTTTAAAATCATCTAAACAGAAACTCAGAGTTCAGGAAGAGTTTACCCGTCCTGACATCCCGGCATAAACTAATACAAGCATGAATGCAAATACAGTCGTAACTCTACAATTGTATTAAAGAAAGAATAAGAATGTGAATCTTAAACAATGCAATTTACATTTTATTGATCTCAATTTAAGAGCCATTCCTCTGCATTTGGTAAGGGTGTCCCAATCCGTAACAGCGGAATTAAATTGGTAAATGGGTTAGCTCATGTTAGATTTAATTATCTTTCCCCATTCAGAACAGGTAATCTGATTATCCAATGCTGCTTCCTGTACGGAGGAGAGGGAGACATGAATCACAAATACAGCAGGAGTACTGAAAGTACAGAACAGTTGTTTGTGAAATATATGACCAAATTTCATCTTTATTTTGTCAGTTACACTAAGTACATAACAATATTAGTGAACACACCTACATCGAGCATAATTCTACATTAATTTCTGATCCTCATTTCATTCTTTCATGGCAACAGTCCAAATAGTGCATCCAAAGTTGCACATTGGCTTTTTTTCTCCACATAAACAGGGAAACTTTCCCCCCTGGTAGATGTTTAGAGTAATTACATGATTACTTAAAGAACACATAAATATTCCCTTGTTGACTGAACTTTCTGAGCCTGAGACAGCACTGAATCAATAGGCCTTTTGTAACCTCTGGAAAAATATCTTCATAAAATAGAGGCCTTGCAGAAATGCACCTTTAGATTCTCTTTCTTCTTTAAGGATATTATTTTCAGTGCTGTAATTAGACTCTACAGTACACACAGGGCTGATCAGAGGCAGTCTAATGGCTATACGGTGTTGGATTAATTAATAAGTAACAATTTATTATGCTATTGTGACATTAACACAAATTTTGGATGTTGTCATCCATCAACAAAATCTCATTTCAAAGTTTACTGACAACAATAACTGAGAGTCCAAGATTTACTCATGTAGCATTTTGATCAGTCACTCTCTTTTGGTTTCTTCTGAACTTCCTCTGTTAACGTGTCCTTGACTCTGCCATGATGTCTGTACCCTTCTCTGCCTTACTCTTGCTTATTTTGCTGTGTGTCTTCAAAGAAGGATAACTCCAGTTTGACCCTCATGAGTCATTTTTGCTGTTCAAAGACTGCTGCATGTCTTTAAAATCTTTATTTTGTTGTGTCAGGATGGTAAAACATCTAAAGCTGTATTTGGATGGTGTTTTCCTAAGTCTCTTCATCAAATCACAAGTTCTATATTGTAATAAATGCATCTTTCTGCCCAATTACACACTCCATATGTACGAGCACTGAATCACAGTTGAAAGATGACTTACAGGGGAAACAAACTCCGAAAACTCTCTCTTCTTTACTAATGTAACCTTCCGGCTTTCTTAGGAGGGTGTTGCCCCCCCGGCTGTGTCGCAGTATAGGATGACATTAACGTAGCAGTACGAAAACATCACAGTACTCAGTGCTCTACATCTTTACTGCCACAAGCTACACTCAGAACAAAACATAAGAAAAAAAGAAATTAGACTATTTTTGTCTGTGAAAACATGCTTTTAAGTCGAAGCTTTTCAAGTATGTGGAACGTGTAGTCACCCTCTCTATATCTATCTATGGAAACAGTGTGCTCTTCCTCCTCTGTGTACTATAATTAGGATTTGTTGTGCCACCAGACTCACTTTCTCTTGTTAATTAATCAATTATTAATTGATTAGTTAATAAATAATGTGTCTGTTCAATTAGTGATTACTTATGGGACCATGGGAATCACCCATACCCAACATGCTGTATTCTGTTGTGCTTGGGTTGTAGTTGTCATGTTGTTGGTTTGGCATACACACACACACACACACACACACACACAGTTATAACAGAGAAGAAGATGGCCAATATCCAGAGACATGCGCAACCATTCCCCTTGATTCATGAGAGATGTAAAACTGGAAAAAATAATCAAATAAATAACCAAGACTACCGTGGCCAACAAACACACACACAACAGCTCATCCATCTCTGTCCGCCTCTTTGGGTTGCCTCCTCAGCAGCTGTGTGTGTGTGTGTGTGTGTGTGTGTGTGTGTGTGTGTGTGTGTGTGTGTTTGTGTGACGATGGGGGGATATTGGCAAGCTGAACCTCGCTCCTATCATATGTCATCTTTAAATGACAGTGTCGTAAAGCATTACGGAGAACAGAGTGGAGGACAGGGGGGCCTGCCAGGGCTTTGTTAGCCAGATAAATGTTTCTGCCCTGTTAGCCTGTTAGCCAGCAGCTGGTATCACTTCTAATCAGAAACACATCCTGCCTGCTGCAACAGGTGCCCTGCTGCTGGGGAAGGATAAAAGAATAAAATGAAAATACAGATACGGTTTGACCGATATCAAAGCTGATTGTGCTGGTTGCAAATGTTGTTTATTCTATTCTAAATTTGACTGTTCCTCAAATTACAACTGAATCTAAAGACTTAAAGGAACAGTTCGATACTTTAGGCATTATTCATTCACTAATAATCTACGTGCTAAAGTCTGGAGGACTGGAATCACGTGACCTG
This sequence comes from Protonibea diacanthus, assembly GCA_028641955.1. Lineage (NCBI taxonomy): Eukaryota > Metazoa > Chordata > Actinopteri > Sciaenidae > Protonibea > Protonibea diacanthus. The sequence continues at coordinate 14,928,837 of CM053986.1, forward strand.
GCTGGTTGCCTGGCAACCTCACAGTGATGATAAGGCTCCAGGAAGTCAGTGCGCTTTGCCAAGAAATAGCTACAGCATGTAACTCCCAAACGGGACCCTCTGCGGTTGTGAAGTGAAGCCAATGCGGTTGTGCCAAAAACTGCAGTTTCTCAAACGTCCACTTGAGGCTGGCTCCAGAAGTGAGTCATTCTCCATAAGTCCCCATGTTAAAATGTCCAACTTCACAGCAGAAATAAACATGTTTACAGCCTGGTACAAAAAACAGTTTTGGTCTCAATAGCTAATTTCCCCATTCAAGACAACTGTACCAAGGGTGAATTTTTATATAACTCAACCAGGCATCATTCAGCCCACCTCAGGTCCACAGACGATCCACATCTTTGCAGATATTTAGATTAGCCAGGAGGCAGCGGAGACAGGAATGCTAAGATGGCAATATGTATGTAATGATTTTAATCTCTTACATTCATAAAAGCCCTTCTAGAGAGTGTTGAAAATTAGCATCAGCTAAGCTAAGCTTACTACCTCATGTTTCTAGCTCATGTTACCTCATGTTTCTAGCTCCATATATAGATATATATAAATCCCAAAATGTCGAGCCATCTCTTTAAAATATTGCTCATGATGCATTACGCTATAGATAAAACACATTAGGTCTACAATAACTACATTTTTGGCCACTTTGGGGCAGAAACAAGTCATGAACTCAGCATTACCATATCATACCTTTTAATGATAATTCTCTGTGGGTTCATAAACAGGAATCACCCCTTTCACTGCAAGTGGTGAAGGTGATTCACTGTTAATGCAAAAATATAGATTAAAGTCACTTTAAGCACGTAGAAGATGAAATATCATGTATAGTATAGCATGAGGAACATCAGCAGGGTGGAGATGGATAACTTTCTCAAGCAGGCCATTACTGATTCCATACTTCTTCCGCTTCACGACAACAACATTTCCTTGTTTGGATTCACGTATGGTTGAACTAACCAATCAAAAGCTGGGACAGAATATTTGTTTCAAGGATGCAGGTTTAAAGATTTCTACATGTAAATATGTAAATAATAAATGTCTAACTTAACTACATGAATGGTGAAATGTATGTTAAATGTTTTTAGTAAATTAACTCAAATATAAATTATTATATTACATTCTAAATTATTATATTACATTCTCTCAAATATATGAATTAACTTCACTTCTAAAACATACAAATATATTAAATGTCAAATGAATTCATGGAGTTCATGTATTATTTATTTGGATATTCATCAGTCCGTGAGTCACTGTCTGTGAGCGAACATGTTATTAAATGAGAATTGAAAGCTTCAGTTTGAAATGAAACATGTCTTCGAGCATCATTTCACCTGTCAGCTCTCATCTTTTTTTTTTTATCTCAGTCTTGGATGTTTCTTTTATGTTTTTCTTCATTTGAAAGAGAAACAGGCATCTCAACTGCTTCGGTACCTGCTGCTGGAGAAAGCCAGATGTGCTGCAGCCAGCGAGGCAGAAAGATTTATGCACACAAACACACATGCCTCGTTCGTAGCACCGTATGCGTCTAATGTGGCTTCAAGGCTGCAGCTTCCTTCCCCCCAGTCAACATTCATTGAGAGCCCAGGCATTAACTGAATCACTCCGAAGGACTCCACCCCCACCCATCTCCCCCAGACTGTGGTGTAATATGATTTGTGCATCGAAGGTTATGTGGGTTCAGCTGATTACGTTAGCATTGCTGTGACGAGAGTCAGCGCCTGTCAGCTTTTAAACAAGGAAGAAAAGTGTGTTTTAGGCAGCTGTGGATGGAGGCGTTGACGAGAGGAAACATTTATTCAGCACTGTAACCAACATCACATATAAATAATAAGATAAACTGTTTATATTGTCCCAGGAGGAGGATGTGTTTTCACCTTAAACCTTAGATTTAATGATTGGCTGTCAGATTAGAGCAGCTGAGTTTAATTCACAGCTTGCTCAGTACAATGTTTTATTGTGAAATGGTAAATAGGTGTTGCAGGTAAAATATAGCTTTTGTTGAGGTTTATTCAGGGAACATTTACTATATATTTTTTAAAAGAGAACTTATATATAGCATTTCATACAGTTTGATGCAATCACGATCTCCTCTCCCCTCCCTTGGGCCTATTAAGGCCTAATTGGAGCCAAGCTACTTACCACTGATGGGATCAATACGAAAACCAACAGTGGACACACACCATTTTCATTACTTACCGCAGTTCGATACATAGGCAGCCACCGCAGCAATCAATGAGTGCAGCAGTAATAAGAAAGGCTGCAGAATGTGTCAAAAGAAAGAGACGCAAATGATTTATATTCCATAATGTGGATGGATCATTTTCCATAAGTGAGACGAATATGGCTGCAAAACTAAAACTGACATTTTACTTAAAGAGCATTGCATTACGTTAAATCACTGATGGTGTACAGTGAATCCATATGAAGCGGTGGCACAATTAAAAAATAAAGATTATAATAAGGTAAAGCATACATGTGTATGTGTGAGCACACACACAATGTTGTGTGAGGTGGTCTTTCCTCTGAGCGTTACATCGATAGGAAATCAATAGGTTCAGTGTATCAGTCAAATGTGGTCGGGCACACTGTCAATCACATCAAGTCATGATATATGTTGTTAGTCTCCTGGTGAATTTCTAAAACCAAAAACGTTTGTTTATTTTGGTGCAATCAGGGGAAAAAAATTGCAACAGATTAGAAAGAACAACTGATTTGGCTTCGTACATCATCACACCTGGGGTTTGAATAATTAAAAAAAAAGACTTGATTGCTTCACTGGTATGATGATCGATGGAGGATATATTAAAGGGGCATTCTGTTCTGCTGCCAGATTTAATTTGAAGTAAAAAATTAAGGCTTAAATTGAATACTGTGGAGCGTGTTGCTCTTTTCAAGCCATCTAAGAAATAAAAAAATGGATGTCAATAAGTACAAGAAAAGAGTCCCAGTGAGTCTGACAGCCGAAAGCTCGATATGTAACATCACAGACAAGAGCAGAAACACACCAGACAGGCTCGTCAATACATCTCACACATAGTATGCACACGCGGTTGTGCACGTTCACATAAATGACACCTGTGATGTTTGTGTTTTTGGGCATAATATAATATAATTTTAAAATATAGTTACTTTGTGCGCAAGTATTATATAAAGACACACTTCTGAGTTCTTAACTCATCTCTGCAGTCTGAGCGGATGTCTGCTGATCAGCTGAGTGACTGAATTAACAAGTGCATGAGTCAGCATCACAGTGATGTTTGCAAATTTGGTCTGATGGGTGAGTGGATCCTGAGAAATGTGACTGACAAACTGTCCTGGGATGGACGAAGAGAATCACCTGGAAAAACAGGCTTTAAAAAAAAAAATAAATAAAAAATAAAAATAATAAAAATTAGTTTTCATGATCTAGTGCATGAAACACAGTACCTTCAGTAAACCAGTGAGCAAACACACAAATAAATGTTCAGTGCATGTATCAAGACTGCAAAGAGCCTGTATGGAGTGGGGTGCTGTAGCCAGATAATTAAACTGTTGTTCATTCTCAACCCTAGAAGACTGTGCTTAGAAGTAGCACGGACTATAGAAACTAAATAAAGGATGTTGTATGTTAGGATGACTCAGTTATAGCCATGAGATATTTTCCATGGCTTATTATCCAACCTGACACCATACCTGTCCAATGGTATTGTCCAGAGTACGTCCAGATCACAGACCACAGGCGTAATTTCATTACACCCTCGGAGGAAGAGATATATTAGACATTATCAGCAGTTATAATGACGCAGAGTCTAATAAGGATGTTTACAATGCTTTCTAATTTTAGAAATCAGCAAGTGTTACAAGCCAGAAATGTTACAAAAAATTAGGTATAATATCCGTCTTCTTTAAACTAAATATGTTAAAATATTAATAATTATATTATTATGTGACAGATTGGACCACAAGGGATAGTGTTTAACTGTCAGGAAGAGCTCTCTCTCTCTTTCTCTCTCTCTCTCTCTCTCTCTCTCTCTCTCTCTCTCTCTCTCTCTCTCTCTGTCTTTTTGTGTATTTGTTGTGGCTAACTGTCTAATATGAAACCCACTTGAGACTGAAAGCAGACTGCTATCGACACAGACCTGAGCTCCTTTGAAAGACAAAAGAACAAAGAAAAACTGAAGCAGTTCTCTCCCAGCACAACAGTGATGACTGAAATGTCTGTCAGAGCCCAGGTGTAATGGAAATTAAGCTTCAGTGAACAACCCTGTAGAAAGGAAGCGATAATGGGAAGAAATATGGATGATAATACAGCTCATGAGTGGAGATCTGTCCAGCTGTCTCACAAACTACAGTATTTAATAAACTTCAGCGCTTAAATATGCCTTTTATAGACTGACTTTCAGGTTAAAGAAATAGTTTGATGCTTGTTTGCTTTCTTGATGGGAACTAGGTGACAAAATTGATACCACTCACATAATAGTCTGGAAAAGATGTATCTATAATCAGCAGTTCAGCTTAATATAAAGTCTGGAAACAGACACAGCTAACCTGTCTCTGACTGAAGGTAAGAAAATTCACTTAGCTATGTGGCTTACTATATTTCTGCGGTTACATGATATCATTCGGGCACTAATTAGAAGCTACTGTGACAGAAAAACATCAGCCTCAGAGTTGGCAGTTCAGTTAATTAAAAAAAAGCAGCTATAAATAAATAGTTTGTTTGCCTCACGGCCATTCAGGACATCATCAGCACATTACTGCTCCTAGCCAAGACAGAGCCAGACTAACTGCTTCCCGTTGCTTCAAACCTATGCTAAGCCAAGCTAAGCTAAGCTAACCAACTGCTGGCCTCTTCTCATCCAACTCTCAACAAGAAAATTTGTCTATTTCACAAAATTCATACATTTTTCTTTCACAGAGAACCCTCACAAACAGCTCCATCTTAAAAACAGAAAGTTTAGAAACACAACTTTCTATTTAACTTGATACCAAATACATGGCACGTGTAGCTTTTTAAACCATGTTTAATTTCTAACACAATACAGCTGTGAGAGAAAAAGATTGCCCAATTTGTATGCATTAAAGTCACCATGACCCAGTCAGGCCTCCCTGCTGACTCTTTGGCAAACAGTCTGGCTACTGAGAGCCGGTTAAGTCCCGCTGATTATTTACAGTGATTCTGTGATGACATTTTGAGCATCCCACATTTTTATAACAAACAACAGTAATTTGGTATAGTAGGTAGTGTCTTTGGCAACTTATTTGAGAAAAGATCTTGGTGCGACCCAGTCAGTCCTCCCTGTCGACTCTTCGGTGAACATTGTAAGTCCTGCTGTTTACTGATGGTGTCTATGTGACGTGAGCAACACGCGTCATCTCCCTCAGAACACAATGTTAGAGCTTCCATAAGATTGTAAAGCTGGGAACGCTTTGCTGGCGAAGACATTTATAGATTGCCAGTGGGAACCGGGTTGAAACCCATGGAAAAAAAATCATAGATATCAACGTAATGATGTATATTTCTGGTTTCAATTATTGATGGCATCTTAAAATATCTACAATGGAAAGCCTGGGACTTTGTTTTCCATGTTTTGGTACACAGGGAATGATTTTAAAATGGCAGTACAGACGTTTGCTTGCAGAACAACAGTACAGTGTGGTTACCAAGTGATACATGTCTGTTTTAGCATAAGTCTCTGTTTGTTACGGTGCTATAATATTCTTGCTGTAGCTCTGGCTGTAATAAATCCTCCAATAATTTATGTTCCTGTCTACAGTATTGCCAGCATTAATAAAATGTACCCTGGGGACAGGGTGGCTGTGTGTGTATGCAATGAAAAATAAATTGACTACAAAAAGGGAGTTACACAAGCAAAGAGGCAAACACTGATGGTCTTATTATGTAACATGCTAAAGATGTAGAAACTGCGCAGCAATCAGCAGACGTGCATTCTTTGTTAATGGTGCCATAAGTAGCATTATGAGGCATCTTATATATTAAGACTTACATTATTCCTATTCCTTATGAACAGGTTGTAACATAACTTAAAAAATCTGTAACTTTTTCAGCTGCCCAACTACTACTATGGTAGTAACCTGCAGCATTGCTGAGTTGCAGCTAGCGGGTTAACCTTAGCTAGCTTGCTATCATTATTCCTATAGCAAAACACTATCTTAGCGGATATGTTATAGCCTGCCAAATAAACAATAACCAGTATGATCAATAATTGGACATTTTGAAGAAACCCTAGTTTTAGTCCTCATGACACACTGTTTTTCCCCCCATGATATCAGGTCTTAAGTGATAAAGGACAGATGCAAGGACATGTCTGGTGGGTGGGTGGAGACTCTCAGTCCAGCCCATCCCTCATATGAGCTAAGGGTGCAACAGTAGATGTCTGGCCTGTCCATTCATTTCTGCCTCCTTCCTTTTTTTCCTCCTCTATCCTGAGAAGTGCAGCACTTAGTTTAATGTGAATAATGATGATGACTGTTTTCCAGGCTGGCCATAATCTGCAGTAAATGGGCCAAGATTTATTGCTATAAATTTCATCACTAACACCACTCTTTCTTCTTTAGCTTTAGTCTTTGTTCTGCCTTCATTAAAAGTCTTATTATTCAGGTGTCTTTGCTCACGTTTCCAGTGTTTTTATGCTGCATTCATGACTTCATGTTTTCTGTCTGTCTCAGATTAATTGACTCCAGTCTGCTTTATAGCCAATACATCTAAATAAAGTAATATTAGTAATATGCGGTGTACAGGTACTGAAGATGATTTACCCACAATTTCAATTAATTAAGGGCAACATAAACCTGAGCTTTCAGTCACTTCCAAGACTTCATTCTTCCTCTTCTGCTCCTTCATTCACTCCCTTTGAGCTACGCCTCTTGGCTCTGAGCCATTCATACATTTTACCACCTCTTTCTATTATCCTATCAGTCTAAAGTGTATGAGGCTGCCTTCTCTTATCCCTCACCGCCTCATAAAGAAGTATGGGTAGCTTAAAAAGATGCACTCTTCTTTCTTTCCAATATTGGAGCCAATCTATATCTATCTACTGTTTTTCAACTGAAGTGGCTGCTTCTGTAGATCGATTTCCAGCTTCCAAACCAGCGTCAGTAATGGCCAAAAGAGTGGACCAAGTCTCTCAATCCGTCTACATACCTGATTTTTAATTCAACCTCAGGGCAGCCAGTCAGTGTTTTCATATGCAGAGATATGACAGGCAAAAAAATCAATTAATTACACTGTCTGAAGGCATAATATATATATTATTAGGTATTCAAATTGTTTATTAAAAGCTTAAAGCAATTAAAATGTAGGATAATATGCAATTTATAAATAAAAGATATTAGGCATATCAAAGAGTATAAGGTTTTGTCTCTTCATCAGCACTTCAGCTGCCTTCCTGATTTTTTTTTTTTTTGTTATTTTAGAGAGAATAAATCATGATCTGTGCTGCAGGGCTGAATGTAAGTGTCTCTATACGTGTGAATTACATGCTACTAATGACGTTCAGGGAATACTTTAAACGCAGAGGAAGCTTCAGCGAGGAAAAAGCTTGAGTCGTGAAGCCTGCAGCAAGACTGTAGGGCTGAGACAGATACTCATATAGATACATAGAGAGTGTTTCAAATATAAAGTGCTCACTGGACCAGCTGGGAGTTCAGTCAGAGGCTTGTGACCATAAACCCGACAAACATCAGAGGTTTTTTGATGGATTTTTTAGGAACCAATGACTCATCGGACTTGGAAAAACTGCACCCAGGATGAATAAGACCTGCAGTTTGTTTATTTGAACCTGTTATGGGGGCGTTCACACGATCAAGCAAAAAGCAAAGTTGCAGTTTGTATGTGCAGTATGAGCTGCTTGTACAACACAGTGTTTTACCTTTCTAGCTCACTGTGCTGGTAAGAGCCTCTGCCAAAGTGACTGAGTAGCAAGGGTTGAAATCACTGACAGTATAAACAATTGACAGCGTATCCTTGACATCACCCACAGGTTTCCCAAGAGCAATTTGGATCATTAAATCTTTAGATATAGATATGCTTTTTGTGTCAGTGTCTCTGATCCTCCCCAGAGACAGCACACCTGGGATGCAGCTTGGCTGTGGTGCCAGCTGTACAGAGGAACGATGATTCCTTGACTACTTTCCAGCGACTGCGTTTGGGTGGAGGCTACAGACAAGTCTGCTGTTGTTTCCCTACATTGTTATTTCCGCTATTTTTTTAAACTGCTTAAATCAAACAAATAGATTTTTTGAGCATTTTGTGAGATGATAACACTCTTTAAACATGCTGCCTTATAAATGTGATGATATCAGACTAATCTCATGTCTGTCACCTGCAGGCGAATAGTCTGACACTGCGGCAGGTTTCATTGGCACTTACACTAATAACTATTACACCTGCTTACATGTTTCAATCTCTTTTTACAGACAGAATAATAGCTTGCTGTTCGGAGTTGGTCTGAAGGCGTGGAAGGTGCATAATACATGATTCCCACAAGATGAAGCAGAGGTGTAACATCTACACATGAACCAGCTCTGCTATATTGAAACCTCTCGTATCAGCTTTAGAAATTACTATGAAATATCTGTTGCAATGTATTTTAGCAACGCTGATATCCATATTTCCATATCCACTGGGACTACATGTCTCATTTCACTTCACGGGTGTTCTACAGGAGGATGAAGGGAAGGAAAGAAGTCTGGATACTTTAGCCCAAAGCTTCAGGTGGGCTCATACGACATCAAACCAAACCAGACAAATGATGACGTGTTGCATGGCAACAGTACAATCCCAGCAGAACTATTTGCGTTGGTGGAGCCAAATAAATGTTTAGATAAACAAACTAATCATAATCTGCTGTCACTTATTAGTGTAAACTAATAAATAGTGCTTGTAGAACTGTTGTATAAAAGCAATATCACACTCGAGGTCGTGATGTTAGACTGAATATCAGCACGCGTGTGAGTCGGTTGTAGTTTAAAAACCCAGCAGGGAGGTTTTCCATAGATTCTACACACTAGTTATTACTACAGACTTGTTATTTTTACTTGGAAGGTGGAGTTTAATACTACAGAGGAAAAAACACAATTTGAAGGTTTGTTCCATCAGCGAAGGGTCAGGCTGGTGTAGTCATGCTGCAATCTGATTGTGTGTGTGTGTGTGTCTGTGTATGTGTATGTGTGTGTGTGTGTGTGCCTGAAAGAGAGTGATTGACAGCACTGACAGTTTTGGCAGTTATAAAATTCTGAGGTGGGCGTTTTGATTGATGCGTCCAAGCAGGCGGCAACCGCTAGATTAAACCCTCCACCAGTCAGTCCACGCTTTGTACAGACACACACACACACACACACACACACACACACACACACACGGATCCGTCCATCCATATGTTTTTCATATCTCGTCAAATAGTTGAAAATAAAACAATAAGTGAAAGTTAATGTGTGTGAAACACATACACAAAAAAATGCTATAACGCACGTGTGCGTATGGAAAGAGAAAACCAAATCAGGACTGTGCTAAATCATATAATTTATTCAACTGACCTCACATATGTTTACAACTTTATACTCTTATAGACACTAGAATAAATAAATAGCTGTAATTTCACTGTCAACAAACATCATTTAATGCTGCATTAAAAGTAGACTAATTTGTTCCTATGTTTCTTTTTTTTGGTATATACATTTATCACACAAAAATACAGCATCATTGCAATTTACGACATATAGCCACAAATGTGCCAGCTTGTTAGCTGGCATTGATTCTTTTTTTTGTGTGCGTTCAGGTTTGTGAGTGAACCTAAGCTACGACACACTCATTATGAGGCCTATCTGATGAGGAGGAAAGTTTACATTCACATTTAAGTCAAATGAAATCGCCTGACACTTTGCATAGCATCAGACCAGCAGTCACCCCCATTCAGTTTGAAGCTGACGTGTCAAGTCATAAATCCTACAACTCTTATAAATGTTTTAGAGATGAGACAGGATCAGGGTGGGATTTACTGTGTCTTACTGTACCTCAGCAGATATGGCTGCATACGGGGATCACTCTAAAGACTAACTACAAGGCCATCTTGCCACCTTAAAGGATAAGGCTGGTGTTACACTAGATTTTTCTTATTGTCACCAAATCCCTTGAAAAGACCAAAACCAACAATGGACTGATCTCACTGACATGTATTGTCTGTGAAGCCTTGTTTCTCTCTGCCATTGAGCACCTTTTCATCATCATCTTTTCATTCACCTGGATGACATATTTCTCAGTTACACAGACACAGTCCTGCTGCCATAAATACTCAATACAACACCTCTATTAATATGCATGTGAATATAATCCCCTACGAATTGGACTACTTACTCTTTTCTGAGTAACATATTTCTGACATTGTTCTGCCTTAACAAACATGACACTATGAGACACTTTTTTAAAGATTTACATCTGAAGTAGGAATGAATTAACCTGACTCCGCCAGATGGTTTGAACCATCTTAGAAGTTTGTCTTGTTGGGAAAATGGCAGGCACTTTCAAAAAATACTAGGCATCACTAGGTGATAAGATTGACCATCTGTCTTTCACCGTCTGTAACAGGCTAACTTCAACCAATCAGATCTAAACTCAACCAATCACCATCACTGCTTGAGGTTTCTGCCCAGCAAGAGGATATTTTTCCTTTCCAGCATTAACAAGTGCTTGTTCATAGAGGGAGTTGTTGAGTCTCTGTAAATAATATTATAGTATGCTCTATATGGAGATACAGAGGTCTAGACCTTACAAGTGAACTGAATTGAATAGATAAACCACATGACGTAGTTTCACTGCCAGTAGAGCCAGATGGTAAATCAAACTCTTGCCGAAGCAAGTCCAAAGAAGATCCATCAAGGAAACCCTTCAGTGCTTTTTTCTCCAGCTCTGATAAAACTAATGCTACAGCAGCATCTGCGCTAACCCCTACAGGAGTCGTCATTGTTGTATTACTGAACAGTCGCACTTGGTTGAACACTGATTGGTCCGAACACCACTGTGGTTTGGACACAAATGCATAGCTTGAAGCCTGACAGGATGGATTCTCATGGTTCTGTGAATTACCTTGCGAGTCCAGCTGCCTTACAATGTCAGTGCCATATATTGGATAGGGAAGAACACATTGCTGGTTTTGGTCTTAAATGTTGACAATAAATTAGAATATTAGAATTAGAATATCGCTAGCCTTATCCTTTAATTGAAAAATGATTTCTATAAAATGGGTCACTTTTTAGTGTTCCAAACTCAAAGTCATTTCTCACAGCTGACCTTTGAATTAAGGCGAGTCCATAGATTCAAAATGACACCAACAAACCACAACAATTCTGAGAGGAGATAAACACAGAGAAGTCAACTGGACAATAGCAACACTTAACAATGCCAAAAAAAATCACTGTATAAAGTGACAAACTCCTTTACTTGATTTTCCTTACACTGAGCAGCAGTGTGCCTGACCTACTGTATGTATGAGGGTGCTCAATCAATATAATTTCTTCACTGAATATAACACACTGTAAAACAACCCCTGACAAACCGTAGTTTCAAACCTCTTTGCAGCATAAATCAAATGTCCTGAGGGCTAATCAACTGGGGATTGGATCGATAATGACTGGTGCTACTAACACCATCCTGGGAGGAACAATCATTTCCTGTCTCCACTAACCTGCTCTGGCTGGCCAGTCAATACAGGTTTAGTACGACCAAACAAACCATCACACACACATACACACATATTTCAAAAATATCTTCTGTGAGATTGTTTTAAAGGCCTTTATCCGGCCTTTAAAATTATAGCAATGTAGTATACTGTACATTAATACCAATCGAAGCTCACTGTAGTGTTTTGAGATCTCTGAATGATTTTCCAGTCTGCCATTGGGTTCCATTCATTTATATATGAACATGTAAGCATCATATGTGCTTTTATTGTTAGTTGTAAATACACATTTATTCAAAGATGTACCACACAATCACAAGTTTGACAAAAACTACGATTGCAGACTGATTTTCACAACTTATGGTAGTGAATGAAAGGCAATGGCAGACGGATTACAGGAAAAACATTCAAAAATCTTGTTTTATGTCAGATATTTGAATTTGTGTAATGAAAGCCGAGGTTCCTATGGAATTACATTCATAATGTTCGTGATAATTCTGCAGTACACGTTTTACATCCAGTACAAGCTTTCATTACCTTAAAATCTGCACTTTAAGCACTGGAGGTTGTTTAATGTGTTTGACTTTGACACCAGAGAGCTGTGTTTGTGTCCCATCTTATATGAACAGTTCATGACGACTTCATGTTTAACCGAATGAGTACCAAATGACTTATAACTGTCACCTGACTCAGCTCCACAGACTGTTTTAGTGTCTTTCAGCTCATTGTTTTGGCTTTTCTGGCTCACATTTTAGTCTTTTGGTTCACTCTCATTGCTCTAATCAACCTTGGTTCCACTACACACTATCTACCATAGTTAGCAACCAGTTGGTGAACACAGTGGAGTATTCTGAGGCTAATGAGTCAGATATTTCCCTCAGCAGTTGGTGGAGAACAAAACAGAGCTAAAAGAGAGTGAATGTTGGATTTACATTCATCAGATTATGCCTCTAGCATATTGTAACATGGGTATATTGTAGGGATAATTCCTTTTAAAAATGTTGGCAGTGCGCATTAAAAAATGTTAGGACTGAACGTAATCTGGGGTCTTGCAGAATCATCCAATAATAGCCTTCATTTTTGCAAGTCAAGGGTTAGGACATATTATAGTGGTATGCGGTTCTTAACTCGACATTGAATGAGTGAGTATGAAAGGAGGATTAAGTGCAAGATAAACACGCAACATAAAGAAAGAAAAAAAATAAGTATCTATTGGTCTTCAAGTTAAAAACAATGACAGTACAACGTATTTATCTATACAACATAGACCTTAAAAATATTATTGCTCTATTAATAAAATTCCTCTACGCAAATTTAAAACCTAAACTCTGAAAAGTTTCTGGAGCATTCACTTGATGCTGCTTTGTTGTCACGTGTACACATGTGCATGTACATCAATACACACACATACACACACACACTCATACGGTTATGTACTCATGGACATAGTGCCTTGGTTAGATATTGCACTATTTTCATTACTCACAGCAAACTCTTATAGATGGCGTCACATAGTGTATGTCTACTGCAGTTTTCCCCTGAAAGTCCCTCAATCACCGTAGCAGCACTTAAATTAAACAGGTTGTAATGGTTGTAGATTCACAGAGTCATGATTAAAAAACGATGAGTATGGTATGCTTGACACAGCTGATTGACGGTCAACCTCCTGGTTCTGGCAAGGGATCTTAAAAAAGAAGGAGGCACCATGTCATCAGTGTAAAACAAAGTTGTGGAGTCACTCGGAAGCCTCAGCACATTTCTATTAATTTGGTCGATGCCTCTTTGATTATCCCTTCTTCTTCAAATTCCTTGGTTCTTTGTGCCTTTGTTGCCTAGTTTTCATTGTGAAAAGCCTCTGGACTAGAAGCTCCATCATCACTGAGGACCTCAGTGTTGGTGAATGTCCCAGCGAGTGACCCACCCAGGGCCTGTGCGACGGGCGCCATCTCTGAAAGAATGATGTTATCATGGTTGCCGACGAGCGTGGCTTTGTCCATGATCTCCTTACTATGCTTGGACACCACGGCATCCAGGAAGTCGTACTTGTGTGACAACATACCGCTTTCAAATAGATACTTTGTCAGGTAAGAAAAGACCACATTTGCCAAGAAAGATGCCACCATGGACACAGACTTGAACGGGAACCTCTGCTGGATGAAGTGCTCCTCCTCTCCAGTGAGGTGGTGAACTTTCGTCTGAATCACCCAACCAGGGTAGTAGATAAAGGGTGGAAGTTTGAGGTAGGGCTCCCCTCCACCAATGCGTAGGATAAGACCAAAGATATAGGCAGCCACAGAGCCATAGGTATTGGTGCCCTTGACGAATAACACACTGAGAAGTTGGGGAAAGATGATGACGTAGACCAAGTCGGAGCTCAGGTACCACAGGCCGTAGACCGATCCTGTTAACAATGCCATAGCAGTGGCAAGAGCTCCGAACACAAAGATGGTGAAGCGCATCACCCAAACAATTTCATTATCTGAGGCCTGGAGGAGAAAGAGATAAAAGAGTGAAGAAGAAAACATCAAATGTGGAGAAGACAATGGTGGATATTATCAAATTAAAACAATATTAAGTCTACAGCCATGACAGTGAGCCTGTACTTAGGCACAGTCGTGCTTTGATAACATGATAACACTTGCTAATGAGCATTAAACACAGTACAGCTGAGGCTGATGGGAATCCGCCATGATGCACCACCATGTTTCTACAGTAGCCCAGAACAGACAAAGCAAACACTGGCTCTCTGTCCATGTATATATCTAGAGACCTTTTGTCTTTTTTTGTTGTGTCCACTAGTTTCATGCTTGTGAGTGCGAGTGTGAACCAATCGGGTATTGTAGTGGTTCATGCTTCTAAATCCTACCTAGAACCTTGATACATAATCTAGAAACATTTTGAAAGAATTCAAATGGTTCTTTTAAGTTTGAACTTTTGTCTTTGAACATTGTATGCAAAATAAGTATCATCTTACACATTTGTAAACCAACGGGATGTAACTACAATTGATTTATTGATTATTTTACTAATGCTTGCAAACACTGCGGATGTTCTTTAATAATATTGTTGGCTGACTTACCGACTGCCGAAAGGCAAGCTGATAGATATTCCTGGCAAACATGGAGCTGGCTGAGAGTATGGATGAATCTGCCGACGACATGACTGCAGCCGACACTGCCCCAAGACCAAAGAAGGAGATATAGGGTGGGCAGAGGTGCTGAAGCACTATGGGGAGGATCATGTCTGATTCATCCTTATCCTTCGGAGCGATGGACCCATAAGTAGTCTGGTTCCAGTCTGGAAAAAGAAATGGGAACTATAGTCACAAATGTAGTCAAGGCTTATTTTGGGGCTTTTTATGAACTGATCAGTAATATTCTTTGTATCAGCAATTACTGGGTTCAACAAAAAAACAATGCAGCGACTTGTGTGAGGCAATTACACAACATAACTAAACGCAAACTGTACTCGACCCCTTCAGACAAAAGGCTCAACTTCAAGACCCTATTAGAATACAGTACTCCCTGTGGATATACTTGTTTTAGTTGCTGAGAAACAAAAGGGCACATGTTTGTGTACCGAAGTACAGCAGAGATTATCAATGTAATCCTGAACTCTTGGTCACAATGAGAGAAAAAAGCCAAAATGATGCCAAAAAATCGTGGATGGTGACGGTGAAAATATCCATCCATGCAATATTAACTATGGTTAATACACTGATAGGTGCCTATTGGATGATACATGAACCAGTATTGAAAAATACATTATGTAGTTTAATTGCATTTTAATGATACATTTGATTAATAATCACTTAATTAATAATGATTAATGTGTAAGTGTAGCCGTTGATTTTCATGAGACATTTTGAGATGATTAAATACAGAACTTTCCATGGATGTAGGTGTATTGTTTGTCAAGGGGAAACACGTAATATTTAAGGTAATAATAAGAGTCTACAGCTTTCTGAGCAGCTCTGCGATACTGTACTGCTTTGAGCTAACTGTATGCTAAGACAGCGACTAAGACATAATGTCTAACATGTACATTATAGTTGGTAACAGGCACAAAGTACAGCTGAGGCTGCTGGGAGTTAGTATGTGTTCATAAACCAAAGCGTGAATCCATTCCTCACTCCGCTATTGTCCCATTTAGTGGAGGAACATTTGTTCTCGTTTCTCAACCCTCTGACACCGTTCATCCTCCAGGGGTATACGTACTGCATTCTCTCCCTCCCCTGGATATTCACAAGCAGTGGTTGATTAGAGCCCGTTATACATGAAACAGCTTCAGACGGACGAGATTAATTAGCTCCTCTTCAGATGTAATATTAACTAAATCGGCATGGTCTGATGGCTCTCTTCTCTGCCCGTTGTGACAGGATCTGTCTGATGTTGTTTACCCTCCAGATACTGTATGTATCTACATTTACACATACAAAAAAAAAAAAAAAAGGCCGCTGGGGTGTAAACAACCCAGGAAGGCATTGTGTTCTCTTTGATCACACTTTCCTGTTTGAATAAAGGATCAGATTCTTGAATGTTTCGATTGTCTTCGAATATTTAATTGACTGACTAATCAATATGTATGCGTGTGTGTGTGTGTGTCTGTGTGTGTGTGTGTGCATGCACATCATTCACAGATCAGTGCCTGATGCGTTTGTGTCCCTTTGCGATATAACAGCTGCAATCCAGACTTCTACAGAATATAAATATTGGTTGACATTGCAATTTGGTCATTTTTGTGTCTTTTGTAGGCATGTAATCCAGATGTAAATAACATTCAGTCATAGCTATTTGATCAGTACCGAATCAGTATTTAGTCCACAGGTTCTTGTGGTCTGAAGCGCTTGAATATGGTACATTTCAAAAGCATCCACATCAAAGTGACTAAGGAATTGAATGCTGGGGTCCTCAGAATAGCTTTAAAGCAAAGCCTCTGTGTGTGTGTGTGTGTGTGTGTATTTACCAGTGGAGGCCCCTATAGCTCCTATGAGGACAGAGGGGACGGCCATGACCAGGCAGCCGAAGGCGGCGAGGAAAGAAAGGACCTGGGCGTAGGTAGCTGAAGAGGCAGAAAGAACCCGTTGAAAATAGACCTGCCAGGGAATTCCCCCCAACATCTAGAAACAGAAACACCATAGTAAATACAGACACCAAACCAATGCACAACAGTCATCTAGACCACTGTTACAAATCGCTACGCAGCTTCCAGTTATTCTGATAAATATTCTGGTAGAGGGAACCTCAAACAAGCCTTTACTTCACATCATAAAGCTTAAACCACCTGCCTGTAACTCTAACAGTGAAATCAAAACATGCATGTAGTTTATTTTACAGTAATTTACTGTATCTTGATTCATTTTCTGATTTAAAAAAATTGCTTACCAGCAAACAGAAGTTGTCCACCCAGAGCCATGTGTCTTCAGACTCAATCTTCCCCAGCCAGGGCGACTGGTAGATTTCTTCCCTGGCTGAAACACTGATGTCTGACACAGCAGGATTGGACATTGCAAAGGGCACGCTGATCCACTGATGGAGAGGAGGATATCAGAATGCAAATGTTATTATTGTTATCGTATATATATTCGTCAAATATATTTTATATAGATTCTGGTGCTGGACCCAAGATCTACATTGTTCTAAATGGCCACTTTGGTTAACAGACAGGTGCTGTCATACAGTAGGTAGCTTGTTTGAGCTATCAGTTGTCAGAAGGAGGACTGCGAGGACGGTGACCAGAGCCACCACTGAGCTTTACTACGGTTCTTCAGAAACCTGTGGGTGATGTCATAGAGACTATGTCCATGTTAATGCAGTCTATGGGTGGACCAGAAATAAAAACGGCACAAGCTGTATGTGATGGTGCATCAGTAAGGAGAAAATTGAAATGCATTAAGGGTGAAACTGTTTCAAACACTGTTGGGCCCCTGTCAAGGTTACTTTATACCGTTTTATCTGCTATATCTACCACAGAGGCATCCAAGCACTTCTGTTGTGTTCAAACACCCGTTGGTTAAAAAAACACCTCAAAGATTAGTATAAAATATTGGCTAATGATAGCTTCATGTTTTGATCTGAACAATACAGATTGGTAAAACCCTACTTCAATCATCTAAAGCCTATCCATTGCCACCTTCTAAAGTCCCCAGCTTGAAGGGTTTTGACAGTGAAACTCACCAAGCCCAAAAAGATACAGAAGAGCTGGACTACATCTGTGTATGCCACAGAGTAGAGTCCTCCAACAAGTGTGTAGAAGATAGCTATCATGGCCGAGATCACCACTGACATGTTGATGTTTATGTCCACGATCACACTCAGAGTGGCACCTATAGGACACACATCAGGATCATCACATTGTCAAAGAGAAGGGGAAAAGTAAATTGGTTAACTCAATGTGATTCTCATAATGAACGTAGACTTATAAGTGAGTGATCCTGTCCAATAATTACCTACCCAGGGCAGATAAAATGGCTGCAGACCAGAAGATTTCCCCCATGAGTGCGGGGATGAAGAGCAGGCCGCCCATCCTTTTTCCATACAGCTGCTGGAAGGGATCCAGCATGGTGACGTATCCGCGGGAACGCATGGGTTTGGCAAAGAAAAGGCCACCTGAATGAAGTCAGACATATGTTGTTTCTGTGTGCCATTACATTTGTACGTGCCGACTGAATCAAAAAGCCTCCACTGCATCACCGCACAACAATGATGCAGAGTGACAGAAATAAAAGAAGATAGAATACTATAATAGATTACTTAGTAATACGTAAAATGTTTTGAAGGTTAAAGTAAGCAGTGGTAAGTGGCATAAAACATGCAGATTTACTGGTATGATTCTTTGAGAAATACGTTAATAGTGTTAATCTGCAGAAACTCCTGTATTCTCACAGTATACAACACACACTTCTTTTTTCTTTGTTCTTTTCTTTTCTTTCTTTCTTTCTTTCTTTCTTTCTTTCTTTTTTTTTATTTACAGTATAATTAAAGTAAGGACTTAAGAAAACACTGGTTCTTACCTACTACCAGACTGAGAGCATAACCAAAGGGGGCCTGTGCCCAGGCCAGGCCACAGCCTGGAAGGTAGACATACTCTGCTGTCCCATTAATGTAGCCCCCACCCACCCAAGTAGCTGAAAACAAGGAAAAACATACAAGAAACATAAGCTTTGTAAAGCTGTAAAATAAAATACAGACTTTTTTTTATTTTTATTTTTATTAAGGATGCAATACCATGTTGATTCTAATAACAAGAATCCTACAAGTGATGGTTGTATAGGGGCGATGGAGAGGAATCCACTAAATTTTAGTTTGCCGATTAAAGATCAGAGTTGGGAAAACAGTTTGGACTTACAGCACATAGTTAAAACTTTTCGGTCAACAGTTGTTGCATCTTTAAGTGCTCCGAACTGTCCTGATTGTAATGTTGAAGCGTTTTGTAATACATCATATTTGTGGCCGCAGTGCTGTCTGTGTGTAAAAGACGGAGTTGGTAGATTTTATTGCCTTTTTCTGACCTCATATGATAACCAAACGCATCAAAATGCACAGATCATGTTGAACACTTGCCAACAAGCAAAAATTGAAACACCTCCCCGTAGTTAACCAACTCACCGGTCATTGTGAATCCACCAACGAATAATCCTATGTCCCTTCCTCCAACCATGATGCTCTCGCTCCGATCTCCGCCATCGCCAACACCGGAGTTCTTGTTCTTCCACGCGGCCCAGATCCCCACAAACAGAATCAGGAGGTAGAAGATCACAATAGCCACGAGACCCTCGGCGTGGATGGCCATCTTCCGTTCGTCCGCTTCCTCCCGCCGAGATCAAGTGCTATTGCGCACGGAGGACCGGAATTTCATGGAGAGAACTTTGAAGAAAAAAAGTAGAAACGCGTTTCTATGGACCGCGTTCGACTTAAAAGTAAGATGAATAACAAATATTTTACAGAAACCTAACCTTGTGACACTTTTCTATCACCTCTATTTACAGCACAGACGCTGTAAGCACGGGTCTTTTATGCGCGTTACGCGGAACAAGACGAAACCAAACGAAACTATATAACCCAGTGATCAACTTTAAAACAATACTGTCATCTATCAACAATTTATTTGAGGTTATTAATTTCTTAAAAGCTACAAGATTTAATCTGTAATCAGTTTACGTTGTTGGATGATATGATTCTTGTATTACAAACGGACAGTTTTCAGTTAGAGGATCCAAATTTCATGTTTTCTGTGCACCGACCATCTTACTGAAAATGTCCAGCTGTAGTAATTATAAGACCCCTGTTCGCCAAAGTAATATGAACACATAAATCCAAATTCTGGCCGAAATCAATGTTTTTTTCAGATCAAGCCTCAAATGTGGAATCACCATGAGAAAGCAAAGAACACAACACCAGGAGAAAATCTTACCCACGTTTCAAGCGAAAAAGCTGCAATCTCTAGTTTAAGCGCTCCACTCAGTGAAGTAATTTTTTAAAAAGTGTGATAAAGTCCTCGCATCTATGACATGCAACACAATAAATTATAAGACAAACGACCAACTGAAGCTGAATCCCTCTTTGATGTTAAAAATTCAGAAATAATTCCTCCTTTCCGTTGGTCTTTGTTTAAAAATAAGAAGATTGACTTGTTGGTTGAAAGCTATGAAGAGTGGCCATACCTTATCGTGTCCAACTGACGCACATAGCAAAGCAAGAGGAGCAGCCGGCACTCCATCATGTGTCTTAAAATCAAAAGATGTGAATCAGACTCATCCCAAAGTAGAAATAATGTTATTGATCAGAGGAGTGCACAAATTATTGGTGCTGCACACGTTGCCCAGCTTTTTTAAAAAGTTGGGAATGTTTTACGCGCCTTGCTGCCTCGCGTAAATTACAGTTAAAATCCGATTTTTGTGCCAATTTACTCCCGAGATGTCTGTTAGTTTATAATGTATTCTTCAAAAACGTGTTCAGGCTGCTCTGTATTCTAATCTGGTGTGAAAACTTGGACCGACATGGTTTTGTTTCCTGTTCTACCGTGCGTAAAAGGCCATTAATGCGTCCCAAACCCAACGCACCGTAAAAAAAAATGAACTCCATCAACCAAAAGACAACTAAAACAGATGCTTTGGGGTTTTGTGTCCGATGTGCTGCATCACTAGAATCAAACCTGTGGGTTTCAGCTCCCCCGTTGCGCTGACACCATGGTTCCTGGAGACCGGCATTGCATTATTGATCCCTCTTTAAATCAACATCTGTCACTATGGTCAAATGCAGTTAGTCAGCCAACATATATTAGTAAAAGAAGAAAATGTTAGACTTGATCTTACCTTTCCTTTGAGAAACAGGTCTAAGGAGATTACAAGAGTAGGGCCCCCAAGAAGTATTTAAAAAAGACGATTTTGTTTTGGAAATGTTCAGGTAGCACAAAGTAATCCTCTTGGACGTCCAAACACAGGTCTCCTATGTTGATCTTTTTTTTTTTTAAATCTCCAATGCTCGTCGGAAACACAGAGAGAGAGAGAAAGAGAGAGAGAGAGGGAGAGGGAAAGAGCGAGGGACGGGGAACGAGGCTGGAGGTGGGTGGAGGGGTGGAGATGAATGGGAGTGGTGGGTTTATTGGGTGCTGTCAGGGTGAGTAGATGGTGGATGAATGTCTTCCAGGGCAGGACGAAAATAGCACCTAATAGAGAGTGGCATGACGCACAACCTCTACGGGAAAGCTTTCCAATATCATAATATCATATTGGCAATGGATGAAATCTTTACTTTGCCAGCTTACATTTCAGGCCTGATTTACGATCTTGCGCAGCTCCCCGTTTGCTCAACGATTAAGGCATCGCGTTCATTGTGCAAAAGCGGGCTGTATGGGGGTAATAGTGAGGATGTAAGCCCCGCATACTTTGTCATTTTACGACCCATCTTACGCATGGAATAACACGCCCCAACTCACAAGTTTTTGCATTTAGGCATAAAAAACTTCCAAACCAACGTATAAATAGAGATTAGTCATAAGGAAGAAGCAGTGGCGGATTTATGCTGTCTGGTGCTATAGGGTGAAAAAATAAAAAGGGCCTCAAAGATGATGAAACGTTTTCTAGCATGTAGGGCAGCTTATGCATGACATTTTCTCCACTGGAACTTTACAGGCCACTGTAAAGAGCATTTAATGCAACATTGTGCAACTTTTCTATCATAAAATAACAGGTTGGCATAACATTTTGATGTTAATGTATAATCAGATGAATGGTTTCATTCCTCACACTCAGTTTGTGCTTGGAGTATGACCACCTGTATGAAGTGTGTGATGCTTTACGTAAACTGCAGTGAAACTCAATGTTTTCTGGTTTTCTCTCCAATGTCCTCCAGCTGCTCCACCTCAACTTTTGGTGATTTACGGAGTTTCCTGATAGACAGGTGAACTTTAGCTGCTGCTAGCTAATGTTACCTCAGTTTGTTAGTTTGGCTGCCTGGGCTGTGAGCTCAGAACACCGGGGGAGTGTTAGTGTTTCTACCACAGGCGTTTTGAGGGTGTAGGGGAACGTTAGTGGTGAGACAGTGTTGTGCCAGAACTGGAGCTGGGCAAGTGGGAAATGTAACTGGGCTCAGCAGCCTCTATGGACATAATGACAGAGGCAAAAAGACTGAAGAATTAGAGTGTGACTGAACTAAAGGGTACCAGACAAGAATAAATCTGGGACTGACTTTCAGTCGCTGATGAGAGCTTCATGCAATAAAAAGCTAAAAGACAGAAACCAAGCTAAGCTCTTTATTATTCATTAATATTAGCTGGCTTGTATTTGCCTGATATTTGGCTATTGTAACAAATCACGTACAGCTGTCCATATTTATGACAGCAGTGTATAACTCAAATGCACTCTAAAACTGTAGGGGTGCCAAGTTGCACAAAATACCATTTTGCTGCAATGTCACTGTCAATGTCAATGTCACCAAACTGGACTTCTTAGTGTTGGACTAGAAAGTAATATTATCTGGCTGCTATGTATCGTAGCTTAGCTCATAAGTAATATATTCAAATACACATGTTCAGGTGTCCTTATTTATGACGGTGGTATTGCACTCTGAGACCGTGGATGCTAAATTACAAAAATGCCGATTGTAGTGTTACTGTTAATTATTTTAGGCATAACCGGGCTCACCCGTCCACCAGTACCAAAGTTACCAAAATCCAGTCTTAAATGCAATACTAACTATTATATAAAGATGACTAAAACTGATTGAGATGATTAAAATGACATTATATACATTATCTATGTTGTATGTTGATGTTACCTTGTAAAGCCTGTGTATGGAGGATTCAGGCAGCTGTCCATGGTGCTGAAATGTGAGTGCACACAACAGAAACATGTAACACTTTGGTGTGAGGCTTTTTCTGTCTCTTTATACCTTCAACTGTAATAATTCCTTTGATGTGATATTTCAGTAGTGTTTTTCAACAATGCATTCACCTTTATTTTACAGTTTTATTCGGCTCATTTCCACTCGCAACAAGCATTGTCCTAGAGATCATTGTTTGGTCTTTACTGGCAGTATGAATGGACTGCTTGAGGAAAAGAATTTGTGACTAGTCTGACTGCTAGAAATAAGATAAGTGACTTCCTTGAATTGTGATACGTCCTCCTAATTTGGTGTCTGTATGGCTGACAGGCTGCCAGACAGAGGGCAGCTCTAATTGGAAGGTTTTCTAACAAATAAGCCTCAGAAACACTTCCACGGTGTTACCGGTAGTTTTAGACAAGCAGTCTGGAAAGATTTGCAGAAAGTGTCGTATTGAACAGCTACGAATGTTAATGATTTTTGATTTCATGTACAGCACCAATCCCAAACCATATGAAATGGGTTCAGGTCAGGTGATTGCAGAGGCCAGGTCATCAGTGGCAGCACTCCATCACTCAAATTCTTGGTCAATTCTGGAGGTTTGCTTTGCTTAATTGCTGAAAAACAAATGACCACGAAGCACAAGCCAGATGAGATGGCATGTTGCTGCGCAATGCTATGGTAAACATTCTGGTTAAGTGTGCTTTAAATTTTGAATAAATTGCCAACAGAACATCCCCACACCATCACATCTCCTCCTCGATGCTTTAGGATGGGAACCACACATCCAGATACCATCCATTACATCCTCTGCGTCTCACAAAGACAAATCTGACATTACACCAAAGTCCAGATTTCCTCTGGTCTAGTTTGTTTTTCTTTGTTCTTGGCCCAAGCAATTATGTTTTTGATTGGTCTCCGACATGGTTTCTTTGCAGCAATTCTACTAATAATACTACTGCATTCATGTCTAATCTGAGGTGCCATTAATTGGTGTTTTCTGAGGCTGATAACTGAAATGAACCTTTCCGCTGTAGCTGAAGGAACTCTTGGTCTTCCTTTCCTGGGTTAGAGTAGAGTTCTTGTTTTTTTTAAGATTTTTTTTTGGCCCTTTCAAGCTTTATTTTTCATAGAGACAGCTAAAGAGTGACATGAATGTGGGGAGAGAGAGATACGGAATGACATGCAGGAAAGAGCCACAGGTCAGATTCGAACTTTGGGCCGCCACGGCAAGGACTGAGCCTTTGTACCTGGGACGGCTATTCTACCAACTGAGCTAAACAGCACCCCAGAGCAGAGTTGTTTTTTGTGACTGCACTTGAAGACACATGCATTCAACATATTTTGCTTTGTTTATACTTTTTTGTTTACCACATCATTCAAAATGTGTTATTTCATGGTCTTGATGTCTTCAGTGATCTACAATGTAGAAAACAATAAAAATAAATAAAATCCACTGAATGAGAAGGTGTGTCCAAACTTTGACTGGTACTGTATTTGGCTCAATGACTCAGACTCTGTGTTGGTGCCATTCACAAAAAGTCATCAACATTTATCAACTTGTAGCCTACACCATATCCGTCAAAGGATGCACTCCATATAAAAAAAGAGGTCTAACTAAAGGCCTTCTCAAAGGACCTTTGTCGCCATCCAGTGGCTTTCTTAAGATTTACTCAAATCTTCAGGTGGTTTCACTAAATCGGGAACAAAACATTTTCTAAATGTTTCTGTACATTAAAAAGTTTTGCTGCTCGTAGCGTCAGCTGAGTGTTAAACTGTAAATGATGAATGGATTTTAATCCATTAATTGTCACTACATAGTTTACTGCAGGCCTTTTGACCTACCATAAGAGACTGAGCATGAAATGCAGCTATCCATTAAAGTCATTAATCACAGCTGTGTTTTTCTCATGAACAATACAAATATTATGTATCAGTCTATGTTTGAATTATTAGTTAATTATTTAATTTTCTTTGGCATGGAAATATATAAAAAAAATTAGACAACATCATTGATTTTCTAAAAATGAAAAAAGGGCTGGCTTTGAGTTAATCCCAACTAGAAAGTAGGCTACAACAACAAAGTTACAGAACAATTGCTTATCCATTAACATCAGAGTGTTGCAGCACAGAGTGGACTCTGACTTCTGACGTTTCTTCTGTGGTTATTTGCTGTAAAATGCTGCCACCTTCTGGTCCTAAGCAGTAGGACAACATCTTTCAGTCCTCAATTCTCTCTCTCACACCACACCAGTCCTTTCCCAGTTTTTAAACTTGTCTTATGTGTATGGAGGAGGCAGTAATACATCTATAGATATTAAAAAATAAGCTGGAGAAGTGTTCAGTTGACTGTGTATATAGTATGTTCTTTGTTCATATCAGTCCGTGTGGCATTGCAGTTATGGTGTTAGTATTTACTCCAGTCTTAG
Organism: Protonibea diacanthus; assembly: GCA_028641955.1. Taxonomy (NCBI): domain Eukaryota; kingdom Metazoa; phylum Chordata; class Actinopteri; family Sciaenidae; genus Protonibea; species Protonibea diacanthus. Next base: position 14,954,301 of record CM053986.1, read on the forward strand.
ACGTAGTTATTGAGTCTATAACCATTGCTATTAAGGGAGCACAGTGAGGGAGCATGATTGTCCTTCAGGGCTTCCGGGGGCTTGTAGAGTGGAGCAGGAGGATATATGTGATTGAAGGCAGGCGGAGGTGATGATGGTTGATTTCTCCGCGTATGGAGGGAGCTCCGTGACCTGTCACCACCGCTGCTCCAGCACAGCACAAGTCCCCCACTCAGGCTGAGGCAGGCCGAGGCGTATCCGAGGTACACGGCCAGGCCAATCTCATACTTAAACCCACTGGGGAGGAAGGGGTCGTAGAAATCCATGATGACATCGTTGGTGGTCCAGGACACGGTGACCAGGCAGAGCAAGCCGGCACAGAGGAAACAAATCGCCCCACTTAGTGCCAGCGGAGATTTGATCAACGAGCCACGAGCAAAGCGGGTACACTTCATCCCCATCACAGACACCAGAGATGCAAGGATTGAGGTGACGCAGGAGAGCACCATGAGTGCCCGGGCAGCCTAATGAGGAGGAGAGGAGACAAGCACTTTAACCTTGTGATGAAGACAGGACTCTGGTTCTACCAGCAAGAGTTACTCGTCACTCAGTCAATCCATTGGTTAATAAACCTGTCTAGAATAGAGCGGCAGTAAAGTGCACGTAAATCTGTATAAGGAGTTAATTTCTTACCCTGAGCTCAGCATTTTACATTTTACAACCTAGTTTACACTTAACTTATGTGCCAATTCTTGGGGTTCTTGATCTCTAAATGATATCTATAAAATATGTCCAGAGTCCAAATCCCTTGTTTTCTCCGACCAATTGTAAATCAAAAAGATATTTAATTTACAATGATATAAAACCATAAAGAGCAGCACATCATCACGTTTGAGAAGCTAAAATCAGAGAATGTTGCTTGAAATATTCCAGTGATTAATAGATTATCAAAATACATGTGCAGTAATTAGAAATCAACATTAGGTGCTTTGGATAAAAAAAAAAAAAAAAAAACTTAATGTATTGTACCTGCAGGTCACGCGGCAGCGCCAGCAGAGATCTGTACAGCTCACATTGGTATATGCCAGTGCTGTGCCATACACACTCCATCCACAGGCCTTTCATGTAGGAAGTGGCTGTAATGATGTTTGAGCCCACGTAGGCTGTGCTGCGCCAGTGGGGCAGCAGAGTTGCGACCGCAGTTCCTATAAACCCCAACAGCCCCAAGAAGAAGCCGAGGAGTTGAACCGCCATGCTGGCCATGATTGACTCACTGGGACAGATGCTCAAAACTGTGAAGCACAAGAGCATTAGAGTTTGAAATCACTGAGGAGAGGATTAATAGCATTTGGATGTCTCATAAGCCAGCTCATGAATATAGGATGCATAGATAAATAAAAAGGAAACCAGTGCACAAGGACAACATACAAAAGAAACACCCTAAGAGCAAAGCTACAGTCCCTCAGGCTGCAGATGAGGCTGGATTCCTGCTGTTATCTGCATGGTCCCCAGCAGCACAGTAAATTCCACTGAGCTTGCATCCAGTCACAGAGTCTGAGCCATTCCTCAAGTGTCTCCGGGCAGAAATAGCTGTGGAAACTTTCTGGCATCAGTCTCTGGTGAGTGGCAGGTGACTGCATCTGTAACTAATGAGAGCAGTGTTCAGCTTCACCTGTTTAACGCTCTCCTCTGGAGGGCAAAGCACAGCAGCCTATTTGTTAAGTTTCCCACCTCCCCTCAGGAAAGGAGAGAGAAAGAGAGAGAGAGAGAGGAAATTAAACATTTACAGAAACCACCCAAGCTGAGAGTGCTGTTATAAACCACTAAGTCTGAATATTTTTTCACAACTCTGCAGGGCATTTGAGAAAGAGAGAGTGACTAAATGACAGAGCACTTCTGCCTGTTGGGCCCCAAACTGTGACAATAAGGGATAGTAAGAGTGACTAATGTTGTAATAACTGACCAAATTATATTATGTCCATTCAATCTCTCACCTGAGTTCACTCAACATTGTGCAAATTCACAAACGGCAGTAAAAATTCCCCAACTGTGCAGGAAGCTCCAGGCCACAAATAAAAACCTATCCCTCCCTGTGAGACTCATGGGTAGTTAAGCATTTACTTTTGTCCTTCCTTCCTTCTCCCGGTTTTGAACAAAATGTTCACTAGGTGAAAAAAAAAAAATCCTGAATAATGAGCAGACAATTATTAAAATATTTAGAACTAAAGTTTCTCTGAAAAATACAATATCAACTCTGAAAATATGTTTTTAATTAACTGCCAAGTAATACCCCGTAAATGCAAAATTGTTGAAACAGAGCGACTGTAAATTAGAAAGCAAAGAAACCAAACTGTGCCCCATTGTTTTGACTTCCTCTGTGAACAAGAGCCTGATTATTGTTCAGTGTTAGACCTTGCACTGTTGGGGCCTCTTAAAATATCAGAGATACAAGCCTCATTGTGTTTACTTAATGATTGACTACACTGAAAGCATAACAAGTAAGCAACAGGAACGAAGGCAAGGCTGTGACAAACGTCTCATTTCACATTGGTGTGCCTACAAATTATCCAACATCAAAGGCAGTGAAATATTCAAAACTGTGTATCACTTTCCAGAATATCTATATGAAATATAGTACACTGAATGCTGCTTGACCTTCAAATTCTGACACTCAATAACAACTCCCCACATTTGCATACTCACCAACGAGGTTACACGAGGATTACAGAGGCTGGTCAAAGTTGTCCAGACAGTGCACTTCCAGTCAAATCGGGCGATTGGCATTGATTCCACACAGGCCAGCTTCTCCTGTCTGTCTCTGCTGCTGCCTTAACAGACAAGCAGTATATGTCTGTGCTGCAGGATTGTCAGACATGTGACTGACCCATGTTAGATATCATCGTCATCATCATCAGGAGCAGCAGCATTATCTCTCTCAGCGTCTGGAGCATCATGTCAGAGATGACATGAGAGACAGTCCCAGTGCTCGCCTTGTTGCTCCACAAAGATAAACAGGGCCGGTGTCAACCGTGGATGCGATGTTGCCAAGCAAAGGCAGACAGAAGAGATATTGTTCTCACCGGATGTGCTGTTTTTGTCTCAATAATCCAGCTCTGCATCTCTTCACATCTATGCGAATGAATAATGGACAATAAAATGAAAATAATCAAGTGATCAGCAACTTTTAGAAAAACATTAATCAGGGTTCAAATTGTACCGAATGCATTTGTGATTATCTGTGTGGTGCATACTGTTCTGCAAGCCAGGTGGTCATTCAAAACTACAGTTTTATCTCTGGGTTCTTCTGAGGTCCATCTCTTTTCTTTGCAGTTGTTCTCTCTCTATCCCTCTGTGCCCCAAGTGTAACCTACCGTGACATCCTGTTGGTATACAAGGGTTTCGCCCCCCCGGCCCTTTCCCCAGGTCCCTTGTGTAGTACGCAGTCCTCTGTAAGAGCTCTATAGTGAAGGGATGATCCTCTCCAAGGTCTGCCTGTGGGAGACGCCATTTGAATGCGGAACACATAATAGTCTTAGTTAAGCAGAATAATCCTGCGATTAGTAGCTGAGCGTAGCTGGTTTGTTGCACACAGTGCTGGAGGGTAACCATCTTCAGACATGTGAAAATTTGTTCTCCTTTTTGTACTACACATACCTTTACAACAATACAATATATATATGAAGATACACTCGAAATCCTCAAGGTACAGTAAAAATGAGTACATTTTAAAGGCTCTGCACACAAAGGTAATTCTGGCTGATTAGACCTCTGGTCTGTTTCAAGTCAGGTAAAGCGATGATGGGAGTTCATGTACTAATAGACCTTTTTCACAGCAGTAAACACAGGTGTTACCAATGATACTAAATACATTATTACAGTCAGGGTGCTGCTGTGATGCATGTTGGCTCACTGGAAAGTCTCTGCTGCAATAAATGCAACACAACCTGGAAAACACCTGTGTTGATCCTACTATTTCATGTCAAAGTGGCTGCTGTGAATAAGGTTGCATTGCATGTGTACCAGATATTATATTCAGTAGCTTCACTACTTTTAGGACACTTTAATAAATATGTTTACAGTCCTACTATTTGTTTGATTGGAATTTCTTTGTGAAGCTGTGGTGTCTGTACTTGCAGTACTTGTACAGTACAGTACTTGTACATGCATTATACATTTTATATTAAGGTTGAACTCTCAATTTTTAGTCCACTACATTTATGTAAAGGCTTAAATTATAATTTTCCTTAAGATATTACTGTATTACAGCCAGGACTACCGTAAATACTGTAATACTACACATCAAAAAACATATTTATGATAATTTAGAAGTATTTTTAGGTTTTTTAGGTACTGTTGCTGCTGACATTACTTCAGTGACAGTCTGAATATTTACACTTTACACTGAATATTTACCTACTTTTCTTACAGGATAGAGGTAAGGAGGCAGACATTTGTCTTCACTCCTGTCTCTTCGTTTATTTCGCGCCGTTGTCACCGGCGTCATCAAAGACAGCTAAACTAATCTGCTAACTTCACTTTCACAAGTTTATAGTATTGGTAAGACGCTACTGTGTTAATGCTAGCTTGCATTCATATTAATTATGCGTTATTTATATCTAAAAGTTAATTAAACAACTAACCTAATTCAGTTTGGCAGGATTCAGGTAGCTAAGCTAACTACCCAGGTTAGCCGGTGATACTGAACCAGCATAGCTAAGTCTTTGAGCTAGCGTTTGTTCAGCTCGAGTTTATCTTACTTTATCTTTTTTTTACTTTATCAGTTATAAAAAAAGATGGTGAGGAACACCTCTAGAAATACTGGCTACACATTGACCCGCAAGTCCAAGCAACACAAGAGGACTCAGCATCACCACCACCACCACCATCATGGGCCCCATCCGGCTAGAGCCATCCTGACCCGCCGACAGGGTCACATCAGCGGCAGCTTCTTCCACCAGCTCCCCTCGGAGGTGTTTGACATGATCCTGGATAAGCTGTCTGGTAGGTGCAACTGGCTAGCTTTGTAATATAACAAAATAATAACTGGCCCAAACTCTTTGTAAAGAAACTTTAGTATATGTAGTATTAGTAGTATTAGTATTATTTTAGGATTTATTTTCTTATAGTGTATTTTGCTGACTATTCTTTTATATTAGTTTCAACCTTATAGTTATTTCACAGCCCAATTAACAATTAATTAATAGCAATTAAAAGCTAACAATTCATTAACAGTAAGAGTAATTTATAGAATAAACTGTAAGAGTACTACTGTAGTAGCCTAGTATATACAGTGTACACAGTATATACCAAACAGTTTTTGTGTGTGTAAACCAGACATAATATCTATTATATCTTCAGTTTAATCACTACTATTAGGACACTTTCAGACAATTTAATAAAGACAGCCAGGCTTTTAGTGCTTAAACTCAGACAAAATATGAACCACCACTGTAACCGGTTCATTTGGACTCATAAAGGTTTTAGTGGATGAATATGTGTGTGTTTGTCAGTACTCGAGATGAGTGTGTTCAGCATGGTGTCCAAGGAAATCACCGGATGCGTTGTTGACTACATCTCTACCGCGGCCTGGAAGAATAGAACGATCATTCAGAGCTTTCACCACTCCACCTGCCTTGAACAGAGATCTACTATCGGACACTACAGAGATCTGGGTAAGTGGTACTTTAAATTTTGCTGGCTGTTTCATTTGTATAGCTCTTCTCCACACTGCATGAGGCAGATTTATAACTCGGTGTTGATCTGTGACAGGCATATTACTGAGAGCTGTCTGTTTAATCACCACGCACTCAGGATAATGCTGCCCTGTGATGTGAAGGGACAAGAAAGAGTTTTTTAAATTTGATAATGTGTTTTTGTGTTCAATGTCTCAGGTTTGTTGTTCAAGAGGTGCACCCTGTTGCTACCAACAAAGGAAAGGTTGAAATTCATCTTTAGCAAGTTTTCACAGGTAAGAAAAGGAGACCAGAGTATTGTGATGCATTACTGTAAATGTTTTAATGTCAGAATAGTTGTGTTTATAATCAAGTACATAGAAAATTTGGGAAAGGAGGAAAGAAAGAGGAGCATGGGAATAAATACAATTATAAATCTGCACTTTGCAAATTAATTACTCATATTTAGTCAGATTAAACCATATAGGGAAGCGATATTTTAACATCTATGAAGTTTTTTTTTATCCCATTTCCTTCACATATTTATGACTTTCAAATTCTGTACTTCTAACCAGTCAGTAGAATAAAAACATATTTAGCTTCACATCATCATTTCACAAACAAATGTATTATTTACATATTCATTATTCAGCCCTAATATCTACTGTTAATAACTTCTGCTAATGATGAGTGAAAATAAATGGATCTGTTTCAGATTCCCTGCTTCATGTTGGAGCAGTGTTCATCACCAGACTGCATTGGCTTCTGCAGCTACGGAGTCTTCCTCCAGGTGAGGGTCTCATCGAAAGGCAGAACTTTGATGTAATTAAAGAAAATCACAGACCAGGTACAGCTAAGGGAGGATAAACTAGATATAACTGCTTGCAGTTTTAAGAGATCCTCCTCTACACTCTTTTTAGTCAGAGACGCTCACATCCTTTTTTACAGCCTAGTAGCACTCTTTACTCAGCCTTGTGTTCCTTCCCAGTACCTGAAAACATTTTAGCAGATGAAACTTTTCTGTTGTTGAAAGTGTTTTGGTACGTTCTGTTGAATACTTTACAGACACTGATCGCAGGCTGGGATGAGCTGGAGTGCCAAAGAGTGTTCAACTTCCTGTGTGACCTCACAAATCTGCTGCAAAAAGTTGACGCAGTCATTACTGGAAAACCAGGTGTGTGTTTCAGTGTTTGAACGTGAAAATGTTTCTGAATTCAGAACAGGACGGAGTAAAGGCGGTGTAATGTGGAAAACAGTCCATCAGAGAGGACAGATCAGTGTCATTGGGTGCGCAGGTTTAAATAAAACAAAGAAAGGTGACGCATGAGTGACTGGCTTCTTACTGTTGATGCCAGTCAAAGTGTTTCAAAGGACTGATAAAAAAAGATGTTTTTTTTTTTTTTTTACTGTCCTCAGGTGTGAGGTGGTACAAAGAGCTCCAGCTCCGTCTATTCTGTCGTCAGGTTCTGTTGGACCCGTGGCCGAACCAGCCAGATTCCCAGTTCTGGCTAATGCAACTCCTGAAGCCTTGGCCCATGGTCAGCCAAGCACGCTTACTGTTCATCCTCTATGGACCTCTGCTTCCTGAGGGTGAGATAACTTTAATACTCAGAGTGTAAAGGTGGGTTAAAGGAAAATGACTCTAGTCTGCCACCTCTGTGTGAGCGTGAAAAGAAATCTGGTGGTTGCACACAGCCCCGGCTCTGTAAATGGAAAACACTAGATATTCCAGTGAGAGCACGAGAGCACAAAGCAGCTTGAGCTGGCCGGAAGTCAGACACAGAAAAGGTATAAAGAAGAAGAAGGTTGATTTTCAAAATAAAGCAGTTTAAAAAGCACAGAAATTAGTTGTATTACACTATGATACTTGTTTCATTGTGGTATAGTTTGACGCAGTCAGTAAGTGAGATGCTCTCCTCCATTGCAGGCAGCCTCGGTTGGCAGGATCTGGTAGAGAGGGGGCTGCCTCACAGCGCTCTGTGGGACCTTTCCAAGGCCATCCTCCTGCTTTTCGACAAAGTAGAAGTCAAAGACAATGTGATTCAGGCAATCCTGCAGGAGCTCGTTGGTATCATACTTCAGTGTTTCTCAAATGTTTTAGCGTCACACACATGTAGATACACACACATATTAAGGTAACAGACGCCTGAAATGATGGTTGTCCTCATCCTCATCTCCAGTCATTCCCCAGCCATGGCATGTGGAGAATGTGGCCCGCCTCTTGGTGCTGTGTGGCAGCAGTCTCTGCTACACTGTTCTAGCCAGCAAGGCCATCAACGGACGACTTCGTGAGATCTCCAGACTCATTGTGTACATCATAATGGTGAGAAAAATTATTGTACAGTTGATAAGGGTACGAAGCCCAGCTCAGCGTCTAAAAGTCAGTCCCAGATTTACTCTCGTCATCCTCTTCGCAACTGCCATGCTCTGCCTCTGTTGAATCCGGTTACATTACCTGCTTGCCCATTCCAGCATCACTCCCATCTGCATTCCCCTGCACCCCGAATCTGAAAACCTCCTCCTGGAGGTCCACCAGTATAAACACGCTCTGAGCTCACAGTTTGGGCAGCAACAGTTACAGCAGTAAAAGTTGAGGTGGAGCAGCCAAGAGGACATTGGAGGAAAATATAAAATAGCTCCATAAAATATGATCCAGTTTCACCAAAATCAGTCAAATAGTCACAGTTAGATAGTTACAAAGTTACATAGTGCAGAAGCAGACATAGAGGGCACTTTTCACCTGATTACATCTCTGTGTAGTCAAAATAACATAAAATTTGTATTTTATGGTACTGATTTGAGTCCTCATGAGGGCGCCATAGCAGCTTCAATTCAGACATGTCAATATCAGTCTTCAAATACTGCAAAGTAACTTGGTTTCCGTCGTCATAGAGTGGGTATTTCTCTCTGATAACAATGTATGCAAGTGTTTCTCCAAACTTGATGTCTGATCTCCTTGTTTCGTGTATTGAAAATGTCCTGACCTGTTGGCCTTGTCACAGAAAAGCAGTCAGAATAACAGGACCCCGGAACTGACACACCTCAATGAAATTATTATGAACTACAACATTAAAGCTACAACATTTCTGCTCTCAGAAGTTATGTTTGTTAAAGTTTCTGCTTTGCGTGGCTTCATCCTTAGGTGTGCGAGAAGGACGGCTATCACATGTCCTGGGCGGTGAAGTTGGTACAGCAGATCTGCAAGATCTTCAGCACAGCTCCTGAAAGGTTCTTCTTCATCCAGGAGCTGGAGAACATGTTCTCAGAGGTCACCAGGGACGTTTTTGAGTTTTCTGTAGCAGGTGGGGAAGCTCGCTCTCTCTGGTGTAAATTTCATTTTATAAAATTCTCAGGCCTTCAAAAACATGAAGCTAGGGGGAAATTGTTCCTTGCATCAAGTAATATAATACTGTAATATGGTAATAATATAATCATAAAAGTGAGGAAGCAATAACTACAGCATTGAGATGGTGAGAAAATAGTAATAATTGAATTATTGAATGAAAAATAACGAATAAACAACATGTGTAGACAGTGTAAAGCATGTTTTAGGGCAGGCAGATTTAAATAGTAGATTCAGAAAACATAAATTAAATTAATTAGGCATGACTACAGTACACATTCTGCATATAGAGAGCAGCTTGTTTTGACAGTGTGTGTGTTGATGGGTGGATGTGTGTGTTTGTGAGTGTGCGTGACAGCTCAGACAGATGAAATCTCCTGGGAAATCCTTATTTTATTGAAAAGATTTTCAGCTCAGGTGGATGTGTTTTCTTCACCTAGAGTAAACCTTCATTTGTTTGCCTCGGATTAGGTCCTCTTTAATATTCAAGCTCATTTTTGTTGCCTTTTTTAGTGTTTAAAGTGAGACAAACACGAGTAGAAATGCTTTTGATCTTGCTACTGTATCTTGTTAATCATTATTAATAACCCTCAGATTAACCTGTAAAGGCGGTAGGGGGGTTCTGTCTCAGGTGGGGAAGCAGTGGTCCTACACAGCTCACCGAATGCTTCACACTCAAATTAAAAGTGACATAAAAAGTCACGAACTCCATCATCTGTTCTCAGGAAACCATTTTGGAGACGGGGAGACTTTCCAGACCCTGTGTATCCTCCTGAACTCCAGCGCTCGCTTCCACACTAAATTCCTCCACATGCTCCTCAAATAGTACGAGGCAGATTGAAAGTGACAAGACGTGGAGGATAGGAGGATTTCTTTCACAGTTTAAAATCTTGTTCCTCTGAATTTTTTTGTAAACTATTTAATATTTATTCAGTAACAATAACAATATTTATTGACACTATTATTTATTCTCATTGAACCTCTATGTAAATATAGTTGTGATACAATAAAATACTTTTGTATGAATTATTAAATTGGGATTTTTGTCTTCATAGGCATATTTTAAGTTTTTAGCAGCATTATGTGGCTGACCACCCAGAAAAACAAAATCACAGCGTGCACGCAGCAAATAACAAGCTTTTATTTTCCTCCAGGTAGCACAATATTCAGCACCAACAGCGTTTAAAAAAAAAAAACAGTTCAGTTGATTAATAAATTGAAGCTTTTTATGGAATAAAAAAAAAACTATTTTATTCAGACTGCATTCACATTTGTGTCAGTAATAATGTACAACTATTTGTGGTTTCTGCTTTAAATATCACTTCACAGTATTCATATACAAATTATATTATGAGCATGAGAAATACTAGACTGTTTGACATTGAAGTTTAAGGCCTACAACATCAAGTATGATGAATACTCAAAGTGGTGAATGAGATCCAGTTATCCCGACCACATGGCATCCCGTGGTCACAGGCTTCTTTTTAGTCGTTGATCTGCTCATTGTTTTGATATGATCTGGCAGGAAACAGAAAAATACGAAACACATTAGTTTTGTAGTCAAATTTGAAATGGGAATGTGAAAATAACTAATAACTGAAAGAGCTGCAGCACACAGCCTCCTGAAATGAATGACGCCTCGTTTGATTTCTTTTTCTTTATGGGACGTTGAGTGATTTTTAATATTAATGAGGCTTGCTAATTCAGTGAATTATTTTAAATCACTTCTTGAAGCTCATTTTTACAGACTTGCCTTTGCCACACATCAATAATCAAACTGCTGAAATGCTGCAGTGCGTGAAATATCTCTCACTCGCTCAAGACCATGAACTGGACTTGATGTGACCAATACACTGCTGACAACCACAAAAACTGCCAGCAAAGGCTCAAACTTAAAGCACTATCCATCCATCCATCCATCCATCCATCCATCCATCCATCCATCCATCCATCCATCCATCCATCCATCCACACAGTTGGAATAAAATATTTTTTTACCTCTTCTCATGAAATAACTGACAGTGTGATTTACTCTTGATGGATAAAGTGTATCTTCTCAAAACTTTATTGATCAGTCTCTTCCAAACATACCACAGTAAACATTAAACCACAATGACAACCACCGGATGTGTATAAATAGGAATAAAAATGGAAAATAAAAATAAAAATAAAAAAAAGGAATAAGAATGTGTCTGAAAACTTATTTTTAAAATTATTCTTAACTTTATGGGCAACAGGGTATCTATCTATGTTTACTCTGAGCCCCAGACCAGCCTTTTTAATGTCATTGTTAATTACAGGCATAAATGTATTTGTGAGTAGTCATCCTGAGAGATACTGGGATCATTTTACATGTTGACTTGATGCAGCATACTTACTGTCCAAGTTGTTCTGTGGGTATAAAAAAGAAAAGAAAAAGACATGTCTTAATACAGGTTGTAGACCAGATGCAGACAGCATTGAAATTCTAAGCACAGTTTAACATTGTTGGCCTTTTGTTTCTTTTGGGCCCAGAATGACAGTTTTATTACCAAACAGACACATTACCTTGTAGCCACTCCAGTCCTTCCTGTAGGCCTTCTCCTTTGATGGCATTGCTGGCACTAAAAAACAAAATGCAGAGGAGTTAATCTGCTTGTGGCACACGTTCACTTTCTCATGACTTTTCTTGGATCCTGGATTTTTAAAGCTGTCTAGCTCTTAATCCACCTGCCTTCCATCTGTCTGATGAGTAAACAGGCTGGAAAACAGACATATGTAATAAAAAAAAAGTACATGGCTTTTGAATAACAGCTTGTTGCTGTGCCTCCTAATAATGTTTAACCTGAGCCATGGAAAAGAAGAAATGAGCAGGCACTGGAAATAAACCCAGGAAGCAACGGGTGAGTAAACAAGCTTGGCTAGTCTCTGTTTATTGTCTTTGTTTAAGACTTTAAGCTGTAACTCTGGAGGCACAGAATGTGGTATACAGATGGAGAAGTGACAGAGTTTGGCTCAGTTCAGCTAATTTAATCCAGGTGAACTTCTTTCAAGACCCAAGAAGACCTAACACAAGTCCTGCAGCAATCTCAACTAATCTGGAGGTGTTGAACTTTTTCTGTGTGAATTACAGAAGCTGAAAGTAATGAACTACTGTGAATAATTTTGACTGACAGTGTGCAGCTTGTTTTAACAGACGTTTTACCAGATGTGCCAGGGTTTGTCTTTGATGTTTTCCAAACACAACATCTGTGAGACTTTGACAGTAGACATGGCGTCCCGCAGATCCATCTTGTTTGCGAAGAATAATACTGGGACCTTTTTGCAGCAGATATCTGGATAATAATACATGAAAGCCAGTGAATCATCAGCAAAGAGCAAGCTGCATCCTCCACATCCATGTGAAGTGAAAGCCAGTGCGAAAGTGCTGGAAATTGCAGTTCCTTCAACGGCCACTTGAGGCTGGCTACAGAACAAGTCAATCTCCATGTGCACCCATGTTAAAATGTCTAACTTGACAGCAGAAATAAACATGTTTACAGCCTGGTACAGTACTATAATAATAGAGTTCAGAGTTTGTCTAAATAGATAGAGGAGAATATTAAAGTATGATAAAGTATTGAGAAGACAAAAACAAGCAGGTTGACATCTGTTGACTTCTGTTGTCTGTTGTTTTTATTGGCTGGAAACATACAGACTCGCAGCCTTTAATGCCTCAATGCCAATAAAAATGCAAATGTCCATTAAAACCGCATCATCTCCATTATTTCACAGATTTCTCAATATGAACCCTGAACCATGCTACTGCTAATGCTTTTAATAAATAGCCACATGCCAATTATGTTTTTTACTGCAAAGGCTAAACACAGGATCCATACTGTGTTTTTATGTGAATGGATGAAACCTTTACTGCCCTGAGGGGAATCTGCTTTGCACAAAACTATCAAAAGAACACCAAAAACCATACATGACAGCAGTAGTAGGAGCAGTAGTGTAGGTGTTGTGTTGAGCAGTAGTGTAGGTGTTGTGTACCTTCATGGTTGAGAAGAATATCGAGCTCCTCTTTGGCAACAACCATTCTCAGTTTGTCATTGCTGTCAATGACAAATATGATGGCATGGCTTTCTCTGAGGAGGACAAGGGAAGAATTTATAATCGACACAGAGTCATGTTACTGTAACGTGTTTTAATATTGGATGAGTGTCATACTTGTAGTAATGCTCCCATAGGTTTCTATATCTGCTCTGCCCAGACATATCAAACACTGTAAAAGACAGGCTGCATGTAGAGAGAAGAAACGAGGGAGAACAGCTTAGAATGATATTTATTGGCACGTTAGCGATTTTTAATTTCATGCCTGTAAACTCATGAAAAACTAATAGATACACATTATAAATGTCTTAATAATATTCTACCTTGAACTCTTGAACTTTTCAATGTTGAAGCCAATTGTTGGAACTATTTCCTGACCCTGCGTCTGCACACACACACACACACCGACACACAGACAGAGACGTGCATACACATGCAACACAAACACACAAAAACAGACAAGTAATGGCAAAAGTATATCAACAGGGAAACACTATAAAAAAATGATATGGGCTTTACCTGACTAACATGTTTCCACTCTTCTGACAATGGGCCTAAATGATTCGAATGCTGAAAACAAGCAATCAGTGAATGATTGCAGTGAAATAAAGAGATTTTGACAGGCCTTTCTCACAATATTTCTCATGTATATATGTAATAATTTGTGTACCAACATTACAGGAGTACACACAATACACAAAGACCTCTAAATGACACAAAGTCTTTGACAAACGTTTAAAAAAACACTCTCAATTATGTCCAGTTTCTTATACTTACATTAGAGGGCTTGAGTTGGTTGATGATGGTAGTTTTGCCGCTGTTGTCCAGTCCCAAACACAAAATGTTGACCTCTTTTTTCCTCAGGCCGAGCCAGCCTGACAGTTTATCCAGCAACCCCATTACACAGTTAAAAAGTTAATGCATCACCCCATAGATAGTCCGACTCGTGAAAATTAAATATACCAAATTAGCAAATTCTCACGGAAGCAGAAAAAAATGATAAACATGGCTCTGAATCGAGTGTTCGAAGTACTCCCTGTCAGTGGTGTCACAAGCAGAGATGCTGCCTGTGTATCCCAGCTTGTGACAGGTAATCCTATTAGGGCGAATTAAGCTCTGTGAACCACTCGGTGACCTGATCGTGGAGTCTGGAGCTTTTCAAAAGCCACCATACCATCTTACTTTGATTGGAGCCACTATCAATCTGTGTCTTTTACAGTAATTCAAGCGATCTGTGACAGTGTTCTCTATAAATCAGAAATAACAGACGCATACAAACAAATGTCAAGGAGGTCACTATGAGCTCATTATAAGCCCTGAAAGTGTGACTATGCTTATGTGGAAAACTCAGTGTGTCCAATCCAAAAGTTATCTAAATTATCTAAGATTACATATTCATAATTGTTGCAGGAATTTAATTTAAAGTTCTCACAAGGCAGGTCTTTAGCTGGTCAGTGGACCAACAGCTCCACCTTTTGGCTATTAGTCATGTGTATGACTTCATGGAAGCTGCCAGGTTTAAGAGGTGGTAAATAGATAGATAGATACTTTATTGATCCCGAGGGTCTGATATGTTTGACAATGATACACATTAAAAACAAATTGAATAAATGACACTGACTAAAATTAAAATTAAGACACATCCACTGAAGGGACTGTTCTTCTTTGGTGAGGTGAGGTTTTAACTTAAGCACTGAATACAATGGCATTTCACAACCTGAAAGATATAAGATTTCTGCATTTCTTCCTCTGGATCAATTCCCAAGTTAAAAATCGAAACCAAATTAAATGAGCAGTCAACCACCAGAACTGTTCATCTTTATTCGCAAATAAATATTCGCTGTAACTGCCTCTTACAGTGTGCAAGATCTACAACATCTCTTTGGAAATTATAGAAAAATAAAATACAAGAATTATAAGTATACTTGTACTTTGTACAAAAGAACGTCCTAACATTGCTCAGCAGTAGAACATGCTAAACAAACAGCATCTGATATTCTCCATATTCTGTAGAGGGGTGGTGATCATGAGCGTGTGTGCAAATATGTGTTTATATAGGTGTGTCTGGATGCGCTCCTTTCCCTCCTCTGGAAAGCCTGGATGCATAATCACGCTGTGACCGAAACGCACGGATCTCTAGATCCAGTTTGCCTTCGGCATTAATCATTGAGCCCCAGTTTGTAAGAAAAACCACAGCTGCAGAGGGGCAGGTCGCTCTCTCGGATACGGAATACAACTCAAACTAATGGATAGGTCCTGTGACTGCGCTGAAACTTATGAACAACTCTAAAGTGTTTTCTGTCTTGCATTTTCAACGGACTGTAAGGCATTCTGTGTGTGTATGTCGAGTGTGTGTGTGTGTGTGTGTGTCTGTTACTGCTGATGAAACACGATGACTTATGATGCTGCTGTTTATGTTCACTCTCTCTCTGCCTTCCTGAAACTCGTTTTTACTCTTTCCGTCCCGATCAAAAAAAACTAAGACTCTCACTGGTTTCCACCCACCAGCTTTTAGCTACGTCTGCTGCCTCCAACTCAGCTAACTACTTATATCCTGCAGCACTGCCTATTTACCACCGACTTATAGCATGAAGAAAAATGTTCATTTCAATGGCAAACGTCTGACAACTTGACATCATCTACTGCAGATCCAATGCTTTTCATTTCAAACTACATTTATGTACACTAGTTCCCGCCCCCCCACATATGCCACAACCGTTAACATGACCGCAATGTACAGACTGGAGTTACTTTGTGAAATCCTTCCAGTAGCTTTGCACCATCTGACGGGTTATTCTGCTCTGACATCTTTGATCGATTTTGTCCCCAGAAGTGCAAACCACTGCCTGTATTAGAGTGTGTGTGTGTGTGTGTGTGTGTGTGTGTGTGTGTGTGTGTGCAGGCAAAAAAGGAAACAATGAGTGTATATGAACGCTAAATCTGAAAAACCATAGAAGTCCATGTTAAAAGTTTCCAGACAGTTCCAAGCGTCTCCTATCTATTATGTAACTTCTGTGAACATTCATATGTTAAGACAGTGGAGATTGTGTACTTCCAGGCAATGTATAACATTCACAATCCAAAAATAAATAAATAAAGAAATAAATAAATCAATAAATCGGGCTTATCACACAACTGTGAGCACACCGGTTGTTAAAAAAACTGTCAGAACAGACTTGTATGGTTATTCGTATGAAGGCAACGGATCCAGTTCTGCAAGCTTAGTGTGTGACGATAAAAAGAGGTGGGTAGTGTTGTGTGAGCCTCGCGTTTAACACGTCAACAAGAAGTCTCTCATTGCACAAATCTTCATCTCTCTCTGAGATACTGAGGTGACTGCATAATACTGTATTGCTGATTTGGATAAAAATCTCAAATAAATAAAACATCTTAAATAAGATCCAGATTTACTAGGGCTTTTTCACATACAGGACTGCACATATATAGATATTAGGTTATGATAATAATTATCGATTAATTGTCTATACACTTTTAAACATTCAAGAAATCTCCATAACTTGCTTCTCTCTACTTTCTTCAAGTATTAGCGTACCAGATTCTCTGGAGAGAGGGTAAACTAAAGCGATGCAAAGAAAACCTTTGTGATAAATTGAATTGAAAGTACTCTGAGGATACTTTTTTTCAAAGGACAAAACTTTTTTTTGATTGCACACCCGATAGCAGCTACATGAGCACATAACCCGGAGCGAGAAAAGAACCGAAAAAAGAAAAAGGTTCAAAAGGTTCAGTAGATTACGTTTGCAAATCTACATCTCTAGATATTGTTGCTCCACACACAAAATACTGCTGCAACAAGGCATTACATTCCCCTAAGTGAGAGCCTGGGCCAGTCTTTAAAAGTCTATCAGGCTGTAATAGTCTGGCAGAACCTGGTATACTGGGGAAGGGGTGTATAGTAGGAAACAGTCTGTTAGTACTGGATGTGAGGGAGACCGGGGGGACAGCCTGCTGTGGTCGTCTGACCAACGACGTCCTGTATGAGGGGTTAAGACTCAGGCACAGGCTGTAGACTGTCTGTCCAGCGGTCTAAACTTCACTTTCGTCCGGTCCATCTATCTGTCCATCCCAGGTTGTGTTAAAGGGTGCCCTCATACATGGAAACCCTTCTCCTGTTCGTGCAGTAGCTGAAGGCGGAGGGTTTGTACACTGCTGATGATCCGCCTCTGGTGGCCGATCAGCTCCACCCCAAGACGCCTCACATCTCTAGGCCAAGAGTGGAAACACAAGCACACAAACACACAAAACACTTTTCATTGACGTCATTACACACATTTCAGCATCTCTAAAGGCCTCAGGATAGCAGATAATGTTCGTATTTTTTCTTATCGTTTTAGTCTGGCTTTTACTTGAACTCTGTTCCTTAATTTCTCTATTTATACATTTTCATCCATCTATTTTCTCAGAGGCATCAGGTTTAGCAGGGCGTTCCAGACATCCCTCTCCCTAGCAACACATTTTAGCTCCTCCTGGGGGATCCTGAGGCGTTCCCAGGCCAGATGGGCTATATAGTCCCTCCAGCAGGTTCTGGGTCTGCCTCGGGGTCTCCTACCAGTTGAACTTGCCCAGAGTGAATCCAAAAGAAGGCGCCCAGGCGGTGGTTCTTTGGATTATTTATACATTTTAATGTGAATTGTTATTATTATTATTAATTGTTTTATTTATTTATTTTTACCTGCCTCAGGTTCCTTAGTTTGCGTTTTTGTTCATAAAGGAGTGTGTGTCTCTGTGTGTGGGGGATATTTTATTGTGTAAAGCAGTGTTACATTTTGTATGTATGAAAAGTGCCATACAAATAAAGTCTGACTGATAACCTATTTATGTCTGTGCTGTGCAGGCAATGTTTACACTGTCAGGGTAAAAAGCAACAATGTTTTGATTTGCAGATATTGTCGGCTTCATTTATTCGTACTCAGTCACATAAAGGCTGAGTGAGAATTAAGAAGTTCTCACTGTAAACAATTTTCTCTGTCCTTGTAAAACATCTTATGGGTGTCAGAACATAGAGTTTATTATAACAAAACACACCATTTTGGTCACAATGTGTAAGAAAATATTCTTTATACTAAAACCACAGGGCTGTTTAAACCCTTGATTCCCCTCTGTTTTCTTCTGTATACAACAAAATCAAATATTGATGTCATAATTGTCATTATCATGCGTCGAGCTTTGACTGTAACAGTCCTGTGGTTAAAGTAGTTTTAAAGATGTTTTGTTTCACACTGTGACCGAAATGCTGTCTCTCTAATTAGCTCAGCGCCGACAGTGTGCTGATATTTAACCTGTTCTTTGCATCATAAAACATCTAGTTTGTATGTAACACTGCACAAGCTCTTATCTTCTAGCAATGTTATTAGTTATGGAGAAAAAAATGGTCATAATAAAAGCAGTGGCTAAAATATGCTGACTTCATAAATATAAATAGATTGCACCCCCCTTTAAGACACGGGCTTTCTATTAAACATTTAAGTGTCAAGCTGAATCCGAGATAACCTTAATGACATCACTATGATGTCAACATCAGGACATTCAGTAACGACAATATAAATCAAGTGAAGGCAAGTATCCAAAGGCGATTATACAAAGTAAGACAAAGACAAACGAACAAAGGGGACAAAAACAACCTGAGGAATACAACACGAGTTCAATCTGGTGGGTGTGTAATAAACAGGAGGCGAAGATGGCGATCCAGCGACAAAAAGAGAAACAAACAAGCAAATAAACAGAACAAAAAGTCTGAATAGTACTCTGTATAATGAGTAAACTGAGCTTCATGATTATAATTGGTGCCTCTTTGAATCACCGCTGCTGCTACAAAGATATTTGGTTTCATGCCATTTAATAATGGTTATGTTTTGGCTCCGCTACTCACTCAATACTCATCCTCGCCACAGAATCCAATGTGTTGTAGCCTGATGCCATGAAATTGCTCTTGTACTGACTCATCTTAATGGAGTCCAGCCAGTCTCCGATGGAGATGAACATCGGGTAGTCCATTTCCTCCCCCGGAGACTCTGGTAGACTGATACAAAAACAACAACAACAACAACAGATCATGTCAGATTCTGCCAGTATATCTAAAGCATCTCAGAGTTGGAGAACTGGCTGAGTGGCACATACTTGGTCATACTTTTAGGTGTAGGAGTAAAAGCATTTTCAAACTTTGTCAACCAGGAATGTCAAACTATCCTTGCCTGGTTTAGGAGAGATGCACTGTTACAGCTCAACTTCTTCTAACTCAGATAACTTTGAGGTAACAGTACAAATATTGCCCCAGGTCACTTCAAATTGTGCATTTGCATCTAACTGGATAGTAGGAACTCTTCCATACACTACCTCTGAATGTCCTCTACCAGTGGCAGCAGACTGCTGGGGTTGCGGATCAGTTTGTCCAAGAAAGAAACAACATCGGTGAATTTGGGCCGATGACTCCTCTCCTTCTGCCAGCAGTGCAGCATCAATTGATGCAGGGCCACGGGGCAGCCCATGGGCGCAGGGAGCCGGTAGCCCTCTTCGATTGACAGAATCACCTGAGAGACAGTTGGATGTGATAAATAATGGAGTCTGGACGTGGAGGACAGCTGCTGTATCAGAATTTAATTAGCTTGAAAACTGATCTATTTGGTTTAAAAGTTAAAGAGACATTTGCTGTTTATGTCTATTATAACATAGCATTGTAACATGGCCCTCCTTTTCAAATTCTCATCTGCAACAATATATATTAAAAGTGTTCTATGTTACATGACATTTGCATGTCACAATAAACTGTAGAATTATGTCTGTACTTCACATATATCTACTGAGGAAACCCCCTTTAAATGGTTTCACAGTTATGTGCAGATTTAACAATAGAAATGTAACAAGACAAAGAGTCTATAGACACGTTAGCACTTCTTTGAGGCTGTACACATGCACAGGAGTGTTTCTAGCTAAATGGCAATGTGTTAGCATGCTAATATTTGCTAATTAGGATATCACGCAAAGCACAGCTGATGAACGTCATCTGATCTGAAGCTATTCAGTCATAAACCAAAAGTACTGGATAAATTGAAAGTTTGAGAGTGGGTCTACAGTACATGTAAAGTTTGCTGAGTTATTACAGTTAATCCTGCATGGTATGACTGCATGTACCAAATTTTATTTTTCTAGAGAAAAAGTCATGGGGCATGACCAAAGTGTTGTGCCAACAGTCTGACTGACTAACAGAGGACTTTACCACCTCTAGAGCAACAACCCTAGCATAGCTAAATACAGAATACCAAAAAATTAAAATGATATTTTGGGAATATTTAAACCTACAAATGATACAATAACTTTTTGGCCACCTGGGGGCAGCAGAAATAGGTTGTTCATGCAATATTGACATATCATCCCCTTTCAACTTTATATAGTGAAGGGAAGCATCAGGCTCTTAGCAGCTAATTGGTAGGTAAGATCGTCTCTCCTTTGTTTGGTGCTGAGCAGGTAGCATACAATGGGCTTTTCAGTCTTTTCACTAAAAACAGCTGCCTATGTGCGGCAGGAGACGACGCCATGAGAGCGCTGACACTGAACTAAAATGGGTTGGACAGCTAAACAATGAGCCGGGACTCGCTAAAAAGCTCTGTAAAGAAGAGGTAATAATTCTCTGTCATTACTACGAATGACCCATTTCACATTACACCTTCTCATTTGATGCATTGTTATTATAAGAAAAATCGATTGTAGTCACTTCGAGATGCATTAATCATATCTCTGCCTGTCCAATTGTAAGCCTGCAGCAAAGAGGCAGATTACTTACTTGATCATTCACAATAAATCAGAGAAATAACTGATGAGATGAACCGAGCAATTAAGGTTCAAAACAGGAAGCATCATCACGTTTTACGCTTTTTGGAAACTGCTATTATTTCTCATAACCTCCTCCTTGGATATTTGATTTCCTGTGTACAAATAGGTTTGAACTCTTTTGCGCCCAAACAATCAATCAAGTCCAACGTGTATCGCGATTTCCTTTTTCAACTGAGCTCATAGTGTGTATTACTGTAGGCTCCAAGTGGTAGATCATCCCATCATATCTGTAAGTCTATGGGAAAGTAGAGATCCATGTATCTTTGCAGGGAGCTGTGGTAAGTGGCTGACCAGGATGAGGTAGCGTTTGGCTGGTTTTGTGGCTTGGCTGGCCTTTTGCCTTGGAAAGCACTTCTAAGCAATTCCCAAACAGCACAAATCCTCCGCAAACCCTGGGACCTTAGTGGATGTGTGTGCGCGGATCTCTGTGCATAGATGTGTAAGTGTGTGTGTGTAAGGGGGTTGAGGGGATTATTGTGGAGCTTTCACACTCAGCGGACAGTGGGATGGATCTGCTTCCTCCACGGCCCCTCCAATCCCTGACCACAGCCCAGGGATCAGCGGGTTGCTCAGCCACACTGAATCCACAGCTTTAAACTCTCCCTCTTACTGGACCGAAGTCCTGTGAACCTCTGACCTTTACTGCTCTTCTCCTTTTCCTTGAACGCATCTTTTTAATCCTTTACTCCTTTTGGTGAAAAATGCCTTCCTCTCTCACAGAGGAAGGCATTTGATGTTGGAAAACAGCCAGGGAGCAGGTTAAAGGGCAACAATTTTAACAGATATAATGGAAAACAATCTCAGAATTTACTCAGCGGAGCAAGACTTGAATTGCGTAGTCGATATCAAAGTGTGTGTCAGGGTGTTGAGGTTAGAGAGCCAGGCTTGTGAGGGGAAACAACATGAACAAGTCTCCTCCGGTTTCTTCACTAGTTGATATTCATTCTCTTGATTTGGCATCAAATACTTTTGTTTCATACCAACTAAATTTAGGGGTCATTTTAGGGGTCAAAGCTGAAAAATAAAAGCCAATAAACAATTTAAGATATCCTCTTCCACTGCAGTTCTGAAAAGCTTCTGTCAAATCTGACTATGATTGTGCAGTTAATTGTATTTACAAACTTGGCAACAGAGTGCGTTATATATTATTTTTGTGACACTAAAGGACATTTTTCTGACTGGGTCACTTGTTCCCCATATGACACAAATGTAACATAAACAACCACTGTGATAACGTCAACACTCACATCCTGATTGGACATCTCCCAGTATGGCCGTTCCCCGTATGACATCACTTCCCACATGACGATGCCGTAACTCCATGCATCACTGGCCGAGGAGAATTTCCTGTATGAGATGGCCTCAGGGGCGGTCCATCGGATGGGGATCTTACCGCCCTGTTAAAGTATAAAATAACATAACACTCACGGATAGACTCCTGATACTTCCTGGAAACTGATACCAGATTAAACCTTCCTCAGTGATATTCCCAGTGTTTATTACTGTACGTGCGGCATCTGGTAAATCGCTGGTATATCTCAGCTTCTCGGTAGCCTGCAAAACTGTTTGCAGAGCTGTGACTGGAGAAAGTAGTTGTTGTTCAAGTGCTCTCATATGAATGCTAAAAAACAGGCTTCATCATCCAGAATTTCCATCTCACCTCACGTCGCCAAAGTCAAAGTTGCAGGCACAACCTTAAATGATCTCCCACAGCTGTACAAGGTGAGGTCTATGCTGGCTGATCATGTTCAGAGTTCAAGTTGTTTCCATCTGGTAGATACATTCTGCCAAGATGCAGGACTAATCGGCTTAAACACGTATTTGTTCCTGCTGCCACTTGCCTTCTAAATGACTACGCCATCTTTTGTATTTATTGTTATCGGATAGTTGTGGTGTGGTTATGTAGTTACTGCTGGCTGCACTACAAATTGCCCTTGGGGGATAATAAAGATATCCTTGATCCTTGATTACCTCACTTCACTTCAACCTTCACTTCCCTTCTGTGGATTTCAACCACAGGAACAGAACGCTGAACTTGGAGCCATAAGCGGGGCATTTCCTTCACACAATAACCTCTTCACAAACCAGGAAATGGAGGTCACTGTGGGCGCAGACAGATTTACAGAACAGCGTATTTTCAGCACAAAAGTTTTTTTTTTTTTTTTTTTTAAGTTTAGCTTTTGCTGTCTACGGCAACTCCATCTTTCAATGAGAAATTTCATCAGCCTAATCAAGTAGGAGCGAATGATGCATCTCAAACAGTATCAGTCTGTAAATACAATCTTAAAAGGAAAATTGAAGTGTCCCTAAATGCCTTTTCCTCACTGACTTATGAGACTTACGTTTTGGGGAAACAATGAAAAATGATGAGATACACCAACAGCAGGTATGCTGACTGGAAATAAAAGTTTGCATGAGTCCAATCTCCAGGTTCAGTACTGGTGTCAAGTTTTCTTTGGGATGCCAGTTCATTCATCAGATATGATCTGCCACACAATAGCTGGTAGGAACGTCTTGTAAACTGTCACTAAATCTCTGTCAATTAAGTTGCTGTATGGGTCTTGAGTCCTTTGCCTTAGATAGTTCACTTCCAACTCTACTTCTGAAGGAGGATTTCTCACAAAGCCAGAAACAGACCAGGAGAAGTCAGCCAACTGACAGTAAATATGACCGAACTGAGAAATACTCCTTGGTATTACTGCTGTGGTGCCGCTGCTAATAATAAATGATGTGTGCGTTGTTTTCTAAAAAACAATGTATTGTTCTGATGTCCCATCTGTTACTATGGTCGGAGATAATGAGAGCTGGCTGGAGCTTGCTGTAACAAAGAGAGACGATCTAACAAGCACAATGCTAAATTATTCACTATCTTTCCAAAAGCCTGACACCAACGACACGAGGACAGCAGATTCTAAATTTAAGGAAACCATGCCTGGCTTTAGAAGACCCATTTCAGATGCATTTCTCAAGTGACTGAATTAAATAACTTTCCTGTCATTAAACACAAATTCAGTCTCAAATAAAAGTAGCAGAAACCTTTCAAGCCATTTCCAAGAGAAAGAGGCATAAGAGATGCTTAGCGCTGTCACTTTTTGTACCTTCTAGAGCTAAAACATGCCAAAAGAACATAACTATAACGACACTTTTATTATAGGCCAAATATTATATCTGGGTTCAGGAACATCTCTTGCTTTCTACACCTGAATCTCCAATCAAAAGCTTTCATATAAGCTCTGAGCTGAGAAATTAGATGTCAGTTAAGCTATCCCAGTTGTGTGCAGGGTTTTAGAGGCCAGTACCAAGCTGCTGATACAAAATCTCCAACCATTTTATGACAGCATTTCAAAAAACAAAGCTAAACAAAACAGCATCTGTGTAGCTAAAAACAAAAGGCTCTGTGAAGTGTTAAATGATTGCAATATGTCCATCATATCAGACCCAAAATGTTGCATGTTACATCAAATGAATTAATGAATCCCAGTTTGGAGCCTGTACTTTAAAGGGATATAACAGGATTAACTCCGCTCAGTTCAACCTGTAATAAATTAGTAGCAGCTGCTTGCTTTTAGAAGGTTGTATCAGTTGTACCGTTGTAGTGTAAGCGGCCTCCGGGTCGTCCTCCAGGACTCGGGACAAGCCGAAGTCTGACACTTTACACACCAGGTTGCTGTTGACCAGGATGTTTCGAGCAGCCAGGTCTCGGTGAACGTAGCCCATGTCTGACAGATACTTCATGCCCGAGGCGATGCCACGCAGCATGCCAACCAACTGGATGACAGTGAAGTGACCGTCGTGTTGCTGATGAGGGAGAATAAGGATGCAGAGAAACATGAGGGAGAAAGAAAAAGGAGGGTCAGTAATGACTGATAGCAAGATAAAAGGAATGACAAACATAACTGTATCGGTGCAGCAACAAAAAAGAAATATAGTTTCTAATCTAGGCCTACCGGGACAAAAGAAACAAAATTAAGCTGTCTTTTTAAAACTGTATTTATATCAGCATTGTTGTCATGCGTTTATTTCCCACAAGAATACCACCTGAAGCCAGAAACAGACATAAACATACTTGAGTTCTCTAATCGTCTCAACACTCACCCTCAGAAACGAGTCCAGCGATCCATTTTCCATGTACTCCACCACAATCATCACAGGCCTGCCTGCAAATACACAAACAAAATACACACTCCTTATTTCCCCAAAGACCATTTCTTTGCTATTGTGGGTATGTTTTGCTATTGAGGACAGTAAACAGAGGACAGAACTGGAATAAGACTCACAATGTAGCAAGTATGTCACATAAACCAATTGCATATAAAGTTACTTGGCACTTTTTTTTTTACAATGTCAGATCAGTTGTGGGATCATTTGAACATTTGAACACACAGAAATGAAGCCAGGCCAGTCTGCTTCTCAGAGGGAGTCACTGCTTTTCATTTTGTGCGTAGACCCTAATCACCCACAGATTACTTTAAGGACGTGAAATGACCCCTGAGCCACTTCCATTTGGTGACTAAAGACTGTGAGACAGAGTTAAAATACAATAAACCTTAATATGAAAGCTCCACTTTTACAATGCTAGTTACTAACAACTAATATTAAGACACATCAATTACATGTGTGGACAATCCAATAATGTCCCTTTGAAATAAACTCAGGCTTTTATAAAACCACTAGTTTCGCAAAAAGCCAGAAGCCTGCAATTTTATTCCTTAAAGTAGATGCTGAATAATATAATGATTTTGTTGAGTTTTAACAAAAAGGACACTAATGGCTAAATTCTCAACTGTAATTTGTTATGCAATAATCTACACTTGCTTGTTGTGCATGCAGATATCAATGGACAAAGGCTCTGAAGTCATAGCAGTTAAGGAGCACCAGTCTCCAAAAATGATGATGAACATGAGATTATATTCAGAGTGATGAAGGTGACATGTGAGGATCTGGTAAACACCAGCTGATGTGTGTGTGTGTGTGTGTGTTGGTGAACTGCCACTCTGACACAGAAAAAAAGGGGAAAGTGAAGGCTGAGGAAACACACAAATCATCAGCAGTTGATTGATGAATTGAGTCAAGATGCTTAATTAATAAAACAATGAATGGGACCTGTTCAGTATTCAATCCATGTTTGACATAAAACATTAGTTAGAAACAGGTAGAAGCACAAGTTGTCTCTCCAAATG
This sequence comes from Protonibea diacanthus, assembly GCA_028641955.1. Lineage (NCBI taxonomy): Eukaryota > Metazoa > Chordata > Actinopteri > Sciaenidae > Protonibea > Protonibea diacanthus. The sequence goes on from CM053986.1 coordinate 14,980,394, forward strand.
TTATTGTTTCCCCACGGCGGACCCCTACTGTGTTACAAATTGACTGGTACAGATGGAAGGCAGTTGTCCAGGCCTGTGTGCCAGTGAGCTGTAAACTATTCGGCTCTGCTGGGAACAGAAATAGGAGTGTTACTGCAGCGAAGTAACACTATGATATCACATTTTAGATTCAAGACAGCTGCTTCCTCACATGGGAATGGGAAAAAATCACATGATGGAAGACATATCAGGACAGAGGGAGGCTTTCCGTTTCATAATCCAATAGCACATTGTGCCGTGGTTGTGTCACGTTATGAGGTGATGATTCAAACTTACAGTATTTCCACAATTAAACCGTATAGTTTGTGCAGTTTGTGCAACAGTGCACTTGCTCCACATCACTGAAATAAAAAGGCAAATCAGACACGAGACAAGAGATATTTCACTGATTGTGACATGCCACAAGTCAAATGACAACATCTCATTAGAGTGACAGGAGACAGCAGGTGAGAGCGCGGCTTCTGTCACGATCATATTATGTGTTCCCAGCCAAATGAACTGTGGAGCTATAAATTGATCTTAAGGGAGGACAGTTTTACATTTGGAGTGATACGTCTGGCATTCGGAAAGTGATGCAGTGGCTTAAAAATCAGAGAAAAGTGATAAAATTCTGACAGTGTTAAAAGCATTCAAATATACAAAGGTATATTGATCTGAAACCTACATTCACCAGAGACCAGAAGCCGCAGTAAGTATATGGAAGAGTGGAGCTTTACTTACATGAGTGCAAAAAGGCAAAATCTTGTTATTATACCCTTAAATCTGCAAATACTTTCTCCCCCAACACTAATACAGTGGGGATAAACAGGAAATTATTCGATCAAGCTTGGCTTTCCTGAGCTAATTAGCAAGGTCTGGGAAAAAAAAAAAAAAAAAAAAAAAAAAAGTTATGTGGTGCAGCGCCTGAACAAAAACAATTGCACCTGTTAACAGAACCGTATGCGTCACCTGTTTCAGAGCAGGTATAGCAGTCAGTCACAGCATAATACTCTCCGTAATTAGTCTCTTAAGAGCGGTAACAGATGTAGGGGGTGAGAGAAGAAGAGAGAATGAAAGACAAACACAGACAGACAGAAAATGAATGAATGGCTTTTGATTGTGTGATTTGATATAGCGTATTTTGTGTGTGTGTGTGTGTAGTCAGGAATGGCTTGCTTTGATAACTAATAAAACAAAGATGAGTTTTACTGAATATATTTCATGCCGTTATGCTACAACTCATGCGATATCAAATGTTATTCCTTCCTACAGAAGAATACATATATACATAACACATATATAGTCATTAATACTCACAGAAACACTGCAACTTACTCAAATAACTTAAAGAATAAGTATGTAGGATTTAGATTTAGTGGCATTTAGTGTTCTGGCTGCTGATTGCAAAGCCCTTGCCTCACCCAACATGGAAGGAGAAACTGCAGTCGCCACAAAAAAAAACAACAACAAAAAAAACAAAGCAAGAAATGCAGTATCTAATGCAAATCCCTATCTAGATCCAGTGTTTACTTTGTCCATGCTGAGCTACTGTAGAGATGTGGTGATTCAACATAGCGGACTGCATGGAGGAGGCTCATTCTAAAATAACAAAAACATTCTTAACTTTAGGTGATTATACAGGAGCAAAAAAAAATTCTTATGAATATTATATTTTGTAAATACAGACCACCTAAATCTGACACAACTGAAGGTCCATTTACTAGCTCTTTCCAGGACTTTCAACTGTAACCAATAGACCAGGACCATGAGACAAAAAAGCTAGCACGTGGACCTTGAATTATTCGTTCTCTTTTTTGTGTTTCCAAGTTAAAAAATAAACTCTCATACATTAGAAGTGACATTCAGAGTAGATTGTCTTTACTCTAAAGCCACTTGACTCCAAAAATTATGAGAGCAAAACTAAGAGTTCAAGTTCAAGGGTTTATCATGTCTTTTTTTTTTTCTAAGACTATTAGGAGATATTCAACTGATGATTATAATTATACAAAAACAGGATAGAAGTAAATTAACAAAAGCATAAAATATCTAGATGAAATCATAATACGAACAGCAAATAAAATACCCAACCATGGATTTTAAAGGCATCCATGGAAGAGGAAGATCTATTTGTCACTGGCAAGCGATTCCACCACTGAAATTTCTTTATCGCCTTTGCATGGTGCAGAGAGCAGTGACTGATCACCAGATCTGAGGGGTCGGGAGGTGGAATAGAGAATCAGCATTTCAGAGATGTAACCTGCTGTCAGTCCACGCTGCGCTTTACAAACAAATAAAAGAATCTTAAAAATCAATCTGGCTGCAGCGACTCGAGATGTTTTTTTCTGTTTTCTTTTTTATCATCGGATGTCTTACTAGAGAAATCAGATCAATGTTGTGTGGGAGGATTCTTTCACTCAATAAATTAGGGATGGTACAATAAAAAAAAAAGAAAAAAAACATGAGTTGAATGGTTATTGGTGAAGAAACAAATAACAGCAGCTTTTAGACGTTAATGGCAGGGTCGGCATTTAAAGACCCTTATCAGTTGAATCCTTGTCAGAAGGGTCAAATTTGAGAAGTGTCCTCTATCTACATTCAGGGAGCGGAAAGAAAAGTCTTCAGGGGACACATTTATATTCACAGCGATGTCTCAGTTTATACACCTCCAGTAAAAACAACCATATGTTGCGCTGGGTGAGCCCCGTAAAACAGAGCTCGTTACCACGTCCTCACACACACACACACACACACACACACCTTTTGTAGATAAAGCGTATACCTGCACAAAAGCGGGGCATTAAAACGTACACAACCATGCGTGCTGGCCACTAACGCGCAATATAAACATGCACACACAGTCGCTATGGGTATGTAGAGGATAAGGCAGACTCTACACAAGGCATGAACACATAACTAAACTATGTGTATAAACAGAGCAGAGTCAGTTGACTAATCTTGTAAATACAGAGAATACATTGCTGAAAATGAGACGGTTGCAACTTTAAAGTGCTTTTACTGCAATTTACCATTCAAACAACCAAAGGCATGTATTTAGCCATCAGACTGTGGTAAACAGAGTGATGGGTAAAAAAGATAGCAAATGCTCTTGTTACATTTTATTTTGCTTTCAAGCCAAGCTCTTGATGTGAGTGCAGCATCTGGGTCGCCCCCAGAGAACAGAACTGAAGAGAGTGTTTCTGACTGAAAGATAGTGACTGAGCTGCAAATGTTCTGGCCTTTGTCTCTGTGAGTTACTGGAATTCAAACATGGGAAAATGCGTCAGGCATACTGTATGACGTAGAGGTAGAAGTGGAGCGGCCAATTACCAGTGCAGCTGTTGTATATATATATAGCATCAAACATCTGTCTTTAGTGCTCACTCTAAGGGTGTCTGTTTAAGTATATGTACTGTATATAAACTTATCACAACTTAAAACTAAATCTCCCATAATCCTACTTACTTTTGGTGACCACGCCCTCCAGTCTGATGATGTTGGGGTGGTCAAACTGGCCCATAATTGACGCCTCGCGCAGGAAGTCCCGCCTTTGTCGCTCCACATAGCCGCCCTTCAGTGTCTTTATTGCCACGGCAATCTCCTTCTTCCCCGGTGTTCTCAGGCGACCGCTGCACACCTCGCCAAACTCACCTAAAAACACACATACACACACACACACAAAATGAACAGAGGAAAGAGTCTATCACTGAACTCCACACCGTCAACATGCGGCTCAGTATTCCACCTGGGGGCAGTGTTGCAATTCTCATGTAAACTCCAGCATTGTTGCCCCTTCTCTGATTAGTTAAACTTCATGAAATTCTCTCTTTCAGTTTCTAAAAAAAAAAAAAACCTTGAAACTATTCTTACGCTTTCTTTTGTTCCCTAAACCTGTTAAAGCTTTAATATTCCTACAGTCTCTGCTGAGAAAAATCACTAAGAGAAATGGGAAATGGAAAAAGGCATCGTCTTCAGCGTGTACAATGGAGTAGAGGCGGATGATGGAGTGGAATGAAAATAGATCATCTCCTATAGCACATTTAAAGGTATTGTTATCCTAACCAACATGAAATGCTCCTCCTCCGCCCACGAGTCAGTGAGACACAAGTGCATCAGTGTGCATTTGTGTGTGTACAGTATGTGTGTGGGTGTGTGTGTGTGTGTATACCGGCTCCGATCACCCTCTCGATGCGGATCCTGGATGGGTCGATCTCTTTGGTGAACTCATGGATGGCCTGTGTTGGGTCTTCGTATGTGTCAGGGTCCACGTAGGTCTTTATTCCTGGGAAAGGGACTGAGGGGACAGAGAGAAAGACACAGCGACAATGAGATAAAATGTGTTTTTGTAAAATCTTAATCAGGCTGGAAGGTAAAATTAGCCTTATGACTTACATACTTTTTAAATCCAAATTAAACTATCTACAAAACTTTTTTCCTCTACTGCCATCTCTGCCGTATCTGCTACACAAGGGGGGTTACATTTGCAGGGGGTATGTGGAAAGATTGCAGGATTTGATATACCAGAAATTATGGGTTGATTAAAACATATTTTGATATATTTTGTTTCAGGTGCACAGTAATGCAGTGGTTAGCCTGTCTGCACTGTCGCCTCAAAGCCAGAAGCTTCCTGGTTCGGTGGTGAATCTGAGGGTGAATGGTTGTTTGTCTCTATGTGTCAGCTGGCAACTTGTCCTGGGTGTACCCTGCCTCTTGCCTGAAGCCAGCTGGGATAAGCTCCAGGTAAGGATAAGCGGTTACTGATGTCTAAATTTACTGTCAAAAGAACCCAGAAACCAGACAACTGCACAGGACTAAATGAGATGAAAAGCTGAAAAGCTAAAAATAAAATCTCTAAATGTTTGAATTATACAGCTTCTGCAACCCCAAATGGTTGACATAAAAATGCAAATCTGACTAAAGTCACTGAAAAAAGAACAGTAATGTAATGTTTATCTTTAAATGTTAAATAACAACCAGACCTCGATAAAAGATTCAAACCATGTTACTGCAATTACCACGTTTCAATTCTTCATCATACCCGTCTCTCCTTCCATGTCTACACCTATACTGAGTGCTTCAGCTGTCATCTATAGTCTTAGAAATCAGCAGAAATAGACGACATCATTATGTATTTAATTTCATGCTGTATCAACAGTGCATCACGGGACATTACATATATAAATACATGGAAGATTTGGTCAGTCTTGATGAAGACGCGTTTCCCCACTACTATTGAGCTGGGAGGCAAAAAGACAAGTTCCCATGTCTGATGTTCAATATTTACTTTCTGGAAATGGACATGAGCAAAAGAGCCTTACACACATCCACAAGTATACCAGAACACACACACACACACACACACACACACACACACACACACACACACACACACACACACACACACACAGATAGCTTGTTCCTCCTTTTGCTGAGAAGTAGCAGGCTAGCAGTCCTTTAACTGGGCCACTTTAAGCAAACATCCACCCTGCTGAAGTGTCCTTGAGCAAGTCGGTGAATCTTTCACAGGCTTGCTGTTGTTCTGGTTCTTGACCCCGACCTCCCTGTGGAGGAGGGTGGCGGGGGCGGGGGTGGGGGCTGTGTTTCTCCTTCAGGGATCGATACAGTATCACAAAACAAAACAACAGTCGGTTGTCTCAGATGAATGAACCGGCACCAGCAAAACCCCGAGGACCCTGTTCTCCCCTAAAAGCTTCTGTTCAACGCCACATTCAGAGATGAGACCTCAGACAAGACACAGGCCAACACTCACCCATGAGCTTTTAATCTCAAAAATCAGATTGTGACAGCTTGTTGGGCAACTTCAAGAGCTAATGCGATGCATGTTTCTTACCTCTTTTCCTCTATGTTTCTGGCATTCTAGTCGCAATCCAAAAGGCCCCTTAAAACTGCCTCATTTCTTTTTGTCCTCTTCTCTTTCTCTGCCTTTCAACCTGGTTGCCCTCATCCTCATTTCTGTCTCCTTTCTGTATCTCCTCCTGCAATTTCCCCTTGTCTCGCCCCAATCTTCGTCTTTCTGCTCTCTTTCAAACGACTTCTCCCTTTTTCACTTTACAGCTCTCATTTCAATTTCTGTTTTTTATGTCAGCAATGAAAAGTTGGGAATTAAAAGACAAAAGACAGGCAAACGAGACAGAGGGGCACAGGAGTGCACGAGCAGACAGCTCAGCTACGCAGCTATGTCACCAGATTAATCAAAAAAAAAAACTGAAACTACACTAAAAAAAAAAAAAACTCTTGTAGGACATCGACATCAAACCTGAGGCGAGGTGAGGAGGAGTGCTAGATATGATGAAGATGAAGAGACAGGAAGATGAAGGAGCATGGTTGACTTGTCTGACGTCTTAATTCTGGGAACTATAAATACCACATGCTGCTACTTGCCAGCATTTGTAACAATGGAAAGTCAACGTTTTTAACATTCTGTAAAAGTCTGTGGCGGGGGCTGTCATTCCTGTGCAAAATTCAAATATCCATAGGCACAGAAACACATTGGAAATGATCCATACAGCAGTACATGACAGGCTGAATGCAAAGAGAAGAGCAGCCTGCTTGCTGTTAACAGAGGTTCACACAACCGCTCTCTTCTTTTCTTTTTTCTTTTTTTTTTGTCCCTCATTATTGGCAAAGACATGGCACAAAATAAAACCTGGCACTTTCTCACCATGTAGTTGGCCGTTCTGGTAAAATCAATTTTCAACATTAACATTTTAAGTTAACGTGCCAAACAGATTTTACATGTTCATTAAAATATAAAACTTCCCCAGCCACCATTAGCATAAATATTAACGGAAATGAATTACTGTTGATTCAATCTTTGTGTGAAAACACCAAAAAATTAAAGGTCACAGTGAGAAAAAACAACAAACAAGGCTGTAGACTGATTGATTTACCATGTCCATTCTGATAGCTGGTCCTCCTTTTCTCCTCTGAAGTCATCTTGGCCTTAAAGTACCACTGACACCTGGAAAACATTGATTGATGGACAGAGTTAAGAGGATTTTCCTCAAATGTGCAATTATCTTACGTTTTGCATGCAGTGTCATGGGGGATCCAAGTATCATCTAAGAGTTGAAGCAACATAAGAGAAAAACTGGATGTTATTTGGATAGTCTGCCTACAGTTTACCAGATACTATCCACATAAAGCATCTAAATAAACCCCAACAGCCTCATTATAGAAACAAAATCTGTCATTAGTGACATTTAATAAGACTCATTGTGTCAACGTCTGAGTCTGCTGAATTACTAACGATGTCTGTGAAGGTTCTCAGTCGTTTAATTGTTAGGCAGGAGTTAAATCTATACAGCAATTCACACTTGGCCTCAAGTGACCTTAACGACTCAGACGGCAGTTGTCACAGCAACAAGAGCAGTATTAACGAACCAAGTGGAAACAATGGCCTGGTTAAATGATCTCACCAAGGTTACATATCTGAGTTTCCCCACCAGTTGGTCAGAACTGAAGAAGCCTCTTGGCTGAGAGGTTAAACGTCTTCATGGATCGTCCATGATCATAACAACTGTTATTTGTAACAGCGGGCTGTTATACAGAAATATCAGACCGTGGAATATCGTTATTATTCAACCAGAATCAAGTATTCAACAAAGCAGTGTAATAAAGTGATTTTTTTTATTACCCTAATGACCACTATAGATCCATGTGTTTTCTGTGGTGTATGCAGAGAATGGGCTCCACCGAAACTGTGATATTCTTTCCTTTTTTAACCATCTTCTCAATGAATCACATTTAATTACACAATTTTCAGAGAATGTCAACATCCAGGTCTAATTAAGACAGCCACTATCCAGTTAATTAACGCCCTCCCTGACCCGAATTCTAGTATCTTGTGTAAACAGCTTGATGCAGCAATAATATGCATCATAAAGTTATGTTGTACAGTGCATACGGAAAGTATTCACAGCGCTTCACATTTTCCACATTTCGTTATGTTACAGTCTTATTCCAAAATGGATTCAATTCAATTTTTTCCTCAAAAGTCTACACACAATACACCATAATAATATGAAGTTTTTTTTAAAGGACAAAAATATAATAATATGTATATAAGTATTCACAGCCTTTGCCCAGTACTGTATATGGACAGGTGTGTGCCTTTCCAAATCATGTCCAATTAGCTGAATTTACCACAAGTGGACTCCAATTAAGCTGTAGAAACATCTCAAGAATGATCAGTGGAAACAGAATGCACCTGAGCTCAGTTTTGAGCTTGATCACAAAGGCTGTGAATACTTTCCGTATGCCCTGCATGTAAGGCTGCTACAGGAAACACAGGGTAAATATAGACCCTGATGTGTGTACTTGCTTGTAAGTGTGTTTTAGCAGTTTGAGCTGATGTTTTTGCAGTCAAACTGTGAAAATAAAAGATTCTTAAGGAAATGTTTGGCACCTTATATGTGTCAGATTTGCACACATCCACAAACACAAGTGCTGATAAAAAAAAAAAAAACCTGGTATCTTAATAACCTGACACTAAAAAATCTGAAAGAACAACGAACAAAGGCGCCCCACTTTCAGATTAAAAGTTCCATGAATAGATAAACATGATCTCTGAGAGGTTATGTGTGAAAAAATACAGCAAAAAATTATAGGAGCATGAGAGAGAACAAGCAAAGAAGATATTGTATATATATTTATATTGTTTATATTTTTTACTTAATGTTTACTCTGCACCAACTACACCAAGTCAAATTCCTTGTAAGTGAAAACCTACTTGGCAATAAATCTGATTCTGATTCAAACCAGACAGTGAGGACAGACAAACAGCAGAGAAATGCAACAAAACTATAGCCACCAAATATAAAATAGAATCAAACAAAATGACATTGCAAGGTTGGAACATATCATCTAAAAGCCAGATGTGCAGAAACATAAACACACAGAAGGAACATATGCTCTTTCACAGGGACAATTAAATGTTTTCTCTCAACACGCTACTATAGAAGGGATGTGCACTTGCATCCACTAATGCAAAAGCTCCCTCATCCTCCTGTATGTGTTTGTGTGTGTGTGTGTGTGTTTGTGTGAGGGAATGTATGGTTTTTTTTCGTGCGAGTTTATCTTGGCACCAAGAGACAGCCAACGACTGATAAAAAGCTGCTTCCAAGAAAGTCTGAAAAGCTGAGAGATTAGATGACAGCATCTGCAGAAGACCACAGAAGAATTTATCCAAATAGATGCTTCAATGTTACTCACAAATAAAAAGTGAAGTACGCTGTCAGAATCACACACGACCAGGAGCACATTAATGGGAAAGTACAGGCGTACAGACAGGAATTTGACTCGCAGCTCATGCGCATTATTGTAAAAATAGTCAGCTGTGTGTGGCATACATGTTATATCATTATATCAAATATAAGCCAAAATAAGATGTGTCTGCAGAGTTGAAGTCAATTAAGGGAGAAAAGCCATGGCAGAAAATGTAAAGTAAATGAGCAGCGTTACTAAACTTAACACATTTCTGGAAATCCTTGAAATCCTTGATCCTTCTGGTGACATTTCAACACATTTAATAATTCAGTTTCTACAGAGTGAGGACTCACCGTCAAGTAGCATTATATTTCCTTCAGAACTGTTACTATTTGATTTAATTAGTAATTAATGTATATCCTACTTTACTCCTAATATCGAGCAGATTCGACCAGAATACGGTTGTGTTTAAGGTTAGGAAACATCAGTGTCATGGTTGAAAGAAACTAATATTGACTAATACTTGACCAGGCACCAACCACGCCCTCCTGTGCCACACACTTTGTGGATCCAAACATCCACCACAGCAGCGGTATAATAAGGCCATACTACCTGTGCGTTGTACTGCTTGAAGAGACAATAATTACTCTTACAAATGCAAAAGGACAGTTGTCAATATAGTGTTAAACATAGGTCATTGTAAGCGTGTGAACCAATGATCAATGCTGTCAAATACAGTGTAATAGTGTATGAATAGGTCTAGTTTTTGTTGACACCGAAGGAGAGAGATGTATTGATTTAGGTATTGATGTATTCCTATTGTAGTTTTATTAACTATTCAAAACCAACATTTGGTTTGTGGTGTTGTATTGGATTACATTTTACTGAGGAAGTCACAACTTGTGTATAACAGCTGTAGTAAAACAACAGCAGCGTGTGAAACCAGTGTACCATAAAGAAGTCACTGTGAATAGAGAGTTGAAACTAAAGCATCAAGCCACAACAAAAACGCAACAATTAAAAAAAAGCGATTATATTTTAGATCTGTGGTCCGTCATGTGAAATGGCATTTAGGACATCATTGTGAACATTAAAGCGCAATTTAAGGGGTCGGGCCACCACAAAAAACAAAACAAAACAAACAAACTGAGCTCTCAAACTCATTATTTTCAATGGCGTGTGCCACGCCACAACAGTTTTTTGCTGTGTCGAGCAATGTGGCAGACAGCAGTCCCCAACACTGTTGGACTTACACTGCAAAATTCAACCTGACTGAAGGAGGGAGCGGGCACAGCAAATTTGACACGCATTGTGTCTGAAAAGGCCAGAGCACTAAGCTACAACTAAATTAAAGTTAAATAAGTACACAATTGGTGCCTTTTGTCATTCAAACACGGTTGATCGATACCTAAATGTTTAATAATGGCGTCATTCAAACATGACAAGACTCGACGCGCAGGGCACACGATTCAGAGGCAGAGATTGGACGGCTGCAGAAGAGCAGTGAGATGGAAAAATATTTTAAAAAGGAAGGTGCTCTGAGTCCTCTCACGGGCTGCATCACTGATTAATTTTAAAACTTATTTTGCGGTAGAGGGCTTAATTAATGGCCGTGAGCACGAGGGACGCTCACTCCCACTTCTCAAGAGTGGCTCCTCTAATAAAATTTCTCATATTTCATCATTTATTAGATTGAATATAGAATTTTGCTACCTGTTTCATCAGTCCCACAGTGTGCAAAGATATTTTAAAATGACAAAATGTGAAGTTGTGACTTAACTCCTGATTGTCTCTCTCTGTGTGTGTGTCTTTTTTATAATAATACTGTTGGTAGTTGGCATGGATAAAATCTGATCATTTTTGGATGGTGGAAAACAAACCAAAAAATGAAAACACATTTAGACTGACCAGACATATAAAGAACCTCCTCAAGAACAGTGCCTAATTCACAATATTTTGTGGTATACATTTAGTATTGTACCCTTAAGAAGTTAAGAACATCACTGTATTTACCTGTACGCTGCTGTGACGGCATTAAATTCAGAATTAAGCTATGTATGACATGTTACTAGAGAGACCATCATCTTCAATTGAGATCATTAGTAGATTTTTATTCAATTAAGAGGCAGACATGCAACATGTTCACCACATTTACGCAATGAAGTGCATGTCTGATACATACTTAAAGGAGTGGCAGCAAGAAGAAGAACAGAGCCCAGAGACTTGACCCAAACCCCCAACAGAGACAAACAGAGAGATGTCTCATCTGTCACTTCAAACGAGAGTCCTGTCTTCACTGTCACTGTTACAGACAAGTCCACTTCTCCCCTGGCCTCCAAACCACTGTGGTCAGGCCGAGAGATCCTATCTCCCTCTTGGAGATGGAGCTGGTGGAGCTGAGATCCCCCAGGACCTGATAGTACTGACATATTTTACTGCTGGTTTGGGTCTGATTCAGGACTCAATTATAAGAGATGCTACTACCACTCTTCATTCCTTCATCCCAAAATAACAGCAAATGGATGATGAGCAAATTCACAAGGTTTCCTCACAAAGTCAAAGTGGTACTCAGACATCTTAAAAACTAAAGTGCATTCTAAAGGAGATGTGGTTTACTAGATGTCATTACTATTATCATATTCCCCAATAGACTCATGACTAAACACCAACTACACAGATCTATTGAAGTCATGTAAAAATAGACAGATTCAGTGTGTGGACAATTTAAATGAACTGTATTCTTCTTATGACCCTTTTCTTGGAGATATTTACTGTATGTTCCCTACAAAGACTACACTAGACCAAGCAGCAACCTCTGTGGTTGTGAAATGAACATGGAAATGCCAAAAACTGCAGTTCCTCAAACATCTGCTTGAGGCTGGCTACAAAACCAACCAACCAAAACCAACCATAAGCCCCGATGTTAAAATGCCTCTGTCTCTATAGATAATTTCCCCATTCATGACAACTGTATTGAGGGTATTCACATTATATTAATGATTAAAGTTATACATAATTAAGAACGGGGCTGCTTTGATTGACAGGTGAGCTGTTACAGGTGGCTTGTTTGAGCAACCAGGTGCCATTCAACCTGCTCAGCTCAGTGGAGCTTCACAACAACTCTTCAGAAACCTACGGGTCACAGATACTACAGCCATGTTTTAGACTGTCTATGTAATAGACATACTCATACTGTAGTAAAAAATATAAATACACATCATCATTTATTGATAAACAGCCAACAAATTGCCATAATTTCAGGAAGATACACATTTTGGTCACAACTTTGGAATAGTACACTTTAATGTATCATTTTTTTTAATTGGCCTGTAATTTTCCCCTCAGCGCACTCATTGTTGCCACCACTAAACTCTGATCACAATCTAATCTTCACATCACAAAGAGAGGAAATGATAACAAGTGAAGGAACAGCTCTTTATATAAAAGAATATAAAGAAATCACACAGTCGACCTCCTGAAATATGGAAGAAATCCCAAAATCAGTACAGAAACATTTCTAGTCTATCTGGTTGTACAATAAAGTACGCTTAAAACTCAAAGACTAATAACATTAACTGTTAAATCTGCAACACTGAATTAAATCTTTAACAGGCCACATGAACCTTGCTGAAACTGGAGAGAAGTATTCCTCAACTTTTATTAATAGAGACACGACGGCAACAATGTTGGTCTGTGTCTGCGGTGTGTGAAAGTACACACTTGCGCGTGTGATTGCTGTTGGAAAATGTGACAAAAATAGCTAAAAAAAAAAAAAAAAAATTGAATTCATGTGGAACTTGTAATAATGTGATCCCAGTTTATGCAGATGATGGTTTTTTTGGAGGACACACAGAGATGAAACATCTGTGCTCCCGTTGCTCCTCAGAGGCAACGTCAGCTAGCAGCTGCACACCTCCCACTCACTCCAGCGCTGGTTCAATCTCATTCTGACCTCCTCACATCTACTCGATAATTACTTTAATATTAAGCGACATAAATTAAAGTTAATTCAGATTCATCTCACTTCAGTTCCATTCGGTGGGCCAGTATTAGGAAGAATTATTTCCGCAAGACAAAAACAATTATGTGTGAAAGAACATGATTGTGTGCAAGTTTAACTGGAATATTAAGAATATCACTCACATATGACTTTAATTTCCCCAGCAGCTAAAAACAGTGTTAATGTGTTTGTCTTGTTAGTTATGTAGTCAGGATCCTTTGGGAAATGCTGCAGAGCAGAAGCAGGGAGTGATGAACTGAACTGCTAAATAAACTTTGCAGCGTGTTGACTTGAAATACTCACATCTGTATCCTTGCTCGCTCAATAAATTCTCATTATGTTAGCACTATAGCTGCGATAAAATACATAGCCTTAGACTGTAATACGAAGTTAGTGCTTAATTTATTTTATTTTTTAATTGTTATTTAAATAAATATATAAATGTAAGCAGTTCTTTCAAATTCGTTTGGGTCTTCAACAACTCCTGAGGGAAATATCTGGCTCTTTAGCTGCTAAATGCTCCACTTAATTCACCCGTTAGTCATTAACTTCGTGTGCTGTTTGTTGCCTGGCAGGTGTACGCTGGGTTTATCAGTGCTTTTTTAGCCGAAAATAGCTTCCTGTTGTTGGAAATGTTCTGTACAGAACAGACGGGAACAGCATGGTCAGGTGATATTTCTCTGTGGGTTCATGACCATGAGCGACCCCTTCCACATTACACAGAGTCATTTAATACCAGAAAATTATTGAGCGAGTGCAGCTTTAAATAAATAACAAGAAGATAGTCCAGATATTTTAGTTTTTAATATCTCCTCTTCATGCTCGAGTTTGATCAGCACCCACATGAATTGTGCAGGAGACCTTCGTGGTTTTCTTAAGGAGAAAATTTCCTCTGTGATTTGATGAAATGACGCTCCTTCAGTATTGCTTCTAATCAAGAAAACACAACTCCGCAGATTAGTAGAGAGTACTCTTTACAAAGTGGCTAAATGCTGTGACAATTCAGGCCGTAACTGTAATTGTAATACGTTCTGACTGAAAAATGCCCGCACAGAACTAGTGGGGAAGGTGTGTGTAAGCGCATGCTTGTATGTGTGTGTTCATTTGATCACATGAGAGCTGCCCCCTCTTTGAAGACTTAACATAATCTGGGTTGCCAGATTAGAGCAGGTGTCAGAGGGCTACGAGCCACAGGTTGCCAGATTGGGCTTTGGCTAAGTGAAGTCTGTGGGATCCTGGACACTGATAGACGGAGCAGATAACATGGCAGGTAACACTGGCAGAGAGGACAAGAAGGGGCTTTGGAAAGCTACTGTTGACCTCTGCTGATGGGGTCAAGCTGTTCATTAAAGCAATGGTGGCATGCGCCTTTATCAGTCTTTGCCAGTCCTATCCTCTGATCCCCTTTATCCGCCTATCCCTCTGTCTCACTGGCTTTCATGTTGAAAAGAGGCCGCACACAGACACACACACACACACACACACAACTATTACACTACACTCTTTTCTAGGCTGTTCAGCATTGTTACAGTACATATTCACAAGCTCTTTACACACCCACACATAGAAAAAAAGAAGCTCGCCCAGAGCCATAATCAAAGCATCAGTGTAATTCAAACCACTCCTCTCTCGCCCTAACACCCTTTCGCAGTCACCTCGCTGTGGCGCATCGCTCACTGCAGGGCTGACAGAGGGCACAGAAGAAAGAATGGATCCAAGGGAATATAAAAGAAATGCTAAAAGGTTCGCAGACAATTCAAGGATAAAAAGTACACATACAGTAGAGCTCTTAGCCAGGCGACAGCCGTGTAGTACAACTTTGCTCTGGTGGAAGTTGCACTCTTCAAATTTAGCACGAGCGCATGTGAACACAGATGTAAATTTAGGAAGCTTTAGGGCAAGCCAGGTGTTAAAACTCCTCCAACGGCAGGTCCTCTTATATGCTCACTTGAGTTGTACAACCTTACATCCATGAGAGCTGTGGAACTGAAAGCTCTCATCTTTCTCAGGCAGCTCAAGTACATTTGGAGTTTTTTTTTTTTTTTTTTTTTTTTTTGCTAAAAAAAAAAAAGTGAAAATACCTCCTACACAGGGCAAAGAGATCGCACACGAGAGATTGCGATGAAGTCAAAAAACACTCCAGCTACTGCTGTGACTGCTTTTAGCTGGATTCAGGTAAAAAAGGTCCTTCTTGTACGAGAATGCGAAAAGTCTAAAAGGGCTCTTGTTCAAGCACTTGCAACTGCTGAGTGTGTGTGCGTGTGTGACTTTTTAATAAATAGACTATAGGACACAAACCCTCCTACACACACTGAGATAACATACCATAAAACACACACACACACACACAACATACAACTGAAGAAATTAGCCTTTCCTGCTATGGAACTACTGCCTTCAGATTCATTTTGATGCCAAGGTAGTATACTTTGGCACAGATACTGTGTAAGACCAGCTTATTCATACCATGGTGCACTACTTTGGCATGATAACACTGATCTTACATCTGTGAAGTTCACTGCTCACTTGTGGAAGTTCTCCGAGAGCCACAGTTTAGTGCTGAAACAAATATGCAAGTGTTTTATGCTATAGTTCGTTAATAGACGCTACATCCTGGCTCCAGAGAGAACGGGGGTCAATTTTATGACTGACTTACACAGTCAGCACCTGAATCATTCATCAATAGCACATTTGTCTGAGATCACTAAGTTCATGAATAATTTATATAGTGATGCTGTATAGAAATACTAATGGTGTAACAATATTACAAACATCTGCTAAGGCTGCAGTTCAAATCCACTTGTGAAAACGGTTTATTATTATATATACACACCATAGAATTTTTGTGATGTTCTCACTTTTGCTCAAACCAGAAGATCTTTAGGAATTATAAGAGAATAGTTATTCCGAAATAAGACAGATGCAGACTTTATTCTACATTTAAAACCATCATCAAGAGCAGGTACGGAGATCCTGTCAAATTTATTGATGTAAAATTTAGTTTTTGCTGGGGTTTTACTATATGTGTGAACATCTTGTAATTGTCTTTTATACTGTAGTGTTAATTAAGAGCGACGTATTTCTCTGTTTTCTGCACAGAGACTACAGATGTAAATGATCTCATAGCTAACTGGTGCAGATAAATTGCTCCCGGTCAAATGAACAAATAATTAAATAAACCAGAAAATGGCAGAAAGAAGTTTCTCGGTTTGGACTGATGGACTGACACACTGACTCCTGTCTCATAACTATCTGCAAAGCATTCTTTTGTGGAGCAGTTTATCCTCTGACAGATGACAGATGAAAGTGTGCGGTGCAACATAGCCATTACATTTTCATTTTCATTCTTATTGGATCATATAGTTGGTGACCTTAGATAATTTCCAGCATAGGTCCACCAACTGACTCTATGACTTTATGTGTTAACGCACACCTTTTCATAACCTTTACATTTTTTTGGATTACTATGTCTTCAAAAATATCTTGCACTGTGAACTTACTGGACACTACCTGGTAATTGCTTGCACATTCTTGCACAAAACTGTACAGCTCTTTTCATTTTTTTCATCTTTATCTTCCAGTGCTTGATTTTTATCTGGCTTATATTTTAATATTTTATTTGAATAAAACTCCAAGGCAAATTCCTTGTATGTGGCAGTGAACCTCATTCTGATGAGTGAAAACGGACAGGCTCTGGCAAGTATTTGGATCAATAAATTGGTGTTCTATAGTGTTTCTAGGAAACAGTGTAACATTCTTTTTGGTTGTGTAACTAGAAGGTTTTTTTACTTGAAGGTTCATCATAATCTTTTGCTGACATTTAGATTTCAGTCTTTAGGTTTCTGCAAGACCTCAAATTAACCTTTAATTCAACCCTTTAATTTGAGGTCCTCTTTCTCACCACAACTATCCAAATTAAGCCCTGAGAGGCTGAGGTTTCTTACGCAAATCTGAGTCTTGCAAATCACGTGAACCCTGCTAAATTCAACAGTCTATGTCTTATCAACCACAATTAACATATCTGCTGCTGTTTTTGAGCAATCCTTCTTCAAATGGACAAAGATTGATAATGTGACACAGTTTATTTAAAAAAAAAAAAAAGTTTTAAAAAGTGTTTTAAAGAGAAACACTTTAAGCAACATCATAGCTGACAGAGCGGTTGATCTGAAACTGTTTGCAGAATTGGGAAGCAGTCACAACATCTTAGCACCATCATATCCATGAAGTGGTTATAGTCGGTATATTTAGAATATTATTGTATATATAATATTATTATTATTATCACATGACAGTGTGAAACAGATGTAAAAGGAGTAATGATGAATCTAATTATCACCTACATCTTCAGCTTCCTGCAGCTTTATGGAACTTTTCTATGAGTTTCAACTCATTGTTTATCTGCCTGGCCCACGTGTTTACTGCCTCATAGCATCTTTCTGGGATGCAGCAGGCAGAGACCAAAAAAGAGCTAAAAGAAGAGGTACCACAGGCTTTATATTCACCAGGAAACCATGAACAAGACTCCAGATAAACATAGTGGACATTTTCACTTTGCAGGAAAATCACAGTCATAATTAATATTATAAATAACAGATGCTGTGTATGCTGTCTCACTGACAAAGCTAAGGCCTTGTTCAGAGTGACAATCCAAATCTGTCTTTTTGGCATACTGTATCCAGAAATGTGATTTTTGCAAATTAGATCCAAGGCAGAAGTGGCTTGAAATGCGAATTCAACCAGATTTCTAAGCATCTCAGTCTGGATGTTCTGGCTACTCAAATCAGATTTGTGTCTTTTGCATCACTCGCAATGCGACACATAACGTCAAACAGATGTCAGGCAGAAGCTGCTGAGCAGAGTCTCTGCTCATGGATGTAATGATGCTGTTACGAGTCCTTGGCAGCCTGATTGCTTGAAGGGTGAGACAACGGATCTCCATTTCTCATGCTTCTGGTTTGTGTTACTGACGCCTACGTCATTACCACAGCAACCCATGCAGACAGGTTGGTGATGTCGGATCACTTGCAGATAATGTGCCGACGGTCTGTCTTAAAGATCTGATTTGAGGGGCAAATCTGATTTGCCTGCAGTCTGAACAAATACATACGGCCACTCTTAAATGGATCAGAGCTTTTGTTAATGGTATCAACAGCACCTGTGCTTTTCCTGCCATGACATGTCAAGATGTCTGCTGTGAACAAGGACCAGTGATCTTTCAAAATACACACACACACCTTTAATAGGGCAAAAACTGAGAAGTGTTCTGCTTATGAACAAAGTTGAACGACGAAATGTGCCTCACCTGGTAAAAATCTGGTCTCATTATCAACATCTTGAGGGCCTAAAGAAGAAAAAAAAGGCTCTGCACACCCACACAGGTGTGTTTTGGATGATTAGATGTCTTCTAAAAGTAAAGGCAAACCGTGCCGTGGACAAAATTCTGTGTACTTGAATGAATGACAAGTTTTCTCCATTGACAGGTCCAACAAAACTAATGGGAAGAAAAGTATCCCACACAGTCCTGAGAGGAGATCCAATCAACCAAATCAGTGAATGGATTTCTCTTTGCATACAAATCAAGGGTAGTGAAGTGCTCTTACCTGCCAGTGATCAGGAGGAAGAGGGTGAGGATGACGAGGAGGGTAAAGCCACCGACGGCTGCTGTGACGATGACCAACACCTGGCCTTGGTCAGAAGCGATGTCTGAAGCTGAGGGTGGTGGAGAGCGGAGGGTGTGTTAGGAAGAAGGGTAAGGACGTAGGGTTGAGTAGAGAAGATGAAGGCAAAGAAGGACCAGAGGGTTGTAGGAAAATGGAGAACAGAAGGAAGGTATGAGAATTTAAAGAGCAGGTAAGGATGATAAAAGCAGCGAGGAGAGAAAAGAGGGAAATGGGATAGATAGGAGGGAGGATAAAGTGAGAAAAAAAGAGCAAATTTTTATTCACCATCACCTTAAATATTCCTCTTGATCAATGCGCCATACGTACACGCTGTCTTGATAGGCAGATACCATTGTGGGATGTTTGATCAGCTCTTTGTAATGCAAAAAACCCTCCATCAGCCTTCATACTGGAATGATTCATATGCCTGCTGCTGTTTAATTAATATTATTCATTCATGAAATTGTGATTTAGTCTATGATCATTTGGTTAAATTGGTCCCATTTGATATTCATGATTTTCCCTTTTCTGTGTCTTGTCACAAGGCTAACGAATCCAAGATAATTGAAAGATGATTGCTATTACCAAACTTATTTCTATAATATTTCACGCTTAATGAATATGAATTGGAGATCAGGGTGCGTGGTCGCTAGCCCAATGAATGAGGCTCTTGTGGGTTTATACAGTATCTGGGTATGTGGGTGTTAAGTCAAGAGTATGTATGTGTGTGCAGGGTGTCAAAGATGTGTGTGTGTGTGTGTGTGTATCTTTGCCTGGATAAAAGTAATTACAGAGCACTCAGAGGGAGGGAGAGTGAAAGTGGCAGTGGCCAGATCACACAAGACAATTCTCCCGGCCGTCAGCTTCAGACACTCTTCACATCACTAACTAAGCAGATGTGTTGGACTGATGCTGCTGTAATGAGGTGTGTGCGTATGTGTGCAGAGAGAGAGAGAGAGAGAGAGACAGACAGAGGACAGGATGAAGGATGCGAGGTGAGGGATGAGGAAAACAGATGACAGGAGAGAGATAAAGACAAACAAGAGAGAAAGAGAGAGGCGGAAGTGACAGACAGACACACAGACGGATGGAAAAAACGAGCGCACGAGACGGAGACTGACAGGCGGAAAGACAGACTGACAGGGAGGTAGAGAGCGACAGGGTCCAAATCTGCTTTCTCTTTCAGATAAAAGGCCAGCCTGTACAAAGGCTTGGCCACACACTGTCTGATCTGCAGATAAAGCAAAGCTCTGCAGCTTTGGAAGGGAGAGGGACACTGTGGAGCCAAATCACCCCTCAACAATACCTGACCAAACATAAAAGGGCAGCTGGACCTTTGTATTTTATGAGTAGACTTGTAATAAAGCTACTATTCAGACACACATACACAAAAATATTTAAATACACCAAACATCAAGGCTGTACTGTCAAACCCGCTTGTTGATTATACAGTTTTTGTCAGTTGTCATCAGAACGGATATGCTGACCTTTAAGAGGCTTGTGGTTTGTGAATACATCATCAGAAATTCATGCTGTACGGAGGCCAAATGTTTTGGCTGCAATGCAATCACAAAATTAATAATGAAACTTGTTGTAATCAAAGATTAACAAGGGTTTTCTAATCTTTATTTACTACTAAAGTTTTGCATTTATATTCCTGAAATGATTACCCTGCTCTCGCTCACAGTCTAGACTGTGACCAGTGATCAATGGCAACTGAAATCGTGACATATCTTCCTGGTAAAAGATACTAGTCTTTATTTTATACTAAAAATGTAGTTGTTAAGGAGCGACACAGTGGTGCAGTGGTTAGTTCTGTCCCCTCCTGGTTCAAACCTCGGCCTTCCTGTGTGGAGTTTGCATGTTTCTATCCCGGTACTCCAGCTTCCTCCCACAGTCTGAAGACATGCACTTAAACCTCAATCTGTGACTCTGAATTGACCGTAGGCATGAATGTGAGTGTGAATGGTTGTTTGTCTCTACATGCCCTGTGATAAGCAGGAGACTTGTCCAGGGTGTACCCTGCCTCTCACCCAAAGTCAGCTGGCATAGGTTCCAGCCCCACTGTGACCCTGATGAGGATAAGTGGTTACAGATAATGGATGGGTGGATGTAGTTGTCAAATAAAGCTGACAGAAATACATAGGAGGGGCAAAAAACATCCCTACAAATAGTTAAAGTATGATGCAAATGATACATGATATAAATGGACTATGCTGACATTTTCCTCAGCAATCACAACATTTATTCTTTCATAAACTCTACCTGTATTATAACTATTATATATTATATATGGTCCGAGATGAACTTTGATATAACACACAGTAAGTACACTTTTCTTTGATACTGTGGTAAAAGGAAACCAATGACTACCTAGAGGGTAGGAACAACATATCAGAAATCATAAGGGGACTATAGTATAAGCTGGAAAATGGTCAGTGGTAATATACATGGTCTGGTGTGTCCTGGTGATGAATCATGGGAGTGTACAAGTCTATCTGCTGCTAGGATTAAGACATGAAAATGTAATGCTATGGTGTTTGTGACTGTGTCACTGTATATATTTATTTCCTTCCTAGCTACATTTTCCAGCATCTTATTAAAAAGTTGCTGGGTGGAATCCTACTATGGGTACTCCTGTTGGTAGGCTAATTATCTGCTGTTTTGCCCTCGGTGCAGGCTGCCCTGAGTGCTACTCCAGGCTATGTGAACTTTGTGTGACCTTGAACTGCTGCCTGCAGCTGTGACTGTACCATCTCGAAGATGGGAAAAACATAAACAGACACAAACGTAAC
Organism: Protonibea diacanthus; assembly: GCA_028641955.1. Taxonomy (NCBI): domain Eukaryota; kingdom Metazoa; phylum Chordata; class Actinopteri; family Sciaenidae; genus Protonibea; species Protonibea diacanthus. The sequence goes on from CM053986.1 coordinate 15,002,092, forward strand.
AAAAACATACAAAACACAGATTTTAATTATTTTTGGGGGATTAAATTAACTACATTAACTCCCTTTCAGGTTGACTCTATGATTAAATCATATATTTTCACATCTTCTCTGCTGAAATGACAAAAAATTGTTAGTTTCATGCAAAGTAAGGAAAGCTCTTAATTGGATGCGATACAGTCCATAAATGTACTGATCTGAGTCTGTGAGAGCTCTGATCATACAAAGTGGACTAATAATGGAGGATTTTAACCAGCCTCATCCAAAATAAGAGTGAGAGATGTTTGCTGCCATTACTTCACATGCTTTACATTCTGCCATGCGGAAAAGCTGCACTTTTACCCTTTAGGCTAACATAGATTTAAAAACTAATCATAATCTAAACCCCAGACTAAACTCCTAACATTTACAGAGGTGATGTGCAGAAAAGAATATCATCAGCAGAGCTACAAAGACTCACATACGATGGTCTTAGATACTTACAGTCTCCTGTAGTTTCATATTCATATTTAGGGGAGTAGGAACTGTATCCAGCAGGCGTGCGGGTGCGTACACTGAAGACGTACCAGGTCGCTGGTTTTAAACCTGAAATGATCACACTGGGAGCCTTGGTGCGTGTCGACGAGTAGCTCAGCTGCTCATGTTCCTGTGGGAGAGAGATCAAAATATTCTAAGCAATTCATAAAAGGTTTCCACCAAAAATGATGAAAGGTCAGATTTACCTACATGGCAGCGCAAATTTGACTTGAAGTCAAATCAATTCAATCAATTTGCATAAGTGCATTACATTTCAATTTTAATTTTCCACACACCGCTTCTCTTTAATTAGACATCATAGATGTCATAATACAATCCCAGGTCAACAGTGTTGCATGTGATTGTGTTAGATTTTTTTTGTTTACCCATCCACCCAAGATGATAAAAATGTCTGTTGACTTTCTTATTAATAATGAAACAATGACTGGATTATTAAATTTTTACACAGCTGCATGATCCTGATTTTTCTTGAAATCTCAAAATTCTGACTAAATTCATGGCTACAAATAAGTTTCTCATCTGAACACGGATAAATGTAGGAAAATATGAATCTATACCAAGGTGTGTGAGTTGGGCGTAAACTGTACCATGAACTGTACCTTCTCATAATATTTGATCTCGTAGTCGAGGATGGGGAGTGTTGTTTGTTCCGGTTGCTGCCAGGAGAGAGCAATGCTGTTTGGAGAGGCCCAGTCCTTCTTCAGAGCCCCAACCAGAGATGGACCTGGATTGAACACAAAAACACAGACATCAGCTTCAACATCTTTACTTAAGTCACAGAAGTGAGTATCTTGATGAATAAAGAGTGTGGCATTATTGGTTATACAAAAATAAAACAGCACTGAGCTGCAAAACAGATTTTAATTCATAACTAATTTAGATCTTTTCATTTGCTGTCAGAAATGATCAATATGAGCCCGTGACTGCTTAAAGATAATTCGGACAAGCATAATATTTATGTCACTTTGTCACACTTTGGAAAAATGGCTTATCTAATTCTGAAGATACAAAAGGAGAGATAACGCAGACAACTGAAGGTTAAAAAGCCAATGAGATGGTGAGGTCTGTAAACCACTGGCACGGTCCACAAATCATGGATTACACTGAAATGAAGTTGTAATACATCAAGTTAATGTGAGTTAATGTAACATGTTCTTTTATTGTTACTTACTTACATTTAGAACCAAATGCCTGTTAGTGGTTATAAAGAAAATCAGCATGCTAATGCTGTTAGTGTTACCATTTAGCTAACATAATCACAGACTCAAAATTGACCACATGACTAATGACGTAGAGACGGGATGAAAAGGAGATGTCTTGTACAGTAAAGATTTGGGGCTACTTATTTCTGTCAAACACTATTTAAAGGGCCTGAACTTGCAAAGTAGGAATAGGATCCAGTAACAGCTTTGGACCTATTAATCAGAGAAAATACCCATGCCAATATGCATACATGGTTACCAAATGATTTGCAAACATACATACACGGCTTATAGAGATTGATTAAAAAGATCACGATCAGCAAAAGGATTTATTCGTAGTTTAGCTTTTTTTTTAAATTTTAAAATCACATATCTGCCATTATAAAATCCTGTGCTCGGTTCGTTTGCTTCACAGCACTGATGAACTGCGCCACAGCTCACTTGGAGGTGCCTGTTCGGGTTCAAGTGACAGCTTTCACACCCGCCAAAAGGAAACTGCACCAACCTGGCAAAAGCACCAGGGTTCGTTTTTAACCGAAACTAACAGGCTAGGTGTGAAAGCACCCTTAGTCTTGTTGATCTGGGGAGAAGCAGTTGACCCCAGCAAGCAGTCAGTTTGATGGGAATGTGCACTGAATACAGAGCGAGGACTTCTTCTGTGGTGCAGCTGGTATATAATGAGGCTATATAGCACAAAAAGAAATCCAATGGTTGACAGCGAACGTGCATGCACACATGCAGTAGATTAACACCTGTCCACTTTGTCAGCAAGAATGATCACAAATCCATGCTCAATTATTCAATTTCAAAATAGGCTTTAGTGCTTTGAAGTCACTGGAAAAAAAAAAAAGTGCATCCACACGGCTCTTCCCTTCGCCTATACGATCATGTTTTAATGGGAAATAAGTTGGGGAAGCGACATCTTTTTTTCTTGGTTAGAATTGCATTAGCTTTGCTCTATGAATTTCTGCTGGGTAAATAATTGCACTGAGCTCCCAAGAGAGGTCAGCAGATGTAACTGCCCTGAGAGTCATTATTATATATTATATCATCTAATGTTACAGAGCTGACTCATTATGTGGAAATAAAATGTAGGCCTGCTTCTCTCAGGTGTATTCAAAGTGAAATGATGACACTGACACTATTTTTCTTTTTTCAATTATTCTACAGTGTGCCTGGGGAAGCTGTTTGTAGTCTTCATTTTCATTCTGAGGCTGGGTATTAGGGGATGCTTTGGGTTCAGGGGAAACATGAGGGGATCAGTGATGGGGGTTTAGGGTTTGGGGGCTGCGGAGGAGAGTCTTGAGGTTAGGGTTTGGAGGCTAGATAAGATGAGAGCTGTGGGCTCTAGGGATTTGAGCTTGTTAGCCAGAGACCTATTGCTACAAGGCTGACAGAGGGAGCTAAAAGTAAACACCTCTGTTTCCTTTATCCCTCTCTTACTTGCTTCTCTCTTTTCTTCACCACCTGCCTGTCTTTTTGTCCATTCGCTCTCCCACTGTTGTTGGCTTTATCTCTTCTCATCCGCATACATGGTTTTAACCCTCTGTTCTTCCAGCACATTTCCAAATCTCCCTCCTCACTCGGAGATGGAAGAAATTAATTAACAGTATATTAGAGAGTGGGGACTGAAAAAAAAAGGAGAGTTCAGACTAGGTTGGAAGGGAATGAGGAAATTTAAATATTACTTTAAAACAGGATTTAGCAGAAGAGGAGCAGAAAACGGCTACAGAATACTCAAAAGACACAGTTCAGTCATGGTGCTGTGGTTCTAATATGACAGAGAAATTCAAATCTCAAGTGGCATTGTGATTGTATTGTAAGGACAAGTTGTGCGTTTGTAAGTGTATATGCAAGAGAGAAACATCTATAAGTACTCCACAAACATGCTGGCCATTACTCAAGCACCCAACTCATTACTAATGACAAAAACATGCAGTTAATCATGCAGCCAACAACTCAGGTCAATAATTTTAACTGGATCAACTCTCAGTGACCGATGAAATAGGGCTGCAGGGGTTAGGTGTACTGTGCAGCATCTGGTATAGAACAACCGTCACTTTTACTTTAAATGCATTTTAATGCTTGGCTTCTCCTTAATAACCTCAAACTTAATAGCCATTTAAAATTCGGAACGTTGTCTGGAAAAAAACAGAACAACATAATATCATGCGTGAGTGAAAACGGTTAATAATATTAGCATAATCAGCAAGTTTAAAGGGCATTGTGCGTGTATGTATATGTTGAGGTATGTGTGTTTGTGTGCATGCATGTTTTTTTTTTTTATCTTATACAGAGAGTATGGAGCAGCTGGAGTAGAAAATAAACCCTCTTTCTTTCAGGGACACAATAAGCCAGCGTTGCTGACATCTTATTAGGTGTCATTATTACATATAACCTCTCATATGAGCATTTTACTCAGAGCGCGCTCATATCCTCTGCTCCGTCTGTCCTCAGTTGCAGGAGAAAATTCATCTCAGGGGGATTTTATCTGATCTAACTCTGTCTAATGAACCACTCTGTTGAAGCTGCGACGTCGCAGGGTTTCCTTGCTCTGCTTATGCCAGCTGGGTACAAGAGTGTCGGCAAGGCAGTGTGCTTTGTGGCTAAAGTCTTGCAGTGGAGGCATCAAACTAAGCAAGATGGTCGGAATCTGCTGTTAGCATATTGGCCCCTGATAGGGAACAATAAACACAGCCTAAACACAATCTCCCTCTGACTCACAGATTCTAATCAACCTCCCACCGCAAGGCACTGCAAAATGCACATTCACCTAAGTTGTGCAAACAAACAAAGGGAACACGGTTCGCAGGAAGCGCGCACACACACACACACACACACAAACTCACACGAGATGTGTGCACACACAAACAGTCGAGCGCTGACATGTGTAAAAACAATGTTTGTTGGAGAAGCAGGACCACTGTCTGGCTGGCAGAAAATAATAGCCAGCTGAAATGTGGGCAGCTCTGCTCGAACGTCAAGACAGAACTCATCCTGACACAACACTCAGAAATTCCTTCCAGCAATCATACAAAAGCCAAAGTTGCTCTAATTGAGACGTTTCTCACAAAATACAATATATTTTTTCAACTAGGGAGAATGTGAAAAGAAAGTCCCCGATACTCACAAACATTTGATTTGAAGCTGATTATACGATCACATTTTATTCTCCTTAAATTTGACCTCAGGCTGTTTTTTGAAGTTGCTGAGCTCACATTGTGGATTTAATATTATGTGATGCATTCTGGGTTATTTAACACAGTGGAAAGGAGGAGTATCTAATGGGCTTTCAGACTAGAATAAATTGCACATTGAATATAGCATTAGCCACTTGAAAACTGAGTCAATCAATGGGTGTGTAGATATAATAAAACAGACATTCATACAAGCCCTGAATTGAGTGTGAATTTTATACCTCAAATGCTACCTCTAATGCATCTACATGAACAAATGCTACTTTCTGCTATAGCGTCTAGATTGAAATAATAATGTAGACGTCACGTGGTCCCATAAAAATGTATCTGAATCACAATAGTTCCACTTAGAGACGATTGAAGACAGAGTTGAAGCACACAGCCTACCTTTGTGTGCACAGTGGGTGCAGATTATATATTTCCAAAGGGTGACATGAAACACATCACTGTCTCCAGGCATTGGCAAGGACACACAGCAACTGTCTTTAATGATTCTGTGTTTGGGTTATTAGAGCTGCAGCATGAAATTTGCCAGAGGAACTCGCGCTCTTTCTCTGAGATGCAGGAGCATTGGAAAGCCATTAGAAACACCAGTCAATTACGATGCCCAATGGATGGATTTTCCAGTCAAGCGTGGTTAAGCTCAACATAAACTAATGGGGAGTCTTTAAATGAGCTTGACCTGCATATGATTTTAATTAGCTTTCCTGCCCTAAAGGCTTCCATTAACTGTTTGAAAAAATCAATAGAGCCAGTATTGATGCTGGGCGAGAGCTTAAACGATGTCCTAACACTACCGATTCGCTGCTGAGACACAGAGTGAGACCGAAACACACATAAACAGCACAGGTACTCTTATTTATAAATGTCATACTGACACATCTGTCACTTTTCTAGGCATCTGTTTGTTGTGTTTGTCTTGTGGCAGACCCAATTTTCAGCAGGCATTTGAATAGAATGAAAAGATTTACGGGAACAAACACACGCGGTACAAACATTTTAATATTCGATTCATCTGAATTCGATTTGATTCAAATTAGTTCAATTCAAAACCATTCGACTCAATTTTCGAGTGCTGCCTGCCATCGTCAGGTACGTGGTGTGCTTCAGAAGCACTTCATAGTTGCTTCAGGGAACTTGGGGAATGAATGAATGAATTGAGGCTGTCTCCAACGTTGCCACCGGGACCTAAAGTAATCAGTTGGAGCTGTAATGTGAGTGTGTGAATGCCTGTGTGTGTTTTTAAACTGTGTGTACTGCTTTTACAAACCATGAAACAGAACTGAAGTGACACGGGGTCTACTTTGGGGACTGTCATCATTACCCTTGATTAATGCTGGAGGTCATTCCCATTACACTGTGGGTCATCTGGTCTCTGCCATGAACTCCAAGTATAAACACACAGACCACATCACAGAGACTCGACAACAGTCAAACAAACTGTTGACTCTAATTACAGAGCATTGATATACAACTTAAATAACCGAGTGAACTGCTCAACTCAATCAAGCACATTATAATTGAAATGGATGCCTCATTACCATTGACCTCTGTGTTATCCACCTGAGAATTAGATCGTGCCTGTTTGTTGGACGGCTGAGGTGTGTGTTTTAAGAGACAGTTCAACATTTTCAGCTTTCTTGCTGAGAGTTATGAGAAAATTGATGCCACCCTCATGTCTGTGCATTAAGTATGGAGCCAAAGGCAGGAGGTAATTAGCTTAGCGTAAAGAATGGATGCAGGGGGAAACAGCTAGCTTGGCTCTGGCCCAAGTTAATAAATCAGCCTGCCAGCACCTCTTAAACTAACTAATTAACATGTGGTATATTGTTTGTTTAATCCATACAAAAACAGAAATAGAATCGACGACTTGTGGTTTTACAGGAGGTTAGCGGCCACCTGGAGTGTTGCCGTCACCCTGAGGTTGCCAGGCAACCGATTTAAAAGCTGCACAAAATACTGGGCAGAGAAATTTTTAAACCTACAAAATTCTCGTTTACAATGTGGTTCTTGAATTTGCCCTGTCTCGCAGCCACTTATTTGACTTATTTGGCTCTATAGTGAGGAGAAAACTGACAGACAAGCCAATTAAGAAATGATTGATACAAAAATACAGAATAAGAAGGTCAAGTAAGGTCAGCAGTGTAGGTGGATGCATGAGGAGTGGTGTAGCAACATAAACCAAACGGTAACCAAAAACCAAATTGGTATCTAAGGGAGGAGAAAGAACCAGTAATGTGCTCCAAGAGAGTTTTTGAACCATCTGGTCCACGGGCCCCAGGTGTTGCCAGTTTGCTGATGACCCTCTGACACACCCACTTTCAGCACCTGCACAGAAAGCAGCCACACAAACAAAACAGGCAGGGTGGAGAGGGTCATCACTATAGACCTTTTTCCACAGTAGCCGTTTTGACATGAAACAGTAAGGTCAACGCAGGTGTTTGCAGCAGAGCCGGCGTGAACCACAGCAGCACCCTGACTCTGTTTGAACCTTAATTAGAATCATTTATAACACCTGCGTTTACCCTACTATTTCAACATGGCTGCTGTGAAAAAGGTCTGTTGCTATTGCGTCATAACTGGCAGGTGTAGTGTAGCATGACTCACTGAGAATGAAATGTTGGAAAGTAAATATACTAGTTAACAAACAGGGAATTAAATCAGACACAACCTTAGTAGCTTCTATACTGATGACTGTCCATTTCCTGTAACCTTTTCATCAAGATATCTCTGTGCAGCTCTCACTTTTGTATCACATTTCTTCAGGTCTTCAAATATGATACTGGTCATTGCATAGCACCTGTGGATGGGTACACAATGCCTCCTTCCAAATCCATTCCACTGTGTACCTACAGTTGTGTCACATTTCTTCTTTCATCCCCTTCACTACAATCTCCATATAAAATGCTGTAATTTGCTGGTCAATTGTCTACAGCAATCTGTCTCCCTACTGTGGTGATATGGGCTTCTTTTTCTACAGGCATATTGTTGCTGCCTGCAGTCTCGGAAAGGAAAAATGGATGTGACCCCTATGACACTAAATAGCTGTCAACCGGATCTAAACTGGGACAGTTTCTTGTTCTCCCTTGGTACACCTGCAATCCCCCCCTGCTGTGGTGGCTGTCTTTAGTATGACAGTGGAGAAAAGCTACTTAGACTCCTTTGCCCCATCCAGATGGTGGCTACAACAGTCACCCGGACCATTTATCATGTGTATCTGCTGAGTACAGGGAGTTAACAGGTAATTAAAATCATCAGTCACGCAACAAAAGCAAGGATCGGAGAGGTGGAGTGGAAAAGAGAAAAGGAAAAAGACTTTCCTGCAAGTTTTCAGGCTGTTTCTGTAAATGCGAGTGGAAAAAGCACAGAAAAAAAGAAGAAAAGGGTGGCAAATAAAAGAAAAAATCTAGTCTAGACTAAATGTGGATGGCTTTTGACAATTAAATCTGTCTTCTTATTAAATGACAGTCAGGCAGTTACAAAGCAAAAAGAAGAAGTGTTGTCTACTGTCTCATAGACGAGGTCTGTGTGCTAGCCAGCCTTGTCTGACACTCTTGAGGTCTCCTCTTTAATAGGGTCCCAGCTTGCCACTGATCCCTCTTGTTCCCACTTAATGGGGATGTGGAGAAGCAATGACGTGTGGGAAAGGCCAGTGAAACCGGCCCTATGCTGGGCCACCACAATCAATACTCATTTGGCCTCCACCTCTCTTTCCCCAAAAGTAATTAATGAGAAGAACGGAAGTATCTGGCCGCTGACAGCTGATTTCCCTGCCGGTCTCTGTCCTTAACACCCTGTCCACTTCTCATGCTGCTACTTAAAAGCTTCATTATGGTTGAAACAAAGCATTCAGTATCGGAAAGTGACACAGATATGGGCAGACGTAGATGTCGATGCGCATAATGTTCTCACACGTGTAAGGATAAAAACCTAGAAGATGAGGTGACATCCACACCGGGTTAGTGTAGTCAGATGAAACACACATGCGTTTGCTCTTGCAGGTTTTTTTTTTTCTGACGATTTAAATTAGCAATATAATATCTAGGTCAACTTGTGCTTGTGTCTTTCTTGATAACACATTTATTGTGCGATGGATAACCACAGTGATTTTTTATTTTAAAATCCACGTTACTGTTCAAATCTGAAACACTAGCAACTGTTCAAAGTCAGAATTCTTCGTTTCAGGCTGTTTCACTTTATTGTAGTGTACTTAGAGGATGATGATCCTAAAATGTGATTATCTGATTCATTGCATGTCTATCAGTAAACTATGCTACCGTTGTTCTTCACTAATGCAGTGCAATAAAAACTAGTGAGCCGTGCTGCTCAGATAATCATGACATATAACCATTGATTCTATTGATTAGGTAATATATGGAGGCTTTCAGGATTAAACATCAATTAAAAAAATGTGAATAAACAAGTTTATATATATATATATATATATATATATATATATATATATATATATATATATATATATTGTCTTCAAATTTAATTAATAAAACTAAAATTTCATATTTCACAATGATAATGATGGTGACAAATGTACTTTTACATAATTCAAATTCAGTTTCAGTGAGTCCTACACATGCAGGAACTAAAAATGTGGTGAAAAAGAAAATACTTGGAGTTGTTACACATAAATAGTTAGCACTGCCTAACAGAACTAAATAAAAATAAAAAAATAAAAAAAAACTTTTTGTAGCTTCAAAAGCTCCTCTCCACTCATCTCCTCTCTGAATAGGAGTGCAGAGGGAGAGGAGTGCCACTGCAGTGGAGGTACAGTATAAATAGCAGTCGACCCTCCTATAGCACCCAGAGCAGACTTACTGCAGCAGAACGCACAGCAGGCACAGTGGCAATACGCTCTTTCCTATAGAGCTCATTTCAAGCAGTGCCATCTATACACAACCCTGCTGTCAAAGTCAACCGTCCTGGAGTTAAAATAGCCCACACAACTGACACAGTGCTGTGTGAATGGGTCATGAAGAGTTGCTTGAATACATTAAACAGCATGCATTTTAAAAGTAGTTATAATGCACTAGGCGACAGTAAATAGAAGACTTATGCAGGGCCAATCACTCACAACTTCTACAAATGTGCAAAAGGTCACAGTTTCATGTTTTCTGTGGAACAAAGAAAATACCACATTACTTTTTCTTTTGTTAATCTTATATTGGTTGACTACACAACCGTTTTTTACTTTCACTAAAAGGCTTGTGTCACTCTTACAGATCCACTGGTTAATAATAATAAAAAAAAAAACGTGTAGTCGTGTACATGATGTGTGAAATCTTGTTATTTGATGTCTCAATCTGAATATATTAGAATACACGGTGGAAATGGAGTATAAACTGTGACACTTGAAGAGAAAGAGAGTGTCTTCAGTGGTTGTTAAAATGTATAAAGGTCTACAGAGATTTAAGGTAGAACTGCTGTCATTATGAATTGTTTGATGGAGTGAGGCTAATGCAATTTCATTTAAATGAACTGAAGCCACAAAAGGCATTGGCAACTGATTTATCTAACGTTCAGAAGACAATGGGGCTGCATTCTTGGGAGTAAATTCAGCCCGAAGATTGAAGAGGGGATTGAGGTGGGAGTTGAGAGAGAGAAAACTTCAGAGAACATCCATCAGGATTGCAGAACAATGAATCCAATCACTCTGTATTAATGAGCCAATGCTTAAAATAGTTCCCGTTGTGAGGTGAAGTCAGGGGAAATGATCTTTGCAGGGGGGAAAGAAGCTTCCTGATAAAAGTCTGGGCATAAATCATTTTGTGAAGTAGAAATAGCTAATCTCTTTTCCTTCAAACTCCCCACCTGCTCTGAACACTGCTGAATAGCGATCCTTGGGAATAGCTATTCTTAACGCTGACTGGTGAATAGGTGACTTACTGTATGTCTGGAGGACTCAGAGGAGCTGGCTGAAGATATATGGCCACACACAACAACGCTATACATGTGGGCAACGCAATGACGGCCTTCAAAACTTAAAGCGAAAAGGCACTAAGGTCTTTCCTACATCCAGAAACTGTCCAGTAGCTGAGTGACTTATCGAGCAGATTTGAAGTGATAGAGATTGTAACATATGATTTGATATCCACTCATGGTTATCCCCCTAGGAGCTCTGTGATGAAATAGAGGTGCAATAATACAATTATTTTGGAACTGATATTTGTACTGAGCAGCAGTGAGAAAACAGTACAGTACAGTTTTCTCTAGTTTTTTTTCTGCAAATGCATCAAGTTTGATCACACACACACAAGCACACACACTGTGACATAACAATTCCTTGTCAACAACAATACCGCAAACTTGATGTCTGTAATTGATGATCTAGGGATGGCAATGTTGGTTCATTGGTTTACTACTTTGATCGAGACTGAAATATCCAAGACACAAAATACATTTGTATATCGTTTTTCATAATTACTTTGTGGTGACACTGAAGCACTGAGTAGATCAGAAAGTGAATGAAATACTACATTTACGTAATGCACTGGAGTCTTAAGGAGTTGGTTGTGGTGGATGGTGGTGGACAAAACGCAGCAATGTGAGAGTCTTGGGTTCGCATCCAGGCTCTGGTCAGAGAGATTTTGGTTTAATGCTGATAAAAAAATCATTTTATTCTAGAGAGACACTTTGCCTTTTTATCCATTGAACAGATCATGATCTCTACATAAGCTAATATAGCTCAACCACTATAGGATGGATTGCCATGATATTGGTAAAGACAAAACCTGCCCTTTGGTTTGTGACCAAATACCTGCAAAACTATGAATCTTTCCTCAGTGCTAATTAGGAAATGTTAGCTTGCTGAACTGAATGATCACGATGAAGGTATTAAATCTATTAAAGCATGTTAGCATTATCTTTGTGAGCATGTTAATGGACCTACAACACATGAAGAAAAGCTTATTCAACACAATAAATCAATGTGTATAGTTAGTCCTAATAAATGTTTTTATCATAAACTTACAGTAAACTTTATAGTAAACCTGTCAAACAAATTCATCTCTGAACAAATTACCATTTTTGGAATTATTCTTATTGCTACTGTCAAGACTGAAAATGCCATGACAAGAGATAAGCCTTTGGGCAATTTTATATTGCATTAAAGCATATAATTTAAATCACCAATCTATTATTATGTGTCCCTGAAGTTTGTGTTAACTGTATGACTTTGTCCCTAGCCAACCCTATCTGATGTTACCCATATTAAACAGGTGAATATTTGTATGCTGTAACCTGAATACAAATAAACAGATATAAGGCCAACATTGGTACAGATGTCCCTACTGGGCCCAGCTGTGCTAATATGCCCCTTTTCACCTCATTCTCACTTCTTCTAGCCCTTATAACCTATAATCTTTCCCATTGTCCTTCACAAAAGTAAACCCAAATGCAACTCCATCCAATCTATAACAGGCTGGAGATTAAATCCCTCTGCTCTTTTACATAAATGCAAAAATCAGATGCCAAAGTTCAGACATTTAGTGTTTATAGCGCACCTAAAACATGTTAATCACCTTTTGTATTCTCATCGTTTGATTCAACATTTGTGGTTTTTCTCCAGAGGCCCAAACTGAACTATTGTGAGTTTATAGTCAAAGTGTGTGTGTGTGTGTGTGTGTGTGTGTGTGTGTGTGTGCGTGTGCGTATGTGTGGCTGCAGCAGGTCAGGGGCTCAAATAAAAGAGGGTGCTGAAGGGCAGAAAATGGGCAGGGGGCAACAGATGCCCCAGGTTACATCAGGCCCCATGGGAAGCCAGCTAAACAAACCTGCCAACAAACAGAGCGAGCAAACACCTGCTAACATTATATCACAGATGCACACATTTATTATGTCTACACACACTCATCCTATTATGTACCCTGCATGCCATTATAAAATTGTAGGAATAATACTCTACATTGAGCTAGTTGTCTGTTACATAATGTAGTTTGTTTGATTAAAAGTCTGACAACCTGAGTTCACAAACAACTCTCTCTCTTAGGATTCAAAATCCCATATTGGTCAAACCATGCTGTTTCTTGTCAGTGCAAGTTGAGCCAAAATTTCCTGCCCAGTTACCCAGAGCAAATATCCCACCTGGGGAAAATATCAGTTACTGTTGAAACTTGCCAAATGTCTTACACTGTGCCAGGACAACTTTAAACTAAACCCTGAATGCGGGCATGGAGTAAGTGAATAGCACAGTACAACTTTGGACATTTCTTTATGAAAAGTTAGCAGCTTGACATTTAAAGCAACAAGATAGAGAGCCAATAACTGAACAGGAAAACAACCTGTTGCTGCTTTACAATAAAAGCTAAAAAGTTAAATAAAAGTAAGAAGAGAAATGTTCATTAAAGTAAACGTAAACTCCAAATAACTTTTTAGTTTTTTAATTAAATTATCTTGTTATTTTTCCCTTTTACAAAGAAGTTTGTAATCCCATGATATCTTCGCTGAAGAGTTTAATACAGTTCTGGTAGATGTAAAAGGTCTTTTTCCGATCAAGTTATAGTTTTCACCATAGTTCTTTTGCTCCCTGCACCTCTGAGTGTTTTTTTAGTGGCGTAACCGCCCAAAATAATCAGGTTGGTGTTTGCGACCCCTACTCCCTCACTTCAGCCTCTGCCAGACGCTTTTCAGGGATTACTGTAATAGAACTCATAAGAGCTACCAAACTCACACAGGAGGATTGTTTGATCACAGCCAGAACAACAACTAGTTATATTTAGATAGATACTTATTTATTGCTATTATGCAATGTTTCAGCAGAGAAAGATCCTGGACAGACGGACCAACATGGTCACAATCCCAATTTGGAGTAATTTGCATTGATCAGTTTATGTGACCTACACTGTTCTTGAACCTTAAGGATAGTCACACAAACAGAGAAAGAACCAACAACCCACATCATTATCCTTGCATTAGAATCAGCTTAAAAAAAACATCCACAAATAAATAGACATCGCTTTATCACTTCAACCCTAATATGACACCAAAGAGCCTTTTATATCCCACTTTATCTTCATTCGTGAGTCTTTTCATTTAACGTGTTAGGATAACAAACACATACAGTACACTGTTGGAACCCTGCACAAGTTATTTAGGCTGCCTTTAGTCGTAGACATCATTTTTAACCGAAGTGGGAAGCAGGGAGATTGAAAGTAGTCCATATGATAGGTAACCAACACAGGCAACACACAGAGTAAATCTATTGAGTGCTGAGTGCCGCTGGTAGTAAATATAACTTAGAGAGCAAAGGCTGATGGGAAATACGATCTTGATCCTATGTTCCCTCTCTGTCTCGTCTTCACTGTTTCTCTTCCACCCACCACTGGGCTCCCACTGACGACTCTCTTTATTTATGTCTTTTCTCATTTCTTTCTTTCCCTGCGTCTCGTTCTTCTCTTCGCTCATTCTTTCGCCTTGCGGAGCTGATGGCAGCGGCTGGGTTGTGATCCAATCACAGGCTGGCTGCAGCAATCACCGTCTGCTGATTGGTTTTATAATCCTCACTCAGGATCTCAGATGGGAGAGAATCAGCTGGCCAAGAAGTACCGCTGTGAAAGCTGTCATACTGATGCACACACTCATGCACCCGCGTACACACCCATGCATGCCGCGCACGTCAAAACACACACAGGCTTTCTTCCTTTCTCTCTGAATCTATATCACACTTCTTGACTCCATGTCATAGCCTTTCTTCTCTGTACAAAAATCTCCTCTGCGGATGTGTGTGTGCGTGTGTGTGTGTGTGTGTGTGTATGTGCGATGGGAAAGCAGCGACTGAACAACAAAGAGGAAAAGATTCATTCACTCAGCTGAAGTTCTGTATCTGAAATAAACTGTGATTCATCTTGTGTGTGTGTCTATGCGCTTTTAGCTTTGTTGTATGTACATAAAAATACTTGCATCAATATATTTTAGAATATGACGCAAGACTCCATCCTATCCCCGCAACACCTCACTGAAGGCACAAAAGGACAGGATGGAGTGAAATATAAGGGAATGCAGTAAAGCTACACACACTCCATCCCAAACTCCCAGATCAATAAGCTGAGCTTTAACTCTCATATTTAAACATCCAGAGAAGAAAAGCTAATCTTCAAGGCACAATATCACAGCTAAATCCCCAAATCCTCGCAGGTAAGCGTGGAGGTTTGATTTGCCTTCTAGCATGGATAACCATATGAAAAGAGAAAATATAATTAGTCAATACACAGAGGTGCTGTTCATAAAAAAATACAAAACTCATATATAAATGACATGAGCAGCTACAGAAAAGACTGAAAGGTAGGCCTGCGTTATTGGTACTTTATTTCCCCATTCCTCGCAACAGGTCCCCTATTATCACTTAGATATATTGTGCCTAGGACAGTTAATACGCAATGCAAGGCCTTGACAAGGCTGTGTGTTACATCTAAAATCCTGTGTTGGATGCTTTGGGTGTTACTTTCTGCATTGTTCAGCATGTTGCATCAGCCTGTAACCTACTGCATGCCCTATTTACTGTGCCCTTGTCCTACATACGTGAAGTTGTACAAGGACAAATAAGACTCCTACCGGTAATGCGGGTGTCTTCAAAATTACCAGTACAGGTGTTTTTTCATAGCAAAAGTTGAACTCAAACTGTGTAATTATCACACAGTAATTTGCTGTTGCACCAATTTGTTTCATAATGGAGGTCTGGAAAAGAGCCAGCAAATAATTAAAGATTTTATGACAGAATTACATCGTGTATTAAGTCTTAGTTTGCTTTGATTATTTCCTGTTTGGTGCAGGAATCAGGAGCCGGTTTATTCCTAATCAGAAGATTATTTATTGTTGACTGTGGCTGAATTTTGTCTAAAAGGGTTACTCTTCCGCATTTGTCCTACTAATATCCTACTTATGTTTGAAGCCACGATTGCAGTGTTTTTGAACCACTGATTTCATCTCTGCTTACTATCTCAGTGAAACTAAATGTTACAAGAAATGCAAAACCTGTTTTAAATTGCAGCAATACCACTTCAGGTGTTGTTGTATTATGATAATGTGTTTTCAAATTATTTTAAGTTTTAAAAAAATATCCACGTACATTACAAGTCTTACAATTAGTGAGATTCACCACTAATTGTTTTCTATTAGTGATAAATATACTTATATAGATAGTAAATGACTGGACCAGCTCCTGTACGCCCCTGTGCTTTTCTATAAATTCACAATGGTTACAGCAACATGGTGCTGCAAGTAAGATAAGAACTTGTTAGGGTGCACTGGGGTTTGTTTCTGTTCTGTATTGAATGTAGGGGCTATGCAAGGTTAAAGAAGGATTTAGAAAACTAAGGTTCAGAAAGATTCTTTCAGGTAAGTACAAGGGGTACTTGGTGTTTTATTAGTGTACGAAATCCAATAGACTCAAGGCAGGTATTTTTTCACAGTCATTCTATACAGAAGAATAATTCAAGTTAAAAGCCTGAAGTGGATCTAAAGGACTCAAGTAGAGGGAGAGATATGTCCAGTTGGCAGCACCATCCCACTGGTAATTAAACAAAGGGCTTTTTGTAGATGGTGATGTATCCATTTGAGGAGAGAACCAGAAAAAAAAAAATACAAACACAGAACTTTGTTCCTCAACAGGGAGTGGATCGAAAAGGTGAAACAGTCTGCAGGGAGTTAGTCATTTAGAGGTGCCACCACTGTGCTGACTCCTCACAGTCTTCTGGGAAAGTGGAGAGAGCAAACGCTACATTGGAAATCACACACTGGTTCAAACATGCACACACTGGGCTTTAAATGGATTTCCTAGTGTTCTGTGACTGACGGCGTCCATCTGCCTCGATTTGTGTTGGAGAGGACAAGTGACATATTGTTATGATTAATGAGCCAATTAACCTACGACAATAGAAGAGCTTCCTCTTCCAGTTTATTTATACATGTGTGTGTCTGTGTGTCTAACCAGACTATGAGTTCTAGTTTACAAGATTTCTTCTTAGTGTATCAAAAATATCCTGTATAGTTTCAAATCAACAGAAATGAAGAATTTTTCTGTTGGGTATATACAGGTGTATTTCTTAACAAAAATGTCATTTCTTACAGGTTTTTGGGTGGTTCTTAATTATTTTAAGTATAATCTTTACAAATGTTGGTGAGGAAAGCCTAATGTATACAGTAACAGTATATGTGTAAAAGCCTTATTAAACAAATCTTGCTTGATATCAATTCATGGTAAAAAGATCTAGATCTGGATTTAAATTAAACAAATGCATCTTTCTAGCAGAGCAGCTCGTGTGTCTTTATGAATCTGGGCACTAACAATATTAATAATACTGTGGCCAAAAAAACAACAACCCAGAAACCTCGGTCAAGGATACATGCTGTAGCCTACATAAAAGTTCACATACATACACATGTGAGAAATGTATATAGTTTGCATCCTCTTTTGAGTACTGTCAAGAGTATGCACACACACACCTGGCCCCACAGCTTTGCCATTAACTCAATGTGTGTGTGTGTGTGTGTGTGTTCATTGGGGTGAAACCAAGCCACTGGGAGCATCATTCATTCTAGGCCTGGAGGGAAAGTAAGACTACGAAGCCAGGGCCTCACTTTCTCACTCTCTTTCTGTAACACACACACACACACATGCATACACACACAGTCCCCCACGAGGTCAGCAGGATAAGCTGGTCTGAGGAAGGCATGTACCCTTCACTTCCTGTCAGTGACAACATGGGCTGGTAGCCGCTATGCACGACTGAATCTAAAACACTCTCTCTCTCTCTCTCTCTCTCTCCCTGCTTTTGTCTGTATCTCTCTACCTGACTCGTTGTATCTATTCCTGACTCATCTCTACTTCCCCAATCATTGCATCCCCACTACCACCGAAATCTTCTTCTTATAAGATGAAACTTTAATGGTTCCCTTGAGGAAATTGGCTTGTTGCAGTGGCAAATATGCAGTCATTACAATAATAGGATGCAAGAAAGGGAAAATGTCTGGGTTTGTGTTTGTTCCGTTTACTCATTCTGGCTCTCTGCAAGGATTTGTGTAATTTCCTGGGTTGATACAGTACTTTTAAATAATATATATATATATAAAGTCTGTACCCTTTCTTGGCTTCACAGTTCTTATTTTCTCACCATGTGTGAGTGTTATAAGTGTTGCATACAGTATGAGCATGCGCACATTCTCAAATAGGCAACCATATGTCAGTTCATTCATTCAATATATAATATAATAAAAATTGAGTTATTGAGCAAAACTGTCAAGGAAATTTGCATTGGGTTTGCATATATTTTTAGATGATGGAACTATTTTATTGGCATGAAAAAATGGAAAAAAGACCAGCTTTGTTCTTTTTAAACCATCTATCTCCTCTCTCTATTCCTTCATTTCTCTCAGGGCTCTAGTCACACAGGGGACCGTCATCCTCGCTCTGTCTTTTACTCCTTCCATCTCTCTTTTCTCAAACGTCATGTTTCTTTTTCTGTCCATCGAGCCTCTCAACTCTGTCCCTTGGCTATTGGTGGATAAACCCTGAAGATATTCCAAGACAGCTGGCTTGGACACGTTTCATTTCAGAGATGTATGGTGCATTCTGTAAGCTCATTTAGGGGAAAGCTAAAATTTGAGAAATCATCCTCACAAGAAGTAACTAACAGAACTGAAAAGAAAATCACTTTAAAGACTCAACACATGCTGCCTGCAGTAAGAAGACTTCAAAACTATTACGCCATAATTCAACAACGTCAAAACTGACATCAGCGTAGTTTGGAAAATGATATATATTATATATATTAATGATGTCAATGAATGAAAGGCTGAGCATTACTGTTAAAAGAATCAACAGGTAATGTGCCTCTTTGTGCGATGTGATAACCAATTACTGTTGCAACATTTTCTAATCAGACTGTTGTGCCTGATGTAAGACCAAGGTGAAAACATTGATGAAGAAAATTGCTTTCTATCCCAGAGGAACTTGAAGAGGAGATATAATTACTTGACAGCAGCCTACGTGCCGGCTCTATGCAGCGTTTTACAAAAATATTCACATAATATTTTATTAATCTTGCTGAGGTTCTTATCTGACTTCTGATGAGTGACCAGGCAGGGGTTGACTGTCTTACTCAAGGACACTTTGACAGGAAAACCTTCTGGTAACAGGACTCTGTAGTCTGTGGGGATTTACTGCCAGCCAAGCATGTGCGTGTGAGTTATGTGTGTCATCCATCTGTGGCTCTCTCTCTCTCTCTCTCTCTCTCTCTCTCACACACACACACACAGTGGTGTATAGCCTAATATATGGGCATTTAATGTCCTAACACACATACAAGATCTAATAGATGTGCTTTGTGCGTGAGACTTAGAGAAATATATTCAGACACCTGGCCATGAGCAGGCTCTAATGTGTTAATAGTGTGAGAATCAATAATGCATAAGGTATCTAAATGGAAATAGAGACACAGGTTTAAGGGTCACTTTATAGAAGTTTCTCCACAAAACAATCAAGTGAGCAAAGCTTTGATGAGTTGGCTGAATGTCCCCCGTTTCTTCTGCGTTTCTTTTTCTTTTTATTGTCGACTCTTAACCATCTGCCAAGGGAAATTCATCAAAACATCTGTGGACTTTTTTCTGCTTCTCGCTCCTATTCTTTTTTTATTTCTATTTCCAGAATTTATTTTGTGTTGAAAGTATTATGACAGAGATATGTTATATTCTGTTTGGTTCTGTATTCAAGCACAAAGGGCCGGACAGTAACGATGATGATGTGCTGACTTTAGCTTTAAGAGTGTTTGAGGCGCTTTACATTTGTACTGGGTAATAGGACTTGTTTCATACATAGTCTGAAAATTATCTAAGACAATTATCCTACATATACATCAAAAGCAACCAAAAATGGGATGTTCTTCACTGACAATGTTAATAAAATAACCTCAATCCAACACATCAGGGGTAGTGTTGTAACCCTATCCAACTAATTTTTGTCCTGTAAACCACTGAAACCATTTTAATTTGGCTACAACTTAAAATAAAAGTCAGATAATCAGCACCTCAACCTCCTAGTCCTAGAGTTTAATTTCAAATCACAGAGCTAACGAAACACAATATGTCTTAAAGCCCAAATACTTTCTAACTGAACTGCTCTGTCTCGATTTTTCCTACTCCCACATTGTACTTTAGTCTCTCAAGTCCTTCAGCACTGCCTTTCCATTATGTTTGATAACTGGACAGTTTTACAGTGCTATGTTCAATGTTACTGCTAGACTGTGATAGGATGGTTTTGTAAAGTTTTTATTCGGAAGCAGCACTCCCTCTTTTGCAATATTGCTTAAATAGCACCTGGATGTGTTATAAAGAATCTATAGCAGAATGGTGATAATGTTTTAGTTATGTAGCAGTAATAGTACAAAAGTAACCGTTTCTGGTGTGGTAGAACGTTGTAGTACTTATCTCAGAAGGAACTAAAATTACATGCAAAGTTCCCCAAGGCTCATGTCTAGGACCACTTTTATTCAACAACTACAAGATAACATTAGATAACATTATATGTAACAGGAACAATTATCATAATATGATAATGTAACTGGGAATGGTCCAGGGTGTACCCCACCCCTCACCCATTGCCAGCTGGGATAGGCTCTAGCTGTAAATATTCTAATATTTATGTCACCCAATGATGTATGCGTATGACCCCACTTCTTTAGTGAACAAATCCTACAAGCGAAAGAAAACAGCTGAAAACGTTACTTATTTTTGCTACATACAATAAGCCAAACCAGAATTTTAACCACACGTTAAAACAATGACAAAGTCAGCTTTTTATTACACCTAAAATATATTTTCTCTAAGTGATTGCACTATTTAAATGGACCTTTTTGAATTTTTCACTTAAAAAGTTTTCTGACAGCTATACCTACATTAGTAAGCTATTGCTTGAAATCAATGTAGATTTTAACTTTTTGACTTTACCGTGACCATGAATCTTTTGTACTTTCATGTCATTTATTCCCATGCGTATGAAACATGTTAAATACCAATTAGCAGCATTTTTCAGCATTTACTGTAATGTACCGTAAAACGTCTGCAATCAGCTCTTTAATATGTGAGTTTTGAAAGCAATGTGAGGCAATTAACTGAGGTGGAGGTGAAATCATCTGTGAGACCCAAAAGGTGCAAAATCATTTAATCTGTAAAACAAAACTGTATCTCATTTGAGAACTAACCAACAGGGATACAGTATGACAGAAATAAGCAGCACATGACAAATTAATAACTTAATATGAGCCACTTTTGGAGCAATTCTTGGAATGGTGATAAACTTCCAATAAGGTAAACTGCTTTTACTTTAGAGGATGATGTGATTTTGTGTAGCCGGTGTCTCTTAATGATAGATATACAGCATTTGACTCATAGAGCTCCACATAGCTCTGTGCTCCAGTGTGAATTTGTTCCCTTATAGACTGTTTATAGGTGCTATATATCACAAGGCTTTCAATGGTAATCACCAATGATGCTGCAATCCCAACCCATTTAGGTCACTACTCTACAGCTCATGCCAGTTTGATGGAGCTTTAGTCATTATGTCTGTGTATGTGTGCGTGTGCACGCGCATGTGTGTGTGTGGAAAAGTGCGTGTGCCTGTCTTACTCAGCATTATCACTCCATTACAGGTGCAGGGTTTTTCACACAGCCCTCGTTCTGTTGTGCGTTTGTTTATGCATGTGTGTGTGTCTGCATGTGTGTGTTTGTGTGTGCAGTGCTATTTGCACAATTGCAAACACAGCACTCCGCTCGCCTAATACATGGAGCGGTCTCCCCTGACAAGTGCACTCAATCATGCTAATTTTTTACGAATACAGCATTATTCAACTCGCGCGGACAAAACTGTGAGTTTACCTCAATAAGCTTTTGTGAAATGTTGATGAGTTACTAGGACACTTATATTTGGGTTTCGGGTTAATTTATTTCAACTTTTGAAGAAGATGTAACATGTAACCTATTTTTTTAGTGGCAACACCAGAATGAATTCAAATCAACTATTTTGTAGCTACACAAAGATGCAAAGAGCTGCAGCTGCCGAGTCTACCTCAGCAGCAAAGAAACAACCTATTTCACAAAACAACAACTTTCTTGCTAACGTTATGTTTCGAATAACAAGTACAAATTCTGTTCAGTATCGTGCTGCACTAGGTAAGACTGACTTGAAAATTTTAAAAAGTATTACATGAGAGGGTGTGCTTTAACGTCATTATTGGCACTGAGGCGCTAGTGTCGCTGAAGTGCCAGTAATAAGTCACAGCAGTAGACACCCAGTTTACTACTCCAGCAAGTAGACCATAGTAATGACCTAGCAACAGAGATGATTTTGAGATTGTGGAGTTTCCCAAACTGAATAAATAGTGCACATATAAACACTAAACTGCTTTGCTAGTTCAGTCTTGTAGTGACTAAGATATCTGCTGAAATTTTTCCATGGACAGATTTAGCTCCTAAGTCCGTGAACTTCACATTTATTTTTAAGCTAGGGCCGTATCAGCGACTCACCGGCTGGAGGATGATGGAGGACGATCCAGACATTTCCGATCACTCCACAGTGTAGCAAAGTCCAAAACTCAAAATATATTGAACAAAGAGCGATGTAATCATTTCCAAAATGAACAACATGATTTTATCTAATAAAATATTCCTCTTCAGTCCAAATTGGTCGACCTTTAGTCGACCTTTGTAAAAACAGCATTTTCTCTGTGGTCACTAACCTGACGAGGTGCACACCTGGATTAACGAGGCATTCTGAAATTTGAAATTCAAATGTATTACTTTATTAAAGTCTACTTCCAGTGTACTTATTCCATTTGTTTACGTGTTACATATTTTCAGGATGTGACAATGTGGAGATGGCAGAGTAATATTTTTAGTGATATTTTACTAGTAATAGTAATATTTCCAGGTGTGCTGTCATGCTGATTTGAGCACGCTCTAAATGTCTAGTTGACCAATCAGATTGCTCGGACTTACTTGTTGTGAGATTAATTGTCACTACTAAATTGATAATTAATTACTCAACCAAAATGATCACATTGGAAATGATAATTAATCAGATCTGCTGATGCCCAACTCAGTCAACTGACTTCATGTTTTGGGGTTTAAAGCATTGCTATATAGTACTATATATTATGACAACACTGTTTTTTAAAATGCAACTTTTTTAAGATGTGAAAGTCAACTAGACCCACAGTATATCAAAAGTTCGCAAACACCACAGCAATGCAGGCAAAAAAATGTCTCTAATATAAACTCATTGATGTACAACATGGATAATGGATTAAAAATTTAAATAGCAAGTTAGACAAATGGGTAGTTATGGGAATATGGTCATAGTTTTGCTAGTTTGCCTGTCTTTGGCATTCTATTTAAACAAATCAAACACTCACAACTAAACCAAACAAGCTTGGTGCAGTTTTAAATTGACAGGTTCATGGACAGAGCACATTTTATGTGGAAATTAATAATGCGTCATGAAGAGTGTTGAAGACAGTGTGAAGTACGTGTGTGTGTGTGTGTGTGTGTGTGTGTGTCCTCGCTCTCCTTGAGGACTTCACTCTATTAAAAGTCAAGAGTGCCAGAAGAGAACAAACAGTGTTATGCACACACTGAAAGAACTTACTGTAGCACACACACACACACACACACACACACACACACACACACACACACACACACACACTCAGCAAGCACTCACCTTTTCCCCAAAGCACTCAAAGTGATAGGTGAGCTTGAAAGTTGGTCTGCTTTATAAAGTGTGTTAAACCAAACACATATTTACCGCTGAGACCTTCTCATCCGCTCAATAAAGATGAGTTTCACAGCACAGAGTGACTATAAAGAGATTTAAATTATACTAGCGTTTCACTCTTCCTGAGCACTTGAATGCAACAACAACAAAAAACAGCTTTAAAATACGTTGGGTTTTAAGCATAGTCGTGTATGTGGAGTATATACTGTAGTTGCCATGCCCGAATATTGTGGAAGAAAATCAGTTTGAAAATGCTGGCAATGACATTATCAAAAAGTAGATTAGCGGTTTGTTCATTAACAACATTACGTGTGGTGATAGGTTTAGGATATCAACACAGTTGGAAGTCTCACTGATGATTTAACAGCTACCAAGTGAAGAAATTGTATGTATGAGTGTCATGTACAAGGGAAAGAGATTTGCACCTGCTTACAAAGAATGGTGAAAAAAAATTTCCCCTAAGGAACAAAGCACCTTTTCAAATACACCAAAATCTAATTTACAAGGTATTATCAGCAATAGTTATGTGCTAAACTAACTTCCATTCAGCACACAGATGATAGTGTCACCATGTCATTCCTTTCCTGCACTATCTACACCTTTTTCTGAAAAATGTCTTCCTTTATTCCCGTTCTCTTTCATCTATCTGCGTCCCACTTCAAAGGTTGCTGTGGTGATTACAGACTGGGGAGCAGAAAGAGATACTGACCAGTGGATAGACACCTTGAGAAGAAGGAGAGGAGAAGAGGTCCAGTCAGAGGCCAGGGGTACACTGAGGGTCAACACCTTCAAAGCAGCACAGATTTTTAACTCCAAAGCACAAGAGCCTCTTTGGTTTGCTGTCAGCTTGTAAGTGACAGTGAGTTACATTTGCCGGTGTAGGTCCCACTTTAACTGTCATGTGCAATGGTAGTGTGGATCTAAGGTTGCTGAGTCTAGAAATATAAAGTGTAATCTTTGTAAATCAAGATATGTTATTCACTTTATGGTTCACTAGTTCTTGAGCAGACTGATGCATTTATCCCCCACTGCATGAGGCTGATTATAATAAATCCCAGTGAAACATCTAGAATTTATGCACAGACAGCATGCCGACAAGTAATGATATATTTATGATTATCTTTTTAATGCAAATGTTTAGTAAAACATATAATCTAGGAGCTCCTGTGGGGAAAGTAAAGTCACTTAAATTATTATTTATTTAGAAACAGTAAATCATTTTGAAGTCAAAGATGTGCCAGTCAGTAGCTACATCCATCAGCTATCCTCGGTAATGAGAAGCTTGAGGAAATATTGTCATGTGATTACCGTGCCATGTCTTTGACATGTCTTTGGAATAGGATTAGCAGGAGACATGACATAAAAAGGGTGGCTTTGAATTTCCTTGGAGTCGATCTTTTCTCCTCCAGCTTTAAATATTCCGTAAAAATACAAGGTTTATATTCTCCTTGTTAAAAAAAGCAACGTGTTTGGGAAATATATTGTAATCCTGAGTGTGGGTTGGCTGTCACAAGTACATCAATGTGCTCTAATAATAATAATAATAATGATAATAACAACAACAACAACAACAACAACAACAACAACAATAATAATAATAACAATAACAATAATAATAAGTAGATCAACAAACAATGAAAGTTATTCAGAAAAATTCAGCTGAGCTGTATGATATACATATAGATGGATAGAGGCATCTGTATGTATATATACACGAGGTATGTACATGAATACATATACACATACAGTACAAGTGTCCTGAGCTGGAGTGGAAGTGGGGATGTTGTGGTTACACTGGCTTGTAGTTACAAGGGGTCCAATAGATGGGCTGTATTGGACATTGGACATTGGACGACATACATATTACCCGACAACCTTCATTGTTCTATTGTATTGTAGATGAACAGTAATTGGATTTAAATGAATGCTCCACACAACACATTGTTGGACATCCCTGCTCTCTTTACACTATATTTACACCCCCGCTCCCAGGACACTCTTGGAGAGTTGAAGTGTATCCACACAAAGGGAAGTCTATCCACTGACGATGATTTTAAGATTAGTTTGAAGAGTTTAAAGAGTTTGAGCTGGAATTGTTAATTGTCAAATAATTTTCAAGGTCAAGAATGAAATCTGAGGTTAAACATTTAACCTTCCAATATGTTTTATATCATACCTCAGTCCATGCTCTAGCTGTATAAGCATTACACTGCAGTACTAACAATGCTAACAGAAACACATTGTTACAGTATGTTTGATGCATTGCATTACAAACCTGAATACATTTACAAACTAAACCAGCCAACACACAAATAATAGATACAACTATCCATAATTCACATCTATCTCCCTTTCATCCAACAATGCAGCTCTCTGTTCTAGCATGATTAGGCTTTTAATCATCACTTCAAAAAGACGACAAGTCTGCAACATATACTGCACACCCAAGGTCGACTACAGTGGGAGAACATCCCCCGTGTTCTTCATGTTAGAACGAATATGAGAACAAAGCTACAACAGCAAACAATTATTTCAAGTATCACAGCTGAAGCCTGCTCTGATCGCCGCCAGTGTTGGAAAAGACAGAGTAGACAGAGAGATGTAGAGATGTAGGAAATTATTGGTGAGTGTGTGTGTCTCTGTGTGTGTTTGTGATGGGTAATCACCCCCGGGTGTTGAGGCCACTTAGATGAGGTTAGACAGGCCTGGAAAAGACTACTGAGGACCCATAACACTGGTGTTAGAGGGCAGTTATATTGAACTCTTAAACTTCCTCAGCAGGTGAAGCTTTCATCTTGAAATGTTCTGTTACGATCACAGTGGAGCAACGGCTGGTCTAGATTCTACGAGAGAAAACAAGAGTAACCTCTACTATTTCACGAAATTAACAAATCTTATTTAGCATCTAAAATTAAGCAGCATACTGTAATTGCTGTGTTCTCTCCCATGTTTTGCTGTTATTTATGTAAACTCTAGCTTATCTGTTCTCTCCTCTACTTGTTTGGCTGAAACAGTTCAGCTGCAACACACACACACACACACACACACACACACACACACATATACTGTATACAGAGTGTAGAGGTGGCTGTGGTGGACAGTGTGAGCCGTGTGAAGTGAAGGGAGCTGATGACAAAAAGTAGGAGAGCAATATTTCCAACTTCTTTGGCCGCAGTTGCTGTTTTAACAACCACAACCACAGCTCGCTTGTTAGGCCAATAGTGAATTGTTAGAAATTGTCAAGATATCATTGTCATAGGAAAAAAAAAACAACCTACATGCAGCTCTCTCTCTCACTGAACAACAAGCCCTTCATCCTAACGCCTCCCACTGCCCTGCCAACATCATTGTGCCAGAAAAAAAACAAACACTATGTGGACACAAGCCATTATTGTATGGGTTATAATGCAGGTTTTTTTTTTTTTTTTTAAAAACAACTGCATACGTCACTGTTGTGCACCCAGTGGCAGACAAAATTAGCAACGAGCTGGTGAACATTGTGAAGCAGCTAAAGAGCCAGATATTTCTCTCTAGGTGGAGACCAAAAACAGAGCTACGCAAACCGGTTTAAATCACACGATGAATGATTTAATCTGTGGAGTCCCCGTGGTCGCAACATACAGTAGTTAAACCTTCACACAACTCATGGTTTCTGATTCTGTTGAACTAGTTGTTCGGAATAATCATTCATCTGAATGGAGCTGCAGTGAAATGAATCTGAATTGAGTTAATTTATTGCGTTGAAATTAAAGTAATTATTGGGTAGATGTGAAGAGGTCAGAATGAGGGTGAACCAGCACTGGAGTGAGTGGGAGATGTGCAGCTGCTACTGTAAGTGATGTTGCCTCTGAGGAGCAACAGGAGCACATATGTTTAATCACTGCCCAAAAAGGAGACAAATCAAGTGCATGAATTGGGATCAGAGGGTCCACGTGAATATTAGATTTTTGTTCTATTTTTTTATGTCATTTTTCAACAACATTCACATTAGAATAGTAAGATACTTCTTAGATCACATTCACTGGAATGTTTCTTGAAAAAAAAGACAAGATAACCCGCCAAGTTCTTTCATGCTGCAAAGTATTGATACACTGACTTTCCCTCAGGTAACATTTTCATGAAGTAATGTGAGTCTTTCATCTAGCACTTCGCTTCACTGATCATCATAAGCGCTATATTGCAGACCCAGTATGTAGCTTAGAGTATATATGCACATACTGCAGTGGTTGAGGGGGGCGAGAGGGTGCAATGTAATATCAGAAAACTCAGGAAAGATGTAAAGTGGTCAAATTAACATTCATTATGACGTAGATTCATTTGATCTGTTTATTGTACAAACATTAAACTAACTGCCACCTAAAAATGAAACAATGAGCCCTAACTTACACTCTATACAAAACAGCTCACAGGGCTGCACTCATTGCTAGTTTCCAATGAATGCGACTGTCACTTGTCAATGTAAGTAGCAAATATACTTATGCCAGTCTCTGCAGTCACTGGCATCCCATTAACCAACAAAAACCTGCTCTGGAGCCAATGGCGTAGTATATTTTTTTAGTAAGATGTGTGCACTCTGCTTGTTACACAGCAGTGCTCCTCCTCTGTTAGGTGCATTAGCTCATTTGCAGTCAAATGGAGTTGGAGATGGGACGGAGGACTGGGAGGCGCAGTTGGTCCACCAGCTAAGGACCACATACCTGTCATTCAGCAAAGACAAGTGTCGTTGTAAATTTCAATTATCCCGCCAGGCTGTAACAGACATCTGTAATCTTCTGCAGAATGTCTGACACGTCAAATGATTTGGAGACATGTCAGATGATTTGGAGACTTATGCCGACTGCCCCCTAAGCACTCCCTGTTGCTGTCAAAGTCACTAGTGCATGAGCAGCAGCTCTGTTTCCTCAGCAGAAAAAACACTCATTTCTTGAACTTGCCGAGTCCGCCATTTAAATAACAATGCACCAGGTGCAGGCGCACCTGGGGGAATGAAAGATGACACTCTGATTGGTTTAATTCATGTTACGTCAAAATCACACCTGTGATTAATTATGAGACTAAATACAACTCTTTTGCACCTTGCACCTTACTGTGAGCTCAGATTATGCACCGTTTAAGTAGCAAAAGTGGAGTTGCACCGTGCACTCTAGACTAGACACTAAAGATCATTTAAATAAGGCCCATAGTGTTCAAATACAACTGAAATCCAACGACTAGAAGAGAATGTATTTGTAGATCTGGGGAATCAATTTTCAAACTCTGTGTAGATGCATGATTATTCCTATTCTGTACTTTAATAACAGTTTAATTATAGTAATTGTACTGTATATAATATAGCACATGTATCCAGGCAAAGACAGATCAGAACAATACATATAAACTGCTATATCACTTCTCTAAATGTTGAGAACTGGGGGAAGTTTGTAGTCAGCATGGTTGTATAATTTTAGAGATCTTTACTTTTTGGTTGCAACGCTTCATCAGGAATCATTTTCTTCATAATTAACTGCATTTATAATGATCAAACGGCACTGACATCGTAATGATGAATGAATAGTTATATATAGTTATATAAATATACAATATGTCATCGGCATTTAGCACAAAGTAGGTAACATATTGCTGAACTTCTTTCAAAAGACAAAACGATCAGACAGGGGGAGATAAAAGAACCCGCATTTGATCACTGTGAGATTTCACAGAGAGAGGAAACATATCTTTGAAAGGCATGACGGAAGAAACACAAACATTATGAATAAAATGAGATAAGGCCTTTAAACTTAAGCTTTGCTGCAGTAAATCAATGCCATCCGGCTGTCTTAACACTAAAATATAATGGCATGTAGTGTCATTGCTTATCATGATGAACACACGCAATTCAAACACACACATATACATGGCCTTACTATAAAAGTATGAGAGGGAAAGAAAGATGAGATGACAGAGGCAGGGAAAGAAGAGAAAAGACGATAAAGGCACATCAGCAGGATAAACACACTGATAAATCACTGCAGAGGAAGAAAGCTGTCGAATAAATTTATCCCATCCTATTGTTCCCCTCTGTATCTCCCTCCACAGGTGGCATAAGAAGAGTGTGTGTGTGTGTGTGTGTGTGTGAGAGAGAGAGTGATGATGACGATGACCCTGCTACTGAATAGTTACACTGATGTATACAGCAACGTAAGACATGTGCACACGCACAACAGCCATGACACTACAATGCAAAGTATTGCCTTGACACGCCTTCACATACACACACAGCACCGGGTAATTGGGGCCCCCTGGGGCCG
Organism: Protonibea diacanthus; assembly: GCA_028641955.1. Classification (NCBI taxonomy): domain Eukaryota; kingdom Metazoa; phylum Chordata; class Actinopteri; family Sciaenidae; genus Protonibea; species Protonibea diacanthus. The sequence goes on from CM053986.1 coordinate 15,032,087, forward strand.
ATCTCTGGGCTTGGGTGCCAAGGGCGTGCATTCCTTCCAGAGAAGCAGATAAATCAACCGTTAATAAGCCAGCAGGCATAGAGACTCTATTTATGACCGCTCTCTCCACAAGGCCAGTGCCACCAGCCCAGCTGTGGTCACACACACACACACACATGCACACACACACATTAATCAGACACTTAATCTTTATCAGACAGAAGACCCCCAAGATACACATGCCCATATAACTGTATGTCAAAAAGGAGAGAAAAAACTTCTCCTCTAATGTGATATATTCAGCATTTTTCATCAGACGCTCCTTTTTCCTATTAACCCATAATGGAGTAAGGATCGCAGCTAAATCTACCCAACTGACACACACACACAAACACACACACAAAGTGGATTGCAGCCATCTCTGGCAGATCCACATTGGAAGCCGGAGCTCAAAACAGCAGCACAGTACAGAAGAGTATTGATTCATCCACAGAAAGTCACCTTCCCCCCCTCACCCCACCCCAGCCGGTGCCTCGGGGGCCACCGGTCATTCCGCTCAGCCAATTTGTATGGCTGTTGTTATTATTAGTGTTTCTCCAGCACGACACTTTGGTCTCGGGGCACGGACACATCGCTTTATGATGCCGCGCCTAATAAACATCATTGTGATTTTCCCAGGCTAGTAATTAAGCGTGGGGCTAATTTGTCATAGTTAGTTAGAGCGTGGCACAATGCCGGGAGAGAAGCCTGTCTGGGAGGGGTATGGTGGCTGGGAAGGCCATGAGTTTAATACACATACTATTCATTTATAAACACTGCTGCATAATCACATTGGTGCTGACTTGGGGCATGGCAGAGGGCCATCGCGTATCAAGGTGGGCCAGAGGTTTTCCTATACAAACTGTGACTTGGACAATTTTGGGCGCATGATGCTATCAAGGTTTGACATACAGTATATGTGCGTTTGACGACCAATGACAATACTCATTTATGTTAAATCCAAGACCCTCTGGCAGGACTTTGCCTTTGCTGGATCCGATCATTTGGATTTGAAAAAGTAATTCCTCCTGGGTACCTAAATTAAGCTAAACCTGTTTGTAAGCAATACAGTAATAAACAATTTGTCTGTTTAAGTAGGTTAGATTCAGTGATTTCATTTTATGTGTCTCTCTTTCTCAATACAGTATGTCAGCACATGTTGAAAGATGTGTGTGAATGTGTATTTGTCAAAGTGACAAGGAGCACGAACGTGAGAAAAAAAAAAAAAAGAGCAAGAGACATGCATCAGATTGAGCATTCAGCTTGTTCACTTTTTACAGACATTATAGTAAAAGAGCAATAACCCTGCAGAAGAAAACAAGCATAACTCATATAGCTGTGAACTTAATTATTTTGGCTCTGAGTCACTGTGGGTCTAGAAAATTAGAAGCTATAATGTGGACACATTTGTCGTGCCAGTGCCCATAAAAGAAAAAATGATAATTAATGGGGGCAGTGATAACATTGTTGTAATGCAAGCATTGCCAGATGCTACAAGATCATTTCACACGCTACATTTTCTTACTATATATGCTCATGTGGTGTGTTGAGGCTGGGGGTTGGGCTCTGTGTGCTCTCTTTGCAGAGATAGGTGTGTTTTGCTGGGTGGCTGTGGAGCTGGCTGCACACACCTGAGCCTGATCATCATCTGGAGCAGTACTTAGAGGCTGATCTCCTGCGTTCTCACTGCCAGATTGTCACCGCTTCGTGGTAGATCGGCCTGTGTGCTTTTTGTGAATTTGCTATTTGAGATTTTCTGCGGAATTACCCACCTGTGTTCTCTGCCTTCAGGATCCAGCTCTCCAACCACCAAGCCACCCTGCCACCGCACCCTTCAGCTCCAGCCTCAACCTTGCCACGCTTTCCACCTCCCTCGTTCCCTTCCCTGTGTCAGGAGACGCCACCTTACCTCCTACCCACAGTTTCAATAAACTGCTGTTTTGTTCCTTCTACCTCGTCTGTTTGTCTGCATTTTGGGCCCAGCACCACCGCCACACAACAGCTCAAGAGTAACTGAATATATAACTGTGCTTTAAAATAAGAGTGTTTAGTAAATGGCCACAAAAGTTGTCTACTATTTCTAAACAAAAGTGTTACATGTAAAATAAATTTTGGGCTCCTAAAAGCATATGTTGTGCATTGGGTGCCTATTCATTTTAGAATTTCTTTAAATATACTGTAATTATATTTAAAGTCCCTCGTGGTTTCATTCTTTTATGTTCATCAGATTCTCTTGTCTAGCAGTCAAATAAAAGAACACAGCACAGAGTGCAATCCTGCAATGCGTCTTCAAGTCATGTTTCAATATGTTTAATCATTGTTGTATTCTGTTGGTACTCAATGTTTGCCCCGAGAAAAAAAAAAAATAGAATTATTGCCCAGGCAGTATAAAATATTACATTTCCATAGAAAAATATTTATCAAGATATTGAAATAAGTGACCACTCACAGTGATTTCCAATGGAAGATGACACCAAAGATGACACTAACGATATCTTAGAGAGAGATAATATCTTGACAATACTGTAGCCACAACAATACTGACAATACAATATGAGCCACACAGTGTGAATAAGGTTTTCTGTAATGCGTAACATCCCTGAGCATTCTGCACCATATTCAGGTTTACCATCGAATCATCATTTTCATTAATCTATCATTACTACACCCTATTCTGCACACCATTAACTCCAAACTCTATGTGTGCATGGTGTGGTAAGCATGCATGCCAGGTAAGCACATTCTCAAATCAATTTAGATTTTGATGAAGTCTCAGATTATGCACAGTGTTGGCATATCTGCGTGGTCTTTTACCGTTTACTGGAGAAAGTACAGAACAGATCATAAAGATGGTTAAAGCAAAGGTAATCACTGTCATGAAAAATACACACTCATCAAGAGCGATATGGCTCTCATGCACAGGGTTTATTGTGTGCTTTTATTCAGTTTTGCTGTGTTAATCACATTAACCCTGAAGTTGTGCATTCTGTAGTGTGTTTACGTGCAGATAAACACACTCTCACACCATGCAGTGGATGCAGTTTTTCGACACCTGCCTTCAAGGTGAGCGAAACAAATGAAAACGAATCTGGACACTTGCAGTCAATGCCGAGTCAATGAGGAGCACTCCTCTTGCGAGCTCCTCCCACATTATTCCATATCATCATGTAGATTTGAGACTGTTAGTTTTACCCACCGGCTTTTCAACTACAAAAGACTGCCTGATTAGACTCTCTCAAGTTGCTGCAAGAACGTTTTGATGCATTGCCGCATCAGAGAAGCGGATCTGTCTCTGATTGCTTGCAGTGACATACACAATTACACAGCTGCTTCCTGTGATTAAAGCAACTCTCCTGTTTCTAGGCCATTTCCTCCTCTTCATCCTCGTCCTCCTCCTCCTTTGCCTCTTTTTGCAGTCATCCACCTGTCCACCCCCTCTCACCACTTATTTCCGAGACTGCATTATGAAATCCAGCGATTACTTCTGAAATCCCCCTGTATCTATGCTGTATATGAACAAACATGATATTTTTCAAATAAACTCGATGCAAACCACACACAGACGTGCACATAAACACACACGTGCAGACACATATAAGCACACAGACACGTAGAACACATTGTTTAATATCTCAGCTTCCATCACAGTGCATATTTGTTTGTTTTAATAAACATATAGCAAACACACAAACAAACACACACTAAAGCTGAACTTTGTCAGCAGGATTCAAGGTAACTTAATTTCAAACTATTTTGAGTCTGAAACTTTCAGTCCAAGAACAGTCTATATTTAAGGAGGAAAGGAATTTAATTGTTTGGAAGCACTTTTAGCTCATACCTGAGATGAGCTGTGGCCAGAAAAGTAGTGATGCATATCAATAAACGTGCAATGTTTTCAACAATATTGACCATTTTAGTGTTAAAGAAGTGTTGATCCATCAGTGGGGAAGCACTATCTTGACTTACATCATGCTGAACCTGTTCTCTATTTCAAGCAATGGGAGGAGAAGACAATATGGTGGGTGCAAACCCCTGAAAAATCAAAATGACAAAATGAGCATGCACAAAGCAGTCAGCTAAAACGCAGCTGGAGCCCACCAGAGCTACTTTCAGTTTCAGCAGTGAGTACATTTTAAAGAAATTAAATAATAGTTAAAGCAAACAACTTACAATAGCTGGGATGGTCACTAAGAATTAAAAAGAATTATTAAAATTCATTTATTAAAGAATAAATATGTGTTGAGTTTGTCAGACCAAAGAAGAAAGTGTTCTCTGCCAGGGGTGCAGGGGTATGCTCAGGATGGCCTCAGTGTGTCATCAAGCCACCCTTTAGGACCACCCAACCTCTAACTCCACATTTCAGTAATATATAAAGTCTTTTCACATGTTTTCAGCAACAATTTTCAATGCACTTAATGTAATTTAATGTATTTTGAAATAAATCTCAGACTTGTCTTTACATGGACTTTAAAGAGAACACTTTAAAGTTTTAGCTTTCAAAGTGCACACACGGGTGTGCTGTGTGCGTGCATCTCTTCCCCTGCACTCTTTATCCTCTGCCCACATTTCTTGTCAGCTAATTTTCCCTATTTTTTCATCCTGTCACCCCTTTCTTTGCTCTTTCCATCCTCCCCTCACTCAATCATCCTCATCTCATTTTCTGTTCTTTCGCACTCTTCTTTTGCTCTGTCACTCCATCTGTCTCTGTCCCTCGCTTCTCATGCTCTCCACATTCATAACCTCTCTCTCTCACTCTCTCCTCTCTATTTACCTCTCAGGCTTTCTCCCTCATTTCACTTCTCCTCTGTTCACTTAACCTTCCACATCCTCACCCAGCTGCTACTTGTCCTCTAGCTGCCTCTGGCTCTTTCCTCTTCTTCCTGACCCAGTCACCTACTTTGGGAAGCCACACAGGGATCCCTTGAGCAAGGCAAGAACATGGACAATTGCACCTCTTGTGTAATGTTTGTGTGAATATTACTTATGCAGTGCAGATTGTGGAGAGGTCCATCGTTTTTTTTCAATGCATATTGAAAGCAACTGAGTCAATTGAAACAATTTCATAGTGACCCAAAACACTTTTACAGCTTTGCACAAGTGAAACCTTAACAGTGGAGCAGCTCAGGTGACTCCCCCCTCCCCCAGAGTGCTGAGATGAAGCTTTTGGGAGGTTGCGTTTTTGCCTGCTGTTGATGGCTATCAAAACTGTAATTACCGCCTTGCACTTGTATGCCTTTGCTGACCAGGCAAAGTGCAGTTTACATCCATGTCTGTCTGGGCTCATATACTATCGTGAAAACTTTGGTGAAATGGATTATCATTATATTGACATGAGAAACATCCTGAGACCAGACATGTCCAACGACAATCAATGGATGTTTGTGCTGTATCATTCAAATCTGTGCCAGTGATTAGATGAGTATACACTTCCTGTCTCCTAAGTGGCCGTGGTTTCCGCATCCCATTCTCCCCAACTGGTTTAGAGGCGTTGTGAACGTCGTGTGGATGAATGAAAACAAATTTTGTTGCCCCAGAATGATTTACGTTTTAGTTCAGTTATTATAGATCATCTCTGGTAAAACCACGCTGACGATTTAGCACCAACAGTGAGAAAGATATCCGTCTTGCTAGATCTTGTGAGTGTGTTGCTGCTGGGACGGAGACAAGTCTTGAACAAAGTTAATTTTCTCCTGATTTATCTGTCTGGAATCGTCATTTTAGTGTCAGAATGTTCAGAAGATGTGTGGCCCGGTGAAAAATGAGTCCAATATTTACTTCAGTAAATAATCTCTGCTCATGTTTACTTCTCCCATTAGACTTAGGACCTGCTACTATAGTTTCCTAAAAAAGGAGCCGCAGTGGCCAAACCCATGTGACACAGATGCAGGAAATGACGCCTCAGTGCAGCAGCCCTTTTCCAATGCGGCGTCTGGACGGACATAATGTAGGGACATCCAAAAACATAGTGCCTCCAACCATGGCTCTTACCTGTGCGGAGCCATAAAAAGACCGCTCTGGTGGATATGAACCAAAGCTCACAGTAGATGTATAAGTCTGCCAGATCGCACCGGTGCCACGTTCCTGGTGCTGACTTCAAGAACTGCAAATGCACGCATAATTTCCCTCGACTCTTTCTCTCTTCCACCAAATACAAGGGGCTTTACCCCAGGCCAAGACACTCCCCTGCTGTTAATCCTGTTGCTTTAAGATTCTCCACACACAGAGTCTCTGTGCATGTGTGTGATAAAGATTGAAGCTTGTGCATACATCAGATGAGGCTCACTGTATGAATCACACAGTATTGAAAAGGTTACGCCTGACAGGAAATTATCACAGGCCTTAGCTTTTCTCCACCACACGTGCACGTGTACAGTACCGCGTATGTGTACGTGAGTGCGTGTGCATGTGTGTGTTCCCAAAGCGGACCATCATAAGCACAACAAATCATATACTAACCTCACAAAGCATTTAGCAAAAGGGCCATCTGCATTTTAATGACTAAGTCTAATTTATCTATGGCGAGCCCACATTATTACAGGACACTCTTGATATTCCTCACAACACACAGAAATCCACATGGCTGTCTCGTTTCTGCTGATGGCAACGCTATGCTAATGGTGTTAGAATTTCCTGTGCTCCTTCACAAACAAGCCTATCAAAGAGAGGTTTAGGTGGATGTTTCCAGGGAAGCATATGTGCAAAAAATATTTGTATGTACGCAGTCACAGAAAAAAAAAAAAAAACTGATCACAGCAGCATGCAAGTTTTCCTTCTCTTAAAAAGGTTTGCCTGTTTATCTTTGATTTGAGTGAATTTGCTGACCTTCTGCACACTTTAAAGACCCACAGTTTTTACATTTCTGACATCGTGACAATAGGCATTCTTCCAAAAAAAACAATATGTCTTGATGATGGCTCTGATCCTTCTTCCAGTGTAATGTTGTAGCTGCTGATAGTGTTCACAGACTTTGCAAGAAAGAAAAATTTACAAAGTAAATATTTGTCTGTCTAAATAATAATATGATTCATTTCAGAGAATGCCTCAGAAGAAAATATTGACAGGTTAAACAAACACAAACACTGTAATGCACATTTGTTGAGGAGAGTCTAGTAGTATCACTGTTAAAATAGCTCGGTACTACGACTCCAGGAAAAAAAACTGTTTTATCGCCTAAAATGTGCAAAAAGGCCGTTTGGTTACAGACTGGGACAGTAGTCTGTGTAATGAGCAGGTATAACTGCACTGTAAAACCCAGTCTGTTGCCACCAGTAGCAGATTTGAGGAGGATTAGAGCGGATGCCATCCCCCATGTTGGGAAAATGATCAAAATGCATCCCTCTTGTTAACTTGCTCTCCCTCCTCTCCATCTTCTGATAGTAGAGAGAGTGAAGTGCCAGAGTGGTTGTTTAGTTGAAGGATGATGAAAAAAACTTTTTTTCAAGAAACTAGTTTACATAATAGACCAAAAACATTGTAATGAGACACATTTAGCACCAGAAATGAATCTACATTTACACGGTCAATTTAATATTTAAATGGATTTATGTAGATTGGGAGCAAAAGTGTTTATTTTTTTCTTTTTAGAAGCTGACAACATGCGGACACTCTCCTGTATATGTCCCCCTCAGTTGGTAAACTAACCATAGCGAGGCTGTCCTACATGTTTCCACACTGCACAATGGCCCAATCCAAGCTATTTTAGAAAATTGTAATAATCCAGGCTAATGGCCATCTGACACTGATGTGCGTGTGTCAATCTGACTCAGACAGACAGACCTTATTGTCTAAACTCAAAATATTATCCAAAGCTATCCTCCTATCCTATCTCTCCTACATACATGATGTAACAAGATGTCTTTTCATTGGTCAATAGGATTGTGAATGCTGACCGTAGATGCATATTAATGTATAGAAAAAAAAAAAGGCAAAATCAAGTGGCAGTATATGATTTTCAGCAGATAGTGACAAAATGTTAGTCAGATAAAAGACCACTGAGTTACCAATGACACAGTTGAACATCTGGAATATCAGCAGCCTAACTGTGCTGTGTATTGATAAATCCATGGCGCTGTCTGTGGTGCTGATGTAGCAGATGGATTTAATTGTGCCTTTTTCTCTCAGTCCCGACTTTCTGTCACTTTAATGTTGGAATGATAATATTCTCTAAACTACATGCTGTATATACTCTACTACTATGTATTTTAGTTACTCCTACCTATAATACCTGTAGTATGCCTGTACTTCTAAGATCATTCAGTCGTGTTTCAGGAAAACACATCCCCACACCAAGCCACCTCTGTAACTCAATATTTTAGAGGAGACATGACTACAGACACTACTATTGGGTTAGAGTTAGCACTGACCGGTTACAACCAAAGTTGAGCAGGTATGTGTTTGGATACGTCAGTTCCAGTCTTATTGACTGGTCTGGTTGGAATTCAAACCAGCAACAGCGCAGAGACAAACCAGCTCCTCTAAAGTAAAGTGAGTTATTAGAAGATGTGTAATGTGGGATTTGTTGAATAAGATTAAGCTTATCACTGCTTTTTCCAGAAGCCCATACCATCATATCACGTGAGAGTCCCAAGGGTTATAAGTATTCTGATAATCTATATTGATACAATATTCTTGTATAGTGTATGTTTCATATTTCTACTTTTTCTACCAACTTTTACACACAGGAATCAATCTCTGTCTTCAACTCTGTTAACTCAGCATCTACCTCATGGACACAGTTAAAGGGTAACCTTGGTATTTTTCAACCTGAATCATATAATAGTCTGAGCTGGTCAGTGGCAAAAACAAATGCTTTCAATGGACATAATTTGAACCAGAATTGGGTTCATTCCATACTTGTTACACCAAAGGTTACATTGCAGTTCCTTTGGTGCCTGCAGTGCTCTCTGGTAACTTTTTCTCTGGTAAATTCGAAACTTGTTGTCCCCATTTGTCATTTGGACACAAAAAAATATCTGAAAATGAGGTCCAGGTAAAAAACAATATAAGATAAGAGATCTATCAGAATTGTAAGATTACTTCTATGTTTAAAAACAAAACAAAACAATTGTTTCAATAATTGTCTATAAATCTTTATCTGAAACTAGGAAAGGAAACTGCGTTGAAGATGAGGCCAAATTATAATAACTATAGTATATTATAGTACTCATTATTTTTATTACTTTTGTTTATATATTTTATAAAGAAGCTCTTTATATATTTGTGAACAAGGGTTACATGGCTGGTGAAGTAAAACATTCTGGCCAAATCCAGAAAGATAATTCTATGTTAAAGAAAAAAGCAACAATATAATAAAAAAAATCCTCCTCCTCCATCCCAAACAAACAAACAAGCATGTTAATCGCCTCCTTGGTAAGAAATCCTTTCAAATTAGCTCCAAACTGAGGTGTGGAAATAAAAAGTTAGACTGCACAGTGTGTAGGATACTCAAAAAATCAGAAGATGGCAAATAAGTAAAAAAAGTTTTTACTCGACACACTTTGGTGAATAACTACAAAACTATAGTAACTATAGTAGTATAGATTGTTTTGATACTCATATATACAACAGCAAGTCTGCATACAGGAAGCAGTTTGGTGTTGAGCACACTGTTTTTTTAGTTTTTCTAAAGGATCTCAGCAGCAAACACACAGAGGATCAATGTTCAGTATCTTTATATCATACATAACATAATGTCAAAAATGTTCATGCATTGTGTTACAGAGATATATATTGAGATTGAAGCATGCTACGACTAGCTGTGACCCAAACTGTCTTGCAACTAGTGAGTGACTCTGGCTTTTAGTCTGCCTCAATCCAACACGAGGACAAAGAAGTAGGAAACAGGCCAGGAGTAACAGAGGTGCTGCTAGCCAACAGACAGAAGCCCTGGGGAGGTGTAAAAGACAAACCCAGGGGCAAACCTGGAGCTTCTTGAGTAATAAACACCTGGAGTCACGCCAGATTCTGGTCTGATCCGAAGCCGCTTACCAGCAGGAGGACAGCTCAAAGTTTATTTTTAAACTTTTGAGATTAAAAAGTGGATTTATCTTCACTCTCGCTGCAGACATCTACTGTTATGGTAGCTGTTTGTGGGCACTCAGAGCTCTATGATATTACTTCATATTTATACAGAGGCTGGACAAAAAAGGAGATTGCCTGGAGAAAAGTAAGCCAGGAAGGTGAACTACCTGGTAAGCGCTAGAAATGTTATTTGATTCCACCTATCAGTTGTACTATGAACTAATTTAGCATCACCCTTATTGATTTGAACTCCGTTCGATAAACACGCGCTATGAAGGTTTGCTTATTGTCTCGCAGACAGACCTGACAAACCATGACTCCAGACTTTTTAAAAATCGCCGTCGTACTGTTGTTAATTTGGGATCCATCTGACTCATTTATTGCAATCGGATCACAGTAGAATATTTTTTTTTTGCGTTTGTATCAAATTAACAGTTACTGTAATAAACACAAATGATAACAGTCTTACCACTTGGCATTACTGTTTTGAGAATTTCCCGATATAGACTGAGGACATTGCAAGGTTTATGTGTCTGACCGTAAACATTCTTAAACAGTGTCATTGCATGTCATTGGGCGCAAGCAAAATGCTGCCTGCTGTGTTTTTCAAGCACATGGCCAGGAATTACACATTGCTCCTTTAAGGGCTTGTACAGCTACAGAAACCCCATGAGGGAAAATCATGTCGGTCGGCCTCCTACATTGCTTAGAGTAAGCTACACTTTGTCATAATACTTTGGAGACTTTGTAGCACAGATTAAGGTTACACTGGTTCCATCTCCTGGCAGTTAGCTTGGTAATATAAAAAAGATGAGAAAGTGAGGGGTCAACTCATGCTTGGCTGGATGCACTACATACTAGTGTTGTAAATAAATGTGTTCATTATTTGCCTACACTAATAACACACTACTTTCAGTGATGGAATATCAATAAAAGCATCATCAACAACATAACTGAGAAATATTATTAATATATGTTACTGTTACTTGCTTTTGAGATTATGATTTTACAGTATATACATGAAAAACATGAAAGTTTATCAAATGTGATGCAGTATTAGTAAAGAAACTAATAGTGTATTGACCGCCTAATATTGAACACAGATTGACAAATTATAACAGTAAATAACAATACCCAGTAATGTATTATCAATAATATATCACTCTTAAAAGTGCAAAATCAATATTTAAGTATTTTTCACTGAAAATACTTTACTTAGTACTTTTTTTTAATATTATATTTTATACTTAACTAACATAAATCAGGACCTCTACTTGTAATAGAGTATTTTAAATCCTGGTATTTATACTGGTACTTAAGGATCTACCAACACTGGCACACAAAAAGCAGAGACTGTGAAATATTCACAAAATGTTGAAATACAAACCGGGATCATCAGCACATGGACCGCATCACCTAGCTATGTGATCAATAACCTCCATCACATGGCAATAGGATAACGCTTAACTTGACCAAACTTAAGTTTCTGTCAAGGTGATGTTGGTAGTCATCTGGCTGTTTATCATTGGCTGGTGGCCAAGAATCTGCCTCTTCCCTTGAGCATTTTAAATAGCTGCAGCTGGGTATATTAGCGATGAAATGGGTCTTGTGTACAGCTCGGGGACCTGCCATGGCCATGTGCTAAACTGGGCATCCTAATGAAATAAAAAGGCTGTGTGTAACATTGAGTTACCTGTAAAGGCTAGAGCTGTCCCCAGTGACATAGAATAATGAATTTAATGTGTTTTGGCTGTATGAGAAAATGTATTTCTCTCATAGTCCCACAGCAACACAAGGATGGAGAGAAGGAGAGAAAGAAGGGAGGAAAGAACAAAGAAACAGAAGAACAAACGTGTGGAAACGGGAAATAGGAAAGAGAGATGGAGAGAGCGAGAGAGAGAGAAGGGTGGGGACAAACAACCAATAGAAAAAAAGGGGAAACAGAATAGTCAAGGGAGGACAGGAGGAGGTAGAAACCAGAAAACACAGTGTTTGCAAATCACAAATTAAAAGCATAAGCGTTCCACACACCAAAGCATGTCCCTGAGGAAATATGAGCCTTTCAGCATAAAAACATTATTCGGAGCAAGTAGATAGGTAGTGACAACCTCTCCTTGGCCTCCCGCCATCATTTACAGCGGCAGTTAAGGATGTAAACATAAAAATACTAGAGGAACACTAACTGTAATGTCATTCTGACTTAAGTTTGCCTGTCTTTGTCTACCAACTGCGCCACAGGCTACACAATATCGACAGGGAGGATTGTGTACTTAAAGTATGCAAACTTTAACACCCAACGCCTCGCAATCCTATAAGTTGGTTATTTTAACAAGAGAAGATATGTATTTATCATCCCCAAAGTATACAATTTGTCATTTGGAAGATAGAATCTGAGACAGGAAGAATTTGTATTTCGGTAAAAGCGATACAACATCAAGTAGAATTCAAATACTCACCACCCTGATCAGTGCTGACAGTGATGATGGCCACCGGGCGAGGAAAGGAACTCATGTCTGACACACCATTGAGGGACTCAATCTCGAACGTGTAGTTGGCGTGTGCTGAGAAGTCCATCACGGTCACTGTGGCGTTGGTCAGGCCTAATGGTCGCGGCAGGAACCGGAGATCCTCCTCACAGAGCTGGCACTGGTCGGATTTGGGGCCACAGCGTTTGCACTGGACATTGTAGGTGAGATCGCGGCGGCCCCCAGTGTCGCTGGGTGGTGACCACTCCAGCATCAGACAAGTGTCGTTCAGGTTAAACATTAGGTTGCGGGGAGGAGATGGAGGGCCTGTCAGTAGAAGAAAAGAAAAAAAAATACAGAATCTAAAAAAATAGAGAAAAACAATAAATCATTTATAAAGGTACTTTAGCTGATGTTGTAAAAAGAAGATATGCTGTTAGCTTTGTCTGATGACCTAAGGTTACAGGCAATCTATGTTTTCTCAATTAAAAATAAAGGTAGCAGCAGTAATTTCTTCTCTTCTCATAGTTGCATTTAAAAGATTAACAGGTGTTTTTTTGACCCAAATAAAGCTGTGTCAAAAGTTTCTTTCTTTCATGTGCTGCCTTTATTCCTCTTTATACAGATCCTTTTTGATCTTCTATCACTTCTGCTTTCCCGTGTTGTCAAAGGCTTCACGTTCACATTTCAGACATCACCACATCAGTCTAATGATCTTTCAGCCTGCATTCTTTGAGCCAGTCAGTTCTTTAAATGCCAATGAAATTCTGGCGTCTTTCAGACCAACCTACCACCTCCCTGTTGGCCCCCTTACCCACCCAACTTTCCGGCCACTGCCAAGTAAATGTAATTAAATTAAGAATAAGAATAACAAGCAAACAGGCAGGTTTATAACACTATCATAGATAGAGAAATGTACATTTTTGTAGAAGCTCAGAAAAGTTGAAATTCTCAATAATTTACACTTAATGCTGTCTGTTCATAGATTGGAGCCTGAAGGTCCCAGTGGAGGTTGTTGCTGTTCCAAAGGTTAATGCTTTTGTATAGAGCTAGTTAGAGCCATCCTCAGCAATTGGATTAAATTCCAACAAGTATCTAGTAATATGTTCAATTTCATACATTTATATGAAAACAAATTTCATAAAAATCGTCTCAGAATTAAGAAGGTTAGTCGATTTTGCAGTAAAGTTCGCATCTCTCATGCTATGTACTAGCAGAGCTTTACCTCCCCAATCTGCTGACCACACAGACGCAAACGGTGACCAGTGAGTTATCTATATTCCTTCATCTTAGCTCAACCTGTGGTAAGCGTCACGTGACCATGGCATTGCGGTCATGTAGTTCTTGTCACAGGCCCCACATTTAATGTAATCAATAATTTCAGCACATGTACTGGAAAGACACAGGACCCAAAATTGACCCGAGGTACACCGCAGCTAAGACTGAATTCTGAATGCTCTGCTCAAATATCAACATGCGTCCACCCCCCCCAAATCGATACCTGTATTTCACACAGGTACGAAATTAGTGTTGAAAAATCAAATATTACCTGCTGTACCACAAAACTCTTCTAATATATTCTTCTCCAGGGCAGTAAACATTCTAAGTTATTTCACCTCCCTCCTATTTCACTCCGTTGAGGTATTTTTGTGCTCTATGGATGTGTGTGTGTGTGTGTTTGTGTGTCATGGTAAGTATTGTGCTATAGCAGGCAGCCAGCTGTCAACAGGGTGGAGTTAAAAGGCCTGAGGGATTTGAACACTCCCATCCTGCCAAGCTCACTGTCTGCCTAGACAATGGGATATTTCCCTCTCCTTCACCATCCCTCCATCCCTCTTCCTCCCTACCTTTGCAGAAAAAAAAAATCTCGGCAGACAGGAAAGCTCCTCCTACTCCTCCTCCTCCACTTCTGTCAGCGTATGTCCATTCTCTCTCTCTTTATCTCCTCCTGCCTCTATCGGCCATTATCTCACCTCCTCTATTCTCTCCATCGAGGAGAATCCACCCACCTCCCCTCCTGCGGAGCAACCCCACTGCCATCAATCAACTTCTATTCTCCTCTAGGGTGAGATTGGTATCAGCACCCTCCTCCCTTTCTCTCTTCACTGTCTTCTCCATCCAGCCTTTACACTTTCTCTCCACCTTTATCTCTCTTCCTGTGACATCCTCTCTTTCTTGCTCTCTTGCTTTGTCTTCCTCTCAGGCCCTCAGCCTTTAATCTCCATCTTTTTTTGTCTTGTTTTGTTTTTTTTTTTTTGTTTTTTTTAGTTACACGTCAAGCAAATAGTTTATTCTCTGGCCTACAAGCTCCTGATTAAAATGCATTATGTGGGTAAACACGCAGAACTCACAGCTTGTTAGAAAAGATGTGGTAGTCTTCCTATTTTGCTGGGATGTAATACTCCTTCAAGCCTTCATGCACAGTGTATACTTGTGAGAAAAGTTGACCTTTGAATGTGCTTTTGCCTGGAGATTTAGTTAAACCGCAGACAACTGTTGAAGAGCCCTCGAACAAGGCACTAAAAACAGCGTTGTGTGTCGGCACCTGTCTCTGTTTGTCTAAATTGTGCATTGATGCCCATATTTTTCATATTTTACTTCAAATGAATCTCCAAAATCTAATGTTCACACAAAGATAAATTACCCAGCCATATTCAGAGTAGATGTGGCTCTTTGCTGGTGTTATTATATGATATATTATACGTAAACACTATTAATTTAAAAAGGTATCAGACTGTTTATTGGTCTAATGTCTTCATATTTCAGAAGAAGTTTCAGATCTTGAAATAAAATCTTTTTTTTTTCATTGCATTGTTTTTGTTGGTGGCATATCTAAGTCAGTTTGATTTGTACTGTGTTTTTAATTTGAGATTTGTTGTAGCTGGAAAGCCTGAAGGCTGCATTTCTATAAACGTAAGCAAAGCATTGCATCATTTGAGTCTAAACTTAGTGATGAAAACATTATACGAAGAAAAAAAAAAAAGCCTTTCTGAAGATTTCCTCCACAAACAATGCATCATGCAGGCAACTGAACTGTAAACTCACAGCTTCCCCACAATGACTTGGCTTTGTCTTGCAGTACAAGACAAATACACTCTTTCACCCCGTGGAGCTCTCAGACTAGGCCCCCGTCTATCTCAGTGACAGCTAAATGGCTTTTTAATTAAAGGAGAATTAGTCCGGTTAAACTGTAATTTAATGCAAATATGAAGTTGTAATGACAGTCAGTGAATCATCATTGAAGATGAGGCAGCTGAACAAAAGCCATGTAATTCATCCACAGACTCTCTAATGTACAGTTTCACACCAGATAAGTCCTGGAGACGAGAGTGAATTTACAGCTGCAGCAAATTCTGAGAGACCGCTGAAGTAAGCCACCGCCTCTAGAGACAAAGCAGTAACTTATCCAGACTGTCAGGCATGCGCAAGTATAGAAATCTCATGTGAATTCACAATTAAAGTCGCAGTGATGGCAGCGAATGTTCTCCCATGACTCTGATCACATCAAGAAAGATGACTAAAAGTGTGTTTAATGAGTAACAGGCAATAAGTAAGTATCAAGGCCTGTCTGCGTGGTATACTCACGTGTACACGCCATAGTTGGAGGATCTTTCTCAGCTCTGAAGTAGCCTTTCTCACAGCGGCAGATGTCAGCCCCTTCTATGTAGCTGAAACTATGTGGAGGGCACTTTGAACACTTGATGTTTCCAGCATATGCCTTGTAGAAGCCTGGGTGGCATGCTGAGGGTGACAAAAGGACAATACGACAGGATATGAGAGCAAAGCCAGGTAAGGTAAAAATATCACATGCAAACACATTACATATCGTCATAATGTTTGCCAACGCATGAAGACCCAGGGAGCACATCCATAGCAGCCATGCCTGTAACATCAAGAGGAATTGGTGTCATCTGGTGTCTCTCAATCACCCTGAACGTTATTAGTGATTCTAACTATGTCCAGTATTCATATTTCAGAGCATTGAAGACTCAAACAGATTCATGAAAATCAGGTTTTCTTTCAAATATGGAAATTGATGCAGAAAGGTTCACTGACATATAATGAGACCATCTGCTCGGCATTTGGGAACTTTTCAAAAAGTGTTAAAAGTATGATTTTGAGTATAACGGACAGACATTATTCGTGACTTTTTTGTTAATGCGAATTATTTTATTCAAGAATTAATTACTTATTCCTCCACTGGAATCAAAATGCTTAAATCCATCGATACTAATAAAGTTAGTGGAAATGTGATAACACAAAATAAACACATCCCGTGTTACACCTGTCTGGGGGTGTTTTTACACAAAGTTGTTGGAGCTGTCATGTTTTAGTTCAGGAGGTGGACCCGGATGCAAACATGAATGTGAAAAGCTAACTTTAATAACTTACTCAATAGGAAAACAAAACAACAAAAAGTAGCTGAAATGTCCAGGCAAAAACAAAATCCTAAATTTCAAAAAAGTGCAAATCCAAACAACTGAGAAAAACCGCAAGAGCAGGAACACAAAGGAGAAGCACCAAGACTGGACAAAGAACTGGGGAATGGACAGGGCTGAGCAACAGACACCAAACTGGGGAACACGAACACACGAAGGAACAACCACACAACTGGGAAACTTACACAGAACTCACACTTTCACTCAAACATACCTGACAAGGCAAACCAAGGAACACAGGGACTAAATACCCACATGAAGACAAGATGACGAGACACAGGTCACAACTAATCAGGGATACGTGAAACTAATCAGACAATTAAAAGTGGTGGAAATGTAACAAAGACAGGAAGTAAAGCCACAGACACAAAGAGGGGAGAAAAAAAACAAACAAAACAGGAAACACTAAACAAGACACTCAAAGTCATGACAGTAACTCTGTCACAGTTTCACCTTTGCGGTAGTTCACCTGTTGATTCATATAAAAACTCAGTTTGACTTTGCCGAAGGGCAGATTTATGAACCAACAGAAGAGTTTCGCTTAGAAAGAGAGCATGGGAAGTTAAGAGCATGTTTTTTTTTTTTCCACTTTTGATTTCAAATCTGTCAAAGATCATTGAGTCAGCAGAATATGACAAGTTGCGGGAAGAAAACACAATTCTAGAAGAATTTGAGGTTGTTGAAGTAAATCATAAAATGAATGATGGCTTTAAAAGCTGGCTTTGTGGGACTTTTGAACAGAACTGTTATTGTTGCTAATAGAAACACCCGCACTATTCGCACTATGACAAATCTGTTGTGAAAAATCTTAAAGGTGTAAGTGATAAATGGTGTAAATTACATTAAAAATCCAAATGAATTATATCTAATCAGATCTGTCACTCTGTGAATGAGAACAGGGCTAATCAGTGAAAGTGAAAATATGAGATAGACCATACACATGTCAAAGGTCTACTGTACATACAACAACTTAAACATAATACGCATTTAAACTGGAATAAGGGACCCCAATTAAAACAAAAATAAAAACATTAGCCAAATTAGCACGCTACGCTAGCAAATGCATTGTAAAGTGACCATAGTTTACTACATGTAAGTGTAGTAAGTGTGAAATAAATAAAGTGTAATAACAGAAGCATCCAAATTGAGACACAGCAATAGTGTCAGGTCAGTGGACATTACCATTAAATGTAAGAAAGCCTAACTGAGACTTAACAGATCATTTCCAATAGGTCTTTTTCAAAGAAGATGTCTTGACATTTCGCAGCAGGAAAGGAACAGGTGTAAATAATTAACAGTAACATTTATAAATGGTGAATTTCCATTTAGCTGTTCCAGGTTCTTGGCATTGTTCATGGTTTACTGCACCGGCTTACTGCAAGGACACTTGAACACAATGAAGCCCTCGCTAATTAGTAACGCCTATGTTTTTCATATTATATCATTAATTCAAAATGCCTGCTGTGAAAAAGATCTATCATAGCACTGAATAATATTTCAGTCGTCATTAAAGCAGGGTAAATAAAACCATGTTAAAATACATACACAAACACAAACACAAATATTATTAAAACTTTGGAGAAAGTGAAGTTGTGTTTTTTTTTTTTTTTAATTTGTTTTATTTCCATTAATTTTAGAAAGACTATGTGTAAAGCTGTAAATCTCTGTACTCTTTCTGAACACAGACAGGGATTTTAAACACCTTGGTTTGGTGCATGGAAAATGCTGCTAAAATGACTGTTTTTGTTCTAATCCAGTACTAACTGCTGAACTTATTCCAGCAGCCCTGTGTACAAAAGCGTGTAATGAAGAGGCTTTCTGTTGGCTACACATTCACACAAAACACATGTATTACTATCAAACTCAAGTTTTGTGCATTAAAATTCACAGACTGAATAGAGAAAGTTGGCCAAGAATGCATGCATTGCGAGTTTTGTACCACCATAGCATATAAATGGGTCCTAGGCCAAAGGACATAGGAAAGGAAGCACTGAAATTCCTTTTCTAAATAGCTTTTCCAAAATAAAGTAAAGTGCCAGCTCCAGTATGAAACAAACAGACTGAGGCATTAACATAACACAGCTTCCCTTATTAAAACAACAAAGAAACTGGACTGCACCATAAGCTTGCAAGAGTTTACAAAAGTCGACACTTTAGGGGACTGCGACTGGCTTTTAATGTCATTTTCTCAACCTCCAGAGCACTTCCGTGTCACAGAGACGTGCAAAAGTCTCCTGCCTGGTAAGATTTCCATTGCTGCCGGTTGTCACCGAGCACATCGATTTAACAAGGTAACACAAGCTGAGCCATTTGAAGGGATTCACCTTGAAGCACTGAGTGCCTTTGTGTGTCTCCATTGCTGCCTGTGATAAATGGAGCTGTAGAGAGGACAAGGGAGCGCCCGAAAACACGACTGCTCTGATCAAATGGGGACAATTAGGACAGAGGCAAAGAGGTTAAGACACACACACACACAGAAACGCACACAGCACAAGCCCATATGGCTTTTTTTTATATGTTGTTTATCTGTACGAGGATAGTTTGTTTATTGTATCAAGGTCCAATATTGCACATTTGAATCAGGTTACAATGACTATAAAAGAAGACTATTAAGAATATTCAAAATGATACTGGCCTTCAAAAACGTGACACACGCATGCATGTAGCACACACATACACACACACACATGGGCTATCTGTATCAGTATGATAAGTGGCACCCCCTATGGCGTGCCAAGGCTGCCTCCATCATTAACCTCTGATACCGGCATGTCCTTGAGTCAAAAACCGTCAGTCAACTCCCCCCACCCCACTGGACCCTGTTTTAGACTCTGTCAACCTAATGATGCCTCTGTCTGACCTTCGCTGAACTGAGGGGATGTTCCTTTTCGAACCTTGCAGCGTCCTGCTGCAATCTGTCTGGCCAGGCTCTGTTCCAAGGCCACACTGGTGCTGTACATTGGCTGACCATGCATCACCCGAGGATGGACACACACATGGTGGCAAGGAGGTAAGCGCACGCATGCACGCACACGCACGCACACCAGTGACACATGGTAACAGTGCTGACAAACAGTACACTGAACTGAACCTGACAGACTGTCAAATGTGAATGAAGCCTCAAGATTTTTGACTGGAAAAAAAAAAGACAAGCATGGCCTTAAAGTTTTCACCGCTGATCCATCGGGGACAGCGATTTTCTCCTCATATAAAATCACGCAGAGCGTATATATGTACTAGATGATTACTGCTTAACTATAAACCTCTATTATTTCCCTCGCTACAACATCTGATCCATACAGATGAAAAAGACTTGGTGTTGGATAGAGTTTGCACGTTAGGCTGCTGATGGTCTGGTGACTAGTGAATATGAGAAAACAAAAGAGTGCGGTTGGAAGGAGGCAGCAGGGCGAGACTGAACGTGTGTGTGTGTGTGTGTGTGTATATGCTATTGTCATGAATCCCTGGTTTCATCGGCTCAAGGGTCATAGACATTTCACAACACATGTTAACAATGATTAAAAGTTAGGGAACCATTTTCTGTGAAGTCCACGTAGAGACTGAACGTACTACGAAACATAGGTTGTGTTATAGGAACAGCTGTACAAATATCCATGGATATTGTATATTTTCTATAGATTAGGTACATTTCCAAACTACACAGTTGATCATATTCACTCAATTCATTTAGAATGTAAACATGATGCCTCATGTAATTATACTGAAGAGAGAGCTCCTGTCTGTATCAAGTGTACTAACACTGTTTTGATATCAAGAGAACATATTGTACCGTACGATTGTCTGTCAGACAGAAGCATGATATGACCATCATTCTGTTTATTGATCCTGTGTGTGGGAGAGTGTGAATACTGACTTCAGAGAGACATGTACTATATATAGTATATGCTGTACATATACTGTATATGAGGCAAGTAGAGCTGAGAGGGAGATGAGAGTGTCATGACCCACTGGCCTTTGGGGAGCTGCTCTAACTCTAGGCCCTCAGCCCAAGGTTAGTGAGATCTGAATGTCATCCAGAACATCTTCAAGCCGAGCTGCGGGCCCTGAGACCCAGAGGCAGCTGACTGGTTGGTGAGACCTGCTACTTCATATTCAACACACTGAACAACATCAGAGCAACTGGCAGGGCCGATCATGTATGGGGAGTAGACCTGTCTATCTGACTCTGCCTGTCTATACTGTACTGAATGATCATCTGATTGAACTACTACTCAGCTTGCCTCTCTGGTGAAGGTAAACACAATGGTTAGCAAAGAAGTGGACCTTTTCTTTTATGTAATTTTGAGATTTCACCTCTGGTTTTATTGCTTCTCAGATATTTGAACAGATTTTGAGAGAGGTGTTGGCAACAGTACGAAAAACTATATGAAACATTCCTCATCCTGCCTCAAGGCAGGTGATGGCCACAATTGATTTACCTTCTATTGAAAAACTGTCAGCCCAGTAGCCCAAGTAATTACGTCCACAGTGGACGATTGTACATGCCATGATTTGTTTCAATGTCAGTGTTCAAAGCTAGTGCAGAAACACATACAGACATATACCATACCATACCAAACCATACCTTACCATACAAAGTTCCACTTATCTACCAGAAGCACCATCTTTCCCTGTCCATATACCATAGAGAGATACATGTGTAGGCATGATAGAGAACAATTTGGAAATCATTTGAATTGGACGTGAAAACACATTTGTATGAAGATGAGGTTTTGCAAAATTGTCCTATAATTGTGGACAATCCATCTAAGAAATGTTTCAGCTCAGATAATAAACATAAAAAAAATCTTCATTCAGTCAAGCATCAGCACTATTTTAGACCCAACCCTCACCTCTCACTGAGCAATCACTGGTGTTTACATGTATGTATTCACCACATCAAGTTCTTTAAGCATAAAAACAATAAAAAAAAAAAACATGCTTAGCATAATTCCTCATCTCCCTCTAACCCCCTTTTGTAATCATTACACCTTGTTTCATGCAGTCAGGCTATATCAATCCTAAGTCGGTGGATGTTTTCCAGACTTAAATCTTGCAGTGAAAATTCAGCTTATTTAATGTAGTTTGGTAGTTTTTGTGTCCTAGAAAGACCTCAGTGTTGGAATTTAATATTTGTGTAATACTGCACCTATCAATGGCAATCATTCCAATGCAACACATTCTGTATTAAACCCTCCTTCTTAAATGCAATCTGCACATCTGTATCTATGTGCGTACATTCTGTCACTCTTTGACTCTTTGCAGTGTATAGCCGATGATGGTGGGTTCCTCTCCCGGTGGTCAGCGAAGAAGAACAATTCCAAGAGGAGCACAATTCTGCAGCATTTACTTGCAGAACCACATCAACAAATGTTGCAGAATAGTTCAGCTCTTGAAATCAAAGGCAGCGTGGTGAAGCGGCGATGCAAAAGATGAGAGATCATTGCAGAGATGGTGGCGTTATAGGCGAATTGCAGCCTGAAACTTATTGCATATGGGGGGGGGGGGAATGGAAAACTATGCTCTATTTTCAGTTTCATTCCACACAAATATTACCCTCCTCAGTGTCCCTTCTATGAAAACTATAAAACAATAAAAAAAAAGGCTTATTGCTTTTTCTCTGTGCTGACACAGTATACATCTTGTCCACACATATCTTGCATATTAGCACTATGGTAGTGCTTACCCCATTTCTTCCTCCATACATAATACCATCATACTTCACCAGTGGAAAATTACAACCCCATTTTGCTCATGCGACTTGATATGGTTCACTTCCAAACAAAACAAAAAGCCTGCCAAAATCAGTGAGATAAACATTATTGAGTTCTCTTGCGTCTGTGAGCCAACAGCACTAGTCTGTGTTCTCACATGCAAGTACACCGCTTCTAGCTGTAATTCAATATGCAGTATCTACTATCACTCGAGATAATTAGAAGTCACACCTCTTCTTCTGCTTCTCTTAAAAGAAAAAAAAAACCCACAAAAAAACAGCAGCATCATGTAAACGGGAACAAACTCTCAAACACTCAAAATGAAAAGCCGTCCTCTCTCTTCTCTGTGTCAGTCTGTCTCTCTCACTCATCAGCTGTCCCCCCTCTCTTCATTAGATGAAAGCAGCAAGCGCTATCTCTGATTTGCACTTGAGGATTACTGGGCCTCTCCAACACATCTCTGCTGAAGTGTAGAGAATAGTGTTTGCTCAATTAGCGGCAGAAGGTTACAGAGGGGGAAAAGCAGGCTTCCTCATGTGACAGCTGTAAAGTATCTTAAAAAAAAAAAAAAAAAAAAAAAAACACATTCCCTGTGTGATATTAGTATATTTCTCTACAATATGTAATATATTCATTGCATATTTGTTTTGTTTGAACACCTTCTCTATTCTGTATCATACATCGAGTATGTGTCAATCATGCATATGACATTCTCTTCAATTTGAAATGATCTTGAACAAACAAAAAGTTATTTGACCTTATATGCATTCCACACATGTTTGCACAACCTCAACAGCGTCTACAACCTGCTATCTATTGTACAGGCTTTTGCTTTCAACCCAGTGGTTGTTACACCCTTGTATTCTCCTACTTGCTTCCTGATTTTAATATCAATCATAGAATTTATGGATCATTGAGTCTGATGGCTTTGCAAAGCAGCGTGTTTACTAGCAAAAGGCTAACTTGGACAGAGTAGTGATAAAGAGAAAGGAGAGGTCCACATTCAGCTGTTTGAATGTGAATTTAGATTTTCTCCACTTCCTTTGAATACATTTAATGCCATTAATGAAAATCATTTACTATTTGTGGTTACTTTGGTCCTTTATGAAGCCTCTTGCCACAATTATTTGAACTTCATCTATTGCATTGCTTTTTTCCCAGTTTAATTAGACTGGTATTTTGTAGCAGGGAGGTTTATAACGTTTAATAAAGCTTTGATAAGATACAATTACTGCAGATTCATTACTGGTGATCACAAGTAATAGAATTAATAAGCTCCTTTAATGCAGGGCATTTTTGTTGGTAGAAAAAAAAACCAATACTATTAACAAAGATAATCAGAGATAACTATCTCTTCCATTGACAACATGCAGACTGGATTTGAATCACTTAGAGCTCTCCAGCACCTGGAAATCACTGCATAATAAACTTCATCTAACATCTCAGCTAGTTCAGCAGGATGATGTTTTGTGAAATGCTTTGACTGTCATGTTGACACCCGCCCTTTCTTCTCCTCAACACTCTTGAATCTCTTTCCAGACCCTCCATTCTTGATCTGTCCACCAGTTAACCCTCTTGGGTTTTTAACTGCTAATAGTCACCTCACTTATTGCTTATCCCCTCATCATCAAGCCACACCACTCTTTAGTTTTCTCATTAAAGGTACCTTTTCGAGTTTCCTTGTAAACAACGGAAAGTTAGTAATTGGGTTATTACTCAGCGGAACACATTACACCTATCCTTGAGGTGGTGTATATATATATATATAGTATAGTCACCAATTAACCTGCATGTCTTCAGACTGTGTAAGGAAGCTGGAGTACCCAGAGAGAACCCACACAGACAAGAGGAGAACATGCAAACTCCACACAGAAAAGCTCAAGCCGGCAATTGAAGCAGGAGCCTTCTTGCTTCCCCTTGTCAGAAGCCAGTTTCCATTATTGTGATTTTTAGGACAAACAGCACATCAAATGGCACGTGTCAAATTATCACCATTACTTCCATCCTAACAAAAAAGTCATCACATATTAACACTGGACTGGACAAGTATTGGAATCACATAAATTGTTTCTGTTGTGTGACATGAATGGCCTTGTACATTTCTTCACCCCAGGAAGAAAATGAATATTTTTTCTCGCATGAGTGGTTGTATTCATTTTGGCATCCAGCTTTGTAAAATGTACTTTTACACTGGATATTGATATTTTTATAAAAAGAGATAAATGTGAACAGAGAACAAAGACAGACACATGGAGAAAGCCTAGTAACAACCAAGGCAATGAGATGAAGAGGAAAAAACACCAAAGACATCAAGAGAGTAAGAGCGAGTCTTCACCAAAGAGAGTGCTGGATTGGCTCATTCTGGGGCAGCCATTGCTTATATATCAGTGACATTATTGGAGACAAAGATCTTTTTATGGACTTAGCAGAGGTCAGCCTCACTGATCCCTTTATGGCAATGTTTATAGCAGCATATAAAGAGTCTTGTGCCAAATGAACTAACAGAGCAGTAAACTTCCTAAAAGACATCCGTTAACACTGAGAGAGAGCAGAGTTCCTATCTAAATCTTACTTTGGAGACAAAACGGTGGCCGGTAGAGGCTTTGGGATGGACAGTAAAACACTGTTTTTATAGTCTGAGCTTGACTGCTGAGATAATGTCCTGACTGGCTCCAAGACAGCACTGACCCGTATTAGGATATCTCTAATGCATGATCAGAACAATAAATCTATGATAGTGCTTATTGTTGGCTGGTGGGCATTGACCCCATCAACTACCAGTGGAATGTGACACTTGTTGCTGTGAAAGGTGCATGATGATGTCAGTTGATTGTTGTGTCCACCTTTTTAACTCTTTGGCCCAGAGCAACCTTTAGTGCTGGAAACAAAGGCAAATAGCTAGCCTGGTTGGCCTTTCTGTGGTATATGGCAGCCTGGTGCTGCTTTTAGTCAGTTAGAATTTCCTTTTGTGGTCAAAGAAAACATACCTGGAGAAACTAATAGCTACATTTATGTGAGATTTGTTAATTTTCATTATCCCCAGAAGAAGAACCATAATAATATTGTATACCATATAATTGTTGAATTAACATACAAAACGATGCAATAACAGCAGGAAGTTCAAACAAGATTTGCATGAATAATGAGCATATTATTTTCTGTGAAAATTGCATTAGATTTTTAGGAAATTTTAATACAGTTCTGTGTTGTGTATTTTTTTTTAACAATCATACATACTTCTACTTAACAGGCTTTTTTCTGACAAATTCAGTGTTTTATTCTCCATGATCTTTGGCCATTGTCCTATTAGCTCTTTGCTCGTTTTAACTGCTACTTTTCTAATGCAGGACAAGGCTGTTCAGGAGAGAGTGATCTTCATTGTGCTCATTGTGTCTTTATCTCAAATAAAAAATATATATTTATTTTTATTTTATTTAGTTTTCTTGTGAAGGCCCTAGGCCTTCAGGTCAGGTCAGGTCAGCTTTTCACAAGAAAAAGGGCTGATTTCATCCTGCCCACCTCATTCACTGAACAACACCTGCTTGCAGCCTTTATAAGCTGGATGATATCAAGACAGCTTCCTCTTAGCTTTTGCTCTGCCTCTGCCTCTCAGTCTTTCCTGGAAGGCTGGTGCCTTTCAGGCACCCATTTTGGTTTTGTTTTGATTGCGTTTAGTGCAGCCTTGTTTCACGTTAACACATAGTTTAAGTTAGCACACAGTTCCATTGCACTCAACACCCACACTCACTACTGACTGCTGACATCACACAGTATTCACAGTTGTATTTAATTAATTATTTTGGTTCACTTAAATGGTTGCTGCACAGTCCTCCTTCTTTGTTATGCCAGGGATACTATTCTTTGACGGCAATGTCTTCTCAAAAACAGCACTGATATAAGACTGATCTTGCATGTCAACCTTTTTTATCATTATTACCTATTTGTTTTCAGTTTCCTGCTACTGTTCCTCAGTTGTGTTTATGTTGCCTCTCTGTGTCAGAAAAATCTGTAGTACACTTGTGTTCCTCGATATTAATGCCAATTTACTGAAAGTAGATTCAGTCTTTATAGTACAACCCTTCATTCACTGCATCTAAAATAGCTTACCTTACATTCACATTCATCCCACTGTTTTCACTTTTACCAAGTTTAATTATGAAACCAGCGAGGCTATATGCCTCTTGAAGAAGAAAGAATGCATGTCAATGCGTGTGTACAGAGGTCTAATGAATTTATTATAAGGTGTTATGAAGATTAGCATGACTTAGCCCCAAACTTTTCCCTCATTCCCTGCCTTCCTTCCACATGATTGATGCTGATTGTGGTTTTAACACGCTGTTAAATCGACAGCAAATCGTCTTTAGCAGAGGTCGCATTAGCATAAAGGCCTTCTTGTGGAAAATAAACAACGGCAATGTCTTCTCAAAAACAGCACAAACAAAAGAGGGAGATAATGACATGGCAGCCCTTTAGTAACATCAACAACAACATAATGGAGCTGGAGTGAAATTAAAATGGATCAGTCAATTTAAATGCATTTGGTGATGCACTCTCTCTCTTCCTCTCTTTCTGTCTCTCTGGGTTTTCTTTTACCTTTTCTAAATATCTGACAGACTGATGTAAACAGACTCAAATCCATACAAAGAAATATATTACACATACTGTATAGCATGACCATATGTATCAGGATACATATATATACTGCATATTTCAAACCTTTATTTCCTTTGAGGCAGAGCTTAAGCTTCTCTGATTGACATACAGCACTAAGAGAGAAGTTACTGACAACAAATAATGGAGATGGCAAAACAATATATATATATGAAAATCTCAAAACGTGCCTGAAAGGCAGAAAGAAGCCACTTTGGAGTCCAGAAAATAAAGCAGGTAAAATAAATATTGATTGATGTGGTGCCATAACAGATAATGGGTGTTAGTAAGAAAAGTTTCACATTATATTTCTGCTGTAGAGATGTCAACACATGCAATGTAGTTAGCGAGAAGTGAGAAAATGATGCTGGCCCCTGAATGCGAAGAAGTTGTATGTATCTGCAAAAATTGAGAAGGTGTCACCTTGACTGCCAAAACCAGCTATCTCTGGAAACATCTTCTTCTTCTTTGACATCAGGCATGTGAGAAGACATGGACTTGGTTAATGATTGTAAGCTATTAATGGTGAAAATACACAAATATAAATGGAGGCTAGATTAGTTTTTTTAAAAACTGACAGTCTGTCCAGAACATTAGTAGAAACAATGTGGGCATATTTGACATTTTGGCATGGAGATGGTAAAAATGGAAAAAAGGAATTATACCCCTCTATCCACTGAAATTTGGTAGACTACAATTTTGGACTGAAATATTTTTCAGTAAATTGTTTTTCTCTGCTAAAGAATTCTGTGCAAAGGAGACAAATGGTGTCTAAACCACCATGTGCCAATGAATAAGCCAGGTCAGGTTAGCAAGTGAGCTAGATGATCAAGTGACTCTGCACAGTTCTACTCATGAGTCAGATCACACATGACAAACGAGACAGAAGTATTTATTTTGGCCAAAGATGAGTTGTGGAATACAGAGTCTGCAGATGGACAGGAATGAAGTGCTGCTGAAGTTGTTTCTTTTATAGTTTTGATACTTACAAAAAAACATTTGAACCTAATAAGTAACTTTGGCAGCAGGGCCATGCTATAACAAACCTCTAATCACCTGTTGAGCTACTTTTACCTAGCCAACTCTTCTGGCCCCGTTTGCCTCAGCCTCCCTCCCTATATCTCCACTCTATCCCTCCCTCTGCTCATCCCTATTGTTTCATCTTCTCTTCCCTCCCCACCTCATCTCTTCCTCTTCACTTTGGTACATACGTCTCCTGTATCTCATTCTAGGTATTGTCTGGGGGCCTGTAAGGAGCTAAGGTGGAAACACATCTGAGACACAACCCCCCCTCTGAATCTCCCTCTGCCTGGCCCTCAGCAAGTTCTCCCAGACCAGCCTGGCCAATGACATCCTTGCTCCACTTTCTCCCTCCAACATCTACATCCATTCACCTGTCAACTCTCCTTAAGATCAAAACCTCACAAATTCCCATTAAACTTTTAAATGAAATATTGTTGTGGCATGGCACTGGCTAGTGAATATGAATTTAAGATGACCACATCCACCGCTTACTGTCCACCGCTTACAGCAGTGAGCAGTGAGGGTTTGATACAAGATTTTAAAACTCTGTCAAATTATACTTCCAGGAACAATTTCTACATTTCAACCTACCAGGCAGTGTGTTTACAGGAAGTGTGCTAAAGCACTATAAGGAACAAGACACAAAATAATTTCAGTCAATATCCTGCTATAGCAATCATTGAATGAACCTAAACTGACATTATTTCATATCAAACAGTTGATTCAGTGAGCAGCTGGACAAAGTGTAACCTTTACTAGCTCTACCTTACTTGCTTTACTTTACGGTTGGTGAGCTACTGTACGCTATAAGCCTTTCTGGTCCAGTTGGAGTTTGTGACTTGAGAGAACTTGCTTAGCAAAGGACAGAAAGCACTCCAAGTGCAGTCATCTGAGATGATGGAGTATGCCTTCATGGGACTAGCGGGAAGCATTTGCCAGTAATTAGAGGAGAATGAGCACAATTGGAGCGAGAGCTTCTCTTGTTAATGATCTGAGAACAACACACTCTGCCTGCACACTGACTGAAATAACAAACACACACACACACACATATTTCGAAAACTCACTCATATTGCCAAGGTTGTTTTATGACATCCCAGTTCTCTCTGTACATAGCAACTGCAGTTTCATCAAGTAACATGTGACGGTTGGAACAGATTGGATCTTCACTCCTTTGAACACTACAGCAATGTGCCAATCAGTGGACCAAAGCATGAACAGTGGTACAATGAGGCAGAGCCAGAAAATGTTTAAGCATTTGCACAGCATTCTTTTTCCTGTACTCAACATAAAGAACATATGTACTAATATATCACATATGAAATATGCATAGGACGTTTGGAGGAAATAATTAACAACAGTCCTAATATTTGTTCAGGATTTATTCTGCTTTCTCCCTACCTGCCTCCCATCTGCAGTGGGTCCAAGCACGGCAATGGAGGGGCTCTCGCCTGCTGATAATAGCCATGCGTGGCAGTCATGTACAACAGCTTGGCTCAGTCTCTACATTTACAATCTTCTGTGTGAATTCTCTCAATCTGGCAAAGGGACACCGATCACACTATTACAACGCAGCCTAATTAGGTGCTGCTGCTGTAAAATAAGAGCATTCTGTTGAAATTCTTAATTGTTGCATTATTGCATTATTAACTGCATTGAGTGTGATTCGTTGAAGCGTCGATGGAGAATGAGACCAAGTTTTCTAATCGGAGCTGCAGAGTAAAAGATTAGCTGTGCTCCTTTGTTCAAAATGAGCTGTTGAGGGCGGTGAGAAAACAGTGTGTGCACAGGTGTGAGGGTGAGTGGGAAGTGAGTGTAAATGCGTAGAATTTGCAAGCCTCTCTCTCCATTATATGCTCTCTTTCTTTCACGTAGTTGTACCTGCTGTAGGTGCGAAATCCCCAATGAATTCTTCATGATGCATGTTTTTGTTAAGAGCATCAATTCAACCGCATGGTCACATGCAGTTTGTGGTGCTGTTGAGGCTCTTCTATTTAGCTATTCTTGTTGAACCATAATTAGCCAGCATGTTATGTGGTAAGGAGTGGCTTTTCCAGTTTTTTTCTCCAGTTAAACTCTGATGTGTGGTTAGGTTTAGCCGACATAAGCACTTTGGTTAAGGTTGGTTTTGGTTTTGTATTCACAAAATAAGCTTGCTACTGTCTTTTTTTAACCATCACCAAGACCATGATCTTTCCCTAACCATAACGACAGTGCCTAAATATAACCATACGGATGTTTTTCAAACCATATTTTAGTAGCTATGTGTACTTATTTTAGGATAAGCAAGCTACTAGCATCGCAGATACGTAACATTTTCACATCATGTTGTGAGCAGCATTACATTGATTTCAAAGCATATTTTTTTGTTGTAAAGAAATAGTGTATGAACTTCATTTCTAGCACAGAGGGGTGTCTTCTTTCCAAAGTGTGCAGGCGTGCATGCATGTATGAGCTGTCTGTGAGTGTGTTTGGGTTTGTCAGTGCATGTTTCCTGTTGCAGGGAAATGTTGAAAAGAAAAAAAAATCCAAAACCAAATAACAGCTTCTCTCTCTGCTGCTCTAAGAGCCAAAATTTCAGAGTTGAACTTGCCTTCAGGCTCAGCTACCTGGCATGTACTGTAACACAGTTTGGCTGGTTTACTCGCACTCCCCTGTAATGATCCTCCAACGGCATATCGGCTCAATTTTCACATGAACAACATAATGCACGGTGAGATCTCTGAGGCTGTGAGTGCTGATGTCTGTGTTCCACTGTTTGGCTTAGACGAGTAAAACTTCTCCTCACCTGGTGCGCTCCTGCTGAGCCTCATGGGATTGTGCACAGCAATTAGTCTGCATGTTGGTGAGCAGGGTTACAAAATCAGTTTTAAAAGATTGCCATCAACCACAGTTCATCAAGTGTGGATGACAAGGACTGAATATCTCCTTTGAGGACCGAAATAGAAATGCATTCAACAGTGATAAAACTGACTGAGCCAAACAACTTGCAACAAACCATGAATAATGTGCTTGTTGATAACAACACCACTGTTCTGTATCAGATGTTTTCAATAGTTTCTTTTACATCATGTATTCCTTTGATTTGACTCCTTTTTTTTTTTTTTTTGATAAATAGCCAGTATTAATCCAACATTCACAGACAGCTGGTCAGCAGCAGAAACATACAATACATACAGCTACTTTGATCTGGTGCAGCCTGATGGCATGTAATGTTGGCACAGAACAATTCCACATAGCTAAAACTTTACAGGAAAGCAAATACTGTATTAAAAATCCGATGTGTAGGATTTAGTGGCATCTAGGGGTGTAGTTGCAGACTACAAATCCCTCCACTTGTACAGCTGGTGTTTAGTTTGCTGTACTGGGCTACATAGGAAACATGACAGACTCCATAGAAGCGGCCCTGTAGTGTCTGTAGATATAAACGGCTTACTCTAAGATCAGGTGTTTATAGACTAACAATAACATGGTTATGCATATCATGTTCCATTTGTGCCGTATTCTGTAAAAAGAGACATCAAAATGTTGCCTAGCCAAGTATGATCAACATTATGGTACATTAGATATGCATATTTTTCTGCATATTTTTTGTGAATCATTTTGGTTGTTAGCAAGAATGAACAAACATGCCCTATTCCAAAAGTTTGGATATATACTATTGTATAAAAGTGATTAAATAATGAAAATGAATATATAATTAATTGCTCAGATAACTTACAAACTGTCATTTTTATAACTATGTTTACTTAGTAAGGCCCTTATTTTAATTATCAATATATTATTATACATAAACAGCATCTAATAGTGCTAAAAATCTTCAAACATATTGTATTGTATCAGACTTGGACTGCATTCACTGGATTGTATCTGGTGCCAAATAAAAAGCTCTCATTTATGGGCATATAATCCCAATTTACACACACTTCCCCACACAGATGAGCAGGCAGTATATCCTCCTCAGATCCCGCTCTGATCTATAGAGTGTAATAGTGTTTAATAAGGCTGACATTACGCTGGGATAATCCCACTCTCTCATGCACCGACACACAACCAATTCCATTTCCACCGCCTCAGCTGTTTTCTGTGCGCTCCGAAAGCTCATTTCAAGAAAAGGAGTCCGGGGCGCAAAAAAAACGAGGCCTCAAATATCAATTACCACTGATGGGAGAGAGGGAAAAAAGCTGATGGATGCTACATTTCCTAAAATCCTTTGCTATTCTTTTCATTTTAGTTTAATATGTTTTTTTTTATTATAGAGCGATAAGAGCGTATGATGAGGAAAAAATAATTCTGATTGCTCTATGAAACGTAGGAGTGGCAAAAATGCAGAGCTTTCAAAATGTGTGCGGACATCTTTGTGTGTGTGTGTGTGTGTGTGTGTGTGTATCTTTGTTGTGTGTGGACAGGAACAAATCCTCTACCGTGGTTTTGGCTTTTAGGGAGTGAATTCTAGCACTAGTTTATGAAATATTGCAAAAGTTAACCAGTGTGAAATGATTTAAAAAAAAAAAGAAATAAAATAATCATAAAATACTGATGAAAGATATTAGTTACAAACAGGAAATACAGTTTTAATTAAAAAGTCAAAAGATGTGAGCACATGTCCAATAATCTGGAAGTTTGCCTTAGCAACAAGGAGTATAAATACCAAAAACAGCTTCAGCTGAGACAAGAGGACCAGTGCCAAATGACTTGAGGTGTGGGTGGCTCATGGCTTTTCAGCATGTCTAACATTGTGGAAGGTCAGTCAGGGCTTTACAGAAAAGAAAAAGAATCCTAAAGTCAATTGTAGGAAGTACTTGAAGCCAATGTAATGTTTTGAAGACAGAAGTAATAAGCTCTTAAGGCCCTGTCAAAACTCTGACTGCAGCCTCCCTACATTCTTCTGAGGAAGGCCATTAGTCTGTTTTACAGGTTACAAAAGCCCGCTGCTTATGGCTGTGGTATTTCTGCCATGTTTCTTAAGTGATAAATCAAGCGATGAATCTTGTACCACTGTCTGAAAACTGAGGTCACATCAATTTTCTCGACTTCATCTGCAGTTTCAAGAGGCAAAGAACAAAAATGAATTCATTCCCTTGATTTGTTTATTCACCTTTTCATCTAATTCTGGAGATAAAAGCTGGGGCACACCCAGTGCCATGAACAAATTAATATGTTGAGGGGCACAGAGGCAAAGCATTTACTATTTTTTTTTATTTATTTATTTTACATAGGCAGCCAGAAAACATACTCCAGTACTGGAATAAAACCTGGCTCCAGGTTTTCTGTTTTTTTTTTTTTTTCTTTTGTGTGCGGATGAAACACGAGCAAGCAAGATAGGCCACAAATATCAAGAAGGATAACCAAGATCATGAGGAATAAAACCCAAACACAGACCACAGAGGCAGAACTGCTGCTGAACAATAGTCAATTGTCAAATCCAGAGAGTGTTCCAAGGACGGCAAACAGATTCAAGGGCCAGGGAAAGTCCACAATCCATAAAACATACAAGGTCCATGAAAGTTTTAGTCAAACAGCATGAAGACTCTAGAACTCTTGACAACGGACAAAGTTGAACTGACAGTGGAAGCAAGGAACGCGTGGACTAAATACACAAGTGAAGACAGGACAACCCAATACAGGTGAAAGCTTATCAGGCTGGAGCAGATACTGTTTTGCTCAGTTTGTCATCCAGCCTTGAGAGACGTAGCTGTCTATCAGCTGGATATTTGAACAAAATATAGTCTTGCAGCATATATAAATTTAATTAATAACAGCTAAGGATTGATTCTTGTGCAGCCTCATGATCTGTAACAGCTTTGCACCAATAAAGATTTTTCAGTGGAGCAAACGGGAGCTTGGCTCTTAACTTACAAAACGCGTGTGCTGGTTGCACACACTCTCTTCTGCTTTGGCTGCTGCTGTGAGAGAAATCTGTGACCTCGTTCCTCCTAAGATGGATTTTTTTTTCAGTAGGCTACATGAACGAGCCTTGAGTAAAACTCTCATCCTGTGATTTCAACGCACTGACATTGTTCAAACCTGGCTTTTTTTTTTGTTGCTGATGCTGTTGCTCCCTGATATTATTATGCTGAAAAATTAAAAGAAAAACTACGAGGAAGAAATATGAGAGGGATTTGGAAAACTGAATAATAGCCGAGACAATAGCCATTACAGTAACTGGGTTGCTCTGCCATGTAAACACAGTCACTGTCTCTGCCTTATGGCTTTCTATATAAATCAGTAGATAGCGAGAGATAAGGTGTGTATGAATTAATCAAATCTGTGCGTATTACTTCCAATATTCTCTGGATCTCAAAGATCGGAGTCGGCACCCAGCTCGGGCTTTTACAAATGACACCGCTGTCCCCAGTTTGCGTAATTAGTTTAGTGTTATTGCATTCGCATGGAACAGAGGGTGTAAAATGTGTTATTGCTTTTTAACTGAACACAGTGGGTAAACTAATGTGCTCAACATGATCAATAAATCACATCTGAACACATCAACTCCCTGCCAACTGGAAAATGAAGCAATAGCTGGGGTTCTGCTTGCATATGAAAGTAAGGTGTGAATGAGTGAGCATGTAGAATATATTTTGCAGTGTGTACTATGTGAAAACACTGTGCATGTGTACATGTCTTACATTTTGTCCATTTTAATGAGGTGTACGGTGGTGGTGAAGGTGCAAAAAACTCTCCTGGCATGATTTCCTCAAATAAAGAAAAAAATATCTGCTAACAGCAGCTCAACATTTCCGTCTATCCACCTTACCAATCTTCTCATTGCCTGTCCTGTCCTCCTCTCCTCCCACACTGTGGGCGGCTAAGGCAGTTGGTCCACTTTGTAAAAGCCTCCTGCAGTTCGCTAATCATGTTGACCGCCAGCTACCAAATTAAAGCTGTCACTGCCGCTGTCGGACGCCGCTGGTCTGAGCAATGTGGCTTCCAATGGTTAAATGGATCCACCACAAGGGGCCGGTCCTATCGTAGTCTGTCATACAGACATTGCTGTCATGTGAGGGCCTGTGTGAATTCTATTTTAGGTCGATTTTCTTGTGGTCTCTTCAGATCAAGGATTTCTGTCACTACAGATGGTGTGTTACATTGGTGTTAGCGTGGCTTCAGAGTTTTCAGTAGCTGTTGCATACAGTGATAAATATAACAAAGATTTTTTTTTTTCCACATTTCAGACATGTAGAAAAAAAAAACTGTTTGTGGCTGGCAAACAGCTCTAAAACCCACACTAGCACAGGATATCAATGTGGAATTTCACTGTATTGCTTTAAAATATCAATCCAAATATAATACGCAATTATTATGGAAAATGTTTTCCGTGAGGAAACGCGTGAACCAACAAGTGATGTT
Organism: Protonibea diacanthus; assembly: GCA_028641955.1. Lineage (NCBI taxonomy): Eukaryota > Metazoa > Chordata > Actinopteri > Sciaenidae > Protonibea > Protonibea diacanthus. The sequence continues at coordinate 15,067,766 of CM053986.1, forward strand.
TGACGTTTTGCTCAGACCAAATGCAGCATAACACCTAGTTGTCCACACCAACATAATGTGGACACAAATACACTGATTAGACCATTCATATTTGGATAACCTTAAAAAAACAAAACAAAACATGGTACTCAGTTTACAGCACTATTACCACTGCATATTGTACAGGTCCAAAGGGAGAGAAACGATGAGGATGAGGCAACATGTTTTTTTTTTGTTCAAAGCTTTTTACTGCCTTCCCACAAAGCCCTTGAATAAAAAGAAGAGTTTTCAGCACCTACCGCATTAACACAAAAACAATTACAACGGTGTATCACTGAAAAAAAAAAGACTTTATGTTTACTTTGATGGATTGTCTGACCCAAGCAAGGTTTAAGTGTCTTCAAGTTGTCTTTTATATTCAACTGAATGATGAAAACGAGTGGTTGTTGAGGGAAAAGTTTTGAAGAATAGTTGGCATGCAGTTTGGTTGTTTTTTTTTCTTATTTAGCTTATTTGCTTTTCAAGATAAAATTGCAAAACTGCGATTTGGAAACTTTCAGTCTTGTTCTAGGGTCTTTGAATACTGCTACAGAGGCAATGCAAAAAACAAAAAAATAGACACACACAAAGCAAGCAAAGAAAAAAAAATCCAATCAACCAACAATATGGTGGGTGATATGACAAAGGGTCTAGGCAGGAGTGGAACTTTGCTACATGGTGCTGAAGACTTTTACACCATCAACAGAGCTGCTGTGATAATACAGCTGTTGAACTGTGTCAGACAGAGAAGCTGAACGTGTTTTTAAAACTGCACAAATTAAGGGAGTCGAGACCCAAATATGAGATTCTCCCTCAAATAGTTTATTACCATGATATTTTAGCTTCACTGCAGGGCACTGCTTTCTAGTCACTTTGAATTTAGTGTATTTGCCATCATGCAGCTGCGATGCAGCTCAAAACCTGCCGTAGTAAACTTTCAGTGGCAGTGCTCTAGGGCTAAGTGCTCCCATCTAGCAGACATACAGTATATCAAAATAAGCATACTGAAATCATTTAAAAGTTGTTGAATGTGCAGCTCGCCAACAAGTTACCTGAGCCAAAGAGCTCCCTTAAGTCAGCTTCTGTCTCTGCTTCATAAAAAACACAGAGGGAGAAAAAAAAAAAAAAACTGAAGAACTGAGGAGTTCTGTAAATCACAACATAGTTAACGGGGTTGCTCCATCTCTAAGTAAAATGCAAATATAAGACAACACAGCTCGGTAAAGGGATTTAATTAAGTACATATCTGTGCATTTCCCTTGCAATTAAACCCCAGTGGAGTCCTCCAGCAGTTCAAACATATTAGAAAAATGCCTTGTGTCAGAGGATGATGCCGCAGCCCATTAGCCTATCCACAGGCACATAGAGGGTGTGGAGAAGAATGAATATTGGATAAGACTTTCTTTCTTTCTTTTTTTTTTTTTTTTTTGAGGATTACTTTGGCTGCATGTGTGTGTGTGTGTGTGTGTGTGTTTTCAGAATAACCCCCTTAGGTGCAATGTAATCGGAACAACGCAGAAACCTTTAGTGGTGCTGACATACAAACATGCAAACACAGCCAGTCATACAGTCTACATGCTGAACCTATAGCCTCTATCCATCACTGACACAGAGCGATACCTGGTACTGCAGTAGCATGTTGCAAAATAAAATCTCCTAGGCGATCTTCTCTCCCGTCTTCCTTTTTAAAACATTGCTTGATGACAGCAGAGCGGGGGAGAGGAAGATTTTAATTAGCCAGCAGAAGAAGCTTCATTAAATCTCTCCGCCGGCCTTTTCCGTCCTGCCAGGCGCTGTCCTGATACAAAACTCTCACTGCCATTAGGTAGGACTATGTAGTAACAGGGGGAAATCAGATAAATACTCCACTCAGCTTGACACTGATAATGGCTTGACACTTTTCTTGGTATATGGGGATTTAAATCTTTGGGCTGTCAATGCCAACACTTGAGTTTTTTTAGCAGCACACAATGTGTGAGCGTGTTTTTTTTAATTTTTTTTTTTTATCCATGTGTAGCTGTTGACAAGTTCATTTGTGCTTCAAAATGACTTTATAAAAACAAATAACACAGCAAGTAATTTCCATTCAGACTTAATCGCCCACATGACGAGGCTCCCTTAATACTGAATCGCACACTTTCAGGTGTTTCATGATTCTTTTCATGGCTCAAATATCTTGCTCTTACTTTGTTGCGCCACTGTACATTTTTACTTGTTTAATAAGAGGATGAAATATACAATATGTGATCAAATTCCATATATAAATTTGAGAGGAGCTTTTCTCTCTTCTATCATTTTCCACACGTTAACTTTTCTACATGTATATTATATGGCTAGCTGATGTTCACTGAGTGAAATGAGAAATGATGCCCCGACAAACAGCAGTCATACAGTAATAGCGATGGCCAGTGTTCAGCGGTTTTCAACCGCAATTCTTTGAGGTTTCTGTGATTGCCAAAAACATGAATGCGTTTAGAAATGATGATGTAAGAGACTTTGCTTACAGTACAAACACATACACACATTTGCACATCACACATGCAAAAACATCTGTGATGTAAATTAGAAGAGGTATTTGGCCCCTTTCCAAACCTGGATATCTGTCGCAAATATATTTATATGTTTATCAGTGATGCCAGTTGAAAAGCCAAGTGTAAGAGAAATGCTGCTCATACACTTTGTTTTAGTTTTCAGGGTGGCTAATTAGTGAGCAATTTATGAGTAGAGAAAAAAAAATGGTGCAAGTAAGATGAGCAGTAGAAAGAGGATGAAAAGTTCTGAAGGAGAGTAACAGTAGTGAGTAACAGCCAAATTATAAAGTAAATAAGTGATATGATATACGTGCATCCTGCTCACGTAAATATGGCCCCATCTACTTTCTCTATGTGCCTCTATAGATAACATTAACATAAACAACTCCCATATCACAAACACACGTTTCCTCCTCTTCCCATAATCCTGCCTCTTTTCTATTCCTCTGCCAGCCATCACAGTATATCACTTTATCCCTCCTTCAAAGCTCCCGAGAGACGACTGTTACAGAGAGAAAAGTGAAATGAGAAATTCCCATTGCCACCTAATTGCATGGCCAAATCGATCCTGTAATAGATTCCTTCTCTCTGACATCCAGTCTCACTGACAGCACTATCAGACAGACAAATCAGAACACACAGTGTGTATGTGTGTGTGTGTGAGTGTGGGCTGCTCAGCCTTCAGCGTGGCAGGTCCTGGACGGCCAGACATCTGTGTGATTGCTTAGAAGCGAGAGAAAGGCAGATTGAGGTTCTGCAATATTCACTTCCAAACGTTTTGTTGGAGATGAGCTTAGATGTGGGCAATCCGAGACTAAACAAAAAGCAAAAAAAAAGAAAAAAGAAAATGGAGATATGAGATGGAAAAACATGAATGTGCCCTGGAAAACATGCACTGGATGGATTAGTGGAATGGAATACAAAGCCAGATCGGAATCTGTAAGTAGGATTTAACTGATCTGAGTCGTACTTTCATATTAAAAATGATATTGAATTTGATCTTGTTCATGCCCTCACGAGAGGCATTTAAGTTTCCTACAGGTCATTCTGCCATTACTTTTAATCTGCACATTTATGTAGCAAGAGAAAAAAAAAACAATATTTCTTGGTCATCTGCAGCATGAAGCTTGAAGCTTCTATCAAATGGTTTTCCTCAGTTATTCACAAGACTGTGATGGTGTAGACTTGCATAGTAATACCACTAACATGTTCGCATAAAACTATTTTACAAAGAACAAAAAACTGCTGGCAGAGGTGAGTCTAACAAACGCCTGTTGTCAAGTTGGTAACTTGAACACTCAAACCACCTCAAACGGAGGTGTAAAAAGGAATCAGCCACAACCACTGTTTCCCCCCTTTCCCCTGTCTTCTCTTCTCTTGCCTGTTGGATTTCCAGAGGAGGCAGAAGCCTCTCCCCCTCCTGCACTCTGGAGCAGCCTCTTCGAAGTGTAACCCACAGAGAGGATAGAGACCTGCGCTCCCTCCTGTCTTCTTAGGCCTGTAACAGAAAGCCTCTCCTCTTCCCCGCAGAGCAAACTGCAGATGTGAGTAAATTGTCTGCATAAAAACTGACCTCAGTACAAAGGACTGCACAAACTCTGTTTCTCTCTGTTTTGCTGTGCAAACTAACAACACTGCTATACAACACAACCAACCAAGTAAGGCCCCAGCAGCTGGGAATACAGATACGACATTACAAATATGGTATATATTCGCAGATGCTAAGTTGCTGTGACGTATTGCAGTTGGAATTACAGCTATATAGTTATCCTTGGTGTCACATAAGATAGAAACAGTCATGCAATAGGATGTACGTCCATAATCTGACATCATAACCCAATAATGAATAATCCTCCACCTTTCTTTTCTTTTCCATTGGAGCCTGTTTAATGGCTTTTTTTTTTAAATCTATGACTTAAACACCGTTGAGGTACCTCATATGTGCACGTCCAAAAATTCAGATTCTTTGGGCTTTCCAACATTTCAAACTAAGATATTTGCAGATCCCATTCAACATTAACATGATCTTCCCAGCTGCCCTGTTCTTACATTGATACCAACTAAATCCAAGGTTTGAACCAGCTTGTCATAAAGGATAAACAGTTTTCATTTGTAGACTAACAAATAAAGGTAATAAACTGTATTTTATTAACTATCACTATAAACTATGATAAAATTAGTGCTGACAGTGTGCAGAAGTCCAAAAACTTAATTCTTCTACATACCTGTCCTGTCCTTATGTACATTAGACAATATTCAATTAGTGTGTAGTCGTTGCATGGGGCTTCTAGTGAAAGATGACTAAGGTCTCTTCTGTTAACTTACCGAAAGACCAAAAGCATGGTGTTTAAAAGTCTATAAATCTAAGAAAAGCATTAGAGCTTCACTTTGTAGCGCACTGCTGTTTAGTCTAGTTTCAAATGACTAATCGCACCTTTAGGATGGTAAAGTTATTATCATACCATCTGCTGCAAAGTCGGGGTGGGAATATACTATGGAAACAATGGACTTTTCAATATGACAACCAAAACAGGTAAAATGAGGACAAGCAGGTGGGGAAAGAGGCTGTGATATACAACAGCATGACCCTGGTAATATGAGACCATTTTTCAGTGAAGACGGGTATTTTGAAGCACTATCAAATGAGACGGTATAAAACCATACACTTCCATCCATACATCACTGACTTTGACCAGAGTCAACCAGCCATCAATCATGTTAAGTCCCATTGTCTCACAGCCAATCATACATGTCATGATGAAACTTTAATAATAATACTAAAATGAAGTTGTGGTGAAAATATAAGGATCAATGTTCAGACCTTAATGATAACATTTTAATTAAACGTTCCTGTTGTCAGCCGAGATGAGAACAATGTTATATATCAGGAAAAATGATATCCTAGTGTCAACAAATCAATATCAGAAGACAATAAATTATTTAATTACTGCCCGGCCCTATCACCCATCCTAGCCTCTCCTGGAAAGAGATCAGTATCAGATTTTTGCAGGGACACACACACACACACACACACACATGCACACACACACACACACACACACACACAGAGGAGCATGAAACAACATTATCCCTTTCATATTTCCACACATGAACTGAACCTTGGTTACTTCTGGACCACTGCAGCAGAGATACTGAGAGTGTGTGTGTGTCTCTGTGTGTGTTTGTGTTTTTTTCTATTGTCTGAAGCAGCTGCAGGTATTTTTCACTTACACTACCATTTCTTCTTAACTGAGGTTGATGGAAAGGAGACAAAGGAAGAGAAACAACAGGACAAAGAACCAGGTGGCCAGTAAGTGGCCTCTTCATTGATTCTGTGTGCAGTTGTACGTGTGCGTGTGTGTGTGTGTGTGTGTGTTTTATCAAAGTGTCTGTGAGACAGCAAACAGACGGTAGTTGGGTGCAGAGGTTTGGGTCTGACACCCCGGGGTCTTCTGGTGCCCTGACACCCACATAATGTTAATCACTGTCCATGATCCTGTCCTGCTGCTGTTTAACACTCAGGAGGAAGGGGCTCCTTTAACAAACTTATTCTCAACCACGCGGTCATGCACACTTAAACAAGAGTCCTGAGGCCAGACGGATAAATTATGTATTGCACGAAAAAATTCTAAATCGGCTACTTATACGAACAGAAATTTACACCCATCACAGAAAACAGCTATAGTGAGCTAAGGACTTCATTCACTCATTTACAGTATACTGCATTTTTAGCCAATGATGACAGGTTAACATGAAGACTCTGTTTGCCTTAAAGAACTTAAATTATTGCACTGGCAGCAGTATTGTGACATCTTATCTTACAATACTGGGGCAGCGGTGTAGTTCTACCTTCCTCTTATGCTGCTGTGAGTGTCCTAAGGGGTCAAGCTCGGGGATGCATGTTCTGCATTGACCTTGACCTTGTTTTCACAGTCAAGAATAAACTTTGAAAGCAAGATTTTAAGCCAAGATGGATTCAAAACAGATATAATTGAACCGCTATAATTCCATGACCACTGGGAGAACTCCATTTGCTGAGGAAGCCTTGAGATGTGATAATAAAGCTCCAGAAAGGCTAATAAATTACCTTTAATGTGAGTCTGTTTTTCTCAGTTCAATCCATGTTAATCTGGGCTGTATATAACTTTATACAAGACAAACAGTACACGCACAATTTCTTGTTTTTAGTTTTACGTTTTGATATTTTAGTTTGTAATATATCTCATACAAGCAGCAACTTAGTGGCTGTGAAATAAAGCCAATGTGGAAGTGCCAAAAACTTACTTGAACGTCCATTTGAGGCTGGCTACAAAACAAGTCAATCTCCATTAGCCCCCATATTAAAATGCCCAACTTCACAGCAGAAATAAACATCTTTACAGCCCCGTACAAAAAAACGGTTTTTGGTCTCGATTGCTAATTTCGTCATTCATTACAACTGTACTGAGGGTGAATTTCAATATAAATCACCTGTTCAAATTACATTAATGGTTAAAGTTATGCATAATTAAGAGCGTGGCCGCTTTTATTGACAGGTGGGCCTTACAGGTGGCTTGTTTGTGCAAACAGGCTTCATTCAGCCCTCCTCAGGTCTGCTGATGATCTATGTCTTTGCCCATTTTTGGATTAGCTGGGAGGTGGCGGAGGGAGGACTGCCAAGATGGTGACGGCCAGAGCCACCACATTCTGGGCCTTCACAACGGCTCACAACAACATTTTTATTTATACATTCTGTGTTCACATATCACAATATCACGAGCTACAATTCTCAATTTTAGCGTGATTCTATTAGAATCTATTATAACCAAGTTATACATTCTCGGAGTGCAGTGATTCAGCGTATGCCTCCAGTGCGTGCCTTGCTTTATTGTGTTTTCCTGTTACAAAAAGTTTGCAACTTTTCGACATGTCTGGAATGCAGCATAATGTATGAATGTCAGAAAAGGTGATGCCACTAAACAGTATAATTGTAAACACTTTCATCGTTCTCTTTCACAGTCATTCCTTTATTACCTGCTGTCACTCTGAATAAAGACAAGAAGAACGCTTCAGTGATGGAGACACAGGAAGATCAATCCCCCATAAAACAAGCTGTATTGGTTTATAAATCAGGTCTCCAGTCTCCCCCTCTGGCTGCTCAATAAGCATACATCAGCTTGAGTGGGATGAGCTGCCTACTAGCTGCAGCTGGTGATAGATAATAAGGAAGCCCAACCAAGTAAGTACGCTACAAACGCAAAGCACAGAACATGAGCAGGAAATACACCTGCAAACAAATATATTTGAATTCAGAGAGAGACACAGTCTCACATGAAATGCATTCATATAAACGCAGGTATACACTGCACAGACAATATATATGTATATTCTAATAAATATATATAACTCCAAAGTGCTCTTTTGTCTTGGCCTTTACTGTGGTATAAAAAGCCACTTTGCATTTTGGGGTTATACAATTTTTAAGATGAACCATCCGTTCTGACTAGTTACTGAAGCCTAATGGTGCAGAGTGTTACCATTACAAAGAGTAATGACAGTTTAAAATGGCTCCACTAAAGGCAATATTCTAGTGTTCAGCTGATTTGTGACCGAGCACTACCACTTAAATTGCAACCTCAAACTGTACAGAGGGTGGAATCAGTATTCAAGAATTCCACGTTTGTTTTGCACATTCAGCCTTTTGTTTTCTTCCATACTCCCTGCCTAATGATCAGCTGTATTTGTATTACGGCACCACTGAAATATTTCTTACCTGGCAAGATGAACAGACAAACATAAATTCTAGCTGCCAACATTCAGGCCACAACAACAGATTTTTGTAACTTTTCCACCATAAAAAACATCTGCATGTAACTTTGTGCTGCTGGTACAATCATCCCCGAGAAGTATGTACCTCATGGCACTCACTGATTTTGGTATAAATGGATCATATTTCCTGGAGTTTTTTTTTTTTTCTCTCTCTTTCTCTTTTCTCTCTGCTCTCGGCTATTGACAACGCTTCTTGATGGACAATAAAGTAAACTTTGCTGGGCAAGTCTCAATGGACATAAGAGGAAGCTAAGAGAGAAAATGAAAGTGTGTCCGAGTGGCTGAGGTGGGCTTCTTGCCGTTGGACTGATATCAGCTGGCTGCTCTACCTTGTGTTGTTGCACTTGACTGATGTTAGGCTTTTACAAATACAGGCGTACAGGCCATACTTACAACAGTGGTGCTGCCTGCTGAAACTGGCGGTGCTAAATTGCAGAAATACCAATTTCTATACAATGTTTCTTTAAGAATGTGGTGGTTTTGTGTGATATGTCAGTGGCTTCAGACCTATTCTGCATAATTTGTGGTGGTGTGTTACAGTCATGGAAAGTTATGAAGCTGCAATAAAATGCTTTTTATTAATATTTTATGCCCCCAGACTACATATTTTGTGCTTTAATAGATGATTCAAGTTGTAATTATCAAAAAGTGATATAACCACTCTTTAAGCCATGTTAATAACACTTTCATCACCCAAACCAAACCACTGTTCTGTGCTCTTGCACTATGGAACACATTATGATCTCATGCATCTTAAATATGGGTGAAAATCATTGAAATCACGCAGCTGAAAGCCTGTTCATAAAGCCTGGAGTGATTATTACCTCTAGCATTCCCCTCATTTATATCAGTATCCTGCAACTGGATGTACCTGTACGATTAATGTTAGAACAAAAATTTAAAGCATGCATCACTCATGCACACATTAGATTACTCTCCGTTCCCTGTCAGTCATCTGATGCACAAAAAGACACAGGAAACTCAACTTGGAAATACTCAAAAACACAGGGCTCTACAACCTTTTCTACTTTACACTGTAAAATTACGTAAAGAAAAACTATATATGACATGTACAACTCAATAATTGGTATTAAATGTGTCTTTTTTGAACTTAACTCATTTTTGGAAAGTCAAAGGAAGGTCTACACTCAACTGGTACACAAACAGATGCATGGGCAATACAGACCTAAAATGGCTTTTTAAATCCACTCTTAACATCTCTACCTGAAAGTATGACTCCTAAAATGTCCACAATACGAAAGGAGTGAGTCATCGTCGTTCCCAGCTCCTCAGCTTTTCCTCCTTTAAACTTAATCTCAGCATGAAGAAAACCCAATTACAGCTTGTCCATTTTATCCATGTCTAAAATACTCTTCCTAAGCTCAAGTTTTAGCCTGATCAATGAAGTTGTCAGCGTTAATTCAAGCAGATTCCATCTGGCAAATTCTGAGGTTTCATTGTACGGCTGTACTTGTTGGGAGGTCAACCAAAGTTCAGACCTCAATCCACCCTGAGGGGAACAGTTTCACACCACACTCTTCTCTAGAACTGACCCAGTTCTGCTATCTCTGCTTGCCGCATTCAATGGCTGGATTAAGCCTATCCACGGGACACTTGTGCATGTGTGTGTGTGTGAGAGAGAGAGAGAGAGAGAGAGTATGTGTGCAATTCCACCAGTGTGACTAACAAGCTTGGCTGTTGCAGTCCGGCAGATTGAGAGACACCTACTGCTAGTTAAAGCCTTTCGTACCCTGGGGTCATCGGCTCACTTTCTCTGCTGGTGCAGCTCATATATGAGAAGATAGAGAGGACAGGGTGAGGGAGAGTATCAACAAGGTGAAAGTACTGTCACTGTGCTGACATTTTTGTCAAAGTTACACGTTTTGTCAAATGAGAAAATATGAAACACAAAGCAAAATATTTCATCATTCAGTTCATTACAGTAAAAAAAAAAAATGAAATCATGACATTGTGATGACATTATGATTTTTGTGGATTCAAACAACAAATATTTACTGCAACCAAAAAGCTGTCAGTGACTCCTTTTGAGCTGAATTGATGAAACACTACCTTATTTTGCTGTTGTTCACATATCTAGGTCCATGTTCATGACAGTGCCAATAATGCAAATACCAACACAACTGTATGTAAGCAGCAGAACTCACAGGAAAAAAATGCATTGATGTTATTTATGATTATTGTTTAGGATATGGATATGTTTTTGCTTTGTTTAAAAAATATATAAATGTAAAAATGCTTTCATAGGGTGCAGAATCACTGGCATGCAAAAGTTTGTGTGAGTTGTGAGGAAAAGCTGTTTAGTTTTCAATATATCCCAGCACAGTGCTGGAAGACCTGTATATAATAAAGAGGTTTTGTGATTTCTTTTAAGAGGCACACTGTAAATAAATAAATAAATAAATAAATACATAGATAGATAAATAGATAAATAAATAAATAAATAAATACATAGATAAATAAATAAATAAATAGATAAATAAATAAAGCAGTGGCTGCTAAACAAACCAAACTGTAAAATGAAAGTAAAACATTAGTCAACTAAAGGTCAAAACTATAAATTTACTGGAATTGTCATTCAAAGTTTACATTTTTTTATTACAATCAAACTTCTTCAAAAGCTATTCTATATGATGCTAAATGTTCTGATGATGATTACAATGACAGTAGTAAATTGTTTTGAGTTTTTTTTTTTTTTCTGTAAATTAGGAGCCACATATTTAATTGCAAATTATTCAAATTTTACATAAATGTGTTCTAATTAAAGAACCAAATACTGTATAAAAATGGGAAATCACTGTAATTAGTCATTATACTTAAGATAACACTTTAGTTGTTCATTTATGGATAATGTCTAATTTTCTTTTTTACAGTGCAATATCATTAAACTTTGTAAAGGTGGTCTTCAGCAGGTGGAAATGCTCTATGCTGTCTGTCCTTGAAAAACACAACGTCATCTGTGCCTTGACGCAAGTCGGTTTGCTTCGAGCCAGAAAACAGTTGCAGGTGCAAAGTAATACAGTACATAATAAAAGGAAATAAAGACATTTGGGTTTAGGGACAGGAAAATGGAGTCCCTTTTCTGGGCCACAATGTAACAAATGTGTCAATCTCAACAACGATCAATCTTCTGCTGTGTGCAAACAAAAATCTGATTTTAAAATGCTTCACTTTCACTGGCAAAAGTTATTTCAAAGCCAGCATGGTAAAAGTCAACTCCATCTGTGCACCAAAATAGCAAAATCATTGCTGGGGTGTGGGTGTAGCTTGTGTATTAGATTCATACTGCACCGTATGCATGACAAAAATCATTACAGTGATGTCTTAATTAGAGCAACTTTCAAAACCCCTCTTACTAACGAGGACAGCTTATGAATATTTTTTTTTTTTTTTTTTTGCATGAAAAAGTGTATATGTTTTAATTGCTGGACACAAGAGTATTAACTCTTCTACTTTATGTCTGTTATGCCCTGGAAAAATAATTGTCACTGAACAAAATACAGTCATCATGGATGCTGAAACCCCCAATAACCCTCTGCTTTTTCTCTCTCGTTTTTTCATTTTACTGAGGAGCTGTCTCCAGCCCTAAAATGCTTTCATTTATGACAAGTCTGCTCTCACCCAGCCCTGTGATGTCTTATCTGGGCCATGTCAGTGCTATACATACCCCAATGAATTACCCAGTCTCTGGCTTACGTAAAAATAGAACACACACATATGAGGAAAAAAGGAAATCAATTGAAATGTTGCAATGTCTGACAGGACTGTGCCTCGAGACTCGAGGAGACGAATAAAAAGAGAAAAAAACATCAGACGGTGTCATTGCTTTTGTTTTTCTGAGGAGACTGTGCAGTGTTGAGACAGGCAGAAGCTGTATGTATGTATGCAGGGTGCTGCACGCTGGGGGAATTTAGTTTTTCAACTGCCTTGATCACTTCCCAGCTTTGAAGTAACTCAGCGGAGGGGGAGAGGGGCAAGCAGAAGTCACTGCAAGTTCACATCACGTAACTAGGTCTCGCAAAACTGCACTGCATAATTTATTCTTAAACTGTTTAAATGCGAAAAAGATGAGGAGACTTCTAGTGCCCGACACAAACCCGCCTCCCTCCCAGTTTGACAACTCACTAAGCACCCTCTCCACATTTGTTCTCACTACAGCCTGAAGAGCGATTTGCATACATGAGAGCCTCTAATGCTCATCATGACGGATTAAAGAGACAGTGGCTGCAAAGCACCGCCAATTAGAGGAATGTAAATGAGCAAACAGAGGTAGCTGTGTAGGACACGACAAGTGAACATTCTCCACATGAACACGCTTTCACTAGACAAGACACTGTGCTCCCAGTTATAGCTATACATCGCCAAGTGCTCCTTTTCGTTGACTGTTTGATTTTGTGCATTCGTGTCTTTTTTATTGCTTATTTATCAAAATCGAGTAATTATCACTTTTCAAGATTTATAAATAGCACATCTCTAAACCCTTCTTAAATGACTATTTAAACTCCAGAAAACTACTTAACCTTAACCCAACCCCAGCCCTGCTTTCTATACCCGTGAAAAAGCCGCCATAATGTCACACAAAAACAATGAACTGTCAAAAGACCGTCCTCACAAGGACATATACGCTTTGGCTCAGAGATGCATAACCTCTTCACCTCGACTATGATCTTACTGAACGCCACAGCATCATACCTAATAGACTAGATCGTGTGTAGCTCTAGTCAGAGTACTCCACACTTTATATGAAATAAATTATTCACGGTTTATTTTTTCTGCAGAGGGAAGATAAGGTAACTGCCCAAAATTCAGGTTGCCTTGACTAAAATCTAAACATGATAGCAACAATAAAAACATATTTAAAAATAAAGGATGTTACATCTACTAATTAAGACTGGCCGTCATGAACACAGCGACTAAATTGCCAGTGTCAGAGAAAATTCAGGCCTGCAGTTATTACAGCAAAGAACCAATGATGGATGGTGGAGTCACAGTATCAGCTACCTCTATTTCATCCATGCTTTGCTATCTAGCAAACTTTGCTTCAGGTTTAAAAGCCTTGTCAGCAATGCAGAGCTCCCACTGGTTTTCTCCCTGTCCCAATTCACTGAGTCTCCCCTCCACACCAGCTGAGTGTCAGGGTGGGTGAGTCAGTGTCAGGTAGTGGAAAGATCAAGCTGTGGCAAGAGCAGGAAGATGACCACACTCTGCTCGCTGCAACGCACTCGACAACCTCCCTGGCCTGCTCCAGATGGTGCCCATTTTTCACAATGCCAAACCGACTGAGGCCATTGATCCCAACTGCGTGGTCAACATCTATCAGTAGGACAAAGGAGTTTCTCCAGGGTACAGTTGAGGTCTGTGGGATTGGATGACCACATCATCTTACTAAACTTATCAAATTAAGCAACTTGTACTTGAATCACATACAAAACCTTCAGGGAGAACTCGGGGCCAATTCATTTATGCATTTGCAACAGATCCTTTTATTTGTTTCTATCACCGCATTGTACAATAAGGATCTGAATGAAAAAAATGAAGTGCAACGAGCAGAACCATTAACATTAGAGGTTGATGTTTGCTTTGTGAAGCATTCAGTCGAAGTAATTAATCTAAATTTGCAATTTAATTTAATTTCTAATGTCACTGAGTGGTCACAATGGGCTCTGCCTTCCAAAGCTTAACCAACTAGAGTAACTGAATTATTCTTGGTTTCAAGCTGTTCCACGTTTGCCTCCATTCTGACATAACCATAATTCCATGGAAACACTGAATGCTTGCAGTGTCGGGCATTATCAGTCCTTAGCTTCGTGTGACATGACAGTAACCGCATGCTAATGGAAATCTCATTAGAAGTGGAAGAACGTCCACTAAACATTGTCTTCAACGAAGAGTTTTGAGTACCGTATATATTTTTTGCTTTTTACTACGAATTTATCAGTTATAGACGTGTCAAATTAATTGTTTGATTCTGAATTATGTCTATTTCAAAATTTCAATATTTAATGTGCATGTTGACAGCATGCAGTGACAGATAAAGGAGCGGTGGGCTGACAGCAGCCATTTAGATTGGGAATAATTCAAGCCACATCTAGCTTTGGTTAAGCAACTCCACAGCTTTCTGTGATACGCTGAGCTTAATGACAACTCGGGGGAAATATGCATTAGCATACCGTCAGCGTTGAAAGAGCTTTCAATTATATTCTTTGTGATAGCTGCAAAAGCAAATGCTAATACAATGACTGTGCCTACAACAAACAACAAAAAAAAGCCATTCAAGTTCAGCCACACTGAATGACTTTCAGAGGAGTGTGAATTCAAAAATAAAATTTATACATGCTCTAATCTCTGATGAAGAACTTTCTCATTTACTGGGAGGTAATGGATACTCATGAGGAGAAAATATAATGATTACAGATGAAGGAAGTTGTCTTCGTGCTGGCTAAGGAGAAACTGCAGACCGTGCCTTTGATATACGTCAGCGCTGGCCTTAGGAATAGAGACATGTCCTTTAGAACTGAGTGTGAGTGTGTCTGTTGATGCTAAATGAAGTGGGGTTAATATCTGACAATCTGCGATCCACCAGCATACACACATACTCTCTAGCCGTCTCGCTCTCTCTCTCTCTCTCTCTCTCTCTCTCTCTGTCTCCCTCTCCAGACACTCCCAATTAAGCCTGAAGGACCATGCTTGTTAAACTAAAACCATCCTTTTCTGAAATGTCACAGTGTCTCCCTGCAGTGTGGCCCATCTGTAAACAGCTCTGTTGCTGATGCCAGCCTGAGCCCCCTGGTGTGTCTCCTTGTGTGTGTTTGAGCATGTTTTGTGAGAGCAAAATGTTGTCTCTTGCATTAACACTCAACTGTGAATGCTTGAGTGCATTTTGGGTTGTTGTGTTTGTTGTTGACCGTGATGCCAGGTGGTTTGGCGTGCGGTGCGGGCTGTTGTGTCTTCGCCTCGGTGTGTGTGTGTGTGTGTCATGGGATTCATTACGTTCCACTTCGCTCAAGCATCCTGCCTCTCTTGCATGTGTGCGTGACATCTCATTTGGCGAGGTGACAGGTTGAAGGATATGTGCTGTAATTGTTGTCTGACTGTCTTCATTCTGTAATTGAAAATGTCTTTAAAGTGAAACTTTTTTCAGGATGTTTGCCCCAGCGTGCCAATTAACATTAACGCAGCTGTTCATGTGAGCTGCCCAATTATAATGTGTTGCCCGCCTTAGACACCTGATATGTATCCAGTGCGATGCTGTGTTTGTGGAAAATATTCTGAAATGCGCTCAAACTTTAGGCTTACAAAACTGTCAGCACAGTTTGGGATTTTTAGAGTCCTGTACACAACTGAGCAATCCAGTTCTGCTTTCTTTCTTTCTTTCTTTTTTTTTTTTTTAACCTGTGGAATATTTTATCTTTTGTTTATAAAATTTATAAAATTGAATTGACTAAAAAATGCTACAAGTAACCAAATGTCACGGCAGGTTGTGTTATTTTCATTCCTTGGTGGTATTCATCATTCTTTAATATGAGAGGTGCGCAGTAATTCTCAATGTGTTTGGAGTGACATTAGTTTGAAATGTAAATAGATTGCTCTTACTTGCTGCTCCAGCCCAACACAGGGGAGAACCACTTCGGTTCAGCAAATAACAAATAGCGCCCAGCTACAACCGCACACACACACACACACACACACACACACACAACCACACACATATAAATAAACACACAAACACAGTGTGATTACATTATTCATAGCACTGCAGAGAGCTCTTACACACTCTGACAAACACACACGACCTGCTGTACAACACTGAGCGGTAACAGAATCAGCTAGATTGTCTTACAGAGAGAGAGAGAGAGAGAGAGAGAGAGAGAGAGAGAGAGAGAGAGAGAGAAAGAGAGAGACTGAATTCATGTGTGTGTCAATCATTTAGAGCCAGAGTCATTAAGAGTCTTCTTGCATTAACACCAAGGATGGCACTTACTGATGTTTTGGTCTGTGTGTGTGGTGTGTGTGTGTGTAGGCCTATATTTAGACATAGGTATATCAGCCAGTTGTTGCTAGCCAGGAGCGGTGCCAAGGTACAACATTAAACTAAAAAACTGGAAGGGCGCTTGGACAGCTTAGACCAAGCCAGTAGTCATACTATACATATGTATGTGTTTGTATTACAATTGACCTGTCACACAATGTGTGTGAATTTGTGTATCCACTGCTTAATTTATATCCACTCTAAAATTTAATGGCTTCTTCGTTGGCCGACACTACAACTTTAGCTCCAAGTTTCATGAGAATGAGATGGTAGTTTCTCCACAATCCTGCTGAAAGACAAACAAACCAGTGGCACTGAAAATATGACCTCCTGGATGTAATAAAAACAACAGAAGCCTCCTTAACACGCAACAAGCATGTCACAGACATACACACGCAAGGGTAGGACATTTTAGTAGGATATTTAACACGGGACAGGGTCCACTTACATGAAGATGAAAACAAGCAGAATATGCTATAGTGCAGACTATAGCAAACACAATACAGTCCAAAGAACAATGCTTACCTCCACCTGTAATGACTGGAAACAAAAATACTTAATGGAGATAAATTCTGTAAGAACAAAGAAGCATCTTTCTCTCTCTGCCTCTGATGCGTCTCCTCAGAGGGAATGTGCAACACTCGGTATTAAAGGTTGTTTATAAAGCTACATACAACCTTAGGTTTCACCTTCATAAGCTCATTCTGAAAGGAATGAATGCTACCACAGTGACATTGTCACCTGTTGAACGGGAGCTTGGCAGGGGGTGGCAGGTAGATAATTAAAAGGAAAAAAACAGCAGCAGCAACAACAAGGGGAGGATGATACTTGTAATATTTCTTTTTTGGCATTTAAGACAAAGAGGACAAGTTTGTGCGGCGGACTAGTGTGTGTTCATCTTAGCCAAAACAATGAATTGCTCCTATTAAGCTTATCTACCTAACAATGTGACCACCAAGGGTTCCAATGGGGAGCATGAGTGCTATCCATCATGCCTCCATGAATGAAGAGAGAGAGAGAGAGAGAGAGGGAGAGAGGGTGTTCTGAAAAGGGAGAAGAAAATGAATGAATAAGAACTGTAAGAAAGTGGACAATCCACTGTACATTTACAGCCTGTTCCTACAGCTCAAAGTATTTCTGGGACCCGAAAGAAACTCATCCTCAATTTGACAGGATAACTGAAGTATAAATTTTGTTCCTCTGCCATACTTCCTGGCCCCTCCCCCAGAGTCTATGATCCAGCGATATTACTTTCTGATAGCGCAGGAATTATTGTGGTGGAGTTCACGGTGGCGAACATCAGTCATTGATTCGATGTCCTAAAGCAGAAATAAATCACCCAGTGGATTGAGTCTAGTATTCGGTCTCATTGTCCACCTCTGCTTGTCTCATTTACCTGAATTCATTACTTCCATTCAAATATCAGTCGCTCCACAGTAGCGTTTTCAAAAGATCAATGCTTTGATACCTTTTTGACACGTGTTTAAAACGATCTCTGTTAATTACATACATTTGACTGGAGCCAAAGCACCCAACAGATCTACAATCAGACTGTCATCCACGATCAATTAGTGGACAATTTTAACCTCGCTCTCTTTCTCCACTATGTTCTACGGACAATCAAAGAGCCCTGCTGCAGAGACACATGGAGACAGACGGTATCCATCCATAGGCATGATGCTGAAGATGCGAAGCCAACATTTATTTTATAACTCCCAACCATGTAAAGCAACAGTGAACACACCTGTTTGGTGCCGATGTCATTCGGTACCACAATGGCTGGTCCTCGATATGTGTTTAGTAACTTTTTCTGTAGATTGGTACAAGCAAAACAATTGACAGGCCAGTGTATTGTTTAGCCTGCATGCTCGTGCATAGCCACAGCAGCAAATAAGATGGGGGTCAACATATAAAGACTACTCATAGTGTTGCTAGTGGTCAAAAACTCCACAGGATCACTTTAACTTTTCCATCACGAACCCCAGGCTTGTGGTTTTGCTATAAATGAGCTGCTGTGATCCTCTTGTAAAACAAGACAATGTGTATTAGAAGCTTATACATTTGGATGAGCATGCCAGTTGAAACCTGGGTTATAGGGAGTTATTGTTGGCTGCTAGATTTCATTAATTCCAGCCTTACTGCAGCACACTGACACTCTTCATCCAGTAAATGGATAAGGGCTTAGAGTACTATTGTGACAAGAAGCACTGGGTTTGAATCAGAGAAAATATTATTTTGCTTTAGCTGGGTGGAGAGTGTCCTTTTTTCCTATCACTGGAGCTAAAGCCTTTTATTCAGACTTCAGAAAACTCATCTTTTCTTGTGGATAAATAAAGGTGTGCAAGTAAGAACTGGAATACTTGCATATCTGTAGCCAGGTTTGTGTTTGAGGTTATCTAAGGCAATGCTTTTAAATACTACCATACAGCACTATTTGTGAGACCTAAATAAAGTAATCTTAGCTTCTTCTGTCAATGTCCCCTGTGGTGCAAAAACAAACACCCCCTGATGCTCTGAGACTGAAATTATGATCTAGTTTCACTAAAATAAATGAAATAATTGGTGGTGCATGCCTTAGTGTCGTAAAGTCCACCGTACTTCTTGCAGGTGATCATACTCGGAGCACAAAGTTAAAAAGTGTAAGGACAGACTGACGGGGTGCAGAGTGGGAATAAAACACTATTCACCTGTTTTCAAATTGATTTAAATTTTCTTACTTTTTTGGTAGAAAAGTTACACAATCTTGCGTTTAAGGAGCAGTGTGTAGGATTCAGTGGCATCTAGTGGTGTATTTGCAAATCACAACCTGCTCTTGCCTTCCTCTTTGCAGCATGAAGGAGAAAGTAGCCAACAAAAAGCCCGATATAAGTCTCATTCTATGGTAATAAAAAAATAATGATTTTTTTTTTTTTTCAGGTGATTATACACTAATGAAAACATAATTATACATATTATATTTAATTTCTGCCATATTATGTAAATAGAGCCCCATAAAATGAGTACACTGGCTCTTTAAACAGTTTTAGGATGGAAACAGCAATAATCACTCCTAATTAACATCAATTTAAGATAGATTTTAGACTTTAACCAGTGGTCTTGTTCGGTGTTGCAGCACAACACAAGCAACCAAAGACAAGCAGCACCAAGGTCACTTCTGTGCTTTTAAAACACTTCTCAACAATGGGATTTAACTGAAATCATATATCATTCAAACCTGACATTTCTTTCCAGCCTCACCAAGCAGCTGTACCATTTAAAGCACCAGTCTTTTGTAAACTGGGGACTGAAGCATTAGCTTAGCCAGTCAACACAGTCTTTCTCCTTCAATGCCCAAGGCGCTCCAGTGGTACCTTGTGCGGAGGCTTTTAATAACGACGCTTGTTTGAATCCTGGAACAATGAGCAAGGGCTGCATTTCAGGGCTGACATTGCAGTAAAATGCCATCACATTGCCCAAAGGGCTAAACTGAACCCAACTGTGAAATCTGCTTCTTAGAGAGCGGGGGGTGAAGGATAGAAGGGAGGGAAGAAGGTAGACAAATTACTGTAGTCTATAGGGCCAATGCGGATACTGATAGGTGACATGTTGTTGTATGGAGAGTAGAAATGACAGCTTCTCTTTACATCTTAAAATTATGAATATGTCATGAAAGACAAATTTAAGGTAGATAAATAAATACTGGACCACTTCTTGCTATTTAAAAGTTTCACTCTGTAACATATATATGTACAATTTTACAAACTCTTGTTCTTTTTCATGTTTGAGGTGGCTGTTTTGTTACACTATTCATTTTAATTGGTTTTATGCATCTGTAACAAATTCAGTTAATTTTGCCATCGGCATTGGTATTACAATGCACTCATCTCTAAATGTTTATGAAAATCCAAAATAATTTGTGTATCCGTTCCAAAATTGAATGGGTTCTTCCTTGACCCAGGCTACACCCTTCCACCAAGTTTCATAAAAACCCAGCCAATAGTTTTTTCCATAATCCTGTTGATAGACAAAAACATAACCTTCTTGGATGAGGGAAAAACACGGAAAAATAATAAAGGCACAGAAAAGAATGAAATAGCCGTTTCTGTAAAGTCCAGCTCTAATCACAGCTGTAGTTTAACCCCTGGCCTGTTGATTGCGATGCAGCTGCGAGTGCAGCTGGGAAACCTCGCCGGCCCGTGTCACAAGATTAATTGTAATCAACTGCACAAGGACATCTGGTTCTGGATGGTGGTAGAAGAGCAGTGAGTAGTCTTGAAAGCATTTTGCAAAAGAGCGCTAAGCAAAGCTGCCATTTGTGGTGGTATTGAAAAGGACGGATGTCATCAAATACGTGTCAATACTTCCCTCTTGTTCATTCTGGTAAAAGCAAAGTATGGGTAAATCCCCTTATACCTAAATCTAATAAATGTCAGCCTTTCTGTAAGTGCCGGCATGAAACTGGACAGCTCACAGTTAATTTAAAGCACTTACAGGTGTTAAAATCAGTTTTATTTAATTAACACCATTACTCACCACCGACTCTAGTGTTTGTCAGTAAATGCAGCACTTCTTGGCTGGCACCGTGGACTTCTTGTGGATTGTGTTCAGATTACAGACACGTGTACCAGTTGACCTGACATCTGATCTTTATGTGCCTTGAAAAGAAGCTGCGTTGGACCTTCATGAAGGTATGTTTTCATAGCATTCCCAGTGAGTGGTGCTACCAGCGATAACCCAAAGCTCATATCAGAGAGGTGAGGATCAAACTGCAACCCAGCCAGCCGAGGTAATCTGTCACACCAAGGTAGCCTTTGGGATAGCGGGCGGTGGACAACATACCTACACACATGCCTAATCATATACACACCTCATTCCTCTGTATCTATACCTAACACCTACACACACACACACACACACACACACACACACACACACACACACACAACCAACAACATCCAATTGCAAAATCCTCCAAAAGAGTTGTCTGATAAAAGACATGTGCTGCTCCTTGTACATTACACAAACACACACAAGGTCATCGTGTTTGGCAACAAGTAATAAGCAAAATATAGACTACAATTCACCAGAACAAACATATAAAACAATACTTCTGTCATTTTAACAATTTGGTAGAAATTTAAACCAAAAAGTAGCCATTCAAAGCATTCACCTTTCTTATACATCTTGATAACATTGTTTAGGATTTGTGTTATCATAGCAAGCCCCGACACTAATCTTGCAACTGCTGGGGGCTTCTTCCAAAAATGATCTCTTTCGAGCCCCTGCAGTATCAAAAAAATATCAAGACAATGCAAACAGCTAGTTGAAATCAAATCAATAGAAATTAAATGGCCATAGAACAAAATGTTTTTGTTAGGTAAATGAAGTGTTGATGCATTACAGCAACGCGCAGTTTAAGTTCAAGGTATTCTAAATAACAAATATCCTTGCCCATATACATTTGTACACACACGCTAACACAGACTTAGAATCAGGGAAGCTCTCTGCAATCACTCTAACAATCGTTAACACTCTAATCCCCTCACATTAGATCGTATCTGATTCTTCAGTGTTAGCAGCTAGCAGAGCAAAATTAAGGAGGGTTTATGAGTTTATGTGTGTATACATTAAGTATATGAAATAATGAGTCTTGTAGAAAGATGGGCATCCACTGACATAAAAGGTATGTCTTGTTGTTGTTGTATGCATTGTTAAAATTCATAAAGTAAATGGAAATAAAACCCAACGGACATTATATCAGCCACTTCATCTGATAGATTGCTTTTCTATCTGACTGGTGGATTCATTAGTCAAGTAACATTTCCGTCAATGTCTTTGACCTATAATGCAGGGACAGACAGATGTTTGTGAACACAGAAATATGGGGTATACCGAAAGTGTACAGTACACGTGAGAGAAGTGTTTGAGCAAAAAAGTAAGAATAGTGCTGCATTTATCTTTAATGGACTAAAAAGATGATATCAGCTACCTACTTGACAGTGCTTATCACCTCAGTTTTCAGACAGAAAATAGTGCAAAATACTGTAACCCTCAGGTTCAAGTTCCTGAAGAATACATTTCATTTCATGTCATGTTTTTAGATGGTACACAGTGAAAGTGTACTATTCATTCTTGATTTTAGGTGAAAAGTCTTGAACTTTGTGGATACTTTCGTGTATGAAATATAGGAAATGATTATTTCACTGCTATGGCAGAGTAAAACTTTTCAGCTTGAGGTTTGGTTGGCAAATATGAAACAGAAAATTAACAGAGCTTCAAATAAATAACACATGAAGTCATGGTTGACTCAGAGATAAAGATTCTCCCATAATTACACCCATTTACTGGAGCTTAGAACTGAAAAGGTCCACTGGCTGAACCAGAGCTACTTTCACTAATAAATGTTTTTTTTCAGTATTGCAAGAGAGCAAGTTTCCTTAGCCTTAGCAGATGCAACATTGATGAATGAAAAGCAAAATTAATGACAGAAAGTTTAGAAAACTCACCAGCACATGAACCATCAATCTCCTCATACCCAACACTGCAAACGCATCTTCCCAAGGGAACCAACCAGTCTCCATCAGCTCCACAAAACAGTTTGGGTGTGTCTCTCTCTTCAGCATGGTCAATACATGCCCCCCTCACCTCCACCAATGAGGAAGAGTCCACACGAGGGACTGTGTCCGGAAATGAGGCCAGGTTCCTCAGCGTGAACGGACATTTTTTATAGTAAACCCTCACCGAAACCAAAGCAATGCAGGCACCAATGTCCTGGAATGCCAGATAGAAGCCCTTCCTGGTCATTGGCCCCACTTCGCGCACCTCAGTGTTAAGCTTGAGGATGCGATCTCCAAGATCCATCTGAGTGAAACTCTCATCTGCAGCGATGGTGTCGATCTTGGTATACTGTGGGGGCTTGAATTTTACACCGTGAGCTTCATCAGTCTCATGGTAGAAGAGGTTGAACGTCTCCTTGCAGGTGCCAGACACCCAAGGGATGGAGTTGCAGTCACGCAGGGTGAAGCGAAGCTCCACGTAGATCTTTTGGGCAGCCTGTCGAGAGATCCAGTTGGAGCGAAGCCAGTTGTTCTGGTTGGGCTCCATCACATTGCAAACCTGGAAAGTATGGATGGGTCGGTTGTGCTCATCCATCTCCGTGATGGCGTCCCACTAAATAGGAAATAAAAAAGGAGTAGAAGAGGAAAGAAGAGAGAAAGGCAAAGAAAAGGAATACTAATTAAATCATGACTAAAAGACTCAAATCCCACTAGTGGCCCCAGCAGGCAACAATGTTCAGTATGTAAGGTAATAGACAGAATGTAGAGCACCCTGTTGTTTTTACTAATTAGGCTTGAAATGAAAATTTTGTCCTGATTGTGGCACTTAAGGATAAGCCATTGGGTTACTGAAATCCAAATGGTTCATCTTCCTTTAGAGCAGGAATGCCATCATCAAATACTGCCTGTTCCTGCCCACTATGAGATACCTTGTGCGTGATGAGGCCAGAAGAGGCCATCAGGGGAAGGCTCAATGGAAAAGAGTGACAGCATTAGTCATTTCAGCAAGAGCCCCAAAACAACATATGTTCATGTTCAAGTGACTAAGCCCTCTAGTGGCCATAGTAATTGAATGACAGGAGGGAAGACAAAGTCAGGCGGTGTTATTGGAGTGTGACAAAGTCCATGTAGGGAA
The DNA here is from genome assembly GCA_028641955.1 of Protonibea diacanthus. Lineage (NCBI taxonomy): Eukaryota > Metazoa > Chordata > Actinopteri > Sciaenidae > Protonibea > Protonibea diacanthus. The sequence continues at coordinate 15,091,841 of CM053986.1, forward strand.
CAAATCAAAACATCAGTCTTACACGGGAGACTGCTGCTGTTCGCTTCCTGTTTCCAACCATAATTTTGAATAAAATCAATCAGATAATTATTGAAACATTTTGTTTCTGACCAAAACGATGATCAGACACAACAGAGGCAGCCAAAAAAAAAAAAAAAAAATCGTTTAACTAACACTTAACTCTTCTTCTTATTCCTTCATGTCTGTCTCGGTAGGTTTTCTCTTAGAATGATCTGACTTCAGCTGCCTAGTCATCAGCTCTGCAACTCCCAGGTTACATGATTAGGGCGTATGGCAGCTTTGCAGGGTCATGAGGTTACCTGTCCCCATGTTGATGGGAGAGAAGTTAATGGGGGTTTTTAGCCTCCTGGTCCTGCACAGCTCTCTGGTTTTATTAGAGTGGGGACCGGCTACATGGGCGACCCCAAAACCACCCAACATCGACCTCCAAGAATCAAATTACTTGCCTGGGAAAAAGGGCTCTCAAATCACTTCGCTTACAATGCAGTGTTGGACCCTCTGCAAGTTGCAGAGTTTGCCTGAGTGTGTGTGTGTGCTTTATATATAGACTGAACCTTTTTGCTTATACTGTGCATAGTGAGGGTTTGATTTTTTAAGCAATCACTATTACTAGCTAAATGTTACTTTGTATGGAAAATACTCATTTCTTTGGCTGTGAAAAATGAAAATATGGTCAAATTTGAACATGTAAATGCAACATTGGCATTATCCCTTAAGTTTTATTTAGGGCAAAAAAAGAAAGAAAAATCAGCCCATGTATCCAGAGGATTGTGGATAAGTTTGTGGGCATTTATTGCATACCCAGAACTGTCTCCTTGTATGAGCCAAAAGCTATAATCAACGCTGTTCACGGAGACAGGCGTGAGCTGGTCAAGGTTAAGTGCCAAGCATAAAGCTATTAATTACCAACCAACACATTCACATAACTATCATTCTATAGTTAAAAGAGAACGGACTTAATCACACACTCACACAGACGTGCACCTCGTGTTCCCATTCTCAGGTCTGGGAGGAGAAATCCCCATTCTAATTAATGGCTGGAAAAACAACTCCTTTGTAGGCAAACACAGTCCAGAGAGTTGTGATACAGCCGCTGGTTAATTTACCAATACTATTTGCCTGATAAGCTCATGCATTTAATAAGCTGTTTTGCACTTAGCTAAATATTACCTCTTGATGAGAGTGGTAATCAAAGCCTAATGTTTGCTTTCACATACTCATTATCCTTTTTAATAACATGTTCTAATTCAATCATCCAAAGACGACAGGCTTTAATCTGCTCTTCCCTCAAGGTGTAATTGTAGCATTACAGTCAAACAAATTGATTTTGATTAGATGTGATATTGCCTATCATGTCTGTGGCTATGCACAATGAATTATGTTCGGCGAAGTAGAGCACTGCAGTGCATTTTTGGTAAAATATGGTAACCGTGTAATTCTTAAGCCAAAAATCTTCATCTTAAGATGAGAGGGAGACAGCTTTGTTCATTTTACAGCAAATAAGGAACAACACTGTCTATCCATTTTATCCAGCACCTCTAAAACACTTAAGTTCTGTATATACAGTTCAATGGAACATTTATATCTATATCATAAGTGTATAATCACCAGGAAATAAGAATCATCATGTTTTTGTTATCCTTTTATATCTACAAAGGTCAAAGGTCCTCTTTCATGAAGTCTACCATGTTGATCCACCATGTGTGTGGCCATTGTAGCCTCTCCTTCACGGTAGGATAGAGAAAATGAGGTGAGGAGGTTGCAACCAGCAAATACACTGCTAGATGGCCCTAAATCCTAATTTAATACCTGCAATTTAATATATGCAAAACTCAAAGTGTTGGTTTAAACACTTTGGGTTTTTCTCATTCAGTGCCAAACTTGTCATGTAACTTGGCAAGAGAGCAAAAACGTCTATTTCCCAGAATGCTGAAATACGTTTTTACACCATTTTTAAACCATCAGCTTTTTACTGAGTAAATCAGTGCAAAAACTTCACATTTCTTGACAGGCTGCCTAGAGTTGTGATCTCTTGTCATAGTCCCACAACAATCACTGCTTTGAGATAAGAGCTGTTATCATCAATTTTAGGAAGATTGGAGGCCGTCGCACTACTATCTCCATCGTCATGTCCACATTTTTGAGAGATTCAAATTCTTTAAGGTGTACTTAAATAAATAAAAACTATAAAAACTCACTCTCATGGACCTGCAACAACTGCACCCTCATTATAGCACAGTCAAATCTGTTCGTGGGGTACTGAAAAAAGCCTTTGGTACAGGATTGATCACAGAAATAGAGCTGCTAATTAAGCAATATCACATGAAAGGGTGTACTTTACTGTCAGCGTTGGCACGACAGTGATGCGGCCAGTGAAGTGGTTGGAAACCATCACAGTTTAAAGACTTGGGTGTAGACACATTGTGCACGCAGTACATACAGCATACTCATTTTATTTGACCTTCTTTTTTAGCTTTTTCATATTTTTACCTCCTTGTGCACAAGTGTTTAAATTTGCTGATTCAGTTTACCCTTCAGGACTTTTCAGTCTGATTTGACCACTTAGTCAGCTATTGACCTGCAGAGGTGTTTGTCGGAGGAAAGATGCATCAGCAACCATGAGCTCAAAGACTTTCTTCTATAATGGTGAGGAGTTCAGGAGAGTTACAGAAGAAACTATTAATAGAAAATGGACGGAAACAAGTACAGGCATGTTGAAGATGCAAACAGAAAGATTTCATAGCTGTAGCTGGGAATGATCAATAGTTCTTTATTTAATCTTTAGTGTCTGTTCATTATTTCCATTTTGTTAAGTGAGGTTAAGTGTCTAAACCTAATATTTCTATAATGCGACCAAGCTGCCCCTAAGCTCCAGTTGATCGCATCAGTAGTAGGACTTTACAGTACTGAGCAGCTCCAGTGTGTTTGTATGTAACTGTGACTGTGAGGTCTACTACAAATGAGAACTGAACCAAACACACGGCAAGGTCAGACATAGCCCTGAGCCTCTGGACATTTTTATAGTTTAGTATTTTTATAGCGCAGGCTGGTTTCCGTTTCTGTAGGGATTGGGGATCTAATATCTCGGTATAAAATTGAAGACATTCCTCCTAATAGACTATATTTTTTAATAACAGGGTAATGTGTGAAAGACATGGGAGACAGAGAGAGAGACGTCACAGAACAGGAGACAAAGAGGCAACAAAAACAGATTGTCTTAAGCATATATAGACATCTGTTCTTTAGAAAGAACATTTAGATCTGGAGATACAAAAAAATACTAAAGTTACGAGACAAAAAAACTAAAATGTCATTGCAGATAAACTATGGCCAGATACTAAGGGATATAGTTAGATATCAATGCAAAAGTGGGAAAACAAACCCGGGTGATAGAAACACATGGCTGGACTCCCCCCAACTAAATATTCACAGTTGATCTAAGGGCCTCCAAGACTTTCACGTCTTGTTGGCTTACTGATAATGTCAGGCAGCTATGTGGTGGCAGCACTTTTAGACCTTTAAACACCATTTAAACACTTTTAAACGTCACTTTGCAGCTTTGCATTTACAAGAGCTGGGAATTCAGTTTTCCTAAATCGTCTCACAAACAATGACATTTACTAAATTTAAATAAAAGGGACACTTCAGCGAGTATATGATAAGTATGTAGTCCCCTTGAAATCACCAAACTGACAAGACTGTATATTTATTGTGTATGTGTGTGTGTGTGGGTGTGTGTGTGTGTGTGTGTGTGTGTGTGTGTGTGTATGTGTGTGTGTGTGTAGGCACTGATTTTAATGTGGACTAAGATCTCAAAGTAGAAAAGTTTAAGTGAAGCCTTGCTTGGCCAGCTCACTACCTGGCTATCCAGCCTTAACAAGCATAATTGAAAAACGGTCAGAGAATGTGGTTGATTGATTGCTGCCTGAGACCAAGGACCTTATAGCCCATCTCTCTCTCTCTCTCTCTCTGACATGAAAGAGAGCCAGTCATTTTACTGGCCACTCGCCCAGAGGTGAGCTCCTTTTATTAAAACTGTGAAACCCGGAGCCCTATTGAGAACAGCACTTTTAACTATCATGTCATAACCCGCTCCACTCGTCCTCGATCGAAATTAAACATTTAGCGATCCTAAATGGTCCAACTGCTCGGTAGGGTCTGAGGTTGTAAAAAGAAAAAAAAAAGAAAAAAGAATTAAATATAATTTAAAAGTCAAATGTCCCTCTGTGTGAATGAGAGTGTGTTATTACGTACTATAAAATAATTACTTAATAACTATATTACTTCTAGAAAGCAGTGGGGCAGGTTAAAAAGTAAGGTTTACTATTAGTCTGGCTGGAGACGTGCGCTCATTGTGTGAAAATGGTTCAATCTTTACAGATTTGACTAACACACTCACACACACACACACCTGTACACACATGCACACACACTAGGCAAATTACAGTCCATTTTGTGCAGTTGGTTTGGCTACTGTGCAGTTTGTTGTCACTCATGGGAATAAGTGTCCGCTGGAAATAGAACTGGCAGCTGTTACATCGATAGCATGAGACCATGTGTCCATGCATGCGTGTATATGCTAAAATTCCCAAATTCATTAACAGAATATAGTAGCACAAACACACACACACCCTACTTCAATCACACACACCAACACACAACAGTACATTATATTGTTGTATTGTGCATCTCAGTTTGAATATATTAAGAGTGGTAGATGGTTTCCTAAATGTCCTGCAACTGCTGTTTTATTGGTGATGGCAAAGACGAGTACAGTGAAATCACAGGTGTTAATCTGTGCCACAGGAGACTAGATCTGAATAAATATTTATAATTTATTTTTCTTTTGTCAGGGCTGGGTATTTACAGGACAGTACAAAGTGTTCTGTAGCCGCCATAGGAACCTTGAATCTCCTGAGTTGGGAGCAGGTGTGTTTTGTCCACGGGTCTCTTGAGAATTCTTCTCTCAATTAAGGCAGAAGATAAAGAAAACCTGCTTTCTTTCTTTTAAATCAGTCCTTCTTGTTTGTTTTCACGCGCTTTCTATGCAAAAACAAAGAAACAGGCTCACATTCTGCATGTAACATTGTAACATGAAAATGTGTTTTGACATCGATGACACAATTAGAGCTGCACCACACAGACCTTGAGGTAAAAACAAAACCTTGCTATACTTTAAATGCCATATTTGACATGTCAGGTGACAAATTTAAATTTATCTGAACCTCAAACTGTCTACAATGCTGGATTAATACCCTTGTTGGATCATTTATCACTCTTGTCTTTTTGGTTATATTTTGCATTAAACGTCACACACTGACCAGGTGATTGAATCTGGGTTATATCACATTATGCCTGGGAAAAGTAACCACTCATAGCAAAAGCAGCCTGCCATTTATGTTATGTTAAAACTAATTCTATATCTGAAATCAACTCCCCGTGGCAGGAAGTGACCACTTGATTTCATTATGTATTATGCATAAGTCTATTTAAGATTGTTTCATTTTAATTGAGAGATTTTTAGGAGATTCATCATTTCTTGACATCTGTCAGTGTCCATTTTGACTTTGCAGCAAATAAGATGATTAATGTAAAAGTATTTGTCCAAGTTTGCCCACAAGTCTGTCAAAACTCTCCTTCTTGCTTTTGCTCTCTATATTTTATCATTTGCCTCAGCTTCTTTTTTCTCTCTCTATCTAATCTTTCTCTCCTTCCCCCCTCTCTATTCCCATGTCTCACCTGTGTTTGCCTCATTCTGTACTTTATGCCCTCTCTATCTCTGTCTTCCCTATACACACACATGCACCATGCTGAATTGTGAGTGTGTGTTCGTGTGCGATGCTACTGTCACTGCGATTGAGAGATTTTTATTTAATCCCAGAGCCTCCCTCTGTGATGGATGAAGAACCTCCACCTTTACCTCCTACACACACAAGCAGATATAAACACACACACACACACACACACACACACACACACACACGCACACACACGCACACACACACACACACACGATACTAATAGGTATTAGGGAGATGGATGAAGAGTCTTTGCTCAGTAGGGAGCACTTTATGAGAAAAGAACAAACAACGAGAAGAAAGTAAAACAGCTAAAACTGAGTGAGAGAAAGTGAGCAAAGAATAAGTTGTAAATGCAAAATTAAATGTGGTCTGCTGGCATTTTTATGACTTATAATTATTAATGATCCCTGGCTGGAAATTATGACAGTTAGAGAAGTGAATAAAGTCACACCCCTCCACCCCTCCAACCCTGTTTAATAAGATCTGTGAGACTTTTTAACATTCATAGCACCTCATTAACTCCAAACGCACTCACTCATTCGATCAAGCACTCATTCACTCACCAAAACTCACCAAATACGGCAATAAACAGTATATGTAAGCCTGTTTTTATTATGTCTTTAGTTGGGACATGTAACTATGTTCAAATACCAATAATCAAGTTTTCATTTAAAATTACAAACATATACTATCTAACAAATTTTAACATAAAAAAACAGGACATCTTCACACATTACAGAAACAGAAAAATGCCAATCTGTCCTACATTAAAAGCTTAAATTGAACAATATCTATGGGACATCTACAAAACCTAAACCTTAAAGCCATGTCTATGTTGTCCTGCGTGTGTGTTTTACCACAAAAGTGTGTGTGACAGAAGTTGGTCTATAGAGGGCTCATTAGGGACAAATGTGGCTTAACTTGGGGGATTCTGTCAATATCTGGCAACCTCGGCCATGTCATTGTGTTTAACTGAGTGCCAACAAGGTGATCGATGCTTTGATTAGAGAATTATGGAAGGATATGTTCACTGTGTACCTTAGGCTTTCCAATTCAATCACTACAGCTGTGCCAATGAGGAATATTGGCAGGATTTGAGATTAGACATAAACTGTGATGTACTGTTCACTTGAGTTAACAGTTTCTTTAAAGTTTACTTAATTTATATAGCAAAAAAAAAGTTACAGACACAGAATTAAAAACAAAAACATTAAAAATACAGTTGAAACACAGTAAAAAGCCAAAGAATGAATGTGCCATGCCATGCTGGGATGATTTTAAGAGTCTGGTTGTTTTGTTGGGACTGATAAGTACTGATATATGTACATGTATGGGTGTGACCATGGATAGATTTATAGACAATTAAAAGGATTTTGATCAATCAATCCTGAAATGAACAGAATGCCAAAGTGGCAGTCTCATGTCTTGGATCTTGTTAGTAACTAAGCTGCTGTTATTTGAATTATTAAATTAAATTAAATGTTAGACCAACATATTAGTTTGCCTATATATTAACGTTTAATGAAAATCACAGAGCAGTGGCTATTTTCTAACACCAGGCAGGGGATTGTGAGGTTTAGTTGGGCGGTCATGAACTTGAACTTTATTATTACTTATTAAAATATGAAAAGCTCCATGGTAATTTACAGGGGTATACAGGGGAATTAGTAGTGCCCTAAAGAGCCAAACTTAAAAAAGAAAAAAAAAGAAAAAGTTAATCTGCATCCCATTACACAAATCCATGAGTAGGCCCCTCTTATTTCCCTAACCAGCTCATCATCATCACTGAGGTCATTCCATGCACACACACACACACACACACACACACACACACACACACGGTGCACATGCATTTACTATGCTCTCTTTAAAAGATCTATGATTTTGTCTCGTATCCAGTGCAGTACATAATGATGTGTGTTTGCTGCAGAAATATAAACAGATGATGATTCTGCAATGAGCTGACTTTAACTGATCAAAACTGGCAGCAATGGGTATTTAACCAGAGGCAAGAAATCTTGAATCCTTTGTCTTGAAACAAAATATTGCAAACATTTTTTCCCCCTTCACAGATATGCAAGAAATGCTTAAACTCAAGGGAAGCAGGCAAGACTATATAAGAATATTTCAATAAATTAATTTATAGTTATCATTCAGACCCAGACCCCGTGTGCCAGATGGAGTGTAATTCAGACAGGGCACTAGGTTTTAGTGTGCATTAGCTGAGGGCATTATCTGCTTCATTCATGCCTTACAATCACAGGCTCACTCACAACTGTGTGGTGATCAGCTGATCAGTATCGTCCAATCATTTTCAAGCAGGTGTACAGTACGGCCATTATAACCTTGCTGCTACTTTAAGATAAGAGCCTTATCTGCGGAAGCTAACCTTGTAACCATTAGCTACAAATGATTCCTTGATGTACATGTCTCTGACTGAACTGCTTTCACACCTCAACAATTTAACAGAACAGACATTTCTCAGTTTGTCATTTCTAACACCCAATGAAATATAACACAGTTGTTTAAATGCTGACAGGTAGATTCCTGCTGTGTTTATGGAAAGCAATCTTCATTTCCAGTTCTAAAGATTGATATGTTTTTTGTTTTTTGTTTGAGAAACTAGACAGTTCTGCATATTTTCACTGTGCTTTTTTTTTTTTTTTTTTAATCTGTGAAGCTCGTTGATCAATGTGTTGAAGTCAAGCTGTGATGCTGCTGCTAACATGTACCTTACTGTACTGAGAACAGTGCTCCAAAATAGAGTGATGTGGTTCAAATGAGCAGTATCTGTTTTGATTTTGTTATTTTGTAGAGGTTATTCATATACTATGTTCCATGTATTTTGGGGGTATGTACAGGAAAAAAACTTTTAAAAACTACAAACAATCCCAGGTCATATTTGGCAGATGTAATATTGGTGAAATAAATGTCGACAAAATAATGAATCTAACAGCACAATGTCCATATCAATAAACAAAATTATCTATAGTTTATTAGATTAGATTAGATGCACCACCCCGCATGTGTAAATTTGATTTTTAATGAAGTCTTTCTGTGATATCTGGTTGTTTGTCACTGTTCTCTAGGGACTGAATCTTAAATTAAAAACAAGTATGGTACAGCCCACATTACTCTTCCACAGTCACACACGTACGTAGTATCCAACTGCCTGTCACCAGCACATTCCTAAATCAATAGGACCAAGTGAACAGCGGTGAGCAAATGAAATCCAAAGACCATGTGCTCGTATCATTCCCCCATCAATCACAGTGGATGTGTAGCCAGTAGGGTGGAGCTCGCGCACCCATTTGTCATCCCTGCGTTGCTCTCACAAACTGACACAATGTTGGTCATGGCCTCAGTCATCCTGCGAAAACAGCTAAGAGCACTGAAGGTGGAGTGCAACCTGTGTGACATGAACATGTTGGAGCTGACGTTTGGAGCTCATGCTCAGTATCTTTGTATGTTCACCATTTTTAAAAACATCTACATTCCTCTATAATTGTATTCTGATGTGAAAACCACCTGAAAATGAACGACAACTACCGAGACCAAACTTCTGTTAGTGTTTGCAGACACCTCTGATTGCAGTTTTAACAGACTCTTGAGAATAAAATTTCTTCTGCTAAACTTTAAGGATTCTCTTGACACTAATAATTTAACTTAAAATTTAACTGTGGCCAGTGAGGAACCTCTGCATGTCTGTGCAGCACAGACTGGCCACTCATTGATTTAAATGCCAAATGTTAGCCCATGTATTGATCTTTTCTGAGACTTCTTTGAAAGCCAATTTGAAACTGATAGAACCACTTTTACCATCTTGTTTGGACAAGCAATACTTCTTAAAGTAAAGAGGGAGAAGCTACAGCACACGGAGCAAACTATCCGTGTTCAGATCTGAGAAAAGTCCAAGGCAAACAAAACAGCTCACTTTCTTCAAGTATACAGCTTAGGTTATTACACTTTTTGCCCTCTGTGACAGTGGAAGATCTTTGCACAGTACGCTTGTATGCACTTTTATTTTTTTAGATAGACAAGAAGATGCGACGTTGAGGCAGACCAAAGAGGAGATAACAGTTTCATTTCTGAAGGTATTCAAACTGGCAGGTTTTCTTAACCTCAGGCCTATTGTTTGAGACAATGGGGAAAAGAAGAAAGACCGGTGAGACTGAGTCTGCCACGGTATGTTACAAGAACTCTACCAGCCCAGTGCAATGATCAGGGCCATCCATCAAGATTTTATTGATCCCCACATAACAGAACTCATCTATGCAAAATGAATTGGTCTTGTAAAGTCACATCTCTTCCTTTAAAAGACAGTGGAGTAGCTGATGATAAATGTCATCGTTATAATGAAAAATAATAAAATAATATCGTCACCTTTTCGTGGATGAAGATGTTGCTGCTAAAGCAGTATGCTCAGACATTCAGCATGTCTGGCTCTGTCACCACCTTATATCCATTTAATTTAGCACTAGCTGTAATGCACTTATGTTACAGTATAATTTCCATTTCATTGATGGCTTCTGGAGAGGGTCCCAAACTATCATGCATTTGTGGCTACCATAGATTACTCTTTGCACTGTTGTATTAAATCAATCAAAGCTGGCATTGATGGACACAAAGCCTTAAATTTTACCCTTTTGTTGGATGAGAAAACACACATTTGTATTTTGTCTAAGAAAATTACTGCATCAAGAACATCATCCCAGCTGGTGTGTCTTTGAGCAAGACACTGTCCCATTATCTCTTCCTATTCTGTGGCTGAACCTGACCTCTGACCTCTCATTGCAATGTTAACAAAAAAAAAAGATCCACGGTATCACATCCATGACAAAACAATTAATGTTAGACCTGAAAAATGTTGTTTTTCCATTTAAATCATGCCTTTGGATGCTCGAGGCTATTCACTTTAAACTCTAATACAAATATGTGTTTTGAGACACTATCTGATTTTACTTTTTAGACATCTTAGCAGCAGTGCCAGCTGCCAATATATGTCAGTCAGTCGTTCCACCACTTTGGTCGTGACTGAAATATAGCACCAGCTACACACATTCATTAATAATCTGTAATAAGTTTAGTGATATGTTAACTTATTTCGTCTGCTGTGACCAGGTTAAAGTTTGAATTTGTGCAATACTTTGTTTCTTGAACAAATGTCTGTAAATCTGACATTCCCATCCCATTCCCATAAAGTGTTAAATGAAGCTCGGAGGTTGAACACAGTAAACATTATACCTGCTTAGCATCAGCATTTTACCATTGTCTTTGTGCGCTTAGTATTTAGCTGAAACACTACACCTGAGTACAGCTTCACAGGATGCAGGCCAGTCACCTTTAAATGGTGGCCCACAGGCCGCATCCAACCTACTAAAGCTTTCTACACAACATGGCCACTGATAAAAGTATTTTATCAAAAGTATATTATTTTATCATAAGAAACAGTTCTATATTCACAGTATTAGGAACTTTTCCTGCGCTGCAACTTCACATTAAAATCATTCAACTGGTAAACACAAGTTGACTTTTATTACAAAGTACTCACAGGAGATGCAATGTGTCTGCAAGACAAATGTCAAATATTTCAGAGAGGATCGAACAAGAAGAAAAAGCAGACACAGTGAGCTGTTAGATGAGGCAGGCTGCACACCACACCACCGACTACTTTGACTTGCACTCATGTTATGCTGCTGATCTATAATTATACTTTTGTATCAAAAGTGATATGCACCTGAACAATTATCAACTGTAGCAAGCTGAATTATAATGTGCAATTAAATGTCAGGTGTTATCCTTCTATTAGAGAGAAACGTCACATAAAAGCTGTGAATGTAACAGTAAAAGTACAGTATCTTCATTGCTGACAAAAAAAAAAAAAAAAAAAACATTCATCAGCAGCTTCAAAACCCACACACCAGCAAAACCCCATCAACCTGCAGGATCAGTGCTGGTTAAGGGCATGAACCTTGTCTCCTTTCAACCTCTTCTCCTCTATCTCATTTGCCTAAACGGTGATGTGTCACTCCCCTCCACAAAACGCTGCCTCTTTCTCATCTGAGCTGACACAGACCAGAAACCGTTCTTTTTTTTTTTTTCCCCTCCACCAGCTCAGACAAACTATGCGTGGGAAAAACGGTGGGGGAAAGAGCTTGTCGTTTTACATATCTATTTTTGCCAGAGTAGCAGGCAGGCAGGCAGTCTGGAATGTCAATGTGTGGCTCAGCAGCCTCTGACTGATGTGAGATCACAGTGACGGCTGCACACAGTGGTACAATGAATGCACACACACACACACACACACACACACACACACACACACACACACGCACGCACGCACGCACACACTCTGCCAGTGGGTGAGGTAGCATGGTGCAACCACAGACAGCTCAGATAAGACCAGGTCACCCAGGTAGAGGAAAGCATACTGCAGACATACACAAAGAGAGTTTACCCAGAACATTAGCTCAGTGTCAAGCTATTCATATCTTATACTCTGTTACACAAAATAGGTTCAATATAGATCTCGAAAAAAAGTTCATGGGGGATATCTCAAATGTTATAGTGCTTAATTTTATGGCTCTTTAGAGATTGAGAGGTTTATCTGACACTGAAATTGTATTCAAAACCATTCTTTTTCCATGGGGGTATATATCTTCAGATCAGCACTCCAAACTGATGAGTCAAAAGCAAGGGCAAGACTGGTGTCAACTTTAGCCAACACTGGAGTCAATGATAAAGACAACTCTGGCATTTCAAACTGAAGAAAAGGTCATTGCTATCTCTTTCTCTCTTATCTCGTTCTCTCAGTCCCAATTCAATTAAATTTGAATCAGCTTTATTGGTATAACACACAAGAAACCTGTGTTGCCGAAACAATATTGTATTGATTCAGGTGCAGCAGTAATATTATGCTGCCATTAAATGTTATTGAAATCATATGAGGGAAACAAAAAGTCAATAAAAAGTGACCCTTATGGCAAAGGGAATGGACTCAACAACATTTTACAGGAAAGATTGTTTTGCCTATGATATCTATGTTGTTACTGTTTTTTTCACTGTTTGTTGAATCGTTATACATTTTGCAATGAATTGACAGACCCAGTATTCACTTTTCTGCCCAAATTGTCCATGAAGCACCTCTACATAAAAATAAAACAACTCATCACATTTCAAAACTAAGCCTTGCCACAGTGCAATTGATTGATGATTATTTGAAACTAAAAAACTATCTTCAATGAATCTCAGAATGCACCTGAAGGCAGCGTTATTATGAAAAGAGACAAGCGATGATTCAAGAGAAATAATGAAGTAACGGCATTTTCTGGAGTAACATAATAAATATCACTTAAATTATAATGTTTCATTTAGTTAATTATACTGTCCACCCTCTGCAGACATACCGAATGAAACACACACAAACACACCCACGACACGTCGCCTCTCGCCTGTTTTCACAGTCTGCTGGTCTCTGTTAAGAAGAGGCTGTCAGAGAGGCACAGAGAGGGGGGGTGAGAAAGAGGGAGAGGTAGTGAAACTGAGATATGTGAGAAAGATATCAAGGGGATGAATAGCAACAGAGTCACAAGACAGTAAGACGGAGCGGACAAGAGGTAAAGAGGGGGGGGGGTGAATGTCGAGCTGTATGTAACTCTGGGTGTATGTGTGAAGATGATGTATTTGTGTGTGTGCTGCAGTCCTTAGTTACTTTTTTTTTTTTTAAATAATGACTGTGCATAAATGTTATTCATAAAAAACTACATTACTTGGTTCCATCTGTGTAAAGCTCTAAACAACCTATGATTTGCATTCAGCAGCTAAAGGTTTCTTTTGCACCACAACAGACAGTCTTGGAGAGGAAGCTGTAGTGGATTGATGGGTGTACAAAGTGTTTCAAGGCTCATAGGGGTTCAGTTTTAATGGCCGCAACTCAGTTAGTGGTCACACTTCTGTGTCAGCTTATCTGTCTATATTAACCAAAGACTTGGTGAGAATACGGAAGAACCACATGAGTTTTAAATGTTTACAGAAGAGAGTTTGGAGTCTGGGTCGTATTGGTGTATTTTGCATTAGATTACTTTTAAGTAACTTTACCTTTATATCTATATCTGTATATATACATTGAAAGCAAGTGAAAACAGTCAAATTCCTTGTAAGAGTACACAAACCTGGCCAATACAAGTGTTTCTGATTACTGATCAGCTAAAACCTATACGTCTGGTAGAAAGTAAGGCATTGTATGGGCAATAGTACAAGAAATAGTATGGTTAAGACAAAATACTGTTCACATCCTGCCAAAGAGTCCACAGGTAAGACATTCTGTTAATGTAGACTCAATATTTCAGAAACTTTGTTGCATACACGCTAAAACAGCACTCAAATACAACTATCTTAAATATATCCTACTTTCATGAAGGTTATAATGCTTTAGAGAGGTGCTGATAAAACTTTATGGTCATTTTAAAGTATGTAGTTTGTGGTATTGTTGTCGTTATTTGCCCACCCTCACTGATATATATGGGCTGTACAAATAACAAAAATCACCTGTTATTCTAACACAATACAAAGCCATCTGACTCCAGTCTGTAATGTCCACAATGCATTTTGGGAACCGATGCATGTAAGGGTTAGCCGAAAGATCCATTAGGACTCTGTAACATAGCAGAGCCATTTCCAGGATGCACAACATTGTTCTAGGTTGGTCTTCTGGGTTTAAAGCTTGCGTGTTTCTGTCTGTCTGTCTGCCTGTCTGTCTGGTAACAGTAGGAGACATCTTCCCTTAGCAAAGCCATCTGACTCCAGTCTGTAACGCTTAAACAAGCCTGACTGGAAATGAGTGCAGACAAAACGGGATTGTCTGACCTGCTCGATCAATTAGGACAGAGAGAGCAGCAAAGAGATAGACAGAGAGAGCGTGTGGTGAAGCACGGCTTTCAGCATCCTCAGAATTTGTATAAAATGTTAAGTGCATTTTAGAGAGCTTGCCAGACAAAACATTAATCTCCAATGAAACCATATCCCTCTAATAGGATCTTCTGACCACACGTGCCCCACCTTCTCGTGAAGGATTCCAAGATCTAAGTTCAATTTGAGAGCTGAGAAGAAAGCAAGATGTTTCTCCAACCTCTCTGTCTCTGCTGGTAATAGAGACAGAGAGGATAGACTTTGAAGCTCCAAGGGATGAATCTTAACCGAGTGACCCTGCTTCTGCTCTATCACAATGCTGTTTCATTAAAGAAGGAGAAGAATATAAATGGGGAACACTCACACAGTGCTAACTTTGGAATGAAATACTCTTGGAAGCCTTAAACATTTGTCTTTTAGTCATTCACGAGTAATCATGTAATACGGCTGAATGAACAAACTTGTACGCGGAATTTTGAAAGCTCACATTTAAAGCACTGTGACCATGACAGTCACACCTTGCATCCACGAGTTCCCCACATTGCAGCGGAGCATTCAGTGCAAGTGTTTCCCTCAAAGCTGACAGTTTAGGTGACTTCATCTAATAATTCATCACAGATCACTGGCTAACGATATATTTGATCTGCCTTTGCCAGTGATCTGTCTTTGCTTGACTTTTTCCCCAGATATGTAGTTCATAAGTGGGTTTTGGAAGTCTTGGAGACAAATGATATTAGATGCGGGAACTTTGCCATCATTGAGGGTTTAGTAAATTGATACCAAGGATGAAAGGGAGAAGAGGGGAGTGAGGAAGGAGTTGGTTTTTGTCCTGCAGTGCTGTGATCAATCTTCTGTACCAGCATTTTGTTACAATGTGTGGCAGAAGTACTATCCATCCACACCCTCCACTGGTTTGAATTGGAATTGAGGCAAATTGTGACTTATATTTAGATTGAATGAGCTGAAAGGGAAGGTTTCTCTGTTTCCAACCAGCAGCTTTATATAGCAACATGAAAACTTCCCAGCTAATAAGAGAAATAGGCTAAAATATTTTCATCTAAGATGATGGAACCTGGCACCTTTCTCTGGTGAATACAAACCGGATATGAATTATTTGAACCCAATGGAAACCAGACCTTCACCAGTTGCTACAGAGTATTGATTAAGCAGTTAAGCAGAAGTTAAGGGTGTAATCCATGTGTAACAGATGGATGTAGTCATATTTATTGTATGAACTCCTGCTGAGAGGCAACAGAGACAAACAAAGGACTGATGTCTGAGATGTCAAACACTCCAGCAGATGATGAGATTATTAAACAGTTAAAATTGATCATTTATGCTACTGTCTACATATTTGATTAGAGGTGGTTTGTGGTGAATATAGGCTAATCCAGATTATAAAATGTATTTTCAGAGTCAGCAAACAATCAATAACAAACGTCCCAACTAATGCTCAGCCCCTTTCAGCAAAATACCAAAAATATGCAATCAAACTTATCAAACATAAGTTTTTAGCAATTTAATATTTAACAAACAAACAACAACAATAGAAAAAAAAACAAACAAAAAAAATCATGTCAACAGTGAAGCAGAACTGAAGCAGCTGTGAACCGATATTAAAATATGCCTGGCCAGTTCTGCTGTCCCCCCTTACAGACTCACAGACTTACTGATGCGCCTCCCGCAGTTCGCAAGGACTAAGGGCTGTCGCACTGTGAAATCAGCAAGTGCTTGAGGGCTCTCTGGTTGAGTTTTTCAGCAATTTATGCACCATTTTCTCAAGTCCACAATTCACTTTGCTCAGTGGAGTAACCCATAATGCATATCGCTGTGGGGAATAGTAATGAAGGGGTGCCCTAGAGGCCAAGGGGTTAACGGGATGACCAAGAATGTCCCACATTCACATCCAGCTATAGATCAAGGTTGCATATAATTAAATATCGCCCTCTCCCTCATTTCCTTTCACCTCTCTACTCTCTGCTATCCAAACCTGCATTTTCAACCAAAGTACCTGTGACTTTTTTTTTTTTTAAGAAAAACAAACTAATTTGTGGCTGCACATTTTTTAAAATGGTTCCTAGTCCCTGGACAAAGTTCCTGTGGTGGAAATGCAGCTTACTAAAGAAAAGTCACTAGAAAATCACAAACGTTGTTACCTTCGAACAACCCAGACTTCCACAGCGTCCACCATGTAGAAGTGCCATCTTTCTACAGTAGTCCAGAACTAATTAAACAAACTAAGGGCTGGCTGTAGACTGAGCCTTTCACATTTTTCATGCATTTCACTGCCAGCTTGTTTCTTTTTTATGTTAGGATGGAGAGGGTGAGATGAGCAACTACGCTGCTAGATGCCATTAAATCCTACACACTGTTCCTTTGAAGGAAACATTCAAATCATTGACTGTTACAAGAGGAAGCATTTCAATTAAGTGATATGCGCCTCGCATTTACAAATGATCAAATAAAACAGGGATTTCTGGTAGTTCTACCACTGATAATGCATTTTCCACTTTAGCTTGTCACTTCATTCACTACATTGATCAGACGGAGGATAAAATGTCAATTTGGTGTTCATTAATCTCTGTTTGGAACATTTTTCTTTGTATTTGAAAGTGTCATGTTGGATTTTCTTCAGTGTCTGTTTTGACAGTTTGCTGACATGTCCGTGTCCAAACAATACAACAGGTGAAGATTCATTTTGTTCTATTTTGACATCAAAATACAATAAAACCTTACGTACTATAGACTGGGTCACATTTCCTGGAGTTACGTCTTGGTGTGTGTGTGTGCATCTTCCCTTGCTTTTCTATCTGACCACAGAGAGTGTGACAAATGGATGTGTCAGAGCTTGATGGAGCACTGCGATAGCTCTGCTAGGCACAAAGCTATTACAAGACTATATAGACAGGCCCAAAGAAAAATCCTGTTTCAATCAACCACACATAATCTGGGTGACAAAGAAAGATGTTCAACTGTTGATAGAAAGAGTCAGGCTCTTGTCCTCAAAAAAGATCATTTTCTACTAGACTTTAAATCTGTTAGTATCTCAGAAGCTTGTATTCAGATGTGTGTACAATTTTCTGTCAGTCCAACAGGAAGACACCTGAAAATGTCACCTAGGACATAGACTACTACTTTCTCAATTCTCTCTAATGATGATGAACGAGAGACTGATTTCTTATTTGTGGTTCAGAGCTCAATGAATGAATCAATTTTTTCAGTAGACCTTAATTTACCAACTGTATTTTTAAGACTGATATCATAAAAGCTGACATATGTGTTGATGTTATTGTTAGACATGATTCATTATTTTTATTTGCTTTGCCTTCAAATGCATTGCCACTAAAATGGCGACATTATGTACATTAAGCTTATCAGGGCTTAAAGGCATTGATATATTTTAATACAAAAGACTGATCTTCAGTGGCTTTAATACAAGATAAAAGCTAACAGTACCCTTGAAATTTCTACATCACCACGATCAGCCGTTGAACTGTGTGTGACCACAATGTATATACATCTATAACAAATCTATAACATCAACAAGTTTATAAAGTCTCTGCGAATAACCAATAAAGACTTCCAGTAATGCTTCCATGTTTCTCGACTACAGGTTAGTCGTGTTTGCCTGGTGTGGTGTGGCCGATATATAGTATCTTCTGGGGGGTATGGTCTGCCTGCTGGCATTGCAGTAAATTCATTGCTAGAAAGGTGCAATGTTGAGGTTCAGGTTTGGAATACAGTAGACATGCGTCAGTGTCACTGTAATATATTTTTTCTGATGCAAGTCAAGTGAAACAGACAGGAGTAAACAGCCTACTAGAGATAAAGCACCGTAACCTTGGGCAGGTTTCCTCTAACTGGGCCACCTCACTATTCTTTTGGAGTGGATGCGTGCATGAGAATGCATGCACATGTGTGAATCTGTGCGTGTGCATGCACAGAGAGATAGAGAGACAGAAAGGAAGCGGTGATGTGTGAGGAAAAACCCTCTGTGCACCTCCACGTGGAGGGTAAGAAAGAGAGAGAAATGTCAATATGCAGACATCATGTTGCATGTTCCTGCCCTGTGTGTGTCTGTGTGTGTGTCAGCAAGCTGTCCCCTTATCATAGTGTCCTTAGTCAAGTCCCAGAGAAGCAGAGCCCAACTATTCCTACCTGCAGTACAAGAAGATCTATTGATTTTACTCTACACCACGTTCTCTGCTTTGCATCATCCAATAAGAACCATTCAATTACTAAACCAATTATTTACTATTCGAGCATACTGTTTAATAAGGATAAAATAACACTGAAGGATCGTCATGAAGAAGTCAGAAGTTCATCAAAAGTTCTGTTGATTCTCATTTTTGCGTTTCAATATAACAATATTAAAGCACAGCAAAAACTTTATTCTTTACAGAGCTGTATACACTTTGCTAAGATACTAAAATATGAGCCAGAGCAATTTTCTTCTGTTTGAATTTATACGACCGACTATGACTGAGTGGCTGCCCTATATACTGTCTGAATATATAACTTCTGGTTATCTGCCTGTCTGTGCTAATGTATGATTGACTGCTTGACTACCTGTATAGCCATGTAACTGCTTGTCTAACTACCTATAAAAAAATGAATAGTCCCAGCTTTAACTTCTCGTGTCATGCAGTTTGTCTTTCTCCCTTTCTCTCTGTCTGTCTCTTCTTGGCTATATTCAGAGTAGGAGTTGGGCGGTGGAAATCAGAAGAAAGGGTAGATAGACAAAGACAACTGAAGACTTCTCTGCGAATAAAATTACACTGACACTTGAGGGAAAATGTACAATTGTCAGTAAGATATAAATAAGTAATTCATTTGGTGTTAATTTTGCGAATGGCAGTCTTATAAAGTGAAATATTTCCAAAGTAATTTTCCAAACCAACACTGGTTCATGCATTTAAATTGCATCAAGCTGCTTCATAAAACATCTGTAATGGAGATTTTATTATTTCACACAAACATGCACCGTACAATATAACAGGGACTGTATATTTGACAGCATTTGATCCTTTCAGAACCCTTATTGAATCAAATTAGGTTCGCTTTTCAACATGCTGAAGCAAGTAAAAACTTAAACACTGAATTTACGTCTGTGCAACCAGTTTTTGTTGGCTGAGAAGACAGAAACACTTTCATTTCATTAATATTCACAACCTGTAGCTACAACCTGAATATGAGATAAGCAGCATCAGATATAAAATGTTGATTACAGTAAATGTGTATCTGATACATGGAAACAGGTGTGCCCTATTTACTTTGCATATCTTGAATTCATGAGCTACTTGCTCAAAATACTGGAGGCCCTGATTCAAATCTATTAGATAAACTTAAATTATTGATATAATATGTATGAAAGTTTATCTGCAAAATTACAAATATGAAATTGTAGTGCCAGTGGAGCAGCTGATCACTTCAGTGCTTCCTCAGAGCACAACTACAGAGTGCTTCTCTCTCAACAAATAATCAGAATTTACACAGAGCACACTGACTACTTCAGCCGAATTTCACTTTAGCCTTTTGCGTTATTCAATAATGTTAATTTGATACAGGTGACGTAATCTGTCACCAGATCCATTTTAGCTTTCAGTCAGTAAAATTGAAGAAACCTGCTGCTTGTATGTTGTAAGTATGTTTTAAGTTGTTGTAGTGTATTGCTCATTACTATCAAACTTAACCACCAATCAAAACCCAACGCTATACAATCATCTAGTATTTCTAGTACGTTATAATGTTTAAAAAGATAGTTAAAAGTGTATTTTGAAGTTGAAGTAGAAGCTAACAGAGACCAAACACCAAAGATATAGTCAGTTAGTTAGTACACACTGTAGATTTTGTCCTTTGCTCCTTTTGGCGTTGTCGTGTTAAAAAGTGATTGTTTTACAGGTAGGACGTGCACAGGCATTTTAAGGGGTTGTTGCTCTAACCTGAAAAAAGGTGACTTCCAGCTCAGTCTGCAGCGTGTTCAAGAACATGGCTAGCAGTTCATGGTTAGCACCTAGAAAGAAGCTAATATGGGCGTTTGGACTGCTAACGGGATGCTAGGTTGGTCTGGCTACGTGACACTTCATACTGACTGACTTAATGTAATGTTTATACTTCTTATATTTATAATTATCCAATTATTTTGTATGTAGTCTTGTTAGCCAGACAGCTAGCTAAGATGGTTTGTGATAGTAATAATATAGAGCATGCTGCACAGTATTGTGTGACGTGTGGCAAAAGTGGCGAGCTGCACAGCTGCAACATATGAGGAGATTCTACCTCATTGGTTAAACCAGTCACCATTAGTCATTTCCACAGTGTCAAAAGACTTATCCGGAGCACTCACACAACGGCAACAATACCAAGCTTGGATAATACAGTGTCACATGACAGGAGTCATAGGGAAAACTATTAATATTATTTTCCTCCAGAGGGGCAGCGCAGCCAAAGAGAGCAAATCGGCCATGGCTCTGGGAACTTTAGTCCAACCAACAAGCATGTCCTTGTTTTAAACTTATAGACATGAGAAATGATTACAGTACTGTACCTGCAATTCTCAATGAATATTATGCATGTAAGTATTGTATTGAGACATCTCAGAGTTTCAAAAGTAGGTCTGCAAATGTTTTCAGATGCTGTATCATGTTGATGTGTGTTTCTTGATGTATTGTTTGCCTAGAGACCTGATTTTTAAGTATTCTTTATTTAGACTGAACTATTGACATAGTTTGTATTTGAATGTTCCACAAAGTTTTTCACTCTTCACAAGAAACACAAGTCTGTATGTCTAAACTCTACCTGTCCTACAGCAACCACATATTCTATTTTCTCTCCTTGGTTGCCACTACTTCCCGAATTCATGTATTCAGCTCCTGCATTCAGCAAGGCACTAATAACCTCCTCACTCTTCCCTCCCTCTATTTTCTCCTCTTCTTACCATTTGCATCCACCCAGCACCTCGATCCCTTCTGCTTTCCCTCTCTTTCTCTAACTCAGCCTCAACGTATTCCTCACACGGTGAGGGTTAGCCCAAAAAGCTGTCAGAATATGTTCTGCTGTCAGCGAGATGCCGAGTGGGAGCGCATTAGATATCGGCCTTGGTGTGTCCCTGACAAGAAACAAGCCAATTAAGGAATCCCCCGGCACTGCTTAAGCCCGGTTATGGCAGAGGTCCCCGAGACGAACACTGGTGTGCTAAATCATCATACCTTTTTTATATTAGAGCCTCCGTGGGGAGAAGTGGAGTGACTCTGGATTATCCCCCTCCCTTCTTTTTTTTTTTTTCTCACAGCGCTGCTGGCCATCACTCAGCAGCACGCCTTAGAGAAGTTTATCTGAGCTATGAAGGACATTGACATACAGATTTTTCTCTCTCCTCTATGTTGTTTAGTCCTACTCTTAAGGCTTATAGTGTTAGGGGTGAAGGAAATGCTTTGAGGTAAGCTTCAGGTCACGTAGTTGCAATCAATTAGTGTGGATAAATATTGCAATAAAAAGATTAAGGATTAGTATTGGAGGGGGAGAGCAAAGAGGCTTCGGAGAGTGTGCAAATGCATTTGTGAGTATGTAAGCACTTAAATGTGTGTTTGATGTGTTGGTCATCTTATTGATTTTCATTGACTTTCATAAGTTATATCCAGTCACTCCTCATAATGGCCTCCTATAGTCCTCTGTGTCATTGTCCGTTTCCTTATTTCTCTCTCTCTGTTCAGCTCCATCCCCAACTCAAAGCCGGAATCTGACAAACTCCTCTGAAAATGTTCCCCAAAACTAACAGACCAGTTTGTTCTGAAGACTTTTTGATGACGCCGGCTGCCTGAGCTTACTCTTGTTAGACTGGAGAATGATAAAGAAAGCTGGGTATTTTTTGTTGTGCATCATCACTCAGTAACACAGTGGGAGTTTTCATGATGCAAGTTAAAGGCGGGCACCGACACTGTTAGATTGAAGCTATTTGAGGCAAACAATCAGAATCTTTAAACTCTTTAACATCAAAAGATGAGGTTGGAGTTGCTCTTTTTTTATTTTATTGCGAATTAATTTCAAAAACTAACATTTGTGTGTCTGTCAAACTTGCAACTGCAACTTCCCCATCCTGCCATCCCAAGTCTATTTGATTCCACTGCTACATACATACAAGAGTATGTTTTGAAATGTCTGTAGCACTAAGTTCAGCAGCAGAGTTACACATATTTGCTGCGCCAGGATCGTGTATGTGGGACTGACTCAAAATAAACTACAGTGCACTCTCCACACACAGTTCATTGACTGTGATGAACATCCAAAGAAACTCTGTGACTCTATTTTAATTTCTTTTAGTAAGCAAAGGAATTTTAACTTTTACTTTTATTCCTCCAAAATATTATCACTGGGAAACACCACATACTAATCACTCCAAGCAGGATCTGAATAATTTACAAGCTACTATGTGAAATAATGCTAAGTCAGTTCATTTTGAAAAATGTTGTATGTAATCAGTCACTGTATCATCCTAATAGACGCATTTGCAAACAATTACAGGTTTAAAAGCTAAATTTCAGTGCTTGACCTGAATTTTGAGGCTTAATGGCAATCACATTGTTATGGAATCATCTCATGAGGGTAAGACTAACGCAGAATGGGCAGTATGGAAGTTTAGCAAAGAGGCCCTGTTATCAGCAGCGGCTGAGGCCACACATCAATATTTAAATGCACTTAAAATGACCTTTGAACACACGAGACCAAATTACATTAGACTAAAACTACTGCTGCATCAGACTTGTTTTACAGTAAACATTTTTTTTTATGGTTGTATTGAATCTCAGTTTCATTCAAAATGCAACAACAACCTGCATCATATCCATATCAACTCCCCACAAACACACGTGCATGCACACACACACTGCGAGACAAATGTCTTGCTCTGAGCTGAACACTTGTGAGGTATCGAGGTTGCACAGTCTAATATTTGACTGAGCAGTGTTCTGGCAGCACAAAACCAATGTGCCCCGCTTACATAACGCTGTGTTTATACGCCCCCGGAAGATCTGACTTATTGGCTGCTCGGGATCTCTGACAATAGATAAAAATAGGATTATTCCCTCCCTTTATGACGGACAACCATCATTCTTTGTCATCCAACCTGCCTATGCTCAATTTCCCATTATAATATCAATGAGTGGAAACAAAAGGCAACATTAGGCATTCTTAATCCCTTAAAGCTGTTTCATGTAATTTAATAAATAAGCTGCTCCTCTCTCTGCTCCGCTCTCTTACCCCCCACCCACCACTGGGAAATGACTCATGCATATTTCAGCAGTGTGTCTGCCCATTCTGAGTGGAGCTTATCGTGGCTGCATGCAGACGCCAAATCAACCCTTTTTTCCTCCTTCTCCTCTTTCTGTCTCTCTCTCATTCACCCGTCCGACGCCCTGTTCTTCATCACTATTCCACATTTCAGAACATGGACAGAAAGGCCGAGAATAGAGACGCACATCTTTACCTCCGGAAAACAACCTCAACATCTTTTCCACTGAAGTATCTGCTTGCCGTTGGCTTTCTCAAACACACACAATTATTAACTTCGGCTGGAGGAAAAAAAAGTTTGCAGAGTCAAAGTCCTTGAAAGACATGGTATAAATCAATTGCTGTTCAATATGCACAAATCTAATGAGTAAAACCTTTGAGGGTGAGTGTATTTGCTAACTCTAAAGAGATTCCCACATTCAGTAAAGTCATTAACAAACATAACAGCGTAGCAGGGTTTCCCCTCGCGGGCCAATTGAAACAGGTCTATTTACTTTCCAAGCAGATCAGGTATAAAATAATCAAAAGGGCATCTTGCACTGAAGGCAGGGCATGACCAAGATGTATGAATCCGTTTTCAGTGTGTACAACATCTGTTTACAGCTTTCCAGTGTGCTGGAGATGCCTAAGATGTAGGCCTACAGGGAAATGCATTCTAGGGATGGGAGAGAATCAAGCACGATTACTTAACTGATTGAATCGTTTCCATCTTTTCCCGTGATTTTTCATTTTAATTTAAACTATTCAGGAAACTCTGACCTCACCCCTGGTGGGGAATTCACAGCATTGCTAATGAACTTTTACACTACCCAGCAGAACCCTACCTATAACTTTTACCAATACCAGAGTGCCTTTGAAATGCAAAGAGCACAAGAAGGCAGAGGGAAGCCAAGATGTAGCATTGGTCTATATGAGTCCATTAAAATGACAAATTAGTTTCTCTTGTAAAGCATTGTAAAGAAGAAGAGGAGTGCTGTAAATTTTTATGCATTAATCTGTTCTCAAGAAGTATTATATTGTGCTTCAAACTTGCCTGCTGTAAGAAAACAACTATATCTCACAAGTTTGAGTTACTGCTGTGGAATTTAAGTTGGGTATTTCATACAAGTAAAAATTGGATACCGTGATATTTTTGGGTGTGGATGCAGAAGCGAGGTTTTCAAACTGTGAGGCATGCCTGCACTGGGGTGGATGGCGTGAAGTCTGAGATGATACGGCGAGATATGGATACGAATGAGATGATACAAAGATACTGAGTGAGATGAAGGGGACAGGTGCATGCTGGTGTTCTAAAAAACAACAGAAAGGTAGTTATTCTAGTCTGGTCCCCCGATTTGGCCCATTTACTAAGACATTCAGCAGTTGGAGCAGCAGTAGCTGTGACCCGAAGCTTATGGCGGCATTAAGGTACTTTTAAACTCCCTCGCACCAGATTGCAGGCATTTGAATAAAAAGTCTCACTTCTCTCTGAGCCATAACTCACTCAAATATGAACGCACAAAAATAATGCACATATTTATAGATTCACTGCGACTCATCCTTCCCTGGTATATTATTATCTGAGATGTACCATCGCGGATTAACATGGATAACTCTGCTTAGAAAGCACAAGAAACAGCACTTCACTACTACTCCAGAATGCCTGAAAATATTAATGTTTTATTTATTTATTTATTTTTATCAAATTCAAATTTCTCATATTATTCCAGTTATAGTTATCTGTATATTTATGGGTACAATTCAAGGAAATGCTAAAAGGTCAATTTTCAACCCACAGCTATTTGGTAACATTATACTTCCTGTTTCAAAAGCCCCCAAATTATGGGAACTGTAGTATCAAGAAGGGCCCAGAATGTCTCACCAACATGGTACTCTCCTCTCCTCTATCCATTCATTTGGTTGTTTGGCTGATGCTCCTACTTGTATAGTATACTATAGGGCTAAGGTGTCTTGCTCAAGGACACTTCAGAATTCTAGCTGGGTTTATGCACAATGCCAAAGTGTGCCGTGTTTTAATGCTGGCATACCACCACTGTGAACTTGTGGTTAACCTTCCTCTTCTACAAAACCACTCATCTTCCTCTCTTAACAAGAGTTGTTTACTGGCTTTTGATAAAAACTCATCCATAAATACACACCTCAATTTCCACTTCACCTTCAATTTCACATCATGCAACCAGCTATATTCCTGGCACACTCATCATCAGTTAATCACGCTGGAGCAGTTACTGCACATGAAATTATTTTAAGATGCGCATTGGGCAGGACTGAGTGACAGCAGTTTATAACCGGAACTCGAACCAGTGTGCAACTCTGATAGGCAGCTACATGGTGTGCTGCTGTATCGGCCTGATACCAGGCTGTGTCTAATATGGTGGGGATTGACTTCCTCTTGCTGGTTTCCAGGTAGCGAGGGGGATTTAAACTATTTTACCTCCCTAGATCTTCACACCTCCCCTTAGGCCCTCTCACCTTGATGCCTTAAATATTAATGGTAAATCGGAGGATAGTGGATGAGTGAGGAGGGGAGAGGGCTGACAGCTTAATCATGGAGGCAGCATCCTCCCTCTCTCCTCTTCTTTTACGCTGTGGGCGGCTGTCACCACGACCTACATGATGTAATCACCTCCATAACCCTGATATGGGCCACTGAGGGCCTTGCAGGGAGATATAGAGACACAGAGAAAGGGGGAGGAGGGACCTTAGGGATCTTCCAACAGAGGATCATTTAAAGTCAAAAACCCAGAGAGAGTACCTATGGAGCTGTAAGGATGCTCAGGAGGACCGGAGGATGGAAAAGACATGGCATAGCTCGAAAGGGGATGTGACCCCACTACTACTTTTTTTCAAATGTTGTACTCATACCATTTACTGCCACAGCTCTCAAACACTTAATCACAACCTCAAAATAGAGGAAGCACTGTTACTAAAACCTCCAGTGTTGCTACTTTCCCCTGTTCAGTCTGCTTGCAGTCACCAAACTACAAACAAACATTACCGGCTTATTATTTCTCTGATTTCTATCATTTCTAGATCACAAATTATCTAATTATCTTGTTTTTACAAATGTTGCACTTCCGTGTGATAACAGCACTGATTATCACATCGTTACCGTGAGACATTGTAGACAGCATCCTTGATAGGTGATGATGTCACACTTCAAGACCCTGCTTGAAAGCTTAGCTGCATCTAAAATGGACTGTATCTAAAAATAACCTGCTCGTACATATTTAACGCTCAGCTCATACAATTACAGGTTTATGGCACAGCCTCGGCATATCATATCAGAGATAGCGGAGATAAAAGAGGAAACGGCAGAGATAAAAAATAAAACATGCTGATATACGAGATATGAGATATACAAATGTATTTACTGTTTAAAAAAAGTTGATTTTCACTTTTTTTTTTTATCTTGGATTCATAAGAGTACACTTTTGGCACTACAGAACCCATCATGCTTTGGGTGACGTTGCCAACCCACTCTGTTTTATTAAGCTAAAGTTGAATGGCATTTTATTATGTAAATGATACCTTTGGGAGAACCTGCACCATGGAAGGTCATGCTGCATTAGCTACTAGTAATTTCTGCAATCGGATCTGATAAATCACTTTTAATACTGAAAAACTATATGATTTTCTCCTCAACAGACTTCTGCTTTGCTCTTTATTTTTCATTTGAACGCCCATTAACTGCCACTAAGCATAGCGGCTACCTTAATTAATTAATCCGTGCTCGGATGCTAATTACTTATTTATTGATCTCTATTACATAAAAAAGTACGATCATGAGAGATCACAACTGATAAGATATAACACCGATCGAAATTGCACCCACAAGCAGTTACGATTAAGTGAAGCACTTTATACTTGACATTTTGAAAGACGCTACATAAAAGAAGGTTAAAGCCCAAAGCATTTTCCTGACAATAAACCGTGGATGGGTAACCCTTATATCTTGAGAAAATGGGAAGTTAAACAAGGTTCTGAACACAGTCAGAGTGGCATGGACACAGTGGGATAGCCTTTGCCTCTATCCTGTAATTAGTCTTCATCTAGACTTAGCCTGTGGTATATTTAACAGGTATGGAGACAATACCGGAACAATGAAGCTTAACAAAGAGGTGGAAGTCGGGCAATTCTGCCTTTGTCGCTCCCTCACTGTATATAACAAGAGTATGTTTCAAATCAGTCTGTCAGGTATTCTAACAGCTGAGAGAGGTGAAGGTTTTTGATGCCACACAAAGGTTTTGATCTGAGGATGTTACAATTCGTTGTCAGCACATCTATATTTTATTATGCCAATACCTTGAGTTTGGCACTCGCTGCTGTTTCCAGAAGTTTTGATTTTCAGCTGGACAAGATAGTGCTGAGGAGCTGGAGGCACTTACTGCCAGAACAAAATGGGAATACCCCTTTTGAGTAGTTGACTGACAAAAGGATAAGGCATAGTACATGCAGTCACTGTTTCTGTACTAACTGAGAGCCAACTGAAGGTGAAATGGAGATTTGAACACTAGGTTAACTCTGCTTTTCTATGCTCTCCTGAGGATGAAGAACTGGAGGGATGGCAGACGAGTGTTTTGATTTCTTTTTTCTTTTCTTTATGGTCAATTAAGATGATCGTCTTAGCTTTGTAAGCATGAACTGGACTGATGTCCACTACATATGCTTTCCTTTTGCATAACATTTAATTCAAAGAGGCAATAACATACAGGACATGAATTGGATAAGGGACCTCAGAGACTTTGCTCATTATCTGTCTCCAAGTCACAGTATTTCCCATCTGGAAAGAGGCTTCTCTGAACAAAAACAAGGATGTGAATAAAAAAACAATTACTGCTACCCATTCTGACCTGTTAAAATCAATATGACTGAACTTAGTGATGCAGCACTGGCCATGCATTTTGAACAAGGCACACTGGGCAGTAAGACCGAAGGTAAAAATCAAGAGCAGAGTTGCCCTTCTTACCCCGTTTATAGGATATGTCTTCCATCCAAGCTCTCCAAGCACAGACGTCGTATCCAGCAGCACAACTGAAATGGGAAAAAGAGGAAAGGGGGGAAAATACAACCATTAGAAATCTGTCAACACGCAAAAAGTCCTATTTTCACACTGGAAATTGAAATATCAGTCATAAACGTGTTCATTTAGACATTTTTTACATTAACAGAAATGACTTTCTCGGATGAATATTTATGAGCGTGGCGGCGTATACAGTGGGAGCAACATTTTTGCCACTTGCGACACAATTTGGGGACTGATGGATTGCAGTCAGATTGCTGTCAACAGTCTGTTCCCTCCCGAGCCACCTCTTTCTCTCAACCACAGCTTTACTTCAGACTCACTCACAACGAGATGCTCTTCTTCTGCCTATGAACAGACTATTCATGAAACACAATCAGGGATAGATCTGTACTCAAACCTTATATGCCATTAGAATATTTGTTTTCTCTTTAACATGCTAAATATTAATCAATATCCTATATGGTTTTAACATATGTAAATATGAGCCTTTGTATTGAATTTTTGAATTGAGTTTAGTATGACATTAATCTTCGTAAACATAATAATATCATTGTCAGTTGAATCTAATCTTCCAGGTAGTGTTAAAAAAAAAAAACAAAGCAATTTTATCCTGGAAAATATTGCCATCCTTGACAATATTTTGTCTTGCTCTCAAGGACAGTAGATTTAATAATTCAGGAGCAAAGTGTCTCTCCTAGCGACGAGTGATTTACAGTGAAAAGGAGCAGATATGGCTTCCTGAATTTACCTTCAGTGCGAAACCATAATCACATTAAAAAAAAAAAAGAATGTTTTCACCTATACTTGTGACAACATTAGGGAATAGACAGTAGACACAGATCCTGTTGCATTTTCAAACTCTATAAATATTATATGGAGCCCATCCAGTCACCTTGTCAAATGTGCCAAATGCACAGAATGTGTGACAATACAGTTATGTCCTAATTATGTGTGGAACACATTTGGTATTCAGGTTGAGAGTGATAGCTGGCAGAAAAACAACGCTAGACCCGAGAGGCTTGTTTAAAGCCAATCATCGCTCTTACATGCAACCAGTCATCATTGTTTCATCTTTAAACTTGACCTTGAGGAGCCATCGACTTAAATCTTAAATGTTAAGCTGTGAATTGCACATGCTTAATATGGACACTGATTTCTGACAAATGATAGTATTCTTCTACTTGGGTAACAAGTTTTAAGTGTCAGTCTGTCTTGAATGTCCATTTAGAGCTCTGTAAGTGGTCCTTGGGGGGCTCATTATGCCAGCACAAATCTCTATCAGTGACAATATTTCCTGAATAAATCTCCATTAACATAATTGCTCTGGGAAAGCTAGTTATTACAAATGAATGTACATCAAAGGAGGTAGTAGTCTCAATGCTGTTTTATCATAATTTTGGAATTACGTTATCAAGGCGAAAGAAAAGTGATATTTGTATCCGTGAATGTACTCTGACGAGATCAAGGCAAGCAGAAATGAAGACGGGACGTTTTTGTGTCTGTCTGCCAGTTGTCCAAAGCATCCACTCACTGGGGTTTACATTGTGTAGGCATGCATGTGCCTGTGCTCATCTCCCAGAGAGCTGGTGTAGGACACACTGCAGTGACACAATGCAACACCTGCTTTGGATCGAGCCAAACGGCTGCATCGCAACTTCCAAGACTTAAGAAAACCATCCAGGATATGGGTGTGTTGTCAGAGCCAACAAAGACAACACAGGGGAAAAATAAAATGCAGGTTGATGTTTGCAGTGCCTGTGTGGTTGCACAGCAGACAAATGTATACATAAACAATGACAAGGAAAAGAAACTGGAAATCCTGTACAATGTATCTGCAAAATGTCCTTGAAAACAAGTCAAATGTAACCTGCTTGTATATGAACTACACTGTAACACACTGTGTGGCACAGTTTGGCTTGGATGTAGGAATATGTACGTTCTATGGTTGAAAGGATGTAGTGCAGAGTTGAAATGATGAAAATATGCACACTATAACAGATATTGATATTGTAGGTCAGCCTTTTCTTCGTGTGATGGGTTTTTCTGCTGTCTCTGTCCACAGCAATGCTTTCTCCCATTTCTGTGGTGGGATTTCTGGCTACTTTTTCAAATTGGGAGTGCACTGACCGCTGCCTAATGTAAGTGGTAGTGTAATGTAGTGTAACACAATGACAATGCATAAGCACTTCATACAACTTCACTTCAAAATACAGTACCCAAACTATTCTTTCAGTATAAAAATATTGATTGTTCAGTGTTATATGTGACACTATATATCATTGTACTGCTTCAACACAATCTTATGTGCTCTAGTCTCATTTCCTCAACTAAAAATCCATTGACATACGCAAGAAGACATAAAAGCAATGAAGTGCTGAGGTCACGTTAATGGAGTGGGAACTCCTAGTATGCTTGAGAATCTATTCTAAGATATAATGGGTACTCTCTGAAAACTGGATTATAAATGAGAGAAATGTTCTGAAAGTAGCATTATAGAAATTTCATCTGTAAAAATATAGGTACTGTACATGACTGACAGCTGGTAATTGATAAAATCAGATTCCCAGAGCAGAAAGGCAGGAACAGAAAAATTGAAGAAGAGATTTTTTTTTTTTTTTTTTGAGGCAAGAGTAAAAGAGAAGAGAGAGAGAGAGAGAGAGAGAGAGAGAGAGAGAGAGAGAGAGAGAATTTCGTTGACGTACAGTATTTGACAGCTCTCAGAATGGATTTTCCAAAGAATGTTACTGATTTTCTGGCCCACCTCTAAATAAACAGACCATCATGGTGGGACAAAAATGCACTGAATGCCACAGACGGGACCCTGAATAATTATTACGTTATTTGTGAACCCTGAAACTCTCTGCTCTGAACTTTCTGTGCTTTACTCCATCAGTAGGACAAAACAAAAAAAAAAATCCCCCTTCTTATTTTTTGTTGAGAAAGTTTGAGTTTCAGTAGGTGGTGCTATTCTCTGGTGCTATATCTTCTCTTTTTAGACCATAGTGGCGCTTCATAGATGCTACTTTTCCAGTAGAACACAGACAAATGCAAAAGTAGCAGATTAGTCTAATGACGGACCATCATGTACATCACAGCATGCAAATTCTTTATGATTTTTTTCATACACTTCTTCCAACCCCATCTGCCGTGCTAGCTTAGTTTAATATTTCCTCCATGTTGGCCGGTTTTGGATCAGTTCCAGTGTCTCTGCATGACTTTTTCAGCCTACCAATGCCGGGTCTGTGCCATGCCAGTCTGGAGGACTAGCTGGCAGTGCCAATGTTGTTAATGGACGCCATTAGACTACTGTGGGCAGGTAAGCAGCACATTCCCTGGAGGATGGCTTAATCGCTGAGAGATGGCCTTGTCGCTCACTGCAGTAAGCCGCTTCACACTTCACTTTGCCATAAATAAAGAACAGCTGATGTACATCAGGAGCCAAAAAAAAAGTATTCAGCGGAGAACATTGCATTGTTGAGTCAACACACCGTTTACAATTTTATACAAGCTAAGAAAAATAGTCTTTATGGAGAGGTTTTATGTGGTGGCTGAATCAGCTGTTGCAAAACTTACGCCATGTCAATGTTTTACTTGATTTGTGCAAAAGACAAAAACCCACTTTGAAATGAAACACTGGTGTGCTGTTGTGACTGGACATTAGAGCATTTACAGATGTGACCTGTCAACAGCAGCACAGCACACAAAGCACCATCGTCCAAAATGTCATACCACTTAGCTGGCCGTAGTAACTGTTTCTTACAGAAACAAGCCTTTTTCAATACAAAATGAAGTTACAAGGTTTCCAGATAGAAAACATTAATGTGTTTGTGTTGATTAGTGCATGTTAGTGTATGCAATTAAAAAGTGTGTGCACTTTTTTTTGGCTGTGTGTGTGAGTGTGTTCTGGTTTGGGTAAATGTCTACCGAGCAGCGTACCTGCCACTGTACACTAAAACTGCCTGCGTGTACATATCCATCCATCCTCCCTCTCTCTCTCTCCCCCCCTCTCTCTCTCTATCCCTCCATAGAGTTATCTTTCAGCAAGGCACCCACAGACCCTGCCTGGAGCTGAGGGTCCTTCGGGACTTCCACTGCTTAGATATAAATAGAACATGAGCTGGCCAGCTCATAAATATATGGAGCTCCAGTAGAATGATGACATCTCCTGTCTGGCCTACAACCCTCGCAGGCCACACAAACACCTGAAAATAACTACAGCCCTAACAACAGACCCAAAGGAAGTCTCATCCAGTGTTATCTCATGTAAATTAGAATAGGGAGCAGTTTGGGTATTCAGACAACAGTGATACACGCTGTCTACAGTTGCGTACATCATTGCCTTGTTGAAGTAAAGCGTCTAAACGGACAAAAACGGAACAAAAAAAAGTGCAGCATGAATTAAGAACCAGGTGCAGCTCTTACAATATTAAATAATATAACTGATTTGGTATATTATAAGGGATGTTGGTTCGAATCCCCCAGTCGGCTGGGGCTTTTCTGTGTGGAGTCTGCATGTTCTCCCCATGTCTGCATGGGTTCTCTCAGGCTTCCTTCCACAGACAGTCCAAAGATATGTACGTTAATTGGTGACTCTAAACTGTCCACAGGTGTGAATGTGAATAGTTTGTGTGTCTCTATGTGTCAGCCCTGTGATGAACTGGCAACTTGTCCAGGGTACACCCTGCCTCTCGCTCAATGTCAGCTGGGAAAGGCTCCAGCCCCCCACAGCCCTGATAAGGATAAGCGGTTATGAAAAATGGATGATACATTATATGGATTTTTAGAGTGTCATAAAGGTCAGACATTTGAGTATGGTATGGTAAATCTTTCAAACCGAGGTAAAAAAAAAATTACATTTGTCATGTAGCTGGTAGAAATGTTTTTTTTTAGCCTTAGTTTCAAACAGCACCTTTCAATTTGCAAGCTCCATACATTCTTATCCTGATAAACAGCAAGTCTTGTTAAATGACAAACAACAACATTTGATGAAGAGAGACCTAAGAAAAATTGATTTTGAGTATTTCAGTGAGGATTCAGCACATTGTCATTTAGTGGTGTAAACAAGGTACTGGGCTCTGAACAGATGAGGGGATGATATGCTGTGAAATGGAAATCTCTCCATAGCAGAGGCAACCTGACAGGCATGACAGGATTTTCAACACGTCTCCACACTCCACTGAGATCAAACATTCAGCGACATTGTAAACGGCAGCAAAGCAAATCTTCAAATGTGGTTGATTAGATCCAATATGGGCTGTTAAGTGTTTTTAAATGAGAGATTAGTGAAGGGGATTCCTGCCAATAAAATGTGATTTAGCCATATAGCGGTGGGTCAAGTAGCGTGTTGTTGAAGCTACAAGTGGCCACAGAGAACAGCGGCATTTTGCACACAACTCATTTAATCACACTTACTCGCACATACCGACATATCACCATGATCTGTGGGATGCTGTTGGTTTCACAAATACAATATATAACACTGAGCAGTTCCTTATCTTTTCGGTCTTTTTCCCCCTTCAGTTATACTTTTATCAAGTGGTATTTTCCCAAACTCTAAATGTCACTGGCGTTGCGTTCAATTACTTAAAGGACCTGCACACCCACACAGGTGTTTTCGCTTATTTGGGCTAATTAGACCTCTGCTCAGGTTGAAGTTGGGTGGAACTATTCTAAGGTCACCAAACTCCATGAACCAATGGACTGGCTGCACAGTAGACATTTTGACATGTCATAGCGGGATCCACACAGGTGCATTAATTAGTGCTGCATTCCAGCTGCTTATTGTGCGCGCTGGTTCACTGCCACTATTACTGGGACACTTAATGGAACTGAGCCGTCCTTACTGTTATGAAATCCTCCTGCGTTTTTTCGGCTTTGACGTGTCAGAATGTCAATTAAGCACAGCCTATGCACATCCACACAGTCCTCAGATCAGGCATAGTCAGGCACAATAAGTGAAAACACCTATGTGGGTGGACCCTTAACTCAAATAATTTCCAAGTGCCTGCAAATTGATTCACATACTGGAAAACCTTGAGTATCAGTCTGAAACCGAAAATATATTGCATGCAGCAATATATTTGCATTTACAGCAATGACGCTTCCTGCATGATCTCTTGAATACCAAATCTAATTTTTAAAAAAATGACATTTGAAGAAATGATATAGTTCTCTGTGGCATATTTGACTGACCATTCATGACTTTGGTCAGAGTTATTTTCCTAAAGTGTGAAGTGGATTGTGTTCATCAGGGTGGCCATAAAGCTCGCACACAATAAAACTCAACTATCATTATCTTAATACAGAAATACCTTTGAGGAAGCAGAGCCCTCACTAAATCAACAGTCTTCAGCCTGGAGTAATCTCAGTCTCTCTAGGTGAAAAGACCTTTTATTACATGTACCAGCATATGCGCCACTTAACATTGTTAAGGTAGAAACTGGGACAACTTTCACATGGAAAAACGACATGTTACAGACTTACCGTGGCTTAGCATAAAACAAAAACTGAATGTGAGTATATGCCCATGTGTAATACAAATAAGAAATCACATGTGCATGTGGTCATAACACACAAGCACACACTGCGGCTTGTGAGTCAAAGGTGCAGACTTAACATTTTTTGTGGCTGCTCTGGGCTGGGTGATTGATTGATTTTCCTTGACAGCACACTGCTGGTGAATATCTCCATCTACAGCAGTGATGGTGAGCTCGGTGCTCTGTGGGTGGTAGCAGTGAGAGCAAGAGCTCTAATCAGCCGTCCACTTAAATCAATGCAGATTTGCATTATTTTGATGATGATTTCATAGCTAGATTCTTGCAGTGGTGCTTTCTGTGTGGACTTTCTCCCAGTGTCTGCGTGGATTTCCTCTGGCTTCCTTCCACAGCCCAGATTTATGTAGGTTAATTGGCGACCCTTAAATTGCCCGTGGTGTGAATGTTTGTCTGTACTGTATGTGTCAGCCCTGTGATGAACTGATGACATGTCCCGGGTGTACCCTGCCTCTCGCTCAATGCCAGCTGGGATTGGCTCCAGACCCCGGAAGCCAGATAAGAATAAGAGGTTATGGAAAATGGATGTATGATGGATCTTTGCAATCTGTAACGACCGGCAATTTTCTTCCACGTGTTGATGGCTGGCTTCAAACTTTCAGAGATGACGCAGTGTCTCAGTGAGATGCATTCGACCAACGAAAATAACATTCACATGTGGTGCTTTTATTTGATTTTTCATGCCTGAATCTCCCCGTCAGGAAAAACAATCTGAACATTGTTAGAAGTATGGAACACAGACTTCATCTCCCAATTTAGTGAGCATGAGCAAGCTTCAGCTTGGGGAAAATTCAAGAAATCAGGTTAGTAAATGAGATTTGTGAATGTTCATTAAAATAAATATAGCTGCTGCTGACTTCACAAGGGAGGGAAATAAAAAAAAATAAAAGCAAAGATTATGGGAAGAGATCTATTGATGGGGAAAACAGGCTTGTTTAAAGCTGGCAGTGAGTGAGTAGAGCTTTGTTAATAACTGTCTGCAATCCCACTTGGATTGATGTGAGGGATCGTCCGATATGTTGCAGTGAAAGGAGGCGCACAGTCGTGAGGCAAAAGGTGATTGGTTTTATTGTTCTCCTAACAGCTTGACATCTTGCCCAATCCTGCTTGTAAATCCCCAATCTTTTTGCGTTTATCAGAAACATTAAACTATACTAAAGCACCTCTGTGTAATTGTGTTGGGTTTTATCCCCAGCCGACCTACGTATCACTATCTATACTGTAGCTGAGCAGGTTAAACAGTGTGTTATAGATGTCCTTTTCATGGTCATGGCTGGACATCAACATGAACTGCATGGAAAAGTTGCTTGCATTCATCCGCCTGCGCAACTCAATATGCACACCCGCCATTAACTTGTGCCCAACAATCAAGCCTGTGAGGCCACTTAGCCACCACATACAGCGGGAAATTAAGTCAGCAAATATGAAAGAATATCACATTGAGACGAGCGTGACGGTGGCAAGGTGAGAAACGTTTATGCCTCAGCATCTAATGACACACTTTTCTTTGTCATCCGAGTTAGAGTCTGAGCTGCAAACGCTCTGTGGTAGACAACGACCGCAATTGTGCCGCTGAGGTCCCAATCCAGTCAATATGAAAGACTAAAGTACAATAGAAAGCAGACATCAGTTCAATCATTCAATCTGTGGCAGAGAAAAACACAGAGTGAGGCAGTTATGTAGCAGCTGTCTGAGGGAACAGGGAGTAGCATCGCTCTTATTGAACTGAGAGAACAATAAAATATAACCTGGGGGGCAGATCCCACTGTGTCCCGCACAATCAATAAGACTATTTTAAACCTCACTGATGCTGCAGCTGTGTGTGTGTAGCCGCGGAGGAACACACACACACACACACACACACACACACACACAAGTGCATGACCATGCCCACACACACTCACACACTCATAGATCGTATAAAAAGGTGGGCTGCAAGTGTATGCAGAATAAAACTCTCTGTGAACACACGTACAGACACAAATCAGATGTTTGCTGTTGTGCATTTAAGCGCCGTATGAAGCAAGCGCTAAGTGCAAAGCTTTACTGTATATGTCTAAAATGTACTGCCAGACCAACAGCACAGAAAACAGCCATGCAAGTCTGAACACACACACACACACACACACACACACAAACTGAAATGGTCGCACACACATTCTCACTCTGTCACCCACTTAATGATTCAATCTGTGGCTGCTCTACTGTGTGTGTGTGTGATGTAGAATATGTAATTAAAGCAGCCTCAGGGTTGTCACTTTAGCAGCTGATTTCCATAAAAACTGTATTTCATTTTATTATCTGATTCAGTGTTTGGATAAAAACCGAGCTGAGGCAATCCATTGAACTCTGCTGGAAGAACAGTAAACTATTAAATAGTCATCTGAATCTGGATTCTGTCACAGTGCATTTATAAGCAAAGAGAAGATAAAACCAAGATGATTAAAACTGATATAAGTAATGACACATTTATGAATTCATTTATCTAGAAATTGCCAAAAACGAAGGAGTGATATCTGACACGAAACTTCTTTTATGGCCGTTTCTTGGTAATGATTTTAAGTGCAGGCATGTTAATTGATTTACTGTAACTACTTATATTTGTGAGGTCTGTTACTTTATTGGCTCTTACAGTAATAGCAGTGCTCTATGCCCTTAACAGTGCCCATAGTAAGAATGTTTAAAATGAGGAAATGAAGGTTTAAAAGCAATACTGTCAGCACACCAGACTAAACAAAGTCAGGTATCTTCAAACTCACCTTGGTTGCAACGGCTGTAGCGAATGAGGACAATTCCAAGAAAGAGTGAAACGAGGAAAAATCTGTTTCCAAAACTCATGTCTGCGGAAACATCGAGCTTTATCAGAGGTTCTTCTAGCCGAGAGGTAACGTGAACAGAGAAAAGAGCGGCTGGATCCGCCACAAGCGATCCTTCGGTTCTGGTCCTTACATTTGGTCCCAGTTGGAAAGGACTGCCGGGAGCCGGAACGAGAGGAGATCCATC
The DNA here is from genome assembly GCA_028641955.1 of Protonibea diacanthus. Taxonomy (NCBI): domain Eukaryota; kingdom Metazoa; phylum Chordata; class Actinopteri; family Sciaenidae; genus Protonibea; species Protonibea diacanthus. The sequence goes on from CM053986.1 coordinate 15,130,435, forward strand.
CTTTACCTGGAAGAGGAGGCGGCGATGGCGCGGAACGGAGAGATTTTGGATAAAGTCGTAAAAATAATATCTAAAGTGAAATCAGATTTTGAGGCAGGGTGAGAACCCCTAGCTCCTAACAACTTTAAAGATGTCCCACGGACTTCTGTGGCCGATATTGCATTGTTTCAGAAATACACTAAAATGTCCTGATCAATGTAGTGAGTCTCAGTAGCGCACAGTCGTGACAGACTTTAGAAATCCTGTTGTTGGCACGGCGATGTGCCTCGGACCAGCAGCTCCTTGTCTCCAACCCGGTCCGCTGCAGCAGCAGGATGGAGACGGAGGATCGAGAAATGATTGGGATGCAGTGGAGGAGAAACTGAAGCGGCGGCTACTATGAGAGACTGTGCGCATCTGTGCAGGATGCTCGGCACTAGAGGGGGTTAGCTGACAAGGCAATGGCGTGTGTGCGTGTGTGTATGTGTGTTATTTCATTGGTTCAAGTGCTGGGCTTCCCAAATTTTTCCACAAGGGCCATAAAACGGTAAAATAGACCCGTGTCCCTGCGCGACACGATTTTGACCCGTTGAACCTAATCTAAGAGAATATTCTGGAAGTACCTGATATTATGTAATGTTAAAATGTTACCAGGGTTGGAAACTGCACTTTCTGGGGATCCCTTTGAAATCAATGAACAGTGAATCTAAACACAGTGAATAGATGCATTCACTCTAGATTTAATATTTAATTTTCTTATGTAATCATCATTATGTCTATTCAAATACAGCTCTGTGAGTTAGAGGCCATACATTTTGTGAGTGTACTGTAAGGCTATGTGGCTTACAGCCATGCTTTAAGCCTCTTTTACCAAAAAAAAAAAAAAAAAAAAAAAATCATACACATTCATTTTAATCAGAAAATCTGACATTTTCATTTTCATTGCCAGCAGATTTATGGGGATACTGGCACATTTTTATAATGCACAGATGTACATCTTAGACACGCTTAGGGATCTTTTGTTTAATATAATCTTATCTAATAAGGTTATATTACTGTTGGTTGTCATTTTATTAAATTCACATTTTACTGCAATCAATTGTTCTTGTGTACTATTTTTATTTACTTTTAATGAATTAGTTTATTTTTGTATTACGTATCTTTTATTATCTATCTTCTGTTATCTCAACCAGCCATTTATATTGTTGTGTTTTCATTTAACTGTTGGTTGTCTGAAAGGTGCTACTAAATATCAACTGTTTGACTGATAACTGAGCCTCCTCACAGCAAGAATGTTACTGGTTTGATCCCCAGCTGGAGCCTTCCTGTGTGGGGTCTGCATGTTCTCCCCGTGTCTATGTGGGTTCTCTCTGGGTACTCTGGCCCCCTCCCACAGTTCAAAGACATTTTAATTGGTGACTCTAAGTCCTGTGTCAGTCCTGTGATAAACTGGCAAGTTGTCCACGGTGTACCCCGCCTCTTGCCCAATGTCAGCTAGGATTGGCTCCAGCCCCTTGTGAACCTGATAAAATAAGTGGTTACAGAAAATGGATGGGTGGATGGACGATTGATGACTTATTTTGTAATCATATCAATGAACTAATGCATGTTTTTAGCCCCAGAAAGTGATACTGACATCAGAAAACGTACAAAAAAAAGCAATATTTTGACAACAACGCTGGTTATTGCAAATCCTGAAGCTATTCAACCAACTGTGGATTACACATCTCATGATCAACAACATGCCTGGACAGCAAACTTTGTCTCAAAGGACGTGTAGCTTGATATCCACCCATTTGCAGTGCAACAGTGACAGTGAGTGTTCTGCATGCCAAGACAGCAATGTCAGCCAAGATTAGAGAAGGTCTTCCTCTCATCTTCATGGACGTCTCATCGAGTGAGTAAGCAAACCCTCCCCAACCTGACCGAGTTAAACAAAGCAACGCTGGCTGCTGTGATGAGACCCAGTCAATCAGGACGTAAGAACAGCTTCCTGTCAGCATAGAGGAGGTAAATACATCAACATCACAATCCGTCACCACCACTTAGCCTCCGGCCAATCACCAAACAATTCAAAGAAGCTGCCAACTGACTTTGTGTGGCGCAAACACAGTGGAGGACGCAGGCTTGTAGAATAGAATACATTGACCACAGCAGCCTGTTTGGGTCTATTGTAACTCGAGGGAAGCCGCACATTTTTACAGAAATGGATCAAGCTATTAACGTCACGGTGCAGATGTATTGCAGCTATAAATAGATGGATAAATGTTGCGGTGCCTCTCAGCGAATGCAGAGGTTATAGAAACTTTAGACTGGTGGCAACAGTGTGTGTTCTGTAGATTTGTCATTGATAAGGACACTGAATTAAATATTCCGGGCACTTTTGCACTTGCCACTACTTTATAACATTATACCTCAACAGCAATATATCACATGTCAAATGTTTGGCTTTTGGCCTGAAATACTTTATTCTCACTATATTTCATCTATGGTTATGAGATAGTGTGTACATCAATTTATTATACTGTTCACTCAGCCACTGTGATTATTATTTCCAATATGATCTACTGTTGCTGCTAACACTACTACTAAAAAAACGCAAACTAGAACATACTGATCATTTAAATCATCTCTTATTGCTGTGGAGGCTGATGACTGAGAATGATGATCAAAGAGGGCAAAGTGTTGAGAAGAGGTCCTCTGCTGCCACTGCCCCTCCTGCAATGATTTGGTTTCCTTTGCCGTAATGTTGGTCAATGAGGTGTGACTGTAGTGTATAGGGGGCCTAACTGTGAGCTATGATTCCCCGTGTCCGGAGAGAACAAGCTCCGTCCATCTGTACTCATCACAAGCAAAGAGCTGGAACGAGACCACATCAGCACAACTGACAGAGACAATCAGACTTTATTGTGCTAATGGTTTCATTAATGTGCTGTTCACAATGAAGTACCAAGCCATACAGAACTGCCCCACACATGGATTGAATCCAAACTTTAAAAAAAAAAAAAAAAAAAACTTAGGCTGAAAATAAATTTTCAACTTAAGTGCCTTTAACAATGTTGTTTTTGGGCCACTAGTGGCTTTAGAGATGATAATGTTGGTCTTTAGGTCAGTATTGGCATTCATGTTCCCCAGAGGATTAATCCTTAAGGCTTTGGTGATCTCTGACTTCAGTGAAAGCTCATCAAGCATAGGTTGGTTGTCATCTCTTTCCAAAGATCCTTAGCAGCTTGTCAGGATGTGGATCTGGACAACAGACGATGGTGTACATCGCAATACACAAATTCTGCATTTATCTGAAAACTAAAAGTATGATAACAGGCATGCACATTCAGTATAGCAGCAATTTGTTTACAAAGTTATAATTTTCTAACTTTTTTTAAAGCTCTTGGAGCACCACTCCACTAAAAGAAATGAAACATCTTTCCTCACACGTCTCATATTAAGTATTACTACTATAAAGTGTCACTCTTAGCACTCCAGCCAAGGGCTGACACACCAGTTGACATGCCAAATATACCTGGAATCACACTTGGTACACCAGATATGTTAACAATGGAAAACAGTGTATCATTTTAAACTACAGATAAAGTATTGGCTACGTTTCCAACTCCAACAGCACATCTTTTGCACACATTTCATTAAACCATGTTAACAGATAATGTTTTAAAAGCTATTTGAGGGCTAATGTTATGCATGACTAGGGAATGGTAGTGAACATTACGTAGCTCAAGTTGCTTGTTGGATGATACAGTAGCTTAGTAAAAATAAAGTACTGTACCTCTAAATGACCAATTTGATAAAATGAATTACCGTCACTGTGTAGAAATCTCGGAAGGTCCACTGCAAATCCTCTGACACAAGAGAGGGCCTCGGTTGTTCCCAGGATCATCTCAGCATGACTGAGACTTGTACTGTAGATTTTACATCTTTTAAGATTAAATGAAATCTACAACTGAAATATGTTTGGAAAACAAACATGAATGAATTTTGTACTATGCACTGACTGCATATTTGTAAACTGAACAATCCCCCATCTCCTCTTGTTTTTCTGTACAGCCTCAGAGCCACCAGCCTGGCAATAGACTCTTAGTGTTATAATGATTCCTAGATAAGTGGGGGGGAAAAAAAATAGATGGCTCATTTTCACTCCCAGGACAAGAAGCTGAAATATCAATTTCTCAGATCACATTAGCTATAAAAGAAGGCACTGACTTACAAGATGTATTTTGAGAAAGGGACTTATTCCATATCTCTGAATAACAATTCTCCTTTAAACTTAAACACAGCTGGATGCAACAAGTTCAAATATATTTCCTGTGGTTGCTGTTATATAGATGTAAATGGAAAAAAAAAGTACACGTTTGAGATTGGTACTGACAGAGATGTGACTGAGAGATGAGACCATGAAAGTTAAGTCTTCTTAAATTCTAATTTATTAAGTCTTAATTTTATTCATTTTAAATATGACCTGCTTGTTACTAATAGAAAGAACCAAACAAAATCGAGCGCTCCATCCAGTATAGAAGTCTAATGGAAAAACAATAACAAAATAGAACTGCATAGAAGGAAAAATGTATATCTGTAAAAATCTGCAATGAAACCTGCATCATACTGAACAGAGCTGCTTCTATAAGAATTAAATTAGAAAGGGTTTAATAAAGAGCCTGAGCTTTTTAAGTGTTTTCAAGGGGGTACTTGCAAAGACGAAATTTTAGTTCTGCAGGAATCCATAAACACATTTATAGTCTGACATAAAAATAGCTACATTTGAAAATAGTGAATAACTCTGCTGAATAAGTGTGTTGGTATTCAATTTCAAAAGGCCAATTTAGTCTGCTGTTGATCCATTTCAAGCCAAGTGAAGTTACAGTAATTAAACCGGCTGTGAAGCTGTGCTGGCTAACGACTTATAGAGCAGTTAAACCGTGTTGAATTGACAAAATAAAGATCAAGCTCTGAATCTCTGTGTTAATTACTCACTGCTCTAACAATTAAAAATAAGACACAACACAATATTGAGATAGTTTTGCCGATTAGCTGTTTGGATGATATACAATTTATAGACATTCACCTATTCACTTATGACTGAGTGATGTTTTAGCATATTTTCCCATGGTAAGGGATACATTGTGCATCATTCATCTTCAATAAACTTTTGAGACAAAGGGTTTGCAGTGCAACAACAAACTTAATTTTTGTATTTTTGCATTGGCCCTAAAGGAATCCTCCATTCTTATCTATGTAAAGTTTCTGTTGCCCAAGGCAAGAATGACATTGAATATTTTAGAGCGTATCACAAAATAGTGACAGTGGAAAAAACAATTTCTCAAAAACAAACCGTGATTACAGTCCTTCAAAATTGCCTGCAGCAATTTACAGTCTGCCTTGTCTTCCAATTTGTTTTTTCAAAAATCAAGCTCAGCTTTTGATTTACATGATGTGTTTGTATGGAACGGTCTGGCCTGTAAAAACATGCCCCTGAGAGTGAAGAGCACAGTAGAGAGCATTAACCTACAAACAGCCATGGGTGCACGCAATGCTGTGCACCCACTCAGGAACTTACGTCATACATAGTGACAATCCAAGGGTTTCATTTTTAATGAGACAAGGACATTTAAGCAAACATGGCAGACAATAGCTCCATTGCTGTTAGGGGTAAAAATTAAGCATAGATGTGTCCAGAAACCTCAACCTGCAAAAACATTTCTTTCTTTCCTGTGTCAAACAAGACTGACATATCATCAGCTTTTGAGTTGAAATGGCACAGCCTTGTCTGTGGCTAAATGTAAGTCCAAAAGTCACCTTTTTGAGCTCAGTTTTTGGTCTCTACCAGGTATGGAGGGAAATATGTATCTTTTTTAACATGCTTCACTGCGTTTTAAAACAGACAGCAAGCGCTCTAAAATATCATATCCTGTGGAAATGATCAAAGGACAAACTACTCAGTGTTATTCACTGTCAAGCTCTGTGGTTTAAATCTAGATTTTGGATAAATAAAGGCCTTTTTGAGTAACTTTAACAATGGACCTTGAACTCCTGAACAGTGAAACCTTCCTGCTGCTACGTGGAAGGTGCTCACAAAGAGAGGTTTCGCTTGATAGAAATGTACTATTGTGGTTGCTGGGTCTCGAGAGGAATCATTGTTTGGCATTGTGTGTGGTATCTACACCGGTGGGTAATTTTGGTGCATTTGCCCAATGTATCACAGTTAGAGCTTTAAGTCAGTGTGATGGTGCATTATAACTCAAGCTAACACAACAAATTGCATGTTAGTAAAACTCTGTGATTATTGGCACTAAAAACACTGACCTGGACCTGGGCTGTACTGATGAGAAATTACCTGCTGTACTGTACTGTACTGTACTGTATGCCAACACCATATGACAGACACTACACTATGCATGTTTTGGTGGCACCTTGCCCTCTCACCGTGTACAGTATACCACAGCATGTGTGAGAGAGAGTGACAGACTTATGAGTTAGTATCAAGGTGCAACAATGTGTATGTGTCTGAAAAAAAGATAAAGTGCCTTCAAAGACTTGTAGTACAGAATGAAGCTGGACGCTTTCCAAGCTAATTTAGTCTAAAGCTTAGGCCTGTAAATCATGCCAGCATCAAGCATGAAGGCCTATATGTTCTGCTTTTTTTTCAGTAAACCGTTCCCAGTGGAATGCATTGTACACAGTACGTGACATAAATTGGGGTCTCGTACTTGATTCATTATACACACAACTCAAACTGCACACATATTTGGAAATAATTTTAGGCCATGTCTCCATTAATTAACGTATGCATTTGCAGTTAAGATGATTGGATGAACATGTTTTGAACCTCTACTAACAATTTAAACATCTTATTTTTTTTAAATCTCTTTTTATATGAATGAAGAACAAGAACTGGTTAGTGTGGAAAAGAAATGAAAAAGAAAAGAGCCCTACTTAGAAACTCCAATCTCATTAACAGAAAATCTGTATAATGTCACAGTCTAGGGCACACCAATTGACAAGTGACTTACTCAGTACTTCCTGTGGCCCAACAATGACATTTCTATCCTCAAATTAGTCTGTTGAAGGGAATGAGTAAATATGCAGCCTGATTTTAATTACACAGTAGTACGTGTCTTAGATGTTACTCTGTCCAATACACTGTCCAAAGTGAAGTATATTTCAGGTTTCTGTGCTTGTTAGGACATTTGGTCATCATAAAAAATAGAAGTACAAGAGCACAAACTCTCCTACAGGCCAATTTTTCCAAGAATGACTTGTAATGTCTATCTTGCTGCACATAGACATGCACACTCTCATACACACTTGTGCTACACCTCTGAGGTTGCCCACCTCCCTGGCTGCCTAATGGGCCATAGGCTCTAATCTGGATGGCCACGGTGCTCAGGAGAATGAGCAGAGCAAATAGAGAGAGCAGCTCATCAGGCCCAAGAGCCAGTATGTCGGTAACCCCAGCTGTTAAAGAGACATCCGCCCATCGTTCAGAGATGCGGGAAGGAAACAGGGCGCCTTCAGAAGCTGGGGTAATTTCCAGGGACTGACAGCAGATAGTTCCCCATAAATCCTTTTTTTCAGGTATTCAAGAGGCTTCGTATCTGTGCTTCTGTCTCCTGGCTTTACATATTATAATACTAGATTTGTCACTAAAAAATGTATACAACACAACCAATAAAAAAAGGTTATGAATAATGTAATGTCACCGCGACACGTATTAGACATATTTTATGATTTGCAAATTTATTTTACACCTCTAAGTCAAATTAAAAGCGGCGTGATATTTATTCTAATGCAATAGATAAAGACACTTGTAATGTCTCTTCTACTCTCCAGACTTTATTATAAAAGGGATAGAACAACACAACAAACAAAAGTACACCAATGCACACTGATCTGCATAATTTCCCATAATTCCTGCACATTTCCTTCCATTAAAGGAGTTTTGAAAGGTGTCTGGGAACAAATCCATCTCTGTTCTCCATTCTCTGTTCTAAATGTGTTCTCAAGTAACGGAGTATAATTTGCTCACTCAGCAGAGTGCCATCAGTAAGCCACTTGTCTTGCAGTGAATGCTTATTATACAACACAACAATGTATGATACTCAGCCAATCATGTCCACAGTCTAAATACGAAATGTATTCCAAATGGAAATGACAGTGTTGATAATAATCATGAAGCGCAATAAACATCATTATCACTTGCACCTTTTTTGGGTTGAGTGTTTCCGTGACTATTCAGATTTCAGGTTCTGTAATTTCAGTCAGTGGTAATGCAAGATGGCATTCAGCGACTTGACAGTTCCTGAAACCTGCCCTCAAACGCACCCCACCCTCAACCCCAAAATTTCCATTAGTAATTGACAAATGGATGGATTAATGGTGTATAAAATGATCCATCCATCACAGGGGCTAAATGGGGTGAGAGCGTGTCAGACATGCCTTTTTAGAGCCTGGTTCTCATGACCTCTGTGTAACTGGATCCAGCAGTGGTTCTCTCTATTTTTCTTGCTGTAAAATAACTCTTTCAGCCAAAAACTGACATTTTTTTGTTGTTAGAAATTGTGAGCTAACTGAATAAGCACTAAAAACAATACTGATGGAAATGAAGTTTGCTGAAGTTGCAAATGCATTTGCAAGTCAGTGAAGATACTAATCGTCTACATAGCAGGCACTGCCCTTCATTTTTATCAGAGAAAGGACTAATGACTCATAGCACAGTGGTAACTTGTTATTTTACACTGACTTGACACTGACACTGGGTTTATCTGAGAGACAAGTTCATCTATAAGTTGTGCCTGTCCCCTGACAGTTTTTTCTTTCTGACATCCAACCAAAGAAACATTGTAAAACAAATGAATAAATGTTTTTATGCTACTGAAGAAACTGAATGCCATAAAGATGTTGCCAATAAATTACTATATGTTGAAATTGTGCAGAATCTATCAAACATTTTGAATGATGGGGGTGTGAAGGGTTGACCAAGTAATGGACGGAGAACACAGTGTTGCTGAAGTAGTTTTCACAATGTACGCTTTATCTGCAGTTTACAACAGGCAGACATGCTATTCAAGATAGTTTGGTGAAGTTTAACAAGAGAAAAAAAAAGGAAAGCAGGGGTAAGTTAGCTCTAGCACCTGCTGATTCAAGCAGATCCGCATCTGAACTAAACCAGCTTTAAACTACAGCCTATATGTCCTCATATATCACAGCTTGCATTAGTTCACAATCAATTCAATGAAAATGAACATTTCTAAGTAAAAAAATAAAAATAAAACAACAACAACATTGAATCAGTATTTCCACTTGGATTAAATGATGTGTATGTGTGTACAGTTATTTAATTAGCAATGCATCAGTGTGTAGGATTTAGTGGCATCTCGCAGCATACTTGCTGATTGCAAACCCCTCGCCTGACCCTCTCCCTCCTAACATGAAGGATGAACTACGGCGGTCATGTGAAAACTGTGAAAGGCTGTATCTAGGAACCAGTATTTAATTTGTCCATTCTGGGATACTGTAGAAACAGGGGTGTTCAACATTATGTGGTATCTGTAGATATAAAAGGCTCATTCTAAAGTAACAAGAACAATTCTTATTGTCATACACTAATGAAAAAAAGTACTACTTCTGACATATCATACATTCTGTACACTATGTCTTACATGCTGGACCTTTAAGCTATAATGTGAAAAAGTGTGGCACAGTGATTATTAGCCTAACTAGAACTACAACAACATTTCTGGATGAAAATGATTACTGAACATCCTGCACTAGTGTATATTTTACAGCGTGCATACTCTGTGCAGTTTTTTTTGGGTTTGACTTCACTTTAGTCTGATACTGCTCGTAACACCAACTTTAGCATGAGAACGACTGACCTATAACGAATCCAGCGTTATCGGCTAAACGAGGTGAAATGCTCAACTAACTTGTTCTGACAACTATAACAAACAAGTTTGTGCGCAGGTGTTGAACAATGAATGCAACTGTCAATTCTTGTCTTGAATCAATTGAACACAAATGAAAAAAATGAGAAAAGAAAGATTTGGTGGAATAATCTATTTGCATGCTCAATCATTGGATCACCTTTTCTAAGAACTCTGTGACCTCCTGATTTGGAAATTTTACACACTGCAGGTGATTTGATTTTGTGGAATAAATACAGTAACTTGGACATGCGGCTGTAAAGTGTGACAAATAAATATTAGTGAGTCTTTATCATTTTGTGTTTGCGTGTTAGATAAAATCATCCAGGCAAGGAGGCATCAATACCTCTGCATCAGCACTTTTACAATAATTTGATGGATTCTGGGAGAATTTCTTGTCCCTGTTCAGATAGCTGTCCATCCTATAAGCTTATTTTTAAAGCAAAATTCCAATAACCCGAGGGATTAGAGGGACCCATCCAGCTCAGTTAAATCAATGGTGTCAGGGAGATAAACAATGACATGGCAAAAAACTTTACTGTCGGTCATGGACAGGTGCAGGTTTATGCATGTGCATGTGGCTGTGCGTGCTATAGTGCCAGGATCAGAATGTGTGCGAAAGTCACATGCCCTACTAATAGTTAAGTGCTACAGCCTGATAAATAATGCAATAACAATGTGTTTCTGTGCTGCTACCACCTGCCTCTTCCTCATCACTGGACAGGAGGAACCATAAAAACTATGACAAATATATATTTGTCATAGTTTTTATGGTTCCTCCTCCTGCCGTACAGCAGGGTAATCATAGTAAACTAATGTGAAGTTATGTTAAGTGCATCTAAAAATACAGTTACAGTATGTTACTGACTGTGATAGTGGATTTTTTTTGTCAGTATTTGTTCTGTGTTGTTCTGCTGATGTTTAATTTCCATGCACAGGACAGTGCATATGACCTTTTAATTTATCTCCAAGACTTTACTAACTTTTTTGAAAGCTGACACATTTGACATGGATGACATTTATTTTTACGATTTATAATATGGAAGCAACAAAAATGATGTAGGTTATATCAGGATAGGGTTATTTCAGAGGATGGAGGGAAGCAGTCAAACTTAAATAGCTGTCTCATTAGGCTAATGCATCAAGTGTGAAGAAAACAAAGTACTTGTAAGTAACTTTACTGAGAAGAAAGATCAACATCAGACCACATACAATCTTTTAAGGTACTGTACTTAAATACATCTCTCCCCAGGGGACCGCTAATTGCGAGCGGTGGCAGAATTTCTGAATGACCTTTACGTTTGAGTGATTTTGAAGAGGACTCTACTCCTGGTCTTATTAAATCCTTAGGAAGTTATCGCCTTAAAGTATCTTAACTTGAGATAAACTATTCACTTCATAGCAAAAAACAAATTTATATACAGTGAGAGGACTCTCATCTTTTGATGAGCGGGGAAGTAAACTGAGTATTGCTGAAAATATGCAAATACACAAGAGGCTATAAAAAACAGGTTCAGAGGTAATATCTACAAAACTACTCTACTCCTCTACTGCATGGCTACTTTTTATCTTAAATAATAGTATTTGCACTTCAAACACTTGGAGTCAGTCCTTAAAATAACAGCTTCAGCAACGGATCTTTATAATTAAATAATTATAATTTAATAAATTTACCATGTGAGAAGTGAAACATGACAAGTCAACATAAATTTGATGCCCTAGTGGACAAACAGTGTAAGACACACTGAGGCTTTTGGCTTTTTTTGGTCTGTTTACAGTAATATGAATGTCATACTATTAAAGTGTTAACATGCCAACACTACACTGTAATGTTATTACAGTTATTACTAAATATTCTGTATCCTATCTGTGGCAACGTCAGATAAGATTAACTTACGTACAAATGCAACTTCTTTTCTCAACCCTACACAGTAACATAAAACATAACAGACTGGCGTTTTTTGGCAGTCACTAATAGTTGATTAATTTACTTTGTAACTCTTCCATTACCTCCTAAAAAACTTTACAAATGAACAAACGTTGACAACGTTGATAACATGTCATTGGTCATCTTATAATGTCACCAAGTTCAACCAACACGATTATTACAAACAACAACAATGACCATGCACAGCCTCTTGGCTTGCTGCACACAAATAGACAAACGGATCACTCAATAGAAAGTCTCTAACTTGCCTGTACTGATCAAACCTATGCGAAGCAATAATAAATCCTGCGGAGGATGTTCCAGCGAGAGATGAACAAATAAATAAACAAACAAAGCTACTCCAAATCTGTCCTTGATTTATTCAACAGAGTAAGAATAAAATTAGGTTAAGAAGACAGTTCGAGCATAGCACTGAAATATGTACAGTAAGAACATCATTACAAATAATCCCACTCAGAGAAAACAATAAGTGATGAATATTTCAGCTGAAAGGTCAGACAAAGAGAAAGTAACATACATTTATGCATCTGGTGTGACTGAAAACTTTTACTCGGTTAAAAGAAACTAAAGTTTAGTTGCTTCCCACCCTAACACCTGACTTGTCCCTTACTGGGAATATGACCCTTATCTAGTGGTTATCACATGAACTTCTTGCACGTAATTTGCTCTTGGCACGCATTTGTAGCAAGTCACAGCTGCAAGATTAAAAAAAAGTTGCACACTGTAGTCAGATTTCTTCTTATTAGATTAAGTTATTTCGATCACGTAACATTAAGACAACGAGCTGTCACAGCTGCATTTGACTCAGGTAATGCATTCATTTTTGGTCAGGAGAAGGATACAAAACATTCAGTTGAAGTGTTTCTCTTTCAAAGAGAAACAGTATAATAGTATTTTTAATAGTATTTTCACAAAGCTGGCAGAATGTTAACAAATCGGGACCAACAATGCATATTTAATCTGTCCACAGTTTCACAGAGTCATTACCATGCGTTTGTCCATTTCACAGCTTTTACATTTCAAAGTTTTCCCACTTTGTACTGACTGAACAAGAGAGTAAATAATTAGCTTGAGCTATTTTCTTCATGTTAGCATTATAGCAGCTGACATGGTAATTGCAGCTTTTCAGAGCGGGGCGAAAGTGTACAGAGAAGAGTGTAGCTACTCTGAAAGCTACTGCCTTATTTAAGACCTCTTCACTTGCCTCAAGTCGAGCTCTCTGTCAGCAGCTGTCACACCATAATCACCCTCGCACAGCTGCTCACACACACAGGGACACACGCACACATACAAATGCATGCACAGCCAAATAATAGTCCCAATCAAACTTTTTTCTTTAATTTCAAAGCTAATTTTGTTGTTTTTGTTTCAAGATAATACGGTTGGATAATACAGCATCAGCTCCATCCACTGCACAGTCTGTTTCATCCCCATTTCTAACCTTGTAAAGCACTCTCAAGTTTTGGAACAGATTACAGATAGCGTAGTGCCGGGGACAGTTGCTAAGCCCAAGGCATATTCCTATAATTAGCGCCATAATAGATAACCACAGTCTTCATTTCTTCATGCCCTACAGCTGTAGTGATGAAGCTGTTACCACTTCAATTAGACCAGTAATAACACAAAGCAGTCTCTTTTAAACCGCCAGCCTACATTCTGGGCCCCTGTTTATGCTTTATGAGGGATGTTGTGAAATGTGTTTTTTTTGCAATGGAGGTTCAATACATTATAAATGTTCATATTTTATCACAGCTCAGTGCACATACTTTTCACTGGTTAATTGCCATTTAACAAACAATTTGGAGCTAAAGTAGCATTTATCCACTCCATGATAGGCTGAATGAGATGACACAATGGCATTGTTTAAGTCACTCTGCCATCTTTGCAGAGCTTTACCTTGGACTGGCAGTGTTGTCAATCAGATACAGCTGCTCACTCTGATCATTGTAGTCCTCAGAAAGAGCAGCACTCTTAAGGGATGGGTTTGATTTGTTCCAGCGCATCAGGCTTCCCACAGCGCTACAGTTTGAAATAAAGCAGTAAATATGGCTGCTTCCGAACAGCAGATATGCAAACTTGACCTTTTCGCCTGACAGAATTGATTAATTGGAGGTTTGCATGGATGGGTTTGATGAGAGCAGCCAAGAAGAATCATACATTTGTGATGGCCAGCATTTTTTTTTTTTGCTACAAAAGAGAACTGCAAGGCAGACAAATTTTTTAGATGCATATAATGTATGGCCCATGTGCAAGCGTTTCATGAGATGTATTTAAAATATGCAGCAAAAATATATATATTCAGAAATGCAACAGCGCAGATTTTCCCGTCCATTCAAACTAGTATTTGAAATAAAATTATGATGATTCAGTGATAATTTATTTATGTAAATGATGTACTTTTTTTTTCGTACTTCATGGTTTTCCTTCGTGGCCGGGAGTTTGAAAATCTGATCAATTCTGAAGTTTATCACACATCAGTCCATTCATCACTTTGATAAACAGTTTGCATTTTGAAGTTTATGTGCATGTAGTTACAATGAAAATGATACAATGAAAATTACACTGTTAGAGGTTATATTGTTGTAAAGATGACATTGCATGTTTTAACAATCCATCCCTAAAGAAAGCATAGGCAAGTATGAGCAATATTCTAATCAGGCACTATCAAGGGTATTAGTGGTGGTAAGCCAGCTCATCACTTTGAAAATGAAATGAAAGCAACCTCATTTATGTTTACACAGTTTGATTATTTCATATTTAAATGAGAATAAATTATCTGGTATTAATATAAATGTGGTACCTGGTTCAGGAAATTAAACAAAAGATGTTTCATAACAAAGAAGGTTTAGAGAAAATCATAGTTCAATTGTATTATGAAATACTCAGCCGAAACAGCATGAATAATACCAATTATAGCTGCAAAGATGGCAATTAGAAGGACTGTGTTTTAAGTCAGACAGATATTTGATCACATTGCATTATGTAACATGTGTTGACATTCCTAAATTAGACGCAATATGAAGTTTAAATTAAATAAATGCAAATCCCTCTCACTAAAAATGTTTAGTAATTGCAAATGAGGAGAATCCAAACATCCTAGGAAGGAAATAAAAGCATGATCGTCATTACTCATGCAGCTCTTTAGTGCAGAACAGCTATTTCCTATTTTCTGAACCACTTCTGCCAGAAATGACTTCACTTATAAGCTTTTTAATCCACAAGAGAGAGAGAGGGAGAGAAAAGCAATGTTGATTTCATTTGAAAGTTCATTTTTCATATTGCAAAAGTGATGATTATTAAAGACAACTCTTATAATACAGTCCGATTACAGAATACACTACAATCACCAGGAGTTAAAAGCTTCCTATTATGGATGTATGAAAGGACAATCAAGCTCTATCCTGCATTAGTGTATGCTGTTATTAGAAAATAGCATGTAGCTGAGGAAAGCAATTAGCCTGGCAATCAAAGATGGAGGTCCTTCCATCTGTATTCAACCCGGACTGTCACCCAGTGTGCGTTTGTGTGTGTGATTCAAATACACACACTCTCACTACTGTCATTCTGTGCACGTTGGTGGGCCCATGACCAATCATATCGTTTCAAGTTGGGTCACACACACACACACACACACGCACACACACACACACACACACACACACACACACACACATAGACAGGTCTGTGTTTGGGAAAACTGGATTCAGTCTGTTAAAGCCACCAGCCAATAATCTCTTACTTGCACCGCGTGTGTGTGTGTGGTTGTGCATGTATGTGTGCGCGCGTTTGAATGTGTGTGGTTGTGTGAATCAAAAGGCCAAATCGACAATGTTGGACTCAGCTGACAATCATCTGGTGCAGTGGACCAAAGGCAGGTGTTGAGAATGACCTTGACTGTCCTCGAGCTGACTCACACAGTGTTTGAAAATATCAGCGAGGAACGCATTGAATGAAAAAAAAATAACAACATGAGATGTGATTTTTCTCTCAAGGTAATATTTGAAATATTCTTTAAAAAAAAAAAGTGAAGCTGGACCGCTGCAATCACATAAATCCAAAGAATGCCATCGCCTTCATGACTGTGGGTCATATTAGACATGTCAGAATACAACTGCACGGCAGGATGGAGGGAGTTCAGTGAGAAATGATCGAGATCTGTTTGTCACTTACGTTTGTTACACTTCATGCCTTCACCTGAAATCAAATGAGAGAATGTGGTAGTTGAAGGAATGGATGGGGACATTTGGAGCTTCTCAGTGTAAGCACTTGTATTTGTGATACAGCAGCTGAGTGAGGCATGGCAGTTCGGTGAAGGCCACTTACTGAGAGGATCCGCTAACAACATTACACGTCTTCTGTCATTTTTACGGCCAATTGCCAGAACCAGAGCAGTTTACATGGCACACACTGAATTACACACTGAATGCTGACATACCAAATTATGTGTATTCCCTGTTATAAGGGACACATTTTTTAATTTATTTTTTTATTTTTAGCTTTACGTATTTGTAAGGCAATCTGTCAGGGTTGTATCTAACTACATATTTAACTACATGAACTTAATTATGATATTTATTGATATATCATCACTACTATAGACAGTTTTTCATCTCTGCCCTATGAATCTCAAATTTCAAATTTCAATGAAGAATTTGGAAAAACAAACAGCCCTGTGGGACATTGCATGCACTTTTTGGATTTCAGCTTGGTATTAAAGTGTCAAAATGTCACTAACTAAAGAAAGTAGCTCTCATAGCCTGAGGCAACATTTTCATGTTGCCTGTCTTGTCCAACCAGTAGTCCCAAAGCCAAAGATAATCAATTCATGATGATATAAACAGAGAAAATCAGCAGTCTTACACTTGTAAAGCTAGGGCCAGAATTTTTAGAGTTTTTACTTTAGAAATGATTGAAACAAATAAACATAAAATTAGTTGACAACTTCTTGTCAACCAACTCAGCAACTAATCTACTTATCCATTTGGTCATAATATGATATCTCCATTCAGCTTTGTTCAACATCATTCTGTAAATAATTTTCCGTTGTAGGGTCATCAACTGTAAGGTAGTTATATAAACAAGGTTTGCCTTTTACTTATGAGTAATTAGATATTGTTTCATATAATGTCATATAAGTCTGATGTACACCAGAATGTGTTTATCAAACCTGTCAAATGGTGCATTACTTGCTTATACTGTATAAAAGTAGTAGCATTCTATTAATAAGTCAATACATAAATATTTAATTCGCTCCACAAAGAACAGGCTTAATCATATTTATTTTTAGATAACAATTGGAATTTCCTTGTCATTCGCCAACACCATTTAGCCGATGCAAGATGTTCGAAACATGTCAGCTTCTGCTTCTCAATGATCACAGAAAATATATAATATATTTACAAGGCATAAAATCATCACACAGCAACAACACAATATTGTTAACTTCCCTCAACACAGGCTGTGTCTGTATGTAGTAGCATGACTGATTTTGCCATTAGAAGCCCCTAATGATCATTTTACGCTCATAATACCATAACTGACTGTGGCACCACTGTTATTGTCAAATACTCCGTTATGCATTACCCCTTTTATTCTCTGTCTCTCTCGTTCACACTCCTTTGTGTGTTCGTGTACTCAAGGCTTTCAAACTGACCATTTCAACAAACACTTAGCCCTTGATATCCTGCACAGCTTAGTTGTAATTATTGTTGTCTTAAATGGTTTAGAGTAAATTACTGCCTCTGTACTTTATGAAAGCCACAGCGTGTCATAAGAAAGTTACAGATAATTACAATATGTGGCAGAATATTGCACAGGGCATTAAAATATGGATGAGTGCAGTAAATAGAGGTCTGGTTCATGGGGCCGCTTTGCAACTGGGAATGAATTTTACCTTATATTAAAAGTGGAATATCAGCCTTTCAGTGTCATGCACCGAATTATAGATGTGATGCAGTTTGTTTGGTAACATAGTGAAATGACTTCCTAATGGGATGCTATATACCCTAAATTGACCCTAATGTTATTATATATTATATACTGGTTTCAACACAACTATTGATGATCGAGTTTAATATAGTTTTGAACATGACAATTATTTCAAATTTAAATAACCTTATTATTTATTCAAATGCAATTTAGTTTTACTGTTCCACACTCTAAAAAGCTCTTTAAATTAATATCAGAACCAATTGTTGGTGACTGTCAACATCAATCTAAAAGCACCGCTATACACCTTTCACAAAAGACTAAGCAAAAGGAGTTTAGTATTTGGTATTATAAGACGTATTACCAACGGCATGATAGTATTATGTAACCAAGCATGGGCACATGCATGTTGTATATCTTTCTTTTTTTTTTTTTATAAAAGGTCTTCAGTTTTTCTAGTTAAATGTGTTCCCCCCTTATTCAGACAGAGAGTTAAAGACACAGTGAGGGAACAGGACAGACTGCTCCTCCCCTTCTCTAGCTTCCGTGACTATCACAAGGATTCAGAGCTGACTCTAATTCAACAGGACTGTCATAGCTCATGAAAAAATCATGTCGTATAATCAAATCGGAGTAAAAACTCTGCGCTGGGCCTCACGGGAGTCTCCGTGTGCCCTGAATATTTCATGTAATGGAGGCTCTCACCACCATGGAAACTCTCAACAGTTCAGGATTGCGTGCAAATATTGACTGTAGTGTGCAGGGCCAAGGGCCGGGAGAGGCCGACTACGCAACCGAGCCTGAGTGAGTTTTATAAATAATGGTAATCACATGTGACACCACTCACAGCAGGGGGGGTCGTGGCCACTCGTATCCTCGTACTGGATTGATGTTACTGAGGGCAGTGGTAGAGTTAAAACTGGGAAAGGCACAGCGGAGAGAGAAAGTGGCCGCGGACGGGGGTGGGAAAGGGGGGAAAAAAAAGTGCCCTGATGCATATGAATTGACAAATGTCTGTTTTGGCTGCTGAGAATGGAGCTCAATTGTAGGTCTGAAGAAACATCAAAACACAATTCAGGGCTGACATCCACTGGGCGGAGGAGAGAGGAGGGGGCTGATGGTGTACGCAGGCTGCAAGCACTGCACTGTGGCTAGGCTGCTGGCTTAGCTGGGCTGTCTCCTTGGTGCTCAAGGCAAAGGGACAGTGGGCATGCAAGGGAGGAAACCTCGGCGATGGTGAAGAGACCTAAAGTTGGAGCAATACCACGTTTTCTAGAACTCTAATGAGAGTTTCTCAAGTCTTAAAAGTCACAAATCATTTAAGTGCGCCAAGTTAATCTCTTAACTTTTAGAGCGCACTCAATTTAAGTCATTAGTTAAGTTAAATCTTAAGTCTTAATTCACAAATTGCTGGTCAAGATAGTTTGTCTGAACACTGACCAATTATTGCATTTGACATTGGAGCATTTTGAGTAATCATTTGGGTATTTCTTTTACATAACTGAGACCTTTTTTTCCATAAAGTTTCATAGAAACTTTTTTCAATGGATGGACTAAAGAAATTTCAAGCTTCTTGGCTATGGAACGCCCACCTACTGCTGTCTTATTTACAGTAAATTTGTCACTTTTTTATTGTGGGGAAAGTCAGAATCCTCTGGCACCCAGAGGTAGAATCAGTATGTGGTAGTAACTTGGGATACAGCCCCTAGGCCAAAATGTTATTATTCTTTTTTTTTCAGTTTTTTTTTTATTTCTACTTTTTAGGTGACATATTAGCCTGCAGCTTATTAGCCCACATAAATTACTAATGCTTCATAAGTAAAAAAGAAACATGACATGACAAGTATAGTTGATGCATGCTTCTTTATTACACATAGCCTGAAGTAAACTCAATTTTAAATGATGTGATTGTGATCAGAGAAATTTACTAGCAGAAGGCAAGGAGCCATATGTTTAGTGTATTTCTGCATGCATTAGCTGGATGGAGATGGCACATGTAATTGCACATACCACACACACACACACACACACACACACACACACACACACACACACACACACACACACTCACACATCATTCAGTGGTAATGACTCCATTGTAGATGTTACAAACATGGTTCAATGAAGTGCAGTTGAGACAGACAGTGTGAAAAGCAAACTGTATATATGTGCTGGTAATGGTTGGGAGTGGTGCCGTTTGCATGTATTATCTGCACCTCTCAGACGTGGTAATTGAAGCTCAGTGCTGTTATGAGTCTGGGTGAGAGGCAAATAAATGCATCTCCTCACTGCTAATGCCGAAATCCGATCCTGTCTGCACATATTTACTGTGGGCTGCGTGCTGTCTGTGCCCGTAAGCCTGTGCATTATGCCTGATTCATCAATCGCCTGTTTATCTCACCAAGCGAGCAAGGAAAAAAAAAAAGACCTGCAGTAAATTCCCATTATTAGATGAAGTGTGATGAGGCCATGGGGGCAGAGGAGACAGACAGCATGGCTTTGATACAGCAGCAGCCCTTCAGACAGTGGGTGTCGTCTGCTGGGGCAGATCATTAGTGGTATCACTCCGAGATGATGTTTTACGGTTTGGTGAGAGTTGATTTACTCTGATCGATGAGGGATCTGACTCTGGCGAGTAGAAACACAGTAAATTTTAACAACAGTGATGTTATTAGCCTCATGGTTCCTGGACTGTGAGGCTAACAAAGAGTTTACGACAAGCTGCTTCACATTAGACCTTGGCACAGATGGCCCAGGTTTTAAAATTGCAATCGAGTGTCAGAACACCTCTACACAACCCCACAGTGGATATTTCATGCACCGGTCCAAAGTTCTCAGAAAGTGTACACATGCACTCTGAATATCTTAATCATTTTCAACGATGTCAACTGATGCTATATGCAAACAGCATTAATAATATTAATTTGTGTTTTTGGAGTTGCCATTTCAGTATAGCACTCAATTCATTTTAAGCACGCCTGTGTTGCATGTGCTACATTCAATTGACTGTGACTGTAACCTTATTTGACCTCCCAAGATAGTACCAGTCCATTTTAGTTAGAGGTGAAAAAGTTCAGTTCAATCACTCAACATTATTGCCTGTGGTCTTGAAGGCTGTGCTTGTTGGCAGATTCAGTTAGCAGCAGTTAATTAGTAATGAGCAACTTTAGCTAGTTGTTAGGTTAAAGCTATTTGTCCAACAGGAAACTCACATAAATTTGAATAGAGGACATCAGTGGTTAGGGTTATGCCACAAAATATGTATACACAATGTCTAAACACATCAATATGTGCATACCCATATCAGCAGTTAACTAGCTGTCTATATAGCTAAAGTCTGAGCTCTGTCACAAAGGCCCGCTTTAACTTCAACTTTAATTTTTTAGACGAAAACATGGAGCAACAACCTGCTGGATCAACCAGCCAACAGCATCAACAAGCAACTCCATAAGAAACCGTGAATCATTTCTAAAGAGATGTAATTATAATAAGGCTGCTTCTTTCTGCGTCTGGGCTTCTGTACACAGACGGTCAACTCGAAGCATTTTTACTATGACCTGTGTGTGGTAGAATTGTACTTCAGGGGAAAAAAAGAAACAGGCAGCAATATGTTCAACTTAAAACCTAATTAGTAGAACATAAACATAATTTGAAGGAGACAGGGTTATCTTGGTTCGCATTGAAAAATTTATGGACTGCATAATGCATATACTGTCTGAGCCAAAACACCACAGGTTGGGTTGCCTGCTTACTGCACTTCATCAAAGCTCTGCACACTACAGGTGAGTGGTGGCCGCACCGTCCATCACTACTCTACAATCTCCCCTGACACTCACCCTGCTTGCATTTTCACCTGCTACCTATTAGTCAATACTAAAAAGTGTCATGTAGTGTCAGTACAGTACTTTGTTCTTATGCCTAAACGTGATTGAAAAGAGCATTATTATGTATTTAATCAAACGTAATCTAATTCTGATTAGGTGTTTTAGGTTTTAGGTTTTAGGTGTTTTTTTACTCTGTCTTCTGTAGAAATGTGGGCTTTATTATTTCTGTCAGTTATAGGCTCATAAAAGTAGTGGCAGATCTGTCATCTGTTTTTTCTGTAATATCACCATTGGAGACCAATAAAAGTCACAAACCCTTTTTAGAAGGAATTCATTTTTCAAGATGACATGTGTAATTAAATATTTGCATGGCTCCCTAGCTGGATATGTAGGTGGTTCAGTGAGGGAGCTGAGTTTGATTTTTGTCTCGAGTGGGAAGTGACGTAGGAACTTTTTTTTTTTTCCCTCTTGCTCTGCGTTTCAATCAACAAGCTGTGTTTAGATACACAGCGAATCTAATTTCTGTCAGACTCCATTCATCTCTAACATTCTGAAGTTGGAGTCATAAAAACTCTTCAGGATAATTGCTGAAGTTGAAATATTTGCAACTCGAGAGAGAGAGTGTCCTCATCATCAGTTCATGATGTCTAGAGTGCTCACCTCTGTTTGCATCTTTCCATGACGCTTTCATGCCATCGCTAAATTTTGCTTTGCCTTGTATAATAAAGCAGTTAAGGGGGTAGCATTCTTTACATTTGCAAATAGAAGCAAGTTTCCTCTGAGCGTTAGCAGAAACCTATTGGGGAACAGCAAACAGAAGCGGCAGAGAGATAACCACAATTCTTTGAGTGAGCAGCAGAAATTTCTGCCACTCCACCCCATTCATCAGCAATAATAACAGCTTTTTAATTCAAAGATGAATATGTATATAAAAGGATCATCATGTGGGCATTCAAATCGTGTTATTTGCATATACATCTATTAAATGAAACACATTTAGCACTGAAAAGGTTAAGAAAATGATGATCTGAACAAGGGAAGCCTTTGGCAAACAGCGCTTTAATGTGAACAAAAACGTGGCACTACTCTGAATAAACAGCATCTGAGTTTGGCATGTGTCAGTCTATGAGGCTAAACTAACCTATGTGTAAGTTAGTGCAGTATAAATAAATATAAAATATAACAAGCTAAACTGAAAAGGTGTACATAGACTTGTGTGTATACGTACATGCACACATAGAGGAAAAAATGATCATTGTATTGTTTCACAAGTAGCAAAAATATAGTATTTGGTATTAGATAATGGTAATAAGATGTTCGGCAAAGTTTCTAACCAATTTATATTTAAAAAATTACAATTTTAGAAAGTAGGAATTACAAATGCATTTTTGGAAATGTATTTATTTAATTCAATTTCATTTAATTCATCAGCTGGTAGTAATGTACAAGAAGATATAGGTCTCTTTCTGTCCTGCTGGCCCAATCCGAGCACTGGTCAAATACGAAAATATCAAATTGCCTGATCTGACTGGATTTAAAAATGATCTACTTGTACAGTACAGTAATACTAATAACACACCAGTACATTGTTTTCAGAAACAGTATCAAATTCTATTCTAGAGGAAAACTTTCCTGGTCAGAGCAGTCAGTATGAGCTGAATCTAAAGTTAGACAACACAGAGAACCACCTGGCCTTTAAAATCAGTCCCAAGAGAAAGTTCTCTCTCTCTCACTCTCACTCTCTCGCTCTCTCTCTTCAAAGTGCAGTGTGGTGCTTCAGTGCCATCACTTGCCTTCCCCTGATGTCACGTTTGACCTCTTTCTGGTGCCTCTCTTAAAAGGAGGTAAGCACGCGATCCTGTGCTGCAGGGAAGACGGCGAATATTATGTCATTTATTATGCTTGCGTTGTCGCGTATGAGTTCATGAGGTCTGATTCAACAGCACTGACAACACATGTTTTTGCATACATTACTTGCTAGTGTTTAAAGCTCTGCATGCGTTTATGGTCTTTCTTCTTCTGTGAAGGGCCACGTTGCTTTAAAAAAACAAACACGGCAGAACGTGTGTGACTAAAATCAAACCTTATATTGCTGAAACTGTTTTCACAAGAAGCGAAACATTTACCATTTATAATTAATATCTTTAAATGAGCTTCTATGAGCAGTATGCAAAGCAATCTGATTTTGTATTTATTTACTATTGTTTACTTCACCTGTTTACCGTTGTACAGTCCTCAGGTGTATATGAAATGAGCTCTGGGAGATATGCTGTTTAGACAACGAAAGCACACAAACAGCTTTGCCGACACCATTCTGTATGTAATTACTTTTAGAGGTTGCACAAATAACAGATGGAAAGGTGACCTTTCACAGTATTTATTTATGCTTGAAATTTAATCTGTCCCTGTCTGGCCTTTGTGGAAGAGAATGAGGGAAAATGCTCAAATATCAAAAGGAGGCGGTGTTTGACAAAACATGCAAAGTGCTTTGATAAAGGCTTAGTTTGTTTTACCGCATTTATGAATTTGTGTCATTTACAGAGCGCAGAATTTGATTTCAAAAAGTGCCCATTTGATTTATTTTAAGATATTAAAAGTCCGGCACTCATTTTGAAATCAATAATAACATCACTGCTACGTTTAGGGGCTTGGGTAGTCTAATTTCCCCCACGTTTAGTTCAGTGCTCATTATTTTCCAGTCAACTGACCTTGCAAAGCCAGCTTGAAGCTCGGTGGCATGTTAATTTCTCCCTGGCTGGAACCTGCTCTGTAAGACCCTGGCCACACTGGAATGAAGCCAAAACAGCATGCTGCTCTTATGCAAATCGTCACGTATGACATTAAAACACCACAATTTGTCACCGAAAGTCTCTCAGATTTCCCAGCAACTGTTTCTCTCCCACTGCGAGTGAGAGCTAATTCAAACATACTCATCAGCTTATCTCTTCTCCGCCTCCCACTCCTGTCTCCTCCCATCTCCTCAAGAGCTAACTCAAAGCTAATTTGCAATTTTCAGTGGCGGAGGAATTGATGTCTCATCTTGGTGCTAGGTAACAGAATTATGTGAGTAATGAGAGAGTGATGAAAGAGAAAAAAAAGAGACAGACAGAGGCAGAAAAAGACCAATATTTTGATATGAAGAATTGGTTGCTTTATCTTGGTTATTTTTCAATGTGGAAAGCGGAAATCTATCATAACATTTGCAGCGGGGTTTAAGATCATGCCAAATAACTTCTTGATCCGTGCCTTTGCACAATACGTTGAGAATGTCATTGCTAGAGGGCAGCGTTCAGTTGAATGAACCTTGTCTGTTTTTTTTTTGTTTTTTTTATTTATCAATGTGCGCTCTTTTATTCAATCATATCAAACAATTCCCTGGTTTTAATGTCACCATTTCTATTTTACATGTGTTGTAATGGCATAGTTAAAAATAATGCTCATTATTTTTCAACCCATTTTCACGTTTTTGTGTCCAAATGAATGAATGAATTTTCAAAATCAGTCGAAAGGACTGCAGCTGGCAGCCGTGAAAGTGGCTGCATTGTGTAATAGTTTAGAGCACTTGTGTGCCTTTAGTGTACTACTGAAAGTGTTTTTTTTTGTTTTTTTTTTCCATGGACAGGGTAATTTTAACATAAGTGCCTGACAACATAATGGAAAGGAAACTACTAAGATAGACATTTGTTAAAGAGTAAGACATTTTTAACTTGTTATATCGCTCTGCATGTTCCAAGCCACCAGACTTCACTGAAAAATATAAAACATATATTTTACAATACATAACACAGAAGTTGCTGATCTATGAGCAGTTAGTATGTAATTGTGTGACTTTGGCGTTTTAACATGTTTATCTGAACTCACCAAAGACACACAGCAACAAACTATGCACCGAGACACAAATATGAAGTTACAAGTTGCAAAATACTGAAGATTCCCATTAAGGCTAGGGAAAAGTTAAAAGATATGGGAATGTGAATCCGATTCACTGGGATAAGGCAGAAGCACTCATTCAGTGGGACTATCCACCAAGTGCGTTGTGTGAGTAAAGGGGAGCTCAGCTGAGCACACAAAATAAATCAGAATGTCGTGAGCTTGTTGTGAGTTGAATTTACTTCAACACCAGATGAGGAAAAGTGTATTTTACAGTAATGAGATGACTGAGATGCATGAAGGAGTTGGATGTGTCACAGGCAGTTTGAGGTTAACAAAGACTAATGCTGTGTAAATGATTTGGGGGAAAAGACTCAAACTTCTGCAGTTTCTCATTTCAGTAAGTTTTAAGATAACAAAACCACATCCCTCATTCCTGTGTATGTACTGTTTTTAAAAAAAGCTAGACATTGTATCAGTCTTTTTTTCTGTTTTCAGGTTTTTCAGATTCATGAATCCATCTTGACTGAATGGTGATCCTGGCACATGCATCCGCCCAGCACTCAACCTGCACACTATTTGGACACTTCTACATTAAAAGTTACTCTTGCGCAGTGATGTATATGTATTTGCGCAGATTCACATATGCCACATAAAGCCAACAAGGTGAACCTACGAGCGCACAGATTCACAGGCACTTGTTAACAGATGAGGACATTTCAATGACAGACATATTGTCAGCCCACGAGTGATTTCACAGCTCAACAAACAGACAGTAACTCTGGCATTAAAAATAACAATTCCTTCAAATTAAAGTCACAAAAACACCAACATATGTTGATGAATTAGATACCCAGAGGGAAAGGATTTCATTATGTTTTTACACTATTCTCTGGTATACTGCATTATATTATACAATACGAAACAATACTATAATACCCCATATGAAAATATACTGCACTATACTTTACAGAACTGTACCATATGGAACATCTTTAAATACCCACAGTGCGTGCACCATGTGTTTTGTATAAAATGATTTTAAAAAATGCAACAGTGTACTGCTTAATGAAGAGTTATATTTAATGCAATACTTTGACTGCTTGACGAATTTCTTTTTTTGGCGATCACAGAAAAAGAATCCTATCATTAGTAAAACAGGCACTGGATTATTGGATCTGACTATTATTTACACCCTTCTCCCAATATCCAATTTAGTGCTTTTTTCTATTTTTCACATTCAGTAACATTGTTTTGGGCAACAGGATTTTCAAAACATACTATGAAAGCATCTATTGAATGCCATGGCGTAATTGTAGCACTTTCTCCGTAGAGAAATACCAAAACATAGACAAGGTCAATGACACTGCAGCACAGGTTGACAGGCGTACCAATTAGCAAATTGGTAAGTCACAAACCCCTGTCTTTTTTCCTGCCACCACCTACAGTGTATCTGAAAAGCATGGAGCCATAGAGAAACTGTCAAATAAACCAGCAATAAAACTGTGACAGCTATGACCACTTGAACAGCCTGACAAATAGTGTGTGTAACAGGGAGAAAATGTATTACAATAATTATCATCACCCATCCCTATGTTTTCAGATTTTTCAGATTCTCTACCCTGAAAGCCATTTATACAGAAAGCTAATGAACTGAAAAGGAGGATACAAGGGGAGTGAGTTGTGCCATCAGTGGCAATACAGAATGTTGCATGTCACATTTCCAATTTGGCGCCGGCAAGTACTTGGAAAAGTTATCCTGTAGTGCAAGCCGTGTGTCAATGTCATAAGCAGTATCAGTAATAGGCCGTACCATAAAAATAAAAGAAGCTGCAAAACCAAACCAGACAAAAATACATAAATACTTCAATGCTACTTAACTACGTGAATCTTCACTGCAAATTTACATAGACTTACATTGCAGTGTAATAATTCATACAGTCAGCCTGACAGGAGTAACATTTACTCCATCATATGTGTCCTCACTGCACTGATGAATATTTTCACATTGGACCAGCAGAGAAATGGGATTGTAACCACCGTCGAGTTCCTACTCATGTTTGGATGTCAAACATAGCAATTTATTTTTGATTATTACCTTCAAAAATGTTTAAAAAGTCTACAATTGCAACTTTAGGACAAGGCCCGTATCAGCAAACTGATATCGGTCTTACCATGTTTATGTAGATACAAATGAAGCTCGGTGGGTGCCAGTGTGCACCCTGGCATCTATAAGTGTGTGTTGCTCACTTGAATGCCTCCTGCTGAGAAGGCATCTGTCTGCATAACAGCCCTCAGGTAATAACAGTAAAAGTTCCCACCTGCTGTGTGAAATGAACTCAGTGCCATTCACACACACTCCTCACATGGACAGGTTGTGTTTATATTGCAGGTTACCACCAGCAGCCATCCAAGGCGTCTCACAAGGCTGTAATTAGGTGAAGGGTGGGCTATCCAAACCCAAATCAACACTCCCAATGACTTGACTGAGTTTTGTCGTGACCTATCATTGGACTAGTTCACCTGGAGAATGAACCTGACCTGGGGGTAATTATTGACATGCGGCTGGGAGTTGGGTTAAACTTTAATTGACCAGTACATTGATTGGTCAGTACCACACACCGGTTGGCATTGGAAAGTAGTTAATTAATGGGCTCTCAAACCCTCCTGGCCTATTAAAATATTTTCAACCCCAAATATTTTCCAGGCTTTATCAGTTCATTCATTCAAGTCATTGAGTGAGTGTAAGAGTGACTGTTATCAAAATGTACATTCATGACAAAATTATCACATTTATGAGACTACATTCATGCTTATGTTTAGAAATAAGTAAACTAAAACTTTTGCATTTTGCAATTGCATTCAGTGTCATTTCTGTGCTTAACCTAAATTCAGGTTTCTGAAGAGTAAAACCATGTGGTGACTGCTGGCTAGGCCAAATATTTGCAAAGGCATACCGTAGAGTGTGGGTGGAGCTGAGATGGGCTGAATAAAGCCCATCAACTACCTGTGAATTAAAGCAACTACATTCCTAATTATGCATAACTTTAAGCCTTTATATAACTTGAAAGGGCGAGTTATATTAAACAAAAAAGTCACTACCAGTACAAATGCCATAAACATGAAATTAGCTATAGAGACCCAAACTGTTTTTGTACCAGGCTGTAAACATGTTTATTTCTACCGTGAGCATTTTGATATGGAAACCATACTCATAACTACTTGAGGGGTTAGCATATGGTTTAATTTATAGTAAAGTAAAGCCGGTACCAAGGAACACACACATATGTTCAGCACTTACCAGACAGTCCAACTTCCTTGCTTACTTTTCTCCTTTCTTCTGGCTATGGTAATGACTCAAGACAATAATAGCTTACCACTTGGAAATATGTTGCTGGGGGCTTTAATCTACAGGGATGCATGATATTCTCATATGTTACCCCGTGAGACCCTTGTATCTGTAAAAGCTCAGAAAAGAAGCCTGTTTTCAGCTTTTGCAACAGTGATTTTTACAGCTCATCCAAGTTATTATTTTTTTAAATAGTTGATTTTTGATTAAGAAGTAAGAGCATTTTATCTTCATTTCCCAGTTTATCAGTAACATTAAAATTCAAATTCACTAAATTGGTTTTCCCTGGACAGGACAGGAATGAAAAATTGTAATCTCACCAGACACCAGTAACTAGAGTTGTCAGGTGAATGTAGTAGAGTAACAATACAATATTTTCCTCTAAGATGTAACGAGAGTAGAGTAGAAGTAGAAGTAGAGAGTAGAAGTAGAAAGTAGCTTGAAATAGAAATACTCAAGTACAATTAGCTGCCTCAAATATGTGCTTTAGTACAGTACTAAATGTAGTAGTAAATGTACTTCTACTGCTAAAGCTAAAATTAGTGAGGTTTTTGTGAGGGTAGATTTGACCCAGGAGAAACCTGCTGCTGTTTGTTCCACCGTAAAAGACAAATGATCAATTAAGATAGAGCTTAACCAACCATATAAAACAATGTAGAAAGTATTAGGGTTAGGATAATCTAAAGGAGCAGGTGCATGGTGTTTTTTCCGCTCTTATCAGTCCACTTCTCCTTCGGGCCTTTACCAGTGATGACCTAATAGCTACATGATGCACACTAACTAAACTGGTGATAGCGTGATTTTCTCTAAAGGGCAGTTGGTGGGGGTAAAGGAAAGAGGAGGAGAGGCCAGCCTGCAGCTAGATGTATGGCTCTTTGGGCATAATGCTAGAGGGGAAACAGACTTCGGCTTTATACAGACAGTAATTGCATCATCAATTATAACTGCTAAACGCTTTTTGAGTCACCTGCTGATGTGGCCACCATTAACCTCGCTGCGCTTGACCAAGGTGAACACTACATCGCGCAACTTATGTCAAACATGCCATCAGTGCACACGAGTGCACCAGTCAGATGTCCCTTTTTTCCTGACAGACACTAAGCTAAACATGCACTCACATTCTAGCAGGATGAGGAGGTCGTCCTTCTTCCCCTAAAACTGCAGTGCACACAAAAACAAACAAAAAATCCACTCGTAAAAAAGCACTTTAGGCCAATTCTGTTGATGTTTGAAATCTTCTTTTTGGGCGAATTTTATTTAGACTGCTTTAGAAAATATGTTGAAGCAGTAATGTGTCCTGTAATGCGGCTGGCACGTTAATATGCTCTCTCTCTCTCTCTCTCTCTCCTCCCTGCTGGATGCCTCTGTCTCTGGATATCTGACTGAGAAATCAATACTGTCTCCAGCCCAGCATAAGTCAATATGTGTCATAGTGCCTTTTCTCTGGAAGCATCCATATGTGCTGCATAGCTGTGACTGTTCAGGGTGCATTCAAAAATCATACTGATCACAATAGGACTCATACAAATAGAGACAAAATCACCTAAAGTGAGGCCAATTTGCTGGTCTTTATCTCAAAAGAAAAAAAAAAAAAGTTGAATGTGCATTCTGTAACGCTGAACTTCTAGAATGGGGAGACACAAGAAGTGATAATTTACAGCCTTGTTGAACCGAATGACCATAATGTGAGTGTAAAACGTTTACATTTTTCCCCACTCAGCTGCTGAAAGTCCAGCCTTTTATTCATGAAACCTGCACAGAGTGAAATTAGGCTGGCCTTTTCACTGAAAATTAAGCAAACCCTGCTCGATGAAGTTGTGTTTTATTTAACAGAAGAATAAAGTGTCGCCATTACTAGTTTGTTTTGTCCACATGGCTGAAAACGCCACCATTTGTCAGACTAACAGTAAAAGGGTTTTAAGTCATAATGTGGGACTTTCTTTTAGGGACAAAATGCATGTCTGTATTATCATTAATCTTTCAACTTTAGGGTAATAGTGAGTGATAAGTGAGTAATAGTTATGGTGCGGATTAGTCTCCAGGAAAGTAATGTAATGTCAATCTAATGTCCTCTGAAGTGATGGAAACACAACTGTGCGTAGGTGTGTGTGTGTGTGTGTAAATGCCTGGGGCTCCTGGTCTCTTCTTTTACCTTGCTCTCAAGGCACAGGTCAGGCTACAGGCTAAACCTTCATGCTGGGTTACAGCACACACAGCACGCTATGGGGCTCTGGGACCAAACCGAGTCTCCATGGAGCCTCAAAGTCACTGTACATTCCTCGAAAGCCAACCAATATTTTAGATTTTAGTACGCATGTCTACTCAGAAGTGACTGTGGGGGGCAAGATATTAGTCAGACCAATAGGTGAATTATGAGGAGTGTTAAGAAGAAGATATCTATCACCTTAGAAACCATATTTTTTTTTGATATTTGATATCATAGGTACAAAATGAAGCTTGATTTTAGTCTCTGAAATGAACATCTCTGTGAACCTTGTTTGACTTTTTTGTGAGGTCATATTTTTTGGATTGCCTCTCTATAAGTTTACTATAAGTGTAAATAAGTGGTGTGGCTTTCTCTTACCATTCTTCTATGTATTCCAAACAAACTAGAAATGTGAATTATTTAACTTACTGAGCAGAGGAGGATGCGAAAAACAGAAAATGTTAAGATGTAAATAAACTGGTTAAAGCTTGTTCTGTTAAAAATACACATCGGAATGCACTGTAAATGGAAACATATTGTCGTGAAAGAGAAGTGAATAATATTTCCTTCCTTTTCTATTATGATTTTTTTTTTGTCACCTTGTATATTGATCACACTGAAGAGACAGGAACCTTGGGTTCCGTGGGATTTACTCTGAAAAATGTTGTAATAAACATTGCATTAGAGAAGATGTAATAGTTTAGGATCATTTGATAAAATGCAAGAAATCAATTAGGCAACATACAGGCACAGATAGGTGTTGTGATGATCTGTATTTTTATTAGTGAGAGAGAGAGAGACAGAGACTGGCCTCCTGTGTGTGTACGCCTCCAGGCCGTGCTTTCAACCCAGAATCAATGTTACTCCACTTAGAAGTAAATTGAAACTGTTTTTCCATCGAGTCCCCACCATTTTAATTTCCACCTGAAGGGGTCAGGGAGAGGACACTTTAGTGATGATGAAAGACATTTTCCCATTTTCACAGCTTGGTCACGCTTTGACACATCATTATCCCATTGACTTAATACATGGTTTCCCCTCTACCTCACCCTACCTCCCTCGTCCATCAACACCCTTCTTTCTCTCTCTGTTTCTCTTCCATCTACCTCTGTGTACATCTACCTGTAGATCCCTGTATGCTCTCCCACTTTTCATTCTACCATACCCCCCATAATAGTCCCTGAGCTTCCCATCTCTTAATACTCTCTCCCCATCACTTCTTCCATCTACTCCTCTCAGTTTTCTGCCATTTCTTCCTCCCCTCACGATTCTCACACCTTTAATGCACTCCATCCATCTCCACATTGAGTGCCTCTTCTTTTATATCATCCTCCCCCTTTGTCATTCTCTCCATACACCTTCTTTGTTTTCTCCTCTATGGTTCTTTCAGTGTGTGCCAGCTCCTCCCTCTTTCTTTGGAGACAATTCACTGGTCCTGAAACTATAATGAAATCCCTGACTTAGTAAAGAGAGACTTTTTGCCTTTCCTCAATACTGTGCATTTCACTGCCAGGACAGTGTTTTCGTTTCCAAGTCTTAATTGCCATCTATAACACAACACTTCTGTACTTGTCTGCACTGGGGGGAAAGCTTTCATGGCCCATTCTGGTCAAATTCTAAAAACAAAACAAAACAAAAAAAAACTCAAGCACATGCACGTACACATATAAGCAGGAACACAAATATAGACACACACAACACACCAATAACTACAAGATTGTTAATGCATCTGTCACACAGAGACCTAAAATAACACAATATCTGATGGGAAGGATGAAGAGGCTGTAAAAAGGGCAGCATTATTACGGCAGCACACTAACAAGCACAAGCAGTGCTACATTACACTCTCTGATACTTTGGCACTCTGTAATTTGTAGAAAATGCATCACAATTACAGAGTAGTAAAAAAATATATATATATAAATAAACAATTCTAATGAAACACTCTCTCCTCACTGTTCACAATTAACATGTCAACAAAAGTGAAAAGGTTAATGTGAATATAACAGGAACACTGGAGTGTTTTTCAGCCATGTGATTTCATACTGAGTTTGATACACTATAGCTTAAATTAATCCACTCAGATAACCATGATGAGACTTTGTGTCTCCACAAATATAGAACAAACCGTAAAAGCCTAAACATCTGCCGTTTGATGCAGCTGTGGAGTATATACCCATCTTGCCACTATCCATACTAATATTTTCT
Organism: Protonibea diacanthus; assembly: GCA_028641955.1. NCBI lineage: Eukaryota > Metazoa > Chordata > Actinopteri > Sciaenidae > Protonibea > Protonibea diacanthus. The sequence continues at coordinate 15,163,679 of CM053986.1, forward strand.
AGTTAGTTATCTGATATGTTAATCAATTTTTTTGTCGTTTTACATAATTATGTCAGTGATATCAAATATTGGTCTTCCTCACACCTTCATATTATGCCACTGCACGTGTGAACAAAAGTAGCCCACGAGACCTCTGTTCACTCTTTTTGGCGCCTAAGCCAATTAAACAGAGACTGTGTATCTCTCCACTAGAATGTGAACAGGAAGCAGTGTTGTCAAGTGGGAAATGTTATTCACAGTAAAAACAGGATGGCGTCAGGCGATGTATAGATACTCCCACATCTCTCAATTCCCCAAACTCTGGAGAAACTTGCTACATGAAAGCAGGAAGCACCAACATAACTGCTTTCTAAGGAGACAGGCGGTAGTCAACTTGAGTCAAGTTTAACCCTCTGGGTCCTATCCGTTGCTTTTCTTCTGAGCATTAACACACCATTTGCGCCACAGTCACGTTACAAACAAACAGTATCACTTTGTGCCATAAAACTCTCCTGCAACACAAGACGTGTGCCTTTAGACACCAGGCACACCAGCTTCTTAACCAAGAGCAAAGAAAATCCAATGACCCGGACAAGTTATCCTGTGAGCCAACAGAACAAAATCACTGCACTGTGGAAACATGCAGCAGAGCTGTTTCAGCACCACGGACAGCTACTGCCCAGTGGCAATGCACCATGGATGCTTAATAAGCAACGCTGTCAGCACCTCCTACAGAAACAACAGGCACCGGATCAGGCTGGTGTGCAATAATCATGGTGAAATACAGTATTCAAAATAGCTCGTTAGACTGACAGGTTTCTATACTATAACACTGCATGTGTATATTAGGTCATAGTTCCTCATGGACCTCCGGCTACAACACATGATTTTTTTATTATCATTTGTAAACATAATTTCTTTGGCTAAATGGGTCATTTTTGCAACAGATTGGCTCACAGTGGACTTGATTACTACAAATGATGTACATGCAAAATACAATATGGGATTTTATTATGAATATAAATATGACATTACATGTTACAAATCACAACCACAGATTGATGATTTATGCTGATACATTTTCATGTGTCGGACGTATTTGCAAATATAATGCTGCACAACTGCATAATGAAGTCATTTTCCCCTGCATCTACGTTCTATGTGAATGTCAACAGTAAACTATGGGCATTTTACGAGTGATCTTGTAATACTGAACAGACGTTATGGGAGTAAGGAGGACCAAAACAACTAAAACAATTAATATTGTTGAGCTATTCCATGACCACCCTCACTTTTTCCGGCATTTTGAGCGTTTATTACAGACTGTGGATAAAAGATAGGAAACATGAGGGAGAGATCCAACCCACTCTAATCTAACCTAATCTTCTCTTACTCAAGTTCTGCATACTATTGTAAATGAACACAATTATTCATAAAAGTATAGAGATCAGACAAAAAAATACAGCCAGGTGCAGTATAATCCGGGTGCAGCAGCGTGATATTGAAAAGCAATTCTTCGGCAAAGAATGCAAATTTGTTCCTTCATGATGAGCCTCATCTGTCTAGACTGTTGTTGGTATGTGTTTTTTTGAAACATTTCACTGTAACATGCAGACATTATTTAACTTTTTTCCTATTTGTTGGTTAGTTTCACATGGATGCTATGGCCTGTAGGCACCTGAGCTGAATAACTCTGTCCTTTATGTCCTATCCATATTTTAATGGTAGGAAATGATGTGTGGGCGTGGAGCGAAGGAGGGCCACTGTGGAATCTCTCTGCTTCCAGGATAATTAAATCAAGCTTTAAAATATAAATATACCATAAAACAATATTGAGCTCCACTGGTTTTAATTGATGCCCGTCCTGAATGCTCGATGAGGCTGTTAATTTTGACTGATGGCTCACTACATCCGCATGATCACTGACAGCAGGCCTGAAGTTGGACACCATCATACTCCTACCTTTGTACTCACAGACAATCAGGAGTAGACTTGATCAAGAACGTTTTAAGATGGAAAACCAAATGGGATTTATCAGCACCTATAAACACAGACAGCCACCTGTATGTGTCATCCACTGTCCACTGTGATTATTTAACTGATTCCAACACAGCAGGAGGGACGCGCACATATGCCAGACTAACGCATGGCATGCCAAGTCTCACATGTGTTTCGAGTGTCAGCCAATACCCCCAACCATCATTTTACCCCCACCCCCCCCACCTCTATGTTTACCCACCACCACACACAACAAGCAGTATGAATCAGGCTCTTTGCCATACGGACAGACCGGGTCCTACTGAGTGAGAAATGCAGACTTAAGTTGATGTCATATTGGTAACCAATGACAGTCCAATTTACAGTGCCTCCGCAGTGCAGCAATGGATCGCTTTGTTAGTGTGGTGGTATTTTCTGCCATGCTTTAGAAAATACCATTTGACTGATATGGATTTTGAAAGCCGATACTGACATTTCCAAAACTATATACCAACTGCTGTATTTATTGTATTTAAATCTGACCATAAATGTAAAAGGGAATAAATACCTTCATCAAATAAGTATTTTTACACAAGTGACGTGCAGAGACGAGAGAATGCTGAAACAATGGAATATGGCCATAAAATTGTGTTTCAGGCTATAGACTGAGCATTTCCTACAACACATATAATAAAATATACAGTCATATGTATTTCACAGTGCAGTTCTTGTGTGTGAAAGTTCACAGAGTGATTTATTAATGAGGGAAAGAAGGCCTTTTTTATTCAGCTTTATTCCAGCCAAAAAGGAAATAAATAATTCATTAGCGCTAACTCAGTGGCCATTTTGCATTGTTGGGAACAGTGGCGTGACGTAGCATTTGATTCATCATGACCCTGCATTGCTGGTTTAGCTGTTACGGGAGTGAGAGGTAACATGTTACAATCATTGGGGATCTTGGGATGTTTATGGCGTGTAGTCAACTGTCAGCTCACCAAGTGGTTGTTAGAAACTTGGAAAGGCTTCTGAAAATGGAAACGTTAGTTAACGCTGAAGACGCATGTGAACTTGCCAAGAACACAGGTGCTCACTGTTTTCTTCCTCCTCCTCCTTCTCTCACACTTCCTCCTCCACAGTTTCCCAGGCTGACTTCCCTTCGTCATCTCTTCTCAACTTGTCCCCTAGCCAACCTCCCTCCCTACTTGTTCTCTGCATCACCTCTTTTCTTCTTTGTCCTTTTGCCTCATATTTTCTATACCTAAAAATCCTCTATATATCTTTCTCTTCCTCCTCTTTCTGCCCATCATTATTCCCTCTATACAGCACTTCTAAAATCACTTTCCTCTACAGATGCATAGGACTGGGAAATAAAGTTTACAGGGTTCTCATGTGATACCAGAATAAATTGCTGTGCATGCTGGGAGGAACCCATAGAGTATGCCCGTATACAAGGTCCAGAATTTCGTGGTACGCCCTGTCCTTCCATTCCTCCGACATATATAACCTAGAGCAGGTAGAGATGATTTTTTTTTGACAATGATGTTTGCCAGTGATGATAACCATGATCATCACTTATACTGCCTGTCTCTTCATGTTGTGCATTTTACTCTTGTATATTTTATGTAACACTTTTAATATCTGCTGCAAAATCAATTGGTTGCTTTGAAAAATGAAAGTTAAATTTGATTTGCTCTGGTCTCATCACCAGCTGAGTCAGCTCTTCTCTCACGGGAATACTCTTGTCAAAGTGTGATCCAATTGCTTCGATTACATACACAAGGCATGATCTATAAAAGTAGAACCACGGTGGTCATGTATGAACCTCTGCTGAGACATAATGCATGCGTACTTCACTGTAATTGTCGGCACTATGAACCTATTTTATTGCAAAGTTTAAAGTTGTCAATGTTGGATTTATAGCATTATGCCCATAAATAGACACAGTCCATTATCACACCTCCATGTGGGACACAAATGGTTTAAACTGACTTTTAAAAATGCATTAAGCCTTAACAAAAGTGGCTTTGTTCACGACTATAAAAAACCCTCTGGCATTTGAACCTTTCAGACCAGTACGTGATTTCCCTCAGCTCTGGAGGATAAAGAGCCGTAGTACCCAGATTAGTGTCCGTCTTAACTAATTATCCATTGTTAATTAATGTGAAGGAAATGCAATCAAAATGGCTACACCTGTCTAATTATATACAAGTCAAACTGTGTGGGGTTCTATCCAAGAAAAGGTGAGTGATTTAAGTCTCAAGGTAAGACTCCCATGCTGACAACCTGTTTAATTGGGATTAAATAGGAAGTTAATTAATTAATGTATCATGGTTGACTGGTACTGGATGACTCATGGCCAGAGTTGGTGGTTGACTTGAAGATCTGAAACTTCTCAGAAAGATTACAAGGGCATTTACATTCTTGTTTCGTACTAATGACTCCCCAAAAAACAATTTTGAGGAAAGGATAGGTTTTACAAGTGTTTCTTGATTCATTACTCATATGCCTACATGTACATTAAGGGAGTAACTGGTCACTGTAATGATTGCTGTTCAATGCTGCAATGTACTGTAAAGGGACTTCACTGTAAAAGATGATTCAAGCAAACCTGATATAAGGATTCAGTCTGAGTTAGCCAAATAAAAAGTATAGTTATTTTTTAAAATATCATAAAAACATTTTTACACATTGCTGCAGTGTAAAAGTTGTTATATCAATAGAAAAACAATGACTAACTCCAGTGGAAATAGAGGAACAAATAAAAAATAACAAATAAATTATGACTTAATGTGCCATATTTGCCAATCAAACTCTCTACAGATGAAGACCGATGAGGAGGACTATAATGTTCCTCAAATTAATACATGAAATAAATATAAACACATTTCCATCAACTTTCCTCCTCCTTTCCTGTTTTCTATTATAGATAATATTTGACTGGGACTCTTTTAATCATGTCAATTTGTTGCTCCATCCTCACTCTTAGTGCTCCCATGTCCTCATATTTACATAACAGTAATAGATGGAAATTAGAATTTGTTTGCATTTTCTTTTTCAGATAATCTGGACATCTGGTTACATAATTGCACTAAATTTGGATAGATATACAAACAGTGAATCACTTACGTACGTATGTACATGTAACATAAGAAAAGAGACATTAGAACCAACAACATCAACTGTGTGATGGTTTCCATCATACAGGGCATGCAGGGATGAATGTGTTTGTATTGTCTTCTGAAATGTGCTTGTACAGTATTTTGTATTTTTTTTAATTTTGCAATCTTCATGGTATTTCATTTGTAGCTTGGTTTACTTTACCATCAAAATATAATGAGCAAAACTGAGCATGCAGGCATCTAGTGAGAGCGCAGCCTTCCAAATCAGAACTTGTTACTGAGTCAGAAATTAACAGCTGTGACTACTTGGATTCAGAATAAGTGTCACAAAAACAGTCTTTTTAAACTTATAATTTAAAAACCCAAACTGCTTATTTCAATGCATCACACATTTTTCTTCACTTTAGTCCCACATCCCATACTGAGGTGTTTCTGTCTCACCCTCCAGGCTGTAAAGTGAGCTCAAAATAACTGCTCTTTCTAGTTTTCAAACCCAAGGCAGCATAGGCAATAAACAGCCCTGCTTTGTCCATCATCACACAGTCCAGAGGGAACCTGAAACCTGGGACTTAGTTCCCACTGGCACTTATGTTGGCATATTTAGGCATCCTAAGAGCTGCTGCCTGGGGGCTGCTGATAGAGTGGCTCCTGTGCTGTAAAGGAGCTGATTGAAATCAACTGGAAATCAACCCCCTCAACCTCTCTCTTCGCTCTTCAGCGGGGCAGACTCCAGATGGTGCTGCCATTTGCGTCTCTTTTTATTTTGCTTTACTGGCACATAGACAACTGGCACTGAGTAGAAAGAAGGAGGAAAGGAAGGACACTATGCCTCTCCTTTATGAGGTGGCCAGGAAGGAGAAAGAGACTTTACCCTTCACCACTGCATGTCAAAATACTCTCCAGGATGTAAAACTGACGTAATGCTCAGAAATTTGAAGTTGGAGCTGATAGATGCATGCATTATCTCTGCAGGAGTCCTCAGATTAATCTATAATATACTTCAGCACAGTATACCCAGCAATTATATCTATACTAGCCGTTCTGGCAGCTCTAAATTTATGTCCAATGCTAATGCAGGAAGTGTTTTAGTTGCCTTAGCCATATTTTGCTAGACTGACTGATCTTTTTCCTAACCTTATTCATAATCATACAGAGCAAGAATTTAAAAAATGTTACCACTGAATATAGTCTGGGGTGATGAAAATTCAGCTCACAGAAAGTATGTATTATTTAGAAATAACATAAAAATTGTAGATCACTGCAAAAGTAGAAATCTAAAATGAAGTTAGACAGGTTTTTCTCACATTTTGTCCGCTCCTTTTCTTTGGGGGTCAAACACATATGATCAATGAATTCCCCCCAAAATATATTTTTTAATTAATTTAAGTCTTGGCGGTTAAGTTGTATTTTATTTAACTTCCCATATTTTATTGAAAATTATGGGATGTATTGCAGTTATACACAAGAGTTATGGTTTAGTTCATACCACAGTTTAGTAGCAGTGCTTCAAATAGTTCAACATCTGAAGTAGCCAAATATTTCTGTACTGCAGCGCATCAAGCAGCAAAAATAGCGTGTTTCGTGTGTTTCTATTCACACGCACATGACACACTGTCCTTGTTTTCTCCACAGCTCTCTAGCTAGCTGCATAGGAACCCACATTTCTCCCAAAGAACTGATCTAAAGGAGGCAGGTGGGTCTTCCAGCTCTGGCATTTCATTTGCACTCACGATGGTGTGACTGGCTCATTCGCCAGTCAGCTTGTTTTACTAACCTCTGTACATGTTGCTAGCGGCTAAATGTTTCTGGGCTCCAGTACTGCTTTACATGCGATTTACATACCGTGTAGTCTGCATACGACCGTGTGCACTGTACCCTAAACCCCAGACCTTGATGGTTTGACATGAATACACAAACAGTTAATTATTGAATTGTGTTGCATTTAAAGGTTTTTTTTTCTCGCATTTTCTCCACCCCGTGTCTTTGGGGATGAAATACATATCGTCAACAAAGCAGAAAAACACAAAGAAACTTTAAGTTTTTTAGTTTTCCATATTTATTTAACTTACATTCTTAAAAAGATATTATGCAGATCGTGTTTCATGTATAAAATATGTTTTCAGGCAACTAATTGTAAATGTTTCACTACTGTTAGCGTAATTAGTATAATTAGTATTTGACGCGCATTTAACCTCAGTGAAATTATAACCATAAAGTTCAATAGTCGTTCCACCTCTTCCTGTAAATATGGCAGAGCAGGACGAGGCACCAGCAGCAGACACAGTACACTGCTGCTCTTCCGTGTCTGTGGCCTCCTCCCACTACCTCCCCTCCAACCCCATGCCCCCTCCCCACATGTTGTCAGTGTGTTTGGCCTGTGTTTGTTTGGCGTTGTTTTGATCGCCGATGCTTGTGTGTTTGGGCTGTGCTGGCTGAGCGGCGAGCGTGCCCAGTGCAGAGCTGATGGCGTGCCAAGTGCTCCCTGCGGGCCGGCTGTGCCTTCCACTCTGCTCAGCCACCGTGAACGCCGAGCCGACAGACTGCTGCAGGGGGAACACCACTTCCTCTTTCCTTCTCTTTCTCTCCTGCATACACACAGAGAGGCTCCACCATCAACCCACATCAGCTTTTTTCCTCCCATCCCCGCATCTCTCTCCCAGTTTTTCCCTCTTCTTTTCTTACCTTTTTTTTTCGACTGTTCCGCCACTTTCCTGTTCCTAAAGAACAAAAATATATTTTTAGATTTTTTCTAAAACTTTGTTCAGGTTGTTCTGGTACAACAATTAAAACATTAATTGATTATTGAATTATTGGTATTAAACTATTATTAAAATTAGAAAATATGTAAAGTTTTGTTGCAAATGATTTTAAATGACTACCCATTACTGATATCTATTTTGGCAGTGGTTTTTGGGTCGTGTGCTAGCTATTTTTTTTTTACTATTCGTAACAGCAGTTGCAAGTTGTTGTTGTTGCCGGAGTCCCGTGTTTCTATTTATCTCATGGTACTATAGCTGTACTTCCTGAGGTGACTTCCTGTCCCATCAGGTTCAGCTGGAAACCCCTGACCGGGCTCTGAATCGCAGTACCTACTGTTCATTAACATTTAGCTCTAATTACCAGGCTCATTAAAGCATCGAATTAGCAGCAAAATTCTTTCAGCCTCCTCTCTGTGCTTAATCGTTAAGCAAATGGAGCGTCACAAGTTTGAAGTGATTACTATTGAGATGTTAGTGCCACGGCCCCATGAAATGTCACTCAGCTGCCCTAAAAAAAAAGAGAGAGAGAGGGAGACTGGAAGCAATTTACTTCCGCTTGGTGGGAAAGCTGTTTTGTGTGCACACTGGGCGGTCAGTTCTAGCTTCAAACATCACACAGCTATTATTCTAGTGCTACACGCCGTGAGAAACAGCTTCTCCAGAAGGTCAACAACATTTACATCCAAGAAAAAAAAGAGGCTGACAGCTGTTCACCTGTCAAGCTAATGCAAACTTCCCTAGCATTTGGGTCCCCTCATTTACCATTGGAGGTACACACACCCACCCACACACACACACACACACACACACACACAAGTATACATTAACACCTTCACCTAGGTGTATTGACTTGTGCATAGCTTAGTTTACATATACATGCGCAAAGTGTACACATTGGCAAACACACGGTGCTGCTTAGTATTCAGAAGGTCAAGATTAAATGGCTCTTTCATTGGTTGATCCTCCCAGGTCACAACCTTGAATAGCCAAAGTCAGATTAATTGATTGATTGATTGATTGATTGATACTTCTGAGAGAATATATTCAGCACATTAACGAGGGCTAAATAATTAAATAGTTCTGACATGTAGATAAACACGCATGTACGCAGGGGGTGCATGCATCATGTATACCACCATGCTCCCATATACTGAAACGGGCAAGACGAGACAAATGTGTGTGATTCGAAGCGTTACAGAACAACACCAGTCTTGTTGAAGCATATTAAACAATGCCAAAGTCTGTCGGTTCATGCATGCCTGCTTCTGATTTGAATTATCGGTGCAACAAAGAATCTTTTGGGCTGAATCTGTCAGCACTTGTAATATAGAACTTTACAAGAACAGTCGGTACTCATTTCCACAACACAGTGACACATATCTGCGTCGGTGCTGATGTAAAGAAAAGTGATAAGTAGCCTTGGATGGATGCATTACCCTAACATGTGGTAGGTTTAATGAATAGTTAAATACAGTTTTTAGTGATCTTTTTGTATTTTTCTGTTTTAATCGTCAATTTGTTTTTGCAAACTAAGACTTTTTCACGATTGGAATAACTTTCTCTAATAACAGACAACTTTGTATTACACCTCCCTTTTCATGTGCCTACCTGCCTCTCAATCAGTTTGGAGGTGGAGGTTACCTGTCTCGTAAATACAGTTCTTGTGTGGGCTCCAAAAAAGTTAAAAATTACAACTACTAAAAACCGCGAATGGGATGTTAAGTGTGCTGAAAAGTCGGAGGAAGTTCTCTGGTGCGGGGCACTGGGTTACAGATGACATGGGTGTTTTACTGAAAAGCAGCAGGAGATGGAGTTAATGTGGTGTATCACTATCCCAAATACTCCTGCTCCTATTACAAGCCACTCATCTTCAACAAACTCTCCCATGACTCTTTCTACCTCCATACTTCTATTTCTATCTGTCTCTCCAGGTCTCACCTCTCTCCATTTCATGGCTGTTTTCTTCCTCTATTTGCTTGACAAGACAATGGATAATAACCCTGGAATAGCACAGAGACGGGCAAATGAGAGTAATCAAGCTGTCTTGTCCTGGTGGCGTTCAGGTTCACTCATCAAACCCTAATTATCACCCTGGAAACCAATGTTCCGCTTTAATTGTTCTGATGAATGAAATATTACAGAGAGGAGTCGGGCTGCAGCCGAGCGGAATAACAGCTTTTAGCCATAAAACACAGCAGAGTAGGAGGAGGAGGACGAGGAGGAGAAGGAGTGAAGGTGACTCAGGAGAGAACGAGACAGAGTGTGAGAGAGCTGGCAAAAGTAATGGATAAATAGCATTCAGCATGACAGATGTGAGAAAAAGAAGAGAGAAATCGGCGCGGGGGAAAAAGAATGGTCGAGACAAACTGGAAAAATGACAGCAACAGTTTTCAGAAAGAGAAGAAAATGAGTCAGACTGAGGATGTTTAAGAGCGGTCTAATTGCTCCAAGATAGCACACAAGGAGGTGTCTGGCCAGTAATCGAGACAGATTGCACCCTGAGGTTTTTTACATGGCTCCCAGCTGAGTTGTTCTAATATAAAAAAAGCACCGAATTACTGGGCCCACATTCCTATAAACTGTTAAACTCCTGTATGGCTCCTTACTGACAAAGAACATCAGTAATCAAATCTCAAATATCAGAGGCAGACACCATAAACTTTAATAATATACACGTCTTCGGTGACTTTTTGGCATACAATTAGATGTCATACCGGAAGTATTGTTTGTTGTTTGTTGTTTCTTTCCCTGATTTGATTTTAAGACGTCACGCTCAAAACAAACCAGACAAAAAACCAAGAGGGCATGAAATGAGACGGTTTCACACAACATCTGCCGAACCCACCATCCTTGCACATTTGAAATTATTCCTTTAGGCTGTCAAATGAATGTATCCTCTCCACCAACACACATACACACATATTGTTCCCAAGCACTTGTGCGAAGTCTTAAAAGTTCTTGCTACTTGAATTTGTAGACACTGTGCTGTAATACATTGGCGAGGGGGGAAGGGGGAGCACATTGTCATCAATAATGGAGCGTATGGGACATAACCGCAGGGGTACGTGGCATTATTGATATCAGTTCCCCCACGCCCCCCAGTTGTTTCAAGTGCTGGAACAGCGGGGGTGGAGCCACAGAGCGAACAGGGGGAGATGGCTGGCGGAATAAACAAGAGTGTGGCCTAATGCACATGCAGCACACCCATTCTGTACGTGCATGTACATGCACACACAGACAAAAACAAAAACTTCATCCATGTATGCGTATGTATAGATGAATGAAGGGGTGGCAGCTGGATGGGTGGACAGAGCAGAGAATGAGGGGCCTAAGAGGCACAGACACACTTTGATGGAAAAGTAAAGCGATGCGGTAAAGTTAACCGAGCGGATGATGCATAAAAGTGTCCCCAGTCTTATATCCGTGTGCTTGATTTAAAGAAAAGATACAGACATCGTGAAAAAAAAAAAAGGTATCTCTTTGAAAGCATAAGGCAGACGGTTCCTGTCACATGTTCACCGTCACTGTCTCAGCACTTTGTAAAGAAACTCATTTTTAACAGAGGGTGCTGATAACTTTCATGTGAATCCCCGCCATCAGCGGAAGCTCAGATAAACATGTGAGACAGTTTAATAAGACACTTTAATAATGTTCTACAACAGCGTGAATGGAAATATGGGTAAGTTTAAGAGTTTATTTCAGAAGTTGTAGGAATACTTTGCCTATTGCGTGACTGGCCTCCCTGGACACCTTTGCTCACAGTAAATTATGAAGCTGGTGTAACCAGTCCTGTAAAACTATTCTTTATTGTACATTATTTATCCCTCGTAAATACATAATGGCTTCAGCTATACAGACATGTGTACAGGAGACACACTCACATATATATTTATGTATGGTGTATCTGTATCTGTCCTGAGAAAGTAAACTGAGCGAGATAACGTCCCTTCTATGTTCAGCTCAGTCTAACCAGATAGTCCCCTGCTTTTTAAAAAAAAAGAATTCATTTATTCAGAGATACGCAGATATTTGAGCTTCAGATTCCCTAACAAACCGATTTAAATGGATTTCTTATCAGAAGAAATGAAGCACAAGTGAAAACTCATCTTTTTACCACCGTGTAAATCTGCTGTGTTCTAACTTAGCTGACACTGAGTGGAATTTAAACAGAGGTCTATCTCACAACGTAAATAGTGTATACTGGATCGGAAGTATACATGCACACGAGTGCAGTGTTCAACGAGTTCAACGCGTACCAATTGCTGCAATTCGTCTTGAAAAGAAAAGAAAAACAATAAACAAACAACAAACGCCATGAGAACATGGTGAGGCGGTTTTAGTGGCTGGCGATAAATCACTCCTAAATTGCGTATCCAAACTATTAAGCTAACAAGGCGGTCAACAGCCTGGGTTGACTTCAAACGACAGTTTGCAGCAAGAGCGTGCCGAGTGAGATGAATGCTAAGCGGGAGGGATCAGAGAATGAGCGCATGTCTCTCCAAAATGAAACATTTCCTGTCTAATGTCTTTTGTCCTTGGGGCTGTATATGGAGGTCTGACTACTGTGTTTCAGCCGATGCACAATAAAAGAGAAAGGCAAAAGAGCGCAGCTCAGGTTCATCACGCCTCTGGGCAGAAGTGCACACCATACACAGCTCTGTGTCATAAATAATACACATAATATTAGATCAGGAGACATCAGGCTTTGGCTGATATGGGTTTTTAGAGGCCAATGCCAATTTCTTTTTTAGTTTTTGAAACACTGCTGCCAAAATGATCGTAATCCTTCCTTCCTTCCTTAAACTGTCAGTGTCTTTTGTTGATTTCACTACTAGAAGCAAAAAAATGAATTATCTAAAAGAATAAAAAAAAAAAATCAAATCAAACAAATCAAAATAATGTATTCAGTATATTTGAATACATTCAAGTTTTACAGCGAATCAGCCTACTAGTGTTTGTTGGATTTTATACCCTAAAAAACTGAAATGCTGCCATGCACCGCAAAATACCAGCACAAGTCCTGTACAAATTAGAAGTCTTGTTCCTGTCGAGGGCAACAAGTCCTTGCCTCTTATCTGCAGTCCAGCTGCGTTGGTTGGTCCTATCAGCAGGCTGTTATCTTGGTGCCCTCTTAAACCTCAGCACTGTATGAGCTACCTGGGCCTTATCAGTGTCTGTCCTCCTAGAGAAGGATCCATGGCCGCCGGGTCTTCACCGACCCTGGATCGACCTCTCCTTGGTTCTCCTCTTCCAGCATTGTTGGCCTGTTTTACCCTGAGCGCTCGCTTTCTCCCTCGCTCTCGCTTTCTCTCCCTCTTGCTCTCATTTACTCTCTTCATTTACTCGCTTTCAAAGTCAAGGTGTATTTTAAGCAAGCCAGTGTATCTTTAAAAAATGCTGGGATATTCAATGTGCTACTGTAATTTTCACTTGAGGATACAGGAACCACTGTTTAGGAAAAGTTACATTGTCACTTTTACCAATAATCAATGTTTTTTAATGCCAATAATACATCAAATGCTGCATTATCACAATTAGAGAATATAATAATTTACAATTAAACAGCAGCAACACTGAGTTTTGCAAATATTATTTGAATATATAACAACAATACAGCGGTAAGCTTCATATAGTCAAACAGAAGTGTTTCGTCTTCCTGTAAATACACTGTCATTTTACATTTTTTTCTTGAAAACATAATGTTAGGTGCCAGACAGCAACAACGTTTGTCTGCATGTCTCTTCATGCTGGAAATGCCACATTGGTATTCATGATGTGCTGTGGTTAGAGCGCCAGGCATCCAGCACATTACAGCCAACCAATTATTCGCTAACAATTGAGAACATGCATATTAGAAATGTCAAATTAGAAAAACTAAATGTGCTCAGTGCCTGCCTTGCAAAACAATAACGGCGTAAACAAGACAACACAGCTTTGCTGTGCCAAAGTCAAATGCTGTCTCTTAGTTTATGTAAAACGAAACAACATATATACAGTACATAATTTGTTATGTGGCAAATATGAACCAGAATGGCATATAATAACCTAACCCCGGGACAAATAAAGGGGGAAACCGCCACTATGTACTGGGGACTGGAAAATGGTTGTAAAATGACTAATGGAGCATAGACGATTTGTCAAAGGGGGAGACATTTCTAAAAGGATACATTCAAATAATACAAAAAAGTAAAAAAAAAAAAAAAAAGATTTAGCTCACTTTATAACTAGGCACTTCAAGTACATATTAAACAGAAGGAATTACAGAGAGATGTGATGTTCCTCTTGGTTAATTCTCTCCTTTAGTGTCTTAGATTAAAATTCTTCAAGTATTCAGAGAGATCTGTTATAATAAAATGGCATTAAATACAAGGACTATGAAATGTGAACACTGAAAACTCTTAGCAATAATTATGCAAGTGACACAACAAATGGGAAATGGATTAGGCGATTAATAAATAGCGAGGGACACCAAATATTATCATTATTATCATGTGAAACACAATGCAAATAACCACAACAACGTGTTTGTGTCCTAGTATAAACTCCACTTGTCACAATGTTATCACAGATTACCAGCATGATACAACATGGGCAGTTGTACATACTTGAGTTTTCAGCAAAAAGACAGGATTTAACATTAAACCATAATCAAAGAAGCCTAATGTGAAAGCCATGGGTAATTACATAAGAGTACAAAGAGACGTACAAATAATAATCAAATAATTTAAATCCTTCTATTCAACAGCTTTGCACACAGTATGAGCACATGCTGCATGTGGACCAACGTGCCCATTGAAGTTGACAGGAAAATTAAAGAACATCAAGACAGCTGACGACCCCATACTGCTGTGAAATAGCCCGTCTCTCGCAGGGACATTAAAAAAAAGGACGCTCACATGCAAGTAAATCTGTTGTGACTCACGCTAATTGACAGGCCCAAGTGGCTACACAGAAGTGGGCCGATGCTATCCCAGATAGCTGTGTGCTACTGACGCTGGTGGCTTTACAGTGGCAGTAATTATTGGAGTGGCGACGGTGACAGCAGCACTAATGAGTGTTGACAGCCACACCCCCATGGCTGTTTGTTCTAATAGCCCAAACATCAGGCATAGAATGAATTAGTTTTGTTTTTTTTTCTCACACACACCATCACTAGTGTGTGATGTGCATATCTGCGCATGCTCACTAAAACACAGACATGCATCTGTGAATATGCACACTTATTGGAATTACAGCTTATCCAGGGAAGGTTGACTGAGCATGCAGGCTCTTTTGCAGCAGACTTACATTCAAGCTGTTACATTAATTCTCACCCAGTATAACTACACCCTGCTGCTGCTGAGTATCTCGGTGTAACAGTTGGGGGTTATGTGTCTTGTTCAAGGACAAGTATAAAATGTTTCTGTTCCCAAGTGTTTCTTTTTTTTTTTTTTCTTGTCTGCAACAGCTTCATATCTGCAACTTTAACACGTGAAACATTGTGTAACTTTTCTACCATGAAATGAATTTAAAATAATTTTGATTGGTGCGCTGTAATCAGGTGAATGGTGTCATTCCCACTCTGCGCTTTATATGCCTGTTTCTGACTACTGTATGTACCTTGCTCTGGGTATGATCCCCTGTGACGAGTACGTAATGCTTTATGGCACTAAGTCACACTTATATATTCATATTTTATGGAGAAAATGTTTCCTTTATTCTTAGCTTCCTCCGTCAACATCCACTTCACTTCTGCTATTTATCCACAGAGGCTGCTGAGCCTGGTTACCTTGTCCACTTGCCCAGCCTGTAATTGTGGCACAAAATCAGTGTCAGCACCCCTGTCCCCCATCCAAAATGCCTGTGGTACAAACACTAATACTCCCATGGTGCTCAGAGCTCACAGTCTGGGCAGCCCGGCTAACAAACTGAGCTATCATTAGCTAACAGCAGCTATAGTTCACAGTGTTTTACTTTACTCCATCACAAAAATCTGTAAATCACTTGATGCACAGCAGAATTACATCATCGGGAAAGCAGAAAACATTTTATTCATAAAATATGATCCAGTTTCACCAAAATCAGTGAAATAGTCAGTGGTGTGTGACTTAGTGCCGTAATGGCATAGACACCATTCACCTGATTAGCTGTCAATGTAGCATCAAAATGATTTCAAACGTGTTATTTTATTGTAGAAAAAGTGACACAATGTTACTTTTAACAAAGAGAACACCAATTGCTGAGTTTACTGATAGGTAACAGTGCATGATTAAAATGACAGAGTGCATTTTACAAAAAAACCCAAATCAAACACTGTGGATTTTGAGTTTAGTAAGATGATTGCAGACTTGAACTTTGAATAGAAAGTACCAGCCCTATTATTATATTCTTTGGAAAAAGGGACTAAACCTTCAGCAAAAAAAAAAAAAAAAGTGGTTGCACAAAGAATTCATCATGTATTCAGTCATAACGTCCAGAATCAGTTGAAAAAAAGAACTGTGTCCTTGATTTTCCTAGCAAGGATACCCAAAGAGCGCTGCCCAGGGGACCTAGTAGCATTGCCACAGCTTGAGAGGCAAACAGTGTGACCATAATTTCTTCAGAACAAAGAGGCCCAACAGCAGAAAACAACTGCGTTCATTTGCCTGATCACTATATTGTGACAACTTCTCTGGCTCTAATTTGGAAATAATGAATTATATTAGCCGCAAATCCTGTTCCCTTCTAATTAGTGGCTGTGGGACCAGGTTTGTCGTTTATGAGACAATCGAGAATGGAGTAATTACATTGTGTAAATCAATTAGGACCTTCCATTTGTGTACAATGTATTTTCCAAAGCAGATTAAATGGTGCTTATTATAAAGACAGAACCTGTCCAGCACACTGTGAAGTGGGAAATTAAAAGGAGGAAGAGGGAGTAAGGGAGAAGGAAGTGAAAAGAGTCAGAGAGGAGGGAGGACAGAGGAATCAAAACAGGGCTACAAGGGCAAGGGCATGCTGAGAGGATAATTTGCACTTCCAACTCAGTCTCTCACATGCAGGCAGAGAGACAGATGTGTGCAGAAGGGCAGAAAGAGGAAGAAACTGAAAAAAAAAATAAAACATGCACAATCGGGTTTGATTCATATAGGCTTTTGAATGCCCATAATAGTTTGAAAACCTTTTGATAATTTCTGAAATGCTTTTCATAATTTACATGAAAGATGAATTGCACTAAACCATCATTTGAATGCAATAGTGAGTGGACTAGGACATGTTTAAGCATAATGGGAAGTCTTTCTGGAGTGAAACAATCTGGCTGATGACATAATGTCTATTTCAGTAGTCATAATGGTTCCATATTTTTTCTCAGTTGCTTCCAAATTTCTCAATTTCCAGGACTTTGAGTTGTGAAGCATCTCATTCTGCAAAACTAACATCAGTTTAAGCTGGTCCAGTGCAGCTACGATTAGCATACCATTTGCATATCTTGTCATTGTCAGATGACTGTACTGGTCATTTGCTACTATTAACAAAATACAACCGGCAACACGTTTGAATGAAAAGAAGTTTTAAAGATAATGCATGGATCGGCCATTCTTATTGTTTGTTAAGTCATTGTCCCTTTGATTAGCTGTTACATCTGCTACCCAGCTGTTAAAGCTCAAGATGAATAATGGGACTGGCTATGACAATAACGATAGCAACAACTTTAAAATATTTAACTGGACCCAGCAAACGTAGACTAGCGGACCCGTACAAAGACTACTACACCCTTTCATTGCTACTGGCTTTTCTCCAATAGTCACCAGCAGCTATTTCTGGCACTACATCCTCTGCCACATCACTTGTCTAAAACACCACCCATGGCTTCCTTTTCTGTCCTTGTGTATTCATTGTCCCATCTTCACCCTGTCTCTGTCTCTTCACCCTGCCTATAGAAGTCACCAATACATTTAAAAAAATTGCTACTGTACGTGCATATGGAGGAAGGTAAATATGACTTTTCTTCATGAGTGCTCAATTTTGATATTTATATGGTCTGTCATCAAAGAATAAAGGTCAGCTACATTGTCTGAGAAATATTCACCTTTTGAATGTCCATGACAAATGCATTCATACTTGAAATGATGCGGTAGAGAAATTACCGTCATATACTGTACCGCTATTCTTTTATTTTCCTTTACTTTTAATTTCCGTACAGGAATCAGTACATTTTCACTTTCATCCAATTATTAACCATGACCTCCATGCTGCTTCCCCTATCTTTCAAAGCAAACAGACAATTTAAAGTGACTTGATGCACCCCAGAGTGTTCCATTACACTCATTCAGCTGTACTAAGTGTGTCTAAAAGATAATAGGCAGCACTGTAGTAAAACCATCTTTGTTCCACTGGCTTTGTTCTGTAGTATACACTTAGATTATAGTAGTCTCCTGCTTCATATGGATTTTTAGTTCTTTTATAAATCTGTTGAATGCAAAGTTGACTGTGGATTATCACTGAGTCCCTTCAAATAATGTGTTTTATGTATGTAAAAGATTATTATAGAAAGCTTTTAGCCTTAAATGTTACTTTGGTGTTTGTGACACCTGGATTACCCCCTGGTGGTGTTTGCATGTTTACCACAAGGCACACAGGTTTAAGCATTTTTTGACTATATCTGCCCCTTTATTTTGTGTTTTTTTGCCCTTCTTGACCATGGACAACAATCATTTCATTTTGATTATTGTTGATTATGATTGTAATGATCATTATATTATTGATTCTGACAAAGTGTATGTCCAGAATGATAGCATTCATCAAAATTATTCAACAAAACAACAAAATTATTGAATTATTGTTATTATTACAAACAAATCTGAAAATCAATTCAGTTGGAGGATAAAAAGGTAATGTTTTTTTTGCCAGACTGTCTTGCTGTACCATATTCTTGAAGTGAGTCATGGTATTAATACTGTATGTATGTACTGTGTATACTGTTTGAACACGTGCATCCTATGGGTGTGTTTTATGATCGTTTTAAGGTTACCTAACATACCATAGGCTGCAAAGGAACTCCAGCGGTAGTGATGACAACGACACACTTTTCTGTGACTAAGTCATGAATAAATAAAAAAAGAAGAAGTGGAGGCTTGCGTGACAAGAAGTGATTTAACAAGCCTCTCTTTCCCCTTGTCTGCGAGGGAGGGGTGTCCTCTGGTCTAACTCCTCCTCAAATATCACAGTTCCTGAGGAATCTGATGGTGCAAGCAAATCAAATGTTAAATGAAGTTGGTGTGAATCCCTCACAGACTTGAGACAAAGGGGGTGGGGATAGAGAGAGCTTTTAGCAAAACACACCATTGCACACATCACTGTATTATAAGATTTCAGGTCAGGCTGTGCTGAAAAAAGACATAGAGCGTCCTCTGCTGCTGTCTCCAGACTTTAGTGCTCTGTTTTACCTCAATGATGTCTGGGCTGATAATGATGACAGCATGATTGCGGTTACTTTGGATATGTTCTTCAGCTAAATCCAAGCAACAGACAAACATTAAATTAATGCTGGCCCAAAATCTGATAGATAAGGAAGAGGTCACTCGGGGGGAAGATGTAGTAGCTGGAAGAGATGAAGAACTGAATGCATCAAGAAAAATTCTATAAGCAAGACAGTCTTGAAAATAAGCTTTGGGTTACTTTGGACTGAAACTGCATAGTGTTCTCTTGTCTATGAAGTCTTTGCAAAGTAAACTCAATCATCAATTCTGCTGTCTGACTGTCTGAGACTGCAAAGTGTCTAGGAAAAGTGCAAGATGGACAAGACGGGAAAAAAACACAACTGAAGAAAAACAAATGAAAAAAGGGGGTTTATCTTGCCAATCACAGCTGCTTGCCGAATTGTGTCTTAATTAGACTGCCAGAAAAAAGCTGTGGGAAAACTACTCCATTCTTCAAAAATGCCGACAAAATCTCTGTCTTGTTTGTTTCTGGATCAATCGTGAATAAAAACATGGTATGCTAATGCTAATTACTGAAACAAGCACACTATTTTTTTGTTTTACATTTCCTCCTAAACAAGGATATAAAAATCCAACAACGTAGCACCAAGCACTGACTACAAATGATCATAAATAACACAGCTCAATAGGTGACTTGACTTCTGATATTATAAATGTGAAACTGGGGAATACTAAATGATTCCAAAGCCCCAGAAAACTCTGTCCATGGTGCTGAATGTCTGTGTGGACACTACACAGCACAAAGAGGCAAACCTCTGCTACCCCTGAGTATAATACAACACAATCAGCAACATTCAGGAGAACAAGACACATTATTTTCCAGCCACATAAACAACTGCAAGCTGAAAGAGATGAGGGGGCGTGTTTGACTCACCTGAGTATTTTAAGTCCACCATGGTGGCAAAATGGTCAGTAACCATGTTGTATAATTTCCCACCGGAATTCCTGCACCACCAACAAACAGCTTCATTTCTGTTTTGTCTAAATTTCCCACTCTCTCTTGTCCACAGGTGTTCCCACTCTATTCTACTTGGCCTCATGTCCAGTTTCACAGTTATAGAGTAGCTCAGTAGCTTTTTTTTCTATTTTAAGCTGGAAGAGACATCAACTATCAAAAATTACACACAGGACAATATCAGGTATCAGTAAAACAAAAAAAAAATTGCAGTGGGTGATTTTATAAAATAAAATCAGTACATAAATGAAAGGATGAAAGTCTACAGGTTACAAATAATGGTTTCTACATCAACCTTGGTACACAATACTGGTGCTTCCAAATTGTAAACACACAGTCATATCTGCAACTGATACCGGCAACTGCTGTATTCTATGAGCTGAGTACTCTTTTCTGCTCCTATTGCTGTTGTTGAGTTAAGAGACTGTGAACTGTGGATGGCTGTTGTGCAAATACATTTTCTGCCTTTTTCTGACACTCAATATGTGTGAGAATGTCTCCAAACTCTCCAAGATACTAAACCCTAAAATAAGTGTGTGTGTGTGTGTGTGAGAGAGAGAGAGAGAGAGGGTGTCTCTGGTGTGAAAGGTAGAAAGGCGTGATATAAATGCAAGTCCATTTACCAAAACTGACTTCAACACAGGACACTGCCATGTTAAAAACTACTTTCAACAAAAACAACACACTTTAACTGTCATCATAAACTTACTGATAAGCAATGAAACAATGTTGGAATATAGCACTTTTTTCTTGGTCGCTTTGGATAAAATCACCAGCTAAATGACTACTTTCCGAATGTAAATGTACATTTTTATCTGACTCTTCCAGTAAAATAATTTTTATTTTTTATTTTGATGCGGAAAAAACTAAGTCAGAGCAATTGCCTGAAAGAGTGGCATAATCAAACGTTTCTCTCAGGTGCACAACCTGGTGGCTCAGATTGGAAGTGCCCTTCTTCAAATTGATCGCAAACTCAAAGGCCATGGCTTGTATTTTGTTAACAGAAGTGTGTGGATATTTTCTTGCTTTTCATACACTTGTATTCTTTTTTTTTTCTACAAAAGAACAAGAAAGTAAAAAAAAAAAAAACAAAACAAACAAAAAACGATTCATTCAACTAAAATACATCTCGCTATGCAGATAATTGTGTGAAACAATGTGTCTGGTGCATTTCCAAGCTTTGCCTCCACTGCCTAAGTGCTGGAAAGAGATGAGCTGTAATTTTGTCAGCACATCTTAGGCAATAGTTCAGCAGTGGCAAGAATGAAGACATCATCTTCTCTAAGATGTGTTCTTCAAAGAGAAAGAAAGATGCAGTAGTTTAATGACAGCACTTCATTTCAGAACTGCACAAGCTATGAGTTTATATTTTTTTAAAAATGGAAGGCACTGAGGAGACATGCAGGGAATAACATAGAGACAGATAATGTGGGAAGAAGTATTCAGACTGAGTCATGAACCAGGACATCTTATTCTGTCTTCTCATCCCTTGTTCTATTATTCCATTTCTTTTTCTCAAACAATGACAGTCTGATGAACCGGATCCTCCCTAGGGGTTTGGAAAGTAAACCTAACTTGAATTCCACTTGTTAAATTCTTAGGAGAATCGACAAATTAAAATGAACATTCCCTAGGGTATCAAACTGTACAACTATATTTACTTGCATATGTTAAACACATAAGAAATACATCTATATCCACAAGTTATCCTAAATTAAACTTTTACATTACACATTCGCCACATTCCTAAAACTCCAGGTAAAAGTTCCATGTTTGGCTAGTCCAGTCTTTGGAGTACAGTACCAGCCAAAGGTTTGGGCAACTCAATGCCTTTTCTTTGTTTCTTTTTGAATTGTAGATTGACAGTGAAGATGCCGTAACATACCTATGCTAAAAAGGGTAACTTCATTAAAGTTACCATCCTCAGAAATTGCCAACTAATGGCAGCATAGATTAGAGCACAACACTGCACCACAAAAATGTTTCACAGACTTTAAATAGCAGACCTCTACTGAGGGAGGCCAACAAACACAGAGATGTTAACATTAAACATTAGATCAGTGGAAATATGTACTTTGGTTTAATTCGATGTTTGTTTGGTGTGTATTTGTGAAATGGTATGGTATCTGCATTTGTGGTTCCCGATGTGAAACATGGAGAAGTTGTGATGGTGCAACGGTGCTTTGCTGTTGACACTTTTAGCAATTTAACCAGTTTGGCTACCATAGTGTTCACACTAAAAAAATTAAATCTTATCTGGGTTGCACTTTGCGGCACTACTTGTACCTCAGCTGGCTGTGGCTGCTCTTGTCATATTCATAGCTCCAAACCGTGGCCATTTCTTCATGCCACGTGTTGCACCCTGCA
The DNA here is from genome assembly GCA_028641955.1 of Protonibea diacanthus. Lineage (NCBI taxonomy): Eukaryota > Metazoa > Chordata > Actinopteri > Sciaenidae > Protonibea > Protonibea diacanthus. Next base: position 15,186,294 of record CM053986.1, read on the forward strand.
CCCCATGAAGTCCTGTTCCATACCCAGATCCCTTCAGGGAATGTCCAGTCCAGAAGGCTGGAGAGTTACTACTCTAATCTGAAAAATCTGATTATTCATGTTCGTTAAATATAAAAGTTCAAAGTGTCCATAGTCCATATCTTAGAGATTTAAAGTTAATGTAACTCATTTTTTCTACTTAGTCAAATCCCTGTGCTTGTACTTGTTCTCTTCCCAAACAGTGTCATAGTATATAAAATTCTCTTCCAGAAAAGTACCCTTGAGGTAAAGTAAACACAGATCCAAAGCAGCCGCAGCAGTTCGCCATCCTGTCCACAGAAAGGTGGAGATCAAAGGCAGCGGTTCCCCCTCAGCCTGGGAACACATGCTTTGATCCTTTATTGGCTTGACCTCCATTCGACCTCCTGATTTCAAACAAAGGCCTTTGTTCTCATTCTCAGACCTCAGGAAGGAGCCAGATGAGTACAAACTGCAAAGTTTGAGGACTAGGAAGGATGGGAAGAAAGACGGGTAAGAGACACGGAGCAAGAAAACAGGCATTAAAGGACCAGTTTGTAGAACTCGGTGGTATCACTATTGTCTTACCACGTCTTTCCTAGTATGGGAGGAAGTTTAGTTTGTACGTTCTGGGCTACTATTGAAATAAGGTGGTCCAGCATGTTGGACTCCATGGAAGCAATGTCTGTAGCGATGTCTGTAGATATCTGTAGATATGAAAGACTCTTCTTCTTCCTTTTCTAAAGCATAAGGGCTCTTATTTCCAGGTCATTATGCACTAATGAAAACAAAGTTATCAGTATTATATTCCATTTCTGTAAATAGAGCCCCATAAACCTTACACATTGGACCCTAAAGAGAAAATTTTTTCGACAACTCTGAAGGAATTGATGAAATTATTAGACTGGATAATGCTCAGAAAATGTATTTGCTCTCATAAAGTCTTGCCAGTTCCCCTGAATCCACAATGTTAATGTTAAAAATAATATAATAGATTTAAGTGTTATGTCAAACATTATGCTCTATTCAATTAACTAACTACCTCTGGAATATCAGGATGGATGACCTGCAGGCTGAAACTTAAGGAAGTCGATATTATTAAAACGTTCTTCCTCCAGCAGCAGGCGGTCCTGTCACACTGTGAAATGTCCGAGGTGCATCAGGGAATGTTTCCACGGGAGCCAACATACATTTTGCTATCTGCTGCCGCCATTGTGGAGTCGTCAGTTGTTAATGTTTGATACATTGTGTTCTGTGTATGATGCAGAACTCTGGCCTGAGCAGAACTAACCCCTTGGACCAAAATCACCAAATAGAGAGCATCAAAGCTTTGAAAATGGTCATGACAATTTGAAATCTTACAGCATGTTACATCAGGCCAGCTGATATGTCTCTTACAGCTTTTTACAATTGCTAAGTCACATTTCTCTAGACGAGTTCACTTGCAGTTCACTTGCAAACATGCAGCTCAGTGCAATAGATAATCTCACATACAAAATGCTAATACTAATATTAACACTCATTATATAATGACCATACAATCAATAACTACCTATGCTACCTTCTATGTCACAGAAATGAATCAGAAATATGCTTAATTGATTTATTTTTTTTACCATTTGCCATTGTAATAAATACCTGTTCACTGTACATACTGTAGATGTATTTCTACATACTACATACAGTATTTAAATGAGATATATAGCAGTGCTAGTCAACCCTGTCTTCTGCATTTGTCTACAAGTTCTCGTCCACATCACCCCTTACATCTTATCTCTCTGCGTTACACCTGGGATAGAACCTTTCTGCATACCTGATCCATCCCTGGTAATCTTCTGCAGATATGACCAGACATCCAGCGGCCATTGTGTGCCCAAGAGGGGCATCTGATCATGTGGCTGGTGGTCATAAATGTCCCACCCTAATGAGGAAAAGAATTCCTCTATATGGCGATGACTAATGGAGAGTAAAGGTGGAAGGAAAAGTGACACCATCCTGAGCTTTTGAAACATTGTCCCAATTAGGAAAAATCTGGATTCTGCCTCAATTCAGAGATCATGACGGAGTAACATGATGTGCTTTTTATGTTATTTTTTAAGTTTATGCATTTTTATTATTTTAATTTCATCTGCTTCTATCTACTTCTTATTGATTTTTAGATTTTGACTGTGACTGTTTTAATGATTTTTGATGGTTGAGTTTGATGGTCTCTAAAACAAGCACGATTTAAGGGAAGTGAATGGTTGCTAAATAGTTTAATTAAAAAAGGCTATCATAAATCATATAAATTTGAAAGTCCAAAGAGGCAGCATGAGATATTTTCTATGTGCAGCATAACTAATCATAAACACTGGTATGATAATGTCGTGCTAAAAACCAGTCACGAGTTTCATTCATAGCAACAACCTCTAAACACATACACATTTTTCTATGACAAAATTTCACTGACCTCATATGAAACCTTCTCTACAATTGCGCTTCACCCTGTATCCCATTACACTGACAATCATCATCTTCCCACCCATGTCAAACTGTGTCGCGGACTCTGTGGAAGGACTTTGGCCTTGTGTCACACTGCTCCAGTCAGAATGGAAGAGAAATATTTATACCTGCCAGACTGATAGACTGATGTTTAATTCATCAGTTTAAGACTGTGGCCCTGCTGACCCTGGACTCTGGGAGACGGAGGCTTTTCAGGGTTTATGACCCCCTCATTAACACTCAGTGGGGACACGCTGCTTGAATGGGTTCATCTGTGTGCATGTGTTTGCATGACTGTAGTGTATGGGCAAGATTGTGAAGGTGTGTTTTTTTTTTTTTTTTTTTTAAATATTTTCTTTTATTATGTATTCCATAAAATCCGCTGTTATTTTTATTTGCCCAGCTGCTTCATATGGCCGTACAGCTAAACGCTTATTTATTGTATGTGTGTGCCTTCCATAACAAATACCTACTGAGGCAGCATTTCTTTGCCCTCTGACCCAGCTGCTGGCCTCCCTGTCAGCCTGTACACACCATATTACTCCCAAGACCCTATTTCGTTACTACCCCCACCATTAAACCACATTAAGTCATTCTTATGCAGGTAAAGGGGATGTGGTGGAAGCTGGCAATAAAATGTAGATATGTATAATGACAGTAAGATGAATGGAAGGCAAATTGTGGGGACAGAGGGAAGAAAGGTGAAAAAGTTGAATGATAACACTTCTGAGGGTTGAATGGCCACTCCCACCCAAACTCCCTCCCCTCATTGTATTGGCCTTACCACAACTTTTTGTCCCTCTGTCTATATGACAATATGACATATTCGTACCAAGCTGAACAATCAATCAAGGACTGATATTTGCTTTTTGTTAAAAACTGAATACCATCTACTCAACCCTCTGGGGTCTGAGCAATCACAAGATTGCAAAAGCAATTAATAAGGCCATTGATAGGACCGCAGAGAGTCACATGAATAATTTACAAACCAGAACAAAGTATCAAACAAGCCCTGATGACTACTGCTTACTCTCCTAAGAGGATGTGAAAAAATGAGGATACAATATGCTGTGAGCATTTATAAATGACTTTCTGACTTCCTCTCCACGTCCACATTCAGGAAACAAATATAAAGATGACATCACAAAACAAGCAGCGTGCTGAAATCACTCTCAGCATGCCTAGAAGTAACAAAGAAAGGGATGTGAAGATAAAGAGACATCCCAACACTCTGTTGAGTGTCTGTTATCCAAAGTAAGCAGAAGAAAACAGATGGGGGAGCTAAATTGGTATTCAGTCAGTCTTGGTGTTGTGTGCCATCTGTTGAGAATAAGATGGCACCTTCAGAATGCAGAGGATAGATGAGAGGGCTACTCGCTCACTGCAATCATCCCGCTAAAGCCACAGCTTCTAGGGCTTCAGAGTTGTTAGAGCAGAGAGCTATTTTCATTAAGTAGCAAATAAGTACAGCTGTGATGATGCCAATCTTGTGTTTGTGTGTGTGTGTGCATGCGTGTGTGTGAAAATCCATGCATGAGTAACACTATCTATCTATATAATTACCTTTGATATTAGAGTTAAAGTTAAAGTTTTGGGGAAAAAAAGCAAAACAAAAAGAAAGAGCAGAAAGAAAAATACAGCGAGAAGATATATATAAAAAAATGCTCAACCAAAGTACCTGCACAAATTTTCTAAAAGGTCTTACATCCACAGTCATTATGCACACTGGAGCAGTGAAGGTAAGCTAAAAATCATAGCGTGTAGGCAGGATATGAGTGCCAAGCCTAAAACACCTATTGCAGTTCAGACAGGATAACGTTTATGTTAATATGCAAGTAATTCATTTACCTTGTCAAACTATGTCTGCCCGTAGCTATTGAGAAAATGAGTTACTGTGACTTCCTTCTTTCTAGTCTGTTGCTGATGGACCATCACTGACTGAAAGCTGTGTCCACATTTGCCTCTGTGTGTGTGTGAAAGAGGGGGACTACTGTATTTGGAGGCACAAACTTGAATGCATGGGTAAAAGTTATTTAATTGATTTCAATATACCATGTTTCGAGTGTGTTGCCTTGCTGACCTTCTCGGTGTGTGTGTGTGTGTGTGTGCATGCGTGGCATTAAACAAGGTAAAGACAGCATGTGACTGCATATGTCATGCAGTGTGTGAGCTACATCGCTTGAGATTGCGTCATGGCGCGACACTAAGTGTTTGTGACTGTCATGTTATAGTATTAACCAGGGGTCCCATGCCAATTGCCTCTGTTGAATGCTGCTAGTTGTAGACACAAAGCTGTTAGAAAGGACAAATGAGAGTCACGCCTAATCAAATACAGTACACACACATACATAGGGGTTTTCCATGGGTCCAGGTTGGTCTGCTTTACCTGTGCCATGCCAAGCCAAGCTGTGTTAACATGTTTCCACTACAGCCTCACAGCAAGGGGTAGCCACGCTGCTGCGGTTGTACTAGATAGCAGGGCCAACCACAGCCAACCAGTAGGAGACAGGCTTTTACTGTGGTTTGTGACAAGCACACCTGCAACACTACATCAAGCTAAACCAACTGACCTTGCTGTATTGTATAGTGGAAAAAAATCCAGACCGTGCCAGCAAAGCCAGGCTGCTCACATCTGTTCATGATATGGCTAACGACTACCCCCCCCCACCCCCACACCCTCCCACTGTTAGGTAGCTGACAAAATTAGGCACACTTTCTATTTTGAATAAAAAAAAAAAAACTTTTTGAGTTTTTTGGATAATAAATGGAAATAATTAATAGCAATGGTACAGATTTACTTCATTTGCACACATATGTGCACACAGAGGGGCTGTTGTAATTGTTACTGTGAGCAGTGCAGATGTGAATTCAGCAAGACAGATGCAGGAGTTCAACTCTGGTACCACTGCCTGATTTGCATGAGCTGCTTCTTGCTTGTCAGTCATTAGGACGTGCTCAAACTCACAGTACACTGGCAGCTGAAACAGTCCTCCGACAAGGGAACGCAGGCATGTTCGTGTATAAGAATGTGAGTGCAGCTCGTGTGCTGTGGCCTGATTTATACATAAGGCTGTATTGCGCCACGATAAGGCTAGAACATCCTTGTCATGGTGCAATACGAGACAAAACAAGACACCGCTGCTTGTACAGCCAGAAAATTCACTCAAGTGGATATTTTAATTTTCATTTGTTTATGAGTAACGCTCAGTGTGCAAGTTCATTCATGCTAAGGGTAAGGCACTAATTTGTGCATATAATACAGGCGTCTTGAAGCTTAATGGAATGGCTAAGGAATCACTTTACATTTATCTCTGCACATTGCCTACTCATTTCCATAAGAGTTTACTGCCTTTTGCATGGGTAAGCATTGATGATAAGGGCTGACAAAATAATATGCCACAGAAAAGAATTTAATTTCAGTCTAATTAACTAAATGAAAAAAAAGAAAATCTTTTATATAGTATATATATATATATATATATATATATATATATATATATATATATATATATATATATATGTAAAGATTTTATATATGTATGTGTCTGTATGTGTGTGTGTGTGTGTGTACATACGTACATACTGTACATCTACTCTGAGTGTGTGTATGTATGCATTTCTGCAAAGCTGCTCATGCGTCTGGTTTAGTGTCTGAGTTAATTATTGCTCATTTAGGCATTGATGTCATGGCTGGTGAGAGTAATGGTTTGTTCATATTATCAGTGAGTGAGTATAATAGGGCTATAAAACTCTGGGCTCCCTGTACTTATCACTTGCATGACTACACCCTTTTAAAACACTGCACATGGACACATGGCGGACATTTATAGTAATATACATATAATACCCAGACAAAAAAATTAAACAAGAGAAGTTGATAAGAAATTGGATTTAATAAACTGAAGACGCAAAGATGTGTAAATGCAACAAGATGCCTCTTGCTTGTCAGAGTATAGCCGTCCAACCTTGTGGATGTTTTCTTATGCTTCTTATTCTTACTGTATGTTTAAACACAAGAATTCAGAGTTTCAAGACAACCTTCTGCGGGGTTAGGGTTATCAAAATTTGAACTTGATGAGTAAAATGACTGTCAGTCAATAACACTGTTGCCTGGATTAATCAAATTATATTCAATATTTGGTTTCAACAGGAAGCAGTCAGATTGCTCATTGAAATGCTTTTAGTCACTCAGTTTAGCTCAGTTTCAGGCATCACGTGTCACAAAATTAATATCAGCCTTTGGAAAGATCACTTTATGTCAAATAAAGGTATTTACTCTGATAATCCTGACACACCAAAGTAGTAGAGCGTTATTATTAGATTATTATAATACCTTCCAACGCACACAAATATAGTTATTGTTAAAAAAAAAACATTGCATTTGTGAATTGCAACATGGCAGGGAAGCCAAAATACCCACACACAAATGCACTCGAGTTAACATATGACAAGCTGTTTCTGAATGCAGTTATATATAGAAGTCTATGAAGCAGTTAAACCCATGAAATGGAAAGTTCTATTGCTTCTTTATATTTACAAGTTTAATGTATAAACGGTAAGACATCTCATAGATGTTACATTAAAGTGTCACAGTTAATGCTAAATTAGTATACACCACAGTGCATGAGTATTTTTATTGTTTACCAGGAAATGACAAACTACAAAATATAATATAAATATATAAAAAATGTCCAAAACATTTTTTATCATTGTTGTGCCTGGTACTGGTGTATAGGTGACATACAGCACTAGACATATGTGATTGTTGCTATTTTATTTACTTATAAGATAGGATAGTATGTGAGCTTCTTTTAGTTTTATTTTGAGGTTAATAACTTCCCAAGACTGTCTATTACCTCCCCTGCATGTTGAAAGGTGACCCTCAGTCAAACTGTACAGGACCCACCATAGCATAACACTCTCTCTCTTCTACCAACAGTGAAAATGCAGGAAACAGCAGAAATGGCAATGTGCAAAAGACCAGTTGGGGGCGGAGGGTGTTTGAGATCGGTGATTCCGGGGATGATGGGATGCAAATGGATGCGTGAAGTGTTTACACATGGCTAATTCCCATCTGTCAATCAACCTGGAGTCTTGGGAGAGGGTAAAACCCATCAGACATGATGGGAGGAAGGAAAGAAAGAGATGCATGAGAGGAAAAGAGGATGGTTAAGAGCGTATTAGTTTGGGGAGATTGTCCCACTGGTTAAGTTGCTATTATTGTAACTGTATATATAGTGATACTATTCTACCACCATGTTTTCACAAAGGGCATTTCAGAAAACTTTAAATTGAGAAATACAACTTATGAAAGCTCTAAATCTTAATATTAGGTAATATTACGTGGTGTGCACAAGCATATAATATGAATTTAATTTGACCATCAGTGCTTTTCATTTGTAAGACCCCCGTTCACTCCTGGAAGCTATCCAGTAGGACCAAGAGTCTGATCTATTGGCCACAAAGCAGTCTTTCACTTCTGCATCCCATCAGAAAATCGATCTTGCCATCATGAGCCCACACAAGCCTGTCTCTCTAACCTTTAGGTTACTGCTGTATTGCTTATTTTATAACCTTTATTCAGCCAAGCTTGTTTGGCTGACCATGAATGCCCATTTAGAAAGAAGAGACGTATCAGAATTTTCCCTGGCAAGGGAGTGTAGTAGTGTAGATACAATTTCTGTACGAAAGGTATGAAACCAAACAAAAAAAAAGGTTATTTAAAACTGCTAAATTATTTTGAAACTGCAAAATTGATATGACTCAAGATCTACTACTGAATTCAGTACAAAGGCCTTAGCTGACTCATCTGATTAGTGAGACTATGATGATCCAAAAATATACTGAGTGAAGCAAAAGTCATTACGAAGTGGCGGTGTGGCTGTTCCATCAGACAGAAAAACATCTGGTCAGACAAGGTGTTAGTCTTCTATTTTTAACTTCTAGACAAGTTGACAACTTTCCTCATTATTAAGTGACTTGCACAAACCGAACTGAAACACATGACATTAAGCTATTATCTGTAGCCAAGGTCACAGGACATATTCATGTATCGTTTGTCAATGTGTGATTTGTTTTCTTGGCGCAGGCTCAGATTCTTTGACAACTTTCTACACCAAATATGACTCAGTAAATAGAGTCTGTAACAAATTGTCAGTTTATTGATGTAAGTGTCTGAGAAAACTTGGTTAGGTTTAACTGACAAACACGACAGAGTGATTTCAAAGTGTGATGCAGGATTTCACCTACTATTCCCTGAAATGGAAATAAGACCTTAACATGACTGATAAAACCATAAACCTGATACCTCAGTCAAAGCAACATTGTGTAGAAAGTGGCAGTTATGTGTTTTAGTGCCCATAGTTTCAGAGAGCAATACCAGTGTTGTAAATATGGACAGCTGTACATTGATTGATTGATATGTTATTATATTATGCTTGAAAAGTAGTGAGTTGACAGCTTTGGTAACTCATCCAAACCTCAAGCAAGTATAACAACAGAAGACATATCGGCCAGCTCCCACAGCAAGAGGCCCAGCTCAGTGTCTGCCTTTCAGGCTTTTATTTCACCAAGCTGTTGCCAACGGCTAAAAGTCAATCCCAGATTTACTCTTGTCTGGCAGCTTCTTGCTTTGTTACCATCTCATTTTGTCTTCTTAGCTTGTTCTATAAATGTCCCCTTCAATCTTTTTGCCTCTGTCATTATGTCCATAGAGGCTGCGCCTTGTTACATTGCCCTCTTGCAGAGCTCGGGTTCTGGCATGACACTGGCCCCACTCCCTGCCAGCCTTCCCTCCTGGCCCAGGCCTCAAAACCTCCTCTTCGTGGTGGTCCAAAACACCTGTGATATAAACACTAACACTCCCCCAGTGTTCTAAGCTCACAGTCCAGGCAACCTGGCAAACAGCAGCTATAGTTTGCAGCAGTTACTTCATTGTCCATCAGAACTCTGAACTCTGCCAATAACAGAGTTGAGGTGGAGCACCCAGAGCACATCAGAGGGAAAACAGAAAAAACAAACAAACAAACAAACAAAAAAACTACCTTTTAGAAAGAAGCTGTGTGGTCACCATGGGCAGTCACACATCTTCTAAAGCTGTAGCTCCCTGTGGTGTACCACAAGGTTCAATTTGAGGCCCGATTTTATTTCCTATTTATATGCTCTCCTTGGTCAGACTATTTGTTGTCATAAAGTATTTTTCCACTGCTAAGCAGACAACACACAGCTATACCTCCCATTGAGACCTGATCACCCAGGAAGCTTAGCTACAGTGTTGAATGACATAAAATATTGGATAGCTCAAAATTTCTTACAATTCAACAATTCCAAAACTGAAATTTTACTCTTCACTCCAGCACCTTGCTCCCTCCTTATAGAAAATACCCCGGGTCCGTTGTATGCTAATATTAAGCCCTCTGCCAGAAATCTAGGTATACTGTTTGATTCAGACCTCAGTTTCAAACCACAGGTCGATAAACTTCAGGTCAACATCCAGGCTTGCTTTTTCTAATAAAGAACCATCCCAAATCCATGCTCCCATAGTCCGATGTTGAAAAAATAATCCACACCTTTTTATTTTTTAAAAACTGGACTATTGCAACCCAGTAGCTAGACTTCTCTTCCCTTCACTGATTTTAGCTTCCCTCTAGTGATTTCAGGTGTGTTGTAGGATTGATTTTAAGATTTTACTGATCACTTTCAAAGCCTAATTACAATGCCATATAGCTGTTTTTTTGTTATTATTATTTTCTCTGTAACATATGGTTCAGTTCCATTTAGCATTTGTGTTCTTGATGCCAATCAAGATACCCAGAGCCCAAAGTTACACAGGGCAAGAACAGGTGTGTGGTACAGAGTGGGAATGAAAAAGATACCATTCACCTTATGACGAAGTTAGTACTGAAGTCAGTGTAGCACCAAAATGATTTTAAGGTAGAAATCTTATGCAATGTTGCTTTAAAGGGCAGTCACTCCAGTCATTAGACTGGTTTACTAATAGAAAGTGTCTGAGGAATAGGAAGAGGCAAGGTGACAGAGAGCAGGGCTGGTTGTGCGAGACAGTGAGAAAGGGAAGTAAGGAGCCTGTGAGCCTAGTGTGCTGACGAGCTGTCATCTTGGTATTATGCCGATGCAAAGCAGCTGGTTCACACAAGGGTCAACCTGACAGGAAGTCAGTACTGCAGCAGCCTATCAGAATGAGTGCTGGCTGTCAGGAGGGAGACAAGAAAATCCACCGGAGATATGATTTTTAGAAAGACAAGCTATAATATGTCAATTTGGTTTGCACTTTCCTTTAAATTACATTAAGTTTTGGAATGCTTTGATTTTATCTTTTAGTTTACCATTTATTTAATTTAAGACTTTAAAAAAAATGGTATAAAATTATTAGCCATCACTGCTACTGTTGGATTCTTAAAAAAAACAAACAAACAAAAAAAGTAATTTAAGATAATAAATTAAAGGTTCAGTGTGTAGGATTTTGTGACATCTAGTGTGACATTGCAGATTGCAACCAGCTTAATACTTGCTTGCCCCATCGTCCCCCTCCAGCTGTGAAAGAGAAACTATAGAGGTTGCATAACTTGTGAAAAAAAGTGGACAGCTCTATCTAGGTTTGTCCATTCTGGGGTTATAAAATCATGGTTCAACATAGACAGAGAGGACCCACTGTCTTCGTGGAAAAAAAGGGCTCTGGTAATGAGGTAAGAATGAAAGAAAACAGAATGATTCTTATCCGCAGTGTCTGACCATTCTGGGATTGACAAAGCTGATTTCATAATGAGTTAAATATCTTATCACAAAAAAATAAATATTTTTATCTTGCAACAATACCTAGATAGAAAAGAAAACAACTCTTTTCAAGATCAGGAACTGTCAAAATCAACATGGATGAAAAGTCCTAGAGATGCTCATAATCATGGACAGTAGACAGACTGAGTAAACTCGATCAGCTAATGATCAAAAGTACCATAAATAGTGAGTGGATGGTCTTTGAATGTAGCGTGTGTTGTCAAATGTATTAAACATATATTGGCTGTGCCATTTTGCACACTCACACGCAAACAATGCTGCTCACGTTTCCAATATGGCAGCCTTCTCTGTAGGCTCATATTTAAACTTTGATTTAAAGAAAAGGATAAGGTTTGTCGGAGGAGTCTTGATTTCCACCAGCATTCCTCAGGGAGAGATCCTCAGTCAAACCTTTCACCTCCCAAAGCCTCACCATGGTTTCTCAGAATGATAAAAGCCTCTCTGATCTTACTAATTGATCCACAACTGGGAATAGACATGAATCCAGATAGCTCTTTTACCCTTTTTTTCCTCTGTCCATTTTCCTCTGTTTTCCATCTGTCTCCAATTAAAGTGGTGAAGGTTTTCCTTGTCTGTTTGTGTGTGTATATCAATATGGATAGGCATCTTTACATGCACATAGTATGAGAAGCTCTAGAGTATAATTCTGAAGTTATACTTAAATGTATGTAAATTGACAACCCGTTTCTCATACCAGGTTGTAAAATACTAACATTTTTTTCAATCTGTCATTGTCTCCGTTGGTCAGTTTCCCTTGTAGCCTATGATCGCCCCAGTATTTCTCCACATAACATGAGTCTTTTGTGCATTATTATTTGCATTTTTGTATAACGAGAGGCTAATGCTACAATATATGATGCTACAAGTACATTAATATTCACCACACTGGCTTGTACATACTGCATATATATTTAGTCCACCTACACAGCTAAACCACAGGACAGAAGCAGCCCCTGAGATTTTTAGTGTAATTAGGCAGTAAGCGTTGGAGAAGATAGTACCTGTATTGATATACTGTGAGAATCCTTTTAAATGTGTGAACTCATTTTGTTGTCTAGTCATCCACTGGTCGAATGATAGAGGCTATCGCTGTTTGCACAAATTTCTTGTTTGCTTTTCAGCATCAACATGCCAGCGATGAAGACCAAATGAAGCATCCATGAGCACCGATGATGATCTGGACAGACGAACAGCTCCACAATGTCACAGATACAGTATAACTGTCCCTCACACAAACAAAAGACACAGCCTGACACAAATGTGCAGAACAGGTCTGAACTTCTTCTTTCGTTGTTCATCACATTCAAATTTCAAGACTCGAATCAGCAACAACTAATGAAAAACACCAGAAACACACCTATCTGCGCCGTGCAGCCTGCTTGTGCACAACGAGCATTCAAAGAGCATCAGTAAACTGTAGTTACAGTTCAAGAAACACTGCTAAATTACAGCAACGTTAATTTTACAAAAGTGTAAGCAAACAGATGTGTTGACATGTAAATTTCTTTCCTCTGTTTTTTGTGTTCTCAAATGGTTATAATGCCACTAGTGTAAATTGTATAATGAATAGATAATAAACATGTCCTATGCATCTCTTTGCCAGATGTGAGGCCTTTCTGGACAGATGTATAAACACATCTACACTGATGTTCAACAGAGACCTGTGACTGCACCAGGATAACTTGGCAGTAGCAGGCGAAGCTGCACAGTAGATATACAGTGCAGTCCATAAGAATTTGGACAGTCACATTCTTTTGTCGTTTTGGCTCTTTAGTGCAGCACACTGGACTTGAAATTAAGCAATAAGTGAGATTAAAGTGCTGACTCTGAACTATAGGGAGCTTTAACAGTGCAGAAATGGCAGTCAAATAAAGATGAAAGTCAGCACTTGAACGCCACAGTAAAAAATTTAATTTCAAAGCAATGTCCTAAATTATGGAGCAAATGCAACAAAGAATGTGTCACTGCTAAAAGTGATGACAACAAAGGAAAAAGCTCTCTCAATAATGCAGTGGAGTTTCTTGCACAGTAGTTTTAATAAGGCTCCTTACTGCCCCTTACTTAACCTTTGGTGATATAATGCCCAGCACAGCCAGTGATAAGTAAAGAATGTATAGAAGAGTGTATATTACTCCACACATCACCATGTTCACCTGCCTGGTGACAGTCCTCAGGCCTTACAGGCACTAAAGGTGCTTATGTGAGATACAGAATCAGTAAACCACTTTCACACAAAGATTACCATCTCACTAAGAGATCTCTTTTATACAAAACGGTCTACTTCAAAGTTTCCAGACGACCACAGGAGAGAGCTTAGAAGACACCAAGGCAGAACAGGAAGAAGCTCGGCTCTGCTGCCGTGTACTGGGGATAAATACACAACTGCTTTTATGTGTCTCTCTACCTCCTAAGAGACAGGATGCCCATGAGTGTGGCTGTCAGTGGGATTTCAGAAGTCTGAAAAGATCAGCTGTTGGCCTCATTGGATGTCGACACATTTCTTAACTGACTATAAAACAAATGGAGCCGGAACTGTACACTCCATGTGGTCATTGAAAAAACATGACGTAACAGCATATGATACGATAGATAGATAGATAGATAGATAGATAGATAGATAGATAGATAGATAGATAGATAGATAGATAGATAGATAGATAGATAGATAGATAGATAGATAGATAGATAGATACTTTATTGATCCCAGTCTTTGGTCTTAATGTTGTTTCACCACAGAGTTTTGTTTATGTTATTAAGATCAGCAAAAAGTTATGAAACAAACTTATTGTTGAGCAACATTATTTGCATTTTCAGAAATGGTTAATCATAAAATGAACTCAGCAATAAAGGAACCAAAACTCCCCAAACAGACAGTTACTTCCTTTGCCCATATTACTGCAATGTGCCTTGTTGGATGATATTGTCTTGAAAGCCACTCTCCCTGCATCTGTCTGAAAATAGTCCTTCAGGCTTCCACACTTCAGTGCCAACTCTTGTTTCCCAATGAGCAAAGAGGCATCCTGGATCAAGGAGATTTGTGTCTCTATTCACCAAGGTGCTGTGCAGTTTATGTACCCAGCCCTTCTATATTGGACTCAGTCAATGCCACAAAGGTAGTTGTCCAGCACCACATATACCTTAGTTATATCTTGAGGTGGCATGTGAAGCTTGCCCCGGTCTATAGCTCCAACACAGTTTGAGTATTTCCACAAATAAATCTTTCTGACTTTTTTTTTCTCCTGATCTTCATCCCAGAGGACCACAAACTTGTCTTTTAGAGCTGCACATATTGCTGTGCACACCCCGCTGACTATACAGCCAACCGTTGCAGAACACAGTTGTGAAAGAGGTGGGTGATGGCAAGCTGCTCCGCTGCACCGACTGGATCAGTGTGTGTTATGGTGTAAAATAACTAAACTAATCAAGTCAGTGTCAATCAGACATGCAAAAAAATGATGTTTTTCGTCATAAATTTATTTTATTAGCAGTAGGAGGGAAAGGTACTTTATACATTATACAATGGCCTGGATTTATAGGCCTGACATACCATATTGAAACTGTAAAAGTCTCTGATCAAAACTTCATCAATACTTTAACTTCCTCAAGTGTGATCAAGGTTTATATCAAACATGGAAGTTTATTAAGATGGGGACATTAAGCCTGAATCTTTCCCCTAGTTCCCTGTAGATACTTTTTAATCCTCCAGATATACACAAAGTATGCAAGCATGTGGACAGTGACGGTGGCATCACAGCTGCATACTCATATGTGCTGTTAAAAAGTGCCTGTCAATGGGTTTGGAAAAAGTCCGTATTGGATGACCTAGAATGGTTTGGAAGACAGTGGAGCTGCAGCAATGTTCACTTTCTGCTCATAACATGCTGATGTTATTACATATATTTTTCATGGTGATGGATGATAGTGATATTTTTAGTTCTTTATCCCTTGCATACTGTTAGTCATCTTAAGAGATTTTGATAATTATCTGTTTGGTAATCTGTTTACATATGTAGGAGTAGAATCATTGCATACACAAAAGAACAGGTAGAAGAACAAGGGTTATTCTGTGTTATTATTGCAAATAAACAGTGTTTTAGTGAACCTGCAGGTTGCTCTGGAAGTAGATACGAATGGAGTTAGCTGTAATAGCTAACCTGGGGGTGGATTTCTGCACATAAGAGAAGAATTAGAAGTGATTTATGTAAAATGTAAGTTTCCTTTAAATACATCTGGAGTAATTGAGTTATTTTACCATCATGCTTCATGAATGTCTTCTACAGAGGTAGAATGACCCACGGTCAGAATGGCCACAAATATGAGAATGAGACTTAAAGCAAGATGGTTTTTGCAATTTTGCAATTTAGCTCCCAGTTTCAGAGTACAATACAAAGGTTGTAAATATGGACAGTTGTACATGTGTATTTATTATAATTATATTACTTATGATCAAAAACTAGCGAGTCGACAACTTTTGCTCTCTCCTCGTCATCGGCTGCTACTTTTCATTTCGTTCAACTCTTTTGTCAACACAGATAAATGATCAGTGGTCGGTAAGGACATATTTGAGTACTGAGTAGACCATCCTGATGATAATTAAAAAGGACGGTGTTAATGAGATATTTGTCCATTAAATTAAGCTGCCTTAGTGTGGTCTAAATAGACCAGTCACCATCTAATCATTATTTATGATCTGCATGATTACATTATGATCTCTTTTTCTCTCACAATATACTGTAGTCTCCAGTACTTTTATGTGTAATTTATCTGTCCTCTTGGAAATATCTTAGAAACTTTTATAACTAACTATCTTACTAAATACTGCTCTGCTACTATCTGCTTTTTAAACAAGGTACGTCTAGCCAAGGCAAACACCCCCAACAAAAGGTGGCTGAGAAGTCGAAGCAGAGAATAAACTGAATAAATTATCAAAAAATAATAATAAAGAACTGGTATACACAAGCACCAGGAGCAGGAACACAGGAAGAAGTACAAGGACAAAATAACACTTTACTTGGGATCAAACACAGAGGACCTGACACTAAACCAAGACAGGAACTAAATACACAAGTGAAAACAAGATCACAAGGCACAGGTGAAAACAAACCACACTTCACACAGACAGTATACATATGGACGTTGTATCAGTGACGTCACCCGTAGGATTCCGAAGACTACCCTTATGCAATGGTTCATGAGATAAGGTGTCAGTTCTCCAGTCACAAACCAGAAGAAGATGACACAACAACATTATGTAATTAATGATGTAATCAAAATACATGAGGAAATGATGATGATTCATGGAAACACAACCAGTGGCACCTATAAAGATGCAGAAATCTACATATATGAATGAACAACTGAGTCCATTAGCAGGCAGAGTAGTACCTTGAAGGGTTTTCGGGTCTCTTTTGGGGTACTACAGTCATCCACAAACCTCTCGCCACCAGCACAGGGCTTTGAAACAAACACTACCATATCTTATATCTTGTGGTATAGAATCACTCAAAAGTTGGATGTCCCCTTCAAGCAATAAACAAGAGTAGACTACAGCTCACTTTCAGAAAGAAACACCTGTCTACTCTTCTTATTAAAAAAGACAGCATGTGGTGAGTTAGCAATAAGGTTTGAAAACACATCAGAAAGCACAATCCAGGAATCTATGTACTGTAATCTTACATGATGTTTTTGTCAAACATGCCAAAACATCCGTCACATGTTGTGGAGACTTATGCACATAAATACACATGAAGACACAGCAGGTATATTGCCCATTCATAACACATGCGTTGCATAACACACAAAGGAGATTCAGCCCAAGCAATTCAGACAATTGACAAGATGTACAGTTTTATGGGTGGAAAAAAACGACCATGTATAAAGTGATAGAAACATATGTGGGAGGATTACAGGAAAGACAGTAGAGGAGAATGGAGTGTGTGCGAGAGAAAGAGTGTGGGGGCAGTGATCCACAAAAAGGTGTTGGATGAATATGTAAAATGAAACAAAGTAAAAAAAAAAGAAAGAAAGAAAAAGAGGATGAAACTGGATGAAAAATTCAGCAAAATCTATTTTTGAAATATGCTACAATATGTGGAAAAACAGGATATGCTGAAAGACATGAAAGGCGGCAACTATTGTATGGACGTGTTTAAAATTGCATGACGGGGCTGGAGAGGATTTCAAAAGAATTCAAATGCGGGGTTCAGCCAGAGTTTAAATTAGAATACTTCACCACTGCTCATCTCACTCATCCTCTTCTCATTGGAAGCTATGGTGAAATGCGAGGTAACTACACACTCTTCATCTGCTATGATTCCTATGATTAAAGACAGAATGGTTTTTTTTGTTCGGAAATATTTCTTTCAGATATCGTCAGTCAGGTCATGTTTTTTTTTTTTACAAACCCTATTACCTATTAATTTGTATTCTATTTGTGACACTGTGCCGAGTTATGAGCCCATTTATTTCAGTGACTTGAAGTGAGTGAACAGGTAGAAGGTTCAGGGGCTTGCTCAAGGGCTCTGCGACAGGCATTACTCGAGGCATTTCCTGGGAAGGACACTATTCTGCCAGCAGCGGTTAGTTTCACGTTCAGTTGTTAGTTGCAGCCCCTACTGGCAAATCTCCAGAGCAGTTGCAGTTTAACTGACAATTGTTACAGCAACTTTTGTCAGAGCAACTTCTCTCAGAGCAAATATTGACAAGCATCAATCATTTACCCTCTAAACCCTCTCTTCTAGGTAACTAGAATTGGCTCTTGTGGACTCTTGTGGACATGTATATATTTCCTATGTTGTACTTTCTATAACTCATTTATACTGATGTGAGTGCAACTCTTATTTATGGCATCTTGGTTTGTATTTACTATCACTGAATTTGGTGTGTTGTCGTCTAAATATCCTGGTCTTCAACCTTTGTTGGGACTGCATGTGTGCATCTACAAGCATACGGACTTATAAGAAAATAGAAACATGCACAACCCAGTGTACTCTTTCTGAAATCGATTAAATGAACACTATTTTGCTGTTAGGTAACCCCCAACTGAGATACAGGCAAAATATAGTACATACCAGCAATTAATGCACTGTTCAAATGCCAGTTATGCTGCCTCTTGAGGCTCTGTCTTATCCTTTCTAATAATAGAATGAATCTAGTGTTTGTTTTTGATACTACATGAAAAGTGGAATTGGAAAAGTTTGAATAATTTTGTACAAGAGCACGACATTTTTGTCTATCTCAACTTGCATGTTACGTTTAACGATAAAGAATCACTACTGCCAACATTCGAAATTGATAAATAAAATAAACATAACAACGTTTTATGATGAATAAATTGTAAACTTGTTAAATATATATATATATATATATATATATATAGAGAGAGAGAGAGAGAGAGAGAGAGAGAGAGTGTATTATATAAGCATATGAGAGAAGGCAAACTGAGAACAGCACAATACTGACACATAAGAAAAAGAAGTGTAAGGAAAACATTAAAGAAACTGTGAGAGGGAAACAGCGCACCTTAATTTCCTCATTGATTAACCCTGCTAATGTGCTAATCTAGCCTGGTATGCTTTCTCTCTGCAACACCAGTCTCATCAAGAGCCAATTAGCTCCTCCGCAGCCCGCGGCCATCCATCATAACAGGACAGACACACTCATCTTTTCTCCTTAATGTTGCAACACACAACAGCCCCCTGTAGTCAATACACTTCCCCATGCGGAACTACTGTAGAATAGTGGCCTTCCTACAATCAATAGGCCATTGGTATAAGGTGAATGAAGCTCATATATTTATTTGTGAGCAGACAAAAAGAGATATACCAGAAAGAAAGAGTTGTAGTTAAAACTTCCCGTATGCTAAGAGTTTCAGCGAAAATGCCTAGCATTTATATAGTCAAGTATCTGACATTCAGGACCCCGACTGTAATTCTGCCAAAGAATTTGCACTGTTAGGGAACATCTCTGTTGGAAAATGGACCCAAGGTTATGAGAAGAAATGTCATCTTCTACCTTGTTTTTTTTTTTTTCTTTGAAGATGAATAGAACTATCCATTAAGGTGGGAGAGAAGACTATTCTTCTAGTGCAAGAGGGGCAACCCACAGTGTATCCATGTTTGAAATCCCTCTAAAAGATAGGATTAGCTCATTGAACATTTATGCGTACATTTCTCATTCATTCTAGCCTTTACAGCGCCATAAAATCAGAGCAGATTTGTAAAGGGTAATAAATGCATTAGGGCAGTGATATATAAAATACTCTAACTAAATCTCCGATGTTATGGAGCTGGATATGTGCTTTGACCTGTCAAGGTATTGCTCTCATCCGCATCCTTCACATACATTACCGTACCACATCTAAACAAACCTTCTCACACACAGCTAAACACCATCTGTCACTTCAACTGCTGCTGCACACTGTACACAAAATTATCACTGTAAGATGACTACGATTTCTCCACTTCTTGCCCTCAAAGCACAAATTACAACACACACATTTCTGCACATTTCGGATGAGTTATTTTTCTGTCATCGTCATAACAGCCCCGATATAATTCTGTGAAGCCATCTATTTGTTATACAGTACCAGCTTGTTCCTGCACAGGGTCACTGGCAGATGGACTAGCAAGGTATACCTCAGACAGGTTTCCAGGCTACAACAAGGCTAATACAAGAAATATACACCTATGGAGAATTTATCCAGTTTAGATAAATTGGGGAGGAAATACACACAAACACACATGAAGTGTAAGCTCTGCACAGTTTAAACCAGTTGCAAAAGTGAAGCCAACAACTTCCCGCTGTGAGGCAACTGCACCGATTATTAAAACCCTTTACGGCACCTCCATTTGATGTAAATCTTTTAAAAATTAATCATTAAAATACATACATCCAGTAAAGTAATTTCTCTGGAGAAATGCACTTAAGTACATGCAAAATGGCTGAAGCCGTTCTGCTCGGTGTGTACTGCATGCACTGGACTGGAACATGAAAAGTGACTGGATAGCAGAGGGTTCCTAAAGGAGGTTTGATATAATTTCTAATCAGCAGCAGACTCTCAAAAGATGGTCTCAAAAGAGCCCATGTGGACTCTTGAAAGTAAATTTTCATGAGACCACCACAAAATTATCAAGCTTGATACTCTCTCTGCCCTGATTTATGAATGCAACATTTTCAGATCTTACAGTGGGAGGTGTTGTGGGGGTTACTTGAAAATCTTATTTTTTATTTTTAAGAAATTCTTCCAATCAAGCAATTAACTGTAGTTATATAAAAGTAGTTGTATATTTAATAGAATAGCATAGCACAAGGTGTTAATGATTTAAGACTTGATCCCTGGGCAAGTTTGTTTCACTGTTTTAGCTCAAATCAGGTCAAGTGCCACAGAAAACAAAAGTAAAAATAACATGACACTAAACAAAAATGATGCGTCTCTATGATGAATGCAAACTTAGCAGGCAGGTCAGATAATTCTGTATTGAACATGCCTTTATGTGATTAATACTGGGCAAGATTTCCAATACACAAGGTAACTCTTCATCTTATTATTCATAAGGAAGGGGACAATTCAAAGGGCTCTAAATGATGATCTCGTATAAACCCTGGAAAATTAGTGGTTGCAGCAAAAGTATTCCATCAGCTATTGATGAGAGCTGCTTTGTATTCTTTTGACACTTACCCCATACATAGCCCAAAATATGGACTAAACCATTTACTGTGTCCAGGGTTTGTACAAAGAATCACTTCTTTATGGATGCATTAATGTAAGACAGACCAACTCATCTGGCACAAACAAGTACTCTATGCAGTAGGGTTGTTTCATCTTCTGCCCATAAACAGTGGGCTTCAGAGTCTACATTGAATGTTTGGGATTTGAAAAAAAAAATGGGATCATGGGACCATCTCTCTCCCCACATTTCCTGTCAATCTTCAGCTGTCTATCCATTAAAGCCAAAAATATATATATATTAAAAAAAAAAAAAAACATGATTAATAAATAGTAATCAGACTACAAAAAGAAAACAGAATGCTTCAGATGCCAAAATCTTGGTCCCTTGCTTTCAGATTCTGCATTGATTCAGCTATACGTATATCAAAGTGCATCAGAAAACAACTCTCTAACGACTGAAATGGATGTAACCATGATGAGTGGCGATATACAGTGGAGCAACCTTCAATAACATTAGTACGGCTAATTACCTATCCATCTGCTGACACTGGGCTGACACCGTCCCTCTTTACTACCAGTACTTTCCCTGAAACAGATCACGCACTCACAGTTCTACACAAACATCAAGAGTGTGTTTGATCTGTTTATTTTACTTTTAGGACATCAATTTTAATTGATAGTGTCTGCCTCCACTTCTCACCTCAAAATATATCTCAACAGTCAAGCTGAAATATATTAAAGAACACTGTGCAATCATTTTTAGAAAACTGTTTCTTAGAAAGTTCTTGATATGGAGTTTTATAACTGGGTTCAGGAACAAGGACCATGCCTCGAACTTAACCCATTTCCATATCTCAAGTACTTAAACACACCTTATTGGTTCACTCCCTCTTTGACTCAGTTTTCAGAGTCTCAACTTCCTCCTAGTTCCTGCCTGTCTTCCCAGTATGGAATTCAGGTGACCGCAATGGCTCATTTCTAGCGATGGCAATGTCAGTCAGTCCACCACTTTGGTCTAAAACGAAATATCTCAACAAATGTTACAACATTTATTGTCCCCAGAGGATGAGGTCGAGTGGCTGACTGATGATCACCTGACCTTTCCTCAGATTTCAATTCAATTTTAGTTATAAAGCTATCTCAGGAAACTGTTCATATAGAGCGGGTCTAGACCATACACATCATAATTTTAACACACAATTTCACACTGCAAACAAACCACAGAAGACTGGAAGTGGACAGAGACCTTTCTTTTCATGCAGTTATTCATTCAGCACCAGAGTTCAAATGACAGAGAAACCAAGAGGGTAAATGTACCACAGTAAAAAAAAAAAAAAAAAAAAAAAATGAAGGCACTTTAAGGTAAGTAAGGGTAACAATTACAATCCAGTATGTGTATATATATATATATATTATTTATTATTATTATTTTAGTTTTTATTCTCTCACATTATACAGCTGCATGTTGTATGTTTTGGGCTATTTTTATCTGTTTGAGAGTGGTGTCATAGTGAATCTGTTGGCAGAAAACTTTTGACAGGATTCAGACAGCAGTTCTTTATCTTCAACATGAACAAAATGGCTAGGTACACTGTGCCCAGGGGCCCATTGTCTCATAATCGGCCCATGGTTGGAGTCATATTTTTGGGCTGTCCTTGCCAAAAGAGGGCCTCTTTTGCTGCAGGATAGAGAAGAACCCTGATCTACTCCAATTTAAAAAAGGTAAGTATTATCATCATCATCGTTATCATCATGTAAAAATATTTGTATTTTGACACAAATATTAGAAATATTTCTAAGGATTGCAATGTGCATGCTCTCCTCTTTTCCAAAAGAGCATATAAAATGTAAAAAAGCATATAATAAAATCTAAGAGATACAAAAAAAAAAAAAGAAAATGATTGCCTGAATTACTTTCAGATAACCACCAGGAGATGATCAGGCTGATGGTCAAGAATCATGATGCTGAGAGGTGGGAAAGTAGCCGCTCAGTAGCGGTTCAGGCACAACCATCACAACTATAACTGAGTGACCCATAAAAAGTCTTGGCAAGGTGTTTGATAGCTCCTTGAGGGACGCAGCACCCATTCAGGCAACCTGCACAGAGATGGATGTCTGGCTGAACCAGGAAAATTTAAAGCATGGCTCTACCAGCATGGGATACCACCCAGAATCTTTTGGCCGCTCCTGGTCTAGAGAAAAGGGTCAGCAGTCATCTCAGTCAATGGCCAGGGCTACCAAGGAACCTCAACAACACCGCACTTTATGGACACAACAACAAGCTCCTTCTGCCCTTCAGATCCTTAAAAGAGAATATCAAGGTGATGAGGGCCAGGGAAGTGTTGCTATACTGTGAGTCAATAGACCCAAAAGTGGCCATAGCAAGAATTGAGGTGAGGACTGGGGGAAAATGGAGAGCAGAGGAAGCTGTTCTGCAGGCAGAGGCGAGTCTTTGTCACAACAGGCTGGTGGGAGTGGTGACTCAAGGTAGAGCTGGACTGGGATCATTTCCAACCCCCTACATCAACACTACTGAAAGGAAGGAGAAACAAGACCAACAGTAGTCCAGGAGGAGGTGAGAGCAGCAGTGGAGGAGGAGAAGAGGAACAATGCCATGGAACGGAAAGTTACTTGGACTGAGCTGTGGAAGGCCGGGCCCAGCCAGATCAAGTTATCGCCAGTCATCAGGATGAGAAGAGTCATCCGCCATGCCATCTGGACACAAGCTTGTGTCTGATCAGGCTAAGCTGGGTCACCTGAAGAAGGGTGTATGATCTTGAAAGACCAGAAACACCCGATGATTCCAGGAACATCACTGATGAAGTGTCAAGAAGTATCGGAAGATATATTTGCTCAACAGATTACCTCATAGAAGATGCTAACAAGTAATGTTTTGCAAGTAGAAGTCTATTATCAAATCTTTGATCACAAGTTTTTGTGATTGTAATGAATCTGCACTGCATAATCACTTCATAATCTAGGGAATTCAAAGCAATCTTACCATCATTACTCTCTCATCCTCTCTCTTAGCATACAGAATCAACATTTTATCACTTTAAATAGGCTATGGAAAGGCAATATGAAAAAAAAAAGACAAACAAAAAAGCTTTCCTTTGAAGTTAAGTGTGTGTTAAGTGTATTTTGCTTTGTAACTTGTATAAAGTATTACTGCAGCTAACAGTCATCTGTGGCCGCACAAACCAGATGCATATGGTTACACATGATAATAAGGGAGGGAATTACATTAAACTCACTTTTTTTTTTATGTTAATGCGCCAATGGGGAAAAAAAAAAAAAAAAAGATTGTGTTGGTGTTGTGATGATTTAGTTTTAAAAAAGTGAACCCAAATGCACATAAGTAGGTAGAGTGAACAAAAGGTCATTTTAATCACTTACTGAAGAGGCAGGCTCAGTTCACAAAATAACAAGAAGGCAGCTGAGGAATAAAATAAAGAAATCCAATATCCAAGAGCAATTCAATCAACAGTAGTCAAACAAAGAAATATTCACAACTGAGATAGGGGAATTAACAGGACGTACTAAACCAAAAACCACGGCAGATTGCTCTCAAATCTTAACGCTTAGTTGAGCCTCATGTCTTTTGTGTCTTCACTGAGTATGGAGTATGGATGGTCATATATTCTGTGAATCACGTATAACCTACATCTAGCTTACATGTCAGTCAAATCTTCAGTGTATGCATATCTTATTTTCCTTGTTGCGTGTGTCTCCTTTTGAATCTCTTTTGTTTTTCTGGACTGTTTTGTTTTGGAGTTTTAGGCCGAAACACAAAATAATAAAAGGCATGCGTTATGCAAGAATGCTGAATTAGCAAGTTCCTTTACCTATGGCAAAGAGCTGTAAACGACTGTGTAAACTCGTGTGAAGTGCCAGTTTACCTGCCATTGTCTCTGGGGCACTGTCAAATCTAATCCAGCTTGAGCCTCGGCTGTCGTGTTCCTGCTTGAAGTTGGCTGAATGCAAATGAGTTCTGCTTCAAAGCAGATGGAACAGGTGAATGTGGATGTATGTAGATGTACAAGTGCAGAGACAAATGAACCAGCAAAGAACAATTAGCATACACAAACACAATTGCTGGTTTTATTTTTGTGATGTTGAAATATTTAATCAAATTTGGCTGATGGTACTTTTCTCTCCCTTGGATGGACCAAGACTGCAGCATTGTCTCTTGAGTCATAAACCACCTAAACATTATGGATTCCCCCTTATAGAACTGATTGTACTTTACCCTGAGCAAGACTTATTTACTTAGTCTACTATCTACTATCTAATTTGTAAGAAGTAACATTAGCAAAGTCACATCCAATATCATATTGAATGTTCCCCATCCCAGTGCAGACTCAATTACTTCATTTGCAACCTAATTCACAGCAGGTATTGTTACTTACTGCTGCTAGAAGTAATATTTTCATAGCAAGACAAGTTTTCCACTTGGAAAATTGTGTGGAATTAGATGTTGCAAGAGGGAGAGAAGACTAATCTAGAAATGGATGTTTATCGACAAGCTCTCAGTGTTGTAGTGGAGCAGCTGCTGCCAACCAGAGAATCCTCACAGTACATTACTGGCCATGCTTGTCTCTCACACATACACAAAACTGCGCGCACATCTGAGGCTGTTCGCCAGCTGTCATGTGCCCAAACCTACGCCAATTTATCATCGAGATAAATGCGAGTTTTCCTGGACCGTCGTCAACCCGTCACCCCAACAAGATAGAGCCCGTGGAAGTGATATCATTATTGAGTATCAGCTTGACTCACAGCAGAAGTGTTCACTGCAGGGGGACTGGAGCCTTTACTGTCCTGTCATGCCTGTAGAAGAGTAGAGATCAGAGGGAAACCAGGAGTTTGATTGACAGTCAGATGAAGTAGCCCAGCCAGGGGTTTCTAATGGATATGTCCATCTGCTGCTTTATGCAAAGTACTCCCACAGAAAGCAGCAGGAGAGAGGTTGTGAATAACTGGATAAAGGACTGTTCGGTGAAGGAAATTACGAGATGTTGGGTTGGAAACTTGTTTGCCAGACTGACAGAGCTGCCATTGTTACCTGTGTTTCAAGGAGAGGGTCGCAGTCTTTTCATTTTAACAGTCTGTAGCATAAATTTAACTTCTTGTAATTTACTTTTTTAGTCATAGAGCTTTTCAGTTCAAGTCAAGGTATATTCCTTTAGAAAACATATCCTCCCTGTCCATGGAAAAGTTTAAGTGATGTATGGGACACAGTTATGCATGAAAGATGAAAATGACTTCAAGTGTAAAAATGCCAGGTCCTCTATAGACACATACGATGACTGAATATGAATAAAGACAGGCAGGTCCATGAATCACTTTAGTATAGAACTTCAGCCCTGTCCCTTGTATTCCCCGCAGCCTTGACGAACAGCAATAACAGCTGCAAGACAGTGATCAATCTGCATTACATTTACAAACTACTAAAACAACACTCACCTTTTCTCCTTGCCGCACAGCTATTGCACTATGGTTGGGGCTTGGAGCAGAGCAGAGAAAACATTAAACTAAAAGGTCAGCCCTCAGTTATTAGGCATGGCGCTGTTTGCTAATAGCTCTGCCCAGAGAGGCAGCTATTGATCAGGACCCCGTCCCTGCTCCAACAGTGAGGAATACACACATTTTGTTTGTTCTTCCTAATTGAGCAGCATTCACCTTGTGGGTAGTCCTCTTGCACATACACACACACACACACACTTTCAAACACAGCTGCATCTCACACATTTGTGTGCGTGGGCAAACAAAATGCCTACATACCACAGTGCACATAAGAACACAAGCATTGACACTTAGATCAAATGTAATAGGTGCAAACTCATCGTGTTCTGTGTGTATTGGATTAGACAGACTTCAATCAATGCTACTGTCTTATCAGAACACGTTTGTATATGTAGGCATGTGTGACTTGTGTGTGTTACTTCTTATGGATTCAGTAGTAATAAAACACTTCCCTGTCGTGTCAAATGTAAACAGTTTTCGAAGGAATAAGAAACAATCAGAAAACCTCAGCAGTCTTATTGTGATTTAATTTCGTTCCTATTTGAAGTGATTAACTGCTTCTACACAAAAGAAAATACACGTAGTACAGCTAGTTAATAATTCATCATAGTTTAGTGAGGATTTGTCATGTGTGCTCCTAAAGCTCAGAGAGAATTACATACAGATGACTAAGCTGTTTCACTGACACTGATTGGACGATTCAATTTAAACTCAACAGGGAATCATAAGCTGCAGAAAATTGATGCTACATTGCTCCCTGGGGTTTGAAATTTTTAAGGGTTTTGCACCTCTGACCACACCCTATTCAGATATGTCACAGCAGCAGTTATCTACCACACCTACTAGCTTCTCTACAAGTGGCCTATATATAAAAGCTGAGTCCCAGAGAACCAGGAAAGGGGATGTTTTGTTATAGAAATAAATATAAATGAATGCTTTAAGTGTAAATATGTCTTGGTAACACTGTGTAAGGGACAAAGGCAGTTGATAAGTAGAACTTTTAAGCATTATCCATCACGATTTACCTCAAGCATGCAATGTGTCCACACTTTTGCTGCAGAATGCTGTCTCTTTGCCTGACAAAGAAGTTACAGGAAGGATCAGGCAGGTCAGGCCGCTCAAACTGCTGTGAACAACAAAAATGTTAAGTGGCACCGAATGCAAGTACATGTAAGGTGGCTACACTCTGAAGTTTTACTGAACTGCACTTTACCCACACTCTGTGTAAATGCGTTTAGCTATAGATTGCATATTTGTTGTGTGGCTGTAGGGCATCTTTCTACATTTAACATTGTCAAAGCAATATAGAAGAGTTAAGAAAGGCAAAGTGAAAGCTTGAGTTTCCTTTAATTCCTGAAAGACTTGTGAGAAGCCTCTTTTCTCCAGCCATGAGGCATTTGATGAATTGCTGCAGTTCTACTAAAGCCTTTGTTCTGTGGGAGGTCAATAACTCATCTATGAGCACTGAGTGTGACCATCGTGATGCACTCTGATCAAGAGAGTAAGACTCTCTTGGTGATCAACTACAAATCTGTCATAGCTATGCGGAGTGACACAACCTTAAACAAATCTTCAGCAGCTTGATGCCTTTCACACAGTTTCATCACTGATACTGTGCCTTGCAGTGGAAAGTTCTATAGGGTAGCTGCTCCACACATAAATCATTTTGTAATTATGCATTGTATGCAAGACCCTGGCATGTTGACAAATTAAGCAATCTGGAGAGGCAACAGTGTGCAGGGTGCTTAAATGAACCACTAACAGATAACTTGGACCAGAGCATGCTGTATGTTACTGTCAAGAGAGTTCATGAATAACACTTTTGATCGTGAGGATACATTGACAAGTTCGTAGTTTGGGATTCATTTCCTCTTAACTACAGATCATTCGCATAGAAGGAATGAAGACAATTGTTAAACTCAGCTGGAGAAAGTTTGGTTCCCCTACTACACTCGAGTGGAGAATGGACTTATGCTACCTCTGCACTTTGAGCAAAAATTTACTTGAATGTAGCAATGACGCAGTCGCTAATATTTTTTTTTTTCTTTTATACATTATTCATTTCACAGTAGTCTATAGAGTAAAAAAAAAAAAAAACACCATTCAATGTTTGCCTCATTAATTTTTGCCATGAGGAAATTAGGAACAATATGTGACAAAATAATCAAAGCTGAAATGCCTAATTACCAGTTTGTTGGGGGGGTTCAACCACAGCTCTCTGTCTTCTTTATGGAATACAGCTGAATGAACACATGAAACAGCAGACACCACGACATCACCACTGTAAACACCAGACCAAAGCCAATAAAGCTCCATGAATACTAGCTCACATCAGAAGGCAAACAACTTTACAACTGCCAACACTCATAAAAAGCCAGCCATCATAGAGTAGTGTTAATCATATAAATATGGGGATAATGGCACATCCTCACTACCCATTTTAGATTTGTTGAAATTCTTAAAATCAATAATATCTGATTCACAAAGGCACCGTGTATTTTAATTTCATATTTGCTTTGTTACATCTACTTCAAGTCAAACCATGCATGACCCACATGTTAAAAATGTTTTCCTCCAGCATTGCCTGAAAGATATTGTAGCCATCAAAACAACCATCTTAGTCTGAGAATTCTTGTTGAAATACGGACATGAAAGACAAAACCAGACAGACAAGTCATTGAATGATATGAATTACAGTGAATGATACAAACCAAGTTAAATTGATTATCTATAGAGAGTATGAGAACTAGAACTGAGAGTTGGAAAGAGAGTGGAGGCGAGGAAAATGAGTGATAGAAATGAAAATGAGAGAGAGTACACAGAGAAAGCAGAGGCAGCACTGTGGAGCTTATTAGGATTGACTTCCCCACACTGCAGACACTTTAATAACTGTTCTTTATGTTATAATAACATAGGGCTGCCCTGCCATGGACGGTTTCAATTTCTCCACCAGTGTCCATCATGTGCTAGGCAGACTAAGGGCCCTGTGCGGCCTAATCGCAGACAGAGTCAGATTGTCCTCAGCGTGGCTTCGTTGGCTGTTAATGAGGCCATTTTCCTGGAGCGAGCACCACTCAGGGGGAACTAATCTCTGAGTGGTGTGAAGTGCAGGGTGCAGAAGGGGCAGAGAAAGGCACTGAGCATGAAAATAGCTGCAAGACCGCTTGTTTTTTAAGCTTTTTTTATTTGCTGTCTTTTAGGGGATCCGAGAGGCAGATCAGACCGAATCTCGAATGTTGGTGCCTGAAACCACAGGCTAGTGTCATTATTAATTTATCTGAGTATGATGTACATAAAACCTTGAAGGAATCCCTTACCAGATGAAACATGGCAAGGAGCTGGCTAAAGACTTTATTAAAGTATATTTATATATGTCAAGAGTACGGACATATAGAGAGATATGTTGCTCTTTTTCAAGAATTCCTGTCTTGCAGAAACTTCACATGTCCATGTGGCCTCCAATTTCAACTTCAGTTTCAAACTTTTAAATGACCTGAAATAATCCCTGATTTATGAGCCATCACTGTTGGGTTGTCAGCCAGCGCAACCCCAACCACGTAGTGAGTGAAGCAACTCTGCAGGAGATGAGTCGAGCGCACCGCATCCCCTCTCTGGTGTCAGCAACCGAAGGTACTCAGTATAATCTGTGCCTCAGTAGGCTATTAATTAATTACCCTAGACATAACAACAAATCATTTCCCTAGTACTACCTGCGCCGTGACAATTGCATAAACATGGTGGCATGTTTGTGGCATTCAGGCTCACTATTCTCATAAAATATATTCAGTGCCAATGCTGGAGGCAGTCTGCTGTTTTTCTAAATGTAAAGCAAAGAGTAAGGGGGTGGATATCAGTGTGCTGGTGAATGAGACTTCCATGCAGGAGATTGGAGCGCCATCACAAACCAGCTACAAACATTTGCTGTTTTTTTTTATTAACCATAACCATGTTATATCCCAAACAGTATTGTTGATGTTGCATATTAACAATATGTGCAATAACTTACTGTACTTTCCACGTGCACATATTGTAGGAATCAAAATTTTAAAAATGCCGTCTTTGGAATGTAATATGGTATTTTGTAGCTTCGTCATCTTGTTGTCTAATAATAGATGGGCATTTTCTAACAGGTTTGTTTGAATGTGGTGGCAGTAAAATGGCTTAACTGTTTCACCTCAGTGAAATGTACATACTATTTCACAAGCAGGCTACAGCAATATTCCATTGAAAGGTTTAATGAAAATCTATGAGGTTTGATGTTAAAGGTCCAGTGTGTAGGATTTAGTGGCACCTAGTGGTGGAGTTGGAGATTGCAACCAGCTGAATACCACTCCTTGTACTTGCTAACTCTATAGAAATAAAAGCTTATTCTAGGATAACATAAGACACAATATTTTTTTTTATAAAAGCTCCCTAAATCATATACATTGGACCGACAATGATGTAGATGTGGAGGGAAGAATGTGGAAGAAGGATGTCACCTGTTGATTGGCTGGTCTGGGAGAACTTGCAGAAACCCGGACAGACAGGTTCAGAGTGGGGGTTGCGTCTCAGATGTGTTTCCGACCGAACTGCTTACAGGCCCCAGACGAATGAGATGTGGGAGAGGTATGCACTGGAGTGGGTATGAAGGGATGAAAGTGGAAGGAAGAGAGGATGAAGGAATGTAGGTAGGGATATGCAGATGGTGAGATAGGGTAAAGATGAGTTAGGGAAGTGTATGGATGAAGATAAGGTAGACCTGGTATTAGTGGCTTAACAGATAATTAGAGGTGTGGCTGAGGCCGGCCCTGTTCTCAAAGTCAACTCATTAAAGCAGCATTACTGAAAATACATTTGTTATGATTATGTTACTTACGAACAAAAACTAGCTAGTTGACAGCTTTGCTAACAGCCGCACGAGACATGTCAGCCAGATAATAGTCCAACAGCAAGAAGCCCTCGTTTCTCTTCTTAACTTCCATCCATAATGTCCTTCACCTCTGTCATTATCACCATAAAGGCTGCTGGGCCTGGTTACATTGCCTGTTTACCTAGCTCTGATTATTGCACAGCACCTGATCCAGCAGCTGTTAAAAACCTTCTCTTTCTGGTGGTCCAAAACACTTGTACTAACACTCTCCTGGTGCTCTGAGCTTACAGTTCAGGCAGCCCAGCTAACAAACCGAGTCAACATTAGGTAACATCAGCTATAGTTCACAGCTGTTTTACTGTCCATTAATAAACTCTGTAAATCACAGAGCTGAGGTGAAGTACTTGGACGATATCAGAGAGAAAGCAGAAAACATTTTCTCCATAAAATGTGATCCAGTTTCACCAAAAACAGTCAAATACTTAGTGGCTGTGACTTAGTGCTGTAAAGTGTTATGTGTTTATTGCGGGTGATCACACAAAGTTACAGATTTATGGGGTGCAGAATGGGATTGACAGAGAAACCATTCACCTGATTACAAGTCAGTGTAGCATCATTTAACCATCAAATCATCTAATATTGTTTTCGTAATCCATCTTCTCACTCTAACTTACTTTAACTTGCACATAATTATGTTTGCATAAATGCAATTCTCTATCCTTTAACTTAAAGCTGAACCTGTACAACTATATGCCTAACCCCAGCCTACACCCTGACTTTCACCTAAACCCAATTCTAACCCCAACCTTAAAACCAATTACCTTCAAACAGCCCTCTATAAAATGGAAATCCACACAAAATGCCCCCACTCTACAGAAATTGCCTGACTCTCAAGGTCTAAATCTAAAATTGGTCCCCACAAACATAGTAGTACTGTACAAGAGCACACGTAAACACCCACTCCCTGCATATCCTGATCCTCTAAATAATCTAAGACATTAAAAGCTTATTTCATTCTGGTCCGTGTCAATAGACATATTGGCAAATGAGTCTAATTTATTGGATTCACTAATGCTCTGAAATAATTTGACTGTCTGCTGATGATTAATAGGAGCTTTTAAGCATCTAGATTTCCTTTATTAAATTTACACCAAATTCATCTCAAGCAGCCTGAGCCCAGTGTGGCTTTGTCAAATAATGTATTGACTGCAATATATAACGGCATACACAAGTCTGAATATTAAAGCCCAATTACTTGAAAAAATGACAGAGTGTAAATTGGTGAGTGGGAGGAAGCGTTGGAAAGAGTTCCTGGAATGAGAATATGAATTTTATGTCCACATATTCACAGATAACAGTTTCATTGCAGATAAACTCACAGTGAGGTGTCACTTCCTTACTTTCTCACCGTTAGAAGAAACACAGACCTGAATGATTTTGTTTCACTCCAGAAATTTTGCAGATAATGAGGTTTGTCAGTGTTAAGTAATTTTACCTAAAGATAATGTGACTTTGTCTTTCGTGTTTTACAGTTGCTGATGAAAGTCACACCTGAGCATGTCATTAATTCAGAAAAAAAGAGTACGTAACAGAAAAATTCAATATTTTTCACTGACTTTCTTGATTTATGAGGGTGGACTATTATGTTGACATCGTGGGAAAGTTTTGAAACATTAAAAATCTCTCAGGAGGTTAATGTCTCTGACAGGCTGGGTAAGAAGGGTTTCACTATAAATTTAACACAGCTTAGTTTTTTATGTGGACTTGTTATGTAGTGATTGTTTTTATCTTTTTTTTTTTTTTTTTTTTACCTTTTTTCTTACTATTTTTGTCATGCACCAAAACACCAAAGGAAATTAAATGTGAAAACCTACTTGGCAATAAACTCGATTCTGGTTTGCTGGTGGTGTAAAAGAAAAAGTTATGGCACTTCCATCCTCTGGTGAACACTGATGTTTCCTTTCAATAGTTATTATAGATATTTCAGTCTGGACTGACCGACTGACCAGCCAGCAGATCTGAACCGCCTTCGAGCCACACTGCAAGCATGAATAAAAATTATAATTAAATTACATTCCTACTTGTTTGTGGGCTTTGATCTGAATGCATCAGATTTAAGGTTAAACTCTCCTCAGACCATATCAGGCATCATCAGGGTTCTGGGTGTTGTGTAGAGGGTGGGGTGGTGAGATATTCTTTGTTTGTACTGATTGTAAGCACTATGAAACAATCATAAAATAACTTTTTATTTTACTGAATTACCGGCTTTCTCAGTACCTGTGTTCCTTCATTCTCTTTCACTGCCTATGTTGCTTGACCACCCCTCTCTCTCTCTCTCTCTCTCTCTCTCTCTCTCTCTTTCTCTTTCTCTCGCTGTCTTTCTCACTATTTTGCAGCTAAGACTGCAAGCTAGACACAGATGTAGGAGCTGGGTACAGAATACAACGATGAGTATTGCAGTTTAGTTCATGAACTCCACATCGAGAGAGCTCTGATTCAGTGACATTTAAGGCTGACTGTGGACTGATTTCAGCATTCTGATCATTGGATTGGCCACCACAGTGTGATGTCAGGTTGGCTCAACTTCTCCAGTGCAGGTCAATGCCTTTTTTCTTCCCATCCCCTACACATCCCCTGTTCAAATGAGTGGAAAAACCTGCACTTTTGTCGCAGCAGCAGATTTGATCTGATTTGGGGCTCAAAATGATATGTATCAACGTGGATGTCTCATAAAAGGCCAGAATTTGCAAATATACACTGATAATACCTGCTTATGCACACAGTTAGCTGGCTTCCCGTACTAAGAAACACATACACACATGCTGTGACCCCAACATTAGCATTGTGACCTTTTACCCTCAGAGAGCACCGCGAGGGAAAATGGAACTAGCAGTTGAGGTGGTAGAGAAGTGGGCACAGTATGACTGCTTGTTCCAGGCAGCTTGCAGGACCAAATTTGTGCAAATTGAAAGAATAGGGAACTGGATAGATCCATAAATTGAAATGTTTTCAGTTAACTTTCCCAAGAGAAAAATATTCAGAAAAGGTATGTCAGGGAAAAAAAAACTGCACAGAGAAAGAAAGGACGTTAGCAATGAGATGTGGTGATATACTGGTGACACAGACCTTGGCAGGGCAGGATATGTCTTTGTGTGACGGATGACAGTTTGGACAGTTAACAACTGGCCAATTGCTTCCACTGACCTGCTTCTATGGTGTATTTTGGGAAATCTCATTTCCTGCTGCTTCCGAAAGGTTACCGTCTACATTTAAGAAATGTGATTTTGATGATGATGGCATTTATTAGTGATAGTAGAGACGGGCTAAAGGAAGGACAGAGGTTGAGAGTTGAGCAAAATAGATGAAAAGCTAAAGACTTGATGGTCTATCTCACAAAGGGTTGAGGGGACAGTGAAAGACAGATAATATCTGAATCCACTTATACCTGTATATAAAAGGGGTGTCCAAAATATGGTTCACTGGCCATATCCTGCCCAGTATCTTAATATGGCCCATGAGTTTTAAAATTTAAACTTTATTTGGCTTGCTGACTAAATTAAAATGAAGTTCCTACTGTGAACGCCAGGTGTCACTACCACTATATGTTGGATTACTTCCGTGCCATTGGCACTAGACCCATTTAAACCAATTATTGTAAAGAAAGTGAAAAAAGGAAAACATTAACCCTTAAAAGCATACCTCAGACCTTAACGATATGGGACTAACCCTAATCCTAATACTGTTACACAGTGTCTAATTTGTTTATTGAATTTAATTAAAATTAACCCGAGACCGAAATTCTGGTAGCTCCCCTCCCAGCAAATTTAGGAATGGTAGCAGAGGCCTACACAAGACATAATATTTCTCCTAGGATGGTGATGACATACAAAGCCTGTGACTGGCTTTACCTTGTATTCGTGGCCTAACCCTAATCAGTCTTACTCCTTATGTCTAAACCTAACCAACCCAACCAATGAAGGCAAGAGGTACTAGCCAATCATAGGCAGATTACGGTTCCTTCACCATCCTGGGAAAATAAAATTGGTTCACAGGACAGCCAATGTGGAGGTGTGGCCTGGACACCAACAGGGCTGGTGGTCGGACCTAACCATGGAGCTAATTGTTTGGTGTGTATATCTGCCTGAGGAGTGTAGCCTAGTCTTAGGCCAACATTTATCATGGGATCATCATCAGAGGAAACAATGCAGTCCAGCGGTGGTCACAGACTCATCTCCCACTCAAATGTAGAGGCCACCCAGGGAGCTAAAGCATGAGAATGATGAAGACAGCGCAGACGACATGAGCTGAATGTGACGGTGGTCAAGACCATCAACCAGACTTATTGACTCTAATTAGACTTTAATTTACTTTGCCTAATTTGTTAAACACCCAGAAGTTTACTCTATGAGCAGAGATTTTGGACACATCATCATCAGTTTGAGCCATTATTGACAGGTGTAGGTTCCTAAAATGGAGATTTTGGCAGCTATAAAATACACTGTTAACAGAAAGAACAGAGAGTACATACTATGTGGTTAATAGGTAGTGATTTTGCACCCAGTCTGTTACTCAATCTGTCATGTGTTAGATCAGAGCTACTTATCTTCCTGGTCCCACATCGACCCAGCACCTTAGAATTAGAACATTTACTTTCAGTTTCACCTTTTTGTTCTTTAGATAATTCCTCTTCAATATCACTGACACTAATACAAATTGTAAAGACAAATTAAACATTACTGACAATTGAAGAATCTTCCAGTTCCTTTATTGTGCACATTCACATTCATGGCCTCCTACAAACCTACATCCACCTACACACTGTCTGAGATCATTGTTTTGCCCTGCAGATGAGTGAAGGACAGTGTGCACTGGAGTGAACTCGCAGTTGATGAGAAAATCTGCTCTGGTGGTAGAGGCATGTCCCAAATGAGCCAGTGCACGAGCAGGTGTGAATGAGTCAATTAAGAGTTTTAATGAGGGGGAGGCTAAGATGAAGGAAGGCGAGGAGAAGATGAAGAGAAGGGTGCTGGGGAGGGGTGATGGGAGTGGATCTGCGTACCTGTGAAGGCAGGATTCTGATCTAAGGAGGCTCTCATGTGGATCGGATCTCTGCCAAGCTCTGGCTCTCAGTAGTCTGAGTGCCTGTCTGTCTGCTTCTGCCACCTTGTGCTCACCCGGTCTGTGGAGTCTCTATTATAAGTCAGTTGAAGAGCGGATGAAGGTAGAGACAGACTTCGTTGTTGGGGAACTTGGTGCAGTGGAGAGCATTTAATGTTTTTTTTTTTTTTTTTCATCATCATCAACTAATAAAAAAAGCACACCTTTTATACACAGCTTATGTATGCAAGTAGCTATTTGTCTGACAACTTTGTAAACAAAATATCAACTTTCAAAGAAACGACAGCCTGCAATTAATTTGATTATTAAGAATTTCTACCATTTCTACAGTGCACAAACCTCATAAAAATACAATGCTAGGCACTACAGTGTTAATTTATGTCAAAAATATTCAAGTCCTACAGATACTGTAGAGACTTTAAATATTTGTTTTCATAATTTATGATTTAATATCCATTAGTTAATGCATTCCACATGTCCAATTTATGCAAGTTAGTAACATATGTTGCCTTAATTATCAACATCATCCAGGCAGACTTTGCTCAATATCATTCAGGTTCATTTAAATGTTTTAATTAACACCACTGGAGCCATTTCATAACTTATAATTATGAGTCCAAGTTTTGATTGTTGATTGTTCACTAAATGTATCAAAATAATGAATTTTATCAGGGCTGAAACTTTTAATTAAATAAATAAATAGAAATTCTTGTCTTTTCTCTTTTGGAATTTAAAATCTTTTCTAAAGGGTCTGGCAGGATTTAGTGCCATCTAATGGTGAGGTTGCAGATTGCAGTTAACTGAATGCCGCTCACCTCACCCACCTCTTCCTAGAGTGTAGGAGAACCTGACGAAGAACCTCTATAAAGTTTGGTTTGGCCATTCTGGGCTACTGTAAAAACATCCGTGGAAGAGGGCCAGCTCCCTCTGTAGATAGAAAAGGCTCGTTCTAAGGCAACAAATTTTTAATTCAATTCTAATTTTCAATTCTAATTTTCAGGAAACACTAATGAATACACAGTTGTGCCCCAGTTGAGCCCCACGAATCTTACACACTGAACCTTTAAAGTGAAGTTGGGTTTTGCTAATTAATTATGTTCGAGTAAAAATATCATTAACAAGTAACATGTCATCACAAATTGGGTTTTATAGATGACACAAGGGACATTAGTGTATTGTACAACTTATATTATATTTTTAATGTATATTTCATTTTTTATATAATATTTTACATTATGTATATTTTCTTTGTGTCTGCATGCTACTATGTTATGCTTATACAGTAGGTGCAATTAATCAAGTGTAGTCAATGTATCACGGGTCTTTCAGTTTTCACAAAATTGCACGGCACTTTGCGGTTGCAGTTGTGGTTTCCTAGTTGTCTGGGTCAGTAAGCTTTGGACATAATTTTGTCACTTTCTCAAAAACAATGTGAGCAGTAGAAAACAGTGACCCAGTTCTGAAGAACTCAGTGTATTCTTAATGTTTCCTCCTCTCCGGTTTTCTCTGCAGATCTACTGGTTTTTGTCAATTCCATTTTCATCTGTGACCAGCTTCTTTCTCTTGCTCATTGAGTGGGCCCTGTCCCCAGGCCAGTATGGATAATTAGATTTGGGAATGCAGAGAATGAGTCAATGCTCATCCCAGTATACACACACAGACACACACACACACATACACGCACACACGCACAGTACATTCTGGATTATGCAAATCAGTGGCTCATGCTTCCTTTGAAATGTACAGAATTAGGATGGTGGAGGGTTTCTGTAGAGATAAACACAGGGTTCAGGTGGAGGACACGGAGAACTTCACATGATTCGAATACATCTTTCTAAAATATGCTGTGCTTCAACAAAGGTCACCTCTTTGAGTATATTTCTTTTCTATGACACTTTATAAAAGCAATTTTAGAGTGTTACCAATTGGGCACCTGATATACTGATAAGTTATGAATAATGCTAACAGTTATACTAATTAAGAAACAGGCTGAGAGGACATCTGTGGAACATTCATGGCTTCTTCTTGTTTGTTGCAGAAGACTGCTTCATTCTTGTGTTTATCAAGCCTATGGCTGTCTATTAATCTCATCCTGTTGATTGTGTTTTTTGATGAAAGTTTTTTTTTTTTAATTTAAAATATTAAGAATTATCTTTGGTCTGTTGAGTATGGTATTTGGAGGTATTGCATATATGGTAAGTAAATGTCAATTATAATTAATGCACAATATGCAAAAACTAAACTACTGCTTGCCATGGTGACAGTGCACTTCTTAAAATTCAACAGTGCACATACAGTGATGGTACAGCACTGACTGGGTCTCTCTATTTAGTTTGTTATTTTCTCTATGTCCTCCTGTTGGCCTCCAACACTCACAGCCTTCTCTGTACTCGTCCTCTCCTTCTGTTGTGTCTGGATCGTCTCTGCGTGGTGTGGATGAGTATCCCTTCCGAGCGCTTCGCGACTTCTCCTTGTTTTTACATATACTGTGTTAAAAATAAAAAAATGTTTATCATACTGTAAATGTCAGAGCATAATGTGAGGTTCAGTCTTAAAAGCCAATTATCCAAACTATGAAAATTGCCACAATTAAAGCTGAATTACCAGTGGCAATATATGAGCAACAAACACTCAAACACTCATTTCCTGCTGTGTCTTCTGTTTGAACATGGGGGGGCAGTTGGTAAAGCCTAATGATTATCAATTTAAAAGTTTCATGAAAGTTACACTTGAGCACAGTTATCAGTGTTACTTATGTTATAAAATACTGTTAAGGTTATTATCTAAAGATTAATCACACAGTGCATAACATTGTTTAAATGTGAATCACCATTCAGTCATTTTTGACCTTGATAATGCTTGGTTAATTCGGTACGGTATTGCCTTTTTTTTTTTTCTAAAATACTGTTCATTCTTGGGGATATGAAAAATGCATATTTCTGCAAAGCCTTGTGCTGATGTTGTACAATGAAATGGATCCATGGATCCTGCAGGCAATGAAACGTCCAAGGAGACCAAAGAGAAACCACAGACCTGGAAATGCAGAGCATATTGTTGCCATGAAATGACCCATATCAGAATAATAGCAGTTTAAGTATGCATGAATTCCAAAGAATACTGGTAGAGAGAAACAATGAATTAGCACGGCGTGTAATTATTATTCATATGTTTGACAAATAGGAATGGAAGCTGCTGAAATGCAGCCAGCCCGAAAGAGAGGAAGAGAAAGAGCGAGACCAAGAAGAAGAAGAAGAGAGAGAGAGAGAGAGAGAGAGAGAGAGAGTTATTAATCTGTGTGTCAGCACCTCTCTTCCTACACCTCCAGGGTGGAAATACAGGGTTATCTAAGCTCTACTTTCTCAGTCTAAAACAACTTTACCTGTCTACATTGAAGAATGAGGGAATAAAAGGCAAAAAATAAACGCAAAAGTAGAGAAGAAGATGACAACATGTAATCTGTCAATCACAAATGAACTGTTTCTATTTACAAACGTGGCTGAATGTGATTCGAAGAATAAGAAATTGGCAGCTGTTAAACTGGCAAAAACCTGAGTGTGATACATTTCAGCAAGACACTCAGATACTCTTTTGTGCCCAACAAAAGTGGCCCTGAGGTCTTGTAAATGGAGGACTGAAATCCGAGTCTCTGGCCTGGGGAAGTGGTGAAGCACTCTTCCTTTCCTAAACACCTCCTGACAAAACGCCCTTGAGCTGAGCCCACAAGTGTTTCAAAAAAGCTTATCTGGGGTTGAGAATATAAGAATATAAGGCTACGGTTGCAATGTGCACCTCCCAGTGCAATTGTGGTGTAGAAATCCAGTTTTTTTTTAAGGCAAGGAACGTGGTGCTCTGTTGGTTCTCACTGGAATAATAAAGATAAAAAACACAATATATTTATAACCTACAATGGAAATTTTAATGTGAAGGACATTTGTCGTGAACAGTCCATCCTGCAGCTCGTCCTGCATGCCAGCAGGACAGAATAAGTTTCTTGGCAAAATGTCTTGCTCAGTGTATGTTGTGCTCCTTAGTAGCTGATAATAGCCTGGTCTCTGTCATCTATTAGGCAATCCTATTAACCGAAACTCAAACATCATGCCTCATCATTAGGCCATTACAACTCTGATGTAATCTTGGCTTATGAATTAAATTACCTGTGTCCTACATGACTTTAATAGACTCTGAGCCAGGGTTTATGCCAGC
Organism: Protonibea diacanthus; assembly: GCA_028641955.1. Taxonomy (NCBI): domain Eukaryota; kingdom Metazoa; phylum Chordata; class Actinopteri; family Sciaenidae; genus Protonibea; species Protonibea diacanthus. The sequence continues at coordinate 15,226,952 of CM053986.1, forward strand.
AGAGGGGCTAACATTGATAGGAAATGAATAATTCCACTGGGACTGCAAATGAAACAGCCTTAACGTTTAAAGTCGTATAGCAGGCATGGCAGGATATTTCATCGTTTATGAAAGGAAGGAAAGATTTGATGACTAAGCAGTATAGTGCAGACTTGACAAGAAGGCGTTGCTATATTTTTTTTTTCCCAAAAAATCCTAATTACCTTGTTACCGGAGGTCATTCAGGACATTGCTAACACACCATGTTAATTCATTTGAAAATCCGTATATAGCGAACAGTGACCTTCCCTTCACATGCATATTCATTTCAGTCTCGGACACTAAGACTTAATTTTTTTTTCTCTATATTTCTATATAAAGAAATCCCACTGAGTTGTTTATATCTTACATGAAGGGTGTTCGACACCATATACCAGCAACAAAATTATAACAAGAGAATCACCTCAACAAACTGTCTCCTCCAGCTGAGTTCATGTAGAGGGCATGACAACTTAGCCAGACAAAACAACATATCAACTATCAGAGAGCTGCAGTAACACTGCAGACATTTTGCTGCCAAACGTTGAGGAGATATAAACAGCCTTAAGGCAGCAGTTGATGAGCCTTTTTACCTAGGCTAAGCAAGACCTGGTACACAACATTTGTTTTCCACCTGCCGCTCTGTTTGGGAACCTGCAGACATCTGTCTTGGTAGGAAAACAAATGTCTATAGGGTTTATAAGATGCTAAATGTTGTAAAGACGCTTGAGATATCGTTTTGATCATTCTCCAAAAGACTAACTTTTCAAAAGTGCATGATTCATAGACATGGTGTATGCATAAACAACAAAGATTATGGTACTTTTAAGTATACTGCTGTATTAAGAAATGTTTAGATAGTTAACCAGTTTCCCATTTGTATAGTTTATATATATGCAGCCCAGAGAAGCGTGTTCTATAGCGTGTGAACCCAAATGCAGGGCACAGACAGGATCTTGGGAAGATTTAGAAAAAAAAAGATATATTGTCAGGATTTCAGGGGATCAAGGAAGATGTTGGGGAAAGTCCAGGTGGTGGATCATTCACAGAGAAGGGGAAATTGCTGGAATGAGCAGCGAGGCTGAGTAGCAGGCAAGCAGGTAGTGATCCGAGGCCACGGTGAGACAAGTTTACATGAGAACCAAAGTTCAACAAACAAAACAAACTTCAACTTCACAATTCAAGAGGCCTGAGATGTTAGCTACCTCTGTGGCTGAAACAACAATGTGGCGATGAGTGGACGAGGACAAGGGCTGATATACTGTAGGGGTGATTTAGTAGACGGATTGCGTAAGTGCACAAATTGGAGCAGATGTAAAGGAAAATGAGAACAGTGCGAGAACATGAGACATGAGAACACCGATTTCAACATGGTAGTGTTGTCTCAATTTCGAGGATGGCTGTTGTCCACTTATCAGAACTGATTGTCAGACTTTTTCACCAAATTGGAAATATAAATATAAAACAAAATGTACAACTTACATATTACAGGATCCACTGCAACTCTTTCAGCTCCAGCAGCTTCCTCGGCTGACTTTTTCACAATGCCAGTGGTTCCTCCCCTTCCGCTACCTAGCAAAAATGGTGACCATTGATGGTGAGAAGTGTCCAGCGTTCAACACATGACTTTTTGACTTTTATGAGTGCACCATTTGGTTCTTTACAGTACACTGCATTTTGCCATAAGTCACTTATACACCCAATATAGCAAGTGTAAGTATGGAAGTATGCAAACTGAGGACACAACGATACACAGAGAACAAGAAAGACACAGGAGCACAGGATTCAGAGGGGAAGAGGGAAACAAAGAAACTAACTGCAGACATGGCTGCAGCCTTGACATTCAGTCTACCTCCATAAAATCATGTCTAGTCATTTTGTACAAGATTAAAACAATATTTCCTTTTGAAATTCCTGTGGATAAAATGACTCCTCTAAATGCCTGATATGAAAAAGTTATGTGGAAAAAGTCTTATTTTGACTGACAGAAGACAAAAGGAGACCTGAGAGAACAGAACATATAAAACAGCATTTCTATGCGAGGTAGGTGACCTGGTGATACTGAAATAAAGAAAAAAGAAAAAGAAAAAAAGAAAATTTTTACTGGCCTTCTGGCGAAAACTTAATACATGACTCAAATGCCTTCTGAACAATTTAATTCCTGACCTACACTCCCTTCTCTCTAGCTTAAGATTGATATACATAAAAACGTGAAGTGAAGGGGAGTTAATAGACATATACATATTTTGTTCTTTGTATAATATGGCTGAATAAACCTTTTACAAATGAAAGACAGTCCACCTTTTGGCTTGGTTTCTGCTTAATACTGAGGCCATCTTTTTGACAAAATGCCAAAAGTTGGAAGAGTTGAACTGCCTTTGCAAGGTGAGATTCATAACTGTTTATTTGACACTGAAATTGTCTCACAGCGACGGCCTGACAAGTTTTTTTGTGTATTCAGCAGGGAGCAGTGGCGTGGCGCCTGTTTGTCACAGTCCTGTAAGAACTATCATTTAAACAGGCATCTGTACACACCAGCGCACATATTCGTGCAGGGGCAGTTTGTTGTGTGTACGTACTATGTGTGCAGTGATTTGTTTATAGAGGTCGTGCCATATCCGCATTGTGGTTTGATCACTGAATTGTGACATTTCCCAGTAAATAACTCTACTGTCCCTCTCCACACCTCCCTGTGCATAGAGATTACCCTGAGACTCAAATGACAGAATATCTGTCTCACCGTTGAGCTCAGACTCATGAAAACATGGCTAGGGTTAAGTGGGGCCACGTCAGAAGAAAAGGCACCCATCAATTGTTCTCATCATTTCAAGTTGGGAAAACGCACAAGGATCACTAGAACAGTTAATGTCAGGTTTGTCTATGCCTGCAGTAATCTTGACTGGACGGTATAACGATGCTCTGCAAAGAGTATGAAGTGTTAAGGGTTTACAGTTTCTGCATTAACCCAAACAAATAACACGCCCACTGATGTAAGCTGCCTCAGTAAAACCGGATATGTTTTATAATTACAGTGTAACCAGCATGGGCACCAAACAAATCATGTGTGCGTATCACAGGGTCATTTAAAAAAAAACAAAAAAAAAACAGAGACTCTGCACTCTCATGCAGGTGTTTTTTATTTATTATAGCTGATGAGATGTCGTCTTTGAAGGCTGAAGTTGTACGGAGCTTTGCTGACAGTTTGCTGTGTTGACTTAATTACACACTTAGAGAATAAAGGTGTAAGCAGTTCTGCCCTTGCAGATGTGAACAAAACTAAAAGTCTACAAAAAAAAAAAAAAGTCTGCCCATACTCTTCCAGCCCTTAGAGGGCAAAGGCCAAAATAAGTGATCCTTACATTCAGAGACTTATCAAGCTGAAAATTTACTTATTTAAAGATACAGATAGGGGAGATAGTAAAGAGGGGATCTGTTTCAATAAAAAAAAAAAAAAAAAGAGAAAGAAACAGGTATTTTCGAACCTACTACAACCTGAGCAATCAACTCAAACCATCTTATTTGAGTTTAGGTCAGGTGATTAGAGGCCCTGATGCAGCACTCCATCACTCCCTCTTTCTTGGTCAAATAGACCTTACATAGCCTGGAGGTCTGTCAGGGCACTGTCATGTTGAAAAACAAATAATGGTCTCACTAAGCACAAACCAGATATGATGGCATGTTGCAGCAGAATGGTAGATATGTAGGTGGCCATACTAGTCTTGAATTTTAAATAATTTGACAACAGTGTGAGCATCAGAGTAGCGTCACACTATCACACCTCTTCCTGCATGCTTCATGGTGGGCACCACACATGCAGATACCATCCAGGCACTTTCTCTGCATCTCACAAAGGCACAAAAGTACAAAGGCATTGAATGAGAAGGTGCATCTAAACTTCCGACTGTCACAAAATGCAGACAGGAGCATTAAGGAAGTTGACTGGTTGATCGAGCCTCTGTCAGGAGATGAAGAAGAACACATGCAAGATTTATCTACAAGTGTAAAGGAACCATTCACACACATGCAAGACGATCACATCAGAATAATTGCCATGCATGTTCACCTACATGCAGCCCATAGAGGCATGTTTCAGCCTTAAAGGGATTAGGACAGATTACAGTACTTGGTTTACACACAGTATATGAATGTAAACCTAAAGCTGTAAAACAATAAACCCGGGAACACTACGATCCAATACATTTTCAAAATGGAATTTATCCATTTTTTTTTTTTTAATTAAAAAAAAAAAGTGGTTTTATTTGCAACAAAAACATAAAGACTGCACCTTCTGCTTAACAGTTTCTATTTACTATGTTCGGTCAGTCCAACAGACTCTGCGTGTGCATCACTAAAAAAACTTCTTGAACACTGGGCCATTACAGGATAAATTGTCAGGAAAGATATATATTGTCTTTTGGAGAAGCCATTTGTTAATCTATGGTTTTCTAACCAAGTGTCCCTTTACAATAAATGGGAATGCTACAACATGGCCTTGTGGAGGGAGACATGCTTGGAGCCGGGGTGTCGGGATGCTGCTTGAATGATGCATGCACATATCAGAGACGAGGGTGTACGGAGAGAGGCAAATTTTTCCACCTAAGTGCCTTCAGAGGTGCAAAAGGGGATGTGAAGGCCCTTGGCATCGGCTGGCGCGTCTAACGGACTGGAAACAAGGCTTTATATTCAGCAATTTATGATCTCAATGCAGTGAAAGGAGTGTAAAGGGGAGGAGAGGGGAGGGAGTACCGGGAGAGACCTTGGGAGGTGAAATGAAGGACATCTTCCAAGACAAACTCTCATCAGCAGATGTCGATGAGAGACGCCCAGCTAACAGGAACAAATGGGATTGCTTCGATCTCAATTTGACATGTTGTTTTAGAAAGCCTTCCTTCGTTTTGCATTTAGTCTTTCCTTCATTCTCCCTGACATCCACTCCCTATGTACAATATTGTGCAAGCCCACCAGCCTGACAAGCAACAAGACAGATGGAAGATATATTGAGCTATAAAAACAATACCTTCCCTGATTTTTTCGACATTTTCATAATAGAATCAAAACATGTATTGTGATGGACGTTGAGCTCTGAAATTTGTGCTGGAAGTTGTATGGAAATTCTACAAATGTAAAGTTGAATTTCCTAAAAAAAATATATTAAAACCATAATTTATCCATTTTTACAATGTGTAAATCAGTTTTTAAATATTTCCCTTTAACTGGGTCAAATGTGTACGACAAAATTGAACCATTTTTATTGAGACAAGAAACAAATAGACTGAGACAGGCACACGGGCAGACAAACTGCAGACAGTGACAAAAATATGTAGTGGTAGTATGACAAAATGCATGTGGCTAATTTCTCCTTCCTCCAATCTGTGTTTCCCCTGCTGTCTCTCAGGCTTGCTTTTGGCAGAGTCTCCCTATCTCTCCACGATGATTATGTTGGCAGGTACTGTAGTTATGAGACCAGGTGATTAATCCCCCAGGGAGGGGAAACAACATTAACCTGCCTCTCAGCATTTGCCACCACATCACCTTAGGAAAAACACACCAGTGCAACAACCCACTGAATAGTATCCCATAAAAATTGGATCGTGAGCACTGTGGCATTTTCCACAGAATCCTTGAACTAATTAAAACATTAGACCTATACTTTAATTGGGCTGCCACCGACGGCGAGACTAGCATTAGTGAATGACAACTCCAAGTGTGGTGTTTGAACTGAAGGCAACATTCTGACTATATATGATCTCTTCTACCAGTATACACTACTATTGCCCTCATGGGAATGTCTGACGCTGTGGCCTTATCTGGTGCTTGAGCCCTGCAAAATAAAGAAAAGGATTGTTAGACAGTTCAGATCTCCTAGCAGTAATGGGAGATCACTGACCTGTAAAAGACTGCCAGGGATAAAAAGGGCTCACCAGTACAATCTGTGTAGGCAGATATAAGGTAACCTGCACAGGAAGTAAGTATACCTTCCAGCACCAGCACCTACAGCACTTTGGAGAGGAGTGGCCTTTACAGTGATATGTTCACTGTTAATTCGCTTGCAGGAATCCTGGGTCCAGTATCACTAACAAATTGTTTCCACAGAAAGAGCTTAAACAAAACAAGAATTTTGTTTTTATGAGAACAAATAGAAATTAACATACTTACAGGGATGGTTTTTTACTTTGCATAAGGACTCACAGCTGCAGTTACCATTTTAAAGAAAAATGCCTCAAGCGTTTAAAATTGTGTAGGCCACCTGCAGAGCAGAAACTGAGCTCGGCCAAAGTACCTAAATGTGTTCAACAGCTCAAGGTAAGGTAGCCCTGTTTGGCACAGTGATCCAGTCATACTAATCACCTACACATTCTCTCCTCCTCCATTGTTCTCTCTCCTCCTCCTCCATCTTCTGTCTGAGTCTGCCGGTGTTTTGGTTTAATGAGTGAGTTAACAGTTCAATTGTTCAACAGAAACATCAGTGGGACACCAATGCCACACCTGTGGCGAATTGGGATAATTAGCAGACCAGTGTGTGTTTTCTACTAAAAGTCTGCCGGCGTTTCCAGGTGGGAGCTTTCAGAGTGAGTGACACTATGTGACTTTCCTCTGTGTGGTATCGTAATCATGGTAAAAAAAAAAAAAAAATCACTAACCAATCTGGGACACTTTTCCATCTTAAAACTGACTGAACATGACATGATGTGATGCCACATTCAGTGGTGGCGTTGGTTTGCCGTCCTGGCAGCCCAATGTGAGTGACACTTAATATGCTTCCCATTGAAAAGCTCAGGATAGCAGCTGTGCGCTGCTCTTTGGAAGTGCAGCACCAGTAAGTTAGTCTTCATTCTTGAAGGCTTCTCTTGTAAGGCTGAAACTTACAATAAAGTGTGAGTCTCATATCTCAGTCACTTATTCTGCATTTTCTTTACTTCTTCCTTTGGCAAGGCTCAATGGCCTCATTACTGTCCCTGACTCTGGCTCGGGGAACAACAAAGACACGGCGGGGACAGGCCAGGTCCGGAGAGGCATCAAGCAGTATGCGGCATCAGAGAGGCAGCAACAACATGTTGAGCCATAATTGGTGACTGTTGGAACAGTACAAGGACTAACCCAGACAGTTTTAGTAAGTTTTATTTTGTTTCTCTAGACTTTGAATCAAGTCTGTTTTACATGAGCCTTTATTAAATTTATTTTATACACATCATATAAGGAAAGTGGTAACCACAGCATGTGAATGCATGAATGGGCATGTCCTCCAAAGATGAGCCTTTATTAGACAATACAATACAATATTGTCCACCACTGGACTTTTAAAGAGCCACAATAAACTTGAGTTTGCTTTAATTATCAGCTATGAAACATTCCTCTTTACTCTCCCTAGACAGGGGATTTAAATGATGACAACTAACTGGGTGGTATGACAAAGGTATATTTAATTCCTCTCCTGCAGTCGCTTGGTGGTCTGTAGGAGTTATCTGGGACAGTTACAGTTGAGGCTAATGGTAAAGGAGATGGACAGATATGTGAATTTACTCCTTTCACTAAAGCCACCCATTTGCCAATCTCAGAATCTTTTGGCTATCGTTGGCAAACAATTTAGCTTCTAGGGGCAATGGCCAGTGTTTAATCTGGGCTTCTGATGTAGCCTCTTTTGCTCTCTACACGACTTTTGCAAGTTTAAAATTTAAAAATTATAGATCAATACCAATCTGACAACAAACTGAAACCAGAATCCTTCCGGTGCCAAAGTCTTAATCCTTTGCCTGTACATACAGTACTGGATTCGTAGCAGACACTCAGTGCCTAACCTCAATAGAGAAGTGTGATTTTGCTTGGATAGGATTGATATGGATACACGAAACTACATGCTGTAAGATGTGGTACTTCCAACGCACTGGCTCTGTTTTCACCAAACAAGCTACTCAACTGAAGTAGACTGTGAGAGTTTCCAATCACAGAAAATATGCTGTGTGTATTAAAAAAAATACACATTTTTAATTACAATTCAACATTTTTTAATGTATTTTAAATTAATCTCTGTCTGCCTTCTCCTACCTGTCTGTCTCTACCACCCAACCTTCTGCCATGGAATCCATCTGTCTTCCTCTCTGTTTGGTGCAGATGGAGCAACACGACAAGGGCACAGGAGCCAATCCATTTCCACCTTGTCATCTGCAGGCATTTCGATCTGCCACAGTGCTCTTCCATCTCGATTAGGGGTGGCCCGCTGGCGGTAGACAAGTCATTGTAAGTGTTATGTGCATGTATGTGTATGTGTGTGTGTGTGTGTGTGTCGAGGAACTGGGGGGCGTGTGGTCTAAAGCTGAACTAGCTTGTGCAGCAACACCTCCCCCTTCCTCCTCCACCCTGTCAGCCACCTGTCAAAACCAAAGCCATTGTCATGGTGAGGATCTGAAGAACGTCGCTGCTTCACCTCGACAATGACAATTACTGTGCCCTGGAGATGGGAAATGGCAGGTAACAACAGCCAATCTCAGATGTGGCATTTCTGATAATTGATGAAATGGTGTGACTTGTTTTTCTTTATAGATGTTAGAGACTCAAGAGATAAATGCAGTATGTGCACACACACACGTGATCCATGTGTCAATACTGCCCACCTCTACAATGATGGATATGATGCAGTTCGTAGACCTGGTCGATAGTATGCCATGTTTTCACTTGCACATGTATGCACATGGACTTTTTCAACCTGTGAGATATACCAACTATTCTGCTGCATTTTTAACCCCTTCGACCCCTCCAGCCCCTCCTTTTCCCAGTTTGTTCTTCATCCTCCTCTGTGTAGAAATGAGGCTAAATCAAACTTTTAATTTCAACTATGTTTTTATTGTATGGTAATTTGATTTCAGACAGAGCAAATTATTCTCCTGGTTACTGCTCACCTGTTAAATTGCCTGTCCAATAGAGCAACCTCAGCTTGCCCACCAAAAGCACCTCTCTATTGTCTTTGTATTTCCCAGAAGTCAGTGGAAATATACCTTACACATTTCCTCTAGCTTTCTGTATTTACTTACATTCCATTTGAAATTTAATACATTGCATTACGGTTGCAAATGTCTAAATTTAGTACATTAATTCAGTTGTGGCAGAATTTGAATGCCCTATTTGAATTTTTGCAACCATTTACAAGAAGCTCAAAAAAATCACTGTAGCTGTGTACTCTGAAAGTGAAATATTAAGGATTTGGCCAAAAAACAAACAAACCCATTAAAGTGATTGAGACATAAATGTTTTATGATTAAAATGATTTGGTGACTCTACAAATTATCAGAGAAATGCAGTATGACGGCCAGTTTTGATTTGGCTTAGTGTTATGACAGCTAGTTAGTCTTATGATTAATGCCATTAAGTTTTAGTCCCACTTTAGTTATAGAATGCAGAAAAAAAAATCTTGAAATTGAATATTTTTAATAATTTTATGGTAAACTCACTATGCTCACATTGCATTTTATCCAATCCAAGATTGGATAAATATTATTTATAAAGATTGGAGATATATATATATATATATATATATATATATATCATAACCACATAACCACATTGACTGTGTTTTATCAAAGCTTAGATCTACCATATCCGAAAGGATAAATGTTTATTTACAGAAATGGGCCTGTTTCTATAGCTGATGTTTGCTTAATTCATTCAGTTAAATCCCTGCGAGCCAACTGGGAGAGAGAGAGAGTATTAGAGGGAACCATACACACACAGCCCTACACAACCACGCGCACACACACACATACACACTGAGCTGGCCTCCATTGTCTATTTGTCCTGACTAAATGTGTTTGCTCCTCTCTTCAGGTGGACACTAAGCTTGTCAGTCCATCCAGGATCTATAAACAACTAGTTTACCGTCATACCGATGTCCTTCAGAATGCACTGCCTGCATTAGAGTAACTGTTACTTAGGCTTAAGGTTGGAAAGGTGCATGTGTCTGGGATACAATAGCATTTGGTACATGGATTTTGGAGATTTTAAATCTTTGTAACCGTGCATGAAATATAATTGAATAACATAATACTGTCAATGGAGATTTTCAACTTCCATTCACTAGTAAGGACCACACCATCAACAAGATTTAGATTTAGAAGATTTATTAACAAAATAAAAAGATTGAGTGAAGCGTGGACACTTATACTTCTTTGGCCTGTTGCAGTGTTTTGGAGAAAACCTCGGTGGGGAATCCATTGTAGCACCCAGGCACAACACACCCCCTGAGGAGCCCATGGAGAGTAGGAAAGAGAGAAAGAAATGGGGTATGGAAAAAGGGTGCAGAATACAAGAACAAAAGAGGAGGAGAGGGTTAGGATGGTATTGGAAGTGGCATATTGAGGTGTAGCTCCTGAAACTCTGCTAATAAAATAAAATAAAAGAGCATGGGTGGCAATGTTTTTATATTGCTCAAGCATATTGGATACTACGGATGTAGTCCATATATTATAAGATGTCTTTAGTTACTGCATACTGGTACTGTATATATGAAACATTACTGCTGCAGGTAATATGGGTTACTATGTAACTGTAACACCTTGGTCCTTTGGGTCAAAAAGAAGCATTAACAAAGAAACACCAGTCTGTAGGTGTCTGTACACTCTGGATGTAGAGTGTATTTACTTCCCAACAGTTGAGAAAGCAGAACTGGGTTATGTGTCATTCATTCAATCTACTGTACACAGAATAACTGTATAATATTCCTGCAGTGTGGCTTCTAGCAATGTACCTTCCTTGTTTTTGCTACACCGGCCGGAGGATGATATAACAGCCACATGACACTAGAGGGTGAAATGAATTGCTTTGAAGTGTTTGCTTAAAAAGAGGATGAGAGTCTAAAGCCATACAGGTTGATTTGCGCGGTTTCTCTCAGAGGAGATAAAAGTCTGCTGTTTTTATTTTCTGTGGCGCTTAATAACAAAAGTAGAGACTGATTTAAATGCTGGATAGAAGATTAATACAATTAATTAACTGCAGTGATTTGTAAATTTAGCAGCATAAGGTCTTCAAACTCAAGTCCATAATAACAATAATAATCCTTTGTACGAAAACTAATATCTGGGATTGCAGTTTGTGTCATATTTTAATAAAGTCTTTTTCTCATTCAGAGCATCCTCAGCAGGGATTTGAATGCTAGAATACACATCTGAAGACAGCTGACAGTGTTTGCTGGTGACTGATGTGTTATGACCTCTGCTATGCTAAGGTCACATTCAGCCACCTGTATTCCATCATTCACTTCCCAAATGCCTTATGGTGGTGGTTAAACAAAGTCTTTTCCCCTGAGGAGTGCTTTGTTTACCTTACAAACATTTGTACTCGATTGTTGTGGCATTTGTCCTGTTTACACTCTAATATTGGCTGTTGGGAGCAATGACATATATAATGATGGACCTCCACACATCTCCACTTCCTAAAAAGAAAATTCCCGGATACGGATACTGCCCAGGAACAGTATAAAGAATGGACAGCATATGTGCAACGTTACCCAGGTTTCTGAAGAACGGCTTGAAGCTCAAAATATGGTGCTGACTGTCACAAAGTTAGCTGAACCCACTTCTTCTGCCTCCATGGTAAATAAAATTACTAAGATGTGGATTATCAGCACACCCAAGGAGATAAGTATATACTGTATCACTCTTCAGCCTTAATATAATTTTGAATGGTTGAATAAATAAATAAATAAAATATACTATACCATCACATTAGCAAAATTACAGACCAAGACAGCTTTTGTACCAGGCTGTAAACATGTTAATTTCTGCTGTGAAGTTGGACATTTTGGTACAGTTTCTAGGAGATTGAAATGTTCTGTCACTCAGCCTCAAGCAGCCACTCGCGCCAGCTCAGTAGTAATCAGGAGATCAAAATTTCAAGACGGGGCCATTTATTGACTCAGATGCGAGCATGCTGCATGAACTTTCCTCTTTGCCGCTGGTTTTACTCACTGAAAGCTTTCATTAGAATACAAAGACAAAAAGTAAAAAAGGTTAACAGCTTGTGATTTGTAGTGTCTCTATAACACTAAGAGTTTGGCAGGATTAGCAATTAAAACCACGCTGCTCAACTGGTAAATTAAACTTAAATGACCATAGGCACAATCTCACAGTGCCCAAGGAACATTTAATATCCGATCTCTGATTGCTCCTCATTTTAGTAGGCAAGGCACTCACCCAGCATTAATCTTCTGATTGGCTTAATGACTATGGCTTGACCTCTTACTATCCTTGGCCCCTCTGACCGTCCCTCTACCCTTACCCATTTATCTTCTCTTCCTTTCCTTATTTTCTTCTTCCTGATAAGACCCCATATCAGCTGATACATCTTTTGTTAAAAGTCGGATATTGCCCTGTCATGTCATCCTCGTATTTTATGATGGAGGTTCGTGACTGCAGCTATTTCATGCTTATACTATAAACAGGAGTTCCTCTAAGTCTAGGTTGATTTCAGGAGACACTGAGAAGAAACACTGTGGCCAACACTTTACCTTTTTTGCTTTTCAGTGTCTACTTTGAATTGCGTCGTGAAATGGTCAACTTCAAACACACTGAAATATTGTTCAGCCTTACAGAATCACTGTGGCATTATAATATTGGCCCTCCAATGCCATAACGTTACATCTAATCCTTCCTTTTTTCCTTGTGGGAGAAAATCGCTGCATATTTTCTCCCTGCAATGTTTAAGTATCACTTCTCAAGGTTGTGGCTGGAGAGGCTGTTTGGGAGTTGTTGTCTTACTCTCCCCTCATTCTCTCTAGTCTCTTTCTCTCTCTAATCTACATTGAAGAACATCAAAGCGCTGCTTATGACACACCCTTCCTAATTACAGTAATACCCCAGAGTCCTCCAACAGCTATATTGTGAAGAAACCTTGTTTGATACAGTGATAAGGACAACTCGAATAATAATACTTTTATACTGAGGTTTGAGGTGAAATACCACATCACTTTGCACTGAATGTGTATTTACATAGTGCATTGGCTATATGTCACCCAGCTCTAAGTCCAGTGCTCACTCTCTTCCTTTAGCTCTGCTTTGTGTTTTACTCCCAAAGGACACATTTGTCTTTAGTCACAGATTTCACCGTGCATACTAGCTTGTCAATAACTCTTGTGTGTCTGCCATTAGGTGTTGAGTAGGTAGTATATTTAGTATATATTAGTATATTTTAGTATTTTTTCAGAGCCTTTCTGAGTAAATGAAACCAGCTCCCCAATATAAAGGCTGGAAACTGACTAGACTAGAGATGGAAGACGGGTAGGGACTGGAATGAAGCTGCAAAACCAGCAAAACAGTGAGCTGAAAGATGTTTGGCAAGCCACAAAGCTGTGGACTTAACTACATAATCAGACCATATTTCTGCTCCTTCACCAAGTACACTTTTCATATGTCCATTATCCATATTACTATTAAACATTAAACAATCTTAACTCTTTTTCCTGAGACAAATTTATTAGCGGATATAGATATTTCTGCTTTTACACAGAGACCAAAAAGCTGCTTACAAATCCTACCTTCTTCAATAAAACTGGTAAAGACAGTCTGAACAATCTGCAACCTAAAGCCAAGGATACAAGTTGCAACTGTTGAACTGATTATATGTTTTGTAAAGTTTCACTCTGGGCCAGTTATGTTGACATTTGGCAGTTAAAATAATGTGCCTACCATAAACATAAGTAAGTAAGATATTTGCGACAGACAGTTGTGGCAGCTTTACTTAACCTAAAGTTAAGTTTGTTTTAGAAGGTTCACCCACCTCTAATTCCTGTGGAGGCTTTAGTCTGTGCTGCCCATTTTCTCCATCCAAGATCTTTGGGCTTTTAGCACAAATTGCATTGCAGCCAGTTTACAGCCACTGAGGAAACACACCTGAGAGACTTCTGCCTTTGGCAAACAAACACTTGGTTGATATTTCTTTTCCAGCGGCCCTGTCAAAGCATCTCAAATTCTACACACGGAGGAAGAACAATTAAGAACTGCTGAGACAGATCCACTTGCCTCATGTCTGAGGAGGTTACACAGGACAGAGTGTAGAGGTGTGAGAGAGCAAATCCTGTTCAACCTATTCTCTTTAATCAGTGATGCCAAGTAGAGAATCAAGAAAAAAAAAAAGAAAGGAAAGACTCTGCAGGAAACAGGTTCATTTACAGTACAATAGTTTGTTCCCTTGATGCTGATAAAGGTGGATTCTGACACTCAGAAAACCAGTTTTGCTTTAGTTGCTGCAATATCTTGCCATCAGGATAGATAACTACAGTTAACACACTGTTGCTGCATTATTACACATAGAGTAGCATCTGGTGCCACAGAGATAAAACTTACCAACAGCATTCTGCATAGTCATCATATGGCATGTGTTTAATTTTTTCACCAGCTACACACCACCACCCACTGGAAATTATTTGTTGCTAGTGATACGTTGCTGTTGTCAAGAACTTCATTAATCCAGTTTTGGTCAAATCTTATTAAATGACCTGTAGGTCATGAGACTATTTTAAATCAATTTAAAAACAACGACAACAAATAAACCAATATAAATAACATAAAACTCATTACATATTCATCCTTCAATTTTAAGCATACCCTACCATGCAACACTGGCCAGCACACTTACAACACTGTAACTATATTTTGAAGTTACGGGTTCACCCCACAGTGGAGGAAAAATTACAGAAACTCTGCAACCAGCCTCCAAAGTTTCAAGTGACGAGTTATTGAACTCTTGTCCTCACTAATCTCCTCTCATCCTCAAACTTGTCTCTCCTTCCTTCTCCTCTGGACGCTGTACTTCAAAAAACAGCTTTGCACAGCATGTTATGTCAAGATAGCAAAGAGTGACTGGCCCCTACCATGCTGAAAAGGCGCCTGGGTGTAGGGGAGAGCTTGTCAGTAGAAATTCACAAAGTACTCAGTGGAGTCACTGGGGCCTATGGAGTACAATACTCCCAGACTGCAGGGTTTACTCCCATGAACTCCAGACACCTCACAGAAATTAACTTTGTAGATCAGAAACCCAACGCCCTGGTTGACACCCTAACCACAATCCCCATTGTTTGGCTTTTGCAATGTACACAATACACTTCTATTTGCTCTTCTCATTTTTCCGGTTTAGAATGAGCCAGAGGGTAGAGTGTGTGAGTTCCCTGGCGCTCTTCCATGCTGCCTCCCTACCCATTTACTTAATCACGTCACCTTCTTACTCTTTGGATAAGTAACAACTCTCCAGTCTGGTAACTTTCTCCTATTGGCTTACATCAGGCCTATCTCCAAAAGAGGGGAGGTGTCGGAACGGACCCAGGCAGCTTCTGAAAACTTTCCTGCTTTGTGAGTGTAACTGTTCCTAATCTGTAAGTCACAGCTGATGAGCGCCAGGTGAATGTAAAGAGATCTGACATGACGGATGATATTAAAGAATGTGTGAGTTTGCCTTGGATTACATTCCTGGTTAACTCTGAATGGAAATACCAGCGGTTTGTGATGGAATACTAATAACATTAAGGTAAAATCCTCAATTCAGATTTGGAAAGCTTACTTTTCTACTTTTTTTGTAGTTTTTCTATGTTGCATGGTTTTCTGGCCATACTATTTAGAATGTGTTGCCTGAACATAAAGGTGTGAGTAAAGGTGAATACTTCCTTAGACTAACTTCTTTAGAATACCTTAAACAGAACTAATTCTCTTTTTGCAAAGTTGTGCTGACCAGCATGCATAAAGAATTGTCGCAACCTATGATAAAATACACAAATACCGAGGGACTCCTCTACTGTTCCACCTGCATGGAGATACAAAGAATGTTAACATAACATTTCCTTCAGAAACACAGACAAAGGAGCAGATGGGTAGTAGAGAGAAAAATATTGGTTTGTTTTAGAGAACAAAACGTTCAATCACAGAAAGAGAGGCTAGTCATTTAGAATCCTTGCTCCACTTCTTCCAGGTTTTTAGATAAACACAGGAGAATGTGCTCCCAAATCCTTGAACAATTTTTTTAATCGCTCTTCTGGGTCGTAATAAGTAGGGAGAAAGAGAGAGAGAGAGAGAGAGAGAGAGAGAGAGAGAGAGGAAAGGAAAGAGTTCGCCAAAAAGACAAAAGATACTTTTAGACTTTTTTGAGTTCTGAGAAGTTTGTACAGTTAAAACACCCTTTCTCCCTCTCTCTAACACACACATGTCAATAATAATAACATAGGGTTTATCCTGTTTGAAATCTATCCAGAAATGGAATAGTTCTGATTTGAAATGCTCCACTTCTCAGCAGCCAAACACTCTGTCTCCCCACACACCACACACACACACACACACACACACACACACAATCATGTGCTTCAAAAAGATTATGTTTAAGGCCTTTAAGATACAAATCCTTATGTTACTAAGGCAGTTATTGGTATGGTATGCCCATTTAAGTGTAGAGGGATTTGTGGTTGAATGTACTTTACTTGTCAAAGGCATTTAGGAAATCAGGTTTTAATCATAAGCACTGTGTTTACTTTGGCAGTTATCAACATGCTTGTGTTAGGACTCATATATGTTTAATATTCAGCTATTGTCATGAAGATATCTTTTCTTTTCATTTAAAAACAAACAATAAAAACAATCAGATCTGATATATGATATATATATATTTTTTTTATGTTGTTTTTAGTTCGCATGTTTATCAAGGTCACTTTTCCTTTGTTTGGCATGGTTTAAAATGTGAGACAACCTGGTATTTTGGTATTCGACTCTTCTTTTTGCTGAGTGTGTTTTTGAACACAAACAACCCACTCAGTTCTCATGGGAAATGGAACCCGAGTCAATTTGACTGATGACGCAGATAAACTTTCTGCTCGTTCATCTCATGTTGTTTCTCATACAGTTAAAAATACATCTCGGTGTTCAGCAGAGTGCAGATATGGCTCATCAGTTATGCTCGTATCGGGACAAATGAATTTATAGTCATGTAAACAAACACCGACCTGGCTTTGATTTTCCACCGGACACACCAAAGTACGCAGTCCTGTACTTCAGTATATCTGCCTGAACTAAAGTTTTCAGAGTCTAAATATCAACTTTATTGCTAAGTTAAAAGTGTTTTTTCAACTTGATGAGAAAACACAAATTAAAGGACCAACAGTTGCTGATTGCACCCATGACTTCACCCTCTATTGTGGCCACAAACCATGTTTACTGACAATCAGCAGCTAACATTAGCTTAGTCTTGCTCATTTCGCCCTCACAAATATATATATATAATAATAATAATAATATAATATATATTTTGATCTTCTGCTTTTAAGATCAACATATTCCAGTCTCTCTGATTTATGCTTGTTGTTATCAGCTGCAACAATCCATTTCACTCACAGTAATGTTATCTACTTTTCAGTGTCCTCCCGTCAGACAAGAACTCCGCACACAATAATAACTTTGTGCACTGAGGAGGCAGCTTCAGTGAGGGCTTTTCCACAATGAGGGACCGTTTGGAGGAGCTGCAGCTGAGGGCTCGAGACTTTTCTGAGGCAGAAAGTGAGAATAACAGCCCTTTCTCAGCGGAGGGTGATAATGATGACTCTGTGGCGGTCGGGGTCATAACGCCACAGGCTGTGGTATTCGAGGAGGAGCCAATCATTGAGAGTTTTCTGTCTGAGGCTCAGCAAATCCGAGATGATATCACGGCGCTGGACACAGAGGTAATTTGTTTGGAGAGTTGTTTTGTGGTTTGGAGTATACATTTATTAATGAACTACAGGCCTATATATTAACCTTATTAACCACTGCTTTTGCTTCTTTAATTATTTTGGAAATGTGTTTGTTAAAACACTGTTCTTTTAATTTAATCATTTTTTCTTGTTTACCCTTTTTTCATCAGTTTTGTTAGTATAAAACTCCAAACTTTTACAAGAATAGGATATTAAAATTGTACCATCATACAGTTTCTGGTTGCATTTTTGATGCTGAGCACAGAATTTTTTTAATTTATTTATCTCAAATACAATACAAAATAGGTCCTTAAGTTCACCCAGCAACAAAGGACCCTGGTGGCAACAATGCGTCGTTTCAGCGTGATGAAAAAGGAGAGCAGTATAACCCGGGATATCAAGCTCCAGGCTGAAAGCCTCCACCGACGCTTAGATGCCCTTTCAAAACAGGTCCAAAGGACAGAGGACCTGCAGGGACCCACTGCTGTTACAACAAGAATACAACGCTCACAGCACGCAGCACTGTACCGCAAATTCCAGCAGGTTGGCAAGATGATGCTATTATTCAGCTAGGGAAATAATAATAAAAATGCATTCATGGTTTGAAACAGGATAAAGCAGGTCAAAGTTCTCACAACATATATGATGTATTTTAAACTGAAAAGTGTTTTGAGGCTTTGCCTCTCTCATTGTAGACAGACAAAGATGTTGTCACGTCATAGAAAGAAATGCATATTAAGACTTATTAAAATTTGGCATGTGCCAGAATTAGCCAGAAGGAATCACTTTTTCTTGGCTAATTTATTTATTATTTTTAAATGATTCTAATAATTCTAATGTTTCCTTTCCCCTCCCCCTCTTACTTTTTATTCTCTATTTTTGCTGTAATTATGTCCAGGTAATGCTGCAGTATAATGAAGGTCTGCTGACCAAGCAGGACCGCTGTAAGCACTTCATTATTCGGCAGCTGGAGGTATCGGGAAGGGATGTGACGGAGGAAGAGGTGAATGAGATGGTGGCCACGGGAAAATGGGAGGTCTTCAATGAGAACCTGCTGAATGATGCCAGAATCACACGGTCGCAACTATCTGAGATTGAACAGCGACACAAGGTATGGAAAATGATCGGGTTGCGGACTCAAATAACAAACTCAAGCCTGAAACTCCAGTCAGCTCAAACAGTTTACTGAACCGGAGAAGATGTAGGAGTGCAGTGGCAGGATGGGATGCAGTGAGGATTTCCAGGAAGGTGCAGGGTTGATGGTGGCAAAACTCCAGCAAGCAGGTGCTTTGGTTTGGATGTGGTTTGGATGGTAGGCAGAACTTCTGGAGCACAAGGAGATTATGGTTAATTGGCTACTAGAGAATTATGGGGTATTGTGCATTATAATATTAAACTTAATTATGAAGGTTAGTGTTTGTTTTTTTTTATAATGGCAGCTATAGCTGGGAGTCTCTTGTCTGAAAGCTTAAATATATCCAACTAGGTGCTAAATATTATAGAAAATCAAATACAGGTTGAAAAATCAACACCCTTCAGTGCCGCAAATGTCTTATTCAAACTAAATAACCCCAGTTGATGCTTATTTGGTAAATCCACATGTACCTCAATCCTAACAACTATTCATTCTGTTTCTGTTGTCTAATAGCATGGGTGCATGGAAGTCATGGATGGATGAGAATGTTGCACTTCACTCTCATCTGAAACATTCGATGATGGCATGTCTCACATATTACAATATCCGACTGACACAAATAAAGTAGTAGGAATGGAAATAAATAGAATTAAAAAATTGAAAATATTTTTTTGGGTCAAGCTGAGGAAGAGGAAATATTGGCACTACTTTCTGGGCTCAGAAAACGTTAATTAAAATGAACTCCTTGGGAGGATATATACCCGAGCCTGGAGGAGCAACAAAAGTATAAAAAGGCGATGTTCGTGTAATTTCAGTTCCCAGGTCATGCTGCATAAATCTGCCTCCTCAGTGTGTCTTAAGTCTTCTGGTTCTCTCTCCAACCACCTCCAGCCTCCGACTAATGTTTCTCATATCTGCAGTATTAATCCTATTATCCTTCACCACCAACAGGAGTTGTTGAGCCTGGAGAACAATATGAAGGAGCTGAGGGACCTGTTCATGGACATTTTTATGCTGGTGGAAGAACAAGGAGCCTACATTGAACACATCCAGACCAATGTGGAGAGGACACAGGATTACGTGGCTGCGTCTAATGAGAAGTTCAAGTTGGCAGCCAGATACAAGAAGAAGAACCCACTTCGACAGCTATGCTGCTGCTGCTGCCCTCCCTGGAGATGCTGCTTATAAAACATATGCATTTTTACCACAACGGTCATTCCAAAGAAGGTTTTATTTCAAAAGCCTCACTTACCTATTGGGTGGTAAGCAACGTTGGATTCAAGTACCATTAGAGTGAAGGTTATGGTACTGCAGTTTTTGCTGTTGAACAGAGCGCCAGTGAAGATGGATTCACCAGAGCATAGAAAACAATTAGGAGGAAAGGCCAGAATTGGTATTTGAGGCACTTGTTTCTTTCAAGAGGATGTGAGGCGAGTGCTATTGGAAGAGACAGTTCAGTGAGTGCTACTCACCAACACTGCTGCTTATTGGAGACCTTCACTGTCATCTGACAGAGGTCACAAACAAGGGAAGACCACTGTCTCTGCCACTGCTAGATCAGCAACACTGATATTTCACCATTGTTTTTTTCTAAGTCTCGTCTTCAGAGCTCAGGAGGTCTAGTTAAAAACACTTATTTTTTTTTATACAGTATGAGCACTTTAAGATATATCTGTCTTTTTTTATCTTTTCTTCTCAGCACACAAACTATAATTTAACGTAGCAGAGAAAGATTCTCTTCTGAGAGATTATTGAGCCATTATCTATTTTATTTTTGATCTGCATGCCGATGGGAAAAATAAATTAATTAATTAGTAAAAACAAATAAATAACTAAATAATTTAATATCTCTAAATGTTTTGTATTTAAGAGCGGGACAATTTATCAAATGGAACTGTTACAATGTTGAGCTGACAAACCTTGGCATTCATTACGTATCATTATTATTAAAACTGATATATCACATAAAAAAAGGGAACAATGGCTGTTAATTAGGTGGAAAGCTCCCATCTGAAAAAGGGAGGGAATGAACTAAAATACTGGTAATATGTTACACCTGTTGACAGGTACTTGTCTCCTATTTCACCTTTTACTTAATGCTGAACGGAAAATACCAACTTATTTTACCCCACTGGGCTATTCGACAATTCGTCTTGCCCTCACTTACTGGCAGTGAGTGAATTCTGAACGTAGTCTCTCATCAGTGACAGTGATGTTCTTTCATGACTCAGTGACCCATGGTGTCTGGTGTCTGGGACAAAATACAGGTGAACTGGGTGTGCCAGAGTCGGAACTGGAAAATCCGGTTTGTACGCTATTCCAGGATGGCTTCTGTATGTTCATGTAGGGAACAGTGTGTAAACAGAACCGTTAACCTCAAGCATATGGTAAGAAGACCTGCCTCCGTTAAATAGTCTTTCACCTCTAGCATGTCATAAGGGTAAAGTGGTTAAAACAACCATAGAAATGCCCCCAAAAACTGTTTTGTCTGTCAATTTAGTCAACTCTCATGTGACCTTACATAAACACACCTGTCAATACAGTGCCTGAATTTCAAGTTCGTTTCCTTGTGCCTTCCCGTTTTGCTGTTTACAAATCCTTTTCAAACTTTATATTCAATAAATACAGTACAAAGACAAGTTATTTAATGTTCAAACTGATGAACTTTATTATTTCTATACAGAATATACTCATTTTCAATATAATCACTGAAAGATTGAGAGAATCAAGCAAAATCTCTGCAGGTAAGGGGCAAGGCCGAAAACCAGCATTTAATGTCCATGACCTTTGATCTCTCAGGCAGCACTGCATCAAAACTGACATCACTGTATAAAGGGTCTTACAACATGGGCTCCGGAAAGCTAAAAAAAAAAAAAAAATGTTGGTTTGTCACTGAATTTACAAATGCAAGATAAGACTCTACCATGCAAAGTGAAAACCAAATAACATCCACACATGGCTCCAAGTTCTCTGAGCCCACAGCTGAGATGAATTGATAGAAAGTGGAGAATTGTGTTTTTGGAAGTCTTGGATGTCATGTCCTAGGGGCTAAAGAGAAAAAAGGACCATCAGGATTGTTACAAGCACAAACCCCAGCATATGTGATGGTATGGTGTTGTGTTAGAACCCTGACATTAATAACTTGCACCATTTTTGCTGAAACGTACAAACAGATTTAGGAGCAACATATGCTGCAATCTAGACAGTGTGTTTTTTCAGGGATGTCCCTGTTTATTTCAGCTAGACAATGACAAGCCATATTGTGCATGTATTACAATAGCGTGGCTTTGTAGTAAAGAGTGTAGGTATTACACCTGTCTCCTGTTGAAAATGCGTGGCACATTAGGAAGTGCAAAATATGGCAACGAAGACCCTGGACAGCTCAGCAACTTGAGTCATTTATAAAGCAAGATTGGGGAAGATTTTCAGTTTTATAACTCAACATGGAGTGTTGTCAGTTTGCAAATGCTTAGTGAGTGTTAAAACAAAAAGGTGACATAACACAGTAATAAACATGCACCCGTTTCCTTTTTATGGAACATGCCACAGGCTTTAAATTCAGAATGAGTGCCTATTTAGACTAGTGTTGGGAAGTTCAAGTCTTTTAACTGAATCAGATCACTTACTCTCGGACGGTAAACTGAACGAATCTTTTCACAAAGTCATTTCTTTTGTTTCGTTCATTTTAACTAGTGCAGTGCTGTGGGCGATGTAAATGTGACAAATGAACCGATCCGTAAGAAAGAACCGCTGTGCTTACTGCTCGTCACACAGGCCTGTCACGTGACAAATGAACGAGAGACTCGAACTTGAGGATGCACAATTGAGTCGTGAACTAATCATTTCTGTTTCTGTCCTGACTGAGCTTATGCAGCTGCCTTGTGGCGAGAGAACATACTGCATGAAAATGAACGAATCACTCACTGAGACTACTCATTGGTCCTGAGTCATTTAAAAGATTAGCTCAAATTGAACAAAACATTCACGACCAAGACACCACTAATTTACACAAGAAGTTTATCAGGTTGAACAATAAATATATTGTCTTTGTACCGTATTCAATTGACAATAGGTCAAAAATAACTTTTAATTTAGCATTTTATGGAGCATTCCAATGTTTTTAGAATCAGGCTTGTATGAATATTCAGCAAATATGGATCCACAAGCTTTGTAAGTTTGTCTGAAGTTGCCAAATTAGTTATGAAACACAATCCACAATCCATCTGTCAACCCACAACCTGTGCGTGCAGCTGCACTCTGAGAAGACCGACCGGCCAGCTAACTTAATATTAGCTATTGTTGATGTGTCAGGGTAGGATAAAAGAAAAAAAAAATCTAAATACAGCTGCAAGAGTCGGACTGAACAGTTTTTATTTATATCTGCCCAAAGCCACACACAAGCATGCTCACTTACAGACATACTTACAAGCATAAAACAACAATAACACACACCAACAAACAAAAAAAAACCTCATGTGGTTTGTAACGTAAATGTTGGCAGGTATGCTGCTCCCTCAGGCCTAGTAGAGGAACCAGGTGTGAGGTGTTCTGCTGAACTGACTGCAAAAGTCTTTCTTCTGTGTTGTGTATCAGTCTCGCTCTGATTAGAACTAGATTTGAAACAAAGACATAAATACACGAAATATGTAAATTTGAATATGTAAATCTAATAACAATACATTGTAATTCAGCGCAGCATAGTTCCTGCCGCCCTCTGGACATAGCGAAGAAAAATGAAGCACTGCTGCAAATTGCAGGGTTCTTGAACAGCAACAATGCCATCCAGTGTTCACAGAGATAATTGCCAGTTAAAAAGTGGGTTATTATTTAATGTTTATACCATTAAAGGACATATTATCATATAAATATGTCATTATGTGAGTGTCATATTTGGAAAACATAACTGAGCAGCATGGATTTCACTACTAAAGGTTCTTAGAGTAAAAATATACATATTGTTGAGTCATTATAAGCAGCTCATGGAGGTCATTACTCAAAACAAGAGAACACTTGGCAGAATCCAGCCTCTACTTGTGAGCACACATGCTTCTCTGCAAAAAGAAAGAAAACATCTTTATTTTAATCTTTAATCACACTTCCACAAAAATCAGAAGAAAAAACTGAAATATAAAACAAATAAATCATTATTTAACAAATGTCCTCTTGTGAAGAAATGGGTGAGAAAATTTTCTCTTAACAGAGCAGCAGATTTACTATGTGTGTCTGCAGACCTGAGAGAAAACTTCTGGGGTTTATATCAACCGTCCTTGAAAACACCAAGCCATGGGAGACTGCACAGTGCTCAGTTTAGAAACCTCTGGACATCTGACCCCTAGACAGATCACCCAAAGCCACCCCATCAGCCAGAGTCACCGCAGGCAGGTCAGCAAGACTCACTAGCATTTTCTCTCTCTCTCTCTCTCTCTCTCTCTTTCTGTTTCTCTTTTCCAGAGTAAGCGGGCTGCTCTTTTTTTTCCAGCTACACCCTGCTTCACATTCAAACAGTTACACACTGTGGGAGCTGCCCTGTACAACAACGGTTTTCTGATGTTTATATGTTCCACTGTGGATTCCTGTTGTTTACCCTAAGCTCCAAAGTTGTTATCCAGTATTATATCTGAAACCACCTAGCCTCGAGCAATCAGCAGTTTGCTCTTCTCGCTATACCCGAATCAGATTTAACCTTTGACTCTCAGACCACATTTGGGTTTTGACTAGCTGTGCTACTGACTCTGCACATACACAACACCTGTTCCGAGATGTGATGACCAGAAGGCAACAAGGCACCCCTATCAACTCCGCACACAAAGTTGGTTATTAAAGGGCTCTGTATAATATTTTAGTTATCAAGGTTTTTTTTTTTTTTCTTTTTTCCAATTTTCTGAATTCCTACTTATCCTAAAATAAATCCTTCTCATTCATCCCTTATCATTGCATGGTCTAATGAACTTAAAAGTTAATAAGATATATATATGAGAATAATATAATTAAGTAATTAAGTTTAATACAATGTATACATATATAACTGAATTCTGAGGCAGGTTAGGCGATAAGGAAAGATTACTGTAATTGAGTGATTTATGAGTTATGGCTTTCTATTTAAGAAGTCACTCATGCATTATTTATTTATTTATTTTTTTTCACTTTTGTAAAAGCACTTTACACATTCAATTCAGCAACCGCATATTCATCATGAGTACTTTGCCCACTTTCCAGGCAAAGCCCATCCATCACTTTTGATTTAATGACGATAACATCTGAGACATGCAAGAGTTTACAGCGCTGATCGCGGCTGACAGAGATACAGTGATGTCTGTATATGACTATGTATTCTATCTGCTCTGTCAGTCACAACGTGGATCCCAAAGACTTTCTCCAAATGTCTGAACAACATCAAAGCAGCCCTCCTGTGAATAACACCAGCTGTGGTTATAGAGAGCTGACATTACTTTACTGCCTGGTTTTATCACTCCCATCAAAATCTGAACAGAGAGATATCAAGACCCTCAGAAAGTGATAAATCAAAGAAACTGTACAGTGAGTCTGGCAACAGCAGTAACAGATAGAGTACCAGCAATGATACAATGGTTACACTGATTTAGGGTCTTAAATCTGCACAATATAAATCTTATTTCATAGTTGGATGGAAGTTTTGGAAAAAGTTGAAACGTGACTTTCATATTTTTGACTGATTCTGGATTGATTCTGCTACACCTGGCCAGGTGTTTCTGACAGTGGAGTTAGTGGGACTAAAAAAAAAGTTTTGTGATGTTATAAGTAGGAAGGATCAAACTGTGGAAAACAGTAAAGGGATTAGACATGTGGCGCATTGTGGTAGTCTTTTTGTTGAGATGCATAACATATAGCTGCAATACCCATGGTTTGATTCCAGCCTCTACCCATCTTTCCGGTGTATATTAATATATAATTAATGTCAATGGCACAAAAATGTCTTAAAATCAATCCCAAGAAAAGAAACTGAACTACTTTAGAGGTTGTTTATTAACATACGTATATTTCCCAATATGACTGCAAGTAATAACCAATAATTTATGCTCACATGAAAACAGTAAGTAAAATTGACCATAGTGATTATATCAGAATCTGAATAAGCTTTATTGGCCAAGTATGTTTACACAAGCAAGGAATTCAGTTCTGGTTTCTAGTGGCTCTCACTGTAGTTACACACATATCCAAGAACGATGTTCAAACGGAAGAGCAAAAATGAGCATGAATATACAAACATACAGTATGTATAAAGCGATAAATGGGCAACAACATACAATGTCTAATATGTATGTTTCTGTATGGGAATACAAATAAATCAAAGGTGTACAAATGCGCTGTGATAAATACTGAATGGGTAATGTGTTAAGTTACTTTGTCTGGTTTGAATTACATTTGGCAGTGATGGACGCTATGTTACTGTTATTGCACTTGTTATATTAATCTGTAATATATATTATTTATAGGTCAAGTGGATGTTAGAGTAACATACGTATTTTATATTTTGTTTTTCTTCTTTTGCCAGCTTTTGTATTTTGCAGACATGTTAGAGAGTAATGTTAATCAAAGTTATTTCCAAGGATATTTAGATAAAAGGCATGATTATGGGATTATGGGATTATGGTCACAGGAATGTGGCCATAAAGACACAGTGAGACCTTGACCTTTATGCGTGTAACTCCTTGTAACTTTCGCACATCTTGCAACTCCGACTCTGTTATTCATTTCAAGAAGCTCTTAACAACAGCCTGCTTGAGATGTAAAGGTAAACTATAGCCACCCCTGTTTTGTAAACCGCCTAATGACAAAGGTGACTGTTATTTATTACCTATCGAAGGATGAATGTTCAAACTTAAATATTCTGTCAGAGTGATATATGAGCTTCAGTAATAAGAGCTCTGGGAAGATCGGAGCACGATATCCGTGTGTAAGCCATGTGTGTAGATCCCATGCAGATAGAGTAAATGGTAATAGACACATATGTGCGTAGCTGCTACACTGACTTAAAAGATATGTTCATCTTTTTTGACAGGTGGGTGGATGAATGAACAGTGGGTTTAATGCTCAGCACATGTGAAACTGGTGTAAAACAAAGGGGAGTATTTTAAGTTGTGTGTGTGTATGTCAGCTCACTGTTACACATTTTTTTGTTTTCATGACTACTTTTTTATGCCGTGATGTAAGGATGGAAAAACGTAATACTCTTGCTGTACAGTATATGTACACTGTGACACTGGCCGCATCAGTTCACCAGGATTAAATTTAGATTTGGATAATTCAGACGGATTTTTCATATTCAGGGTGGTCTTTGGTTATTTTCACATACTTGGCATGTATTCAGTACGCTTAGACTCTTCCCTTGTCTCGTGTTCAAACAAGCTGCTTCCTTCAGAATTTTCCCATTTCTCTACCAAATGATGTTGTGATACTGGCAGATGTAAAACACGACGTGAGAAGACGTGCGAACACTTTCAGCGGAGATGATGCATGCTGCCACAGCTGCAGCTGTGAATAGACCCTGCAATCATTCTGTCAATCAGATACAATGAATGGAGAGAAAACTCACTCTGCAATGTATTGAGCTCTTTTCTAAAAAAAAAAAAAAAAAAGCACGTATAAGAAATGAGATTTTTCAGATGATCCTGTGAGATTTTGAAAAGATAAGTGTAAATGAAAGACGGCTGTTGCCACATCTTTGCATCACTGTAACAGAACAACAGCAAGCAATAGACTTGAATGGGATGTAGCTAAATCCAACCAATGTGGACTCAAAACTCAACTTTTTAAGAATAAAAACCCTCAAAACCTTCATTCTTTTAATTGAATAGTGTAATTTCTACCTCATTTTTCATTGCTTGTAATTTTGTGATGATTATGGATTCAACTTTTTATTCCACTTTTATGTTCACTGCAGTTGCTTATTATGGCAGTGCAATTTTAATGAGTAAACTATTAATCGGTTCCCTATTAGACCCTCAGGGAGGTGTAAAGTAACCAGCAGAGGGAGCTAATATCCAAGAATTATAATATCTCAAATTTAGTCCCTGATGGCTGTCTGTTCCTACAAAGTAATAAAACAGTAATCGGCAGTCTTTGCAGTCTGGTTTTGAATATTTCAGTCAGTCAGTCTTATCGAGGACAAGCAGTACCTGTATTCAGCGCCCCATCGATATACTATTCTCTCAACCTCAGTAGCATCCCTGTCTGTTCTTCAGTGTTCACTATTGATTAATGGGGGTGGATGGGGCATCCAGGGCACAGCTGACATACACACGCACATCAGGACAGAAGAAAGGTGAAAATGAACTGAGACGTGGGTGAATAAAACATGTCTCTGAGGACGTTGCCTTGTTTTACCTCTCTCTGAGGGAACTGTGAGTCTCTCTGGTGGTTAATCCTCTCTGTAATGTGAGGGCAAACATGTTCAGCCTCAAAGGCATACACACACACACACACACACACACACTCAGGGATGTATATGCAACATTGTCATAAGCAAACACACAATGTGCATACAAAAATGGTCACATGTTGTGCAACAGTACCCTCAGTCCTGACTCTGCCTTCTGCTGCTTTGTAGTAAAACACAGTCTCCTCAGTTGGTACGTGAATTCATTTTCTTGACTGGACTGATCTTCACCTTATTATCAAATTATTATAGGTTTAAGCTAATCTACTAACTCCTTAAAGAGCGCAGTATTTCAACAATTCATAATTTTGTATACGTTCTTTCCTTTGTAGGACATTCTTTTGACCTTGTGAAGTAGCGCACAAGCTATTAAGACCAATTGAGCTGATGTTGTCTTGGTCCAGTCCAGTCTATGTAACAAGTAATATGATCCTGACTCCACGCTCTACTCTACCTTGTCATCAAACTCTGCAGAAATTGATTAGATGGCTCCCTTAGCTTCATAATGTTATTTGCTCAATTGGATAACTGTGTGGGAAAACAGTTGTGCGGTCCAGAGGAGAAGCGGTAAGTGCATTCAGCACAATTTCTGCTATCATAATCAAAAGTGGAAAGTTGTGTCTGGCCTACAAGCCAGACTGAAGTGCCCTGCTGACATTAAGATATGTTGTAAATTGCGCATGCACATGTGTGTATCAAAAGAGTCTAGACAGTATTGAAAAGTTATTGATTTTTTTTGTAAAATCAAAAGACAAGTGCTGATTTGACTGTTAATAGATTTTGAATATACTTCTAGCACATTTGTACGATAACTAGGAATTCTGTCTCAAGGCCAATACTTGTACTTGACTTGTACTTTATCAAAAAGTATATCTGTTATCTTTGTGAAAAGTGAAAATTCAAAACATATTTTTTCCACCCAAATAAGCAGACTGATGTCTTTTATAACAGGAAGTAACATGTGGGATATCATTTGAAGTGAACAACAATAAATGTCACGAAACGTCACTGTATCTGCAGTCAGAGTCACGTTCCTCTGTTAAACTCTGCAAAGAAACATCTGTGTTTTCAGTAATTTTGGCATCTGTCATATCTGCTCATACCATCAATCTCCTTCACAAACAGGATGTATTGTCTATTTTTCAAATTTTGATTTTTTATTTTATGTTGAACCACAACAGCAACAGAAGCTCTTTGCTGAATAAAATGATGACAGAAGATACACTAAACATACAGAATTTTGTATTATATGCATCATAATACGACATTATTCTGTGTATTATATTAGCCTTAAGTCTACACTGGCCCATTTAAAGCAAAAAGTTAGACTTAGAAACATGTGACTACATGTAAAATAACTTTTTACTTAGATCATAATTGGATCTTTGATTGCAAAGTTTTTTTTTTTTTTCTTTTTTTAATTGTTATTTTAACAAATCAGACAAAGAATAGCAATTGTGGTTTAACATATAAACACAACCCCTAACTAAATAACCATTGAAAATGCATGTATACAGAAACAAATATTATTTATTCTGGTGCTCATCTGGTGCTGATATCATCCCAGTTCTCCATCCTATCAATCTGGCTTCATAGACTGCACCTGAGGGAATGCAACACTTAAACTCGCCTGCAGAATTGTTTCTCAAATTAAAAAGGATGAATTGGCAACAGCTTAAAGACAAACCATGAACGCTCTCTAAACAAAATTGATTAATTTGATTATAATCTCCTCAGTGTGTTTTTCTCTCTCTCTCATGAAATATGCTCTGCAGCTCCAGTGAGAGAGCTGAGCGGCCAACAATCATAAGTGTCACTGGGTTATGGATTACAGTGGTTTCGCCCCAGTCCAGGACTCACCTCTGGGACTTCATAAAGCTCCTGACTCCTGGCCAAGCTCTCATTAAGGTCCACACATCCCTCTGCCCTCTATCTGACAGCCCTTGGCAAGTGTCGTGGTAAATGTGTGTGTGTTGAATGTCTAAATTTGTAAAGGCCAAACCATGTGCATCGCAGCTCAGTGATGATGACACAAACGCACAGTAATATGCCATGCGATGGGATGATTTACAGAAGTGAGGATAGTCTATGCATGAAACATTTCAGTTCAGAAGCTTAATCTTCCCAAATTCTGCCAATTATTTATTTATTGCCACTATTCATTTGGGCAATGTGGCTCCAGGGAGCACAGGATATATACAGTTTGGTGAAACAATGAGATGAGAGACAAAGTGGGACTAAAGCCATTGGCGCCTGATGATTATTTTTCCAGACACAGACACAGATGTTTCTTCCACAGTACAAGATGATTATTATAGTTTTTACAGTTAATCTTCACAATTTATTTCTGAATGCCCGAACCGCTCCATAAATAATAAAACCACAAAATTTTGATCAGCTGTCACTCTTAAAACTGACAAATGTGAGCTTTAAACAATTAAAGGTCCAGTCTCCAGGTGCCATAGGGGGCGCTTTGTACAGAATAGGGCAGAGATGGGAAATAATACACATAGCTATATTTTCAAATAATCACCTGAAAATAAGAATGTATGTTTTTGATACATTAGAACAAGTACAGACACTACAGGTTTCCTTCCAAGGAATCGTTCATGTTCAACCATCATGTTTCTATAGTAGCCCAGAATGACAAAGACAAATTAAGAGTAGCCACCACAGAATGGGTGAAGTGAGGTGGTTGCAATCAGCAACTGCGCCGCTAGATGCCACTAAATCCTGCAAACTGGTACTTTAAAAATAAGTTCTTGACATTGCTGTTGAATATTTGTTACAGTTACATCAGTATCTGCGTGGTACATCAGTAAAATTTGTAAACACAAAAGGAATAATATTATATTTCAAAGTCTGGTCATTTATTAAATATTTTTATTGCACTAAAGTAAATAAAACTTTACATGTCAGCCTATCAACAAGTGAATAAATATATAAGAAGAAGTAACAGTTTATGTCTTTATTGTCCTTTTGTTGTCCTTTGGCTCAAATATAAAACAAATATTTGATATTATATATAATTACAAAATATTATATAGAATTTATACCTAAACTATTTCTCCTCCATGCTTGTCAGAGTGGATGTCATTTGAGAAGCAATGCCATTCATTTTCCCCTTTTCAAATGCACAGCCTCTTGTGTCTGTTTAAATGGAGTGTATTTAGAGAAGATACTGGGCTTCACCCTGAAAATGACTGCTGACACTTTACAGACATTCACTAAACTCGGCACTGGGAATGAAAGTGGAAAAAAAAAAGAAAGACTAATCATGAATAAATTTTCCCTCATCCACGTGGCCAAGATATTCTATTTACAACACATTTCTTTGGGTCTTTATATCCAGTTAATGAGATTTCAAATACATGTGAAGTGAGCGGCATTTAAATTGCTATTCAGTCTGGAGGCATGGCACTGGAAAAGGGAGGGATTCCACCAGATGACAGAAGAGCTATTACCGGACCCGCTCCGTTCACTGAACAGAGCGGTTCTGGGAAATGCAATAAGAGGCAGACGCTGGTGAGGATTGTTTGAGGGTTTGAGACTTTTAATCTGGTGAAGGTGTGGTGTGGAAACGAAAAGAGGAGAGATGTAAAAAGGGAGGGAGGAGGTGAAGAGCTGTCGTCAAGAGTGAGTATCCCAGTGTTTTTAATCATTCTTTCACAAAAAGAGTCCATTCTTTTCTCCTACAAATATCCTATTAAATAGAGTGACAACAAAAACCTTATTATACACAATATATCACATATATCTGTTTATTCCAAATATACAAATGCGTGTAGTTCTATCTAGTAAACAGAATATTTAATCCCAACATATGGCAAAATCTGAAGTATATACTGTAGTGCTGGCAAACTTGGACAACCTACTAGACACAGCTTCATATTAAAATCTAATATGTATTTTAGAAAAAAAAAAAAACAACAACACAAAAAAGGCATAATGTTTTAATCCAAATCTAAATTGAGTTTAAAAGCATAACATGTATAATCCATATGGAATACTGGATCTCAAAGCATGTATTCGGGCATAAACTATCACATGAACATGCATAAACATGCACGCTGTAATGTATGTTATGCAGTATCGTGAGCTAATCCCAGAATGATATTCTATGGTAGTCCTTCTTCTGAAATAACTTCAAACCTTACTTTATGCTAACATTGATCCGTTTTCACTTTAACTCAAGAGTGAACCACTTCATAGTGAGGAGCAGCATGGATTTTTCCCTTCTTCCGATTCACGAGAAGACATTTAGTCCTCATAAAGTGTGGAGTACAAGAAGTTACACACACACACACACACACACACACACACACACACACACACAACCCCATCTGACCTCTCACTCAAGCTAGGTGACAAAGACCACTAGAGGAATGAATAGTGATGAGCCTGTGAGGACATTGAGGTTTCTGGAGGTTCCACAGACTCTGTAAGCCAGAGACATAGTGTGAGTAAGAGGTAAGTGTGAGACAGCGAAATAGGGGGGGGGGGGGATCAACTGTATGTGAGATCTGAAGGACCAGAAGCTTCAGGGCCCATCTGCAAGGGACCTGCCAAGAGCTGACAGCACCCTACATGACACCCCATTACATATCCATAGGGACTGCAAGCAACGGAAAGTAGATTCCTGAATTCAGTGTCACAGGTGACAATTTGTATCCAGCGTTATATACATTTTAAAAGGGATCTCGCAGTTCGTTTAGTATTCTACTGTAAAGTGTTATTGAGATCCATAGCACAGTGATACTGCACAGATGTCACTGGGATTTACATGTAAATACATTTCATGAATACATGAATAAGTATATTGATACAATATATGATATATAAGTCCATTATGGTTCCTGTTTCTGACGGAGCCCTTCCAAGGCTTAGATGTTGAATCAGTACACTACATTAGAAATCATTTATTTCAAGTCAAACCTGTACATAAAATAGTCAAGTCAAACCTGTACGCATAATATATAAATATTAGACTTTATATAAATTATCAGGAAGTTTATCAATTTAAAAAGGTCATTACATGGTTTTAACGGACTCCTACCAGCCAATCCAATCTGAGTCATTTTCATGGCCGTCTATTCAACATAGCATGTAGCCCATCAGGAATAACGAGCTAATATATTGTAAAATATATTGCAATTTTTCATGAAGTGAATTACAGTGCAGCTGGATACAACCTGTCATCCCATGCTACAGTGTATATTATTCTGCCCTTCCTCTTCCTCTGGATGCCTCGGCTATAGCACACCACTTGGTCCCTCCCCGTTGAGGCTGTCATGTGTCCGGGTTCCACTGATGCTGGATGAAACCAATACCTATGGATTCCATGCAAGAAAATGTATGCAGACATCAGCCCGTGACATCAAAATGACACAGCTGCCACAGTCGTGCTTCTAAAATTTCCTATCTGTATAGCACTCGTAAATACACGTTGGACATTTTTGACTTTTGGACAGCTGGTTTTCTAATGCAGCAACATTCTTCAGATAATGATTTTAAGGGCTTTTGGAGTTGCTTTTCTGTACAGTAGACATCAGGGAACCAGGTACAGTAGTAGTCTAATCCATCTTGTCAGGAAACCCACAGTGAAGGGAAAACCCTACTCAGATCAGAACATTTATCATAATCGTTGCTAATAAGTCCTACTTGTTGTGATTGTGAGTTGGGCAATGTTCAACGGGTTATCCATGTCTGTATAGACATGGTCGCATTTTATACTGTCCCACAGAATGAATGTGTGAATGAATGAATGTTAATGATTAATTGATTCACAGCTTTACATCATTAGCAGTCAGGGAAAAATATAAATTGGCCTTAGATCATCTAAGAAGACGATGTGCACATTGAAAAGCCTCTGAAAAACATGCCAACTCAACAGACTGATGAGAATGTCATAGTCATGCTGGCATGTGGTCATAAAGGAAGTCCAAAAGTACTGGATAATATAAAAAAAAATGTAATGGAAACAAAATTTCCATCGAATAGCTGTCACTCAAAACCACAATACATAAACCTCACTGTGGCACTTTATTTGATCTTACCTCTTGTCATGCGAACGTTCATTTTTTTTTTTTTTTTATTCTTATCTTCTTGTTATAAATGGTCTAATGTGATAGTGTAATTATAGGATTGACTCTTAACAATGATATTATCTGTGGTTGTACATTTACAGATGAATGTCCTACTGTATCTTCTGAACAATACACAATAGGACGGAGAGCAGAGCACATTATTATTGGGGCTTCTGGCAGAGGCTTGTGCATGGACGTGGTGAAGCAGGACAGGGCTAAATGTGACTCATAATGCATTAACACCTTCTGCTTAGAAAGACAGGTAATAGGCACCTGAGTAGGCAGGTGTGTGCTGGTGATGATATAGTGTTAACACTTCAATTACCAGCCTTTCACAAACACTGATACACCACTTACACAGTGTGTCACGATGTAGCGTGTAGTGACTCCTGCTTTGATTTATGGCCGTGGCATTGAATGTAACATTGTGTAACATTTAAAATGGATGGCATTACTTTTGTGTTCATTTCTTTATGTTCTCTTTCATTCCTTCTATTTTTTATTTTTTATTTTGCTGATTTCTTCTTCTGTCATTCTTCTGCTTCTCCTCTTCTCTCCTCAAGCCTCATGGGTCTTCCTGACTGGTGGTTTCACTGACATGTGTTTGCCAACAACAGGCTGGCGAACACTGATCACTCAATCCTCCGCTGTCCAAATATTTCAGACTGTTTCCATATCAGACTTGAATCATTGGAAACTCCACAGCATCTCTTATTCATGCTAGCCATAAATTATTCTCCCTGATATGAGCTCCAGTCACGTAAGGCAAAGCTGGAGACTGTGGCACACGTTGACAGAGAGGTAAAGATGGAAAGAGGCAGACAGAAAGAGAAAGAGAGAAATTAATAGACAGACAGTGAGGGTCAAAGAAAGGGACTAGCAGGGGGTCAAAAGACATGACGTAGAAACGGAGAAAACAGTTAAAAATGACTAGACAATTCCCTCTGGATGCTTCACCATCCAGACAGCCAAATGGTTAAATGGTATAGTGTGTGTATACTGAAATTATATCACACTGTATTGTGTATTCAGCAGGGCATATGAATGAGCAAGTGACTTAACCAGGACACGTGAGTCTTCAACTTTGTGTATTTGATCATGTATTTGCTGTGTTTGTTCATTTTTTCTGACAACCCTTTAATTCTTCTCCTACATAAAATATGTGTCCATTTCTGAACTACTATTTGAATCATGACAGTAGACTTTCTTTCAATTTCACGTTTACCTTCATTTGCTAAGTCCACAACATGTGTATAAATGTGACATTTTCATATTAATTTTTTAAAGAATATTTAAATTTGTATTATTATTTTTACCACACCATGGAAAACCACATTAAAATTTCTCCTCAGCCAGCATGTTAACTTGTCAAGAAGATTACCAGTGTAACTAATAACAGTCATGGTGCCTCCATTGTATTCATGCGTCCCTGTAAACCATGACGGTGTGACATTGACCCAGAAAACACAATACAAGGACGCAGTGAATTCTACTGCTCATAATCCTGTATACACAATCTTAGATGGTGAAAAAGCAACTTTTACAATAAGAGTTATTCAACAGCTTGACAAAATGTTGCTTATTGCTTTCTTCAGTATGAACAACATTTCTGATATTTGATTTCTTCAAATGTAATAAACTATATACTTTTCAGCGAACTCTACAAAAAGAGAAGTTGAAAATCTACCAAGCTAAAGACTTGAACTTGAAGAAAATAATAATAATAATAATAATAATAATAATATAGTATTAGGAGTAAATGTAGTGATACAGTTGCTTACTCAGTAGTTATATAACCTTGATGAGCTGATAGTATATATCAGAGCTGTGTCTTTCTAGTCAGTGGTAACACTATTGAGACAATGACATTGCAATTAGTTTTTCGTTTAATTCGTTTCATCCTTGTGGAACATTTTGCGTAAATTTTATGTTTTGAATGTTCAACACATTTCATCCTTCATTAATAACGAACAATAAAATTGTTCAGTTACCTCACTTCTATGCTGAATTTTATTATCCTTACAGTGCAATAAAAACTCCCATTTCCCATACATCATGCTGTTGCTGAGATGTGTGTATGATTCCAACAGACTGTGAACTCTCTGTGTTGCTTCCCTCGATATAAGTACAAATCACAGACCCGACGTCCCACGGGCGGGAAACAGGGTCACACTCTGTTCTCCCAGCAGCTCAGGCACTTGGATTTATACTCTTTGTGTGTTTACAGCAGTGTTTTCCAAATTCAAAGATTTTAAGATTACAGGAAAATTGTAGTTAGTGCAAAAGTCCAAAATGTACAACATACATACCCAGAGAGAAACATAAATGCAATTTATAATCTGCAATAAAAATAAAAAACTAGAATGACGTTAGGTATCACTGTACCCCTATGGTCAAAAAAAGAAAAAAAAGATGTGTCACTCTTACAGGAAAA
Organism: Protonibea diacanthus; assembly: GCA_028641955.1. Lineage (NCBI taxonomy): Eukaryota > Metazoa > Chordata > Actinopteri > Sciaenidae > Protonibea > Protonibea diacanthus. The sequence continues at coordinate 15,263,726 of CM053986.1, forward strand.
TTGATTTTGTTCTTACAAAATGCTGTATAATAATAATTAAAGTTAAGTTCCCTTCCCAACACTGCAAATATTTTTCTTAGATGAACTTTAATTGCATATTTCCCATGTAAGTCATTTCATGCTCATGGATAATGATGGTGTTTTTTTGGCTGAGCATCAGGGAAACATTACACTACTTCTTTATGAGACAGAAAACCTTTGATATGGTGACACTGGTTTGCCTGATCTTTTATGATCAAACATTAAAAATGACAAACAAAAAAAAAGTGCTGTATCTTGGAAATTTCCCTTCTTTAATTTACTTTTTTTTTTCAAAACAGAAAAAGACGTGGGTACAAGTGAGTCACTGAAAAAAGATTTCAGCACTAAATTTGTGTTTCTCTTTAATGCGTCCATTAAATGAGACTTTAAGCTATTTGCTAGATACTTTTAGTGACTTGTGCAAGACTGACTGTGTCACGCGTCGGTTTGTGTTTACACTGCAAATGCTATCTGGTCAAGATGAAGTGAAAGTTGGTACAGTCACAGCTCTGTATGGTCCTATTCATCAGAATCATCACTGTGTGAGGAAATGCCATTACATTTCATTACCTCTTCTATTCAAAGAAGATCACGCACACACACATACTGTAAAGCCATTCAAGGTTATGTTCCTACAAGCAGCGTGGGGGCAGGTCAGCTCCATAATAAATCAGCTCCCTGGTTGGTATTGTATTGTGTATTATTGTTGAACCCACCATAGCTCGGCACTTAAAGCCTCTGATCCATGAAGAGTGCCGGTGTGTGTCACAGTGATGGATATAGTCATTACGATGCCCTCCTTGTCTCTGTATCTGTCCTTCTGTTCTACGGCATGTTGTACTTGCACTTCTAACATATTCCTTTAAAACTTCCCTTGTGTCACAAATATAGCAGGTATGGAGGCTGGCCTCTGTAGTGTAAAACTGATTTCAGGAATACATGAATAAATGCAGACACATGCGTGCATGCTCATGCTTTGAACTAATGTTAATGTGTGATCATAAAAGAGAGGGGTGAGAGAGTTGCTCTACATGTGCATTGGTTATGAAATGTCTTATTGACGGTGCTGAATATGTATCTTGCATTATATATAATATATGTTACACATATAAATAAAAATTCAGGATTAAAAGGTTCACTATAGATGTCAAAACATTCTGTTCTGCACATGATAAGGCTCGCAGTATTCTGTATTTTTCTTATTTATTTATCTTAAAAATCCATTTTATATTATATTATCTCCCAATTTTTCTGTTTGTGAGTCTAAAAAATGTGATACTATCTGAAGTAGCTGACCACCGCTGATTTTTGCAAAGGTTGCTCCAACACGGAACTATTTCCATCTGTGTAAACTGTGTTTTTCTGTGTAAAAACGGCTCATTGTAAAATAAAAGTTCTCATGTATTGGTTTAATCTCAAACAGCCAAAAGCAGAAATTGTGCAAAACATCAACAGCTAACTGCTGTCATTGCATGTCCTGTATCCAATAACTCAGGCTCTGTTTCCAATGATTTTTGATGCTGTTTAGGATAACGTAATCATTTCAAGTTTTGGTATCAGCTTTCACATTTCATTCACAGCCCGCGTATCTGTAGATTGCTTGTCAGAAACCCTACAACAGACTGTTGTTTGAACTTTCACACCACAGTGAATAGGAATACCACATCACAAGGTGTAAAACCACCTCAATTCACCCCCTAAAGGCCTTTGAGTGATCTCACAGTTTTCTTGCTGTTGTGGTACATTTATAGTCTAACACATTTGGGAGGCCTGTGAATTAGTTTCCTCTCTATTACACAGAGGGAGAGGAGCCTAGGAGACAGTTCATTGAGGAGTAGTATATTGACCAAAAGCCGCTCCACTGCTAATGATCTCTATAGGGAGACACAGGCCACACACACATGCACACATACACACAGTTTACATCCGGGGAGTCTTCCAGTAGCCAAAGATTATGATTGATCTTAAAAACCCTGCGATCATACATCATATCAAGAAACGGTGAGCGGTGTGTTGCTCTATTGTCTTCAGCAGAAAGATCACTGCTCCCTTCAAGACTGTAGGCTTCTGGTGTGAATTACCATATTTAGAAAAGAAGCAAAGGGATCACAGTAGCTCAGAAACTCTCAGAGGAGCAGGTGTGTGCCCCCCAAAACTCTCCACAACATGCATCAAACAAGGGCTGGGAGTAAAGATATCTGTAGGGCTGGAGGTGGGCCAATACCAAACATGGAGCCAAAGAGCCAAACATAGAAACCACACAAATTGTCAAATTAGATTCAGTTTTCTTTGTTTTGTCAGGATAATTATCGGGGGATGTTTTAAAAACTTGTCACGATTTGTAATCTTCATGTTAGGTTGCGATTAATGAAAAAAAAACAACTTGCAGATAACCATAATAAGGGAATAATAATTCAAATGTGGTGGAGTCTAGTGTTCTTGAGATGACAATAATACTAATATTAATACTATTGCTTCTACTACTACTACTAATTCAGCTTTCTTGGACTCCCTGGATTCTTAAATTAAAGAAACTTTATAATGAAAACCTTAAAATTAATTGTCCAAGATACTGACAGTAAGACCTGAGAAGTGAAAGCGCATTAGACTTCAGTTAACCTTGAAGGAGAATAACAACCAACAAGAGATGCATTTCCTCAAGTAAATTAATTAAGTGACTTAATTTAATTTGTATTTAATTAATGTTCTGAGGATCTGAGTGTGTGAGTATCTGCATGATTGCTTTACCATTACACATGAAATCCCAACATTTATGGTTTTTTTTGACATATGAGATTATTCAGCATGGAGAGAGGCACGCAGAAGTGAGGGAGGAATACATTTTATTCCATTTCATGATAAGGCAGGCCTCATTCCCGTGTGTATACGGTGGAGTTTTTAACTGAAAATGGAAATTTCTCTATTTAAGTCCTGATTATCATAGCAGGTGGAGAGCAATTAAAATAAATGAATGGTGATGCGCCTCTGTCCATGTATTACAAAATGCTCAGGGCGTCTTAACAGACATTTATGCGCACCTACGTCTTAGACTCTCATATCACAGATTTCATTTAACATTTGGCCTACATTCAAAGGAAAAAGAAAAAGGCAATCACGCATGTGTGTGTGCAGTTTGTGTGTGTTCGCATGTGCACATCCGTGTGTGTGTGTGTGTGTCCTGGGTAAGAAAGGATGGCTTACATTCAACTTTTGAGTATTGAACAGCTGAGAATGCAGGAAACCCGGATCAAGCGTTGTGTAGAGCGTCTGTCATCTGCCACATGGAAAACTGAAACACTCACATCGTAGATCATCATCGTCCTCATCATACAGATACAAACGCGCACACACATACTGTATACACACACTGAGAGGATGACAGGATGTAACAGAGTCCCAGCAGGGAGGAGGAAACATCTGAGAGTTTTATAGAAAGAAATGATTTTCACTTATGGCCAGAAACTTTTGCTTTCATTAAATTATCGCAGATGTAGTCAAATGGAGGGTTAACTATAACTCTATACAGCTATCAACGATATGAACACGTTTAAGATGTTCAAAAATGATAAATAACCTCTATTCTGCAAATGAGCAGAATGGTCAGCTAACCTTACCTCGCTGATTACTTATGGAAAAGTCCAAATTGGGAGCGTAAATTGTCTGATGTGTGCTGTAAGATCTTAAATTGCAGGTAGGTGTACAGAAAATGTGGCCACGGTTTGCAACCCTTCTGTAAAATATCACTTTACCACAAAAAGGCAAGCATGGGAGGCCTGTTTCATGCAGACGATGGAGTCAGTAACATAGGGGCTTGGTTGTCTTCTGATTGGAGCATGTCTTGTTGATATCATTATACCCCTTCAAGGAGATGCCAGCTGCTGAGGTTTAACTTAAAATGATACTCTAAAAATAGCTATAATCCATCACAAAATGTCTGATCTGATAAGTTGATCTCGATTTTTAAATGAAAAATGCACGTGTCAAAATGTGCTACATGGTGCTCTGACTTGGAAACCAGAACTAGTTGGGATTAGGAGACTTAAACATGGAGGCAGAGAGTGAGATATGACAAAGAGGAACAAAAGAAAAACACTAAGAGCAAAGCAATGATGCACAGAAATGTAGAGGAGTTAGAAAGAGATCTCAGAGGTGTGTTTGACAGGAAACACAGCCTTGGTGTCATGCTATGCCCCAGTTGGGTGTCGTCTTCAACTTCAGCCCCCGCTGATGGATGATGAGACACCAGTGGGAGCCGACTGACGAGGCGGGGTCGGGGAATTGGAACCAATGTCTGGAGCAGCCTCCTTTGCCATAAATTAAAACAGGACGGCAAGGATCGAATAGCACAAGTTTTGGTGTGTGTGTGTGTGTGTGTGTGTGTGTGTGTGTTTATACTTCTATCTTTGTGAGAACCAATTTGAGATTTAGATGTAAGGAGTGGAGACATTTTTGTAATGTGACATCATTTTTCGTTGAGTTAGGGGGGTTGTGGACGGCTAAAGGTTAAAAAATGTTATTTTAACACTTAATGTTTTTATTCCAATTTTGGTTTTACCTTTTGTGACATTTTAATATCACATATCAGGCAGTTCTACCAGCCACTTTAGTCTGTGTTGTGACATTTTATCTTTTAAAGTTTGTATTTTAGTTAGGCAACTTATCTTTCGCTGTTCTTCTGCCTTTTGTTATTGCCCTAATTGGTGAAGTTACAGTTTGTGCTAAACTGATTAACCCAACTTAACGGTGTAAATTAGCCTTTAGTTTAGGTAATGTTACTTATTACTATTACACAATTGTGGAAATGAGGACTTATAGTGTAAATGTAGGTGATACAGGGTCCACACAAACAGTACAAGAGTGTGTGCGTAATATAACATATTCGTGTGAACGATATCAGCCTGTGTGTATGCACTTGTGCGTGCTTGCCCATGCATGACTATCCAAGTGCATTGACTAGCATATGTTTGGAATCTCATATTGCGTCCAGATGTCACGGCAAATCAATTCAAGTCAAAGACAGCCGAACGTGTTTCATAAGGCTCACAAACCCATGGCAGGTGCAGCCCCTTCCGCAGCTTTCAACAATGTGCTGTTGGTTGGTAAGATGGCTGAAAAAAAAAACATGACTGGACACACAAATATCAGCCTTATATCAATATTATTTTTACTCCTAATGTATAATACAGTCTTAGCATCAAGAGACGATTGGATATAATTATAATTTTCCAGATATCCTGCCTGCCAAATGCAGGCCCCTCCCGAGGGTCTTCATTCATAAACAAAGCATATGATAAATTAACCTCTGGCAAGATTCTGATGCACATCTAATGTCACTCATGGATAAAGCAACGATATGCACTCACCAGATGGAAAATACAACATGTAACTGTGCACTCCTTGTCCAAAGACAGCCATTAGTCATGACTGGATGGTCTTGATTCTACACGATAAGTGAATGAAGGTCACATTCGTTTAAGTGTAAAATCAAACCACTCTTTACGATCGCCTGGCAGTGTAGTTTTGATCTTACAAAATTATTAAACCACCAGAAACATCCTGCGAATTCCGAGCCGAGTCTGACACAGCTGTATTGAGTTCAAAATCAATACGCTACCCATCTAGCCAATGTCAAAATATATGCAATGAACTGAGCTACTCAAAATATAGTGATTAACCACAAAAAGAGATTAGCTAGCAGTGCAATAGTTGTATGTACAGTATCTAGCTAAACAAATCCATCCTGGTGCAAGAGAAACAAGTATCACAGTAACTGTAAAAGGAACTAAAACATTTATTTAAATTGTGTGACAATGATCAGTTTGATGTAAAATGCGTGTATGTCATCATACTTCAAAGGCATGTCTGTCACCAGTTTGTTTGCTACAATATATACAGTATATTTGTACTTTATATCAGTCAGAATACATGCACTACCATTTCACGATTAAATTCCTGCTTTTTCACTCACTTCAATCCTAAAAATCAGATCACATAGACAAAGATGACCGTCTTAAATAACGACACATTTTTTCCTTGAGAGAAGTTCATGGGAAAGTCTCATAAAAAAAAAAAAAAAAAGTTATATATGATAGGAGAAGTTTGATGTATTGGTGATTTATGTTCAACGTTCTAGACTACCTCTCAATCAAACTCATGTAACAATCCCGCTCCCCAAGTTCCTCGTTACCAGCGTGATCCCTTGACCCTCGCACAAACTGGACACACTTGTACATACACCTACTCACTCTTGGAGGTCTACTGTACAATCCATGTTTGACACGTTTCTGAAAAATATCTGCAACTGTAATAGTTTCGACATACCAACTATTTCATACTCTTGGTGTTGAATCATCTGTCTTTCGAGCACAACATGATCCATTATCCCAAATTCATATGACAAATAGTTTAGTGAATTTAGTGAAGGGAGTAGAGTGAGAAGTGAGAGGATAGAAGAGAAAGATCTCTGCTGGAGAGAGGAAGAGAAACAGAGGGGGGGGTACTCTGTCATATGTCTGGTTTGTATCGTGCTGGAGAGAGAATGTACTTGGGGTGCACAAAGAAAACACAATAAATTGCTCTCTGCTCCTCATTCATAACCCAGGATTATCATCCCAAATCCATACATCACATAGAGAGAATCGTTTGCATTTTGCACACATGCACAGCCATATGGAAGGAGGCAGGAGTAAGGGAAACACACACACATACAGACACACAAAGTCAAAAGCCATTAATCCACTCTGTGACTGGGAACGGGTCCAAATGGGTGTTTGTGTGTGAGGCTAGGTGTCTGATGTTTTGGTGTGAGGCATGTAGCAATCAATCCCCCCCCCCCGTATTCTAATATGATTATTACTCATCTGTAAATAGACCTCTGAGGGCTACCAACACATTCGCTTTAGATTAAAAAATCATAAACAAAAACACTGATTTTGCTCAATAAATATTTGGTAACATTTTCTTACCCTATTTTTTTAAATCAGGTTCTATGTATGCACCACATGAACACACAGTAGTAATACATAATTGTGTGGCTGGAAATGAAATTTTGTGTGCTCGCAAACCTGCTAGTGACATACCAACTAACCCAACCCAAAAGACAGTGTACAAACTAAGAAATGGCCAGCTCAGTCCTGCCCTCCCAATGTTCCATCCCTTAAATGATTTCCTCAATGTCTCCCTGCTCCTCCATTATCTTACTTGTTCAACTTCCTGAGTAATACTTTGTTGATAATTTTCAAGCTGGAGATATGAATGGGTGATTTGTGGGTGAGCTGATTTTAACTTTCACTGAACCAGCCGTCAGCCCTTGTGAGGACATTTGGTCTTTATAAAGCAACATTAATATGCCAGCATGCACAGACGCAAACCTGCAGTCACTGACAAGTCAGATAAGCCATCAGATAGGCCATTCATCTAGTCTTTACCTGGGAACAGATCCAAATATGTCTTGGTGTGCATTAATGTGTGTGAGATAGTAAGTGTTCGGTGTTGAATTCAGAATAAAATAATACTTTTGAAGAGAGCCGTCAAGTGCAATAAAAAGTAAGAGCAAGAGGTTTAGAATAAAGTTTGATGTTCCCAGAAAACGAGTAGCTGATGCATGCACTGAGCTTGTTGAGAAATGCGACGTTTATGTCCTGCTTGTTTAATTAAATTAACTCCCCTCTTTCCATTGAAGTCATAGCCAGCACAAGTGTTCCACATCTAACTTAAAAGAACACATTTACTGCCTCTTTGCACAAAGTGGACATAATATATCAGCAGGGGTTGGAATTGTTTTTAATCAATGCCAAGTCAGTACATTGTTGGCTTAATGGATGCAGAGACTGTTTGTTCTGATGAAAGTGCTCCACACCCCCAGACATTTCAATCCACATCAGTACTCAACCAAACTCTGCCCGTGCCACTAAAGTTATGTTTTAACATAATGTATTGTGTATTGTCAACTTACATCAATACTGAATAGAAATAATTAAGTGTTTCTCTACATTGTTTACAATTGTTGAGGTAAATTTCTTCCAGGTAAAGTCTACATTTCAGTCTTTAATGATATTAACGTATGGTTCCCAGAGCCTAATAAAGTCTTTCAATCTTCCCAGATCAATACAGTCCATTGTCACATTTTCAATGATAGAGCTCCTCAAACATCAAAACATTAAAACTCATAGAAGTGACTAGAAGAAACCTGATTAACAGTTTTTTATTTAACAGTGGAAGAGTATGAAGCGGGCTGTCATGACCTGAAATACTGTAATAGTAATGTATTTGAATAAAAAACACTTTGAGAACTTTGGCTAACAATGGAACTTAACACAGCACATAGCCTATTCAACAGTAAATATTATTTGCCTGAGACAAAAAAGAAAAAAAAGGCCAGTCACACAGTGAGAAAAATACTTGAACTGAACAAACTTAAGAAACTGATAGTGTGGACTTACAGGAACCAGCTCAGACATGGAGCAATTTCAAGAGTCAAAGTCTATGATCACTGGCAAGGACAAGCCACCTTACAAACTGAGTCCACCTGTAGATAATTCCTTCAATTCCCATGTTTACTTCACTCTGTGAAGAAAGAAATGTGTAATTCCCCTTTTCGCACACTTTCTTTCATCCTGTGGCCCTTCCCATGGACATAGGACGTGTTAGGAGAAGGTGGTGCCACATTGTCTCATGAATGTGATGATGATGACAGCAAATCATGCAGTCTCACACCTGTACCACATCATTCTCAGCTTCCCATCTGACCACCTGCTCCCACACTAATTTACTCCACCCGCCACCCTTGCCACCACCCACATTTCGCCCAGAGACAAGCTCTTACAAACCTTTGCCAGTGGTTGGATGAAGGTGAGAGTAGACGGTCGCATGTGGCTTGGGGCTAAAGTTGTGATTGCTGCAGACAAGGAGTCTACCCTGGTGTGGATCCTGGCTGCTTTCGCACAGGAAATTTGTGAAAAAGCAAGAAAAAAATGAGGTAAAACAATAACCGGATGGTGTGAGACACAAGACTGGATCAATAAAAAAAAAGAGAGTTTGCCTGGGAGCGCTTTTAAAGCAAGAGTGTTTGATCAACCTCAGCCAGTCCACTTTTCACATGATCTCATGCTTTTCCACCTGCCCTCTTCGCCTCTCGGGTCTCTCTTTTCTATCTGTGGGATGACCTCATCTTTTCATCTATATCTATATCTGAGAATTGTACAGGAGCTACTGGAGCAGCACTTGAGATACACCTGTTGTTGCTGTGCATGTCTGAGCACTGATGTATGTCTTTTCAGCACAGCCACTCTTGTCATCTCTGTGTATCTCCATGAGTGTACGTTTGATGTTGAACTTTGATCCATCCCCATCTTACTTTACTTTACTACTACTATCACTCACGCCGCAAAGCCATCTCTCTGTATGTGTCTATCCACGCATGATCTTTTATTTGCTGTTGATACAGACATGGACAAGTGCACACGGCCCAGTGCAGTGCTGCATGGTGATTACGGCAATCAGCAGGGGGTGCTGTAGAGCTATAATCCAGGTTTATTAACCCTAATCAATGTTTTGATGATGGTCTCTAGGTGAATTGTTACAGTGTGAATGTTTCTGTGTAAAAGTCCTTGACACCAAACGGGATTTGGAGCACAGGTCACAGGTATTGTATGGTGTGATGTGGTCCAGTCCAATTGGTGTTGGTGGTGGAGAATAACCTTTGGCAAGCAGTCCTAACCACAGCTACATGGCAGGGGCCTGATGCCACTTGTGAAATCCTTATGTGACTCTAATTTGGATCATGATTTCAGCATTAAATGATGATCAGAAATTAGCCAGATGCTGCTGCTGCTATAAGATTTCAGTATTTTATCAGTCCCAGCAAACCAAGTGAGATCAATGCTCCCTTAAAGCCTCCATCAGATTTTTGATCAAGTTATACTGTCTCAGTCATCTGTAATTGTTCTGCATTTCCCAAGAGGTTTGGTGATTTAAGCCAGTTTGGCTGATCTGAATGATAAGATGCTGGCAAACCAACACATTTGCATTCGAACTGAAATTTAAACTCTATCGCTAAGAAAACAATATCCTTGATGTTCGTTTAGACATGTGTACTACAGCACAGTTAAACGCTGTAACCCATCGTGTTAGACTAACTAGCTTCCACTTTTTGCCCAACATTATGGGTTAATTTGCTAATTTAATGTAACCAGTGTGAGTTATTGGGGTAAGAGGAAGAACATCTTGCAACATTTCTACTGCAGGCTATACAGTTGGCTTTCTATAGTTGTGCGTCAACAAGAAAGTTGGCAGTTTGTCTCTGAGTAAGACTCGCCTTTAGGTGTCAGTTAACTGCCGCATGGGAAATGATCACCCAGAGGCTTCGAGCTTAGACACAAACATAAATTTCAACAAACACGTCCAAAAACAGTTTCATCATCTTTTTGAAAACTAAAAACAATAGTTGCAGTCTCATGTACTGTATTTCCTCACACGAAAAGTGAGGTGAAATTAAATTTCAGTTCTGAAAACATCACACATGGTATCAGATTTCTACAGTTACCCACATCTTTCACCTGTATCACCCTCTTATTTTGCTCCCGTGCTACCATTTCTCCACTCTCGACCTGTATTTGTATATCTTCTTTTGTCTTGCCTTCTCTTCTGTTCTCGTCTTTTCTACAATGAACAGACAGTTTATCAGGAGATGAGATGAATAGTCTGGGACAGTAATATAGATGGTGGCTTTGACCTGTACAGGCTCCTCAAACTCGTTCCAAATCAATCTACCGTTCCATCACTGTGACCCAGATGTCCATCCTTCTTGCCTCTACCGCCCCCTCCTCCCATCTCTTGCCAATTTCCATTCATCAGTCTTTCTATCTCCATTCTCTCCTCTCATCTTCTCTTCCAAAATTACTGGAGTTAGACTTTCTTGACAGTGAGAAAAAGTTTGTCTTTGAGCATGGTACTTTGGAGAAGAAAGGAATACATAAAATGAATTGGACTTTCAAAAGATGTTTGCCCTGAAACCTTTTGTTCTGTAGCTCTCATGCAGTATTCATGTTCTCGATGAACTCTCTCTGGCTTTGCTTTCGATTTTTTCCCTAACTAATCAGGGACCGAGTTAATGACCTTGAGGCATTAGCAAGACAGTGTGACTTTCACCTACTCCTTCACTGTGTGTGGGAGGGAAGGTAAACCCCAATACAATGATCGCATTTTTTGCACATTTCACCACCGTAGTTTGTCCTTCATGCTATATGAGACTGTCAATCTACACTCCTAGATGTCAGTAAATTCTACACAATGCTCCTATTAAGGTAAAACTGGTGATATTCGATATTTATCATATCATATACCTAAGTTAAGACTGAAATCAAATTGTATACAAGATCAATGGAATCGTGGTACTGTATGATGAAAATTAGCCTAAGGCTGCCTAATCTGACCTGAACCTTATCCATCCACTTATCCACACAAGTTTAAAATGTTTAAAACTGCTTCACAAAGAGACTGGAGAGGAGAGAGGAGAGAGACTGGCAGGGGGACAGAAAGAACAAGAGATTCTGGTGAGTTCTAAATCCAGTCGGATGCTGAGATGAACGCAAACACACACAAAGTGTGTTTCCATCCACTTGTTTTTCAATTTGGGCATGAACAAACCTGAGCTGAAATTCAATAAAAAGTTGAAATTGCACCAAATAAAATTTTGAGTTGGCTGAGGTGGAAAAGTTTGGGTAAAGTCTAAATAATCAATAAAGTCTCATACTCTCTACTAGATCTGCTAGATCTGCAACTGATAAAAAAAAAAAAAAAAAACTGCAACAGATAAAATCATCACAGTGCATTACATGCATTTTTTTTTAAGACGAGGATTTAACTTTTACATATAGGCCCGAAATATAATCAAACACACAGGGCTTACAGAAATGTAAATATGGAGAGACGGTGGAGTGATGGAGTGCAAGATAGCAGCACACCAGCAGCAATTAAGGGTTCGGTAACTTGCTCATGGCCATCTCAGCAGTGCCCAGGAGGTGATCTGGCACCTCTCCAGCTACCAGTCCACACTCCATACTGTAGTTGATGCTAGATTTGAACTGGTCACCCTCCCTCATTAGCACGACTAAATGAGGTTTGGATGGAAACTTGATGTGAGACATTACCAGTTGCATTTGTTTCTAGCAAGGTTACAGCTAACAATGGTCCAGCTGTCAAATTTTCATTGCTTTCTGTCTGAGTACATCTTTAGAATGACTATGAAACATAAAAACTCGCTATTGGAAGCAATGCTGATGAAACACTCAGGACGGGACCGGCTACTTCAGTATCTTATTGATTCATTTATTTTTTGTTCTTGGCAAACTTCACATTTCTGAGGAACCCTGATTTATTCTGAAAGAGTAACCAGCTGGTATTTGATTTTTCATTATAGATGCTCACTGATATGACTGACTCATATACTGTATAGCATCTCAATATGAGCCTAAGCCCAGCGGTAGTAGTGATTTCTATATGAACACTTCTTTGCAGTTATTATAACTATACTTATTGTGATAGGTAGCTTGACATGTCATTGTGGTATTTTGTCAGGAGCAGAATGAGATCGGGGTAAATCCCCTCTTGCTCCTCTTGTAATCCTGGGTCTGCTTTCCGACAGCGTATTAGAGCCTTAGCAGAGATGTGAATCGATGATGGTATTTGCACAGTTCCTATCGCGCTGCCTATCTTCTGTCATAGAAACCCAGGGATTACATTCACCCCAGGCTTACTGCTGACAGCGATGAAAGGAGGGAGTAGCTACCATCATTTGTTTGCTTTCATTTTTTTTTTCGAGAAGAATATATCCAATATTGTGTTGTGTGTTCTTTGTCTGAACCGATGATGGTTTTAGTACAGTCAGCTGATCACAGAACAGCAAAATTAGGTACGAATGGGTGAACATTATGGGATATCAGACAATAACAGGGCCTCGGGATCACATGGGGCTCACAACATGGAACAAAGACCGAGACACAAAAGAAGCAGAGGGGTAGGAGGGAAACTGAGAGGATTACAAAGCAAGTAAATGTAAAAGTAAATCTCAATATAAAAAAAATATATATATATATTCCACATGAAAATAGGTATCCATTGTGTTTTGTTTAAAATTTTGATGAATACTAAACCCCTTTGTTTTTTTTTTTTTTGCTTTTTTTTGTTGTTGTTTTATAAAGTATGTGTATGGTAAGCAGTGCAGAAAAAGAACAAAGAGCCGCAACACACATCTGTCCTCTCTACTCTGCATGCAGGAGACCACCTCCAGCTGTCTGCATAATAAACACTCTCTAACTCACACACACACACCCACACACACACACACACACACACCAAAAACAAGGAAACACGCAAGTCTGAATGCACGCGCTCATACACACACACGCACTCAAACGTGGTCTCAATTCGTAGTGAACATTGCTGTGAGAGCGAACATTAAGATGTTGTAATTTTGGGGATAATTAGTTGGCCTGTCAGTTTTATGGCTGTACCTTGCTAGCTCTGAGATTAGGCCTCCGAGACCTCCTGCTCTGCTGCACATGCAGCACTGTGCCATTGTGTGTGTGTGTGTGTGAGAGAGAAATGAAGAGAGACTGGGGTGGGTGGGGGAGAAAGTGGGAGGCAGAATGAAAGCCACAGTGAGCGAATTATAATGCCGCTATTTAATTAACAAAACCTCATTCAACTTCCGATCTTCCATCAGTGATTCTGAACTGCTATCACCATTAAAGAGATAGAGATTTCCCCCTGCCGTATCTTCTACTGTGTCTTTGCACATACAATAATTGTGAATTCATAGCCATCATTTATATATTCAAATACCCTTTGTAATCACTGTAATCATAACTTTTCTGAGAGGATTCCCAATTACTTCAGGGTGAGAGAGAAATACTTGTAGATTTGAAATTCTGATCACAGTCTGATCCTAAAGATTAAAGAAGAGAGGGGGAAAGGTTATTCAGCTCCTCATGAAAGTGATATTTTTCCATCAAACAGGAAGCTCGAGTATATTTATGCATATTTACTAATAACGTGCATGTGCAGACTCACACAAAGACAGAGCACACACACATTCTACAAGGACCCGACTTTGTCTTTCGAAAAGACTCAACAATTATCAAGCAAGCACAATACACGCTCAGGAAATGAGGTTGGCAGCACAAATAGCACCGAGTGTTATTTTCTTTTCATAAGTAAGTGAGGCAGGCTGAGACGGGGGGCAAAGTATGAAGAAAGAAAGAAATACAGTTCCATTTTTTTAATTTATTTATTTTTCTGGCTGCAGCTTGAGGACATCTTAAACACCGTGTTTACTGGCTGCAGTCCATTAGCTCATACAGACTGTTAGTAATTCACTTCCTTAAACATCCACGTACACACACACACACACACATGTGCGCAAAGTAATTATTCATGACTTGAAACGGGAGAAGGCAAGTAATTGAATTATCTTCCATATAAACAATAAACTCGGGAGAAATAAACCTGCTGTTTCCATACTCGCCCCTTTACATCCAGCTTCTTGACCTCCAAGTAACACACACAGAGACACACACACATGCACGGTGATACTGGCTGATTCACCAAACTACAATTGACCTAAAATAGGATAATTTTTGCAGGCAAAGGATGTATAAGAAACTATTTCTGTTAGACTGGTGCCAACTTTTACATTATACATTCTAACTGAATGATTTGATACTGTTGTGCAAGCAAAGATAATTCTTATAGTCTTATAGAGTTATAGAGAAAGTTGTGATACTCAAAAGGTACAAATGTCATTTATCTGCTTACTTTCATCGCCTCCCTGTGAAGTACATTCGATAGATGGTGGTTCAATGACAGTTTTTATTTAGTAGAAAGCAGGTCTCCTTGGAACTTTATTTAACCGTACAGAGTTCAGAGTACAGTAGATATAAATCACAAGATTATTTTGCAGATCGATGTTGTGGAGCGAGAATTCAAGACTGCAGATAAAAAAAACACACTTGGGTCAGTTGTGGTCTTGTTGCTTTCACCCACACTCATGTCTGATGAGGCAGCTTTGGTGTTTTCACGGAGTTATTGCTGTTCACATAATCTCCGGTACATGTGTGACATGACACAAAGACAGACCTCTCTCCCTCACCTTGCTTCTATTCTTTCCGACCACCTTCATTAAATCATAATCTTGTACAGTTCTGTTTATTGAAAACCTCGCGATTTAAGACCTGTGAATGCGTGGCACGCAAAGTCCTGCCCACGTAAAAACTTAATGATCTCATCATATTCCCCTGCGCCAGACACTTAAATGTTAAAGCCCATATGATTATAGCTTAAAGTAACAAAAAATGTGTACTGGGCTGGAAATGATGAGCTGTAACCATCTCCTCTACTCATGTAAGCATGTAAGGAATCGTATACAGTGAACTGGTGCCTTCCAGGAGGGAGCAGCAGAAGAAGAGACATCTTGAGATCATCCAGTTTATCAAGCAGGTGACATTGGCAGGTGATCAGTGAGGTGGGAGGGGCCAAACTGCCAGAATGACCTTAAAAAAAAACAGAGGCAGGTCAGCAGAACACAGTCTTAAGGCCTAGGGCTACCCCAACGCTTTGAAGGAAGGACGAATAGCAATCACACCCTTTTAAATGAGACATGGAGAAGGAGGTTTATGAATTATTCATTAATTTCTGTAAAGACATTAGTGGTGTCATCCACACGTTAGACATTCATATTCACCTCAGGGTGAACTACACAGAAACCACATTGGGGATCGCCTGACTTTTCATCTTGTGCCATAGTTTGTCTGATACTTTGGGTTGTAACTAAATACTTACAAAACTAATGATGTTCCCATCAGCCTCAGCTGCACTTTGGGTTCAGCGCTAATTACCAAATGTTAGCATCTGAAATATTGAAACACAGAGAGGCAGAGAGAGGCTGTTTGACAAAGTCAGAGAAGAGTGCGGAGCCAAAATGGGATTGTATCTTTGTCGCAGCGCTGGTGACTCCTACCGATCAAGTGAGGTGTCTAAATAGAACTATTTTTTGTAAGATTTGATTGTATATATCACTCCCATTTACTCTCTAAATAATTTCTCTCTGGTCCTTTAAAACTCACCTACTGTTTGGGTGATAACTTACATTATCATCCATCTACTGAGGAAACAGATGACTTTGGATATGGATCCCTCTTGAGAGGTTTTTTTCTTCCTTCTTATAACTAAAGGACTTAGTTAGAGAGAGGCTCTGCAAAAATCGAGACTTTCATACTCAAAGTGTGAAACTGTAAACACTTCAAACCGAGCAGGCTGAGAGCCAATAAGAACGTCTTATCGTGCCTGAAGGTTCATTAATTTTTAGTTTGGTCAAGCCAGGAAGAAAATTGAAAATGTGATCCAATATTATTCGAAAAGATTAGAGAGAGTTTCAATCTAATGCACTTCTATCAGGCGTTTACTTTTGTAGTGTACTTGAGTTTATATCCTCTTGCAATGGACTGACTATGCATTGCTTGTTTTCCAGTTAATGGGAGAACTCAAATTTAAGGTCATCCAGAAGTTTTTTTCAAGAACAGAACAAAACTCATAAGAACGAGGGACAACAATTCCAAAAAAAAAAAAAATGTTACGCTCTAAATTTTACATTTGATGCACCAGACATTACATCGTTGGGTATGTGAAAGTATAGTTTTAGTGGTGACACTTTTCCTGGGCAAGGTAATGTCAGCACTATCCTTCCATACCCTACTCATCGTGACAAATATGTCGAATGTGGCAATAAATCAACACAACACTGCAACATTACAGACTTCTCTGAGTGACACAATGACCTCTTTGAAACAGACGGCATCTAGTGGACCTCATGCTGGTCCGAGAGTACAGCCTGAAGGCATTACCCTAACCATAACGCACACACACAGACACACACACACATGCACACACCCACACCCATGTACACACATTTCCCCTGGCTCTGTCCTGGGCAGCATATGGCAGACCTTGAAGTTCAAGGACACCAGTGTTCCACAGATTTAGGAGATTCATCACTGACAGACACACATTCATCTAAGCCTTACCCTGTAGAAAACACACACCCACCCACACACACACATACATACATAGCACAAAAATCTGAGAGAAGAAGAGGTAGCCATCAGCTCTACACAGATTAGTTTCTATCTGATGACTGGAGGTACATGACAGTGGCTTAACAAAAGGGCCCCTAAGGGAGACACACACACACACACACACATGAAGACACACCATCTCTTTCGCTGACCTTGTGTCGATCCAAGAAAGCAAATAAAACACAATTTCTGGCAGAGCACTGACATAAGCTTGAATTTCCCCAACAGTTTCCATAAAAAACAATGTAAATCCTCGTGTTTACTTTTTTCAGTACAAATGTGAAATCTACAAACTTGCTTGTTACTTCGGTTTATGTAGATGGGATTAAACGTAATCCAATCACACAAATACTGAAACACGCAGGCATGCTGTACATGATATGGAACATTGATGTAGAAACACAAAACGCAGCCGATGTGACATATAGTCAACAAACAACTAGCGCTGCCCGGCTCCTCTTATTTGTCAGCAGCCTGGCCTTGGTGTCTCAGCCTGACATGTTTGAATAATCCAGGTTGTGCTCGAATAAGCACAGCTCCTATCAGCCTCCCATGGATCTAATGGATCATATCTGTTGGCCCGAGCATTTGTCACAACAATAGGAGGAAACCGAGACAATGGCTATGGTAACTTAGATCATGTCTAATGCCTCACCTACCGTTGTTATTTATGGTAGATGTACCTTAATGTTTAAGTGTGGTGTGTGTGTGTGTGTGTGTGTGTGTGTTTTGTTTTTACAGTTCAGATGTGTATTGAGCAATATCTCTCTATCTTGGCATGATATGACAGGACACCAAAGATGTTTTTCCCCTTTTAACTCATAATATATGTACGAGTATTAATCTTAAATAAAAATAAATAAAACAACACCCTATACCAACTTCACAGAAAATATAGATATAGATGCATGTAGATGTGAGGCTTTAACACATTTTTATGAAGGAGCAAGTGTGTGTGTGTGTGTGTGTGCATAGAGGACTAATTAGCCCGTTTGTTCTACATGCTTTATGGGTCCTAGGGGGACGACAGGAGATGGGCATATACACACCTTGCTCCCTACAGAGGCCCATCTGTTGTGCAGACACATACACGCTGCCATCGAAAGCCACTATAAAACTGCTGATGAGGGAACACAGTTATTGATGGGAACACTCATTTGAACTGTCTGTTTGGAAATATTGCTCCACTGACTGCAGAACTAACACAGTGATGAAGAGGGGCTGAGGAGAAAAAGAACAAAGGCAAGGAAAATAAGCTGTACTTCGAAAGCATCAGCGTTTGTTTGGACTATATTTTTAAATTATACACATTTATACACAATTATACACATTGGTTAGCAGTAATGTATTGTGAAAATCTATGAAGGGTTATGTAAGTCAGTAATTTGGTTTAAAAGTTTCTTAATAAGACAGTCGCAGTGATGTTTTGTCATGATTTTGGTATCTCAGTTTCATTTGTTTATGTTCATTTAGCTCTGCTGTCCTTTAAGAATCAGCACTTCCTCCAGCCACACCACACACACCAGTATGTTATTCTCTCATTAACTCCCCAGAATATATAATGCTCCTTATATGCTTCTACCAGATTTTCTTTGTGACACGTGTCTTAGCTTTCAACTTCCCAATGTTTCCCTGCCTGTTTTTTTTAATCCTAATTCAATAGCTGTTGTAATTTCCCCTCAGCTCTTTCAGACCTCTAGACTAGTTTGAATATTTTGTATCCTCCTAAACTTTACAAGTAAAGATTCTGTTTCTTACTAACAGGCTGTGTATTCGGGTTCTACTTTTGAACTGTGGCACATTTATTAGTTACACAATGGTATCTATCAGGCATATTGATATCCAGATCTGAATAATCGCCCTTCAAAACATGCCCAGTATCAACATATTGGACTGGAGTATGTATTCTTCTAACATATTATCCAACTGCCAAACCATGTCTTTAATAAAACCCCTTCAATACATAATTGATTACTGCACGCTTGTGTGTAGGGTATCAATTTTCCCAGGTTCAAACACAGAATCATGTTTTTCTCACACTTTTATATCTTTCAGTCAATCTCGTAGGTTTGTGAC
Organism: Protonibea diacanthus; assembly: GCA_028641955.1. Lineage (NCBI taxonomy): Eukaryota > Metazoa > Chordata > Actinopteri > Sciaenidae > Protonibea > Protonibea diacanthus. The sequence continues at coordinate 15,282,952 of CM053986.1, forward strand.
CTTTCCATGAGGCTTTCACCCTCTCTCCTCCTATTTCTGCTTTCTGTTTTAGAAATTCAAAAAAGCCTCTGCAGAGCAATGGGGAAAAATACCAAACAACAATCTGAGCCTTAATAAGATTCATCATAGAAATCCGATGTTGACAGCATGCTTGGTTTTGGAAGACTTTGATTCATAAATATCAGCTTATGCAAATGTGATTTATAAATTACTTTTGTATAAATGCACCTGGGTATAAAACCGTTCTACTGTGCCATTTGTCTAGAACACATTCTGTGATTATGAGAAATACATTTCTGAAACAATGGAAAGTGATCCATCCCCCTCAGAAGTTTTGAGAAACTGCCAGCCTTGAGGCTGTGTACATCCCTGTGGAATTTATTTAATTATCACACCACACTAAGGTTGCGCACACAAGCTGAATACATAGTATCTCAAACAACAGGGATCCCCCACTGTATGCTATCAAAACTCCCCAGAAAAACAAAGGGAGGTAGACGAGTCAATATTCCACCTTTCTGAGAGACACATAACTGCAAAGCTGAAATATAACACATGGTGTGGTAAGCTCTTTCTCACTTGGCTAACCTTGAATGAAGCCTCAGATGAGAAGAAAATGCTATTTTCACCTCACTCCTGGACCAGAAGTGGCTTCGCTATGAGCTATGTGTTTATGTGTGTGTGTGTGTGTGTGTGAGAGAGAGAGAGATAGAGAGGGGGAGAGAGAATGTGTTCTATTTTCAGTCAGAGATTACTTTCATACAACCAAGACCATCTAATTACTGATTTACCAGTTTATTAGCTACACCATCTAATACACCAGTCGTATCTAATACAGTCTAAGTAAAATAACAAATTCTTTCAGGTCTCTGTTTTTTTTTATTGTTTTGATCACAAACACCTGCATTAAATCAGATGAAGATGGCAAAATATTAGAGACGCCTCTCAAAACAGCACAGACTTGAGATGAATTGACCTCTCTCTGCCTCAACATCAACAAACCCTGAATTTATTATCTTTTTTGTTGTTGTTGTTTTGTTTTTGGGCTATTGGAATGGATTGTTCATTGTTGTTATCACTGCAGTTCTTTACCTGATTATCTCAGTAGAAAACTAGAAACACTGATGCCAAAAACCCCACCGAGCATGACTCCTAGTCTCGTAGGCCGCAATGCTATTTTGCTCAGGTTTCCATGCGACTTAAGAAGTGGAACGTTTTCCCTGCCAGACTTTGTTAACTTCCTCAGATTTGGTCATTTTCCTGGTTTATGTGCTTCAAAATATGAAAAATAAGCGATGTAGTTAAATTGTTTCCCTTTTGGCTGTTTTTATGATCAAAAGTATGCATGGGGTGTTTTATTTTGAAAATCGACTGGATTCTCTATACTGTTTCTGTGTCTGGCTTCCGGCCAGCTTGAGCAGCTCTGTGTGCAAGCTCTGCTCCCCGTCAGTATTCTCCCATGACCTGGGCCTGAAAAATTCCTCTACCTGGTAGTCCAAAACGCCTGTAGTACAAACACCAACACTCCCCCAGTGCTCACAGTCCAGGCAGTCGGGTTAACAAACTGAGCTAACATTAGCACACAGAACATCCAGCAGCTATAACTCGCCACAGTTTACTTTACTGTCCATCAGGAAACTGTGTAAATCAATCACTTCTTTTGGCCATGAAAAGTCCCATAACAGTCCACTTAACAGCTGAGATATGTCAATCTGGGCACAATTGGTGGACCAACTGCCTGTAAGCATAACTAAAAACAATATTTATTTTTACCAAAGTTCTGAGTTTTTCAGATTCCTCTCCTTCTACTTCTACTTCTTAAATTTAAGATCATTCAAATAAAACAACTGAAAATCAATAATTCCACCTGCTTAAAAAAGAGCTTACTGGTGCATACAGTAGAAAACTTTCACTTTTTATCATTTAGGGTCCTAAAGGTTGTATTTTGGTGCCAGATAAAACAATATTTAAAATGATTTTTACTTTTTAGCATCAACCCCCTGTATGAAAATGAATCAATCAAATTGAAAACAGCTTGCTTATGGCTCAACCTTTTCATACTTTTCATTTTTCCTGGCAAGCTGTCCTGTCAGTTTAGGGGACACCTCCGACGGTAGGAATTTTCTAATAAATGGTTTATTCGTGGCAGCGGGAAGATTCACTTGCAGGGCGTGATTGGTTCAACATGGTTAAAAGGTTTAACTTGAATAACACTAAGCGTGCGCAAAAGTCTCAGTACTCAGTAGGCAGTATCATATTAAAATTTTGGGTGAGACCTGGGAAATAGTGTGCATGTGCACATGTGGACTAACACAGGGTTTCTTTTTATTATTCCTTTTGGACTTTAGTTTCAACAAAATACGTGATGCTCAAATAATACTGTTAATTCTCGATTAGTCTTTAATTTTTAACTGTATGTGGGTCTGTACTGTATGTGTGTCTCTTTCCCTCCCTACATACCAAACAACAGTAGGTGTAGTTTTCACAAGTTCATCCCTCTATCCATCAGTCGACCCTCGTCTTTCTATCTTTTTGCCCCTATAGCTCAGACCTCATCTCTGTCTCCCTGTCTGCTGCTTACTCTATCTCTCTCTCAGTGGGATTCAAGTCCCTGAACTACTTTCCCTATGGCCTATGACCTCTCAGGTCACATCCTCCCTATTCCTGACCTTCAGAGCCAGAACAGCCTTGGGAAAGCGTCAGTGGACTGATTTACCGATACAGGGGATGGTAGAGCTCCAGGGAGGTCAGCAGGGGCTCGCATTGCTTCACTATCCCACGAGCTAAGCCAGTACTCTGGGATAGTGGTGATTTAGTGATAGGGTGTTCTGGATCTGAAGTGCGATGTTAGAGGACATGTGGGAGACATGCAGAAATCTGAGAAGTGTGTTGCAATGGAGTTATGTGTCTGTTTGCAACTCCATCATGTCAGACAGGCAGAGAAACTGCTTCTGCTTCAGTTAGTAGATGGTTTCTAAGTAATAAGGATCACACGCCTCAGTTTCAAAAATACTACAGTAGTTATCTGGATTATTCCGGCCGGTGGTTTGAGACGGTTTACTGTTATTGTTCATTAGAAAAATGCTTTTTGGCAGATGCAACACTAGTCTGATGTAATCAGTGAAGTGGGTAGTTTTCTTCAAGTTCAAAAAAAAGCTTTCCCACAGTGCCAGTGGCTTCTGGTTGTGGTAGATATTGGAGATTCGAAAATAAGGATATTTTTACAAAATAAAATCATTTCTCTTTGTGTTTGGGAAAAAAAAAAAAAAACTATTGTGGCTATACAGTACAGTATCTTTCATAACCTTCCATCAGATATGTGGTCTTCCTCAACCCTATCTGAGTGAATGAATGTTTTTAAAGACATTTCTTTAGCTGTTCTTTTTTTTTTTTTTTTTTTTTTTCTAAGGTTGAAAATAAGTTAGGAGGCCACAACATGTTAACATGATACTTTACTGGTCTCTACAGAGAAATTATTTCTCTTGCCCTCTTTTACAGATAGATCACAGGTCAGGGTCAACTACAAAGCAGCACCACTGGAGGTAGAGAATGTTCAGGGCCATCTAAGCAATGGTCAAGTTGTAGATTTCTGGCACCCGTTCACTTGCCTAATGTGGTTATTGTAATGAGAAATACTGCACATTACAATGAGATATCTTGGAAGTATAACTAAGAAGAATATCCATGTATTATGTGTAAACCATACACTGATGATAAGAATTGTAACTATAGTATTATTATATGAAATGTTTTTCTTTGAAAGTTTGGATCTTTTATTTTGACCTGACGTCATTTAACTTTACAAAAGTATCAATGCTAAGATGTTAAGTACTCTCATATATTCATATGCATTTTTATCACAACAAGTGTGCTGAAACCATACAGGGAGGTGATATTATATACGGCCTAGTATCTACAATAGAGTTTTCTATCAGTTTGTGCTCATACATGGAGAAACCTGTGTGGACACATGAGATACATGCGAGAACAGATAGAGGGAGTTGTGGATTTAGATAAAACACAGACTTCATGGATTAGCATGATGTTCCCGCATTCCTCTTGTACATTATCAGAGTGCAATTTTAACTGTCTGCATGTTTGTTTATCCAGCAGAGGGGATTAAACTCATTGTGTGCCAACAGATCCATGTGTCCTCTCCATCACTTTGTTCTGCTTAGATTTCCAAAGAGCCAATTAGCATCATCCATCTGTCATTATACTTTTAGATGCGGAGTACCTCATGAACTTGGAATCACTTACGCTCTGTTTAATTGGCACATGGAAGTCGTAGTTGCAAATTGTATGAATCCATGTAATGTATACTGCATGCGAGAAGGTAAAAAAATATATATTTTTTTATCATTTAATGATGATTCGTGAAGAATTTGGCTGCATCTGCCTCTCACACAGCATCTATGTTTATCAATACCAAGTTAAAGAGAGCGTGTTGCAAGCTATTAATCTCGACACAAAGATAAAAAGTTATGTTGCACGAAAACACAAGTTTAACTTATCATAAGGTTTTACTTTATATTGCAAATACACAGTTGTGCATTGTGATGTACTAATGTACATCATTATGTCATTATGTTTTGAACTCTCTGATTGCATAGATACTTTTCATTGATTGTCCTGAATCTCCTTTCAAACCCCCTGCTTAACCAGAATTTACACATTTATGCTGCAATGGTGATGTTGGAAAGCTTGCAGTTCTTTATAATAGTTACATCTGACATCTATGACATGATATAACCTCATTATTGTAAATCTACATCTGCAGTGTGATGATTTTGTTTGAGAAAATACACAAATACCCCATAGGCTGTACATAATATTTACATCATCCAGCCATTCGTTTTCCATAACTGCTTCAAGGGGCTGGAGCCAATCCCAGCTGGCATTTGGCAAGAGGCGGGGTTCACCCTGGACAAGCCACCAGTTCATCACAGGGCCGAGACAAACACATTCTCACATTAACACCTGTGGGCAATTTAGACTAATTAACCTATAAAACTGCGTGTCTTTGGACTGTGGGAGGAAGCCGGAGCACTTGGAGATAACCCACACAGACACAGGGAGAAAATGCAGCCTCCAAACTGGTTCAAACCCCAGCTGGGGGGTTGGAAGCAACAGTGCTAACCACTGCACCACCTTGCCACTGTGTAGAAAAACTCTTTATATTTAAAGTTCCCATGAAATGAAAAGCAGAGTGCTTTTTGTTTCTGCATTTCTCTGTGTCTCTAGCCAGGGTAAGAACTTTGGATTTTGATTGCTGTTGGAATCAGTAAATAGTGCTGAATGGGCACAAGAGAGCCAAGCTGCTGCTTGCTAGCTAACTAATGAATATAAGCTGTAGTCTGTGCCGCTAAAAGTTTAAGATTAATTAAGCACGCGTCTTATGGGATTTTGATACAAGCATACAAAGAAACAATAGAGGGTCCCAGTGGGCCCTGACATGCTGAGTTGATTCAGGCCAAGTCCGGGACCTGGCCTTTTTTTGTATACTTTTTTTAACAGAAGCTCGGGTTGAACTCAGTCGTTACTTTGTTCTTTCATTGTACCCTCATACACGCACACTAAAGCTAATGCTTCTCTGTAACAGACACTGTTTATTTATACTTGTTGGCTTGACAAGGCAGTGTCATTGGTAGTTATGTTTGAGACCTATAATAAATGTACCTCTTAGTAGCTTGTGTGTGTGTTTGGATGTATCAGAGTGAGCAGAAAATGAGTCAGGCTTAAAGTAAGTCGGTGTCAGGCTTGGGCTGATGAAATTGCTGTGTGGCTGTGGTCAGACTGGGCTTGAACAGTACGGGGGAGTTTTTGGTCTGTGTGTGGCTCTCCCGTGGATGTGATCTAAATGTAATTTTTCATTCCGTCTCGACTTTAATACACTATCAGAATATTTAAACAGCGTAGTCATTACTAATGGACAAAGAGTAAGATCCATTCCAGTTATCCCATAAAACCTTAAAACTCACAGTTTACAGTAAGTTCATAAGAAAAGATTCTTCTCTCAGCTATTTCTGAACTTTGCTGTATAATTTCATTGTCAACAAAAAAAAAGACTAAAAATGCGCTTAAGCTTTTACCCTACCCTCAATCTCCCTATCATGGTGGTCCTTCATTTATTGCCTCTATTAATCATGTGGCAGTCATTAATTCTGCCAGGGTTAAGAATCGCACGGATTTATCCTATAACAAACATGAGCCATGTCTGACATGTTTAGAAACAATGTCAAATCACCTGATGACAGTTTACACTAAACAGGCAGCTGAGTACATGACATGTTTTCAGTTTTGTTCGTGTTTAGGGCTTTACTCAAACAAACATCATCAATTATATTCCACTGATGTTTTGCTTTTTTTTTTTTTTTTTTCCATACGAGGAGAAACACTCAAACCAAAAGGTTCCTTTTCAAAATGTGATCTATTTACATAAAATTACTCTCACACTTATTAAGTTAAATATTGTGCAAAATTAAAGCTTATTATTCACTCGTTCAGCAGTATATACTGCCTTACAGTAAAAAGCAGTCATCCCATCTGATGATATGCTGTGATGAAAGTTTTCCTAACTTCTAAATACAGTACAAACAGCCAAGGTACTTATTGTACTCGGAGGGTCCTGGGAAGTTTTTATGATACTTCTCATCATCATAAAGTTTGGTTATGTTTGAATCCATTGTTCAACTACAGTGGCTATCCTCCATGAAAGCTGCAAACATTTCTTAGCCCACAGTGAGAGTTATATTCCCAAACCAAGGTTGTCTTTTGGTTATTCCATTAATATAGTAATTCATCCATCCATGATCTGTAATTGCTTATCCTCATCAGGGTCACGGTGGGGCTGGAGCCTATCGTAGCTGACTTTGGGCAAGAGGCAGAGTGCACCCTTGACAAGTTGCCCTCACTCACACTCACATTCACACCTACGGCCAATTTACAGTCATCAATTAACCTGGGGAGGAAGCCGGAGTACCTGGAGAGAGCCCACGCAGACACAGGGAGAACATGCAAACTCCACAGAGAAAGACCCTAGCCGAGGTTCGAACCAGGAACCTTCTTGCTGTGATGTGTTGAAGTTGCATAATATCTAATACTGAAAAGCTAAATTCTCATGCAGGTCCTCCTTTCAGGCTGCGTACAGGCCCCACAACCGCACCCTATCACCTGAGAGGAAAAAAAAAACAGTGTGAAGAACACCAAGCCCACCATCGTTCATTAAGCCGACTGCTCTGAGTGCAATTCAGATGAGCATGTCAACATTTTTCTCAGCTGAGATATTTAGTTCTGCGTTGTATGGAGGGTGGGCAGTATAATGACAATGTTTAGAGAGAATCTGAAACAATATGATTTTGAAAAGTGAGGGGAACATTTCTCCCTCCCCTCATCCCCAGTGGAATTACACCCTTGCATGCCAGCAGAACTGTTGGCAGCCTGAAGCAGATGTTTTTATTTTAGTTCATGTGACGTGGATCATTTTGTATCACACTCCATCATGACTTCAATACCGATGACAAGAGGACAATCGTAACACACTTGATCCTCCATGCCCACCCACTGTGGTGGGAAAGTGGCAGTTAAGGAGAAGTGTTTGATATTAATGCACTGATAGCATCTCAGCATATGCATGTTTTTAATACATGCATGCATTTATTCTCTAAAAGTGAGACAATATATGTATTTCTTTTACTAATTGATAACTAGATTTGAGTAGTAACTGTCATCAGACTGTTCGATAGAGCATGTTTGCGTGTGCAGTACGTGTTAGTAAGATTGCACACACAATGGATAGTGCAAACTTAAGCTTCACAATCTCTTTACACACTTTCCACCAAGCTCAACTGCCATTTTTTTCTCTCCACATACATAACAAATGCACACACACGCACGCACACACACACACACACAACTGCAGCCTTAAACATCAATAACAGATCTGCAAATCCCCTAAGAAACCCCAGCAGTCCGGCTCTTCACACATTAGAGCAACAGACATCATGCCAGCCGCATCAGCCACCACGGTCTGTAATAGTTATACAGCTTACATTACAAAGTACAGTATAAACAGCTCTGTCCGTACACCAGACCTTCAGAAATGCAACAGTTGCTTGGACCAATCTGTAATAAGCATGCTCAGCCCTAAGGCATGCATTAAACATCAACACTGTGCCTATACAGGCCTGTAATCCAGCACTCAATTCCTTCATGTGAGCCAAGAGGCCAGTTCTTCCAGCTCAAACTGAGAGGGAAGCGACACACGTCTTACTTTCTGTGAATACAGTATATCATCCGCAGAATGTGCTGTTCTTCAATGAAAATACAAGTGCATCTGGTCATTTCGAACATTGTGGTTACTGTTGAGTGCATGTAGGTTTAGAATAACGTATGCACAACACGAGGACCAAATACCTTTCGTGTCGCTGGAGAACCTGCTAATTCCATACCATCTTGTGCTCTGAAGCTCTGCAGTAGAAAATATAGTCATATTTTGGCAAATGTTCACGACATGCCGAGCATATGGAAGGACATATGGAGGAGTAGATGCTGCAAGAGTGGTTAAGAATTTTTTGTGGATCTTATGACACTTTTTTTCCACTCTTATGATCCTTTGTGACAAGCTGAAATCTAAAGGTAATACACAATCTGACAGAAACAAACTGATCTAGTTCATTCATTCATTTTAAAGTCACAATCCCAAAAAAAATCACATCATTTCCACTTCAGTCCAGTATCTTTCATTGGTGTGTTTGGAAATGAATGGTTGGCAAGGTCCTGCCACAACTCATGGTGCTGAATGCTACTGAGATCATGGGATTCATCAGTTAACCACACTTCCCCTCTCTTTTCAACAGACAATGATTGCTATGTAATCTCTGTTGTGGAAGCTTCCTGGTGAAGGGCGGTGATTAGCCTATGCTTTGTGTGTGCGCGTTTGTGCGTGTGAGGATACGGCTTTTATTCTATACTTCTGCACTGGTGACAGAATCCCAACTTGGCAGGGTAAAATAAAAAGGAAGACTTTCAGTGAACCTTTCCCTAGAAACACACACTTAATGCCACATGCACAGACAAATCCAAAGCCTGGTCCTGTTTAAAGTAAGGAATTAGGCTGCGCTGCTCAGCGGTTTGCAGTTCAACTCTGGTATTAATTGAAAGCTGGATAATCTCCTTTATCAGGAGCAGATTGCAGAGTTCATGTGATGTAAACTTTCTTTCATACGCTTCCAAATTGGCTTTTGTAAAGAGGCACAGGATGTTGTTACGATTTTTAAGACGGCTACCACAGCCAGAGTAAATTCTCAGTTTTTCTGACCTCAAATTGAGGTGTTGAGGAGTTCTGTGACCGGCCTGCACTGCTTACAAGTGCAAAGTCGTTTTATGGTCACATTATACTTACATAGATGATGGGATCAAACCAGTGACTTTGACACCAGACGCCAAAGTCCACATCTTGTTTTGTACCATCAAACAGTCAACATTGGTCTCTTTTAAGTATGACAGTAATGTTTTACTAACCCCATGACAAACCCTAACCTTAACAGAGTAGTTTTAATTGCCTTAATTTACCACTATAGAGGACAGGGTTCAGCACATCACATGGGTTGTTTTAGAATACACATAAAAGCAACTTACAAAGACTTACAGCATTTCTGTCCTCATTCATTCTGCCCCTTCTGCCTCCCCTCCCTCACTGCCCTCTTCTTTTTTTGTATTTAGTGTCTTTGAATGTGTAGGAACACATATATCTCCTATTCTGCACTGCTATATGCATCTTTAGTAATCTGAATTCTATTAAAATACCACATTATGCTTTCAATTTAACGCTTGTGTATAACAACACCACTGCAAGTACTTACACTGTTACTCCCTCAGGCCAGTGTCAAACTTGAGACAGCCACACTGAAGGGAACCAGACATGCTACTGCAGCTGCTTAGCAGTTCTTTGGGTTCAAGTTGGATAATATAAAAAAGGGGACAATTTGTCTGCAGCTCTGCCAGTAAAATAATTTAGTACAGAAAACATGTAGTATACAGCAATCACAAGTAGGATTAGGGAGAATTAATCAGCAATGACTGAAAAGAAACAGACAAACAGTTCAAATAAAATGAACTCAGCAGCAAGATGTCATAAAATCACACGGATATCAATTAAGATGGTAGTTTTTCTTTAAGCTCCACTTGGATAAATTAGATACACTTAAATTTAAGAGTTAACTATAAATGTCTGGGGTCACGGAAATGTTGAGATTTTTTTTTTTAATAGTGAGGTTGGCTCTATGCAGCCACGCTGATACATGTACAGTATTGTGATTATGTAATTATGTAATTATATATATATATTTTTTCTTTTTTTTTGGTTGAGCCTGGTTTTATTTAAATATATTATAATATATATATTATATTATATTATATTATATTATAGAAATAAATACATACTGTACCTACAACTCATCTCCTAATTTCTAAACTTAACAGGACTCACTGAAACTTCAGCAACCGGGCTGACTGAGAAAGTGGCTGTGTTTGTAAGAGCTTCTGTTAAATGATCAGATCTGTCTCACAAACTCACAGAGGCGACAGAGAATTCACCATAAAATTACCTGACAATCCAAACCATTCGGTGACAGTGAGTGCACCGGGAAACCATTAAACTGTAACACCCAAGTCACAGTGAAAAATTTTCAGGAATCCAGGAATACTCAAGAATTTGTATAATTTTTTTTTTCTCCTTTAAAGTGTCTGGTTAACCATGTACCTGCAGCAGGAGGAGGATGTGACACAGCATAAAAAAAACTGTCTGTGATTGTGATTGAAACCCACATTACTTATAAATCAGGAGTCCAAATATTCTTGATGGCATAGTAATTAGGAGCCATATATTTTCCCGAGCAGCGTCGCTGGAATCATTACCACCTATCGCTGTGATAAATGTTTCATGAGACTTAGTGGTTATGAATATATATGTTCATATTTTGTATGTACATATTAAAATTATGGAAAGTTCCAAAGAGAGGTTGTTTGAGAACATTTAAATTCAGGTTTCTGTTCAGTCATTGGTAACAGCTGCGGCACTGATGTTTGCCAAAACAAATAAACAAGCAGGAAAATTATTAAATAGATAAATTATGGTATCTTTTCAAAACAGTATGTTTTCTATTATATGATCCATCATTGCTATGCTGTTTTTTTTCACTCTGTCAAGAGTGAAGTTCTGGACAAAACACTGAATTCCTAAGTAATTTTCGAGTCTTAATAATATTGGAATGTTTGAGGTGATGCTGCCAACAGCTGACATTGTGCCATTATTTGTACGGGCGTTCAATATATCAGTCTATATCAGCCTCTGAATCAGTGAAAGCATTATGGAAACAGCGAGTTTAGGCCAAGTGTGAGGAAATTTAAAGTACAATAATCCTCACGCAACAGATGTAAACTGAGCATAAAGAAATGTAAATACAGACCACTCAGTGTTTCCGAAAATGTAATTTATGTCACGCACAAATGTGCCCACACACATTTTAACAGTGACATGCGCCTGCTTATGTACGTCTCTCTCACACAGAAACACTAATGCAGGTGCAGCTCTTTTGACTGATGAGTCTGTAAGTGTTTCCAAAGAGCGAGCTGCTCCGTGACAGCTGTCTCCACATACACTGTTAACATGAAACTCTCCATCCCGCTCTCTCCCCTTCCCTTTGTTCTTTCCCTCTTCTCTCTATCCCACTTTTGCTGGCACTTCCCTCTCTCCTTCTGTCTTTCCACTGTGGCTGAGCCACGCCAGAGTCAATCTTTCATCCCGTGGAGTGAAGCGCCAACTCCAAAGGTACGGTAACAGGAATAAAACCCAGAGTCATCTAAAAGAACTCAACTCTGCTCTGTAGTCCACTATAGGGCAGAGTGAAAACCAATCTGTGGCGGTTTAGGGGTTCAGACCAAAGAAGGGAAGCAGCTGCAGCTATGCCAGTGCCAGGATTGCATTTCTATCTGCACACATTGACAGAAAGTTCAACAATTACCCCAGAGCACAGCCTCAAAATATGATTAGCATGGACCCAGATGATAATGGCTTTTACATGCAATTACGCCACAGGGAGAATTACCCAGTGTATGGGAATAATGTAGCTGGGGAATGAGACAATTGCTCGCTAATGTCTGTTGTTGTTGGCTGACCCACTGGAAATTTTATTTATTATAAGGCTTTATATTTAAACAGGCTGCGTCTGTAGTAAATCATGTGATGGATATTCATGAAAAAAGTTAATTTTGTTCAATTAATGGAAGTTTAGCAACAATACACACACTCACACAGATGGTAGAATTATTGTGAAGGCTTGTGTGAAAGCCTGTTTAATTTCAGCTACCATAGAACTTGAAAGATGAACCATTTAATGTTTAGTGTTTTTTTTTTTTTTTTGCTGTTGATTTCCGAGCATAAAAAATGGTGAAAAAAAGTGTTAAAGTAAATTTATGGGAAAATTCAGGATACAAATACTGAAAACAGCAGGTGCACTTTCTAAAGGAACACAAATGATGAGTATTTTTTTCATTTGCCATGTTTTCATTTTTCATTTGACCTTCCAGAACAAGCCAAGCAATATTTCTTAAAAACAGACTAGGCCCTGCAATCAAGTTAATATCAAATATATTATCTTTTGAAGCTATGTTTTCTGTCACATTGTAATTAGAAAATATTTCTAAGACCTTCAATAGGAAAAAGAAAGATGTTTTCATCTTATGAAAATAAATTCCAAGACCAATTTATTCAGGGGATTGCAATCTATGGAGGGGTGACCTGCTTTAAATTAGAATTGTATCAAAGTAGATAAAATAAGTGAACTGAGCAAGTTGCTAAAAAGAAGAAAAAAGTAAAACCCTGAAATCTAGGCTGCAAAAGGGGATGTTAAAAAATATTTTGTTCAATACCCTCCAACAAAATCTTTCTTTGTGACTTAACTTGATTTCCAGAAGTTCTTAAAGCACCTTTGGGTGAGATCCAACAACAAAGAGAACAATAAGTCTTTCTACCAGACATAAATGTTTGATTGTGACGATATTTCCAGCTGAGTTGAACACGGCTTACAATATCAGGCTGTAAGAGCTTTCCTGGTGGGTGTTCTACACACCCTCCTACAACAATAGATCGATACACACATGCACACACACAAAAATAATACGAAAACTTCACCTAATTCCCTGTAATCCAAGACCTCATGACACACATATTCTCATCACTTCTGTAATATGGACAAAAGACAAAATGAACATACACACATACAGTTATAACAATAATGGAAAGAAAAAGAAAAGAAGTAGAGAAGAAGAAGAAGAACAGAAATTCTGTAGAAATCCAATGTATTAGATAAATTGCTGGTGTAAAATTGACAACATCTGCTGTTGATGTTCTACCAAACTGCATTTTATGCATCATATAAGACACGGAAAATGCTGACTGCGTGAGATATGATTTTGGCAGCTCAGTATGTCACCTTAACATTATTATTAACTATCACTTCCACAGCTCTCCACTTCATTTCTATTGTTTAGATAATCTCCGATCAAAACGCTTAGAAAGAGCCGTGGCTGCTACCCCACAATGTCTGCTTTTTTCACTGGGAGTCAGCTGCCTCGTCTGGTGGTGTTGGGTAACCCTGAGTCAGAGCTCTGTGGCTTGTCTTGGTGTAAACAGATGGTCTCAGCGCTGATGACTAGTTTCTGATCTCACCCAGATAGGGATTCAGGCTGTCAGATGAGATTTCCAAGTGCTACAGAGGTGAGACGACTGAAATGGCTTAAAATATGTGCAGTGTAAACAATGGCCCAGGTCCGATTTCCTGTAAGAAGTTCTAATCATAATCGAAGTGTCTGAGGAATGACAAGCTGTATGAATGTAAGGACCCACGGTTTTGCACATGTAGTCTGTGATCTTGCTGCTTTATCTGCTATGTATCTTGACATTTAACCTAAAAAAAAAAGAAGACAAGAAAAGGGAAAAAAGTAAAAAAGCTTACTTGGATAGTCAGTACTCTACATTAAGCTACAAAAGTTTGCAAAACTGCCCAATTTGCTGAAGCAAAATGGATAAATCTGAATGGATTTTTACACACTCCCAGCCAACACCAGGGCTCCATTCCTGTTTTACCACGGAGATTCTATATTACATTCTCACAAAGACCCTATGAGATGGCACACGAGATTCTACCGGACCTCACCTGAAATAGGAAAACCGGTCAGGTACAGCCCAAAAAAACTGTCCTTCATGTCAAAAGGAGCCAGCTGAGGTGGTTCGGGCAGCTGATTAGGATGCCCCCTGGTTCCCTTCCTTTGGAGGTGTTCTGGGCACATGCAACTGGGAGTAGACCCTGGAGTGACCCAGAACCCACTGGAGGCACTACATAGCCCATCTATCTAGTCATTCCCCCAGGAGGAGCTGCAATGCAGAGAAGGACGTCTGCAGCGCCCTGCTAAATCTGCTGCCACCGTGACCTGACCCCTAATAAACGGAAGTAGATGGATGGATGGATTCTTACAGAAAATAGAGCCTTTTACACTAAAGGGGTACTTTGACTCGCTAAATACAGCGCTGTGCCAAGAGAGTCAGACAGCTGCAGACATGCCAAGTAGCACTCTTTTTTTATTCAAAGGCTTTTTAGTTTCATCAACTACCAACCAAATGTTAGAAAAGCTTCGTATAACCTTAATGTAATCTAAATAAACTAAATGTCTCACTACGCTGCATATAAGTTCAGTAATGTAGAAACAGCTCAAGAAAGTAACTTGGCTAATGTTACCTCTTGCAAACATTAGCTATACCTGTGAACTAGCGAAGCTGGATGGCATGTAGGTTTTCCCTCATTTTACTAACCTTAGGCTCCATTTGTAACGTCACATTATTAAAATGGGGTGTATTCAGCAAACAGAGCTTTAAAAAAAAGTTTACTTTGTGTAAACAAAGAGGTGGCTACACATAAATTCATCACAGGTTGACATAACTGCAACTTATAATTTAATATATGGCTTAGTTTTAGCCTCTTAAGTCTCCTCGCCACGTATTTTCTTTATATTAGTGTCTCTCCCTTCTTAGTCTGCCTGATGAATGCTTTCCTGCTATCATTCTTGTTCCTGTACCGTGAAAACGATGAAGCCGATTTAACCATTTCACTGCATACACAATACAACAAGTATCTTATTAATCAGTGATATAACTCTGATGTAAGTCTGAGGATTCTTTAGTTATTATTGGCTTAAAATGAACTAATACAAATTCCAACTAAAGAACCTTCATTTTCTAAGATAGGATAAGTATGCATCCTCCTTGCTGTCATAGAGTGCAGAGCCTGGCCTTAATGAGATCCAAATGTCCTTGACCTTTACTCACACTGTCCACTCTCCTTCACATTCCTTATGCACTGACTGTATTCTTCCATTTTATGATGTCAGTTTAAAAGCAATGCATATTCACTGGACCTGAAACGAGGGAGGAAGAAGGACTTTCCACGTGGGATGAAGTGATCATCCCTCCTAGAGCTTACAAGCTTGACGAGGACCAGCGTGTCCGAATGAACCTGCTTAATACAATGAAAATATTCCTCCACGATCTCTCCACCTTGCTTTTCAGAAGGAAGACAGTAAGAGGAGGGGGAGGGGTGGGATTTGGAGGGTTTGTGTGGATTGTATTTGATCAAACTGGACCTTTACTAGGATTTCTCCTCACATTTTCCATCCAAAGAGGCTGAGGCGCTAGCAGACCATCACATCATTACAAGGGCTCTGATAGCCATACCTCTGTTATAAGGGAAAGTAGGCAAGGTGCCCTGCGTGTGTGTCTGTGTGTGTGTGTCTGTCTGTCTGTGTCTCATCTGCCAGTCTGGGCCATTTCAGTTTGCCATGTGCTCCAAGCTAAGATATAAGATTTTGTCAAAGGCTAACATTTGTCTTAGATTTATATTTTCTATCTCCTCTCTTGCACTCTGGTTTTTTTGGCTTATCCTCACTGACTCTTTAAAATAATCCACAACATACTGTTTGTATCATGTGTATTGTGTCATGTGTTGTGTGTAAGTGTTGTAGTTCTATGAACACATTTTTTTTGTTTAAACTATTTTATGTCATATTTCACATTTCACATCTCTGGCATATTTTTGTATCCAACTCAGGTTGAACAACCAGAAGTAGGAATAAAATTAGATAATATCTTTACACACTTGTATTGGAGAAACAATGTGTTAGATAACATTTAGACATTTAGTTAGATTAAATCAAAAAGAAAGTATTGTCCCATTATATTAAAAAAAATACTTGTATAACCCTCAACTGTTTTGGTAAAAGCATAGTTAATATAACATAATGAGGAAATGTTAATTAATATATCTGGAAAGTCACAAAAATGTTGAGAACCTATCTGTAAAATGTTAACTGACAATTTATTACATTTGTTTGCCTAAATAGGAAATCTCAGTCATTGTTATTGTTATGTTTCGACGCTGCAGCACTTGAACCTTGTTAAGGTTAGGGATGTCATGGACTGTTTAATAGATACAAAGTCACTACTGTAGATATATTAACATTTAACCAAAATCACAATCTTTACCTAACTTTAACCAAAGTGCTTCTGTTGTCTAAACCTAATTGGAGACCGAAGTCTAGGACGCTAACCCGAGACTCTGGTGTCACACTGCTGCACTTTGTATGCCCGCCATCCACCACAACCATCTCCTTATGACTCCAGTATGTCACGTAAATGTAGTGCTCCATTTACTCAAAGAAACGTTGTCTCTCAACATAATCCAGGCAAGAATTACATAATTATAAAAAAAAAAAAGTGTAACATTTCGAGGCGACAGTGTTGTCTGGTGTTATAATCACTCTGTGTTGTGTGTGTCTGTGTTTAAAGCAGCAGTGGTATTAGTGTAGTTGTTACAGAAGGTTGCTAATTTGAATCCGTTTCAAGGTGTAATTCAATGGTGTTGTTTAAAAACCATACATTAGAATATATATTCTCCAACAACAACAACATCAAGCAATGATTACTCTATGTTTAATTGTTAAACATGTAAGTGTAAAATGTATCTCGCTATGAATGCAGTGGAAACATTGTGCAGAGTTCAAGATGAGAATGTAGTTTTATGTATTTCATGGTTGTCCAAAACCTGCCTTTAGTAATACTCAATAATGCTACACAATAAATAGTATATATCATAGTATATATACAATAATGGTATGACCATAAGCACAGTACTCTTCATATATGCATACAAAAGTATACATGTAGTCAGGCATGTAATCGATGAAGCAAAAAGGCTTTTATAACCTCTAAATGTTAGGTTTGTTCCTCCAGTAGCCTGCTATAATGCTGTATTAACAACATAATGCCTCCATTAGGACAAAGTGTCATCTTACCAAATCAATACTGACATATCTGACAGTCCCCACGAGTCTCTCTGTCTGTCTGTCTGTCTATCTGTCCCCTGCTAACTGTTCATGTCATTAGTGCATTACGGCAGGCACTTCCCTGAACTGTTTGGACGGCTGTAACTGGAGAGGAAGTCAGAATCAGAGCATGAAAACCCAGCCGGCACGGCCTGGCTTGTTAATGTCGTTTTCCCTCTTATGACAATCATCGGAAGTGGAACAGTTTTATCATTTCTCGTTGTAGCAATCAGCTCCATCCGGTTCCTGAAGACCCTCACTGGACCTGCAAAAGTCTTTCTACGTATATACAGGTGCACATGTTGACATGAAGAAACGTATGACAACCGAGTTCTAGTGCTCTTAATATCGCACACACGTTAATTTATAACTGTACACACGTGTTTGCAGGGATTTCCACACACACACACACACACGCTTCACCCTCTTCCGCACACACACACACTAACAATATGGTCCCCATGAAAGGAGGACTGAGATCTAAGGCGATCTAACCAAGTTTGACAGTCAACAGCCCTATTAAAGCAGGCCTCGCTGCAACCAAACACAGCGGTAATTGTAAATGTCAGGCAGAATTAACACAAGAATAAATAGCTTTACTTTCCTTATGTGTATATACTGTATGAGAGGGGGGAAAGGAGAAACGGTACAGCACAACCCAAAGACACAGCCTTACACAACTCAGTCATCAAGCAGCATGTCTGCTGTATAATTTTAACCTTAAAGGAAACACAATCCACGCTCAAAAGCATCAAATTATACATCTTGACTGCATAAAAAGATTACACTTACGTGAACCGTGTAACATTTATGACTTTTCAACACAGTACATTTACCATACCATTACACTCGTATGTATTTTTCCACATTCTCTTCCTCAGTATGATTACATTGCAAACGAAATGACTGATGATAAAAGGACTAACCCAGGGCTGGACTCTTCTTTTACATTCCTGCAGGACTAGTGTGGTATGACTGACTGACTGGTTGGCTGGCTGACAGACGGACTGTGGTAAAATCTGAACCGGCTTACTTTGGGGAAAGGCCGGAAAGAACTTGTCATGTCTCCTCCGCTGACATGGAAACACAAGAGGAAAGAGGAATAAAGGGGAGAGGGAAAAAAGACAGACAGAGAATGTGCGAGGGCTAGAAATCTCACTTTATGCACTATGTGGAAGCATTCATGCATGTATATCTTATGGTCTCAATAGTACGTCTGCTTGTGTCATTTGTTGTTTTCACTGTGTTGTGTCCCAGTTGCCCAGTGCTCTGTATTTATGTGTGCAAACACAGATCTGGTGTTGTGTTCACTGGTTAGGTCATGGTTCTTGGCCCGAGTCCTTCTCAACTGGGTATGGATTAGCTTATGATTGTTCTGGGAAGAACTACCCACACAGCAGCCCCATCTGCAACAGTCAAAGGACTAATATTTTTGCATACTGCACTCTGTACTAACTGTCATTTTGTCTCCAAGTCTATTTACTGTAAACAAAACTTGATCTAATGTCTGTAACCATTCCTAAACGGGTGCTCCAATGTACAATTGTTTGACTGACCTGAAGAAAAGTTTTTTAAGAAAAGATGAAAATTGATGCGGCAGAACCAATCATCCTTTTTTCATTGCTTGCATTGCTCTTTGTTGTCAAAACCTTTACATTACCCACAATGAAACACAACCGCTGACAGTTTAGTCCAGCTGTTAGTAGAAATGAGGAGCAGGCTACAGAGCCCTGGGAGCATCACGTCTTTCTGTACCAGTACCAGTTTTTTCATCTACAAATTTGTACTTTTCAGCCCTAACTAACGGTGACTCAAGTGACATCACTTGAGTCAGTTTACAATACTTGGTGCCACTCCCCCTGTAGCCACAAAAGGTTTTATAAAACTTTATTTGCACAAGCAGTAGTTCTCCCAAATACATATAAAATGACTTTGATTACTTGGGGTCTCCTTTAATTTTACAGTTGATGTTGTCTTTCACTTCTTATGTTTTGAGAAAACTTTTCCCATTCCCATCCCGAGTTTACAGCACTGTAGAAAATAATTATTTTTTTTATTATTTTTATTTTATAATTTATTTTTCTGATGCAGTTATCACAGAAAATTATTTATTTGTCTGAGTATAGGTAACAATTCATTTGGATAACCTGCCTACAGAACACAAGCTTATTAGTTGACATTCAATAATTCAACTGTTTCACAAATTCAACCATTTATGTGAGATTTAAAAAAAAAAATAAATAAATATTTTACTGTAAAAATGTACTGTGGGGCTTAATATGACAATATAATATATCTTAGGAAGTTCACTTTGAGGCAGAAGTTATCACCAGCTCATCCTGAAATCATTAAATTGCTTTTCGATTGCTGCATAAGTGCTGTAAACTTTAAGATACTTTTCCTTTAAAAAATACACCCTGTTTTCAGTCAGTCTATATATCATCTGTTCACCAATAATTTGTCAAAGAAACTTGACTTTTAGTGTACTTTCTTCAACAATATTACAACCCTCATGAGAATAAATACAGCCATTCCTTAACCGCTGCAGCAGCTGGCCAGTGCTGGCTGTGACGTCTTCTGGAACTCAGCTGTTTAAGTCAAAAGTGGCATTAACATGTGGCCTTGCAATTCACGGAGGTCACGCTGAGCGAGAAGGCATGAAAAGTGCTAGAAACACCAGTAGTCAAAGACAGACCTTGTCAGAAATGTATCCCTGTGTCCCTGGCCCTCGACCCCAATCATAAAACTCACAGACACAGAGGAAACCCAACAGTAAATCAGCCTGTCGCTGGCTGACTCACTGGGTTTGATCCTGGTGATGTATGGCTTTAATATGTGGATGGAAAGATGGGGCAATGAAAAGAATGCAAGACAGACAGAGAGAAAGAGAAAAAAAAGAGAAAAAGAGAGACATCCCATATAAACATTTACCCTCATACATTTTATGATAAATCAAATCATCAGTCTAGTCATGCACAGATTCACTCTTCCTCAACATAAATGTAGCAAAAGCAATTTCAACAAAACATAACTACAGCATGACTCAATAAAATTGCCTAACAATGTAAGTGAATTAAGATGAGGCAGAAGATTCCTGTCACGAAATGTGTGTCTTTTTTGCAATATAATAGCTAAGAGGAAAACTTATGATCAGCAAGCAGAAGTCATGCTTTATTAACCACTACATTATTGTATTTATACTGACGGAGTGCAGCGAATTTTGTGTGGAATTTTATGCCATTAAAGATATTTGGAATACATTTTGCTCAATGAGACATCACAACCTGCAATTTACACGTCGCTTAGTCCCACGTGCTGATCAAGTCATCTTTAAGAGTCTTTAAGTTTGTTGAATTAAACATCAGTTTTAATGTTTCACATGTAATCTTGTGTAATTGTGATACAGAAACTATTTCAAAACTGAGTAAGAAAACTATTAAAAATGACTAATATTCTTATGGATATTGTTTGGCCAGACTGGAGGTATAGTGGTATAGTGTCATGAAATGGTACATGAGCATTTATATTTTTCAAACCTTCTGTTATTGTTATTATTATTAATATTATTATGATTATGATTATCATTAGACTCTTTCCTACTCACGTGTATGTCTTGAAGAATGCAATACACAAGAAAAAAGAAAAAGACTATCACGCTTAACTGTGTGAGATTCTTATAAGAGAATGATGCAAAGAGTGTGACAGCAGTGGAAATCCAGCTCTTATTTAGCATCATGATCTCATCATGCAATCATCCTGTCTGCTGCTATACGGAGAGAGAGAGAGAGAGAGAGAGAGAGAGAGAGGGAGAAGGAGGGAGGAAGAGGGCAAGAGTCACCTATTTACTTCAGTTAAATTAATACTAATAAGCTGTTAATGTCTATAAATTAATCTTAATGGATACTATGTATATCACTGTGATGTCAATAAAGTGGAATTGACTCAAAGAGCAGAGGAGAGATGATGAGTGAAGGAAAAGAGAAGCTGAAAAGTGAGGCAGAGGGCAGAGAGGTAAAGAACAAGGAAATGATACTGCTGAAAAAAAATGGAGGGAGGAAAGAGATGATGTAGAGAGAGAGAGAAAGACAGAGAAAGATGACAGACTGCTGACATCAGACGGCCAGTAGTCCGTCCACATCACTCAGCCTTCATGGAAAATCAATTCTCTCCGGTACGGACAATGGTGTCAACAGCAGGCAGGACCGGCAGCTCTAGCCTCGCTTCAACCATTAACATGAACAGACAGAGTGGTATTAGCACTCTTCAGGTGTCATTACAGTCAGTGTGATCTTCATATGGTGTTCTGGGATGCGTTCCAAAGTGGGTTTTTCATTACTAATAATTGAATGGCAAATTAAATTTTAGAGGTTATTTTGTGAGAATTTGCGGGAAAGAACAGATTTATCAGTACTTAATATAACCACCAAATGCCATCAGTTGTTCAAATTTGAGCATATATTTGTTCTCTAAGTAAAATGCTTATATCATTTGTAACTTTATACATCTTGGCTTGTGGCTATGCCAACCTTTCCAGCATTTATTGACTAACAGCATACACACAGTGATGCTTTGAGCTAAATGCTAATGTCAGCATGCTAATAATAGAAACAACGTTAACTTGATGTTTACCAGGTAATGTTTACATAGGTCGCTAATGTGGTTTAGCATGTTGAGATGGAAACATTTAGCTAATTTGCACGTAACTTAAAGTGATCATCATCATCAGCTGAGGCTGAAAAATGTCACAAATTAACATTTTGACCAGATGATGAGATGGTGGTGGTGAAGGAAAGGTCAGGGATCACTAAACTCATTTGGATACTTAATCTGGGAACCATGCATATCTTTCAAACATTTCAATGCAATCTATGAAGATAATTCATCCTGGAAAAGCTGACTAAAATTACCCTCTCCTAAGCTATGCTGCTAGCATGGCTTTAAACCAAAGGTACACAACTGAGTACACAAAACAAGGAGATAAAGCAACTTTGAGTCACCTGGAATATTATGGATCAAAATGAAAAGAAGGTTATATATAATGATTTTGTCCTCACATATAAAAGTATAGCCCAATCAACAGTCATTTCAGTGACTGAAATGACCTCCTCTTAGTGTGGGTTGAAGAGGAGCTTGAAGCGCAAGTCACTGATGAGCTTTATTTGAACAGCTCAGCGTGGACTTTCCCACCCGTAACAGTAGCTGAGACCACAAACTTTAAATATATAGACTTCATTTGATGGGACTGGATATTCCCCTGTTCAAATACAGGGTGTAAAGCAATGTCTTGTCCCCTTTGTTTACCTTCACATTCTTAGGGTAATTTTAAACTTCTGATGAACTTGTAGCAAACACAAACACGGTTTTCTTCGCAAGATTATCCCACTTGAGACACCTTTGTGACAGTGGTTTTACCTGGGGGCCTAGCTTGATCAAAATACACCCCTACCTGTAAAAAAAGATAAATATCTTGTCGTGTCTCTTCACCGTACCGTCGCTGTTGAGGAGACTGTGATGATAGCTTCACTTCCCTTTGTGATGACACCATTTGTTAAAGTGACAGAAGTGGTCTAAGCATTGCAGTCCTGGGACCTGTGTGTGTGTGTGCACGCGGTGATGATAACACTGTATGTTACTTTGGTAATAAAATGATTGAAGAGTCAGTGTGTGCTTAGGTTCCATAGAGAGCACAGGCATTACGAAGCCAGCAACCAGCATCCATCTGTCTGTGTATGTGTGCGCATGTACATGTGTGTGGCGGAGACAGTATTGTGACAGCTTAGTGCTCCCTGCAGTGTACATGTGTACATATAACATCCTCTTTGTGTCAGCACAGCCTCGCTTCGTGTGTGTTCTCGCATATTGTACACGACACTTGAGGGGAAATCCTTAATTCATCCACAATCTACCGCTGCAGACAGATAAACATAGTTTAGCGCAACAAAGATAATTAACACATGACATCCTGGTTCCTTGTCAGTGAACTTTGAACCCAGGAAGTGAGCTTATGAGGATGACATTCTCACAGCAGGCCGTAGGGGTAGCTGAACACAGCGATATGAGTTTGCAACATGGCGTCAGGCCCTGTGAAGCAGCTGCACACAGCTGGAGGCCAGTTTTTACCAGAAACCAAAAGGGGGGAGAGAGAGAGAGAGCAGATAGACAGATGAGGCCACAGAACAGGCTTCAAAGGGAGAAAACATTGCGACATGGAGAGTGTAGGATGGGATATGGGCCACCGTCCACCTCTATTTCAAAAGAAAACAAAAGAAATAAGGTGTCTTTCCATCAGCTGTATTTAAGTGACTAAACATGCTTTTGAAAATACAGACAATCAAAGTATAAGTGACCGACTGAAGCTAATGATGACTATATTTCCTGCTGTCTTAAAGCGAAAATAGTAAATAAACACATAGATCAAAAACACGATGGACGATATAGTCAGGGAGGGGAGTCTGAATAACCGTGCTGGCACCACAAATGGATAACTTGTGCCTGGGTGTTTTTTTTTGCTCTATTCCTTTTGCTGTAGTGTGTACATGTGCATAGCATTAAGAAGATGGTTTGGCCCATGGAGAGGACATGTTATTTACTCAAATAAAATTCAAGTTAAAAACCACAGTAGCAAAACTGTCGCTGATGGTTCTGTGACATCTGAGCCCACAGACAAACAGTGCCAGTGTCAGAAGGAATCTGGAAAAAAAAAAAAAAAAAGCAGAGTTGTGGGCCTATTTTCGATGATTGCATATTACCCCTGTTCAAAATGGGAAATGGATTTTACACATCATGACTTTGTTTTCTCATTATCATTACTCTCCAAGTGGAACCATGCTTTCTGTATCAGTAGCAGCTAAGGGAGCACATTTCAACAGCATGTCGCCAAGCAAGATGATGAATGGTGCTGGTTAATCTGCATTATTGAATTATCACATGCCACTGTTCGGAAAGTTCTTATCAACTTGGACAGAACTACCACAGGCGTCATATTGCCAGCACACCTGACTTGTACCCTGCTCTCCATGATTTCCTCTCCCCTTAACTTTCACTCTCTACCTCCCCCACTTTCACCCAACCTCTGCCTTTCCCGTGGTTTTAGTTCCATAGAGGTTTTTTTTTTTTTTTAGATAAAAGTAACGTACTGGTGCTGTTGTCAAGCATACTGTGTTCATTGTTTCCTGAATTGGGGAGGGCAATGTCCTGTTTTCTCTCTGTGCACATCTGCCTGGGAACATCTGGATAATGTCAGCCTTTCAGCATTGAGCAGAACGACCATCACTCTTTCCCCTGTCTGACACATCTCATCTCCTCCCAGTCAGCAAAGAAAAAAAAAAAAAAGAGAAAATCCAGATCTTCCACAATAAAATCACACAACAAATCTACTTTAACTACGGACGATCGGAAACAAAATGCTTTATTAGATGTGGCCAGGAACAAGGATGGAAGGGATTAGAAACAGAGGCTGAGGTGGTTAAGTTGGGAGCTGGTTCGCAGATGTGGGAGGGTTCGTGGACAAAGTGGATTAGGTCCAGTATAGACAGGTTGAGTGAAAAATGTGATGATGCATCTTGTGACAATCCTTTAACCAGACAGAATGTTAATATTTGGCAAAGTTGATATTTAATGATATCTAAGGTTTATTGTATCCAGATTGAGAAGAGAAACAGACATGTCCCTTTTTTCATTAGCATAGACTGGATACTCTCAGGTGTCCTTTAAATGAAATCCGTCAAAGCCACACATCAACCACAATGGCAGGTTAAAACATTTGGCTGAACTCAATCATAGTATGGCAGTAGTACGTAGATGTAGATGTATGTAAGAATTCAACCACACTTTTCACTTACAGTAAGCTAACAATCTGAAATAAGTTGAATGTAATAGTTTTGGTTCATACAGTAATGTTGTGCACCTAAAGGTTATTTCTCTATTTTGCCATATGATATTTAATATTACACACACTTAATTTTTTACTTTTTTTCTTTATCTTTCTTTACTTTAAATATATAATTTGCACGTCAGATGTGTATTTCTATTCTGTTAGAGAGAGACTGTATTTTGCTGATTCATAGAGTTTGGACACTGATGGTGGAGACCTTTTATTCGTTATGAATGACCTCTCTATGGACTCTTTCTCTGTTCATGTTGATTGCCCTGTGAACTGTAGTAATTTGAAACACCTGTCCTGTACACTATATATGTCAGTCAGATGATTGCTGGCTTTTATCTTGAAGAAGGCAGGATGTGCCAAAAGATTGATCTATGGAATGTAAAATAAAAAAAAAAGATGACATTTGAGTTATGAGTGTTCCACTTGTGATCTTTTAAACATATGGAAATATGCTTACAGTTAAAAAAAAAAAAAAAAAAAAAAAAAAAAAAATGGCCAGCGTTATTTATAGGTCTGCAACATCATCAGGCACGATGAAATAAAAACACGGGAGCAGGTCTATCATCATCCATTTTTTGGAAAATATTTTGCGAATATTTATTATAAAAATATAAATGTTTCCACTACAAATCATTTTACATTAGTAGACAAGGCCATCTACATTTGCACACATAAATTCTCACACAGACACACGGGTCAGTCTTGAGACAGAAAATGAGGGATCTGGATATAGGGTGCATAACAGTATTGCTCTCTCAGATGTCCCAGGTTTATAAAGTAAGTCAAAAAAAACCAAAACACAGATAGCACTGACACATAATTTACTGTATGCTACAAAAAAAAAAAAAAACATCGACATTGCGTTGTATAATGTTAACAAATAAATAATAATGTAATCATAATTGCCTTTTTATTGTAGAAAAGAAAAAAAAAACAGAACAGAGAAATATAATTCAAAATAAGATAAAATATAATACAGATGATTTTTGTCTCTTTTTTTTAATTAAAAATGTTGCACGATTTTTTTGTTTTTATTTATTCTTTTATACATACAAACATTTGTACAAAGAAGGATGGCCATGTACATATAGTGGGATCTGTAGTGCTAGTTGCTATCATTACGATGGTTTACATTATGTACATGCTAATTAGAACACATAGCAGCAACAGCAGCATCCACAGGTAGACCAAGTAACAGAGGACTGACTGACACACTTGAACAGGGCTGGGTTTCCCAAAAGCACCGAAAATCACCCCTGTCCATTAGATAAGTCTATAGCCAAGGCAATTACATTTCCATTCAAAGTGCTCAAATATTTTGTACTACAGTAAGTGCTTGGAAAAAGCTAAAAGATAGTACCCTCATGATTCAAGATCACCCATCCAGCAGCACAAAGTACCAAAGCGCCAGTTTAGAAATACTGGGTATATGTTGCACTGAGGGATTGAAAGGGTGATATCAAAGCAGGAGAGTAACATCTTTAAGTCTGTACTTCATAGTACAAACATCGCCTCAGTTCTAAGGTGCCTTTAGGAAATCCCATCCTGGACGTAATGATGTACTAGGATACTATCTCAGAAAGTAATCGTTTATTGGAAGTGTTGCATTTCTTACAGGGCATTTTCACACCTTGTTAGTTAAGGGCAGTGATTAAAAAAGAAAAAAAAAAAAAACATGCCCCCAAGAGAACAGAAAAAAATACTTTGCTCTGCTTTTTGCTTCCTAATCCCACCATGATCCAACCCAACTAGAGGAGGCACTCTACTGTTTTGCATTAAACACACCAGGGTTTATGGATTAACAGCTCATTTGAGTTACTTTTTTACAGCAAATTCATGCTTTTGTTAATAAGTTATGGATCCAGACCAAAGCAAATGGACTAAAACACCCTCAGATCAGCAGTGCTGATTTTCTGAATTGATCGTAAGCACAGAATAAATCCCATTCCTTGGGAGGAAGTGATAGTTGATGTGTAGAGGGGGTGATGATGCCAACCTGTCTTACCTATTAAAAAAAAAAAAAAAAACTCAAGTACAAACTCACTTCTAGTTTAAAACACTTTTGTCACACAGCAAGTGTCTGAAGCAGAGGTCTTCATAACACCACTTCATCTTATAAGTCCTCTTTTTCCTCTTGTCAGTTTCTCTCTTACAGTTTCACCTTTTCTTGCTCCTGTCTCTCTTAACCTGCGCTCTCAGTTCCTGGCTCTGCTCTGTTCTCTCTTTCTGTTTCCCCTTGTTAGAGAAAGTAGAACAAATAACGTATACATCCTGAGATTTCACACAAAGGGCATTGGGTTGAGGGAACAGCACTATAACTGTACAATATCGGTTCAGAAGCACATAAAACATAGACGTCGCCATAAAGAAAATTGTGTGTGTGTGTGTGTGTGTGTGTGTGTGTTATGGCCCCTCTCCCTTCAAAGCACAGCGTTCAATACATTGTATATGTGACAGACTCATGGCTTCCATACAATGAGACTATTTAACTGATTATCATAATTATTGCTTTTATGTGACATGTCTACTGAATGCAAATACTATAGGTTAGAGCTACAGAGTTAAAATGGCTCGGTTATTGTCTAGGTGTGTCCATACCAGCTCAGTTCACTCATGGATAGAGACAGTAAATGTAGGTAGTTACAACAAAATCTCACGCCTCAGACCTCATTAGTCCAGGAAGGGTCCACATCCAGGTGAGCTGCTGCTGCTGTCTGCCATGCTCTTCTACACAAGGCATCTCAGCCGTTTCACCGCCTCTTTCCACAGGCTGCTAGTCAGGCATGGTGGGAGGAGACTGTGAGCATGCCAGTCCCCTTTCAACCGTAAAGGGAAGGCTATGCAGTCCAGCTTAGCCAATATGGGAGAGCTCTGGCTTTATGTTAGTCCAGTCCTTGCCCTGTATCCCAGTCCAGTCCCAGTTTGTATCCCTGGCCAGATCTCGCTGACCTTCTTGGCTTTACATCTACCCACCTATTTGTCTGTAAGGCATTTCATCTTGGGCATGGAGGGACGGAGGAGATGAAGAGTCAGCCAGTTAACTAGCTGGCAGGTCTGCACTGAACTCTTTCCATATCTCTGCCAGGACTTGACATCATCTTTCAACGAAACAACGGAAGCCCTCATTTGAATCATACTTTTCCTCCATTTCCACCCGTTTCCAGTTTAAATATGAAGCCACAGTGTTGGACTGTGATTAGCAACCACACCAACAGACAGGTCTCTGGTGTTATAATTTGTTGGGCTCATTTCTTAAACAGGTACTGGGCCATTCTTGGTGTGGGAATCTAGGGCTTTGAGGCTGCTCACGATCTTCTTCTGTGGTCCTACGATAGTCACTCCAACCTTTTTCAGATCCCTGATTCATGAAGGATAGGGGAGAGAAAGGAAAAGAGGGAAGGGGGGGTGAAAATCAAACACAATCAGGGAGAGAGAAAGAGAGAGAGAGAGAGAGAGAGAGAGAGAGAGAGAGAGAGATGTGATGGAGACAAAGATGGGGAGGGAAAAAAAGATGGAAAGTGTGCATTAATGTTGGAGGATATGACACCCATGTGACATTTCATGACATGCTCCCAGTGCTGCTCCCTTCACTTTCCCATGCATCTGTCATTCACAAAGGACTGCATTTCCCAGAAGGCTAGTGGGCTGCCACATGTCTGGAAGTGGTTTGTGGTCTCAGGTCTAATGCACGGCGGACTCTCCATCACTAAGAAACAGGGAGGTGGACCTATGGGGCTACACTGGGCTACACTGACAGCTGCTATTACGACCCTGTCAGTGTAGGAAACAGAGGCCAGCGAGGGCCACAGTGGCATAAAAGGCCTAGTTTCCTGCATTCCTGCATTTTCCTGCACCGGATTGCTTTGACAGGGTAGGTATAAGTATGTAGAAAGGAGCAGCACTGGTACATGTGTAGGATCTGATACAGATAAATCTTTTCTTGTTAATACTCTTAAAAGATTAGTTACATGCATCCAAGTGTAAGAAAAGACCGTTTGTATAGAAATATTATTTAAAGCAGCAGCATCAGTTTCACGTGTTATTCATCATACACATCAAATACACACAGTAGTTAGTCTGCCTAATTGACATCAAGCTCTTTTTTGCAACACACAGTAACTACAACCTTAAAATACATAATATATACAAAGCATCATTCATATTAAAGTACACAAAAAGTCACAGCACATGTTAAGGCGTCTCCTCCGCTCGTCTAGTAGTAATAACACTTGTATTGTATTAGTAGAAGCAGTGAAGTTGCAGTCAAAGTGGTGGCATTACTACAACCAGCACTTTCAGAGACGTTTTAGTGCTATTTGAAAATGGTCACAATAAAGTTTGTATTATTCAGATGCAAGCAGAGTATTTAGTCCTCCAAAGCAGCCAAAATACAGTAGCAGACATTTAGAAACATCTTGACCACCCAGAAACTGAAAATGACAAATATCACAATGTTGTCTCACTCTGTGTTACAATGTAAAGGGATAGTTCATTCAAATTTAGTATTGTTTTTTTTTTTATGTTAACTGTACTATTTATTATGAGATCACAATAAACCAAAGAGGCAAAGACTTTTTTTGCCTTTTGCTGCTGTCAAACAGCACCAGTATGCCACAGACAACAGCTAGGTTTCCATCCATAAACTAATACTGTAAATTATAACATTAAATGAATCGGCCTTAAGTAAACTAGTAGTTTGTTGTATATCTCCTAAGTGTTCTGACAGACATCAAAGTACATGCAAACAACACAAATGCCCAACCTAATATTGTCTACTGTAATACTCATGTCATGGTATATGTCCAAATGTTATTCTGTTTTGCATAAACACACATATTAATAATTGTATCTGTAATATTAATCAACATTACCAGATGCTATATCATAAATGAATTATAGCTTATAGCTGAATGGAAACATAGCTGTTGAGTTATCACTGAATAGCAACTATCCCTTTAAAAGTCAGACGAGTGAGAGCTCAATCAGTGGTTCTTGAGGTAGGTTAGTGCTTCCAGACGGAGCCTAGGTCTTGGTCCACCACCCACCATCCAGAGCCTGAGGAGGCGGAGAGGAGCTGGGCGTTAGAGAGTGGTGATTCCCATGGACGGCTCCCATTCTGGGCAAGTGGCCGGTGTGACATGGACCTCCGTCAGAACCACTCTACTGAGAAACAGCCAGGTCCAGCAACATTAACACTTCAAACTGGATGTCATAAACATTGTGCTTTCTGTAGATTGGTATTTAAAGTAGATTTTAGTTTTTTTTACCAATACACTGTAAAACACACATTACAGAGAGGAAAGGAAAATACTCTTTATGTATCCGTAAAACTTTAAGTACTGTGGACAGTAACTCCTATGTTTGTGAACACTGTAGCATCAAAATGTATGACCTCAAAATATACAGAAAATCATATTTATTGCACACAGATGGACAGCCCTTGATGGTTGTTTGATCAGCAATGTGAAGTTGTTTGCTTTTGGGATTTAAGCATTAATCATTTGAATACTTTCTAACCAAGGAGCTGTCCTTCCACCCATAGGCTGTCCAAGTGTGCAATGACATTTGAAAAGCAGAGAAGATACACCACAGCATTAACCCACAACCCAACAGTGTTAAGTTAAAACACATTATAATTTCATAGAGAGAGACAATCTAGAAGTCATGCGTACTCAAGTTGTTGAAATCATTAACCATAATGCAAAAAAAAACTGTGTGCTGCAGACGTTTCCCAATATGTCATGTAGACAAGTTTTGATGTCTTGTGGAGACCAAAAACTGAAACATCATTATAAATTTGAAACACAATAACTCATCTATGCAGAACGCTGTTCCATTGACAGTCATAATAACAGTCGTTCTGTCATCTTTTCTTTGCATCACAAAAGTTAGGTTTTGCATTGTTGAGCCAACATGTTCTCTGATAGCAATGAAACTTTTTCCTCATGTTAATCAGAAGGGCTGTTGTTTTTCATGTCGAGAAAGCCACAAGAATCATCTGAAGAACAGACAGTGAGGAAACAAGAATACATTCAACTGCTGCCACATGAAACATATGAGGTATGGCCATAAATCATAGAAAAACTTAAAGACACACACATACCAGTGTATGAAAAAAGATTTTGTAGTTTTGTTCTACAGTGAGTCATTGTATTATTCCAGAGCAAAACATCTGCAGACTGTTTTTTTCGGTGTAGTTAAAAGTGAACCCTGGTGGTTTTGTGAACAGAAACAAACTAGCTTTAACCACATGGGCACAGATACAGTACTTGTCCCATTTGTTTTGAGCTGCCGAAAGAAAGTGGACGCTGGGTAAGGTTAGGGTATGACAATGTTTTCTCACCCTGTGCGAGGAAGGGCTGTTGGCAGAGGAGCACAAATTCAGTGTATCGAAAATGTCAATGTTTTGTCACTCCCTTTGTCTAGCACTTTAGATCAAATTCATCCTCAATCAAGTACCTGGAATGAACTTTACATGCACTCTGTCCACATAAAGAAAATAGTCCAACTGATGCAGTATTTCCTCGTCAATCCATTTTATCCCATCTCGAAAAAGGGACTTCAATTACTCCAGCAGATGAGTCAGCAAACTGCAGCCAAGTATGATTACTGTTCCTCAGAGGTCAGAGCATTGCCAAGCCTTGTGCTGAATATCAAGGACTAGATTAAGACTGTACAAATCAATAGAGCAATCTATACTGAGCAATGCACAGTCTCAGCCAAGTCTGCTAGCCTTGTAGCTGAGCTAGCCTTGGGTGCCTGAGCTCAGCCTTCAGTGGATTAATACTGCAGTGATCCAATTTAGCATCAAGCTACAGAAAAAGCATCGCAGACAGTATGATTTCTTTAGTATGCGGTTACTTCGGTGCAATTTATCAGCGATGTATTGTGTGCATTGAATGCACATTGTGACTATCCAACTAGTACGCGGAATGAGCTTTTATTTGTTTTGTTGACTGAAGAGTACTTTCCATTGATTAAATGCAGTCGCTGAATGAAAGGCATGAGAAAAAAAATACATCTTTTGTGTTTCACCCTTGAGGAAAAAATGAGCGAGAAATCATCATTAAAAAATCTCATTATTACTGTTCAAACAGATGTCTTTTCCGCAGTCAGTGCTCTCTTCAAAGAAAACAGCAGTTTGCCTCAAATTTCTAGAAAATAAAGTTCTATTTTTCATTGCAACTCATAGCTGCCAGACTGTGAAGTTGCCATTGCCAAAGATTTAAACTCATCTTTTTTTGAGTAGTACTTTCAAAGGTCCAAAAACAATTCGGAATTATTTAAAAGGATGCATTACTTCTTTTAAACATATTAAGTGCAACACTGTTAATGACTGGAGGTTTGGAGTTACAGCTGGCTGCAGCACTGACCACCACGCTCCAACTGCCCCCTGTTGCTGCCATCGCCACAGTGAATGGCTGCTTTGATCACAATGATTAGAAATGTCCAATTATTTCCCCTCTCACATTCCACATCAATTAGACCAGCAGCAGGCCAACAGAGGGAGGGAGAAAAGAGAGAACTGTACTGAGCAAACAAGATAAACTTTAAACTAGTCAGCTGTGCTTGATTTTCCCAAGTAGCTGCACTCTGAACTACAAGTCAAAAAGAGGATTGTTCATCAGTATAATCTCTCAGTCTATTATCACTGTCCATTGGATTCATAATTCCTTTCAGTATGCCAGTGCAGGACTCTGGCCAGTATATGTTCCACTATCTCAGAACCTTTTGTCAGCCTGGGGATCCTGTCAGCTGAGTCAGTCCTATAATCTCTGTCTCCGGTTCTAACTCTCCTTTATCCAGGGACATTGACACACTAAACCCTATGCTGTGACAAATACCATGTCTAATGTAAGTTCCCACCAAAAGTTCCTTGTACTACAGATATGTACTAACTCAACCTCCAATAAATCCTAAAAAGTACAAATAATTGCAGATAGTGCACAAATGATTAAGTAAGTCATTTACAGTCGGCACGTTTCACATACAGGATGTGAAAGCATGTCAAGTTTCGTGCTTAAAGTTGAAGTTGTTTAGGGAACAAGAGATATGCAGAACAATAAAAATAACCATGAAAATATCAGGCGGATTGTAGATATGTTCAGTACCACCTCTCTTTATTACTGTACGAATAACGATTGACCAGACTTTGTCATATGGACAGTGTTACATAGGAGCATATTCAAAATACTCAGTTTTAATAGAACATAATGTAGGCACTGTAGTTTATACTCTGTAAATGTGATTCATCTTCATTTGGCATCCAAATACTTTTCTGACAGTCGTCGCTTGATCTTTGCTTTGTATTTTTATGCTTCACAGTATAGCATGCCATGCTTACCCATTTGCTATGCTTTTATTTTCTCTTTCAAAGTCCCTCCTCTCTACTCTTTTATATTGTCAAATCTCCCACTCGTTTGCTCCCTCAATAGTTTCTCTTTTATTCCATCTCCCGCAACTCTTCTCCTCTTTTTCTCCTTCATTTTCTTTTATCTTTCTCTATTTATCTCTTTCTTTGAATGCTCTCACCTTCTCTCTCTGTGGTCATACTTGCAACATTGAGAGCATATCTAAAGGCCTGTCATTATGAATTACCATGACTCTCATCTGGACACCTTCAGTAAGAGCTCTATAGCTTTCTTTACTCACTGAGAACAAGTGTGTGTGTGTGTGTGTGTGTGTGCATGATTGTGTGTGTGTTCTTCACCAAGAACCTCTTCAAATTCCTGGGTCTTGCCATGGGTACTGAGGCTCTGTAAACACTGCTGACATGAATAGGCAGAGAAGCTTAGTGTGTGTATCTGTGTGTGTGGTTGTCTTACTCTGTGGAGGTCTTGGCCAGGGTATCACAAGAGCTGTAGCTGACCCCAGAGAAGGCCTCCTTGCAGGGCAAGGTCCTCATTCCATCCATCCAGTCACCCATCGTCCCCATTGAGGGAACCTCTGAACTGCTCCTGTCCAGCAACAAGTTGGCTGGCCTAAGAGAACACAGGTGGAGTAACATGAAACAAAGATAAATGGATAATGAATAAACACATTTCCATTGCCTTACCATATGTTGCAGAGTCTAGTAGGACAATCTATTTAATAGCACCATATATATGTATAACATGTATGTAATAATAATTTTAATTAAATTATATTTAAACATTCAAACTATGCATTCTGTGCTGGCACACAGATACAAAGCTAAACATGAACCAGACTTCTGTACTCGAGCAGGACTCATCAGGGAGCACACCTACACACACATACACACACAGTGGCCATATGTCTGTTGCACACAGCAATCCTGAAAAATGCCTTTGGGCTTTGAATACCATCACAGAAAATATTTCCATAATATATTTAACATATTCAAGAACAAGATTACTAACAAAACCAGCATCAGTTTCTGTCTAATGTCATTACTGTTTCCTGCAGCACATGTACCATGCGGCAAGATGCAGCATTAGATTTGATTAGACTTGATGGTTTCAATTGGATCAAATCAAATTAAATGCACTGCGTTGGGCTTCAGAGTGCTCAGTCAACAGTAGAGAGTGAAGGAAAGGCTGCAGGCTCTGTGCTGACTCGCTCTGATTGATGGTTGCTGAGGAGGGGGGAAGAGGAAGGACGAGGGAGGAAGAGAGACGTACAGAGAGAGAGAGAGAGGAGAGAGAGGAGAGAGTGGAGGAGAAGCTGAAGACAAAGAAAACTGGTTTCTAGTGTCTAATCTCTGATGTCACTCCACATGATGTGTCTTATACAAATGTGGTTCACTTTGCTGAAAACTGATCACATCAAGGTGAGAACCTTAGGCAAGAAAGTGGGTTAAACACAACGATCAGTCACACTTGAACTGTGCATTTATTGCTGAATTTGTGAGTGGCATTTAAAACTGGGTTGCAAAGGCACTCTTTTTTTTTCATAAGGACAGCCTGCACCTGTCTTGCAGCGTAGACAAAGGCACCTACGTCAAGACAGGCTCAAACACAAACACTCGCACACACACACATACACACATGCACACAAGGGAATAGAGCCTTGCGAACAAGGCAGGACAGGACAGGAAAAATGGGTAGTTCTCCCTTAGGGAATACTATTCATAGGCTTGTAAATAAACTCATTAGAATACCAGGAAGTCCACCTCTGCCTGACTGATTTGGATTGGCAGGGAGGTTTGGTGCCATTGTGTGTGTTTATGTGTGTGAGAATCTGGGAAATATTACCCAAGGTTAACTTCAGGGAATTAAGAAGGTGTAATCCCATAAGGCAGGTGGAAAACTGACTGACTGAAAATTTTTCTTGTTCTAGAAATGTTTTTGTAAAGTAGTCCTTAAATAATGTACGTGAAATTACAAGTTAAAGTAAATCACACAATGCATTTCCTCTGATTCTCTTGGGATGCCTCATTAAATGAAAAATGTATTAGCTGTCGCTTAACACAAATAAAATGTTTTAGATCATTTAACTCACCTAGATTTTTACTTGATCATCATCTTATTTCATAACAAAAGATACAAATATGAAGGTGGAGTGAGAGGTTCAAGCTCTTATTCATTCAACAGGTGTATATGGAAGTATTGTAAGGAATGGTAAACGTATAAAAACTTGAACTTGGAGATGAAAAGTACCTAAACTAGATATACTCTCTGTAGCCTTCATGCTGATGTAATATATTTTGATTTAAAGACGCAATAGAACAAATAATAGAACTTTACAATCCAAAAATCATCAAGCTGCCATCACACAACATTGACAAAAACGCCATATGAAGCCAACAAAGACGTAAACAGGGACACGAAAGCCAAGATGACATCTTAAACAGACAGAGGGGGGAAAAAAAGGCAGAGAAAAAAAAGATGCATTTGAGATAGTGGAGTGGGTGTTGTTACAATGATTGAGCCTTTTCCTGCCAGATCAGAGGGCTGTCAAAATTCTGAGGGCCCCCCAGGACCCCCTGGAGAGACTGGTTTGTAGGAAAAGGAGGGAATCGGGGACGGGGAGGTGGGGGTGGTCTACATGAGGGGGAAAAAAAGGAAGACTCTCCCCGAGAGGACAGTAGAAATCTTTTTTTACAAGAAAAAGTGCAACAACACAAGTTACTATTTTTAAATATATATATATATATCATAAAGGAATGATGAGAAATGTCTTGGATTCTAACTTTTGGGCTGTCAGGATAAGAATGTTCAGCCTATTGATCCTGTCTTCGTCTCTCCTCTCCTATGCCCCCTTTGCTTTTTTTTTTTTTTCTCCTCAGATCTTCTCTTCTCCTTTATCCTCTACTTTCTTTTCCCCTCTCCAGTCTCCTCTGAGAGATAAACTGCAAATGACCTTGTTTCCCCTCCCCTTATCATTTTCTTTGTTTTCTTTGTTGTTACATTTTCAGCAACATCTCACGGCAACTCAAGAGACAAGATGATTGGAGAGGAAACAGAGAAACAGAGAGATGCTATGAAGAGGAAAACAAAGTGAAAAGAACGCATCTGTCTGATGGTAGAGGGGGTTTTAAAATCCCTTATGGACTTAACACCATATAAGAATGCAGAAAACACCCGCTCAAACAGAAGGAGGTATAAATACACCGGAGAGAGGATAAAGTCTACCCCCCTTCTCGTTTTCATTTCCCTTCCCCTTTTCTGCTCCATCTTTCATTCTTTTGACCTCTAAATAACCAGGGCTGTGTAGTCTCTTGTTTTTAGAGCTCTCATGGGAGGAGCAAGGAGAATGAGAAGAAGAGCATGAACAGATACATGTGGGCAGGACGGAGTGGGAGGAATTCAGCTCTCACTGTGTTACTGGGGCAATTCCCAGGGTATCAACTGGGAGAGGTTAGAATGATGTACTGTACAGGACCAATATTAGTCCTCTGCATTGAAATTTTGACATGTGGCCATTTGGTATCCTCTGCTGGGTGTGATGGATGCGATGCATTTGTAATCAATACTACTCAGGTGGTCTGAGGGAGGCTATTGCCCTAAATGATTCAAGTGTGACATTTTGATTTGATTCCAGTCAAGCATGCATGGCTCTTAATCTGAACTCTTAATCCATCTTACTATGCAGCATTTCAATATAAAGTCTTCTGTTGTCTTTTGACAAAATATTGCCATTTGGCTAATTTCATTTCAAGGTATTGGTCTTTCATGCACTTGAAACAAGAGCTAACCCGTTTCCTGGTGAAAAGCAGGGGAAAAAGTACCTGGGACTGAGGTTTGGGCAAAGCAGAGTACCAATCATGTACCCCCCACGAAGTTTACTCATACACATTTAAAACTGTTTGATTTACTGGCCTGGTGGATGGTTTTGTCCTATTGTCTGCATTTGCATATCTGTATATTTTTGCATAATTGTCTACATTCTTCGGTACACTATATGAACTGGTTTCCTTTCGCTAATGGGAACCTTCCCTCCCCGTTTCCATTCTCAGTCCCATCCTTACCCTTCGGGCCAAGATCCACACCAGCATAGACCTCCATCTGTGGCCATGGCCCAAGCCTCAGTCCCTGTTACTTTCTCCCCCGCCTTTCACCAGGGAACGGGTTAGCTCTTGTTTCATCTCCAACCCCATTTCCAGCCCAGCCCTAACTACTGAAAATTAACCAAAGACCCCTATTCTCCAGACGGAGATTGTTTAAATTATATAGCAGATTAATGTAATAGATCTGATTAGTTGTTATGTTCAGTCTTGTCATTAGTCATTTTGTATGGCTTGGCGAAAAAGTAAAAAGCCCAAACCGACTACATCTGTAGCAATGCATTACTGACCACTGCACATTAAAATTGACTGACATGTATTTAGAAGGAGGACTAGTTGTATTCTGCACTTTGGTTGCACCCATTTCTATGTTTGGATGAACAAGAAGAAAGACATTTTTTTTCCTGTTTGAAAACAGGATAACCTGTGATCTCATATGTTTTAGACACCCTTTACCAATCGGATAGACGGTGGCCTCTAACCCTGGCTGGGCTCCTGTTGGCCCATAATTAGTCTCTGACAGCCAACCTTGGCCCCCTGACCCCAGTCCCTCTCCATCCACATACAGGGACACTAAACTCTGACCAGGTCCCACCCCTGAAGTCTCCAGATGCTATACTCTGGTCCCAGGCGTTGGTTTGAGCTTTGTGGAGGAGGGGCTGTTCCATTAGCGAGCCAGGACAGCCCTGAGACAAACGAGGTGTGTGAAGCTGAGTGCAGCTGCTCCCGCTGTGCAACTGCCACCACACACACACACATGCAGATACACACATGCACACACAGTTCTCATAAATCACCACAGCCGCCTCTGTCGGCCAGCCTCTGCTCGCCCGGTGTTAAAAGCCAATCAGGGAAATTACATACAAACTCCAAGGGACCTATTTTCACTTTCTTAAGAAATCATTAGTCAATGTTATGAGCTTTGACTTCTCCATAATATCACGGCCGTCTGCCACAGACTCAGCCCCTGTCCCCCTCCCTGCTCAGAACTGACAACTGTACAGTGCATGGGTTGCCCTGGTTCCCCATAGACCCCTAGGAGAGAATGCTTGTCCCAACAAAGGATCAAAGCATAGGGGAGGGCAAAAAGGAGAAAAAAACACAACATAAGAACAAGGGAAAGAGTAGAGAGGAATATGACCGTAGACTGCATGGGAAAGGGAAAGATGAAGAAAATAAATTTAAAAAGTTTTAAATAAATATAGGGGCAGATGATAAAGCTGCCACGCAAACACAGTAAGCAGGAAGGCAATATTTACATCGAGCTCCTGCAGTGCCTGGCTCCAAAAACAAACAGTAATGTACCAAGGGAGATTAACTCTAATACAAAAGCTCAACTGTATCCCTTCATCCTTTCACTGACTATTACATTATTGTTAATGTATTGTGCTCCACTCATGGAAAATAAAGCTGCCAGTACTATCGCAATTCTTTCTGATCAGAGCAGGAAGTGCAGTGAACTGCATTAACCCTTGATGCTGTGCATAGAATGTATAAATGGGAACTACTTCCAGTTTTGGACTGCCTGGAGCCAGGTGTCTGTTAGTCAGACACGTGAACTAAAAAAGGAGAAAAAAAAACGGCCTGGAAAACAATAGGCATTCGTCATCAGACAAGTTCTATGAAACCAGCAAAGGTCTCGACCAGCGGATGACGGCGCCTCACATATGCTTCTTTGGAGGAATTCTTTTTGTATGATACTTCCTGTGTTAATGCATCAAACACCAACAATTAAAATAAATAAAAAGCGCAATATACTTCTGATACCTGGATGTGGTATTGGCCGTGATTTTGAGGCTACCGGGGTTGCGGATGAGTTTATCCAGGATGCTGACGATCTGTTCAAACTTAGGCCGGTTGTTCCTCTCTTTCTGCCAGCAGTCCAACATCAGCTGGTAAAGCGTGGCAGGGCAGTCCATAGGTGGGGGAAGGCGGTAACCCTCATCGACAGCCTTTATTACCTAAATGTAGGAAGGAAAGGATAGACGAGCTATGTTCAGCGTCAAAACCAACATTCATGTTCTATTGTAGTAGATTATCAAGGTTTTACATACACTCAAGTATCCTTCCGGAAATGTTCAGTGAATAAAATGCACCAAGCTTTTTTAGACAATTCAAAACAAACAAACTCTTAGACCCTATCAGTATATGGTCATTAGGCTGAAACAACATGTTTTCATTATACTGGTCTTGATATTTTACAGGTTTAACAATACTTCTTTGACCCAAAGTGACTTTGTATTCCAGGCAATGTTTTTTTTTTTGTCCTGAATGTCTAAAGTGGCCTACTGGGATTACAGTCCCTTGTTTCCCCACATGCCATAATCCTGAACTAAACATCTCAACTTGCTGGTGCCTTACATCCAATCAATGCTGGCAGCACTGATGGAATGGTGGGCGCACCACACAGACTCTCCTGTTGAAGGAAGTTAACTTGGCAACATTGGCAGTACTTACATCCTGATTGGACATCTCCCAGTATGGCCTCTCCCCATATGACATCACTTCCCAGAGCACAATGCCATAGCTCCAAGCATCACTGGCTGATGTAAACTTCCTGTAGGCGATGGCCTCTGGAGCCGTCCACCGAATAGGGATCTTGCCTCCCTGAGAGTAAGAGAATGATTAATAGGTCTTTCAGTTGTCTGTCAGTCAGTCATTCAATACATCAATATTTTTTATGTCAATCACGCTACCTGATATTTCAGGAAATTTGGCTATTTTGGCTAAACCTAGCAAGAATTATCGGACATATTATTGTGGTGTGGAGGACCAGCAGTGAAATATTTTTCAGACAAAGTTGAAAGTGGTCATGTATAGTGACACTGAACCTTACTGTAACAAAAATAATCAGTTTATTCAGTTTAAAAAAAAGAAAAAAAAAAGTAAAAAGTATCTGCATCAACCTTAAAGAAACAAAGAAAAAAAAAAAACATATTATAATCAAACCATAATCCAAAGTTTCCTGCATAACCTCTCAATGAAATGTCTGCTCCATTTGTCATTCTAGCTGAAAAGCAGGACAAATTGGGCTGAGGAAAAGAGGCCACTGGCAGCCAAAGCTAACAGAGACGTTGGCCAAGTTGCTCAGCCCTTGCCTGGTGCTGTGCAGTCACACACATACACACTGGCCTCTAAAACACACGCTTATACTGGTCTGATCAGTAATGGCTCCACAGATGAACACAGGTACACGCAGAAACATACAATGGGAACACAAACTACTTACATTTATTCACACTGGACCTGAATGCACAGAAACACTCAGAAACAAAGTATACTACATATTCTGCCTAAAAAGTAGAGGCTAGAGAAGTAAAACAAAAAGCAAGTTTCAGCGAAGGATTGATATCTGCCAGCATGTGCGGAGCATTGTTAGTTCCTGCAACGTGGCAGAGTTTATTATTCTGGCTTATTATTTTAGATTATGTATTTCTGGGAGAAAGGCAAACGGCACGCTGACTGTTTATTTGACAAGCAATTCTCAGCCAGCAAATTATACGGTGTTTAAAGGGGCTGCACGCATTGTCTGGACCACAGGATCCTATGATGAAAATGACCACACACACACACACACTGCAAAAATCTAGATAAATGCCTGTGTGTCATGTCTGTTGATGATGTTTAATTTTGTGACAAATGCTTTAAGAAGTGAAATAAGGTGAACTGAATATATTTCAGTGCAAATCTCGTCAGTCTGTCATCTGTTCACCTCCAAGATGTTGAAACCTGTTTCTCCCACCCACTGGGGCGACTAGCTAGAGGTTTTTATTCTCAAGGTTTCTCCTAAGATGTTAATTTTTCCTTGCTTGAGCACTGAACTTAAGGTTTGAGAAAAATCTCATAAGATATCAATTTCCAAAAACTCAGTAAAGGTGCTACGGGAACTCTTTCATTTCAGTTTTGTGCAAATCAGTTGAAACCCACATTGTCCTTGAGAGCAGGTGAGGATGGGGTTATTCATAAAGACAAGCACACAATACTGTTTCTGATCATTTTTTGCTGGAGAAAAAAATAGAATTATTCAGACTGAAAAGAGAAACAGGAGATGCTGTATCCAGTTTTACAGTAAAAGGAAAATAATATAAGGAGCACCATATTGCACTGCTGTGTTCGGTGAGTTTTATTTAGCTCTACATTTTAAGAAACACACTCCTCTAAAAAAAAAAAGTGGTGTGCCCCAGGACAGTGCCCAGCATATTTATTCATGCTGTCA
Source organism: Protonibea diacanthus (assembly GCA_028641955.1). NCBI lineage: Eukaryota > Metazoa > Chordata > Actinopteri > Sciaenidae > Protonibea > Protonibea diacanthus. The sequence continues at coordinate 15,324,952 of CM053986.1, forward strand.
TTTATGTCCTTAATTGTGTTTTTGTTCCAGCTCACCCTGGTGGTGTAAGCAGCCTCCGGGTCGTCCTCCAGGACTCGGGACAAGCCGAAGTCTGACACCTTACAGACCAGATTGCTGTTGACCAGGATGTTTCGGGCTGCCAGGTCTCTGTGAACGTAGCCCATGTCTGACAGATACTTCATGCCCGAGGCGATGCCACGCAGCATGCCAACCAACTGGATGCCTGTAAACTGGGCATCGTGTTTCTAAAAGCAAGGAAAAAAGAAGAAAGCATTAAAGTAAAGAGGTATAAACTGTTAATGCAACACTTTTAATATATATTACATAGAACACAAAGGGAGTCTGACCTTTCTGACTATTTGCATAAAATGAAACATTTCTACATTAGTACCCCCAGCATTTTCATTAACCTTTAAAAGCCACCTTTGGCATTCTGTAACTCATCTTCAGCTCAACTGTGAAATACCACAGCTACAGACACAGTAATGTATGGAAATTAGCATCAGACCGAAATATAAATGAGATTGTCTTTCTTTTTAAATCCGTCTAGTTCCACTACTCATACGATGCAATATTCTATAACATATTTACTGTATAATGGCAAATGATGATTAGCGATGGCGACCCTTTATCTTGAGCAGACTTATGTCTGTGACATTTTGGTTGATCCATATCCAGAAATATGTTTAACTATAATTTTCAGTTATGCAGTCTCAGATACAAATACAGTTTCTTAAGGCTACTTCTCTCTGACAAGCACATATACATATACATAATGAAAAAAAAAACAAAAAAACTTTAATGCGACTCAGACATCACAAAGAAATCAGTTCATGATGCATATACTTAAAATCTCACTGTGTATTTTTTTTTTTTTAGCTCAACAAAATGTTTGCAAAGTGGTTAGATGCAGCTTTTAAACAGAGACTGGATGAGATATAAACACAAATCACTTTTTTTTTCTGTTTGCATTAGTGAGCGGGAGTGTTTACAGTGTTTTACACTCGCAAATGTTTAGAAGTAAGGCTATATGTCTGGTTGGGAAAGCAACGTCAACAAAGCAGACACGTGGAAAGCAAAAGCCCAAGATGAAGAAATACTGTTAGAAAGCAGACGATGTTGAGCAACGCAGTATTTGATCCCATCTATTGGATCTGTCTGTCTGCCTGTCTGTGATAGTTTTTCGCAATGGGCTTTATGACTGAATTTGTGTCCACTTGCATTACCATCCATTCTTCCTTACGTACACTCATTTGCTCTTTGTTAGTCAAAGACTGCATCATTTGTGAGATGACGACGAGATGAGTGCGTTTCTTTTTGTAAACCAACTGGACCCACCTAACCTCCCATTTTGTCTGGAGCAATTTGTGGCCAAAACCACTTGGCTTATTCATCTCAGAGCTTGGCAGATGGATTTGCATGTTTGAGCGTGTTTGCACATATGACACATTTCTAATGATGAAGTGCAGACCTCTGAGAAAATGTCAGGAAACAAAACAGCTACTCCTGCTGCATGTGTCTGGACACTGTGCAGACACATGTGGAAAATAGCTAAAACAGGCATCGGTACACATGCTTCCATGCCAGTGTTGTGGTTTGGCTGTTGTGCTTTGGCTAATTTCAGTGAGGCAGGTCAATTCCTCTTTAAGGAGAGAGAGGCATGGCAAGAATCAATTTCACTCCTGGCCAGAAGTGCAGTAGGGATAAAGTTCATAAAACCTTGTCATTTGATAAGTCCTGTGTGAAGGGTTCAGCTGAAACAGACAGAACTGCTAAAATCAACTGTTCTCAGGTACTGTATTTACTGGAAACTACAGAGTCATGATTTTCTTTAAAGTGAGGGAATTCGCTTTTTTTTAATGATAATAATTCCACTACTTTGAGAATTATATATATATATATATATATATAAATTCATATGTTTGAACCAGATGTATTTGCATTTGACAAATGTAGACAGATGTCAAAATGTTAGATGTTAATATCTAAAAGCAAAGATTTACTGTACGGCTTACAGACTGACCTGATGTGTCCTGTTTGATCAGACTGTGTGTTGTACAGGTGGAAGATATTAAGGTGTTCCCCGGTGTCTGTTCCTTAATCCTCACCTAGCCATATGTGATCTCCCAACTGCCTCAGGGTGTGTATCTCTATGATACATCATGATCCATGCTAGACTGTGTGTGTGTGTGTTTATCCATGTTAATACTTACTCTCAAGAAACTGTCCAAGGATCCGTTCTCCATGTATTCTGTGACAATCATGACGGGTTTACCTGTGACAAAAAGGGAGGTTTCAGTCCCCAGTCTTCAATTACATCATATCAAAGGCAGAACAACGGCTTCTGTTTGCCGTGCAATAGAACTACCAGCCAAACAAAACACACTAACAGTCTCTCAGAAACTGGCAAATCATATGGAGTCGCAAGGGAGGGGCTGCAACTTGACTTAAAGCAGACACGCTGGGACCAGGTTGAACTCACACTCTTTTCTGTCTGTCACACACACACACACGCAGACACTCAGTAGAATGAAACGATCCTAGTCATAGTTTAAGGGTCCCAGCAGGTCAGCTGTCAAAGTGTGACATCTTTATTTCTGTGGAAGATCTGGCTGTAAATCCACACTGCCTGCTATCATCTGTACCTGATCAGACTATACGGCCAACACAAGGTTTATTACAGAGGTGGGGGGAGGAGAAAAAAAATCTCTTTAAGAAACCTTTAAATCAGCCATTATTAAATGAACAGCATGGGTGTCAGGACTTGTTCGTGTCCCAGATGGCTTTGTTCTCCCTGCTTCACTCTTGACTTACCACCAGCCGTATGCTTCTTCTCCATTTTATTCTGATTAATGTGCCCTCCTCCCTCCTCCCCCTGCCCCTTTTTCATTCCCGACCTACCTTTCCTCTATCATCCCTGCCTCTCTCTTTCCCCATCCTTCCCCTTTTCCTTCCATCACGCTTGCATGTATTAATGTGAACCCTCCCCACATCTGGCGAGACAGACTTTCTTTTTTTCTTTGGGAATGGCACAGGTTGAGTGGAGAGGGTGATGGAATCGGTCGTTAAAAGAAACAAATCCATTACTCTCGTTGGGGGAAAAAAACAATGTTTCCATTAATAATGATGGAAGTTGGCTCACTAAACATATTTAATTAAATCAAAGCAGATCTGAACAAAGCCTATTGAATTACAAATCAAAATTTCCCTGCGAGTCAATCAGAAAAAAAAAAAAGTTGTATTTGGCACAATGAACAGCTTAAAGTAAATGAGCCAAGACAGAAGGTGTGCTTGAGTTATGTTAGGGCTGTGGAGATAAATAAACTCTGACTTCCAATTTGTGATTATCATGAAGCAAACAAACGCCAATTTAAGCAAACATATTTTTGTTTCTCCCCCGTTGCGGTTTATTACTGACATATGCTTTTCTCCCGTTTTGCCACTGTAAGAAAAGAGATTTAACTCTCCCAACAGCATGGATTGTTTCAGTACAGTTGCGACACTTCTCTTACAATTACAGTAAAAAATAAAGATACAGTTAAACACCCTCCACCCACAATCCCATCCCTAAAAGGCTGTGATGGATCGCTCCGTTTACCAGCGGACGGCTTTTATAGTCGCAGACGGGAACACACACACCCGGTCCTCCCTCCTGTCCTCCACCCTCTTCCCTTCCCTCTTTCTCTCCATTCTCAACATTGGCAGCAAACATAAAGGCCCCCAAGCCCCGTTTGTTCTGTGAACACTGTGTGTCTGTGTATGTGTGTTTGTGTGCATGAGTATGGACGTGAGAGAAAAGTGTGTGTGTGTGTGTGTGTGTGTGTGTGTGTGCGTGTGTGTGTGTTCCTGCAAATATGCAGTCTGTGGATCAGCCAAAAGCACCAGCAAGGTAAATGGGGTGTGAAAGTCTCAGGATTATTAAGAATTAACAGGAGCAGCTTAATAAATCACCCTACAGCACTGTGTGTGTGTGTGTATGTGTGTGTGTTTAGGTGTGTCTGAGAGTATATCAAATGGACCTCCTAAAACTGTGCCCTGCACTTATGCTGCTTCAGCTCACGCACATGTGTTCAGGGTATCCCTCCAGAAGTCATGTATACTGTACACACACACACACACACACACACACACACACACACACACACGCACACACATGGTACTGGGCTCTCCCTATTAGTCTAAAAGCAGCAAATGAAACCACAGTCTTATTGCGGCATTTCTCACCGGCTGGACATTAATAGGAAGAGTGGTGTAAGATGTGTTACACAAACACTCTCAAAGATGAGGGATTACACACATAAAAATACAGGGTGTGCAGGGTTCAAGGCTGAATAGCAATGAGCAGGAACAAAGCTAAATTTGTGAGCGAATGTGATTTTTACAAAGGTTTTCATTGTTATTTTTCACTTTTTGTGTCATTCACAAAAAATTGTAAAAATGATGTACCGTGTCCTAACAACCTACCTAACCACCTTACTTCCCACTATTTTATTTCATTCATAGTTTGAAGAAAAATAACGGTTAACTTAAAAAATTCCATCTATGTTATTTTTGCAAGAAATCCCACAACGCAAAGTTTATTCTTATGGACAGATGTGTAAACATTAAACATGGAACATGATTCCTGTCAACTGTGACTCAAAACGATGAATCATAATATATCAAAAAATATCAATTTTCAGTTTTTCTATAATTTTCAGGTTTTTTTGCAGTTGTTTGACATGTCTGCAAAAACTATAACTACGGAGAGAACGCAAGAGAAATACAGAAAATGAAGGGCCATTAAATCAACACAATATGGTTTAAACGTCCTGTCTGCTGATGTCTGCACATTACATTTGTATTCCTTATTTGATTAGAAGAAGTCATGCGACTAAGTCATTGAGAAGAGGCAAGGAGCAATTAAAGCACATTACGCAAAAAAAACGAAGAAAAGGAGAACAAAAATTGAGGACAATAAAGTAAGGAAAGTTCTCCATGTATTTTATTCTACTCTTTAGAATAACCATACTGGCAGAACTACTTAACAAGCCCGGTGCCGCAGGGAGAGATAGAGGCCAGGCCCGTTTCTCAGCGACAAAGTTCAGACTCATTATTTCCCTTTTTCTGCAGTCATTCCTTTTTAAAGAGGCCTTCTGTGTGCTAATGATAGTCTTATAAAGAGGCCCAGAGGGGAGCGAGTCAGAGATATGGATTTATGGATTTATGCCCGCTTTGGACACAGGCTTTGATCAGAGCACATTGATCTGCAGAGATTTACACCACGGCAACTCAATAAAACTCCTGCGCTCTTTCACAGAATTGTCGGCCACTTTAGAGCCATTTGTCAAAGACAATTGCAAATCCGGAATCGCTAAAAAGACTCTCTAGTGAGGCCAGATCTGTGATGGAATGTGAATGCAAATCATAGATCTGTTTTCTCTTACTCTGCCTTATTCTATATTACTCTCTTCTACTCTTTTCTTCTTCTCAAACTTTATTTGTTAGACCTTGTTGCTAATTGTCTCCCAAAATGTGTATTCCATTTTATCTAATTTAAAGTAGCAATACTTCATTAAAAAAAAAATACAATAATATAATATAATACAAAAACACATACATATGACATATATTAAAAAGTTGGATCACTTAGATAACCTTACACATAAATAACTGATTAAAGTAAATTCCCTTCAGTGTGCCTTTAAGTCACGAGTTATGGATGTACTTACTGCGTGTTACCACCCCCTCCAGTCTGATGATGTTGGGATGGTCAAACTGCCCCATGATTGACGCCTCAGCAAGGAAGTCCCGCCTCTGTTTGTCTGTATATCCTCCTTTAAGAGTCTTGATGGCCACACAGATCTCCTTCTTGCTGGGCAACTTCAGGCGACCACTGCACACCTCACCAAACTCACCTGGAGATAAATAATGGAGGGTACAAAAAAGAAAAAACTGTTAAAGACAGTATTTATTAAAGAGAATGATAGCATTAATATTTAATGCTATGAGTTTGTATTGTCTTGTAGTTATTGCCGTATATGGTGCAAATGTTTGTCCTAAAAATCCAACGAGAAATTATTTTGAAATTCTTTTAATTCCTGATAAAACTTCCATCTTCATCAATTATGGTGTAAATGCTTTAAAAAATCTTCTTATTCTTTTGAACATGCAAAAACTTATGTTTCTCATTTGAAACACTTTCAAACCAAAATTAGCCCCTGGATTAGCTATTGCAACTAACCGGGGGGCAACTTTACTGTGAAACTAAACCAGCTGCCGTGTCCGGAAACCGCTGAGTGTATTTACAAACAGAGAAAGAAGCTATGTTCAAATTATCATTCATTTTTAAAAGGGGGTTTGAAGTCACTTAGGTGCCACCCATGGATGGTGCGACCAATCTCACCGAGAGTACTGCTAACAAGGTTAGCGTGAGGCAAAAGAAGTACTGGACATGCAGTTCTTGTGAACTGAAACACAATAGTGACTCAGCTGTTGTCACGATATAAAGATGAAGCAGCAGATCAAAGGGGATCGTGTTGATTGCTCCGCCATTACTTAACTCCCATTAATCAGGACATGTATTTATTGATTTTGGAGAGAAATTACTGCATAATTATGTGTTGCCATCACTAACTACACTAATGACACCACATGTATTAATGCACTTTGAAATTGATCCACCTAAATCCACATTCCATACGACAACTCCACATTGAACAGATCGCAAATTGACCTTTCAGCTTTCAATGTCGTATTAAAACTCAGCGTGACTCAACATCCACTCTGGGAGAGATCAATTAGCGTTCCTCGCTAGTGAGGGGATGTCTGTGTGTGTTTACCTCAGCCCATGTTTGTGGTAATGTGTGTGTTTCACTGCGGGTACTGTGAGGTTTTGTAGGCACGGCTGGTAACAGTCTATAGAAGGTGAGTGACGCATGTATCTGTGTGTATGTATTTCTGTGTGTGTGTGTGTGTGTGTTACACCATGATGCGTATGCATATTGAGTGTGCTCATGTGAGGTGATGTCAGAGCTAAGACATGTGCAGAGTCCTCTCAGTCCAGCACAATCATTCCCCACAGCAGCTCTGGATCAGAGAGCATGGGTCAAACCCTGGACTTGAAGCAACAGGGTCTGGAAGAAGTTAAGCCAGAATAATTACAACCTGTCTAAATACCAAACGCATGCCTGTTCTTTCCTACTCCGCTCTGTTCTTCTGGCCCTCAGCAGTGGACAGACGAGCCAGACTGAGGCACCTTTTTTATGTGGTCACTCCAAGAAAGAAGATCTCGGTCTAATAAGGCTTGATTAGGGACACTCATTCCTTTCCTGCTCTAGGTATCCTACTTTGATGTTAAAACCTGACCCATGTAAGCAGAGTGAAGCATGTGTTCTGTCTTTTAACACACAATCACCGATTGGCAAGAAGATCAAAGTCTTGTTAACATGTTTAATGAAGACAGATGGGGATCGAGGCAGGGATAGAGAGAGAGGAGAGGCATGTTGTGTATTGTTCAATTCAGTGTGCTGCTGTGGTTTCAAATCACACAGATGGGTGGTACGTTGTATTCAAGATGACGGACAGAAATGTTAACATCATGGGTTAAGTGTAAATGTTCACCTCTAGTGTTGACTTCACGTTTACTTTAGAGATTTAGAGTAGACAGCTGATGTACTACTCCCTTTCCTAGAAAACCTACGTTCATCTACAACTGAATGGGGGGGTTCTGATAGAGAATTTCTTGCTTTTTTTAAAAAAAAAAAGCATCATGGCAATGACAATGTTCACAGAATGTCCATATTTTAAGATACGTTGCTGTCTTCTACAGTAGCGGTGATTACGATTTGATCACCTTGGTATTTTAATCATGTTAAAACTCTTAATCTATTGGCACTCAAAAGTCTTAGCAATTATTGTCAAAGCTTTAAGGGAGCTTTAGCTGCTGAATGCTAACAAAAATTATCATCATTTTGTTGAAACGAAAAAAAGATGTAGGTATGATTTTGAAGCCAGTTGAAACATTGGACCATCCAGAGTTTTCCCCAAGTGGCTCCAATCATCTCGCATCTAAAGTTTGTTGTTGTACTGCGAAAGCAAAGCAATTATTTGTTACTTTCCATCCTGAACATGAGTTCACAGTCGCTTTCCAGCATAGATAAATACAGACTTATTGCACAATATCAACTTTAAGTATGGAGACATACTAAAATAAATATACTTCTCTCAGCTATGCAGTGTGGGCATTAAAAATGTAAAATGTATAGTATACTGTAGTTCAGGCTTCTTCAGTGTGAACTGGCTGTGAAGGTATTGGAGATCAATTGATATTGGTTTTATAAGTTTTATATTGTAAATACAACATTTCTCTCATGTTTTTTCTTTAGCTACTGTATTATTTACTCATTTTATATTGCTGTAGATGTGACGTTAACTTATGTAGTAATGTATGCAGATTTCATTGTCACTGTGAACCTTTGTAGCATTGATTCTATGAGTAAAAACTGAACACAAATACTTCATATCTGAAATAGACAACACTGGCTTGTCTGTTTCTGGTTTCTAATAAAAAAAAAAGCCAATATCTACCCATGTATCATTGTAGCCCTATAGAGAATAATATGCTTTGTCTCTACTATGTACCATGAAAAATGCATTGTGGAGTGTAGCGTAGTCCAGTGTGGACTCAGGTATTAGACTTTCAGGCTGTCCTGACAGTTTTACAGTGTGGAGGGCTGGTGGGACTCTGGAGACCGGCCTGCCGTTATGTGCTGTGTGCTTTAGTCTCCATCTATTCTGCCTGCACTCGACATGAATCACAATGCATTACCCTCCCGTCTGCACTCCTGCTTAACTTATCAGGGACTGCATGAGGAGAGGAGAGGAGAGGAGAGGAGTGTACTTTTACTGTTGCGATCATGAGACTTAATGAGACATTAGACAGAATTAGAACAACAGGCAACTGCCTATGGGAAATGTACAGAAAGAAGGGTATTAAGGGAAAAGAATAAAGGAAGGTAAGAGGAAAAGTAGATATGAACATACTGAAGGTGAGGGGAACATTTGACAATCTTTCACAATCTCTCCCTCCATCACAGAGGGAAGGAGGGACCTTAGACTGGGGCATAAAATGCTTCTCATTCCCAGCTGTGCAGTATATCGCACAAAGTTAAACTATGCTGCTCTACAGTGTGAGAATGTAGAAGCTCTACATGCACTTCATTTTTTCTATATGTGGTGTGCACTTGGTGTGTCTTTGTCATTTAAATAGAGCGTGAAAGTAAGAAAGTATGAGGTGAGACCAAAGAAGAGGTCAGGGAGAGGAAGGAACCATTTATTTCTTTTAATCTACTTTCTATTTTTACACTTTTTTAAAATCTGGAATAACTCTTCAGTGCCTGGACTGATAAACTTCTCCTTTGATGACCTGAGAAAACTGGTGATCTGATCATCATCAGAGCCTACTTATTTAAAGTGATGTACTACTTTATACATTGAGTTGATTGTCAGTACTTGCTAATACTTCATGCATGTTCTCACCTGCTCCCACCACTTTATCAATGGCGATGCAGGAGGCATCCAGCTCCTTGGCGAACTCGTGCACAGCCTGGCTTGGGTCCTCATATGTGTGGGGGTCTACGTAGGTCCTGATCCCTGGTAGACGCACTGCAGCAGCACAGAGCAGGTTACATGAGTAAATAAGCATTTAAAAAAACTGTTTTTCACTACATTCATTTGTCCTCTGAACGTTTTAATGACTTTAAACTTTGAAAGGATATATCACCTTGTAGGTGCTGAGCTTTACTGCTAATATATTAGTTTTTTTTTTTTTTATCTCATTGCTGCTCATTGTTTTTGTGTGGACCCCAAGAAGACTAACAACCATTTAGTTGAAGCTAATGGAAATCCAAATGGAAAAAAAAAAAAAATAATAATTTGCTAAAAAAAAAAAACAGGACACAGAACATGTAGAAGATGATGACGCTGATATGTCTAAGCAGCAGAAGCAGCACTGCACATCAGAACCAAAACTTTGCAAATGATGTAGTCTTCATAGCCTCAATAATTGTGTTTTGGTGAAGAATTCCCTTTAAGCAACAGGTCAGGATAAGCTTTCAACAGGAGCCAGTCCATCATGTGTTAGAACAACAGTGCTTTACAGATGCTGCTAAGTTGAACAATATGGCATATCTCCAAAGAAAATGTTGTTTTTATGCATTTGAGTAAATATCAATCAGAAAACTCATAGACAGATGCGCACACAGTCTGATGTCTGTGCGGCTGAGATAAATCCATACACTAAATCTCAGCAAACAAATAGGCATACAGACAGTTGACTTAAAGGGCAAAGGTTTTTTCTCCAAACTGTGTTCCCTGGCTTAGCACTGGTGGAGGGATAGTAATACAAACAGGTTATTTGTACTAAAAAGACTACTAGATTTCTCTTAGTAAGATAGAAATAAAAAACCTTACATTAGCTTTGGATGAACTTGAGAATGTACTTTTACACAGTGAGAAAACTATGGATGTCATCCAGCATGAGCAATCCCAGTGACCAAAAACTGTTTCAACATACGTACATACATATGGGCATGTGAGTATTATTTTAAGACAGTGACTTGAAAGAAAAGGAGAACTTTTCCTTTTAGCAATAAAGTTGTACTTTATTAGTCCCTGTTGGGAAATTTATGCTCTGCGTCTGACCCATCCTCACTATTCATGAAGCAGTGAACAGCCGCAGTTCAGTGCCTGGGGAGTTTGGGGGGCCAATACCTGGGTCAAGGTTAAAGGTAGGAAGGAAGGAGTACGCCTAATAAATAACACATCGTATAAGAATAAAGGCATAAAGGAGAACAAGCAACAAAGTACGGAGTAAGGGAGATGTAAAGAAAGTAAAGAAAATATTCATTTTAAACATGTTGTCTCTTCGTGTTGGTCTCATCAGGGGACAAGTTGTATTTTCCTATGCTATGCTGCATTTTACACGTTGGTCCAATTTTATGTGACAAATTTCAAGTTTACATAAAGCCACATAAGGGGGACCATTTTGTCACTGGTCAAGATTGTATCAATGGAAAGGACTTTTTTTCTGGAGTAAAGCCTATAATTAGAACTCGCTTAAACCTTAACTCTCAGTACTTGCTGTAGCTGGCTGGGGAAACAGTCTGATCTTGTTTCCTTTCCAAATGAAGCCTCGAGGATTGGTTTGCAAATGGACCGAAAAACCTCCTTCTCAACATGGTCTCGGTCCAATTACTGTCTTCTCATATGTCCAAATGAACCAAAGTAAAGGGAAACCACTTCAAGCCTGGAAATAGCTGCTCTAAAACAACCTCTGTTGGTAAAGATGTGTGAAAATGTCCTGGAAAAAGAAAATGTCTCCTCGATTGGAACTATCAGACGACCTACAATTTAGATAACTAGTTGTATTTCTACTCATTGAACAGTAAAGTGCAAAAAGGACAGATTGAACCAGGCCTCAGGAAAACAGAGTCCAGTACTTACAGTGTCCGTTGCCAAAGTGCAGTCTTTTCTCATCAGGATGTTTGGATTTGCTGTGGCAACAAAACCTGCCAATCCAAACAGAGAAAGGTCATAAGTAGTGCCACATCTCTCAATGCGACTTCACCCATCGGCCCAGCTCAAAGGCTAGCAAGAGCTTTCTATGTGTGTGTGTATATATGTATATACATATATGTATATATATGTGTGTGTGTGTGTGTGTGTTATATATAATCCCAGGTTTTATAAGCCAAGAGAGGATCAGTGAGTCTTATAATGAGCCGTAGATTTATACTCGCTGAACAGTACTGACTGCCAACTTCAGCCACACACACAGGCATGCGCATACACACCTAAATGCACACACACAAAAAAAATAAAAATAAATAAATAAAGAGCTTTCCCCTATGCACACACACACACACACACTCCTAAATGCAGCTGTTACTATATCTTTTACAGGAATTACAGGGGAGAAACACAGGGAAACCTATTTGGTGAAAATTCACGGTATGTGGTGTTGGGCAGGTAAATGGTCATTTTGAAGTACACAGACACACACTCAACTTTCAGGTACCACTGAAGGGAGAGAGTTAAAGAACTGCTGTGATTGGAGGAGAAGTCACTCAGTGCAAATCAAGTCAAGTGGCTGTCGGTGGACAAACCTGCCAATCAGGACGTAGAGCAGCACAGTGAGCAGGATGATGGCCACCGCGGAGGAAATGGCGATCAGAACAACTTGGCTGTTTTCACTGGAGATGGAGAAGGCTGCTGAATGACAGAAAGCAACAGTAGTGAACGGTGTTAACATTTTTGATACACGTGAAAGTGCTCACATCATTTACCTTCTCTGTCTACTTCCCCATCTGCAGTACATTGTCAATAACAAGTATTGATTTCATTTAATGTCTGTTAATTTATAAGGCGACATAAAAGTTGTTAAAGCTGTCTTTCAGGACACTTGGTCATAATACAGTATATATTAGTATCAACTATCATTCACATAAAACCTGAGCATCAACAAGAATTTAAGACTATTGTATAGGAAACATTTCTACGACCCTCCTTTGAAACCCAGGATGAAAAACATAGCGTGCATACTTGTGTGGTTTTCAGTAAGAATGGCTCCAATACTTCAGCATTCATTATCAGTTATTTGTTTGTTTTTTTATGATGGGACAGCGTTGGCTCTGTGCCTAACCATCAAACCCTAACCGTACTTTCAACTACGGCAGTAAAAGAATAAATATGAAACTTCTATTCTGTGCTGAACTCACAGTCAGGGCTGGTCTCAAACTGGAAACTGGGGCTACTGGCTCCATATCCAGCAGCGGTGCGAGCTCTGATCTGCAGCAGGTACGCAGTGTTGGGCTTCAGACCATTCAGAGTCACATTACAACCCCGGGCACGCAGGATGGTGTAGCTGGTCTCCTGCTCCTCCTGTAAGACAAGGCGGACAGATCAAAACAAAGACAGACAAAGGAATTCAATATATGCAAAACAGCTGACTTTTATTTTTTTAAGATTAATACTACAGTTTAGTTTGGATTGGACCTATTAATGAATATACAACACGTACAACACAGCATAGTATACATTATGTGCACGGACATTTTCCCACACTCGCACACACCCACACACAAACACGTACAAACATCCCAGACAGTTTGGCAGCTTTCTTCCCAATCTGATGAATTATGCCTTTTATATTTTATGACTTCTCTCCTACTGATCTCCTCTGATAAAACAACAGGAGGATTTACACACCAAGTCTGCGTTCGGCACATTGTTTCCAGATGTGAAAGGAAGAAAAACGGAGGAGAAAAGATTAGAGGGCAGGAGGTAGATGAGGGAGAGGCAAAAGGATAGAAAGTAGCCCCTTCATTTTGGTTCTGTACAGTGTTATTTCCACAGTCCATGGGTTGTTGAATTTTTATCTTATTATATATTTATTTATTTTATGCTTCTGTCTACTCAATGATCAGCTGTTACTTATATGGAAAGAAAAACTGTCAGTTACACCGTATTCACTACTGTGCACCTAGCATTTTAATGCATAAATAACATAACATGCAGCATGCTATATGTGAATTCTTTTGAGATTATTAAAGAAGGATAATATTAATATTAATTGTTACATCTCAAGACAGGTTCACACTAAGCGGCCTGTCAGGAAAATTTGACAATTCAAGAAGCTAAATTTTACACCGAATGTTGTGTTTCTCTGTCTGTGCCTCATAGCATGCTTGAATTGTCCAGAGTGAAAATTGCTGAGACAATCCCCGCTCCAGATAGGCTCGCAAGCACATTATTATTGACCCGATTCAATGCTATGAAACAAATTGTTAAATAGGGAGAAAATAGGACAAGGCCCATCTTAAATCTTAATGACAACCTATTAGGGATGACTTCAACAATCCCAAAAATGAGCTACATATTTTCCAGTGTAGCCAAGCTCATAAAAATCACTCAAGGCCGAATCATGTTCAGGCATAGTCAAATCCGCATTTTATAGACACAGTTATAAAGGGGCACTCATTGGTACAGGCAACTGCATAAACACTCATAGACAGTCACATACACACACACACAAGCAGCGTCTAAAAGAAACTTCACGCCCATTAATGGAGTGGATCAGACTTTTATGGTGCACAAAGCTTTTTAAACTGCTATATGTGTGAGGAGGTAACTGATACACCGGACCTGCACTGGGACAACTCTTCATCACAACTATAAATCCACTCTCAGCTTGTCACCGTTTCACGTTCAGGACAGCATGTGATCCCCTGAAAATCACACACAGGTGTGGCACAAGCACCTTTGTGTGTGTGCGTGTGTGTGTGTGTGTGAGAGAGAGGGAGAGGGAGAGAGATACTGTCTGACAAGCGGTGTGATTGTGAACTGTCCACTTGTGTGTGTCTCACCAGAACATTGCTAGAATTTAATATGGCCTCTGTGCTGCGTTCTGCTTTGACAATCTAAACAAAGCTGTGGCAAATTATAGCTTGTGTAAGGCAGACACACACACACACACACACACACAGACACACGCACGCACACACACAGATGCAAACTCATACAGACCCAAAAACAGGAGATGTACAGCAGAAGTCTTGTAAATACAGTGTTTCAGCCAGCATTCCTTCCATCTAAGACTAAATAAACAGCCCAAATTAAAATGGATTTGAAGCTCATTCTCTGTTCTTTAGATTACAGTGATAAAACATGCAAAAATAATCAGCAAAGTGTATTCCCACAAATTCTATTTTCACAAAGTGCACTTAGAAATGCCTTATCGGCTGTAGAGTGCCCTTTCGTTTGTTAATGCGACAGGAAGATCATATAGTTAGCCTGGGATTTCCAAAGATGAAACACCTCTTCTTCTTCTGGGAAGCTTACTGGTTGGAAATTCCCAAGAATATCACCAAACATTCCCTAAAAATTCCCATATATAGGACACATAGTTCGGGAGCAGCCCTCGCGCTTTAGAGACTCTGGCCTCCGGTTTCAGGACTGCGTGACACAGTGGTATGTGCTGGCAGAGACAGCAGAGCGGGCAAAGACAGAAGCAAAAAACTGGCCGAGTGTTTTTAATGAAAAATTATGAGCTGCAAGGTTTTTCTTGGTATGAGCCATGTCAGCTACTGCTAATATCCTGAACTTCTTCACAGTTTTCAATAACATATTAATTTGAGATCTGTGGTGTGATCCATCAACCTCCTGACAAACTAATAAGACATATGTCTTAAATTACTCTTTAAGTGGCGTATTCACCTATAATTGTTATTTATTACTATTTCAATGTCAAAACACAGAGATATATTACTCAGCAGTACTGTATGAAGAATTTAGTTTTGGGAGAGGTAGTATTATCAAGTACTTAATCATTAAAACGCACCACATTTAGTACATATCTGGTAGAGTTTAATGATTTTGCACTGCAATTAACACTTTTCTCAATCTTTCACGTCTAACTTCACTTTGTTACTTACAATAACATTTTCTGTCAATACTGTGTTCATATATCTTGACTTTCCAAGTTTTACTCAACAGTGGATTTATGGTTGGCTATATTCTTCTCATTTTGCATCAGTATAATATGCAACAACAGTTGCAAAGACCCTTTTTGGTAGAAACAATAGGAATGTGATCATTCCAGCTGTTTCCAATTCAGTATTTATTTCATGTTCAACTCCTGCTGTAAATTATACCCTACTTCCAAAGGAAGCTTTAAACATGTTTCAAAAGGTTTTAAACTTTTTTTTTAGGTCATTTATTTAGTGTCAGTTTTACAATTTTGGAAACGGTTGCTTCCATCACAATGACACATATTTAGGCTACTGGCCTGCTAAAGTCTCACTTGGAGTTATGGAGGCACCAATGACTTAACACCATCTTATGCGTTAGCATGATGAAGTGAAATGATCTATTGGTTGCACACAGAAGATTATGAGCTCTGCGTTTTCATCATTTGGCAGCAAATGTTGCACAAAACTGGTGCATTAGTCCAAAAGTCCAATCAGTGCTTCGGGTTTCCAGTGGTATGAGACTAAATGACTTGTGACGATTAATATTTGTGTTCTGCCTCATATTATAGTGCTCAAAGTAGAAAGCCCTAAGCCATACAAATAAAATATCTCTAAAAAATGCCTCTACTTGTTCTGCTCCCTCTACAAAACAGCCTTGCTAGATTTTTTTAACCCCAGAACAAAAACATAGCTATAATTGCATGACTTTCCTTGTCTGTTTGGTTAGACCCCAAAAATCTATTGGTCCATTGAGTAATTAATCTATTATCCAAAAGTATTTTGCTTTGAATGATGTTGTGTAGTGGTTGGCAAAAGGTTCAGTCTTCTACATTAAGAGACGCTAGGGCCATTGGTAAATTGCTATTGAATTACACGATAATGTACACTGTGTGTTTCTGTTTTAAACTTGTGTAAATACAGACTGAGAAAACCACAAACACATAAAAGCACAAAGTCTGGCTGATTTTGCAAATCTGAACATCTTCTCGCTAAAAGCTCTCTTTTAATCTCTGTCAGTCTGTTTTTGTGTTTTCTGTTTCACCATCCTGTTTATGTGTATATGCAATTATGTCTGCGTGTGTCTGTGTATGTGTCTCTCAAAAGCCTCTTTCTGTCTCATAAGTGACTCATGGTGTGGTCTTGGTGTGGGGGAAAACTCTTGTCCTCCTGTGGCCTTGATCCTTGGCATGCTAGAGGGCCTCAGCGTCCCTCTGCCTGCCACACGAAGAGGCCTCTATCCTGGGTTGTTATGGGTGTCTCCTACGGTTGTCTCTGTTCGCTCTTATGCATGGAAGAGCCTTTTGTCTGGGGGTTGAAATCCCTGGGTATGTATCGCTGTGTGGAGAATCCTCTGGGAACTTGGTTTGTGCATAAGCGTGGGTGTTTGTGTGTCTGTCGCAGTGTGTGTGTGCCACAATTCTTGAGAAACAGTGATTAATAGGGATCAGTGCAAAGGCCCAGATATGTTTCATTATAAAAGTCTGTCACAGAGACTTATCTTTAAACTCCCCTCTGTCATTCTTGTCCCTATCCACTTTTAATGAATATGCATTTGTGATGTGTGAGCATGTGTGTGTGTGTGCCACAGCTGAGAATTAGACCAACAGTGAGCTCTGACCCAGTATCAGTCATTAACTTTGCCTTTCACTGTTTCCTAGCCTTGCTTTAACATCTTAGGTAAGGATGGCTGAGCAGGGAGTTTAGAGAGGAAACAGCTTCTGTCGGCCTACTAATCAAGAGATTAGGGGCCACTGTTGGCATTCAAGCAAACTGTGATCTGGGACACACACACACTTACACACACACTGAATCTGCCAGAGTGATTAAACTTGCATCCACGGCTAATTTCACCATCAAATGTCAGCCATAGCACACCATTGGTGATGAAAGCCAGTGTAATTCGTTCTGCACTAATTTCCCTCACAGAGGAATGAGTGACCCCACAGACGCATTTACTGTCTGCCATAAAACTTGTCTCCATTAAGGAGAGGAGTGGAGAGGAGGACAGGACGTGAAATAGAAGAGGAGATGAAAAGAAGAGATGAGAGGTAAGGAGCAAGGGAGAGACGGAAGGAGTACGGAGCAGAAGAATGAAGACACAAAGACAAACAAGAAAAAAGAGAAATGGATGGAGGTAGTAGGAGTAGAAAGGTAGGGTAGCGGGGAAAGGATAGGAAATGAGAGAAGGGAAGAAATACTGGACATTAGTTCCATGCTGTTTAGCACTTTTTGTATCTCTAACACTCATTTAAAAATGCATATAAGAGACAGACGACCATCCACACGTACGTATGCAATTCAGGTTGGTCAATTAACCTAATCTATGTCTTGGAGAAAACCCACACAGGCTGCAGACTTTCTATATAATATCCAATTTTATGTCATATTTCAGTGTGAACACACACACAAATGAAATCAAGCCAATACATAGCACCTAAAAATGAGAAACCAGGACAAGACATCATTTTGCCCTCCTAATAATACCTAATAATGTTATGTTATGTTATGTTATGTTAACAATCCAGCAAACACAGCACCTAAAGTAATAATTAGTTATTTTGCAAATGTACTTATTTGCTATCTTGCAAAGAGTTAGACGGAAAAGTTTATACCATTCTCTTATATTTCTGATTAATAAGCCTAATAACAGATGGTTAGCTTAGCTTAGCACAACTTTTGGAGAACCACATGACGTACAGTAGTCCAAAATGCATTCTTCCTATCCCAGACAAAAACACCACAAAATAACTCATTTTTTTATTGTCAGGATTTCATCCATTAGCTCCAAGAACATTTGGAAAGTCTAAAAGAATTGTATGATTAAATTATTCTATCCCATTCATAGAGCCAAGTCACCGGGCTCGGCCAGAGGAATTCTCAAGCGTGTCTGCCCTCAACCAACATGTCTGGAGAGGGCCTCTAGTGCATAGACTATGCACTCGACGGGGACTTTTTCAGATTATACACCCACTGAGCAACTTTCATGAATGGTTTGAACTCGGTATCCAGTTTTCTTGAACACATTAGGATTGTAAAACAACTACCTTGGCTCTGTCCAAAAGGTAACAAAATCCACCTTCGATTAACTCTAAACTCTAAAACTCCCCCATTATATGCTGTTATATGCTGGCTGCAGCCTTATAGCCACAGTACCAATCTTCTTATCAAACTCTCATCAAAAAAGCAAACAAGTTAATTCACCAAACTGGTGAACAAGTGCAGTTTATGATGTTGGCTTGTTCAAAAGTACACAAGGTAAAGAAACAGTGAAATATCCTGCACCAACCTTTTCGTAGTATTTGATCTCATAGTCGAGGATAATGCCGTTGGGTCTTTCTGGCTGCTGCCAGGACAGGGAGACACTGTTTCGAGACGTCTTCTCCTTTTTGATCACTGTTACCGGCGAGGGAGCTGGGTAGGAGACACAGACAGACACAGAGTGAAAAAGAGAGAGTGAGATCCTTTACGGTGAGGTTCAGTGGAAGTTCAGCCCTCTGTGTTGCATCCTGGTCATTGTCTATGGTTCCTGTTAGCTTAATTCAGTTTGCTGCCCAGTGGGGCTGCAATAAAGGCTGTGGCCCAGACACTTGAGCGGGCCACAGCCCAGTGGGTGGAACAAGACAAGGTAATGCTAACACTGACTTGTGCATAATCATACTGACACGTGTTTAAGTTTTGTTTTGATTTATCAAATATTCATACTATTTAAAAGGAATTTTCATGAATCATTTTAACCCTAACCTTGAAGACATAACACTTGCACACACACAATATACTACAGTAGATTATTTGTGTTATAACTCAAGGTATCAAGATGATTTTTTAGAAGAGTGACTGCTTAGACTTTCCTAAAAATTCCTGAAACGACAGATGAAGACAAACCGGATAAATGCGGGGAAATAGAGTAGTAACTAGATGCAGCAGACACGGAAAAGACTGCCAGAATAAAACTGAGAAGCAGAAATCTCTGTGAGGAATCACTTGGTAATTTCATTCAAATAAATAAAAACAAGGCCATGCTTTAACTATCATGTAAACTGTGTTCGGAGCTGATGGAAATCAAAATCAAAATCAAAAAGTTTCATGCAAAATTGTACACGCATTTTACATGTTATTGCTTAGGGACCTTTTTCCTCACCAGAGTACAATGGTTTGCATTTTGTAGCCTCTATTGTTCCTTGTTGTTTTCTATATCTCAAAGATGTGTGGTATTTTTAATTTAAAACCCTATAAACCGTCTCTATTTCTCTTACTGCTGTCCCCATCCCTTTCAGTGCAGTGTTTCCTCCTTCACCAGTCTTCCTCACCAATCCTTGTCCCATGCTTCGCCTTGCCTCAAGGAGTTCACATGGTCCCAATCTAGTAATTCAGCACATCCCTCCCTCTATCAAGCCAAGCAACCCCTCCTTCATTCTTCTGTCTCTCTCTCTCCCTTCACTCCCTTTCTCATTTCCCTCTTTTACTGCTCTCTAATTGCCAGGCAGCTCTGGGGCCAGCCCTGCATCGGAGGCATCGACTTTTAATTTTATTAGACCACAGGAAAAAACATGTTTGTCTTTGAAATGTTCGAGCCTTTCTTGATTGTGATTATATAGCTGCGGAGTGTGTCCGCGTGTGTATTTGTGTCTCTCCATGCATACACTTGCTTGTATTTCCGCGGGAAGTTATTTTTTCTCCTGTAATGAATCCAGATGGGGAGAATCTGTTTCTATACCCCCTGCTCCTGCTCTCCTCCTCTCCCTCTGGTTCTGATAGTGGGGTGAGGCTGTGCTTTTTATTGGCTCTGTGGTTTATGGTGGTAATGATTTACTGAGTCTGGGGTGCTTGGAGGCAGCTTCAAGTTCCTCTCCTACTCTTTTTCCTTCTTCTCGCTTTCCTCTCTCTCTCTCTCTTTGTATGTCTATTGCCAGGCACCTAATTTGCTGTCACTCTCAAGTTCTGTCTGTGGTATAAACTGTAAAACTGATACAGCATACCTGCTCCATAATGGCCTGACCTTCAGCGTCACTCACCTGCGATTTTAGGGGCATGATGTGGCTGTTGGAATACATCTATTCAGTATGTACAGGACAGGTGCACAATTAGAGTGACAGCACAAGTATTAAGACACTTTTACTTAAGTAATAACAAAGTACTCGATCTACTTGATCTATAAAATAACTAGTAATTAAGTTCATAAGACGTGCAAAGTACAGTAAAGTGAAGTAAAGTAAAGAGCTGTGTACAGTACAGTACAGAATGAATGCAGTTACATTCTACCACAGTAGTTGAAATGAGAAGAGGTGCTGTCCAGGCGCTTAAAAGCATTGCTTACATCTAATACTGGCAAACATATTTCTACTTAGTAGTCCATTTGCTTATTACCTCTCTCTCTCTACATTCCCATCTTCCAGTCGCACCATTTTGTTTGTACGTTCTCTTGAACAGCACAGCTACTGATCATCACCACCTTCAGGCTTTGTAGGAATTCATTATTGATATGCGAACAGCTGAAATAGCGATGTGACCGAAGAAACTGGCCTCACTATCTTTCCACATGGTCACCAATAACCACATCATCACATCATAACATCATATCAATAAGCAGGCTAGGAAGGGATTCACACAGGCATGTGTATATACTGTACGTGCTTACGCTTTCTTCCGTCAAACCTACTCTGCCAAGTTCAGCCGGAGTTCAGACTGTTGATATTAGACTACTCTAAATGTGGATCACAGTTACTCTGCTGTTAGCGTAGTTATGACAATGAGTAGAGGGCAAAGGAGGTGGAAGGAAGAGAACTATCTGACAGCACCTTGACAGGGCAGCCAGGACACACTGCTCCTTCCCAGGGAAACACTTAATCCGGCTTTTAACAGCTTTGGCATCTGTACGTGTGTGTGTTTATGTGAGGGAAAGCGTATAGACGGGTGGGGCTAGTGCACTGACATACCTAATCCTTGTAAACTCTCAGGGCTGATGGAGAGTGTGCAGCTGCAGGCTGCGATATTTGTTAGACAGAGAGTGGACTCTGTAGATGTGTGTGTGTGGTAGGGAAGGTGTGTGCTTTTGTGCTTCTATGTGTGTGCTTGATCTATGATATGGAGAGATGGAGATCCATCCCTTCTGATGATCACCCAAACATTAAAGATGGTTTTAAATATTCAGAGCACACACAGCCGTTGTTGATAAGTCCTCTTCAAATCTAATATGAATTCCATTCGCATACAGCTTCTCCCGGACTAACCACAGACAGATTATACTGCTTACAAACAAAAGACTCTTTGCTGAAACTTTGCTGAACCATTTTGTCTTTTTCATTTGGACTGCCTTCACTTAAAATGTGTAGCCTTCCGTCCTTGTTGCCCCTTCTTCTTAACAACAAATTACTCAAGTTCTGATTTATCTGCAGCCTGGACACATTTGCATGCATGTGAGCATGCGCACACTGAAACACAAAATCTATATTTACTTCTCATCTTGTCACTATAAAGAGGTCATGTCTGGATGGTTGTCACTTATATTACAACCAGGCTGTGACAACACAGAGCAAACACAGACAGAGCAGATGTCTGTCTATATATGTATTCTGTGTGTATATACAACCTTCAACATTTGCATATTTATTACACTGACAGATAACTATTTAAGGGTGCTTGTATGATCATCATTAAGGCTTTTTGCTTAGTAAGCCCAGCACAGTCTAAATAAAGAGTTCAAGTCACAAAGCTGGAAGTTTAACACAAAGCTTAATCGACTTGCCCCATTAGTTATGTTGAGTACACCCCTTTCAAAACTTCTGCAGCACTGTTTTAATATTCAATATCTACTGGAAAGTTAATACTCCACATAAGACGTCTTCTTAAACCAACATTGTAAAACTTTTCTACCATCAGATCACACAGAAAATATCATTGATGCTACACTGACTTGCAATCAGGATAATGGTCAGTCTGTCATTCCCACTCTGCATCACTCAACTAACTCATAAAATCAGTTACTGACAGAGTTTCCTTATGGACAGTAAAATAAACTGCTGCAAACTATAGCTTCTATTAGCTGAAGTTAGTTCAGTTTGTTAGCTGACTATAAGCTCAGTTTTTGGACCACTGGGAAGAGGACGTTTTCAGGTGAACACCGATGGGGAGGGGAGCTGGTGTTGTGCCAGAACTGGAGCTGGGAAGGGGGCTCAGCAGCCTCTATGGACATAACAACAGAGGCAAAAAGACTGAAGACAATGTTAATGTTAGCTGGCTGCTGTGTCTTGCGTTGTTGCATGGGGACGCTAAATTGCTTCTTCTATGCAGTGTTACTTTCCTGTCCTGAATGACATTGTTCTGTCTTACTGATTTTGCCTAAAAATAGCCAATGCAGGTTTTACAGTAACCTTCAAATCAAAGCGACTCTCATGCTCTTGAAATAAAGCAGGTACAGGGTGATACCATGACTACATTCAAGCCAAAACAACAAAGGACTTGAGGCACTATCGGTTTCACTGCATCAGCAATGCTTTACGATATACCTACTCCCACCACTCTGCTTAAATTCATGACTTTTGCCATCTGCCTATCATCATCGATATGATAGAGTGTGTAAGTCTGACCTTGCTTTATGACAACTTATGAGAGAAACTCCCATCTGTCCACTCTGCTCAAAAACCACATACCAAGGGCTAAATCACCTTCGAAGGTCTGGAACAAAAAAGCCCTACAGAGAAGTGGGGGAAACACATAAAGAAGAAGAGAAGAGTGGGATGCGGGTTGGGTTTGGAAAATGACAGTTAGAAATAAAGGATCCAGTGACCAGATGAAGAGACAAAGGGAAACGAAGACCAAAGACATGACTCAGAGGAAAACAGATAAAAAGTCAAAAGCTGCGACACAAAAATATGTACAAATACAAAAGGCAAACTGTGTAAGTATCAGCAAAGGGAGTGGGAAAAGGAAAAGAATAAATTGATGTATTACAGCGAGACCTTTGTACATTCTTTGCTAGAGTCAGGGATTTCTGAGGTTTGGCGCTTTCTACTGCAGCTAGATTTATTTTACTCTTGGAATTTCAAAGCACCACTTCCCATTGCCTTCTGATTCTTCTTAGGACTGGACGTGTGAAGACATATTTGTATAAAAGATTGATGGGAATTTTAGGAGCCCATCCTCACTTTAAGACTAGTCTGTTAAAAGGTTGAGAATTTTTTTTGTGAAGGAGGAAGATATTCAATCCTGGTCGTTAAACAAGAGAATAGCGGCCTGGGATCGCCTTGTAAATGTCCAGGACTGATGGTTGGAGTGCATATGTTTGGAGCATATAAACTATAGGCTAGTGTATTATATGATGAGGATATTTAGAGGGGGAGGGAGAAAATGCGTTAAGTTTAGACAGATGTACTTGCACTTTTTAAGGAATCTCCTATTTTTTTTTTATATTCAGACACTTACTTGCAGTGTTGCACAATACATTTTTTTTTTCTTCATGACTATCATACACCCATACACAGAGTCCCTGGATGATTGTGGTCTTGTAGTTCACAGTCTAAGCTCCAACTAAATCCAGGGCCAGCCTAAATCTGGCAAGGTTTATGAAAATCCCACCAAGAAAATATTCAGTGAGAATCAATCAAGTAGCTCATTCAAAAGATGCTCCAATCAGTGAATCTAGGGGAGTGACTTAGATGAGATGATGATGTGACTCATTATTCCTTGAAAAGTCCTGAACCTATACTATTTAAACCTGGACTTGAGCCAAAGAGGGGTGTAGTTTATATTACTGTAGAAAACCACTGTCAATCATTTGAAATGATTCATTTCCCTAGGTAGACGTCTATTGACTTCTGCCAGACCAGAAGAAAAATCTGTGGGCTGAATCTGCAATTTATTTTGCCTCTTTTCAGCTCCTGCCTTGCTTTGTCGTCCAATTAAGACGGCAGTGTTTTTGAATGATCTTTCCGGTCGTAGGAAAGTTAGTCAAAACAGCTGGGCTTGCTGACCAGTCTTGAAGATGTCTATCTACTGGTGGTTTCATAGCTATTTACATCTTTACTTATAAGAGACATCAATGTTTGAATGACGCACAGGGGATAAAATGGCAGAAACGCTTGACAAAACAGTAGAACTGATGATAATCAAGACTAAAAAGCAAGTCCAGACCCAACAAACTCCTACGTGGTACATTTTGTATTTGTTTTCTTTGCAAGTTATGTTTCCAGTTATGATAGTCCAGACTAACAGTTATTTACCTTATTGATTAATCTGATAATTGGTAGTCATCCATACTGTACAATGCAGGAAACATCCCATCCCATCACAGTTTCCCCCAGCCCGCAATAACTCATTTTATCCAACTAACTGTAACTATGTTTATTGTATGTATGTGTCACTGCTCAGTAAAATCACCTGGTTTAGTGACTGTTTGCAATAAAAACCAGGACTTTGATAACATGTGGTTCTGTTATGTCTACAAAGCATGTCTGTCTGATTGCATGACTTTATCCATCTACCCATCTCCTGTGACATCTCACCGGCTTGGTTGGTGGTGATGGTGACAGCGGCATACTGCCTCATCTTGGGTGCCAGCGACGACACACCATTTTGGGCTTCAATCTCAAATGTGTAGTTAGTGTGGGCCAGCAGATCGGCCACCGTCACTGTGGTATTGTGGAGGCCCGTGGCTCTCGGCAGAAAGCGAACATTGCTCCGGCAGGGCTCACAACGCTGGGTCCCAGCGGTGCTGCCATTAGCAGGAGCACCGCGACAGCGTTTGCAGAGGACAGTGAAGGTGATGTCCCTGCGCCCACCACTGTCCTCCGGCCAGCTCCAGTCCAGGATAACTGAAGTCTCATTGATGGAAGAGATCACATTTCGGGGAGCTGAAGGAGGACCTGGTAGACAGAGAAGAGGTGAGATAGAGGTGAAAAAAAAAAAGAGGAGGAGTATGTCATTGGATATAGAGGAGGAGAAAAAGGTTTTGGGTGGGTGGAAAGAAAATTGAGTAGAACAAAGGAAACAGAAGAAAGGGAAATGAGAGGAGAAAAGTAGGATCAACCTAAACAGCAGACTGACATTAGCTAAATTAGATTTAACAGCACAGTCATCTGCCAAGTAGAGAACCAACAGCGTGTGAGATGAACAAAATTAATTCACTCTTCATATTACACAAATTGCAAGAGATTCAACACCATGTAATGTTTTACACTGTGTGAAAATCAAAGCAAAATATTGACGAATCTCTCATCAAACTTTTCTTATTAGAAAAACTATTTTCCGACAAGTACTGCATGTGTATTCACACCTGGAAGATGCCCAACAATGACCAAATGGGAGTTAAGTGCCTCGTTCAATGGCTTAGTGACGGAAGTTGCGGTACGGTCAGTTTTACTGAAAGACCAGATCTCCATTTCATGGGATTAAATTGCAAAAGTAGTGTGATTTGGATTTAAGGAAACTGTTATAATATGCAGTGTGTAATGTATACATAACTACCTTTGTCATTGTGTAATATCAGGGTTTCGTTAATATGGGCCTGTGCATGTAATACAGTACGTGTCTATTTCCCTCTGTCTTTCTGGATCAGTAAGAAAAGAGAAGGGCCCGACACAGGCTCTTTCACACACACACACACACGCACGCACACAAAAAAAACAAGTCTGTCAAAGTCAGACTGACATATAAAAGTAAAAACGTCTTATTACAAACAGATTTCTCTGAATATTTCCAGATTTTTATATCAAAGCTATGACTGTAATTACATGGAGGACAAAACAAAACTGCCAAATAACTCTGCAGAGAAAATGGAGGGAAGGAAAGAGAGTGAAATGGGCTTGGATTGTGTCTTGAGATGAAATGCTTTGCTTGGTTTGTTTGACTTGACAAGAATTTACTTCACTTCCAAACCATTCGTAGCTCCTGTCTTGGTAATCAAAGACTCAAAAAGAGAGAAAATACAACAAATATTCAGCTGTAAATAAACTCTGAAAATGACATCAGACTATCCGTTTACTGTTGTAACCTTGCCATCTTCAAGAGCAGCTTTGATTTAACTTAATGTATATTAATTAAAATGACTATTGTACTAAGCTGGTCATGGCCATAGCCATGTTGTTTCTCTCTTCCCTTTGTCTGTTTTCTCTTCTGTTTGTGGGGGTGGCTATTCCAGTCTGTAATCAGCTTGTCTGAGTTAACTTGCAGTATATCAGCCAAAGCTCTCTGTGGTAGCTACACTTCCAGTGTAGGCCAAGGCCAACTCAGTTTATAACCTTAGCGCTTTCAAATCTCTTCTAACATGCCTCTATGTGTCCTAGGACCATCACTTGCCCACCAGTCTTCCTGCTCATCTGTCTGCCTGCCATGCTTCACCATCTCCCGCCGCCTGTCTGTCCTCAGCCATCCATGCCAGCCATCATCTCCTCTCCACTTCACCTCCAATCCCCAATATATACCAATCAATCTGTCAAATTCTGTCTGCCTTCTTGTCTGTGTTTGGGTCCACCTTTAAACTGTAGCACAACAAGACAGTTACATTTGGCTGTTATGCCAGTAACGGTCAAACTAATTTATGTTTTTGTACGTTTTCATTTCCACCATCAACCTCAACAAAAATCACCAAACGCAACGAATTGAGAAATGACATCCTGATGAATTACATTTGATCAGGCACATTTGATTGGAAGTACGAACAGACAGCACATCTCATAATACATATCAAATCTTTCTCAACCATTGAGATCAGAGCTGACATTCAAGGGGCTCTCAGCCAATTCAGTCAATCAAACAGTTTAAGATATTTTGTCAAAAGTATGACTCATTTTCCAATGAATATTATTAAAATGTATATTGCACCTGACTCTTGAAAGTGAGACTCTATTTTATTTGATACTAATCTGACCATGACAGTCCTCTGGCTCACCTATACAGCTAACTCCAGTGACCACTTTAATCGCTTGGACCTGTACTGTCTATAAATATTACCTGCACAGACCTGCATATGTACACATGCAGGCAATCATACTAATTCCAAATGTCAAAATAATGCACTGATGTCGAGATTAACATGTGACATGAATTATGGTGCATATGAGTGTGAGTAATCTGCAATCCCTCACAAAGGGACTTATGCATTGACAATTCTCTTTAGGCTCTTTCCAGCCTCATACTAATCACTGGAGATGTCAGCAGATGCCAAAACTTTCAATTTCACAGTGACTTTCAGCGACGGCAACCCGGCACTTGCATTCTTTGTGCTAATTTAGAGGCCGTGCTGTGGGACGTAGGGGAATGCATTGATCCATTTTTAATTGGTGGAACTGAATTCTTGGGAGTAGACAAAACTATACTTTATACATTGTTAAGACAGCTGTTACAGAAAGGGCTCGTGTTGGATACAGGAGGAAATACCATACCGTTGAAAGTTTGTTTTTGTTTATTTAAGTTTTCGGAACATTCTCATTTTCCTGCTTTCTAAGATTTTCCTGTAAACGTGTCTCAAATTTCCAGAGTCAATTCTAAACAACCTCGATCACACCACTAACAGCACAATCCCCCTTCTGAGATAATCATGATCATTATCTTCTAACAACGTATCTATTCATTTGCAGCCCTTGCGTTGCTCAATCTGTCCCAATGATGTGAAATTTGCCTAGTTGACAAGATGGTATTGAGATAATCACAACAGGGACCTGCCGTGACTGTCTTTCTAATTAGGATTCTGTCTATGGCTGTGGGCGGCAATTTGTATATTCTACTGTTCTCCACACGGTGAAAGATTTTTTTTCCCCTCCTCTCTAGCCCATTTAGTAACGGATGTATCCATAACCTGACATGAGGGAATGCGGTGATTTATAGTTTTATGGGGAATGCATTTTGGAAGGCTCGCAGGAGGCATCTGCATCTGCATCTGCAATCCATTTGCATCAGCGGGAGACAAAGGAGAATCATGTAGCGGGCGGAAAAGGTGATAAAGAGTTCTTGGGGCAACCGTAGCTTGGGTGACCTTTAAAATAAGTAGGAATAAATAAGGAATTTAACACTCTTTGTCTATCCGTTAGGTATTGTTATTGGTGAATTGGAAAATTGCACTCTAGTGCAACATCTTCAATTGTGTTATGTGTAGAAATCCAGCTGTAAATTAGGTCCTGCTAACTAGAAAACAAACCTAAAACACTTTCAGAGAGATTACCGATTACAGAAAAACAATATTTTTAGATATAATTCTGAAGCCTCTGGATTAAGTTTGCATATATATACGCCTATGTTTGGCATGTGTACAACAGTAAGCTGTTGCAGAACAGTTACAATGGTGAAATAGTACACCGCTAAGCATTTAGATCACTGTAGATTAGGGAGGAACCTGCCATCAGGATGCCACTGACTCCTCTTATGATATACAACTTCAAATAACCCCAAATGTGAAGCCAACGGAAGTTTAAAAGCACACTTACGGGTACAGGCCATGGAAGGAGGATCCCCTTCAGCACGGAAGTAGTTTTTCTCACAGCCACAGTGCAGCGACCCCTCATGGTGAGAGAAACTATGAGGCGGACACTTTGAACACTCCGTATTTCCGAGCGAAGACTTGTAGAATCCTGCCCTGCACACTGGAAACAAAAGAACACAGACAGATGCATCAGTGTCATGCTGAAGCAGCACATCGATAGCTATCTAATAGCTGCATTCGTTGTCAGAGCACCTACAACACGAGCAAGTAACAAAATGAAAGATGGGGATTATTTAATGCACACACACACACACACACACACACACACACACCCACACACACACAAACAAACTGCAAGAACAGGACTGCATGTAAATCTGCCGTTAATGTAACAAGAGTCCATCGAATGCCGGTAAAAAACAAAAGAAAAAAAAATTCTCTCAAATGTCTTTGTCTCTATTTCTCCCTCTCTTCATCTCTCAGAAGGCACAACATGAATAATGCAAATTGTCCCCTCAGATAAAAGGGCTGTTCTCTTTAAATATCTGTGGTATTAAATCTGCACTCAGCAGCTCTTTTAACTCCTACTCACCACAAATCTGTTGCAATCTGTGCAAGTAGGGTGACACTCCACCTGTGTAAAGTATATTGCATGTGTAAAGTGTGTGGGGGGGGTTTGTACGCCTGTGTAGGAAAAAAAGATCAAGGGGAACTTCTCCTTCTGTTTTTTTTTTTTCTCCTTTCTTTCTCTAGTTAGTTCCAACCCACTGCTTTATTCTCCACTTCTTTCTTCTTCTAGCACAGGTTGAACCTCTTGTCATCTTTTCTACACTTGATGATGATACAAAAAGCCTCTCTCCGTGATGGTGAAGTCAACCGTGTTGCCCATTGACAGTATGGTTACAACAGTACTGTACGTCCAAGCACTAGAGGTGTTTCTACTACCCGTACACGGTAACTGCAAATTCAGAAAACAAGATTATAGGTAGGTATTAAATATTTTATGTTTCATGTAATAAATCATTGCATTTATATTAATTTAAAGGATTCCCATAAACAAAAAAGGATAGTACTGATTAATGATGCAATAAATAATTAACCAATCACCTAATATGAAATCATATCTATTAAATAAGAGTTGGATGACATGACCAAACCTGCTTTCTATTAAAATATAAACATGGAACCTTTACAGTAAACTGCTGCACACGTAAACAGCGAAACAAGCATGTCCTTTTCCTTCTCCCTCTCTCTCTCTCACACACACGTGCACACATGAACACGCACATGAACACACACCAGATTAAAAAAAATGGCTAGCAGCAATAGCAGCGAGCCAGCAGAATGTGTGGGCTCAGCAGAACAGGTCTGACAGATCCCAGTGGTGGACAACACACTTCTGCAAAAGCCAACACTGCTGATACTACTGCCATATCCATCACTGACACTGGCACAAGGTCCCTGTGCTGTACTAAATACTCCTCTTACCTCCCCTTTACATTGTGTGTGTGTGTGTGTGTGTGTGTGTGTGTGTGTGTGTGTGTGTGTGTGCGAGAGAGAGAGAGAGAGAGTAATAGAATGTGAAGCAGGTTTGAACAGCCCAATATGATCCCACTGATGGAATGACAACCACAACACTTGCTGACACACACAAAACAGACCACCCTGATTGGACGACGCACCAGGAAATTAGACCTGACAGCCAGCGCCCCCAGCCAATCAGGTGGAAGAAGCGAGCGAGATAACTGCTGGCTCAGGAGAAATGTACAAGGACCAAAAAAACAGAAGTGTGGATAAACAGACAAAAAAAGTTAGGATGAATTAATCCTCCATATGACCCCTCTATCCATAAACAACCTTTGACACGGCACACATGCCCCTAGAAGTTCACCCTTGGGTAACACCGAACTGAAAATCCCTGTAATTACTATATTCACCGGACAGTTAAACCACCGGGCTCAAATCCAACTGGACCTGTTTTCATTTAGCTGGCACTGATCTCACAGCAGATAGAAACTTATCAGTTATAGAGACTGACGTGAAGTTTTTCTGGTTCTGTGGGACACAGGAAACAGACAAGAGTCAGATAAGAGATAGTCATTCTAAGTTCTTCTTCTCAGAATGAGCTTTTGTAGTCTGGACTCTCAGTGGCTCTCAGCACCGAACCCATCGGCTCCTACTGAAATAACTCTTCTGATTCACAACTATATATTTTCAATTTGAAAAAGGCTAAGTGCTTTCTTAGCTTTTAGCAAACTACTCACAATGGAGGAAACAGTGCATGTGTTGGGGACTATTTTCAGCTGTGGATTGATACACCTTTTGAGCGTCATTGCTTGTTTAAGCTACCAGGGGTTTGTGGGACTAAAATTAAACTGCATTTCACATGATAATTGTAATTTACGTCCTCTTGTGCAATGATGTGGCTCACCGATGTGTTTTCAGACAAGACTGGCGATCGAACACAGAGGAATGAGCTGTGTTTTCTGTCCTCTTTTCTTTCTTTTTAACAAAAAAAATACTTGTTAGTTGGATCAGCATCAATCCTTAATGTTTATCCTCTGCAACTGTCAGAGCAGCTTATCATCTTTCTAGACTTGGACGAACTACTCTGGCAAGTCAACACCCCGCACTCCACTTGAAAGCTGAAAATATATAGGAACTTTTCAGTCCGTAACACAGCCGTGAAACTTATTAGGCACTAAGAGGATCTCATAAACCTTCAATGTAAAAATTAATAACCAAAGCTGCACTTACGGTATGAGGTTTTCATATGACAGTATATTGATATGTTGTATTTTCTTAACCGCAACCCTAAAAATATTTTTATAACACTTGGAAAAGGATAATAAAGGGCCTGTTTCTTCCCTGTGAGTCTGCCAGGACAGAAAGCAGCTCTGACAGAGGCTGATGGTGAAATCAGATTTGGCTCACAGGAGGTTAACTACTCATCTAGAGGAGAACCGAGAGGTGTTACATTGGCATTCACCAGCAGTGTGTGGAGGGGCGTGAGTGGATAGTATGATATCATGAGTGTGTGTGTG
Organism: Protonibea diacanthus; assembly: GCA_028641955.1. Lineage (NCBI taxonomy): Eukaryota > Metazoa > Chordata > Actinopteri > Sciaenidae > Protonibea > Protonibea diacanthus. The sequence continues at coordinate 15,356,913 of CM053986.1, forward strand.
TGTGTGTGTGTGTGTGTGTGTGTCCCAAAAAAGGAAACACGGTGCCTCTTCAGATCACAGATTATGTGTGATTAATTAAAATGTGCGTATGTGAAAATAACACACACGTACACACACGTCTCACAAGAGCATCGCTGCCTCGACAAATGAAAGAGAAAATGAAATATTTGCAGAAGAGAAAAATATGAAGGTTATCTCCCCTTGAATCATCTTTTATTTATTTTCAAATCAATAACAGCAGCAGGAACAGCATGTAAGGACTGTATCACTGTCCCTGTAAGTAGTCCTTTGTGACACACACACCTCAACACACACACACACACACACACACACACACACACACACACACACACACATACACACACACATACACACAAACAGGCATTCAAGTTAAAATTCAGGGGTATAACACAATGTCTTGCTGCTTTCACGACATAATGACAGCCGAAACGCAATCTCTTCATTCACTTTTAAAGAGCGGTGCACACTAACGTTTACACACACACACACACACACACACACACACACACACACACACACGCATGCACACATATTCAGCTGCAGCAGCCACATGATATGGTGGCTGTAAAATAACGGGCTGCAATTTGCTCAATCAATAGTCTAGGTTATAGGACACCCTCATCAATAATTAACATGGCTGCTGGATGGTCTTGTGGTCGCATGCACTCCCTCTTTTTACTACATGTTGGATCAAAACCTGACCTGACCTTGGCGAGTCTGGATTTTGTTACTGTGCACCTTTTGAATGGGAATAATTTCAAAGAATTTAGCGATGACAGTGAGAATTTGTTATCTAAATTGGTTTTGTAGCCAAGGCTTAGTTACTTTTAAATCCCCGTGAAGTCTAACAATGCATCCGAGAAATGACAGCAACTTTAGAGTCACAAAATCTATTACATGATTCTATAATCTCATTAAAAGGTTAAGGAGGTTTTATTAGATATACTGTAATCATCGGAAGAAATGTGACTGAAGATTGCACCCAGCATGTTGCTTCTCAGATGCCTTGTGTCTTCTTGACCTTACTTAATACGTGTAAATCGATTGGTGTCACGCGAGGAAGTCTGCCCTTGACCCTTATCTTTGTGTCAGCCTAACCTGAAGCTTCAGTTTTGGTCTTGTTCTCTCTCTCTCTCTCTCTCTCTCTCTCCCACTCATGCGCACACTTCAAGGTTGAGTCCAGCTGCACACACAGCTAGAGAAAAACAACAACCCAACAATTGATTTCCTGTTTCCATACCACCTCCGCCTCTTTTCTTTTTCAATCCGACAAGATCCCAATGACTTTCACTCCCTCTCTCTCCTCCCCTTCCATCTTCCTCTGTCTTCACCTCCCCTTTATCCAGCCCACCCTCCTCCAGTTCTTTTCTGTGGCTTTCCCTTCTCTTTCTTTCGCTCCATCCTGCTTTCCTTAATTGGAATAGCTCTCTTTGAAATGGAAAAGTTATTTACTTTGACAGCTTAAGCATTTGGCTGGCGGTCTTATCCGGAGCCACTTGTAATGTTACTGGAAACATGGCAACAGTAAACATTTTGCCCTCCTGCCATGAAATCCCCCCTTAGGGCCAACCAGTAACAAGTTACAGAAATCTGGAAAAGGGCAAAGTCTTTTATGATACCGTCGCACATTTTGGTGGGGGAATTTTGACTGCTTAATAATTATGTCATTGTTTCAAAGTAGAGCATCATGGTATGACTCAGGGACATTGATGACTAATAAGAAAACATATAAAAATAGAAGCACAGTGACATTTTCAACAATTAGGATCTCGTTATAATAAATCTGAAAATCAGTCTGAAGGGGAAAATAAGAGGTACCATACTCTTGAAGTATTTATGAAGGATTTATGGCATATTTTTCAACGGCACAGTATTTTGGATACTAGCATCTACAATACTTATATATAATCATCTGTACTAGCTTTTCAAAACCTATAAGATCCTAGGAATGCCATTATGTCAAGCACATACTGTATGCCATAGAAGGCTCCAGTTCATGACTACATCACTGTAGTGCACAAAGTGACACAGACATTCATTGTGCTGAATTACAATCAATTTGTTAAAGCTAATATGTCCGTAACCCAATCCAATGAACTAATTTCTGTCAGAAATACAAATGAAAGTAATCATCAAAATGGAGAGGTTCTGTCTTGGGGCAAATTGCTATGCATTCCATCTCTCTTATGTTCAATTATTATGTCATTTGCCATGATAATCACATTGGGAACATATTTATTCATATGTTAGTGTGTGCTTTTGCTTGCCAGCCTGAGCAGGGAAGTGATTCCGTACATCTGCAAGTTCCCAGAGCAAGCATCCATCAAATAGAGGATGCATTAACTATCCAAACTAAACCTTTACAGTAATTTAGTTTCTGCGACAGTGATGAGTGCTGCCAAAGCTAATCAGAGTATAACAAAGGCCTGTAATAGACTCTCAGCTCTTAAGGTCGTAATTGCTGAGGATTTTATATTGTGGTCCTTTGAGTCCTGTGCTGCCGCAGCATAAGTTAGTGGAAGGATCAGGTGGGATATAGTTGGAAAATCTGCAGCGTTTAGTGGTTTCTTTGTTGATCTGTTAGCGATCTGAATGTTTGTACAAGCCCCCTTTTTCAATTCTAGCTGGAATATTATGAAATGGGCACGTACTGTACATCAAGGACACATGATAAAAGATGTAATCTCAAAGAAATCTAGCACTATTTGAAAATGGAATTGCCTATTAATTTTCTTGCCCGCTGGTACAAAATAGTGAATGCATATGGAGATTTTTAATTTTCATTTCCATACGAGAAAGCCAAATCTATATAATGACATGGATATAAATTAAACAACGTGGTATTACCGATCCTATGACTCTATCTTAGATCAAATTTCTCAGTAAAATTAGCAATAAAACAGCTGTGTGATAGAAAAACTCACTACTACTCTAATCTAGCTTTCACCAGAAATCAGCCGCCAGAACAATTTCTGACCCTAATGTTCAGCTTTATCATTGCCGTAACCTCATAAGCTGCATTTTCAGCAGCCATAGAAAGTAGTTGGCTTCATCAACTGAGCACTGGAGGGCCAGATTGGAGTTTGTGGCACTAAACGCAGGCTAATGGCCTAGAGAGACCCCACTATTCACGTCTGTTTATCTGTACACACTTAAGAGACTCTTCTGCTGCCTAGATGCAATGTGTGTGTGTGTGCGTATGATCCAGAATACTAATCATTATACCATACAACCACCAGCAGTTTCTGTCTGCGTGAAAGAAAGTTACTGTGTGTGTGTGTTTGTGTGCGAGTGTGTGTCTTTGCACAAACTGGCACAGTAAAGCTTAATTAAGTGATCTGATCCAACACTGATTTGCATAATAAAGCAGCCTGATGAGGAGGATAAGAGGAGGACGAAAGGATGCAGATGAGGATGAAGGGTGGATGTGAGGAGGTGAAAGAGAGGAGGAAGTGGAAGAGGAAGAAGTGCAAAGCTAGGAAGGCAGGAACAGAGAAGGGAAACGTGTTTGTAACTAAAAACACACCAAGCCACACAAATACCGTGTGTTTGTGTTACACGTTTCCCACTATATTTTCAAAAAAAACACACTGATTTACAATAATTATTGTTCGGCCACGTACACAATTATTTCCAGTGCATGGAGAGAACGTTAAGTGATTAATGTTATGTAATCATTAAACAAGCAGTTTAGCCAAAGTGTGTTGCCTGCTCTAAATTAGATTATAACAGTAGCTAATATTAGCTTTCATATATCAGTGTAACCTTGATGATAAAAAAGATTGAGCTCCTCTCTTTGCTTCCTGCCTCTCTCTTTTATATTCACAAAAGCGCTGCTCAGTTCAAGGGGAAATTAGCAGAATCAACACATCGGGTGTCTATGAGAATACTTGTTTGCTGTGATGCTGCGCTGTGGTATCAGCCTGAGACTCTTTAAACCTAATGAAGACATTGAGGGGCATGGATGTGAGTCAGTTAATGTCAGATACGCCAGATATGGCAGATTTATGGAGATTTTAAGAACAAATTTGAATAGCTTACCATTTATAAAGCACCCTATGAGGTAAAAGGTGGTTAAATGTCCATTTATTTACAATGACATTACGTTTTTATCATTAATAACAAGCTCAATGCAAGTCACCTCAGCAAGTACAACTGTGTCTCTAAAGTATGGCAGTATACAGTGTGTGGTGCATTACCTTAAAGTTAAATAAATGGAGCAGAGAGAGAAATAGCAATTTTATTAAAATAGCATCTTTGTGTATATGGGTGTCTAGGTGTGTATGAGTATGTGTGTGCAACTACTGTTATGTGAAGGACAATAAACTGGGGCAAAACAGGGCAAGTACTGTACAAACCCCACACACGCAGAGGCATGGATCAACTCCCTGCTGTATCCATCAAGGATGCAATAACTATTTCCTACACTCTCCACACTCCAGAGGTTAGCCAGGTCAGTCATAAAATCCAGGACAAACCTATTCTCCGAATATACACACACGCACGCACGCTGAGATTGTGTTCGCTGCCATAGATGTGGCGAGACAGGATTTTACCACACACAAAGCAATTTGCTCGTTTGTCCTTATTATATCTGTATCAAGTTACATATTGATCACTTTGTTAACCCAAACTGTGTGTGTGTGTGTGTGTGTGTGTGTGTGTGGGATAGACAGGGAGAAGGATGGAAAAGAGAAAACGAGGATGAAAGAGGATGAAAAGATGAGAATATATTAGTACATTCCCACACATAAACACTAATCATGCACACACACTAACAATAAACCTATTTGTCCTGATCCATCACACACACAGTACCACTGCCGCTGTTGACATTTTCACAACCCACTGGTACATGTGTACATACATCCTTTTGTGTTATGTTTGAAGATGACGCTGACCTCTTAATGCCCTCTCACTTTTTTCCAAACACAGTCACACACTCACACACACACACACACACACACACACACACACACACACACACACACACATTCCACCGTTACACTCCTTGGAAACACACATTTCACAAACCTAACCGGCCTTAAATCCATTTGCCTCCACTCATCCTTTTCAGGACTATTGTGTTGCTTTGAATACAACTGATAACCAGCCATGTACACCACACACACATTCACACGGACACACTAGCTGTCGTCATCTTGGTGATTTAGAGCTGGACAGACCATTGTACCGCAATCCCGTGTGTGACAAAAGTAGCCGGTGGCAACCATGTCACCGTTTCCATGCTGATATGGGAAAATTAATGTGGAACTCAGACAGATTTCCTTCCTTTGCTTGGCTTTCCAATGGCAAATAGGTGCAGTAATGTTACTAAAATAAGATTTAAACGTATTGTTAATATATATGAATAAACTATATGTCTACTTTATGTTACAAGTCCTGTATCATAATTCGTTTGCGCTGGATCTTTTTTATGAAAACTAAACCTCAACTATCCATCCTTGAAATTAAAGAGGCAGAAATATGTCAATGACAAAAGTTTCTATGTTCAAAAATGGTTTAACTATGAGATAATATTGACCAGTTACAAGAACACAGCTTGAGGGTGAAGTGCGCACTATTTTATGATGGGTAGATGAAACTTGATACTGGGAAACACTGACATTACCAGTATTGTGACCGATTTCAGCAGCGTGGATATGACTGAGGAACGCACATAGATAACAGAATAATAGTTAAATAATGAATGGATACATGTATGGAAAAAAAACTGCAGTATGTACAGTTAGTACAGTGTAAAAGAGGCAGTGTGCCCCCCATATAGGGTGATGAGAAGTGGGAGGGAGAGGAAAAAAAATGTTTCAACACCATATGTGTCTTTAAACATCAAGTAAATATGTGCCTACAGTATTTTTTTGTGTTTATCTGTGTGTGCCAGGTCCTTTTTTTTTTTTTTTTCACAGCAACACTAGGACAGTTTTATTGACCAGTGCCAGAGAGGACACGCTCTCAACTTTAAGAGAAAATAGGCCATCTAAAAAGCCGCTGGACACGCACACACACACACACACACACACACACACACACACACACACACACATGCAATGACCCACTTCACTCAATGTGTTCAGTCGGCAAGACTTATACAAAGAAATTGATGTTAGGCACTTTTATAATAACATTGACGTAAGACGGCACACAAACACAAACAACTGCACTATTCTAAACCTCTGATATGACTGATATTGAAAACATGTTTTATGACATACAGAATTTATGATAGAACTGATACATACTATAAGGGTCACCTATTGGAAACCCCTCACTGAAACTGAGTATAAAACAACATTTTGATAAGAGGCAAGTTAATTCAGTGCATTTCAAATTATTGTCATCTTTAGTTTAGTGAGTTTGACCGGCGTTTTATCTCCTATATCTGATATCTCCTATATATACATATATAGCTTCTGTGCTCTACATCCAGTTTGAAGTCCCTCTAGTGCCTACTGTAATTAAAATAAATAGATGTCCATATGGTTGCTGACATTGAGCCCCAGTCAGGGAGAAGCTGCTCTGTCTGCTGAGGTCTGGGTGAAGAAGTGTAGTAAAGCTCACTAGGGAGGACCATTTTCACCACTGGAGCACCAGAGGACGACTGGAGGACGCACACGCTCACATATATATGCATACACTGACAGGCACCTACACACAAGCCTCAGTACGTGGCTGCAGCCATATGCTAAAGAGCCCCCAGGCTCCTCTCACTTCAAACAACACGACATGACATTGCCCACCGTGTTACTCTCACTGGGATCTGAACCACCCAAACTGGAGAATGGAAGCTGGAAGATATTGAAAACTGAAAAACAGAAACATTTAGTTCAAACTCATAATTGCTGGTTATTGTTTTCTAGGACTTACAGTTAGCATCATGATTGGGAGATTATTACAGGATGAGATTTCATTCATAAACATTTTTGTCACCCCTTTCTGTGCAGCGCAGTGGAGTGGGCTACAGATGATTTCATTCTGAAACAAATAGCAGAAACACTGGTATTCTGCAGTCTGAGCTTCCAACATCTGGTTTGCATTTGTTGTTACGGGAAACAACATAAACTATCATAAAAACAGGGATATGATCTATAATGATTGTATCCACCGAAACGGTTTCTTTACTTTTAAAGACGCTTAGAAAATGTCTTTTTCAGTTCAAAAGGTGTATATGCCCATAAAGACTTAATGTATGATCTGAATTTCAATAGGGCAGCAGTGGTCAGAGGGCCACATGTGGAATAAGAGAATAAAACTGCTTCTTCAGCTAAAGATACCGCGTACCATTCCTCAGAAGTATTCCTAAACTTGATTTTATGATCATACAATCTCTCATCTTATTACAAACCAAACCAAATATTTCAAATGCTTCTCATTAGTTCTCACCTTGAAAGTGAACGTCACCCTATGAATACTTGACAGGAGCGAGAAGGTCAGAATAATTTGCTAAGGTCTCAGAATTCCTCTGTGTAGCCCATGCTCGAGGTGGCTAATAGGATTCTCCTGCATGCCACGGGGGGATGAAATGAGAGGCAATTTGATCAAGGTCTCGTATAACAAAATAATAATCACATTCACAGCTCCATACCAATGTTGGAGTTGCAGTGTTGCGCATTCAAATTAGCTCTGTCTCATTCGACGTCCTGTTGTGTTCCCCTGTGACGCTGCTAACCTGTGGCACAATTCTGAACAACAGCGAGGTACAGAAAGTCACAGGCAAGATGTAGCCCAGGCATGTCCAGATTTGATCTTCTTGTTGGTTTCTTTTCTTCAATTTGATTAAAATGGGGGGAAAAAAAGCATCCAAATAACCTGGAAACCAGAAACTACACCTGGCCAAAAGCCTGAATGACACCATCATCCAAATGAGCATTTGTGAATAATTATTTGTTATTTTCTTTGGATTGTTATTTGGACCAGTGAACTAATTGTTTTGTACTGTTGTCATGGGAAAAACACATCTGCTGAATGGAAAGAATTGGAGTATGTTACCGTGGAAGAGACTTCAACTGAACGAAAAAATAAATAAATAAATAAATAAAATGCTCCTTTTCTATCATATTGTGTATTCATTTACCTTCCACATTACCTTTAAGGAAGATAAAGTGTGCTGTTGTCCTAGAATGGTAAAAAAAAATCCTTTCAGAAGTTTTCGTGCTGCTTCAATCTTACCAATTCCACCCCAACCTTATGCATAAAAAAGCACCAAATCATAAATCTGAAACTCAGTCTGACCTCTTACAAAGTATTTGCCACACATGCTGGAAGAAGCTTAATTTCCATAAGTGGCGGTCTATGGAATAAGTATCTGTTCCCAAAGTTCTGCCATTTACTTTGGCTACAATATGATTCTTCTTGTCTATAATGGTTAATAATGCAAGCCCTATGTTTTGGTTGGAGTTTAGCGAGAACGCAACTGATTTGTATCCATTTTGGTGGTGGTGAACTCTCCTGGATGTTCCCCCTCCCCTGAATCCAATCCATGCTGGGACAGTGTCCAGTCCAAGGACCCTCTGGAAAGGATTAAGCGGTTAGAGAAAATTCAGGAATTCATAACTGACTCAGATCCACTGAGAGCCGGTATGCACTGCTTTGCGGAAATAGCAAAATGGGGTCTCCTCAGGCAATAGGGACAATAAGTGCATTAGGAGGTTATGATAGTGCTAAACTACTATGTGAATATATGTCCGCTATGTGCACATGTTAAAATGTATGCATCTGTGAGTACCCACAGAAATATGTATGTGTGTGTGTGTGTGTGTGTGTGTGCATGTGTGTGTGTGCAGCAGGATTCCTGGGGCAGGTGTCTCAGCAGTGGTTGGGGCAGAGCAGCGCTAAATCACTCCTCAACTGACACACCTCACCACAGGGTGTCCTGCCATGTGTTACTGCTAAGGGGGAGAGGGGGGGGGGGGGTGAGAGAGACCCAGGGGTAGTGGTTACTGGGTCACAGAGAGAGATATAAACTTCTCCATAAATCAGCATCCTATGATTTAGGTGTATGTTATGGAGAGGGAGAATGTATGAATACCTGTTATGCCCTTGAAAGTGTGTGTTACTGCAAGTATGTGTGCACAACTGTCTGCTAGTTTCAGTGTGTACAGTATGTGTGTGTGTGACAGACCAGCGCAGGTGAACTATAGACAGAGACAGACATCCTGGCACGATCCAAGTACACATCAAGACTCTCGCCTTACCCCTTGCCCCAACTCTCCTCTGGCTCCTCCTCTCCCATCTAACCAGCTGCTGCCATAGACATACATGCAATTACACACACACACACACACACGCAAAGGTGCCAAAACCTAATTAGTATTAATGAGCATTCATGTATTCTTTTTTACTTTACGTACTTTATTAATATGAGAATGTGGGTATGTGTTGTTATACGTTGTACATAATGCACGCAATGCCACAAATCAAACACACGTGACCACACATGATCACACGTGATCATGTGTGGTTTACGTGATCACACACACATATACTGTGTACACATACAGGCGCATCATCCTGCTGAGTGTGTAAACAACACGTTGTGAGCAGTGATGAGTCATGACTTATGACACACCGTGGATAGTATTCACATGGGTCCATTCAAAACAAACTTCCTGAACTAATCTTAGAACAAACACACAGATGACACACACACACACACACACACACACACACACACACACATACACAATCATGGAGATTCATAGGAGCTCTGAAACATCACACTAGAGACCAATTAAGAATAAGAACAATAACAAGGAACATTAATATGTGAACACACTGTTGAGCAATTTATACACATAGAAGAAAACCCATAATGTAAATTTTGCCGTAAGGCGTAAGAACTATGGGAACGGTATATCACCTCAGCAATGTAGTGCAGTTTTTGTATTTCAGCTTTGAATTATGAATACAATTATTGTTGGAATTTGATTGCATTACAGTGAGAAGGAACATGGATGACGTGCAGAAAAAAAAACATGTAACAAAATAGAGGAGTATGCAAAACGAAAGCTGAACTCAGATAATACAAACATAGGGTAACACTGAGTAAAATAATTTGCTTTGATATGAGCATCTCAAAGTCAAAACACACACACACACACACACACACAAAAAAGAGCTTTGCTCAGGAATGACTAAGTCTCGACTTTCTAGACTTTCATTACTGTGACTTTGTGCCCTAGGGGTGCGGTGGAGTGGGTATTTTGATGGTGGTTGGGGTTGAGACACCGGGGGGAAATGCAGGATCAGCAGAAATGTATTTCCACATTTCTACATGTGGCTCCCTGCAGAGCTAACGTTTTCCAACTGCAAAGCCCCGGCTCATTCGCAGTGGGAAACAAAAGTCAAATAGCCAGATTCTAGTCATCATCCACCCAAAGCGATGCTTACAGGTTTCAGCTGAAGTTGCTGTTATGTGCAAATACAGTATGCTCAGTCTCGCTTGCTCACAAACACACACACACACACGCACACACACACACGTGCGCATGCTGTGCTCATAATAATACACTTGAGAACAAGCGCACATATTGAGAGCCGTTCACCTCACACATTGTTCTTGTTCTATTATTATCATTCTTGGATCTTGTAAAGCAGGATGTGTTTCTGTACAGAGTTAGTCATGATAGAGGTATTATTTCCTGAGGACCGGGGCAGCAATACAAACTGAGTTAAGTACAAAGCTTTCAGAGTGTCTGTGTGTCACATCAACATCAGCAGACTGATCATGAATCAAGGAAGCACTTCTTTGGGCAGCAGCAACCAGAGAGCTGACTCAAATTGTCTGTCAAGATGATATTGGCCTTTTAATAGAAATCCGATACTGGCCAGTCTGTGTCATCCGCAGCTTCCTCCCTGACCACAGCTAGTGAAACTTAACTCAGCACTCTGTAAAACTAACAGTGAAACCTGCTTCACCCCAGCCTAAGAGCGCTTTACCCGTCTCCCCACATTTAGCAGAAATGCCGGATTTCTGTGTTTAATCCTTAATAACATAAAATTACAATTTCATTATGTAAAATTGATGGTTATTATCATAGAATTTCAGTCAAACTCTTCTCTTCCCACAGTCTATATTGGTTGAAAGGCTAACTGTCAATAAAAAACAGGACACCAGCCAAACCAATTAACTCTTGTTCAGGAAAATTATCCTTTCGTTTTAGCATCATTGGTTGGCGTTACTGTAGGTTAATGTTATGAGGAACGGCATTAGCCAGAAAGGGTCTCTCTGCAGCCATTCATCACGGGGGGAAAGTGAACATTCATCATAGTGTTGCCAAAGAGTCGTGTAAAGAATGGACTGCCACGGCCCATTTGAGTTCAAACCACAATTTGAATTCCTTTGTGTATTATTTTAGTATTAAGGAGCATTATTAAGGAGCCAAGTATATTGTTTCTTCTATTTGAGAAATTATTTGTAATTAGTGTAATGGTGAATATTTGGACAAAACACAAAGCTGCTGGAAAGACTCCCCCCCCTCTCTACCACACACACACTCACACATACACACACACAGTGTGCACATACATGCACTAGTGTCCCCCTTAATACTGGGGCCAGTGACAGGCTGAAAGGCGAGAGTGATGGATGGGCAGGGCTTAATCACCTTTAATCAGCTCCGTCCTTGAATAATGATGAACAGCCCCCTTTTACACACACAGAATGCAGAGAGAAAGAGGAAAAAAGGGGAGCGAAGAGACGCTTTGAGAAAAAAAAAAAAAGATGCGTGTTGCATACTCTTTGTTGAATTCATAAGTAGTGGCAGATGCCGTCCCTCCTGCTCTGCTTTCATTCCATACATCCACTTTGTCCCCCCCCCCCCCCCATTTGGCTCACACAGCCTCATCTGTGTATCTTTACCGTATAACAAAATAAAGTGACAACAGACACGTCCTCATTACGCTCAGCAAATGCTAGAAGGAGGTGTTGTTTTGTTACGTGACTAGCACTTTGCTATAGAAATCCCAGAGACAGAAATATGTCGCCGGTCTGAGTGCCAGGCAATGTGAATGCTAAAATGTGCTCGCAGCTCTCCAGGTGTGAAAAGCATGCAGACACTCAAAAGAGAAGTCCTGTTAAACACAACAGTTAGAATTTTTCAACCATTTCATGGTTGAATGCAGCTCAGCACGTCTTTTCTCAGCCACCGGGTTCTATATAAAGTTTTCATCTTAAACATCTATTGAAAATAAAGCACAAACTTTATGAACTGCACTACACATTTCATGTACAGCACTGGATAAGAAGTCCCCATCATTTCCGAATGACCTGAATGCAGCATAAGCCCCAGCACCCGGCCTCATCCTCTTGACCCCTCCCATTCTCCCATCAACCACCCCAGGCTTGGCGTGGTTGACAGGCAGCTGAAGGGCAGTGCTGTCAGGGAGGCCAAAGGCTGGAGCGTGGGGGGCCTGGCGGGACGGCTGAGCCCCAGGACAATGCCATTACAGTGGGGATGAGGGCTGCATGAATGACCTGAGGAAATCATGGGGCCAGCAGGAATGTTCTCCTGCTGGGCGCACACATGGTATTTCACTCTGCAGCAGCGTGATAACCCCCACTCTCCCCAATAACAGCCACCCAGAACAGTCCATCATTAAAAAGAAACCCGGTGAAGGGTTCTCATAGCAGTCAGATGGAGAATGTGGCATGGTGACATGTAGGCAAACATAGGAAAGCTGTTCAAAATCTTTACAGACTGTCGAGCTCATCATGCAGGTACATGAACACTTGACCTTGCTTCCTTTCTTTTAGATGATTTACTTATTTTATTAATGTTTTATCAAAGTTGTGTCTATGATGATGCTCTCAGGCCTCGCTTGAAAACTACAAACTAAAATAAAAAAAAAAAAAAAAGCTCAAGCACACAGTAGCCAGCCTTCAATTGCATTCGACAGCATGTGTCCGTGACCTCTGATTGAAGGGGGTCCTGAGTTCCATGCAGCCTCACGTGGCCCTGTAGGTTTTAAGCCTCAAAGGAGCCAACAGGAGCATGTTACAACCCCATACAGACTAGTCTATAGTGTGAGTTACATACTCTTCATTGACAGCCGCCATAGGTCACTATAGTTGACCAGTTGACAAGAGTCTGACACTCCTTTAAGCCTCAACAGACACTCACAGCAAATAAAGCAGAATAAAGTGTTGTTTTTTTTTCTTTTAATGACAGAGCGATAAACTCCATCTCGTATACATGAAGGCCGCAATCACCGTGTACACTTTAAAAAGTGCCACATACCATAATGTTATTTTCCAATGAGAGGCGTCTTTTGCTGGGTAAAGTATCTACAGCAGCTATGCTAATGCAATCAAAAATGTGGATACGTCGTATCTAACTTTGCTACATGTATGACTCATTTATCATACATACTGCTTTGAGGGCAGGGACAATTTATCTTTAAGGTTTCAATTGTATACTTCATCATTATTGTACCTGGATTATTTGTGTGAGTGGGATTTGTTGTTGTAAATGATCACAATAACCAAAAAGACAATAATCTAAACTATTACCTGTTTAAATTCACATAATTTTCTCTATTTTAAGCTGTTTGTTTTGTCCCCCCCCCCAGTTCCTGTCAGGTAGCTCGTATAGATAGGCTTAATTTTACAGACTAGCTGTGATATGTCAAACAAACATACTGCATATAATGTGAAAACATCTTCCAATGTTAACCATATGTTAAGAATCTAGTGCAATTAACTGAGAGTGATGCGGTATGCTCCGTCAAAACTCAACAGGCTTCTTCATCTTTCCCATGCACTGGGAGCGTCTGTCGTGCCAGTAAAACCCTTCTTCTCTTTCCTTATTGTTTTTATAGGCCCATAAATAGTCCAGGCTAAATTAATGAGGCCACAGAGATGGTGATTGAGGAGTTAGGGGGTAAAGGAATGGAGAGATGAAGGGAGTGATAGATGGCATCATTATAACGCAGCACATCTCACTTAACAGAACTGTTGGCTTTGGAAGTTGCATGTTTTAGCATGTGCCAATTCTTGTCTGGTCTTGCGTGAAAGTACAAACATACATACACATACAAAGTACACAAAGTAAAGCTGACAAAGCTCTTTGAAGCACCACATTCACACACCCCCTCTGTAGATACGCATGAACATACACACAAATATACTACATGAAAGCAGGACCAATGAGCTCACGTTAAGCCTTCCCAAGCACAACTAACACACACACACACACAAGCATCATAATTAGTGCAACTGCAGCTATGAGAAATGAAGATAGCCTATTCTTTCCCCACCTGGGGACAATTTACTGACTATCTCAGTTAAGCTGAACACACTGGTAATTAACACTGAACCGCAGTCAGTTAGCTGGCTGATAGCAGAACTCTGCATTACGGCATTGTTTTAGATGAAAGACATTACAGAGCCCATTTTTTTTTTTTTTTTTTTTTTTTTTTGCAAACACGGATGAGCCATTCTTCACTGCAGTGTCCTCGCACAAGGAGGAGAACTTAAAATTCACAATGAGGGAGAGACTAATTACTGTAAAACTAGAATGCACTTCAAGAGTGCTAAACTACGCAAGTCTCCAGCTCTGTGGTAGACTCAAAGACATGATGTCTATGAGTTCCTGGGCTGACTTGCTTCTAATATAATTCTTTAGATTTAGGAGTCTCCAAATTTGGTAGCTTTAAATGTAAAAACTGACAAATGCCTTCCTAAATCCTAAATATTAAAATTTTGCTTAACTCAAGGCCTGAGTGCAACACATTGCACCAACATTTTTTTCAGTTTTTGAGACTCAATGCTGGCAGACAAAGACATATATAAAGTAATTAATAGGTGTAAAAAGATACCTATTTGGGCACCCATAATTAGCTGTTTCCCACACATAGGTAACACTTTTTTTATCATAATTAAATGATGATGCAAATGTTCCTCCAAATAAATAAATAATAGTAAAGTTATAAAATTAAAATGCACAGAGAAAAAGAATTCCAGATGCGGTGCAGAGATGTGGGAGGAGATTGACACACTAGATGAAAGATGTTTGCTTCATAATTAGAAGGTGTGCACGCCCGTGGTAAATGTACGATACTGTAATTAACACCTTATTTTGCTGATAATGGGATGCAGTGCAATCTATCAGCGATCATGCAGTCATGTCTCGCTCTCCCGGTCTTTCCGTCTCTCAACTCCAAAATTTCTGCATGGGTGTTGAGAGTGTATGTGTCACTCAGCACGACATTAGTATGGTAAGTGCATGCAGATGGCAGCCACAGCCAGTAACCTTTCAGGAGCCATTTACATGTAAATCAATGGATTAATTGGCTAAAGCTCATTAGAGTTGGGGTCTCATCAATACCACACACCTCAATTACCCCCGGCGCTGAGCTGTCATCACCAACCCACCCCCTCACACACACTGACATACAAGATGAACATGTAAACAGAAGAACATAGAAGTCATTCATTTTCTACTATTGTTTTGAAGTTTCCTAAAGTACAACTGATAAGATGGTATCTTTATGTTATCCGGAATTCAGATATTCATCAAATCTGAGCAGAATTGAACAATATTTCTCTGAGACTGGCAGCTTTGGAGAGTTTTTGCAATTACACTGAAGTCAAGGGACACTAAAGTCTGAACACTTTTGCCGAATCTGATCAAAATGTCACGCTCCAGGTAATTCAGATTCAACCAAATATATATATATATATATATATATATATATATGTATTGCATTATATCAAAGGTGGAGGACAAAAATATGATATCCAGGTTTTAGTGGAAGGCCACAAACAGACGTGACACATCAATATAGCACCAACAGCAATACAAAAGCAGTCAGAAAAAGCAGGGAATCACGCAGGAGCTGGCGCAGAGGCCTTGCATTAATCAGTGAGATTTCTCTAACATTCCTTGGAGGCTTTGCACTTTGGCATCGCCTCCAGGTGTTGAAATTGAATACTTAATAGCAAAAGACTAGTAGAGCGGAAGAGATGGAAAAATTGGTCAGTTGTATCACTAGGTGTGGGCCGTGCTACCTTCACCTTGACAAATGCCTGGTGCCATCCATTTGAACAGGCAGAGATGAAGGGAAATGAATCGGAGGAGGTGGGAAATCTGTGGATGATGAGTACAGTAATCTTGTTGGACACTGCTGTCTGCCATTTTTCTCTGCTCATCTTCGCAGTGCTTCTAACCTTCCATGCATATTTCTGTGTGTATGTGTGTGTGTGAGACCGAAAGAGAGAGAGAGAGAAAGAGAGTATGTGTGTGTGTGTGTGTGTGTGTGTGTGTAATTTGTAAGAAAGGTCAGTGCTCATCTCCACAGTATCCCTCAACCTTTAAAGGTTGGATCCTTTGTCCTGGTATAAGTGACAATTTATTCCAGCCTCTTCAAGAGGAGAGACGTAGACAAAGCCAAACAGAGAGAGGCCTTTAGTTTGAAACACTTTTGGCAGCGCAAATACTTGTTGACACACAGTGGAGATACTGGTAAAGCCATTGCATTGCCTAGGGACTGAGAGTGTAGGTCTAACTTCAAAGAGGTGCATGGCCTGTCCCTGTGAGCAACTCGTTAATATCATAACCCATTACCACAGCTTAACCCTACAATCTAACATTCTAACTTTATTTCATACACATTATCTTTATCCATACCCAGCAGTGTCAAACTACATTTACTCGAGCATTTAGATCCATTAATATCGAAAGATAAGACAGATAAAAGATTAAAAGACAATCAATCAATCGAAAAAAGTATCTATGTCACATTTATACACACTTTGCAAATGTTTCTTAATATCCCGCCAATCCAATTATTATTCTGTCTGTCTGACATAAAAGACTTAAAAGGAGTTTGTTTCACAGTTACTGGAGAATTCACCTGAAGCAGTTCACAAGCTTTCACACTCAGTATAGTGTTTTGTTAGTTGCTGAAAATTGGTGTAGAAAGATAAAACTATTCTATTCAATACAAGTGGTTCTTATCTAGATTGCTCGGTCAGTGAAGAACATAAAGGCAAACACTCAAGTGGGAAACACACACACGCACACACGCACACACACACAGCTGTGGACCTTTAAGGTTGTCCTGTGAGGTCTAGCTTCGCAGTACTCCATGCTTGGCTGCTCTGGGCATGCTCTGTTGTGTTTGGCATTCAGAGTGCAGGGACAGCTAAAGGCGTGATCACTGATGCCTGACTGGCTTTAATCAGCACACGCAAACTGACACACACTCATATGCATACACAGCAGCAGTACATATCTCACACGCAAATGACTCCCTCCTTCTTTCTCACAGATGCACCCATTTGCACACATACACGTACTGGCACACACCAGAGGGCATGTCATTCCATCTGACACCATTTCTAAGTCAACCGCCGTGGCTGAAGGTAAAATGTCACCACTCCGCTTCCTGTGGGTGGATAGGGATGGCTAGAGTATGCACTAAATGAGCGCAGGGACTTTTTTTTTCCTTTTATCTCTATCAAATGTGGGAGTAGGGAGAGTCAAGGATGCATGTAGTCTGAGTCTATGGATCATTTGTGGAAAACAGGACTGTCTGGGACATCAGTGACTCTTCCACGGGGGCGCAAGCTGAGAAATAAGTCCTCTTGAGATGGATTACTTTATTCTGTGTAACGGGTGTGCGTGTGTGTTTTAGCAATGAGCGAATGGAGTCCACTTTACATTGGATCGCTTAATGTCTTTACAGTTCATGAAGGTAAAGTTCTGCATAAATACCTCTGAGACATCTTTACCCCAAAGTTCTCTTCGTTCGGCTCCATCGCTGAGAGTGAAGACAGCAACCATAAAAGAAAGGTCACTCCAGCTGCTCGTCTCCTCAGCGACATTTTTCAAAACCCAAGCTCAAGCTTATGGTGGTGGCTGAGGTCATATTTGATGGTAGCAACAATTGACCTGTAACTCCAAGACCTTTTGTGGCTTTGTGGATTAACTCTTGCTTTACCGTGGCTGCCCAATATAGCTGCTGCAAAAACACATGCTCACTTTAATGCTTTGACCTAAACTTGTGAACAAAATCAGGATAGCAGTGGAGTAGTCTTTCTTTCCCATAGAGCACTGTGGTCTCCGCCTCGTTGAAGGTTTACCTTCATAACGGACTTGTAAAGTGCCGATCTTTGCTGTTGATATCATGTTAGATTAATGCGACAAACAGAAGGGTAAAAGTTACACAGTTTGGTTCACACCATGAATAAACCTACAGCACTTTTGTGGTATAAAGTCCAAACAGATCAGTAGAGGCCGAGTACCTCATAGTGCTAGAGTGTTTCCTGCAGGATACCTCGGGAATCTCAATCATAGTTTGCATGAAAAGAGTGCAATAGAAATTTGGCAACCTTAGAACCTATGACTGGACCTGAAAACTCTTTTCACAGCCTTTCATTTCAAACCTTGAAATTGCAGGATTTTTTTAAAACTTGCCTCTGACCAGGTTGCTTTGATCCATTCCAGCCTGCTCTGGGTCAAAAAGAGGAGCACTGCTGACAGACAGCCAGTCCGTCCCAAGGCTGTGGGAAATGTCCAGAACTTTTAGAAACACTGGAAAATGATGTCTTAATAGGCAGGAGGACATATGAATGAACAATGGTCGATGAAGAATTGGTTCATTAACCAATCACAAGTTCAAGAATTTTCAGAAGTGGCTCCTGCTGTGGTAAGCACTTTGTCTTTCTTCCTTCACCTTTGCTCACTTCTGGTTTACTAATGACCTGTATATATTGACAGACATGTCTCTCACACTCATGTCGTGCACTCTCTCTCTCTCTCAAGCACACACATACACGAGCACACATAGATCCCGGAGGAGCTCTGAAGCCTCACTTCCTGCAGACCTGATTAAGATGGAAGACACAAACAATAAAAAACATCAAGGTTACCATAGCAAGGTCAAAAGCACACAAGTAGACACAGGTACGAGGAAATAAACATATTCAAAATTACAAAGCGGTCGAAGGTAAACCACAGATCAATTGGGTGATGTTAGATCTCAGGCTTTTTCTTTGGTTTCTGAAGCTTGCTAAGACCTATGAGCTATACTGTGCATTGATATTTTGGATATAGAGTTATGCACATTGATTTAAAACAAACAAAACTCAAAGTAACATAGATTTATCCGTGGATCAGAGGGGG